>CM068373.1:453622385-456204885 GCA_034769895.1 Magicicada septendecula
GCAAATTTTTAACACAGCTTCCTAGAATGGAATAAAAAATTATTGAAATCCGGCCATGGTCAGACTAAAGAATATTTTAACACAAATTAGATGTTTAAAATTTTTAGCCTGTATTGTGTGCTTACTATACACAGTTGTTACATTTCTGAACAAAAAATAGAGTCATTTTTAATTAAGAAAGTTGTGTTAGTGGTTATAATCACTGCTGTCGTTCCATTGTTAAGCAGCAGGGAAATGGGCAGTAGTTGGTAAAACTAATTGGAGGAATGAAGCGCCTAGACAATACACAAGTTATACACCTCTCAAAAACAGTGGGAGCTTAGTATATTATCTGAAATGAAGACAGATAAACCTGTTTGAAATGATATGCTGTCAAATCCTTATATATAGTGGCATTTCTCCTTTGTGTATAGTTTGCTACAATCAACAAAATGAGCTATCACATGACTAAAACCATAATGGCTGCCAGACAGTCAACTCTATGTGGGTCACTCTTTATATACAAAACAATCATAAAACCTGTTTAGACATGTGAGAGACAACGATGGAACATGCAACAACACTAATATGCTTCCTGAGCTGCAGAACTTGCTCACTACTTTGAACAAAGTACATTTATTACTGAATGAACTTTTATATTACATCATTTTTGATTAGCAGAAAATCCTGATTACCATATTTTTTTGAATAGAATTAACACTGTTGCACACCCCTATAGAAAATTTATTCCAATTAGAGCTTTCAAGCTTCACAGCTCATCGTCAGATCGGAAATAACAATAATATGACTAGACACCTTCTTTATACCCACTTGCCCTACCACTATCATACACATTTTCATAAACAAGCTATAAGTTAAATGTCCTTTCTGGCTATTATTAACTAGCGAGTTCAGTCAGCCATGTTGGTACTTTTACATTTCTTTGTAGTACATTCTGTGTTGTGTGTTTTTTGTGTACATTCTTTTTTAATACCTAATGTTTTAAATCCTTTCTCATTTAGTTTTAGTATTCACTAAATTTTCTAACCCTTTCTCTTTTTTTCAATATTTCTAACTCCTCTCTAAGCCTTCTTTTAACTGTGTTACTCACTACTTTCAAAATATCATAGTCTTCTAAAGGATTAACAAACTTATGGTTCTCTTCTATGAAGTGTCTTGCATATAATGAATTTGTTGTTCTATTACCTTCTCCACATTTGTGGTTAGATAACCTGCATTCGAATTTCCATCCTGTCTCGCCTAGGTACACTTTGTTGCATTATTTACATTTTAATTTATAAACTCCGCGTCTGTAAGATTGGGATTTTTTCTATTTTTATTTCTTATCTTATCAAATACTGTTTCACGTTTTTTAATTGCTATATCTACTCGTATTTTTTAAAACATTGTATAATTTTTCTGGTATGTGATCCTACATATGTCAGTGACCATGCATAATTCTTTTGTTTTGGTTCATTTTTAGCTTTTTGCATGTTAATACTTTCCATAACTTTATCCACTGTGTTGGTGTACTTCATTTCAGATAATATACTGAGTTCCTACTGTTTTTGTAAAATGTATAACTTGTGTATTGTCTAGGCGCTTCATTCCTCCAATTAGTTGTACTGACTACTGCCCATTTCCCTACTGCTTAACAATGGACCGACAATCTCTTTGTAGATGCCCAGGTTCCCCATATCTAAAAAGCTTCGGTCTTCTATACTTTCTACCTTCATACTGTGGTGCCGAATGTTGAAGACTCTGTCTCTTATTCTTCCTTATAATCATTTGTGTTGTCACAGTCTGTTAGTGTGTGCACTTTATGATTTGCCCAACCAGACACTGACTTGGCGGCCTCAAACTGTACAGCATAGACAAGCGCATCCACTCTATTCTGGTATATTGCCATTGTAACAGTTGTTGTAGTTCACTATCTCTGACACCATCAGTAAATATCTATCACCATTGACATTCAGAAATTCTCTCCTGCTCTATGATAGGCCAGTCTAACTAGTAAGTCAATACTTGCTTCAAACTGTTCTGCATAAGAGTTCTGGCTGTAAGATGACACTTTCTGTAGTAGCTCTAAGGCAGATACTTGAAAGCAAGAATAAGTGAAACCAATAATATGTGCTTGCGACTTCAAATTGCCGAAGATATGTTGTCCAGTAGTGCTTCCATCAAATGTTGGGCCCTTGATATGAATAGGCATGACTGCAGTCAAAGTAACTCTGTTACCTTATTTTCTGTATTTTTTTGGACTTTACCTTTTTTGGTACAATCTATTGAGCAATTTGATTTGAGACACAGGGTTGTTTTTTCATTGACAGTTCAGCTTCTATTTTAATCTGTTATTTTACATTTGCAGTCCACTTCTCTACTACAGATAATCTTACCTCTTGCCCACTGAAATCACCATGTAATTCACCCACACCTCCACATAGTAGAACCCAACTCTTCAGCAGTATGCTCCTGTAAATTCCTTTGTTCCTATATCAGTGCTTTTATGTGTTCTGTTTCTTGCTGATGTTCTTCTTTTTGTCATTATATCTAAGCCAGGATGCTTTTAATGAACTAAATGAATAAGTATTACCTTCTTAGTCTGTCCTGTGGCTTCCTCATATAAATCTTAAAGATGTAAAACGTGTTTCAGAACTTATGTTCCATCATCAGGTGCGTTTCACACGTTGGAGGTCGTCAACACATTAAGACACAACACATATTTAAACACAAAAAACTAATTAACAATAGCGCGCGAAGTTCACGGTGCGCACCATATGGTGTAATATCCATACTGCCCTCTGTTGTCATTGTTGTCTGTGCGCTATCTGTGATGCGGGCTTCAGGCGTTCATAGAATTGCAGTGCTGTATCATACAATGTGTTGGAATGAAAATTCAGCTGGTCGTTGAACAAATGCTTGAGATAAAATTTATACGCATTATACACTTCAAACTCCTCGGCAGCACTCATGTACCAGGCTTACTTGCAAACCTGTGGGTATAAGATTTGTAGCAAAATCTGTGTAATTGTGGGTACTATTACATTCAAACTGCCGCATTGAATGTAACAATATGTGGCAGTTACATTAAAATTAAAATTTTTATACATTTCAAAAAACAAGCAGTTTTACAAAAAAAGTAGTCAGTTCCTCGGTGTGGAACTGTTCGTAAGATGATCACACTCAAAACGTTAAGTATAGTGGAATGCTATGTAAGGAAGTGTAGCCACGTTTGTAGTATACATGTGCGAGGGTACAAAATTATTTTATTGGATATTGTAACAAGACATATGAGCCCAATATTTAAGTAACAAAATATTAACACATGTCATAATAATTGAGTCAACTAGACACACCAAGTATTTAATCTGGAAATGCCAAGAATGAAACTACATGAGCAACTCATCAAGAAGAATAAACTCACAATGCAGGAGTTAATAAAGTGTAATGGTAATAAACAATAATGATAACATATAAGAAGAAAGAAGATACAGTAAACAGTGATTATACCACAAGAACCAATAACCCAATAGATTCGGCCAGTAAGGAACAAATAAAAACAAGGAAGAAACATACTACGAGAAAGACACATAACAACCATGGCATAAAATATAGATTCCAATAGCCAGTCAACTATAGATTAACATCTTACCCGTATAAATACTAACTGAAGAACTTACAGATTGAAAATAAAACAATAACTGACTGACTTAGATGACCCATATATAACTAATATTATTGTAAATGAGTAGGGCATCCTATATTAGACAAAAGAGTGGAAGTAACAATAATGTTAACATAAAAGAAGCTGTAAATAAAAGCATAATGACATATTATGCACAGCATCAATGTAATATAGAAGTGAATTAAAATTGTCTCATAATTATAATAATTGTTAGTCAAGTAATCAACAAATCATGTAACATAAGAAAAAAGAACTAAATAATGAATTACCAGTTGTCATTAATAACATTAGGCTTGAAAAAACAAGGTTAAAAAAATGTAAATTTGCATCAACTCAATACACCCATTGTTGTTGCAAATAAGAACACCACATAACCTAGATACAGGTACTTTCCACCTAATTTCATATTTAATAGTAGACAAAACATGTCTAAACTGAAATATTTTGTACCCAAAATCAAGTAGATGTAATAAGGTTTCTACCAATACCAATGTCAGATACCAAGAGTAATCTTTATCTAAGAATTCAAGTAAACAAAGTGAACAAAAACAGCCAAAATGAGATTCACCATGTGAAACATAGACAAAACCACATTGTAATGTTAGATAGGAATAACAGAAGGATACCTATGTAATAAGTAAGATATAATATCACTATTATACTAGTATAAAAGAATTATAATCAGTGACATAATGTGTAATAAGAATAAATAAGTACACCTGTCATATGACACCAGATGTAACTAATATTATCCAATGCTATACGCTAAGGAACACACTAGTTTGTTAAAAACACAAGACTGACTATCAATATACTACTACTAATAAACTATTCTAAACTAAATAATGGTCTGAAAAGACAACACAATCCCAAATAAGAGTTAAAATAAATGTACACTTTATAGTGCCATATAGAGGTCATATTAATGACCAAAATACCAAGGAATAACAATATATTCCAACAAACAAAGATAAACAGTAGTTGTAACAACTCAATGTTTACAACTGGGGCAATACAGAAGTTACCCAGATACCTTTTATTATAAATAATTTGTAAATACAATTAATAGACTCTTAGGCTAAATCAGTGGTAGGATAAGAATTATATTTTGTCAGTAGATATAAGTAACCAATAAGTGAGAAGTGTTGAAGGACTTGGAAGGCATGCTCAAAAGGAGATATGATTGCCATTAAATAGTTTTAATTCATTAATAAATCAAATTAATAGTGAATAGTGTAATGTGATAATCTCAAACATTAACTCCCTTAATAATAATGAACGAAACCACACCATGAGTGGACTCTAAATGAAGAGCCAAATGTTACCAATACAGTGATGAGCTTAGATTTAAATTCTATGCTATAATAAGAAAGTTATTACAATTATAAATTATTTGTGCCAATTCGAGCAAATGTTTATACTCTCAAACCCAGCCTCCCCACGCTAATAACAATAATTAAAATATTGCGCGTAGGGGGTATGTGCATCAAATTAAAGATCATCAACCAATCAAATCCGAGAAATTAGCCAATTTTACAACGATCGCAAAACGGAACGGCAGATTTTGATGCCATTTCGAGACACTTTTTAATCAACCTTAGAGGAGAGCAGACGGCTACTCGACACCGAATGAAATCAGCTGTTTACACAATTTGTGCGCGTCACCGATGTCAACAAAGCAACATAACCTAAACTTGTGCAAACATAATTACACTATTATTGAAGATGTTTTAAGTGTAACAGTGCGTTAATAAGGATTGCTAAGTGTATAATCCATAGCAATTCCGGGATTTAAAAGGGAGTACAGTGATTTTCTCAAAATTAGTTAAGCATTTTAAAAAGACGATATAACCGAACAACATTCTAATAATGCGTACAAAATAAAGTATGTAGGTCATTGCACCTTCCTAATATCATTCAGTCATCAGTACTAATGATAATTCTCAATTTTAATTTAAATATTTCAGTATTAAGAATGTTGCATACATTAATCATTTATTATGTATGAATACTGAGTGTGATATAACCACACCTGATTGAAGTTGTTGTTTAATAAACCTAGATCAAATTAACAAGCATTCATAAGCGATTGAGAATTGACTGTCTGAAGCAATTAACAAAAGTTAATGAAAAATGTATTTATGTATTTATGTTTTGTAATTTAGGAAGAGTCTACTACTACTACTACTACTACTATTTAAATATTTCTGTCTATTATGAATAAGAAGCTAATGTTGTTAAGCTATATAATTACTTACAACTAAACAATTACCTTTTACAGAGTCAAATGATCATTCAGATGTTTCATTCAACAACACTGTTTCGAAATATTATTTTAGTGTTCACATTTTAAATATTTTATCGAGAGTTCTTTTAACGTTAACAAACGTTCATTAAATCATTTATTATCGGTTGACTAATAAACTAGTTAACCTAAAATGCCCAAAGCAGGCATGTTTATATGTTAAATATTAAGAGATGATTGAGTTGTAATCATCCTCAAACTGCCTGATAACGGTAGAGTAAGAGTTCTAGTAAATTATTTGGTATTCTGTAAGTTAAAAGAACCCACACCTGAATTTATTTAACCAAAAACATTTTAACCACACACTGACGTTGTAGATCAGTTATACCACCCTGAGATAATTTTTATGAAACAAATAACTAATGTTAATTAATTTTGAACCCAAATGGTTAATGATATTTTAGATCACTAAAAGAAGTGTTAAAAGAATAAATTCTCATTTTATACGATAAAGCGGAGTCAGTTAGTTCATTTCAGTAGACTATAGAGTTTTCAGAATAGGTGAACGCCTCTTATTGGATAGCACGACACACAGCGGCAAATTTGAATACGGTAAGTCAATCTAAAGTTTAGATTGCTACATCGACCCTGCAAGATCGGCAAGACTCACTACAAGTAAGTGATCATTTCTTACCAAATATTTGTACTTACAGTGACGAATCTACGTCACCGATTCACCTAGTCAACAGAAGAATAATAAATTAAAATAAATCAACCGAAGTTTAAATACTTCGCTTCGTTAAGAGCAATTCATCGGATTTATTTACATTGGATTCAATGAAACGATTTAATTGTATTGAATAAATCAATAAAAATAATAAAACTAAATCAAACTTCATAACAAAAAGTTATTAAAATATAAAATTTAAAAACAATTACATGGATTTGAAAACCCCATAATCCAGTTATTCTACTATATGTGTATAAAAAGCATGTTAATTTAAATAATTTTTGTGATATGTAAATTTTTGAGATGGGATATATCAGAATGTTGAAAATAAAAAGGTTCGACCTAGTTAATGACAATAATTATTTTAAAAATTAGTAACTAAATGTATGTTTTTAAGTAAAAAGGGTTTATGGCCATAAATTTGATTGTAAAAATATTCAGGTTTTTTTAACTGTTCAGAAGCCACCTTCGAAAAGAACTTTTATTATCTGTAAAAAGTCATGAGGAGGGGTTACCTAAGAACCAATCTGATTATGCGAATTCAGTTGAAAATTATTTTTAACCTATTGATCAGTCTCTCTTTGGAATCGATAACATGTAATTGCCACTTAGTACATGATCATTGACCTCTCAATCACCACACACACGTTAGAAAATTACTACAGTTGCTGCAAGAAATATAGTAGTGCTATTCTGTGAAAGTGCAAGATATCCGATTAGGTATATAGACGCTTTAAGCTGACTGGAAAAAAGGGTGTTAGCATAACACACCATTTTATTAATCAGTATTAGTTTGCCGTTAAAGTATGTAACCATGCCCATGAGAAATAACTACACGCCTGAAAGCGACCCTGCGGCTGTACAGAGTATATCAATCCACAATCCAGGATCATCCAGGAACAACCCATCATCTGAAGTCTTTTAATTACCTTGTATCCGTCAGTGACTTCGTTTTTTGCGTTATTCATATAGACGCATTTCGTGACGTGTCACATCATCAGTATCCTTCGTCAAGCATTAAAATTCATATAAAACATTTGCACATATTTACTATATTAAGTCACAGTAACAGCACACACATAATACGATATAACTTCGGCTCCGTTGGACCAGTCCGACCGCACGTGTATTTGACGAGCCACTAATTTAACTGAGTCAATCTTTATCACTAGTCATCTCCGTCATGCGTGATTATATTTAGGGCTATATCATATAGTGAGTTGGATTGAAACTTTAATTGTTCATTTAATATACTGTCACTGTTGATATTCTTATCTTTAAATGCCTTATAAATCTCAAATTCCTCGAGAGCGTCCATTAACCTACCCTTACCACATACATGGATTGCTTTGAAATTAGTACGGAAATCTGTGTAATTATGGTTATGCATCATTAGATGGCGCGCATAATTAGATTATAACGTCTCTCCTGTTAAGACAGTATAACATAGGGAACCAGTTTACTTGTTTGCTGTTAATTAAACTAGCTGCCGTAGTTAGTAAAAATTACTTATTTTTACTTTACTTTTAAAAGAAAATTCTTATAGATTCTGCATCAAATACTCTTTAAATTGTTACTCTTAGTATCTCAAAATCATACAGCTGTGAATTACTTTGATTACCACGGATCCGGGTTCTGACTTTATAATATTCTAACATACTTCAACATCATCCAAACTATTTGAAGAATAGTCTGATGTAATTTCATATTAACTTTACCTTTAAGCATTATCAGGTTATTACTATAGCATTACAGAAACTACAAACATTAATATGCTAATATTTATGTGATTTAAAAAAGTCTTTACAAGAAACTTTACTGTTCTTTTGTTGAGGTTGTTAAAAACAATATATGCACAGAAGTTACGGTTTAGTGTCACCTGAGTATAACGTGAGTCTGCGGCTGGTGGTCGAGATGATCCTCTTCAGTAGGTCTTCCTGGGTGTAGTTCGTTGTCCATCTTGATCCTCCATTTAGTTGGTTGTTTCTGAATTGTGGTCTAGGTCATGATGCTGGGATTCTGCTACTTGGAGTTCATACAGTTGTTGTCGTAACTTCTCTCCTGGCGTTGGTGTTCACTTTTCACATTAAAATTTTTTTTTAAACAGCACTGATGTTACCTTTTACATGGTATGGAACATATCTTGCCACTTATTTTTTATAAAGAGATGTGTCGGCTAAGTTTTTTATTTATTAATATTTTGTCAACATCTGTACTACATTACTAGTTTTAAGTTTCATTTCGCTTTAGCTACATGAGGATTAATTAAATGATAAGCACTAACTTCTTGTTACATCGGTTTTAGTGACATAAACGTAAGTTTAACTTCACGACACATTTTCGAGCTGCTTACATGTCAGAGATCCTCAGTCGACTGGCGTTAGTTTAGCGGCAGGGAGTATGGAAGCGGGCGCAGTTTACACGCCGAGCGAAAAGTAGTTCATTCCTTTATTATTATTAATTGTCCATTAATTAACTACTATAAATTATCCTACCTTTTCTTAGTTAGGCGTTAGGTATTTCATTTATTATTATTACGTATTTTATTTAAATAGAAGGATTATTAGTTTTCGGTTAATAACATTGTACTTTGCATGTTCGTACTAGTCTTTTTACAAGTTGATACAGGTATCTGGGTACAGAGGGAGGGTGGATTATACTCTCACTTGTTATAAGAACAAAAAAACTAATTTGTGCTATTTAAATTGTCTTTAAATCGTCACAAGATTTGGTCTTGTCTAAATCATTCCTTGATAGATGTTCTTTGTATCTTTTCAAGAAAGACATCCTGTAAACACCTGTTTTCTCTTCTAACGGAAATATTTGTTTTAAATGCAGCTTTTATATTAAATTTAGAAAACACGGATATAATGCTAGGTAAAAGGCTACCGTACACTGTCGTTATATACTTTTTATTTTTATTTTTGTTAACTTTATTATCATCGATGGTATTATGGTGGGATCTAGTTTTATATAGGTGTCGCTTAAGAAGTCTATCTATCATCGAACTCTTGTACCCATTCGCTATTGCTGTGTGACTTATTATATCAAATTCGTCCTGAAAGTCCTTTTGGTTAAGTGGAATCGTTACCAACCTATGAACAAAGCTGTTGTATGCCGCCATTTTTTGACTACATGGGTGGTGAGAATCGGCGTGTATTTTAATATCTGTGGTGGTGGGTTTCCTATATATTTTATAGGAAATATAAAGTAGTTCATTATTCAGTAGTTCACTACTATTTTAGATTACATTTTATAACATTTTGTTGGCCGACGTTAATTATGCTCGAGCACTTGTTCTTTATGACCATACGGTCAAAAGATACGAGTTGACTGACGCTTAATCTGGCACTGGGGCGCACATTACAGGGTGTGAGCCTGGTCACATGATCACCAATTCAAGCCCTGATTGGTGGTTTTTAAAAAGTTCTATAAGCTAGGCCAGCGAATTCTGCAAAATTTTGCCGCCTGGTGAAATCTGCACGTTGACTTCATAATTTCCGTGATTCACAGATGCCACAAACTGTATGTAGTTACGTAATATGTCTGGACTGACTCCAGGGACAAACACAGACGTGGTGTTTTGTAATAATATTGTATGTGTAGTTGATTAAGACGAGGTACACCAAAGGTGAACCCTGACTGCTTTTCGAATTATTTTCTATTATTAAAATTTATTCCTGTCCCTGATCTGCCCCGTTACACTTCTTGTAACAAAAAGATTTAATCAAACGTAGTAAACACTGCCATGATGGGATACAAATTCTGCCACCTTTCTTTGGACGTATTGTTCTCCGTTGACGATATCCTGTGTCATATTTACATGGTTTGTAGGAGGAGGCTATATAACGTAATGGCCACTTAGGCCATTATGTAAAATTTAAAAACTAGGCTACTTAACCTAGAGGAAGCGAAAAGTGTGCTGGAGCCCAAACAGAGTGACAGGATTTGCAATCAGCACTCTTGTATCCAGTAACAAGTTTTATTAGTGCTAACATGTGACACATCATTATGATCATGAACCATTTTCTTTAGAACATTAATTTGAGTTATTACAAAATATTCAGTACAAGTTTTTCAAACACCTGGCTTCTCGTATCATTGTCTTTAAGAACAATAATTTAAGTTATCACAAAATATTCAGGTACAAGTTTTTTAAACACCTGGAGTTCTTGATCTAAGTTATTATGAGTTCTCAAGATGTGTAACGTGAACATCAGGGGGCCAGTCTATTGAGTAGATGTTGACTGAAGGGTAATAATTATAATGCTCCCACCTGTACTTTTGTTGAATAACTCAACCGGTACCATGCTGACCAGTGTGCCATGAGTACTGCAGACTGTCCTTAGAGTGTGTTGAATCTCCAGCGAGTCTCATTCCGGGAGATGTGGGTCCTTCTTCGTTGTTCTGGTGGATGAGTATTTTGGGCCTGACGGCTTCAGGGAGCATCCTGGTGCACTGCTCTGTGGATAGTGACAGCTGTTGATGTTACTACCTCTGCACCCCTTTCTCCTGGCTGGTGCGGTGACCCTATAACATTTTTATTTGGAGATTAGCCTGTAACTCTACGAATTACTTACCAAAGTATAATTATATTTATCTCTTACCTTCGGGTTTTTTACTCCAAGGGTCGTTCAGACGAAACTGCTGCAAAAAGGGATTATTTGGATTTGATATAGGCAAAGATCAAATACAACGTTTGTGCTAAAACAAATTTCCTCTGATTTATTATTCAAAACAACTACTTCGTCTCTCTTTCATAACATTTAAATTAAATACTTGTAGAAGGAGCAACAATTTATGAAATCAAATATAGTCACAAATATTTCTTAATTAACTAGCTTATGACACTACGATATACCTCCACTATTTATTATCTGCAATGAACCAATACGTGCTTTAGCTACACACTCACACACATTCGTTCTTTTATTTTATCGTTCTATTTAAACCCCACTTCGAGATCTCTGATGTACATCTTAGATTTATATTTATTTATGTTGAATTATACTCTGGGGAAAAAAAAAGGAAAATAATCTTGTTTAAAACTCAGTTAATACT
Organism: Magicicada septendecula; assembly: GCA_034769895.1. Lineage (NCBI taxonomy): Eukaryota > Metazoa > Arthropoda > Insecta > Hemiptera > Cicadidae > Magicicada > Magicicada septendecula. The sequence goes on from CM068373.1 coordinate 453,634,086, forward strand.
TAACGTCTGAAGAACTCCGCTGTTTTGCACCTCTGCTGTGAATGCACTGTTTAACGCACCATAATTTAGTTAAGACACTGTTTAACCGCGGTACTGTTATTGCTTATTTCAAATTAAGTTGATGCGCCACTATTACTTTAGTTCACTTTTAAATAGCATTTAGTTTTGTCTTGTCGACATAAATTTTCGAACACTTAGCTTGCTTAGGCTGGCCGCGCGTTATACAGTTTTTTATACTAGTTTTAGTATTTTCAAAGATAGGCCTACTCTTAACTGCGGCCTATCTTACACCCGAGGCCACTATGTAATTTTTATCTGCACTGTATGCTGCTTATTACCACTCTCTCTGATGACACACAGCAGACTGATGACACACTGTAGACTGGGTTTCACACACAAGCCTGCTGCTATGTGATTGTGCAATGCGTCTGGCAGTTGTTTTGGCTGACTGGGTATGTTGCATTGCTGTACTGGAGGCTCCTTACAGGTGAAAGTCTGGCAATTTGGAAAGTGCTTAAAATGATGATTTGAATTAATATGAAATTAAACTGGGGTAGCTCACAAATCCGTACCGTCACAATACCCCCCCAATAAGAGATTGAAGGCCGGAGCGTTCAAACTCTTATTGCCTAGATCTAAGAGGATCAGTGAGGATATGGCGCCGCAACCCCCCTGAACACTCTACTACATCATGGGTTCTTACCCCCCTAGTCTGGCGACTGCGACAGCACCCATCCGATCTTACTGGACTTCTCTGTTCGAGATCCCAACACCGAAAAATCGAACAGATACCCGACCCAGTATCGCCCGACTTTATAACATGGAATTAAAAATTGACAAACGGCTTTCCATCCCTCCATATCCCACAACTGATTTGTTTCCTCTTAGCCGTACTGGTTCATTGACAACATACTGGCTCATTTTATATTATAGACCCTAAAGAATAATATTAATAAAACAATATTGGTTTACAATGGTACACATAAATTCCAGTTAAATTGAATAATATTCCCCATACACTATTGCCCTCCAAAATGATACATAGATTATACAAGGTATCCTTAACTACTATATATGTGTAGGATAAAAAATTCATAACATATGAAAAATCTATATGGACAGTAATATACACATCTTATTTTCCAGACACTATCTCATCCTGAACATTTTCCATCAGTTGTCAGTGTTAAATAAATGTTTCAATTCTTATTGACATCAATTAGCATTTAATTTATAATTCCAATTTGAATTTAAATGAAAATAAAGTTAAGTTTATTGTTTAAAAATCATCGTTTCCGTTAAATTTATTACTAAATTAGTTTAGTTGTATTTAATTTACTTTAATTAATTCAATTAATCTCAAAAGTTACAGTAATGGCCTCATTATTATTTGGTCTGTAAAAAAAATTTAATTTCAATTCCTTTCTATCACAATAAGGTTTTACTTCAGATACTGATTCAGCAGACTACAACATTCTTTGTTATTGTCACCAAGTATGTCTGTGAACCTTAGTCTCAACATACCACACATGTTTATATAAACACTAGTCTGCAAGACTCACATAGTATAAACATTCTGGTTACATCATGTACTAACACCTGTACTTTTCAGTCTTTATAAATTTTTTAGATAACATATTTATCAATGTCTATTTCTTACAGTTCAACCAAATATACTTTTAATTCACCTTTCAATTATTATTTCTCTTTTAATTACAATTTCTATTTAATGCTATTATCTCAATACCATTATTATTATTATTACACTCTTTTCACACCTGTAAACATTTTACTCTATCTGATTAGTATTCTGGACTTTATACTTACAATCCACTTATTGACATGAATACAAAATACACACCACACACACACACACCAATATCTCCCTCGTGACCTCTGAAACACTTAACAACAATGTTATTTCATACAAACAATTCAACATTTTATAATACATACAATTAATTTCACTACATATGTATTTACAACTCTTCAACAATAATTATTCAGTTGTGTCACACTTCAGTATCAAAATTCAGCTAGGTCATTACCATATATTAACATATTTAAAATGTTCATTTATGAATTTCAACCTCCATCGTCAAAAATTAATCGGGGTTTCAAATAACAATTTTCAATTTTATTTACATTCTGTATACGGTTATCTTGTATATAGTAACCATAAAATTTCTGTTTGTTCATTTTACCATAATAATCATATACCAGGTCAACATCGAGTACATCGGTTAAGTCTCCCTCAGTAATATTCATCATCAAGTCAGTTATTTTTTCATCATAAGGTAAATTATTATTGTTTGAACATGTATCATCAAAATAATCTTCATTCTCTATTTTAACAGGTAAGTATTTCGTCTCTAACATCTCTCTCAACTCATAGTCTCTCTTTACTTTGTATTACTCTGTCTCTCTTTCAATACACCGTTCTATATTTAAACTTCTCTCATCATAATGCCATATCACACTTTCTCTCTCATTCCATGCAGAGGGTACAAAATTATTCAACAAAAATAAACAACTCAAATCTTTCACTACTAAGGGTCTCTTGCCCAAAAATAACACTTTTGAACACTCTGGTTCATCACAAATAAGAGGAAAATTTACCCTCTGCGCTACACATTCATCTACTCTTTCTTTCCATTCCTTTTCCAAGTCAACAACACTAATTATTACTTCATTACAACTTATCATTTTCTCACTCTCACTTACTGTTTCACTATCTATTTTCAGCATATCACTCTCTGATACCACATTCTTAATTATATCATCATTTTCAGCATTATTTCTCTCACTTGTTACTTTTTTATTGTCATTATTACTATTACTTTTAATCTGTTCTCCTATTGACTCTATTATTTGTTCTTTAAATGTATTGAAACATTCATTCGTCTCATTTAAACGTTTCTTAATATTGTCTTCTAACTTAACACTCTGTTTATTTATTTCATCTAAACGCTCATCAAATTTTTGGTCAATATTATTTATATCGCTCTTTAATTCATTGAATTTAACATCACTTACATCAAAACGACTGTTTATAATATCAAATTTACTATTCTGTACATTGACTTTCATATCTAATTCATTATTCTGATTTTTTAATACATTGAATTTAGCGTCCGAGTCACTCTTCTGTTCATCAAATTTCGCATTAAAACTACTCAAGTTATCAGATATTGTTTTCATGAAATTACACATATCTTCCATTGACAACTGTTTAATTCGTGTCGTCATTGGAGTAGATTGTACTGCTACATTTTTGTCAATGAAGCTGACTTCATTATTAATTTTATTTTCCCTATTCAATTTTGGGGTTATTTGGATCCCCGAATCATCTGTATTATTTATTTCATTTGTAATATCTGGTTTTATTTTATTGTCCTGACTCCCATCTGGAGTCGAGTGGACCTCAATATTATGCATAATAGCCGATTCATCAAAATTGTCAACATTAGTTACTTCATTGACATCGTCATTATTCGCTGCCATTTTATACAAGTTTATATAATGTTACACAAGAATATTAATCTTATCCACTATTGACTTAACCCTTTTTATATTTAATTTACCAAAGCGTCCTCCCTCTCAAATAACCCTTTCTGCAGCTTAATTAGGTCTGGCGAATATAGGTTGTAACCTATACTCGCGTCCCTGTTCGGGGGCCAAATGTAACTCTACAAATTACTTACCAAAGTATAATTATATTTATCTCTTACCTTCGGGTTTTTTACTCCAAGGGTCGTTCAGACGAAACTGCTGCAAAAAGGGATTATTTGGATTTGATATAGGCAAAGATCAAATACAACGTTTGTGCTAAAACAAATTTCCTCTGATTTATTATTCAAAACAACTACTTCGTCTCTCTTTCATAACATTTAAATTAAATACTTGTAGAAGGAGCAACAATTTATGAAATCAAATATAGTCACAAATATTTCTTAATTAACTAGCTTATGACACTACGATATACCTCCACTATTTATTATCTGCAATGAACCAATACGTGCTTTAGCTACACACTCACACACATTCGTTCTTTGATTTTATCGTTCTATTTAAACCCCACTTCGAGATCTCTGATGTACATCTTAGATTTATATTTATTTATGTTGAATTATACTCTGGGGGAAAAAAAAGGAAAATAATCTTGTTTAAAACTCAGTTAATACTTAACGTCTGAAGAACTCCGCTGTTTTGCACCTCTGCTGTGAATGCACTGTTTAACACACCATAATTTAGTTAAGACACTGTTTAACCGCGGTACTGTTATTGCTTATTTCAAATTAAGTTGATGCGCCACTATTACTTTAGTTCACTTTTAAATAGCATTTAGTTTTGTTTTGTCTTGTCGACATAAATTTTCGAACACTTAGCTTGCTTAGGCTGGCCGCGCGTTATACAGTTTTTTATACTAGTTTTAGTATTTTCAAAGATAGGCCTACTCTTAACTGCGGCCTATCTTACACCCGAGGCCACTATGTAATTTTTATCTGCACTGTATGCTGCTTATTACCACTCTCTCTGATGACACACAGCAGACTGATGACACACTATAGACTGGGTTTCACACACAAGCCTGCTGCTATGTGATTGTGCAATGCGTCTGGCAGTTGTTTTGGCTGACTGGGTATGTTGCATTGCTGTACTGGAGGCTCCTTACAGGTGAAAGTCTGGCAATTTGGAAAGTGCTTAAAATGATGATTTGAATTAATATGAAATTAAACTGGGGTAGCTCACAAATCCGTACCATCACAAGCCGTCAGTCAATACACCCACCCATAGACTCGCCTCGGAACACAGACACCACACTCACTGTCACAATTTTTATCAACATTTTATTTGCTTTTTTTATCAAGTTATAGTCATTACTTTTAACTTTATCAAAAGACAATTAAATACAATGTCACCACGTGTTTCCAGACCGGAAATAACATGTAAGTCAATTTTACAACGAAATAGACTTTACAGATGTCTAGGCCACACACGCACATACACAAACATAACACATAATCCATCATTAAATAACAGAATAATATAGTTGAGTCTAACCTGAAAGCCCTTTACTAGATTACGAACTCATGCGGAAAGATTTACTTAACCCTGAGCCGTCAGACCGTTGAAACATTCTCCCTGAAGGTTGGCAAGGAATGAGAATGAGACCTGAATTAGTCGGTCCCACTTTCCGGCATAAAAGCGACCTGTTCCGATTAGCCAATCATAACCTTTGGTAACCTGCTTACTACAGTGTACAGCGAGCAGCGGATACGTTTGACTAGGCCTGCTAGATTGCGTAGCCGCAATGCAGACAGCCTTGGCGATCACATGTTAATGATCAAGTTAGCTGTGGCGAGCACAGCCGCAAGCGCGTTGGTGGCACTGATCGCATTCAAAGCGGGCCGGGAAAATTCAAACCCCGGCACTAACAATGATTTTTAATACCTTTCTTTTCATGGTGCTGTTTATTCTGAGACTTGTACTGTGTTCTCTCTCTCTCTTTCTCGTGGGAAATAATTTCTCCTTGTCTTCTCTTACTTTGTTGTTCATATCGTTTTGCTCTTCTCCAACCTTGCTTGCATTTCTTCTTCATAGCGATTCCTTCTCTTTCTGCCCAAAGTTTTCCCTTACACTCTCCTCTCTTCTTTCTTGCAGTTCCTTTTGGTTGCCATCACATACCACCTCTAGAGAATTGCTTTTATTTTTGTAATCTGTGTGAGCAAATTTAGTAATTCTTCAATTGTTTTAATTCCTTGTATGTATATTTACATATATATTCCTAATCTTATATTACAGTTCAAGTGGTATGCGCATATTAACACTAACTTGTGTTCAGTGAATTTTGATTTGTTTACTCGTTTCAACTGGCTGAGTGATGTTCTCTTCAAGGGTAAGTTTTCCATGTGTTTAATATCTACCACAATTGGTATCTTACCTGTCTTTGTGTATCAATATTCCAATAGCAGCCATATTCAAACAAGTCTTATGTTGTTCACAAATAGTTTACTTGTTCAATCAATCATGTGGCAGCAGAATCTTGAAAATGCTTATTAACTAAGCAAGCTTCTCTGTCAATTATATTCTTACCTATCGATTCCATTTCTCGTTCGCTATTCAGATTGAATTCAGTTTGATTGTTCTTCAATCCTTGAATAATAAATTAGTCCTCTCTTCTGTACATGTAGGATACACAATCATCTGAACCAGTCTTCTCTTTATTCACATTCTAAGATTTTCTACTTCAATGTGTAAATCATTGTAGAACGTATTTATTTGACTTCGATAGTCCTTTGTTGTTTTGGTAGACGATGGCAGTTTCCAATGAGTAGTTCAGACTTCTACCACTTGTGTCTTCCTTATACCCTTTTACTGACTTAAAATCAACATGTGTTCACTTTGACAAGCTACAGCTTGTAAGCTTTCCCTGCACATACACATAGCACTACTTAAAACTATTTTTAACAACTGCTCTATATTAATTATGTACAAAAATTCTAGTGTGGTTAAATATGCAAATGTGTGAGTGTGTGTGTCCCATTCACCATTCAATTATATACACATTTGCTTATAAAAATCTATTCTTCCTATGATGAGTAATGCAATACTATAATCAGACATAGGGTAAGGTTAATTTTTGCAAGCCGAAAGCTACCTCACAGATAGAACATGATTTTTAACACTATTTTCTACTGCTTCAGTGTTCCAATTATGAATTATTACAGTTGTGTATTCATTTGTTCCAGTGTTACTTATTTACACCCATGAATAATATCTGTGAAGAAGAGGATTCTACACTGGATTGTGAAGTATATAGGGGAAAGTCAATTCAGAATACTCTGGGAGACCATCTGTCACCACACAAGTTAATACATTCTGGCAGTAAGAAGCACCAGTGCGATGTTTGTTCAAAATCATTTACTCGGTCAAGCCATTTGTCAGAACACAAGTTAATACATTCTGGCATTAAGGAGTACCAGTGCGATGTTTGTTCAAAATCATTTACTCAGTCAAGCCATTTGTCACAACACAGGTTAATACATTCAGCCATTAAGAAATACCAGTGCGATGTTTGTTCAAAATCATTTACTCATTCAAGCAATTTTTCACAACACAAGTTAATACATACTGGCAACAAGAAGTACAAGTGTGATGTTTGTTCAAAATCATTTACTCAGTCAAGTCATTTGTCAGTACACAATTTAATACATTCTGGCGTTAAGAAGTACAAGTGCGATGTTTGTTCAAAATCATTTACTCATTCAAGCAATTTTTCACAACACAAGTTAATACATACTGGCAACAAGAAGTACAAGTGTAATGTTTGTTCAAAATCATTTACTCATTCAAGCAATTTTTCACAACACAAGTTAATACATTCTGGCAACAAGAAGTACAAGTGCGATGTTTGTTCAAAATCATTTACTCATTCAAGCAATTTTTCACAACACAAGTTAATACATACTGGCGACAAGAAGTACACATGTGATGTTTGTTCAAAATCATTTACTCATTCAAGCAATTTTTCACAACACAAGTTAAAACATACTGGCAACAAGAAGTACAAGTGTGATGTTTGTTCAAAATCATTTACTGAGTCACGTAATTTGTCAAGACACAAGTTAATACATTCTGGCATTAAGAAGTACAAGTGCGATGTTTGTTCAAAATCATTTACTCGTTCATACAATTTGACAAAACACAAGGTAATACATTCGCACATTAAGAAGTACTAGCGTGATGTTTGTTCAGAATCATTTACTACATCAGACAGTTTGTAAAAACACAAGTTAATACATTCTGGCATTAAAAAGTACTAGTGAGCTTCTACAAAAGTATTTAATTTGGCATAGCTTGTGTTATAAATAACGTGCTGGCCTAAAATAATAAAAGTGATGTTTGTAACAAAATTTTCTGTTTTTACATTTTGAGGTAAATTAATCCATTATACTATTATGAACCATTACTGTGTGGTATGTAAGAATAGTTTATATTACCCAAGAAGTTCTAGCAATCTAGTAAAACTTATCAATATAATGTTTTTAAACAGAAACCCTTAAACACGCATAATTATACAAATAAATTAATATATGCTGTAATATTGCCACTGCAAATATGTAATATGTCTATAATATTTGGCACTACAAAACAGTAGTGAAATTTGTAACAAAATTTTACCTTACAAATTAAAATCATGAAATTATACATTGTAATGTAGTGTGACATTATTGATACACATTTATCCTCTAATTAAATTTATCACTGCATGAGTTGCAGTGATATATGTATGTGGACAGTAATGTGGGAATTGTATAATCGAAAGGTTGGCTAATCTGATCATGGTCCAGCCATGCTCGCGTCAGCAAGCATGTCTTTACAGTGCTCCGAGCTTCCGAATGCAGCAGACCTGAGTTACGCTTGTTGCTTCGGCTGTCATTTCTTTATTGTCGCAACAAATTATGTAGGCCTTAGGCCCTACAACATTTCATTCATGTCGCTAGAGTGTTGCATAATTGCGTCTCACTTCTATAAAGTAACATTTTTTAACCGAATGTGATCTTCCAGATTTCTAATGCGTACAAGGCTTAGCTAACCTTATGAATTTAAACTTAAATTGTAACATTTATACCTAAAAATGTATTAAACTACAGTCCACTCACTTATCGTTATTTTCTTCATCCTGGCAAATTTAATTCCACTGAAATATTAATTTACAAACATTAATTCTTAACATTTTTTTTTGTCACTCCGTGCCTGGATTCATAATTTTTACCTTCTTTCACAACTTTATACCCTACTGAGCGGCTTCTCATCATTCTTTTACTTCAATTTCTGGCCATCACGGGCGATTCAGTATGTTCGCTGATCCGACCGTGTCGGAATTTATTCAACATTTCTTTCGTCGTCGTCATTGAGCTTCATAGACAACACCAGTACATGACCTTCCACGTGTTAATGCCTACACACCAGATTGAGCAGTTCCAAGTTGAGAGCAGTCATCCATCCAGTCCGTGCGTGTCTACCATCTGCTCCACGGCCTCAACGCTGCAGGATATCAACGCCATCAGTAAAAGGTGCGTAAAATGACGGAAGAAGGCTTAAGAGTGTTGGTTAGAAAGACAGGTGGCTTAAAGTCTGCCATAGCGAGAATCAATTCCGCAGTACTTAATTTTGATAAAAACAGTAATACTAAACATTTTTTAACTGTCAGACTGGAAAGTTTAAAGAGTTTAGCAATAAAATATGATGAGGTACAGTCTGAAATGGAATTAATTTCTAAAGACATAAATGCTGCCCAAGAGGACAGAGTCGAGGTTGAAGAACTTTTATATTCAACCGAGGCTAACATCTTGCAACTAGTAGACACCTTCAACATTCAGACTGGATCTCAAACATTAAGCAGTAACATTCAATTAAAACCTATAAGTTTGCCCTGCTTCACAGGCAACATTCTCGAATGGCAGCACTTTTACTCTATTCCTAGACTTGGTACATGCCAGATCTGACTTAACTTCAGTGCAAAAACTACATTACTTATATTCATCTCTCAAAAATGAACCACTAGATCTAATTAAGGCTTTGCCTATTTGTAATGAAAACTATTCAATAGCGTTAAGTTTGCTGTCCGCTAGATATGACAATAAATTCATATTAGCTAAATATTACATTCAAAATTTACTAGAAGTGAAGTCTACAACCAAGGACTCTGTACAGAGCTTAGCAGAATTTATAAATACAATAACGTCTTCTGTCAATTCGCTGACAGCTATGCAATTGTCAGTGGATTCATTTGAACTCATTACTGTACAGCTATTGTCAGCAAAACTTGACATTCCACATTTAAATTATGGAAAGAATCTATAGATTCTGAATATCTTCCTAACGCCCATAGACAATTATTAGAAAACACGTTACCGATAGAAGCTGGACAGCAGCTTAACAAACCGATTTTAAAATTTAATAATAAGTCTGAAAAACGTAAGTTATGAAACTTTTTTTTTTTTAAACTCATGTTCTCTGGTATCCAAGTCATGATTCAATACACATTAAAATTAATTTACCTTTTTTCATCCGTCGTGTGACTTCTCATTGTATTTAATTAAATAACGCGTTTCGAGGCTCAAGGCCTCATCTTCAGATTTCAGTCCCGTGTGGACGTCGTTAACACATTAAAACTAAACTACTACACATTAAAACACACTACACAAGTTAACCGATGTCTGGGTGCGCACCCTTTGCCGGCTTGCGACGCACTGCCTACAACTCATCTACGGTCTCGTCACAACGCCCCACCATCGATTGCTGTCTATTCCTGCTTAATATGAATTTGTCCACAACCATATCGTATAGCTGATGTGATTCAGCTGGTCATTTAGCATGTTACTAGGATTGCACTTAAACGCCCGGTATATTTCAAATTCTTCGGCTGTGTTCATGTATCGGCCCTTATTGCAGAGATGTAATGGCTTGCAGTTGGTGTCAAAGTCAGTATAATTATGGTTATGCACCATTAAGTGTTCGGCATATTTTGATTTACAGGCTTTTAAGTTATTTTTAGGTAGATGTTCTTTAAACCTCTGTCTAAATGCCCTCCTGTCTGACCGATATACACCATATCGCAATCATTACAAACCATTTTGTAAATACCTGTTCTTTTTTCTTTGAACTGTTGTGTTTTAGGCCGTAATAATTTTTGAACATTATTTGTGGTACGGAACGATACTAGGATGTTTGTTTCCGAAATTCTTTTTTACAACCATAGATATATTATTGGTGTACTCAGTTGAAATAAACTTAACTTTATTATTTTTGTTACGTGTACTGATGACGTTCTTTTTATGTTTACGTAATAACCGTTCGACCATTGAGCTTCAGTGCCCATTCACTTCCGCTATATATTTAATTGTATTTAATTCATCTATATAATCATCGTGCTCAAGAGGTATACTTCTCAACCGGTGTAAGAGGCTGTTGAAAGCGGCCATTTTTTGAGTATACGGGTGATAAGATTTGGCGTGTATAACGGAATCAGTTGCTGTAGGTTTTCTGTATATCTTGTAACGAAATCTATTATGTTTTATTAAAGTTAAATCTAAGAAATTTATTTCATTATTTGTTTCTACTTCTGCTGTGAATTGTAGTTTTGTATTGATACTATTCGTAAAAGACTTTAGATTATCTATTTGTCTCATTGTCCCATTGAAAATAACAAAAGTATCATCTACATATGTCTGTAAAAAATAATCTGGTTATTGAATTTATTGGTTACCAAAAGCAAATATGTATTTTCAAAATGATTAAGGTGTATGTCAGACAAGAGTCCAGATAAAGGTGAACCCATAGCGAGTCGCTCTTCTTGAATAAAAAATCGATTATCGAATGAAAAATAGTTCTGTTTTAAAATGATACCAAGAATATATAGTAATTCATTTATTTCTTGAGGACCTAAACTGCCAGATTTTTCCAAGTTGTTTTTCAGAATCTCACCGTGGCTTGAACCGGTACATTTGTGTATAGGTTATTCACATCAAAAGACACTAATTTATATTGAGTTTCGATATTAATATCTCTTGTTAGGTTCAAAAATTATTACGGCCTAAAACACAACAGTTCAAAGAAAAAAGAACAGGTGTTTACAAAATTGTTTGTAATGATTGCGATATGGTGTATATCGGTCAGACAGGCAGGGCATTTAGACAGAGATTTAAAGAACATCTACCTAAAAATAACTTAAAAGCCTGTAAATCAAAATATGCCGAACACTTAATGGTGCATAACCATAATTATACTGACTTTGACACCAACTGCAAGCCATTGCATCTCTGCAATAAGGGACGATACATGAACGCAGCCGAAGAATTTGAAATATACCGGGCGTTTAAGTGCAATCCTAGTAACATGCTAAATGACCAGCTGAATCACATCAGCTATACGATATGGTTGTGGACAAATTCATATTAAGCAGGAATAGACAGCAATCGATGGTGGGGCGTTGTGACGAGACCGTAGATGAGTTGCAGGCAGTGCATCGCAAGCCGGCAAAGGGTGCGCACCCAGACATCGGTTAACTTGTGTAGTGTTTTATTTTAATGTGTAGTAGTTTAGTTTTAATGTGTTAACGACGTCCACACGGGACTGAAATCTGAAGATGAGGCCTTGAGCCTCGAAACGCGTTATTTAATTAAATACAATAAGAAGTCACACGACGGATGAAAAAAGGTAAATTAATTTTAATCTGTACGAAACTCTGCTGGCAGCACTGCATTTATAGTTATCATTCGATTTCAAATAATTATTCATGCCCATGCTGCAAGGCAAGTCACCCAATTTATGTGTGACAAATTTCGCGATTTAACCATATCAGAACGAGGGCAATTTATATTAAAGCATAAATGCTGCACTAATTGTTTAAGACCAGATCATTTTTCACCTAATTGCAAGGTCAAACAATCATGTAAGATCTGTTCCAGACGACACCATACATTGCTTCATATAAATAATGGGTCAAAACAGGTTTCTGCCAGCAGTAGTAATTATTGTTCATTTAAGCTTCAATCAGCAATGTTATTTTATCTACAGCCGTCGTGTTCGTCATCGACCGTGCTGGTAACAGGCAACTAGCACGAGTTTTGTTAGATGCAGGGTCCCAGGTAAACTTTTGTACTGCATCATTTGCAAAAAAATTGCAACTTAACTTAACTAAATCTAATATACCAATCTCAGGTATTAATAATGCGACATGTTGCGCCACTAATTTGGTATCAGTTCGTATTGTTTCTCGCTATCAAATGTTCACCTTTAATGCTCCGTGCGCAGTCTTATCTGCGTTGACCCACAAACTTCCAGCACAATCTTTCGACATAAATCATTTTAATATCCCTGATAATATTTTCCTTGCTGACCCACATTTTAATCTATCAGCTGACATAGACATACTGTTAGGAGCGCAGTTTTATTTAGACATGATTCAAGCTAACAAATATGTACGTGGTCCTAACTTTCCTGTTATACAAGAAACTAAGGCTACATTCTAGCAGGCCATTTGCCTAAGCATTGTCATTCTAAGGGTCCTGCTGTTTCGTTCTTGGCAAGAAACAACGATGATCAAATTCTAGTGTCTCTTGAGAAGTTTTGGGAGACTGAAACCGTCCTTGATAATGCACCCATTATTAACGATTCAGTTTGCGAGGAACATTTTGTTAAGTCCACTCATCGGAATGATGAAGGTAGGTTTGTCGTCTCATTACCATTTGTGTCTGATAATCCCCAGTTGGGTGAGTCCTATGCTACCACTGAAGCGAGATTTTTAAGTTTAGAACGCAGGTTCAAGCGTGATTCTGAGCTTGCACGTGAATATGCAAATTTTATTCAGGAATATAGGGATCTTGGCCACATGGCGCTGGTTGACGATTGTTCTGTTAATTCCAAGGTTTCAAATACCTACTATTTACTCCATCATGCTGTTTTCAAACATTCTAGTTCCACGACGAAGCTTCGCGTCGTTTTTGATGGTTTGGCTAAAATTACCAATGGTCTTTCTCTCAATGATATTTTGTTAGTGGGCCCAAATGTCCAACAAGATCTTTTCTCTATTCTTTTGCGATTTTGTATACACAACTATGTTCTGATCGCTGACATCGAGAAGATGTATCGACAGATTCTAGTGTCTGATAACGATTGTCATTACCAACATATTCTGTTGTGTAATTCTCTGCTTGATCAGTTTAAACATTTCATGCTGCGAACTGTAACATACGGTACTGCTTGCGCTTCATTTTTGGCAACTCGCTGCCTTATTCAGATTGGTAAGGATAATGAAGTTTCTTTTCCACATGCTGCTTCAGCTATAATTAATGATTTTTATGTCGATGATTTGTTAACCGTTGCAGACACCATTTCTAATCTAGTCAAGTTAAAATCTGACTTAAGTACGTTGTTGAGTCAATATGGCTTTACTCTACATAAATGGGCATCAGATGAACCAAATGTGGTCACTGAGCATAATAATTTATCACTTCCATTAAACAAACAAGGCAATGTGCGTACTTTGGGCATTCTTTGGAACAACTCTACAGATTCATTCTTGTTTGACATCAAGTCATTTCCAGTTGAGTCAAGTATTTCTAAGAGGAGAATCCTGTCAATTATAGCGGGTATCTACAACCCATTGGGACTTATTGGTCCAATTGTTTTCCTTTATAAACAGTTTATGCAGCAACTGTGGTTGTGCAATCTTGGTTGGGATGAGCCAATTTCTGAGCAATTATATTCGTATTGGCGTTCATTATGCGATAAGTTGTATTTAATTAGTAAAATTATTGTTCCACACTCCATACGCAGCAAGTCTGAGACCAAGCTAGTTGAATTACATGGTTTTGCGGATGCCTCTGAAAAGGGTTATGGATGTTGAATTAACGTTAGAGTTATTTATCAAGATTTAATGGCCTCTTGTCACCTTTTGTGTTCTAAATCTCTCGTGGCTCCACTATGACAGGTGGCATTACCCCGCAATGAGCTCTGTGCTTGTTTGTTGTTATCGCGACTTCTATTCAAGGTCACCCCTGCTCTCCATTCCTTTGTCAATAGCGTACACCTGTACTCCGACTCCATGGTATCTCTCTATTGGATTCATGCTCAGTCTTCTAGGTGGAAGACCTACGTCGCTAATCGTGTTGCTGAGATTCAGCGTCTCACTGAAACCTACACATGGCATCATATTGATTCGCAACATAATCCTGCTTACATTATTTCTAGAGGATGTCACCCTGACATTTTGCGCGATTGTTCGCTTTGGTGGCATGGTCCCGCTTGTTTGTCTCAATCTTCTGAACCCATCTTTTTTCTTCACCTTTCTCACCTTCTAATGTGCCGCTTCCTGAATGATCCGTTGAGGAGAAACAAACCCCCAAACTTTCTAATTTCTACCCTACCTATTGATCTCTCTAAGGACTTTTCCTCGTTGCATCGACTGACCCGCGTGTACACTTATTGCTTTCGATTTATCAAAAATACTAGACCCTCTAGGGCAGAGAAAATCTCGGGAGTTCTTACCCCTACCGAAATTCATTCTACTCTTAACTTTTTCATAAAGCAATCCCAGTCGATCCACTTCGCTACTGAGCTTAATTGCCTTCGAAATGGGGCTTCTGTCTCTATTAGGAGTAAACTGTCTTCTCTGGACCCATTTCTTGATGAGTTTGGCATCATACGTGTCGGCGGTCACCTACAGCAGTCGCAACTACCCTATGATAATAAGCATCCTACTGTCTTGCATCCATCGGCTCACATCACTCACCTTATAATTGAGTGCGAGCATATTCGTCTCCTCCACGCTGGTGCTCAACTTGTCCATCATTCACTTCGTCAACGCTGGTGGATCATTAACGCCAAGATAGTCATTCGTAGATGCGTCAAATGTCTCAGATTTAATATCAAATATCAAGTTCAAAGGCTTGGTGTTTTGCCATCTCCCAGGGTTACTCCTTCCCGGCCGTTTTTATTCTGCGCAGTGGATTATGGTGGTCCCTTCATGATCCGTCATGGCGGGCAGAGATCTAGGACTCTGTCCAAGTCATATGTGTCTTTATTCATTTGCTTAGCCACCAGGGCCATTCATTTGGAATTGGTTTCCGACCTTACGGCCAACGCGTTTATAGCTGCCTTATGTCGCTTCATGGGCTGTAGGGGCATACCTAGCCAATTATATTCTGACAATGGCACGAACTTTAGGAAGGCCCGCAATGTTTTGCATGACCTTTACAATCTCTGGCATAATAGGGATCCCACCTTAACAATCCAGTCATTTGCAACTTCTCATGGTATTAAGTGGTCATTCATTCCTCCATCGTCACCTCATTTTGGTGGTCTTTGGGAGAGCGGTATAAAAAGTTTGAAGTATCATTTGCGCCGCGTTGTCGGCAAGTCCATACTCACATTCAAGGAGTTTACTACGGTTTTGTCACAGGTAGAGGCCTGTCTAAACTCACGTCCATTATGTGCCGTTTCATTGGATGTAAACGATCCAGTGCCACTTACCCCTGGCCATTTTTTAATCTGTGCACCATTAACGGCAATACCCGATCCTGACTTGTCACACGTTCCCATCTCTCATCTCGGCCATTGGCAACTTCTACAGAAGTTTGTCCAAGCTATTTGGAAATCATGGTCGTGCGACTACCTACACCAATTGCAACAGCGTCACAAATGGAAATTCGCTAAAGAAAACGTTTCCATTGTGATCTGGTTCTGCTTATCGAGGATAACTTGCCTCCATTAGCATGGAAATTTTGGGTAATCACAACCACATTTCCCGGACCAGACAACTTAATAAGAGTAGTTGACGTTCGTACGCCTGTTGGCACCTTTCGCAGACCAATTCATAAGTTATGTTTGGTGCCAGCGAGGGACAAACAGTAAACACTACATCAGTGTAGCTACTTAACACAAGTATTAAGTGTTGTGTTAAGTCATTATATCAATACCATGCAGTTAACACTATGCATCTGTAGTATTATGTTCTTTCTTTATTGTATTTACTATTGAGTCAGTTTTAGAGGATGTTTTCTTTATATAAATTAAAGGATGTCGTTTATTTTCTTTTAAAATTAAATGTATGTATTTATCAAACACATGTTAATGTTTTAAGAAGATTATGTTAGTTATATAAGCATTTTATTTTTACCATGAGCTTTAGTTTGTATCTTTTCAATTCAGAAATTGCTTGTTTTACTTAAGCAAGAGTCAGTTTATTTAATATGTAAAGCTTCAATTATTTTATGTATTTTCTTGTATACAACATTTGATTTATGTATTATGTCTATGGTTGTAATTTGTTCTTATGTTATAGATTTTGTTATATAATATTCACATGGATTTGGAGCTATACAAACCATGTATGCATATTTGTTGCACATTATTTGTTAATATTTGTGCATTGCTATTTCACTATTCTATGAATTTTATGTGTTACTTGTAATTGCTCAACACATGCATTACATTTTTGTATGAACACGTTTACTGTACTTGTCACTTATACTATTATATACTATTATGCCTTGTATTCATGTATTTTGTAATTATGCAACACACATATTTCTATTGTATTTTATCATGTACTTTGTATCTATGTAAAACACATTATTGTACCCGCATCTATTGTCTCTGATTATGCACCACACATATATTTTTACACATATTTTGTATTTGTATTTTGCGATCATGTATTGCACATATATTATTATTCATGTTTGTGATTATGACATACATGTCATTACGTTTATATACTTGCAACTATTCAACAATGCATAATCTGTTTTCACATGTCAATTTATTTGTGCATTCTTGCAATTGTTTGGTATAGCATGCACTATTTAATTATTATATAGCGTTATGCTAAATCTATGTTTTTACATGCATATAACTTTTGTAATAATCTTGTCTATTCATTTTATATTCAATACTATTATGTATAAATCAGCTGGCCTTGACTGGCTTGGACTGTCAATCATGACTTGCATAAAATATTTGCAATTTGTATCGGACCCATCATGTGATGAGTCACCGATTATTCATCATCAAGCATTATCCGATTATTCATTATTCATGTTTTGTATTGTATTGTATTGTATACATCTCTGCTAATTCATGTACATTTATACTCATGTATAAATTAGTTTGCAAGCCAATTGTGGCCTGTTTAACCTTAATCATTATTATTGAGGTTTATCTCTGAGTAGTTTAATATTATAATATTGTTATCTAACATTCAATGTCGATGATCAAGACAACCTGCTGATGGTTGATATCTATTATTAAGAACGTACATGTGTTTTCTTTATAATATAAATTATTAAAAAATGTATTATAAAAAAAATCGTTCGATTTTTGCGGGCAGTTATGGACAGTAATGTGGGAATTGTATAATCAAAAGGTTGGCTAATCTGATCATGGTCCAGCCATGCTCGCGTTGGCAAGCATGTCTTTACAGTGCTCCGAGTGTCCGAATGCAGCAGACGTGAGTTACGCTTGTTGCTTCGGCTGTCATTCTTTATTGTCGCGACAAATTATGTAGGCCTTAGGCCCTACATCATTTCATTTGTCACTAGAGTGTTGCATAATTGTGCCTCACTTCTATAAGGTAACATTTTTTAACCTAACGTGATCTTCCAGATTTCTAATGCGTACAAGGCTTAGCTAACATTACGAATTCAAACTTAAATTGTAACATTTATACCTAATAAATGTATTAAACTACAGTCCACTCACTCATCATTATTTTCTTCATACTGGCAAATGTAATTCCACTGAAATATTAATTTACAAACATTAATTCTTAACAGTATGTTTAGTTGAAATAATTTGAAAGTCTTTGTTTCTTGCCATACATAGATTATACTTGTCACAAGATTTTTGTCTGGCTGCTACAACCTTCATGATGACAGAGTCCTGGGGTCTTAACACATCTGCATTAGTGCTTGGGAAAATGATTCGCGTGGGATGTCCCCCAAGTTAACGTAGCTTGGCATTTCACAACTTTTAAGTTGTATTTAAAGCTCATAGGTTATTTCATCTAGCACATTTTTGTTTGCTGCATGCATACTGTTTCTTTACAATTCAACATTAGTTCAGTGCGTTACTGACAGATGGCTTTGTATCTCAAAACTGCTAATTTCCGATGCTTTACATGTCGATGTTTGTAACGGTTCCTTGTTGTGAACTACACATTTGGTATAGTGTTAGCATGTGGAGTGTTTGAATTATTGAGTGATTTTGTTTTTGTAATTTTATATTACAAAGTGACTGATAACTTCTTGACTGAAGATAAAATATTATGGTAATTTAATTTCAAATCGATCTGAATTGAATAATGTAGAAAATGAAGAGACATTTTGATCTGACAATACTGGTAAGCCTACATAATTTGAGGTTACTTCATCTCACTGTTGTATAGTTACGTTATTTTTGAATTTATAAATACGATATATTATATCTCACAAATGTGGTTATGTATACAAAACTAGGACGCCATCTTTTACTACCTAAGTCATGGGCCAGAAGTTCGTTACGCGAAGTCATAGGAAACGGAAATTGCTTGAAATAACAAAACAGCTGTTCTAATTGTTACCAATGAAATACCCCTTTTTATTCTTTACTCTGTTACATAACATTTTTTTAAACCAACTGTAACCCTTCCAAAAACATAATGTGTAATAATAACTTTGATTAAGTTAATGATTATATGTTTAAATGATTATACAATAATAACGTGTATATATTTATATAGTGGTGCTCAACCCAGCACTTAGAATAATTATGCACGCACACAACCACTCACCCTTTCATTATCATGGTACAAACTTATTTAAATTTTGGAGCTCCTTAAATTTTGATTGAAATTTTGAATAATTTGTTAAATGATTGATTTCTACAATAACATATATTGGGAAATAAAGGATTCAAAATATATAAGGAACGCTCTCACCAATTTCCGTGTTGGCTTCCTCGCACTGCCAGTCTCGTTCGTATATCGGCACAATCGGTGTATTTTACTGCGCTTGACGGGACACCTTTGGTCAACCCACGTAACCCACCGTCGTGGGACCGATTCTATACGTCGATCTTGTTTACGAACGATTTAATCGGTCGAGGACGCCTACACCAAACCGAACTATTACTTTCCTTAATACATTTTGATAGTAGATATTATACTGTTTATTAACCACCTACAGTGGTCTAAAAAGTTAAAATTCACTCGTAAGTGAATGGGCGGCCGGCCGGCTCAAATCAGAGCTGCAGATGAAATGACGGCAATTTCTGGTTGAAATCTGCGGAAGTGGGGTGTATTGACGTCACATTCCTTTGTCTAAGTTGTTGACATCGCCGTTTGTAGTTGTCAACACATTCTCCGCCTCTGACGTAACGAAGGCTTGGCTCTGCTTATCTCAATAACTGCACACTGTTTTTGTGATGTGACACCGTTTTTTTGTCATGAATTAGTTCAAATCCTGGCAAATACTGTAATATAATCCACTCACCGTAAATTCTATATAGGGTGTTTGAGGTTGGGTTGGGTATGTCAAAAAATAGGAAAATACAATATTTATGATCTCGTTACCATATTTTAGTATATTATGAAATGTACCATGATTGTACCATCACACTGTTTACTGTCTATGTCCAAAATAATGAACTTTAGCAAGTGTTACGAATACCAAGACACCAGAATAGTGCGGACACCCTGGTACATGCTTTGCAGTTTGAGGCCGCCAAATCAGAGTCTGAGTGGATAAGTCATAAAGTGCGCGCTAAAAGATCGCAATAGCACAGACGAGGAAGAAGAACAAGGAACAGAGGCTCAACGGTCGGCACTGCAGAATAAAATAAGAAAGCACGGAAGACCAAAGTGTTATAGATGTGGGAAACTTTGACAGCTACAACGAGATTGTTGGGTTAGAATTCAGCAGCAGGGAAACAAGCAGTAGTCAGTACAACGAGGCGTGTGCTAACTGGAGGAATGAAGCCTCTTGACAATACGCAATTTCTGCACTTCAGAAAAACAGCGGGAGCTTGGTGGTTATCGGACCCATTCAAGAAAGGCCAACCTCAATTACAGTTGACACAGGCGCAACAGTTTCCATTGTGCGGCCCGATATGGTGAAAGATCTCAAGCCAGTCTGGTGCTTTTGCAGCTTGCGAACAGCTACTGGACGGTCTGTAAAAGTGTTTGGAAAAGTGGAGATACACCTACGCCTTGGTCGACTTGAATTTAATCACCAAGTACTTGTTGCAAACATTGTGGATGAAGCAATTCTTTGCGTGGACGTTATGAATTCCGTCAGATTTATAGTTGTCTTCAAAAACAATGTCTTGAGAATCAGAGGAGAAGAAGTAATGCTCTCCATAATGACTACATCAGAAAAATTGATGGACATGATGAACCAAGTGGTCGTAACTGTTCCGCTAAACTCTGAAAAGATCATTATTTTTAGAACTGAGGTAGACACAGTAAAATTGAAAGTTAAGGGCATATGTGCAGAAACCAATTTATAGATGGATGAGTCCACTTTGAAATTGTGAATGGCGGGATGGTAAATGAGAATCAGCTGGTATGTAAGTGAAGGTGTTGCCAACTTTGCGTGCGATGTTTTAGTTATCCGTACATTGTTAGTTACGGTATGATGTACTACCTCAGTCTTGCATTTGTTATTACTATTTCAATTTATTATTAATTATATAGTTGTTTTACAGTCACTCATTTTTATTAGTTATTTAATTTTTTAGTTAATTTCTATTGGTAGTTTGATTCTATAATTACGTATTATCATAATTATTTGTGTTATACAGTAATGAGATTTGACAAAATTGATACTTCTCCTTCAACTAGCAAAGACAGGAAAGTTATTCATAGTAAAGCACGGGAAGTAATAATTGAAACTATATAAATTCTATCAAATTAATAAACTACTCTCGAGTCCCTGTTCTCGGGGCCAATGAAACTATATAAGTTAATTGCAAATAATAAACTATACATGAGTCCCTGTTCGGGCGCCAATGAAACTATATAAATTCTATCAAATTAATAAACTACTCTCGAGTCCCTGTTCGGGCACCAATTGTGTAGTAATATTTTTACACATGTAATTACATTGATATATTTATCTCCCACTTACCTTTCT
This sequence comes from Magicicada septendecula, assembly GCA_034769895.1. Lineage (NCBI taxonomy): Eukaryota > Metazoa > Arthropoda > Insecta > Hemiptera > Cicadidae > Magicicada > Magicicada septendecula. The sequence continues at coordinate 453,655,766 of CM068373.1, forward strand.
TTTGCCCAGGGTTACGTCGCACGAACGTTGAATAACAAGTACGATTTCAAGGTTGTCTCAATAACTCACTCGACTCGCTTATATAGAAAACAACTAAGATTTTATTTCATCTTCTGTATTTTTAAAAAGGCATGAATTTTTTACTCTTTCTTTCAACATTGACATATTACTGCTTGATATTATTGCATATAACCTAAACATTTATTTCAACATTGTAAACTAATATAATAATTAACTAATTAATCAAAACGACCCAGCTTGCCACACGTTCACTTTCATCCAACTTCCCTCCCCATTATTTAATAACGCTCATTGAATTAAAAGGAATTAAAATTGGGAACTTAACTTGAGATGTCACTCTCGTCGCTGCGTGCTGCACTATTTATATCCAAATGTTTCGTTAGTTATATTCACTTTAACATTTTCTCCTTCGCTTCACTGGCTACATTTTTAGGTATCTATTCATTTTTAAGCACTAGTTGATACTTTTTTACCAAAATTGATGAATTAAGAAGTGCGCGACTTCGTAGAGTTCCCGGCCAGGAAAACAGAGTTATTTCATCTCAGATTTTCACATTTTTATAAAGTTTTCGCCCGACCGGGTATACGCGCCACTACTCATGTCCGTTAAGTTTAGTTGTTATTCGTCGACTCCTTTACACCCGCAGAAAAGATTCCCCACCACGTCGAGTTGCTGGATAGGAAATTCACTGCCTTCTCCTGTTAAAATGTTCGGCTCTGTACCCAAAGTATGGGTTCTTCATGTGTGTTAGATGTCGACGAAATTGCACTGCCCTTCGTCGTATGGCTCGGATAGGCGTGGCCCTGTCAAACTTCCGTCAGCATGGGACGCTCGCCATTTTTGGTAGCGTCGGTTGAAGCTGCTTGGCGCCCTGTCCGCGCGCCTGTTTGTTGTTGCGCGCACTAGTGTGTCACACACCTCTGATTTCTTGGAATTGAATTATGTCTCAACACACCTGCTTGTAAACTTATGACACTGTTCTTTGTCTTACGGAAACCGTATTATGTCGAGGACTTGCTGGTTTAGTCACATGAATTTAATAAAATAAAATAAAATAAATACCCCCTTTTGTCCCATTACATAATACACAGTTTTTTGTTGTCCAGTTTAAAAAGATTCTTGCAATTAAATTCCAAGAACGCGTTCTTTTATGTAATTATAGACTTTAGAGATAGTCGAGTGTAAATCAGGAGTGGAAGTGTACAGTTTGCAAATTCCATTGCGATAAGAAAGGTCAGAAAGGCTGTAGTTTTTTATGTCTCAGCAGTACACAATGACGGAATCAAACAACACTCATATATGTTTATAAAACATTCTGCAATGTAACAGCAACAAATTCCGATACGTGTGAACAGTACATTGTAACTCTACTAATTAATTACAAAATTATAATTATAATTATCTCTTACCTTAGGGTTTTTCTTCCAAAGTCTTTCAGACGAAAACAGCTGCAAAAAGGATTATTTGGATTTGATATAGGCAAAGATCAAATACACCGTTTGTGCTAAAACAAATTGCCTCTGATTTATTATTCAAAATAACTACTTCGTCTCTCTCTCATGACATTTAGATTAAATATTTGTAGAATGAGCAACAATTTGTGAAATCAAACATAGTAACAAAATATTTCCTAATTAGCTAGCTTATGACAACTATGGTATACCACAACTATTTATTATTTGTAATGAACCAATACGTGATTTAACTACACACTCGCACACATTCGTTCTTTGATTTTGTCGTTCTATTTAAACCCCACTTCGAGATCTCTGATTTACATTTTAGATTTATAATTTATTTATGTTGAATTATACTCTGGGGAAAAAGGTAAAATAATCTTGGTTAAAACTCAGTCAATACTTAACGTCTGAAGAACTCCGCTGTTTTGCACCTCTGCTGTGAATGCACTGTTTAACACACCATGATTTAGTTTTTCACTGTTTAACCGCGGTACTGTTATTGCTTATTTCAAATAAGTTGATGTTGATGCGCCACTATTACTTTAGTTCACTTTAAAATAGCATTTAGTGTTGTTTTGTCGGCCGACATATATTTTCGAACACTTAGCTCGCTTAGGTTGGCCGAGTGGCCCGGTGTCACAACTGGCACTGGCGTTAGTTTGCTAAATTGCATACAGTGTTTTTTGGTCACGTGATCGTGCATATGTGCTCCCATTGGTGCTATTGAAAGAGCGCCTTAGCAGAGGCGGGAAGGTGAGCAATGTTTTTGCCGCCTGGCGCAATGTGCAGTTACATACTCTCTTTCGTAGTTCACGGCTGAGGCGCAGGTTGATGTTATTTCACCATCGGTCTGCGTTGCATGAGTGCGGAGACAAAACATAGACGTTTTTTCTGCAATAAACAGCCTATCTGGGTGACTAACTCGGGGTTCTACAAGGGTGAACAATGACTGTATAGAGAATGTAATTTTAAAAAATGTTATCTTGGCCCTACAATCTCGTACCGTTACAATACCCCCCCCAATAAGAGATTGAAGGCCGGAGCGTTCAAACTCTTATTGCCTAGATCTAAGAGGATCAGTGAGGATATGGCGCCGCAACCCCCCTAAACACTCTACTACATCATGGGTTCTTACCCCCCTAGTCTGGCGACTGCGACAGCACCCATCCGATCTTACTGGACTTCTCTGTTCGAGATCCCAACACCGAAAAATCGAACAGATACCCGACCCAGTATCGCCCGACTTTCTAGCATGGAATTAAAATTTGACAAACGGCTTTCCATCCCTCCATATCCCACATCTGATTTGTTTCCTCTTAGCCGTACTGGTTCATTGACAACGTACTGGCTCATTTTATATTATAGACCCTAAAGAATAATATTAATAAAACAATATTGGTTTACAATGATACACATAAATTCCAGTTAAATTGAATAGTATTCCCCATACAATGTTGCCCATCCAAAATAACACCTTAATTATACAAAATGACATTAACTCCGTTTTTACTTAGCTACTATAAAATTTTTTTTTTTTTTTTTTTTTTTTTTTTTTATATACATATATACCCCCCTTTTAATCCCTTAACCCCTGATACCCGTTACATTTGAATGTGGTCTGCACGAGGCTTCTTGGCCTTTTTCAGCCTCATCCTCGCCGTAACCCACATCTCCCTCGTGACCTGTAACTGGGTCACCGCCCATCCACACTCACTATTACCCCCCCTAGACTGTAGCGTCTAGTTGCTTTCACAAGGACTGATGCGGAAGGGGTGGACATTTTTTTCTTTTATTCCACCCCCATCCTTGCTTCGGCGTTACAATAAAATTCGGTATACCTATAGCCTACTATTCTTTTTATATTATACACCCCTAATGGACTACCACCCCTATCTGGGTGAAAATAGACCTGTTCCAAAATTTGGTAGATTCCCCAAAAAATAACCCCCCTACTAAATTTAACAAACCACCGGGTTAACAAAATAAAACAAACCACAAGCCGGTTATATCAAGTAAAATTTATGATTTGCCACAATTAACTACTTTCACGGTCATGGTCCGGTGAGGCCATGACCGCACTTAGGTGAGGAATCTACAGTTAAAACATAAAATATAGATTGGCATTTATACAAGTTACTTGGACAGTAATATACACATCTTATTTTCCAGACACTATCTCATCCTGAACATTTTCCATCAGTTGTCAGTGTTAAATGAATGTTTTAATCATTATTGGCATCAATTAGCATTTAATTTATAATTCCAATTTGAATTTAAATGAAAATAAAGTTAAGTTCATTGTTAAAAATCGTTTCTATTAATTTTATTACTAAATTAGTTTAATTGTATTTAATTTACTTTAATTAATTCAATTAATCTCAAAAGTTACAGTAATGGCCTCATTATTATTTGGTCTGTAAAAAAATTTAATTTCAATTCCTTTCTATCACAATAAGGTTTTACTTCAAATACTGATTCAGCAGACTACATTTTTTGTTATTGTCACCAAGCGTGACTCCAGACATTAGTCTCAACATACCACACCTGTTTATATAAACACTAGTCTGCAAGACTCACATAGTATAAACATTCTGGTTACATCATGTACTGGCATATATACTTCCTGCAAAATTTTCCTTCTATAAATCTTTTTATTAACATATCTATCAAAATCTATTTGTTGCAATTCGAACCAAATATAATTTTAATTCACCTTTCAATTGCTTTAATAACATTTTACTAAAAACATTTTAACTATAATTACATTATTTAAAACACTTTGAATATAAATACACAACATCAAATGGGCTTCATTAATAAAATTGACTTTAATAATCTCCACTCAGACAGTTTAGCTTTGATTACAATTATATGCAGTTGCAATTTGAATAAAAAGGAAATTACCCACATCACTAACCTTCATATTATTAAGTTACTCCCAGGGCCCCCTACAATTAGGTTTAATCTCTTCGTTTGTTCAAAACAATTTCAATTACTTTAATTACGATTTTCAAAATGATTCCACATGGTTTGATGTTTAAATGTTTCAGTTTTTTCTTAATATTTCAGTAAGTTTTACAAACCTTACATCATTGGTTCTAATCTCTCTTTAAATTCCTCCACAATCACATTCTTAATACCAATATACCATACTCATAACCTAACATAGCAGGTACCACAAAATAATAATTAAACCTTTTGGTTACATAAGTTTACTTTAGAATATTTTCCCAAATTATTTATTTACTTGATATTATAATTATTGTAATAATTATACTTATTATTTTTTCTTAACTACCTGTAAATAGGTTATATGTTACATGTACAGAATGATTGTTTATATTTTTACTCTAAGGGGAGGGTTAGGGAAATCGGGAAAATAAAAGGGATAGGGATTATTACAAGGTCAAGAACTAGGACTAAAGGTAGGGACAAAGCTTCCTCCGGACATAAGGGTACATGGAGAAAACCAAGGCTCGCGTGGGCAGGGGCGCGTCCCTGAAATAGACGAACCCCACTGGGACAAGTGGGGAACACCTATCCGCTACCACTTACTGTTTTATGTTATTTATAGTTATTTATAATTATTTAGTTATAGTTTTTGTAATTATTTAGTTTATGTTCAATTACAGGATTTGATGTATTATTTTTTGTTTATTATTATATCATTTTGACCAATACTGTTTTAAATTGGTGGCGTTATGGGTACCCACTATTTCCCCAGTCATTTGGTTTCGTAGAACGTAGGCATTATCCATTTTGATGTCAACAACTTCATATGGTCCTTCATACAACAAAAAGAATTTTTTAATCTCTTTATCTTGTGCACTTGATAAATCGTGTCTTCTTACTATTACCAACTGACCTATTTCGTACTTGATCCACTTACCTTTGGCATCATGAATCCGTTTTCTCCTTTCTCCCTTCGTTAATAAGTTTTCATTGGCGAGCTGAAGTTTTACTTCCAAGTCTCGTGGGTTACTCTCAGGTGGAAAATTGAACAGCTGTTCCAGGATCCTAGGTGGACGTTTTCCTTTAACAAGCTCGTATGGTGTGAACCCTGTTGATTCATGGGTGGTGCAGTTTAACCATTCTTCAATTCTTCCCACATAGGCTGGCCATTCACTATGTTTAGCGTGGCAATATGCTCGGAAAATTCTCCCCAATTCTCGCATGACTCTTTCGGCTTGGTTCGATTGAGGATGATATACCGCCGTGTGTTTAGGTATAATACCCTCCCAGCCCAAAGTTTGTCGCCATATTCCGCTAATAAACTGGGGCCCATGGTCAGATAATATTATTTTCGGTTTCCCGGTTTTAATCATATAATCCTTCGTTATTTTCTCACTTAGTACTTTACTAGTGGCCCGCTTTACACTGTATAATCTTACAAATTTCGTAAATGTATCTAATACTACAAAAATATACATGACGCCTCCCCTTCCCTTCGGTAGAGGGCCAAACAAGTCTACCGCAACTAGATCAAAAGGCTTTTCTACTTTAACACACCTCATCTCTCCCTCTAAGCGGTAATTAACTACTTTTGACTTTTGGCATAAATCGCACCCTCGGAGTAAAATTCTAACCCTCCGTTCCATATTCTTAAATAAGCATGGTTCTTTTAATACATTTACACATTTCCTAGCACTGAAATGCCCATACCGAAAATGACAGTCCCATATTATCTTATCTACCAACCCTTCCGGTATAACTAACCTCCAATCACGCTCTCCCCCCTCTACTTTCTTAAACAAACTCCCTTGATAAATCTGGAAATGACGGCTATACCCTGACTCATCTAAGTCGGACTCTAAGCTAGTTATTATTTTGTTCAATTTAAGATCTATTCTTTGCATACTATTAATATCTCTCAATTCTTCCCCAAATAATCTATCTTCCCTGCTAAGTCTGAAAATTTCTATTTCTTTTAAGTCCCTCCCTGTTCTCATTCCCTCTGTATCTACCCTGGATAAAGTGTCAGGTATTTTGTTTTCTACCCCTTTTATATACTCCCAACTAAAATTGTACTCTTGTAAAGCTAGCACCCACCTGGTGATCCTGCTGTGTGTCAACTTGCAGGTGTTTAAAAAAGATAATGCCTTGTGGTCCGTCCGGATGATAGTGGAATTTCCCAGTAGATATGTTCGAAACTTCTTCACCGCAAAAACAATGCTTAATAGTTCCTTCTCCGTTGTTGTGTAGTTTCTTTCAGCAGCTAATAGGGTACGACCGGCGAAAGCGATGGTGTGATGCTCCTTTTCGTCGTCCTCCTGGTACAGTTCTGCACCCAATGCGATGTTACTAGCATCGGTCTGTAAAAAAAATGTGCGTTCAAAATTAGGGTGATTCATCATGATCATGTTACTAAAGTGGTCCTTTATTTCAATAAACACCTCTCGTTCTCTTTCCCCCCATCTCCATTGTTTGTTCTTTTGTAACACTGCGCTCAACTTAGAAGTTATATGGGCATAGCTTTTCTGGAATTTTCTATAAAAATTACATAGCCCTAAAAAACTTTGTAACTGCTTAATATTTCGGGGTTCTGGAAATTTTAAAATTGATTCTACTTTCTCTGGGTTAGCTCTTATCCCCTCTGGTGTAATTATGAACCCTAGAAAATGTATTTCTTTCTGTAGGAATTTAGACTTCTCCCAATTGACAGTCAACCCCCCTGTACGCAGTCTATCTAATACATATTCTAAATGTTCCACATGTTCGGAAAATGTTCGTGATGCTATCAATATATCGTCTACATAAATGGTTAAAAAATCTAAATTCTGTGGCTGGAGTATTTCATCTAAACATTTTATAAAGCTGGCTACACTGGTATTCAGCCCAAAAGGTAATCGTTTAAATTGGTAATTCTTTCCATTGAACAGGAATGCTGTGTATTTCCGACTTTCACATGCTAACGGGACTTGCCAGTACCCCGCGGTTAAATCTAATGAGGTCATGTATTTAACTCCACTGAATTTTTGGAAGATTTCATTTATTGCTTCGGGTGACTCCCGGTCCGGGATAATTATCTGATTAACCTTGCGGGCGTCTAGACATAATCTAACGCGGCCATCTTTCTTAATGACTACTACTAACGGGTTAGAGTACGGTGATACTGATCTTTCTATTATGTCCCCTTCCAACATTTTATCTAATTCCGCCTGAACCGCCCTCCTCTTTGAATAAGGTACCGGATAGCTTCTTTGTACATAGGGTGCGTGTTCCCTTACTTTTAATTCACACTCATAATCCCTTGCCCTCCCTGGTACATCGGCAAACACTTCTCGAAAACACTCTATTACCTGCCACAACGCTTTGCGTTGAGAACTCCCTACATCACGCCCCTCACTACGAAATTTTACCGCTCTATCCTCCCAAATTCGTTTATTTGCATTATCCCCTAACTCTCCCTCTCTACATGCGTACGTATTAACTACCGTATCTACTTTACTGGCCCGATTTAGTATCATCTTAACTCCCGAAATTCTGACTTTATCTACTACCCGCTCAAAGTTAATCTCAACTGGTCTACCTTCATTATTTAATACTAACAACCGCTTCTGGAAATCAATTACCGCCTTGTGTTTTATCAAAAAATCATTCCCCAGAATAACCTCCAAATTTAGTCCCCTTACTACTAAAAATGTGTTGTCATATTCTACTCCCTTAATTACCATGTTCAAATGTACTTGTTTAGTTACACGTTTACTCCTAACCCCGGTAATACCTACAATGGTCACCCCCGCTACTGGCAAAATTGGGATATTTTTATTTATTTCTTGCAAACTCTCTAATACGTGTTCAGAAATGACAGAAATTTCACTACCTGTATCGACTAAAGTTTTTACTTCCTTACCTTCAATTTGAATTCTTACCTCTGTCAGTCCGGTTTCTGGTCTGGCTGTCTCCAAGTCCTCTTCCTCCATTAGTTCCTTGGACATATCCGTACAGATGACGTTATTTGTATATTCGTTATCTTGGGCCTCACAGTCATTTGTCGACAATGGTGGGGTCCCTTCACTCACTGTCCTTGTTAGTTTTCCGTCTGGGTGTTTGCACGGCCTGGAGTGTGTCCACCACGACCTCTATTGGAAGTTCCACTGCTTCCCGGTGCTCCTTGGTTGCTGCTCCCTCCTATCTGTGGTTGACTATTTTGGTTATGTTCAGTATTGCTGCGTTGGCAACTCCTCTCTTTATGACACCTGTAACAAGTTGTTCTACTACCATAGTTCTCACAATGACACTCTCCACATCGCCAGTCATCACGTCTATAGTTATTATTGTAGCCTCCCCTTGTCCCTCTATATGTTTTTGGTGTCCCACTAGATTGATTATGATTATGATTCTCGTTGTTATGTACCCCTGACGGGTTTGGGCGCCTACCAATTTCCCGGTCCCTGATATTTTGGAAAATATCTAATATTTGTTCCAGATCGTTTATACCTTCCACTTCCCGCGTCATCAGGTTAATTTGCACCTCCCTGGGTAAGTGTTTACTTATGTGACGTACCAATGATCTAAACGGTAATGGTGGTTCAAGGTATTTTGCCTCATTGTACATTTTCATTACATAAATGGTGACATTATTACCATTAGTCCCAAAATTACCCGACCCCATTATCTTGCTTCTAAGTACTTCTTGGTCCTCTTCAGACCAATATTTACTTCTAAAATCCCCTTCAAAACTTTCGAAATCTAACCAATCTCCCTTATGTACCTCGCCCAAATTGAGGGGCTTCCCTTAAAACATTTCATAACTTTCAATAATTTCATCTCCCAATTATTGTTACAAAATCTATTAAAGTCTTACTCTATTTAGGAATTGCATAGGGTGTACCCCCCTCCTATCCCCAGTAAATGCCTCTAACTCTATTTCGCTATCTACATTACGGGTGATTACTACTTGTTCATGGACACTGTCTAATGTTTTGTTTATTACCGTTTTCAAGTCATCTTTAACATTGATTATTTTTTGTTCCATTAAATTAAACTTGTTGCTAGTTACACGTTCAGATTGAATACTGGCATTATTTACCATTTCTACAGCACCTTTTAATAACTGTATTTCTGACTTACAACTACTTTCGGTTTCACTGATCTTACTATCAACATTGTCATTGATTTCTAAGATTTTATTCGCAAAACTCAATTGACATTCACTTATTTTGCTATTGCAATTGCTTTCTATTTCATTTATTTTGAAATTAACATTAGTTTCATATGTCTCCATGTTATCTCTAACTTCTACTATTTTCTCTACTACACAATTAAATTTACACTCATTATCAACATTATACTTATTTATACTACTTTCAAAATTATCTTTCAACTCTTGAATTTGCTCATGCACTTGTATTTTGACTGTCTCTGACACTTGTTTGTTTACATTAATGATATGCTTATTTAACTGTTCATTTACTGAGCCTATCACTTATTCTTTAAATGTATTGAAACATTCATTCGTCTCATTTAAACGTTTATTCATATTAACCTCAAATTTGGTATTTTGCTTATTTATTTCGTCAAAACGACAATTTATAATGTCAAATTTAATATTCTGTTCGTCAAATTTGGTATTGAAATTGCTATTTTGAACGTCCAAACGACTATTCTGTTCATCGAATTTAATATTAATATCCCCTTTTAGTTCACTGAAATTACTATACATCATATTATACAATCGTGTTAACATATTGTCCTCATCGGACTTCTTATTTTGATTTACTACAATAGGTGTTGAATGAATTGCAACTTCATTCATGATTTTCGATTCGTCTACATTACTTTCACTCGTTAACAGTGACTCTGTTTGAATACCTGAATCGCCTTTATTGGCCGACTCAGTTGACGTGTTTTCATACATCGATTTATTTTCGGCCTCACTGCCGACAACTACATCAATTTCATTTATTTTCTCCATTACGAAATTAATTTATTTAACCACGCCCTCACTTCCAAATAACCCGTTCTGCAGCTTAATTAGGTCTGGCGAATATATGTTGTAACCTATACTCGCGTCGCTGTACGGGGGCCAAATGTAACTCTACTAATTAATTACAAAATTATAATTATAATTATCTCTTACCTTAGGGTTTTTCTTCCAAAGTCTTTCAGACGAAAACAGCTGCAAAAAGGATTATTTGGATTTGATATAGGCAAAGATCAAATACACCGTTTGTGCTAAAACAAATTGCCTCTGATTTATTATTCAAAATAACTACTTCGTCTCTCTCTCATGACATTTAGATTAAATATTTGTAGAATGAGCAACAATTTGTGAAATCAAACATAGTAACAAAATATTTCCTAATTAGCTAGCTTATGACAACTATGGTATACCACAACTATTTATTATTTGTAATGAACCAATACGTGATTTAACTACACACTCGCACACATTCGTTCTTTGATTTTGTCGTTCTATTTAAACCCCACTTCGAGATCTCTGATTTACATTTTAGATTTATAATTTATTTATGTTGAATTATACTCTGGGGAAAAAGGTAAAATAATCTTGGTTAAAACTCAGTCAATACTTAACGTCTGAAGAACTCCGCTGTTTTGCACCTCTGCTGTGAATGCACTGTTTAACACACCATGATTTAGTTTTTCACTGTTTAACCGCGGTACTGTTATTGCTTATTTCAAATAAGTTGATGTTGATGCGCCACTATTACTTTAGTTCACTTTAAAATAGCATTTAGTGTTGTTTTGTCGGCCGACATATATTTTCGAACACTTAGCTCGCTTAGGTTGGCCGAGTGGCCCGGTGTCACAACTGGCACTGGCGTTAGTTTGCTAAATTGCATACAGTGTTTTTTGGTCACGTGATCGTGCATATGTGCTCCCATTGGTGCTATTGAAAGAGCGCCTTAGCAGAGGCGGGAAGGTGAGCAATGTTTTTGCCGCCTGGCGCAATGTGCAGTTACATACTCTCTTTCGTAGTTCACGGCTGAGCCGCAGGTTGATGTTATTTCACCATCGGTCTGCGTTGCATGAGTGCGGAGACAAAACATAGACGTTTTTTCTGCAATAAACACAGCCTATCTGGGTGACTAACTCGGGGTTCTACAAGGGTGAACAATGACTGTATAGAGAATGTAATTTTAAAAAATGTTATCTTGGCCCTACAATCTCGTACCGTTACAACATATCATTTGCTTGATTTGTATAGTAATACAATTACAATATTATTATTTGATTTATATCAGAAACAGTAAACATATACTGTAATTCTTTTTTTTTTTAAGCCAGCTGTGTGACTGTAGGCACACACACACAGATAGAGGTTCGTGGTGACACATTTACAAACAAACCTTAACAGTTTTAAAGTAACAAACCTTAAGAGTTTTTGTTACTATTAGAAACGATATTACAAGCAGAATGATCACTGTTGCACACCACTATATAAAAATTATCCCGATTAGCGCTTTCAAGCCTCACAGCTCATCGTCAGATCGGAACAGACAGCATAACAGATCGTTCTACCACTAACACAAATTTCTTCATTAAAAGAAACGATATTCATAGGTTGGCAACAGTGTCGCATCTCTTCTCACATCTCACAGTGACTCCCTCCACATCCCCTTTCCCCTGTGACTGTAAGCGTTTCGCGCATTTCCATGCCCTTAACTTTCAATTTTGCTATACTAGAGGCAACCAGTGCTCTATATTCAAACCCCATGTAGTCAGCCACCGGGCATACTAATTGCCAGAAGTTTAGTAAGACCTGATGAAACTGGAAATGTACCTATTAGAGTGGCAAATATTTTGGATCAAGCTATCACTTTACAACACAATACGCTCCTAGGCAAATTGACTCCTGTGGTCTGGGTAGCCGGAATGACAGAACAAATATCCAGTGCTTCGGATACTTCCAAATTACCAGAGGGACTGCAGGAATTATTTAACAGATCTAGTAACAACCTCTCAAGTGGTGAGGTAAAAGAACTCTGATGGTTTTTACATGAATTCAAATATTCCTTTGCAGTTCGGGAACAGTCATTGGGAAGAACCTCTCTTGTACAACATCGCATCAATACCAGGGACACAACACTGATACACCAACCTCCTCGAAGGCCTCCATTAGCTAAGCAAGAGGAAATATCTTGGTTAGTACAGGACATGCTGACAGAGGGAGTAATCGAACCTTCATCAAGTGCTTGGTCTTCTCTGGTAGAGTTCGTAGTGAAGAAGGATGGTGGATTGCGTTTCTGTGTAGACTACCGAAGGCTGAATGCTAATACAAAGAAAGACTGCTACCCGTTACCTCGCGTTGACGATACACTCTACACGCTGTCCGGAGCACATTGGTTTTCCACATTGGACCTAAAGAGTGGATATTGGCAAGTGGGTCTTCAGCAAGAAGACAAAGGAAAGACCGCTTTCTCGACCCAAGTGGCTTATTCCAATTTAACATCATGCCATTTGGACTCTGTAATGCACTGGCAACATTCGACAGATTGATGGACCTGGTACTCTGAGGACTGACATGGAAAACTTGCCTTGTTTATTTAGACGATGTCATAGTCATCGGGAAAACTTTCAAAGACCATTTGGAAAACCTTGAGGTTCTGACTATAATTCACGGTCCCCAAATAAAGCTGAGCCCAAAGAAGTGTTCTCTATTCCAGAAGGAAGTACAGTATCTGGGTTTTGGCAGCGGGTGTTAGCATGGATCCTAATAAAGTAGACACCATAAGAGACTGGCGAGTGCCAAAGAGTAAACACGAAGTTCAGAGTTTCCCTGGGGTTATGCTCATATTACAGACGTTTTGTGTAAGGCTTTGCAACTATTGCTAAACCACTACATGAGCTAACAGAAAATAAACGAAACTTCCAGTGTTCGAGAGAGTCTGATCAAGCATTTAGAACTTTGAAAATTGTATTATGTTCACAGCCAATTCTCACTTTCCCCGTTTCCGAACGTAAGAACATAGACACAGACACGAGCAATACTGGTCTAGGAGCAGTTTTGTCTCAAGTGCAAAATGCTGAAGAACGAGTAATGCCATATTACAGCAAACACTTTCTAAACCAGAGAGAAATTATTATGTTACAAGGAGAGAGTTGCTGGCAATCGTCTGAGCTTTGGAGCACTTCTATAAATACCTATATGGAAGGGAGTTTTCACAACGCACCGACCATGCCGTGCTTGCAGGGCTCTTGAGATTTAAAAATCCAGAAGGCAAGGTGGCTCAAACGTCTGCAAGCATTCAACTTCAAGGTATAACACCTGCAGGGGCACCTGCATAGTAATGCGGGTGGCTTATCACGAAGACCATGCCTGGAAGACTGCCGACATTGCCACAGAAAGGAAGAACAAAATGCCAGCGAATATGTTCAAGCCATTACTGTAGATTTCCTGGCAGATGGCTGGATGACACAAGATTGTCGACAAGAACAGATGACTGATGAAGACATTGGACCGATCTTGACAGCAAAAGAGGAAGATCGCCACCCGGATTGACAAGTTATCTACCATGGTTCCAAAGGGCTACTGGGCACAATGGGAATCCCTTACCTCAGAGAACAGATTGCTGAAAAGGGCTTGGAAAAACTGCAGATGGACGAGACGTGGTCATGCAGTTGATAGTTGCCCGAAGTAGAGTCCAGTCTGTTTTGAGGGAGATGCATGATGGAATGTCTGGGGGCTATCTTGGCATTAAAAAACCCTTGACAAAATACGGAAGCGATTCTATTGGCTTCATCTTCGACACGACAGAGGAATGGGTTCGGACATGTGAAATATGTGCTACAAGCAAGGGCCCACAAACTAGAAGCAGGGGAAAAATGAGACAGTATAACATTGGACGGCCTTTCGAGAGAATTACCATCATAGACATTGCTGGACCATTCCCAGTTACTGACGATGGAAACCAGTACATCATGTTTGTAGGCGACTACTTTACTAAGTGGGTGGAAGTCTATGCAATTCCAAATCAGGAGGTTACCACTGTGGCAAAGCAGTTAGTTCACAACTTCTGTTGCCGTTATAGACCCCCTATGGAAATCCATACGGATCAAGGGAGAAATTTCAAATCAGCAGTTTTTAAAGAATTATGGCATCTACTCGGAACGAAAGACCGTGACAATGTCTCTGCATCCTCAGTCGGACGGGATGGTTGAGAGATTCAATAGGACACTTGAACAGCATCTTTTGAAGGTGGTTGATGAGAACCAAACAGACGGACCAACGTATACCACAATTCCTCATGGCGTATATAAGTCATCAATACATGACACAACCAGCATGACCCCAAGCAAAATTGGTGTTTGGGTGGGAGATTCGTCTTCCTGGGGCTTGAGGTTTGGATCACCTGAGACTCGGTCCCAAGAGTCACAGAACTATTCCTCACAATTAGAAAACCAACTGCGAAAAATGAATCGCTTGATAAGAGGACGGCTAAAGATTGGCAGTGATAAAATGAAAACTCGGTACGACATTCGCAGCAATAGTGTGAGTTTCCAAGAAGGAGATCAGGTCTGGTTGTTCAACCCAAAGCGCCGTCGTGGTCGCTCACCTAAGCTTCAGACTAACTGGGAAGGACAGGATTAGGTGAAGGACCCCTAGGATTCAACAAGAAGGACAGCGAACGTTCAAAGTCATCCACCTGGATTGTCTGGCTAAGTATTACTTCATAGACGGTTTGCCAGTTCGGGATGAACAGGCTTAAGGAGGAGGCAGTGTTATGACATTACAGAACAGTCTACATGTTTATCGAATGTTCCAGAGGAATCTGGCTGTAATCTGTGTGGTGTACATGAATCTCAACGCATTATCTAGACTGTGCCAGAAACCGCGCGAACTGTCTCAAGGCCGCAATGAATTATGCTCTAACGTTTTCCTTTATTGTTAATGCACAGTATAGAATATTCTAGTGTTTCGGCGGGGTATAAATACACGTACTCAACGACAATCAGTTTCAGTTTGAGTTGCGATATATCTCAGTGTGGTTTGGGTATTGTGGCAAAGTGTTACATGTTTTATGTGTTGTGTGGGACGATTGTTGACGACAAATGTGTTTTATATTAGTAGACATTTTTATTGCGTGTGAACAATTTTTATTTGATTTGTTGTAAGAGACTGTCTTGTTAATTACAAACTGGTTAATTGTGATAACTAAAGCTGGTGATTAGTGACATAATTGGTGTCTTGTATTTTGTTTTCCAATGTACCATACGATGATCAGTAGACCGTCGTAACAGTATGTTTATTGAAATAATCCTCTCCAGAATGTAGCTCTAGCACACCATTGTGTGTGTCGCCTGCGTTGATAGACCCCCCCCACCAGTGTGTTGGTCACATGTTATTATTATTCAGCAGACAAAACCTTACCTTTTAGTTCTTATTTGATAGAGTGAGTTATTTAGTCAGCTAATCAAAGAATTGTCTTTTCATACGGACATATGTGTATGATATATATATATATATTATATTTAATATTTATAATTAAATTTACCTCAAGATGTTATTTTTTTCCTTTTTTGGAACATGTTTCGGGTACTATCTTGTACCCATTCTCAGCCTTCCGGTTTTTTTGTCTGGTGAAGTACATATGTGTTGTTGGTTGACTATTATTATTATTACTATTAAAAAAATATATATATAAAAGTGTGTGTGTGCAACCTGAAATAACCTGTACAATGTACAATAACCTGTCAGCAATAGAACGAGATATAAAGAACTTGTTTGAGTTCGGCAAACACAAGGGTGATGTTGATTAAGAAATACTAAGTATACATTTTTATATAATTGTATTGTTTTTTTTTGTAAATTACAAAGAGTATAAAAAGAAAAAATCTGTGAATTGTTTCGCTGGTGGGACAAAGGGCGCTTGAAAAAAAAACAAGTTCTGAAGGGGGATAAAAGTTTGATAAATACTGATCTAATCCTCTCTTTACTATTTACTAGACAGTGTAAAGAAAGCATTGCGAATATAATTCAAATGGAGATTTCACTGATGTTAGCCTGACTGTAAGTGTTGTGGGCTCAAATTTGTAGTTACTGTGTTGGAAAATAAGAATATTATGTACACAAAAGTAAACAATATAAACTTATGAACACAATGGATAGTTATTTTACCTAAGTCGGACACTTTTTCTTATGTGAAATGAAATAGGGACATCAAATAATATGACTTCAAAAAGTGATAAGTGAGGAACTTTTTCAATTTTTGTCAGTAACTTTTAATCAGTGGGAAAGTTATACTCAATAATTTGAAATTAGTTACGAACTGTACAAGTTATCTATACAATCTGTGGTCGGCCCATTTCATAGTAAGTAATTCTGAAAATCTATTTCCAAACCTTAAAAAATTTGTGACTGGAAAGCGTTTTTCATTAAATGAAGAGATAATGGCAGCTGTAGAGGGGTATTTTACGGATCTTTCAGAATATTACTTCAAGACAGGGATCGAATTATTAGAGAAGCGTTGGACCAAGTGTATTGAAGTTGGGGGAGATTATATAGAAAAAGTCATTTTTGTAACAATTAACTTGTTTTACCATTTCCATTCTGCGAACTTTTCAACTATCTCTCATAAGGAACTACACATAACAAAAAATATTCAACCTCTGATGTTTTTCAGTTACTGTCCCAAGTCTACGTTGGACAAAAAGAACAGATTTCCATGCACGTGTAACAGTTCCTGCTAATTGAACACATCAGAGACATTAAAACATACCCAAATTCTAGTTTTATCACACACACATACACATGGTAAGATGAAAGTCATTAGAACCTATGAACGCATGTGTACTGTATTGACATATAGATAGAACAGTACTCACAGCCCTATTAGACTTTGTTAATCTGATTGTATTTAAGAACAAGTATCTCATTCAAAATAGTGAGCAAGTTCTGCAGCTTGGGGAGCTCACTAGTAGATATAACTTTTACCTACATGTGTAGGTCTGTAAAATTAATTTCTGTAGCTACAGTTACCGTGAACACACACAGGTGATAAGCAGATTTAGTTTCCTAAATTTAAAGTTGCTAAATATTAAAGAATCATGCTGGGTAAGTGTCTGATAGAAGGTGCTTAGAGTCTGATGGAGAACAGCAACAGAGGATCATCCAAAATGGTAACGATTTCTTCAGGAGGTCAGGTTCATTGATTGGTTGTATCTCTGTTGGATGATGATGCCAACATCTTGCACTATAGACTTTCACCATTGTTAAACATTAATTACACACACAATGCTTCAGCCACTCAGAGTACAGTGACACCACAAAAACTGATCTATAATTTAAAAAACTTATATATAATTACTCAATAAATGAAGTGAAATAAAAAAAAATGACACACGAATAAAACTTATGAATAATGCCCACAGACTAAGAGTTTACACCCATTTCCACAACGATTCCAGGTGTCAGAGTTCCTGACTGTGGAAGGTATAATGACTAAAAACCTACAGATTCATTTATGCCTAGCAAGTTGTGTTTATGCAATTAAATTTCTTTTTTTTTTATTTTTACAAGATATTTTGTTAAAATGTTCTGGTACTTCAAAAGGCAACCACTGATTATGAACAGTCAAAATGTTGTGTTAGTATGTAATTAACATTTTATGATAATTTGAGTCCAGAATACTTTCGTATTGCAGTGCTAGCAACACCACAAAAAAGAAACCACTTATTTATTTTAAACTAGAATGCTAAGATTTGTAAAAATAAATTGGTACTTGTGCAGTTATATAACCAACCACCGATAGCAGTATCAGTTTTTATCACTATTTATGTTTCATGTTGTCATCAAAATAAGGAAAACAGACAGGGTGTTCAGTAGATGCGATGGTATAAACTAAAATAAAATGAACCTTTTAGACCACGAAACAAGTACAGCAAATAGCAATGAGATGTGATAAAATATGTTGTATGGTTTAATGTATTTAAGCAGAAGTTTATGAAAGTGGTTTCAGTTCAATTCGTCTGTACCTATGTGCCAAAATCCTGTGCCTATTGTACAAGTTGTAGGCTGTGTTGACATAGGTCAGTGGGCTTAGGTAAGTAGGTATTGGTTGTATTTGTTTATTACTTTTCTTGAGGTGAAAGTTTTTCAAATAAAGCAAAAACACCTTTCCTGACTTTATTCTTGAATATTTAAAGTGGTTTGCTCCCATTTGTCTGAATTCAGTGTATGTAATATATGTTAACATGTGCTGGTGTTTTTATGTGTGAAGGTTACGTATACCCACTGGTTGTGGCTTTATTTATTACTTTTATGAGTGGCAGTGTTTTAATACACCAAAAACCAATTTTCCTAAGCTTTTAGGAATTAGTCTGGCAAATCAGCATCTAGTTGGAATGTACCAATTGTAAGGGGGGGGGGATTTTTTGCACAAGTACAAAAAATTAAAGTTTAATTTAAATTTATCATAGTTCTAGTAAAATTTGATATATCTGAATTAAAATTTACTTAGAATATTTTAACAAAACTATTGTTGGAACCATAGACCACACCCCAACCAATGAAAAGATTAGTCACTAATGTGAGGTGTCAAGCTCACATCACTCTCATTAAAGTGTTTGCATTGATTTCAGTAACAAGTAACAGTGGCCACACTTTCTCCTGTGGCTCTTGATTTGAGTTCAGAATTTTGTTTGCAATAACTACAGAAAAGGACTTTCTCACTAAATGTGACTCTTCTGTTAAAGTTAACAAACTTCTCTTTTATCCCATGTATTATATGATTTACATCAAAATAGGGTTTGGCAAATACATGTATACCTGACTTATTAGTCTTCAACCTGTCTGCAAGAGCTTCATTAATTTTATCAATTACTCAACAATACTGATCAATATGCAACTGTCTATTACACATAATAGTATATTAAACATAATTTATTTGTTAATTATTATTTTGTAAAGTTAGTTTTATGAATATTTAGATATAGATTTTAACAAACTCGCAGACATAGAAGACAAGTAAGTAACTATAATTAGTCTATCTAAAATGGGAGAAAAATAAAAACAAATAGTTTGATTTCCTTGTGGTCATTACAGATCTGTGTATTGTTAGTCTACTTCTATCAGAGGCATAGCTAGGGGGCAGGGGGTAGCCGCTCCGGACAGCATAGCCAGGAGGGCGGCAAAGTGAGCGTAGACTTATAAAACTACAAACAACTTGTTTCTTTCATATGACTATTCCTTTCATAAAAGAAGCGTAACCAGCCAGCTTGTCTGTTGTCACAAACATTGCGTGATAAACAGTATTAGTCTGTTTATTTTTGAGCATCGTAATTACGGTTCATTATGATAACAAATTACAGTGTAATAAATATTACTCTAAAAAGACATTGTTATACCAGGTGGAGTTCAAAAGCAGATGTGGTTAAAGCAATATCCACTCAGCTGGATGAAGTGATCACTGCACTGGAGAAACTGAGGGATACACCAACTGGAACAATTGATACGAGGGAAGATGCAGCATTTATAATTAATGCAATAGAAAACTTTAATTTTGTAACCTTACTCTTTTTTCTGGACAGATATTCTTTTTTCTATGAACAAAATCCAAAGGAATAAACTTTATTCAAGCATTGACATTTCTGGAGACGCTATCGGACAAATTATAAGTTTGCAGGAATGAGTTATGTGACAATGTCATTACTAAGGCAGAGCAGGTATGTAATAAATGGGGTGTCAGTATCACAAAAAGGATAAGAAGGAAGCGCACGATGCTAGGGGTATGCAGATGTTTCTGCATTAACTGTTTGGCAAGAATTGCGATGTTCTCTCATAGAAATTTTGGACAAACTATCAGTTAAAATTTCAAGCCATTTCTGTAACATCAAAGTGTAAGAAAAACGCTTTGGGTTCATATGTAAATTTGAGGTGTACGTAAATGATGGGGATATACATTTTAAGGAACAGCTTTCCGAAATCAATATTAAGTGTAGAGTACTTCCAAAACTGTATCCGTATGACCTAAACAGTAAAGAATTGTTCAATGACTTGAAAGACGAACTTTTATTAAAAAGGGCAAACGTTAACGAAGAACAAATGGACTTTAGATCTCAAGGACTGCTACAATACATTTCTTCAATGTGATTAGAAGCCTACAAAACACTAGCAATAGCTTTAAAAATGTTTTCTTACTTTACCAGTCTCTGTGTCTTCTTGTGAAAGATTGTTTAGTAAACTTAAAGTGATTATATCTTACCTACGATCAACAATATCTTAAGACAGGGTATCAAATTTAGGGATACTTTCCAACGAAAACGACACTACTTCGTCTTTAGATTATAGTGATTTAATAACCGTCTTTGCAGTAATTAAGACCAGGAAATTTACATTTTAAAATGAATCGTTTTAAATATTTATTAAATATTAAAAATAAATATTAAGTGTTTATTAATAGAAGATGAAACCATTAACCTGTAATGGTGTCATTTATTTTATTACTTTTAATGTAGTTCTTTGTTTAACTGTATGTTGCTTTAGGATATTGTTTTGACGATGTGCTTTAGACCTACAAGAAATTTGCATGTTTGTTATAACATTTTTATGTTATAAATTTTTTATATTACTACTTTTTTATAGTCTACATTTGTTACTAATAGATGTTTACAAACTGAATACCCTACAAACTGTAGTTTCTTAATTTTGACTTAACAAATATTCTTAAAACATTTGCTGGACATGCTTCCATACAAAAATCTACGCATTTGCATTTATTAAGTAGGTACTTTGTTCGCTGGATGGGCCTTTATTTTTGCTCCTGTGTCCCCTTTTAATTGTGAAGGCGAGGCGGCTGATGATCTCCTTGCTCTGGACGCAAAAAGCCAAGCTATGCCAGTGACTTCTATCACTTGTTTTTATAGGAATAACTCTGTCTAACAAATGAACAAGGCAGTGTATGCATTTAAAATTCTAATGGAAATATGGTAGATATAAGCAGGCATACCCTGAGTTGTAGAAAAGTCTTGACACAGTTTAACAAACATCTGATTATATTGGACAAACCTGATGATGAAAAAAGGAACAGAAAATATGACTGATACAAAGAAGATGAAAACCGCTTTAAAGAGTTTGCATCCTATTAAGATTAAAACCAACCAACATCCAAGAGAATTACAAGTCTTAAATAAAAGATCACATTGGAGGTGATAGTTGTTTATGGATCACAAGTGTGGAATGTACATAAAAGAAATAGGGAAAGGTTAAGTTCAGTTAAAATTGGGTGCTGGAGGAGAAGTAGTAAATCAGTATAAATAAACTAAAACTGTCAAATCAAGTATTATTATTAAGAGTTTTGTTATATGTTATAAGAGTTTATGTTATTAGTTAATTAATTTAAATATATTTATCTCATGGAGTCAAGGAATAACTTACAATCAAACATAATAAATTGTTCCATCATATATCAGAGAAATTCACTAATTACTAAGGTTTTACAGTTATAAACTGAGGCATGTTTAGTACCAAATTGTTTATAATTATATAATTAATAATCATATAAACATTGAATGTATCATTAGGATATAATAATAAAATTATATATTAAAAGTAATTTGTAAAATGTTAAGTAGTTAATTGGTATTGATCATATAACACTTCACCTGTACATAAATGGCCAATCAAAATTTAAGAAGTTCAAGACTGAGATAGTAATTCACACAGTAACTAACGGGTAACTAAAACATCACACGCAAAGTTGGCGACACCATCACTTGCATACCAGCTGATACTCCGTTACCCTCCCGCCATTCCCGCCATTCACGATTTCAAAGTGGACTCGTCCATCCATAAATTGGTTTCTGCACATATGCCCTTAACTTTCAATTTCACTGTACTAAAAATTTGGTTGTAGGTAAGTTTTGATTTTGATTATGACACAACCAGACAGTGGATATTTTGTAAGACGAAACAAACATCAGATACAACAGAAAGAGACAATGTAATAAAAATTTCACAGAGTTATAAAATGTTTAATACTGCCATTATTTTGTAAACAGTGACTTAGCGTGTTGTGCTGTTGCAATGTTTCTCCAAAGTCGAACCTAGACATCAACAATCATTGTATATTTTAGATGTGTACACTTTGTGTACATGTTATGACTCACAAAAAAAACATAGTAAAATATGATCCACATTGTTCTGGCATCTTAATTTGTTTTAATAAGTAACATCAGTAACAGCCTCGCATGTGAAATGTGTGTGTGTGTGTGTGTGTGTGTGTGTGTGTGTGTGTGTGTGTGTGTGTGTGTGTGTGTGTGTGTGTGTGTGTGTGTGTGTGTGTGTGTGTGTGTGTGTGTGTGTGTTTAAAGCAGATGTGAACTATCCATAAAGAACAGGAGAGGCAATATTAATGCAACAATTAGAAAGTAATATAGAGCACATTTACGTAGGTCTACATGCAGTTACAATTATTTAGGTCAGTTCTCCACCCTACTAATCTTTCCATCACTGTTATCACTATTAGCCTACTATCACTATCACTCAAATCATCTTCACTGCTGCTATCCCATCTTATATTAATTTCTAAACGATCTGTTACAGTATCCATTATTTGGTCCGATCTCATGTAGTCATTTTCAATTTTCATGGCGTCACATCTTGATCTCCAGTCTGTGGGAGAAATACAATAAAATTCCTTTTTCGTTAAGTTTATGACACTGTCTACAGAAAAATGCACGTTTTTTCTTTTAACACTCCTTCATGGTTGCCCAAATCAGTTCCATAGGATTAAAATCCAGCTGATAGGGTGGAAGTCTTAAAACGTAATGTCCATGGATTGCCAAAGTAGCATCTATTTTAAAAGTTTTGTATATTGGTTTATTTTGTTTAATTAGTGCATAGACCTCAGGTTTTAACATATATGGACTACAAGGAATGTCATGGTTCTGTAACCAGTTAATCATGTCTGCCTTTTTTGTTAATGATGTTAGAGGTGGATTTATTTGTATATTATGGTAGGGGGCCATTGTCTATTACTCTTACGCTATTCTTATTCAAATGAAATGAAACTAAACGTTTCACTTTTGATGAATACTGATGTATTCACCGACTCGGAGAAAACTAAGCTATTATTCTCTGTTGACACATGCGCATTACATAACCTGCACCTTTAGCACGAAAACGGTTGATTCATGTCTACTGAATCTTGCTGCACTTGTGCAGTTACGTGCCCAACCACTGATATCAGTATCACTTTTTACCGATATCAATATGTTTCATGTTGTCATCAAAATAAGGAAAACAGGCGGGGTGTTCAGTAGATGCGATGGTATAAACTAAAATAAAATAAACAATTTAGACCATGAAACAAGTACATCCAATAGCAATTAGATTAGATAAAATGTGTTGTATTATTTAATGTATTTAAGCAGAAGGTTATGAAGATGGTTTCAGTTCAATTTGTCTGTACCTATGTGTCAAAATCCTGAGCCTATTGTACAAGATGTAGGCTGTGTTGGCATAGGTCAGTGGGGTTAGGTAAGTAGGTATTGGTTTTATTTGTTTATTACTTTTCTTGAGGTGGAAGGTTTTCAACTAAAGCAAAACCACAAAACCACTTTTCCTAATACTTAAAACCTTATTCTTGAATATTTAAAATGGATTGCTCCCATTTGTCCAAATTCAGTGCATGTAATATATGATAACTGCTGGTGTTTTTTATGTGTGGAGGTTATATATATCGACTGGTTGTGGTTTTATTTATTACTTTTAAGAGTGGCAGTGTTTTAATACACCAAAACCAACTTTCCTACGCTTTTAGGAATTAGTCTGGCAAATCATCATCTAGATTCTAGATGGAATGTAGCCTACCAGTTGGTAAGGGGGGGATAATGCACAAGTACAAAAAATTTAAAATTTAATTTATATGTTTCTAGTAAAATTTGATACCTGAATTAAAATTTACTTAGAATATTTTAACAAAACTATTGTTGGAACCAAAGACCAGACCCCAACCAATGAAAAGATTAGTCACTAATGTGGGGTGTCAAGCTCACATCACTGTCATTAAAGTGTTTGCATTGATTTCAGTAATAAGTAACAGACTATACAGTGGCCATACTTACTTTTCCTGTGGCTCTAGATTTGTGTTCAGAATTATGTTTGTAATAACTACAGAAAAGGACTTTCTCACTAAATGTGATTCTTCTCACTTTACTAAAAATGAACTTTATCTTGTGAAAACTTACTTTTTTCGTCGGACGCGTTTCGGCGTACGTATCCGCCTTCGTCAGCTTTTAGTCAGGCTGCCATCATTTTGTAACGGTTTTTGTGTGGAAGGTGTAGTGGGGGTGGTGTGTGGGGGAAGGGGATTGGTGCATGGATTCAACTTGATGTTTGTTTTTTGTAAAATTGTGTCAAAAAGTGTATGTGATTTATATTGTAATTGATCGTTGAGTATGTTGTTTGGTTGTGTTGTGTGGTGTTTATATATTTCGTATTGTTCAGTTGTGTTGAGTTTTCGACCTTTAGGTAAGTAATGTAAAATTTCGAGATTAGTGTCTATGTTGGTGTAACTGTGGTTTTCTGTGTGTATGTGTGTGGCAAATGCGGAGTGTATATTGTTGTTGGTTAGAGCTTTTAAGTGTTCAGAATAACGGGATGAAAAAGATCTTCCTGTCTGGCCGATGTAGAAACTATTGCAGTCATTACATTTTAATTTGTAAACACCTGTTTTGTTATATTTGTCTATGTCTGTGTTTGTATTATTGATGTGTTTTGTAATGGTATTGGTTGTTCTGTATGCTATTTTGTATTTGTGTTTTCTGAATGTGTTGGCGATTTTGTGTGTGTAGGAGTTGTGGTATGTGAGTGTGATGTATTTATTGTGTTGTGTGTTGATGGTATTTTGTGTTTTGTTGTTTTTGTTTTTGATGCGTTTGTGTAGTGTGTTTATTAAATTAGGGTTGAAGTTATTCTTCTGTTGAAGTTAAGCAAATTCTCTTTCATATCATCTATAATATTATTTACATCAAAATAGGGTTTGGCAAATACATGTATAGGCCTATCTGTATATTAGCCTTCAACTTGTCTGCAAGAGCTTAGTTAATTTTATCAATTACTTGACAATCCTGGCCAGTCTGTAACCGTCTATTACACATAATAGTAGATTAAACACGATTTATTTGTTAATTACTATTTTGTAAAGTTAGTTTTATGAATATTCAAATACAGATTTAAGAAAAACACACAGACATAGATTTGGAAGATAAGTAAGTAACTGTAATTAGTCTACCTGAAAGGGAAGAAAAATAAAAACTTGAGTCATTTGATTTCCTTGTGGTCATTACTGACCTGTATATTATTAGTCTACTTCTATCACTTGTTTCTACAGGAATGGATCTGTCTTGACAACTGAACAAGGAAGTGTATGCATTTTAAATGCTAATGGAAATACGGCTAGATATAAGCAGACATACCCTGAGTTGTAGAAAATTCTTTGATACAGTTTAACAAATATCTCTGATTATATTGGATAAACCCGATCATGAAAAAAGGAACAAAAATATGAATGGCACAAAGAAGATGAAGAACAGCTTTAAAGAGTTTCCATCCTATTAATATTAAAACCAACCAATATCCAAGAGAATTACAAGTCTTAAATAAAAGATCACAGTGGAGGTGATAGATGTTTATGGATCACATGTGGAATGTACATAAAAGAAACAGGGAAAGGTTAAGTTCGGTTAAAATTAGGTGCTGGAGGAGAAGTTGTAACAACAAGTGGCTAGTCATGGTTGGAAATGATGAAATAAGAAGGTGAACTGGAATGGATATAAATATTACAGGAACAGTCGAAGTAAAGAAATAAAATTTTATTGCTACCTACATAACGTCCCCGAAATGAGAAGTTCTAAGCAACTGTTGAATAAACACAACAACAAGAAGTAATGGTAAACCATAAATTTCCTGGTTCAATGGCATATAAACAGTTATGAACAGCAGTGACCTTCAAATCACAGGCTGTGAACACAGAAAATGTTGGCGGATATTGAGATGTGGCAGACACTGAAGCTTGTATCACACTACGCTACTTAACTAGTCGCTACTAAATACCTGCTACTGCATTTTATGAGTATTTCAATGTCACAATGTTTTTAGGTAGCCGCCATTTAGTGGTGGTTAGTACAGCGAAGTACATAGTTGTGTAGATTGGTTTGATGTTAAAAAGTATTGTGCAGAACGTCATCTGTGAGCGTGCAACATGAGGTTTTGAGACACCTTTTGCTAAGTGGTGTTAGAGCTTTGTAAGGAGCTGCTGCGTAACATTAGAAACAAAAATAAATTAATGCGGGTTCGGGAATCGATATGTAGAATGGATAAACTGGGAGCTTCAACAACACTAATCAGAGAGCTGGCAATTGAGGACCCCCAATCATATCACGTTACATCATGCGGTTAGCCTTACCAAAGTTTCAGGAGTTGCTAGACTTAGTGTCACCAAACTAAATTTGTCTATTGGCTGGTAAATGACCTGAAGATGGCTTGACTGCCGAAAGCGCTCGTCAATACCAAAGACAACATTGTAGTTTGTATAAAATTACTAGTAGAAATATTTGAGACCACTAACACCCCAATATAACAATAAACTAAATTTGGTTTGTATACATCTTCTGTTATGGCACTATGCTCTCAGAATGTTTAATTTTATTCAGTTTATTATGATAAACACCAAGGAGTGTTTTAATTTTGTTTTTGTTCCTTTTGCTGGTGTTCAGGGAAGTTCCAGCTCATATAACAACCAAGTGAAAGCAGTTTATCGCGTTGCGTTCCAAATATGTACTCTATGGATGTAATGTCTCATATTTTCTATATATGTTAATGAATGTAATTATTTCATCACCCGACCATTTTAATGAATCACTCATTGTACATGAAGAAATAGAACAATCAAAAGGCACATTACGACAACAAAACCAACACAAATGCAGAGAAAAACACGTGGTGACAATAGAGACGCTACTTCACTACTACTGCACTGTCACACTGCCCGACTGGGGCGCTACTCGGTAGCGGCTAGTGCGTCATATGATCTCAGGGTCTGCTAATGGCTACTTAGTAGCGCCTTAAGTTGAACACATCCAACTTCTCTAGCTACTGATTCTTCACTCACCTGCGAGTGCTAGTAGTCACACTAGGCTACTTAGTAGCCGCTACACGAGTAGCGGCTAACGCGGCTAGTGAAGTAGCATAGTGTGACATAGGCTTTACAGATATAAAATAATCTGCACATATTTGTTTTTATAAACCATCCAGTTGAAAAGTCATTTAATGGTACAAGAGAGATTAAAATTTGATTTGGAACATAAGTCAGTAATGATACTCATTTATAAAAATCTGAGTGCTAAAGAATAACAGAAATTATATGGAGGGAGTTTGACTATCATGGTAGGAATTGCCAATTCATATGTTTTACATATTATGCTAAACTAATACTTTAACCGTAGTCTGGAGTAATATATTCGAAATGAATGGTAGGAAATATAAAAGCTGTGAGTAGAAAAAAAAAACAGAAATATAATTTTTCTCAAGTTAAGTCTTAAATTATGATTTATTTCCCATTTAAAAAAATGATTGATAGAGTGATTCAGGTGTTGTATGTACTGTGTGCATCTCCAGGTTTACATGACATTTCACAAGTACGTTTCTACAGTAACAGTGTTAGGTTACCAATATGTTTGTATAGGTAATATAATAATTAAAATTTAATTATTTTCAATTACCTTTCCTAATTTTCTATTTATTCTTTTGTTTGTTGACATAGTTTTGGGTTTTTTAATATGTGTATGTTTTTTGTTGTGACATCGAGGTAAACGTTGTTTTATCATCAGTTTTTTTGCCGTTGTTTTGTTGTTTGTTGAACATAGCTATTACTTTAGTTGTTGTACTTTTATTCTTGTACAGTTACTTTCTCTTAATTTTCTATTTATTATTAGATTTCTTGTTGCTTGTTGTTGCGATAGTTTTTAGTTTTCAAGGCGTATTTGTTTTTTGTTGTGACACCAAGGTAAACTTTGTTGTTTCGTCTCATTTTGATTTTTCGTTATTGAACATAGCTATTATTTCCGTTGTTTGATCTTACTCTTGTCCTTATTTTACTGCCAATATGCCTTCGTGTGCTGTAGCTGGTTGTGATTGACACAACAAAAGAACGAAGGGGACAGATATTAAATATCATTCATTTCCAAAAGCCCCCAAAGTACAAAAAATATGGATTTCAAAATGCTACAGAAAAGATAATATTAATATTTCAAATGCTACGGTTTGCTCAAAACACTTTTCTACAACAGATTATGTTCATGACTTACGTGCTGAGTTAATGAATATACCATCAAGAAGAGTTCTCAGAGAAAATGCTGTCCCCCATATGAATCTTCCCGTTGTCATCACTGCTTGTAATGACGGTATGCCTTACCGCAGTGATGATAATCCAGGGGTATCAGGCATTCTTGAAAGTAATAAAGTCAGTGGCAGAAGAGAGAGATGTCATGCGAGAGAGGTCAGGAAAAGAGCCTTAAAAACCCTATCGGCTTTGTCGCCCAAAAAAATTAAAATGGACCAAAGCACTATTACAAACTGCGATATTGAGCTCGAGGATGTACAATCACTTAAGAAGCATGTAAAAAAGTTGGAAAGTGAAAACCGTATTTTGAAATCTATGTGTGGGACTTTGAAGCTGGGAAATACACCTCTGAAAGAACAGAGAAAGGTTGCTTTTGAAAATTTTAAACGTCAAGACGAGAATCTGAAAAACTTGTTGAAGATATGACAACAAAAGTTTTAGGACAAATTTTTACTGAAACACAAATTAACTGCTTACTGACAAATACAAACCGTGCAAAATGGAACTCTGAAGACATCACAAAGGCAGTTACACTACGCACTGTATTAAGAAAATGTTACTTATTCTTGAGAAATAAATGTGGTTTTCCCTTGCCAGGACTATTGACTTTGAAGAGATGGACATCTGCTTCATTTTGCTGTCAGCCCGGCATACTCCATGATGTTCTGTGTTTCATGAAGGCCCAGGTGAACACACTGACCACTGCTGAAAGAATGTGTGTTATTTCTTTTGACGAAATGAATGTAGATATTAGCATCAGTTACGATCAGAAGGAAGATCGTGTTGTAGGGCCTCACAGCAATTGTCAGATTGCCATGCTTCGTGGCCTCGTAGTTGGTTGGAAGCATCCAACATATTATGATTTCGATGTCCAAATGTCGGCTGAATTGTTAAAAAACATTATTTGTTGCATGGAAGACATAGGGTACAATGTTGTTGCCACTGTAGCAGATCTAGGGACAAAAAATCGACGAGTGTGGTATGAACTAAATGTAACGTATACAAATTCGTGGTTCCCAAACCCACACGACGTAGACAAAGTCATATAGGTTTTCGCAGATGTCCCCCACCTTTACAAGCTTTTACGAAACCATTTTCTAGATGACGGTCTGACACTCTCCGACAACAAACACATCACAAAGACGACCGTTGAAAAATTGTTGGCATTGGATAATGGTGAATTCAAATTGTGCCCTAAGCTCTCACATGTCCATCTCACCGTCAAAGGTAGGGAACGTCAGCGCGTGTTTTTGGTGACGAAGTTATTCTCAAACACAACGGCTGAAGCAATTCGATATTTATTTCCTGAAGAAGAAAATGTGGCTAAATTTTTAAACTGATTAACGATTCTTTCAATATTTTAAATTCAAGAAGATATGTAGATAATAAACCTTTGGCTTCCGGGTTTGGCACTCACCACGAAGTACAAGAAGGCGTACTTAAAAAAATGTATACTTGTTGTGAAACAATGCGCGTAGGAAAATCTCTGAATTTGTTGCCATTTCAAAAAGGTTTCATGATGACCATCAACTCGTTATTTGGCCTTTTTAGTCTTATACAAAAAAAAACAATCTTAAATATATTTTAACTGCACGACTAAATCAAGACTGCCTGGAAAATATTTTTTACCAAATACGAGGCATTGGGCAGTTTTTTATTAACCCACCACTGACAGAAGTTAAACATCGACTTCGTTTGCTTTTGGTGGGTCAAAATACAAATAAAATACCTTTTTTGAAGGAAGCACCTGTTGTCCAAGATGATGATCAGGAAATTATGACTTCTCATCTCTTGCAAGGTATCTTACCTCACATGACTGAGCAGCTATCTATGATTGAAGAGTCAACAGAAATGCAAGATTTCTCCTTGTCATTTAGTGCAGACATTGACGTTCCTGCTATCAGTGATGGAGCAGACTGCTCTACTGAGGGGTTCCGCTACCTAGCTGGCTACATTGCCTATCGTGGGAGAAAGCATGATCCTACAATGGGAACATCTTTAGAAAATGTATATCCCCCTCCCGTTGGTACTTCTGCTGGAGGATGGATAGAGTTTTTATCTCGAGGAGGTCTTCTTGTTCCTTCAGAAGACTGGGTGCACAAGATTCCACAGTGTGAAATAATTTTTAGGGACATCAATGGGCCGGATAGTTTGTACAAAGGTAAAAATATTATAAAAAATATGACTTCAAGAATTTTAAGTAAATTTCCTGAGATGCCAACAGAAGTTGTAAATATCGGTATGGAGAACCATACATGACTTCCACGTTCTAAGATTATTTATATTTAAAATCATTTACGAAATGAAATGCTTCCATAGAAACTACTTCTTTCCACTTATTGCTTCAGCCTTAACCACAGTACTGTGGTTACTAACGTATACCACCACACGTTATCGCACTCGATTTTCACTGATGATGGCAGTCGACGGCACTGCGGAAACGTCTGATTTTGCAGAAAACATTGGACTACGGCCAAACAGCCCGGGAAGGAATTTTAACAACATACTACTACTTTGTTGCCGATAACGTAGTACACGTATAAAAATTATCCCCTACCCCTTCAACTATAATTTTCATTTATAGAAAATTACCCCCACCCCGTTCAACTAGCCTCTTCATTTATAGGTATTTCATCTATGTTTCTACAGTGGATTATTAAGATCTTCTTATCAGGATACTTTATTTATCAAAATTAAGTACTTTACTCTTCTACATACCATTATTATATTAACGACTCGGACAAAGTTTTTTTTAAGTAAAAACAAAGTTTTACCTTACAGCCTGAACTGGTTTTCACCTTTAAAAGGCTTCTTCAGAGGCTGCCGCTGGTAGCGCTGTCCGTCCTGTTGTGGGCGACGGAATTGAATTTTGAAAGATCGATGCTGTGTGTGTGGGGTGAGATATGTTCGAATAATGTGTGCGATTTGAATTGTGTCTGTTCGTTTAGGATGTCGTTTTTATTTGTTTTCGTGTGTTTGTATATTTCCAATTGTTCTAGAGTGTCTAGTTTTCGGCCTTTTGTGTGTACATGTAGAATGTTCATGTTATTGTCGATGTTTTTATATGTTTGGTTTGCTTCAATGAGATGGTTTGCAAAGGTGGATTCTGTAGTGGAGTGGAGTGCCTTTGTGTGTTCAATGTATCTCTGTTTGAAGCTGCGTCCTGTCTGGCCTATGTAGAATTTGTTGCAATTTGAGCAATTTAGCTTGTAAACACCGGGTAGATCGAGTTTGTTTTGTGCTTTGTTTGTGTGTTTTGATAGTGTGTGTTCTGTTTTGTTAGTAGTTTTGTAAGCGATTCTGTATCCTGCTTTTTTGAATTTTTGGCCTCCTTTGACATTAAAAACCTGTACACAAACATCCCCATCTCTGAAACAATCACCATCCTACAAAACAAACTCAAACAGAACAACACACCAGACGAACTTATCAACGAAATAACAGAAACTCTGAACATTATCACAAAACAAAACTACTTTACTTATAACAATAAATACTACACACAGAATGATGGTCTACCCATGGGCTCCCCCATATCCAGCATTCTAGCAGAAGTCTTCCTCCAACACTTAGAAAAAACAAAAATACTCACAAACAATGACAGACACTCACATAAAATACTATATTGGCACAGATACGTTGATGACATTCTAATACTATACAGGGGAAACAAAAGACAATGTGAACAGTTACTAACGCACATAAACAAGATACATAAAAACATAACCTTTACTGCCGAATACGAACACAACAATACCATAAACTTCTTAGACCTCTACATCACAAAACTAGAACACAGGCACAAATTCAGTATATACAGAAAACCAACTACAACTGACACACCTAATACACAACTCCTCCAATCACCCAATACAACACAAAGTAGCTCCCTTCAGAACCATGATACATAGACTTAACAACACCCCCTTAGATGAAAAAGACTACAAAGACGAACTAAACACGATAAATATCTAGCAGAATCTAACGGATATGAAAGAACAATAGTCAGTAAACTCCTACACAAAACACAAAACAAACAACAGACAGAGACAGGAAACAACAAATTCATAACACTAACATACATCATCAAACAAACTGAAAAAATAGCTCACAAATTCAAAAAAGCAGGATACAGAATCGCTTATAAAACTACTAACAAAACAGAACACACACTATCAAAACACACACACAAAGCACAAAACAAATTCGATCTACCCGGTGTTTACAAGCTAAATTGCTCAAATTGCAACAAATTCTACATAGGCCAGACAGGACGCAGCTTCAAACAGAGATACATTGAACACACAAAGGCACTCCACTCCACTACAGAATCCACCTTTGCAAACCACCTCATTGAAGCAAACCACACATATAAAAACATCGACAATAACATGAACATTCTACACGTACACACAAAAGGCCGAAAACTAGACACTCTAGGACAACTGGAAATATACAAACACACGAAAACAAATAAAAACGACATCCTAAACAAACAGACACAATTCAAATCGCACACATTATTCGAACATATCTCACCCCACACACACAGCATCGATCTTTCGAAATTCGGTTCCGTCGCCCACAACAGGACGGACAGCGCTACCAGTGGCAGCCTCTGAAGAAACCTTTTAAAGGTGAAAACCGGTTCAGGGTGTAAGGTAAAACTTTATGTTTTTACTTATAAAAAACTTTGTGTTCCGAGTCGGTAATATAATAGTGGTATTTAGTTAAGTAACGGACACGTCATGGACAACGAAATCCAAGACTTTACTCTTGTTACAACAAAAAATCTTTCTGGTAAACTGCCCTTTCCCCGTAACCGATCTTCACCAAAATCAATAGTCCTTGAGTCTTCCAGAATTCAGGCACACATGTAAAAAATTATTTGATTCTGTTTGAATTTACGGCAGTTATTGTTCGTCAAGGAAATATTTCTCTTGTTACAACATAAGATGTTGCAGGTAAACTACCCTTTTTTCTTAATTGATCTTCACCAAAATCAATAAGTCTTGAGTCCTCTAAAATTCAGGGATGCATGCAAAACATTATTTGATTCTGTTTGAAGTTGCGGCTGTTATCGTTTGCCATAGAAAACAAATTACCCTTGATAAAAAAAATGTTGCTGGTAAACTACCCCTTTCTCTTAACCGATCTTCACCAAAACAATAGGTCTTGAGTACTCTACAATGTAGGGCTGTATGCAAAACATTATTTGATTCTCTTTGAATATGCAGCAGTTATCATTCGTCATAAAAATAAAATTACCCTTTTAAAACATAAAATGTTGCCAGTAAACTACCATTATCTCATAACCGATCTTCACCAAAATCAATAAGCCTTGAGTACTCTATAATTCAGGAAGGTGTGCAAAAATATATTTGATTCTGTTTGAGTTTACGGCAGTTATAGTTCGTCATAGAAAAAATTGCCCTTGTTAAAACATAAAATGTTGCAGGTAAACTACCCCTTTCCCTTAACCGATTCCCTTGATTTCTTCACCAAAAACAATAGGTATTGAGTACTCTACAATTCAGGGCTGTATGCAAAAAATTATTTGATTCTGTTTGAACTTACGGCTGTTATCGTTTGCCATAGAAAAAAAATCTACAGACAGACAGACACACACCCAGACACTTTTCGAAAAATGACTTTTTTTCATGTTTTGAGGGTAGTACAATCAGAATCTGCAATTATCTTGAACACGATTTTTTTTGCCATCACCATACTTCCATTTCCTTACGGAACATGGATGTAAAAATATACGCCAGGACGAGAATGTGCATTCGCCTTCGTTTCATGAATGGCCGCATGAAAGCAGTGAAAGCAGCAGAAGCACAGAAGAGAAAATCACGCCAGTGGCACGCATCGTCCATAGTTAAACCCACACATTAATTAATATATTTCTACTTTTGTATTAATTAGGATGGTATTATAGGCATCATTGTTCTTTGCAGGAAGGCGGAACTTAGACAGCCGCTGTCTGGTTTGGACTTTGAACTGAGTAGAGATCTGATAAGTAACTGGCCAGTGGATTCTGGGTTCCATCTATAAACAAACGGGTTCAATGTATAATTAGCCCATAATTTTTAAACCGCATATATTCTGTAAAATTAAAATTTTAAATTAATTTTGAACAGAATATAGCTAGCCCCAAGCCTAGATAAAGCGTGAGGGGAAGTTGTGGTTGATAAACTACATGTGTGTGCGCATGCACACATGAGCGCTACCAAATAATGATATATTTTCATCAAATTATAAAGAATACTATGATAAAAAAAGAGAAGTTACAAAGCCTATTGTACTGCAATTTGATTTCTAAAGTCTAACACGGACTTCAAAAAATTATAAAAAAAGGGTGTAGAAAATAGGAACTAAAAATAGTACAAACAGCAGTTAATGGTCTTTACTTTCAATTTTTTCAAACCGTGTCTATTGTATGCAGGTGAATGGAAACGTTCTAACAAATAAGTGTATAGTTTGATGAAACGAGTCACTTCTGTAATTAGTCTACTAAAATTTGCTTCATTCGTATTGGGGCTTTGTTTATATCGGTCTAGACTGATCTAATTACTAAATTTAATTTTTAGCAAGGTGTTTCGGTATTATTTTTTCGACTATCAATCGGTTTATTAAAAATTATGTAGGCCTATAGGAAATCCGTACTGCTTCTTCAGTTGCTATACGATTACCATTAAAAGACAGTGGCGGATCTAGGTTGTCCTGCGCCCGGGGCAAGAATAATATTGGCCCCCCCCATATTTTTTTGTTTTTGGTTAATTTGCATAATATACCACACACACACACACACACACACACACACACACACACACACACACATGACCGGGCATATGAAGTTGAACGTAAGTGTAACTAACCTAAAAACAGGCATCTAGCAAAACTAAAAGCTTCCTAACGGGAACTAAAAGCCTAACGAAAGTCTAACCTCCAAACGGGCAGGAAGGCGAGCTAGCAAAATTATAACCTCCGAATGGGCAGAAAGGCGACAAAAACTTAAAAGTACCGCCCTCATCCATCCTCCTTTAAGTTTCTCTATCAAGCTCTAATTTTTTTTTTACAAGACACGAGCACATTTAAGTAGGGTAGGGTTTGAGATAAAACGTAATATCCATTTTATACTAAGAAATTCTTTATTTGTCATTTTTTATTACAAAGGAAAAATACATACCAAAAGTTATATACATAAAAACTCAATCACTAACGCTATTCAAATATTACGAAGTCAGTAACGAAAATTAAAATTTTACTCTGCGAGCCTTTTGTTGTGCAAATAAGTCTATGGGCATCGTCATAATTAATTTGATGTGCGATTTTATTTTCGATTGCCAGAATCGCGAGACTTGATAAACGTTCCTGGCTCATCGATGATCGCAGATAGTTTTTAATAAGTTTAAGTTGAATTGTCAATGATGAATTGCTCCAATTTACTATTAATAATGAATTTAGGTGAAGTACCGTTGGCTGTACCTCGGAGCAAATCACTATAAAAATAACAATTATATAAAAATATCGGTATGGAGAACCATACATGACTTCCATATTCTAAGTTACATTGCCCAGCGATTAGGGTTGCCAACTTTTTTTAGAAGAAATAGAGTATATCTGATTTTAAAGGAGGTAAATAAAGAGTACGGACTTACAAAAAAGAGTATCATTTATTTTGTACTTTTAAAAAGGTATTTTTTTATACTTTTTGCAGCACATAACAATTTTTCATTGTTTTTAAAGGAATTGTATGAGTCCAAACATTCCAACTCTAAATTTATATATATCAAGAGCTCATTTTTGATCAATTTCAATGAAGCTCTGTTTCTCTCTTCTCGCCACTTCACATTCATGACCGAAAAGACTCTTTCAGTAAATGCTGAAGTGGCGGGAACAGAGAGTATATAGCTAATCATTTTTTTTAAACAATCAAATTCTTCAGGACATTTTTTAAAAATAAATTGCCATTTTTCTGCAGTGGATTTTTGCATAAAATCTGTGTTATTAAACAATTCGGCTTGGAGTTCTTTTAAAATTATTACTTCTGAAAATATAAACTGTCCATGTGTATGTTTAGTCTTTGTAAATTAAGTTTTCCTTCTATAATTTGTTCTAAATGATTAAATTCAACATTAGTTTTTAAAGATATTGTATTTAGTGAATACAGCCAGTTATCACTACTAAAATCAAACCATTTTTGTAAATAATTTAAACATTTGTCTATACACAATGAAAAATTAGTGTTAATTTGATAAAACAAGTCAGGTGATGATTGTTCAAGAGGTTTTAATTTCTGTTTTGTTGTATAGCCAAAATAGTTGTCTTTCTGTCTTTGCAGTAATTCTGATTTTAAATTTTCCATTAAACCAAAAACATCTACAATTGTGACAGAGTTACCTTCCAGAGATTTAATAGTTTTGTGAAATATGTTTAAAATATGGCTGGCAAAATGTAAGTAAATTTCAATTAAATCATGGTTACAATCTAACATCAACAGATTTTGAATTATCATAGGGCAATCCTCATCAAGACTTTTAAAATAATCGCATATTGGATGCCAATTCAATAATATAGTATCAATACAAGGTAGTAATGATAACCACCTAGTGCCAATATGTCTCTTAAGCTCATGAAAGTCTCCTTCAACTATTGCAACAAACATTTTCAATTCTTCTCTCCTACAAGCTGACACAGAAAAATGGCTATATATTTTTAATATAACATTTTCAACATCATAAGTTAGAAAACCCATTCCATGTTTCACACAGTTGTGCACAATATGTGCATGACAATTACCCTTAACAATATCAGGTACTACATCTACCATGTTAGTGTATAATGAGTGATGCACACCAAAATTTGAATTTGTGTTATCTGCACTAAGGCCAGATACTCGATTAAAAGGGATATTATACATATCCATAGATTTTTTTATAGCAGCAAACATGCCATCAGCACTCTCATTAGCATTTTCATAAAAATCTAAAAGTTTGTTTTGTATTCCCTTTTCCACAGTGAAATATTGAACTACTAAAGGGAATAATTTGATGTTTTTTTTATTGGATGCATCAGTTTGCAGACAGAAATACATATTTTCATCTTTTAAATCATTAACTACACTTTCAAGAGCATGAGGTCCGAGAACTTCCATAACCAGAGCTTCCATTTTAGTCCTGGCTAATTTGATGTTAGTAGCAGTTTTAGAGTCAGCATATATTATTTTATCTAGTTTAACGGAGCAATCCATGCTATTATATGACAAATTATGTTTAACTGTATGGAATGATAAAGCTAATTCAGCAGCTGTAACATTATCATTTTCAGATACTGGTCTTGAAGTTGAAGCTGGAGTCAAAAACTTTTGTAGGACTCCTGATGTTCTTTTTAATTCAGTTTTGGCTTTATGTTGTTTTGTATCTTGATGCTGTTTTATCTGAAAAAAATTAAATAATCTACAGGTTGCATGCACCTTAACCAAAACAGCATACACACAAAACATCTTCGTCGACATGAATAAGTCCAATTAAATGACTGCCAGTACCACCATAAGCCCAATTCAATGACACATATTCACACAACCAACCGACCCACCACAAAGATAACACAAACAAAACAAATTAAACATTCCATGAACTAAAATCGTAATAAACAGTTTTACGTACGTGTCCAACTCCAGCTGATGAAATAGAAAAAATTACACCACAAATTATGCATTTTGCATTTGTATCACTTTCTGGGTCTTTCCTCAGCCAAGAAAATTCATTTTCCCAAGATTGTGTGTACTTCTGTGACCTTTTTTTCCTTGTAACAACTTTTCGCTTTTTAGGTGGGGTGCTTGCGTTATCAACACAGGATTCTTGATCTGCATTATCTTGTTCGTCAATTATGTCATCCATTACGAATTGGATAAAAGTATTCCAAACAAACAAAAAACAAAGTCACAACACAGTGGAAACAAAATCAATGTAACGGGTAATCTCAAAGACTACTCAAAACAACTTGTGACATGACATTGACACGTTTAACTTAATGACATTAGTGGCTGCGTTCAGGAACGTTCGAATATGGTTTGGGGAATCGGCGATACCAACATATTAACAGTAAATAGTAGACTTTTTTATTCTGATTATGGGTTTTTGCATATTATTACAGACTGGCACTAGTTAAGTAAACATTGTGTAAAAAAGAGTATTTTAGCGTACTCTATTAGTGTTATAGATTATAGAGTACGCCTACATGATATAGAGGACAATACTCTATTTTAGAGTACGGTTGGCAACCCTACCAGCGATCCACAGGAAGCAAATTGATGTCCATTTTTTCGGCTTGCACGCGTTATGTTGGTGTGGGTTTCGGCACTTTCCATTTAAAAAGCGTGCAAATGTAAGAAAATAATCATGAGTGAGGCCAGAAATAATGTGAATTGTGTGTGTGTGTGTGTGTGTGTGTGTCTTACCTGCTTTTTTAAAATATCTGAGAAATATTTGACGCTATAACAGAGTAGTACAATATTTAGTGACGTTAAAACCGGGAATTTTTATAATGTTAAAGATATCAGTTTGACCGGACTTATGACAATATAACGCTACACCCGAGTTGACGTAACAGCCGAGGCCGTAATAACCAAGTTCCACTGTATATATAAAGATATTAACTCAAACATAATTTACATTAAAATGAAAAAATTATAATTTTATTGCCTGGCAACAAAATTATTTTATTTTTAACAATTACCATTGTTTCAAAAAGTTTAAATAAATTTTCAAGTACTTTACTCTTGTTAAAACGTAAAAGGTTGCAGGTAAACTACCCCTTCCCCTTAACCGATCTTCACCAAAATCGAAAGTCCTTGAGACCTCTACAATTGAGGGACGTATGCAAAAAATTATTTGATTCTGTTTGAATTTGCGGCTGTTATCGTTTGCCATAGAAAAATATCGGTATGGAGAACCATACATGACTTCCATATTCTAAGATTTATATTTAAAATCATTTTCAGCCAAACAGCCAGGCTGTGCCTTACCTGCCTTT
Organism: Magicicada septendecula; assembly: GCA_034769895.1. NCBI lineage: Eukaryota > Metazoa > Arthropoda > Insecta > Hemiptera > Cicadidae > Magicicada > Magicicada septendecula. The sequence goes on from CM068373.1 coordinate 453,695,590, forward strand.
TTATTGCTGTATTAAATGAAAAATATTATATTACATTAAAATGAAAAAATTATAATTTTATTGCCTGGCAACAAAATTATTTTATTTTTAACAATTACCATTGTTTCAAAAAGTTTAAATAAATTTTCAAGTACTTTACTCTTGTTAAAACGTATAAGGTTGCAGGTAAACTACCCCTTGCCCTTAACCGATCTTCACCAAAATCGAAAGTCATTGAGACCTCTACAATTCAGGGACGTATGCAAAAAATTATTTGATTCTGTTTGAATTTGCGGCTGTTATCGTTTGCCATAGAAAATACGCTTGATAAAAAAACGTTGCAGGTAAACTACCCATTCCCCTTAACCGATCTTCACCAAAAACAATAGGTCTTGAGTACTCTACAAATCAGGACTGTATGCAAAACATTATTTGATTCTGTTTGAATTTGCGGCTGTTATCGTTTGCCATAGAAAATACCCTTGTTAAAAAAACGTTGCAGGTAAACTACCCCTTTCCCTCAACCGATCTTCACCAAAAACAATAGGTCTTGAGAAATCTACAATTCAGGGTTGTATGCGAAACATTATTTGATTCTGTTTGAATTTGCGGCTATCGTTTGCCAAAAAAAAAAAAATTTCCCTTGATAAAAAAAACCGTTGCAGGTAAACTACCCCTTCCCCTCAACCGATCTTCACCAAAAACAATAGGTCGCGAGTACTCTACAAATCAGGGCTGTATGCAAAAAATTATTTGATTCTGTTTGAATTTGCGGCAGTTGTCGTTTGCCATAGAAAATACGCATAATAAAAAACGTTGCTGGTAAACTACCCCTTCCCCTCAACCGATCTTCACCAAAAACAATAGGTCTTGAGTACTCTACAAATCAGGGCTGTATGCAGAAAATTATTTGATTCTGTTTGAATTTGCGGCTGTTATCGTTTGCCATAGAAAATACCCTTGTTAAAAAAACGTTGTAGGTAAACTACCCCTTTCCCTTAACCGATCTTCACCAAAAACAAAAGGTATTGAGAACTCTACAATTTAGGGCTGTATGCAAATAATCTTTTCATTCTGTTTGAATTTGCGGCTGTTATCGTTTGCCATAGGAAATACCCTTGTTAGAACATAAAACGTTACAGGTAAACTACCCCTTTCCCTTAACCGATCTTCACCAAAAACAATAGGTCTTGAGAACTCTACAATTCAGGGCTGTATGCGAAACATTATTTGATTCTGTTTGAATTTGCGGCTGTTATCGTTTGCCAAACAAACAAAATTACCCTTGCTAAAAAAAAACCGTTGCAGGTAAACTACCCCTTTCCCTCAACCGATCTTCACCAAAAACAATAGGCCGCGAGAACTCTGCAAAACCGGGCTGTATGCAAAAAATTATTTGATTCTGTTTGAATTTGCGGCAGTTATCGTTTGCCATAGAAAAAAATCTACAGACACATAGACAGACAGACAGACAGACAGACAGACAGACAGACACACAGACACTTTTCGGAAAACGACTTTTTTTCATGTTTTGAGTGTAGTAGAATCAGAATCTGCAATAATCTCGAACACGATTTTTTTTGCCATCACCATACTTCCATTCCTTAAGGAATATGGAAGTAATACGCTTGATAAAAAAACGTTGCAGGTAAACTACCCCTTCCCCTTAACCGATCTTCACCAAAAACAATAGGTCTTGAGTACTCTACAAATCAGGACTGTATGCAAAACTTTATTTGATTCTGTTTGAATTTGCGGCTGTTATCGTTTGCCATAGAAAATACCCTTGTTAAAAAAACGTTGCAGGTAAACTACCCCTTTCCATCAACCGATCTTCACCAAAAACAATAGGTCTTTAGAACTCTACAATTTAGGGCTGTATGCAAATAATCTTTTGATTCTGTTTGAATTTGCGGCTGTTATCGTTTGCCATAGGAAATACCCTTGTTAAAACATAAAACGTTACAGGTAAACTACCCCTTTCCCTTAACCGATCTTCACCAAAAACAATAGGTCTTGAGTACTCTACAAATCAGGGCTGTATGCAAAACATTATTTGATTCTGTTTGAATTTGCGGCTGTTATCGTTTGCCATAGAAAATACCCTTGTTAAAAAAACGTTGCAGGTAAACTACCCCTTTCCCTCAACCGAACTTCACCAAAAACAATAGGTCTTGAGAACTCTACAATTTAGGGCTGTATGCAAATAATCTTTTGATTCTGTTTGAATTTGCGGCTGTTATCGTTTGCCATAGGAAATACCCTTGTTAAAACATAAAACGTTACAGGTAAACTACCCCTTTCCCTTAACCGATCTTCACCAAAATCAACAGATCTTGAGAACTCTACAATTCAGGGCTGTATGCGAAACATTATTTGATTCTGTTTGAATTTGCGGCTGTTATCGTTTGCCAAACAAACAAAATTACCCTTGCTAAAAAAAAACCGTTGCAGGTAAACTACCCCTTTCCCTCAACCGATCTTCACCAAAAACAATAGGTCGCGAGTACTCTGCAAATCCGGGCTGCATGCAAAAAATTATTTGATTCTGTTTGAATTTGCGGCAGTTATCGTTTGCCATAGAAAAAAAATCTACAGACAGACAGACAGACAGACAGACAGACACACAGACAGACAGACACACAGACACTTTTCGGAAAACGACTTTTTTTCATGTTTTGAGTGTAGTAGAATCAGAATCTGCAATAATCTCGAACACGATTTTTTTTGCCATCACCATACTTCCATTCCTTAAGGAATATGGAAGTAAAAAGGAGAAAATAGAGATTCCACGACCCCGTATTTTATTTATTGGACGCCCGGGATCCGCGAATTCTAATTTTTTGTTTTATTAGGAGAAATTAACAAGATGAATTAAATTAAATGTATTTGTTCTTGGGAAAATTGATTTTCTATCTATGGCTTTTTAACAATGGTATGTTTTGGTGAAGGTCGCTGAAGATTTTCAATACTTGATTTTAGCTTCTGATAAGGGATCACGAATGTTTCGAAACGTTAAGAAATTTTTTCATTTTTATAAAAATTGCATAATGTGACTATGCATAATGTGCTACTACACGTTCCCGTAACATTAGTACTAAACTGTATATTTACTAGTTTACGCGCTGTCAGTGTAGAATACCCGATTCCTTATAAAAATAATCGAGTCACAAAAATCGAATCGAATCAACCACAGTTGAATTTGCCGCCCCCTGAAGTTGCCGCCCGGGGCAAGGGCCCCGGCTCCCCTGCCCCCTAGATCCGTCACTGTTAAAAGAGTACACATTTAAATTATGCAAACATTCGCTTCATATAACATTATTACGTACTTCATTCAATAAAATAAGTTCCGTAAATAAAAATATAAATAACAAACAAGCTGTAGTTAATAAAAAAATAACAACATATTTGTATTGAGAGGTATTTACCGCGCAGCTCGTTACTCGATGGTGACGTCATTTCAACAGCCAATAGCAATACGTTTCGGTTCGGGACCAACTTTATAGTAATCTTTACCTTGGACTATACCTTCTCTTTGAGTACACCTTGTTATATGCAGTCATGCAGTGAGATGTAATAATTTTATACTGTAACGCAGAAGCAATTAGACGACTGTTTAGCTAGATCTGACTGTAGACATTGTTCGTTATTTATTCATATAATTACGTGTCAGATTATGCTGAATGACTTTTAGTTTCAATGTTGGAAGATATGTTGTTTGTATGTTAGTTTCGTATTATGTGATTTGTATGGCACTGAATTTGAATAATGTGTTAATATGGTGAATAGCATAGTTTGTATTTACATTTTCATCAATTAATTATTGTTACCGTGCTTTCGAAAACTTTATTACCTGCAGCGGTGTATTGAATAGTTTATGTTAGTGAAACTAAATTATAGCAGCCGTAGAAAACTTACGAAGGCCTAAGGTAATTTACTTATTTAAAGACAACTGGACGTTAGATTAAGGTGGAAACAGCGAGTAGAAGAGACAGAAGAACGTCTTCTATTCGCTATGGTGGAAGTAACGATAATAGTCATTGATGGGTATGAAGCATAATTACGGATAATTTCATTTGTAATATAATGCACTCATCAAAAATTAATTTCAATTTGGATGTGGTTCTTCGTTGTGTGTTGATGACATTATCCACTAGCTAGAAGAATTACTCGATTGTACGTTAAAATAGTTACAGTAAAAAGTTACCAAGGTTTACTTTTTATTTCCGTTTTAATGTCTGAATTAATAATTCCAACTTTCACATCAGCATATGTAAATGTAAGAGTAAGACTTTTTTCAGGTCTACATATGCTGTAAACACAACACAATGTCTATAGACTAAGCTTGGAGGTTGGTAGCTCTAAAGGTACCACTAATTTAATGTATGTTGATTTAACCAGTATAAGAGTGCGTTATAAATGTACTGAAAGTAATGGCATAGTCAAATATTGTGATACAACGTACAGGACAAGTTGAAGACAAATGTAATATTATTATAGCTTGCATAACCCACACCTGGGCAAACATAACCTCACCTTGCGTGTCACCTAAGGTGACTAATAACTATAAATATGAAATAATGAAGCATACAGATATTCAACAGAATACGGAAAATTGCTGTTAGTGACATTTATGGAAAGTATCAGTAGATCAATATATTTTTAGGCATGTGAATAAGTAAATATGTGATGATTTCTCAAAACTATGCTTTTATGATAGCCTAATGTTTTCACAACGATTCAGTGCACATTAAAAAATGAATTGTAGTTACTCAGGTTAATGACAGTTTGAAAAGACAAATGAATTCATTACAGTTCTTACAAATGAAAACAAGAAAATTATGATGCTCACTATATTATTATTGAAACGATTTATTATATAAATTGTATTGAACTGAACTAAAGCAAATAAAACTTTTTGTGGACTTCCAAAACAAAATAAAACTTTCAGATTCTGAACACTTTTTGTTTAGACATTATTGTTAGTATATGTTTTATGTATGTAATAAATATACGTCCATTTTACTTCCATATTCTTAAGGAAATGGAAGTATGGTGATGGCAAAAAAAATCGTGTTCGAGATTATTCCAGATTCTGATTGTACTACACTCAAAACATGAAAAAAGTCGTTTTTCGAAAAGTGTCTGGGTGTGTGTCCGTCTGTCTGTCTGTAATTTTTTTTTATATCAAACGATAACAGCCGCAAATTCAAACAGAATCAAATTATTTTTTGCATACAGCCCAGATTTGTAGAGTACTCATGACCTATTCTTTTTGGTGAAGATCGGTTGAGGGAAAGGGGTAGTTTACCTGCAACAGTTTTTTTTATCAAGGGTAATTTTTTTTGGCAAACGATAACAGGCGCAAATTCAAACAGAATCAAATAATGTTTCGCATACAGCCCTGAATTATGGAGTTCTCAAGACCTGTTGTTTTTGGTGAAGATCGGTTAAGGGAAAGGGGTAGTTTATCTGCAAAATTTTAAGTTTTAACAAGGGTATTTTCTATGGCAAACGATAACAGCCGCAAATTCAAACAGAATCAAAAGATTATTTGCATACAGCCCTAAATTGTAGAGTTCTCAAGACCTACTGTTTTTGGTGAAGATCGGTTAAGGGAAAAGGTAGTTTACGTGCAACGTTTTATGTTTTAACAAGGGTATTTTCTATGGCAAACGATAACAGCCGTAAATTCAAACAGAATCAAATAATTTTTTGCATACAGCCCTGATTTGTAGAGTTCTCAAAACCTATTGTTTTTGGTGAAGATCGGGTAAGGGAAAGGGGTAGTTTACCTGCAACGTTTTATGTTTTAACAAGGGTAATTTTTTCTATGACGAACGATAACTGCCGCATATTCAAACAGAATCAAATAATTTTTTGCATACGTCCCTGAATTGTAGAGAACTCAAGGCGTTTTGATTTTGGTGAAGATCGTTTAAGGGGAAGGGGTAGTTTACCTGCAACCTTTTACGTTTTAACAACAGTAAAGTACTTGAAAATTCATTTAAACTTTTTCAAACAATGGTAATTGTTAAAAATAAAATAATTTTTTTGCCAGGCAATAAAATTATAATTTTTTCATTTTAATGTAAATCATGTATGAGAGAAAATATATCGTTCGTGGCAGGCAAGCTTATCTCAGTTATGTAATGTTTACGTTTCCATTTTGTTATTATGACTACCACAATAAAAAGGCAGGGAAGACACACACACACACAAAATTCACGTTATTTCTGGCCTCATTCATGTTTATTTTCTTGCATTTGCACGCTTTTTAAATGGAAAGTGCCAAAACCCATACCAACATAACGTGTGCAAGCCGAAAAAGTGTCCAGCGTGGATAGTGATTTGCTTCCTGTGGAACGCTGGGCAGTGTAACTGCACGTGTTTACAGAGGAACGATTCATAGACAGACTTTTCGTCTTTAGGGAATGAACCCTCTGCAAGATGCTGAGGGTCCATGAGTGACTTCGGAGCGCTCCTTCTTTTCCGCGTGTTTGTTCTGTGAAACGTACACTGTTGATTCGCAGCTTTATTCTAAGCAATGCTCAATAGGAAATGTTGAAAATTTTTGTCCACGGTGTACCCTCATACACACTAAACCTGCTCTGATGTTTTAATTACGAACATCATAATATTAAAACTTTGGAAACTTGAGCACTACTTAATGGAGATCAATCATTAACTTATACAAGCCATTAATTTTATGCATATTTTTTATATATATGTGTACAACGTTATCAGCAACAAAGAAGTAGTTTTTGTTAAAATTCCTTCCCGGGATATTTGGCCGTAGTCCAATGTTTTCCACAAAACCAGACGTTTCAGCAATGCCATCGACTTCCATCATCAGTGAAAATCGAGTGCGATAACGTGAGGTGGTATACGTTAGTGACCACAGTACTGTGGTTAAGGCTGAAGCAGTAAGTAGAAAGAAGTAGTTTCTATGGTAATATTTCATTTTGAAAATGATTTTAAATATAAATCTTAGAATATGGAAGTCATGTATGGTTCTCCATACCTATGTTTTACTTAAGTCAATGTGTTTAATGTAAAGGCAGTGCAGTTCAGCTTGAACAGTAACAGTAATGGAGCCATGTTATGTTGTGCATGAAATAGGTTTGTGGCGGAGGCGGCATAAAGTAGTTTTATAAGAAATTTATTTTCAAAACGGATTGTATATAATATTTCTGGTTTGGTCTACTGTATTTTATTAAGCCAATACATGACATTAGATATTATTAAATTACACAAAGTAAACTAAAAATATTACATAAATGTGTATGTTAACCAACTACTGAATATTATTATTTGGCCATACACAGCCATTTATTATAAACAAACAGTTCAACATAAACATAATATGATTGTAAGGTGGATATCCCTATTTTCACTATGTTAAATTCTGAAAATTGAGATGCGTTTTTCAAAGAAATAACAAAATATAATTTTGTTTTTAATCCTACAATATTTTCCATATAACATCAGTATTGACACTTGGGAATGCACAAGAAATTCAGATTTGGTGCTCGTTCACTTTGTCATTCATAGCTGATGTTAAGATGTCCTTCCCATACCAACAAATAAATTCTTATCAGCTTACACAAATGTCTCTTTTCAGTGATATAACACATCACGTTTTGGATATGTTAGCGGTTTTTGTATGTGGTTTGTTTTAGTAATGTGTTATTAGGCTGTCAGAAATTATATCAGTGACATGAATATCATTAATGTTACCCTTCATGTTACTGGAAAACTCTTCAAAGTGGTCTCAGCAGATCATGAATTGAACCACTCCCAGTTCTCCTTTTTATATGCAGTTTACATAGTTTGAAATATTGTTCCATTGGCCATTATAGTATTTCAAGTCATTAAAAATTATAATTTCTACACGATTTCTAATATTATTTGTCAAAGATTTTCTGTTTAAGACTAGATTAAATTTACTGCACCCTGAAAGCTATAAATAAGATGAAACGCGTCTTCAGACTTGATAAAGCAGAACAAATATTTCAACTCTTTAAATCTGCAAACACTTCAAACTTCCATTGTAAACAACAGTTTGCTAGTAGTATTGCAGTGCATTCCCACAGCTGTCAATTTGGAAGTTATGTGAAACAGAGTATACTGTATAACTTCTGCAAACATTTTGACTGAGGTTTCATAAAAACTTTAGCATTCAGTTGATAAGCAATTGTTGTTTCCTTCTCAAAATAATTCTAAAATTATGTCAAAAGTCTTATAATTTCTGGTAAATAGGAATTTAAAAACAAAGTCTGTGTCAAAATAAGTAACATGGTATGACGAACTGATAAAAAAATTGTAGACACATGTTTGTATAGCTTCAAAGAAAATTGTACCTTTATGGGGAAAACATTTTCCAGGAATCATCAGTATAGTTAGCGCTGTAGGTTGAATGCTCTTCTGTACGTTAGCTTATTCCAATTACATGTGTAGAAGTAATGTGACTTATTCCTCTACATAGGCGGTCTCGGTATCTCTTTCAACCAAGAACACTTTATTGTATTAAATGAAGTACCTTGCCCACACTAAGATATGGCATCCTCATTGGTTAAATTGAGGTCTGACAATCGGAAGACATTATTTATTAATAAAGACTTGTGCATTTAATCTAAAAGTGACCTTAATCAGTTGTTATTCTTGTGCTAACTTGTGGGTGATTTAGTCTTCATTGACTGCCAACTTGTTTTCATTTGTTTCAGGTGTTAACAAGATCGATTTATCCATCATCTGACAAATGGAAGAGACCAAATTTGAGGACAAGGTATAAAGTTTAAAAATATATTTTTTGCTGTTGAATGTATGTATGTAAATTGATACACGTGTTATATACACGTATCTTAAACACACATTCATTTCTTAAATTAATAATAGTTTATTTATCATCATATTGATTTGTAATTAATTGCTGTACAGAATATGATTTATACATTTATTCTTTTGTGTAGGGTTCGCATTGACAATATGCATTTTCCATAACCTGAAACTTTCAAGCAATTCTCTTCCTCCCTCATCCGATTTAGACTTGTAGTCTGTTTGTTAGTTCCAAAGTAGCTTTAAAACTTTTTTTTTGATCTGCCAGTCCTCTGTCTTTGTGTTGGCCAATTATGTCAACATACTCATACTATTCTATCATCACTCATTCTCTTGTGTTGTCCACTCTGGTAGTCCTGTCCTTTGCAAGTCTTCCTGGTATTCTCCTGAATTCCATACTTGTGACATCTCATTTCGCTGTTTTGACTTGCATTGTCTCACTCCCAGTTTCTGCAGAATACATCAGTATTAGCTGTATTATATGTCTTATGTTATACCTTGTGTATGTATTATTAGTATTATATGTCTAAAAGTCAATATTAGGCATGTAATTGATGTACATATTCACACCTTTGTGTTTTGTCTCAAATGTTTGTTAGCCAGATAGTAAGAGCCAGGCACACAACTGACTATTCTATGAGTGATTATGACTTGCATTTGAATTTTTTATCTGACCACCCGCTGCTGTGCCAAGTGGGGGGAGTCCAAAATTCACCATTTATTGCCCACTTTTAATGTTGTAACCGTTAGCTATACAATTGCTTCCTTCAGATTTTATGTACACGACCTACCCGTTCATGGGGAGTGAGGTTAACCCTTCTTACTAAGCCACTGATCTCAAGATTAGTTTTAAACAAGTCAGTCAAGGACACGGTATGCATGCTGCTTTAACTGTATAATTAACAAACTATTAATGTAGAAAGTGTGTTAATAAGTTTAACACTACAGTAGACAGTAGATAATTAATTACATTTGACTTAATTAAATTGTTATCTTACTTTAACATCATTAAAATTCATATTACCTCATCATAACTAATAATCTTTAATGCAACAGTATATGATGGAAATCCGTTTGAAACATGGCTTTTTGTAGATAAGATCATTTATCCTTTCATATACCTTACAGGCATATACTAGGGCAATTTAAAAAGTTCATGGCCTAATAATAAAAAGTCTTGCCGGTATTTTTTCGTTTTGGAATCACTTTTCATATTTCATCATAGTCTCCATGTAGTTGAACACATTTGGTTTAGTGATGCTCCAGTGCTTTTATCCCATTCAGAAGTTTGATTGTTCTAGGTCCTCTGATAACCGTTTACTGCCGCTTTCAGTCATCTCCAGAAAATCATGCCCTCCTCAGGGAATTTCTGAGTTTTGGGAATAATTAAAATTAAATAGAGCTAAATCAGGCGAGTGAGTGTGATGTTGCAACAGATTGTATTTCAGCTCAGCGATTTTTGCCTTAAAAACAATGCTTGTCTGAGGTCTTCCATTATCCTACTACAAAATTATCTGTTTATATACTGTACCTGGCCCTTTTTGTACAAGTATTTTCATTTATTTGGTCTAAAAGGTTAGAATATCACTCTTTATTTTTTGGCACATCCATGATAATCTCTTAACAACATTATCTTAGCCACTCAGAAAATCAAGTCATACCTTTCCAACAGACAAAATTGACTTTCCTTTTTTTTGTTTACATGACTGTAATTAACAATACTGCAGAGCAACATGTTGCTTTACAGCTGTTCATGAGGCAAATGTGGTGTCACCTGATAATGTGTCTGACATGTTTCTCAGACTCTTCGTATCTTTTTCTTATTTGACTCTTCCTGAACCACCTTCTTTATCAGTGAGAGGTTACAGCGTCCCACAACCGAACAGTCAACTTGGTACTCTAGTCTCTACCTTCCTCTGCAGTACTTCCCACTCACTGGGCACCCATCAGCAAAATCATTACTGGGTCTCAACCAATAGTGACCCACCACACTGTATCATCTTCACAAACCTCTCCATTCACCCATTGTTTCCAGAACCTGTTCATTTTTGTTTTCTAATTACTTTGTGCATCCAATATATTTTTAATATTCTCCTACAGCAGCAGTTTTCAAATGCTGTGGTTGTGTTTTTCACTTTTCCCTATTGTGTAGGTTTCACAAGCAGCTTCTCTAATAGCATGCTGCAAACATATAATTTGAAAAATTTCTTCTTAATTTAGAATCCAGTATTTGACAGTAGCAAATGTGTTTCTCCATTTGGCCTATGCTCTGACACTGATTCCTCTCAGTTATCTTTACCATTTTTAATATTTACCTATTTTTGTTCCTGATTCTCCTCTTCCCCCTAATAATTTTTTTATAATATTCAATAGTGTTCTCAGTTTACCTTATTTTCTGTGAGTAGAAACCATACCATCAGTAACTCTTAACTCTTATACTCTCTATGAAATGTTATTATGGTCTTGAACATCTTTATGGTTTCCTTTACAGCCTCTTTAAAGCATTCTCGTATAATGGTAATGAATTTGTATAAAAGTAAATTTTAATTCCTTGTTATGTGTAGGATGCTTTAACGATCAGTGTAAAGAAAGAAGTAGATCCAGAAGAGGCTGAGACTGAACAGGTAATGTGCATAACCATTATTTAGCCCATAGCTAATGTGTTAGGTTGTTCCGTGCCATGTACCACTAGAGATTTGGATACATTCGTTTATAGATATGTAATAAAAATCAACAGAATACACAAACTGTATCATACTATTGTATACATATAAACTACGTGAGATTAAGTAAGTAAAATTGCACACTTCTGCTAGCGCGCGCGTGCACACACACCATGTAGATACAGAGTATGGATATTTATTGCAAAAATTGATAGGTTATTGTATATATTTCATATTTAGTATTTATCACCTCTTTATATAGTACTCTGTAAATCACTGAGAAGACAAAGTAAATTTTATAATTGTTCAATTTGCAGGATGTATTCCCAGTTATAAATTCTGTCCTAAAAGGAGAACTGCATGTAAAAGAAGAAATCATCAAAGAAGAGAATGAACAGTTTGTTGATCAGGTATTATACATAGTTATAAATTTGTTTATAGTAACAAGCATTTATTGTTATAATGAACAGCATTGTTGTTATTTGTAAACTTATTGGTTAAAACTGTTGGAGACCGTTTGGTGTCTTGTGGAAGTCATTTTTATGTGCACTTTCAGTCCATACGATTTAGCCATAACATGTACTAGTACCACATGGCAGGAAATTTGAATTTTATGACGTCAGGGGTGTGAGTACGACATGACTATGGTGGGGGTAGAATGTAACTGAAGTAGGGATATTACGTGGGCATGGTGGGAGTACCATGTGACAGGCACCATGTGGGGGTACCACAGCACTGGTGCGAAGTGTAGTGATTGGTCGGCCATGTTTAATATATGTCACGTCATCATATAGCAGAATCAGTTGTGATTGGTGTGTTTGAATGGCGGTAGTCGGTGTGGCCAACATGTGATAAGGGAGAAGAAAATTCCCTCTAGAAGGGAAATAGGTTAAAGAAGGATGTGTGAGGGAAAATTTAGCATTGGCACTACCACCAGTGTGTCTACGTCATGGCATGAACGGATTTATGTTCTCTTAACAAGTGTATCCATCATGTCCGTGGCCATCTTGTTCTCTGCTTGCCTTGATTTAATAGGGCGATGTTGTGTGAGGCATAAAATTGTGTAACTTAATGTATACGTGTGTATGAAAGAAAATAAAGTGGCGAGTTCCTGGTTTCTTCTTGTCTTGTTTTTTCTACGTTCATAAATAAGGTTAACGTTCATGCATGCATGCGTGCGTGTGTGTGTGTGTGTGTGTGTTAAGTAAAACACTGTGTCTTGATGGCTCTTCTTGTCTTAGTTGTCGCAGGTTTTTTTCAGTGTTCAAAAGTAAAGTTAACCTTCACACAAATGATTAATGAGTGTTGAGGAAAAAGAAATGTGTATATGGTGTGTTGGCTGCCTGTGTAAGAGATAAAATGTGTATGGGTCGGGTAGCCTTTGCGTAAAAGCTTGTGTATTGTTCTAACCTATTGAAAACAATAATTCTCCTCTCTCTCACACACACACACTCACAGTGCGAAACAGTATGTGTGAAATAAAACACGACATCAATCATGTGTGTAAGTATAATTACACCATCAAAAATGGTACAATAAATATACACATTTATGTATTACATAATGCAATAACACACACACACATGCATAAAGTATCTATAGAATTGTCAGATGGTTTTAACATCAGCAGTGAATCTATAACAGACGTCAATGTACGGAATTAGAGAATTACAAATGAAACCGCTGTAGAATGAATAAATAGAAAATCACTAGGTCTTACCATATAGAAAAACAAATGTAAAAACTTCATATTCACACGATATTGAACGATGTAGTAAGTGTGGAACCGAGCTAAGAAATACTGTCCGCACGGCTCCATTTCTCAAATACAAATGACCATATAGCAGATCACTTCCTCCTTCACTGCACCGTAACAAGTGCACAACAAGTTAGGCAAGTTCCAAACAATCTGCGGAAAAATCAACGTATTTTTAGAAACAAGGTAGATCGAGATGCAAAATTAAAGTTTTACAAAGTTATGGGAGTCCCTGTACTATATAAAGGAACACACACTATGGGTGTGAATTATGGGCAACAACGAAAAGACAAGACTGTAAAATACGGACCTCGAAAATGGCATTCTCAAGAGGAGTTTAAAAGTGTTCTAAACTTGAACTTATAAGAAATATGGCCATAAGAGAAGAGTTAAAAGTTTTTAACTTGAATGAAAAATTAAAAGATTACAAACAACAGTGGAAAAAACACTTAGAAAGAATGACAGATTCCAGACTGACCAAACAAGTCTGGAAATTCAAACCTATAGGACACAGGTTTGTGGGTAGACCCAGGAAGAGATGGCTGGAGGATTTTTAAGATGGAACAGGCTGCACCTTACCTATGCCGTGTTGTGAAGATGATGATGGTGTATCAAGAATGTCAGTAAATCAGTGCTTTTACTATGCTAACAGTTTAACTCATATTTTAACACGTCCATGTTACAGATTGTTTCCAAGTGAAGGCTATGCAGAACCTTGTTGTGACTGGCTCTGAATGTTTTTTTAATCGAGTTTACAGCATGTGTGCATACCGTCATACTTGCTTTAAGGTCCAAATGTACCTTATACATTTATAAATTCCTTATAAATGTATAAGGTACCATATAAATATACCGTCACGCTTGCTATAACAGCCAAATGTTCACATATCTTTGTTAATGAACATCCTTTGGTCTAATATTATGTCCTTCACTCTCGTTGATTATATAATTTACATTAAATAAGTTGACTCCATAATTCTGCAACTGCCCTAAAGGAGTCCCGTTACAGCAAGTAGATTCACGGTTGTTAACTCCATACTTCTTCATAGCACTGTTCAGACTTAGACATCTGACCAAAATTTCTCTACTGTACCTAGAGAAATTTATTGAATATTTTTAATTTCTTTACCTCAAGATGTATTTTCCTGTATTTGGAACATGTTTCGGGAATCCTATTGTTCCCATCCTCAGCCTTGTTGTTATGCTTTCCTATTGGTTTTTGGTATTGTATACTGGTATTATTGTGTGTGATTGTTGTGTATCAAGTAAGGCCTTGATAATTCGGAACTTGATAGTCCGGAATCCTCGATAGTCCGGCACTTTTTATCAACAGCAACCGATTTGAAAATATCGCAATGTTTGACTAAATTGCTGACGCTAATTCAGGTGGCGTTTGTGGTCTCTCAGATGTTTCAGTAGAATGACGTAATTTGGCATATTCAGGCACACTGGAATGCATTTTTAACGTCTCTGCGCTCGTGTATCGCATTTATTGGCGCGATCGTGTTTCTTTGAAAATGCTCAGTTGTCCTTGACACAATTGACAATCTCGGCAGAGTTTGTGAGTTGACTACTGTACAGGTCATTGGCACCATTTCGTATTGGTTAATCGTGAGTGTGTGCTTCTTGTGTTTACACAGTGCGTGCCATACCATATTTGAGTTACAGTATTAGTGAACTCCGCTACAGTTACTTACAACTTTGTCAAATTTTGTTGTAGGAACTTGTTTTTGTAGGAAGAACTTGATAATGGTTGCAGAACCGAAAGACTTCGTTCGAGGAAAAAGTGTATATAGCAGGGAAGCAACAAAATTTGACAAAGTTGTGATGAAGACTGCTAACATAGAGAAAATAATTGATACAGTTATGTTGTTCTGATTTGTTCAGTGGAGTTCAGTTTTAAGTTGTTGCTTCACAGTTTTGATCACAATGTTTTCTGAACACAAAAACCAGAATCCAGTGCTTCTAATAGAAGAAAACGTGTGACTTTGACAATCTAACAAAAACTTGACATTATAAATAGTTTAAACAGTATTTTATACGGTTTAAGTCACTTTATATAGTAATGATTTACCTTATTGAAACCGTCCAGTGACTTCAAATTGTAAATTTATGACGCGTTTCGAGTCATATGACCCGTCATCAGATATTATCTCTCACAAGGAGATCATCAAACATTAAAATTCACAAAAACACAAAACACACATATGTACAATAATAAAACCTATACAAGCGTCCGACACAGTGCACTGCGTGTGGCCCACTGGACTCTGAGCAAACGCGTATCACGCTGTGTGTTATCTCATAATCGATTGTAGCGTGGTGTCATACAGCGGGTTTGATTTGAAATTTAATTTATCGTTAAGTATGCCATCATGAGTAACTGGGTTATTATGTCCACTATAAATTTCAAATTCTTCCCATGCATCCATATAACAACCCTTACTACAATAATGTAAGGGTATTAAATTCATATTAAAATTCGTGTACGAATGGTTGC
The DNA here is from genome assembly GCA_034769895.1 of Magicicada septendecula. Taxonomy (NCBI): domain Eukaryota; kingdom Metazoa; phylum Arthropoda; class Insecta; order Hemiptera; family Cicadidae; genus Magicicada; species Magicicada septendecula. Next base: position 453,711,326 of record CM068373.1, read on the forward strand.
AAGTAATTAAATGTCTTGTGAAATTAGATTTTATATTATCTATAGAAACACCTTTATTGATGAAATTATGTGGAGTGTGTTCCCGAAACCTTTTAATAAAAGGTCTCCCCATTTGACCAATATAGAAACATTCACAATCATTACAAATCAATTTATATACACCCGTCCTTGACTCTAGTTGTGTGTGAACAGCCTGGCGAACTGAATTCCAAAGGCTATTAATGGTTTTAAAAATGGTGGTGAAACCAAGCCTATTAAAAACAGACGTTAGAATTTTGGGCATTATCTCCGTGCATGTGGTTGAGATGTACTTATTTTTGGTTTTTATATTATTTATTTGTTTTGATTTCTTAGCCTTGTGTTTCCTAAGAATGTTATCCACCATCCGGCAATCATAACCATTAGCAGCAGCGATATGTTTAATTGTATTTAATTCATCATTAAAATTGTTAGCGTCAAGGGGGACTCTCAAAAGCCTGTGTACGAAACTATTATATGCTGCTAATTTTTGCGAATATGGGTGGTGGGAATCCGCATGTATAGTAACATCAGTGGTGGTAGGCTTTCTATATATTCCAAATTTCAGGTTGTTATGCTGTTTAGTTATGGTTAAATCCAAAAAATTTAGTTCATTATTTACTTCGGTTTCCATGGTGAACAGGATATTGTCATTTACAGCATTCAGGGTGTTTTTCAAAGTGCTTAGCTGGCGTGCAGTACCACTGAAAATAAAAAAAGTGTCATCCACATAACGACAATAAAAACTAATGTTATTGGTGAACTTGTGGTTTTAAGAAAGTATTTGTTCTCATAAGAGTTCAAATAAATGTCGGCCAACAAGCCGGACAATGGTGAGCCCATAGCAAGTCCGTCTCTGAATATAATAACGTCCATTAAAAGTAAAATAATTTTGTTGCAAGATAACTCTCAGTACACAGATTAATTCGTTTATGGATTGTGCATCTAATTTATTGGATTTGATTAAGTTATTATATAAGATGTCCAAGGTCGGATTTACGGGAATATTAGTATAAAGGTTGACAATGTCGAAAGATGCGTATGTGGGTTGCAATTGTATATTTCTAACTTTGTTTATAAAATCCATGCTATTAATTATGCTACGATTATTTTGTAGTTGAATATTATCATTTATTAAAGCAACCAATTTCTTAGCCGCCTTAAAACCCGGTGCCGTTGTATAATTAATCAGAGGCCTAATTGGGACATTGTCCTTGTGGATTTTAGGTAGGCCAGTAAGTTTCGGTGCATGGGCATTTATAGGTTTTAAATAGCGTCACGTATGGTCATCAAACAACTTGGTACAGTTATTAATTGTGTTATTTAAAATTTTTGTAAATGAATCAGTGGGGTCAGTGTTCAGCATGATAATGTTGTTATTGGAAATAAACTCGTCGACTTTACGTGTCTATACATCGTTATCTATGACCACTAATGTATGTCGCTTATCAGCTCTCGTTATAAGTGCGTTATTATGTATTAGATTTGCTTTTATTTTCTTAAGAGTTTTGATCTCAGTTCGAGCTCTTAACTGTTGCTGCGTATTCTGAGTATTTGAATTATGAACGTAATACGTTCATTTGACGATTTTAATGATGAATTAAATACATTAAACATATTGCTGCTGCTAATGGTTATGATTGCCGGATGATGGATAACATTTTTAGGAAACACAAGGCTAAGAAATCAAAACAAGTAAATAATATAAAAACCAAAAATAAGTACATCTCAACCACATACACGGAGATAATGCCCAAAATTCTAACGTCTGTTTTTAATAGGCTTGGTTTCACCACCATTTTTAAAACCATTAATAGCCTTTGGAATTTGGTTCGCCAGGCTGTTCACACACAACTAGAGTCAAGGACGGGTGTTGTAACTAGACGACCTATAGGGTACTGCCTTCTTCCTTAATGCCCAGCGTTGGGTTCGTCACTTTGTAAGAAGACCCTATATATGGCTGTAATCTGATCAAGCCCCACTGTTTGGGCTAGCCACTTGGTCACCAGACCGCTGTATGCCGGTCGTTACAAAAGAATAAAAATAAAATGGAAAATTCAATAATAATAGAATTTTCAAACAATAAAATAATTTTGTTTATGTTTATAGAGGTATGTATACAAGATAAATCTGTTTTTTAAAAGGTTCTGGTAAAATTTTAATAACAGGTAGGTATTTATTGACTGTCGAGCACTTCTTGAAGATTTGCACCAAGTCTGGAGTTAAATAGATTAACTCCAGATAATAATCGATTGGTGACTTTTCTGACTGGTCCAATATCTTGTTCAAAATAGGATATATTCTTCTCACTTAATTCCCTCTGCCTTATAAATACCCTTAAATTACCCTGTGAAATAAATACAGATACAAAATAATGGAAATATAAAGATTTATTGACAATTTTAAATAAATAATCGATATTTTATCGATGGAGAGCAGTTATCGACTCTGTCTCAGGAATTATCGATTGTGTCATACAGAACAAAATTTTATGTTATATTATATTGAAAGACAGGTTCTTTGAGCGATTAGGATTAATAGTCAGAGAAGGATGACGAGAAAGTATAACATTAACAATTAAAGATATTAATACAATAATTACTATTCAATAGTATTTAAATAATTCCACTATGTAATGTAAATGAATGCTGTCAAACCATACGCAGACGATGACGTCACTGTGATATCGAAGGCGGTCTCTGTAGAATTAAAAGATGGCCGCTACTATTTCTTGCGTAGTTAGTGTGAACTCGGCATGTCCCAAAATCACGACAAAATTACCTTTGTGAATGTCTAAAATCTTCCCGCACTGGTGTAATATGTCTGTGAAGTTAGTTGGTGTATTCTGGTGAAGTGTTCCGTGTAAACTTGTGTTAATTTGGTTATTTTGTCTGTTTTCCCTTCTGGGGTTAAGTGTTTCAAGTTACGGTTAGGTTTGTAAAGTGAATCAGTTGAAATATAATGTTTTACTGTTTACTGTCACTCGTATAGTGAAGTTAGAGGTTTGTTTTCACTATTGTCGTGAATGTTTTTATAGTATTGGCTTCAAAAAGTGTCTAATTTGTCTAACTCTCGTTCACTGATTTCAATGGCTAAACGTTAGCATTATGTTCGACTCGATTTAAAGAACGTTTTTGTCACACACCTATTCAGCTTGATATTCAACAAAAGACTAATTAACTTGGTCATAAATCTCGCCCAGTTAACCCTTGAAAAAGTATTGTTAACATTTTTCGACTTCCATACACATTAGAAAATATTACATTATATATGAAATTTTTCTATTTTATTCCTTACTTTTATGAATTACTAACCTTATTATTGGTTTAATCATCTCATTCCCTTTAAATTGATGTATTATAGTCCATATCTGTAGACATTTTGTGGAAATTAACAAATTTTGTTCACACTTTGGAAATATAGGCTCAAAATTGGATTTCCGTCTTTATACAAAATTCCTTCCATTTTAAATATTATTAATATTATTATAATAAATTTTAATTAGTCATATTACTCTCCCTTTCCTTAAATACATATAAATTACACCTTTGAACTGGTTTTTTGTGTTAATTTGTAAATTTGACATTGCTCTTTAAAATTAATTAATTTATATATTTTGATAATTTACAAAATGTTAAGGTATATTTCCTTATTGTCATTTTAATTCATAGGGTCATTCCTAGTAGTGGTTAATTGTGTTATCTTACATAAATCTGGGTAGTTTACAGGATTTATAAGTGAATTATACTATTTTATATTGGTTCTCTGATTTCACCAAATGGCCTAGATTTTAGAATTTTATATTTCTTTCTTTCTCAAATAATTTAAACTTAATTCCTCCTCTGACTTTACATAATTACAATTATATCAAAATAACATGATTTATAACTTATTGTATTGTGTAGTAGTTAATTAACACTACATATTTAAAATAAATAATTATGAACATGGTTCAGCAATCTGCACAATTGAACACATTGCAGATATGGTTTGAACATATATCTTTCAACTATTTTTGAGCTAACATAGCATACCTTTTAGAACATTATTACTGGTATGTAGGTTATTATTTATCAAACATAATTCTTTTTAAAACACATAACATAAATCTTATTTTCTAATAAACCTTACAAATACATTTATTTAATACATTGATTTTAGGATTGTGAAATAACAGTCTATTTAAACATGTTACACTTATTCATACTATATTAGTACCAGTCCTTTCTGGTTCAAACCATTACTACTGTGATCCCCCACATCAGCAAACATTAATTCCCGTACTCTATTTATTATCATTTTTTTGCAAATGTCTTGTAAATAAAGATTTACATTAAAAATAATAAAATACTGGAAACCTTCCATTTTATTATTTTATTATGCTGTTTATTATTTAGATTTTAAAGTTGTGATATAGCATACTACTAAGTTATAGTATCACCAACTTTAAGTTTATTGCTTTTTTTAAAAAACACTTATACAAATTCACTTTCACTGTTGGTTCTGATATTTTGAGTCTTATTATCTCAGACCAGACCTTTAGTAATCATGGACCGTTAAGACTAGTTTATTTCTTTATTACACAATAGCTTTAGCCGGTGCACTTCTTATAACGCTATACAGCACTTTAGTTTTCTCAATAATTACATTTTATTAGATTTTGGGTATGTTATACTTTCTTTTGCATAGTTTTTGTGGGTTTGGGATTGATAGTAGTTTATATAATAATAGGTTTTACTACGGTGTTTCTTTCATACTATTTCTTCCTCTCCTCCTGTCTTTCTTCTTGTCCTTCTTCATATCTTCCTTCTGGTATTCATTCTTGTCCCTCTTCTAGTCTTCATTCTTGTCCCTCGTCTAGTCTTCACTCTTCTGTTCTTCCTTCCTCATTCTTGGGTAAACCAAGGTACTTGGTGATATCACGACTGAGGTTTAGTTTGGAGTATTTAATTTATTCACTGAACTGTCTTTATTCTTCCCTCTTCTTGTTTTTGGGGTATTTGGTCTTCACCACCCTTTAATTGAGTCTCTTTTTCTTTGATATAGTCTTATATAACTGGTTTACTGCTCTGAGCTTCCTGGGTAACTTACTGGTATTATACTATGAGTTGATGAGTTGCTTCAATACTTTCTTTGGTTTCTTTTAACAGTGGTTTTTATATATTATGTAGTGAGGATTTTTATCTTATTGTGGTTCATTCCTCTGATTTATTTAAATGTCATTCAATATTATCATAACATTTGTTGGTGTAATTAAACTTTATGATTTCATATGACTTAAAATGTAGTGGATTTTCTGTCACGCTACAGAATGCCCTTCTCCAGAAGTAATTTTTTCAGACTATACTTGCTTTGTCTGAAACAATTGCTTATGATAATTATTCAAAGTTTGTTATTATTTTGGACTTCCTTCCATTTTAAAATTCTCTTATTTATATCTGAGTTTATATCATTCTCACTTGATCTTCCTTGATAGTAATAGTCTTCTGAGTTTCATATTTATTATTTCATTTTTATATTTCTTCTTAGTATTTTCTCCTTGGGATATGTTCTCCCTATCGTTCCCTACTTTGTGAGCTGGTTCAGTTCAGAGAGGCACTGTACGCTACTTTCCTCTGCTGTCCAATACTTCACACATATTTGAGTACAGAGGCAAATCATCTCTGCTCAAAAAATATATTAATCCTGCTGGAATTATCATAAGACAGATTAAAAAAATTATTCAGAATAGTACACATTTGTTACTATTTAAAAAATATCTTTGGGATACTTCACTTATTACTTATTATACTTCTCAGAGATTTTAATATTTCTATCTCAGTTGTTCATCTGACTTATTATCTGGATGTTTCTTTCATTTGATATTATGGTAGGAAGCTCTTCTATTATTACATTTTTTCAACTTTTCTTATCATATAAATCTTTTGGTTATAAATTCTTTATTACCTTCTGGTTTTTTCATTATAATCTGCATTATTTATAGTAGCATATCTTTGTGACATTTTTAGACTGTTTCATTGTTCTTAAAATTTCCACTTGTTCTATTTTCTAGAATTTGTATAACTGTCATTATCATAATTGTCCTTTAATTCATAAATCATTTTATATTAATTCATTTAATTACATAAATTTTTGACATTATTTTCACATTATTCTGGTCATTGTTATTATACTTGTGAATGATGGTTTTTTATTAATTTCATAATGAGGTCATAATTTCTCCTCATACCACTTCAAAGTTTCATTCTCTCATAATTCCAAAGAAGTTTTTGTACTTTATTATATTCAATCACTCAAATCGTATTAAAGAAATTTTCTTTTTTATTTCCTTCAACACCATTTTACGGAAAGGTTTTTACTCTTCATATTGAACTTAGACATGATTATACTGTCTAGAATTATTTGTTTTAATTCTAAATCTGTTTCCTCTTATTCATCCCATTATGATCCTTTGTTACCATGGTAATTATCTTCTATGCTTACCATAAATATGGTAGGAAATCTCATCAGTTTATTTCACCATATTGTTTTATTTATAATTGGTTGGTAAGTTGTACTTATACTTGGTTTGGGAAACTTGATTTATTCATAATTCAAAATTCACTCTTCTTATATTATTCTGTGACGTTTTCTCAAATAATTTGTATGTAAGGTGGGCTTACATGTGTTTTGGCTGGTTTTATTTCTCTAAACTCTCTTGGTATTATTGTCAAAATGTTTCTCTTCAAATAAATATTTAGTAATCTGTCCTTACTTGTTTTTGACCTTAGATGGTTTTATTTCTAAATTCTCTCCTTCTTTATTATTATATTATAGCCATAAAGTTTTTCTTCAAATATTTGTTATGTAAAGTGGGCTTACATTTGTTTTTAGAATTTGGTTGGTTTACATTCAAAATTCTGTTTTATATATCTTCTTCCAAAGTGTTCCTTCTCAAACAAATTGTATGTAATTGGCTTACATTATGTTTTTAGAATTTAGGGGTTTTTAACATTCGAAATTCTTCTTCTATCATTGCCATAAAATTTTCCTTCAAATATATTTTTTATTTTATGTAAGATGGGCTTACCTTTGTTTTTAGTATTTAGTTATTTATTTTAACTTCTTCTTATGCATATCTTCTTTTCAAATAATTTCCTTCAAATAATCTTTATGTAAGATTGGCTTACATGTATTTTAGAATTTTGGGGTTTTAATTCTAATTCTTCTGTATTCTTGCCATAAAATTTTCTAATAATTGTAGATAATATGTGCTTATATTTCTTTTAAAATTTGGCTGTTTATTTCAAAATTCTTCTTGTATTATTGCCACATAGTTTTTCACAAACATCTGGTATGTAAGGTGAGCTTACTTGTATTTTATTATTTTGGGGCTTTTAAATTCTAATTCTTCTTCTATTCTTTTCTAGCCATAAAGTTTTTTCACATTTTCTTGGTATGTAAGGTGAACTTACATTTTTTTTTTTTTTATTTAGAAGATATTAAATTCTAATTCTTCTTCTATCATCGCCATAAAGTTTTTCTTAAATAATTGGTATGTAAGGTGATCTTACTTATGTTTAGAATTTTGTCGATTTAAATTCTAATTCTTCTTCTTCTATCATCGCCATAAAGTTTTTCTTAAATAATTGGTATGTAAGGTGATCTTACGTATGTTTTGAATTTTGTTGAATTTAAATTCTATCTTATATCTTCTAAATGGTTTTCCTTTAAATAAACTTTATGTAAGGTGGGCTTACATGTATTTTAGAATTTTGGAAGTTTTTAATCATAAAATTTCTTCATGGATGTCTGGTTATAGATACCCTTGACTTTACTTGAACTTATTTCTTTGATTTCGTAGGTGTTGTTGTTATTGATTTTTGAGACGATATAGGGACCAGTGTACAGGAGCAATAACTTTTTTGTTATCCCCTCTAGGGAACTAGGTAATTCCCTATTCTTCAACAACACCTTCTCTCCAACGGTATAATGAATAACCTTACCCATGCATTTATTGTATTTGTTCCGCCGTTTCTCCTGATCTTCGGCCACCTTATTACAAAATTGAATTTTATCAAATTTATATTTATGTTCTCTGGGGAACTCTAAGATATCTTCAATCTCTCTAGGGGGTTGTCTCTCGTACATTGCGGAGTATGGGGTTATTCCTATGGCAGGATGGTAGGCCAGGTTGAGGAATTCTTCAGTGGCTTCCAAGTATTCTTGCCACCTTCTCTGCTGATCATGGCAATATGTTCTTAATAGGCGCCCCACCTCTCGCAAGACTCTTTCGGCCGGGTTACTGCTTGGGTGGTATACTGATGTCTTGTATGTGTGAACCCCCATGGACAGCAGTGTATCCCGCCATCTCCTCCCCTTGAATTGCGTTCCGTGGTCGGTTATGATCGATACCGGTTTTCCGACGTTTGGGAAGTACTGGTCGATCAGGATATTAAGAACTTTCTTCGTAGTCGCCCGATTTGCTGGGTATAGCTTTACGAACTTAGTGTAATGGTCCATAATGATGACGATATATCTGTATCGGTGGCGGCCTCCACTGCGGGGAAATGGCCCGCAGATATCCAGGAATACCTTCTCAAGTTTAAACTGCGATGTTATTGGAATCATCTGCCCTTCTCTTTTCTCGTTATTAGTTTTTACGAGTTGGCAAATGCGACAGTTTCTAATATACCTCCGTACCTTCCGATTGATGTCTTTTATATAGCAGCTTTCTTCCAGGGCCTTTACCACCTTTAAAGCGCCCATATGCCCATATCGAACATGATAACTGATCACTATTTCTTTCTCGATATGGGTTGGAATTATTACCTTCCACTCCTCCTTAAATAATGATGGTTTGGAAAACAGGATTCCCTTATGTATAGTGTAATATCGGGATATGGTCTCATCTCCTGCTTCCAATCTTGAGATAATAGTAATTAATTTCGGGTCAGCTTGTTGGTGTGTGCTTAGTTGTTCTAGAACTGATTGTAGACCGGCGCTGCTGCTGAGAATATGGTACACCTTCAGAATACTCTCCTTCTCCCCCTCGAACGTCTGCTTGTCAATGTCAACTCTAGACAATACGTCCGCGACGACATTCTTCCTTCCGGGGATATACTCCCACTTAAGGTCGTACTCTTGCAGCAATAGTATCCACCGCGTTAATCTTCCATGGCTCAGCTTACATCTCTTAAGGAACGAGATAGATTTATGGTCTGTCCGGACGGTAACGGGATAACCAAGAATATATGTACGGAACTTTCCGCACGCGAACACGACACTCAATAACTCCTTCTCTGTCACATGATAGTTTTTCTCACTCTGGTTCAGAGCTCTGCTGGCAAAACAGATTACAAGATGCTCGCCCTCCTCATCCTCTTGATATAAAGTAGTGCCGAGGCTGATGTCACTGGCATCGCAATTAAGAAAGAAAGGCTTGTTAAAATCTGGGTGACGGAGTATAATATGTTTAAGAAATTTTTGTTTTATGAGAGTCAATATGTTTTGTTGTTCATTACCCCAGATCCATTTATTTTTAGATGACAGTTGTGGCTGAAATCTGGCAGTCAGTTCAGAGTACTTTTCCTGGAACTTGCGGTAGTAGTTACAGAGTCCCAGGAACGACTGTAACTGCCTTCGATTCTTTGGTGTAGGAAAGTTCTGAATTGCATCGACTTTTTCAGCCGACGGTGAGATTCCCTTATCATTTAATATGAAGCCCAAGAATTGTATCTCTTTAGCAATAAAATGAGACTTTGCTAACTTCAGAGTAATATTGTTTGCTGCTAGCTTCTGTAAGACGTGTTCCACACGGTAGCAGTGTTCCTCCCAAGTTTCTGAGGACACTAGCAAGTCATCGACGTATACGGTGGTGAATTTTAGTGCTTCTTGGCCCAGTATCTGATCCATGCAGTGCACAAAGACTGCGACTGAGTTTACCAGTCCGAAGGGCAACCTCTTAAACTGGTAGTTCCGCCCTTCGAATATAAAGGCCAGATACTGGCGACTCTGTGGATGTAATTCCACCTGCCAGTATCCGCACACAGTATCCCAGGTAGTGAAGTATTTGGTACCGTGGAATCGTTTTAAGATCTCCTCAATCTCACCGGGCGAAGTCCTGTCATTTATGACCATCTTATTTATTTCGCGCGCATCTAAACATAAACGGACTTGTCCGTTTTTCTTAGGAATAGCCACGATAGAACTTGTGTAAGGGGAATGGCTACTCTCTATAATGTCACGGTTAATCATTTGCTCTATTTCAGCTCTTACTGCTTGCTTTCGTGATTGCGCAATGGGGTAAGACTTCCGGTTAAAGTCTACAGTGTCTCGGAATTGTAGAGTACACTGGAAATTCTTCACTTTACCGGGCTCATCAGAAAAGACTGATTTATATTTATTGTATATATCGATTAATTTGTTCGCTTGGTTTGTTGTTAAACCTTCGCCAGTTATACCGCTCCGGAAATCCCTGATCTCCTGGATTTTTTGCGACCATAAATCTTCATTGGATGTGTCGTCTATTCTCTGTTCAATTATGGATGTTGGTTGGATGTAATTGATTTTTCGGATTTGCTGATGGATACTATCGGGAACGACTTGGTCACTACCCACCAAGTTCGCCGTCCAAGTATGTCCGCTAGAAAACAGTGATAATGTTTCAGTTCTTAGATTAATGATTGCGGAATTTCTCCTAAGCACATCACACCCGACCAGTATATTAAATGGCAGACCGCTCGCCACCAAGAATTCCATGTCAATCGCTATACCACAGCTCATCACACTGGCGGAGACTTGTCTACGTATAGTTTTGTTTTGTCGGCCGGTTGCTCCCAACAAAACAATATTATTCAATGGCAATGTTGGTAAAGTTCTCCCGCACTCTTGCTGTATCCTCTCCAGTTCCGTCGTACTTATTATTGATACGTTTGACCCAGTATCGATCATTAACTTGGCTGGGATGCCTTCTACCTTGGCGTCAACATGTATAATTTCATTATTGAAGTTATTGGTGGGACTCCTGTTATCCTCTTCCAATAACTCCTGTCTGATGTCTTTCAGGTAGTTGCACCCGATGATTGTAATACGATTGTGATTATTTACGATATTGCACTCATTCTCATTATCATACCCAGTAGTCAGAAGCAGTAATGGGTTCTGGTTATTTCTTACTGCCTGTGCCCGTTTAAAGGCTCGGCATCATTGTTTCTTTGAGCCATATTATTCGATGCCTCATTCGGGATGCTCAGGGTGGTTACTTGCCGATCTGTTCTATGGTCTTCTGGTCGTTCATGGTGCGACCTCTGTTCAGTGTTGTCCAAACTATTACTCCTACGCGCCGGATAGTACCTCGGTTGGTCCCGTTCTAGGCTCCTCCGCCTTTCCTCGTATCTTCGGTAACTGTTCCCTCTATGGTGGTTGAAACCTCGCTGTCTTCCATCTGTAGCCCGTATGAAGTTCACTCTTGGGCGAGGAAACCTATTATTACTAAAATTACTATTATTGGGACCCACACGATTAGCATTATTAAGGTAAGGACTATTACCATAATTGGGGCTTCTCTGACTATTTACGTTACCAGGGTTGGGATTGCGGTTACCCTGATAACCATTAGAGGGTCGATTCGGGTTTTGCTGGTTGGGACCCGTATTATTATTGTCATTGTAATTGGTATTATTTACGTTATTTCCATTATTATAATTGTTATTTCGCGGGTATGCCCGACCTCCTTGGTACCCAGTATTTATGTGGTTCGCACCTTGATTATTGTTCAGGTACGTCCTTGGTTCGGGCCCATCGCTTCTTCTGCGACTCTGCCTGTAGTAATCTTCGTTTTCATAATTCTCCAGGAGTTCGGTCATTGCCTGGATGGTTTTTATCTGGCTGCCCCTCCTAGCGCGAATCACCTCCTCATCATAATGGTAAGACAGCTTGTTTATTAAGCATTCCTCCGGTATGGCTGGTTCTAAGTGCTTGGCCATACACACTTTGCCGAGGAAATACGCTGTCATTGAGCTGCCGACTTGTGGTTGGTAGCGGCCGTGGCAGATATTATCTCTGATGAGATTCTGCGTGGTCTCTGACCAGTACTTGGCTTTGAACATGCTCTTGAACTGTTCATAGTTATTGATGTCGCTCCGGTTTGCCATCCACCAATGGTCATTCACCTCCCGAAACGACTCGTCAAGGATCTCTCTATTCTGGACCCATCGGTTCCCACGGTGTTTCTCGATGTACTCCTCTATTCGTGCCAAGAACTCCATTGGCTTCCGTTTGTATTGTCGGAAATTCAGCCATTCTCGGTTCTCTGACATGGGGAAACTGTGATATCCCGATGGTCTGTTTCTGATTGACTCTATCTCCTCCTGGCTCTGACGCATCTGTCCGGTTATGTTTACCATGGCAGCTTCCACGCCGTCGCATCTTTCTGTGACTTGGGTTCTTACTTTATTTATTCCTCGAGAGCAAATTTCTTGGTCTCCTCTATTTTTGTTTTCTGCTGTTCTTGGACCTGAGTAATTTCCGTTGTTATTACTTCACGGACTTCCAGCACTTCGTTTTCTGTTAGCCGACATCTTTCGTCTACTTCTCGGATCTGCTGGTTAACAACCACAACTTCCTGTTCTAATTTCTTGACGATGGTCTTCTTCGTCTCAGTTATCTTTTTATTTATCTCCTCTTTGGCTAACTCAATCCTCTCGTCTAACTTATCCATGTTCTCTTGGTTAACTTCCCTTAGTTCTTCTCTCAACCTTTGATTATTCTCGTCCATCTTCTCCTCCATTTTCAGATTATTTTCCTCCAACTTTTCCCTCAGTTGCTGGTTGTCGCTTTCTATTTTCCTACTTGTTTCCTCCATTTTCTCTTCCATCTGCTTACTCAAATTTTTACTGGTTTCTTCGATCCTCTTATTGGTATTTTCTATCTTACGGCCCAATTCTTCCTTTGTGGATCGGTTGTCTTCCTTTAATTCTTCTAACTTTTCTCCCATCCTCTCTTCCATCTTCTTGTTGGTATTTTCTATGTTTTTATTTATTTCATTCACATCTTCCCTCAAGGACTGCTTATCTTCCTTCCTTTCCTTACTCAACTTCTTGTTATTTTCTTCATTGTCCTTGCTCATTTTCAGGAACATTTCCATTAATTTGTCCAACTTACTATTTTCTGTGGTCTTACCTTTTTCTATTTCCTTGTCTTGGACATGGACTTCCCCTGTTCGAGTGGGTACTTCTGGTTGTTCTTCCGGTGGTACGAGTTGTTTATCTTCCACCTGGGGTAGTAACACTTCCAGATCCTCCACGGGTGTTGCTTCCTTATCCCCCATGTCAACCTCTTTCTCGGCCTCTGCCGCCCTCTTTTTCGATGTAGCTCGTCTCTGCATCTTTCTGCTGTCTATTAATCAATCGCTGCCAAGCTTAGATTATTAAGCCCTCTAAGTTGGACCCCACTTTGTAACAGACGACCTATAGGGTACTGCCTTCTTCCTTAATGCCCAGCGTTGTGTTCGTCACTTTGTAAGAAGACCCTATATATGGCTGTAATCTGATCAAGCCCCACTGTTTGGGCTAGCCACTTGGTCACCAGACCGCTGTATGCCGGTTGTTACAAAAGAATAAAAATAAAATGGAAAATTCAATAATAATAGAATTTTCAAACAATAAAATAATTTTGTTTATGTTTATAGAGGTATGTATACAAGATAAATCTGTTTTTTAAAAGGTTCTGGTAAAATTTTAATAACAGGTAGGTATTTATTGACTGTCGAGCACTTCTTGAAGATTTGCACCAAGTCTGGAGTTAAATAGATTAACTCCAGGTAATAATCGATTGGTGACTTTTCTGACTGGTCCAATATCTTGTTCAAAATAGGATATATTCTTCTCACTTAATTCCCTCTGCCTTATAAATACCCTTAAATTACCCTGTGAAATAAATACAGATACAAAATAATGGAAATATAAAGATTTATTGACAATTTTAAATAAATAATCGATATTTTATCGATGGAGAGCAATTATCGACTCTGTCTCAGGAATTATCGATTGTGTCATACAGAACAAAATTTTATGTTATATTATATTGAAAGACAGGTTCTTTGAGCGATTAGGATTAATAGTCAGAGAAGGATGACGAGAAAGTATAACATTAACAATTAAAGATATTAATACAATAATTACTATTCAATAGTATTTAAATAATTCCACTATGTAATGTAAATGAATGCTGTCAAACCATACGCAGACGATGACGTCACTGCGATATCGAAGGCGGTCTCTGTAGAATTAAAAGATGGCCGCTACTATTTCTTGCGTAGTTAGTGTGAACTCGGCATGTCCCAAAATCACGACAAAATTACCTTTGTGAATGTCTAAAATCTTCCCGCACTGGTGTAATATGTCTGTGAAGTTAGTTGGTGTATTCTGGTGAAGTGTTCCGTGTAAACTTGTGTTAATTTGGTTATTTTGTCTGTTTTCCCTTCTGGGGTTAAGTGTTTCAAGTTACGGTTAGGTTTGTAAAGTGAATCAGTTGAAATATAATGTTTTACTGTTTACTGTCACTCGTATAGTGAAGTTAGAGGTTTGTTTTCACTATTGTCGTGAATGTTTTTATAGTATTGGCTTCAAAAAGTGTCTAATTTGTCTAACTCTCGTTCACTGATTTCAATGGCTAAACGTTAGCATCATGTTCGACTCGATTTAAAGAACGTTTTTGTCACACACCTATTCAGCTTGATATTCAACAAAAGACTAATTAACTTGGTCATAAATCTTGCCCAGTTAATCCTTGAAAAAGTATTGTTAACATTTTTCGACTTCCATACACATTAAAAAATATTACATTATATATGGAATTTTTCTATTTTATTCCTTACTTTTATGAATTACTAACCTTATTATTGGTTTAATCATCTCATTCCCTTTAAATTGATGTATTATAGTCCATATCTGTAGACATTTTGTGGAAATTAACAAATTTTGTTCACACTTTGGAAATATAGGCTCAAAATTGGATTTCCGTCTTTATACAAAATTCCTTCCATTTTAAATATTATTAATATTATTATAATAAATTTTAATTAGTCATATTACTCTCCCTTTCCTTAAATACATATAAATTACACCTTTGAACTGGTTTTTTGTGTTAATTTGTAAATTTGACATTGCTCTTTAAAATTAATTAATTTATATATTTTGATAATTTACAAAATGTTAAGGTATATTTCCTTATTGTCATTTTAATTCATAGGGTCATTCCTAGTAGTGGTTAATTGTGTTATCTTACATAAATCTGGGTAGTTTACAGGATTTATAAGTGAATTATACTATTTTATATTGGTTCTCTGATTTCACCAAATGGCCTAGATTTTAGAATTTTATATTTCTTTCTTTCTCAAATAATTTAAACTTAATTCCTCCTCTGACTTTACATAATTACAATTATATCAAAATAACATGATTTATAACTTATTGTATTGTGTAGTAGTTAATTAACACTACATATTTAAAATAAATAATTATGAACATGGTTCAGCAATCTGCACAATTGAACACATTGCAGATATGGTTTGAACATATATCTTTCAACTATTTTTGAGCTAACATAGCATACCTTTTAGAACATTATTACTGGTATGTAGGTTATTATTTATCAAACATAATTCTTTTTAAAACACATAACATAAATCTTATTTTCTAATAAACCTTACAAATACATTTATTTAATACATTGATTTTAGGATTGTGAAATAACAGTCTATTTAAACATGTTACACTTATTCATACTATATTAGTACCAGTCCTTTCTGGTTCAAACCATTACTACTGTGATCCCCCACATCAGCAAACATTAATTCCCATACTCTATTTATTATCATTTTTTTGCAAATGTCTTGTAAATAAAGATTTACATTAAAAATAATAAAATACTGGAAACCTTCCATTTTATTATTTTATTATGCTGTTTATTATTTAGATTTTAAAGTTGTGATATAGCATACTACTAAGTTATAGTATCACCAACTTTAAGTTTATTGCTTTTTTTAAAAAACACTTATACAAATTCACTTTCACTGTTGGTTCTGATATTTTGAGTCTTATTATCTCAGACCAGACCTTTAGTAATCATGGACCGTTAAGACTAGTTTATTTCTTTATTACACAATAGCTTTAGCCGGTGCACTTCTTATAACGCTATACAGCACTTTAGTTTTCTCAATAATTACATTTTATTAGATTTTGGGTATGTTATACTTTCTTTTGCATAGTTTTTGTGGGTTTGGGATTGATAGTAGTTTATATAATAATAGGTTTTACTACGGTGTTTCTTTCATACTATTTCTTCCTCTCCTCCTGTCTTCCTTCTTGTCCTTCTTCATATCTTCCTTCTGGTATTCATTCTTGTCCCTCTTCTAGTCTTCATTCTTGTCCCTCGTCTAGTCTTCACTCTTCTGTTCTTCCTTCCTCATTCTTGGGTAAACCAAGGTACTTGGTGATATCACGACTGAGGTTTAGTTTGGAGTATTTAATTTATTCACTGAACTGTCTTTATTCTTCTATACAGGCTTCAGGGTATTGCTTTCTTCCTGTTCACAAACTTTATTCTTCCCTCTTCTTGTTTTTGGGGTATTTGGTCTTCACCACCCTTTAATTGAGTCTCTTTTTCTTTGATATAGTCTTATATAACTGGTTTACTGCTCTGAGCTTCCTGGGTAACTTACTGGTATTATACTATGAGTTGATGAGTTGCTTCAATACTTTCTTTGGTTTCTTTTAACAGTGGTTTTTATATATTATGTAGTGAGGATTTTTATCTTATTGTGGTTCATTCCTCTGATTTATTGAAATGTCATTCAATATTATCATAACATTTGTTGGTGTAATTAAACTTTATGATTTCATATGACTTAAAATGTAGTGGATTTTCTGTCACGCTACAGTGGATATAAATTGATTTGTAATGATTGTGAATGTTTCTATATTGGTCAAACGGGGAGACCTTTTATTAAAAAGTTTCGGGAACACACTCCACATAATTTTATCAATAAAGGTGTTTCTATAGATAATATAAAATCTAATTTCACAAGACATTTAATTACTTGCAACCATTCGTACACGAATTTTAATACGAATTTAATACCCTTACATTATTGTAGTAAGGGTCGTTATATGGATGCATGGGAAGAATTTGAAATTTATAGTGGACATAATAATCCAGTTACTCATGATGGCATACTTAACGATAAATTAAATTTCAAATCAAACACGCTGTATGACACCGCGCCTTGATATGTTAATCTAAACACCTTGATAGTCTGGAAAATTTGATAATCCGGCACACTCTCGGTCCGACCATGCCGGATTATCAAGGTCCTACTGTATTAACTTTTTGAGTGTTTTCGATATTGAGTACTTCGAAAATTGTGTCATGTTTTGTATTGATTTGTGTATTAGTTTGTTTAGTTTTGTGTTTGTATGTTTATGAATAGGCTATAACATCGTGAGGTAAAGAAATTATAAATTATATATGCATCAAGAAACGTAGCAAAAAGTTTTTGAAATGTGTGTGTGTGTGTGTGTGTGTGTGTGTGTGTGTGTGTGTGTGTGTGTGCGTGTGCGTGTGCGTGTGAACGTGCGATCAATTTGAACAGTTGCAGTAAATGTTTACAGTTTGTTAAAACAGCCGTATTTCATTGGGAAAATTAATAATTTATTTTTTATTTTAGGGTAGATATTTTATTTATACAGTAGACTCTCGACTATCCGGCCTATTTTTGACCTACGTGCCGTGTGCAAAACACAAGTTGCGACATGAAAAGCGCGAATTCCCCCCCTGCTCTTCTATTTAGATGTCATAAGGTGGTTGGCCGAAACATGGGAAGAGATTCCAAACATATCACTTGTAAGGTCTTGGAAAATTCTTTTGAACCATGAAGGTGGACATTTCAACCTTGAACCCGTGTGTGAAACTGAAGTGGAAGATGAAAACGATAAACTTGTTTTGTTGCTAGAAAAAGTACTGGGGTGTGACAATGTCAATGCAGAGGACATTAGAGAGAAAGGATGGCAAACGACGAAGTTGATGAAATAACAGATAAAGATAGTGTGGAAATTTTGACACTGGAAGATGAAAAAGAAGAAGAGGAGGAGGAGGCATCTTTAGATGACAGGAAAAATCTCATCTCACATTCAGAAGTGTTCAAGACGATTGAGGCAGTGCTGGAGTACATTAGTCGCAGGAGGAAGCGATGCCAGTTGATAACATCTGGTCGCGTAAGTGGAGGGGCATTGCGTCGCGGAAGAGGGCTAAATTGGATAAGCAGTCATCTATCAAGGGATTTTTCAATTAAGAATTAAGCCTACGTTTTACGTTAATGTTTTGTTTATTTTAAAATTGTATGTATTCATACTGTACAGTGTACATCATTTTATGTTTCCTGCAATTAAGTTAGGCATTATAAAATTTATCTTAAAATGTGTATACAATATTTTTATTCTTGGACTTCCTTTTTCTGTAATAAATTTTTAAAACGTACAGTACAGTACATAACAAACATTTATAAAGTACTGGACTATACTAAGACGTCAGAAAATATGAATAAGAGTGGGTTTTGGTATAAAAAGTGTGATTTTAATGGTATGGGTGGGACAGGAAGTGAGTAATTATAGAACTCTGGCCTATCAAGCTTTTTTGTTATCCGGCCTGCCCTTCCGGCACATTAGACCGGATAGTCGGGAGTCTACTGTATTTATATTTATTTTGTTACAGCATTTGGAAGACATCACTACAATTATAAAGGATGAAATTCTTTTAGAAGAAGTGGAAAAAGAAATGAATACTCAAGAGGTAAAGTTTTTTTTTTTTAATATACAATCAGCCTTCCATTGAAGGCGGTCACTTTATTAACAAAATATTTTTGAAGTTGAACATTTATAGTTGAAAATTATATTCAATCGTAGCCTTTCCGGTGCTCTGGGTGTGTATACACATGAATTTTTATGTCAATATGATGATGCTCTGGATGTGGTAAGTCGCACGTCGTTTTAAATTGGTAAAGTGCTGAGAATGGTTTAGTACGCTTATGGCTGTGATACATGGAACAAGCATTGTGCGTACAAGATCAACGAAGTGTCTTTATTTATGAGTCAGCTGTTGAAACAAAGACAGTTCATTCAGTGTGTCTGGTGTCATGTAGAAACTGAGATAAAGTTGAGATAATTCGCAGATGAGTTTTTGTAAACGCTGCCATTAAGTGATACGTATATTTGTTGTTGTGGCGTGTGCCTTTTAGTTACATCTGGAGTTGACAGTTGAGTGTTGCTCAGGTTGTATAATCTTTGGCGTTAGCGATAAATGTAATTGTTGTTGTGGTGAGTTTATTTTTTATCTACATTTGCTAATTGACAGTTGAGTGTTTTGAGATTGTGTAATCTTTGCAGTAAATGACATGTATAATTGTTATTGGGGCCATTTTGTAAATGGTAGAGTGTTCCATGCGTATATATACACACGCTGCTGCTGCTGAAAATATGGCACACGGGCAAAGCATAAGCACTCACACGTGTTGGCAGCAAAATGGTTAAAACATGGAGACACCGGAGATGTCTTGCATTGGTGCTGTCACCCAACAAGTTGAGTGCTAGTTGATTAGGATTGGTGATTCAATTTCAGTTGTTAGTTTATACAATACAATTGAATTTCCTTTACCAGTGAAACACTTGAATGTTGTCTTCTACACTTTTGTTCCTTGTGAGCAATGGGTAGGTTGATGATTGTTATCAACATGTAATATGAATATATTCAATAATTGAATGAACGAATCGAGGTTTTTTTTACTCGACCTTTTTTTGGCATTTGTCTTTCTGTCTGTTCGGGTATGTCTCACGATTACTTTTCAACACATCAAATGATTTTTTTAAACCTTGGCCTGTGTGTCTGTAACTCTACCATACAGAACCCTATTGTTTTTTACACTGATCCCGCAAAATGTAGGTGGGAGACCGGTAAAAATGTGTGAGGGTTGTACTATAACTTTCACAATACAAATTAATAATTAATAAAAATTACTCATTTTTCACACTTCTTACCTTTCCATCGGGTCCCAAGGTTCTTCACTTGAACTAGTGGCCTATAAACGTGATTTAGGGTACATGTTACTAAGAAATTCAACTCTCATTTCTTGTTAACTAACCAAATTTTATTTAACTTCTGTTTAGTATTCTCCTTTTATATATAACATAATGATATTACTTCTTTCTTGAATAACTTTTGGAATTGGAATCCGACAGATTTTAATATTGAGGCATATACCCCATTTAACAAAGACACTCAAAAGTTGACATTACTTCTCTTATTCTTAAAGTAAATAGTTACTTAAATTCTATAAAAACAAACCAGCATTTGCTCCCACACACTCTTTCATGCTTTTTTACCCCTGTTATTTAGATTTAGCGCTTTTAATTGATTATAATTTTTGTTAGTTGATTTTGAAATGATTACTTCCTGGAGTTGTCTCCATGATGACCACGTGTGAATTTAGTTCATTTTTGTTCACTTTTTTGTCCGAATCGTTTTCACTGTTTGAACCTTTAACGTGTATATTGATTAACTTTTCACTGTTTAAATTTTGCACTGTTTACGGTTTTTAAATTTACATTTCTACACTAAAAATATTTCTTTCGGCTCGTGAGCCCAATATTCAGCCGGCCGGCTCTAGGGATGGATCACGACAATGCAGTTCTCTCAGCGTCTACATAAAGCCACGCCTTCTTGATACATGGCAACTTGGTACGGGATTCGCTGATACGATCACGTGACGGGTTAATTGGTTACATTTCAGTTTCCTTTCTGGGAGTGAGTCTGGCCAATGTATCATAGTCCAAAGGCTCGCTAAAAAATTCGTGCTTTTTACCAACGGAGGCGCATTCATCCGCGCACATGTTCACAGTCCAACGTATCAGGAAACAGTGCTTATTGCAGGGCGCTGACAAAATGTGCGACTTGTGCCCCGACAAAGAATGCTTACTGTTCAAAACTGAGGCTCTGTTTGGGTAAACCTTGTATTACATTTATAATTGCAATAAAGAAAACCCCTCAGATCTGTCCCGTTACAGGGTGAAAATTTAGAAAGAAATCACAAAAGTATGTGGAATATTGAATTAAAGAGAACTTTAACCATTATGAATTTAGCTTCATTTTTAAAAATTCAAAATTTTGGGATGCCAGGGGCCCAAAAGTGAGGGAAAATTCTGATAAAATAGCAAAAATTCAAAGGGATTATTGGGCATATGGCATGTGGGATATCAAAGAGAATATTAACTAAAATCTGAATGTAGTGGTGAGCTATAGAAATTTCAATATTTTGGAATGCAAATTTTTAACACAGCATCCTAGAATGGAATAAAAATTTATTGAAATCCGGCCATGGTCAGACTAAAGAATATTTTAACACAAATTAGATGTTTAAAATTTTCAGCCTGCATTGTGTGCTTACTATACAGTTGTTACATTTCTGAACAAAAAATAGGGTATTTTTAATTAAGAAAGTTGTTAGTGTTATAATCACTAATGTCGTTCCATTGTTAAGCAGCAGGGAAATGGGCAGTAGTTGGTAAAACTAATTGGAGTAATGAAGCGCCTAGACAATACACAAGTTATACACCTCTCAAAAACAGTGGGAGCTTAGTATATTATCTGAAATGAAGACAGATAAACCTGTTTGAAATGATATGCTGTCAAATCCTTATATATAGTGGCATTTCTCCTGTGTGTATAATTTGCTACAATCAACAAAATGAGCTATCACATGACTAAAAACCATAATGGCTGCCACACAGTCAACTCTATGTGGGTCACTCTTTATATACAAAACAATCATAAAACCTGTTTAGACATGTGAGAGACAACGATGGGACATGCAACAACACTAATAAGCTTCCTGAGCTGCAGAACTTGCCCACTACTTTGAACAAAGTACATTTATTACTGAATGAACTTCATCATTTTTGATTAGCAGAAAATCCTGATTACCATATTTTTTTGAACAAAATTAACACTGTTGCACACCCCTATAGAAAAATTATTCCAATTAGAGCTTTCAAGCTTCACAGCTCATCGTCAGATCGGAAATAACAATAATATGACTAGACACCTTCTTTATACCCACTTGCCCTACCACTATCATACACATTTTCATAAACAAGCTATAAGTTAAATGTCCTTTCTGGCTATTATTAAGTAGCGAGTTCAGTCAGCCATGTTGGTACTTTTACATTCCTTTATAGTACATTCTGTGTTGTCTGTTTTTGTGTACATTCTTGTTTAATACCTATCGTTTTAAATCCTTTCTCATTTAGTTTTAGTATTCATTAAATTTTCTAACCCTTTCTCTTTCTTTCAATATTTCTAACTGCTCTCTAAGCCTTCTTTTAACTGTGTTACTCACTACTTTCAAAATATCATAGTCTTCTAAAGGATTAACAAACTTATGGTTCTCTTCTATGAAGTGTCTTGCATATAATGAATTTGTTGTTCTGTTACCTTCTCCACATTTGTGGTTAGATAACCTGCATTCGAATTTCCATCCTGTCTCACCTAGGTACACTTTGTTGCATTATTTACATTTTAATTTATAAACTCCGCGTCTGTAAGATTGGGATTTTTTTCTATGTTTATTTCTTATCTTATCAAATACTGTTTCACGTTTTTTAATTGCTATATCTACTTGTATTTTTTAAAACATTGTATAATTTTTCTGGTATGTGATCCAACATATGTCAGTGACCATGCATAATTCTTTTGTTTTGGTTCATTTTTAGCTTTTTGCATGTTAATACTTTCCATAAGTTTATCTACTATGTTGGTGTTATAGTTATTGTTCTTTACAATTCCCTTTATCTTTTTATCTCCCTATCTTCTGTTTCTGTTTCTTTCAAGCACCTGTAAGCTCTATAACAAAATGAATTGATTGCCGCCATTTTATTTGTCGTACTTCATTTCAGATAATATACTGAGTTCCTAATGTTTTTGGAAAATGTATAACTTGTGTATTGTCTAGGCGCTTCATTCCTCCAATTAATTGTACTGACTACTGCCCATTTCCCTACTGCTTAACAATGGACCGACAATCTCTTTGTAGATGCCCAGGTTCCCCATATCTAAAAAGCTTCGGTCTACCATACTTTCTACCTTCATACTGTGGTGCCGAACTTTTAAGACTCTGTCTCTTATTCTTTCTTTTAATCATTTGTGTTGTCACAATCTGTTAGTGTGCGCTCTTTATGATTCGCCCAACCAGACACTGACTTGGCGGCCTCAAACTGTACAGCATAGACAAGCGCATCCACTCTATTCTGGTATATTACCATTGTAACAGTTGTTGTAGTTCACTATCTCTGACACCATCAGTAAATATCTGTATCACCATTGTCATTCAGAAATTCTCTCCTGCTCTATGATAGGCCAGTCTAAGTAGTAAGTCAATACTTGCTTCAAACTGTTCTGCATAAGAGTTCTGGCTGTAAGATGACACTTTCTGTAGTAGCTCTAAGGCAGATACTTGAAAGCAAGAATAAGTGAAACCAATAATATGTGCTTGCGACTTCAAATTGCCGAAGATATGTTGTCCAGTAGTGCTTCCATCAAATGTTGGGCCCTTGATATGAATAGGCATGACTGCAGTCAAAGTAACTCTCTCTGTTACCTTATTTTCTGTATTTTTTTGGACTTTACCTTTTTTGGTACAATCTACTGAGCAATTTGATTTGAGACACAGGGTTGTTTTTTACTTCCATATTCCTTAAGGAATGGAAGTATGGTGATGGCAAAAAAAATCGTGTTCGAGATTATTGCAGATTCTGATTCTACTACACTCAAAACATGAAAAAAAGTCGTTTTCCGAAAAGTGTCTGTCTGTGTGTCTGTCTGTAGATTTTTTTTCTATGGCAAACGATAACTGCCGCAAATTCAAACAGAATCAAATAATTTTTTGCATACAGCTCTGATTTGTAGAGTACTCGCGACCTATTGTTTTTGGTGAAGATCGGTTGAGGGAAAGGGGTAGTTTACCTGCAACGGTTTTTTTTTTTATCAAGGGAAATTTTTTTTTTTTTGGCAAACGATAACAGCTGCAAATTCAAACAGAATCAAATAATGTTTCGCATACAGCCCTGAATTGTAGAGTTCTCAAGACCTATTGTTTTTGGTGAAGATCGGTTAAGGGAAAGGGGTAGTTTACCTGTAACGTTTTATGTTTTAACAAGGGTATTTCCTATGGCAAACGATAACAGCCGCAAATTCAAACAGAATCAAAAGATTATTTGCATACAGCCCTAAATTGTAGAGTTCTCAAGACCTATTGTTTTTGGTGAAGATCGGTTAAGGAAAAGGGGTAGTTTACCTACAACATTTTTTTAACAAGGGTATTTTCTATGGCAAACGATAACAGCCGCAAATTCGAACAGAATCAAATAATTTTTTGCATACAGCCCTGATTTGTAGAGTACTCAAGACCTATTGTTTTTGGTGAAGATCGGTTGAGGGGAAGGGGTAGTTTACCTGCAACGTTTTTTATCAAGCGTATTTTCTATGGCAAACGATAACTGCCGCAAATTCAAACAGAATCAAATAATTGTTTGCATACGTCAGTGAATTGTAGAGGACTCAAGGCCTTTAGATTTTGGTGAAGATCGGTTAAGGGGAAGGGGTAGTTTACCTGCAACCTTTTACGTTTTAACAAGAGTAAAGTACTTGAAAATTTATTTAAACTTTTTGAAACAATGGTAATTGTTGAAAATAAAATAATTTTGTTGCCAGGTAACAAAAATAAAGTCATTTTGATTATAAAATATAAATATTTACAACAAGAAAAGAATTTTCAGTTTTCAAAATTTAAATATATTTTTATAAAACAATGGGTTCTTCATTGAGGTGGGGACCATGTCACTCACTCCATCTCAAGCCTCTCCCATTTTGCAGAAAAAGAGGACCCTGTCAAGGCTGATACTTTGACGACAGAGACAGGGCTTTCCACCAAATTCAGCAGAGTGACAGGTAGGCCCAACTCTGATTGGCTCCTCAGATTTCCCCAGCGTTAGTAGGTTCTATGAAAATATTTTATTTCAAAAATGATTTTAAATATAAATCTTAGATATGTTTTATAAATCTCATGTTTTATGTTTTAACATGGGTAATTTTTTATATGACGAACCATAACTGCCGTAAATTCAAACAGAATCAAATATTTTTTTACATATGTGCCTGAGCTATAGAGAACTCAATGTCTGTTGATTTTGGTGAAGATCGGTTACGGGGAAAGGGCAGTTTACCTGAAACATTTTTTGTTGTAACATGAGTAAAGTACTTAATTTTGATAAAGTATCCTGAGAAGATCTTAATAATCCACTGTAGAAACGTAGATGAAATATCTATAAATGAATAGGCTAGTTGAACGGGCTGGGGGTAATTTTCTATAAATCAAAATTATAGTTGAAGGGGGAGGGGATAATTTTTTTTTATATGTGTACTACGTTATTGGCAACAAAGAAGTATTTTACTTCCATATTTCCTTAAGGAATGGAAGTATGGTGATGGCAAAAAAAATCGTGTTCGAGATTATTGCAGATTCTGATTCTACTACACTCAAAACATGAAAAAAAGTCGTTATCCGAAAAGTGTCTGTGTGTGTGTGTGTGTGTCTGTGTGTCTGTAGATTTTTTTTCTATGGCAAACGATAACTGCCGCAAATTCAAACAGAATCAAATAATTTTTTGCATACAGCCCTGATTTGTAGAGGACTCGCGACCTATTGTTTTTGGTGAAGATCGGTTGAAGGAAAGGGGTAGTTTACCTGCAACGGTTTTTTTTTATCAAGGGAAATTTTTTTATTTTGGCAAACGATAACAGCCGCAAATTCAAACATAATCAAATAATGTTTCGTATACAGCCCTGAATTGCAGAGTTCTCAAGACCTTTTGTTTTTGGTGAAGATCGGTTAAGGGAAAGGGGTAGTTTACTTGTAACGTTTTATGTTTTAACAAGGGTATTTCCTATGGCAAACGATAACAGCCGCAAATTCAAACAGAATCAAAAGATTATTTGCATACAGCCCTAAATTGTAGAGTACTCGAGACCTATTGTTTTTGGTGAAGATCGGTTAAGGGAAAGGGGTAGTTTACTTGTAACGTTTTATGTTTTAACAAGGGTATTTCCTATGGCAAACGATAACAGCCGCAAATTCAAACAGAATCAAAAGATTATTTGCATACAGCCCTAAATTGTAGAGTTCTCAAGACCTATTGTTTTTGGTGAAGATCGGTTAAGGGAAAGGGGTAGTTTACCTACAACGTTTTTTTAACAAGGGTTTTTTTATGGCAAACGATAACAGCCGCAAATTCAAACAGAACCAAATAATTTTCTGTATACAGCCCTGATTTGTAGAGTACTCAAGACCTATTGTTTTTGGTGAAGATCGGTTGAGGGGAAGGGGTAGTTTACCTGCAACGTTTTTTATCAAGCGTATTTTATATGGCAAACGATAACTGCCGCAAATTCAAACAGAATCAAATAATTTTTTGCATACTGCCCTGATTTGTAGAGTACTCGCGACCTATTGTTTTTGGTGAAGATCGGTTGAGGGGAAGGGGTAGTTTACCGGCAACGGTTTTTTTATCAAGGGAAATTTTTTTTTTGGCAAACGATAACAGCCGCAAATTCAAACAGAATCAAATAATGTTTCGTATACAGCCCTGAATTGTAGAGTTCTCAAGACCGTTTGTTTTTGGTGAAGATCGGTTAAGGGAAAGGGGTAGTTTACTTGTAACGTTTTATGTTTTAACAAGGGTATTTCCTATGGTAAACGATAACAGCCGCAAATTCAAACAGAATCAAAAGATTATTTGCATACAGCCCTAAATTGTAGAGTTCTCAAGATCTATTGTTTTTGGTGAAGATCGGTTAAGGGAAAGGGGTAGTTTACCTACAACGTTTTTTTAACAAGGGTATTTTCTATGGCAAACGATAACAGCCGCAAATTCAAACAGAATAAAATAATTTTCTGCATACAGCCCTGATTTGTAGAGCACTCAAGACTTATTGTTTTTGGTGAAGATCGGTTGAGGGGAAGGGGTAGTTTACCTGCAACGTTTTTTATCAAGCGTATTTTCTATGGCAAACGATAATTGCCGCAAATTCAAACAGAATCAAATAATTTTTTGCATACAGCCCTGATTTGTAGAGTACTCGCGACCTATTGTTTTTGGTGAAGATCGGTTGAGGGGAAGGGGTAGTTTACCTGCAACGGTTTTTTTTATCAAGGGAAATTTTTTTTTTGGCAAACGATAACAGCCGCAAATTCGAACAGACTTAAATAATGTTTCGTATACAGCCCTGAATTGTAGAAGAGTTTTCAAGACCTATTGTTTTTGGTGAAGATTGGTTAAGGGAAAGGGGTAGTTTACCTGTAACGTTTTATGTTTTAACAAGGGTATTTCCTATGGCAAACGGTAACAGCCGCAAATTCAAACAGAATAAAACGATTATTTGCATACAGCCCTAAATTGTAGAGTTCTCAAGACCTGTTGTTTATGGTGAAGATCGGTTGAGGGAAAGGGGTAGTTTACCTGTAACGTTTTATGTTTTAACAAGGGTATTTCCTATGGCAAACGATAACAGCCACAAATTCAAACAGAATCAAATAATGTTTTGCATACAGCCCTGATTTGTAGAGTACTCAAGACCTGTTGTTTTTGGTGAAGATCGGTTAAGGGGAAGGGGTAGTTTACCAGCACCGTTTTTTTATCAAGCGTATTTTCTATGGCAAACGATAACAGCCGCAAATTCAAACAGAATCAAATAATTTTTTGCATACATCCCTGAATTGTAGAGGCTCAAGGACTTTCGATTTTGGTGAAGATCGGTTAAGGGGAAGGGGTAGTTTACCTGCAACCTTTTACGTTTTAACAAGAGTAAAGTACTTGCAAATTTATTTAAACTTTTTGAAACAATGGTAATTGTTAAAAATAAAATAATTTTGTTGCCAGGCAATAAAATTAAAATTTTTTAATTTTAATGTAATATAATATTTTTCATTTAATACGGCAATAAAAAGGCAGGTAAGACACAAACACACAATTCACGTTATTTCTGGCCTCACTCATGTATATTTTCTTACGTTTGCACGCTTTTTAAATGGAAAGTGCCGAAACCCACACTAACATAACGCGTGCAAGCCGAAAAAATGGACATCAATTTGCTTACTGGCGAAGCTAGTAGTTAATGAATGGGTAGGCAAAAATCTTATCTTAAATTTTTTTTAAGGAATCACTAAAAGGACGGTGGGTCAAATCGGACGCTGAGGTAGAGTTTGCTGTAACCGAATGGTTCCACAAACAGCCGTAAGAATTTTACTAGCAGGGAATCTACAGGTTAGCGCAACAGTGGAACTCATGTCTTAATGTTATTGGAGACTTCTTTTAAAATCGTTGAATAAAAAATGCTTTACAGCTCTATACGTGTGTCTATTGAACAATCCTTGTATTAGTCATACACAATAATACAACTGATTGAACTTCAAATTTTTAAACTTGGTTAGTTTCTATATATATGTTTAATGTTACAAATAATTCAAATAACAATCTTGATCATCTGTTAGTTCAGCGGAATAACAGTGACACTTTTAATAACCGCATAAAATAAACACTTAGAAACAACACAGGCGCTTTAACTTAACTGTTTGGACCACAGAAGTGAGGCATGCCTCAACGCTCTATGTGTACAGCGCGGGACAATCCCCCCTCCCTACACTTCCCTATCACACCACTACATTGCTTACATACGATGTATACAAAAAACGCTGAGGCAAGTTCAGGTTGCCTCATTCGTTTTAAACGAACTATGCCGAATCTCACCTGTCACCATCTAGCGGTCGCTCAATAAAGCACGTTTCGGTTTAATAAATTTGACAGTCACAGTAACAATGAATAATCTTTACGTTATGTAGTTCATACGTATTTATAATTTTTATTCTACAGAATTTGTTAGGGTAGGCATTGCCTCAATTGCCTCCATGTAACTTCGCCACTGATATATATGTGTACAACGTTATCAGCAACAAAGAAGTAGTTTTTGTTAAAATTCCTTCCCGGGATATTTGGCCGTAGTCCAATGTTTTCTACAAAACCAGACATTTCGGCAATGCCATCGACTTCCATCATCAGTGAAAATCGAGTGCGATAACGTGAGGTGGTATACGTTAGTGACCACAGTACTGTGGTTAAGGCTGAAGCAGTAAGTAGAAAGAAGTAGTTTCTATGGTAATATTTCATTTCGAAAATGATTTTAAATATAAATCTTAGAATATGGAAGTCATGTATGGTTCTCCATACCGATATTTTTTGTTAAAATTCCTTCCCTGGCTGTTTGGCTGAAAATGATTTTAAATATAAATCTTAGAATATGGAAGTCATGTATGGTTCTCCATACCGATATTTACTTCCATGTTCCTCAAGGAAATGGAAGTATGGTGATGGCAAAAAAAATTGTGTTCGAGATTATTGCAGATTCTGATTGTACTACACTCAAAACATGAAAAAAAGTCATTTTTCGAAAAGTGTGTGTGTGTGCGTCTATAGATTTTTTTTTCTATGGCAAACGATAACAGCCGCAAAATTAAACAGAATCAAATAATTTTTTGCATACAGCCCTGATTTGTAGAGTACTCAAGACCTATTGTTTTTGGTGAAGATCGGTTAAGGGAAAGGGGTAGTTTACCTGCAATTTTTTTTTTAATCAAGGGTAATTATTTTCTATGGCAAACGATAACAGCCGCAAATTGATACATAATCAAATTCTGTTTTGCATACAGCCCTGAATTGTAGAGTTCTCAAGACCTGTTGTTTTTGGTGAAGATCGGTTAAGGGAAAGGGGTAGTTTACCTGCAACATTTTTTGTTTTAACAAGCGTATTTCTATGGCAAACGATAACAGCTGTAAATTCAAACAGAATCAAATGATTATTTGCATACTGACCTGAATTGTAGAGTTCTCAAGACCTTTTGTTTTTGGTGAAGATCAGTTATGGGAAAGGGGTAGTTTACCAGCAACGTTTTATGTTTTAACAAGGGTATTTTCTATGGCAAATGATAACTTCCGCAAATTCATCAATCAAATAAATTTTTGCATGCAACTCTGAATTGTAGAGTTTTCAAGGCCTATTGTTTTTGGTGAAGATCGGTTAAGGGAAAGGAGTAGTTTACCTGCCACGTTTTTTTGTTTTAACAAGGGTATTTTCTATGGCAAACGATAACAGCCGGAAATTCAAACAGAATCAAATACTTTTTTGCATACAGCCCTGAATTGTAGAGTTCTCAAGACCTATTGTTTTTGTTGAAGATCGGGTTAGGGAAAGGGGTAGTTTACCTCCAACGTTTTATGTTTTAACAAGGGTAATTTTTTCTATGACGAACGATAACTGATGTAAATTCAAACAGAATCAACTACTCTTGTGCAAACCTTTTTGAATTATAAAGAACTCAAGGTCTGTTGATTTTGTTGAAGATCGGTTAAGGGAAAGTGGTAGTTTACCTGCAACGTTTTATATTTTAACAAGGGTATTTCTTATGGCAAACGATAAGAGTCGCAAATTCAAACAGAATCAAATAATTTTTCGCATACAGCCCTGAATTGTAGAGTACTCAAGACCTATTGTTTTTGGTGAAGATCGGTTAAGGGGAAGAGGTAGTTTACCTGCAACGTTTTTTATCGGGGATAATTTTTTTCTATGGCAAACGATAACAGCCGCAAATTCAAACAGAATCAAATAATATTTTGCATACAGCCCTGTATGGTAGAGTTCTCAAGACCTATTGTTTTTGGTGAAGATCGGTTAAGGGAAAGGGGAAGTTTACCTGCAACATTTTATGTTTTATCAAGGGTAATTGTTTATATGACGAACGATAACTGCTGCAAATTCAAACAGAATCGACTACGTTTTTGCATACCTTTTTGAATTAAAGAGAACTCAAGGTCTGTTGATTTTGTTGAAGATCGGTTCAGGGAAAGGGATAGTTTACCAGCAACATTGTATGTTTTAAGAAGGGCAATTTTTTTTGGCGAAAGATAACTGCCGTAAATTCAAAGAGAATCAAATAATTTTTTGCATAAGTTCCTGAATTGTAGAGAACGCAATTTTTCGTGAAGATCGGTTAAGGGAAAGGGGTAGTTTACCTGCTACATTTTATGTTGTAACAAGAGAAATGTTTTCTTGACGAACGATAACTGCCCCACATTCAAACAGAATCAAATATTTTTTTGCATGCTTCCCTGAATTGTAGAGGACTGAAGGTCTATTGGTTTTGGTGAAGATCGGTTAAGAGAAAGGGGTAGTTTACCTGCAACGTTTTATGTTTTGACAAGACTAAAGTACTTAATTTTGATAAATAATGTATCCTAATAAGGAGCTCATAATAATCCACTGTAGAAACATAGATGAAATATTTATAAATGAAGATGTTAGGTGAATGGGGTGGGGGTAATTTTCTATTAATGAAAATTATAGTTGATTGGGGAGGGGAGAATTTTTTATGTGTACTACGTTATCGGCACCAAAGAAGTAGTTCTTTATTAAAATTCCTTCCCGGGCTGTTTAGCCGTAGTCCAATGTTTTCTGCAAAACCAGACTTTTCGGGAGTCTATCGACTGCCATCATCAGCGAAAATCGAGTGCAAAAACGTGAGGTGGTATATGTTAGTGACCACAGTACCGTGGTTAAAGCTGAAGCAATAAGTAGAAAGAAGTAGTTTCTATGGTAATATTTCATTTTGAATATGATTTTAAATATAAATCTTAGAACATGGAAGTCATGTATGGTTCTCCATACCGATAATTAATTGACTGTTCAGCTTCTATTTTAATCTGTTATTTTACATTTGCAGTCCACTTCTCTACTACAGATAATCTTACCTCTTGCCCACTGAAATCACCATGTAATTCACCCACACCTCCACATAGTAGTACCCAACTCTGCAGCAGTATGCTCCTGCAAATTCTTTTGTTCCGATATCAGTGCTTTTATGTGTTCTGTTTCTTGCTGATGTTCTTCTTTTTGTCATTATATCTAAGCCAGGATGCTTTTAATGAACTAAATGAATAAGTATTACCTTCTTAGTCCGTCCTGTGGCTTCCTCATATAAATCTTAAAGATGTAAAAACAACGTGTTTCAGAACTTATGTTCCATCATCAGGTGCGTTTCACTCGTTGGAGGTCGTCAACACATTAAGACACAACACATATTTAAACACAAAAACTAATTAACAATAGCGCGCGTAGTTCACGGTGCACACCATATGGTGTAATATCTATACTGCCCTCTGTTGTCATTGTTGTCTGAGCGCTATCAGTGATGCGGGGTTCAGGCATTCAGAGAATTGCAATGCTGTATCATACAATGTGTTGGAATAAAAATTCAGCTGGTCGTTTAACAAATGCTTGAGATAAAATGTATATGCCTTATACACTTCAAACTCCTCGGCAGCACTCATGTACCAGCCTTACTTGCAAACATGTATGGGTATAAGATTTGTAGCAAAATCTGTGTAATTGTGGGTACTATTACATTCAAACTGCCGCATTGAATGTAACAATGTGTGGAAGTTACGTTAAAATTAAATTTTTTATACATTTCAAAAAACAAGCAGTTTTACAAAAAAAAAGTAGCCCGTTCCTCGGTGTGGAACTGTTCGTAAGATGATCACACTCAAAATGTTAAGTATAGTGGAATGCTATGTAAGGATGTGTAGCCATGTTTGTAGTATGCATGTGTGAGGGTACAAAATTATGTTATTGGATATTGTAACAAGACGTATGAGCCCAATATTTAAGTAACAAAATATTAACACAAGTCATAATTGAGTCAACTAGACACACCAAGTATTTAATCTGGAAATGCCAAGAATGAAACTACATGAGCAACTCATCAAGAAGAATAAACTCACAATGCAGGAGTTAATAAAATGTAATGGTAATAAACAATAATGATAACATATAAGAAGAAAGAAGATACAGTAAACAGTGATTATACCACAAGAACCGATAACCCAATAGATTCGGTCAGTAAGGAACAAATAAAAACAAGGAAGAAACATACTACAAGAAAGACACATAACAACCATGGCATAAAATATAGATTCCAAGAGCCAGTCAACTATAGATTAACATCTTACCCGTATAAATACTAACTGAAGAACTTACAGATTGAAAATAAAACAATAACTGACTGACTTAGATGACCCATATATAACTAATAATATTGTAAATGAGTAGGGCATCCTATATTAGACAAAAGAGTGGAAGTAACAATAATGTTAACATAAAAGAAGCTGTAAATAAAAGCATAATGACATATTATGCACAGCATCAATGTAATATAGAAGAGAATTAAAATTGTCTCATAATGATAATAATTGTTAGTCAAGTAATCAAAAAATCATGTAAGATAAGAAAAAAGAACTAAATAATGAATTACCAGTTATCATTAATACCATTAGACTTGAAAAAACAAGGTTAAAAAATGTAAATTTGCATCAACTTAATGCACCCATTGTTGTTGCAAATAAGAACACCACATAACCTAGATACAGGTACTTTCCACCTAATTTCATATTTCGTAGTAGACAAAACATGTCTAAACTGAAATATTTTGTACCCAAAATCAAGTAGAAGTAATAAGGTTTCTACCAATACCAATGTCAGATACCAAGAGTAATCTTTATCTAAGAATTCAAGTAAACAAAGTGAACAAAAACAGCCAAAATGAGATTCACCATGTGAAACATAGACAAAACCATTCTTTGAA
Organism: Magicicada septendecula; assembly: GCA_034769895.1. Taxonomy (NCBI): domain Eukaryota; kingdom Metazoa; phylum Arthropoda; class Insecta; order Hemiptera; family Cicadidae; genus Magicicada; species Magicicada septendecula. Next base: position 453,745,173 of record CM068373.1, read on the forward strand.
TTATACAAACTTTTCTTAAATATTTTATCTACTACATTCCCTACTTCCCATCTTATTCTTTTTGTATCATTTTCATTTCCTAGTTTTTGTATTATGCTTTCGCATTCAATAATCGTTTTTTCTTGATTTAATTCTGGTGGCGGTGCGTATTTTAAGCCTTTCGCTAACATTTCTTTTTCTTCCGTATTGAAATTTACCTCTGTAAGGTTTATTACTCTTTTTTCATAGTTATTCTTAGAGAGGTGTTCCTTTTTTACTTCGTTCTTTCTTATTAATTTATTTAATTTATCTACCATTTTTTTATTTTTATTTTCCAATTTCTTTTCTACGTACCCCAAACCAACATTATATAATATTTCTTCTAACTCTACATACGAGTATATTCTTAATAATTCTATGTGTCTGTCATATGTAAACAGACATTGTTTATTAAACCATATTTTACTTAAAACCCTCTTCAATTTAACTATTAACTTAAGATATTTAAAAACTTTACTTACCTTATTGTGTAATATGTAACTGTACAGATGGTGAGACAGAGTTTAGGGGGTGGGAAAGGGTCATTAATTTTTAGTTTGTTGTGGGTGAGCAAGGTTGGGGGGTGAGAGGGGTGAAGGGTTGGGTTTTACATATTTTCTGTCTATTCCTGATCTGACGATGAGCTGTGAAGCTTGAAAGCGCTAATCGGAATAATTTTTATTAGTGGTGTGCAATATTGATCATTCTGATTGTGATTTTAACTTTCTTAATATATATATAGCTTACCTGGACGACCAGCTCACCAGTTTAGAACTAGGAGGAAGTCTCCTAGAGGAAGAAAACCATCGTGCTAGGGAACCATTAGGTTAATTAATTAATGCAGTGACCTCAATTTCCAAAACTCAACAATCAACATTTATTGGTTCTTATTTCCCCTTTAAAATATGTTTACAATGAAAGCTTAATGGTTTTACTCTTTTTTTCAAAAACTGTTGTTTATAAAAATCATTTCAAAACATTATTTATCTCAGTTTCACTGTTAATTTAATGATTTTTAGTTATTTAGAAATTTTCAGATATATAAACATTATTTCATTCCGTTTTACAATTAATTTAAACACTGTTAATACTGAAATTTTCACTACCGTAAAACATTATTTCATACTATGTTGCAAATAATTTAATCACGGTAACATATTCTGAAATTTTCACAAATTCAAAAAATTATTTCATACGGTATTACTATTACTTTAATGTCCATTACATTATTTTATTCCATTTTACAATTAATTTAAGAGCTGTTACTTTATTTTAAAAATTTTAGAAATTCAAAACATATCAATCCGTTACACTATTAATTTAATCATCATTAGTTATTTAGAAATTTTTTAGTTATTCAACATAAGTGCAACACATGTTGTTATGCTCTAATCCCAATTTAAATATATTAATTACAAAATTACATAATTTCCACCTACCTGCCAAGATTCTATTACGGTCCAGGATCCAATCACATGAACATCAGATACAAACATGGGTTAAGGTTATCGAAATAACTGATTCGACACATTGTTATGAAGAGAAATAATTAGTTTTAATTATCAGTTATTGCCAATTTAAAAGTTTGTGTATCAAATATAGTCACTTACATGTTTTTTCGAATATGGTGTAATGCTTGCCTATAACTCTTATTTTTTAAACTTACATACTAGTACTTACAATCTTAAGATAGCCCAGCCTGCTCACGCACTACTCACATTCTTAAACAAAATTCGCCTTCACCCTTATGAATTAAAACCCATTATATAAAGCCCCAGTCAGCAACGTGTTCACTCGTTGACCGCGTGGTCGCCCCGTTTTAAGTTAAGTTCTTAATTGTCCCGAATCAAAAAAAAAAAAAAAAAAAAAAAAACTTGTGTTTTGTTGTTGTCTCGTTGTTCAGACATCATCGCCACTCGGTTTTTTACACTGTTAACTCATTTTACTGTTATATTATGAAATTTTTTCGAGGAGCCCACTCGGCTCAGTACCGGCGCCGGTCTAATCAGTGAACGACTGCGCAACTAACTTGGCGGGCGGGAGGAAACAGGGTCCCACAGCCATCAGATCTCGTTGGCGTTCATAGCTGAATTGCTGTGGCTTATCAGCTATGAACGTAACACATAGTGTGTTTTTTCCTAGTGTTCGCTGATGATATTAGGCGCTGCCAGACTGACGTCATTAACACGGAGGCAGTCCTTAGCTCCATTTCCTGTAGCTTGGCTGGTTGGTTTTGCAAATTGTTCACTCCAGCGCCATTTTTTACAGCGTCGTTTGTTTCTCTCGGCGTCCCGACAGCGCGCATACTCGAGTCGTTGAGTGCGTGCACCGTCACACTCACGCACAGTTCTGAGAATTCGAGGGTGGTACAAATTCTTGGCTTGGTTACACAACAGAAACTGCGTCTTGCCTTTGTTCTAACTGTTCTCTTGCCACGTGGTCTGTTCCAATGGAAATAACGTTTGCACAATATTTTTTACAAAATCCCAAAAAAGGAAATAAATAAAAATACAAATACCCCATAACCGCAATAAATGAAATGACCCAATTTTGACATGTTACAATACCCCCCCCCAATGAGAATTCTTCTGTCCAAAACAGAAGAAATCTCATTGATAAAACCCCTAAGAGGACCGGTGAGGAACTGGTGCCAACAACCCCCTTTTGTTCTTACTCCTCATGGGTACATGACCCCCCTGGCTTGGCGACTATGGACGCATCTGAACGAGATCACTGGACTTCTCCGTAAGAGATCCCAACACCAAAAAATCGAACAGACACGCACCACGGCACACCTCACCTTCTAACATGCTACCCCCCAAAATCCTCAGTCGCTGGCTTAGATTATGCCAGATCCTCCACCGATATGTTTCCCCTTGTATGCAAGCTGGGCTGCCTTTAGCAGATACTGGGCTCACACACACTCACATTACATACTGTCATTACACATCCTAAAATTGGAAAATTTTCAAAAGTTATTTAAATTCCAACCCATTGGTTGTTTTCAGGTAAGATCGATTCATAAATTTTGTATAAATTTTAAATTATTCTCTTCATTGGTTTTTTTTTTTTTTTTTTTTTAAATAAATTGGTTTAAACTTTTCTTATAATTAAGAACATCCTTAACCTAACATGTGAATACTTAGAGTCTAACAATACAAGTCAATACAATAAATCAATAAAAATAAACATGGTTAATACACAAACAATCAAATAATCAAAGCTTAAAATATCCATTAGCTGGCAGGCAAAAAAATCAAGATTTTTTTTTTTTTTCAAAAAAATATTTTCCCAAAAATTTTAAAATTCAAAGAAAAAATTTTAATTTCATTAAAATGTTTCCTTTACATATAGAAATTATTTTGAAATTTGTTTAAATTGATCAAAAACAAAAATTGAATTGACTTCCTTGCTATTAACTTATATGACTTCACGATCAGCTGATCCAAACTAGGTCAAGTCCACAACCTTGACCCACATACGTTATGTACAGGTTCTATCTGAAAATACATTTAACATCTGTAACATCCTAACTTGAAACCCAAAATATAATAAAATAAAACATTTAAAATAACAAAATACTATTATAAATAATAATCAAATTGACATTCAAATTATTTAAAATAAACACCTTCTAACTTTAAATCTCCAAATTTTATCATGCTTTGTCACTGGTTTCAAAATGAAAATTTTATATGTTCAACTATAACTTTCTTCATTTAACAATTTCATTCTACATTACTTTGGGTGATTTAAATATTTATTCTCATTGACTGTACTACTTGATCTGTATACATCTATAATCATTCTCCCTTTGACTCTACTACTAACAACTTTTACTAACATGACACCCATCTCTATTAAAAACATCTATCAAAACACTCTCTAACCCCAACTTATCATTAAACTCAATTCGCCACCTTCTCTGTATATATAAAAAAAAAAAATACTCTCTAACCCTTTGTATCTAGGATATGTGTTTCCCCCCCCAAAAGCTCATTTCCCTTATCTGGCCCCTGGATTCTACCTAAGGCGGCCCCTTCCCACTAAAATCGTTCCTATCCCGTCCCAACCTATCATTATGTTGCGGACTCCTACATTACACTACCCCCTACTACAAAATTGCCATCCCCAAAATCTCAATCTCATTACCTTACTACAACTACAACAAAATAACATCATCAATTATAAACAACAATATATCATTCAAAACTCTACATATGTTCTCCACAACTACTGTGTCAACATCAATACTTCTCAACTTCTATAACATACATTAACTCAAAACACCATTACATTATATTCATCTCTACCATTTCTTTAACTTCAGCTTGGACTGATCTACATGTCCCATAAAATATTCATCACCCAAAACTATCTTTTATTAGCTTTCACAAATTATTACTTTATTTCTCACTTTAAATAGCATCTGTAATACATTGAAACATTACATTAAATATTAATTACTTGGAACATTGACAACCCATATAACGGTGACATTTTACTGCTGATCAGCTGATCTTCCTAACACAATGAAAACACATCTCAAAATTGAACAAATTACATGAAATATATATTGCGACAGTACAAATATGTGATGTACTGAGCATGAAATATAAAAATTTAAATTTACTTAATAAACTGTAAATAATTAATATATATTAGAAATAAGCATGTTATGGATTGCAAGCTTGACTCAGACAAAAATATGAACAGGTGTTTCGACCTGAATCAACGTGCACACACACACAAATGTAACTGAAAGTGTGTACACCAGTATTTTGATAGTGTGTGTGAACGCAGGTCTCTGCAGGCAAGTTTGCCACCCCAGTATGAATAATTGCACAATGACTGTTTTTCCGTAATTATTCATAAACTAGAATTAAGAATTAAAATCCAAAAGCACCATAAAATGTAAATAAATTTAATAAATACTGTGTGCGAAAACCACGCGAAAGTGACATGCCGTACAAGTGCAATAGTGAAATAACTGTGTACAAATCAAAAGGGTTAAGTTGCAATGTCCAAAATTACAATGAACATGTGTTGTAAAATTAGTTATAAGATAAGTATAAAAAAATACTTACAGGACTCTGCAATTCGCAGAAATATAAAAAATAGTGAATTTGACAAAGAGTGGGGGAACTGACGCCAAAGACAGTTTCTAACATGTCGATTTTGTATCACTGAAGGGTGTCGACCAAGACATGGGTATAAATAGGACACGCAAGCTTCAGTGGTTCTCTTTCTTGAATCATCCACGATGCAGCGGGAGCTTATGCCCGTCAGCACGGCATATTTATTAATATTTTTATAAACAGTTTAAATTGCCAGTTATGTACAAATATGTAACCAAGCTATAAGACAAACATTGTAATTAATAACAGCATTACTGAAGAAGTTCCATAGCGATACGATGCTGGACAAGAGAAGAAGTTCCATAGCGATACGACGCTGGACAAGAGAAGAAGTCCTATAGCGATACGACGCTGGACAAGAGAAGAAGTTCCATAGCGATACGACGCTGGACAAGAGGAGAGAGTGAGAGACAGCCGACGCTGGACAAGAGGAGAAGAGAGGCAGCCGACGCTGGAGGCGAGACGAAGATGAACACCGATGGAACAAAAAATGATCGAGTATGATTGACGACAATAAGGTGATAGACAACTTATTCATATCTTAATCATACACAGTATACAAAGACAGTTAAAGACATTAATATTTTATTTAAAAATAAGAGTCATATTTCTTGTATAGTAGAGTTAAAAATCATAGATGTTTTAGAAATACGATTAACGTAACAAGAGCTCAAATTAATATGATATAAAATGATTACAAAGAATATAAATAAAAACAATTAGTATTTGAGAAAACAGTACTGAGAAGTAATAACTATTAATCTTTTGAGTACGTACCATATATAGAAAAAAAGATTTAAAAATTGATTTTGAAACATATTAATAGACTGAGTAGTCTAAAAATGAGATTTTTCTTTTATATACTATTTAGTAGCATAGAATGTTTAGTTAGTAAGGATGTATATATCTTAAGCCTTACGGCATTATAACAAATAATAACTAATGTTTTTTAAATCGAAGTCAGTGCCATGTGCACATATATTTTTTTATAGTATCAAATAAATTTTAATTACTGTTTCAAGTTCCGTAGAGTTCTTATTGCAGATACACCTGACCCCCTACTTAAATGTTATATGTTTAAAGAATTTGTCAATCTTGAACGTGAGACCGTTCACACCTATTTATGTAACGTAACGTTGTTTAAATTTGGTGCTCCAAGATCGAAGGACTTCACAAATTTAAATTAAATTAAATTTGCCAAATTGTCACGTTATATAAATTTGTCGCCCTGGACGTGAGGCACGAGCTGCCTAAATTTACGTACAAAAATTTGTACACATACCATATAATATTATGCAACTTTTGCAATGTTGTAATGTTACATAAATTGGCTCCCAAAGAACGTGGGGCTATACAAATTAAAATACATTTAAATTTGTTTCAATTCATAAATATATTTAATGTTGCAATATGTTTATCAATATTCACTTGTGACCTCTTTGTTTCCCCTCTCTCTGATTCTGATACCTTGTGTTAACCGCCTGCCAGACGGTTTAATTGTCTACTTAGTTTAAAAAATACACAAATCATATAAAACATATACTTTATATCAACTCTTATATCTAACCTCCTAAAATACAATATAACCTTTAAAAAATTATACCATGAACACCTTATAGTGAATGTATGAGCAGCTAGTTATTCAAACAGAGCACAAGCATTTTTATTGGATCAAATTTGAATTAGCAAGTTTTTTATGTTGTAAAATTTAAATTCGTGGCTCCTCTGAGTCACCTCCCATCCACACACTCTATTGCAAATGATGTAAGGCTGTGGCGCCTTTTCGCTTTCACAAAGACGGCATATTTTGGAGTAGTTTGACCTCTCCGTGTCTTTGCTTCGGAAGTTACATTTTAACGTCTGAATATCAACATATTCTTGGCTATAATTAAATGCCCTTAAACGGGTCTACCACCTGGCCCTGCTGTTCCTACGCGAACAGAGTAGTAGCCGCTGTTCCCTAGTTTGGTGATTCCCCTTAATTTCACCCCCCATCAATTTCAAAATACACCTTGACAACGATAACAGCTATGGTCAGTTAAGGCAGCGCGTAACGTAATGTGCCCCAACCATAGCTGTTGAAGCTAAACCAATTCCACGGTCAGGGTTTGGTGAGGCCGTGACCGCCCGAAAAGTTGGGGAATCACAAGTAAAAGATCTTTTATAACACTAAAATTAAGAATTTATACTTAAATGACATTATTAGTTTGGATGGTGTTTTACCCTCCTTTCTATGTAAGCTTAACCTTCATTAACATAAAATATTAAATACAAAATTTACAACCTCCTACCATTGCAGTTCCACACTACACTGTTATGTCACTTCTTTGAGCACCAATCTACCCCCCAAAACTATCCCCACATCTTGTATTGACAACAAGTCTTTACTTTATTTCACATCTTTTAAAACGTTCCCATGCTCACTGATACTAAAACTTGACAATTATATTTGGTCACTTAATTCTAAAATTTATTTACATTTTAAATTTATAACTTATATTCTATTGGTCAGTACCCTTGGGCCTGAAACGGGGGTGTTTTGCGATGAAGTATAAAAAAGTTCCAGCTCAGATCTACTTTGTGCAGTTACTTCCCCTTTATATCCAACTGTACTACCTTGACTCTCTCATTTCTTCCAACCCGTCGTCTGATCTGGAACTCACTATACTTTGTCGCAAAACTCTTCGTTTCGGTTTAAGCAAAACTACTGTCAATGGCTCAACTTGAATTTCTTTGCCACTGACACTGAAAAATTTGTTAAATTGTACGCACTGCCCGGTATTTAGGTGTAGCCTCCTTTATGTACAACACTCTAAGGCAGTGCAGGCACGTGACAGGTACATCAAGATTGTTGCACCGAGAGTGTATTAATGATAATTTGTCACGTACCTTTTGGGGTCCTCCTCCCCGTTCAAATATATGTAATGAGTTTTCTAGTTTCTACCAATTTTGGTGGAGCCGGACCATCGTTGTTTTCACCGCCCGAAGGAAGATCCGCCAACCATGGCCCGCCTCCAAGTTCCGAATTCCACGGCCAGGACTGGTAAGATCGTGACCGCCCGAAAATGGGGGAGGATCCCTTCTGTAAACATACAACAATATTTTAATTATTATTCATAAACATACCATAATTAAAGTGACCGATATAATTTTAAATTCATCGCATTTTGAGTACCTACTATTTCCTGCGTCGCTGGGTTCCTCAACACATACGCATTCTGCATTTTTATTTCTACAATCTCATATGGTCCTTCATACAACAAGAAAAACTTCTTTATTTCTCTATCTTGAGCACTGGACAAATCATGCCTTTTTACCAACACTAACTGACCTACCTCGTATTTGGTCCATTTACCCTTAGCATCATGTTTCTGTTTTCTTCGCTCTCCTCTCGTAAGTAAGTTCTCATTTGCCAATCTAATTTTCATGGTTCTGTCCAAAACTTGACCTTCTGGTGGGTATGCGAAAAGTTGTTCCAATATCCTGGGCGGCCTTGTTCCCCTGATCAACTCATGCGGCATGAATCCTGTGGATTCATGGGTGGTACAATTCAGCCACTCCTCTACTTTCTTCACGTAGGATGGCCATTCTGTGTGTTTGGCGTGACAGTACACCCGAAATATCCTACCAATCTCTCATCACCCGTTCTGCTTGGTTCGACTGAGGATGATACACTGCCGTATGCTTGGGTATGATGCCTTCCCATCCAAGCGTCTGCCGCCACTTGCCGCTTATAAACTGTGGACCGTGGTCAGATAATATAATTTTCGGTTTTCCAACGTTAATCATGTAGTCTTTTACTATTTTCTCACTGAGTACTTTACTGGTCGCTCTCTTAATGCTATACAATTTCACGAATTTTGAAAAAGTGTCTAGAACTACAAATACATACAATACACCCCCTCTACCTCTGGGTAATGGTCCATACAAATCAACCGCAACTAGATCAAACGGTCTCTCAACTTTTACGTAATTCATCTCCCCTTCTACTTAATAATTCACTACTTTCGATTTCTGACATAAATCACACACTCTCAACACTTTTCTAACTCTCTTCTCCATATTCTTAAATATACATGATTCTTTCAAAACATTTGCACATTTTCTCGCCCCAAAATGACCATACCTTCTATGACAATCCCAAACAATTTTATCTATTAACCCCTCGGGTATAACTAACCTCCAATCACGCTCCCCCCTATCTACTTTTTTAAACAAAATACCTTGATATACTTGAAATCGCTCCTTATATTCAGATCCCTCTACCTCTGTTTCTAAACTAACAATTACTTTACCCAGTTTACTATCAGATCTTTGCATGTTTTTAATATCACTTAATTCTTCACCAAAAATTCTATCTTCTCTAGTTAATCTGAAAATTTCTATTTCTTTAAGATCCCTACCAGTTTTATTGTCTATAACATCTACTCTAGAAAGTGTATCTGGTACCTTATTATCTGACCCCTTTATATACTCCCAGGAAAAGTTATATTCTTGTAAAGCTAATACCCACCTGGTTAATCTGCTATGCGTCAGCTTACATGAATTGAGGAATGATAATGCCTTGTGGTCCGTCCGGATTATTGTTGTATTACCTAGGATGTATGTCCGGAATTTACCCACAGTGAACACAATACTTAAAAGTTCTTTTTCTGTCGTCGTATAATTTTTTTTTCCGCCGACAGCAGCGATCTGCTGGCGAAGGCGGTCGTTAGATGTTCCTTGTCGCAGCCCTCCTGGTAGAGCTCCGCCCCTAGCACTACATTGCTGGCGTCGGTCTGCCAATAAAAAGTTTTATTAAAATCGGGATGATTCATCATAATCATGTGACTAAACTTTTTCTTAATTTCGTTGAATGCCGCACGTTCCGTTTCTCCCCATCTCCACTGTTTATTCTTCTGCAGTACAGCACTCAGTTTGGATGTTGTGTGTGCATAGTTCTCCTGAAATTTCCTGTAAAAATTGCATAGGCCTAAGAAACTTTGTAATTGCTTAATGTTTTTAGGTTCAGGGAATCGCATTATGGCTTCTACTTTGTCAGGGTTAGCTAATATTCCCTCCTGTGTAATAATAAATCCTAAGAAATGTATTTCTGTCTGCAGAAACTTAGACTTGTCCCAATTCACTGTTAACCCCCCTTTTTGTAGCTTATCTAGTTCAGTGAATGTTCTAGAAGCTATCAAGATATAATCGACATGTACGGTTAAAAAGTCTAGATCCTTAGGTTGTAATATATTATCTAAACATTTAATAAAACTGGCAACACTGGTGTTTAACCCAAAAGGTAAGCGTTTGAATTGGTAATTCTTACCATTAAAAAGAAAAGCTGTGTATTTTCTGCTCTCTGCTGCTAATGGCACCTGCCAGTATCCAGCTGTCAGGTCCAATGACGTCATGTATTTGACTCCGCTGAACTTCTGTAAAATCTCATTTATGGGATCCGGAGATTCCCGGTCCGGTATAATAATTTGATTAATTTTTCTGGCATCTAAACATAACCTTACCTTTCCATCCTTTTTAATCACTACTACCAAAGGGTTTGAGTAGGGTGATACTGAGCGTTCAATTATGTCTCCCTGCATCATCCGGTCTAATTCCTCCTGTACAGCCCTCCTCTTCGAAAACGGCACCGGGTAGCTCCTCTGCATGTATGGTGCGTGGTCCCGAACTTTCAGCTCGCAGATGTAGTCCTTCGCTTTCCCTGGTGATTCATCAAACACTTCTCTGAACCGCTCCACTACTGCCCACGGCTCCTCTCGCTGAGTATTTCCTACAACTGTATCTTCATTAAAAAATTTGTTGGCTCTATCTGCCCACACACTCTCATTACTCTCATGCATTTCTCCCTCCTCATTCTCTAGGCTATCACTCTCTAGACAGATATTTATTTTGGTCTCTATCTCTCTATCACCTATCTGCTTATGTAACATTTTTATTCCCGTGACTTTACTTTCATTTACTACTTTCTTAAACTCTATTCTGACTGGTTTATTTCCCTTTTCAAATTTTACTATTTGTTTATTAAAATCTATTACTGCTCCATTTCTTTCCAAAAAATCATTTCCCAATATTACATCTAGACTCAACCCTTTAACTACTAGGAAAGTGTTTTCAAATTCAGCTTCATTTATTAAAATATTTAATTGTATTTGTCTGGTTATTCTCTTACTTCTTACCCCAGTTACCCCCACTACTGTAACCCCGGCAACTGGTAATGACGGTATATTTTTATTTATCTCTTTTAATTCACCCATAACATTTTCCGAAATTACTGAGATCTCGCTACCGGTATCAATTAAAGTTTTATAATTCTTACCTTCAATTTTAATTGTCACCTCAGTCAATCCTGTTCTGCATTCCATCACCTTGTTCTCCTCTTCTTCTAACAATTCTTTCGCCATGTCCACCTTGATAACGTTGTTCGCGTATTCGTTGGTTACTTGGACCCGGTTCTCCGTTGACAATGGTTGGGCCCGCTTCTCCATTGTCTTCCTTAGTTTCCCGTAGATGGACTTGCTACAGCTGGATGATTTCCTCCCCTTCCTCTATTATAATGTCCTCCTCCTCTGGGCGCTCCTCTATAAAATTCTCCTCCCCTCGACTGTTGATTTGGTGGTGGGTTCGTTCTCTCGTTCCTGGCGCACTCCCTGTTTCGATGACATCTGAAACAATTGGTTCTATTAGCATAATTGTCGGTTTCACATTCTCTACACCTCCAACTCTCGCCCCTATTATAAAAACTTCCTCCCCGCGCTCCTCTATGAAAATTCTGTGTATAGTTCCCTACATTGTGCATATTCGTTTGTTGTATACGTCTGCTGTCTTCCTGGTCCTTAATATTCTGAAAAACATCCAATATTTTTTCTAATTCATTGATATCGCTTACCTCTCTGGTCATTAACGTGATCTGTACTTCCCTCGGTAGATGCTTACTGATGTGGCGTACAAACGACTGGAATGGCAACGGTGGTTCTAAGTACTTAGCTTCGTTGTATAGCTTCATGGTATACACGGTAATATTACGGTTGTTTCTCCCAAAGCTCCCGGTTCCCATTATTTGACTTCGTAGTATCTCCTGCTCCTCCTCCGACCAGTATTTATTCCGAAAGGCTTTTTCAAAATCCTCATACCTCTCCCATTCGTTTCGATGTGTCTCCGCCCATATCTCCGAATTGCCCTTAAAACATTTCAAAATTTTTATAAGTTTAACTTCCCAACTACTACCATTAAATCTGTCAAATTCCCGTACTCGATTCAAAAATTGCATTGGATGCACTCTACGATTTTCACTACTAAAAGCTTCTAATTCTATTTCATTGTTTGTTTCTCGTGTCATGAATTGGTGACATTGTTTAAATTTTGATTTCTTACTGAACTTAATTCGTCTCTCATACTACTAATGTTTTGTTCAAGTGAATATAATTTTTTGTCATTATTATATTCAGACTGTACATTATGTTTTGATATTACTTCAATAGATTCATTTACTGCTTGTATTTCTGTCTTATAATTATTTTCAATTTCATTTATTTTAGAGTCTACCTTATTTTGGTGTTCATCAATATTCTGACTAATTTTTTCAACTGTCATTACTACGCTACTCAGCTTACATTCAGTTTCAGTATTACATTTATTAATTTTAGATTCTATGTCATTGTTATACTCATTCATTGAATTTATTAATATTTCATTATTCTCATTGATTTGCTTCTCAACTCTACTCATCTGACTATCGATTTCATTAAACTTAACATCTATCTGCTGTATTGAATTCTCTAACTTAGTTTCTACTTGGTTGATTTTATCAGTAAACTCTACTTTGGTACTTTCACAATGTCTATTAATTTCTTGAATCTCATATTTCAACTCATTAATATCCCTACTTTGTCTATCAAATTTGTCATTCAATTCTCTAAAATTACTATCTTGTTTTTCTAAACTATTGTGCATCATATTATACAATCTTGTTAACATATTATCATCATCAGATTTCTTATTTTGATTTCCTAAAATAGGTGTTGAATGAATCTCAACTGTCTGTATTATTTTTGACTCCTCAAGACTACTGTCATTTGTTTGAATTCCGGAGTCGCTACTTATTTGGCTCTCTATCTGACTGTCAGAGAAACTGATTTCATTATTATCTGCCATTTTCTATAATTGATATTTAAATATTTTAATTAATCTAATTACTTAATTTAATTAATTTTTTGTACTGTACTTCCTATATTACTTTCTCATATTAACTTTGCGTAACCTAACACATGTTTGCATCCTCGTAGACGTGGAATTTAATTAATTTAAATTCGTGCCTGTCACGGGCGCCAATGTTATGCTCTAATCCCAATTTAAATATATTAATTACAAAATTACATAATTTCCACCTACCTGCCAAGATTCTATTACGGTCCAGGATCCAATCACATGAACATCAGATACAAACATGGGTTAAGGTTATCGAAATAACTGATTCGACACATTGTTATGAAGAGAAATAATTAGTTTTAATTATCAGTTATTGCCAATTTAAAAGTTTGTGTATCAAATATAGTCACTTACATGTTTTTTCGAATATGGTGTAATGCTTGCCTATAACTCTTATTTTTTAAACTTACATACTAGTACTTACAATCTTAAGATAGCCCAGCCTGCTCACGCACTACTCACATTCTTAAACAAAATTCCCCTTCACCCTTATGAATTAAAACCCATTATATAAAGCCCCAGTCAGCAACGTGTTCACTCGTTGACCGCGTGGTCGCCCTGTTTTAAGTTAAGTTCTTAATTGTCCCGAATCAAAAAAAAAAAAAAAAAAAACTATTGTGTTTTGTTGTTGTCTCGTTGTTCAGACATCATCGCCACTCGGTTTTTTACACTGTTAACTCATTTTACTGTTATATTATGAAATTTTTTCGAGGAGCCCACTCGGCTCAGTACCGGCGCCGGTCTAATCAGTGAACAACTGCGCAACTAACTTGGCGGGCGGGAGGAAACAGGGTCCCACAGCCATCAGATCTCGTTGGCGTTCATAGCTGAATTGCTGTGGCTTATCAGCTATGAACGTAACACATAGTGTGTTTTTTCCTAGTGTTCGCTGATGATATTAGGCGCTGCCAGACTGACGTCATTAACACGGAGGCAGTCCTTAGCTCCATTTCCTGTAGCTTGGCTGGTTGGTTTTGCAAATTGTTCACTCCAGCGCCATTTTTTACAGCGTCGTTTGTTTCTCTCGGCGTCCCGACAGCGCGCATACTCGAGTCGTTGAGTGCGTGCACCGTCACACTCACGCACAGTTCTGAGAATTCGAGGGTGGTACAAATTCTTGGCTTGGTTACACAACAGAAACTGCGTCTTGCCTTTGTTCTAACTGTTCTCTTGCCACGTGGTCTGTTCCAATGGAAATAACGTTTGCACAATATTTTTTACAAAATCCCAAAAAAGGAAATAAATAAAAATACAAATACCCCATAACCGCAATAAATGAAAAGACCCAATTTTGACACATTGTACCTGTCATGACAATGCTTCATGTAATTCAGAATATATTAAATTGAGAAAATGTTATTAAGTTCCATTAAATTCATTTATATGAAAAATTAACATTGACTTTAAATTCCAAAAACATATAGTTATTCAGCATAAGCATGTGATGTATAGTTCAGTACCTGTCATGACAGTGGTTATACACTCAATACGTATGACTACATGATTTCCTTTTTTAAGACTTACATACACTTCACAATTTACACACAAGACAGTTACATAGACAACACTGATAAATAACTGAGAGATTTCCTCAGGGAAAATAAAGGAACGATGCATGACTCATTCTTGTAATGCTGAGAAGTGCCTTAATACAGTATAGTTTAAGTAAATGGCAATTCACCAGCTGTAGCTTAACACATTTCATTTTTATATTATTTTCTTTTTTTTTGTTTTTCATTTATAATTGCAGTTTGCATATAATGTATCACTATCACCTACTAATTATACTTGTAAGGAGCTGTCCTCACTACAAAAAAATTATTTCAGATGCCAGACTTGTTCAACTGTATTTTGAAAGAAAAACTATTGTTCAGATATAAATTCGTTATCATTAAAATAAACTGGGATTGCAGGATATTAAGTAATGTAAAGATGATTAAGCAAATGTCTTTTTTTTTATATGTTAAGTCAGCTTGCCATGTCATTACTTGACCAGAGTATCAAGTGGTACAGATGGTACAGATATGCACACCAAGAAATTAAGTTAATTCTCCATTTAACCGAAGTAACACTGTCCACTGTCTAGAATTATTGCTTTGATCATTATAATAAAAATTTACTTGCACAGCATACACCAGAAAAGTTCATCAGAGACATACCTTTCATTTTGGCCGGAGCACGCACGTTACATACTTACGCGTTCCTTTATTTTCTTCACATTTTTTTTTCCTGATCATTTGGTCACGGTTGAGCGAGCCGGAGACACCCTAGGGCACACCTTGGCTCTTAGCCAGCCATGGTAAATAATTTACGCCCGGTATTACAAAAAGAACAATTAAATTTACTTTGATCACAAGCAGCACAAAACACGTGTCGCTCCCCTGCAGGCGGAAAGAACCAGCGCGATCCCGTCCGCTCTCTCAACAACAACCCTACCACTTAGCGTGACGGGGGGGAAATTAAGTTACCAGTCTCTCTACAAGATCGCGCGAGCGCCTCTCTACACATCGCGACAATACGGTAAATAGCTAAGTCTGATACTGCCTGTTAACATACTAATTTTATAGCCGTAATTTGACTTAATAATTTTTTGTTTGTTGCCGTAGAAAAATTCCTTAGTTACGGCACAATATTGCAACCAAAAAGTGCACTGTTCTGTTTCCCATGTATTATTTTTGGAAAAAATCAATGTATGGACCACTGCGGGGTTTCGAGACGCAGCATTTAAATCCTATGTTACCACGTCATGAAAATTCATTATATCATAAAAAAAGTTATGTAGAATGGAAAACTTTCGAATCAAAAATTAGGAAAGGTGGTTTTATAGACGATCAATTACAAGAAGAAATTTTAAAAGAAAAAGAAAAGTGGAGGCATATTTTAAAAGTTATTTTGGATGCCATTCTGCACTGCATAAAAAATAATGACGCTTTGAGAGGAACTTGTGAAAAAATTGGTCATCCCGAATCTGGAAAATTTCTGAACACGATAGAATTAATTAGTCATTACGATCCTATTATTGCGCAACATATTGAAAGTCAAGAAAAATCAAGTTAATTATTTCTTTCCTATAATACAAAATGATATAATTAATATAGTTGCTTCTAAAATTAGACAGCATATTATTTCAAATATTCAAAAAGCAAAATATTTTTCTATTTTATTTGATAGCACACCTGACACTTCTCACCAGGAACAGATGACGCAAATTTTGCGCTATGTTAACATTGATCCCAACACGAATAAATGTAGTATTGAAGAAACCTTCATAGACTTTATTGTGACACATGAAAAAACTGGTGAAGCACTTGCGAATGACATCGAAAACAAGTTAACATTAGACGGATTAAATATTAGAAATATAAGAAGACAATCATATGATAATGGAGCGAATATGGCAGGTAAATACAAGGGGGTACAAGCCAGGATATTACGTTTCAACAATATGGCGAGGTTTGTTCCATGCACGGCTCACAGCCTTAATTTAATAGGCGTTCATGCTGCAAAAACATCTGTTCAAATGAAATCATGTTTTGAAACAATTCAACAATTGTTTAACTTTTTGTAAATTCTACTAGTAGATGGGATCTTTTAAAGGAAACATTATCTGTTCGTCTTAAAGGTTTAAGTGACACGAGGTGGTCCGCGAAAGCTAACACGGTTAAAGCTTTTCGAAATCAATTGCCTTTAATAATAGAACTTCTTAATGAAATGTGTGATGGACAAAGACAAGTTACAGTAGACTCTAAAATTATTAACAAAATTTAAATTTGTTGCACTATTAATATTTTGGGATACAATATTAGGAAAGATAAAATAAATTTACTTTTACAAGAAAGAAAAACCACAGTCGAAAATGATAAATGCTCTAAAAAATGAAATTCAACAGTACCGAAATGATTTTTTCGCTTCGCTTCACAATTCAGCAAAAAGTTTAGCCGAAACAACAAATATTGAAACTTACATTCCAGAAAAGAGACGGCGCAAAATAAAAAATATGCCTGGTGAGAAAGCTACTGATGATTCGTTTGCCATGAATGAAAGTGCTTTACTAAAAAAAGAAATATGTGAAGTTTTAGATATAATACTGATACAACTCAATGATAGATTTACTGCTTTGCAAGAGGTCGCAAACGACTTCAGTTTTTTAAATGGACGACACGCTTTAAAAATCATGCCGCTAGATGATCTTAAATGATGTGCAACAGACCTAGCATTGAAATATAATAGCGACTTAGATGCTCCAGAATTTGTATGTGAAATTGAGAGTTTCAAATATCAAGCCATGGAAGTTTTTGAAAATTTAGGGGATATGGACGTTTTTCAAATCTTGCAAAAAAATTACGAATCTCATTACAAAACACGTATCCAAATCTAGACATAGCATTGAGCATTTTCATAACAATGCTGTAACAACAGCTTCCTATGAATGTTTGTTTAGCAAATTAAAAATTGTAAAATCGTACCTTCGTTCTTCTATTGGACAAGAGCGATTAACAAACATGTCTATAATATCAATTGAAAAAGATGTTGCCAAAACATTAAATTATGACGATATAATAGATGTGTTTGCAAATGAAAAAGTGAGAAAAATTACTTATAAAATATGCTGAACTCTTTATGTTTTTGTTATATTATTTTAACATATACCTATGTTTTGTATTTCTTTTATTTTGTCGTCATTGAATATGAATAAAAATTTGTTCTTATTTAGGTTATAGATTATTTATTCATACAAATACCTTGACAAATACATTATTGTATATACAGGCAGCTCATTTTGATGAGGTTAATAGTATTTAATATATTGCGTTTAGTAAAATTTAACTTGTTACATTAAAATTTTTAATTTTTTTTGTCATTAAGTTATGGGGAGGGCGCAAGTTAGACACTTGCCACAAGCGCTTCATACCCTCGTTACGGCACTGGCTAAAAGAACCCACACCTGAATTAATTTATTTAACCAAAAAGGATTTTAACCACACACTGACATTGTAGATCAGTGGTACCACCCTGAGATAATTTTTATGAAACAAATAACTAATGTTAATTAATTTTGAACCCAAATGGTTAATGATATTTGAGATCACTAAAAGAAGTGTTAAAAGAATAAATTCTCATTTTGTACGATAAAGCGGAGTCAGTTAGTTCATTTCAGTAGACTAGAGTTTTCAGAATAGGTGAACGCCTCTTATTGGATAGCACGACACACAGCAGCAAATTTGAATATGGTAAGTCAGTCAAAGATTAGATTGCTACATCGACCCTGCAAGATCGGCAAGACTCACTACAAGTATGTGATCATTTCTTACCAAATATTTGTACTTTCAGTGAGGAATCTACGTCACCGATTCACCTAGTCGACAGAAGAATAATAAATTAAAATAAATCAGCCGAAGTTTAAATACTTCGTTAACTAACTTCAAGAGCAATTCATCGGATTTATTTACATTGGATTCAATGAAACGATTGAATTGTATTGAATAAATCAATAAAAATAATAAAACTAAATCAAACTTCATAACAAAAAGTTATTAAATATAACATTTAAAAACAATTACACGGATTTAAAAACCCCATAATACAGTTATTCTACAATATGTATATAAAAAGCATGTTAATTTAAATAATTTTTGAGATGGGACTTGTATCAGAATGTTGAAAATAAAAAGGTTCGACCTAGTTAATGACGGTAATTATTTTAAAAATTAGTAACTAAATGTATGTTTTTAAGTAAAAAGGGTTATGGCCATAAATTTGATTGTAAAAATATTCAGGTTTTTTTTAACTGTTCAGAAGCCTCCTTCGACAAGAACTTTTATTATCTGTAGAAAGTCATGAGTACCTAAGAACCAATCTGATTATGCGAATTCAGTTGAAAATTATTTTTAACTTATTGATCAGTCTCTCTATGGAATCGATAACATGTAATTGCCACTTGGTACATGATCATTGACCTCCCAATCACCACACACACGTTAGAAAATTACTACAGTTGCTGCAAGAAATATAGTAGTGCTATTCTGTGAAAGTGCAAGATATCCAATTAGGTATATAGACGCTTTAAGCTGACTGGAAAAAAGGGTGTAAGCATAACACACCATTTTACTAATCAGTATTAGTTTGCCGTTAAAGTATGTAACCATGCCCATGAGAAATAACTACATGCCTGAAAGCGACCCTGCGGCTGGACAGAGTATATCAATCCACAATCCAGGATCATCCACGAACAACCCATCATCTGAAGTCTTTTAATTACCTTGTATCCGTCAGTGACTTCGTTTTTTGCGTTATTCGTATAGACGCGTTTTGTGACATGTGTCACATCATCAGTATCCTTCGTCAAGCGTTAAAATTCACATAAAAACATTTGCACATATTTACTATATTAAGTCACAATAACAGCACACACATAATACGATTAACTTCGGTCCGTTGGACCGGTCCGACCGCGCTTGTAGTTGACAAGCCACTAATTTAACTGAGTCAGTCTTTATCACTAGTCATCGCCGTCATGCGCGATTATATTTAGGGCTATATCAATAGTGAGTTGGGTTGGAACTTTAATTGTTCATTTAATATACTGTCACTGTTGATATTCTTATCTTTAAATGCCTTATAAATCGCAAATTGCTTGAGAGCGTCCATTAACCTACCCTTACCACATACATGGATTAGTTTGAAATTAGTACTGAAATCTGTGTAATTATGGTTATGCATCATTAGATGGCGCGCATAATTAGATTTTGTCTTGTCTAAATCATTCCTTGGTAGATGTTCTTTGTATATTTTCAAGAAAGACCTGCCAGTTTGACCCAGATAGAAACAATCACAATCATCACATAACATCCTGTAAACACCTGTTTTCTCTTCTAACCGAAATGGTTGTTTTATGCGTAACAAATTAGAAATATTATTAGTTGTTTTAAATGCGACTTTTATATTAAATTTAGAAAACACGTTGGATATAATGCTAGGTAAAAGGCTACCGTACACTGTCGTTATATACTTTCTATTTTTATTTTTGTTAACTTTATTATCATCGATGGTATTATGGTGGGATCTAGTTTTATATAGGTGTCGCTTAAGAAGTCTATCTATCATCGAACTCTTGTACCCATTCGCTATTGCTATGTGCCTTATATCAAATTCGTCCTGAAAGTCCTTTTGGTTAAGTGGAATCGTTACCAACCTATGAACAAAACTGTTGTATGTCGCCATTTTCTGACTATATGGGTGGTGAGAATTGGCATGTATTGTAATATCTGTGGTGGTGGGTTTCCTATATATTTTATAGGAAATATAAAGTAGTTCATTATTCAGTAGTTCACTACTATTTTAGATTACATTTTATAACATTTTGTCGGCCGACATTAATTATGCTCGAGCACTTGTTGTTTTTTATGACCGCACGGTCAAAGGTACGAGTTGACTGACGCATAATCTTGCGCTGGGGCGCACATTACAGGGTGTGAGCCTGGTCACATGATCACCAATTGAAGCCCTGATTGGTGGTTTTTAAAAAGTTCTAGAAGCTAGGCCAGCGAATTCTGCAATCTTTTGCCGCCTGGTGAAATCTGCACATTGACTTCATAATTTCCGTGATTCACGGATGCCACGAACTGTATGTAGTTACGTAATATGTCTGGACTATCTGACTCCAGGGAAAAACACAGACGTGGTGTTTTGTAATAATATTGTATGTGTCGCAAAATTAAGGATCACTCAAGGACATATGACGTCACGGATAGGTCAAGGATGTCAGGAATGTGCAGATCGGGCCTAAACAGATGACGTCGACTTCGCGGACCGGCAGCCCTAGGCGCTGAGTCGATATCTCCGTTGACTTCGGTACTAGTTCGAGACGTCGCATATGGGTGACCGTCGGGGGGGAAGCGGCTTCGCCGCCGGCAAGTAATCAGCTGCGTAGTCGGTCGCTTCTCGTAGGCACCTCGTGGGGAGGCTCTAAGAGTATTATATGTTTCTCACCAAGCCAGTTTGACTACTATAAGAGAGGTGAGCACGCCTCTCCTTTTATACACTTTACAATATTCACACATGACAAGCATTTACTACAATTTTCTTGTTATACGTAAATATAGACATTTATTGTGTTCGCAGCGTTACCATGTCTACTCCAATTGGGAATTCGAGTTCCACAGACGTACCTGTTGTCGATCTCGACGAAGAGGCTACGCAGTTACCCGACACGGAGGATCCGGACCAGTGTGGCCAGTACCCGCTGACGCAGAGAACAGCCAAGACATTCAAAATCTTCAAGCCAATCAAAATAACGGCTCCGAAGAAATCAGCACTGAAGCGTCCGAACCAGTCGCCAAAAAGTACCATCCCGTGTCCTATGAAGAAGCTGGCCCTTCAGGAGGAACAGGAGGAGATTCGTCAGACTCGAGAATTCATCAAACAGCTATCACTGACTACTATCGACGTGGAGCTCTGGAAGAAATTCGCCCTACACTATGCGACTCTGAATATGCCATGGGAGGAGGTAGTGACTGCTGTTTCGTGTGCCTTCCCAGCACTTCTCACACATCAGTTGAAGACTTCGCTGCCCATGTCTACACAACCATTAGAAGTAGTATGCGACCTTTTGTGTTACAAGATATCATTACCCCTGGGGTCGGCGGCAACTGTCAACAGCTTATTCAGCGCATGGAAGCGTCAGTGGCAGCGTTCCGAGTCACTGGAGGAAGGCACAGAAAGGATACAACAGTCATTGCCAGCTTCCACGACATCGCAGAGCTCCCTCACATCCACATATACCACTCCTGTTCCTACACGAAAAGTTGGTGCAGTTGCGCCATCATGCGTAACTTCACTGTTCGTCCCCAATATCGACGAAACCATAGGGCCAGCGACCTTGACATCAACGACTGGACTGCGATCATCAACTATTT
The DNA here is from genome assembly GCA_034769895.1 of Magicicada septendecula. Classification (NCBI taxonomy): domain Eukaryota; kingdom Metazoa; phylum Arthropoda; class Insecta; order Hemiptera; family Cicadidae; genus Magicicada; species Magicicada septendecula. Next base: position 453,767,449 of record CM068373.1, read on the forward strand.
ATTGGGAGCAAGACGACAGTTCGTTTCGCTTGAAGTCGGACTGCATTCATGGACCTACAAGGGTCGATGTAAACTTAATGTGTCACCAGAAATTAGCACGAATCACAGATCCGAGACAGCAATGGCGGGCTGCGACCTCGAGGTTACGTCTCTGGTGCAACCCGCTGGAGCCACTGGGAATGGAAATCTTACAGAAAATGAACGAGTTGCAGATGTTGGCGATACAGTATTTGCAATCCCAGTCCGACTGCCAGCGCGAGCGAACTTTATTGATATCGTAGGTTTATATCTACGATATCCTTGCTCTCCAATAGAAAGGTTGATATCGATAAACTGTTGGCGAGAGAACCTGAGTTTTCAATGTTTGAACCCATCAGGGACTGTTGTACAACAAGCTTTAAGTTACTGTCGTGGACAAATAAATAAATTTACTATAGCGGAACTATACAAGATGTATAGTGAAGCTACTGCCCCACTGTTCGGGTACATGTCAATTGAACAATGTAATGATAAATACCTTACCAGATTAGACACTTATTCAGCTGTTTTACAGCTATTAGCTTTTCAATATGATAATGACGGTGAGAAAGTTGATGAGTTTTGTAATACTTTATGTAGTATCTTGGATAAAACAAATTGTAAGCGGAACGCACTTTGGGTTGTCTCCAGTCATAGTGCAGGCAAAAATTTCTTCTTCGACGCAGTTACAGCATACTTCTTAAACATCGGCTACATTTCGAATCCAATACGCCACAATGTGTTTGCGTTTATGGACTGCGTCGATCGAAGGGTCATCATGTGGAACGAGGCGCAGTGTGATGCATATTTCTACGAAGAAGTGAAAGCACTATTGTCTGGAGATTCACCTAAAGTGAATTATAAGATGCAGGGGCCTAAAACCGTTGCACCAACTCCGCTTATCATTCTCTCTAATAGAGAGACATTTCCTGATAACGAGGAATTTAACTGCCGTCTCTGTAAATATGTATGGAAAACGGCTCCTTTATTACAACAGTGGTCATTAAAGAAACCACATCCTTTATATATGTTAGAAATACTTATATTTTTTAATCAATGCTGTGCTTTAAGCGAAGAGGTGACAGAATTAATATCAGATGTATATACAAATCTATTTATTAACAGTTTACAATAAATACAATGGTTATGGAAATTGATACAACTTTTTATTTACACTCCTTATCCTAGCATCTATGTCCGGCATATATTGCCACAAAGGATCACTGTGTATTAAATGTTTAAGTTCAGTTCTTAATGTTCTACGATTACTTTTAACAAGTGTTACGTCCATATCATGAATACAATTACTATTTCTAATACATACAAAAGCTTCCATATCAGATAATGCCCACTTAGTGCGTATACGCATCCAGTGTCTATAATCTACATGCATTAATGCAGTAGGAATACTTAATGGTATATACGATTGCACACTATTGTACAATGGATCAATAGTAGTTGGCGTCTCTTCAGTACCGAGTTCACGTTCTGCTTCTTCAACAACCATCTCTTCGATAGTCTCTAATGAAGGAGCATATACTGATTGCTATACTACTGGATTGCGTGTAGAACGATAACCGTAAGCATATTCTTGGTCTGGGGCTGATAAATATTTATCGTCATATGGAAAGTATGTCATACACTCACGTTTTTCGTGTCTATTAGTGGCGTGTGTGTAAGAATAATTCCAAGCTACTGTAGCTTCTGTAATTACTTCCCACATAATAACACAAGGCTGAGCGTTATTGCCAGTAGGAGCAACATGTGAATCTACAGGGAGTCCCCCTATATGTAATGTAGGTGGCAAAAAAGCGGATGACAGTTCACCTATTCCGCGAGACACTAAGCCAGCCATTTCAATATGCATTTCAAATACATTAGCATCAGTACCTGGCTGAACGAATGGAGCAAATAATTTATAATCTGGAAACACAATATTTGTAGATTTATGGCTCTCTTTAGTATAATCAAATTTAGTATTTAAAAATGTAGTATATGCTAATTTCTTACCTAGTATGATTTGTGGATGTGTAAACGCTTTTGTAGTAGCGTCTTGTTTTACCCACCAATAAGGCATTGATGCACTAGCCTGTTTCAATATGCATATTTCAGGCCTGTATTCATATGTTACTACTATATTACCTTTATTCATCATATCAAATGTTGTTATAGAATCCATTAACAACGGTTCGCCCGCTGTACCTTCTTCCATAACACCAGTTGCTACGAAATAATCTTTAAAAGGTATAATGTTACCAGCACTACTTGATATAAGTTTTGTAGTAGGAGCTAATACTTCGGCTGCTGTCCATACTTTTGGAAAATATGATTGATCTAATGCAGCATGTGCTTCTACTTTTCCAATTTCACAAGGATCTGTAGTTGTATAAGTAGGATACATATTACGACCATTGTATGTATTATTTAAACCAAATGCATACATACCGATAATGTCGGTCATTGAATTAGCAAATGTTGTGCCACTAGCTTGTGTCTGAAAAGGCAATCTAAATCCTACTGGTCGTATAACAGTTTTAAAATGAGTACATTCAGATGTTAATGGTAATTCTGCAATTTCATTTTCTGTAAAATAAAATCCTATGATATCTGCTGGCACATATGCAAAAGGTGTAACTAAGTAATATTGTTTACCAGCTAGTGTACTATTTTCTACTTTATATGGTGATTCAGCATTAAAATACTTAAATTATGAATAAATGTAGACATTATATGTTTATGTGTGAACGTTTGTCCTCCTTTCTGCCAGTTGGATATAGGTTTCACTGTAGGTGCTGTTGTTGAAGGTCTGAGAGAACCGCTTCCAATATTCGTTATATCGCCGCCGCCTTCTTTCATTTCCACGTCTACGCCTCCTGTATCTGGGTTTAATTTAGCTCCTTTACCGCCTCCTTGTCCACCCATATCTGCTGTCCGTGATCCACTCATGTCTTCGACGGTTGTGTAGTCGTAGTATGTAGTGTCGTCTAGGCTTGTTCGTTTGAGTCCAGGATTAGTGTAAGCAGACGCTGACCGATACGCTTCAAATTCCTCGTCAGTAAGTCCAATATCCTGTTGTCGTTGATTGAGATTTCTTGGATAAATGACGGTACCCAAAGCTGACTCAATAATATGTTTACTTGTAAGACCAGCCCAACCAGCAAGATTATTAAGACCGCCTTTGAGTAAGTAAGTATTATAGAACTTGGCCGCCGCTCGTTTGTCACTTGAATATGTGTTCCCGGTTGGAGGCGAGTTGGTACTCCCAGTCATGCCTCTCGGCAATAGCATCTGCTTCGTTAACAGGTTCACTATTCTCCAACGGATTACCGGGTCCTAGATATCTGTGTCCAGGATACGTAAGTTGCGGCATACTGGTACCATAATCCTGTGTTTTCCATATATACGTACCATAGTTGGGACGGTAACAAACATATATTGCGCGCTAGTCTCCCCACGAGGTGCCTACGAGAAGCGACCGACTACGCAGCTGATTACTTGCCGGCGGCGAAGCCGCTTCCCCCCCGACGGTCACCCGTATGTTGGTTAAGACGAGGTACACCAAAGGTGAACCCCGACTGCTTTTCGAATTATTTTCAATTATTAAAATTTATTCCTGTCCATGATCTGTCCTGTTACACTTCTTATAACAAAAAGATTTAATCGAACATAGTAAATACTGCCATGGAGGGATACAAAATTCTGCCACCTTTCTTTTGACGTATTGTTCTCCGTTGACGATATCCTGTGTCATATTTACATGCTTTGTAGGAGGAGGCTATATAATGTAACGGCCACTTAGGCCATTATGTAAAATTTAAAAACTAGGCTACTTAACCTAGAGGAAGCGAAAAGTGTGCTGGAGCCCAAACAGAGTGACAGGATTTGCAATCAACACTCTTGTATCCAATAACAATTTTTATTAGTGCTAACATGTGACACATTATTATGATCATGAACCATTTTCTTTAAGAACATTAATTTGAGTTATTACAAAATATTCAGTACAAGTTTTTCAAACAGCTGGCTTCTCGTATCATTTTCTTTAAGAACAATAATTTAAGTTATTACAAAATATTCAGGTACAAGTTTTTTAAACACCTTGAGTTCTTGATCTAAGTTATTATGAGTTCTCAAGATGTGTAACGTGAACATCAGGGGGCCAGCCTATTGAGTAGATGTTGACTGAAGGGTAATAATTAGAATGCTCCCACCTGTACTTTTGTTGAATAACTCAACCGGTACCATGCTGACCAGTGTGCCATGAGTACTGCAGACTGTCCTTAGAGTGTGTTGAATCACCAGCGAGTCTCATTCCGGGCAGATGTGGGTCATTCTTCGTTGTTCTGGTGGATGGGTATTTCTGGGCCTGACGGCTTCGGGGAGCATCCTGATGCACTGCTCTGTGGATAGTGACAACTGTTGATGTTACTACCTCTGCACCTCTTTCTCCTGGCTAGTGCGGGGACCCTATAACATTTTTATTTGGAGATTAGCCGTCAGTCAATACACCCACCCATACACTCTTGCCTCGGAACACAGACACCACACTCACTGTCACAATTTTGATCAACATTTTATTTGCTTTTTTTATCAAGTTATAGTCATTACTTTTAATCTTTTACTTTTAACTTTATCAAAAGACAAATACAATGTCACCAAGTGTTTCCAGACCGGAAGTAACGTGTAAGTCAATTTTACAATACAAAGGTTTTACAACGAAATAGACTTTACATATGTCTAGGCCACACACGCACATACACAAACATAACACATAATCTATCATTAAAAAACAGAATAATATAATTGAGTCTAACCTAAAAGCCCTTTACTAGATTACGAACTCTGCGGAAAGATTTACTTAACCCTGACCCGTCAGACTGTTGAAACAGTCTCCCTGAAGGTTGGCAAGGAATGAGAATGAGACCTAAATTATTCGTTCCCACTTTCCGGCATAAAAGCGACCTGTTCCGATTAGCCAATCATAACCTTTGGTAACCTGCTTACTACAGTGTACAGGAAGCAGCTGATACGTTTGACTAGGCCTGCTAGATTGCGTTGCCGAAACGCAGACAGCCTTGGTGATCACATGTTAATGATCAAGTTAGCTGTGGTGAGCACAGCCGCAAGCGCGTTGGCGGCACTGATCGCATTCAAAGCTGGCCATGAAAATTCAAACCCCGGCACAATAACAATGATTTTTAATACCTTTCTTTTCATGGTGCTATTTCTACCTGTTTCTCTAATAATGTGCTATTTATTCTGAGACTCGTACTGTGTTCTCTCTCTCTCTCTCTCGTGGGAAATAATTTCTCCTTGTCTTCTCTCACTTTGTTGTTCATATCGCTTTGCTCTTCTCCAACCTTGCTTGCATTTCTCTCTTCATAGCGATTCCTTCTCTTTCTGCCCAAAGTTTTCACTTACACTCTCCTCTCTTCTTTCTTGCAGTTCCTTTTGGTTGCCATCACATATCACCTCTAGAGAATTGCTTTTATTTTTGTAATCTGTGTGAGCAAGTTTAGTAATTCTTCAATGGTTTTAATTCCTTGTATGTATATTTACATATATATATTCCTAATCTTATATTACAGTTCAAGTGGTATGCGAGTATTAACACTAACTTGTGTTCAGTGAATTTTGATTTGTTTACTCCTTTCAACTGGCTGAGTGATGTTCTCTTCAAGGGTAAATTTTCCATGTGTTTAATATCTACCACAATTGGTATCTTACCTGTCTTTATGTATCAATATTCCAATAGCAGCAGTATTCAAACAAGTCTTATGTTGTTCACAAATAGTTTACTTGTTCAAACAATCATGTGGCAGCAGAATCTTGAAAATGCTTATTAACTAAGCAAGCTTCTCTGTCAATTATATTCTTACCTATCGATTCCATTTCTCGTTCACTATTCAGATGGAATTCAGTTTGATTGTTCTTCAATCCTTGAATATTAAATTAGTCCTCTCTTCTGTACGTGTAGGATACACAATCATCTGAACCAGTCTTCTCTTTATTCACATTCTAAGATTTTCTACTTCAATGTGTAAATCATTGTAGAACGTATTTATTTGACTTGGGTAGTCCTTTGTTGTTTTGGTAGACGATGGCAGTTTCCAATGAGTAGTTCAGACTTCTAACACTTGTGTCTTCCTTATGTTTTCAAATACCCTTTTACTGACTTAAAATCACACACACAGAGCTTAAAATCAACATGTGTTCACTTTGACAAGCTACAGCTTGTAAGGTTTCCCTGCACATACACATAGCACTACTTAAAACTATTTTTAACAACTACTCGATATTAATTATGTACAAAAATTCTAGTGTGGTTAAATATGTGAGTATGTGTGTGCCATTCACCATTCAATTATATACACATTTGCTTATAAAAATGTACTATTCTTCCTATGATGAGTAATGCAATACTATAATCAGACATAGGGTAAGGTTAATTTTTCCAAGCCAAAAGCTACCTCACAGATTGAACATGATTTTTAACGCTATTTTCTACTGCTTCAGTGTTCCAATTATGAATTATTACAGTTGTGTATTCATTTGTTCCAGTGTTACTTATTTACACCCATGAATAATATCTGTGAAGAAGAGGATTCTACACTGGATTGTGAACTATATAGGGGAAAGTCAATTCAGAATACTCTGGGAGACCATCTGTCACCACACAAGTTAATACATTCTGGCAGTAAGAAATACCAGTGCAATGTTTGTTCAAAATCATTTACTCGGTCAAGTAGTCTGTCAAAACACAAGTTAGTACATTCTGGCATTAAGAAGTACCAGTGCGATGTTTGTTCTAAATCATTTACTCAATCAAGCCATTTGTCACAACACAAGTTAATACATTCTGGCGTTAAGGAGTACCAGTGCGATATTTGTTCAAAATCATTTGCTACGTCAAACTATTTGACAAAACACAATTTAATACATTCTGGCATTAAGAAATACCAGTGCGATATTTGTTCAAAATCATTTACTGAGTCAAGTAGTCTGTCAAAACACAAGTTAGTACATTCTGGCATTAAGAAGTACCAGTGCGATGTTTGTTCTAAATCATTTACTCAATCAAGCCATTTGTCACAACACAAGTTAATACATTGTGCCATTAAGAAATTCCAGTGCGATGTTTGTTCAGAATCATTTACTACGTCATACTATTTGTCACAACACAAGTTAATACATGTTGGCATAAAGAAATTCCAGTGCGATGTTTGTTCAAAATCATTTGTTACGTCAAACTATCTGTCAAAACACAAGTTAATACATTCTGGCATTAAGAAATTCCAGTGCGATATTTGTTCAAAATCATTTACTACGTCATACTATTTGTCACAACACAAGTTAATACATGTTGGCATTAAGAAATTCCAGTGCGATGTTTGTTCAAAATCATTTACTACGACATATTATTTGTCACAACACAAGTTAATACATGTTGGCATAAAGAAATTCCAGTGCGATGTTTGTTCAAAATCATTTGCTACGTCAAACTATCTGTCAAAACACAAGTTAATACATTCTGGCATTAAGAAGTACTAGTGTGATGTTTGTTCAGAATCATTGACTGTATCAGACAGTTTGTAAAAACACAAGTTAATACATTCTGGCATTTAGTACTAGTGCGATGTTTGTTCAAAATCATTTACTACGTCACACTATTTGTCACTACACAAGTTAATACATTCTGGCATTAAGAAATACCAGTGAGTTGTTTCTATAAAAATATTTAATTTGGCATACCTTGTTGTGTTATAAATAACATGCTGGCATAAAATAATAACAGTGATGTTTGTAACAAAATTTTCTGTTTTTATATTTTGAGTGTAAATTAATCCATTATACTATTATGAACCATTACTGTGTGGTATGTAAGAATAGTTTATATTACCCAAGAAGTTTTAGCAATGTAATAAAACTTATCAATATAGTGTTTTTAAACAGAAACCCTTAAACACGCATAATTATACAAATAAATTAATATATGCTGTAATATTGCCACTGCAAATATGTAATATGTCTATAATATTTGGCACTACAAAACAGTAGTGAAATTTGTAACAAAATTTTACCTTACAAATTAAAATCATGAAATTATACATTGTAATGTAGTGTGACATTATTGATACACATTTACCCTCTAATTAAATTTATCACTGCATGAGTTACAGTGATATATGTATGTTTAGTTGAAATAATTTGAAAGTCTTTGTTTCTTGCCATACATAGATTATACTTGTCACACAAGATTTTTGTCTGGCTGCTACAACCTTCACGATGACAGAGTCCTGTGGTCTTATATCTGCGTTAGTGCTTGGGAATCCACGTGGGATGTCCCCCAAGTTAATGTAGCTTGGCATTTCACAACTTTTAAGTTGTATTTAAAGCTCATAGGTTATTTCATCTAGCATATCTTTGATTGCTGCATGCATACTGTTTCTTTACAATTCAACATTAGTTCAGTGCATTACTGACAGATGGCATTGTATCTCAAAACTGCTAATTTTCGATGCTTTACATGTCAATGTTTGTAACGGTTCCTTGTTGTGAACTACACATTTGGTATAGTGTTAGCATGTGGAGTGTTTGAATTTTTGAGTGATTTTTTTTTGTAATTTTATATTGCAAAGTGACTGATAACTTCTTGACTGAAGATAAAATATGGTAATTTAATTTCAAATCGATCTGAATTGAATAATGTAAAAAATGAAGAGACATTTTGATCTGACAATACAGGTAAGCCTACATAATTTGAGGTTACTTCATCTCACTGTTTACTGCCTATGTCCAAGATAATGAACTTTAGCAAGTGTTACGAATGCCAAGACATCAGAATAGTGCGGACACCCTGGTACGCTTTGCAGTTTGAGGCCGCCAAATCAGAGTCTGAGTGGACAAATCAAAGTGCGCGCTAAAAGAAAGATCGCAGTGGCACAGAAGAGGAAGAAGAACAAGGAACGGAGACTCGACGGTCGGCACTGCAGAATAAAATAAGAAAGCACGGAAGACCAAAGTGTTATAGATGTGGGAAACTTTGACAGGTACAACGAGATTGTTGGGTTAGAATTCAGCAGCAGGTAAACAAACAGTAGTCAGTACAACGAGGCATGTCCAACTGGAGGAATGAAGCCCCTTGACAATACGCAATTTCTGCACTTCAGAAAAACAGTGGGAGCTTGGTGGTTACTGGACCCGTTTAAGAAAGGCCAACCTCCATTACAGTTGACACAGGCGCAACAGTTTCCGATATGGTGAAAGATCTCAAGCCAGTCTGGTGCTCTTGCAGCTTGCAAACAGCTACTGGACGGTCTGTAAAAGTGTTTGGAAAAGTGGAGATACAACTACGCCTTGGTCGACTTGAGTTTAATCACCAAGTACTTGTTGCAAACATTGTGGATGAAGCAATTCTTTGTGTGGACGTTATGAATGCCGTCTTGTAGTTTACTTCAAAAACAATGTCTTGAGAATCAGAGGAGAAGAAGTAATACTCTCCACAATGACTACATCAGAAAAATTGATGACATGATAAACCAAGTAGTCGTAACTTGTGACGATTTTAAAAAATATAGTAAATCGCACAAATAAAAATTTTTTAATTTTTAACAAGTAAGAGTATTATCCACCCTTACCTATACCCAGATTCCTGAATCAACTTGAAATTGTCCCGTACCAACACGCAAAGAAAGGTGTTAATTAAATAATAATAATAATTACGTTAATTATTTAAAATACGACTATAAATAAGGAAATCTCTAATTCGTAACAAAGTTAACGTAAAGTATTTACATTCTAATTGATGAATAATTAATAATAAATAAAAGAACGAACTATTTTCTCAGTGCATAAATACGCGCCAGCTTACTGACCCCTCGCCCCTAAACTATGCACGCAGTCGCCAGTAGAACTTCGACATGTAAAGATGTGAGTTTTGTGTTGTCCACATACACATAGGTGTATGCCGTTAAAAACATATCCAGTTTGAGGTGATTTTATTTTCAAGAATGTAGTGTGGAAAATAATAACAAAAATAAATGTGTGTGTAGAGTTATAAAAAATATAAAGAAAGGAAAACTTAGCCGACACATCTCTTTTAAAAAATAAAACTAAGTTGTAAGATATGTAACTTACCATACTTTAGTACTGCAAAGTAAGAACTATAATTAAGGTGTAAAATGTGAACTACAAACTCCGGTCGTAGAAAGCTCAAACTACAACAGTATGAACTTCAAGTAAAAATCCGATCGTCGAGACCAGATGTAATCAACCCGATGTAGCTTCAAGAGGAACCACGTACACCACCCTAGAAGATGACCACCAAGGAGCCAACCCCAACCTCATGTTAAATTCAGGTGATATCCAAACACAACATTTGTACATATTCGTTTCAATAAGAGAAGTAACAAAAGAACACTAAAGAACTTTTAATAATGTAAAGAATAACTTATCAGATTTGTAATTTTTGTAATGAAGTAGTAGTAACAGCACTATATCTAAATGTAAGGTAATTCTGTAGTTTTCAACCAATATTAGTCTTCCAATAATTTGGTTAAAATTGTGATAAATTAATTTTTAACAAAGTTCAGACCCGGATCCGAGGTACTTAAAACAACATCTAGATGAGTACTTTTGAGATAAAAGGAATAATACACTTAATATTTTTAATGCATTAAAAGCAGAATTTGCTAAAGTAATTCTCTTGAAAAACAAAGTAAATCATGAGATTTGAATAGTAATAAAGAGATGTTTTTGCTAACACCAAGTGAGTGAATAAATTTGTGCAATCCTTGTCTATTTCCTATGTAAAAATTGTGTTGTAATTTGTTGGTAAGGAAGTTTTACTAACAACGGCAGCTAGTTTAATTAACTGGTAACGAATTGAACTAGTTCCCGACTTTTGTGTTGTCTTAACAAGGGAGACGTCACAAAACTTGCGCAACTCTGCTTTTGTGTAAAAACTGCTTTGCTTAATTATATAATAGGTTTGTAAGCATCATGACGCCTACAAAATTGCGTCACTGTTCTTTGTAAAAATAACAATAATTGTATATTGTTATAATTCGTTAACAATAACTTTCACAAACAAATTTATTCACTCTGAAATGAACAAAAAATAAATGAGTAAAATTTTAATTAAGTTATAATAATATTAGTATCGTGACTTTGCCGTAATAAACAAGTCATCGCTGGTAAGTATTCCATTCTAAACCTGTCGGTAGAAACCAGTCTGTTAATGTTAAATACGTGTTGAGGAATGTAAACTCTCCCCCTTTTGTATGCACGCATCTCATTCAAAACCTCCCCTCGCTAACCAAACAAACCACCTTAGACATGCTCTTTCCTGTTTTGAATTGTCCTGAATTACCACCCTATGCAACTAGACGACTCCCCAAAACAGCTGACCCTTTGTGCTATTGTTAAAGCAATGAACTTTTCGTATATGAAATTTCTCTCTACTATACAATGGTATTAGCGTTTTGTTTTGACTAATTATATATGACAGTACAGAAAATTGAATTGTTGTGAGGTAAGTTTATGTTGATTAATTAATATAAGATTCCATATGTAATAAGATATATATATGTATGTGTTTAAATGAATTCACATTTTATAAGAATTTAAAATAGATGACATAAGATTTGTCGTTCGTAATACGTCGTGTATTTAAAGTTGTTATTAACAAAAATGGCTCAATTTAACCCCAACTTGTTGTTGAAAGACGAATTAAGCTATGTAGCATTATTGCGTGGTCTTCCCTACTCAAATGTAACTGTCGCGGAACTTCGCAAGACGTTACGTGAAAATAAACCGGACAAACCCTCATTATTAAATCGTTTAAGTGTTTTAGATTTTGAAAGCGAAAAAGAAACATGTTATCACAAGTATACAGAACTAACTTCGATCGCACAAACCCTGCGTGATGAAAAATCCCCCGCAGTAATTTTACGCACCACCCAAAGAATCGAACATCTGACCCGCCGTATCACCAATTTGTTGAATTGGCCCGGTGATAAAGTTACCCCTCATGATGTACAAAAATTCGCCGAGGAAGCATTACAACAATTACCCGAGATCATGCGCGAATTACGTCGAACATCCGAATCGTTTAGATTAGAGGAGATTGAAGAAGCAATGACGAAACTAAATATTTCCCCTACCCAATCCCTGACTCAAGAACAGCCAAACGGTACTGCAAAACTTCAGCTTCTGCAGGAATCGAATATAGACCCATTTAAAGAAAGGTTAACTGATAGACAAGTAAATATCCAACCAGTAAACGTTACGTTACTCCCTAATGAACTAGAAAATATGACCTGTACCTACGATTTACCTCCTCACTTGCGGACGAATCAATCTGCGGAAAACCCTAGAATGATGACTCAAGTAAATCTAACTACCGATCTCTATGGAAAGATAACCCACCCTGTAGAAAGTATTTTGTCTGACATACCAATGACTGATGGGCTGAATATTACAAAGCTCCTAGATTTTTTCAAGCACATTTTACAATTAAAGGACCTGCAACAACTAAGAGATAACCAGATTTTACAAGTAATTTTACCTAAATGTAGACCTCCTTTAAAAGATAGAGTGTTAGAATCCCTAAGGTATAATCACCCAGTAGAAGAACTTCATACCACCCTAATAAGACATTTCATTCCCACCGGTATCTACGAAGAATTGAAGCGAAACTTAGTACTTCGTGTACAAGGAACATACGAGAGATTAGCTCATTATATATCTGAGGTAAGAGAATCTGCTTCATTGCTACAAGTTAAATGGAGTGAACAACAGTTAGCAGACACTATCTTAGTAGGACTATCTCCCGAGGAGCGATCTCGCCTAGCACTCATGAAGCGACCAACTACTTTCACCGAACTAGAACTATGTTGTATACCAGAACAGACGCGTTTCTATGTCCCAGACTCAACACAGAGATTCTTTCCAAACTTGACTAATTGGAACTGATACCCGAACCTACCGCGATAAGCGATTCGTGAGGACATCAAAAAACCAAAGCTACCCCCATGTTTCATACTCTAGACCAAAACCCCGACAACCTACGAGCGAAGTAAATGATGAAAGAAGATGTTATAACTGTGGAAAGGCCGGACACATTAGCAAGGTATGTAAACAAAAGCGCTGCCAACAGAAAACTGACCAATCAAAAAAGCATGTGAAGCTGGAAGAACGAAAATCCTACGTCTTCCGAAGCACCAGAAGGAAAGGTAACAACAATAATAATCATCGAATAAAAATAAATAGAAATAAACGCAGAGACCCTTACTTAACAAGATTTATCGAGAAGTGCAATTCTATTGGTGCATGTAAAACAAGTATATGCCAACTACCCTATGTACAGATAGACCTTGGAGTAACGAATACCCTTGGTTTAATTGATTCCGGATCTACCCGTAGTATAATTAGTAAACAGTTAGCCACCATATTAGCTAATCATAATCTGATTAAACGTAGCCAAAACGTGAACATAAAGTGTACCACCGCAAATAAACAAAACCTAAAGATATCGCGCAGTATTATGGTGAAATTAAAAATAAAGAATTTTACTTGGTATGTTCCTCTACTAGTAGCTGAAGAGTTAGGACAAAACTTAATATTAGGCGCGGATTTTATAAGAAAAACTGGCTTAATCCTTGATATATATGCAAAACAATATTTCTTCAGATTTGATCGTACTCGAAAATATCAGTTCGATTCAGAGTTAAGTAATGACACTATTTGTGAAACCGCAACTATTCATTCAGAGCATCAAGAATCGAGTCTGAGTCATTTAAAAGGAAATGAGAGACTAAGAATTCAAAAGTTAATAAAAGAAAATTTTCTACTGTACTCACCCCCAAGTTAGGATTAACTCATTTAATTGAATATAAAATAAATCTTAGTGACAACAAGGTAATACGACTCCACCCATACAAATTATCACCGCCCAAGATGGAAATAATGAGAAACCACATTAACAAACTCCTTGATCAGCACGTCATAGAACCGTCAACTTCTCCATACTCATCACCTGCATTCCTAGTACCAAAAGGAACTGACAAACATAGACTAGTCGTGGATTATAGACAGCTAAATAAGAGTATAGAATTTGAATCGATACCACTGCCCGACATTCACAGCGCATTTCACTATTTTACAAGAGCGAAAATTTTCACTATAATGGACCTCAACCAAGCATTCCACCAGATCCCACTAGCTGAGGAATCAAAACATTTAACTGCTTTTGCTGTGCCATTTAATCTATATCAATTCACGAGAATACCATTCGGTATATCACAAGGAAGTTCAGTATGTAGCAGACTGTTAGAAAAAATTTTCCATAACGTTAAATTTAAATTTGTATATCATTATCTTGACGATATAGTAGTATATAGTGAGTCAATGGATCAACATATTGATCACTTGCGTGAAGTATTATCCAGGTTAAAGAAAGCTGGACTGACCGTAAACCCGAGTAAAGTTAATTTCGCAGTAAAACAATTCTCCTTCTTAGGTCACATAGTATCAGCCAAAGGTAAGGTTAGCATCGATCCCGAACGTACATGCGCAATCCGAGAATTCTTACCGCCGAGAGACGCCAAAGGTATAGCTCGATTTTTAGGTATGATTAATTATTTTCATAAGTACATACCCCACTTAGCGGATATAGCAGCCCCATTGAATGCTTTAAGAAAGAAAGGAATGAAATTCGAGTGGACTACTCAACACCAAGAAGCGTTTGAAACACTTTAAGAAAGCATAATATCCCCACCTGTATTGCAGTTAGCGGATTTCAGTAAACCATTTGTCGTACAGACTGACAGTTCAAGTGTAGCATTAGGAGCCGTAATATATCAGGAAATAAATAATACTAGACTCCCGATCAGCTATGCATCCCGTACGCTGACCGAGCAAGAAAGGAAGTTCTCAGCCTACGAACTTGAATGTTTAGCCGTAGTATTCGCCTTTGATAAATTCAAACCATTTTTGGAATACAAAGAATTTCTACTAGAAACCGATAATCAAGCTTTATCATGGTTATTGAATCACCCAAAACAATTAGGTCGTATCGGAAGATGGGTGTTAAGATTAAATTGCTACAAGTTCAAAGTGCAACATATTCGTGGTACTCAAAATGTAGTAGCCGATACTCTATCCCGCATGTTCCAACTACCCAATACAAAATCTGGCGAAGACAATATTGAAACCACTACCGTTAATACGCTAATTACTAACTTTCCCCTTGCATTTAAGGATATCGCATATCGCCAACAACAAGATCCGAAATTGTGCAAAATAATAGAACAAATAGAAAAAGGAAACCATTCTGACAAATATGCCTTGAGTAAAAGAGTACTTTGTTCTAAAAAGGCAAACGGAAAATTACTGAGAATAATCGCCCCGGAAATAATCAAACCCATGTTAATGGACTACTACCATTCATCGACAATTGGAGCTCATAAGGGAATTAGGAAAACTATACACCGTATTCGCAAGGAATACCACTGGGAAAACATGAACAGTGAAATAAAAAATTTCGTAAAAGAATGCGAAATCTGTGCCCTGAGCAAGCCAGCAAGATCAGTCAAGTCGGAAAATTAATCTCCGAAATACCTACCACCCCCTTCTTGAAGATATACATAGACTATTCTGGACCTTATCCCCGTTCTAAATCCGGAAATACTATGCTATTAATTTGTGTAGACTCCTTCACTAAATTCGTGTGGATGTATCCTATGCGACGTGCATTAGCATCTACGACAATTAAAATTCTACAAGAAAGACTATTTAAAGATTATGGTTCACCTTTAAACCTAATATCTGACAATGGACCCCAGTTTAAGTCGAAAGAATTTAACGACATGTGTTTTAAATTAGGGATAAATCATATTACCGTGACCGAGTACAGACCGCAAGGAAACCTAGCAGAAAGATACTTGCGTAACTTAAAATCAGCATTAATATCTTATCATGCTAAAGACCAGACAACCTGGGATCAAAATATTTCATGGATACAATTTGCGTTCAACTCAGCGTATCATGAAGGACATAAATCAACACCATTTGATTTACTGTACAAGTATAAACCCAACCATCCTTTAACCACAAAGTGGAAAATCCATGAGTTATTACCACGCGACATAAATGGGAATAACATACGAAAAATATGGAATGAAGCTCGTGCAAATTTGAGAGCAAATTTACAAAAATCAAGGAAGTATCATGAGCAGAACAATAGGCAAATAGAGTATAAAGTAGGTGATTTAGTAATGTATAAAACTCATCCTATGAATAAAGCCGTTGATAGGACCACTTCAAAACTATCATATCGATGGTGTGGCCCCTACCAAATTCATAAGTTCATCACCCCTGTTACTGTAGCTCTGTATGAACACAATACAGAAAACTACGTTCGCAGAAGCCATCTGTCTCAAATAAAAAAATGTTTTTCGTGTCAAAATACAGAAGAACGACTACGAGAAAGATAGAAAACCGAGAATACTAATTAAGTATTGAGAATAATATGTTGTATATACTTATACCGAAATACTATAAGATTTTGCAACATCCTATACCATAAGTGAGTATAAACTCAAAACCCCTCGTACGAACACTAGCGAGGCCTGATCAACCTTAGCTAATGTCCTGCGAGAATGATATAATACATGAGAAGTCAGTTGACGATGACAATGAAGATGATGAGAGAGAAAGAAAGAAAAATAATCCGTAGCGCAGTAAACTAAAAGTAATTCGATTGTTATTACAATACGTGATTATTATTAGTAACATACTCATGAGTAGAACTCCGTAAAACGAGTGATGAATTAAAAAAAAAACCGGTAGTAGATGTAAGAATTAAAATAAGGTAGATTTACGTTTTGTGTATTTTATGTGTAGTAGATGTATTAGAATTTAAATTTTGTGTAAGTGTAAGATAATCAATTGCTGAATAGAAATAATTTGAGAGAGAGAAATTTCAGAATGAGATTCTGTGTCCAAATATAATTGTTTATTAGATTTTCTATGATTACCCCACCACCCCGTTTTCATAGTTAGGTGCAGGAGGATGTGACGATTTTAAAAAATATAGTAAATCGCACAAAAATTTTTTAATTTCTAACAAGTAAGAGTATTATCCACCCTTACCTATACCCAGATTCCTGAATCAACTTGAAATTGTCCCGTACCAACACGCAAAGAAAGGTGTTAATTAAATAATAATAATAATTACGTTAATTATTTAAAATACGACTATATAAATAAGGAAATCTCTAATTCGTAACAAAGTTAACGTAAAGTATTTACATTCTAATTGATGAATAATTAATAATAAAAGAACGAACTATTTTCTCAGTGCGTAAATACGCGCCAGCTTACTGACCCCTCGCCCCTAAACTATGCACGCAGTCGCCAGTAGAACTTCGACATGTAAAGATGTGAGTTTTGTGTTGTCCACATACACATAGGTGTATGCCGTTAAAAACATATCCAGTTTGAGGTGATTTTATTTTCAAGAATGTAGTGTGGAAAATAATAACAAAAATAAATAGTGTAGTGTGTGTAGAGTTATAAAAAATATAAAGAAAGGAAAACTTAGCCGACACATCTCTTTTAAAAAATAAAACTAAGTTGTAAGATATGTAACTTACCAGACTTTAGTACTGCAAAGTAAGAACTATAAGGTGTAGAATGTGAACTACAAACTCCGGTCGTAGAAAGCTCAAACTACAACAGTATGAACTTCAAGTAAAAATCCGATCGTCGAGACCAGATGTAATCAACCCGATGTAGCTTCAAGAGGAACCACGTACACCACCCTAGAAGACGACAGAAGATGACCACCAAGGAGCCAACCCCAACCTCATGTTAAATTCAGGTGATATCCAAACACAACATTTGTACATATTCGTTTCAATAAGAGAAGTAACAAAAGAACACTAAAGAACTTTTAATAATGTAAAGAATAACTTATCAGATTTGTAATTTTTGTAATGAAGTAGTAGTAACAGCACTATATCTAAATGTAAGGTAATTCTGTAGTTTTCAACCAATATTATTCTTCCAATAATTGAAACTGTATTTATTTCCTGCAAATAGATAATATCTTACTCTTACCTTTCGGATTGGGGTCCAAAGTCTTTCAGACGAAAACAGCTGCAAACAGGGTTACTTAGGTTGGCGTTACGAAATATAAGAACACAGTTTATGCTGGCTAAAATAACTAATTTGGATTTTATTTAATGAAATTATATAAAGTTTTACAGTTACGCAAGAACGTATCAAATTCTATCCTGGTTGATTACTACATTGATCAAAAGTTTCTTTAGTTTCCTGTTATATGGAAATCACATATAAAGTATCGATATATCTAAATGAGAAAAACAGTTCTTACAATTACTATATTTTATGACTACAGCAAGGTTTTAAACTGTTTAGTACCCAGTACTTTGTCTCACGCACTCATTCATACTTTTTACATTTTTATCTTTTAACCCCGTTCTTAGAGCTCTGTGTTTATTTTTATTTCATGGATTTATAAAATTCATTTTATAGTGTGAAGGGTACTTAACCAATCCACGGCGTTTTTAACAGTTTCATCACCGTCACAGGTTACTCACGGTATCACTCATCACTCCGAACTGTCATTTATGAAGGTTTTTGCTTCACAGTACACTCCGACTTCTTTAGTTTAAAATGCATATTAGTTGTAGGTATCCAAGTCACGTATGAACAGTAAATTATTATAAATAAATCACCTTATATCCGTCGTGTGACTTCGTTACATCGATTAAAATGACGCGTTTCGGAACATCTGTTCCATCATCAGATAAAATCGCTCTATTGAGGTCGTTGAACGTTAAAAACACATGTTACACATAATTGTCCACTATGTAATTCGCTTGCTTCCTAAATGGTGCGCACCACGACGAAGCCGATCGGACACTGAACTATTATCTGAGTGATTACGCCTAAGCAGGTTCAAAGCTGTATCGTATAGCGGGTTGGATTTAAAATTTAAGTGGTCATTCAATATGAAGTCTCGGCTGTTTATGTTATTATATGCTTTGTATATTTCGAACTCCTCTATTGCGTCCATGTAACGGCCTTTGTTGCACACATGTAGGGGTATTAAATTAGATTTAAAATCAGTATAATTATGATTGTGTAAGATTAAGTGGCGGGCAAAGTTGGACTTGATATTATTTAACAAAGTGAGATTATTTAGGTGACGTTTTGGTGTGTGTTCTTTAAATCGTTTGAGGAAACCTCTCCCCGTTTGACCAATGTAAAAACTGTTGCAGTCGTTACATGATAATTTATATATGCCGGATTTCTTTTCTAAAGGTATGGGTTTTCTATGACGTAGTATTTTTAATAGACTATTGTTTGTTTTGAAGGTAGCAGTAATATTCAATTTATTAAATGTGGAGGTTAGAATCTTTGGCATTATATTTGTGTATGCGGTAGAAATAAATGTTATTTTTGTATCCTTATTTATTGGGGGCTTGGATTTTCGAATTTTATGTTTCTTGATGAGATTATCAATCAACGTGTTTTGGTAACCATTAGCTAAAGCTATATGTTTAATGGTATTCACCTCCTCACGGTAATCATCATCACTGAGAGGTACTGCCAACAATCTGCGGATAAAGTAATTATAAGCTGCCAACTTTTGCGAAAATGGATGATAAGAGTCAGCATGTATTGTCACATCAGTGATAGTCGGTTTTCTATAAATATTAAATTTCAATTTATTTACGTGTTTAGTGACAGACAAATCTAAAAAATTCAATTTATTATCCACTTCAGTTTCCAACGTGAATTGAATGTTTTTATTAATATTATTCATATAATGTTTTAGGTTTTCGATCTGTCGTACAGTACCATTGAAAATTAGAAAGGTATCGTCTACATAACGTGCATAAAATATTATATCATTTTTGTATTTGTTATGTGAGAGCAAATGAGAGTTTTCATAAAAATTCAAGTAAACGTCAGCCAATAGACCAGAGAGAGGTGAACCCATGGCCAATCCATCGTCCTGAATGAAAAATTGGTTATTGAAAGCAAAGTAATTTTGTTCTAAGATAGTTTCAAGTAAACCAATTAACTCGTTTATCGTCTGTATATTTAATTTATTATTCTCTAATAAATTTTCTTTTAAGATATTTAGTGTTTCCTTTACTGGTATGTTGGTATACAAATTTACTATATCAAACGATGCTAACTTATAATTAGGTAGTATATCAACATTTTTACATTTATTAATAAAATCCGTGTTGTTTGTGACACTATGATTGTTCTTTAAATTTATGCTTTCTTTGATTACTTTGACGAGTTTTTTAGCTGTTTTGTATGCGGGCGCTGTGGTAAAATTAACGAGTGGTCTGACCGGTATGTCGTGTTTATGAATTTTGGGTAGGCCAGTGAGTTCGGGAGCTTTAGCATTAATAGGCTTCAGGAAGCGACGTGTGCATTCGCTAAACAAATTTACGCAATTATTGATTTTGTTATTCAATGTCTTGACATACATATCAGTAGGATCAGATTTCAAGGTTCTAATATTATTGTTTGAAATAAAGTCGTTTACTTTCGTTTTATACACGTCAAAGTCCATGACAACAAGAGTATTCCCCTTATCTGCCTTAGTAATTAGAGCATTATTATCAACTAATTTAGCTTTTATTTGTTTCAATAACTTAAACTCGTTGGAAAATCCAACGAGTTTAAGTTAATTTTTCCAACGAGTTTAAGTTATTGAAACAAATAAAAGCTAAATTAGTTGATAATAATGCTCTAATTACTAAGGCAGATAAGGGGAATACTCTTGTTGTCATGGACTTTGACGTGTATAAAACGAAAGTAAACGACTTTATTTCAAACAATAATATTAGAACCTTGAAATCTGATCCTACTGATATGTATGTCAAGACATTGAATAACAAAATCAATAATTGCGTAAATTTGTTTAGCGAATGCACACGTCGCTTCCTGAAGCCTATTAATGCTAAAGCTCCCGAACTCACTGGCCTACCCAAAATTCATAAACACGACATACCGGTCAGACCACTCGTTAATTTTACCACAGCGCCCGCATACAAAACAGCTAAAAAACTCGTCAAAGTAATCAAAGAAAGCATAAATTTAAAGAACAATCATAGTGTCACAAACAACACGGATTTTATTAATAAATGTAAAAATGTTGATATACTACCTAATTATAAGTTAGCATCGTTTGATATAGTAAATTTGTATACCAACATACCAGTAAAGGAAACACTAAATATCTTAAAAGAAAATTTATTAGAGAATAATAAATTAAATATACAGACGATAAACGAGTTAATTGGTTTACTTGAAACTATCTTAGAACAAAATTACTTTGCTTTCAATAACCAATTTTTCATTCAGGACGATGGATTGGCCATGGGTTCACCTCTCTCTGGTCTATTGGCTGACGTTTACTTGAATTTTTATGAAAACTCTCATTTGCTCTCACATAACAAATACAAAAATGATATAATATTTTATGCACGTTATGTAGACGATACCTTTCTAATTTTCAATGGTACTGTACGACAGATCGAAAACCTAAAACATTATATGAATAATATTAATAAAAACATTCAATTCACGTTGGAAACTGAAGTGGATAATAAATTGAATTTTTTAGATTTGTCTGTCACTAAACACGTAAATAAATTGAAATTTAATATTTATAGAAAACCGACTATCACTGATGTGACAATACATGCTGACTCTTATCATCCATTTTCGCAAAAGTTGGCAGCTTATAATTACTTTATCCGCAGATTGTTGGCAGTACCTCTCAGTGATGATGATTACCGTGAGGAGGTGAATACCATTAAACATATAGCTTTAGCTAATGGTTACCAAAACACGTTGATTGATAATCTCATCAAGAAACATAAAATTCGAAAATCCAAGCCCCCAATAAATAAGGATACAAAAATAACATTTATTTCTACCGCATACACAAATATAATGCCAAAGATTCTAACCTCCACATTTAATAAATTGAATATTACTGCTACCTTCAAAACAAACAATAGTCTATTAAAAATACTACGTCATAGAAAACCCATACCTTTAGAAAAGAAATCCGGCATATATAAATTATCATGTAACGACTGCAACAGTTTTTACATTGGTCAAACGGGGAGAGGTTTCCTCAAACGATTTAAAGAACACACACCAAAACGTCACCTAAATAATCTCACTTTGTTAAATAATATCAAGTCCAACTTTGCCCGCCACTTAATCTTACACAATCATAATTATACTGATTTTAAATCTAATTTAATACCCCTACATGTGTGCAACAAAGGCCGTTACATGGACGCAATAGAGGAGTTCGAAATATACAAAGCATATAATAACATAAACAGCCGAGACTTCATATTGAATGACCACTTAAATTTTAAATCCAACCCGCTATACGATACAGCTTTGAACCTGCTTAGGCGTAATCACTCAGATAATAGTTCAGTGTCCGATCGGCTTCGTCGTGGTGCGCACCATTTAGGAAGCAAGCGAATTACATAGTGGACAATTATGTGTAACATGTGTTTTTAACGTTTAACGACCTCAATAGAGCGATTTTATCTGATGATGGAACAGATGTTCCGAAACGCGTCATTTTAATCGACGTAACGAAGTCACACGACGGATATAAGGTGATTTATTTATAATAATTTACTCTTTAGTTTAACCTATTTGAGTTTAGTTTTACATTACACTTTTGGTAACATTTTGTCGGCCGACGTTATGTTGCTCGAGCACAGAGGAGATGACCGTGCTGCCCTAAATTGCAGCAGACACTTATTATATTTTTATAAGATAGGCCCATTTACTCTAGGCCTATCTTGCACGCCCGAGGCCACTATTTTTTAATGCGCGAACTGTACTATATGCTGCTGCTGGCTGTGTTGTACACTCTCTGATGACAAACTGCAGACTGGGATTCACAAAGAGCCTGCTGCCGGGTGGTTACGCAATGCGTCTGGCAGTAGTTTAGGCTAACTGTATGTATGTTGCATTGGGGCTCCACACAGGTGAAAAACTGGCAATTTGGAAAGTGATTGAATTGATGTAAAATTAAACTGGGGTGGCTCACAATTCTGTACCGTTACAATACCCCCCCAATAAGAGGTTGAAGGCCAAAGCGTTCAAACTCTTATTGCCTAAGCCGAGAGGATCAGTGAGGATATGGCGCCGCAACCCCCCTGAACACTCTACTGAAATCATGGGTTCTTACCCCCCTAGTCTGGCGACTGCGACAGCACCCATCCGATCTTACTGGACTTCTCTACTCGAGATCCCAACTCCGAAAAATCGAACAGATACCCGACCCAGTATCGCCTGACTCTAGAACATTCAATTAAAATTTAATAAACGGCCTTCCATCACTCCATATCCCACGACTGATTTGTTTCCTCTTGACCATACAGGCTCATTCTTGGCAAAGTACTGGTTCTGTTATTTGCAAAGTACTGGCTTTAGTTTAAAATAATAATATAATATTACAGTCTACTTGTAGTTATAAACAAAATAATATTCCCCGTATAATATTACCCATCCAAAATAACACCTTAATTATACAAAATGATATTAAATCCATTTAAACTTAGCTACTATAAAATTTTTTTTTTTTTTGTCCATTGGCATTTAATTTATAATTCCAATTTGAATTCAAATGAAAATTAAGTTAAGTTCATTGTTAAAAATCATCGTTTCTATTAATTTAATTACCAAATTAATTTAATTTTATTTAATTAGTAATCTCAGAATTAATTACACTTTTGAAAATGATCCTACATTCATATTACCTACATTCCATCACATCAGATGTTTCTTTTATTTCATAATAGGATTTTCCTACCAGCAATGATTCAGCAGACTACAACATTTTTGTTATTGTCACCAAGGATGTCTGTAGACATTAGTCACCACATACAACTACAACACACTTGTTTACATAAACAGTCGTCTGCAAGACTTGTTTTGTAAGCACTGTTACAAACACTCACATAGTCTAAACATTCTGGTTACCTCACCTCTAACACCTGTACTGCACTTTTCAATCTTTTAGATAACATATTTATCAATGTCTATTTCTTACAGTTCAAACCAAATATAATTTTAATTCACCTTTCAGTTATTATTACCTTTTAATTACAGTTTTCATTTAATACCATTATCTCAATTAATTTTTATTATTGAATTAAACTCTTTTCACACCTGTAAGCATTTTATTCTCTCTAATTGGTATTATGAACTTTATACTTACAGTACATTATCCACCTATTGACATGAGTACAAAATACACACCATACACACACCAATATCTCTGTGTAACCTCTGAAACATTTAACAACAATGTTATTTCATACAAACCATTAAACATTAATATCAAATCTCATAAAACAATTTAAATCCATTAGAAAACTTCAACCGTATAACATTTAAGTCAATCAAACTATTTAAACATTTCATATTATTTTAATTAAATCAATTATTGAATACAACATTTTTAATTACTTTCACTAAGTACAATAATTACAACTCATTCATTATCTTCTTTCAAATTATTTTTGTTATTTATTTAAGCTGCAAAATATTAATATTATTATTATCATCACAACAATTTCTACTACATACGTACATTATTTATCTAACATTTTATAGTACATACGATTAATTTCACTAAACATGTATTTACAATTCTTCAGCAATAATTATTCAGTTATATCACACTTCATTGTCCAAATCTGCCAGGTCAAAACCAATAAACAAGCTATTTAAAATTGTTCATTTGTTAATTTCAGCCCCCATCGTCAAAAATTAGTCTGGTCTTTATATAACACTTTTCAATTTTATTGATACGCCACCTATGGTTATTTTTTGTATTAGAACCACAAAAACTTATTTTTTCCATTATACCAAAACAATAATCTATAGGGTTACCCCCCAAAATTGTCTTATCATAAATCAAGTCGACATCAGTATTATTTGTAAAGTCTCCGTCAGTGTTTTTTGTTATTACCATTACATCATCATTACAGTCATCAACTACAATATACTCAGTGTTTACTATAATTCTCTTAATATTCATATTCTCTCTCAACTCTCTATAATCTCTATTTAACTTGAATATTTCTGTTTCTTTCTCTCTAATTTTCTCATAATTACTTTCATTGCAATACTTCTCACAACAGTTCACATTCTCATTTCATACAGAGGGCAACACAACATTATTACAATGCCTGGCTTTACCAGATACACAAAAATAATTCAAAGACCTTTTGTCTTTTACAAAAACTAAGGAGGAACCTTTGTCCTCCAACACTGCTGGTGAAACTTTTTCTTCACCTGTATCACTAGAAATTTTTGCCCTCTTTTTATGCTCTACATTTAAACTGTCTTCACTCTCTCTCTCATTCTCATTGGCATTTACTAACAACACTTCATTATCAATGTTACACTTATTTATTTTACTTTCAAAATTATCTTTCATCTCTTGAATTTGCTCATGGACTTGTATTTTGACTGTCTCTGACACTTGTGTGTTTACATTAATGATATGATTATTGAATTGTTCATTTACATCCTATCACTTGTTCTCTAAATGTATTGAAACATTCATCCATCTCATTTAAACGTTTACTAATATTATCTTCTAACTTAACACTTTGTGTATTTATTTCGTCAAAACGACTATTTATAACATCAAATTTACTATTCTGTACATCAAAACTACTCTTGACTTCGCTAACGTCACTGCTCAATTTATCAAATTTATTATTCAAACTGCACAGTGTGCTACATAGATATTTCATCATATTATCTTCAGGTTGATTATTTTCCTTAATTAATTTTGGGGTCATCTGAATCCCCGAATCATCTCTACTATTTGTTTCATTTGTAATATCTGGTTTTATTTTATTGTCCTGACTCCCATTTGGAGTCGAGTGGACCTCAATATTATGCACAACAGCCGACTCATCAAAATTGTCAACGTTAACTATTTCATTGATATCGTCACTATTCCCTGCCATTTTTTATAAATTTATAAAATGTTACATAAGAATTTCAATCTTATCCAATATTGACTTAACCCTTTTAATATATCACTATGTTTATATAATTTACCAAAACGTCGTCCTCCCTCTCAAATAACCCGTTCTGCAGCTTAATTAGGTCTGGCGAATATAGGTTGTAACCTACACTCGCATCACTGTACGGGGGCCATTGAAACTGTATTTATTTCCTGCAAATAGATAATATCTTACTCTTACCTTTCGGATTGGGGTCCACAGTCTTTCAGACGAAAACAGCTGCAAACAGGGTTACTTAGGTTGGCGTTACGAAATATAATAACATAGTTTATGCTGGCTAAAATAACTAATTTGGATTTTATTTAATGAAATTATATAAAGTTTTACAGCTACGCAAGAACGTATCAAATTCTATTCTGGTTGATTACTACATTGATCAAAAGTTTCTTTAGTTTCCTGTTATATGGAAATCACATATAAAGTATCGATATATCTGAATGAGAAAAACAATTCTTACAATTACTATATTTTATGACTACAGCAAGGTTTTAAACTGTTTAGTACCCAGTACTTTGTCTCACGCACTCATTCATACTTTTTACATTTTTATCTTTTAACCCCGTTCTTAGAGCTCTGTGTTTATTTTTATTTCATGGATTTATAAAATTCATTTTATAGTGTGAAGGGTACTTAACCAATCCACGGCGTTTTTAACAGTTTCATCACCGTCACAAGTTACTCACGGTATCACTCATCACTCCGAACTGTCATTTATGAAGGTTTTGCTTCACAGTACACTCCGACTTCTTTAGTTTAACCTATTTGAGTTTAGTTTTACATTACACTTTTGGTAACATTTTGTCGGCCGACTTTATGTTGCTCGAGCACAGAGGAGATGACCGTGCTGCCCTAAATTGCAGCAGACACTTATTATATTTTTATAAGATAGGCCCATTTACTCTAGGCCTATCTTGCACGCCCGAGGCCACTATTTTTTAATGCGCGAACTGTACTATATGCTGCTGCTGGCTGTGTTGTACACTCTCTGATGACAAACTGCAGACTGGGATTCACAAAGAGCCTGCTGCCGGGTGGTTACACAATACGTCTGGCAGTTGTTTAGGCTAACTGTATGTATGTTGCATTGGGGCTCCACACAGGTGAAAAACTGGCAATTTGGAAAGTGATTGAATTGATGTAAAATTAAACTGGGGTGGCTCACAATTCTGTACCGTTACATAATTTGGTTAAAATTGTGATAAATTAATTTTTAACAAAGTTCAGACCCGGATCCGAGGTACTTAAAACAACATCTAGATGAGTACTTTTAGATAAAAGGAATAATACACTTAATATTTTTAAAGCATTAAAAGCAGAATTTGCTAGAGTAATTCTTTTTGAAAAACAAAGTAAATCATGAAATTTGAATAGTAATAAAGAGATGTTTTTGCTAACACCAAGTGAGTGAATAAATTTGTGCAATCCTTGTCTATTTCCTATGTAAAAGTTGTGTTGTAATTTGTTGGTAAGGAAGTTTTACTAACAACGGCAGCTAGTTTAATTAACTGGTAACGAATTGAACTAGTTCCCGACTTTTGTGTTGTCTTAACAAGGGAGACGTCACAAACTGTTCCGCTAAACTCTGAAAAGATCATTTTTAGAACTGAGGTAGACAGTAAAATTGAAAGTTAAGGGCATATGTGCAGAAACCAATTTAGGGATGGATGAGTCCACTTTGAAATTGTGAATGGCAGGAGGGTAAAGGAGAATCAGCTGGTATGTAAGTGAAGGTGTTGCCAACTTTGCGTGTGATGTTTTAGTTACCCGTACATTGTTAGTTACTGTATGATGTACTATCTCAGTATTGCATTTGTTATTACTATTTCAATTTATTATTAATTATATAGTTGTTTTACAGTCACTCATTTTTATTAGTTATTTAATTTTTTAGTTAATTTCTATTGGTAGTTTTATTTTATAATTACGTATTATCATAATTATTTGTGTTATACAGTAATTAGATTTGACAAAATGGATACTTCTCCTTCAACTAGCAAAGACAGGAAAGTTATTCATAGTAAAGCACGGGAAGTAATAATACACAGTTTTTTGTTGTCCAGGATTAAAAAGATTCTTGCAATTAAATTCCAAGAACGCGTTCTTTTATGTAATTATAGACTGTAGAGTAGGGTGGGCCGAAAAATAAAAAAATTAATATTTTGAAGTGCTATACCACGGAAAACTTGCCTCTAGAACAGTTATGTGTAAATAAAAAAGGTAAATTATATTATCTTACACCTGGTGGTAGCGCATTAGCCTGAAACTTTGAGAAAATATACAAATTTCGTACTTTTTCCAAAAAATAAAGTAGAGATAAGAACTCCAGGTACAATCAATTATCGGCTCATTTTAGTAGTACAACATGTAGTAAGGATAAGTAAATTGAAAAATAATACATTTTATTTATTTTATTAGTACATTAAACTTCAAAAACAACATAAAAAACCAAAATTGACATATTTTAAAGAATCAAATAAAATTTTATTTTCTGTCACTTGGAATGTTTAGTTTGTAAGCCAATGTAGTCTTTTACTTGTCTTATTCAAGTAGTTTGAATTTAGATTTGCTTGAAAAACTTTGCATTGATGATCTTGAAAGAAGCGTCGTTCTTATAAAACCATCTCTTGAACTAAATCCAACCACCTTTTGAGATGCCTCGGTGACAAGCTTGACGC
Organism: Magicicada septendecula; assembly: GCA_034769895.1. NCBI lineage: Eukaryota > Metazoa > Arthropoda > Insecta > Hemiptera > Cicadidae > Magicicada > Magicicada septendecula. The sequence continues at coordinate 453,796,289 of CM068373.1, forward strand.
ATCGTTCTACTGCTTGGGTATGACATGGGAATTTGTTAAAGTTCCATTCAGCTGCTGTTCCACTTGATTTGACCTTAGACCAAATCTCTTGATCGGTGATCGCACCAAAGGTGGTGGTGAAAGTGTATTAGTGCCCCAGTGAATCATTTCGATATGGTCCTTAGCTTGGAAATTGATTTTGGGTGTTTGGAAACTCCTGATTGACTTCCTTTTAGAAGCTACGTTTCTAGCCTTTATAATTCTTCTATAACCCAACTCTCTTACATGATCCCTTTTATCTACTATCATACTCAAAAGTAAGTTTTCTGGATGGGCAAAAAATGTGTTTCTAACTTAAGAATTTTTTACCTTGTATAATCCACTATGCGATCTCAGTTTTTTATATTGTAGCGTGACAGATAATCCACACAAATGCATTACTCAATGATCATTAATAAAGCTCTAATATATGGAATATCCAGATGAGAATTAATTAAAATGCACTATTTAATAATATATTCACAAGAAAGGTTAAATAAAGAAAAATTCTGCAAATAATATAATATAATACAAATTTAAAAACCCAGGAAACTAAAAATGATAACAACAAAATTACCCAGGTAAGATAGAAGCAGGCAATTAATATACCCCGACAAGGAAACCAGACTAGAAGAAACCAAGGCATACACAGCGAAAAACTACTGAAGACAGAAGAAAGAAGAACAATCAAAACTAAAGAAGAACAAACCAAAGCTAAATCTACTGAAGAAAGAAGAATAATTAAAACCAAAGAAGAAAGAAGACTAATTAAAACTACTATTACTGAAGAAAGAAGACTAATTAAAACTACTACTACAGAAGAAGGAAGAAAGAAGAACAATCAAAGCTACTGAAGACAGAAGAAAGAAGAATAATTAAAACCAAACAAGAAAGAAGACTAATTAAAACTACTACTACAGAAGAAGGAAGAAAGAAGAACAATCAAATCTACTGAAGAAAGAAGAATAATTAAAACCAAAGAAGAAAGAAGGCTAATTAAAACTACTATTACTGAAGAAAGAAGAAAGAAGACTAATTAAAACTACTACTACAGAAGAAGGAAGAAAGAAGAACAATCAAAGCTACTGAAGACAGAAGAAAGAAGAATAATTAAAACTAGAGAAGAAAGAAGACTAATTAAAACTACTACTACTGAAGAAGGAAGAAAGAAGAATAAAACTCAAAGAAGAAAGAAGAAGAATCCCAAACTAAATCTACTGAAGAAGGAAGAAAGAAGAACAATCAAAGCTACTGAAGACAGAAGAAAGAAGAATAATTAAAACTAGAGAAGAAAGAAGACTAATTAAAACTACTACTACTGAAGAAGGAAGAAAGAAGAATAATTAAAACTCAAAGAAGAAAGAAGAATAATCCCAAACTAAATCTACTGAAGGAAGAAAGAAGAACAATCAAAGCTACTGAAGACAGAAGAAAGAAGAATAATTAAAACCAAAGAAGACAGAAGACTAATTAAAACTACTACTAGAGAAGAAGGAAGACAGAAGAACAATCAAAGCTACTGAAGAAAGAAGAAAGAAAACTAATTAAAACGAGAGAAGAAAGAAGAATAAACCAAATTTACTGAAGACAGAAGAAAGAAGAATAACTCAAAACCAAAATTACAGAAGAAAGAAGAAACAAGACTAATTAAAACTAAAGAAGAAAGAAGAATAAACCAAAACTACTACTACTGAAGAAAGAAGACTAATTAAAACTACTGAAGAAAGAAGAAAGAAGAACAATCAAAGCTACTGAAGAGAGAAGAAGGAAGAAAACCAAAACTACTACTACTGAAGAAGGAAGAAAGAAGAATAATCCAAAACCAAATCTACTGAAGAAAGAAGAATAATTAAGACGACCCATATAAAACAAAAACCCCATAGGGAAAGAACCCCCAAAAAACCCCAAAATCAATGAATGTCCAAAGAGAAAGTATAACACCCTAAAAAACCATATCACTGTAAAACTGACAAAAAACTAAAAGTGTTAGTAGTATTAAATATTAGTGCATTCAAAAAGTTATTGTTTAGTTTGTATAAACAAACCTTCACAGTTCCCCCATGGTTGAATATTTCATGTTAAAAACTAGAGAAAGACTAGTAAATATATTGATAATTCACCATAGACAAGTGCAAGTGATCAAATTATAAATAATAAACTTTAAAAAGGTGCATGAGTTACAGTACAAAGTAACAAACTTTAAGTTTTATGAACAGTGTCTACTTTGATAATGAAATAGTAATGTTACTAATAAAAAGCTACTAAAGCTGTATGAACATTCCATAGAATGGAATATAACTTAGATAGCCAGGGTTATACTTTAAGAGGGGGCATACATCTTATAAAATGGGGAATTACAGAACAAACTGTTTATGATGAAGTTTATAGAAGGTGTTAACAATTATATATGGAACCAGGATGTTAGGTTCCTATTACATATAACATTTAGATAAGTAAGGATTAGTCATAAGAAATATTAGTATTATAATTGTTATTTTATTGTTCATTTTAATTTAGGAATGCACTATCTAAAAATAGATATCATTCCAATGTTGTAGAAATACCTTTTATTATGTTATTAGGTGATATACCAAAACAATGTTATTCAGAACACCAGTTTTATATATCTAGGTGTTATATTTTAATTGTATAATCTATAATTACTGTTATGCCAGCTCAAAGAACTAATTTTTAATCAAATATATCAGAATCAGAAGTCAGAGAAGGAAATAAAATAATTATATTAGTAGAACATTTGGAAATTAGCCACACATCAGATCTAGGCCAAAGAATAAATTTAAACTGCAGAATAATTAACAAACCTAGTCTTCTAAACCAGATAAAATGACAATATTTAGGCAAGATAAACTCAACATATTAAATACTATGTAAATAAGGCTTTCTAGAGATATGGTCATTATATGAGTAAAATTATTTAATTGTCTAATAAGATACCATTAAAACTGAAATAGATTCACTGACATTATCCTAAGGGGAGTCATATACAAATGAATTATATTAAAAAACCATCATTAGTATACTAAATTGCAATAAAATAAGTGAGAATTGATAATTATACAAATTTCAGATTTAATAGAATAATAATTATATTAGGGAAAATGGCTATTATTTACATAGAAGACAGGAAGTATAATTTTAGGCCTACCTCCCAAAAAATTATAAGAAATATAATTTTCAGATAAAACTTTGTAATACTAACTTAATTAATATCAAAATAAGTAGAATAGAATAGTGAAAACGAATATGTATTTTATATTTCAAACAGTTAACTAATAACAAATTTATTTTATGAACATAATGTACATTTTTAAAGTGTATCGGAAGTTATGGCAATTTCAAACAATGTATGAGATATATTATATAGGCTAAGATTTTCATGAGACGAAGGAAATACAGACAGTTCATTATTATACCTCGAAGAGAGCACTTCTTGTGAATATTTGATTGAACCAACCTTTAATGGCCGTTATGTTATAACGAAGTTCGGAATCATTTTATGTAAAACTAAATTTTTAACTATTTTAATGAAAGTGAAGTGGTGAAGTTGATCCATGAACTACATAACACCTATAAACGAAATCACATATAACTAATTACATGAAATAACACTGAAATCGCATCAAACACCAAGTGAAAATTCGAGGTTAACTGACACGCACAAACATCGGTAGATATACCCATTTAACAACAGTTTTACACAAAGTGAACGATTCCATGATACACCAGTGACAATAAACTATACCCCAGAAGATCATATACCGTTGCGAAGAACATTTAACCGAAGAAGGGACATATTATCTCAACAAGTACGTTGTTTACATTAGAAGCTTTCAATGCGCATGCGTCAGGCGGCCATTCTGATCCAGTTCCGTCACCTCAATTAGAGATGACTAGACTGCTTTCTGGTTTGAACAAAATTATATATAAACTTTTATTATTAATAATTACCAGTATATTGTTTAAATTTAAGACCTTTTTTGAATTGTAAGTGTTATACTTTCATGTCCCTGACCTTCTCTGGCTTTTTATATAAATAACCGTTCAAAGAACCTGTTTAAATAATACAATTGTAAAACTTCTAATATCGACCGACCCTGAGCGAGTCGATATGGCTTATAACCTCGATTAATTAATCGACCAACCTTATTATTGTATTTAATAAACGTTTTTGTTTGTTTTTTGGTAAATTGGAGTTGATTTCTCTTATAAAAGGACATAATCATTAATTAACCAAGAAAAATAGATAATCTTTAAAGGCAGTATATGCGAAACTACAACATTTCAAGAGTAAGAAGAAGAGAGCCGTTTTCGCCTAACTTGAAGTTAATTGGATTATCTTTTTAACAAATTTACTGAACAGAAATTTATTACCAAATTAAACACCTTACTATTATAATTATAATTACGATCCACAACCTCAATTTATTCCTAAATATTAAGCACATAAATACCTCGAAAATATTTTTTCCGAAATTATTTTTTTTTTATAAATATAAATTTTAAATTTATATTTTATTTCAATTTGCTACACAGCAAAATACACTTTATTTAATTGATGGTAATAACATCCCAATTACCAATAACAAAGACCAGGAACTTTACCAAATCGACGATTCCCAGAGCGGAACGTCACTACTACACATACACACCATAAAAATTATCCTGGGTAATATTATACCAGAACACTATACAATTACAATTATAGTATGGTTGTATTACCAAAGCGAAGATCAACAGTGAGAGCTTAGAAGACAAGAAGATATTAGCTACGTACTACACACATTCTTACATTGAAGGAGGAGGACCACACCGTATTATTACAAAATTGGCGTCCAACTAAAGGGCTGTAATTAGGGGTTGAAAGGTGGTAATTACTTACCCAATTCCTAATTCAGCTTGGCAGCGGTTAGTCAGCCAGGGAATCAGGGAAGATGATGCGTCGTGCCACATCAAAGAAGAGAGCGGCGGAGGCCGAGAAAGAACTCGATATGGAGGATAAGGAGGCGACCCCAGTGGAGGACGTGGAAAGGATATTAGAACGGGTGGAACATAAACAACCAGCACCACCCGAGAAACAACCCGAAGTACCCACTCAAACAGGGGACATCCACGTCCAAGACCAGGAAATAGAAAAAACTAAGACTACAAAGGAAAGTAAAATGGACAAATTAATGGAGATGTTCATGCAAATGAGAGAAGATTTGAAAAAGGACATGGAAGAGAACAGCAAAGAATTGAAAAAGGACATAGGAGAGACCAGTAAGAAAATGGATTCAACCAAGGAAGAATTAAGCAAGAAAATGGATTCCACCGAAGAAAACTTGAACAAGAAAATGGATTCTACTATAGAAGAAAATAATAAAAGGTTAGAAGATTTGAAGAATGATAACCAATCTTTAAAAGAAGAATTGAAGAAGGACAACCTAGCAACAAAGGAAGAATTGAAGAAGGACAACCAAGCAATAAAGGAAGAATTGAGTAAAAAGATTGAAAACACCAATAGAAGAATTGAGGAAACCAGTAAAAAGGTGGAAAAGAAAATGGAAGAAAATAAGAAGAATCTGGAAGAAAAGATGGAAGAAACCAATAAGAAAATCGAAAGTGATCATCAACAGTTGAGGGAAGAGTTAAGAGAAGATAACCAACTGTTACGGGAAGTGAACCAGGAGAATCTAGACAAATTAGACGAACGAATGGAACTATTAAGAAAGGAAATGAACCAGGAACTCAAGGAAAATAAGAAATCTATGACCAAAAGGCTGGAAGACAAAACCATAACTATAAATCAAGAGATAAGAGAAGTTGATGGAAGATGTCGGCTGACGGAAGTGGAGGTACAAGAGTTCAAGGAAGTGGTGAACACAAAGGTCACAAATCTTGAAGAGTCTACTCGCAAGAAGGCAGAAGAAAACCGAAGGGAAAGCCAGGAAGAACTCAGCAAGGTACGAACTCGAATTACAGAAAGATGCGACGGAATGGAGGAAGCAATGACTAACATCACTGGTCAAGTGAGACAGAACCAGGAGGACATGGAAGCAATTCGGAGCCGACCAACCAGCTTTACTAATATCCCAATAAACGAGAACAGAGAATGGCTTAACTTTCGCCAGTATAAAAGGAAGCCAATGGAGTTCTTGGCCCGTATCGAAGAATATATGGCCAAACATAAAAGTAATCGATGGTCCAATAATCGTGAACTATTAGACGAATCATTCCGTGATATGACGGATAATTGGTGGATGGCGAACAGGAGCGAAATAACCGATTATCCGCAGTTCAAAGGTTTGTTCAAGTCTAAGTATTGGTCAGAGACCACCCAGAATTTAATAAGGGACAGCATCTGCAATGGTCGATATAGAACTCAGTTTGGCAGTACCATGACTGCGTACTTTCTTGGGAAGGTGTGCCTGGCCAAGCACCTGGAACCAGCCATACCAGAGGAATGCCTGGTGAACAAGCTCTCTTATCATTACGACGAGGAGGTCATAAGAGCTCGAAGAGGTAGTCAGATAAAGACCATACAGGCGATGACGGAGCTATTGGAGAACTATGAGAATGAAGAACATTACAGGCAGAGCAGAAGAAGAAATGAGTGGCCAGAAGTTCGAAATAATCCGTCATCAAATAATAATAGTCAACCGGTCAACAGTGGGTACCAAGGAAATAGATATAACCCGAATTACCATAATCAACACCCCACGAATGGTAATAACAACAATAATAACCACGGGAATATAAACCCGAATAATAACAGAAATAATAACGGGTTCTCTGGTAATCGAGGTAATTATTACTCGAATAATTATGTAAATAGACAAAGAAACACCAATCCTACCAATAACACCGAGCGGTTTGACAATAACAATAGGGGTCACCCTAATCCCAATAACAACAACAACCGGTTCTCCCGACCACGGGTAAATTTTATACGGGCGGAAGGAAACAACCATCGCAGATATAACCAGCAACGACGGAGCAGCGTACACGAGTACGAAGACCGAAACAGAAGCCGAGAATGGGACAACTCTAGTTATAATCTGCCAAGGCGAAGTACTAGCCTAGATGACCCGGAGCGGCGTACAAATAGGGAACCAACCTACGGACCAAGAACTGAAAGACTGGAACCTACTCAAGGTTTCCCAACTGATGCCTCTGTTGGTCCTATTAATAACCAAGATGAGGAGAATTTAAACGGGAGTAGGCAGTGATAAACCATAAGGACCTTTTGCTGCTTCTATCGCCTGGGTATGTAAAGGAATTGCCGATAGTAAATAATCCCAATAAAATTACAATCATTCGATGTAATTATTTGAAAAATATTCGAAATGAATTACTGGAGGAGGACAAAACTCTCCTCCCTATAATAAATAATGAAATAATATACATTAATGCAGAAATCGAAGGAACATTCGCACAACTAATGATCGATACTGGTGCGAATGTATCCATAATTAACACTACAGAGTTGGAGAGAATCCAAGGAAAATGTGGTAAGCTATTGCCAACCTTACCTATAAATAACATTATATTAATCGGTGCCACGGGTCGCCAAAACAAGTATCATTGAATGTCGTTAGTAAGGGTATAGCTATTAACATGGTCTTCTTAATTGCAGCAGGATTACCCTTCAACATATTAGTGGGATGTGATGTACTGAGAAGAAACTCGGCTATTATTGATTTACGAACGGAGAAGGTATCACTCTTTACCAGAGATCTAACCTGGACGGCCGATTTAGTCGGTAGTGAGATGACACTTCCCAGCAGTATCCACCAGCAAATACGTAGCATAAATTATACCAATACTAACACCATTCCTAACACTATAGTATATGAACTTACAGACGAGGATTTATGGTCCCAGAAAATACAGGAGATAAGGGATTTCCGAAGCGGAATTAATAGAGAAAAATTACCCAATACTCAAGCGAATCAGCTAATACAAATTTATGAAAGATAGCGCTCAGTATTTTCCGATGAGCCAGGCAAGGTAAGAAATTATCAATGTACCCTTCAATTCCGAGATACAGTAGAGTTTAATAGGAAATCCTACCCTATCGCACATTCTCGAAAAGAGGCAGTAAGAGCGGAAATTAATCGAATGATTAATAACGATATTATAGAACCTAGTCAACACCAGCCCTATTGTCGCAATCCCCAAGAAAAACGGCGAAGTCCGGCTTTGTTTGGATGCTCGGGAAATAAACAAGAAAATCATTAATGATAGAACATCGCCCGGTGAGATTGAGGAAATCCTGAAACGCTTCCATGGTACCCAATACTTCAGCACTTGGGATACGGTGTGCGGATACTGGCAGGTAGAGTTACACCCACAGAGTCGCCAATATCTGGCTTTCATATTCGAGGGGCGTAATTACCAATTCAAAAGATTGCCCTTCGGATTGGTAAACTCAGTTGCCATCTTTGTGACCTGCATGGACCAGATATTGGGACAAGAAGCACTTCAGTTTACAACGGTGTACGTCGACGACTTACTGATAACATCTAAGACGTGGGAGGAACACTGTTACTGCGTGGAACATGTGCTAAAAAAATTAACTGCCAGTAACGTCACGCTGAAGTTGGAAAAATCCAAGTTTATTGCCAGAGAAGTGCAATTTTTAGGGTTTAACTTGGACGATCAAGGAATCTCACCGTCGGCAGAAAAGGTAGAAGCCATCCAGAAATTCCCGGCACCCAAAAACAGGAAGCAATTGCAGTCATTCCTGGGACTCTGCAATTATTATAGAAAGTTCCAGGAACAATATTCAGAGTTAACTGCGAGGTTTCAACCTCAATTATCATCTAAAAACAAGTGGGTATGGTGTAAGGAACAAGAGGGGATTTTTCAACAAATTAAGGACAAATTTCTGGCTACTATAATACTTCGCCACCCAAACTTTAAGTTACCGTTCTTCATGAATTGCGATGCCAGCAACATCAGTTTGGGAACGACACTGTATCAAGAGGACGAGAAGGGTCAACCTCAAGTAATTAGCTTCGCGATCAGGTCTTTGAACCAATGCGAAAGGAATTACACGGTGACGGAAAAAGAATTACTGAGCGTGGTATTTGCTTGCGGTAAGTTCCGCACTTACATTCTGGGATACCCCGTTACTATCCGAACGGACCATAAATCAATTTCATTCTTAAAAAGCTGCAAACTGAACCATGGCAGACTAACAAGGTGGATACTTGCCCTTCAAGAATACCATCTACAATGGGAGTACATACCTGGTAAAAAGAATATAGTAGCGGATGTGTTATCCCGGGTTAATGTGGAAGAACAAACTTTCGAAGGGGAGAAAGAAAGCGTGCTGAAGATATATCATCTTCTGAGCACCAGAGCTGATTTAACAACAATATTAACCAACATGAGCACCCACCAACAAGCGGACCCAAAATTGAGAAACCTCAAACTTCGGTTAGAAGAAGGGGATGAAACCGTTGCTCAATATTACCAGATGAATAAACAAATATTGTTCGTTAAAACCTCCTTGAAGGAAGAGATCTGGAAGGTAATTGTTCCGACACAGATCGAAAAGGAATTGATAGTGAATTACCACATACGTTACGGGCATATGGGCGCCCTCAAGGTAATAAAAGCTCTGGAGGAGAGCTGCTATATAAAAAACATCAATAGAAAAGTCCAAATGTATATAAAGAGTTGTAAAATCTGCCAGCTGGTGAAAACTAATAATGAGAAAAAGGAGGGTGTGATGATCCCAATCACTTCCCAAGCAAAATTGGAGAAGGTGTTCCTAGACATTTGCGGACCATTTCCCCGTAGTGAAGGTCGACACCAATATCGATACCTAACCATCATAATGGACCACTTCACCAAGTATGTTAAGCTATACCCTACTAATCGAGCGACTACCCGGAAAATTCTGGGGATACTAACTGAACAATATATCCCACACCTGGGGAAACCATCTTCGATCATTACTGATCATGGAACCCAGTTTAAGGGTAGAAAATGGCGGGATACATTATTGTCAATGGGCATTCGTACATACAAGACCTTGGTCTACCATCCGAGCAGTAATCCGGCAGAGCGGGTGTTGCGAGAAGTGGGGAGGATCCTCAGGACTTATTGTCACCATCAACAAAAAAGGTGGCAAGACTATCTAGAAGCCACGGAGGAATTCCTCAACTTAGCATACCATCCAGCTATAGGGATAACCCCATATTCTGCTATGTACGAGAAACCACCCCCACGAGAGATCACAGATATCCTCGAGTTCCCCAGTAACCATGTGTACAGATTTGATAAAGCTAAATTTTATAACAAGGTGGCAGAAGACCAGTTGAAACGGCAAAATAAGTATCAAAAGGCCAGTGGTAAATTAATAATATATGAAAAGGGAGAAAAAATTTTATTAAGAAATCGAGAATTACCCAGCACACTGGAAGGAATAACGAAGAAGTTATTGCTATTATACATCGGACCATATATAATATCCAATGTGAAAAATAATAATACCTATGAAATCAAAGAAATCGATTCAGAAAGGATAAAGGGAGTATATAACCAGGCTTCCATGAAAAAATATTATGAGTAATTGAATGTATGGAAGAAAGAATTTAAAAGTAAAAATTCAAAAATGAAGTAATGACTACTTACTACCTATTATTTAGAAAACCATTTATGAATCAAAAAGAAAATGAATTTTGAATTAAACCACAAAATTCAGAAACCCAAGTAAGAACAACTTACTACCTTATCTTAAAAACAACTTTTAGAAATGAACAAGAAGAAAAAGAATTTGGATAACACATTACAAACAATTATATATGGAACCAATTCTGAAAAACTTTCAAGAATAAAGAAATGGCAGTACAAACCACTGATACAATTTAAATGAATAAACTTATTGTGAAGTAAAATTAATGAGAATTTTATGTCAAATAAACAGAAATATTAAACATATGGCATTAATAATAAAGGAGTGCATTTGGATAAAAAGCAAGAGCAGAATAAAATTTTGAAAAAGAAAGAAAAAACCATATATAAATAAGTCCATAAGAAAAAGATGATCATACAATAAATGTCAGTTATTAGAAAGACTATTAAAAGAGTAATTGAAAAAACATAATACTAGTGGAACGATTCACAAGAATTAAGAAAGGAACAAAAATATCATACAAAATATATGCTACCAATGACCAGAAAGAGATTGTGAGAACAGTCAAAATATGACAGAGAATTAAAAACTTTACACTGAATAATAAGTGATGATTATATTATACCAGCTTCCAACCACAAGGAGAAATAAAATGCCAGCAGAGCTAACCATTGAGAAAAAATAACTGAGATAGAAATTCACTAAGATAGAAATATTAATAGATCTGTTCGTATACGAAGTGAAATATCCAAAGATATTTAATTTTTTTTAATAGTCATAAGGTGGACTATTCTTATATAATTTTTATAAATGACTGTCTGAGATAAGTCCAGCAGTATTATTATGTATTGATCAGAGATAATTTACCTCTGTTATCAATAAATGACGTAGTATGGCCAGCAGAGTGTGAAGCCTACAGAGCCCCTCTGGACACTGCCCCAGCTAACGTATTAGGGAATTTTAGGGAATAAATATCCCAAGGATAAAGAAACAAGTTAAGAAGAAAATGGAAAAATAAAAAATAACGAACCTCAGATGACTATTACTATCAGTAAGAATCCAGTTAATAATGAAATATAGATAAGCTCAAAAATATGGGAGAAAAAATTTTTAGAAATGTGAAGGAAGTAAAGAAATATAATTTATAATATAATGTCATAAGCAATTACTTCAGACAAACTAAGTATGATCTGAACTAATCACTTCTGGAAGAGAGCAATCTGTAGCGTGACAGATAATCCACACAAATGCATTACTCAATGATCATTAATAAAGCTCTAATATATGGAATATCCAGATGAGAATTAATTAAAATGCACTATTTAATAATATATTCACAAGAAAGGTTAAATAAAGAAAAATTCTGCAAATAATATAATATAATACAAATTTAAAAACCCAGGAAACTAAAAATGATAACAAAATTACCCAGGTAAGATAGAAGCAGGCAATTAATATACCCCGACAAGGAAACCAGACTAGAAGAAACCAAGGCATACACAGCGAAAAACTACTGAAGACAGAAGAAAGAAGAACAATCAAAACTAAAGAAGAAAGAAGAACAAACCAAAGCTAAATCTACTGAAGAAAGAAGAATAATTAAAACCAAAGAAGAAAGAAGACTAATTAAAACTACTACTACAGAAGAAGGAAGAAAGAAGAACAATCAAAGCTACTGAAGACAGAAGAAAGAAGAATAATTAAAACCAAAGAAGAAAGAAGACTAATTAAAACTACTACTACAGAAGAAGGAAGAAAGAAGAACAATCAAATCTACTGAAGAAAGAAGAATAATTAAAACCAAAGAAGAAAGAAGACTAATTAAAACTACTATTACTGAAGAAAGAAGACTAATTAAAACTACTACTACAGAAGAAGGAAGAAAGAAGAACAATCAAAGCTACTGAAGACAGAAGAAAGAAGAATAATTAAAACTAGAGAAGAAAGAAGACTAATTAAAACTACTACTACTGAAGAAGGAAGAAAGAAGAATAATTAAAACTCAAAGAAGAAAGAAGAATAATCCCAAACTAAATCTACTGAAGAAGGAAGAAAGAAGAACAATCAAAGCTACTGAAGACAGAAGAAAGAAGAATAATTAAAACTAGAGAAGAAAGAAGACTAATTAAAACTACTACTACTGAAGAAGGAAGAAAGAAGAATAATTAAAACTCAAAGAAGAAAGAAGAATAATCCCAAACTAAATCTACTGAAGAAGGAAGAAAGAAGAACAATCAAAGCTACTGAAGACAGAAGAAAGAAGAATAATTAAAACCAAAGAAGAAAGAAGACTAATTAAAACTACTACTAGAGAAGAAGGAAGAAAGAAGAACAATCAAAGCTACTGAAGAAAGAAGAAAGAAAACTAATTAAAACGAGAGAAGAAAGAAGAAAGAAGAATAAAACCAAATTTACTGAAGACAGAAGAAAGAAGAATAACTCAAAACCAAAATTACAGAAGAAAGAAGAAACAAGACTAATTAAAACTAAAGAAGAAAGAAGAATAAACCAAAACTACTACTACTGAAGAAAGAAGACTAATTAAAACTACTGAAGAAAGAAGACTAATTAAAACTACTGAAGAAAGAAGAAAGAAGAACAATCAAAGCTACTGAAGAGAGAAGAAGGAAGAAAACCAAAACTACTACTACTGAAGAAGGAAGAAAGAAGAATAATCCAAAACCAAATCTACTGAAGAAAGAAGAAAGAAGAATAATTAAGACGACCCATATAAAACAAAAACCCCATAGGGAAAGAACCCCCAAAAAACCCCAAAATCAATGAATGTCCAAAGAGAAAGTATAACACCCTAAAAAACCATATCACTGTAAAACTGACAAAAAACTAAAAGTGTTAGTAGTATTAAATATTAGTGCATTCAAAAAGTTATTGTTTAGTTTGTATAAACAAACCTTCACAGTTCCCCCATGGTTGAATATTTCATGTTAAAAACTAGAGAAAGACTAGTAAATATATTGATAATTCACCATAGACAAGTGCAAGTGATCAAATTATAAATAATAAACTTTAAAAAGGTGCATGAGTTACAGTACAAAGTAACAAACTTTAAGTTTTATGAACAGTGTCTACTTTGATAATGAAATAGTAATGTTACTAATAAAAAGCTACTAAAGCTGTATGAACATTCCATAGAATGGAATATAACTTAGATAGCCAGGGTTATACTTTAAGAGGGGGCATACATCTTATAAAATGGGGAATTACAGAACAAACTGTTTATGATGAAGTTTATAGAAGGTGTTAACAATTATATATGGAACCAGGATGTTAGGTTCCTATTACATATAACATTTAGATAAGTAAGGATTAGTCATAAGAAATATTAGTATTATAATTGTTATTTTATTGTTCATTTTAATTTAGGAATGCACTATCTAAAAATAGATATCATTCCAATGTTGTAGAAATACCTTTTATTATGTTATTAGGTGATATACCAAAACAATGTTATTCAGAACACCAGTTTTATATATCTAGGTGTTATATTTTAATTGTATAATCTATAATTACTGTTATGCCAGCTCAAAGAACTAATTTTTAATCAAATATATCAGAATCAGAAGTCAGAGAAGGAAATAAAATAATTATATTAGTAAAACATTTGGAAATTAGCCACACATCAGATCTAGGCCAAAGAATAAATTTAAACTGCAGAATAATTAACAAACCTAGTCTTCTAAACCAGATAAAATGACAATATTTAGGCAAGATAAACTCAACATATTAAATACTATGTAAATAAGGCTTTCTAGAGATATGGTCATTATATGAGTAAAATTATTTAATTGTCTAATAAGATACCATTAAAACTGAAATAGATTCACTGACATTATCCTAAGGGGAGTCATATACAAATGAATTATATTAAAAAACCATCATTAGTATACTAAATTGCAATAAAATAAGTGAGAATTGATAATTATACAAATTTCAGATTTAATAGAATAATAATTATATTAGGGAAAATGGCTATTATTTACATAGAAGACAGGAAGTATAATTTTAGGCCTACCTCCCAAAAAATTATAAGAAATATAATTTTCAGATAAAACTTTGTAATACTAACTTAATTAATATCAAAATAAGTAGAATAGAATAGTGAAAACGAATATGTATTTTATATTTCAAACAGTTAACTAATAACGAATTTATTTTATGAACATAATGTACATTTTTAAAGTGTATCGGAAGTTATGGCAATTTCAAACAATGTATGAGATATATTATATAGGCTAAGATTTTCATGAGACGAAGGAAATACAGACAGTTCATTATTATACCTCGAAGAGAGCACTTCTTGTGAATATTTGATTGAACCAACCTTTAATGGCCGTTATGTTATAACGAAGTTCGGAATCATTTTATGTAAAACTAAATTTTTAACTATTTTAATGAAAGTGAAGTGGTGAAGTTGATCCATGAACTACATAACACCTATAAACGAAATCACATATAACTAATTACATGAAATAACACTGAAATCGCATCAAACACCAAGTGAAAATTCGAGGTTAACTGACACGCACAAACATCGGTAGATATACCCATTTAACAACAGTTTTACACAAAGTGAACGATTCCATGATACACCAGTGACAATAAACTATACCCCAGAAGATCATATACCGTTGCGAAGAACATTTAACCGAAGAAGGGACATATTATCTCAACAAGTACGTTGTTTACATTAGAAGCTTTCAATGCGCATGCGTCAGGCGGCCATTCTGATCCAGTTCCGTCACCTCAATTAGAGACAACTAGACTGCTTTCTGGTTTGAACAAAATTATATATAAACTTTTATTATTAATAATTACCAGTATATTGTTTAAATTTAAGACCTTTTTTGAATTGTAAGTGTTATACTTTCATGTCCCTGACCTTCTCTGGCTTTTTATATAAATAACCGTTCAAAGAACCTGTTTAAATAATACAATTGTAAAACTTCTAATATCGACCGACCCTGAGCGAGTCGATATGGCTTGTAACCTCGATTAATTATCGACCAACCTTATTATTGTATTTAATAAACGTTTTTGTTTGTTTTTTGGTAAATTGGAGTTGATTTCTCTTATAAAAGGACATAATCATTAATTAACCAAGAAAAATAGATAATCTTTAAAGGCAGTATATGCGAAACTACAACATTTCAAGAGTAAGAAGAAGAGAGCCGTTTTCGCCTAACTTGAAGTTAATTGGATTATCTTTTTAACAAATTTACTGAACAGAAATTTATTACCAAATTAAACACCTTACTATTATAATTATAATTACGATCCACAACCTCAATTTATTCCTAAATATTAAGCACATAAATACCTCGAAAATATTTTTTCCGAAATTATTTTTTTTTTATAAATATAAATTTTAAATTTATATTTTATTTCAATTTGCTACACAGCAAAATACACTTTATTTAATTGATGGTAATAACATCCCAATTACCAATAACAAAGACCAGGAACTTTACCAAATCGACGATTCCCAGAGCGGAACGTCACTACTACACATACACACCATAAAAATTATCCTGGGTAATATTATACCAGAACACTATACAATTACAATTATAGTATGGTTGTATTACCAAAGCGAAGATCAACAGTGAGAGCTTAGAAGACAAGAAGATATTAGCTACGTACTACACACATTCTTACATTGAAGGAGGAGGACCACACCGTATTATTACAAAATTGGCGTCCAACTAAAGGGCTGTAATTAGGGGTTGAAAGGTGGTAATTACTTACCCAATTCCTAATTCAGCTTGGCAGCGGTTAGTCAGCCAGGGAATCAGGGAAGATGATGCGTCGTGCCACATCAAAGAAGAGAGCGGCGGAGGCCGAGAAAGAACTCGATATGGAGGATAAGGAGGCGACCCCAGTGGAGGACGTGGAAAGGATATTAGAACGGGTGGAACATAAACAACCAGCACCACCCGAGAAACAACCCGAAGTACCCACTCAAACAGGGGACATCCACGTCCAAGACCAGGAAATAGAAAAAACTAAGACTACAAAGGAAAGTAAAATGGACAAATTAATGGAGATGTTCATGCAAATGAGAGAAGATTTGAAAAAGGACATGGAAGAGAACAGCAAAGAATTGAAAAAGGACATAGGAGAGACCAGTAAGAAAATGGATTCAACCAAGGAAGAATTAAGCAAGAAAATGGATTCCACCGAAGAAAACTTGAACAAGAAAATGGATTCTACTATAGAAGAAAATAATAAAAGGTTAGACGATTTGAAGAATGATAACCAATCTTTAAAAGAAGAATTGAAGAAGGACAACCTAGCAACAAAGGAAGAATTGAAGAAGGACAACCTAGCAACAAAGGAAGAATTGAAGAAGGACAACCAAGCAATAAAGGAAGAATTGAGTAAAAAGATTGAAAACACCAATAGAAGAATTGAGGAAACCAGTAAAAAGGTGGAAAAGAAAATGGAAGAAAATAAGAAGAATCTGGAAGAAAAGATGGAAGAAACCAATAAGAAAATCGAAAGTGATCATCAACAGTTAAGGGAAGAGTTAAGAGAAGATAACCAACTGTTACGGGAAGTGAACCAGGAGAATCTAGACAAATTAGACGAACGAATGGAACTATTAAGAAAGGAAATGAACCAGGAACTCAAGGAAAATAAGAAATCTATGACCAAAAGGCTGGAAGACAAAACCATAACTATAAATCAACAGATAAGAGAAGTTGATGGAAGATGTCGGCTGACGGAAGTGGAGGTACAAGAGTTCAAGGAAGTGGTGAACACAAAGGTCACAAATCTTGAAGAGTCTACTCGCAAGAGGGCAGAAGAAAACCGAAGGGAAAGCCAGGAAGAACTCAGCAAGGTACGAACTCGAATTACAGAAAGATGGGACGGAATGGAGGAAGCAATGACTAACATCACTGGTCAAGTGAGACAGAACCAGGAGGACATGGAAGCAATTCGGAGCCGACCAACCAGCTTTACTAATATCCCAATAAACGAGAACAGAGAATGGCTTAACTTTCGCCAGTATAAAAGGAAGCCAATGGAGTTCTTGGCCCGTATCGAAGAATATATGGCCAAACATAAAAGTAATCGATGGTCCAATAATCGTGAACTATTAGACGAATCATTCCGTGATATGACGGATAATTGGTGGATGGCGAACAGGAGC
The DNA here is from genome assembly GCA_034769895.1 of Magicicada septendecula. NCBI lineage: Eukaryota > Metazoa > Arthropoda > Insecta > Hemiptera > Cicadidae > Magicicada > Magicicada septendecula. The sequence continues at coordinate 453,814,129 of CM068373.1, forward strand.
GAAATAACCGATTATCCGCAGTTCAAAGGTTTGTTCAAGTCTAAGTATTGGTCAGAGACCACCCAGAATTTAATAAGGGACAACATCTGCAATGGTCGATATAGAACTCAGTTTGGCAGTACCATGACTGCGTACTTTCTTGGGAAGGTGTGCCTGGCCAAGCACCTGGAACCAGCCATACCAGAGGAATGCCTGGTGAACAAGCTCTCTTATCATTACGACGAGGAGGTCATAAGAGCTCGAAGAGGTAGTCAGATAAAGACCATACAGGCGATGACGGAGCTATTGGAGAACTATGAGAATGAAGAATATTACAGGCAGAGCAGAAGAAGAAATGAGTGGCCAGAAGTTCGAAATAATCCGTCATCAAATAATAATAGTCAACCGGTCAACAGTGGGTACCAAGGAAATAGATATAACCCGAATTACCATAATCAACACCCCACGAATGGTAATAACAACAATAATAACCACGGGAATATAAACCCGAATAATAACAGAAATAATAACGGGTTCTCTGGTAATCGAGGTAATTATTACTCGAATAATTATGTAAATAGACAAAGAAACACCAATCCTACCAATAACACCGAGCGGTTTGACAATAACAATAGGGGTCACCCTAATCCCAATAACAACAACAACCGGTTCTCCCGACCACGGGTAAATTTTATACGGGCGGAAGGAAACAACCATCGCAGATATAACCAGCAACGACGGAGCAGCGTACACGAGTACGAAGACCGAAACAGAAGCCGAGAATGGGACAACTCTAGTTATAATCTGCCAAGGCGAAGTACTAGCCTAGATGACCCGGAGCGGCGTACAAATAGGGAACCAACCTACGGACCAAGAACTGAAAGACTGGAACCTACTCAAGGTTTCCCAACTGATGCCTCTGTTGGTCCTATTAATAACCAAGATGAGGAGAATTTAAACGGGAGTAGGCAGTGATAAACCATAAGGACCTTTTGCTGCTTCTATCGCCTGGGTATGTAAAGGAATTGCCGATAGTAAATAATCCCAATAAAATTACAATCATTCGATGTAATTATTTGAAAAATATTCGAAATGAATTACTGGAGGAGGACAAAACTCTCCTCCCTATAATAAATAATGAAATAATATACATTAATGCAGAAATCGAAGGAACATTCGCACAACTAATGATCGATACTGGTGCGAATGTATCCATAATTAACACTACAGAGTTGGAGAGAATCCAAGGAAAATGTGGTAAGCTATTGCCAACCTTACCTATAAATAACATTATATTAATCGGTGCCACGGGTCGCCAAAACAAGACAATCAGAAAACAAGTATCATTGAATGTCGTTAGTAAGGGTATAGCTATTAACATGGTCTTCTTAATTGCAGCAGGATTACCCTTCAACATATTAGTGGGATGTGATGTACTGAGAAGAAACTCGGCTATTATTGATTTACGAACGGAGAAGGTATCACTCTTTACCAGAGATCTAACCTGGACGGCCGATTTAGTCGGTAGTGAGATGACACTTCCCAGCAGTATCCACCAGCAAATACGTAGCATAAATTATACCAATACTAACACCATTCCTAACACTATAGTATATGAACTTACAGACGAGGATTTATGGTCCCAGAAAATACAGGAGATAAGGGATTTCCGAAGCGGAATTAATCGAGAAAAATTACCCAATACTCAAGCGAATCAGCTAATACAAATTTATGAAAGATAGCGCTCAGTATTTTCCGATGAGCCAGGCAAGGTAAGAAATTATCAATGTACCCTTCAATTCCGAGATACAGTAGAGTTTAATAGGAAATCCTACCCTATCGCACATTCTCGAAAAGAGGCAGTAAGAGCGGAAATTAATCGAATGATTAATAACGATATTATAGAACCTAGTCAACACCAGCCCTATTGTCGCAATCCCCAAGAAAAACGGCGAAGTCCGGCTTTGTTTGGATGCTCGGGAAATAAACAAGAAAATCATTAATGATAGAACATCGCCCGGTGAGATTGAGGAAATCCTGAAACGCTTCCATGGTACCCAATACTTCAGCACTTGGGATACGGTGTGCGGATACTGGCAGGTAGAGTTACACCCACAGAGTCGCCAATATCTGGCTTTCATATTCGAGGGGCGTAATTACCAATTCAAAAGATTGCCCTTCGGATTGGTAAACTCAGTTGCCATCTTTGTGACCTGCATGGACCAGATATTGGGACAAGAAGCACTTCAGTTTACAACGGTGTACGTCGACGACTTACTGATAACATCTAAGACGTGGGAGGAACACTGTTACCGCGTGGAACATGTGCTAAAAAAATTAACTGCCAGTAACGTCACGCTGAAGTTGGAAAAATCCAAGTTTATTGCCAGAGAAGTGCAATTTTTAGGGTTTAACTTGGACGATCAAGGAATCTCACCGTCGGCAGAAAAGGTAGAAGCCATCCAGAAATTCCCGGCACCCAAAAACAGGAAGCAATTGCAGTCATTCCTGGGACTCTGCAATTATTATAGAAAGTTCCAGGAACAATATTCAGAGTTAACTGCGAGGTTTCAACCTCAATTATCATCTAAAAACAAGTGGGTATGGTGTAAGGAACAAGAGGGGATTTTTCAACAAATTAAGGACAAATTTCTGGCTACTATAATACTTCGCCACCCAAACTTTAAGTTACCGTTCTTCATGAATTGCGATGCCAGCAACATCAGTTTGGGAACGACACTGTATCAAGAGGACGAGAAGGGTCAACCTCAAGTAATTAGCTTCGCGTTCAGGTCTTTGAACCAATGCGAAAGGAATTACACGGTGACGGAAAAAGAATTACTGAGCGTGGTATTTGCTTGCGGTAAGTTCCGCACTTACATTCTGGGATACCCCGTTACTATCCGAACGGACCATAAATCAATTTCATTCTTAAAAAGCTGCAAACTGAACCATGGCAGACTAACAAGGTGGATACTTGCCCTTCAAGAATACCATCTACAATGGGAGTACATACCTGGTAAAAAGAATATAGTAGCGGATGTGTTATCCCGGGTTAATGTGGAAGAACAAACTTTCGAAGGGGAGAAAGAAAGCGTGCTGAAGATATATCATCTTCTGAGCACCAGAGCTGATTTAACAACAATATTAACCAACATGAGCACCCACCAACAAGCGGACCCAAAATTGAGAAACCTCAAACTTCGGTTAGAAGAAGGGGATGAAACCGTTGCTCAATATTACCAGATGAATAAACAAATATTGTTCGTTAAAACCTCCTTGAAGGAAGAGATCTGGAAGGTAATTGTTCCGACACAGATCGAAAAGGAATTGATAGTGAATTACCACATACGTTACGGGCATATGGGCGCCCTCAAGGTAATAAAAGCTCTGGAGGAGAGCTGCTATATAAAAAACATCAATAGAAAAGTCCAAATGTATATAAAGAGTTGTAAAATCTGCCAGCTGGTGAAAACTAATAATGAGAAAAAGGAGGGTGTGATGATCCCAATCACTTCCCAAGCAAAATTGGAGAAGGTGTTCCTAGACATTTGCGGACCATTTCCCCGTAGTGAAGGTCGACACCAATATCGATACCTAACCATCATAATGGACCACTTCACCAAGTATGTTAAGCTATACCCTACTAATCGAGCGACTACCCGGAAAATTCTGGGGATACTAACTGAACAATATATCCCACACCTGGGGAAACCATCTTCGATCATTACTGATCATGGAACCCAGTTTAAGGGTAGAAAATGGCGGGATACATTATTGTCAATGGGCATTTGTACATACAAGACCTCGGTCTACCATCCGAGCAGTAATCCGGCAGAGCGGGTGTTGCGAGAAGTGGGGAGGATCCTCAGGACTTATTGTCACCATCAACAAAAAAGGTGGCAAGACTATCTAGAAGCCACGGAGGAATTCCTCAACTTAGCATACCATCCAGCTATAGGGATAACCCCATATTCTGCTATGTACGAGAAACCACCCCCACGAGAGATCACAGATATCCTCGAGTTCCCCAGTAACCATGTGTACAGATTTGATAAAGCTAAATTTTATAACAAGGTGGCAGAAGACCAGTTGAAACGGCAAAATAAGTATCAAAAGGCCAGTGGTAAATTAATAATATATGAAAAGGGAGAAAAAATTTTATTAAGAAATCGAGAATTACCCAGCACACTGGAAGGAATAACGAAGAAGTTATTGCTATTATACATCGGACCATATATAATATCCAATGTGAAAAATAATAATACCTATGAAATCAAAGAAATCGATTCAGAAAGGATAAAGGGAGTATATAACCAGGCTTCCATGAAAAAATATTATGAGTAATTGAATGTATGGAAGAAAGAATTTAAAAGTAAAAATTCAAAAATGAAGTAATGACTACTTACTACCTATTATTTAGAAAACCATTTATGAATCAAAAAGAAAATGAATTTTGAATTAAACCACAAAATTCAGAAACCCAAGTAAGAACAACTTACTACCTTATCTTAAAAACAACTTTTAGAAATGAACAAGAAGAAAAAGAATTTGGATAACACATTACAAACAATTATATATGGAACCAATTCTGAAAAACTTTCAAGAATAAAGAAATGGCAGTACAAACCACTGATACAATTTAAATGAATAAACTTATTGTGAAGTAAAATTAATGAGAATTTTATGTCAAATAAACAGAAATATTAAACATATGGCATTAATAATAAAGGAGTGCATTTGGATAAAAAGCAAGAGCAGAATAAAATTTTGAAAAAGAAAGAAAAAACCATATATAAATAAGTCCATAAGAAAAAGATGATCATACAATAAATGTCAGTTATTAGAAAGACTATTAAAAGAGTAATTGAAAAAACATAATACTAGTGGAACGATTCACAAGAATTAAGAAAGGAACAAAAATATCATACAAAATATATGCTACCAATGACCAGAAAGAGATTGTGAGAACAGTCAAAATATGACAGAGAATTAAAAACTTTACACTGAATAATAAGTGATGATTATATTATACCAGCTTCCAACCACAAGGAGAAATAAAATGCCAGCAGAGCTAACCATTGAGAAAAAATAACTGAGATAGAAATTCACTAAGATAGAAATATTAATAGATCTGTTCGTATACAAAGTGAAATATCCAAAGATATTTAATTTTTTTTAATAGTCATAAGGTGGACTATTCTTATATAATTTTTATAAATGACTGTCTGAGATAAGTCCAGCAGTATTATTATGTATTGATCAGAGATAATTTACCTCTGTTATCAATAAATGACGTAGTATGGCCAGCAGAGTGTGAAGCCTACAGAGCCCCTCTGGACACTGCCCCAGCTAACGTATTAGGGAATTTTAGGGAATAAATATCCCAAGGATAAAGAAACAAGTTAAGAAGAAAATGGAAAAATAAAAAATAACGAACCTCAGATGACTATTACTATCAGTAAGAATCCAGTTAATAATGAAATATAGATAAGCTCAAAAATATGGGAGAAAAAATTTTTAGAAATGTGAAGGAAGTAAAGAAATATAATTTATAATATAATGTCATAAGCAATTACTTCAGACAAACTAAGTATGATCTGAACTAATCACTTCTGGAAGAGAGCAATCTGTAGCGTGACAGATAATCCACACAAATGCATTACTCAATGATCATTAATAAAGCTCTAATATATGGAATATCCAGATGAGAATTAATTAAAATGCACTATTTAATAATATATTCACAAGAAAGGTTAAATAAAGAAAAATTCTGCAAATAATATAATATAATACAAATTTAAAAACCCAGGAAACTAAAAATGATAACAAAATTACCCAGGTAAGATAGAAGCAGGCAATTAATATACCCCGACAAGGAAACCAGACTAGAAGAAACCAAGGCATACACAGCGAAAAACTACTGAAGACAGAAGAAAGAAGAACAATCAAAACTAAAGAAGAAAGAAGAACAAACCAAAGCTAAATCTACTGAAGAAAGAAGAATAATTAAAACCAAAGAAGAAAGAAGACTAATTAAAACTACTACTACAGAAGAAGGAAGAAAGAAGAACAATCAAAGCTACTGAAGACAGAAGAAAGAAGAATAATTAAAACCAAAGAAGAAAGAAGACTAATTAAAACTACTACTACAGAAGAAGGAAGAAAGAAGAACAATCAAATCTACTGAAGAAAGAAGAATAATTAAAACCAAAGAAGAAAGAAGACTAATTAAAACTACTATTACTGAAGAAAGAAGACTAATTAAAACTACTACTACAGAAGAAGGAAGAAAGAAGAACAATCAAAGCTACTGAAGACAGAAGAAAGAAGAATAATTAAAACTAGAGAAGAAAGAAGACTAATTAAAACTACTACTACTGAAGAAGGAAGAAAGAAGAATAATTAAAACTCAAAGAAGAAAGAAGAATAATCCCAAACTAAATCTACTGAAGAAGGAAGAAAGAAGAACAATCAAAGCTACTGAAGACAGAAGAAAGAAGAATAATTAAAACTAGAGAAGAAAGAAGACTAATTAAAACTACTACTACTGAAGAAGGAAGAAAGAAGAATAATTAAAACTCAAAGAAGAAAGAAGAATAATCCCAAACTAAATCTACTGAAGAAGGAAGAAAGAAGAACAATCAAAGCTACTGAAGACAGAAGAAAGAAGAATAATTAAAACCAAAGAAGAAAGAAGACTAATTAAAACTACTACTAGAGAAGAAGGAAGAAAGAAGAACAATCAAAGCTACTGAAGAAAGAAGAAAGAAAACTAATTAAAACGAGAGAAGAAAGAAGAAAGAAGAATAAAACCAAATTTACTGAAGACAGAAGAAAGAAGAATAACTCAAAACCAAAATTACAGAAGAAAGAAGAAACAAGACTAATTAAAACTAAAGAAGAAAGAAGAATAAACCAAAACTACTACTACTGAAGAAAGAAGACTAATTAAAACTACTGAAGAAAGAAGACTAATTAAAACTACTGAAGAAAGAAGAAAGAAGAACAATCAAAGCTACTGAAGAGAGAAGAAGGAAGAAAACCAAAACTACTACTACTGAAGAAGGAAGAAAGAAGAATAATCCAAAACCAAATCTACTGAAGAAAGAAGAAAGAAGAATAATTAAGACGACCCATATAAAACAAAAACCCCATAGGGAAAGAACCCCCAAAAAACCCCAAAATCAATGAATGTCCAAAGAGAAAGTATAACACCCTAAAAAACCATATCACTGTAAAACTGACAAAAAACTAAAAGTGTTAGTAGTATTAAATATTAGTGCATTCAAAAAGTTATTGTTTAGTTTGTATAAACAAACCTTCACAGTTCCCCCATGGTTGAATATTTCATGTTAAAAACTAGAGAAAGACTAGTAAATATATTGATAATTCACCATAGACAAGTGCAAGTGATCAAATTATAAATAATAAACTTTAAAAAGGTGCATGAGTTACAGTACAAAGTAACAAACTTTAAGTTTTATGAACAGTGTCTACTTTGATAATGAAATAGTAATGTTACTAATAAAAAGCTACTAAAGCTGTATGAACATTCCATAGAATGGAATATAACTTAGATAGCCAGGGTTATACTTTAAGAGGGGGCATACATCTTATAAAATGGGGAATTACAGAACAAACTGTTTATGATGAAGTTTATAGAAGGTGTTAACAATTATATATGGAACCAGGATGTTAGGTTCCTATTACATATAACATTTAGATAAGTAAGGATTAGTCATAAGAAATATTAGTATTATAATTGTTATTTTATTGTTCATTTTAATTTAGGAATGCACTATCTAAAAATAGATATCATTCCAATGTTGTAGAAATACCTTTTATTATGTTATTAGGTGATATACCAAAACAATGTTATTCAGAACACCAGTTTTATATATCTAGGTGTTATATTTTAATTGTATAATCTATAATTACTGTTATGCCAGCTCAAAGAACTAATTTTTAATCAAATATATCAGAATCAGAAGTCAGAGAAGGAAATAAAATAATTATATTAGTAAAACATTTGGAAATTAGCCACACATCAGATCTAGGCCAAAGAATAAATTTAAACTGCAGAATAATTAACAAACCTAGTCTTCTAAACCAGATAAAATGACAATATTTAGGCAAGATAAACTCAACATATTAAATACTATGTAAATAAGGCTTTCTAGAGATATGGTCATTATATGAGTAAAATTATTTAATTGTCTAATAAGATACCATTAAAACTGAAATAGATTCACTGACATTATCCTAAGGGGAGTCATATACAAATGAATTATATTAAAAAACCATCATTAGTATACTAAATTGCAATAAAATAAGTGAGAATTGATAATTATACAAATTTCAGATTTAATAGAATAATAATTATATTAGGGAAAATGGCTATTATTTACATAGAAGACAGGAAGTATAATTTTAGGCCTACCTCCCAAAAAATTATAAGAAATATAATTTTCAGATAAAACTTTGTAATACTAACTTAATTAATATCAAAATAAGTAGAATAGAATAGTGAAAACGAATATGTATTTTATATTTCAAACAGTTAACTAATAACGAATTTATTTTATGAACATAATGTACATTTTTAAAGTGTATCGGAAGTTATGGCAATTTCAAACAATGTATGAGATATATTATATAGGCTAAGATTTTCATGAGACGAAGGAAATACAGACAGTTCATTATTATACCTCGAAGAGAGCACTTCTTGTGAATATTTGATTGAACCAACCTTTAATGGCCGTTATGTTATAACGAAGTTCGGAATCATTTTATGTAAAACTAAATTTTTAACTATTTTAATGAAAGTGAAGTGGTGAAGTTGATCCATGAACTACATAACACCTATAAACGAAATCACATATAACTAATTACATGAAATAACACTGAAATCGCATCAAACACCAAGTGAAAATTCGAGGTTAACTGACACGCACAAACATCGGTAGATATACCCATTTAACAACAGTTTTACACAAAGTGAACGATTCCATGATACACCAGTGACAATAAACTATACCCCAGAAGATCATATACCGTTGCGAAGAACATTTAACCGAAGAAGGGACATATTATCTCAACAAGTACGTTGTTTACATTAGAAGCTTTCAATGCGCATGCGTCAGGCGGCCATTCTGATCCAGTTCCGTCACCTCAATTAGAGACAACTAGACTGCTTTCTGGTTTGAACAAAATTATATATAAACTTTTATTATTAATAATTACCAGTATATTGTTTAAATTTAAGACCTTTTTTGAATTGTAAGTGTTATACTTTCATGTCCCTGACCTTCTCTGGCTTTTTATATAAATAACCGTTCAAAGAACCTGTTTAAATAATACAATTGTAAAACTTCTAATATCGACCGACCCTGAGCGAGTCGATATGGCTTGTAACCTCGATTAATTAATCGACCAACCTTATTATTGTATTTAATAAACGTTTTTGTTTGTTTTTTGGTAAATTGGAGTTGATTTCTCTTATAAAAGGACATAATCATTAATTAACCAAGAAAAATAGATAATCTTTAAAGGCAGTATATGCGAAACTACAACATTTCAAGAGTAAGAAGAAGAGAGCCGTTTTCGCCTAACTTGAAGTTAATTGGATTATCTTTTTAACAAATTTACTGAACAGAAATTTATTACCAAATTAAACACCTTACTATTATAATTATAATTACGATCCACAACCTCAATTTATTCCTAAATATTAAGCACATAAATACCTCGAAAATATTTTTTCCGAAATTATTTTTTTTTTATAAATATAAATTTTAAATTTATATTTTATTTCAATTTGCTACACAGCAAAATACACTTTATTTAATTGATGGTAATAACATCCCAATTACCAATAACAAAGACCAGGAACTTTACCAAATCGACGATTCCCAGAGCGGAACGTCACTACTACACATACACACCATAAAAATTATCCTGGGTAATATTATACCAGAACACTATACAATTACAATTATAGTATGGTTGTATTACCAAAGCGAAGATCAACAGTGAGAGCTTAGAAGACAAGAAGATATTAGCTACGTACTACACACATTCTTACATTGAAGGAGGAGGACCACACCGTATTATTACAAAATTGGCGTCCAACTAAAGGGCTGTAATTAGGGGTTGAAAGGTGGTAATTACTTACCCAATTCCTAATTCAGCTTGGCAGCGGTTAGTCAGCCAGGGAATCAGGGAAGATGATGCGTCGTGCCACATCAAAGAAGAGAGCGGCGGAGGCCGAGAAAGAACTCGATATGGAGGATAAGGAGGCGACCCCAGTGGAGGACGTGGAAAGGATATTAGAACGGGTGGAACATAAACAACCAGCACCACCCGAGAAACAACCCGAAGTACCCACTCAAACAGGGGACATCCACGTCCAAGACCAGGAAATAGAAAAAACTAAGACTACAAAGGAAAGTAAAATGGACAAATTAATGGAGATGTTCATGCAAATGAGAGAAGATTTGAAAAAGGACATGGAAGAGAACAGCAAAGAATTGAAAAAGGACATAGGAGAGACCAGTAAGAAAATGGATTCAACCAAGGAAGAATTAAGCAAGAAAATGGATTCCACCGAAGAAAACTTGAACAAGAAAATGGATTCTACTATAGAAGAAAATAATAAAAGGTTAGACGATTTGAAGAATGATAACCAATCTTTAAAAGAAGAATTGAAGAAGGACAACCTAGCAACAAAGGAAGAATTGAAGAAGGACAACCTAGCAACAAAGGAAGAATTGAAGAAGGACAACCAAGCAATAAAGGAAGAATTGAGTAAAAAGATTGAAAACACCAATAGAAGAATTGAGGAAACCAGTAAAAAGGTGGAAAAGAAAATGGAAGAAAATAAGAAGAATCTGGAAGAAAAGATGGAAGAAACCAATAAGAAAATCGAAAGTGATCATCAACAGTTAAGGGAAGAGTTAAGAGAAGATAACCAACTGTTACGGGAAGTGAACCAGGAGAATCTAGACAAACTAGACGAACGAATGGAACTATTAAGAAAGGAAATGAACCAGGAACTCAAGGAAAATAAGAAATCTATGACCAAAAGGCTGGAAGACAAAACCATAACTATAAATCAACAGATAAGAGAAGTTGATGGAAGATGTCGGCTGACGGAAGTGGAGGTACAAGAGTTCAAGGAAGTGGTGAACACAAAGGTCACAAATCTTGAAGAGTCTACTCGCAAGAGGGCAGAAGAAAACCGAAGGGAAAGCCAGGAAGAACTCAGCAAGGTACGAACTCGAATTACAGAAAGATGCGACGGAATGGAGGAAGCAATGACTAACATCACTGGTCAAGTGAGACAGAACCAGGAGGACATGGAAGCAATTCGGAGCCGACCAACCAGCTTTACTAATATCCCAATAAACGAGAACAGAGAATGGCTTAACTTTCGCCAGTATAAAAGGAAGCCAATGGAGTTCTTGGCCCGTATCGAAGAATATATGGCCAAACATAAAAGTAATCGATGGTCCAATAATCGTGAACTATTAGACGAATCATTCCGTGATATGACGGATAATTGGTGGATGGCGAACAGGAGCGAAATAACCGATTATCCGCAGTTCAAAGGTTTGTTCAAGTCTAAGTATTGGTCAGAGACCACCCAGAATTTAATAAGGGACAACATCTGCAATGGTCGATATAGAACTCAGTTTGGCAGTACCATGACTGCGTACTTTCTTGGGAAGGTGTGCCTGGCCAAGCACCTGGAACCAGCCATACCAGAGGAATGCCTGGTGAACAAGCTCTCTTATCATTACGACGAGGAGGTCATAAGAGCTCGAAGAGGTAGTCAGATAAAGACCATACAGGCGATGACGGAGCTATTGGAGAACTATGAGAATGAAGAATATTACAGGCAGAGCAGAAGAAGAAATGAGTGGCCAGAAGTTCGAAATAATCCGTCATCAAATAATAATAGTCAACCGGTCAACAGTGGGTACCAAGGAAATAGATATAACCCGAATTACCATAATCAACACCCCACGAATGGTAATAACAACAATAATAACCACGGGAATATAAACCCGAATAATAACAGAAATAATAACGGGTTCTCTGGTAATCGAGGTAATTATTACTCGAATAATTATGTAAATAGACAAAGAAACACCAATCCTACCAATAACACCGAGCGGTTTGACAATAACAATAGGGGTCACCCTAATCCCAATAACAACAACAACCGGTTCTCCCAACCACGGGTAAATTTTATACGGGCGGAAGGAAACAACCATCGCAGATATAACCAGCAACGACGGAGCAGCATACACGAGTACGAAGACCGAAACAGAAGCCGAGAATGGGACAACTCTAGTTATAATCTGCCAAGGCGAAGTACTAGCCTAGATGACCCGGAGCGGCGTACAAATAGGGAACCAACCTACGGACCAAGAACTGAAAGACTGGAACCTACTCAAGGTTTCCCAACTGATGCCTCTGTTGGTCCTATTAATAACCAAGATGAGGAGAATTTAAACGGGAGTAGGCAGTGATAAACCATAAGGACCTTTTGCTGCTTCTATCGCCTGGGTATGTAAAGGAATTGCCGATAGTAAATAATCCCAATAAAATTACAATCATTCGATGTAATTATTTGAAAAATATTCGAAATGAATTACTGGAGGAGGACAAAACTCTCCTCCTATAATAAATAATGAAATAATATACATTAATGCAGAAATCGAAGGAACATTCGCACAACTAATGATCGATACTGGTGCGAATGTATCCATAATTAACACTACAGAGTTGGAGAGAATCCAAGGAAAATGTGGTAAGCTATTGCCAACCTTACCTATAAATAACATTATATTAATCGGTGCCACGGGTCGCCAAAACAAGACAATCAGAAAACAAGTATCATTGAATGTCGTTAGTAAGGGTATAGCTATTAACATGGTCGTCTTAATTGCAGCAGGATTACCCTTCAACATATTAGTGGGATGTGATGTACTGAGAAGAAACTCGGCTATTATTGATTTACGAACGGAGAAGGTATCACTCTTTACCAGAGATCTAACCTGGACGGCCGATTTAGTCGGTAGTGAGATGACACTTCCCAGCAGTATCCACCAGCAAATACGTAGCATAAATTATACCAATACTAACACCATTCCTAACACTATAGTATATGAACTTACAGACGAGGATTTATGGTCCCAGAAAATACAGGAGATAAGGAATTTCCGAAGCGGAATTAATAGAGAAAAATTACCCAATACTCAAGCGAATCAGCTAATACAAATTTATGAAAGATACCGCTCAGTATTTTCCGATGAGCCAGGCAAGGTAAGAAATTATCAATGTACCCTTCAATTCCGAGATACAGTAGAGTTTAATAGGAAATCCTACCCTATCGCACATTCTCGAAAAGAGGCAGTAAGAGCGGAAATTAATCGAATGATTAATAACGATATTATAGAACCTAGTCAACACCAGCCCTATTGTCGCAATCCCCAAGAAAAACGGCGAAGTCCGGCTTTGTTTGGATGCTCGGGAAATAAACAAGAAAATCATTAATGATAGAACATCGCCCGGTGAGATTGAGGAAATCCTGAAACGCTTCCATGGTACCCAATACTTCAGCACTTGGGATACGGTGTGCGGATACTGGCAGGTAGAGTTACACCCACAGAGTCGCCAATATCTGGCTTTCATATTCGAGGGGCGTAATTACCAATTCAAAAGATTGCCCTTCGGATTGGTAAACTCAGTTGCCATCTTTGTGACCTGCATGGACCAGATATTGGGACAAGAAGCACTTCAGTTTACAACGGTGTACGTCGACGACTTACTGATAACATCTAAGACGTGGGAGGAACACTGTTACCGCGTGGAACATGTGCTAAAAAAATTAACTGCCAGTAACGTCACGCTGAAGTTGGAAAAATCCAAGTTTATTGCCAGAGAAGTGCAATTTTTAGGGTTTAACTTGGACGATCAAGGAATCTCACCGTCGGCAGAAAAGGTAGAAGCCATCCAGAAATTCCCGGCACCCAAAAACAGGAAGCAATTGCAGTCATTCCTGGGACTCTGCAATTATTATAGAAAGTTCCAGGAACAATATTCAGAGTTAACTGCGAGGTTTCAACCTCAATTATCATCTAAAAACAAGTGGGTATGGTGTAAGGAACAAGAGGGGATTTTTCAACAAATTAAGGACAAATTTCTGGCTACTATAATACTTCGCCACCCAAACTTTAAGTTACCGTTCTTCATGAATTGCGATGCCAGCAACATCAGTTTGGGAACGACACTGTATCAAGAGGACGAGAAGGGTCAACCTCAAGTAATTAGCTTCGCGATCAGGTCTTTGAACCAATGCGAAAGGAATTACACGGTGACGGAAAAAGAATTACTGAGCGTGGTATTTGCTTGCGGTAAGTTCCGCACTTACATTCTGGGATACCCCGTTACTATCCGAACGGACCATAAATCAATTTCATTCTTAAAAAGCTGCAAACTGAACCATGGCAGACTAACAAGGTGGATACTTGCCCTTCAAGAATACCATCTACAATGGGAGTACATACCTGGTAAAAAGAATATAGTAGCGGATGTGTTATCCCGGGTTAATGTGGAAGAACAAACTTTCGAAGGGGAGAAAGAAAGCGTGCTGAAGATATATCATCTTCTGAGCACCAGAGCTGATTTAACAACAATATTAACCAACATGAGCACCCACCAACAAGCGGACCCAAAATTGAGAAACCTCAAACTTCGGTTAGAAGAAGGGGATGAAACCGTTGCTCAATATTACCAGATGAATAAACAAATATTGTTCGTTAAAACCTCCTTGAAGGAAGAGATCTGGAAGGTAATTGTTCCGACACAGATCGAAAAGGAATTGATAGTGAATTACCACATACGTTACGGGCATATGGGCGCCCTCAAGGTAATAAAAGCTCTGGAGGAGAGCTGCTATATAAAAAACATCAATAGAAAAGTCCAAATGTATATAAAGAGTTGTAAAATCTGCCAGCTGGTGAAAACTAATAATGAGAAAAAGGAGGGTGTGATGATCCCAATCACTTCCCAAGCAAAATTGGAGAAGGTGTTCCTAGACATTTGCGGACCATTTCCCCGTAGTGAAGGTCGACACCAATATCGATACCTAACCATCATAATGGACCACTTCACCAAGTATGTTAAGCTATACCCTACTAATCGAGCGACTACCCGGAAAATTCTGGGGATACTAACTGAACAATATATCCCACACCTGGGGAAACCATCTTCGATCATTACTGATCATGGAACCCAGTTTAAGGGTAGAAAATGGCGGGATACATTATTGTCAATGGGCATTCGTACATACAAGACCTTGGTCTACCATCCGAGCAGTAATCCGGCAGAGCGGGTGTTGCGAGAAGTGGGGAGGATCCTCAGGACTTATTGTCACCATCAACAAAAAAGGTGGCAAGACTATCTAGAAGCCACGGAGGAATTCCTCAACTTAGCATACCATCCAGCTATAGGGATAACCCCATATTCTGCTATGTACGAGAAACCACCCCCACGAGAGATCACAGATATCCTCGAGTTCCCCAGTAACCATGTGTACAGATTTGATAAAGCTAAATTTTATAACAAGGTGGCAGAAGACCAGTTGAAACGGCAAAATAAGTATCAAAAGGCCAGTGGTAAATTAATAATATATGAAAAGGGAGAAAAAATTTTATTAAGAAATCGAGAATTACCCAGCACACTGGAAGGAATAACGAAGAAGTTATTGCTATTATACATCGGACCATATATAATATCCAATGTGAAAAATAATAATACCTATGAAATCAAAGAAATCGATTCAGAAAGGATAAAGGGAGTATATAACCAGGCTTCCATGAAAAAATATTATGAGTAATTGAATGTATGGAAGAAAGAATTTAAAAGTAAAAATTCAAAAATGAAGTAATGACTACTTACTACCTATTATTTAGAAAACCATTTATGAATCAAAAAGAAAATGAATTTTGAATTAAACCACAAAATTCAGAAACCCAAGTAAGAACAACTTACTACCTTATCTTAAAAACAACTTTTAGAAATGAACAAGAAGAAAAAGAATTTGGATAACACATTACAAACAATTATATATGGAACCAATTCTGAAAAACTTTCAAGAATAAAGAAATGGCAGTACAAACCACTGATACAATTTAAATGAATAAACTTATTGTGAAGTAAAATTAATGAGAATTTTATGTCAAATAAACAGAAATATTAAACATATGGCATTAATAATAAAGGAGTGCATTTGGATAAAAAGCAAGAGCAGAATAAAATTTTGAAAAAGAAAGAAAAAACCATATATAAATAAGTCCATAAGAAAAAGATGATCATACAATAAATGTCAGTTATTAGAAAGACTATTAAAAGAGTAATTGAAAAAACATAATACTAGTGGAACGATTCACAAGAATTAAGAAAGGAACAAAAATATCATACAAAATATATGCTACCAATGACCAGAAAGAGATTGTGAGAACAGTCAAAATATGACAGAGAATTAAAAACTTTACACTGAATAATAAGTGATGATTATATTATACCAGCTTCCAACCACAAGGAGAAATAAAATGCCAGCAGAGCTAACCATTGAGAAAAAATAACTGAGATAGAAATTCACTAAGATAGAAATATTAATAGATCTGTTCGTATACGAAGTGAAATATCCAAAGATATTTAATTTTTTTTAATAGTCATAAGGTGGACTATTCTTATATAATTTTTATAAATGACTGTCTGAGATAAGTCCAGCAGTATTATTATGTATTGATCAGAGATAATTTACCTCTGTTATCAATAAATGACGTAGTATGGCCAGCAGAGTGTGAAGCCTACAGAGCCCCTCTGGACACTGCTCCAGCTAACGTATTAGGGAATTTTAGGGAATAAATATCCCAAGGATAAAGAAACAAGTTAAGAAGAAAATGGAAAAATAAAAAATAACGAACCTCAGATGACTATTACTATCAGTAAGAATCCAGTTAATAATGAAATATAGATAAGCTCAAAAATATGGGAGAAAAAATTTTTAGAAATGTGAAGGAAGTAAAGAAATATAATTTATAATATAATGTCATAAGCAATTACTTCAGACAAACTAAGTATGATCTGAACTAATCACTTCTGGAAGAGAGCAATCTGTAGCGTGACAGATAATCCACACAAATGCATTACTCAATGATCATTAATAAAGCTCTAATATATGGAATATCCAGATGAGAATTAATTAAAATGCACTATTTAATAATATATTCACAAGAAAGGTTAAATAAAGAAAAATTCTGCAAATAATATAATATAATACAAATTTAAAAACCCAGGAAACTAAAAATGATAACAACAAAATTACCCAGGTAAGATAGAAGCAGGCAATTAATATACCCCGACAAGGAAACCAGACTAGAAGAAACCAAGGCATACACAGCGAAAAACTACTGAAGACAGAAGAAAGAAGAACAATCAAAACTAAAGAAGAAAGAAGAACAAACCAAAGCTAAATCTACTGAAGAAAGAAGAATAATTAAAACCAAAGAAGAAAGAAGACTAATTAAAACTACTACTACAGAAGAAGGAAGAAAGAAGAACAATCAAAGCTACTGAAGACAGAAGAAAGAAGAATAATTAAAACCAAAGAAGAAAGAAGACTAATTAAAACTACTACTACAGAAGAAGGAAGAAAGAAGAACAATCAAATCTACTGAAGAAAGAAGAATAATTAAAACCAAAGAAGAAAGAAGACTAATTAAAACTACTATTACTGAAGAAAGAAGACTAATTAAAACTACTACTACAGAAGAAGGAAGAAAGAAGAACAATCAAAGCTACTGAAGACAGAAGAAAGAAGAATAATTAAAACTAGAGAAGAAAGAAGACTAATTAAAACTACTACTACTGAAGAAGGAAGAAAGAAGAATAATTAAAACTCAAAGAAGAAAGAAGAATAATCCCAAACTAAATCTACTGAAGAAGGAAGAAAGAAGAACAATCAAAGCTACTGAAGACAGAAGAAAGAAGAATAATTAAAACTAGAGAAGAAAGAAGACTAATTAAAACTACTACTACTGAAGAAGGAAGAAAGAAGAATAATTAAAACTCAAAGAAGAAAGAAGAATAATCCCAAACTAAATCTACTGAAGAAGGAAGAAAGAAGAACAATCAAAGCTACTGAAGACAGAAGAAAGAAGAATAATTAAAACCAAAGAAGAAAGAAGACTAATTAAAACTACTACTAGAGAAGAAGGAAGAAAGAAGAACAATCAAAGCTACTGAAGAAAGAAGAAAGAAAACTAATTAAAACGAGAGAAGAAAGAAGAAAGAAGAATAAAACCAAATTTACTGAAGACAGAAGAAAGAAGAATAACTCAAAACCAAAATTACAGAAGAAAGAAGAAACAAGACTAATTAAAACTAAAGAAGAAAGAAGAATAAACCAAAACTACTACTACTGAAGAAAGAAGACTAATTAAAACTACTGAAGAAAGAAGACTAATTAAAACTACTGAAGAAAGAAGAAAGAAGAACAATCAAAGCTACTGAAGAGAGAAGAAGGAAGAAAACCAAAACTACTACTACTGAAGAAGGAAGAAAGAAGAATAATCCAAAACCAAATCTACTGAAGAAAGAAGAAAGAAGAATAATTAAGACGACCCATATAAAACAAAAACCCCATAGGGAAAGAACCCCCAAAAAACCCCAAAATCAATGAATGTCCAAAGAGAAAGTATAACACCCTAAAAAACCATATCACTGTAAAACTGACAAAAAACTAAAAGTGTTAGTAGTATTAAATATTAGTGCATTCAAAAAGTTATTGTTTAGTTTGTATAAACAAACCTTCACAGTTCCCCCATGGTTGAATATTTCATGTTAAAAACTAGAGAAAGACTAGTAAATATATTGATAATTCACCATAGACAAGTGCAAGTGATCAAATTATAAATAATAAACTTTAAAAAGGTGCATGAGTTACAGTACAAAGTAACAAACTTTAAGTTTTATGAACAGTGTCTACTTTGATAATGAAATAGTAATGTTACTAATAAAAAGCTACTAAAGCTGTATGAACATTCCATAGAATGGAATATAACTTAGATAGCCAGGGTTATACTTTAAGAGGGGGCATACATCTTATAAAATGGGGAATTACAGAACAAACTGTTTATGATGAAGTTTATAGAAGGTGTTAACAATTATATATGGAACCAGGATGTTAGGTTCCTATTACATATAACATTTAGATAAGTAAGGATTAGTCATAAGAAATATTAGTATTATAATTGTAATTTTATTGTTCATTTTAATTTAGGAATGCACTATCTAAAAATAGATATCATTCCAATGTTGTAGAAATACCTTTTATTATGTTATTAGGTGATATACCAAAACAATGTTATTCAGAACACCAGTTTTATATATCTAGGTGTTATATTTTAATTGTATAATCTATAATTACTGTTATGCCAGCTCAAAGAACTAATTTTTAATCAAATATATCAGAATCAGAAGTCAGAGAAGGAAATAAAATAATTATATTAGTAAAACATTTGGAAATTAGCCACACATCAGATCTAGGCCAAAGAATAAATTTAAACTGCAGAATAATTAACAAACCTAGTCTTCTAAACCAGATAAAATGACAATATTTAGGCAAGATAAACTCAACATATTAAATACTATGTAAATAAGGCTTTCTAGAGATATGGTCATTATATGAGTAAAATTATTTAATTGTCTAATAAGATACCATTAAAACTGAAATAGATTCACTGACATTATCCTAAGGGGAGTCATATACAAATGAATTATATTAAAAAACCATCATTAGTATACTAAATTGCAATAAAATAAGTGAGAATTGATAATTATACAAATTTCAGATTTAATAGAATAATAATTATATTAGGGAAAATGGCTATTATTTACATAGAAGACAGGAAGTATAATTTTAGGCCTACCTCCCAAAAAATTATAAGAAATATAATTTTCAGATAAAACTTTGTAATACTAACTTAATTAATATCAAAATAAGTAGAATAGAATAGTGAAAACGAATATGTATTTTATATTTCAAACAGTTAACTAATAACGAATTTATTTTATGAACATAATGTACATTTTTAAAGTGTATCGGAAGTTATGGCAATTTCAAACAATGTATGAGATATATTATATAGGCTAAGATTTTCATGAGACGAAGGAAATACAGACAGTTCATTATTATACCTCGAAGAGAGCACTTCTTGTGAATATTTGATTGAACCAACCTTTAATGGCCGTTATGTTATAACGAAGTTCGGAATCATTTTATGTAAAACTAAATTTTTAACTATTTTAATGAAAGTGAAGTGGTGAAGTTGATCCATGAACTACATAACACCTATAAACGAAATCACATATAACTAATTACATGAAATAACACTGAAATCGCATCAAACACCAAGTGAAAATTCGAGGTTAACTGACACGCACAAACATCGGTAGATATACCCATTTAACAACAGTTTTACACAAAGTGAACGATTCCATGATACACCAGTGACAATAAACTATACCCCAGAAGATCATATACCGTTGCGAAGAACATTTAACCGAAGAAGGGACATATTATCTCAACAAGTACGTTGTTTACATTAGAAGCTTTCAATGCGCATGCGTCAGGCGGCCATTCTGATCCAGTTCCGTCACCTCAATTAGAGACAACTAGACTGCTTTCTGGTTTGAACAAAATTATATATAAACTTTTATTATTAATAATTACCAGTATATTGTTTAAATTTAAGACCTTTTTTGAATTGTAAGTGTTATACTTTCATGTCCCTGACCTTCTCTGGCTTTTTATATAAATAACCGTTCAAAGAACCTGTTTAAATAATACAATTGTAAAACTTCTAATATCGACCGACCCTGAGCGAGTCGATATGGCTTGTAACCTCGATTAATTAATCGACCAACCTTATTATTGTATTTAATAAACGTTTTTGTTTGTTTTTTGGTAAATTGGAGTTGATTTCTCTTATAAAAGGACATAATCATTAATTAACCAAGAAAAATAGATAATCTTTAAAGGCAGTATATGCGAAACTACAACATTTCAAGAGTAAGAAGAAGAGAGCCGTTTTCGCCTAACTTGAAGTTAATTGGATTATCTTTTTAACAAATTTACTGAACAGAAATTTATTACCAAATTAAACACCTTACTATTATAATTATAATTACGATCCACAACCTCAATTTATTCCTAAATATTAAGCACATAAATACCTCGAAAATATTTTTTCCGAAATTATTTTTTTTTTATAAATATAAATTTTAAATTTATATTTTATTTCAATTTGCTACACAGCAAAATACACTTTATTTAATTGATGGTAATAACATCCCAATTACCAATAACAAAGACCAGGAACTTTACCAAATCGACGATTCCCAGAGCGGAACGTCACTACTACACATACACACCATAAAAATTATCCTGGGTAATATTATACCAGAACACTATACAATTACAATTATAGTATGGTTGTATTACCAAAGCGAAGATCAACCGTGAGAGCTTAGAAGACAAGAAGATATTAGCTACGTACTACACACATTCTTACATTGAAGGAGGAGGACCACACCGTATTATTACAAAATTGGCGTCCAACTAAAGGGCTGTAATTAGGGGTTGAAAGGTGGTAATTACTTACCCAATTCCTAATTCAGCTTGGCAGCGGTTAGTCAGCCAGGGAATCAGGGAAGATGATGCGTCGTGCCACATCAAAGAAGAGAGCGGCGGAGGCCGAGAAAGAACTCGATATGGAGGATAAGGAGGCGACCCCAGTGGAGGACGTGGAAAGGATATTAGAACGGGTGGAACATAAACAACCAGCACCACCCGAGAAACAACCCGAAGTACCCACTCAAACAGGGGACATCCACGTCCAAGACCAGGAAATAGAAAAAACTAAGACTACAAAGGAAAGTAAAATGGACAAATTAATGGAGATGTTCATGCAAATGAGAGAAGATTTGAAAAAGGACATGGAAGAGAACAGCAAAGAATTGAAAAAGGACATAGGAGAGACCAGTAAGAAAATGGATTCAACCAAGGAAGAATTAAGCAAGAAAATGGATTCCACCGAAGAAAACTTGAACAAGAAAATGGATTCTACTATAGAAGAAAATAATAAAAGGTTAGACGATTTGAAGAATGATAACCAATCTTTAAAAGAAGAATTGAAGAAGGACAACCTAGCAACAAAGGAAGAATTGAAGAAGGACAACCTAGCAACAAAGGAAGAATTGAAGAAGGACAACCAAGCAATAAAGGAAGAATTGAGTAAAAAGATTGAAAACACCAATAGAAGAATTGAGGAAACCAGTAAAAAGGTGGAAAAGAAAATGGAAGAAAATAAGAAGAATCTGGAAGAAAAGATGGAAGAAACCAATAAGAAAATCGAAAGTGATCATCAACAGTTAAGGGAAGAGTTAAGAGAAGATAACCAACTGTTACGGGAAGAATTTCGGGAAGTGAACCAGGAGAATCTAGACAAATTAGACGAACGAATGGAACTATTAAGAAAGGAATTGAACCAGGAACTCAAGGAAAATAAGAAATCTATGACCAAAAGGCTGGAAGACGAAACCATAACTATAAATCAACAGATAAGAGAAGTTGATGGAAGATGTCGGCTGACGGAAGTGGAGGTACAAGAGTTCAAGGAAGTGGTGAACACAAAGGTCACAAATCTTGAAGAGTCTACTCGCAAGAAGGCAGAAGAAAACCGAAGGGAAAGCCAGGAAGAACTCAGCAAGGTACGAACTCGAATTACAGAAAGATGCGACGGAATGGAGGAAGCAATGACTAACATCACTGGTCAAGTGAGACAGAACCAGGAGGACATGGAAGCAATTCGGAGCCGACCAACCAGCTTTACTAATATCCCAATAAATGAGAACAGAGAATGGCTTAACTTTCGCCAGTATAAAAGGAAGCCAATGGAGTTCTTGGCCCGTATCGAAGAATATATGGCCAAACATAAAAGTAATCGATGGTCCAATAATCGTGAACTATTAGACAAATCATTCCGTGATATGACGGATAATTGGTGGATGGCGAACAGGAGCGAAATAACCGATTATCCGCAGTTCAAAGGTTTGTTCAAGTCTAAGTATTGGTCAGAGACCACCCAGAATTTAATAAGGGACAACATCTGCAATGGTCGATATAGAACTCAGTTTGGCAGTACCATGACTGCGTACTTTCTTGGGAAGGTGTGCCTGGCCAAGCACCTGGAACCAGCCATACCAGAGGAATGCCTGGTGAACAAGCTCTCTTATCATTACGACGAGGAGGTCATAAGAGCTCGAAGAGGTAGTCAGATAAAGACCATACAGGCGATGACAGAGCTATTGGAGAACTATGAGAATGAAGAATATTACAGGCAGAGCAGAAGAAGAAATGAGCGGCCAGAAGTTCGAAATAATCCGTCATCAAATAATAATAGTCAACCGGTCAACAGTGGGTACCAAGGAAATAGATATAACCCGAATTACCATAATCAACACCCCACGAATGGTAATAACAACAATAATAACCACGGGAATATAAACCCGAATAATAACAGAAATAATAACGGGTTCTCTGGTAATCGAGGTAATTATTACTCGAATAATTACGTAAATAGACAAAGAAACACCAATCCTACCAATAACACCGAGCGGTTTGACAATAACAATAGGGGTCACCCTAATCCCAATAACAACAACAACCGGTTCTCCCGACCACGGGTAAATTTTATACGGGTGGAAGGAAACAACCATCGCAGATATAACCAGCAACGACGGAGCAGCGTACACGAGTACGAAGATCGAAACAGAAGCCGAGAACGGGACAACTCTAGTTATAATCTGCCAAGGCGAAGTACTAGCCTAGATGCCCCGGAGCGGCGTACAAATAGGGAACCAACCTACGGACCAAGAACTGAAAGACTGGAACCTACTCAAGGTTTCCCAACTGATGCCTCTGTTGGTCCTATTAATAACCAAGATGAGGAGAATTTAAACGGGAGGAGGCAGTGATAAACCATAAGGACCTTTTGCTGCTTCTATCGCCTGGGTATGTAAAGGAATTGCCGATAGTAAATAATCCCAATAAAATTACAATCATTCGATGTAATTATTTGAAAAATATTCGAAATGAATTACTGGAGGAGGACAACACTCGCCTCCCTATAATAAATAATGAAATAATATACATTAATGCAGAAATCGAAGGAACATTCGCACAACTAATGATCGATACTGGTGCGAATGTATCCATAATTAACACTACAGAGTTGGAGAGAATCCAAGGAAAATGTGGTAAGCTATTGCCAACCTTACCTATAAATAACATTATATTAATCGGTGCCACGGGTCGCCAAAACAAGACAATCAGAAAACAAGTATCATTGAATGTCGTTAGTAAGGGTATAGCTATTAACATGGTCTTCTTAATTGCAGCAGGATTACCCTTCAACATATTAGTGGGATGTGATGTACTGAGAAGAAACTCGGCTATTATTGATTTACGAACGGAGAAGGTATCACTCTTTACCAGAGATCTAACCTGGACGGCCGATTTAGTCGGTAGTGAGATGACACTTCCCAGCAGTATCCACCAGCAAATACGTAGCATAAATTATACCAATACTAACACCATTCCTAACACTATAGTATATGAACTTACAGACGAGGATTTATGGTCCCAGAAAATACAGGAGATAAGGGATTTCCGAAGCGGAATTAATAGAGAAAAATTACCCAATACTCAAGCGAATCAGCTAATACAAATTTATGAAAGATACCGCTCAGTATTTTCCGATGAGCCAGGCAAGGTAAGAAATTATCAATGTACCCTTCAATTCCGAGATACAGTAGAGTTTAATAGGAAATCCTACCCTATCGCACATTCTCGAAAAGAGGCAATAAGAGCGGAAATTAATCGAATGATTAATAACGATATTATAGAACCTAGTCAACACCAGCCCTATTGTCGCAATCCCCAAGAAAAACGGCGAAGTCCGGCTTTGTTTGGATGCTCGGGAAATAAACAAGAAAATCATTAATGATAGAACATCGCCCGGTGAGATTGAGGAAATCCTGAAACGCTTCCATGGTACCCAATACTTCAGCACTTGGGATACGGTGTGCGGATACTGGCAGGTAGAGTTACACCCACAGAGTCGCCAATATCTGGCTTTCATATTCGAGGGGCGTAATTACCAATTCAAAAGATTGCCCTTCGGATTGGTAAACTCAGTTGCCATCTTTGTGACCTGCATGGACCAGATATTGGGACAAGAAGCACTTCAGTTTACAACGGTGTACGTCGACGACTTACTGATAACATCTAAGACGTGGGAGGAACGCTGTTACCGCGTGGAACATGTGCTAAAAAAATTATCTGCCAGTAACGTCACGCTGAAGTTGGAAAAATCCAAGTTTATTGCCAGAGAAGTGCAATTTTTAGGGTTTAACTTGGACGATCAAGGAATCTCACCGTCGGCAGAAAAGGTAGAAGCCATCCAGAAATTCCAGGCACCCAAAAACAGGAAGCAATTGCAGTCATTCCTGGGACTCTGCAATTATTATAGAAAGTTCCAGGAACAATATTCAGAGTTAACTGCGAGGTTTCAACCTCAATTATCATCTAAAAACAAGTGGGTATGGTGTAAGGAACAAGAGGGGATTTTTCAACAAATTAAGGACAAATTTCTGGCTACTATAATACTTCGCCACCCAAACTTTAAGTTACCGTTCTTCATGAATTGCGATGCCAGCAACATCAGTTTGGGAACGACACTGTATCAAGAGGATGAGAAGGGTCAACCTCAAGTAATTAGCTTCGCGATCAGGTCTTTGAACCAATGCGAAAGGAATTACACGGTGACGGAAAAAGAATTACTGAGCGTGGTATTTGCTTGCGGTAAGTTCCGCACTTACATTCTGGGATACCCCGTTACTATCCGAACGGACCATAAATCAATTTCATTCTTAAAAAGCTGCAAACTGAACCATGGCAGACTAACGAGGTGGATACTTGCCCTTCAAAAATACCATCTACAATGGGAGTACATACCTGGTAAAAAGAATATAGTAGCGGATGTGTTATCCCGGGTTAATGTGGAAGAACAAACTTTCGAAGGGGAGAAAGAAAGCGTGCTGAAGATATATCATCTTCTGAGCACCAGAGCTGATTTAACAACAATATTAACCAACATGAGCACCCACCAACAAGCGGACCCAAAATTGAGAAACCTCAAACTTCGGTTAGAAGAAGGGGATGAAACCGTTGCTCAATATTACCAGATGAATAAACAAATATTGTTCGTTAAAACCTCCTTGAAGGAAGAGATCTGGAAGGTAATTGTTCCGACACAGATCGAAAAGGAATTGATAGTGAATTACCACATATGTTACGGGCATATGGGCGCCATCAAGGTAATAAAAGCTCTGGAGGAGAGCTGCTATATAAAAAACATCAATAGAAAAGTCCAAATGTATATAAAGAGTTGTAAAATCTGCCAGCTGGTGAAAACTAATAATGAGAAAAAGGAGGGTGTGATGATCCCAATCACTTCCCAAGCAAAATTGGAGAAGGTGTTCCTAGACATTTGCGGACCATTTCCCCGTAGTGAAGGTCGACACCAATATCGATACCTAACCATCATAATGGACCACTTCACCAAGTATGTTAAGCTATACCCTACTAATCGAGCGACTACCCGGAAAATTCTGGGGATACTAACTGAACAATATATCCCACACCTGGGGAAACCATCTTCGATCATTACTGATCATGGAACCCAGTTTAAGGGTAGAAAATGGCGGGATACATTATTGTCAATGGGCATTCGTACATACAAGACCTTGGTCTACCATCCGAGCAGTAATCCGGCAGAGCGGGTGTTGCGAGAAGTGGGGAGGATCCTCAGGACTTATTGTCACCATCAACAAAAAAGGTGGCAAGACTATCTAGAAGCCACGGAGGAATTCCTCAACTTAGCATACCATCCAGCTATAGGGATAACCCCATATTCTGCTATGTACGAGAAACCACCCCCACGAGAGATCACAGATATCCTCGAGTTCCCCAGTAACCATGTGTACAGATTTGATAAAGCTAAATTTTATAACAAGGTGGCAGAAGACCAGTTGAAACGGCAAAATAAGTATCAAAAGGCCAGTGGTAAATTAATAATATATGAAAAGGGAGAAAAAATTTTATTAAGAAATCGAGAATTACCCAGCACACTGGAAGGAATAACGAAGAAGTTATTGCTATTATACATCGGACCATATATAATATCCAATGTGAAAAATAATAATACCTATGAAATCAAAGAAATCGATTCAGAAAGGATAAAGGGAGTATATAACCAGGCTTCCATGAAAAAATATTATGAGTAATTGAATGTATGGAAGAAAGAATTTAAAAGTAAAAATTCAAAAATGAAGTAATGACTACTTACTACCTATTATTTAGAAAACCATTTATGAATCAAAAAGAAAATGAATTTTGAATTAAACCACAAAATTCAGAAACCCAAGTAAGAACAACTTACTACCTTATCTTAAAAACAACTTTTAGAAATGAACAAGAAGAAAAAGAATTTGGATAACACATTACAAACAATTATATATGGAACCAATTCTGAAAAACTTTCAAGAATAAAGAAATGGCAGTACAAACCACTGATACAATTTAAATGAATAAACTTATTGTGAAGTAAAATTAATGAGAATTTTATGTCAAATAAACAGAAATATTAAACATATGGCATTAATAATAAAGGAGTGCATTTGGATAAAAAGCAAGAGCAGAATAAAATTTTGAAAAAGAAAGAAAAAACCATATATAAATAAGTCCATAAGAAAAAGATGATCATACAATAAATGTCAGTTATTAGAAAGACTATTAAAAGAGTAATTGAAAAAACATAATACTAGTGGAACGATTCACAAGAATTAAGAAAGGAACAAAAATATCATACAAAATATATGCTACCAATGACCAGAAAGAGATTGTGAGAACAGTCAAAATATGACAGAGAATTAAAAACTTTACACTGAATAATAAGTGATGATTATATTATACCAGCTTCCAACCACAAGGAGAAATAAAATGCCAGCAGAGCTAACCATTGAGAAAAAATAACTGAGATAGAAATTCACTAAGATAGAAATATTAATAGATCTGTTCGTATACGAAGTGAAATATCCAAAGATATTTAATTTTTTTTAATAGTCATAAGGTGGACTATTCTTATATAATTTTTATAAATGACTGTCTGAGATAAGTCCAGCAGTATTATTATGTATTGATCAGAGATGATTTACCTCTGTTATCAATAAATGACGTAGTATGGCCAGCAGAGTGTGAAGCCTACAGAGCCCCTCTGGACACTGCCCCAGCTAACGTATTAGGGAATTTTAGGGAATAAATATCCCAAGGATAAAGAAACAAGTTAAGAAGAAAATGGAAAAATAAAAAATAACGAACCTCAGATGACTATTACTATCAGTAAGAATCCAGTTAATAATGAAATATAGATAAGCTCAAAAATATGGGAGAAAAATTTTTTAGAAATGTGAAGGAAGTAAAGAAATATAATTTATAATATAATGTCATAAGCAATTACTTCAGACAAACTAAGTATGATCTGAAATAATCACTTCTGGAAGAGAGCAATCTGTAGCGTGACAGATAATCCACACAAATGCATTACTCAATGATCATTAATAAAGCTCTAATATATGGAATATCCAGATGAGAATTAATTAAAATGCACTATTTAATAATATATTCACAAGAAAGGTTAAATAAAGAAAAATTCTGCAAATAATATAATATAATACAAATTTAAAAACCCAGGAAACTAAAAATGATAACAACAAAATTACCCAGGTAAGATAGAAGCAGGCAATTAATATACCCCGACAAGGAAACCAGACTAGAAGAAACCAAGGCATACACAGCGAAAAACTACTGAAGACAGAAGAAAGAAGAACAATCAAAACTAAAGAAGAAAGAAGAACAAACCAAAGCTAAATCTACTGAAGAAAGAAGAATAATTAAAACCAAAGAAGAAAGAAGACTAATTAAAACTACCATTACTGAAGAAAGAAGAAAGAAGACTAATTAAAACTACTACTACAGAAGAAGGAAGAAAGAAGAACAATCAAAGCTACTGAAGACAGAAGAAAGAAGAATAATTAAAACCAAAAAAGAAAGAAGACTTATTAAAACTACTACTACAGAAGAAGGAAGAAAGAAGAACAATCAAATCTACTGAAGAAAGAAGAATAATTAAAACCAAAGAAGAAAGAAGACTAATTAAAACTACTATTACTGAAGAAAGAAGAAAGAAGACTAATTGAAACTACTACTACAGAAGAAGGAAGAAAGAAGAACAATCGAAGCTACTGAAGACAGAAGAAAGAAGAATAATTAAAACTAGAGAAGAAAGAAGACTAATTAAAACTACTACTACTGAAGAAGGAAGAAAGAAGAATAATTAAAACTCAAAGAAGAAAGAAGAATAATCCCAAACTAAATCTACTGAAGAAGGAAGAAAGAAGAACAATCAAAGCTACTGAAGACAGAAGAAAGAAGAATAATTAAAACTAGAGAAGAAAGAAGACTAATTAAAACTACTACTACTGAAGAAGGAAGAAAGAAGAATAATTAAAACTCAAAGAAGAAAGAAGAATAATCCCAAACTAAATCTACTGAAGAAGGAAGAAAGAAGAACAATCAAAGCTACTGAAGACAGAAGAAAGAAGAATAATTAAAACTAGAGAAGAAAGAAGACTAATTAAAACTACTACTACTGAAGAAGGAAGAAAGAAGAATAATTAAAACTCAAAGAAGAAAGAAGAATAATCCCAAACTAAATCTACTGAAGAAGGAAGAAAGAAGAACAATCAAAGCTACTGAAGACAGAAGAAAGAAGAATAATTAAAACCAAAGAAGAAAGAAGACTAATTAAAACTACTACTACAGAAGAAGGAAGAAAGAAGAACAATCAAAGCTACTGAAGAAAGAAGAAAGAAAACTAATTAAAACGAGAGAAGAAAGAAGAAAGAAGAATAAACCAAATTTACTGAAGACAGAAGAAAAAAGAATAACTCAAAACCAAAATTACAGAAGAAAGAAGAAACAAGACTAATTAAAACTAAAGAAGAAAGAAGAATAAACCAAAACTACTACTACTGAAGAAAGAAGACTAATTAAAACTACTGAAGAAAGAAGAAAGAAGAACAATCAAAGCTACTGAAGAGAGAAGAAGGAAGAAAACCAAAACTACTACTACTGAAGAAGGAAGAAAGAAGAATAATCCAAAACCAAATCTACTGAAGAAAGAAGAAAGAAGAATAATTAAGACGACCCATATAAAACAAAAACCCCATAGGGAAAGAACCCCCAAAAAACCCCAAAATCAATGAATGTCCAAAGAGAAAGTATAACACCCTAAAAAACCATATCACTGTAAAACTGACAAAAAACTAAAAGTGTTAGTAGTATTAAATATTAGTGCATTCAAAAAGTTATTGTTTAGTTTGTATAAACAAACCTTCACAGTTCCCCCATGGTTGAATATTTCATGTTAAAAACTAGAGAAAGACTAGTAAATATATTGATAATTCACCATAGACAAGTGCAAGTGATCAAATTATAAATAATAAACTTTAAAAAGGTACATGAGTTACAGTACAAAGTAACAAACTTTAAGTTTTATGAACAGTGTCTACTTTGATAATGAAATAGTAATGTTACTAATAAAAAGCTACTAAAGCTGTATGAACATTCCATAGAATGGAATATAACTTAGATAGCCAGGGTTATACTTTAAGAGGGGGCATAAATCTTATAAAATGGGGAATTACAGAACAAACTGTTTATGATGAAGTTTATAGAAGGTGTTAACAATTATATATGGAACCAGGATGTTAGGTTCCTATTACATATAACATTTAGATAAGTAAGGATTAGTCATAAGAAATATTAGTATTATAATTGTTATTTTATTGTTCATTTTAATTTAGGAATGCACTATCTAAAAATAGATATCATTCCAATGTTGTAGAAATACCTTTTATTATGTTATTAGGTGATATACCAAAACAATGTTATTCAGAACACCAGTTTTATATATCTAGGTGTTATATTTTAATTGTATAATCTATAATTACTGTTATGCCAGCTCAAAGAACTAATTTTTAATCAAATATATCAGAATCAGAAGTCAGAGAAGGAAATAAAATAATTATATTAGTAAAACATTTGGAAATTAGCCACACATCAGATCTAGGCCAAAGAATAAATTTAAACTGCAGAATAATTAACAAACCTAGTCTTCTAAACCAGATAAAATGACAATATTTAGGCAAGATAAACTCAACATATTAAATACTATGTAAATAAGGCTTTCTAGAGATATGGTCATTATATGAGTAAAATTATTTAATTGTCTAATAAGATACCATTAAAACTGAAATAGATTCACTGACATTATCCTAAGGGGAGTCATATACAAATGAATTATATTAAAAAACCATCATTAGTATACTAAATTGCAATAAAATAAGTGAGAATTGATAATTATACAAATTTCAGATTTAATAGAATAATAATTATATTAGGGAAAATGGCTATTATTTACATAGAAGACAGGAAGTATAATTTTAGGCCTACCTCCCAAAAAATTATAAGAAATATAATTTTCAGATAAAACTTTGTAATACTAACTTAATTAATATCAAAATAAGTAGAATAGAATAGTGAAAACGAATATGTATTTTATATTTCAAACAGTTAACTAATAACGAATTTATTTTATGAACATAATGTACATTTTTAAAGTGTATCGGAAGTTATGGCAATGTCAAACAATGTATGAGATATATTATATAGGCTAAGATTTTCATGAGACGAAGGAAATACAGACAGTTCATTATTATACCTCGAAGAGAGCACTTCTTGTGAATATTTGATTGAACCAACCTTTAATGGCCGTTATGTTATAACGAAGTTCGGAATCATTTTATGTAAAACTAAATTTTTAACTATTTTAATGAAAGTGAAGTGGTGAAGTTGATCCATGAACTACATAACACCTATAAACGAAATCACATATAACTAATTACATGAAATAACACTGAAATCGCATCAAACACCAAGTGAAAATTCGAGGTTAACTGACACGCACAAACATCGGTAGATATACCCATTTAACAACAGTTTTACACAAAGTGAACGATTCCATGATACACCAGTGACAATAAACTATACCCCAGAAGATTATATACCGTTGCGAAGAACATTTAACCGAAGAAGGGACATATTATCTCAACAAGTACGTTGTTTACATTAGAAGCTTTCAATGCGCATGCGTCAGGCGGCCATTCTGATCCAGTTCCGTCACCTCAATTAGAGACAACTAGACTGCTTTCTGGTTTGAACAAAATTATATATAAACTTTTATTATTAATAATTACCAGTATATTGTTTAAATTTAAGACCTTTTTTGAATTGTAAGTGTTATACTTTCATGTCCCTGACCTTCTCTGGCTTTTTATATAAATAACCGTTCAAAGAACCTGTTTAAATAATACAATTGTAAAACTTCTAATATCGACCGACCCTGAGCGAGTCGATATGGCTTGTAACCTCGATTAATTAATCGACCAACCTTATTATTGTATTTAATAAACGTTTTTGTTTGTTTTTTGGTAAATTGGAGTTGATTTCTCTTATAAAAGGACATAATCATTAATTAACCAAGAAAAATAGATAATCTTTAAAGGCAGTATATGCGAAACTACAACATTTCAAGAGTAAGAAGAAGAGAGCCGTTTTCGCCTAACTTGAAGTTAATTGGATTATCTTTTTAACAAATTTACTGAACAGAAATTTATTACCAAATTAAACACCTTACTATTATAATTATAATTACGATCCACAACCTCAATTTATTCCTAAATATTAAGCACATAAATACCTCGAAAATATTTTTTCCGAAATTATTTTTTTTTTATAAATATAAATTTTAAATTTATATTTTATTTCAATTTGCTACACAGCAAAATACACTTTATTTAATTGATGGTAATAACATCCCAATTACCAATAACAAAGACCAGGAACTTTACCAAATCGACGATTCCCAGAGCGGAACGTCACTACTACACATACACACCATAAAAATTATCCTGGGTAATATTATACCAGAACACTATACAATTACAATTATAGTATGTTTGTATTACCAAAGCGAAGATCAACCGTGAGAGCTTAGAAGACAAGAAGATATTAGCTACGTACTACACACATTCTTACATTGAAGGAGGAGGACCACACCGTATTATTACAAAATTGGCGTCCAACTAAAGGGCTGTAATTAGGGGTTGAAAGGTGGTAATTACTTACCCAATTCCTAATTCAGCTTGGCAGCGGTTAGTCAGCCAGGGAATCAGGGAAGATGATGCGTCGTGCCACATCAAAGAAGAGAGCGGCGGAGGCCGAGAAAGAACTCGATATGGAGGATAAGGAGGCGACCCCAGTGGAGGACGTGGAAAGGATATTAGAACGGGTGGAACATAAACAACCAGCACCACCCGAGAAACAACCCGAAGTACCCACTCAAACAGGGGACATCCACGTCCAAGACCAGGAAATAGAAAAAACTAAGACTACAAAGGAAAGTAAAATGGACAAATTAATGGAGATGTTCATGCAAATGAGAGAAGATTTGAAAAAGGACATGGAAGAGAACAGCAAAGA
The DNA here is from genome assembly GCA_034769895.1 of Magicicada septendecula. Classification (NCBI taxonomy): domain Eukaryota; kingdom Metazoa; phylum Arthropoda; class Insecta; order Hemiptera; family Cicadidae; genus Magicicada; species Magicicada septendecula. The sequence goes on from CM068373.1 coordinate 453,847,973, forward strand.
ATTGAAAAAGGACATAGGAGAGACCAGTAAGAAAATGGATTCAACCAAGGAAGAATTAAGCAAGAAAATGGATTCCACCGAAGAAAACTTGAACAAGAAAATGGATTCTACTATAGAAGAAAATAATAAAAGGTTAGACGATTTGAAGAATGATAACCAATCTTTAAAAGAAGAATTGAAGAAGGACAACCTAGCAACAAAGGAAGAATTGAAGAAGGACAACCTAGCAACAAAGGAAGAATTGAAGAAGGACAACCAAGCAATAAAGGAAGAATTGAGTAAAAAGATTGAAAACACCAATAGAAGAATTGAGGAAACCAGTAAAAAGGTGGAAAAGAAAATGGAAGAAAATAAGAAGAATCTGGAAGAAAAGATGGAAGAAACCAATAAGAAAATCGAAAGTGATCATCAACAGTTAAGGGAAGAGTTAAGAGAAGATAACCAACTGTTACGGGAAGAATTTCGGGAAGTGAACCAGGAGAATCTAGACAAATTAGACGAACGAATGGAACTATTAAGAAAGGAATTGAACCAGGAACTCAAGGAAAATAAGAAATCTATGACCAAAAGGCTGGAAGACGAAACCATAACTATAAATCAACAGATAAGAGAAGTTGATGGAAGATGTCGGCTGACGGAAGTGGAGGTACAAGAGTTCAAGGAAGTGGTGAACACAAAGGTCACAAATCTTGAAGAGTCTACTCGCAAGAAGGCAGAAGAAAACCGAAGGGAAAGCCAGGAAGAACTCAGCAAGGTACGAACTCGAATTACAGAAAGATGCGACGGAATGGAAGAAGCAATGACTAACATCACTGGTCAAGTGAGACAGAACCAGGAGGACATGGAAGCAATTCGGAGCCGACCAACCAGCTTTACTAATATCCCAATAAATGAGAACAGAGAATGGCTTAACTTTCGCCAGTATAAAAGGAAGCCAATGGAGTTCTTGGCCCGTATCGAAGAATATATGGCCAAACATAAAAGTAATCGATGGTCCAATAATCGTGAACTATTAGACAAATCATTCCGTGATATGACGGATAATTGGTGGATGGCGAACAGGAGCGAAATAACCGATTATCCGCAGTTCAAAGGTTTGTTCAAGTCTAAGTATTGGTCAGAGACCACCCAGAATTTAATAAGGGACAACATCTGCAATGGTCGATATAGAACTCAGTTTGGCAGTACCATGACTGCGTACTTTCTTGGGAAGGTGTGCCTGGCCAAGCACCTGGAACCAGCCATACCAGAGGAATGCCTGGTGAACAAGCTCTCTTATCATTACGACGAGGAGGTCATAAGAGCTCGAAGAGGTAGTCAGATAAAGACCATACAGGCGATGACAGAGCTATTGGAGAACTATGAGAATGAAGAATATTACAGGCAGAGCAGAAGAAGAAATGAGCGGCCAGAAGTTCGAAATAATCCGTCATCAAATAATAATAGTCAACCGGTCAACAGTGGGTACCAAGGAAATAGATATAACCCGAATTACCATAATCAACACCCCACGAATGGTAATAACAACAATAATAACCACGGGAATATAAACCCGAATAATAACAGAAATAATAACGGGTTCTCTGGTAATCGAGGTAATTATTACTCGAATAATTACGTAAATAGACAAAGAAACACCAATCCTACCAATAACACCGAGCGGTTTGACAATAACAATAGGGGTCACCCTAATCCCAATAACAACAACAACCGGTTCTCCCGACCACGGGTAAATTTTATATGGGTGGAAGGAAACAACCATCGCAGATATAACCAGCAACGACGGAGCAGCGTACACGAGTACGAAGATCGAAACAGAAGCCGAGAACGGGACAACTCTAGTTATAATCTGCCAAGGCGAAGTACTAGCCTAGATGCCCCGGAGCGGCGTACAAATAGGGAACCAACCTACGGACCAAGAACTGAAAGACTGGAACCTACTCAAGGTTTCCCAACTGATGCCTCTGTTGGTCCTATTAATAACCAAGATGAGGAGTATTTAAACGGGAGGAGGCAGTGATAAACCATAAGGACCTTTTGCTGCTTCTATCGCCTGGGTATGTAAAGGAATTGCCGATAGTAAATAATCCCAATAAAATTACAATCATTCGATGTAATTATTTGAAAAATATTCGAAATGAATTACTGGAGGAGGACAACACTCGCCTCCCTATAATAAATAATGAAATAATATACATTAATGCAGAAATCGAAGGAACATTCGCACAACTAATGATCGATACTGGTGCGAATGTATCCATAATTAACACTACAGAGTTGGAGAGAATCCAAGGAAAATGTGGTAAGCTATTGCCAACCTTACCTATAAATAACATTATATTAATCGGTGCCACGGGTCGCCAAAACAAGACAATCAGAAAACAAGTATCATTGAATGTCGTTAGTAAGGGTATAGCTATTAACATGGTCTTCTTAATTGCAGCAGGATTACCCTTCAACATATTAGTGGGATGTGATGTACTGAGAAGAAACTCGGCTATTATTGATTTACGAACGGAGAAGGTATCACTCTTTACCAGAGATCTAACCTGGACGGCCGATTTAGTCGGTAGTGAGATGACACTTCCCAGCAGTATCCACCAGCAAATACGTAGCATAAATTATACCAATACTAACACCATTCCTAACACTATAGTATATGAACTTACAGACGAGGATTTATGGTCCCAGAAAATACAGGAGATAAGGGATTTCCGAAGCGGAATTAATAGAGAAAAATTACCCAATACTCAAGCGAATCAGCTAATACAAATTTATGAAAGATACCGCTCAGTATTTTCCGATGAGCCAGGCAAGGTAAGAAATTATCAATGTACCCTTCAATTCCGAGATACAGTAGAGTTTAATAGGAAATCCTACCCTATCGCACATTCTCGAAAAGAGGCAATAAGAGCGGAAATTAATCGAATGATTAATAACGATATTATAGAACCTAGTCAACACCAGCCCTATTGTCGCAATCCCCAAGAAAAACGGCGAAGTCCGGCTTTGTTTGGATGCTCGGGAAATAAACAAGAAAATCATTAATGATAGAACATCGCCCGGTGAGATTGAGGAAATCCTGAAACGCTTCCATGGTACCCAATACTTCAGCACTTGGGATACGGTGTGCGGATACTGGCAGGTAGAGTTACACCCACAGAGTCGCCAATATCTGGCTTTCATATTCGAGGGGCGTAATTACCAATTCAAAAGATTGCCCTTCGGATTGGTAAACTCAGTTGCCATCTTTGTGACCTGCATGGACCAGATATTGGGACAAGAAGCACTTCAGTTTACAACGGTGTACGTCGACGACTTACTGATAACATCTAAGACGTGGGAGGAACGCTGTTACCGCGTGGAACATGTGCTAAAAAAATTATCTGCCAGTAACGTCACGCTGAAGTTGGAAAAATCCAAGTTTATTGCCAGAGAAGTGCAATTTTTGGGGTTTAACTTGGACGATCAAGGAATCTCACCGTCGGCAGAAAAGGTAGAAGCCATCCAGAAATTCCAGGCACCCAAAAACAGGAAGCAATTGCAGTCATTCCTGGGACTCTGCAATTATTATAGAAAGTTCCAGGAACAATATTCAGAGTTAACTGCGAGGTTTCAACCTCAATTATCATCTAAAAACAAGTGGGTATGGTGTAAGGAACAAGAGGGGATTTTTCAACAAATTAAGGACAAATTTCTGGCTACTATAATACTTCGCCACCCAAACTTTAAGTTACCGTTCTTCATGAATTGCGATGCCAGCAACATCAGTTTGGGAACGACACTGTATCAAGAGGATGAGAAGGGTCAACCTCAAGTAATTAGCTTCGCGATCAGGTCTTTGAACCAATGCGAAAGGAATTACACGGTGACGGAAAAAGAATTACTGAGCGTGGTATTTGCTTGCGGTAAGTTCCGCACTTACATTCTGGGATACCCCGTTACTATCCGAACGGACCATAAATCAATTTCATTCTTAAAAAGCTGCAAACTGAACCATGGCAGACTAACGAGGTGGATACTTGCCCTTCAAGAATACCATCTACAATGGGAGTACATACCTGGTAAAAAGAATATAGTAGCGGATGTGTTATCCCGGGTTAATGTGGAAGAACAAACTTTCGAAGGGGAGAAAGAAAGCGTGCTGAAGATATATCATCTTCTGAGCACCAGAGCTGATTTAACAACAATATTAACCAACATGAGCACCCACCAACAAGCGGACCCAAAATTGAGAAACCTCAAACTTCGGTTAGAAGAAGGGGATGAAACCGTTGCTCAATATTACCAGATGAATAAACAAATATTGTTCGTTAAAACCTCCTTGAAGGAAGAGATCTGGAAGGTAATTGTTCCGACACAGATCGAAAAGGAATTGATAGTGAATTACCACATATGTTACGGGCATATGGGCGCCATCAAGGTAATAAAAGCTCTGGAGGAGAGCTGCTATATAAAAAACATCAATAGAAAAGTCCAAATGTATATAAAGAGTTGTAAAATCTGCCAGCTGGTGAAAACTAATAATGAGAAAAAGGAGGGTGTGATGATCCCAATCACTTCCCAAGCAAAATTGGAGAAGGTGTTCCTAGACATTTGCGGACCATTTCCCCGTAGTGAAGGTCGACACCAATATCGATACCTAACCATCATAATGGACCACTTCACCAAGTATGTTAAGCTATACCCTACTAATCGAGCGACTACCCGGAAAATTCTGGGGATACTAACTGAACAATATATCCCACACCTGGGGAAACCATCTTCGATCATTACTGATCATGGAACCCAGTTTAAGGGTAGAAAATGGCGGGATACATTATTGTCAATGGGCATTCGTACATACAAGACCTTGGTCTACCATCCGAGCAGTAATCCGGCAGAGCGGGTGTTGCGAGAAGTGGGGAGGATCCTCAGGACTTATTGTCACCATCAACAAAAAAGGTGGCAAGACTATCTAGAAGCCACGGAGGAATTCCTCAACTTAGCATACCATCCAGCTATAGGGATAACCCCATATTCTGCTATGTACGAGAAACCACCCCCACGAGAGATCACAGATATCCTCGAGTTCCCCAGTAACCATGTGTACAGATTTGATAAAGCTAAATTTTATAACAAGGTGGCAGAAGACCAGTTGAAACGGCAAAATAAGTATCAAAAGGCCAGTGGTAAATTAATAATATATGAAAAGGGAGAAAAAATTTTATTAAGAAATCGAGAATTACCCAGCACACTGGAAGGAATAACGAAGAAGTTATTGCTATTATACATCGGACCATATATAATATCCAATGTGAAAAATAATAATACCTATGAAATCAAAGAAATCGATTCAGAAAGGATAAAGGGAGTATATAACCAGGCTTCCATGAAAAAATATTATGAGTAATTGAATGTATGGAAGAAAGAATTTAAAAGTAAAAATTCAAAAATGAAGTAATGACTACTTACTACCTATTATTTAGAAAACCATTTATGAATCAAAAAGAAAATGAATTTTGAATTAAACCACAAAATTCAGAAACCCAAGTAAGAACAACTTACTACCTTATCTTAAAAACAACTTTTAGAAATGAACAAGAAGAAAAAGAATTTGGATAACACATTACAAACAATTATATATGGAACCAATTCTGAAAAACTTTCAAGAATAAAGAAATGGCAGTACAAACCACTGATACAATTTAAATGAATAAACTTATTGTGAAGTAAAATTAATGAGAATTTTATGTCAAATAAACAGAAATATTAAACATATGGCATTAATAATAAAGGAGTGCATTTGGATAAAAAGCAAGAGCAGAATAAAATTTTGAAAAAGAAAGAAAAAACCATATATAAATAAGTCCATAAGAAAAAGATGATCATACAATAAATGTCAGTTATTAGAAAGACTATTAAAAGAGTAATTGAAAAAACATAATACTAGTGGAACGATTCACAAGAATTAAGAAAGGAACAAAAATATCATACAAAATATATGCTACCAATGACCAGAAAGAGATTGTGAGAACAGTCAAAATATGACAGAGAATTAAAAACTTTACACTGAATAATAAGTGATGATTATATTATACCAGCTTCCAACCACAAGGAGAAATAAAATGCCAGCAGAGCTAACCATTGAGAAAAAATAACTGAGATAGAAATTCACTAAGATAGAAATATTAATAGATCTGTTCGTATACGAAGTGAAATATCCAAAGATATTTAATTTTTTTTAATAGTCATAAGGTGGACTATTCTTATATAATTTTTATAAATGACTGTCTGAGATAAGTCCAGCAGTATTATTATGTATTGATCAGAGATGATTTACCTCTGTTATCAATAAATGACGTAGTATGGCCAGCAGAGTGTGAAGCCTACAGAGCCCCTCTGGACACTGCCCCAGCTAACGTATTAGGGAATTTTAGGGAATAAATATCCCAAGGATAAAGAAACAAGTTAAGAAGAAAATGGAAAAATAAAAAATAACGAACCTCAGATGACTATTACTATCAGTAAGAATCCAGTTAATAATGAAATATAGATAAGCTCAAAAATATGGGAGAAAAATTTTTTAGAAATGTGAAGGAAGTAAAGAAATATAATTTATAATATAATGTCATAAGCAATTACTTCAGACAAACTAAGTATGATCTGAAATAATCACTTCTGGAAGAGAGCAATCTGTAGCGTGACAGATAATCCACACAAATGCATTACTCAATGATCATTAATAAAGCTCTAATATATGGAATATCCAGATGAGAATTAATTAAAATGCACTATTTAATAATATATTCACAAGAAAGGTTAAATAAAGAAAAATTCTGCAAATAATATAATATAATACAAATTTAAAAACCCAGGAAACTAAAAATGATAACAACAAAATTACCCAGGTAAGATAGAAGCAGGCAATTAATATACCCCGACAAGGAAACCAGACTAGAAGAAACCAAGGCATACACAGCGAAAAACTACTGAAGACAGAAGAAAGAAGAACAATCAAAACTAAAGAAGAAAGAAGAACAAACCAAAGCTAAATCTACTGAAGAAAGAAGAATAATTAAAACCAAAGAAGAAAGAAGACTAATTAAAACTACCATTACTGAAGAAAGAAGAAAGAAGACTAATTAAAACTACTACTACAGAAGAAGGAAGAAAGAAGAACAATCAAAGCTACTGAAGACAGAAGAAAGAAGAATAATTAAAACCAAAAAAGAAAGAAGACTTATTAAAACTACTACTACAGAAGAAGGAAGAAAGAAGAACAATCAAATCTACTGAAGAAAGAAGAATAATTAAAACCAAAGAAGAAAGAAGACTAATTAAAACTACTATTACTGAAGAAAGAAGAAAGAAGACTAATTGAAACTACTACTACAGAAGAAGGAAGAAAGAAGAACAATCGAAGCTACTGAAGACAGAAGAAAGAAGAATAATTAAAACTAGAGAAGAAAGAAGACTAATTAAAACTACTACTACTGAAGAAGGAAGAAAGAAGAATAATTAAAACTCAAAGAAGAAAGAAGAATAATCCCAAACTAAATCTACTGAAGAAGGAAGAAAGAAGAACAATCAAAGCTACTGAAGACAGAAGAAAGAAGAATAATTAAAACTAGAGAAGAAAGAAGACTAATTAAAACTACTACTACTGAAGAAGGAAGAAAGAAGAATAATTAAAACTCAAAGAAGAAAGAAGAATAATCCCAAACTAAATCTACTGAAGAAGGAAGAAAGAAGAACAATCAAAGCTACTGAAGACAGAAGAAAGAAGAATAATTAAAACTAGAGAAGAAAGAAGACTAATTAAAACTACTACTACTGAAGAAGGAAGAAAGAAGAATAATTAAAACTCAAAGAAGAAAGAAGAATAATCCCAAACTAAATCTACTGAAGAAGGAAGAAAGAAGAACAATCAAAGCTACTGAAGACAGAAGAAAGAAGAATAATTAAAACCAAAGAAGAAAGAAGACTAATTAAAACTACTACTACAGAAGAAGGAAGAAAGAAGAACAATCAAAGCTACTGAAGAAAGAAGAAAGAAAACTAATTAAAACGAGAGAAGAAAGAAGAAAGAAGAATAAACCAAATTTACTGAAGACAGAAGAAAAAAGAATAACTCAAAACCAAAATTACAGAAGAAAGAAGAAACAAGACTAATTAAAACTAAAGAAGAAAGAAGAATAAACCAAAACTACTACTACTGAAGAAAGAAGACTAATTAAAACTACTGAAGAAAGAAGAAAGAAGAACAATCAAAGCTACTGAAGAGAGAAGAAGGAAGAAAACCAAAACTACTACTACTGAAGAAGGAAGAAAGAAGAATAATCCAAAACCAAATCTACTGAAGAAAGAAGAAAGAAGAATAATTAAGACGACCCATATAAAACAAAAACCCCATAGGGAAAGAACCCCCAAAAAACCCCAAAATCAATGAATGTCCAAAGAGAAAGTATAACACCCTAAAAAACCATATCACTGTAAAACTGAAAAAAAACTAAAAGTGTTAGTAGTATTAAATATTAGTGCATTCAAAAAGTTATTGTTTAGTTTGTATAAACAAACCTTCACAGTTCCCCCATGGTTGAATATTTCATGTTAAAAACTAGAGAAAGACTAGTAAATATATTGATAATTCACCATAGACAAGTGCAAGTGATCAAATTATAAATAATAAACTTTAAAAAGGTGCATGAGTTACAGTACAAAGTAACAAACTTTAAGTTTTATGAACAGTGTCTACTTTGATAATGAAATAGTAATGTTACTAATAAAAAGCTACTAAAGCTGTATGAACATTCCATAGAATGGAATATAACTTAGATAGCCAGGGTTATACTTTAAGAGGGGGCATAAATCTTATAAAATGGGGAATTACAGAACAAACTGTTTATGATGAAGTTTATAGAAGGTGTTAACAATTATATATGGAACCAGGATGTTAGGTTCCTATTACATATAACATTTAGATAAGTAAGGATTAGTCATAAGAAATATTAGTATTATAATTGTTATTTTATTGTTCATTTTAATTTAGGAATGCACTATCTAAAAATAGATATCATTCCAATGTTGTAGAAATACCTTTTATTATGTTATTAGGTGATATACCAAAACAATGTTATTCAGAACACCAGTTTTATATATCTAGGTGTTATATTTTAATTGTATAATCTATAATTACTGTTATGCCAGCTCAAAGAACTAATTTTTAATCAAATATATCAGAATCAGAAGTCAGAGAAGGAAATAAAATAATTATATTAGTAAAACATTTGGAAATTAGCCACACATCAGATCTAGGCCAAAGAATAAATTTAAACTGCAGAATAATTAACAAACCTAGTCTTCTAAACCAGATAAAATGACAATATTTAGGCAAGATAAACTCAACATATTAAATACTATGTAAATAAGGCTTTCTAGAGATATGGTCATTATATGAGTAAAATTATTTAATTGTCTAATAAGATACCATTAAAACTGAAATAGATTCACTGACATTATCCTAAGGGGAGTCATATACAAATGAATTATATTAAAAAACCATCATTAGTATACTAAATTGCAATAAAATAAGTGAGAATTGATAATTATACAAATTTCAGATTTAATAGAATAATAATTATATTAGGGAAAATGGCTATTATTTACATAGAAGACAGGAAGTATAATTTTAGGCCTACCTCCCAAAAAATTATAAGAAATATAATTTTCAGATAAAACTTTGTAATACTAACTTAATTAATATCAAAATAAGTAGAATAGAATAGTGAAAACGAATATGTATTTTATATTTCAAACAGTTAACTAATAACGAATTTATTTTATGAACATAATGTACATTTTTAAAGTGTATCGGAAGTTATGGCAATGTCAAACAATGTATGAGATATATTATATAGGCTAAGATTTTCATGAGACGAAGGAAATACAGACAGTTCATTATTATACCTCGAAGAGAGCACTTCTTGTGAATATTTGATTGAACCAACCTTTAATGGCCGTTATGTTATAACGAAGTTCGGAATCATTTTATGTAAAACTAAATTTTTAACTATTTTAATGAAAGTGAAGTGGTGAAGTTGATCCATGAACTACATAACACCTATAAACGAAATCACATATAACTAATTACATGAAATAACACTGAAATCGCATCAAACACCAAGTGAAAATTCGAGGTTAACTGACACGCACAAACATCGGTAGATATACCCATTTAACAACAGTTTTACACAAAGTGAACGATTCCATGATACACCAGTGACAATAAACTATACCCCAGAAGATTATATACCGTTGCGAAGAACATTTAACCGAAGAAGGGACATATTATCTCAACAAGTACGTTGTTTACATTAGAAGCTTTCAATGCGCATGCGTCAGGCGGCCATTCTGATCCAGTTCCGTCACCTCAATTAGAGACAACTAGACTGCTTTCTGGTTTGAACAAAATTATATATAAACTTTTATTATTAATAATTACCAGTATATTGTTTAAATTTAAGACCTTTTTTGAATTGTAAGTGTTATACTTTCATGTCCCTGACCTTCTCTGGCTTTTTATATAAATAACCGTTCAAAGAACCTGTTTAAATAATACAATTGTAAAACTTCTAATATCGACCGACCCTGAGCGAGTCGATATGGCTTGTAACCTCGATTAATTAATCGACCAACCTTATTATTGTATTTAATAAACGTTTTTGTTTGTTTTTTGGTAAATTGGAGTTGATTTCTCTTATAAAAGGACATAATCATTAATTAACCAAGAAAAATAGATAATCTTTAAAGGCAGTATATGCGAAACTACAACATTTCAAGAGTAAGAAGAAGAGAGCCGTTTTCGCCTAACTTGAAGTTAATTGGATTATCTTTTTAACAAATTTACTGAACAGAAATTTATTACCAAATTAAACACCTTACTATTATAATTATAATTACGATCCACAACCTCAATTTATTCCTAAATATTAAGCACATAAATACCTCGAAAATATTTTTTCCGAAATTATTTTTTTTTTATAAATATAAATTTTAAATTTATATTTTATTTCAATTTGCTACACAGCAAAATACACTTTATTTAATTGATGGTAATAACATCCCAATTACCAATAACAAAGACCAGGAACTTTACCAAATCGACGATTCCCAGAGCGGAACGTCACTACTACACATACACACCATAAAAATTATCCTGGGTAATATTATACCAGAACACTATACAATTACAATTATAGTATGGTTGTATTACCAAAGCGAAGATCAACAGTGAGAGCTTAGAAGACAAGAAGATATTAGCTACGTACTACACACATTCTTACATTGAAGGAGGAGGACCACACCGTATTATTACAATATACAACATGTTTCAGGGACTAAATCCCCATCTTCAGGTACGGTAAAACATTTTATTATTCCCCTAATACATAGGGGTTGTCGAAATGATTAAAATGTTTATACATAAAAACACACGCACAAAAATCACTGAATAAATTAACATATAACACAAACACATGAACACGTTAAAAGCGTCTCAGTGCACCGGTCGACCTCCGATCGTCAACTAGCCCGTGTTCGTGCTTCATTGCTTATCATCAACGCGGTATCATATAATTTATTGGATTTAAATGATAGCTGTTCATTGAGTAACTGCTCTTTATTTACTTTGGATGCCTTGTATATTTCAAACTCTTCTAAAGCATTCAGGAAATGACCTTTATTACAAACATGTATCGGCTCCAAGTTCTCTTTGAATCCGGTATAATTATGGTTTTCGTTTATTAGGTGGAGTGCGTAATTTGATGAGGTGGTTTGGGGTTTCTTTTTTGCTAGGTGTTCTTTAAATCTCTCGATAAATTTCCTCCCCGTTTTTCTGATATAGAACTTATCGCACTCACTGCACTGGATTCTATATACTCCTGAACATTCCTCCAAAGTTATTGGTTTTCGTGGCTTAAGTATATTTTTTAGATTATTTATGGTCTTGAATGAAACATTTATATATAATTTTGTAAATTCATTTTTTATTATGTTGGGGAGTATCTTTGTATATAATGCTGAGACATATTGTGTTGTATTTTTAACTTTATTATTGTCACCATTTATTTTCCGTAATTGTTTATGTATCATTTTATCCACAATTTCTGTGTTGTATCCATTTTTCAAGGCTATGTGTTTTATTGTGTTATATTCTTCCTTATAGTCCTCCGTATTCAATGGTACGCTTATTAGTCTATGTGCTAGTGCATTAAATGCCGCCATTTTTTGTGTGTATGGATGATTCGATTTAGCATTTATAACTATGTCTGTTGTGGTAGGTTTTCGGTATATTTTAAAACCGAAATGGTTGTTTCTTTTTAACACCAATACATCGAGGAAGTTCAAGCCATTATTGGTTTCCATTTCCATAGTAAATTTTATGTTGTGGTTAATTTCATTAATAAATTTAAAAAACATATCCACCTGTCTATGAGTGCCATTAAATACTATGAAGGTGTCGTCTACATACCGTGTATAAGAAACAATTTTATCATAGAATCGGTTATAGTCAGACAATAAAAATTTATTCTCATAATAGTTCATATATATTTTGGCCAAAAGTCCACTTAGAGGTGAACCCATAGCCAAACCTTCCTCTTGGTTAAAATACTTGTTGTCATGAGTGTAATAATTTTGCTGTACTATAATCTGTAACAAAGATAGGAGTTCATCTATCTGTTTTTTGTTTAGAATACCTGTTGTAGTTAAATTTACCTTTAGAATTTTTAATGTTTCCAAAACCGGAATATTTGTATATAAATTGACAATCTCAATTGAGACAAGTTTATAACTAGGTGTAATCTCCATATCTTTAATTTTATTTATGAATTCAAAGGTGTTTTTTACATTGTGGATATTTTCTAATTTTATGCTGTTCTTAATAATTTATTGCAGTTTTTTGGCTATTTTATAATTAGGGGCGGTCGTATAGTTAATCAAAGGTCGTATAGGAATGTTTTGTTTGTGTAATTTGGGCAGTCCCGTAAATTCAGGTGCCTTAGGTTTGATTTGTTTCACATTCCGTCTGGTTTGTGTGTCAAGTAAATTTACACATGTATTAATAGCTGAATTTATGGTTTTAGTGTGTTTTTCGGTCGGGTCATCATTTAACATTGCTATGTTATTATCTTGAATGAATTCGTTACATTTACGTAAATAATCTGTATTTTCCATAATAACCACTGTGTTTCCTTTATCTGCTTTTGTAATTATTGCTTTGTTATTTATTATTTTTTGTTTGATATTTTTAGCGATTTTTAACTCTTTTTTTATGTTCTGTGTTATGTGTGCTATTTAACTTCAGGAAACAATTCAACTTATTGTTGATTAATGACCGTGTTTCACACTGAGTGTCTTGGTTCTTAATACATTTAATTGTAGCCTCAGCATTCGTGACTTCCCGTGTTAAAGCGTGTTTACTAAAGTCAGGTAAATTATAGTGTAGGCCCTTCGATAATAAATTCTGTTCCTCTGTTGATAATTCAATGTTAGTAAGATTGGCTACCCGTTTACAAAATATATGTTTACATTCTATGTTATCTTGTTTTTGTTGTTCAATGTATAGTTTATCAAATTTCTTGATGTGTCTCGATATAATTACTTTGGCATTATCTCTAATCTGTGTTTGTATTAGATAAATTACTTCATTGACTATAGCTGGGTGTAACGTGTTCAAGACCATTAAACGAGCTTTGTAGAACAATTTATTTAAACGAATTTTCTTTATGTATAATGCTTTAATTTCCTCCTTAAGCCACCCACGTTTTTGTGCTTTTATTTTGGCATTATAAGCTGCTGCTGATTTGTTTCTAACATTCAAAATTGTGAATTTTGGTGTGATGTTATATCGTAAACACTTTTTGATAAATTTAATATTGAGGTTGATTTTCAATATTTTACTCTTGATGTTCTTGTATTTATAGACTGTGTTTGCTTGTCTGGCTTCAAAATACATTTTTTTTCCAGTCTCCAGATCGCTATTATGATTAACTTAAGAATTTTTTACCTTGTATAATCCACTATGCGATCTCAGTTTTTTATATACAACATGTTTCAGGGACTAAATCCCCATCTTCAGGTACAGTAAAAAATTTTATTATTCCCCTAATACATAGGGGTCGTCGAAATGATCAAAATGTATATACAAAAAACACACGCACAAAAATCACTGAATAAATTAACATATAACACAAACACATGAACACATTAAAAGCGACTCAGTGCACCGGTCGACCTCCGATCGTCAACTAGCCCGTGTTCGTGCTTCATTGCTTATCATCAACGCGGTATCATATAATTTATTGGATTTAAATGATAGCTGATCATTGAGTAACTGCTCTTTATTTACTTTGGATGCCTTGTATATTTCAAACTCTTCTAAAGCATTCAGGAAATGACCTTTATTACAAACATGTATTGGCTCCATGTTCTCTTTGAATCCGGTGTAATTATGGTTTTCGTTTATTAGGTGGAGTGCGTAATTTGATGAGGTGGTTTGGGGTTTCTTTTTTGCTAGGTGTTCTTTAAATATCTCGATAAATTTCCTCCCCGTTTGTCCGATATAGAACTTATCGCACTCACTGCACTGGATTCTGTATACTCCTGAACATTCCTCCAAAGTTATTGGTTTTCGTGGCTTAAGTATATTTTTTAGATTATTTATGGTCTTGAATGAAACATTTATATATAATTTTTTAAATTCATTTTTTATTATGTTGGGGAGTATGTTCGTATATAATGCTGAGACATATTGTGTTGTATTTTTAACTTTATTATTGTCACCAAATGATACATAAACAATTACGGAAAATAAACGATTTAAGCAGAAGTTTTTGAAATTGGTGGTTTCAGTTCAATTCGTCTGTACCTATGTGCCAAAATCCTGTGCCTATTGTACAAGTTGTAGGCTGTGTTGACATAGGTCAGTGGGCTTAGGTAAGTAGGTATTGGTTGTATTTGTTTATTACTTTTCTTGAGGTGAAAGTTTTTCAACTAAAGCAAAAACACCTTTCCTGAGCTTATTCTTGAATATTTAAAGTGGTTTGCTCCCATTTGTCTGAATTCAGTGTATGTAATATATGTTAACATGTGCTGGTGTTTTTATGTGTGAAGGTTACGTATACCCACTGGTTGTGGCTTTATTTATTACTTTTATGAGTGGCAGTGTTTTAATACACCAAAAACCAATTTTCCTAAGATTTTAGGAATTAGTCTGGCAAGTCAGCATCTAGATGTACTGTACTAATTGTTAAGGGGGGGGATTTTTTGCACAAGTACAAAAAATTAAAGTTTAATTTAAATGTATCATGGTTCTAGTAAAATTTGATACCTGAATTAAAATTTACTTAGAATATTTTAACAAAACTATTGTTGGAACCATAGACCAGACCCCAACCAATGAAAAGATTAGTCACTAATGTGGGGTGTCAAGCTCACATCACTGACATTAAAGTGTTTGCATTGATTTCAGTAACAAGTAACAGACTATACAGTGGCCACACTTTTTCCTGTGGCTCTTGATTTGAGTTCAGAATTTTGTTTGCAATAACTACAGAAAAGGACTTTCTCACTAAATGTGACTCTTTTGTTAAAGTTAACAAACTTCTCTTTTATCCCATGTATAATATGATTTACATCAAAATAGGGTTTGGCAAATACATGTATACCTGACTTATTAGTCTTCAACCTGTCTGCAAGAGCTTCATTAATTTTATCAATTACTCAACAATCCTGATCAATCTGCGACTGTCTGTTACACATAATAGTATATTAAACATGATTTATTTGTCAATTATTATTTTGTAAAGTTAGTTTTATGAATATTTAGATACAGATTTTAACAAACTCCCAGACATAGAAGACAAGTAAGTAACTATAATTAGTCTATCTAAAATGGAAGAAAAATAATAACAAATAGTTTTATTTCCTTGTGGTCATTACAGATCTGTGTATTATTAGTCTACTTCTATCAGAGGCATAGCTAGGAAGGCAGGAGGCAGCCGCTACGGACAGAATAGCCAGGAGGGCGGCAAAGTGAGCGTAGACTTATAAAACTACAAACAACTTGTTTCTTTCATATGACTATTCCTTTCATAAAAGAAGCGTAACCAGCCAGCTTGTCTGTTGTCACAAACATTGCTTGATAAACAGTATTAGTCTGTTTGTTTTTGGGCATCGTAATTACGGTTCATTATGATAACAAATTACGGTGTAATAAATATTACTCTAAAAAGACATTGTGATACCAGGCGGAGTTCACTCAGCTGGATGAAGTGATCACTGCACTGGAGAAACTGAGGGATACACCAACTGGAACAATTGATACGAGGGAAGATGCAGCATTTATAATTAATGCAATAGAAAACTTTAATTTTGTAACCTTACTCTTTTTTCTGGACAGATATTCTTTCTTCTATGAACAAAATCCTGAAAATCTTGCAGACCAAAGGAATAAACTTTATTCAAGCATTGACATTTCTGGAGACGCTATCGGACAAATTATAAGTTTGCAGGAATGAGTTGTGTGACAATGTCATTACTAAGGCAGAGCAGGTATGTAATAAATGGGGTGTCAGTATCACAAAAAGGATAAGAAGGAAGCGCACGATGCTAGGGGTATGCAGATGTTTCTGCATTAACTGTTTGGCAAGAATTGCGATGTTCTCTCATAGAAATTTTGGACAAACTATCAGTTAAAATTTCAAGCCATTTCTGTAACATCAAAGTGTTAGAAAAACGCTTTGGGTTCATATGTAAATTTGAGGTGTACGTAAATGATGGGGATATACATTTTAAGGAACAGCTTTCCCAAATCAATATTAAGTGTAGAATACTTCCAAAACTGTATCCGTATGACCTAAACAGTAAAGAATTGTTCAATGACTTGAAAGACGAACTTTTATTAAAAAGGGCAAACATTAACGAAGAACAAATGGACTTTACATCTCAAGGACTGCTACAATACATTTCTTCAATGGGATTAGAAGCCTACAAAACACTAGCAATAGCTTTAAAAATGTTTTCGTACTTTACCAGTCTCTGTGTCTTCTTGTGAAAGATCATTTAGTAAACTTAAAGTGATTAAATCTTACCTACGATCAACAATATCTTAAGACAGGGTATCAAATTTAGGGATACTTTCAAACGAAAACGACACTGCTTCGTGTTTAGATTATAGTGATTTAATAACCGACTTTGCAGTAATTAAGACCAGGAAATTTACATTTTAAAATGAATCATTTTAAATATTTATTAAATATTAAAAATAAATATTAAGTGTTTATTAATAGAAGATGAAACCATTAACCTGTAATGGTAAGTCATTTATTTTATTACTTTTAATGTAGTTCTTTGTTTAACTTTATGTTGCTTTAGGATATTGTTTTGACGATGTGCTTTAGACCTACAAGAAATTTGCATGTTTGTTATAACATTTTTATGTTATAAATTTTTTATATTACTACTTTTTTATAGTCTACATTTGTTACTAATAGATGTTTACAAACTGAATACTCTACAATCTGTAGTTTCTTAATTTTGACTTAACAAATATTCTTAAAACATTTGCTGGACATGCTTCCATACAAAAATCTACGCATTTGCATTTATTAAGTAGGTACTTTGTTCGCTGGATGGGCCTTTATTTTTGCTCCTGTGTCCCCTTTTAATTGTGAAGGCGAGGCGGCTGATGATCTCCTTGCTCTGGACGCAAAAAGCCTAGCTATGCCAGTGACTTCTATCACTTGTTTTTATAGAAATGGCTCTGTCTAACAAATGAACAAGGCAGTGTATGCATTTTAAATTCGAATGGAAATATGGTAGATATAAGCAGGCATACCCTGAGTTGTAGACAAGTCTTGACACAGTTTAACAAACATCTGATTATATTGGACAAACCTGATGATGAAAAAAGGAACAGAAAATATGACTGATACAAAGAAGATGAAAACCGCTTTAAAGAGTTTGCATCCTATTAAGATTAAAACCAACCAACATCCAAGAGAATTACAAGTCTTAAATAAAAGATCACATTGGAGGTGATAGTTGTTTATGGATCACAAGTGTGGACTGTACATAAAAGAAATAGGGAAAGGTTAAGTTCAGTTAAAATTGGGTGCTGGAGGAGAAGTAGTAAATCAGTATAAATAAACTAAAACTGTCAAATCAAGTATTATTATTAAGAGTTTTGTTATATGTTATAAGAGTTTATGTTATTAGTTAATTAATTTAAATATATTTATCTCATGGAGTCAAGGTATAACTTACAATCAAACATAATAAATTGTTCCATCATATATCAGAGAAATTCACTAATTACTAAGGTTTTACAGTTATAAACTGAGGCATGTTTAGTACCAAATTGTTTATAATTATATAAAATTAATAATCATATAAACATTGCATGTATCATTAGGATATAATAATAAAATTGTATATTAAAAGTAATTTGTAAAATGTTAAGTAGTTAATTGGTATTGATCATATAACACTTCACGTGTACATAAATGGCTAATCAAAATTTAAGAAGTTCAAGACTGAGATAGTAATTCACACAGTAACTAAAACATCACACGCAAAGTTGGCGACACCATCACTTGCATACCAGCTGATACTCCGTTACCCTCCCGCCATTCACAATTTCAAAGTGGACTCGTCCATCCATAAATTGGTTTCTGCACATATGCCCTTAACTTTCAATTTCACTGTACTAAAAATTTGGTTGTAGGTAAGTTTTGATTTTGATTATGACACTACCAGACAGTGGATATTTTGTAAGACGAAACAAACATCAGATACAACAGAAAGAGACAATGTAATAAAAATTTCACAGAGTTATAAAATGTTTAATACTGCCATTATTTTGTAAACAGTGACTTAGCGTGTTGTGTCTGTTGCAATGTTTCTCCAAAGTCGAACCTAGACATCAACAATCATTGTATATTTTAGATGTGTACACTTTGTGTACATGTTATGACTCACAAAAGAAAACATAGTAAAATATGATCCACATTGTTCTGGCATCTTAATTTGTTTTAATAAGTAACATCAGTAACAGCCTCGCATGTGAAATGATGGTGTGTGTGTGTGTGTGTGTGTGTGTGTGTGTGTGTGTGTGTGTGTGTGTGTGTGTGTGTGTGTGTGTGTGTGTGTGTGTGTGTGTGTGTGTGTGTGTGTGTGTGTGTGTGTGTGTGTTTAAAGCAGATGTGGACTATCCATAAAGAACAGGAGAGGCAATATTAATGCAACAATTAGAAAGTAATATAGAGCACATTTACATAGGTCTACATGCAGTTACAATTATTTAGGTCAGTTCTCCACCCTACTAATCTTTCCATCACTTTTATCACCATTAGCCTACTATCACTATCACTCAAATCATCTTCACTGCTGCTATCCCATCTTATATTAATTTCTAAACGATCTGTTACAGTATCCATTATTTGGTCCGATCTCATGTAGTCATTTTCAATTTTCATGGTGTCACATCTTGATCTCCAGTCTGTGGGAGAAATATAATAAAATTCCTTTTTCGCTAAGTTTATGACACTGTCTACAGAAAAATGCACGTTTTTTCTTTTAACACTCCTTCATGGTTGCCCAAATCAGTTCCATAGGATTAAAATCCAGCTGATAGGGTGGAAGTCTTAAAACGTAATGTCCATGGATTGCCAAAGTAGCATCTATTTTAAAAGTTTTGTATATTGGTTTATTTTGTTTAATTAGTGCATAGACCTCAGGTTTTAACATATATGGACTACAAGGAATGTCATGGTTCTGTAACCAGTTAATAATGTCTGCCTTTTTTGTTAATGATGTTAGAGGTGGATTTATTTGTATATTATGGTAGGGGGCCATTGTCTATTACTCTTACGCTATTTTTATTCAAATGAAATGAAACTAAACGTTTCACTTTTGATGAATACTGATGTATTCACAGACTCAGAGAAAACTAAGCTATTATTCTCTGTTGACACATGCGTATTACATAACCTGCACCTTTAGCACGAAAACGGTTGATTCATGTCTACTGAATCTTGCTGCACTTGTGCAGTTACGTGCCCAACCACTGATATCAGTATCACTTTTTATCGATATCAATATGTTTCATGTTGTCATCAAAATAAGGAAAACAGGCAGTGTGTTCAGTAGATGCGATGGTATAAACTAAAATAAAATAAACAATTTAGACCATGAAACAAGTACATCCAATAGCAATTAGATTAGATAAAATGTGTTGTATTATTTAATGTATTTAAGCAGAAGGTTATGAAAGTGGTTTCAGTTCAATTTGTCTGTACCTTTGTGTCAAAATCCTGAGCCTATTGTACAAGATGTAGGCTGATGTTGGCATAGGTCAGTGGGTTTAGGTAAATAGGTATTGGTTTTATTTGTTTATTACTTTTCTTGAGGTGGAAGGTTTTCAACTAAAGCAAAACCACAAAACCACTTTTCCTAATACTTAAAACCTTATTCTTGAATATTTAAAATGGATTGCTCCCATTTGTCCAAATTCAGTGCATGTAATATATGATAACAACTGCTGGTGTTTTTTATGTGTGGAGGTTATATATATCGACTGGTTGTGGTTTTATTTATTACTTTTAAGAGTGGCAGTGTTTTAATACACCAAAACCAACTTTCCTACGCTTTTAGGAATTAGTCTGGCAAATCATCATCTAGATTCTAGATGGAATGTAGCCTACCAGTTGGTAAGGGGGGGATAATGCACAAGTACAAAAAATTTAAAATTTAATTTATATGTATCATGTTTCTAGTAAAATTTGATACCTGAATTAAAATTTACTTAGAATATTTTAACAAAACTATTGTTGGAACCAAATACCAGACCCCAACCAATGAAAAGATTAGTCACTAATGTGGGGTGTCAAGCTCACATCACTGTCATTAAAGTGTTTGCATTGATTTCAGTAATAAGTAACAGACTATACAGTGGCCATACTTACTTTTCCTGTGGCTCTAGATTTGTGTTCAGAATTTTGTTTGTAATAACTACAGAAAAGGACTTTCTCACTAAATGTGATCCTTCTGTTGAAGTTAAGCAAATTCTCTTTTATATCATCTATAATATTATTTACATCAAAATAGGGTTTGGCAAATACATGTATAGGCCTATCTGTATATTAGCCTTCAACTTGTCTGCAAGAGCTTAGTTAATTTTATCAATTACTTGACAATCCTGGCCAGTCTGTAACCGTCTATTACACATAATAGTAGATTAAACACGATTTATTTGTTAATTACTGTTTTGTAAAGTTAGTTTTATGAATATTCAAATACAGATTTAAGAAAAACACACAGACAGATTTGGAAGATAAGTAAGTAACTGTAATTAGTCTACCTGAAAGGGAAGAAAAATAAAAACTTAAGTCGTTTGATTTCCTTGTGGTCATTACTGACCTGTATATTATTAGTCTACTTCTATCACTTGTTTCTACAGGAATGGATCTGTCTTGACAACTGAACAAGGAAGTGTATGCATTTTAAATTCTAATGGAAATACGGCTAGATATAAGCAGACATACCCTGAGTTGTAGAAAATTCTTTGATACAGTTTAACAAATATCTCTGATTATATTGGATAAACCCGATCATGAAAAAAGGAACAAAAATATGAATGGTACAAAGAAGATGAAGAACAGCTCTAAAGAGTTTCCATCCTATTAATATTAAAACCAACCAATATCCAAGAGAATTACAAGTCTTAAATAAAAGACACAGTGGAGGTGATAGATGTTTATGGATCACATGTGTGGAATGTACATAAAAGAAACAGGGAAAGGTTAAGTTCGGTTAAAATTAGGTGGTGGCGGAGAAGTTGTAACTCAACAAGTGGCTAGTCTGTATAAATACAAACTTATTTTATACATTTATTTCACTTGTTCATACTTACCGATATTCCTAAGGGTCCCCCTAGAGTTCTCCTATAAGCGAGATCAGAAACAGTGTGAGGTTACAAAATAAGTATGAATACACATTTTGAATGAAGAGAATGAATGTTTTAATTTTGTCAAGTCATTTAAATTCAAATTAGAAAACAAACTTTACCATGCTTTTTTATCTTACATAACTTCTTACTGCTTTCTTCTTTTGTTTGATTTGCTACATGAATACTAATTGTAATTACTTATTCTACGGTCTTACCTTAATTAGGTCACACAAACACAAACAGCCCAGCTTTGCTCACTCACGCATACACACAGAAAATTATAAAACCCTTATCATTTTTTTAAAAGAAAACCCCTTTCTGCCGGCACGTGGGAATATCTCGAGCACCACATTTCACTTCGCGATTTCTAATTTATGTGTCCGAAATTAGTGTGATGTTTCTGAATGATTTTTAGTTTCTGCTGCACTACTCCGTGTTCATTTTTTAACCGAAACTCACTTTGACGGATAATTCTAACAAATTTTAGAAGAGCCCATCGGGCTTGGTACCTGCAGGTACTTTAGCTAGGCCTAAACTGCGCAGAGCAGCAAGGCATTCGACGCTAACTGAATTTTGTCGTTTGTTGAGGAAACCAATGCCTGGTATTTGTTCGTCACAGTTTCGTCCTATTTAAACCATGTTTTGGTGTGGTGTTTGTTCGTATACGATCTTGGTGTGGCACTGGCTAATGTCACGAGCTGGGCGGTCCTTAAGTTTTGCATCCGCCGTTACACGACCATGTGCTCGTATAGTTTCTTGCTTTTAGCCATTTTGAGTTTCACAAACGCGTGGGTCAGCGCCCATGCTTGGTGGACGCATAGGTGCGCACTGCCACACTCTCGCATAGTTCTTGGAAAAACTAGGGTGGTAAATTCTTTGCTTACTGATTGCACAACGCTATTTCGTCTTGCCTTTGTTCCAAACTGTTCCATACACTTGGTCTGTCACAATAGAATTAATGGTTGCACAATATTTTTTATAAAATCCCGCAAAAAATGAAATAAATAAAAATACAAATACCCCATACTGTAAGAAATAAACTGACCCAATTTTGACACGTTACAATACCCCCTCAATGAGAATTCTGCTGTCCAAAACATAAGAAATCTCATTGATAAACCCCTAAGAGAACCGGTGAGGAACTGGTGCCAACAACCCCCTTGTTCTTAATCTTCATGGGTACACGACCCCCCTGGCTTGGCGACTATGGACGCATCTGAACGAGATCACTGGACTTCTCCGTAAGAGATCCCAACACCGAAAAATCGAACAGACAAGTACCACAGCCCACCTCACCTTCTAACATGCTACCCCCCAAAATCCTCAATCCCTGGCTCAGATTATGCCAGATCCTCAGCCGAGATGTTTCCCCTTGTTTGCAAGCTGGGCTGCCTTTAGCAGATACTGGGCTCACACACACTCACATTACATACTGACATTATATATCATACAATTGAAAAAATTTTAAAAAGTTCTTTAAATTACAACACGTTGTTTTCAAATAAAACTGATTCATAAATTTTGGTATAAATTTTAAAATATTCTCTTCATTGTTTCCTGTTTTTATTTAAAATAAGTTATTTTAAACATTTCTTATAATTAACACATCCTTAACCTAACATGTGATCACTTATAGTCTAACAATACAAGTCACTGCAATAAATCAATAAAAATAAACATGGTTAATACACAAACAATCAAATAATCAATACTTAAAATATTCATTAGCTGGCAGGCGAAAAATCAAGATTTTTTTTCCCCAAAAAAAATATTTTCCAAAAAATTTTAAAATTCAAAAAAAAATTTAATTTTATTAAAAAGGTTTCCTTTACATATAGAAATTATTTTAAAACTTGTTTAAATTGATAAAAAAAAAAAAAAAATTTGAATCAACTTCATTACTATACAAGCTTAGTGTGTATATGACCTCATCAGCTGATCAAAACTAGGTCAACTCCACAACCTTGACCCACATACGTTATGTATAAGTTCTATCTGAAACACATTTGACATCTGTAATATCCTAACTTGAAACACAAAACATAATAAAATAGAATATTTAAAATAACAAACATTATTAAGCAAATTGACATTTATATTATTCAAAATAATTTTACATTATTTTCAAATTTTATCAAAATTTTGTCACTGGTTGTAAATTAAAAATTTTATATTCTTATAAATCTCTTTCTGTATTTGACAATCTCATCCTCCATTACTGTGGGTGATTTGAACTATTTATTCTCATTTAATGTACTACTTGATCGGTATACATATATAATCTTTCTCCCTTTGACTCTAACCTCTAACAACTGTAACTTACATGACACCCATCTCTATCAAAATATCTATCAAAAGACTCTAAACCCAACTTACCTCTGGCACCGCTCATCTTTGTACTAGGATGTGTGTTCCCTACTTGGCTATCTACATACGAACCAATGCCCCTCCAAAATATCGGCAAACACTCCCTTAGACTACTCTATTCCCGCCACAGCGCCCCACGCGGCTCACACCTTACCACCTCACCCTTACTACAAAATATCATCAGCAAATATATTTATCTACCACTCACATTACGCATCGTTACACATACTCACTACTACTGTGTCTACATCAATACTTCTTAAAATTCTCTAACATACATTAATTCAAAACAATATTTTCTCTCTACTACTTCAACTTTAACTTCAACTTGGACAGATCTATATGTCCCATAAGATATTCATCACCCAAAAACTATCTCTTATTCGCTTTCACAAATTATTACTTTACTTCTCACTTTATTAAATTACTTTTCTCATTACTTTAAAATAGCATCTGTAATACATTAAAACATTACATTAAACATCAATTACCTGGAACATTTACCACCAATATGCCAGTGACATTTTATTGCTGATCAGCTGATCTCCTAACACAATGAAAACACATCTCAAAATTTTACAAATTACATGAAATATATAGGTTTATCAATATTCGCTTCTGACCTCTTTGTTCCCCTCTCTCTGATTCTGATACTTTGTGTTAACCACCTGCCAGACGGTTTAATTATTTACTTAGTTGCAAATGTACACACATAATGAAGACACATATTGTTATCAATGCTTATATCTAACCTACGATAATAAAATAATACATTTAAAAATATAGCAAGAACACCTTATATTGAATGTATGAGCATCTAATTACTTAAACAGAGCACAAGCAATTTTATTGGATCAAAATTTGAATTAGCAAAAAATTTTTTATGTTGTAAAATTTAAATTCGTGGCTCCTCTGAGTCACCTCCCATCCACACACTCTATTGCAAATTATGGAGGACTGTATCGCCCTTTCGCTTCTGCAAAGACGGCATATTTTGGAGTAGTTTGACCTCTCCGTGTCTTTGCTTCGGCTGTTACACTTAAACTTCTGAATATCAACATATTCTTGGCTATAATTAAATGCCCTTAAACGGGTCTACCACCTGGCCCTGCTGTTCCTACTCGAACAGAGTGGTAGCCGCTGTTCCATAGTACCTGGATTTCCCCTAAATGTCATCCCCCATTTAATTTCTACTATATACCAATTTCAAGTCAGCTATGGTCAAGGGACTTGGTATGACCATAGCTAACCGCTAGCCAAATCCACGATTAATGCTGGTAAGGCAGTAATCGCCCGAAAAGTCGGGGAAATCTAACTTGCATTTCACTGTCTGTTTCATTCATCATTACTATGTGCGACACGATCGTCTATCAGTGTGCAAATTTAATTTGCACGAAAAAGGTGTGGCGCACATTTTCGCCATTTTGGCCTCCGATGGAGGTAACACTCTCTGTTACCCCCAACCCATTTCGCTATCTACGAGAGCACAGGCCACCCCCGCAATAGCAACTTAATAACTAACTAATTACAATTGAAAACTAAACTTTCTACAATTGCAGTCCCACACTCCACTGCTCTATCACTTCATTGAACACCAATCTACCCCCTAAAATTACCCTTTAATCTTGTATAAGAACAAGTTCTTTTATTTAGTTTTAAAAATTTTCACATAGACACTTCTGCAAGTCCAATCTTTCACTTTTCACTAACATTTTCTTTCTGACAAAATAATAAGTACCACAATGGATCATCTTATACAGTTACATCAAAATAAAATGCATTTGTGTTGTTTTCTGAGGGAAAACAATTCCTTGAAAATTTTAAGTATTCAAATTTCATATTTTTGGTTGTTTCATTTTACAATTTCTAAAACAAAACTAAAATAGTTCGTGAAGAGAGAAAAAAATATATATATATACTACCTTTCCACGAAACTATGGGTCCCCCTCCCCGTTCAAAATGTTGTAAGTTTTCAAATTTTAACCAATTTTGGTGGAGCCGGACCATCGTTGCGTTCACCGCCCGAAGGAAGATCCTCCAACCATGGCCCGCCTCCAAGTTCCGAATACCACGGCCAGGACTGGTAAGATCGTGACCGCCCGAAAATGGGGGAGACTCCCTTCTGTAAACATATAAAACCAAATTAAATTTCATTCACACAATAATAATTAATAACAATCCTGGTAAAATTCCTATGATGACCAATACAATTTCAAATTTGTAGCATTGTGTGTCCCTACTATCTCCCTTGTCTCTCTGTTCTGTAATACATACGAATTCTTCATCTTAACTTCTATTACCTCATACGGTCCTTCATAGAGTTGTAGCGGGTCAATTTTGGGTGTTTTTTAATTTTTACCGTATGGGGTATGTATATTTTTATTTATTTCATTTTGGGCGGGAGTCTTATAAAATATTGTGAAAGCTTCATAGTACAACAAATTCATTCCATTATAACAGAACACGTGTTGAGAAACAGTGGTAATTAAGGCGAGGCGCAGTTACTGTATTGTGTCATTCGGCTAAGGAATTTGCACCTCCACGAAAATTCTAAGAACTCTGTACTTGTGTGGCGGTGTACTCACGCCACTACGCAACCACGCGCCTGGGGGACGCACGCAACTAAAAACCCAAGATGGCCAGAGAGCAAATTTATTCATCATCTCTTCATCGGTCATCCGGAAACGCCGTTAAACCACGCCCACTGCTAGTGACGTCAATAGAGCAGACGCCAAGATCGTGCTCTGGTATCCTGAATATAACTCTCATATTCCATGTATAAACGGAATATGCCTCAACAACTGAGCATGAACGACGACGCAAAGTAGGTGGCCGTGTCTGCGCTGTTCCTCCCTCTCAGAGAAGTACATTGGCAGTTCGTCACTGATCGTGTCTGAGCAGACACAGAGCCGAGTGGGCTCCTCGCAAAATTTTATAATATAACAGTAAAATGAGTTAACAGTGTAAAAAATCAAGTGGCGGTGATGTCTGAACAACGAGACAACAACGAAACACAATAGTTTTTTTTGATTCGGGACAATTCAGAACTTAAAAGGGGCGACCACGTGGTCCACGAGTGAACACGCGGCTGACTGGGGCTTTATGTAATGGGTTTTTAATTTACAAGGGTGAAGGGCAATTTTATTTTAAGAATGTGAGTAGTGAGTGAGCAGGCTGGGCTACTTTAAGATTGTAAGTAATAATATGTAAGTTTAAAAATATAGAGTTATAAGCAAGAATTACACCATAGTCGAAAAACATGTAAGTGACTGTATTTGATCAACAAACTTTTAAATTGGCAATAATAGATAATTAAAATTAACTATTTCTCTTCATAACAATGTGTCGAATCAGTTATTTCGATAACCTGAACACATGTTTGTATCTGATGTTCATGTGATTGGATCCTGGACCGTAATAGAATCTTGGCAGGTAGGTGGAAATTATGCAATTTTGGTAAGTAATATATTTAAATTGGAGTAGAGTAGCACAAATGGCGCCACGAAACAGGCACGAATTATAATTATATATATAATTAAATTCCACATCTACAAAGATACAAACATGTTTTAGGTTAGCGTAGCAAAATAACGTTACATTAAAAAATTAATTAATTACATTATTTATTTAATTAATTTCTTTAATTTAATTTAATCAATTATAAAAATGTCAGATCACGAAAATAACGTAAATGAAACGACGAGTGTCGAAGTTTTTGACGAGTCTGATATAAGTAATTTTGAGTTACATTCGACTCCAAGTGCGAGTCAAGAGAAAGCAGAGATAAATTTAAGTGACCAGAGTAATGTAACTGATGATTCGGGAGTTCAAGTAACCCCAAAATTGAATAGAGAAAGTAGAAATAATAACAATGAAGTCAGAATCACTGACGAGAAAACAGAAAATCAATCAACACCCATTCCAAAGAATCAAAATAAAAAAATTGACGACAGTAGCATGTTAAAAAATTTGTATAGTTTGATGTGTAGTATGAAAGAAAATTCAGAAAAACAACACGAGAAACAGAATAACAAATTTAACGAATTAAATAGTCGTTTTGATAGTAATGACATAAAATTAGACAGACAAAGTAGTGAATTAAATAATCGTTTTGATGAATTTAAGACCGAAATTAAAAGTGAATTTAATTACAAATTGGATGAACTCAAAACTGACATTAATAAAGTACAAATCAAATGTGAGAGTAACTTTAACAAACTGAAATATGAATTAAATGAAACGTTGAGTCACTCATTAAATAGTATGAATACTAGAATTGACGAAGTTGAGAGTAGTATGGTAGAAAAAACCAATAAACAAATACAGAAGGTAACCGAAAATTTTGAATGTAAAATAGATGAATGTAATGTTAGTAGTGAGTACAACTTGAATTGTGTAGTTGATAAGATTAAAACATATGAAATTAGTACTAATGTCAAGATCAATGAAATAGAGAGTAATTGCAAAACAGAGATACAAGCTATACAAAATACAGTGAATACTATAGATAAGCGTCATGTACAAATTGAGAGTTTAAATAACAATATATTTGCATCAATTGAGCAGAGTATAGTTAATGTTAAAGATGAATTGAATATAGCTATAAACGAAAAACTTAACAGTGTTACTGAACAAATAGTCATTACTAAAGATGTGAATAGCGATATTGACTTGGAGTTGTTTAATTGTGAAAACAAGGGGGTACACCCTATGCAGTTTTTAAATAGAGTCAAAGAATTCCATCAGTTTTGTAGAAGTAGTTGGGAGGTACAACTGTTAAAAATAATGAAGTGTTTTAGAGGGAATTCCGCGGTATGGGCGGAGGTACATAAAGTAGACTGGTTAAGTTATCAATGTTTTGAGACGGCCTTTAGAGAGAAATATTGGTCGGAGGAGGAACAAGAAATATTGCGGAGTAAAATTATGGGACCAGGTAATTTTGGGACCCAAGGGGGCAACGTAACTATGTATGTAATGCGATTATACAATGAGGCCAAATATTTAGAGCCACCGTTACCATTTCGATCGTTCGTCCATCATATAAGTAAGCATTTGCCCAGAGAATACAGATTACGCTAATGACGCGTGAAATTCTAGAGATTACGTAGAAAAAATATTGGATATTTTTCAGAATATACGGGAACGTGATATGAGTAGGCGAATAAACGCACCAATAACACACATGAATGGTAATCATAATCAATCCCGGGGAATACCAAGTTTTCACCGAGGGGCGCGAGGGGGAAATAATGATAATCGAGGCGAGGGTTGGCGATGTGCCGATTGTAATGTTGAAAACTATGCTATAAGAACAACTTGTTTTAGATGTCACAAACCGAGAGAATGTCAACGCAGTGAGAGAACGTACCAGCAACAGAGTCAACCGCAGAGAGGAGCCGAGAACACCAGAGGAGCACTGAGGGGAAACGGAAGCGGAAATAGAGACAGAGGTGGATACAGCCAGGCAGTAGCAGGTCCATCCACGGGAAACTAGAGGAGACAATGGAAAACCGGGCCCATCCATTGTCGGAGGAGAACCTGGGGGTCCAAGAGGAGCATAACTACCGCAGCAACATAATTATCAGAGACATGGCGGAGGAGTTACTGGAGGAGGACGCCGCACAAATGACAGAAACCAAAACCGGACTGACGGAGGTATCCATAACCATAGAAGGTAAGGATTACAAAACATTGATTGATACGGGTAGCGAGATATCGGTAGTTTCAGAGAATGTACTGGGTGAATTACAAAGAGTAAATAAGAATATTCCATCATTACCAGTAGCGGGAGTAACAGTAGTGGGGGTGACGGGAGTACGAAGTAAACGAGTCACTAAACAAGTTCAATTAAACGTATATATTCATGGAATAGAATTTGAAAATACTTTTCTAGTAGTTAAGGGTTTGAATTTAGATATAATTCTGGGAAATGATTTTTTGGAGAGAAATAAAGCAGTAATTGATTTTAACCAGAGAATAGTGGAATTTAATAAGGGGCATGAATCAATCCGGGTAGATTTTAAGAGGGTGTTAGATAAGGCTAGAGTTGCGGGTGTAAAGATGATACAAAACCGAGTAGGCGAGGGAATGATAGAAACAAGAGTGAATGTGTGTCAAGAGAGTGAGAGTAGGGAGAATGATGAGAGAGTATGGGAAAATAGGGTAGAGAAATTTTTTAATGAGGGTGGAGTTGTAGGGGGTCCCCAACGACAGGAGTTGTGGGCGGTTATTGAACGTTTTAGAGATGTATTTGCTGAGTTGCCTGGAAAAGCCAGGGACTATGTATGCGAGTTGAAGATTCGAGAGCACTCACCCTACATGCAGAGAAGTTATCCAGTGCCATTTTCAAAGAGGAGAGCCGTTCAAGAAGAGTTGGACCGCATGATGGAAGGGGACATCATCGAAAGATCTATATCGCCTTACTCGAATCCATTGGTAGTGGTCATCAAAAAGGATGGAAAGGTAAGATTGTGTTTAGACGCTAGAAAAATTAATCAGATTATAATACCTGACCGGGAATCACCGGAAGCCATGAACGAAATTTTTCAAAAGTTTAGTGGGGTCAGATATATGACGTCCTTAGATTTAACGGCGGGCTACTGGCAAGTCCCATTAGCGCCAGAAAGCCGTAAGTTTACTGCATTCCTTTCCAATGGAAAAAACTATCAATTTAAACGCCTGCCATTTGGGCTTAACACTAGTGTCGCAAGTTTTATTAAGTGTCTAGACATGATATTACAACCGAAAGATTTAGATTTTTTGACTGTATATGTTGACGACATACTAATAGCATCAAGAACATTCTTTGAACACGTAGAACACATAGAGTATGTTTTAAATAAAGTACGACAAGGTGGATTAACTGTTAATTGGGATAAGTCGAAATTTTTACAAACCAAAATACATTTTTTGGGCTTCATTATAACTCCTGAAGGAATTTTAGCAAACCCAGACAAAGTAGAAGCTATCATACGTTTTCCAGAACCAAAAAATATTAAACAGTTGCAGAGCTTTTTAGGATTATGCAATTTTTATAGAAAGTTCCAGAGAAATTATGCACATATTACCTCTAAATTAAGTGTTGTTTTACAAAAGAATAAACAATGGAAATGGGGAGAGGAGGAGAGAAGTATTTTCAATGAAATTAAAGAGAAATTTATAGACACGATAATGATGAATCGCCCCGATTTTCAGAAAAAGTTTTATTTACAGACGGATGCCAGCAACATAGCCCTCGGCGCAGAGCTTTACCAGGAGGGTGAGGATCAGGAGCATAGGACCATCGCTTTCGCCGGCAGAACCTTATTGGCAGCAGAAAAAAATTACACTACTACCGAAAAGGAATTGCTGAGCATCGTCTTTGCTGTGAAGAAATTCCGCACTTACCTGCTAGGAAACGAAACTGTCATCAGGACCGATCATAAGGCCTTATCATTCCTAAATACATGTAAGCTGACACATAGCAGATTAACCAGGTGGGTGCTAGCTTTACAAGAGTACAACTTTTCTTGGGAGTATATTAAGGGGTCAGATAATAAAGTACCGGACACTTTGTCCAGGATAGATACTATAGATAATAAGACAGGTAGAGATCTTAAAGAAATAGAAATTTTTCGATTAACTAGGGAAGATAGAATTTTTGGGGAGGACTTAAGGGAAATTAAAGATAGACAAAGATCAGAAAATAAATTGGGTAAGATAATAACTAGTTTAGGAGCAGATATTAATGGTTCAGAGTATAATACACATTTCCAGATACATAAGGGAATCCTGTTTAAGAAAGTAGAAGGGGGTGAACGGGATTGGAGGTTAATGATACCCGGTGAATTAGTAGATAGAATTATTTGGGATTGCCACATAAGATATGGTCATTTTGGGGCGAAAAAATGTGCAAATATACTAAAAGAATCCTGTGTCTTTAAAAATATGGAGAAGAGAGTTAGAAGAGTATTAAGAGTTTGCGATCTGTGTCAAAAGTCTAAAGTAGTAAATTACAGGGTTGAAGGTGAAATGAAGTATATTAAAGTAGAAAGACCTTTTGATTTAGTTGCAGTAGATTTGTATGGCCATTGCCTAAAGGTAGAGGAGGAGTGGTATATATTTTTGTTGTGTTGGATACTTTTACCAAGTTTGTTAGGTTATACAGTGTAAAGAGAGCTACTAGCAAAGTACTCAGCGAGAAGATCACCAAGGACTACATGATCAATGTAGGGAAGCCGAAGGTAATTTTATCTGATCATGGACCGCAGTTCATCAGCGGCAAGTGGAGACAGACTCTTGGCTGGGAAGGCATCATACCTAAACACACGGCAGTTTACCATCCACAGTCGAACCAGGCAGAGCGGGTGATGCGAGAAATCGGCAGAATATTCAGGGCGTATTGTCACTCCAAACACACCGAGTGGCCTTTGTATGTGAAGAAGGTGGAGGATTGGTTAAACAGCACAACCCACGATTCTACAGGATTTACACCGTACGAACTAATCAAAGGAAGCCGTCCGCCCAGAATTTTAGAACAACTTTTTGAATATCCACCGGAAGAAAGAGTTTTGGACAAAGAGGTAAAAATACGACTTGCCAACGAGAGTCTGCTCACCAAGGGAGAGAAGAGAAAACAAAAGCATGATGGCAAAGGTAAGTGGGTCAAATATGAGATAGGGCAGTTAGTATTAGTGAGAAGACATGATTTATCAAGTGCACAAGATAAAGAGATCAAAAAATTCTTTTTGTTGTATGAAGGACCGTATGAAGTTGTTGACATCAAAATGGATAATGCTTATGTTTTACGAAACCAAACAACGGGGGAAATAGTGGGTACCCATAACGCCACCAACTTAAGAAGGTATTGGTTAAAATAAAATAATTAAAATAATACATTGAATCCTGTAATTAAATATAAACTAAATAACTACAAAATTAGGAATTTAACATATAAAAAAAAGTGGTAGCGGATAGATGTTCCCCACTTGTCCCAGTGGGGTTCGTCTATTTCAGGGACGCGCCTCTGCCCACGCGAGCCTTGGTTTTCTCCATTTACCCTTATTTTCGGAGGAAGCTTTGTCCCTACATTTAGTCCTAGTTCTTGACCTTGTAATAATCCTTATCCCTTTTATTTTCCCGATTTCCCTAACCCTCCTCTTAGATTAAACACATAAACAATAGTTACACAAATTGGCACACTTTTTGGAACCATTTGATTGCCTTAATTCTAAATACTACATTAGGGTAATCCTCAAAATTAAATAAACTGGTGTTATTTATGATTTGTAAACTCATCCCTTAATTAAAGAGTTGGTGGAGAAGTTTTGTGGCTGAGTAGACAAACTAAATAATAAATATTTGTATAGTTTAACCGGATTGTTGTGTATAGAGATGGGGCTGTAGATTAATGGTTGTGGTTCGTTTATTATTTTGGAAAAGGGAGTCAGGTATAGAAGCCAGTACCGTTAGAAGGGTAGTTATTCACTGTCATAGAAGTGGGGTTCTGTTCGTCTTCAATCGCATCCGTATACACAATAATGCGGTACATGTAACATATAACCTATTTACAGGTAATTAAGAAAAAATAATTTTGGAAAATATTCTAAAGTAAACTTATGTAACCAAAAGGTTTAATTGTTTTGTGTGGTACCTGCTATGTTAGGTTATGAGTACGGGATAATGGTAGTTGGAATGTGATTGTGGAGGAATTTAAAGAGAGATTAGAACCAATGATGTAATGTTTGTAAAATTTATTGAAATCTTAAGAAAAAACTGAAACAGTTAATCACGTAGAATCATTTTGAAAATTGTAATCAAAGTCATGGAAATTGTTTTGAATGTACAAGAGATGAAATTGAAGTATAGCCGCCCCTGGAGTAACTTAATATTGTAAATGCTAGTGCTGTGTAAATTCATTTTGATTCAAATGGAAATTGTAATTTTACATATTTTATACCTTAACTTCATACAGCTGTAATTAAAGTCAAACTGTTTTGGGTGGAGATTGTTAAAGAATTTTCAAGTTAAACAAATAATTTAAAAGGTCAATTTTATTAATGAATCAAAAATATATCTGATCTGAATTGGAATAAAAACCTAAGAGACAAATATGTTATCTAAAAGATTTATGAAATTCGAAAAGTGTAGTAAGCAGATATGGCAGTATATGATGTAACCAGAGTGTTTAGACTATGAATGCTGAAACTGAGAATGTTTATAACTGTTGTTTATGAAAACAAGTCTGGCACACAACTGTGTTTAGGTAAACAGTAAACAGGTGTAGGATGTTGTGACTCAAGCCTGTGGTCATGCTTGGTGACCATAACAAAAATTGTTGTAGTCTGCTGAATCAGTATCTTGAGCAAAACCCTATTGTGACATAAAAGAATTAAAGTAAATTTTTTGTTAAAATAATAATGAAGTAATTATTGTAACCTAGAGTTTGAGAAATTAAACACCATTAAATTAATTTGGTAATCAAATTAATAGAAACAATGATTTTTAACAATGAATTTAAATTTTTTGAATTTTAATTTTTTTTTGAAAGAAAAAAAAAGTGGGATGCATATAATTTCAAAATTAAATAAATTTTAGAATTAAGTGACCAAAAACAATTATCAAGATTAGTATCAGTGAGTGTGGGAACGCTTTTAAAAGATGTGTAACAAAATAAAAACTTGGTATCAATACAAGAAGTGGGGATGATTTTGGGGGGTAGATTGGTGCTCAATGAAGTGATAGAACAATGGAGTGTGGAACTGCAAAGGTTGAAAGCTTTAGTGTATAAATGTTAATTAATTAGTTAGTAGGTTGCTATTGCGGGGGTGGCCTGTGCCCTCGTAAATAGCGGAAAGGGTTGGGGGTAACCGAGAGTGTTACCTCCATCGGAGGCCAAAAGGGTGAAAATGTGCGGCACACCTTTTTGGGTAAATTAAAATTTACACACTGCCAAACGACCGTGTCGCACAGAACTAGATTGATTGTAACAGGCAGTCAAATTGAAGTTTAGATTTCCCCGACTTTTCGGGCGATTACTGCCTTACCAGCACTAATCGTGGATTTGGCTAGCGGCCAGCTATGGTCATATCAAGTCCCTTGACCATAGCTGACTTGAAATTGGTACATATTAGAAATTCAATGGGGGAGAAATTAGGGGAATCTCCCGGAACTATGAAACAGCGGCTGCCACTCTGCCCGCTTGGGGGTAGCATAGACAGGTGGTAGACCCGCATTAAGGGTGTGTAACTTTATAATGAGAATATGTTGATGTTCAATAATGTTCAAATGTAATAGCGGAAGCAAAGACACGGAGAGGTAAAACCTGCTCCAAAATATACAGTCTTTGTCGAAGCGCCAGGGCGCCACAGTCCTCCATAATTTGAAATAGTGTGTGTGGCTGGGAGGTGGCTCAGAGGAGCCACGAATGTAAATTTTATAACAAAAATTTTTTTCAATTTAAATTTTGATCAAATAAAACTGCTTGTGCTCTGTTAAATAATTAGATGGTCATATTTTCAATACAAGTTGTTTATGCTATAATTTTAAGTGTATTATTTTATTGTAGTAAGTAGATAGAGGTGTTGATAAAATATGTGTTTTCATTATGTGTGTATATTTTTTTTCTAAACCAATAATTAAATCGTCTGGCAGGCGGCCAACATAAATGATCAGAATCAGAAAAAGGGGAAACAAGAAGGTGAGGAGTAATGATAAATAAATATATATATGTTATGTAATTGGTTCCATTTTTAAATGTGTTTTAATTGTGTTAGGGAGATCAGCTGATCAGCAATAACATGTCACTGGTATATTGGTTTGTAAACGTTCTAAGTAATTGAGGTTCAAGGTAATGTTTTAATGTATTATAGATATTTTAAAGTAATGATAACAATAATTTGATAAAGGAGAAGTAAAGTAATAATTTATGCAAGTTAACAAAAAATAGCTTTTGAGTGTATAAATATTTTGTGTGGCATATAGATCTGTCCAAATTGAAGTTAAAGAAATAGTAGAAATGAAGAAGGTAATGTTGTTTTGAGTTAATATATGTTATAGCATTTTGAGAAGTATTGATGTTGACACAGTAGTAATGGAGAATTTATGTGGAGTTTTGAGGGATATATTTTTGTTTATAATTAATGATGTTATTTTGTTGTATTTGTAGTGAGGTAATGAGATTGAGATTTTTGGGGATGGCAATTTTGTATTAGGGGATAGTGTAATGTAGGAGTCCGCAACAAGGGTTGGGATGGGATAGGGATAGATTTAGTGGGGACGGGGTCGCATTAGGTAGAATCCAGGGGCCAAATAAGGGAATTGAATTTTGGGGGCGGGGAAACACGTATCCTAAGTACAAAGGGTTAGAGAGTATTTTTTTTTATATATCGAGAGAAGGTAGCGATTTGAGTTTAATGATAAGTTGGGTTTAGAGTGTTTTGGGATAGATGTTTTGATAGAGATGGGTGTCATGGTAGTTAAAGTTGTTAGTGGTTAGAGTCACAGGAGAGATAAAGATTATATGTGTATGCAGATCAAGTAGGATATTAAATGAGAATAAATAATTTACATCACCCACAGTAATGTAGAATCAGATTATTAAGTAAAGAGAGTGATTTATAATAAAGATATAATTTTTTATTTTTTAAACCAGTGACAGAATCTTGATAGAATTGAAAATAATGTAAAGTCAAGAATTGTTTATTTTATTATTATGCAAATGTCAATTTGATTATTATTTATAATAATATTTTGTTTATTTTAAATGTTTTATTTTATTATGTTTTGTGTTTCAAGTTAGCTTATTCCAAATGTATTTTTAGAAAGCATACATAACATATGTAGGTCAAAGGTCTTGGACTTGACCTAGTTTCGATCAGCTGATGAGGTCATATGCCTATTATGCTTGTATAGTAGGAAGTCAGTTTTATTTTTTTGTTTAACCAATTTAAACCAATTTTCAAATAATGTCTAAATATGAAGGAAACATTTAAATAAATTTAAATTTTTTTTGAATTTTAAAATTTTTGGAAATTTTAATTTGTTGAAAAAAAAAAAAAGAGAAAAAATCTTGATTTTTCGCCTGCCAGTGAATGAATATTGTGAGTAATGGTTATTTTATTATGTGTGTACTTAACATGTTTATTTTATTGTTTGATTGTATTGCACTGTATTGTTAGACACTAAGTATTCACCTGTTAGATTAAGGATGTATTTTGGAAATGTTTAACTTGTCATTTTAAAGAAAACAGAAAACCAGGAAGAGAATTTTTTGAGCATATTATTTTGAATTTTGAATCTTTTAAAAACTTTTTGTCAATCTTAAGGAATTTTTATAATTTTTCAATTTTACAATTTGTCAAAGTGTAATATGTAATGTGAGTGTGTGTGAGCCCAGTATCTGCTAAAGGCAGCCCAGCTTGCATAAAAGGGGATACATATCGGCCAAGGATCTGGCATACTATAAGCCAGGGATGGAGGATTTTGGGGGTAGTATGTTAGGAGGTGAGGTGGGCTGTGGTACTTAGCTGTTCGATTTCTCGGTGTTGGGATCTCTTACGGAGAAGTCCAGTGATCTCGTTCAGATGAGTCCATAGTCGCCGAGCCAAGGGGGTCGTGTACCCATGTAGATTAAGAACCAGGGGGTTGTTGGCACCAGTTCCTCACCGGTCCTCTTTGGGGTTTATCGATGAGATTTCTTCTGTTGTGAACAGCAGAATTCTCATCAAGGGGGTATTGTAGCGGGTCAATTTTGGGTGTTTTTTAATTTTTACCGTATGGGGTATGTATATTTTTATTTATTTCATTTTGGGCGGGAGTCTTATAAAATATTGTGAAAGCTTCATAGTACAACAAATTCATTCCATTATAACAGAACACGTGTTGAGAAACAGTGTTAATTAAGGCGAGGCGCAGTTACTGTATTGTGTCATTCGGCTAAGGAATTTGCACCTCCACGAAAATTCTAAGAACTCTGTACTTGTGTGGCGGTGTACTCACGCCACTACGCAACCACGCGCCTGGGGGACGCACGCAACTAAAAACCCAAGATGGCCAGAGAGCAAATTTATTCATCATCTCTTCATCGGTCATCCGGAAACGCCGTTAAACCACGCCCACTGCTAGTGACGTCAATAGAGCAGACGCCAAGATCGTGCTCTGGTATCCTGAATATAACTCTCATATTCCATGTATAAACGGAATATGCCTCAACAACTGAGCATGAACAACGACGCAAAGTAGGTGGCCGTGTCTGCGCTGTTCCTCCCTCTCAGAGAAGTACATTGGCAGTTCGTCACTGATCGTGTCTGAGCAGACACAGAGCCGAGTGGGCTCCTCGCAAAATTTTATAATATAACAGTAAAATGAGTTAACAGTGTAAAAAATCAAGTGGCGGTGATGTCTGAACAACGAGACAACAACGAAACACAATAGTTTTTTTTTGATTCGGGACAATTCAGAACTTAAAAGGGGCGACCACGTGGTCCACGAGTGAACACGCGGCTGACTGGGGCTTTATGTAATGGGTTTTTAATTTATAAGGGTGAAGGGGAATTTTATTTTAAGAATGTGAGTAGTGAGTGAGCAGGCTGGGCTACTTTAAGATTGTAAGTAATAATAATATGTAAGTTTAAAAATATAGAGTTATAAGCAAGAATTATACCATAGTCGAAAAACATGTAAGTGACTGTATTTGATCAAGCAAACTTTTAAATTGGCAATAATAGATAATTAAAATTAACTATTTCTCTTCATAACAATGTGTCGCATCAGTTATTTCGATAACCTGAACACATGTTTGTATCTGATGTTCATGTGATTGGATCCTGGACTGTAATAGAATCTTGGCAGGTAGGTGGAAATTATGCAATTTTGGTAAGTAATATATTTAAATTGGAGTAGAGTAGCACAGAGTAAGAAAAACTTCTTGATCTCCTTGTCCTGAGCGCTCGACAAATCATGTACCCTCACCAATACCAATTGTCCTACTTCGTAATTCATCCACTTACCTTTTGCGTCGTGCCTACGTTTTCTTTGTTCTCCTTTACTTAATAAACTCTCATTTGCCAACCTGATTTTTATACTCACATCCGCTTTCTCACTCTCAGGTGGGTAATCAAACAACTGTTCCAAAATTCTCGGGGGGCGTGTTCCTTTGATCAACTCGTGAGGTGTATAGCCGGTGGACTCGTGGGTGGTACTGTTCAGCCAAGTCTCAACTCTTCGGACGTACAACGGCCACTCGCTGTGTTTAGCGTGACAATAGGCTCTAAAGATCCTGCCTATCTCTCTCATTACACGCTCAGCCTGGTTGGACTGGGGATGGTACACAGCCGTATGTTTCGTGATGATTCCTTCCCATCCTAGAGTCTGACGCCATTTCCCACTGATGAACTGTGGACCATGATCTGATAAAATTACTCTCGGCTTACCCACGTGAATCATATAGTCCTTTGTCACCTTCTCACTCAATACCTGACTGGTAGCTCTTTTAACGCTATACAATCTCACATATTTAGAAAAAGTATCAAGCATCACAAAAATATACATCACTCTGCCTCTACCCTTCGGCAATGGCCCAAACAAATCTACCGCAACTAAATCGAAAGGTCTATTCACTTTTATAAAATTCATCTCCCCTTCTACTCTATAATTTACTACCTTTGACTTCTGACATAAATCACAACCCCTTAACAATTTTCTAACCCTTCTTTCCATATTTTTAAAAACACATGACTCTTTCAAAACATTAACACACTTCTTCACCCCAAAATGACCATATCTTAAATGACAATCCCAAATAATCTTATCAACTAACCCCTCTGGCACAACTAGTTTCCAATCACGCTCACCCCTACTACTTTCTTGAATAATAACCCCTGATAAATCTGAAAATGCTGATTGTACTCTGACTCCGCTAATTCTGTTTCTAAACTATCCATAATCTTACCTGACTTACCATCTGCTCGTTGCATGGTTCTGATGTCCTTCAACTCTTCACCAAAAATTGTCTTCTCTGCTAATCTGAAAAATTTCAATTTCCTTTAAATCCCTACCTGTCTTATTGTCTAACATGTCTACCCGTGAAAGAGTGTCAGGTATCTTGTTGTCTGTTCCCTTGATGTACTCCCATTCAAAATTATATTCCTGTAAAACAAGTACCCACCTGGTTAGACGGCTGTGAGCGAGTTTACATGTATTTAAGAAGGATAATGCCTTGTGATCGGTGCGGATCACCGTCCTACTTCCCAAGATGTAAGTGCAAAATTTGCCGACGGCGAACACAATACTTAATAGTTCCTTTTCGGTGGTAGTGTAATTCTTCTCAGCCATCAACAAGGATCTGCTCGCAAATGCGATGGTTAAGTGTTCTTTCTCTTCGTCCTCTTGGTAGAGTTCCGCACCTACGGCCACGTTACTAGCATCTGTCTGTAAGAAAAATATTTTATTAAAATCAGGGTGGTTCATCATTATCATTTTACTAAATTTCTGTTTAATTTCGTTGAACGCCTCTCGTTCCACTAATCCCCATCTCCATTGTTTATTTTTCTGGAGTACCGCACTCAATCTGGCTGTTACATGTGCGTAGTTCTTCTGAAATTTTTGATAAAAATTACATAACCGCAGAAAACTCTGTTGCTGCTTGACGTTCTTCGGCTCAGGGAAGCGCATGATGGAGTCCACTTCATCCGGATTTGCTGAGATTCCCTCTGGTGTGATTATAAATCCTAAAAAATTTATTTGTGTTTGTAGAAATTTTGATTTGTCCCAATTTACAGTAAGTCCTCCTTCCTTTAATTTGGCTAGCACATATCCTAAATGATCTAAATGGTCCTCAAAAGTTCTTGATGCAATTAAAATATCATCTACATATACCGTTAAAAAATCTAAATCTTTGGGTTTTAAAATTTGGTCTAAGCACTTTATGAAACTGGCTACGCTGGTATTTAATCCAAACGGCAATCTTTGAAATTGGTAGTTCTTGCCGTTAAACAGGAAAGCTGCATATTTCTTACTTACCTCCGCCAATGGTACCTGCCAATATCCTGCTGTTAGATCCAATGACGTCATATATCTCACCCCGCTGAATTTCTGAAATATTTCATTGATTGACTCTGGTGATTCACGGTCTGGTATTATTATCTGGTTGATCCTCCTGGCATCTAAACATAACCTAACTCTGCCATCTTTTTTAATTACTACAACTATTGGGTTCGAATAGTGTGATACTGACCTTTCTATTATCCCTCCTTCCATCATCCTGTCCAGCTCCTCTTGCACCGCTCGTCTTTTGGAATAAGGCACGGGATAACTTCGCTGCATGAAAGGTGTGTGTTCCCGTATCTGCAATGTACATACATAATCCTTTGCCCTTCCTGGAATATCGGCAAACACTCCCTTAAACTCCTCGATCACTTGCCACAGCGCCACACGCTGATCACTCCTTACCACCTCACCTCCACTACAAAATTCATCCGCCCTTATCTCCCATACTGCATTATTAATATTACTCATTTCATTTTCACAATCATCAATATACTCACTCTCTCTACATAAATTTACTCTAGTATCTGTATCACTTTCACCTACTCTCTTTTGTA
The DNA here is from genome assembly GCA_034769895.1 of Magicicada septendecula. Lineage (NCBI taxonomy): Eukaryota > Metazoa > Arthropoda > Insecta > Hemiptera > Cicadidae > Magicicada > Magicicada septendecula. The sequence continues at coordinate 453,889,907 of CM068373.1, forward strand.
GTATTTTTACCCCCGTTGTTCTAACTTTATCCGTTATTTGTTCAAAATTAACCTTTACAGACCGATCACCCCTGTCTAACTCTATTATTTTCTCTTTAAAGTTTACAACAGCTTTATTTCTTTGCAGGAAATCATTACCCAATATAATGTCTAAACTTAACCCTTTAACTACCAAAAATGTGTTCTCAAATTCTATGTCATTTATCAAAAAACTTAAGTGTATCTGTTTTGTTATTCTCTTACTGCGTACGCCTGTAACTCCTACTACTGTAACCCCAGCTACTGGTAAAATTGGAATATTCTTTATACTTTCTTTTAATTCTCCTAAAATGTTTTCAGCAATAACGGAAATCTCACTACCTGTGTCTACAAGTGCTCTATAATATTTATTAGCTACATTTACCTGTATTTCTGTTAGTCCCGCTCTCACCTCGATTGCATTGTTTTCTTCCTCCAGTAGATCTGCAACTATATCTGTTCTAATTACATTACTCTTGACATCTTCTAACGGTTGGACCTCACTTGCTTCCCCGTACAGTGGTCTGGTCCATGCTACCACTGTATGCTCTAGTTTTCCGGTTGTTGTCTATGTTGCTTGTTGTGGGTATCTGGTGATCCCGCGGCGGTCCCTGGTGATAGTTATTTGTTCCTCTGTACTGCCTGGTTTCGTTTCTCCTCCTCTGCTCTTCTCTTGGTAAACTACATTTATAACACCGTTGTCTGCTGGCGAAATTCTCCCATTTGCACCTGGAACAACTCCACTCACCTGGTTTGTTTACATTATCTCTATGCACATTATTATTATTATACCCACGATAATTATTATTCTTATTTTGATTATGTTCAACATGATGATGGTTATTATTCTGTTGTATTCGCCTACCCCCTTCTCGATCTCTAATGCCCTGTAATATATCTAGTATTCTCTCCAACTCGTTCATATCTTCAATTTCTTTTGTCATAAAAGTGGTTTGTACATCTTTCGGTAAGTGTTTACTTACATGTCTAACAAAAGATTTAAATGGTATCTGCGGCTCTAAATACTTCGCTTCGTTATATAACTTGGTCACGTATATCGTTAAATTATTATTATTAGGGTGTCCTAAAAAATCGCCCATTCCCATTATACAGCTTCTTAGTATTTCTTGTTCATCTTCGGTCCAATATTTCCCTTTAAATGCTTTTTCGAATGTCTCATAACAGTCCCATTCTGACCGATGTGCTTCCGCCCACACTACTGAACTACCCCTAAAACATTTAATTATTTTGGTTAATTGCACCTCCCAATTTCTGTTATTGAAACGGTTGTATTCCTGGGTTTGGTTTATAAATCTCATTGGATGTATTGTTCGGTTTTCATAGCTAAACGTTTCTAACTCAATTTCGTTGTGTAAATCTCTAGTTATGATAACCTTTTCAGTAACTCCGGTAAATTTTTTGTCAAATTCCCCCCGTAATTCATTCTTCACACTCATTAAATTATTCTCAATTACAGTACATTTGTCATATATATTATTACTAGTTTGTAAACTGAATTCATCTATTTCTCTAAGCTTACTTTGTATGGTACTTATTTTACAGTTGGTATTATCTGCATGTTCTGAAATAGCTTTACTTACTGTTTCTATATTCTCTGCTATACTTATTACATTTGACTCAAAATTTTCTAACTGATCTTGTAAAATGGTTGTTTTAATGTCTATTTGTTTATTTATTTCAAATTTGGTTTTCATTTCTATCTGCTTATCTACTGTAGCTAAACATTTATTTTCTATCTCTTTACTTTGTGTCTCAATTTGGTTTTGAACTGTGCTAATTACTGTTTCATTGATTGTATTGATTTTGTCATCTAAATCGTTTATTTTAGCAACGAATCTCATTAACTATTTCTACTACTTGTTCTTGCATATTTGTACAACGTACGTCTATTTCATTGATTCGTCTATCAAAACTAATATTCTGTTTTCTGATTTCATTTTTTACTTCTTCAAATTTTACGTTAAAATTATTTTGAACTTCTCTAATTTCACTTTTCTGTTCGCTAAATTTTTCATCAAGGTTACTAAATTTCTCATCGAACTTACTATTTTGTATATTAAAAAGCGTTTGCATCATTTTCATTATTTGATTTTCGTCAGCCCTGTTAGTCGGGACTGGCGTTGAGTGAATAATTTCTCCACTCATAATTTGTGATTCGGTTGCGCTTGTCTGGCTTTCATTGGTATTGTCAGCTAGACTGACGTTCTCGTTATCTGCCATTTTAACTTTTGTTTAAATATTTCTATTTCTTTCAAAAAAAATGTTTTCGTATAATAAATATTACACATTCATATTATATCTAAAATTATTGTAAAATTTTCTACCACGTGTAGTTACAACATAACCTTATTTTACGTATTTTATATTCTTTCGATACCCACTCTCTTTCTGAATTCTGGCTTATTTATATAATTATTTTATATAATGTCCGTCGTTCGGGCCGCCATTTGTATAAAAACACACTTATTTTATACATTTATTTCACTTGTTCGTACTTACCGATATTCCTAAGGGTCCCCCCAGTTCTCCTATAAGCGAGATCAGAAACAGTGTGAGGTTACGAAATAAGTATGAATACACATTTTGAATGAAGAGAATGAATGTTTTAATTTTGTCAAGTCATTTAAATTCAAATTAGAAAAACTTTACCATGCTTTTTTATCTTACATAACTTCTTACTGCTTTCTTCTTTTGTTTGATTTGCTACATGAATACTAATTGTAATTACTTATTCTACGGTCTTACCTTAATTAGCTCACACAAACACAAACAGCCCAGCTTTGCTCACTCACGCATACACACAGAAAATTATAAAACCCTTATCATTTTTTTAAAAGAAAACCCCTTTCTGCCGGCACGTGGGAATATCTCGAGAACCACATTTCACTTCGCGATTTCTAATTTATGTGTCCGAAATTAGTTTGATGTTTCTGAATGATTTTTAGTTTCTGCTGCACTACTCCGTGTTCATTTTTTAACCGAAACTCACTTTGACGGATAATTCTAACAAATTTTAGAAGAGCCCATCGGGCTTGGTACCTGCAGGTACTTTAGCTAGGCCTAAACTGCGCAGAGCGGCAAGGCGTTCGACGCTAACTGAATTTCGTCGTTTGTTGAGGAAACCAATGCCTGGTATTTGTTCGTCACAGTTTCGTCCTATTTAAACCATGCTTTTGGTGTGGTGTTTGTTCGTATACGATCTTGGTGTGGCACTGGCTAACGTCACGAGCTGGGCGGTCCTTAAGTTTTGCATCCGCCGTTACACGACCATGTGCTTGTATAGTTTCTTGCTTTTAGCCATTTTGAGTTTCACAAACGCGTGGGTCAGCGCCCATGCTTGGTGGACGCATAGGTGCGCACTGCCACACTCTCGCATAGTTCTTGGAAAAACTAGGGTGGTAAATTCTTCGCTTACTGATTGCACAACGCTATTTCGTCTTGCCTTTGTTCCAAACTGTTCCATACACTTGGTCTGTCACAATAGAATTAATGGTTGCACAATATTTTTTATAAAATCCCGCAAAAAATGAAATAAATAAAAATACAAATACCCCATACTGTAAGAAATAAACTGACCCAATTTTGACACGTTACAAGTCATGGTTGGAAATGATGAAATAAGAAGGTCAACTGGAATGGATATAAATATTACAGGAACAGTCGAAGTAAAGAAATAAAATTTTATTGCTACCTACATAACGTCCCCGAAATGAGAAGTTCTAAGCAACTGTTGAATAAACACAACAACAAGAAGTAATGGTAAACCATAAATTTCCTGGTTCAATGGCATATAAACTGTTATGAACAGCAGTGACCTTCAAATCACAGGCTGTGAACACAGAAAATGTTGGCGGATATTGAGATGTGGCAGACACTGAAGCTTGTATCACACTATGCTACTTAACTAGTCGCTACTAAATACCTGCTACTGCATTTTATGAGTATTTCAATGTCACAATGTTTTTAGGTAGCCTCCATTTAGTGGTGGTTAGTACAGTGAAGTACATAGTTGTGTAGATTGGTTTGATGTTAAAAAGTATTGTGCAGAACGTCATCTGTGAGCGTGCAACATGAGGTTTTGAGACACCTTTTGCTAAGTGGTGTTAGAGCTTTGTAAGGAGCTGCTGTGTAACATTAGAAACAAAAATAAATTAATGCGGGTTCGGGAATCGATATGTAGAATGGATAAACTGGGAGCTTCAACAACACTAATCAGAGAGCTGGCAATTTAGGACCCCCAATCGTACCACGTTACATCATGCGATTGGCCTTACCAAAGTTTCAGGAGTTGCTAGACTTAGTGTCACCAAACTAAATTGTCTATTGGCTGGTAAATGACCTGAAGATGGCTTGAGTGCCGAAAGCGCTCGTCAATACCAAAGACAACATTGTGGTTTGTATAAAATTACTAGTAGAAATATTTGAGACCACTAACACTCCAATATAACAATAAACTAAATTTGGTTTGTATACATCTTCTGTTATGGCACTATGCTCTCAGAATGTTTAATTTTATTCAGTTTATTATGATAAACACCAAGGAGTGTTTTAATTTTGTTTTTGTTCCTTTTGCTGGTGTTCAGGGAAGTTCCAGCTCATATAACAACCAAGTGAAAGCAGTTTATCGCGTCGCGTTCCAAATATGTACTCTATGGATGTAATGTCTCATATTTTCTATATATGTTAATGAATGTAATTATTTCATCACCCGACCATTTTAATGAATCACTCATTGTACATGAAGAAACAGAACAATCAAAAGGCACATTACGACAACAAAACCAACACAAATGCAGAGAAAAACACGTGGTGACAATGGAGACGCTACTTCACTACTACTGCCCAACTGGGGCGCTACTCGGTAGCGGCTAGTGCGTCATATGATCTCAGGGTCTGCTAATGGCTACTTAGTAGCGCCTTAAGTGGAACACATCCAACTTCTCTAGCTACTGATTCTTCACTCACCTGCGAGTGCTAGTAGTCACACTAGGCTACTTAGTAGCCGCTACACGAGTAGTGGCTAGTGAAGTAGTATAGTGTGACATAGGCTTTACAGATATAAAATAATCTGCACATATTTGTTTTTATAAACCATCCAGTTGAAAAGTCATTTAATGGTACAAGAGAGATTAAAATTTGATTTGGAACATAAGTCAGTAATGATACTCATTCATAAAAAGCTGAGTGGTAAAGAATAACAGAAATTATATGGAGGGAGTTTGACTATCATGGTAGGAATTGCCAATTCATATGTTTTACATATTATGCTAAACTAATACTTTAACAGTAGTCTGGAGTAATATATTCGAAATGAATGGTAAGAAATATAAAAGATGTGAGTAGAAAAAAAACAGAAATATAATTTTTCTCAAGTTAAGTCTTAAATTATGATTTATTTCCCATTTAAAAAAATGATTGATAGAGTGATTCAGGTGTTGTATGTACTGTGTGCATCTCCAGGTTTTCATGACATTTCACAAGAACGTTTCTACAGTAACAGTGTTAGGTTACCAATATGTTTGTATAGGTAATATAATAATTAAAATTTAATTATTTTCAATTACCTTTCCTAATTTTGTATTTATTCTTTTGTTTGTTGACATAGTTTTGGGTTTTTTAATATGTGTATGTTTTTTGTTGTGACATCGAGGTAAACGTTGTTTTATCATTAGTTTTTTTGCCGTTGTTTTGTTGTTTGTTGAACATAGCTATTACTTTAGTTGTTGTACTTTTATTCTTGTACAGTTACTTTCTCTTAATTTTCTATTTATTATTAGATTTCTTGTTGCTTGTTGTTGTGATAGTTTTTAGTTTTCAAGGCATATTTGTTTTTTGTTGTGACACCAAGGTAAACTTTGTTGTTTCGTCTCATTTTGATTTTTCGTTATTGAACATAGCTATTATTTCCGTTGTTTGATCTTACTCTTGTCCTTATTTTACTGCCAATATGCCTTCGTGTGCTGTAGCTGGTTGTGATTGACACAACAAAAGAATGAAGGGGACAGATATTAAATATCATTCATTTCCAAAAGCCCCCAAAGTACAAAAAATATGGATTTTGAAATGCTACAGAAAAGATAATATTAATATTTCAAATGCTACGGTTTGCTCAAAACACTTTTCTACAACAGATTATGTTCGTGACTTACGTGCTGAGTTAATGAATATACCATCAAGAAGAGTTCTCAGAGAAGATGCTGTCCCCCATATGAATCTTCCCGTTGTCATCACTGCTTGTAATGACGGTATGCCTTGCCGCAGTGATGATAATCCAGGGGTATCAGGCATTCTTGAAAGTGATAAAGTCAGTGGCAGAAAGAGAGATGTCATGCGAGAGAGGTCAGGAAAAGAGCCTTAAAAACCCTATTGGCTTTGTCGCCCAAAAAAATTAAAATGGACCAAAGGACTATTACAAACTGCGATATTGAGCTCGAGGATGTACAATCACTTAAGAAGCATGTAAAAAAGTTGGAAAGTGAAAACCGTATTTTGAAATCTATGTGTGGGACTTTGAAGCTGGGAAATACACCTCTGAAGGAACAGAGAAAGGTTGCTTTTGAAAATTTAAAACGTCAAGACGAGAATCTGAAAAAACTTGTTGAATATAAGATAACAAAAGTTTTAGGACAAATTTTTACTGAAACACAAATTAACTGCTTACTGTCAAATACAAACCGTGCAAAATGGAACTCTGAAGACATCACAAAGGCAGTTACACTACGCACTGTATTAAGAAAATGTTACTTATTCTTGAGAAATAAATGTGGTTTTCCCTTGCCAGGACTATTGACTTTGAAGAGATGGACATCTGCTTCATTTTGCTGTCAGCCCGGCATACTCCATGATGTTCTGTGTTTCATGAAGGCCCAGGAGAACACACTGACCACTGCTGAAAGAATATGTGTTATTTCTTTTGACGAAATGAATGTAGATATTAGCGTCAGTTACGATCAGAAGGAAGATCGTGTTGTAGGGCCTCACAGCAATTGTCAGATTGCCATGCTTCGTGGCCTCATAGTTGGTTGGAAGCAGCCAATATATTATGATTTCGATGTCCAAATGTCGGCTGAATTGTTAAAAAACATTATTTGTTGCGTGGAAGACGTAGGGTACAATGTTGTTGCCACTGTAGCAGATCTAGGGACAAAAAATCGACGAGTGTGGTATGAACTAAATGTAACGTATACAAATTCGTGGTTCCCAAACCCACACGACGTAGGCAAAGTCGTATAGGTTTTCGCAGATGTCCCCCACCTTTACAAGCTTTTACGAAACCATTTTCTAGATGACGGTCTGACACTCTCCGACAACAAAGACATCACAAAGACGACCGTTGAAAAATTGTTGGCATTGGATAATGGTGAATTCAAATTGTGCCCTAAGCTCTCACATGTCCATCTCACCGTCAAAGGTAGGGAACGTCAGCGCGTGTTTTTGGCGACGAAGTTATTCTCAAACACAACGGCTGAAGCAATTCGATATTTATTTCCTGAAGAAGAAAATGTGGCTAAATTTTTTAAACTGATTAACGATTCTTTCGATATTTTAAATTCAAGAAGATATGTAGATAATAAACCTTTGGCTTCCGGGTTTGGCACTCACCACGAAGTACAAGAAGGCATACTTAAAAAAATGTATACTTGTTGTGAAACAATGCGCGTAGGAAAATCTCGGAATTTGTTGCCATTTCAAAAAGGTTTCATGATGACCATCAACTCGTTATTTGGCCTTTTTAGTCTGATACAAAAAAAACAATCTTAAATATATTTTAACTGCACGACTAAATCAAGACTGCCTGGAAAATATTTTCTACCAAATACGAGGCATTGGGCAGTTTTTTATTAACCCACCACTGACAGAAGTTAAACATCGACTTCGTTTGCTTTTGGTGGGTCAAAATACAAATAAAATACCTTTTTCGAAGGAAGCACCTGTTGTCCAAGATGATGATCAGGAAATTATGACTTCTCATCTCTTGCAAGGTATCTTACCTCACATGACTGAGCAGCTATCTATGATTGAAGAGTCAACAGAAATGCAAGATTTCTCCTTGTCATTTAGTGCAGACATTGACGTTCCTGCTATCAGTGATGGAGCAGACTGCTCTACTGAGGGGTTCCGCTACCTAGCTGGCTACATTGCCTATCGTGGGAGAAAGCATGATCCTACAATGGGAACATCTTTAGAAAATGTATATCCCCCTCCCGTTGGTACTTCTGCTGGAGGATGTATAGAGTTTTTATCTCGAGGAGGTCTTCTTGTTCCTTCAGAAGACTGGGTGCACAAGATTTCACAGTGTGAAATAATTTTTAGGGACATCAATAGGCCGGATAGTTTGTACAAAGGTAAAAATATTATAAAAAATATGACTTCAAGAATTTTAAGTAAATTTCCTGAGATGCCAACAGAAGTTGTAAATGTCGGTATGGAGAACCATACATGACTTCCATGTTCTAAGATTATTTATATTTAAAATCATTTACGAAATGAAATGCTTCCATAGAAATTACTTCTTTCCACTTATTGCTTCAGCCTTAACCACAGTACTGTGGTCACTAACGTATACTACCACACGTTATCGCACTCGATTTTCACTGATGATGGCAGTCGACGGCACTGCCGAAACGTCTGATTTTGCAGAAAACATTGGACTACGGCCAAACAGCCCGGGAAGGAATTTTAACAACATACTACTACTTTGTTGCCGATAACGTAGTACACATATAAAAATTATCCCCTACCCCTTCAACTATAATTTTCATTTATAGAAAATTACCCCCACCCCGTTCAACTAGCCTCTTCATTTATAGGTATTTCATCTATGTTTCTACAAGGGATTATTAAGATCTTCTTATCAGGATACTTTATTTATCAAAATTAAGTACTTTACTCTTCTACATACCATTATTATATTAACGACTCGGACAAAGTTTTTTTTAAGTAAAAACATAAGTAAAAACACGTCATTTCAACAGCCAATTACAGGTGGGCTAAACTTATATTTTAAAATACTAGGTATGAAAATACCGTTCCAAAAAAATAACAGGTACAAATACCTGTTATTATATACTATATATACATAACCTATATTATCCTTTGTAAGTAACTCGTTTTGAGTTTCCTGCAGGTCTCCTATGTAATATCTTCAAATAAATACACTGCAAGTATGTTTCTTTTCGGTAAATTTTCACCTAGATAAACCTATTAATATATTAATAAACCTACTTGCTGTGTATTTATTTGAAGATATTATATAACCTATACTATATAATTTGTTATAAGAAATAAATTGAAACTAAAAGTATTAACAGTGTTACTTTACACTGTGACTTTATTAAACTATTACTGTTTAAATGGAAATAAGAAACAAGAGAATTTATAGGCCTATCTCCCTTTGGGAATACCAATTTAAGTTTTCACTAGTAGTAAACAAACTAACATTGGTTAGACAAATCAGTTACGAAACTCGGGGCAATTAAATAATTTAGAGTAGGCCTACACGTAATACCACAAAAAATAATGTGAAAAAACATCAGAAACGTATAATAAAAACATAACGGTAAGCCACAAGAGTGAATGAGAATAAACAAAATTTTACAAATAAAAAACAAATTGTAATAAATTAAATATAAATACAAAAATAAAAACTTATAAATAATAAGCAACAACAAAAGTAAATTAAATGCATTACAGTTATTTAAGGAACAGGACTAGATAAAGTGCATAAATGTCCATTACAACAATCTCATCATTTACATGAGATGTGTAGTGAAGTTAAAATCACATTAATAAAAAGTATAATATAGCTTATCAACATCAACCACTCTATAGGTTATAACTCAATATAATTAAATACGATTTCACTAACTACTCGGAACATAAAGTTTTTTTGAGTAAAAACATAAAGTTTTACCAACCGATTTTAGTTACAAGTTGGTGACTAGTATAATATATAATTTATTAGCATATAATCTGTATTCTATATCTGCATATCACACGAGAATAAATTTAACAGCAGGATGAATTATTTCCTTTATTAAAAACAGCTTCGTCTCTTTGCGCAGAATGAAGTATACAGGACGAAAAAGTGGCTCGTACTACAGTATATACTTATATTTCCTACTCGAAATATGCTTGATGCTACCTGTTCCTAAAATACTAGGTGTTCCTAAAATATTAGGTGTTACTAAAATATTACTGTTACTCTGGAACGCGTTGTTCCTTGTGTATCGGTGATACCACTAGTATTTGAAATACCTAGTATTTTAAATAACGCGTTACTGGCTGTTCCTTGCGTTCCAGCGATATTTTTGTACGCCTAGTATTTGGCCTTGGTTACGTGATCTTGCGTACTTTTTGTGTGTGTGTGTGTGGCTGTGTAAGTGCGTAGGGGGTGTGTCTCGACTCGGAACAGCGAGGGCGGCGTGTCTCGACTCGGAACAGTGTCGCCGCGAATAACAGGTATTTCAACTTTTCAGTCACTGTTACATCCGTTCCACAAGAATATCGTTCCAAAATACCTATTACAGGTATATCGGCCCACCTCTACAGCCAATAGCAATTCGTTTCGGTTCGGGACCAACTTTATAGTAATCTTTACCTTGGACTATACCTTCTGTTTGAGTACACCTTGTTGTTATATGCAGTCATGCAGTGAGATGTAATAATTTTATACTGTAACGCAGAAGCAATTAGACGACTGTTTAGCTAGATCTGACTGTAGACATTGTTCGTTATTTATTCATATAATTACGTGCAGATTATGTTGAATGACTTTTAGTTTCAATGTTGGAAGATATGTTGTTTGTATGTTAGTTTCGTAGTATGTGATTTGTATGGCACTGAATTTGAATAATGTGTTAATATGGTGAATAGCATAGTTTGTATTTACATTTTCATCAATTAATTATTGTTACCGTGCTTTCGAAAAGTTTATTACCTGCAGCGGTGTATTGAATAGTTTATGTTAGTGAAACTAAATTATAGCAGCCGTAGAAAACTTACGAAGGCCTAAGGTAATTTACTTATTTAAAGACAACTGGACGTTAGATTAAGGTGGAAACAGCGAGTAGAAGAGACAGAAGAATCTTCTATTCGCTATGGTGGAAGTAACGATAATAGTCATTGATGGGTATAGTGATTGATGGGTACGGATAATTTCATTTGTAATATAATGCACTCATCAAAAATTAATTTCAATTTGGATGTGGTTCTTCGTTGTGTGTTGATGACATTATCCACTAGCTAGAAGAATTACTCGATTGTACGTTAAAATATCTTCCGTTACAGTAAAAAGTTACCAAGGTTTCCTGTTTACTTTTTATTTCCGTTTTAATGTCTGAATTAATAATTCCAACTTTCACATCAGCATATGTAAATGTAAGAGTAAGACTTTTTTCAGGCCTACATATGCTGTAAACACAACACAATGTCTATAGACTAAGCTTGGAGGTTGGTAGCTCTAAAGGTACCACTAATTTAATGTATGTTGATTTAACGAGTATAAGAGTGCGTTATAAATGTACTGAAAGTAATGGCATAGTCAAATATTGTGATACAACGTACAGGACAAGTTGAAGACAAATGTAATATTATTATAGCTTGCATAACCCACACCTGGGCAAACATAACCTCACCTTGCGTGTCACCTAAGGTGACTAATAACTATAAATATGAAATAATGAAGCATACAGATATTCAACAGAATACGGAAAATTGCTGTTAGTGACATTTATGGAAAGTATCAGTAGATGAATATATTTTTAGGCATGTGAATAAGTAAATATGTGATGATTTCTCAAAACTATGCTTTTATGATAGCCTAATGTTTTCACAACGATTCAGTGCACATTAAAAAAATGAATTGTAGTTACTCAGGTTAATGACAATTTGAAATGACAAATGAATTCATTACAGTTCTTACAAATGAAAACAAGAAAATTATGATGCTCACTATATTATTATTGAAACGATTTATTATATAAATTGTATTGAACTGAACTAAAGCAAATAAAACTTTTTGTGGACTTCCAAAACAAAATAAAACTTTCAGATTCTGAACACTTTTTGTTTGGACATTATTGTTAGTATATGTTTTATGTATGTAATAAATATACGTCCATTTTACTTCCATATTCCTTAAGGAAATGGAAGTATGGTGATGGCAAAAAAAATCGTGTTCGAGATTATTCCAGATTCTGATTGTACTACACTCAAAACATGAAAAAAAGTCGTTTTTCGAAAAGTGTCTGGGTGTGTGTCCGTCTGTCTGCGTCTGTAATTTTTTTTCTATGGCAAACGATAACAGCCGCAAATTCAAACAGAATCAAATTATTTTTTGCATTGTAGAGTATTCATGACCTATTGTTTTTGGTGAAGATCGGTTGAGGGAAAGGGGTAGTTTACCTGCAACGGTTTTTTTTATCAAGGGTAATTTTTTTTTGGCAAACGATAACAGGCGCAAATTCAAACAGAATCAAATAATGTTTCGCATACAGCCCTGAATTATGGAGTTCTCAAGACCTATTGTTTTTGGTGAAGATCGGTTAAGGGAAAGGGGTAGTTTACCTGCAACGTTTTATGTTTTAACAAGGGTATTTTCTATGGCAAACGATAACAGCCGCAAATTCAAACAGAATCAAATAATTTTTTGCATACAGCCCTGATTTGTAGAGTTCTCAAGACCTATTGTTTTTGGTGAAGATCGGGTAAGGGAAAGGGGTAGTTTACCTGCAACATTTTATGTTTTAACAAGGGTATTTTCTATGGCAAACGATAACAGCCGCAAACACAGACAATCAAAAGATTATTTGCATACAGCCCTAAATTGTAGAGTTCTCAAGACCTACTGTTTTTGGTGAAGATCGGTTAAGGGAAAGGGTAGTTTACGTGCAACGTTTTATGTTTTTACAAGGGTATTTTCTATGGCAAACGATAACAGCCGTAAATTCAAACAGAATCAAATAATTTTTTGCATACAGCCCTGATTTGTACAGTTCTCAAGACCTATTGTTTTTGGTGAAGATCGGGTAAGGGAAAGGGGTAGTTTACCTGCAACGTTTTATGTTTTAACAAGGGTAATTTTTTCTATGACGAACGATAACTGCCGCATATTCAAACAGAATCAAATAATTTTTTGCATACGTCCCTGAATTGTAGACAACTCAAGGCGTTTTGATTTTGGTGAAGATCGTTTAAGGGGAAGGGGTAGTTTACCTGCAAGATTTTACGTTTTAACAACAGTAAAGTACTTGAAAATTCATTTAAACTTTTTCAAACAATGGTAATTGTTAAAAATAAAATAATTTTGTTGCCAGGCAATAAAATTATAATTTTTTCATTTTAATGTAAATCATGTATGAGAGAAAATATATCGTTCGTGGCAGGCAAGCATATCTCATTTATGTAATGTTTACGTTTCCATTTTGTTATTATGACTACCGCAATAAAAAGGCAGGGAAGACACACACACACACACACACACACACACACACACACACACACACACACACACACACACACACACACACACACACAAAATTCACGTTATTTCTGGCCTCATTCATGTTTATTTTCTTGCATTTGCACGCTTTTTAAATGGAAAGTGCCAAAACCCATACCAACATAACGTTGCAAGCCGAAAAAGTGTCCAGCGTGGATAGCGATTTGCTTCCTGTGGAATGCTGGGCAGTGTAACTGCACGTGTTTACAGAGGAACGATTCATAGACAGACTTTTCGTCTTTAGGGAATGAACCCTCTGCAAGATGCTGAGGGTCCATGAGTGACTTCGGAGCGCTCCTTCTTTTCCGAGTGTTTGTTCTGTGAAACGTACACTGTAGATTCGCAGCTTTATTCTAAGCAATGCTCAATAGGAAATGTTAAAAATTTTTGTCCGCGGTGTACCCTCATACACACTAAACCTGCTCTGATGTTTTAATTACGAACATCATAATATTAAAACTTTGGAAACTTGAGCACTACTTAATGGAGATCAATTATTAACTTATACAAGCCATTAATTTTATTCATATTTGTTATATATATGTGTACAACGTTATCAGCAACAAAGAAATAGTTTTTGTTAAAATTCCTTCCCGGGATATTTGGCCGTAGTCCAATGTTTTCCACAAAACCAGACGTTTCGGCAATGCCATCGACTTCCATCATCAGTGAAAATCGAGTGCGATAACGTGAGGTGGTATTCGTTAGTGACCACAGTACTGTGGTTAAGGCTGAAGCAGTAAGTAGAAAGAAGTAGTTTCTATGGTAATATTTCATTTCGAAAATGATTTTAAATATAAATCTTAGAATATGGAAGTCATGTATGGTTCTCCATACCTATGTTTTACGTAAGTCAATGTGTTTAATGTAAAGGCAGTGCAGTTCAGCTTGAACAGTAACAGTAATGGAGCCATGTTATGTTGTGCATGAAATAGGTTTGTGGCGGATGCGGCATAAAGTAGTTTTATAAGAAATTTATTTTCAAAACGGATTGTATATAATATTTCTGGTTTGGTCTACTGTATTTTATTAAGCCAATACATGACATTAGATATTATTAAATTACACAAAGTAAACTAAAAATATTACATAAATGTGTATGTTAACCAACTACTGAATATTATTATTTGGCCATATACAGCCATTTCTTATAAACAAACAGTTCAACATAAACATAATATGATTGTAAGGTGGATATCCCTATTTTCACTATGTTAAATTCTGAAAATTGAGATGCGTTTTTCAAAGAAATAACAAAATATAATTTTGTTTTTAATCCTACAATATTTTCCATATAACATCAGTATTGACACTTGGGAATGCACAAGAAATTCAGATTTGGTGCTCTTTCACTTTGTCATTCATAGCTGATGTTAAGATGTCCTTCCCATACCAACAAATAAATGTTGCCAATTCTTAGCAGCTTACACAAATGTCTCTTTTCAGTGATATAACACATCACGTTTTGGATATGTTAGCTGTTTTTGTATGTGGTTTGTTTTAGTAATGTGTTATTAGGCTGTCAGAAATTATATCAGTGACATGAATATCATTAATGTTACCCTTCATGTTACTGGAAAACTCTTCAAAGTGGTCTCAGCAGATCATGAATTCAACCACTCCCAGTTCTCCTTTTTATATGCAGTTTACATAGTTTGAAATATTGTTCCATTGCCCATTATGGTATTTCAAGTCATTAAAAATTATAATTTCTACACGATTTCTAATATTATTTGTCAAAGATTTTCTGTTTAAGACTAGATTAAATTTACTGCACCCTGAAAGCTATAAATAAGATGAAACGCGTCTTCAGACTTGATAAAGCAGAACAAATATTTCAACTCTTTAAATCTGTCAAACACTTCAAACTTCCATTGTAAACAACAGTTTGCTAGTAGTATTGCAGTGCATTCCCACAGCTGTCAATTTGGAAGTTATGTGAAACAGAGTATACTGTATAACTTCTGCAAACATTTTGACTTGAGGTTTCATAAAAACTTTAGCATTCAGTTGATAAGCAATTGTTGTTTCCTTCTCAAAATAATTCTAAAATTATGTCAAAAGTCTTATAATTTCTGGTAAATAGGAATTTAAAAACAAAGTCTGTGTCAAAATAAGTAACATGGTATGACGAACTGATAAAAAAATTGTAGACACATGTTTGTATGGCTTCAAAGAAAATTGTACCTTTATGGGGAAAACATTTTCCAGGAATCATCAGTATAGTTAGCGCTGTAGGTTGAGTGCTCTGCTGTACGTTAGCTTATTCCAATTACATGTGTAGAAGTAATGTGACTTATTCCTGTACATAGGCGGTCTCGGTATCTCTTTCAACCAAGAACACTTTATTGTATTAAATGAAGTACCTTGCCCATACTAAGATATGGCATCCTCATTGGTTAAATTGAGGTCTGACAATCGGAAGACATTATTTATTAATAAAGACTTGTGCATTTAATCTAAAAGTGTCCTTAATCAGTTGTTATTCTTGTGCTAACTTGTGGGTGATGTAGATTTAGTCTTCATTGACTGCCAACTTGTTTTCATTTGTTTCAGGTGTTAACAAGATCGATTTATCCATCATCTGACAAATGGAAGAGACCAAATTTGAGGACAAGGTATAAAGTTTAAAAATAAAAATATATTTTTTGCTGTTGAATGTATGTATTAAATTGATACACGTGTTATATACACGTATCTTAAACACACATTCATTTCTTAAATTAATAATAGTTTATTTATCATCATATTGATTTGTAATTAATTGCTGTACAGAATATGATTTATACATTTATTCTTTTGTGTAGGGTTCGCATTGACAATATGCATTTTCCATAACCTCCAAACTTTCAAGCAATTCTCTTCCTCCCTCATCCGATTTAGACTTGTAGTCTGTTTGTTAGTTCCAAAGTAGCCTTAAAACTTTTTTTTTGATCTGCCAGTCCTCTGTCTTTGTGTTGGCCAATTATGTCAACATACTCATACTATTCTATCATCACTCATTCTCTTGTGTTGTCCACTCTGGTAGTCCTGTCCTTTGCAAGTCTTCCTGGTATTCTCCTGAATTCCATACTTGTGACATCTCATTTCGCTGTTTTGACTCGCATTGTCTCACTCCCAGTTTCTGCAGAATACATCAGTATTAGCTGTATTATATGTCTTATGTTATACCTTGTGTATGTATTATTAGTATTATATGTCTAAAAGTCAATATTAGGCATGTAATTGATGTACATATTCACACCTTTGTGTTTTGTCTCAAATGTTTGTTAGCCAGATAGTAAGAGCCAGGCACACAACTGACTATTCTATGAGTGATTATGACTTGCATTTGAATTTTTTATCTGACAACCCGCTGCTGTGCCAAGTGGGGGGGAGTCCAAAATTCACCATTTATTGCCCACTTTTAATGTTGTAACCGTTAGCTATACAATTGCTTCCTTCAGATTTTTGTACACGACCTACCCGTTCATGGGGAGTGAGGTTAACCCTTCTTACTAAGCCACTGCTCTCAAGATTAGTTTTAAACAAGTCAGTCAAGGACACGGTATGCATGCTGCTTTAACTGTATAATTAACAAACTATTAATGTAGAAAGTGTGTTAATAAGTTTAACACTATAGTAGACAGTAGATAATTAATTACATTTGACTTAATTAAATTGTTATCTTACTTTAACATCATTAAAATTCATATTACCTCATCATAACTAATAATCTTTAATGCAACAATATATGATGGAAATCCGTTTGAAACATGGCTTTTTGTAGATAAGATCATTTATCCTTTCATATACCTTACAGGTATATACTAGGGCAATTTAAAAAGTTCATGGCCTAATAATACAAAGACTTACCGGTATTTTTTCGTTTTGGAATCACTTTTCATATTTCATCATAGTCTCCATGTAGTTGAACACATTTGGTTTAGTGATGCTCCAGTGCTTTTATCCCATTCAGAAGTTTGATTGTTCTAGGTCCTCTGATAACCGTTTACTGCCGCTTTCAGTCATCTCCAGAAAATCATGCCCTCCTCAGGGAATTTCTGAGTTTTGGGAATAATTAAAATTAAATAGAGCTAAATCAGGTGAGTGAGTGTGATGTTGCAACAGATTGTATTTCAGCTCAGCGATTTTTGCCTTAAAAATAATGCTTGTCTGAGGTCTTCCATTATCCTACTACAAAATTATCTGTTTATATACTGTACCTGGCCCTTTTTGTACAAGTATTTTCATTTATTTGGTCTAAAAGGTTAGAATATCACTCTTTATATTTTGGCACATCCATGATAATCTCTTAACAACATTATCTTAGCCACTCAGAAAATCAAGTCATACCTTTCCAACAGACAAAATTGACTTTCCTTTTTTTTTGTTTACATGACTGTAATTAACAATACTGCAGAGCAACATGTTGCTTTACAGCTGTTCATGAGGCAAATGTGGTGTCACCTGATAATGTGTCTGACATGTTTCTCAGACTCTTCGTATCTTTTTCTTATTTGACTCTTCCTGAACCACCTTCTTTATCAGTGAGAGGTTACAGCGTCCCACAACCGAACAGTCAACTTGGTACTCTAGTCTCTACCTTCCTCTGCAGTACTTCCCACTCACTGGGCACCCATCAGCAAAATCATTACTGGGTCTCAACCAATAGTGACCCACCACACTGTCTCATCTTCACAAACCTCTCCATTCACCCATTGTTTCCAGAACCTGTTCATTTTTGTTTTCTAATTACTTTGTCCATCCAGTATATTTTTAATATTCTCCTACAGCAGCAGTTTTCAAATGCTGTGGTTGTGTCTTTCACTTTTCCCTATTGTGTAGGTTTCACAAGCAGCTTCTATAATAGCATGCTGCAAACATATAATTTGAGGAATTTCTTCTTAATTTAGAATCCAGTATTTGACAGTAGCAAATTTGTTTCTCCATTTGGCCTATGCTCTGACACTGATTCCTCTCAGTTATCTTTACCATTTTTAATATTTACCTATTTTTGTTCCTGATTCTCCTCTTCCCCCTGATAATTTTTTTATAATATTCAATAGTGTTCTCAATTTACCTTGTTTTCTGTGAGTAGAAACCATACCATCAGTAACTCTTAACTCTTATACTCTCTATGAAATGTTATTATGGTCTTGAACATCTTTATGGTTTCCTTTACAGCCTCTTATAAAGCATTCTCGTATAATGGTAATGAATTTATATAAAAGTAAATTTTAATTCCTTGTTATGTGTAGGATGCTTTAACGATCAGTGTAAAGAAAGAAGTAGATCCAGAAGAGGCTGAGACTGAACAGGTAATGTGCATAACCATTATTTAGCCCATAGCTAATGTGTTAGGTTGTTCCGTGCCATGTACCACTAGAGATTTGGATCACATTCGTTTATAGATATGTAATAAAAATCAACAGAATACACAAACTGTATCATACTATTGTATACATATAAACTACGTGAGATTAAGTAAGTAAAATTGCACACTTGTGCTAGCGCGCACGTGCACACACACCATGTAGATACAGATTATGGATATTTATTGCAAAAATTGATAGGTTATTGTATATATTTCATATTTAGTATTTATCACCTCTTTATATAGTACTCTGTAAATCACTGAGAAGACAAAGTAAATTTTATAATTGTTCAATTTGCAGGATGTATTCCCAGTTATAAATTCTGTCCTAAAAGGAGAACTGCATGTAAAAGAAGAAATCAAAGAAGAGAATGAACAGTTTGTTGATCAGGTATTATACATAGTTATAAATTTGTTTATAGTAACAAGCATTTATTGTTATAATGAACAGCATTGTTGTTATTTGTAAACTTATTGGTTAAAACTGTTGGAGACCGTTTGGTGTCTCATGGAAGTCATTTTTATGTGCACTTTCAGTCCATACGATTTAGCCATAACATATACTAGTACCACATGGCAGGAAATTTGAATTTTATGACGTCAGGGGTGTGAGTACGACATGACTATGGTGGGGGTAGAATGTAACTGAAGTAGGGATATTACGTGGGCATGGTGGGAGTACCATGTGACAGGCACCATGTGGGGGTACCACAGCACTGGTGCGAAGTGTAGTGATTGGTCGGCCATGTTTAATATATGTCACGTCATCATATAGCAGAATCAGTTGTGATTGGTGTGTTTGAATGGCGGTAGTCGGTGTGGCCAACATGTGATAAGGGAGAAGAAAATTCCCTCTAGAAGGGAAATAGGTTAAAGAAGGATGTGTGAGGGAAAATTTAGCATTGGCACTACCACCAGTGTGTCTACGTCATGGCATGAACGGATTTATGTTCTCTTAACAAGTGTATCCATCATGTCCGTGGCCATCTTGTTCTCTGCTTGCCTTGATTTAATAGGGCGATGTTGTGTGAGGCATAAAATTGTGTAACTTAATGTATACGTGTGTATGAAAGAAAATAAAGTGGTGAGTTCCTGGTTTCTTCTTCTTGTCTTGTTTTTTCTACGTTCATAAATAAGGTTAACGTTCATGCATGTGTGTGTGTGTGTGTGTGTGTGTGTGTGTGGGTGTGTGTGTGTGTGTGTGTGTGTGTGTGTGTGTGTGTGTGTGTGTGTTTTAAGTAAAACACTGTGTCTTGACGGCTCTTCTTGTCTTAGTTGTCGCAGGTTTTTTTCAGTGTTCAAAAGTAAAGTTAACCTTCACACAAATGATTAATGAGTGTTGAGGAAAAAGAAATGTGTATATGGTGTGTTGGCTGCCTGTGTAAGAGATAAAATGTGTATGGGTCGGGTAGCCTTTGCGTAAAAGCATCTCGATGTATATGTGTGCACATAGATTTTGTGTATTGTTCTAACCTAATGAAAACAATAATTCTCCTCTCTCACACACACACTCACAGTGCGAAACAGTATGTGTGAAATAAAACATGACATCAATCATGTGTGTAAGTATAATTACACCATAAAAAATGGTACAATAAATATACACATTTATGCATTACATAATGCAATAACACACACACACAAGCATAAAGTATCTATAGAATTGTCAGATGGTTTTAACATCAGCAGTGAATCTATAACAGACGTCAATGTACGGAATTAGAGAGTTACAAATGAAACCGCTGTAGAATGAATAAATAGAAAATCACTAGGTCTTACCTTATAGAAAAACAAATGTAAAACTTCATATTCACACGATATTGAACGATGTAGTAAGTGTGGAACCGAGCTAAGAAATACTGTCCGCACTGCTCCATTTCTCAAATACAAATGACCATATAGCAGATCACTTCCTCCTTCACTGCACCGTAACAAGTGCACAACAAGTTAGGTAAGTTCCAAACAATCTGCGGAAAAATCAACGTATTTTTAGAAATAAGGTAGATCGAGATGCAAAATTAAAGTTTTACAAAGTTATGGGAGTCCCTGTACTATGTAAAGGAACACACACTATGGGTGTGAATTATGGGCAACAACGAAAAGACAAGACGGTAAAATACGGACCTCAGAAATGGCATTCTCAAGAGGAGTTTAAAAGTGTTCTAAACTTGACCTTATAAGAAATATGGCCATAAGAGAAGAGTTAAAAGTTTTTAACTTGAATGAAAAATTAAAAGATTACAATCAACAGTGGAAAAAACACTTAGAAAGAATGACAGATTCCAGACTGACCAAACAAGTCTGGAAATTCAAACCTATAGGACACAGGTTTGTGGGTAGACCCAGGAAGAGATGGCTGGAGGAGCATTTTTAAGATGGAACAGGCAGCACCTTACCTATGCCATGTTGTGAAGATGATGATGGTGTATCAAGAATGTCAGTAAATCAGTGCTTTTACTATGCTAACAGTTTAACTCGTATTGTAACACGTCCCTGTTACGGATTGTTTCCAAGTTAAGGCAAGTTAAGGCTATGCAGAACCTTGTTGTGACTGGCTTTGAATGTTTTTTTTTATCGAGTTTACAGCATGTGTGCATACTGTCATGCTTGCTTTAAGGTCCAAATGTACCTTATACATTTATAAATTCCTTATAAATGTATAAGGTACCATATAAATATACCGTCACGCTTGCTATAACAGCCAAATGTTCACATATCTTTGTTAATGAACATCCTTTGGTCTAATATTATGTCCTTCACTCTCGTTGATTATATAATTTACATTAAATAAGTTGACTCCATAATTCTGCAACTGCCCTAAAGGAGTCCCGTTACAGCAAGTAGATTCACAGTTGTTAACTCCATACTTCTTCATAGCACTGTTCAGACTCGGACATCTGACCAAAATTTCTCTACTGTACCTAGAGAAATTTATTGAATATTTTTAATTTCTTTACCTCAAGATGTATTTTCCTGTATTTGGAACATGTTTCGGGAATCCTATTGTTCCCATCCTCAGCCTTGTTGTTATGCTTTCCTATTGGTTTTTGGTATTGTATACTGGTATTATTGTGTGTGATTGTTGTGTATCAAGTAAGGCCTTGATAATTCGGAACTTGATAGTCCGGAATCCTCGATAGTCCGGCACTTTTTATCAACAGCAACCGATTTGAAAATATCGCAATATTTGACTAAATTGCTGACGCTAATTCAGGTGGCGTTTGTGGTCTCTCAGATGTTTCAGTAGAATGACGTAATTTGACATATTCAGGCACACTGGAATGCATTTTTAACGTCTCTGCGCTCGTGTATCGCATTTATTGGCGCGATCGTGTTTCTTTGAAAATGCTCAGTTGTCCTTGACACAATTGACAATCTCGGCAGAGTTTGTGAGTTGACTACTGTACAGGTCATTGGCACCATTTCGTATTGGTTAGTCGTAAGTGTGTGCTTCTTGTGTTTGCACAGTGCGTGCCGTACCGTATTTGAGTTACAGTATTAGTGAACTCCGCTACAGTTACTTACAACTCTGTCAAATTTTGTTGTAGGAACTTGTTTTTGTAGGAAGAACTTGATAATGGTTGCAAAACCGAAAGACTTCGTTCGAGGAAAAAGTGTATATAGCAGGGAAGCAACAAAATTTGACAAAGTTGTGATGACGACTGCTAACATAGAGAAAATAATTGATACAGTTATGTTGTTCTGATTTGTTCAGTGGAGTTCAGTTTTAAGTTGTTGCTTCACAGTTTTGATCACAATGTTTTCTGAACACAAAAACCAGAATCCAGTGCTTCTAATAGAAGAAAACGTGTGACTTTGACAATCTAACAAAAACTTGACATTATAAATAGTTTAAACAGTATTTTATACGGTTTAAGTCACTTTATATAGTAATGATTTACCTTATTGAAACCGTCCAGTGACTTCAAATTGAAAATGTATGACGCGTTTCGAGTCATATGACCCTTCATCAGATATTATCACTCACAAGGAGATCATCAAACATTAAAATTCACAAAAACACAAAACACACATGTACAATAATAAAACCTATACAAGCGTCCGACACAGTGCACTGCGTGTGGCCCACTGGACTCTGAGCAAACGCGTATCACGCTGTGTGTTATCTCATAATCGATTGTAGCGCGGTATCATACAGCGGGTTTGATTTGAAATTTAATTTATCGTTAAGTATGCCATCATGAGTAACTGGGTTATTATGTCCACTATAAATTTCAAATTCTTCCCATGCATCCATATAACGACCCTTACTACAATAATGTAAGGGTATTAAATTCGTATTAAAATTCGTGTACGAATGGTTGCAAGTAATTAAATGTCTTGTGAAATTAGATTTTATATTATCTATAGAAACACCTTTATTGATGAAATTATGTGGAGTGTGTTACCAAAACCTTTTAATAAAAGGTCTCCCCATTTGACCAATATAGAAACATTCACAATCATTACAAATCAATTTATATACACCCGTCCTTGACTCTAGTTGTGTGTGAACAGCCTGGCGAACTGAATTCTAAAGGCTATTAATGGTTTTAAAAATGGTGGTGAAACCAAGCCTATTAAAAACAGATGTTAGAATTTTGGGCATTATCTCCGTGCATGTGGTTGAGATGTACTTATTTTTGGTTTTTATATTATTTATTTGTTTTGATTTCTTAGCCTTGTGTTTCCTAAGAATGTTATCCACCATCCGGCAATCATAACCATTAGCAGCAGCAATATGTTTAATTGTATTTAATTCATCATTAAAATTGTTAGCGTCAAGGGGGACACTCAAAAGCCTGTGTACGAAACTGTTATATGCTGCTAATTTTTGCGAATATGGGTGGTGGGAATCTGCATGTATAGTAACATCAGTGGTGGTAGGCTTTCTATATATTCCAAATTTCAGGTTGTTATGCTGTTTAGTTATGGTTAAATCCAAAAAATTTAGTTCATTATTTACTTCGGTTTCCATGGTGAACAGGATATTGTCATTTACAGCATTCAGGGTGTTTTTCAAAGTGCTTAGCTGGCGTGCAGTACCATTGAAAATCAAAAAAGTGTCGTCCACATAACGACAATAAAAAATAATGTTATTGGTGAACTTGTGGTTATTAAGAAAGTATTTGTTCTCATAAGAGTTCAAATAAATGTCGGCCAACAAGCCGGACAATGGTGAACCCATAGCAAGTCCGTCTCTTTGAATATAATAACGTCCATTAAAAGTAAAATAATTTTGTTGCAAGATAACTCTCAGTACGCAGATTAATTCGTTTATTGATTGTGCATCTAATTTATTGGATTTGATTAAGTTATTATATAAGATGTCCAAGGTCGGATTTACGGGAATATTAGTATAAAGGTTGACAATGTCGAAAGATGCGTATGTGGGTTGCAATTGTATATTTCTAACTTTGTTTATAAAATCCATGCTATTAATTATGCTACGATTATTTTGTAGTTGAATATTATCATTTATTAAAGCAACCAATTTCGTAGCCGCCTTAAAACCCGGTGCCGTGGTATAATTAATCAGAGGCCTAATTGGGACATTGTCCTTGTGGATTTTAGGTAGGCCAGTAAGTTTCGGTGCATGGGCATTTATAGGTTTTAAATAGCGTCGTGTATGGTCATCAAACAACTTGGTACAGTTATTAATTGTGTTATTTAAAATTTTTGTAAATGAATCAGTGGGGTCAGTGTTCAGCATGATAATGTTGTTATTGGAAATAAACTCGTCGACTTTACGTGTGTATACATCGTTATCTATGACCGCTAATGTATGTCGCTTATCAGCTCTTGTTATAAGTGCGTTATTATGTATTAGTTTTGCTTTTATTTTCTTAAGAGTTTTGATCTCAGTTCGAGCTCTTAACTGTTGCTGCGTATTCTGAGTATTTGAATTATGAACGTAATACGTTCATTTGACGATTTTAATGATGAATTAAATACAATTAAACATATTGCTGCTGCTAATGGTTATGATTGCCGGATGGTGGATAACATTCTTAGGAAACACAAGGCTAAGAAATCAAAACAAATAAATAATATAAAAACCAAAAATAAGTACATCTCAACCACATACACGGAGATAATGCCCAAAATTCTAACGTCTGTTTTTAATAGGCTTGGTTTCACCACCATTTTTAAAACCATTAATAGCCTTTGGAATTTGGTTCGCCAGGCTGTTCACTCACAACTAGAGCCAAGGACAGGTGTATATAAATTGATTTGTAATGATTGTGAATGTTTCTATATTGGTCAAATTGGGAGACCTTTTATTAAAAAGTTTCGGTAACACACTCCACATAATTTCATCAATAAAGGTGTTTCTATAGATAATATAAAATCTAATTTCACAAGACATTTAATTACTTGCAACCATTCGTACACGAATTTTAATACGAATTTAATATCCTTACATTATTGTAGTAAGGGTCATTATATGGATGCATGGGAAGAATTTGAAATTTATAGTGGACATAATAACCCAGTTACTCATGATGGCATACTTAACGATAAATTAAATTTCAAATCAAACCCGCTGTATGACACCCCGCTACAATCGATTATGAGATAACACACGGCGTGATACGCGTTTGCTCAGAGTCCAGTGGGCCACACGCAGTGCACTGTGTCGGACGCTTGTATAGGTTTTATTATTGTACATATGTGTGTTTTGTGTTTTTGTGAATTTTAATGTTTGATGATCTTGTGAGTGATAATATCTGATGAAGGGTCATATGACTCGAAACGCGTCATAAATTTACAATTTGAAGTCACTGGGCGGTTTCAATAAGGTAAATCATTATTATAAATAGGTTAGAAAAGGGAGAAAACAGGAATGTAATTATGGAAAAATTTAATATTGGATCCTCAACCTTATATGATGTAAAAAAACAAGTAAGAAAAACTTCAAAAATTTTTGGCTTAAGCAGATACAAAAAAAAGCTACTGACAATTGTCAAACATTAAAAAAGCCTAAGCTTGACCAGTTGGATAATGCATTGTACACCTGGTTCTCAGCAAAACGTTCTGAAGAAAAACCTATAACAGGTCCAATGGTAATTGAAAAAACCAAACAGTCTTAGCAGCGATTTGAACGTAAAAGAATTAGACTGTAAATTTTCACGAGGTTGGTTGCACAACTTTAAAACTCGTCATGGGATATGCAAATTAGATTTTTCAGGGGAGTCTAAATCTGCTGATGAGGCTGCAGCAAATGAATTTAAAGTTACGTTTGAATGGACGCTCAGCTCTTTAAAAATTTGTTTTTTGAACAGTTTGTTCTTGGAGTTAAACAAAACTTCAAAAAACTTGGTTTGCCTGAAAACACACAGGCTGTTCTGTTAGTAGATAATTGTAGAGCCCATCCTCCTGCTAGTGAGTTAAAGTAAGCAAATATAACAGTGAAATACCTCCCTCCAAACGTTACCCCTTTGATTCAGCCTAAGGATCAAGGAGTAATTCAAAATTTAAGTGCTAATAGAGGGTTTCATTTATTCAAGGACTCATAAACTCAGACTGTAGTGTAAAACACTTTCAATCAACTTTTAACATGAAAGATGCTATTTTTGCAGCTGCTGTTGTTTGGCAAGAAGTAAAATACTATATGTTAATAAAAGCATGGAGAAAGTTATGGCCAGCTGTGATGAACAATCCCCTTAGTGAACATAATGAACTAGATGACCCTGAAAGTCAGTTGCTGGAGACTGTTAAAAATCCTGCAGAAGGCTGTTCATCATTGTCAAAAATGTCTAATGAAGAAGTGTTTGACTGGCTAGATGTTGATAGGGACGAACGTACTGTGGAGGAGATAAATGATGAAACGATCATTCAGAGTATGTTAAATCCTCAAACAGTTCAAGAAGTG
The DNA here is from genome assembly GCA_034769895.1 of Magicicada septendecula. Classification (NCBI taxonomy): domain Eukaryota; kingdom Metazoa; phylum Arthropoda; class Insecta; order Hemiptera; family Cicadidae; genus Magicicada; species Magicicada septendecula. The sequence goes on from CM068373.1 coordinate 453,916,679, forward strand.
GAAAGTGATGAGGAAGATGAGGGTAGTGGATCAAATAACGTTACTTGGCGCAAGGCAACCGATGTAATACACACTTTTATAAAATTTGTGGAGGCAAATAAACATTACAACATGGCTGAAGTTATGAATCTTCATATAATCCATAATGACTTTTTAAAAACAAAAGAACTAACAACAAAAGACAAGTTGATATAAGATCATTTTTTTAACAAACCTCAAGTACGACAACCAACGTGGCATCGACCTCCATGGACAATCACTAACACTCACCCTAACATGGACGAATTATTGATTTTGATTTAAATGTTTAATTTTTAAGAAAAAGGTTACTGTTGTAATTGAACATGGTCCTATGTAATTTAAATAATAAATTTACCTATGTAACTGCACAATAACAGGTGTACTGTACCGTTGTCCCTTGTTTTATCATATTTAATCTAAACACCTTGATAGTCTGGAAAATTTGATAATCCGGCACACTCTCAGTCCGACCATGCCGGATTATCAAGGTCCTACTGTATTAACTTTTTGAGTGTTTTCGATATTGAGTACTTCGAAAATTGTGTCATGTTTTGTATTGATTTGTGTATTAGTTTGTTTAGTTTTGTGTTTGTATGTTTATGAATAGGCTATAACATCGTGAGGTAAAGAAATTATAAATTATATATGCATCAAGAAACGTAGCAAAAAGTGTTTGAAATGTGTGTGTGTGTGTGTGTGCGCGCGCGCGCGCGCGTGAACGTGCGATCAATTTGAACAGTTGCAGTAAATGTTTACAGTTTGTTAAAACAGCCGTATTTCATTGGGAAAATTAATAATTTATTTTTTATTTTAGGGTAGATATTTTATTTATACAGTAGACTCTCGACTATCCGGCCTATTTTTGACCTACGTGCCGTGTGCAAAACACAAGTTGCGACATGGGAAGCGCGAATTCCCCCCTCCTGCTCTTCAATTTAGATGTCATAAGGTGGTTGGCCGAAACATGGGAAGAGATTCCAAACATATCACTTGGAAGGTCTTGGAAAATTCTTTTGAACCATGAAGGTGGACATTTCAACCTTGAACCCGTGTGTGAAACTGAAGTGGAAGATGAAAACGATAAACTTGTTTTGTTGCTAGAAAAAGTACTGGGGTGTGACGATGTCAATGCAGAGGACATTAGTGAGAAAGGATGGCAAACGAAGTTGATGAAATAACAGATAAAGATAGTGTGGAAATTTTGACACTGGAAGATGAAAAAGAAGAAGAGGAGGAGGAGGCATCTTTAGATGACAGGAAAAATCTCATCCCACATTCAGAAGTGTTCAAGACGATTGAGGCAGTGCTGGAGTACATTAGTCGCAGGAGGAAGCGACGCCAGTTGATAACATCTGGTCGCGTAAGTGGAGGGGCATTGCGTCGCGGAAGAGGGCTAAATTGGATAAGCAGTCATCTATCAAGGGATTTTTCAATTAAGAATTAAGCCTACGTTTTACGTTAATGTTTTGTTTATTTTAAAATTATATGTATTCATACTGTACAGTGTACATCATTTTATGTTTCCTGCAATTAAGTTAGGCATTATAAAATTTATCTTAAAATGTGTATACAATATTTTTATTCTTGGACTTCCTTTTTCTGTAATAAATTTTTAAACGTACAGTACAGTACATAACAAACATTTATAAAGTACTGGACTATACTAAGACGTCAGAAAATATGAATAAGAGTGGGTTTTGGTATAAAAAGTGTGATTTTAATGGTATGGGTGGGACAGGAAGTGAGTAATTATAGAACTCTGGCCTATCAAGCTTTTTTGTTATCCGGCCTGCCCTTCCAGCACATTAGACCGGATAGTCGGGAGTCTACTGTATTTATATTTATTTTGTTACAGCATTTGGAAGACATCACTACAATTATAAAGGACGAAATTCTTTTAGAAGAAGTGGAAAAAGAAATGAATACACAAGAGGTAAAGTTTTTTTTTTTTTTAATATACAATCAGCCTTCCATTGAAGGCGGTCACTTTATTAACAAAATATTTTTGAAGTTGAACATTTATAGTTGAAAATTATATTCAGTCGTAGCCTTTCCGGTGCTCTGGGTGTGTATACACACGAATTTTTGTCAATATGATGATGCTCTGGATGTGGTAAGTCGCACGTCGTTTTAAATTGGTAAAGTGCTGAGAATGGTTTAGTACGCTTATGGCTGTGATACACGGAACAAGCATTGTGCGTACAAGATCAACGAAGTGTCTTTAGTTATGAGTCAGCTGTTGAAACAAAGACAGTTCATTCAGTGTGTCTGGTGTCATGTAGAAACTGAGATAAAGTTGAGATAATTCGCAGATGAGTTTTTGTAAACGCTGCCATTAAGTGATATGTATATTTGTTGTTGTGGCGTGTGCCTTTTAGTTACATCTGGAGTTGACAGTTGAGTGTTGCTCAGGTTGTATAATCTTTGGCGTCAGCGATAAATGTAATTGTTGTTGTGGTGAGTTTATTTTTTATCTACATTTGCTAATTGACAGTTGAGTGTTTTGAGATTGTGTAATCTTTGCAGTAAATGACATGTATAATTGTTATTGGGGCCATTTTGTAAATGGTAAGAGTGCTCCATGCGTATATATACACACACTGCTGCTGAAAATATGGCACACGGGCAAAGCATAAGCGCTCACACGTGTTGGCAGCGAAATGGTTAAAACATGGAGACACCGGAGATGTCTTGCATTGGTGCTGTCACCCAACAAGTTGAGTGCTAGTTGATTGGGATTGGTGATTCAATTTCAGTTGTTAGTTTATACAATACAATTGAATTTCCTTTACCAGTGAAACACTTGAATGTTGTCTTCTACACTTTTGTTCCTTGTGAGCAATGGGTAGGTTGATGATTGTTGTCAACATGTAATATGAATATATTCAATAATTGAATGAACGAATCGAGTTTTTTTTTACTTGACCTTTTTTTGGCATTTGTCTTTCTGTCTGTTTGAGTATGTCTCACGATTACTTTTCAACACATCAAATGATTTTTGTAAACCTTGGCCTGTGTGTCTGTAACTCTACCATACAGAACCCTATTGTTTTTTACACTGATCCCGCAAAATGTAGGTGGGAGACGTGATTTAGGGTACATGTTACTAAGAAATTCAACTCTCATTTCTTGTTAACTAACCAAATTTTATTTAACTTCTGTTTAGTTATCTCCTTTTATATATAACATAATGATATTACTTCTTTCTTGAATAACTTTCGGAATTGGAATCCGACAGATTTTAATATTGAGGCATATACCCCATTTAACAAAGACACTCAAAAGTTGACATTACTTCTCTTATTCTTAAAGTAAATAGTTACTTAAATTCTATAAAAACAAAGCAGCATTTGCTCCCACACACTCTTTCACGCTTTTTTACCCCTGTTATTTAGATTTAGCGCTTTTAATTGATTATAATTTTTGTTAGTTGATTTTGAAATGATTACTTCCTGGAGTTGTATCCATGATGACCACGTGTTGAATTTAGTTCATTTTTGTTCACTTTTTTGTCCGAATCGTTTTCACTGTTTGAACCTTTAACGTGTATATTGATTAACTTTTCACTGTTTAAATTTTGCACTGTTTACGGTTTTTAAATTTACATTTCTACACTAAAAATATTTCTTTCGGCTCGTGAGCCCAATATTCAGCCGGCCGGCTCTAGGGATGGATCACGACAATGCAGTTCTCTCAGCGTCTACATAAAGCCATGCCTTCTTGATACATGGCAACTTGGTACGGGATTCGCTGATACGATCACGTGACAGGTTAATTGGTTACATTTCAGTTTCCTTTCTGGGAGCGAGTCTGGCCAATGTATCATAGTCCAAAGGCTCGCTAAAAAATTCGTGCTTTTTACCAACGGAGGCGCAATCATCCGCGCACATGTTCACAGTCCAACGTATCAGGAAACAATGCTTATTGCAGGGCGCTGACAAAATGTGCGACTTGTGCCCCGACAAAGAATGCTTATTGTTCAAAACTGAGGTCCTGTTTGGGTAAACCTTGTATTACATTTATAATTGCAATAAAGAAAACCCCTCAGATCTGTCCCGTTACAGGGTGAAAATTTAGAAAGAAATCACAAAAGTGTGTGGAATATTGAATTAAAGAGAACTTTAACCATTATGAATTTAGCTTCATTTTTTAAAATTCAAAATTTTGGGATGCCAGGGTCCCAAAAGTGAAGGAAAATTCTGATAAAATAGCAAAAATTCAAAGGGATTATTGGGCATATGGCATGTGGGGTATCAAAGAGAATATTAACTAAAATCTGAATGTAGTGGTGAGCTATAGAAATTTCAATATTTTGGAATGCAAATTTTTAACACAGCAGCCTAGAATGGAATAAAAAATTATTGAAATCCGGCCATGGTCAGACTAAAGAATATTTTAACACAAATTAGATGTTTAAAATTTTCAGCCTGTATTGTGTGCTTACTATACAGTTGTTACATTTCTGAACAAAAAATAGGGTATTTTTAATTTTGAAAGTTGTTAGTGGTTATAATCACTATTGTCGTTCCATTGTTAAGCAGCAGGGAAATGGGCAGTAGTTGGTAAAACTAATTGGAGGAATGAAGCGCCTAAACAATACACAAGTTATACACCTCTCAAAAACAGTGGGAGCTTAGTATATTATCTGAAATGAAGACAGATAAACCTGTTTGAAATGATATGCTGTCAAATCCTTATATATAGTGGCATTTCTCCTGTGTGTATAGTTTGCTACAATCAACAAAATGAGCTATCACATGACTAAAAACCATAATGGCTGCCACACAGTCAACTCTATGTGGGTCACTCTTTATATACAAAACAATCATAAAACCTGTTTAGACATGTGAGAGACAACGATGGGACATACAACAACACTAATAAGCTTCCTGAGCTGCAGAACTTGCCCACTACTTTGAACAAAGTACATTTATTACTGAATGAACTTCATCATTTTTGATTAGCAGAAAATCCTGATTACCATATTTTTTTGAACAAAATTAACACTGTTGCACACCCCTATAGAAAAATTATTCCAATTAGAGCTTTGAAGCTTCACAGCTCATCGTCAGATCGGAAATAACAATAATATGACTAGACACCTTCTTTATACCCACTTGCCCTACCACTATCATACACATTTTCATAAACAAGCTATAAGTTAAATATCCTTTCTGGCTATTATTAAGTAGCGAGTTCAGTCAGCCATGTTGGTACTTTTACATTTCTTTATAATACATTCTGTGTTGTGTGTTTTTGTGTACATTCTTGTTTAATACCTAACGTTTTAAATCCTTTCTCATTTAGTTTTAGTATTCATTAAATTTTCTAACCCTTTCTCTTTCTTTCAATATTTCTAACTCCTCTCTAAGCCTTCTTTTAACTGTGTTACTCACTACTTTCAAAATATCATAGTCTTCTAAAGGATTAACAAACTTATGGTTCTCTTCTATGAAGTGTCTTGCATATAATGAATTTGTTGTTCTGTTACCTTCTCCACATTTGTGGTTAGATAACCTGCATTCGAATTTCCATCCTGTCTCACCTAGGTACACTTTGTTGCATTATTTACATTTTAATTTATAAACTCCCGCGTCTGTAAGATGGGATTTTTTTCTATGTTTATTTCTTATCTTATCAAATACTGTTTCACGTTTTTTAATTGCTATATCTACTCGTATTTTTTAAAACGTATAATTTTTCTGGTATGTGATCCTACATATGTCAGTGACCATGCATAATTCTTTTGTTTTGGTTCAATTTTAGCTTTTTGCATGTTAATACTTTCCATAACTTTATCCACTATGTTGGTGTTATAGTTATTGTTCTTTACAATTCCCTTTATCTTTTTATCTCCCTATCTTCTGTTTCTGTTTCTTTCAAGCACCTGTAAGCTCTATAACAAAATGAATTGATTGCCGCCATTTTATTTGTCGTACTTCATTTCAGATAATATACTGAGTTCCTAATGTTTTTGTAAAATGTATAACTTGTGTATTGTCTAGGCGCTTCATTCCTCCAATTAGTTGTACTGACTACTGCCCATTTCCCTACTGCTTAACAATGGACCGACAATCTCTTTGTAGATGCCCAGGTTCCCCATATCTAAAAAGCTTCGGTCTACCATACTTTCTACCTTCATACTGTGGTGCCGAACTTTTAAGACTCTGTCTCTTATTCTTTCTTTTAATCATTTGTGTTGTCGCAATCTGTTAGTGTGCGCACTTTATGATTCGCCCAACCAGACACTGAGTTGGCGGCCTCAAACTGTACAGCATAGACAAGCGCATCCACTCTATTCTGGTATATTACCATTGTAACAGTTGTTGTAGTTCACTATCTCTGACACCATCAGTAAATATCTGTATCACCATTGTCATTCAGAAATTCTCTCCTGCTCTATGATAGGCCAGTCTAACTAGTAAGTCAATACTTGCTTCAAACTGTTCTGCATAAGAGTTCTGGCTGTAAGATGACACTTTCTGTAGTAGTTCTAAGGCAGATACTTGAAAGCAAGAATAAGTGAAACCAATAATATGTGCTTGCGACTTCAAATTGCCGAAGATATGTTGTCCAGTAGTGCTTCCGTCAAATGTTGGGCCCTTGATATGAATAGGCATGACTGCAGTCAAAGTAACTCTCTCTGTTACCTTATTTTCTGTATTTTTTTGGACTTTACCTTTTTTGGTACAATCTATTGAGCAATTTGATTTGAGACACAGGGTTGTTTTTTACTTCCATGTTCCTTAAGGAAATGGAAGTATGGTGATGGCAAAAAAAATTGTGTTCGAGATTATTGCAGATTCTGATTGTACTACACTCAAAACATGAAAAAAAGTCATTTTTCGAAATGTGTGTGTGTGTGTGTGTGTGTGTGTGTGTGTGTGTGTGTGTGTGTGTGTGTGTGTGTGTGTGTAGATTTTTTTTTCTATGGCAAACGATAACAGCCGCAAAATTAAACAGAATCAAATAATTTTTTGCATACAGCCCTGATTTGTAGAGTACTCAAGACCTATTGTTTTTGGTGAAGATCGGTTAAGGGAAAGGGGTAGTTGACCAGCAACTTTTTTTTTAATCAAGGGTAATTATTTTCTATGGCAAACGATAACAGCCGCAAATTCATACATAATCAAATTCTGTTTTGCATACAGCCCTGAATTGTAGAGTTCTCAAGACCTTTTGTTTTTGGTGAAGATCGGTTAAGGGAAAGGGGTAGTTTACCTGCAACATTTTTTGTTTTAACAAGCGTATTTTCTATGGCAAACGATAACAGCCGTAAATTCAAACAGAATCAAATGATTATTTGCATACTGACCTGAATTGTAGAGTTCTCAAGACCTTTTGTTTTTGGTGAAGATCGGTTATGGGAAAGGGGTAGTTTACCAGCAACGTTTTATGTTTTAACAAGGGTATTTTCTATGGCAAACGATAACTGCCGCAAATTCATCAATCAAATAAATTTTTGCATGCAACTCTGAATTGTAGAGTTTTCAAGGCCTATTGTTTTTGGTGAAGATCGGTTAAGGGAAAGGGGTAGTTTACCTGCCACGTTTTTTTGTTTTAACAAGGGTATTTTCTATGGCAAACGATAACAGCCGGAAATTCAAACAGAATCAAATACTTTTTTGCATTACAGCCCTGAATTGTAGAGTTCTCAAGACCTATTGTTTTTGTTGAAGATCGGGTTAGGGAAAGGGGTAGTTTACCTGCAACGTTTTATGTTTTAACAAGGGTAATTTTTTCTATGACGAACGATAACTGATGTAAATTCAAACAGAATCAACTACTCTTTTGCATACCTTTTTGAATTATAAAGATCTCAAGGTCTGTTGATTTTGTTGAAGATCGGTTAAGGGAAAGTGATAGTTTACCTGCAACGTTTTATATTTTAACAAGGGTATTTCTTATGGCAAACGATAAGAGTCGCAAATTCAAACAGAATCAAATAATTTTTTGCATACAGCCGTGAATTGTAGAGTACTCAAGACCTATTGTTTTTGGTGAAGATCGGTTAAGGGAAAGGGGTAGTTTACCTGCAACGTTTTTTATTGGGGTAATTTTTTTCTATGGCAAACCATAACAGCTGCAAATTCAAACAGAATCAAATGATTATTTGCATACTGACCTGAATTGTAGAGTTCTCAAGACCTTTTGTTTTTGGTGAAGATCGGTTATGGGAAAGGAGTAGTTTACCAGCAACGTTTTATGTTTTAACAAGGGTATTTTCTATGGCAAACGATAACTGCCGCAAATTCATCAATCAAATAAATTTTTGCATGCAACTCTGAATTGTAGAGTTTTCAAGGCCTATTGTTTTTGGTGAAGATCGGTTAAGGGAAAGGGGTAGTTTACCTGCCACGTTTTTTTGTTTTAACAAGGGTATTTTCTATGGCAAACGATAACAGCCGGAAATTCAAACAGAATCAAATACTTTTTTTCATTACAGCCCTGAATTGTAGAGTTCTCAAGATCTATTGTTTTTGTTGAAGATCGGGTTAGGGAAAGGGGTAGTTTATCTGCAACGTTTTATGTTTTAACAAGGGTAATTTTTTCTATGACGAACGATAACTGATGTAAAATCAAACAGAATCAACTACTCTTTTGCATACCTTTTTGAATTATAAAGAACTCATGGTCTGTTGATTTTGTTGAAGATCGGTTAAGGGAAAGTGGTAGTTTACCTGCAACGTTTTATATTTTAACAAGGGTATTTCTTATGGCAAACGATAAGAGTCGCAAATTCAAACAGAATCAAATAATTTTTTGCATACAGCCGTGAATTGTAGAGTACTCAAGACCTATTGTTTTTGGTGAAGATCGGTTAAGGGAAAGGGGTAGTTTACCGGCAACGTTTTTTATTGGGGTAATTTGTTTCTATGGCAAACGATAACAGCCGCAAATTCAAACAGAATCAAATAATATTTTGCATACAGCCCTGTATGGTAGAGTTCTCAAGACCTATTGGTTTTGGTGAAGATAGGTTAAGGGAAAGGGGAAGTTTACCTGCAACATTTTATGTTTTAACAAGGGTAATTGTTTATATGACGAACGATAACTGCCGCAAATTCAAACAGAATCGACTACGTTTTTGCATACCTTTTTGAATTAAAGAGAACTCAAGGTTTGTTGATTTTGTTGAAGATCGGTTAAGGGAAAGGGTTAGTTTACCAGCAACATTGTATGTTTTAAGAAGGGCAATTTTTTTTGCGAAAGATAACTGCCGTAAATTCAAAGAGAATCAAATAATTTTTTGCATAAGTTCCTGAATTGTAGAGAACGCAATTTTTCGTGAAGATCGGTTAAGGGAAAGGGGTAGTTTACCTGCTACATTTTATGTTGTAACAAGAGAAATGTTTTCTTGTCGAACAATAACTGCCCCACATTCAAACAGAATCAAATATTTTTTTGCATGCTTCCCTGAATTGTAGAGGACTGAAGGTCTATTGATTTTGGTGAAGATCGGTTAAGAGAAAGGGGTAGTTTACCTGCAATGTTTTATGTTTTGACAAGAGTAAAGTACTTAATTTTGATAAATAATGTATCCTAATAAGAAGCTCGTAATAATCCACTGTAGAAACGTAGGTGAAATATTTATAAATGAAGATGTTAGGTGAATGGGGTGGGGGTAATTTTCTATTAATGAAAATTATAGTTGATTGGGGAGGGGAGAATTTTTTATGTGTACTACGTTATCGGCACCAAAGAAGTAGTTCTTTATTAAAATTCCTTCCCGGGCTGTTTAGCCGTAGTCCAATGTTTTCTGCAAAACCAGACTTTTCGGGAGTCCATCGACTGCCATCATCAGCGAAAATCGAGTGCAAAAACGTGAGGTGGTATACGTTAGTGACCACAGTACCGTGGTTAAAGCTGAAGCAATAAGTAGAAAGAAGTAGTTTCTATGGTAATATTTCATTTTGAATATGATTTTAAATATAAATCTTAGAACATGGAAGTCATGTATGGTTCTCCATACCGATAATTAATTGACTGTTCAGCTTCTATTTTAATCTGTTATTTTACATTTGCAGTCCACTTCTCTACTACAGATAATCTTACCTCTTGCCCACTGAAATCACCATGTAATTCACCCACACCTCCACATAGTAGTACCCAACTCTGCAGCAGTATTCTCCTGCAAATTCCTTTGTTCCTATATCAGTGCTTTTATGTGTTCTGTTTCTTGCTGATGTTCTTCTTTTTGTCATTATATCTAAGCCAGGATGCTTTTAATGAACTAAATGAATAAGTATTACCTTCTTAGTCCGTCCTGTGGCTTCCTCATATAAATCTTAAAGATGTAAAAACGTGTTTCAGAACTTATGTTCCATCATCAGGTGCGTTTCACTCGTTTGAGGTCGTCAACACATTAAGACAAACACATATTTTAAACACAAAAAACTAATTAACAATAGCGCGCGTAGTTCACGGTGCACACCATATGGTGTAATATCTATACTGCCCTCTGTTGTCATTGTTGTCTGAGCGCTATCTGTGATGCGGGGTTCAGGCATTCAGATAATTGCAATGCTATATCATACAATGTGTTGGAATGAAAATTCAGCTGGTCGTTTAACAAATGCTTGAGATACAATTTATACGCCTCATACACTTCAAACTCCTCGGCAGCACTCATGTACCAGCCTTACTTGCAAACATGTATGGGTATAAGATTTGTAGCAAAATCTGTGTAATTGTGGGTACTATTACATTCAAACTGCCGCATTGAATGTAACAATGTGTGGCAGTTACGTTAAAATTAAATTTTTTATACATTTCAAACAACAAGCAGTTTTACAAAAAAAGTAGTCCGTTCCTCGGTGTGGAACTGTTCGTAAGATGATCACACTCAAAATGTTAAGTATAGTGGAATGCTATGTAAGGATGTGTAGCCATGTTTGTAGTATGCATGTGTGAGGGTACAAAATTATGTTATTGGATATTGTAACAAGACGTATGAGCCCAATATTTAAGTAACAAAATATTAACACATGTCATAATTGAGTCAACTAGACACACCAAGTATTTAATCTGGAAATGCCAAGAATGAAACTACATGAGCAACTCATCAAGAAGAATAAACTCACAATGCAGGAGTTAATAAAATGTAATGGTAATAAACAATAATGATAACATATAAGAAGAAAGAAGATATAGTAAACAGTGATTATACCACAAGAACCAATAACCCAATAGATTCGGTCAGTAAGGAACAAATAAAAACAAGGAAGAAACATACTACAAGAAAGACACATAACAACCATGGCATAAAATATAGATTCCAAGAGCCAGTCAACTATAGATTAACATCTTACCCACATAAATACTAACTGAAGAACTTAAAGATTGAAAATAAAACAATAACTGACTGACTTAGATGACCCATATATAACTAATAATATTGTAAATGAGTAGGGCATCCTATATTAGACAAAAGAGTGGAAGTAACAATAATGTTAACATAAAAGAAGCTGTAAATAAAAGCATAATGACATATTATGCACAGCATCAATGTAATATAGAAGAGAATTAAAATTGTCTCATAATTATAATAATTGTTAGTCAAGTAATCAAAAAATCATGTAAGATAAGAAAAAAGAACTAAATAATGAATTACCAGTTGTCATTAATAACATTAGACTTGAAAAAACAAGGTTAAAAAATGTAAATTTGCATCAACTCAATACACCCATTGTTGTTGCAAATAAGAACACCACATAACCTAGATACAGGTACTTTCCACCTAATTTCATATTTCGTAGTAGACAAAACATGTCTAAACTGAAATATTTTGTACCCAAAATCAAGTAGAAGTAATAAGGTTTCTACCAATACCAATGTCAGATACCAAGAGTAATCTTTATCTAAGAATTCAAGTAAACAAAGTGAACAAAAACAGCCAAAATGAGATTCACCATGTGAAACATAGACAAAACCATATTGTAATGTTAGATAGGAATAACAGAAGGATACCTATGTAATAAGTAAGATATAATATCACTATTATAATAGTATAAAAGAATTATAATCAGTGACATAATATGTTATAAGAATAAATAAGCACACCTGTCATATGACACCAGATGTAACTACTATTATCCAATGCTATATGCTAAGGAACAGACTAGTGTGTTAAAAACACAAGACTGACTATCAATATACTACTACTAATAAACTATTCTAAACTAAATAATGGCCTGAAAAGACTAACACAATCCCAAATAAGAGTTAAAATAAATGTACACTATAGTGCCATATAGAGGTCATATTAATGACCAAAATACCAAGGAATAACAATATATTCCAACAAACAAAGATAAACAGTAGTTGTAACAACTCAATGTTTACAACTGGGGCAATACAGAAGTTACCCAGATACCTTTTATTATACATAATTTGTAAATACAATTAATAGACTCTTAGGCTAAATCAATGGTAGGATAAGAATTATATTTTGTCAATAGATATAAGTAACCAATAAGTGAGAAGTGTTGAAGGACTTGGAAGGCATGCTCCCAAGGAGATATGATTGCCATTAAATAGTTTTAATTCATTAATAAATCAAATTTGTAGTGAATAGTGTAATGTGATAATCTCAAACATTAACTCCCTTAATAATGAAAGAAAGCACACCATGAGTAGACTCTAAATGAAGAGCCAAATGTTACCAATACAGTGATGAGCTTAGATTTAAATTCTATGCTATAATAAGAAAGTTATTACAATTATAAAATATTTGTGCCAATTCGAGCAAATGTTTATACTCTCAAACCCAGCTCCCCACGCTAATAACAACAATTAAAATATTGCGCGAAGGGGGTATGTGCATCAAATTAAAGATCGTCAACCAATCAAATCCGAGAAATTAGCCAATTTTACAACGATCGCAAAACGGAACGGCAGATTTTGATGCCATTTCGAGACACTTTTTAATCAACCTTAGAGGAGAGCAGACGGCTACTCGACACTGAATGAAATCAACTGTTTACATAATTTGTGCGCGTCACCAATGTCAACAAAGCAACATAACCTAAACTTGTGCAAACATAATTACACTATTATTGAAGATGTTTTAAGTGTAACCGTGCGTTAATAAGGATTGCTAAGTGTATAATCCATAGCAATTCCGGGATTTAAAAGGGAGTACAGTGATTTTCTCAAAATTAGTTGAGAATTTTAAAAAGACGATATAATCGAACAACATTCTAATAATGTGTATAAAATAATGTATGTAGGTCATTGCACCTTATTAATATCATTCAGTCATCAGTACTAATGATAATTTCTCAATTTTATTTTAAATATTTCAGTATTAAGAATTTTGCAAACATTTATTATGTATGAATACTGAGTGTGATATAACCACACCTGATTGAAGTTGTTGTTTAATAAACCTACATCAAATTAACAAGCATTCATAAGGGATTGAGAATTGTTGACTGTCTGAAGCAATTAACGAAAGTTAATGAAAAATGCAAATGCTATTTATGTTTTGTAATTTAGGAAGAGTCTACTACTACTACTATTTAAATATTTCTGTCTATTATGAATAAGAAGCTAATGTTGTTAAGCTATATAATTACTTACAACTAAACATTTACCTTTTACAGAGTCAAATGATCATTCAGATGTTTCATTCAACAACACTGTTTCGAAATATTATTTTAGTGTTCACATTTTAAATATTTTATCAAGAGTTCTTTTAACGTTAACAAACGTTCATTAAATCATTTATTGTCGGTTGAGTAATAAACTAAACCTAATATGCCCAAAGCAGGTATGTTTATAAGTTTATATGTTAAATATCAAGAGATGATTGAGTTGTAATCATCCTCAAACTGCCTGATAACGGTAGAGTAAGAGTTCTAGTAAATTATTTGGTATTCTGTAAGCTAAAAGCAGTGCTGTAACGAGGGCGTGGCGAAAAAGGCGCCCGCCACGGGCGCAACTGGGTTTGGGGCGCAAAACAAATGAACCGACCCGGTTGAGAGTTGCACGTGGTTTTTATTTTACTTGACCATTCTACTCTACATGAATCATTGAATCAGCACCGACTGTCACTGGCCGTTTTTCGTCTCCTGACCAATTAGACAGAGACACATATTATTGCGCGCGCATCACACACCCTCTCTTACACTCCTAGCCCGCATTCACATGAGGCGAAAAGCTCAGCTCAGCCAATCAGAACATCAGGAGAAATCAGGTGACATTGATACTCATGTGTGAATGCAGGCTCATACAAGAACGATCTATACTGTGTAGTGTGTAAGCAAGGCACTACAGTCTTTGTTGGTCGTTCCTCGTTCATAAGATGAACTGTGTTGTTGCTTTGTCGTAATTATTTTTATTTATTTTCTCTCTTTTGTGGAACAAAACATACTGGAAAAGAAATATAATTTTGTTTATATACAACATACTGGCATACTGACTAAGTAAGTACTGTAAATATTATTTATTATTATTATTATTTACTAAATAATTATATTAATAAAAACACAAATTTTAATTAAAAAACACTTCTAGGGTAAAATGCCACCAAAAAAACCGTCCGGTGCACAGTTTAAAAAAAATAAGAGAACAGAAGATTGAAAATATAAAGAAAAATATAACTCCGATTGATATTTTTCTTAAATAATCATCTACACCTGTAGTTCATTCAAGCTTAACAACTGATTTAAATCTGCCTTCTACAAGTAGTCATGTTTCATGTGAAATTGAAACAGAAGAGAAAAGTACAATTGAACATCAAAACCAGGAAATCGAGAAGCAATGTAGATGTAATGATGATAATTATATGGTTGATGTTAAATTAGAAAATATTGATAATAATGCAAAAATAATAGATTTCAATGATTCCACAACATGGCACTTAACTAATAGTAACATACAAATATTTGTTCAACATGGACCAGAGTTGTGCGATAATTTAAGTGTTTATCCTGATAGAGAAAATAGGCATTTTGATAAAAAATGGTTTGTAAAAACCATGTCAAACGGAGAACAAGTACTCAGAAATTGGTTGATATATTGAGCCGCTATATTGACATCCTCCCCTCAATTACCAACTTCCCCCACCATCGAGTATCAAGAAAATCGAATTGACTTGACAACGCTTTACATTATTCCAAATTTCATGATTTTAACTTTCTTAATATATATATATATTTCTATACCTTACCTGGACGACCAGCTCACCAGTTTAGAACTAGGAGGAAGTCTCCTAGAGGAAGAAAACCATCGTGCTGGGGAACCATTAGGGTAATTAATTAATGCAGTGACCTCAATTTCCAAAACTCAACAATCAACATTTATTGGTTCTTATTTCCCCTTTAAAATATGTTTACAATGAAAGCTTAAGGGTTTTACTCTTTTTTCAAAAACTGTTGTTTATAAAATCATTTCAAAACATTATTTATCTCAGTTTCACTGTTAATTTAATGATTTTTAGTTATTTAGAAATTTTCAGATATATAAACATTATTTCATTCCGTTCTACAATTAATTTAAACACTGTTAATACTGAAATTTTCACTAACGTAAAACATTATTTCATACTATGTTGCAAATAATTTAATCACTGTAACATATTCTGAAATTTTCACAAATTCAAAAAATTATTTCATACGGTATTACTATTACTTTAATGTCCATTACATTATTTTATTCCATTTTACAATTAATTTAAGAGCTGTTACTTTATTTTAAAAATTTTAGAAATTCAAAACATTTCAATCCGTTACACTATTAATTTAATCATCATTAGTTATTTAGAAATTTTGTAGTTATTCAACATAAGTGCAACACATGTGATGTAAAGTTCAGTACCTGTCATGACAATGCTTCATGTAATTCAGAATATATTAAATTGGGAAAACGTTATTAAGTTCCATTAAATTCATTTATATGAAAAATTAACATTGACTTTAAATTCCAAAAACATATAGTTATTCAGCATAAGTGCAACACATGTGATGTAAAGTTCAGTACCTGGCATGACAATGGTTATACACTCAATACGTACGACTACATGATTTCCTTTTGAAGACTTACATACACTTCACAATTTACACACAAGACAGTTACATGGACAACACTGATAAATAACTGAGAGATTTCCTCAGGGAAAATAAAGGAACGATGCATGACTCATTCTTGTAATGCTGAGAAGTGCCTTCACACAGTATAGTTTAAGTAAATGGCAATTCACCAGCTGTAGCTTAACACATTTCATTTTTATATTATTTTCTTTTTTTTTGTTTTTCATTTATAATTGCAGTTTGCATATAATGTATCACTATCACCTACTAATTATACTTGTAAGGAGCTGTCCTCACTATAAAAAAATTATTTCAGATGCCGGACTTGTTCAACTGTATTTTGAAAGAAAAACTATTGTTCAGATATAAATTCGTTATCATTAAAATAAACTGGGATTGCAGGATATTAAGTAATGTAAAGATGATTAAGCAAATGTCTTTTTTTTTATATGTTAAGTCAGCTTGCCATGTCATTACTTGACCAGAGTATCAAGTGGTACAGATGGTACAGATATGCACACCAAGAAATTAAGTTAATTCTCCATTTAACCGAAGTAACACTGTCCACTGTCTAGAATTATTGCTTTGATCATTATAATAAAAATTTACTTGCACAGCATACACCAGAAAAGTTCATCAGAGACATACCTTTCATTTTGGCCGGAGCACGCACGTTACATACGTACGCGTTCCTTTATTTTCTTCACATTTCATTTTTTTTTTCCTGATCATTTGGGTCACGGTTGAGCGAGTCGGAGACACCCTAGGGCACACCTTGGCTCTTAGCCAGCCATGGTAAATAATTTACGCCCGGTATTACAAAAAGAACAATTAAATTTACTTTGATCACAAGCAGCACAAAACACGTGTCGCTCCCCTGCAGGCGGATAGAACCAGCGCGATCCCGTCCGCTCTCTCAACAACAACCCTACCACTTAGCGGGACAGGGGGGGAAATTAAGTTACCAGTCTCTCTACAAGATCGCGCGAGCGCCTCTCTACACATCGGGACAATACAGTAAATAGCTAAGTCTGATACTGCCTGTTAACATACTAATTTTATAGCCGTAATTTGACTTAATAATTTTTTGTTTGTTGCCGTAACAAAATTCCTTAGTTACGGCACAATATTGCAAGCAAGAAGTGCACTGTTCTGTTTCCCATGTATTATTTTTGGAAAAAAATCAATGTATGGACCACTGCGGGGTTTCGAGACGCAGCATTTAAATCCTATGTTACCACGTCATGAAAATTCATTATATCATAAAAAAAGTTATGTCAAATGGAAAACTTTCGAATCAAAAATTAAGAAAAGTGGTTTTATAGACGATCAATTACAAGAAGAAATTTTAAAAGAAAAAGAAAAGTGGAGGCATATTTTAAAAGTTGTTTTGGATGCCATTCTGCACTGCGTAAAAAATAATGACGCTTTGAGAGGAACTTGTGAAAAAATTGGTCATCCCGAATCTGGAAAATTTCTGAATACGATAGAATTAATTAGTCATTACGATCCTATTATTGCGCAACATATTGAAAGTCAAGAAAAATCAAGTTAATTATTTCTTTCCTATAATACAAAATGATGTAATTAATATAGTTGCTTCTAAAATTAGACAGCATATTATTTCAAATATTCAAAATGCAAAATATTTTTCTATTTTATTTGATAGCACACCTGACACTTCTCACTAGGAACAGATGACGCAAATTTTGTGCTATGTTAACATTTATCCCAACACGAATAAATGTAGCATTGAAGAAACCTTCATAGACTTTATTGTGACACATGAAAAAACTGGCGAAGCACTTGCGAATGACATCGAAAACACGTTAACATTAGACGGATTAAATATTAGAAATATAAGAGGACAATCATATGATAATGGAGCGAATATGGCAGGTAAATACAAGGGGGTACAAGCCAGGATATTACGTTTCAACAATATGGCGAGGTTTGTTCCATGCACGGCTCACAGCCTTAATTTAATAGGCGTTCATGCTGCACAAACATCTGTTCAAATGAAATCATGTTTTGAAACAATTCAACAATTGTTTAACTTTTTTGTAAATTCTACTAGTAGATGGGATCTTTTAAAGGAAAAATTATCTGTTCGTCTTAAAGGTTTAAGTGACACGAGGTGGTCCGCGAAAGCTAACACGGTTAAAGCTTTACGAAATCAATTGCCTTTAATAATAGAACTTCTTAATGAAATGTGTGATGGACAAAGACAAGTTACAGTAGACTCTAAAATTATTAACAAAATTTAAATTTGTTGCACTATTAATATTTTGGGATACAATATTAGGAAAGATAAAATAAATTTACTTTTACAAGAAAGAAAAACCACAGTCGAAAGTGATAAATGCTCTAAAAAATGAAATTCAACAGTACCGAAATGATTTTTTTCGCTTCGCTTCACAATTCAGCAAAAAGTTTAACCGAAACAACAAATATTGAAACTTACATTCCAGAAAAGAGACGGCGCAAAATAAAAAATATGCCTGGTGAGAAAGCTACTGATGATTTGTTTGCCATGGATGAAAGTGCATTACTAAAAAAAGAAATATGTGAAGTTTTAGATATAATACTGATACAACTCAATGATAGATTTACTGCTTTGCAAGAGGTCGCAAACGACTTCAGTTTTTTAAATGGACGACACGCTTTAAAAATCATGCCGCTAGATGATCTTAAATGATGTGCAACAGACCTAGCATTGAAATATAATAGCGACTTAGATGCTCCAGAATTTGTATGTGAAATTGAGAGTTTTAAATATCAAGCCATGGAAGTTTTTGAAAATTTAGGGGATATGGACGCTTTTCAAATCTTGCAATAAATTACGAATCTCATTACAAAACACGTATCCAAATCTAGACATAGCATTGAGGATTTTCATTACAATGCTGTAACAACAGCTTCCTACGAACGTTTGTTTAGCAAATTAAAAATTGTAAAATCGTACCTTCGTTCGTCTATTGGACAAGAGCGATTAACAAACATGTCTATAATATCAATTGAAAAAGATGTTGCCAAAACATTAAATTATGATGATATAATAGATGTGTTTGCAAATGAAAAAGTGAGAAAAATTACTTATAAAATATGCTGAACTCTTTATGTTTTTGTTATATTATTTTAACACATACCTATGTTTTGTATTTCTTTTATTTTGTCGTCATTGAATATGAATAA
This sequence comes from Magicicada septendecula, assembly GCA_034769895.1. Lineage (NCBI taxonomy): Eukaryota > Metazoa > Arthropoda > Insecta > Hemiptera > Cicadidae > Magicicada > Magicicada septendecula. Next base: position 453,935,929 of record CM068373.1, read on the forward strand.
AAATTTGTTCTTATTTAGGTTATAGATTATTTATTCATACAAATACCTTGACAAATACATTATTGTATATACAGGCAACTCATTTTGATGAGGTTAATAGTACAGTAGAACTTGGCTAATTCGAAGCTGAAGGGACCAGTAAAAAATTCGAGTTATCCAAAAATTCGAATTAGGAAAACTTTTAATAATGGTAGAAAAATCAAATCAAAAACCGAAATTCAGTAAAGCAATATGTTATTTTGTTAAACAATTTCCTTATACATATGTCCTACAAACGTATAAACACGTTTCAGTACAAAATATAGCATTTACAGTTTTTTAAAAAAGCTAGAAACTTTTGATTGCATTTTGCAGTTAATACACTGAGTTGTAGTAAACTCTTCAAGTTTATTAAGTGCTTTGAAAATAGCGTCACTTACGTTCTGCTGTCCTTCAACGAACCGTCTCAAGTCTTAAATGTAATTTGATGCCTGTGAAGCCGTGGGAATCGGTATCTCTGGAAGTTCTAGCTGGCCCCCTTCTTCATCATTTATTTTGTTCATAACATCAGCCACGATCTCCGCATCTGTCTGTTCACCGCACACCACCAAGTCTTCATCCATGTTTACAAACTCTTCGTAACGAATGCCTGCGTCATGTCCAACATCTTCCCAGTTATCCGTAGTGGGTACGACTTCTCTAGCAGCTTTATTCTCCTCTTCACCTTCAATGTGGCAGAAACCACCTTTACGAAAACAATTAGCAATTGTTTTTTGCATAACTTGGTCCCAAGCACTGTTGCACATGCAGGCAGCTTGAAGGATGTTAATCTTGATATTTCTGTGCTCATCTAAATAAGCACCTGACAGAATGTTTTGGACCACAAGCCGTCTGTAAAAATGCTTAAAATTTTTTATTACACCTTGGTCCGTAGGTTGAACTACTGAAGTCATGTTTGGAGGGAAAAACACAACCTTTACATTTTCCATCACAGGAATAGTGTTGTGCGCTGTACAGTTGTCAGTAAACAAGACGATTCATCTGTTTTGATTCCGAAATTTCCTGTTGATTTTCAAAAGCCATCTTTCGAAAATTTCACCTGTCATCCAAGCTTTATTGTTTGATTCATATTCAACTGGTTTCGTTTTTACATTTTTGAAACAACGTGGGTTGGCTGACTTCCCTATCATTAGCAAAGGCAGTTTTTCCGAGCCATCCATGTTTGCTCCGAATAAAAGTGTTATGCGCTCCTTGCTGTGTTTGCCGCCACTACAACTTTCTCCTTTAAAAGCAAGTGTTTTGTCGGGGGTGCATTTGAAGAATAAGCCCGTCTCGTCTACGTTAAAAATGTCTTTAGCATCTCTATCAGAAATCATTTGCAACAAATCGTCTTTCCATGAATTTGCAGCTTCAATGTCAACAGATCCACTTTCCCCACAAGCAGTTTTGAAAGACATGCCATTCCTTTCTTTAAAACTATCGAGCCAACCATTGCTGGCCTTAAAATCATTTTTCCCTAAGCTAGATGGGAATTTCTCAGCTTTGGCTCTGATGAGGGGCCCACTGACTGGAATTTTTTTGTCCCTTGCTTGCTTAAACCACTTCACTACACATTCATCCACGTCAGAATTTTCTGGTCCACGCGCTCTTTTCCTATCTTTGTCGCTGGCTTTACACACACTATTCAAAATCTTCTCTTTATTTTTTAGATACGTTGACAGCGTATTTGGCGGTATCCCGAATTCCTTGGCAATTTCAGATTTCTTTTTTTGTCCCTTTTCCACTTCCCGTGTAATGGCAACTTTTTCGGCAAATGTCAATGATTTGTATTGGGTCCGTGTTGGTTTTGAAAGGGCCATGATGAACACACAACACAATAAAACTGCACAATAAGCATCACTAAAACACACCAGTCTGTATATACAGTACTGTATAAAGAAAGGAGCGGTCTTTCACTACAGGACACAGCTCGCACAGTAGAAACTCAAAAAGACTTAACACTTCACGAATGCAGGCAGACTGAATTAAAAGCAACAGTGAGGGTGGCTTACTGACGAGGCGTGGAACAAGGGACAATGGCGGACGGTACCGTTACACGAGCCAGTCATGTGTCATCACCAGATACTGATGGCAATTCCACGAATTTGACACAAAGGACAAGCGTCTGTTCACAAAGGGCGATGCCTGCTTGTCTGTTTCCAGTCGTGTCTATTGTTACGTGGTCTAGCCCATATAGCAGGCGATTTTTTGTAGTTTGAGCAAAATTTTTATTTTGAATTAACCAAAAAAAGTTCGAATTACAGACGATGTTTTTGCATGGTTTTACATAGGATATTCAAGGGACCACGGTAAAAGTTCGAATTATCCACGAATTCGAATTATGCACGTTCGAATTAGCCAAGTTCTACTGTATTTAATATATTGCGTTTAGTAAAATTTAACTTGTTACATTAAAATTTTTAATTTTTTTTTGTCATTATTGAGATACGGGGAGGGCACAAGCTAGACACTTGCCACAGGCGCTTCATACCCTCGTTACGGCACTGGCTAAAAGAACCCACACCTGAATTAATTTATTTAACCAAAAAGCATTTTAACCACACACTGACATTGTAGATCAGTTATACCACCCTGAGATAATTTTTATGAAACAAATAACTAATGTTAATTAATTTTGAACCCAAATGGTTAATGATATTTTAGATCACTAAAAGAAGTGTTAAAAGAATAAATTCTCATTTTATACGATAAAGCGGAGTCATTTCAGTAGACTAGAGTTTTCAGAATAGGTGAACACCTCTTATTGGATAGCACGACACACAGCAGCAAATTTGAATATGGTAAGTCAGTCAAATATTAGATTGCTACATCGACCCTGCAAGATCGGCAAGACTCACTACAAGTATGTGATCATTTCTTACCAAATATTTGTACTTTCAGTGAGGAATCTACGTCACCGATTCACCTAGTCGGCTGAAGAATAATAATTTAAAATAAATCAACCGAAGTTGAAATACTTCGTTAACTAACTTCAAGAGCAATTCATCGGATTTATTTACATTGGATTCAATGAAATGATTGAATTGTATTGAATAAATCAATAAAAATAATAAAACTAAATCAAACTTCATAACAAAAAGTTATTAAATATAACATTTAAAAACAATTACACGGATTTAAAAACCCCGTAATCCAGTTATTCTACAATATGTATATAAAAAGCATGTTAATTTAAATAATTTTTGTGATATGTAAATTTTTGAGATGGGACTTGTATCAGAATGTTGAAAATAAAAAGGTTCGACCTAGTTAATGATGGTAATTATTTTAAAAATTAGTAACTAAAAGTATGTTTTTAAGTAAAAAGGGTTTATGGCCATAAATTTGTAAAAATATTCAGGTTTTTTTTAACTGTTCAGAAGCCTCCTTCGACAAGAACTTTTATTATCTGTAGAAAGTCATGAGTACCTAAGAACCAATCTGATTATGCGAATTCAGTTGAAAATTATTTTTAACTTATTGATCAGTCTCTCTATGGAATCGATAACATGTAATTGCCACTTGGTACATGATCATTGACCTCCCAATCACCACACACACGTTAGAAAATTACTACAGTTGCTGCAAGAAATATAGTAGTGCTATTCTGTGAAAGTGCAAGATATCCAATTAGGTATATAGACGCTTTAAGCTGACTGGAAAAAAGGGTGTAAGCATAACACACCATTTTACTAATCAGTATTAGTTTGCCGTTAAAGTATGTAACCATGCCCATGAGAAACAACTACATGCCTGAAAGCGACCCTGCGGCTGGACAGAGGATATCAATCCACAATCCAGGATCATCATGAACAACCCATCATCTGAAGTCTTTTAATTACCTTGTATCCGTCAGTGACTTTGTTTTTTGCGTTATTCGTATAGACGCGTTTCGTGACATGTGTCACATCATCAGTATCCTTCGTCAAGCGTTAAAATTCACAAAAATATTGCACATATTTACTATATTAAGTCACAATATCAGCACACACATAATACGATATAACTTCGGTCTGTTGGACCGGTCCGACCGCGCGTGTAGTTGACAAGCCACTAATTTAACTGAGTCAATCTTTATCACTAGTCATCGCCGTCATGCGCGATTATATTTAGGGCTATATCAATAGTGAGTTGGGTTGGAACTTTAATTGTTCATTTAATATACTGTCACTGTTGATATTCTTATCTTTAAATGCCTTATAAATCTCAAATTCCTTGAGAGCGTCCATTAACCTACCCTTACCACATACATGGATTGGTTTGAAATTAGTACTGAAATATATGTAATTATGGTTATGCATCATTAGATGGTGCGCATAATTAGATTTTGTCTTGTCTAAATCATTCCTTGGTAGATGTTCTTTGTATCTTTTCAAGAAAGACCTGCCAGTTTGACCTAGATAGAAACAATCACAATCATCACATAACATCCTGTAAACACCCATTTTCTCTTCTAACGGAAATGGTTGTTTTATGCGTAACAAATTAGAAATATTATTAATTGTTTTAAATGCGACTTTTATATTAAATTTAGAAAACACTTTGGATATAATGCTAGGTAAAAGGCTACCGTACACTGTCGTTATATACTTTTTATTTTTATTTTTGTTAACTTTATTATCATCGATGGTATTATGGTGGGATCTAGTTTTATATAGGTGTTGCTTAAGAAGTCTATCTATCATCGAACTCTTGTACCCATTCGCTATTGCTATGTGCCTTATATCAAATTCGTCCTGAAAGTCCTTTTGGTTAAGTGGAATCGTTACCAACCTATGAACAAAACTGTTGTATGCCGCCATTTTCTGACTATATGGGTGGTGAGAATTGGCATGTATTGTAATATCTGTGGTAGTGGGTTTCCTATATATTTTATAGGAAATATAAAGTAGTTCAGTATTTAGTAGTTCACTACTATTTTAGATTACATTTTATAACATTTTGTCGGCCGACATTAATTATGCTCGAGCACTTGTTGTTTTTTATGACCGCACGGTCAAAAGATACGAGTTGACTGACGCATAATCTGGCGCTGGGGCGCACATTACAGGGTGTGAGCCTGGTCACATGATCACCAATTGAAGCCCTGATTGGTGGTTTTTAAAAAGTTCTAGAAGCTAGGCCAGCGAATTCTGCAATCTTTTGTCGCCTGGTGAAATCTGCACATTGACTTCACAATTTCCGTGATTCACGGATGCCATGAACTGTATGTAGTTACGTAATCTGACTTCAGGGAAAAACAGACGTGGTGTTTTGTAATAATATTGTATGTGTAGTTGGTTAAGACGAGGTACACCAAAGGTGAACCCCGACTGCTTTTCGAATTATTTTCAATTATTAAAATTTATTCCTGTCCCTGATCTGTCCTGTTACACTTCTTATAACAAAAAGATTTAATCGAACATAGTAAACACTGCCATGCAGGGATACAAAATTCTGCCACCTTTCTTTGGACGTATTGTTTTCCGTTGACGATATCCTGTATCATATTTACATGCTTTGTAGGAGGAGGCTATATAATGTAATGGCCACTTAGGCCATTATGTAAAATTTAAAAACTAGGCTACTTAACCTAGAGGAAGCGAAAAGTATGCTGGAGCCCAAACAGAGTGACAGGATTTGCAATCAACACTCTTGTATCCAGTAACAACTTTTATTAGTGCTAACATGTGACACATTATTATGATCATGAACCATTTTCTTTAAGATCATTAATTTGAGTTATTACAAAATATTCAGTACAAGTTTTTCAAACAGCTGGCTTCTCGTATCATTTTCTTTAAGAACAATAATTTAAGTTATTACAAAATATTCAGGTACAAGTTTTTTAAACACCTGGAGTTCTTGATCTAAGTTATTATGAGTTCTCAAGATGTGTAACGTGAACATCAGGGGGCCAGCCTATTGAGTAGATGTTGACTGAAGGGTAATAATTAGAATGCTCCCACCTGTACTTTTGTTGAATAACTCAACCGGTACCATGCTGACCAGTGTGCCATGAGTACTGCAGACTGTCCTTAGAGTGTGTTGAATCACCAGCGAGTCTCATTCCGGGCAGATGTGGGTCATTCTTCGTTGTTCTGGTGGATGGGTATTTCTGTGCCTGACGGGTTCGGGGAGCATCCTGATGCACTGCTCTGTGGATAGTGACAACTGTTGATGTTACTACCTCTGCACCTCTTTCTCCTGGCTAGTGCGGGGACCCTATAACATTTTTATTTGGAGATTGTTCGTCGGTCAATACACCCACCCATACACTCTTGCCTCGGAACACAGACACCACACTCACTGTCACAATTTTGATCAACATTTTATTTGCTTTTTTTATCAAGTTATAGTCATTACTTTTAATCTTTTACTTTTAACTTTATCAAAAGACAAATACAATGTCACCACGTGTTTCCAGACCGGAAGTAACGCGTAAGTCAATTTTATAATACAAAGGTTTTACAACGAAATAGACTTTACATATGTCTAGACCACACATGCACATACACAAACATAACACATAATCCATCATTAAAAAACAGAATAATATAATTGAGTCTAACCTGAAAGCCCTTTACTAGATTACGAACTCTGCGGAAAGATTTACTTAACCCTGACCCATCAGACCGTTGAAACATTCTCCCTGAAGGTTGGCAAGGAATGAGAATGATACCTAAATTAGTCGTCCCACTTTCTGGCATAAAAGCGACCTGTTCCGATTAGCCAATCATAACCTTTGGTAACCTGCTTACTACAGTGTACAGGAAGCAGCTGATACGTTTGACTAGGCCTGCTAGATTGCGTTGCCGAAACGCAGACAGCCTTGGTGATCACATGTTAATGATCAAGTTAGCTGTGGCGAGCACAGCCACAAGCGCGTTGGCGGCACTGATCGCATTCAAAGCGGGTCGTGAAAATTCAAACCCCGGCACAATAACAATGATTTTTAATACCTTTCTTTTCATGGTGCTATTTCTACCTGTTTCTCTAATAATGTGCTATTTATTCTGAGACTCGTACTGTTCTCTCTCTCTCTCTCTCTCTCTCTCTCTCTCTCTCTCTCTCTCTCTCTCTCTCTCTCTCTCTCATGGGAAATAATTTCTCCTTGTCTTCTCTCACTTTGTTGTTCATATCGCTTTGCTCTTCTCCAACCTTGCTTGCATTTCTCTCTTCATAGCGATTCCTTCTCTTTCTGCCCAAAGTTTTCACTTACACTCTTCTTTCTTGCAGTTCCTTTTGGTTGCCATCACATATCACCTCTAGAGAATTGCTTTTATTTTTGTAATCTGTGTGAGCAAGTTTAGTAATTCTTCAATGGTTTTAATTCCTTGTATGTATATTTACATATATATTCCTAATCTTATATTACAGTTCAAGTGGTATGCGTATATTAACACTAACTTGTGTTCAGTGAATTTTGATTTGTTTACTCCTTTCAACTGGCTGAGTGATGTTCTCTTCAAGGGTAAGTTTTCCATGTGTTTAATATCTACCACAATTGGTACCTTACCTGTCTTTGTGTATCAATATTCCAATAGCAGCAGTATTCAAACAAGTCTTATGTTCACGAATAGTTTACTTGTTCAAACAACCATGTGACAGCAGAATCTTGAAAATGCTTATTAACTAAGCAAGCTTCTCTGTCAATTATATTCTTACCTATCGATTCCATTTCTCGTTCACTATTCAGATGGAATTCAGTTTGATTGTTCTTCAATCCTTGAATATTAAATTAGTCCTCTCTTCTGTACGTGTAGGATACACAATCATCTGAACCAGTCTTCTCTTTATTCACATTCTAAGATTTTCTACTTCAATGTGTAAATCATTGTAGAACGTATTTATTTGACTTGGATAGTCCTTTGTTGTTTTGGTAGACGATGGCAGTTTCCAATGAGTAGTTCAGACTTCTAACACTTGTGTCTTCCTTATGTTTTCAAGTACCCTTTTACTGACTTAAAATCACACACACAGAGCTTAAAATCAACATGTGTTCACTTTGACAAGCTACAGCTTGTAAGGTTTCCCTGCACATACACATAGCACTACTTAAAACTATTTTTAACAACTATATAATATTATGTACAAAAATTCTAGTGTCGTTAAATATGTGAGTATGTGTGTGCCATTCACCATTCAATTATATACACATTTGCTTATAAAAATCTACTATTCTTCCTATGATGAGTAATGCAATACTATAATCAGACATAGGGTAAGGTTAATTTTTCCAAGCCAAAAGCTACCTCACAGATTGAACATGATTTTTAACGCTATTTTCTATTGCTTCAGTGTTCCAATTATGAATTATTACAGTTGTGTATTCATTTGTTCCAGTGTTACTTATTTACACCCATGAATAATATCTGTGAAGAAGAGGATTCTACACTGGATTGTGAACTATATAGGGGGAAGTCAATTCAGAATACTCTGGGAGACCATCTGTCACCACACAAGTTAATACATTCTGGCATTAAGAAGTACCACTGCGATGTTTGTTCAAAATCATTTACTCAGTCAAGCAATTTGTCACAACACAAGTTAATACATTCTGGCATTAAGAAATACCAGTGCGATATTTGTTCAAAATGTTTTACTGTGTCAAGTAGTCTGTCAAAACACAAGTTAGTACATTCTGGCATTAAATTCCAGTGCGATGTTTGTTCAAAATCATTTACCGAGTCAAGTAGTCTGTCAAAACACAAGTTAGTACATTCTGGCATTAAGAAGTACCACTGTGATGTTTGTTCAAAATCATTTACTCAGTCAAGTAGTCTGTCAAAACACAAGTTAGTACATTCTGGCATTAAGAAATACCAGTGCGATATTTGTTCAAAATGTTTTACTGCGTCAGGTAATCTGTCAAAACACAAGTTGGTACATTCTGGCATTAAATTCCAGTGCGATGTTTGTTCAAAATCATTTACTACGTCATACTATCTGTCACAACACAAGTTATTACATTCTGGCATTAAGAAATACCAGTGCGATATTTGTTCAAAATCATTTACTGAGTCAAGTAGTCTGTCAAAACACAAGTTAGTACATTCTGGCATTAAGAAGTACCACTGCGATGTTTGTTCAAAATCATTTACTCAGTCAAGCAATTTGTCACAACACAAGTTAATACATTCTGGCATTAAGAAATACCAGTGCGATATTTGTTCAAAATCATTTACTGAGTCAAGTAGTCTGTCAAAACACAAGTTAGTACATTCTGGCATTAAGAAGTACCACTGCGATGTTTGTTCAAAATCATTTACTCAGTCAAGCAATTTGTCACAACACAAGTTAATACATTCTGGCATTAAGAATTACCAGTGCGATATTTGTTCAAAATGTTTTACTGTGTCAAGTAGTCTGTCAAAACACAAGTTAGTACATTCTGGCATTAAATTCCAGTGCGATGTGTGTTCAAAATCATTTACCGAGTCAAGTAGTCTGTCAAAACACAAGTTAGTACATTCTGGCATTAAGAAGTACCACTGTGATGTTTGTTCAAAATCATTTACTCAGTCAAGTAGTCTGTCAAAACACAAGTTAGTACATTCTGGCATTAAGAAATACCAGTGCGATATTTGTTCAAAATGTTTTACTGAGTCAGGTAATCTGTCAAAACACAAGGTGGTACATTCTGGCATTAAATTCCAGTGCGATGTTTGTTCAAAATCATTTACTACGTCATACTATCTGTCACAACACAAGTTATTACATTCTGGCATTAAGAAATACCAGTGCGATATTTGTTCAAAATCATTTACTGAGTCAAGTAGTCTGTCAAAACACAAGTTAGTACATTCTGGCATTAAGAAGTACCACTGCGATGTTTGTTCAAAATCATTTACTCAGTCAAGCAATTTGTCACAACACAAGTTAATACATTCTGGCATTAAGAAATACCAGTGCGATATTTGTTCAGAATGTTTTACTAAGTCAAGTAGTCTGTCAAAACACAAGTTAGTACATTCTGGCATTAAATTCCAGTGCGATGTTTGTTCAAAATCATTTACTACGTCATACTATTTGTCACAACACAAGTTAATACATGTTGGCATTAAGAAATTCCAGTGCGATGTTTGTTCAAAATCATTTACTACGACATATTATTTGTCACAACACAAGTTAATACACGTTGGCATAAAGAAATTCCAGTGCGATGTTTGTTCAAAATCATTTGCTACGTCAAACTATCTGTCAAAACACAAGTTAATACATTCTGGCATTAAGAAGTACTAGTGTGATGTTTGTTCAGAATCATTGACTGTATCAGACAGTTTGTAAAAACACAAGTTAATACATTCTGGCATTAAGTACTAGTGCGAAGTTTGTTCAAAATCATTTACTACGTCACACTGTTTGTCACTACACAAGTTAATACATTCTGGCATTAAGAAGTACCAGTGAGTTGTTTCTATAAAAATATTAAATTTGGCATACCTTGTTATGTTATAAATAACATGCTGGCATAAAATAATAATGGTGATGTTTGTAACAAAATTTTCTATTTTTACATTTTGAGTGTAAATTAATCCATTATACTATTATGAACCATTACTGTGTGGTATGTAAGAATAGTTTATATTACCCAAGAAGTTTTAGCAATGTAATAAAACTTATCAATATAGTGTTTTTAAACAGAAACCCTTAAACATGCATAATTATACGAATAAATTAATATATGCTGTAATATTGCCATTGATACACATTTATCCTCTAATTAAATTTATCACTGCATGAGTTACAGTGATATATGTATGTTTAGTTGAAATAATTTGAAAGTCTTTGTTTTTTGCCATACATAGATTATACTTGTCACACAAGATTTTTGTCTGGCTGCTACAACCTTCACGATGACAGAGTCCTGTGGTCTTACATCTGCGTTAGTGCTTGGGAATCCACGTGGATGTCCCCCAAGTTAATGTAGCTTGGTATTTCACAACTTTTAAGTTGTATTTAAAGCTCATAGGTTATTTCATCTAGCATATCTTTGATTGCTGCATGCATACTGTTTCTTTACAATTCAACATTAGTTCAGTGCATTACTGACAGATGGCATTGTATCTCAAAACTGCTAATTTTCGATGCTTTACATGTCAATGTTTGTAACGGTTCCTTGTTGTGAACTACACATTTGGTATAGCGTTAGCATGTGGAGTGTTTGAATTTTTGAGTGATTTTTTTTTGTAATTTTATATTACAAAGTGACTGATAACTTCTTGACTGAAGATAAAATATTATGGTAATTTAATTTCAAATCGATCTGAATTGAATAATGTAGAAAATGAAGAGACATTTTGGTCTGACAATACCGGTAAGCCTACATAATTTGAGGTTACTTCATCTCACTGTTTACTCTCTATGTCCAAGATAATGAACGTTAGCAAGTGTTACGAATGCCAAGACATCAGAATAGTGCGGACACCCTGGTACGCTTTGCAGTTTGAGGCCGCCAAATCAGAGTCTGAGTGGACAAGTCATAAAGTGCACGCTAAAAGATCGCAGTGGCACAGAAGAGGAAGAAGAACAAGGAACAGAGACTCGACGGTCGGCACTGCAGAATAAAATAAGAAAGCACGGAAGACCAAAGTGTTATATATGTGGGAAACTTTGACAGGTACAACGAGATTGTTGGGTTAGAATTCAGCAGCAGGTAAACAAACAGTAGTCAGTACAACGAGGCGTGTCCAACTGAAGGAATGAAGCCCCTTGACAATACGCAATTTTTGCACTTCAGAAAAACAGCGGGAGCTTGGTGGTTACTGGACCCGTTCAAGAAAGGCCAACCTCAATTACAGTTGATACAGGCGCAACAGTTTCCGATATGGTGAAAGATGTCAAGCCAGTCTGGTGCTCTTGCAGCTTGCGAACAGCTACTGGACGGTCTGTAAAAGTGTTTGGAAAAGTGGAGATACAACTACGCCTTGGTCGACTTGAGTTTAATCACCAAGTACTTGTTGCAAACATTGTGGATGAAGCAATTTTTTGCGTGGACGTTATGAATGCCGTCTTATAGTTGACTTCAAAAACAATGTCTTGAGAATCAGAGGAGAAGTAATGCTCTCCACAATGACTACATCAGAAAAATTGATGGACATGATAAACCAAGTGGTCGTAACTGTTCCGCTAAACTCTGAAAAGATCATTTTTAGAACTGAGGTAGACAGTAAAATTGAAAGTTAAGGGCATATGTGCAGAAACCAATGTATGGATGGATGAGTCCACTTTGAAATTGTGAATGACGGGAGGGTAAAGGAGAATCAGCTGGTATGTAAGTGAAGGTGTTGCCAACTTTGCGTGTGATGTTTTAGTTACCCGTACATTGTTAGTTACTGTATGATGTACTATCTCAGTATTGCATTTGTTATTACTATTTCAATTTATTATTAATTATATAGTTGTTTTACAGTCACTCATTTTTATTAGTTATTTAATTTTTTAGTTAATTTCTATTGGTAGTTTTATTCTATAATTACGTATTATCATAATTATTTGTGTTATACAGTAATGAGATTTGACAAAATGGATACTTCTTCTTCAACTAGCAAAGACGGGAAAGTTATTCATAGTAAAGCACGGGAAGTAATAATACACAGAGTTTTGTTGTCCAGGATTAAAAAGATTCTTGCAATTAAATTCCAAGAACGCGTTCTTTTATGTAATTATAGACTGTAGAGATAGTCGAGTGTAAATAAGGAGTGGAAGTGTACAGTTAGCAAATTCAATTGCGATAAGAAAGGTCAGAAAGGCTGTAGTTTTTTATGTCTCAGCAGTACATAATGACGGAATCAAACAACACTCATATATGTTTATACAACATTCTAGAATGTAACAGCAACAAATTCCGATGCGTGTGAACAGTACATATCATTTGCTTGATTTGTATAGTAATAAAATTACGATATTATTATTTGATTTACATCGGTAACTATAAACATATACTTAATTCTTTTTTTAAGCCAGCTGTATGACTGTAGGCACACACACAGATAGAGGTTCGTGGTGACATATTTACAAACAAACCTTAACAGTTGCGAGTTTCTGTTACTATTAGAAACGATATTCATACGTTCGCAACAGTGTCGCTGATAACAACAATTCTCTTCTCACAGTGACTCCCTCCACATCCCCTTTCCCCTGTGACTGTAAGCGTTTCGTGTATTTCCATGCCCTTAACTTTCAATTTTGCTATACTAGGGGCAACCAGTGCTCTATATTCAAACCCCATGTAGGCAGCACAACGGGCATACTAATTGCCAGAAGTTTAGTAAGACCTGATGAAACTGGAAATGTACGTATTAGAGTGGCAAATATTTTTGATTAAGCTATCACTTTACAACGCAATACGCTCCAAGGCAAATTGACTCCTGTGGTCTGGGTAGCCGGAATGACAGAACAAAGATCCAGTGCTTCGGATACTTCCAAATTACCAGAGGGACTGCAGGAATTATTTAACAGATCTAGTAACAACCTCTCAAGTGGTGAGGTAAAAGAACTCAGACAGATTTTACATGAATTCAAATATTCCTTTGCAGTTCGGGAACAGTCATTGGGAAGAACCTCTCTTGTACAACATTGCATCAATACCAGGGACACAACACTGATACACCAACCTCCTCGAAGGCCTTCATTAGCTAAGCAAGAGGAAATATCTTGGTTAGTACAGGACATGCTGACAGAGGGAGTAATCGAACCTTCGTCAAGTGCTTGGTCTTCTCTGGTAGAGTTGGTAGTGAAGAAGGATGGTTGATTGCGTTTCTGTGTAGACTATCGAAGGCTGAATGCTAATACAAAGACTGCTACCCGTTACCTCGTGTTGACGATACACTCTACACGCTGTCCGGAGCACATTGGTTTTCCACATTGGACCTAAAGAGTGGATATTGGCAAGTGGGTCTTGAGCAAGAAGACAAAGAAAAGACCGCTTTCTCAACCCAAGTGGCTTATTCCAATTTAACATCATGCCATTTGGACTCTGTAATGCACTGGCAACATTCGACAGATTGATGGACCTGATACTCCGAGGACTGACATGGAAAACTTGCCTTGTTTATTTAGACGATGTCATAGTCATCGGGAAAACTTTCAAAGACCATTTGGAAAACCTTGAGGTTCTGACTATAATTCACGGTCCCCAACTAAAGCTGAGCCCAAAGAAGTGTTCTCTATTCCAGAAGGAAGTACAGTATCTGGGTTTTGGCAGCTGGTGTTAGCATGGATCCTAATAAAGTAGACACCATAAGAGACTGACGAGTGCCGAAGAGTAAACACGAAGTTCAGAGTTTCCCTGGGGTTATGCTCATATTACAGATGTTTTGTGTAAGGCTTTGCAACTATTGCTAAACCACTACATGAGCTAACAGAAAATAAACGAAACGTCCAGTGTTCGAGAGAGTCTGATCAAGCATTTAGAACTTTAAAAATTGTATTATGTTCACAGCCAATTCTCACTTTTCCCGTTTCCGAAGGTAAGAACACAGACACAAGCAATACTGGTCTAGGAGCAGTTTTGTCTCAAGTGCAAAATGCTGAAGAATGAGTAATGTCATATTACAGCAAACACTTTCTAAACCAGAGAGAAATTATTGCGTTACAAGGAGAGAGTTGCTGGCAATTGTCCGAGCTTTGGAGCACTTCCATAAATACCTCTATGGAAGGGAGTTTTCACAACGCACCGACCATGCCGTGCTTGCAGGGCTCTTGAGATTTAAAAATCCGGAAGGCCAGTTGGCAAGGTGGCTCGAACGTCTGCAAGCGTACAACTTCAAGGTATAACACCTGCAGGGGTGCCTGCATAGTAATGCGGGTGGCTTATCACGAAGACCATGCCTGGAAGACTGCCGACATTGCCACAGAAAGGAAGAACAAAATGCCAGCGAACATGTTCAAGCCATTACTGTAGATTTCCTGGCAGAAGGCTGAATGACACAAGATTGTTGACAAGAACAGATGACTGATGAAGACATTGGACCGATCTTGACAGCAAAAGAGGAAGATCGCCACCCGGATTGACAAGTTATCTGCCATGGTTCCGAAGGGCTACTGGGCACAATGGGAATCCCTTACCTTAGAGAACAGATTGCTGAAAAGGGCTTGGAAAAACTGCAGATGGACGAGACGTGGTAATGCAGTTGATAGTTGCCCGAAGTAGAGTGCAGTCTGTTTTGAAGGAGATGCATGATGGAATGTCTGGGGGCTATCTTGGCATTAAAAAAACCCTTGACAAAATACGGAAGCGATTCTATTGACTTCATCTTCGCCACGACAGAGGAATGGGTTCGGACATGTGAAATATGTGCTACAAGCAAGGGCCCACAAACTAGAAGCAGGGGAAAAATGAGACAGTATAACATTGGACGGCCTTTCGAGAGAATTACCATCATAGACATTGCTGGACCATTCCCAGTTACTGACGATGGAAACCAGTACATCATGTTTGTAGGCGACTACTTTACTAAGTGGGTGGAAGTCTATGCAATTCCAAATCAGGAGGTTACCACTGTGGCAAAGCAGTTAGTTCACAACTTCTGTTGCCGTTATAGACCCCCTATGGAAATCCATACGGATCAAGGGAGAAATTTCAAATCAGCAGTTTTTAAAGAATTATGGCATCTACTCGGAACGAAAGACCGTGACAATGTCTCTGCATCCTCAGTCGGACGGGATGGTTGAGAGATTCAATAGGACACTTGAACAGCATCTTTTGAAGGTGGTTGATGAGAACCAAACAGACGGACCAACGTATACCACAATTCCTCATGGCGTATATAAGTCATCAATACATGACACAACCAGCATGACCCCAAGCAAAATTGGTGTTTGGGTGGGAGATTCGTCTTCCTGGGGCTTGAGGTTTGGATCACCTGAGACTCGGTCCCAAGAGTCACAGAACTATTCCTCACAATTAGAAAACCAACTGCGAGAAATGAATCGCTTGATAAGAGGACGGCTAAAGATTGGCAGTGATAAAATGAAAACTCGGTATGACATTCGCAGCAATAGTGTGGGTTTCCAAGAAGGAGATCAGGTCTGGTTGTTCAACCCAAAGCGCCGTCGTGGTCGCTCACCTAAGCTTCAGACTAACTGGGAAGGACAGGATTAGGTGAAGGACGCCTAGGATTCAACAAGAAGGACAGCAAAAGTTCAAAGTCATCCACCTGGATTGTCTGGCTAAGTATTACTTCATAGACGGTTTGCCGGTTCGGGATGAACAGGCTTAAGGAGGAGGCAGTGTTGACATTTGTGCCAGAAACCGCGCAAACTGTGTCATGGCGGCAATGAATTATGCTCTAACGTTTTCCTTTATTGTTAATGCGCAGCATAGAATATTCTAGTATTTCAGCAGGGTACAAATACAAGTACTCAACGACAATCAGTTTCAGTTTGAGTTGTGATATATCTCAGTGTGGTTCGGGTATTGTGGCAAAGTGTTACATGTTTTATGTGTTGTGTGGGACGATTGTTGACAACAAATGTGTTGTATATTAGTAGACATTTTTATTGCGTGTGAACAATTTTTATTTTATTTGTTGTAAGAGACTGTCTTGTTGATTACAAACTGGTTAATTGTGATAACTAAAGCTGGTGATTAGTGACATAATTGGTGTCTTGTATTTTGTTTTCCAATGTACCATACGATGATCAGTACACCGTCGTAACAATATGTTTATTGAAGTGAGCCTCTCCAGAATGTAGCTGTAGCATACCATTGTGTGTGTCGCCTGCATTGATATGTGACCCCCCACCAGTGTGTTGGTCACATATTATTATTCAGCAGACAAAACCTTACCTTTTAGTTCTTATTTGATAGAGTGAGTTATTTAGTCAGCTAATCAAAGAATTGTCTTTTCATATGGACAGATGTGTGTGATATATTGTGACAGTACAAATAAGTGATGTACTGAGCATTGAATATAAAAATTTAAATTTACCTAATAAACTGTAAATAATTAATAATATATTAGAAATAAGCATGTCGGGGATCGCAAGCTTGGCTCAGATAACAATATGAACAGGTATTTCGACCTGAATCGACGTGCACACACACACACAAATGTAACTGAAAGTGTGTACACCAGTATTTTGCTAGTGTGTGTGAATGCAGGTCTATGCAGGCGAGTTTGCCACCCCAAGATGAATAATTGCACAATTACTGTTTTTCCGTAATGATTCATAAACTATAATTAAGAATTAAAATCCAAAACCACAATAAAATGTAATAAAATTTACTAAATACTGTGTACGAAAACCACGCGAAAGTGACACACCATACGAGTGTAATAGTGAAATAACTGTGTACAAATCGAAAGGGTTAAGTTGCAATGTCCAAAATTACAGTGAACATGTGTTGTAAAAATAGTTATAAGATAAGTATAAGAGTATACTTACAGGACTCTGCAATTCGCAGAAATATAAGAAATAGTGAATTTGACAAAGATTGGGGGAACTGAATCCAGAGACAGTTTCTGACATGTCGATTTCGTACCACTGCAGGTGTCGACCAAGACATGGGTATAAATAGGACACGCAAGCTACAGTGGTTCTCTTTCTTAAATCATCCACGGTGCAGCGGGAGCTTATGCCCGTCCGCACGGCGTATTTATTTTTTTGTAAATAATTTAAATTTTCCAGTTACATACAACTATGTAACGAAGTTATAAATACAATCATTTTTAAATAATAACAGCAGTACATAAGAAGAATTACATAAGAAGATCCATTGACGTCAGAAACAGCAAGAGGAGAGTTCCAGAGAGTGATTCGACGCTGGACAAGAGGAGAGTTCCAGAGAGTGATACGACGCTGGACAAGAGAGAGTGATACGACGCTGGACAAGAGAGAGTGATACGACGCTGGACAAGAGGAGAGTTCCAGAGAGTGATTCGACGCTGGACAAGAGGAGAAGAGAGACAGCCGACACTGGACAAGAGGAGAAGAGAGACAACCGACGCTGGAGTGCGAGACGAGGACGACTACAGATGTATCAAAATGATCGAGTATGATTGACGACAATAAGGTGATAAACAGCTTATTTATATCTTAATCGTACAATGAACTCAAAGACAATTAAAGACATTTCTATTTTATTTTAAAGTAAGAGCCAATGTTTCTTGTAAAGTAGAATTAAAAACATAGATGTTTTAGAAATACGATTAACGTAACAAGAGCTCAAATTAATATGAAATAAAATGAATACAAAGCATTTAAATGAAAACAATTAGTATTTGAGATAAAACAGTACTGAGAAACAAAAGATAAATTCAATAACTATTAATATTTTGAGTACAATATATAAAAAGGGATTTAAATATTGATATTTTGAAACACATTAATCGACTGAGTAGTATGAAAATGAGATTTTTCTTTAATACAATGATTAGTAGAATAGAATATTTAGTCAGTAAGGATGTATATAGCGTAAGCCTTACAGCATAATAACAAATAATAACGAATGTTTTAAATCGAAGTCAGTGCCATGTGCACAAATTTTAATAATATCAAATAAATTTGAAATACGGTTACAAGTTATATAGAGTTCTTATTGCAGATACACCTGAAACCCAATTTAAATGTTATATTGTTACATAATTTGTCAATCTTGAACGTGAGACCGGTCACGCTAAATTTGTGTATATGTAATGTGTTTATGTATATGTATTGTTGCATATTTGGCTCCCAAAGAACGTGCGGCTATACAAATTAAAGTACATATAAAAATTCACACACATAAATACGTTGCAATATATATATATAAGTGTGTGTGTGCAACCTGAAATAACCTGTACAATGTACAATAACCTGTCAGCAATAGAACAAGATATAAAGAACTAGTTTGAGTTCGGCAAACACAAGGGTGATGTTGATTAAGAAATACTAAGTATACATTTTTATATAATTGTATTGTTTTTTTTAAATTACAAAGAGTAGAAAGAAAAAATCTGTGAATTGTTTCGCTGGTGGGGCAAAGGGCGCTTGAAAAAAAAAACAAGTTCTGAAGGGGGATAAAAGTTTGATAAATACTGATCTAATCCTCTCTTTACTATTTACTAGACCAGCAGTTCACAAACTTTTTCGGTCATGGAACCCTTCAGAAGACATTTTATTTCCGTGGAACCCTAACTCGTTAGGTTCTCCCAACGTTCTTCCTTCTTCCGTCTACTCCTATTGCCAGAGTGTATTGCATAACATAGCCGTAGTAGGGTTTGAAATAAAGAGAAAACATTTTATATATAACCAAAAATATTTAATTTGGGACAAAAAAGTATTGTATAGGTATAGGCTATATATAACCACAAACATTTATTTAGGTACAAGAAAATATTGGATATAACCACAAACATTTATTTTGGTACAAGAAAATATTAGATTTACACCTAATGTGATGAATGAAATTGTTTCATTTTTGTACTTAAAATAGTTTTGAAATTGGGCTTTATGTCCGACAGCTGAATACGTAAATCCAGGGCGGCATCCAACTTACTCCTAAATTTGTTTTTGGTGTAAGCATAAGCTGAAAAGCCTGACTCGCAACGATAGGTGGACGTGAAGGGGAACAGAGCACGGGTAGCCTTTTCGGCTACTGACGGGTATACGTCTATGTCCTACCCAAAAGTCATTCAGTGGCACAGATTCAAATTTCGTTTTTAAAGCAGAGGTACATTGAATTTCAATAAGATCTTCATACTCTGGCACGGACAACATGTGAGGTTTATTTTGGTTGACAAGGTTTTGCACCCACTCGATGTCCCTGTTGGTGTCTGGGAAGTACTCCGATAGATTTCACGAGGTTCATTAAATGCTCACAAATGTTTTTGTGCACGTCAGCTTCGATTTCTAATTCGTTTTCACTCAGAAACTGGGCCAGGAGAGGAAAGCATGCGAAGTTTTTCTCATTTACACATTCGATCCAAAAGTCAAGTCTGGTTTTCAATGATGTTATTTTGTCTCTCACTGCGAACGTGGTTGTATCTTTCCACTGCAAAGATGTAGTAACTTCATTAAGTTTCCCGAATATGTCAGCGAGGTAATCACACCGCATGAGCCACTTCTCGTTGCGTAAAAATTCGGCGTATTTGCTAGGCGCGGAAAGGTCCTCCCCTATGAAGAAAACCTGAAGCTCATTACGCAGCTCAAAAAGCCTGGCCAGGACTTTGCCTCTTGAAAGCCATCTAACTTCTGTGTGAAGTAAAAGCGATTGATGTTGACTTCCCATTTCTTCACAAGCCTTTGCAAAAAGTCTTAACTGGAGTGGGCGAGACTTAACATAATTGACAATTTTTACAGCCTCATTAAGAACGTCCTTTAAGTCAGATGGAATGTTCTTCGCCACAAGGGCATGCCGATGCAAGATGCAATGACTACTGGTACAATTTGGCGCTACATTTTTTATTCTTGATATCGTCCTTTTCAATTTTCCCACCATCGCTGCAGCCCCATCGCTGCATACGTTAACACACGTATCCCAATCAAGATCGTGTTTACGCATGTAAAAATTGATGATTTTTAAACATTTCTTCCCCGGTTGCATTGGTCTCCAAAGGTGCGCATAGAAACAAATCGTCTTCCGTAGATTCTTCGAACGGATACCTCACGAAAACGAGCAATATCGCAAGTCCGGCAACATCTGTACTCTCGTCCAATTGCACTGAAAACGCTTTACAATTTTTCAGTCTCTGCGTTAATTCATCTTCCATATAGTCTGAGATTTTATGAATACGGTCGGACACAGTGTTGTTAGAACATTGGACTGCTGAAACTTTTTTCGCCGCCTCCTCTCCAAGCACACAACCGACTATTTCTTTCACACATGGTTTGATGAGATCCTCTGCAATTGTATGTGGTTTCCCAGCACGGGCAATTCTGTAACTTAAGAGAAACGATGCTTCAGTTGCATTTTCATTATCGGTCTTTGCATATTTCTGTAAGCAAGCCACAGCGGCATCTTGGACTTCCTTGTGGTTTTTAAAAAAACTAAGTCCTTTCCCTTTAGGTGCGGGTGGTTTGTTTCTAGGTGTCGTTTCAGCTTAGCGGGTGCCAAGGAACTGTTAAGGAGGATTTTGTTGCAAATGACGCATTGCCCATCCGGGTGTTCTGCACTTCCAATAGGAGTGAAACCTAAAGATGGATAAGATTCGTCGTATTTCCTTTTTTCAAAGATCTTAAACCTTCACTTTCGATCCTGTCACTAGTCGATAGTGCTACGACAGCATAGAACAATCTAGGCGTTTATCGAATGTGCCAGAAAGATCTCGACGTAAGCGTGTGGTGTACGTGCTACTAAACGCATGTTGCGAGAATTTTCTCGCACTTGCCAGCCTTCGCTCTGGCGCTCGGACTGTGTCAAGGCCGCAGCAATTACGTAGTTTGCGAGAGATAAGACGCAGTTTGGAAGCTTCTGGTGTGTGTAGCGTAACTATAAATATATCGCGTCGCGGCCTTAGTTTTTCAGTTCAATGCGAGATTTTTGACTGTGCGGTTCGAGAGTATTAGTGCGATATATTTTACAGAGCGGTTCGGGTTATTACGGAGTACGTTCAAGTAGTTATTAGTGAAGTGTTGCGTTTATATTCGGACGGTATAATTGTAATACAGTAGAGTTTTAATATTAGTGGACATTTTATTGCGTATGAACAATTTCATTTGATTTGTTGTAGACACTGTGTTGTTAATTACGAACTGTTTTACTATAACAATTAAAGGTGTGATTAGTGACTTAATTGGTGTCTTGTACTTATTTTGTTTCCACTGTACCTACGACGATCGAGTAGACCGTCGTAACAGTGGTGTCAGAAGTGGGATAGAACGGTTAACAGTGGAAACAGTGGACGCTTTGTACAAGACGAGTGTGATTCGTAATTAATCGATAAACAATGGATGCCAGTCAGATGATGGAAAATTTACAGGCGCTGCTGTTGCAGACAGAAAGACGACAAAAAGAAGAACGAATACAAGAAAGAGAAGAAACAGAAAGACGACAGGATGAAAAACGGAAGCAGGAAGCAGATGACATCAAGGAGTTAATACAGCAGCAAAAGCAGACACAAGAACAAACCGCTGCAGAGTTGGGTCTCCTACGAGGTGAGCTTAATAAGCAAGTAACTAAAATATCGGAGGTACAAGAATCAATGACATTAAAAATAGCTGAAGTAGAAAAATCTGTCTTGACTGTGGAGGAATCGATGTCTACAAAAATATCTGTTATAGAAGAATCTGTGTCAAATAAAATATCTGCAGTAGAAAACTCAATGGCAAACATAAGAGAACAAATTAAAACTGAAGTCGAACAGTGCATGAAGATTCAACCAAAACAAATTTCTGAACAGACTGTACCAGTGATCAAGACAGAAAATAAGTTAACAGAGAAAGTCACTTTGCCTGCAGTAGGGACAGTTCATGTCAAAGCTCCAACCTTTGACGGAAGCACTCACTGGGCAACGTACCTCCGCCAATTTGAAGCTGCTGCATGCGCAAATAATTGGACAGAAAAAGACAAGGCTGTTTCACTTGTTCTTGCATTAAAAGGACCCGCGGCAGAACTACTACAGAAAGTGCCACCTGACAGCCAGAACATCTATGCCGAGTTGATAAAAGCTCTAGAATTACGCTACGGTGATAAACATTTGCGAGAGGTGTACTACGCTCAGTTGAGAACAAGACGACAACGTTCCGGGGAAAGTCTTCAAGAATTTGAAGCAAGTATCGACAGATTGATTAGATTGGCCTATCCTGAATCACCAGAAGATTTTCGAACGCGTTTTGCGATGCAGACATTTATTGATGGCATCGGAGATTGTGAACTTCAGCAAGTGTTACGAATGGCAAGACACCGAGATAGCTCAGAAGCTCTTGTTCACGCCCTAGAGTTTGAAGCTGCCAAGTCAGCGTCCCGCTACATTAATGGGTTTGTGCCATCACGTTGCAGTCAGAAGATCCCTGTATCACATTACCGTTACGATGGGTGCAGAAAAACAGTGTTGTCGGACAAACAATTCAAAAGTTCAAGAGAGTCGCAACGATTTGAAAAAGACAGAAGACCGAAATGTTACAACTGTGGGAAACGTGGTCATCTACAGGTAGACTGTTGGGAGAAGAAAATACCGAGAGAAGAGACTGATCGCACCTATTGGAGAAGTAAAGGCCCAGAACAGCACACAGTTTCCACGCTACATAAGATCAGTGGAAACTTGATTGTTAGTGGATTTGCGGATGGTAAACCAACATCATTTACAGTTGACACGGGCGCAACAGTGTCCATTGTGCGCCCTGACTTAGTCTGTAACCGCCATCCTCTAATTAGCTCTTGTACAATACAGACTGTGACTGGAAGCCCCGTCAAGGTGCTAGGAAAGGTAGACGTACGTGTACGCCTGGGTCTTCTTGAGTTTAGCCACCAAATGCTCGTTGCAGATATTGTCGATGAAGTGATTCTTGGCACGGACATTATGAATGCCTACGGATTCGTTGTGGACTTAAGAGAGAATGTCCTGAAAGTTGGCCAAGAGAAGATAAAGCTTTGCATGGCTAGAATGACAGGGTCTACCAACCATTCGATTAAGCGAGTGGCATTAGTCGAAGAAAAATTCAACAAGTCTGGTCAAGAGGAAACCTCCCTGTTGCAAGCGGAAATGGAGGAAGAACTAGCAGGGGAAGTACAAATAAGTATAACGACAAAAGAAGTGATTGGAGAGCCAACTATGGGTGTCGAGACAAAACTCTTGCTTGTTCCTGAGCTGATAGAAGCGGCCAAGGGTAAAGTGGCTGAAGATGAGGTTGCGCAAGAGGTTGTTGACGAGAACCAAACAAACTTGGATCAGCCAGTGGTATTTAGGTCATTAGTATCTGACGCAACGAGAGTGATTCCAGCGAAGCTAGTGGTTACGCGAAAGATTCGCATTCCTGGGAACGTGATGTTCGGATCACACGAGACTGAATTCGAAGAACGGAAAAATTATCCTTCGCAAGGATGGCCACCTAGATCGCCTGGTCGAGTATTACTTCGAAGACGCTTTGCCAGTTCGGGACGAACAGGCTTAAGGAGGGGGAAGTGCTACGACAGCATAGAACAATCTAGGCGTTTATCGAATGTGCCAGAAAGATCTCGACGTAAGCGTGTGGTGTACGTGCTACTAAACGCATGTTGCGAGAATTTTTAGACTGTGCTACGACAGCATAGAACAATCTAGGTGTTTATCGAATGTGCCAGAAAAATCTCGCATTGAACTGAACTACTAAGGCCGCGGAGCGAAGTATTTATAGTTACGCTACACACACCAGAAGCTTCTAAACTGCGTCTTATCTCTCGCAAACTACGTAATTGCTGCGGCCTTGACACAGTCCGAGCGCCCGAGCGAAGGCTGGCAAGTGCGAGAAAATTCTCGCAACATGCGTTTAGTAGCACGTACACCACACGCTTACGTCGAGATCTTTCTGGCACATTCGATAAACACCTAGATTGTTCTATGCTGTCGTAGCACTGCCCCCTCCTTAAGCCTGTTCGTCCCGAACTGGCAAAGCGTCTTCGAAGTAATACTCGACCAGGCGATCTAGGTGGCCATCCTTGCGAAGGATAATTTTTCCGTTCTTCGAATTCAGTCTCGTGTGATCCGAACATCACGTTCCCAGGAATGCGAATCTTTCGCGTAACCACTAGCTTCGCTGGAATCACTCGCGTTGCGTCAGATACTAATGACCTAAATACCACTGGCTGATCCAAGTTTGTTTGGTTCTCGTCAACAACCTCTTGCGCAACCTCATCTTCAGCCACTTTACCCTTGGCCGCTTCTATCAGCTCAGGAACAAGCAAGAGTTTTGTCTCGACACCCATAGTTGGCTCTCCAATCACTTCTTTTGTCGTTATACTTATTTGTACTTCCTCTGCTAGTTCTTCCTCCATTTCCGCTTGCAACAGGGAGGTTTCCTCTTGACCAGACTTGTTGAATTTTTCTTCGACTAATGCCACTCGCTTAATCGAATGGTTGGTAGACCCTGTCATTCTAGCCATGCAAAGCTTTATCTTCTCTTGGCCAACTTTCAGGACATTCTCTCTTAAGTCCACAACGAATCCGTAGGCATTCATAATGTCCGTGCCAAGAATCACTTCATCGACAATATCTGCAACGAGCATTTGGTGGCTAAACTCAAGAAGACCCAGGCGTACACGTACGTCTACCTTTCCTAGCACCTTGACGGGGCTTCCAGTCACAGTCTGTATTGTACAAGAGCTAATTAGAGGATGGCGGTTACAGACTAAGTCAGGGCGCACAATGGACACTGTTGCGCCCGTGTCAACTGTAAATGATGTTGGTTTACCATCCGCAAATCCACTAACAATCAAGTTTCCACTGATCTTATGTAGCGTGGAAACTGTGTGCTGTTCTGGGCCTTTACTTCTCCAATTGGTGCGATCAGTCTCTTCTCTCTGTATCTTCTTCTCCCAACAGTCTACCTGTAGATGACCACGTTTTCCACAGTTGTAACATTTCGGTCTTCCGTCTTTTTCAAATCGTTGCGACTCTCTTGAACTTTTGAACTGTTTGTCCGACAACACTGTTTTTCTGCACCCATCGTCACGGTAATGTGATACAGGGATCTTCTGACTGCAACGTGATGGCACAAACCCATTAATGTAGCGGGACGCTGACTTGGCAGCTTCAAACTCTAGGGCGTGAACAAGAGCTTCTGAGCTATCTCGGTGTCTTGCCATTCGTAACACTTGCTGAAGTTCACAATCTCCGATGCCATCAATAAATGTCTGCACCGTAAACCTTATTCGGAAGTCTTCTGGTGCTTCAGGATAGGCCAATCTCATCAATCTGTCGATATTTGCTTCAAATTCTTGAAGACTTTCCCCGAAACGTTGTCGTCTTGTTCTCAACTGAGCGTAGTACACCGCTCGCAAATGTTTATCACCGTAGCGTAATTCTAGAGCTTTTATCAACTCGGCATAGGTGTTCTGGCTGTCAGGTGGCACTTTCTGTAGTAGTTCTGCCGCGGGTCCTTTTAATGCAAGAACAAGTGAAACAGCCTTGTCTTTTTCTGTCCAATTATTTGCGCATGCAGCAGCTTCAAATTGGCGGAGGTACGTTGCCCAGTGAGTGCTTCCGTCAAAGGTTGGAGCTTTGACATGAACTGTCCCTACTGCAGGCAAAGTGACTTTCTCTGTTAACTTATTTTCTGTCTTGATCACTGGTACAGTCTGTTCAGAAATTTGTTTTGGTTGAATCTTCATGCACTGTTCGACTTCACTTTTAATTTGTTCTCTTATGTTTGCCATTGAGTTTTCTACTGCAGATATTTTATTTGAAACAGATTCTTCTATAACAGATATTTTTGTAGACATCGATTCTTCAACAGTCAAGACAGATTTTTCTACTTCAGCTATTTTTAATGTCATTGATTCTTGTACCTCCGATATTTTAGTAACTTGTTTATTAAGCTCACCTCGTAGGATACCCAATTCTGCGGTACTGTGTTCTTGCAACTGTTTCTGCATAACTTCAAAGAGAGCTTCCGTTTTATCTGCTTCTTGCTTACGTTTTTCATCCTGTCGTTTTTCTGCTTCTTCTCTTTCTTGTCTTCGTTCTTCTTTTTGTCGTCTTTCTGCTTCTTCCGCCTCCTGTCTGCGTCTTTCCTCTGCTTCCAGCAGGAGGGTTTTCTGTCTCTCTTCCGCTTTCTCTGAATCCTGTCGTCGTCGTTCTTCTGTCTGCAACAACAGCGCCTGGAAATTTTCCATCATCTGACTGGCATCCATTGTTTTTCGATTAATTACGAATTACACTCGTCTTGTACAAAGTATCCACAGTTTCCACTGTTAACCGTTCTATCCCAGTTCTGACACCACTGTTACGACGGTCTACTCGATCGTCGTAGGTACAGTGGAAACAAAATAAGTACAAGACACCAATTAAGTCACTAATCACACCTTTAATTGTTATAGTAAAACAGTTCGTAATTAACAACACAGTGTCTACAACAAATCAAATGAAATTGTTCAAGCCAATTACGTGTACGCCTGGGTCTTCTTGAGTTTAGCCACCAAATGCTCGTTGCAGATATTGTCGATGAAGTGATTCTTGGCACGGACATTATGAATGCCTACGGATTCGTTGTGGACTTAAGAGAGAATGTCCTGAAAATTGGCCAAGAGAAGATAAAGCTTTGCATGGCTAAAATGACAGGGTCTACCAACCATTCGATTAAGCGAGTAGCATTAGTCGAAGAAAAATTCAACAAGTCTGGTCAAGAGGAAACCTCCCTGTTGCAAGCGGAAATGGAGGAAGAACTAGCAGAGGAAGTACAAATAAGTATAACGACAAAAGAAGTGATTGGAGAGCCAACTATGGGTGTCGAGACAAAACTCTTGCTTGTTCCTGAGCTGATAGAAGCGGCCGAGGGTAAAGTGGCTGAAGATGAGGTTACGCAAGAGGTTGTTGACGAGAACCAAACAAACTTGGATCAGCCAGTGGTATTTAGGTCATTAGTACATGACGCAACGAGAGTGATTCCAGCGAAGCTAGTGGTTGCGCGAAAGATTCGCATTCCTGGGAACGTGATGTTCGGATCACACGAGACTGAATTCGAAGAACGGGAAAATTATCCTTCGCAAGGATGGCCACCTAGATCGCCTGGTCGAGTATTACTTCGAAGACGCTTTGCCAGTTCGGGACGAACAGGCTTAAGGAGGGGGCAGTGCTACGACAGCGTAGAACAATCTAGGCGTTTATCGAATGTCCCAGAAAGATCTCGACGTAAGCGTGTGGTGTACGTGCTACTAAACGCATGTTGCGAGAATTTTCTCGCACTTTGCCAGCCTTCGCTCGGGCGCTCGGACTGTGTCAAGGCCGCAGTAATTACGTAGTCCGCGAGAGATAAGACGCAGTTTGGAAGCTTCTGGTGTGTGTAGCGTAACTATAAATACATCGCGTCGTGACCTTAGTTTGTCAGTTCAATGCGAGATTTTTGACTGTGCGGTTCGAGAGTATTAGTGCGATATTTTACAGAGCGGTTCGGGTTATTACGGTGTACGTTCAAGTAGTTATTAGTGAAGTGTTGCGTTTTGTATTCGGACGGTATAATTGTAATACAGTTGAGTTTTAATATTAGTGGACATTTTATTGCGTACGAACAATTTCATTTGATTTGTTGTAGACACTGTGTTGTTAATTACGAACTGTTTTACTATAACAATTAAAGGTGTGATTAGTGACTTAATTGGTGTCTTGTACTTATTTTGTTTCCACTGAACCTACGACGATCGAGTAGACCGTCGTAACAGTGGTGTCAGAACTGGGATAGAACGGTTAACAGTGGAAACAGTGGATACTTTGTACAAGACGAGTGTAATTCGTAATTAATCGAAAAACAATGGATGCCAGTCAGATGATGGAAAATTTTCAGGCGCTGTTGTTGCAGACAGAGGAAAGACGCAGACAGGAGGCGGAAGAAACAGAAAGACGACAGGATGAAAAACGCAAGCAGGAGGCAGAGGAACGGAAGCAGGAAGCAGATGACATCAAGGAGTTAATACAGCAGCAAAAGCAGACACAAGAACAAACCGCTGCAGAGTTGGGTCTCCTACGAGGTGAGCTTAATAAGCAAGTAACTAAAATATCGGAGGTACAAGAATCAATGACAATAAAAATAGCTGAAGTAGAAAAATCTGTCTTGACTGTGGAGGAATCGATGTCTACAAAAATATCTGTTATAGAAGAATCTGTGTCAAATAAAATATCTGCAGTAGAAAACTCAATGGCAAACATAAGAGAACAAATTAAAACTGAAGTTGAACAGTGCATGAAGATTCAACCAAAACAAATTTCTGAACAGACTGTACCAGTGATCAAGACAGAAAATAAGTTAACAGAGAAAGTCACTTTGCCTGCAGTAGGGACAGTTCATGTCAAAGCTCCAACCTTTGACGGAAGCATCACTGGGCAACGTACCTCCGCCAATTTGAAGCTGCTGCATGCGCAAATAATTGGACAGAAAAAGACAAGGCTGTTTCACTTGTTCTTGCATTAAAAGGACCCGCGGCAGAACTACTACAGAAAGTGCCACCTGACAGCCAGAACACCTATGCCGAGTTGATAAAAGCTCTGGAATTACGGTATGGCGATAAACATTTGCGAGATGTGTACTGCACCCAGTTGAGAGCAAGGCGACAGCATTCCGGGGAAAGTCTTCAAGAGTTTGATGCAAGTATCGACAGACTAATTAGACTGGCCTATCCTGAAGCACCAGAAGATTTTCGAACGCGTTTTGCGATGCAGACATTTACTGCCGGTGTCCGAGATAACGAACTACAGCAAGTGTTACGAATGGCAAGACACCAGAACAGTGCGGACGCCCTGGTACATGCTTTGCAATTTGAGGCCGCCAAATCAGCGTCTGGTTGGACAAGTCATAAAGTGCGCGAGCTAAAAGATCGCGACGGCACAGACGATGAGGAAGAAGAACAAGGAACAGAGACTCGACGGTCGGCGCCACAGAATAAAATAAGAAAGGATGGAAGACCGAAGTGTTATCGATGTGGGAAACCTGGACATCTACAACGAGATTGTCGGGTTAGAATTCAGCAGCAGGGAAACGAGCAATAGTCGGTGCAACGGGGCGTGTGCTGACTAACTGGAGGAACGAAGCCCCTAGAGAATACGCAATTTCTACGCTTCAGAAAAACACCGGGAGCTTGGTAGTTACCGGATTTGTTCAAGAAAGGCCAACCTCGATTACAGTTGACACAGGCGCAACAGTTTCTATTGTGCGCCCCGACGTGGTGAAAGATCTCAAGCCAATCTGGTGCTCTTGCAGCTTGCGAACAGCTACTGGACGGCCTGTAAAAGTGTATGGAAAAGTGGAGATACACCTACGCCTCGGTAGACTTGAGTTTAATCATCAAGTACTTGTTGCAGACATTGTGGATGAAGCAATTCTTGGTGTCTTGTACTTATTTTGTTTCCACTGTACCTACGACGATCGAGTAGACCGTCGTAACAGTGGTGTCAGAAGTGGGATAGAACGGTTAACAGTGGAAACAGGGGACGCTTTGTACAAGACGAGTGTGATTCGTAATTAATCGATAAACAATGGATGCCAGTCAGATGATGGAAAATTTGCAGGCGCTGCTGTTGCAGACAGAAAGACGACAAAAAGAAGAACGAATACAAGAAAGAGAAGAAGCAGAAAAACGACAAGACGAAAAACTTAATCGTGAAAATGAAATACCAGAGGGACAAAAAAAAGAATTTAGCCGTCAAGCAGACGACGTTAAGACGTTCGTACAAGAGGATACCACTGCAAAATTTGTCCTGTTACAAGGTGAGCTGAACAAACAAGTTGACAGAATATCTGAAATAGAAAAATCTGTGTCAACTATGAAAACAAGTATGTCAAGCTTAGAAGATTCAAAATATCAGAGAAATCAAAGAACGCTATTAACTGAAGTAGGGTCAGTTTTTGCAAAGGCCCCGTCGTTTAATGGAAGCACCCACTGGACAACTTATTATCGCCAATTTGAAGCTGCCGCTCGCTTAAATAACTGGACGGAAGAAGAGAAAGGCCTCTCACTCGTTCTTGCGTTAAAAGGACCTGCCGCAGAGGTAATACACAAAGTGCCACCTAACAGTCAGAACGTCTATGCCGAATTAACTAAAGCTTTGGAATTACGGTACGGTGACCAGCATTTGTGCGAAGTGTACCGTGAACAACTTAAAGCGAGGCGACAGCGTTCAGAGGAGAGCCTTCAAGAGTTTGAAGCGAATATCGACCGACTGACGAGATTGGCTTATCCCGAAGAATCGGAGGACTTCCGGAAGTGGATTTCTCTCATTATGTTTATTGACGGTATCAGAGATCGTCAGTTACAACAAGTGTTAAGAATGGCTCGGCATGATAATAAATCAGACGCTCTTGTTCATGCTCTCCGTTTTGAAGCTGCCAAGTCGGCGGCCTACATTAATCAAAGTATGCCATCACGTTGTAGCCAAACGGATCCAATACCACAGTATCGTCATAGCGGACAGCATAAAGAGACGATTCAAAAACAATTCAAAAGTTCAAGAGAGTCGCAACGATTTGAAAAAGACAGAAGACCGAAATGTTACAACTGTGGAAAACGTGGTCATCTACAGGTAGACTGTTGGGAGAAGAAGATACCGAGAGAAGAGACTGATCGCACCAATTGGAGAAGTAAAGGCCCAGAACAGCACACAGTTTCCACGCTACATAAGATCAGTGGAAACTTGATTGTTAGTGGATTTGCGGATGGTAAACCAACATCATTTACAGTTGACACGGGCGCAACAGTGTCCATTGTGCGCCCTGACTTAGTCTGTAACCGCCATCCTCTAATTAGCTCTTGTACAATACAGACTGTGACTGGAAGCCCCGTCAAGGTGCTAGGAAAGGTAGACGTACGTGTACGCCTGGGTCTTCTTGAGTTTAGCCACCAAATGCTCGTTGCAGATATTGTCGATGAAGTGATTCTTGGCACGGACATTATGAATGCCTACGGATTCGTTGTGGACTTAAGAGAGAATGTCCTGAAAGTTGGCCAAGAGAAGATAAAGCTTTGCATGGCTAGAATGACAGGGTCTACCAACCATTCGATTAAGCGAGTGGCATTAGTCGAAGAAAAATTCAACAAGTCTGGTCAAGAGGAAACCTCCCTGTTGCAAGCGGAAATGGAGGAAGAACTAGCAGAGGAAGTACAAATAAGTATAACGACAAAAGAAGTGATTAGAGAGCCAACTATGGGTGTCGAGACAAAACTCTTGCTTGTTCCTGAGCTGATAGAAGCGGCCAAGGGTAAAGTGGCTGAAGATGAGGTTGCGCAAGAGGTTGTTGACGAGTACCAAACAAACTTGGATCAGCCAGTGGTATTTAGGTCATTAGTATCTGACGCAACGCGAGTGATTCCAGCGAAGCTAGTGGTTACGCGAAAGATTCGCATTCCTGGGAACGTGATGTTCGGATCACACGAGACTGAATTCGAAGAACGGAAAAATTATCCTTCGCAAGGATGGCCACCTAGATCGCCTGGTCGAGTATTACTTCGAAGACGCTTTGCCAGTTCGGGACGAACAGGTTTAAGGAGGGGGCAGTGCTACGACAGCATAGAACAATCTAGGCGTTTATCGAATGTGCCAGAAAGATCTCGACGTAAGCGTGTGGTGTACGTGCTACTAAACGCATGTTGCGAGAATTTTCTCGCACTTGCCAGCCTTCGCTCGGGCGCTCGGACTGTGTCAAGGCCGCAGCAATTACGTAGTTCGCGAGAGATAAGACGCAGTTTGGAAGCTTCTGGTGTGTGTAGCGT
This sequence comes from Magicicada septendecula, assembly GCA_034769895.1. NCBI lineage: Eukaryota > Metazoa > Arthropoda > Insecta > Hemiptera > Cicadidae > Magicicada > Magicicada septendecula. The sequence goes on from CM068373.1 coordinate 453,968,243, forward strand.
AACTATAAATACATCGCGTCGCGTCCTTAGTTTTTCAGTTCAATGCGAGATTTTTGACTGTGCGGTTCGAGAGTATTAGTGCGATATATTTACAGAGCGGTTCGGGTTATTACGGTGTACGTTCAAGTAGTTATTAGTGAAGTGTTGCGTTTTATATTCGGACGGTATAATTGTAATACAGTTGAGTTTTAATATTAGTGGACATTTTATTGCGTACGAACAATTTCATTTGATTTGTTGTAGACACTGTTTTGTTAATTACGAACTGTTTTACTATAACAATTAAAGGTGTGATTAGTGACTTAATTGGTGTCTTGTACTTATTTTGTTTCCACTGTACCTACGACGATCGAGTAGACCGTCGTAACAGTGGTGTCAGAAGTGGGATAGAACGGTTAACAGTGGAAACAGGGGACGCTTTGTACAAGACGAGTGTGATTCGTAATTAATCGATAAACAATGGATGCCAGTCAGATGATGGAAAATTTGCAGGCGCTGCTGTTGCAGACAGAAAGACAACAAAAAGAAGAACGAATACAAGAAAGAGAAGAAGCAGAAAAACGACAAGACGAAAAACTTAATCGTGAAAATGAAATACCAGAGGGACAAAAAAAAGAATTTAGCCGTCAAGCAGACGACGTTAAGACGTTCGTACAAGAGGATACCACTGCAAAATTTGTCCTGTTACAAGGTGAGCTGAACAAACAAGTTGACAGAATATCTGAAATAGAAAAATCTGTGTCAACTATGAAAACAAGTATGTCAAGCTTAGAAGATTCAAAATATCAGAGAAATCAAAGAACGCTATTAACTGAAGTAGGGTCAGTTTTTGCAAAGGCCCCGTCGTTTAATGGAAGCACCCACTGGACAACTTATTATCGCCAATTTGAAGCTGCCGCTCGCTTAAATAACTGGACGGAAGAAGAGAAAGGCCTCTCACTCGTTCTTGCGTTAAAAGGACCTGCCGCAGAGGTAATACACAAAGTGCCACCTAACAGTCAGAACGTCTATGCCGAATTAACTAAAGCTTTGGAATTACGGTACGGTGACCAGCATTTGTGCGAAGTGTACCGTGAACAACTTAAAGCGAGGCGACAGCGTTCAGAGGAGAGCCTTCAAGAGTTTGAAGCGAATATCGACCGACTGACGAGATTGGCTTATCCCGAAGAATCGGAGGACTTCCGGAAGTGGATTTCTCTCATTATGTTTATTGACGGTATCAGAGATCGTCAGTTACAACAAGTGTTAAGAATGGCTCGGCATGATAATAAATCAGACGCTCTTGTTCATGCTCTCCGTTTTGAAGCTGCCAAGTCGGCGACCTACATTAATCAAAGTATGCCATCACGTTGTAGCCAAACGGATCCAATACCACAGTATCGTCATAGCGGACAGCATAAAGAGACGATTCAAAAACAATTCAAAAGTTCAAGAGAGTCGCAACGATTTGAAAAAGACAGAAGACCGAAATGTTACAACTGTGGAAAACGTGGTCATCTACAGGTAGACTGTTGGGAGAAGAAGATACCGAGAGAAGAGACTGATCGCACCAATTGGAGAAGTAAAGGCCCAGAACAGCACACAGTTTCCACGCTACATAAGATCAGTGGAAACTTGATTGTTAGTGGATTTGCGGATGGTAAACCAACATCATTTACAGTTGACACGGGCGCAACAGTGTCCATTGTGCGCCCTGACTTAGTCTGTAACCGCCATCCTCTAATTAGCTCTTGTACAATACAGACTGTGACTGGAAGCCCCGTCAAGGTGCTAGGAAAGGTAGACGTACGTGTACGCCTGGGTCTTCTTGAGTTTAGCCACCAAATGCTCGTTGCAGATATTGTCGATGAAGTGATTCTTGGCACGGACATTATGAATGCCTACGGATTCGTTGTGGACTTAAGAGAGAATGTCCTGAAAGTTGGCCAAGAGAAGATAAAGCTTTGCATGGCTAGAATGACAGGGTCTACCAACCATTCGATTAAGCGAGTGGCATTAGTCGAAGAAAAATTCAACAAGTCTGGTCAAGAGGAAACCTCCCTGTTGCAAGCGGAAATGGAGGAAGAACTAGCAGAGGAAGTACAAATAAGTATAACGACAAAAGAAGTGATTAGAGAGCCAACTATGGGTGTCGAGACAAAACTCTTGCTTGTTCCTGAGCTGATAGAAGCGGCCAAGGGTAAAGTGGCTGAAGATGAGGTTGCGCAAGAGGTTGTTGACGAGAACCAAACAAACTTGGATCAGCCAGTGGTATTTAGGTCATTAGTATCTGACGCAACGCGAGTGATTCCAGCGAAGCTAGTGGTTACGCGAAAGATTCGCATTCCTGGGAACGTGATGTTCGGATCACACGAGACTGAATTCGAAGAACGGAAAAATTATCCTTCGCAAGGATGGCCACCTAGATCGCCTGGTCGAGTATTACTTCGAAGACGCTTTGCCAGTTCGGGACGAACAGGTTTAAGGAGGGGGCAGTGCTACGACAGCATAGAACAATCTAGGCGTTTATCGAATGTGCCAGAAAGATCTCGACGTAAGCGTGTGGTGTACGTGCTACTAAACGCATGTTGCGAGAATTTTCTCGCACTTGCCAGCCTTCGCTCGGGCGCTCGGACTGTGTCAAGGCCGCAGCAATTACGTAGTTCGCGAGAGATAAGACGCAGTTTGGAAGCTTCTGGTGTGTGTAGCGTAACTATAAATACATCGCGTCGCGTCCTTAGTTTTTCAGTTCAATGCGAGATTTTTGACTGTGCGGTTCGAGAGTATTAGTGCGATATATTTACAGAGCGGTTCGGGTTATTACGGTGTACGTTCAAGTAGTTATTAGTGAAGTGTTGCGTTTTATATTCGGACGGTATAATTGTAATACAGTTGAGTTTTAATATTAGTGGACATTTTATTGCGTACGAACAATTTCATTTGATTTGTTGTAGACACTGTTTTGTTAATTACGAACTGTTTTACTATAACAATTAAAGGTGTGATTAGTGACTTAATTGGTGTCTTGTACTTATTTTGTTTCCACTGTACCTACGACGATCAAGTAGACCGTCGTAACAGTTTCTTTTGTCTTTCGAATTCCCAGTAGACGGCATAATTCTTTAAACACTCCTGATTCGAAATTTCTCCCTTGATCCGTATGGATTTCCATAGGGGCTCCATAACGGCAACAGAAGTTGTGAACTAACTGCTTTGCCACAGTGGTAACCTCCTGATTTGGAATTGCGTATGCTTCCACCCACTTAGTAAAGTAGTCACCTACAACCATGATGTACCGGTTTCCATCGTCAGTAACTGGGAATGGTCCAGCAATGTCTATGGCAATTCTCTCGAAAGGTTGTCCAACGTTATACTGTCTCATTTTTCCCCTGTAGTGCTGGTAGCGAAGAAGGATGGTGGATTGCGTTTCTGCGTAGACTACCGGAGGTTAAATGACGTTACAAAGAAAGACTGCTATCCATTACCTCGCGTTGACGATACACTCGACACGTTGTCCGGAGCACAGTGGTTTTCCACATTGGACCTGAAGAGTGGATATTGGCAAGTGGGTCTTCATCAAGAAGACAAGGAAAAGACCGCTTTCTCGACCCCAAGTGGCTTATTCCAATTTAACGTCATGCCATTTGGACTCTGTAATGCACCGGCAACATTTGAAAGATTGATGGACCTGATACTCCGAGGCCTGACGTGGAAAACTTGCCTTGTTTACTTAGACGATGTCATAGTGATCGGGAAGACTTTCGAAGATCACTTGGAAAACCTTAAGGAAGTTCTAACTAGAATTCACGGTGCACAACTGAAGCTGAGCCCGAAGAAGTGTTCTCTATTCCAGAAGGAAGTACAGTATTTGGGCCATCTGGTTTCGGCAGCGGGCGTTAGCATGGATCCTAATAAAGTAGACACCGTAAGAGACTGGCCAGTTCCGAAGAATAAACACGAAGTTCGGAGTTTCCTGGGGTTATGCTCATATTACCGACGTTTTGTGAAAGGCTTCGCTACTATTGCTAAACCACTGCATGAGCTAACGGAAAATAAACGAAACTTCCAATTTTCGAGAGAGTGTGAACAAGCATTTAGAACGTTGAAGATTGCATTATGTTCGCAGCCAATTCTTGCTTTTCCAGCTTCCGAAGGGAAGTACATCGTAGACACAGACGCAAGCAATACTGGTCTAGGAGCAGTTTTGTCTCAAGTGCAGAACGGTGAAGAACGAGTAATAGCGTATTACAGCAAGACGCTTTCTAAACCAGAGAGAAATTATTGTGTTACAAGAAGAGAGTTGTTGGCAATTGTCAGAGCTTTGGAGCACTTCCATAAATACCTCTATGGGAGAGAGTTTTCACTACGTACCGACCATGCTGCACTTGCATGGCTCTTGAGATTTAAAAATCCGGAAGGACAGTTGGCAAGGTGGCTCGAACGTCTGCAAGAGTACAACTTCAAGGTACAACATCGGCGGGGGCGCCTGCACGGTAATGCAGATGGCTTATCACGAAGACCATGCCCGGAAGACTGCCGACATTGCCACAGAAAGGAAGAACAAAACTCAAGCGAACATGTTCAAGCCATCACTGTAGATTTCCTGGCTGATGGCTGGACAACACAAGACTGTCGACAAGAACAGATGACTGATGAAGACATTGGACCGATCTTGACAGCAAAAGAGGAAGGTCGCCGCCCGGATTGGCAAGATATCTGCCATGGTTCCGAAGTGCTGAAGGGCTACTGGGCACAATGGGAATCTCTCACCTTAGAAAACGGATTGCTGAAAAGGGCTTGGGAAAGTGCAGATGGACGAGACGTGGTCATGCAGTTGATAGTTCCCCGAAGTAAAGTGCAGTCTGTTTTGAAGGAGATGCATGATGGAACATCTGGAGGCCATCTTGGCGTTAACAAAACCCTTGACAAAATACGGAAGCGATTCTATTGGCTTCATCTTCGCCACGACGTAGAGGAATGGGTTCGGACGTGTGAAATATGTGCTGCAAGCAAGGGCCAACAACCCAGAAACAGGGGAAAAATGAGACAGTATAACGTTGGACAACCTTTCGAGAGAATTGCCATAGACATTGCTGGACCATTCCCAGTTACTGACGATGGAAACCGGTACATCATGGTTGTAGGTGACTACTTTACTAAGTGGGTGGAAGCATACGCAATTCCAAATCAGGAGGTTACCACTGTGGCAAAGCAGTTAGTTCACAACTTCTGTTGCCGTTATGGAGCCCCTATGGAAATCCATACGGATCAAGGGAGAAATTTCGAATCAGGAGTGTTTAAAGAATTATGCCGTCTACTGGGAATTCGAAAGACCAGGACAACGCCTCTGCATCCTCAGTCGGACGGGATGGTTGAGAGATTCAACAGGACACTAGAGCAGCATCTTTCGAAAGTTGTTGATGAGAACCAAACAGACTGGGACCAACGTATACCACTATTCCTTATGGCGTATAGATCATCAGTACATGACACAACCGGCATGACTCCAGCAAAATTGGTGTTTGGGCGGGAGATTCGTCTTCCTGGGGACTTGATGTTTGGATCATCTGAGACTCAGTCCCAAGAGCCAAAGAACTATTCCTCGCAATTAGAAAACCAACTGCGAGAAATGAATCGCTTGGTAAGAGGACGGCTCAAGATTGCCAGTGATAAAATGAAAACTCGGTATGACATTCGCAGCAATAGTGTGGGTTTCCAAGAAGGAGATCAGGTCTGGTTGTTCAATCCAAAGCGCCGTCGTGGTCGCTCACCTAAGCTTCAGTCTAACTGGGAAGGACCCTACACTGTAAAAAAAAGGATTAACGACGTTGTTTATCGGATTCAACAGGAAGGACAGCGAAAGTTCAAGGTCGTCCACCTAGATCGCCTGGCTAAATACAAATTTAGAGACGCTTTGCCAGTTCGGGACGAACAGGCTTAAGAAGGGGGCAGTGCTACGACAGCGTAGAACAATCTAGGTGTTCATCGAATGTGCCAGAAAGATCTCGACGTAAGCGTGTGGTGTACGTGCTACTAAACGCATGTAACGAGAAATTTCTCGACTTTGCCAGCCTTCACTCGGGCGCTCGGACTGTGTCAAGGCCGCAGCAATTACGTAGTTTGCGAGAGATAAGACGCAGTTTGGAAGGTTCTGGTGTGTGTAGCGTAACTATAAATACTTCGCTCCGCGGCCTTAGTTTTTCAGTTCAATGCGAGATTTTTGACTGTGCGGTTCGAGAGTATTAGTGCGATATATTTTACAGAGCGGTTCGGGTTATTACGGTGTACGTTCAAGTAGTTATTAGTGAAGTGTTGCGTTTTGTATTCGGACGGTATAATTGTAATACAGTTGAGTTTTAATATTAGTGGACATTTTATTGCGTATGAACAATTTCATTTGATTTGTTGTAGACACTGTGTTGTTAATTACGAACTGTTTTACTATAACAATTAAAGGTGTGATTAGTGACTTAATTGGTGTCTTGTACTTATTTTGTTTCCACTGTACCTACGACGATCGAGTAGACCGTCGTAACAGTGGTGTCAGAAGTGGGATAGAACGGTTAACAGTGGAAACAGTGGATACTTTGTACAAGACGAGTGTGATTCGTAATTAATCGAAAAACAATGGATGCCAGTCAGATGATGGAAAATTTCCAGGCGCTGTTGTTGCAGACAGAAGAACGACGACGACAGGATGCAGAGAAAGCGGAAGAGAGACAGAAAACCCTCCTGCTGGAAGCAGACGAAAGACGCAGAAAGGAGGCGGAAGAAGCAGAAAGACGACAAAAAGAAGAACGAAGACAAGAAAGAGAAGAAGCAGAAAAACGACAGGATGAAAAACTAAGGCCGCGGAGCGAAGTATTTATAGTTACGCTACACACACCAGAACCTTCCAAACTGCGTCTTATCTCTCGCAAACTACGTAATTGCTGCGGCCTTGACACAGTCCGAGCGCCCGAGTGAAGGCTGGCAAAGTCGAGAAATTTCTCGTTACATGCGTTTAGTAGCACGTACACCACACGCTTACGTCGAGATCTTTCTGGCACATTCGATAAACACCTAGATTGTTCTACGCTGTCGTAGCACTGCCCCCTCCTTAAGCCTGTTTCTGCTCCTGTATTAATGCTTTGTAAAGTGATAGCTTGATCCAAAATATTCGCCACTCTAATAGGTACATTTCCGGTTTCGTCAGGTTTTACTAAACTTCTGGCAATTAGTATGCCCGGTGTGCTGACTACCTGGGGTTCGAATATAGAGCACTGATTGCCCCTAGTATCTACCGCAGTTCTAACCATGATGATCTTTTCGGAGTTTGGCGGAACAGTTACGGCCACTTGGTTTATGACGTCCATCGATTTTTCTGCTGTCGTCATTGTTGATAGCATTACCTCTTCGCCTCCGATTCTCAAGACATTGTTTTTGAAGTCGACTATAAATCCGTATGCGTTCATAACGTCCACACCAAGAATTGCTTCATCCACAATGTCTGCAACAAGTACTTGATGATTAAACTCAAGTATACCGAGGCGTAGGTGTATCTCCACTTTTCCATACACTTTTACAGGCCGTCCAGTAGCTGTTCGCAAGCTGCAAGAGCACCAGATTGGCTTGAGATCTTTCACCACGTCGGGGCGCACAATAGAAACTGTTGCGCCTGTGTCAACTGTAATCGAGGTTGGCCTTTCTTGAACAAATCCGGTAACTACCAAGCTCCCGGTGTTTTTCTGAAGCGTAGAAATTGCGTATTCTCTAGGGGCTTCGTTCCTCCAGTTAGTCAGCACACGCCCCGTTGCACCGACTATTGCTCGTTTCCCTGCTGCTGAATTCTAACCCGACAATCTCGTTGTAGATGTCCAGGTTTCCCACATCGATAACACTTCGGTCTTCCATCCTTTCTTATTTTGTTCTGTGGCGCCGACCGTCGAGTCTCTGTTCCTTGTTCTTCTTCCTCATCGTCCGTGCCGTCGCGATCTTTTAGCTCGCGCACTTTATGACTTGTCCAACCAGACGCTGATTTGGCGGCCTCAAATTGCAAAGCATGTACCAGGGCGTCCGCACTGTTCTGGTGTCTTGCCATTCGTAACACTTGCTGTAGTTCGTTATCTCGGACACCGGCAGTAAATGTCTGCATCGCAAAACGCGTTCGAAAATCTTCTGGCGCTTCAGGATAGGCCAGTCTAATTAGTCTGTCGATACTTGCTTCAAACTCTTGAAGACTTTCCCCGGAATGCTGTCGCCTTGCTCTCAACTGGGTGCAGTACACATCTCGCAAATGTTTATCACCATACCGTAATTCTAGAGCTTTTATCAACTCGGCATAGGTGTTCTGGCTGTCAGGTGGCACTTTCTGTAGTAGTTCTGCCGCGGGTCCTTTTAATGCAAGAACAAGTGAAACAGCCTTGTCTTTTTCTGTCCAATTATTTGCGCATGCAGCAGCTTCAAATTGGCGGAGGTACGTTGCCCAGTGCGTGCTTCCGTCAAAGGTTGGGGCTTTGACATGAACTGTCCCTACTGCAGGCAAAGTGACTTTCTCTGTTAACTTATTTTCTGTGTCTTTTTCTGTCTTGATCACTGGTACAGTCTGTTCAGAAATTTGTTTTGGTTGAATCTTCATGCACTGTTCAACTTCAATTTTAATTTGTTCTCTTATGTTTGCCATTGAGTTTTCTACTGCAGATATTTTTATTGACATAACTTCTTCCACAGTCGAGACAGATTTTTCTACTTCAGATATTTTAGTAACTTGTTTATTAAGCTCACCTCGTAGGAGACCCAATTCTGCTGTACTGTGTTCTTGAATCTGTTTCGACTGTGGAAGAAGTTATGTCAATAAAAATATCTGCAGTAGAAAAATCTGTCTCGACTACGAATTATTACGTTCCGTGCCAAGAATCACTGTTACGACGTTCTACTCGATCGTCGTAGGTACAGTGGAAACAAAATAAGTACAAGACACCAATCAAGTCACTAATCACACCTTTAATTGTTCTAGTAAAACAGTTCGTAATTAACAACACAGTGTCTACAACAAATCAAATGAAATTGTTCATACGCAATAAAATGTCCACTTATATAAAACTCAACTGTATTACAATTATACCGTCCGAATATAAAACGCAACACTTCACTAATAACTACTTGAACGTACACCGTAATAACCCGAACCGCTCTGTAAATATATCGCACTAATACTCTCGAACCGCACAGTCAAAAATCTCGCATTGCACTGAAAAACTAAAGCCGCGACGCGATGTATTTATAGTTAGCTAACACACACCAGAAGCTTCCAAACTGCGTCTTATCTCTCGCGAATACGTAATTGCTGCGGCCTTGACACAGTCCGAGCGCCCGAGCGAAGGCTGGCAAAGTCGAGAAATTTCTCGCAACATGCGTTTAGTAGCACGTACACCACACGCTTACGTCGAGATCTTTCTGGCACATTCGATAAACGCCTAGATTGTTCTACGCTGTTGTAGCACTGCCCCCTCCTTAAGCCTGTTCGTCCCGAACTGGCAAAGCGTCTCTAAATTTGTATTTAGCCAGGCGATCTAGGTGGACGACCTTGAACTTTCGCTGTCCTTCCTGTTGAATCCGATAAACAACATCGTTAATCCTTTTTTTTACAGTGTAGGGTCCTTCCCAGTTAGACTGAAGCTTAGGTGAGCGACCACGACGGCGCTTTGGATTGAACAACCAGACCTGATCGCCTTCTTGGAAACCCACATTATTGCTGCGAATGTCATACCGAGTTTTCATTTTATCACTGGCAATCTTGAGCCGTCCTCTTACCAAGCGATTCATTTCTCGCAGTTGGTTTTCTAATTGCGAGGAATAGTTCTTTGGCTCTTGGGACTGAGTCTCAGATGATCCAAACATCAAGTCCCCAGGAAGACGAATCTCCCGCCCAAACACCAATTTTGCTGGAGTCATGCCGGTTGTGTCATGTACTGATGATCTATACGCCATAAGGAATAGTGGTATACATTGGTCCCAGTCTGTTTGGTTCTCGTCAACAACTTTCGAAAGATGCTGCTCAAGTGTCCTGTTGAATCTCTCAACCATCCCGTCCGACTGAGGATGCAGAGGCGTTGTCCTGGTCTTTCGAATTCCAAGTAGACGGCATAATTCTTTAAACACTCCTGATTCTAAATTTCTCCCCTGATCCGTATGGATTTCCATAGGGGCTCCATAACGGCAACAGAAGTTGTGAACTAACTGCTTTGCCACAGTGGTAACCTCCTGATTTGGAATTGCGTAGGCTTCCACCCACTTAGTAAAGTAGTCACCTACAACCATGATGTACCGGTTTCCATCGTCAGTAACTGGGAATGGTCCAGCAATGTCTATGGCAATTCTCTCGAAAGGTTGTCCAACGTTATACTGTCTCATTTTTCCCCTGCTTCTGGTTTGTGGGCCCTTGCTTGCAGCACATATTTCACACGTCCGAACCCATTCCTCTACGTCGTGGCGAAGATGAAGCCAATAGAATCGCTTCCGTATTTTGTCAAGGGTTTTGTTAACGCCAAGATGGCCTCCAGATGTTCCATCATGCATCTCCTTCAAAACAGACTGCTCTTTACTTCGGGGAACTATCAACTGCATGACCACGTCTCGTCCATCTGCACTTTCCCAAGCCCTTTTCAGCAATCCGTTTTCTAAGGTGAGAGATTCCCATTGTGCCCAGTAGCCCTTCAGCACTTCGGAACCATGGCAGATATCTTGCCAATACGGGCGGCGACCTTCCTCTTTTGCTGTCAAGATCGGTCCAATGTCTTCATCAGTCATCTGTTCTTGTCGACAGTCTTGTGTTGTCCAGCCATCAGCCAGGAAATCTACAGTGATGGCTTGAACATGTTCACTTGAGTTTTGTTCTTCCTTTCTGTGGCAATGTCGGCAGTCTTCCGGGCATGGTCTTCGTGATAAGCCATCTGCATTACCGTGCAGGCGCCCCCGCCGATGTTGTACCTTGAAGTTGTACTCTTGCAGATGTTCGAGCCACCTTGCCAACTGTCCTTCCGGATTTTTAAATCTCAAGAGCCAAGCAAGTGCAGCATGGTCGGTACGTAGTGAAAACTCTCTCCCATAGAGGTATTTATGGAAGTGCTCCAAAGCTCTGACAATTGCCAACAACTCTCTTCTTGTAACACAATAATTTCTCTCTGGTTTAGAAAGCGTCTTGCTGTAATACGCTATTACTCGTTCTTCACCGTTCTGCACTTGAGACAAAACTGCTCCTAGACCAGTATTGCTTGCGTCTGTGTCTACGATGTACTTCCCTTCGGAAGCTGGAAAAGCGAGAATTGGCTGCGAACATAATGCAATCGTCAACGTTCTAAATGCTTGTTCACACTCTCTCGACCATTGGAAGTTTCGTTTATTTTCCGTTAGCTCATGTAGTGGTTTAGCAATAGTAGCGAAGCCTTTCACAAAACGTCGGTAATATGAGCATAACCCCAGGAAACTCCGAACTTCGTGTTTATTCTTCGGAACTGGCCAGTCTCTTACGGTGTCTACTTTATTAGGATCCATGCTAACGCCCGCTGCCGAAACCAGATGGCCCAAATACTGTACTTCCTTCTGGAATAGAGAACATTTCTTCGGGCTCAGCTTCAGTTGTGCACCGTGAATTCTAGTTAGAACTTCCTTAAGGTTTTCCAAATGATCTTCGAAAGTCTTCCCGATCACTATGACATCGTCTAAGTAAACAAGGCAAGTTTCCCACGTCAGGCCTCGGAGTATCAGGTCCATCAATCTTTCAAATGTTGCCGGTGCATTACAGAGTCCAAATGGCATGACGTTAAATTGGAATAAGCCACTTGGGGTCGAGAAAGCGGTCTTTTCCTTGTCTTCTTGATGAAGACCCACTTGCCAATATCCACTCTTCAGGTCCAATGTGGAAAACCACTGTGCTCCGGACAACGTGTCGAGTGTATCGTCAACGCGAGGTAATGGATAGCAGTCTTTCTTTGTAACATCATTTAACCTCCGGTAGTCTACGCAGAAACGCAATCCACCATCCTTCTTCGCTACCAGCACTACAGGGGAAGACCAAGCACTTGACGAAGGTTCAATTACTCCCTCTGTCAACATGTCCTGTACTAACCGAGACATCTCCTCTTGTTTAGATAATGGAGGCCTTCGAGGAGGTTGGCGTATCGGTGTTGTGTCCCCAGTATTGATGCGATGTTGCACAAGAGAGGTTCTTCCCAGTGACTGTCCCCGAACTGCAAAACAATCTTTGAATTCGTGTAAAAACTGTCCGAGTTCTTTTAACTCACCACTTGAGAGGTCGTTAGAAGATCTGTTCAATAATTCTTGCAGTTCCTCTGGTAATTTAGAAGTATCCGAAGAACTGGGTCTTCGTTGCGTTATTCCGGCTACCCAGGCCACAGGAGTCAATTTGCCTAGGAGCGTATTGCTTTGTAAAGTGATAGCTTGATCCAAAATATTCGCCACTCTAATAGGCACATTTCCGGTTTCGTCAGGTTTTACTAAACTTCTGGCAATTAGTATGCCCGGTGTGCTGACTACCTGGGGTTCGAATATAGAGCACTGATTGCCCCTAGTATCTACCGCAGTTCTAACCATGATGATCTTTTCGGAGTTTGGCGGAACAGTTACGGCCACTTGGTTTATGACGTCCATCGATTTTTCTGCTGTCGTCATTATTGATAGCATTACCTCTTCGCCTCCGATTCTCAAGACATTGTTTTTGAAGTCGACTATAAATCCGTATGCGTTCATAACGTCCACACCAAGAATTGCTTCATCCACAATGTCTGCAACAAGTACTTGATGATTAAACTCAAGTCTACCGAGGCGTAGGTGTATCTCCACTTTTCCATACACTTTTACAGGCCGTCCAGTAGCTGTTCGCAAGCTGCAAGAGCACCAGATTGGCTTGAGATCTTTCACCACGTCGGGGCGCACAATAGAAACTGTTGCGCCTGTGTCAACTGTAATCGAGGTTGGCCTTTCTTGAACAAATCCGGTAACTACCAAGCTCCCGGTGCTTTTCTGAAGCGTAGAAATTGCGTATTCTCTAGGGGCTTCGTTCCTCCAGTTAGTCAGCACACGCCCCGTTGCACCGACTATTGCTCGTTTCCCTGCTGCTGAATTCTAACCCGACAATCTCGTTGTAGATGTCCAGGTTTCCCACATCGATAACACTTCGGTCTTCCATCCTTTCTTATTTTATTCTGTGGCGCCGACCGTCGAGTCTCTGTTCCTTGTTCTTCCTCCTCCTCGTCTGTGCCGTCGCGATCTTTTAGCTCGCGCACTTTATGACTTGTCCAACCAGACGCTGATTTGGCGGCCTCAAATTTCAAAGCATGTACCAGGGCGTCCGCACTGTTCTGGTGTCTTGCCATTCGTAACACTTGCTGTAGTTCGTTATCTCGGACACCGGCAGTAAATGTCTGCATCGCAAAACGCGTTCGAAAATCTTCCGGCGCTTCAGGATAGGCCAGTCTAATTAGTCTGTCGATATCTCCTAGATACAAGTGCTACGACAGCGTAGAACAATCTAGGCGTTTATCGGATTCAACAGGAAGGACAGCGAAAGTTCAAGGTCGTCCACCTAGATCGCCTAGCTAAATACAAATTTAGAGACGCTTTGCCAGTTCGGGACGAACAGGCTTAAGGAGGGGACAGTGCTACGACAGCGTAGAACAATCTAGGCGTTTATCGAATGTCCCAGAAAGATCTCGACGTAAGCGTGTGGTGTACGTGCTACTAAACGCATGTTGCGAGAAAAATCTCGACTTTGCCAGCCTTTAGCTCGCGCACTTTATGACTTGTCCAACCAGACGCTGATTTGGCGGCCTCAAATTGCAAAGCATGTACCAATATAATAATTGGTAATCAAGCGGGCGTTGAAAGGAAAGATTCGCATTCCTGGTTCGCCCGGGCGCTCGGACTGTGTCAAGGCCGCAGCAATTACGTAGTTCGCGAGAGATAAGACGCAGTTTGGAAGCTTCTGGTGTGTGTTAGCTAACTATAAATACATCGCGTCGCGGCCACAGTTTTTCAGTTAAATGCCTCTTGACAAAGGTAGTTTTTCCAGTACCTCCATCCCCTACGAGGACACACTTGAAAGTAGGCATCTCTTGTTCACCCATTTTTATGTTAAAGATCGACTTGCTACAAAGTCGTTACGGTCCACAATGGTGTTTCAGTTTATTATAGCCGATATTGTTATAGTAAAACAGTTCGTAATTAACAACACAGTGTCTACAACAAATGAAATGAAATTGTTCATACGCAATAAAATGTCCACTAATATTTAAACTCAACTGTATTACAATAACAATTAAAAGTGTGATTAGTGACTTAATTGGTGTCTTGTACTTATTTTGTTTCCACTGTACCTACGACGATCGAGTAGACCGACGTAACAGTGGTGTCAGAAGTGGGATAGAACGGTTAACAGTGGAAACAGTGGACGCTTTGTACAAGACGAGTGTGATTCGTAATTAATCACATTTGTCTTGTACTTATTTTGTTTCCACTGTACCTACGACGATCGAGTAGACCGACGTAACAGTGGTGTCAGAAGTGGGATGCCCCTTATTGTTAAGCACTAAAACAGCGTTGATCATGATACTTCTTATTGTTTTACCTCACAATAAATAAAGCCGTCCTCTTACCAAGCGATTCATTTCTCGCAGTTGGTTTTCTAATTGCGAGGAATAGTTCTTTGGCTCTTGGGACTGAGTCTCAGGTGATCCAAACATCAAGTCCCCAGGAAGACGAATCTCCCGCCCAAACACCAATTTTGCTGGAGTCATGCCGGTTGTGTCATGTACTGATGATCTATACGCCATAAGGAATAGTGGTATACGTTGGTCCCAGTCTGTTTGGTTCTCGTCAACAACTTTCGAAAGATGCTGCTCAAGTGTCCTGTTGAATCTCTCAACCATCCCGTCCGACTGAGGATGCAGAGGCGTTGTCCTGGTCTTTCGAATTCCGAGTAGACGGCATAATTCTTTAAACACTCCTGATTCGAAATTCCTCCCTTGATCCGTATGGATTTCCATAGGGGCTCCATAACGGCAACAGAAGTTGTGAACTAACTTCTTTGCCACAGTGGTAACCTCCTGATTTGGAATTGCGTAGGCTTCCACCCACTTAGTAAAGTAGTCACCTACAACCATGATGTACCGGTTTCCATCGTCAGTGACTGGGAATGGTCCAGCAATGTCTATGGCAATTCTCTCGAAAGGTTGTCCAACGTTATACTGTCTCATTTTTCCCCTGCTTCTGGTTTGTGGGCCCTTGCTTGCAGCACATATTTCACACGTCCGAACCCATTCCTCTACGTCGTGCCGAAGATGAAGCCAATAGAATCGCTTCCGTATTTTGTCAAGGGTTTTGTCAACGCCAAGATGGCCTCCAGATGTTCCATCATGCATCTCCTTCAAAACAGACTGCACTTTACTTCGGGGAACTATCAACTGCATGACCACGTCTCGTCCATCTGCACTTTCCCAAGCCCTTTTCAGCAATCCGTTTTCTAAGGTGAGAGATTCCCATTGTGCCCAGTAGCCCTTCAGCACTTCGGAACCATGGCAGATATCTTGCCAATCCGGGCGGCGACCTACCTCTTTTGCTGTCAAGATCGGTCGTGTCATGTACTGATGATCTATACGCCATAAGGAATAGTGGTATACGTTGGTCCCAGTCTGTTTGGTTCTCGTCAACAACTTTCGAAAGATGCTGCTCAAGTGTCCTGTTGAATCTCTCAACCATCCCGCGCCCACAAGTACACTCGTCTTGTACAAAGTATTTTGTTTCCACTGAACCTACGACGATCGAGTAGACCGTCGTAACAGTGGTGTCAGAACTGGGATAGAACGGTTAACAGTGGAAACAGTGGATACTTTGTACAAGACGAGTGTAATTCGTAATTAATCGAAAAACAATGGATGCCAGTCAGATGATGGAAAATTTTCAGGCGCTGTTGTTGCAGACAGAGGAAAGACGCAGACAGGAGGCGGAAGAAACAGAAAGACGACAAAAAGAAGAACGAATACAAGAAAGAGAAGAAACAGAAAGACGACAGGATGAAAAACGCAAGCAGGAGGCAGAGGAACGGAAGCAGGAAGCAGATGACATCAAGGAGTTAATACAGCAGCAAAAGCAGACACAAGAACAAACCGCTGCAGAGTTGGGTCTCCTACGAGGTGAGCTTAATAAGCAAGTAACTAAAATATCGGAGGTACAAGAATCAATGACATTAAAAATAGCTGAAGTAGAAAAATCTGTCTTGACTGTGGAGGAATCGATGTCTACAAAAATATCTGTTATAGAAGAATCTGTGTCAAATAAAATATCTGCAGTAGAAAACTCAATGGCAAACATAAGAGAACAAATTAAAACTGAAGTTGAACAGTGCATGAAGATTCAACCAAAACAAATTTCTGAACAGACTGTACCAGTGATCAAGACAGAAAATAAGTTAACAGAGAAAGTCACTTTGCCTGCAGTAGGGACAGTTCATGTCAAAGCTCCAACCTTTGACGGAAGCACTCACTGGGCAACGTACCTCCGCCAATTTGAAGCTGCTGCATGCGCAAATAATTGGACAGAAAAAGACAAGGCTGTTTCACTTGTTCTTGCATTAAAAGGACCCGCGGCAGAACTACTACAGAAAGTGCCACCTGACAGCCAGAACACCTATGCCGAGTTGATAAAAGCTCTGGAATTACGGTATGGCGATAAACATTTGCGAGATGTGTACTACGCTCAGTTGAGAACAAGACGACAACGTTCTGGGGAAAGTCTTCAAGAATTTGAAGCAAGTATCGACAGATTGATTAGATTGGCCTATCCTGAAGCACCAGAAGATTTTCGAACGCGTTTTGCGATGCAGACATTTATTGATGGCATCGGAGATTGTGAACTTCAGCAAGTGTTACGAATGGCAAGACACCGAGATAGCTCAGAAGCTCTTGTTCACGCCCTAGAGTTTGAAGCTGCCAAGTCAGCGTCCCGCTACATTAATGGGTTTGTGCCATCACGTTGCAGTCAGAAGATCCCTGTATCACATTACCGTTACGATGGGTGCAGAAAAACAGTGTTGTCGGACAAACAATTCAAAAGTTCAAGAGAGTCGCAACGATTTGAAAAAGACAGAAGACCGAAATGTTACAACTGTGGGAAACGTGGTCATCTACAGATAGACTGTTGGGAGAAGAAAATACCGAGAGAAGAGACTGATCGCACCAATTGGAGAAGTAAAGGCCCAGAACAGCACACAGTTTCCACGCTACATAAGATCAGTGGAAACTTGATTGTTAATGGATTTGCGGATGGTAAACCAACATCATTTACAGTTGACACGGGCGCAACAGTGTCCATTGTGCGCCCTGACTTAGTCTGTAACCGCCATCCTCTAATTACCTCTTGTACAATACAGACTGTGACTGGAAGCCCCGTCAAGGTGCTAGGAAAGGTAGACGTACGTGTACGCCTGGGTCTTCTTGAGTTTAGCCACCAAATGCTCGTTGCAGACATTGTCGATGAAGTGATTCTTGGCACGGACATGATGAATGCCTACGGATTCGTTGTGGACTTAAGAGAGAATGTCCTGAAAGTTGGCCAAGAGAAGATAAAGCTTTGCATGGCTAAAATGACAGGGTCTACCAACCATTCGATTAAGCGAGTGGCATTAGTCGAAGAAAAATTCAACAAGTCTGGTCAAGAGGAAACCTCCCTGTTGCAAGCGGAAATGGAGGAAGAACTAGCAGAGGAAGTACAAATAAGTATAACGACAAAAGAAGTGATTGGAGACCCAACTATGGGTGTCGAGACAAAACTCTTGCTTGTTCCTGAGCTGATAGAAGCGGCCGAGGGTAAAGTGGCTGAAGATGAGGTTGCGCAAGAGGTTGTTGACGAGAACCAAACAAACTTGGATCAGCCAGTGGTATTTAGGTCATTAGTATCTGACGCAACGCGAGTGATTCCAGCGAAGCTAGTGGTTACGCGAAAGATTCGCATTCCTGGGAACGTGATGTTCGGATCACACGAGACTGAATTCGAAGAACGGGAAAATTATCCTTCTCAAGGACGGCCACCTAGATCGCCTGGTCGAGTATTACTTGGAAGACGCTTTGCCAGTTCGGGACGAACAGGCTTAAGGAGGGGGCAGTGCTACGACAGCATAGAACAATCTAGGCGTTTATCGAATGTGCCAGAAAGATCTCGACGTAAGCGTGTGGTGTACGTGCTACTAAATGCATGTTGCGAGAATTTTCTCGCACTTGCCAGCCTTCGCTCGGGCGCTCGGACTGTGTCAAGGCCGCAGCAATTACGTAGTTTGCGAGAGATAAGACGCAGTTTGGAAGCTTCTGGTGTGTGTAGCGTAACTATAAATATATCGCGTCGCGGCCTTAGTTTTTCAGTTCAATGCGAGATTTTTGACTGTGCGGTTCGAGAGTATTAGTGCGATATATTTTACAGAGCGGTTCGGGTTATTACGGTGTACGTTCAAGTAGTTATTAGTGAAGTGTTGCGTTTTGTATTCGGACGGTATAATTGTAATACAGTTGAGTTTTAATATTAGTGGACATTTTATTGCGTATGAACAATTTCATTTGATTTGTTGTAGACACTGTGTTGTTAATTACGAACTTTTTTACTATAACAATTAAAGGTGTGATTAGTGACTTAATTGGTGTCTTGTACTTATTTTGTTTCCACTGTACCTACGACGATCGAGTAGAACGTCGTAACAGTTGGTGGAGACCTTGAACTTTCGCTGTCCTTCCTGTTGAATCCGATAAACAACATCGTTAATCCTTTTTTTTACAGTGTAGGGTCCTTCCCAGTTAGACTGAAGCTTAGGTGAGCGACCACGACGGCGCTTTGGATTGAACAACCAGACCTGATCTCCTTCTTGGAAACCCACACTATTGCTGCGAATGTCATACCGAGTTTTCATTTTATCACTGGCAATCTTGAGCCGTCCTCTTACCATGCGATTCATTTCTCGCAGTTGGTTTTCTAATTGCGAGGAATAGTTCTTTGGCTCTTGGGACTGAGTCTCAGGTGATCCAAACATCAAGTCCCCAGGAAGACGAATCTCCCGCCCAAACACCAATTTTGCTGGAGTCATGCCGGTTGTGTCATGTACTGATGATCTATACGCCATAAGGAATAGTGGTATACATTGGTCCCAGTCTGTTTGCTACGACAGCATAGAACAATCTAGGCGTTTATCGAATGTGCCAGAAAGATCTCGACGTAAGCGTGTGGTGTACGTGCTACTAAACGCATGTTGCGAGAATTTTCTCGCACTTGCCAGCCTTCGCTCGGGCGCTCGGACTGTGTCAAGGCCGCAGCAATTACGTAGTTTGCGAGAGATAAGACGCAGTTTGGAAGCTTCTGGTGTGTGTAGCTTAACTATAAATATATCGCGTCGCGGCCTTAGTTTTTCAGTTCAATGCGAGATTTTTGACTGTGCGGTTCGAGAGTATTAGTGCGATATATTTTACAGAGCGGTTCGGGTTATTACGGAGTACGTTCAAGTAGTTATTAGTGAAGTGTTGCGTTTATATTCGGACGGTATAATTGTAATACAGTAGAGTTTTAATATTAGTGGACATTTTATTGCGTATGAACAATTTCATTTGATTTGTTGTAGACACTGTGTTGTTAATTACGAACTGTTTTACTATAACAATTAAAGGTGTGATTAGTGACTTAATTGGTGTCTTGTACTTATTTTGTTTCCACTGTACCTACGACGATCGAGTAGACCGTCGTAAAAATATGTTCGCTTCTTGACCATTAGTACGAGGGTCATCTTTCATCCCAGTTGTGCCCTAAAATGAATAAAATAATAAAACAGAGCGGTCAGACTCCAGGCTGACTCAATTTGTGCACAGAAAAAACTACAGTAAACTCTCGAATTTATGGCACTCAATACAGCGGCATGCCCACATTTTGCATAATAATATTATTACAAACAAAAAATGAAATACTAGCCAAAAGACATTTGCAATTTTTTTTCGTAATCCAAATTGATAAATTTTGAATATAAATATTGTAAATACTGCCGTGCAAATGAAAAGAGACGTAAGCGCAGATTTTGAGCAAAATAAGTTTTTTATATCGTTTTGTTTCCCAGTGTGAGTGAGTGACGTATCTCAAGTGATTTTGTAATGTGTGATATTGTTAAAGTAATTTTATGGTACCAAAATTTTTAAAAGTCATTTGTTTCAATTTTTAATTGTATTATTTATTTTATATAGTGTAATTTTTATTAGAATTTGGTGACTAGAAATGGATGTCTCTGCTGGCCCGTCAAATACGTCCATTAGCAGACGTAAACGGGGTAAACCATTAAAAAGTGGTGAAAAATCAATAGTTCTAAACGTTTTCACTAAGCTTAGTGAAAAATATAAAACACTTCCTTTTAAAGAGCTAGATAAACTAACTGCTGAATTTACCGGAGTATCTGAAAGAAGTGTCCAAACGATACGGAGTGAAATTAAAAAAACAGGGAAACTCATTACTCCAGGGGAAAAAAGGAAACGCGAGATGAGTGTTTTAGGAAAGTGCGATGACTTTGTTAAAACTGCTATACGTCGTAAAGTCCATAACTTTTTTTTCCATAAAGAAGCTCCTACCCTAACTAAAGTTCTGTCAGCGGTAAATAGTGATCCCGATTTACCTAATATGGGCCATACCATTTTGCATAAACTTTTAAAATCTGTTGGTTTCGAATTCATTAAAAAAAATAAATTAACTATAATTTTTGATAGAGACGACATATTGATGTGGCGACGGAGTTATTTGAGATCGATTATAAAGTACAGGCATGACAATCGTCACATTTTTTATCTTGATGAAACGTGGGTTAATGAAGAACATACATACAACCATTATACCATTGATAAGTTCGTCTCGTGTGTTGTTCTGTTTGAGTTTGTTTTGTAGGATGGTGATTGTTTCAGAGATGGGGATGTTTGTGTACAGGTTTTTAATGTCAAAGGAGGCTAATGTGGCATTATGGGGGACGTGTATGTCTTTTATTTTTATTACTAGGTCTGTGTTGTTTTTTACTGCAATGTTGTTGTCTAGTTGTGTGTGTTGTCTGATAATTTTGTCTAGATATTCTGCTAGTTTGTGTGCAGGGGCATTACGGTAGTTGATAATGGGGCGGAACGGAATATCTTCTTTATGGATTTTTGACACACAAACAAAAGCGCTACATGAAACACATCCGACCATCAGCCCCTATCCTCCAAGCGCTTCCCAAAATCCATAAAGAAGATATTCCAATCCACCCCATTATCAACTACCATAATGCCCCTGCACACAAACTCGCAAAATGTCTAGACAAAATTATCAGACAACACCCACAACTAGACAACAACATTGCATTGTGTAAAAAACAACACAGACCTAATAATAAAAATAAAAGACATACACGTCCCCCATAATGCCACATTAGCCTCCTTTGACATTAAAAACCTGTACACAAACATCCCCATCTCTGAAACAATCACATCCTACAAAACAGACTCAAACAGAACAACACACCAGACGAACTTATCAACGAAATAACAGAAACTCTGAACATTATCATAAAACAAAACTACTTTACTTATAACAATAAATACTACACACAGAATGATGGTCTACCCATGGGCTCCCCCATATCCAGCATTCTAGCAGAAGTCTTCCTCCAACACTTAGAAAAAACAAAAATACTTACAAACAATGACAGACACTCACATAAAATACTATATTGGCACAGATACATTGATGACATTCTAATACTATACAGGGGAAACAAAAGACTATGTGAACAGTTACTAACACACATTAACAAAATACATAAAAACATAACCTTTACTGCCGAATACGAACACAACAATACCATAAACTTCTTAGACCTCTCCATCACAAAACTAGAACACAGGCACAAATTCAGTATATACAGAAAACCAACTACAACTGACACACTAATACACAACTCCTCCAATCACCCAATACAACACAAACTAGCTCCCTTCAGAACCATGATACATAGACTTAACAACACCCTCTTAGATGAAAAAGACTACAAAGATGAACTAAACACGATAAAATATCTAGCAGAATCTAACGGATATGACAGAACAATAGTTAGTAAACTCCTACACAAACACAAAATAAACAACAGGCAAAGACAGAAAACAATAAATTCATAACACTAACATACATCAACAAACAAACTGAAAAAATAGCCCACAAATTCAAAAAAGCAGGATACAGAATCGCTTATAAAACTACTAACAAAACAGAACACACACTATCAAAACACACACACAAAGCACAAAACAAATTCGATCTACCCGGTGTTTACAAGCTAAATTGCTCAAATTGCAATAAATTCTACATAGGCTAGACAGGACGTAGCTTCAAACAGAGATACATTGAACACACAAAGGCACTCCACTCCACTACAGAATCCACCTTTGCAAACCACCTCAGTGAAGCAAACCACACATATAAAAACATCGACAATAACGTGAACATTCTACACGTACACACAAAAGGCCGAAAACTAGACACTCTAGAACAACTGGAAATATACAAACACACGAAAACAAATAAAAACGACATCCTAAACGAACAGACACAATTCAAATCGCACACATTATTCGAACATAACTCACCCCACACACACAGCATCGATCTTTCGAAATTCGATTCCGTCGCCCACAACAGGACGGACAGCGCTACCAGCGGCAGCCTCTGAAGAAGCCTTTTAAAGGTGAAAACCGGTTCAGGGTGTAAGGTAAAACTTTACGTTTTTACTTATAAAAAACATTGTGTTCCGAGTCGGTAATATAATAGTGGTATTTAGTTAAGTAACGGACACGTCATGGACAACGAACTCCAAGACTTTACCCTTGTTACAACAAAAAATGTTTCTGGTAAACTGCCCTTTCCCTGTAACCGATCTTCACCAAAATCAATAGTCCTTGAGTCTTCCAGAATTCAGGTACACGTGTAAAAAATTATTTGATTCTGTTTGAATTTACGGCAGTTATTGTTCGTCAAGGAAATATTTCTCTTGTTACAACATAAAATGTTGCCGGTAAACTACCCTTTTTTCTTAATTGATCTTCACCAAAATCAATAAGTCTTGAGTCCTCTACAGTTCAGGGATGCATGCAAAACATTATTTGATTCTGTTTGAATGTGCGGCAGTTATAGTTTGTCATAGAAACAATTACTCTTGTTAAAACATTAAATGTGGCAGGTAAACTACCCCTTTCCCTTAACCGATCTTCACTAAAATCAATAAGCCTTCAGCTCTTTACAGTTCAGGGCTGTATGCGAAACATTATTTGATTCTGTTTGAAGTTGCAGCTGTTATCGTTTGCCATAGAAAACAAATTACCCTTGATAAAAAAAATGTTGCTGGTAAACTACCCCTTTCTCTTAACCGATCTTCACCAAAACAATAGGTCTTGAGTACTCTACAATGTAGGGCTGTATGCAAAACATTATTTGATTCTCTTTGAATATGCGGCAGTTATCATTGGTCATAAATATAAAATTACCCTTTTAAAACATAAAATGTTGCCAGTAAACTACCATTATCTCATAACCGATCTTCACCAAAATCAATAAGCCTTGAGTACTCTATAATTCAGGAAGGTGTGCAAATAAGTATTTGATTCTGTTTGAATTTACGGCAGTTATAGTTCGTCATAGAAAAAATTGCCCTTGTTAAAACATAAAATGTTGCAGGTAAACTACCCCTTTCCCTTAACCGATTCCCTTGATTTCTTCACCAAAAACAATAGGTATTGAGTACTCTACAATTCAGGGCTGTATGCAAAAAATTATTTGATTCTGTTTGAACTTACAGCTGTTATCGTTTGCCACAGAAAAAAAATCTACAGGCAGACAGACACACACCCAGACACTTTTCGAAAAATGACTTTTTTTCATGTTTTGAGGGTAGTACAATCAGAATCTGCAATTATCTTGAACATGATTTTTTATGCCATCACCATACTTCCATTTCCTTACGGAACATGGATGTAAAAAAATATACGCCAAGACGAGAATGTTCATTCGCCTTCGTTTCATGAATGGCCACATGAAAGCAGTGAAAGCAGCAGAAGCACAGAAGAGAAAATCACGCCAGTGGCACGCATCGTCCATAGTTAAACCCACACATTAATTAATATATTTCTACTTTTGTATTAATTAGGATAGTATTATAGGCATCATTGTTCTTTGCAGGAAGGCGGAACTTAGACAGCCGCTGTCTGGTTTGGACTTTGAACTGAGTAGAGATCTGATAAGTAACTGGCCAGTGGACTCTGGGTTCCATCTATAAACTAACGGGTTCAATGTATAATTAGCCCATAATTTTTAAACCGCATATATTCTGTAAAATTAAAATTTTAAATTAATTTTGAACAGAATATAGCTAGCCCCAAGCCTAGATAAAGCGTGAGGGGAAGTTGTGGTTGATAAAATACATGTGTGTGCGCACGCACACATGAGCGCTACCAAATAATGATATATTTTCATCAAATTATAAAGAATACTATGATAAAAAAGAGAAGTTACAAAGCCTATTGTACTGCAATTTGATTTCTAAAGTCTAACACGGACTTTAAAAAATTATAAAAAAAGGGTGTAGAAAATAGGAACTAAAAATAGTACAAAGAGCATTTAATGGTCTTTACTTTCAATTTTTTCAAACCGTGTCTATTGTATGCAGGTGAACGGAAACGTTCTAACAAATAAGTGTATAGTTTGATGAAACGAGTCACTTCTGTAATTAGTCTACTAAAATTTGCTTCATTAGTATTCGGGCTTTGTTTATATCGGTCTAGACTGATCTAATTACTAAATTTAATTTTTAGCAAGGTGTTTCGGTATTATTTTTTCGACTATCAATCGGTTTATTAAAAATTATGTAGGCCTATAGGAAATCCGTACTGCTTCTTCAGTTGCTATACGATTACCATTAAAAGAGTACACATTTAAATTATGCAAACATTCGCTTCATATAACATTATTACGTACTTCATTCAATAAAATAAGTTCCGTAACTAAAAATATAAATAACAAACAAGCTGTAGGTAATAAAAAAATAACATATTTGTATTGAGAGGTATTTACCGCGCAGCTCGTTACTCGATGGTGACGTCATTTCAACAGCCAATAGCAATTCGTTTCGGTTCGGGGCCAACTTTATAGTAGAGTAATCTTTACCTTGGACTATACCTTCTGTTTGTGTACACCTTGTTGTTATATGCAGTCATGCAGTGAGATGTAATAATTTTATACTGTAACGCAGAAGCAATTAGACGACTGTTTAGCTAGATCTGACTGTAGACATTGTTCGTTATTTATTCATATAATTACGTGTCAGATTATGCTGAATGACTTTTAGTTTCAATGTTGGAAGATATGTTGTTTGTATGTTAGTTTCGTATTATGTGATTTGTATGGCACTGAATGTGAATAATATGTTAATATGGTGAATAGCATAGTTTGTATTTATATTTTCATCAATTAATTATTGTTACCGTGCTTTCGAAAAGTTTATTACCTGCAGCGGTGTATTGAATAATTTATGTTAGTGAAACTAAATTATAGCAGCCGTAGAAAACTTACGAAGGCCTAAGGTAATTTACTTATTTAAAGACAACTGGACGTTAGATTAAGGTGGAAACAGCGAGTAGAAGAGACAGAAGAATCTCTTCTATTCGCTATGGTGGAAGTAACGATAATAGTCATTGATGGGTATGAAGCATAATTACGGATAATTTCATTTGTAATATAATGCACTCATCAAAAATTAATTTCAATTTGGATGCGGTTCTTCGTTGTGTGTTTGATGACATTATCCACTAGCTAGAAGAATTACTCGATTGTACGTTAAAATATCCGTTACAGTAAAAAGTTACCAAGGTTTCCTGTTAACTTTTTATTTCCGTTTTAATGTCTGAATTAATAATTCCAACTTTCACATCAGCATATGTAAATGTAAGAGTAAGACTTTTTTCAGGCCTACATATGCTGTAAACACAATACAATGTCTATAGACTAAGCTTGGAGGTTGGTAGCTCTAAAGGTACCACTAATTTAATGTATGTGGATTTAACCAGTATAAGAGTGCGTTATAAATGTACTGAAAGTAATGGCATAGTCAAATATTGTGATACAACGTACAGGACAAGTTGAAGACAAATGTAATATTATTATAGCTTGCATAACCCACACCTGGGCAAACATAACCTCACCTTGCTTGCATAACTGACTACTACCATAAGGTGACTAATAACTATAAATATGAAATAATGAAACATACAGATATTCAACAGAATACGGAAAATTGCTGTTAGTGACATTTATGGAAAGTATCAGTAGATGAATATATTTTTAGGCATGTGAATAAGTAAATATGTGATGCTTTCTCAAAACTATGCTTTTATGATGGCCTAATGTTTTCACAACGATTCAGTGCACATTAAAAAATGAATTGTAGTTACTCAGGTTAATGACAATTTGAAATGACAAATGAATTCATTACAGTTCTTACAAATGAAAACAAGAAAATTATGATGCTCACTATATTATTATTGAAACGATTTATTATATAAATTGTATTGAACTGAACTAAAGCAAATAAAACTTTTT
Organism: Magicicada septendecula; assembly: GCA_034769895.1. Taxonomy (NCBI): domain Eukaryota; kingdom Metazoa; phylum Arthropoda; class Insecta; order Hemiptera; family Cicadidae; genus Magicicada; species Magicicada septendecula. Next base: position 453,994,895 of record CM068373.1, read on the forward strand.
GTGGACTTCCAAAACAAAATAAAACTTTCAGATTCTGAACACTTTTTGTTTAGAAATTATTGTTAGTATATGTTTTATGTATGTAATAAATATACATCCATTTTACTTCCATATTCCTTAAGGAAATGGAAGTATGGTGATGGCAAAAAAAATCGTGTTCGAGATTATTCCAGATTCTGATGTACTACACTCAAAACATGAAAAAAAGTCTTTTTCGAAAAGTGTCTGGGTGTGTGTCCGTCTGTCTGTGTCTGTAATTTTTTTTCTATGGCAAACGATAACAGCCGCAAATTCAAACAGAATCAAATTATTTTTTGCACACAACCCTGATTTGTAGAGTACTCATGACCTATTGTTTTTGGTGAAGATCGGTTGAGGGAAAGGGGTAGTTTACCTGCAACGGTTTTTTTTATCAAGGGTAATTTTTTTTGGCAAACGATAACAGGCGCAAATTCAAACAGAATCAAATAATGTTTCGCATACAGCCCTGAATTATGGAGTTCTCAAGACCTATTGTTTTTGGTGAAGATCGGTTAAGGGAAAGGGGTAGTTTACCTGCAACGTTTTATGTTTTAACAAGGGTATTTTGTATGGCAAACGATAACAGCCGCAAATTCAAACAGAATCAAAAGATTATTTGCATACAGCCCTGATTTGTAGAGTTCTCAAGACGTGTTGTTTTTGGTGAAGATCGGGTAAGGGAAAGGGGTAGTTTACCTGCAACGTTTTATGTTTTAACAAGGGTAATTTTTTCTATGACGAACAATAACTGCCGCATATTCAAACAGAATCAAATAATTTTTTGCATACGTCCCTGAATTGTAGAGAACTCAAGGCGTTTTGATTTTGGTGAAGATCGTTTAAGGGGAAGGGGTAGTTTACCTGCAACCTTTTACGTTTTAACAACAGTTAAAGTACTTGAAAATTCATTTAAACTTTTTCAAACAATGGTAATTGTTGAAAATAAAATAATTTTGTTGCCAGGCAATAAAATTATAATTTTTTCATTTTAATGTAAATCATGTATGAGAGAAAATATATCGTTCGTGGCAGGCAAGCATATCTCAGTTATGTAATGTTTACGTTTCCATTTTGTTATTATGACTACCGCAATAAAAAGGCAGGGAACACACACACACACACACACACAAAATTCACATTATTTCTGGCCTCATTCATGTTTATTTTCTTACATTTGCACGCTTTCTAAATGGAAAGTGCCAAAACCCATACCAACATAACGCGTGCAAGCCGAAAAAGTGTCCAGCGTGGATAGCGATTTGCTTCCTGTGGAACGCTGGGCAGTGTAACTGCATGTGTTTACAGAGGAACGATTCATAGACAGACTTTTCGTCTTTAGGGAATGAACCCTCTGCAAGATGCTGAGGGTCCATGAGTGACTTCGGAGCACTCCTTCTTTTCCGCGTGTTTGTTCTGTGAAACGTACACTGTAGATTCGCAGCTTTATTCTAAGCAATGCTCAATAGGAAATGTTGAAAATTTTTGTCCACGGTGTACCCTCATTCACACTAAACCTGCTCTGATGTTTTAATTACGAACATCATAATATTAAAACTTTGGAAACTTGAGCACTACTTAATGGAGATCAATCATTAACTTATACAAGCCATTAATTTTATTCATATTTTTTATATATACGTGTACAACGTTATCGGCAACAAAGAAGTAGTTTTTGTTAAAATTCCTTCCCGGGATATTTGGCCGTAGTCCAATGTTTTCTACAAAACCAGACGTTTCGGCAATGCCATCGACTTCCATCATCAGTGAAAATCGAGTGCGATAACGTGAGGTGGTATACGTTAGTGACCACAGTACTGTGGTTAAGGCTGAAGCAGTAAGTAGAAAGAAGTAGTTTCTATGGTAATATTTCATTTCGAAAATGATTTTAAATATAAATCTTAGAATATGGAAGTCATGTATGGTTCTCCATACCTATGTTTTACTTAAGTCAGTGTGTTTAATGTAAAGGCAGTGCAGTTCAGCTTGAACAGTAACAGTAATGGAGCCATGTTATGTTGTGCATGAAATAGGTTTGTGGCGGAGGCGGCATAAAGTAGTTTTATAAGAAATTTATTTTCAAAACGGATTGTATATAATATTTCTGGTTTGGTCTACTGTATTTTATTAAGCCAATACATGACATTAGATATTATTAAATTACACAAAGTAAACTAAAAATATTACATAATTATGTATGTTAACCAACTACTGAATATTATTATTTGGCCATGCGCAGCCATTTATTATAAACAAACAGTTCAACATAAACATAATATGATTGTAAGGTGGATATCCCTATTTTCACTATGTTAAATTCTGAAAATTGAGATGCGTTTTTCAAAGAAATAACAAAATATAATTTTGTTTTTAATCCTACAATATTTTCCATATAACATCAGTATTGACACTTGGGAATGCACAAGCAATTCAGATTTGGTGCTCTTTCACTTTGTCATTCATAGCTGATGTTAAGATGTCCTTCCCATACCAACAAATAAATGTTGCCAATTCGTATCAGCTTACACAAATGTCTCTTTTCAGTGATATAACACATCACGTTTTGGATATGTTAGCTGTTTTTGTATGTGGTTTGTTTTAGTAATGTGTTATTAGGCTGTCAGAAATTATATCAGTGACATGAATATCATTAATGTTACCCTTCATGTTACTGGAAAACTCTTCAAAGTGGTCTCAGCAGATCATGAATTCAACCACTCCCAGTTCTCCTTTTTATATGCAGTTTACATAGTTTGAAATATTGTTCCATTGCCCATTATGGTATTTCAAGTAATTAAAAATTATAATTTCTACACGATTTCTAATATTATTTGTCAAAGATTTTCTGTTTAAGACTAGATTAAATTTACTGCACCCTGAAAGCTATAAATAAGATGAAACGCGTCTTCAGACTTGATAAAGCAGAACAAATATTTCAACTCTTTAAATCTGTCAAACACTTCAAACTTCCATTATAAACAACAGTTTGCTAGTAGTATTGCAGTGCATTCCCACAGCTGTCAATTTGGAAGTTATGTGAAACAGAGTATACTGTATAACTTCTGCAAACATTTTGACTGAGGTTTCATAAAAACTTTAGCATTCAGTTGATAAGCAATTGTTGTTTCCTTCTCAAAATAATTCTAAAATTATGTCAAAAGTCTTATAATTTCTGGTAAATAGGAATTTAAAAACAAAGTCTGTGTCAAAATAAGTAACATGGTATGACGAACTGATAAAAAAATTGTAGACACATGTTTGTATGGCTTCAAAGAAAGTTGTACCTTTATGGGGAAAACATTTTCCAGGAATCATCAGTATAGTTAGCGCTGTAGGTTGAATGCCCTTCTGTACGTTAGCTTATTCCAATTACATGTGCAGAAGTAATGTGACTTTTCCTCTACATAGGCGGTCTCGGTATCTCTTTCAACCAAGAACACTTTATTGTATTAAATGAAGTACCTTGCCCACACTAAGATATGGCATCCTCATTGGTTAAATTGAGGTCTGACAATCGGAAGACATTATTTATTAATAAATACTTGTGCATTTAATCTAAAAGTGTCCTTAATCAGTTGTTATTCTTGTGCTAACTTGTGGGTGATGTAGATTTAGTCTTCATTGACTGCCAACTTGTTTTCATTTGTTTCAGGTGTTAACAAGATCGATTTATCCATCATCTGACAAATGGAAGAGACCAAATTTGAGGACAAGGTATAAAGTTTAAAAATATATTTTTTGCTCTTGAATGTATGTATTAAATTGATACACGTGTTATATACACGTATCTTAAACACACATTCATTTCTTAAATTAATAATAGTTTATTTATCATCATATTGATTTGTAATTAATTGCTGTACAGAATATGATTTATACATTTATTCTTTTGTGTAGGGTTCGCATTGACAATATGCATTTTCCATAACCTCCAAACTTTCAAGCAATTCTCTTCCTCCCTCATCCGATTTAGACTTGTAGTCTGTTTGTTAGTTCCAAAGTAGCTTTAAAACTTTTTTTTTTGATCTGCCAGTCCTCTGTCTTTGTGTTGGCCAATTATGTCAACATACTCATACTATTCTATCATCACTCATTCTCTTGTGTTGTCCACTCTGGTAGTCCTGTCCTTTGCAAGTCTTCCTGGTATTCTCCTGAATTCCATACTTGTGACATCTCATTTCGCTGTTTTGACTTGCATTGTCTCACTCCCAGTTTCTGCAGAATACATCAGTATTAGCTGTATTATATGTCTTATGTTATACCTTGTGTATGTATTATATGTCTAAAAGTCAATATTAGGCATGTAATTGATGTACATATTCAAACCTTTGTGTTTTGTCTCAAATGTTTGTTAGCCAGATAGTAAGAGCCAGGCACACAACTGACTATTCTATGAGTGATTATGACTTGCATTTGAATTTTTTATCTGACCATCCGCTGCTGTGCCAAGTGGGGGGAGTCCAAAATTCACCATTTATTGCCCACTTTTAATGTTGTAACCGTTAGCTATACAATTGCTTCCTTCAGATTTTATGTACACGACCTACCCGTTCATGGGGAGTGAGGTTAACCCTTCTTACTAAGCCACTGATCTCAAGATTAGTTTTAAACAAGTCAGTCAAGGACACGGTATGCATGCTGCTTTAACTGTATAATTAACAAACTATTAATGTAGAAAGTGTGTTAATAAGTTTAACACTACAGTAGACAGTAGATAATTAATTACATTTGACTTAATTAAATTGTTATCTTACTTTAACATCATTAAAATTCATATTACCTCATCATAACTAATAATCTTTAATGCAACAATATATGATGGAAATCCGTTTAAAACATGGCTTTTTGTAGATAAGATCATTTATCCTTTCATATACCTTACAGGCATATACTAGGGCAATTTAAAAAGTTCATGGCCTAATAATAAAAAGACTTACCGGTATTTTTTCGTTTTGGAATCACTTTTCATATTTCATCATAGTCTCCATGTAGTTGAACACATTTGGTTTAGTGATGCTCCAGTGCTTTTATCCCATTCAGAAGTTTGATTGTTCTAGGTCCTCTGATAACCGTTTACTGTCGCTTTCAGTCATCTCCAGAAAATCATGCCCTCCTCAGGGAATTTCTGAGTTTTGGGAATAATTAAAATTAAATAGAGCTAAATCAGGCGAGTGAGTGTGATGTTGCAACAGATTGTATTTCAGCTCAGCGATTTTTGCCTTAAAAACAATGCTTGTCTGAGGTCTTCCATTATCCTACTACAAAATTATCTGTTTATATACTGTACCTGGCCCTTTTTGTACAAGTATTTTCATTTATTTGGTCTAAAAGGTTAGAATATCACTCTTTATTTTTTGGCACATCCATGATAATCTCTTAACAACATTATCTTAGCCACTCAGAAAATCAAGTCATACCTTTCCAACAGACAAAATTGACTTTCCTTTTTTTTTTGTTTACATGACTGTAATTAACAATACTGCAGAGCAACATGTTGCTTTACAGCTGTTCATGAGGCAAATGTGGTGTCACCTGATAATGTGTCTGACATGTTTCTCAGACTCTTCGTATCTTCTTCTTATTTGACTCTTCCTGAACCACCTTCTTTATCAGTGAGAGGTTACAGCGTCCCACAACTGAACAGTCAACTTGGTACTCTAGTCTCTACCTTCCTCTGCAGTACTTCCCACTCACTGGGCACCCATCAGCAAAATCATTACTGGGTCTCAACCAATAGTGACCAACCACACTGTCTCATCTTCACAAACCTCTCCATTCACCCATTGTTTCCAGAACCTGTTCATTTTTGTTTTCTAATTACTTTGTGCATCCAGTATATTTTTAATATTCTCCTACAGCAGCAGTTTTCAATTGCTGTGGTTGTGTCTTTCACTTTTCCCTATTGTGTAGGTTTCACAAGCAGCTTCTATAATAGCATGCTGCAAACATATAATTTGAGGAATTTCTTCTTAATTTAGAATCCAGTATTTGACAGTAGCAAATTTGTTTCTCCATTTGGCCTATGCTCTGACACTGATTCCTCTCAGTTATCTTTACCATTTTTAATATTTACCTATGTTTGTTCCTGATTCTCCTCTTCCCCCTAATAATTTTTTTATAATATTCAATAGTGTTCTCAATTTACCTGGTTTTCTGTGAGTAGAAACCATACCATCAGTAGTAACTCTTAACTCTTATACTCTCTATGAAATGTTATTATGGTCTTGAACATCTTTATGGTTTCCTTTACAGCCTCTTATAAAGCATTCTCGTATAATGGTAATGAATTTGTATAAAAGTAAATTTTAATTCCTTGTTCTGTGTAGGATGCTTTAACAATCAGTATAAAGAAAGAAGTAGATCCAGAAGAGGCTGAGACTGAACAGGTAATGTGCATAACCATTATTTAGCCCATAGCTAAAGTGTTAGGTTGTTCCGTGCCATGTACCACTAGAGATTTGGATCACATTCGTTTATAGATATGTAATTAAAAATCAACAGACTACACAAACTGTATCATACTATTGTATACATATAAACTACGTGAGATTAAGTAAGTAAAATTGCACACTAGTGCTAGCTCGCGCGTGCACACACACCATGTAGATACAGAGTATGGATATTTATTGCAAAAATTGATAGGTTATTGTATATATTTCATATTTAGTATTTATCACCTCTTTATATAGTACTCTGTAAATCACTGAGAAGACAAAGTAAATTTTATAATTGTTCAATTTGCAGGATGTATTCCCAGTTATAAATTATGTCCTAAAAGGAGAACTGCATGTTAAAGAAGAAATCATCAAAGAAGAGAATGAACATTTTGTTGATCAGGTATTATACATAGTTATAAATTTGTTTATAGTAACAAGCATTTATTGTTATAATGAACAGCATTGTTGTTATTTGTAAACTTATTGGTTAAAACTGTTGGAGACCGTTTGGTGTCTCATGGAAGTCATTTTTATATGCACTTTCAGTCCATACGATTTAGCCATAACATGTACTAGTACCACATGGCAGGAAATTTGAATTTTATGACGTCAGGGGTGTGAGTACGACATGACTATGGTGGGGGTAGAATGTAACTGAAGTAGGGATATTACGTGGGCATGGTGGGAGTACCATGTGACAGGCACCATGTGGGGGTACCACAGCACTGGTGCGAAGTGTAGTGATTGGTCGGCCATGTTTAATATATGTCACGTCATCATATAGCAGAATCAGTTGTGATTGGTGTGTTTGAATGGCGGTAGTCGGTGTGGCCAACATGTGATAAGGGAGAAGAAAATTCCCTCTAGAAGGGAAATAGGTTAAAGAAGGATGTGTGAGGGAAAATTTAGCATTGGCACTACCACCAGTGTGTCTGCGTCATGGCATGAACGGATTTATGTTCTCTTAACAAGTGTATCCATCATGTCCATGGCCATCTTGTTCTCTGCTTGCCTTGATTTAATAGGGCGATGTCGTGTGAGGCATATAATTGTGTAACTTAATGTATACGTGTGTATGAAAGAAAATAAAGTGGCGAGTTCCTGGTTTCTTCTTCTTGTCTTGTTTTTTCTACGTTCATAAATAAGGTTAACGTTCATGCATGCATGCGTGTGTGTGTGTGTGTGTGTGTGTGTTAAGTAAAACACTGTGTCTTGACGGCTCTTCTTGTCTTAGTTGTCGCAGGTTTTTTTCAGTGTTCTAAAGTAAAGTTAACCTTCACACAAATGATTAATGAGTGTTGAGGAAAAAGAAATGTGTATATGGTGTGTTGGCTGCCTGTGTAAGAGATAAAATGTGTATGGGTCGGGTAGCCTTTGCGTAAAAGCATCTTGATGTATATGTGTGCACATAGATTTTGTGTATTGTTCTAACCTAATGAAAACAATAATTCTCCTCTCTCACACACACACTCACAGTGCGAAACAGTATGTGTGAAATAAAACACGACATCAATCATGTGTATAAGTATAATTACACCATCAAAAATGGTACAATAAATATACACATTTATGCATTACATAATGCAATAACACACACACACACACATGCATAAAGTATCTATAGAATTGTCAGATGGTTTTAACATCAGCAGTGAATCTATAACAGACGTCAATGTACGGAATTAGAGAGTTACAAATGAAACCGCTGTAGAATGAATAAATAGAAAATCACTAGGTCTTACCTTATAGAAAAACAAATCTAAAACTTCATATTCACACGATATTGAACGATGTAGTAAGTGTGGAACCGAGCTAAGAAATACTGTCCGCACTGCTCCATTTCTCAAATACAAATGACCATATAGCAGATCACTTCCTCCTTCACTGCACCGTAACAAGTGCACAACAAGTTAGGTAAGTTCCAAACAATCTGCGGAAAAATCAACGTATTTTTAGAAACAAGGTAGATCGAGATGCAAAATTAAAGTTTTACAAAGTTATGGGAGTCCCTGTACTATGTAAAGGAACACACACTATGGGTGTGAATTATGGGCAACAACGAAAAGACAAGACAGTAAAATACGGACCTCGGAAATGGCATTCTCAAGAGGAGTTTAAAAGTGTTCTAAACTTGACCTTATAAGAAATATGGCCATAAGAGAAGAGTTAAAAGTTTTTAACTTGAATGAAAAATTAAAAGATTACAAACAACAGTGGAAAAAACACTTAGAAAGAATGACAGATTCCAGACTGACCAAACAAGTCTGGAAATTCAAACCTATAGGACACAGGTGTATGGGTAGACCCAGAAAGAGATGGCTGGAGGAGCATTTTTAAGATGGAAAAGGCAGCACCTTACCTATGCCATGTTGTGAAGATGATGATGGTGTATCAAGAATGTCAGTAAATCAGTGCTTTTACTATGCTAACAGTTTAACTCATATTGTAACACGTCCCTGGTACGGATTGTTTCCAAGTTAAGGCAAGTTGAGGCTATGCAGAACCTTGTTGTGACTGGCTTTGAATGTTTTTTTTTTTATCGAGTTTACAGCATGTGTGCATACTGTCATGCTTGCTTTAAGGTCCAAATGTACCTTATACATTTATAAATTCCTTATAAATGTATAAGGTACCATATAAATATACCATCACGCTTGCTATAACAGCCAAATGTTCACATATCTTTGTTAATGAACATCCTTTGGTCTAATATTATGTCCTTCACTCTCGTTGATTATATAATTTACATTAAATAAGTTGACTCCATAATTCTGCAACTGCCCTAAAGGAGTCCCGTTACAGCAAGTAGATTCACAGTTGTTAACTCCATACTTCTTCATAGCACTGTTCAGACTCGGACATCTGACCAAAATTTCTCTACTGTACCTAGAGAAATTTATTGAATATTTTTAATTTCTTTACCTCAAGATGTATTTTCCTGTATTTGGAACATGTTTCGGGAATCCTATTGTTCCCATCCTCAGCCTTGTTATGCTTTCCTATTGGTTTTTGGTATTGTATACTGGTATTATTGTGTGTGATTGTTGTGTATCAAGTAAGGCCTTGATAATTCGGAACTTGATAGTCCGGAATCCTCGATAGTCCGGCACTTTTTATCAACAGCAACCGATTTGAAAATATCGCAATGTTTGACTAAATTGCTGACGCTAATTCAGGTGGCGTTTGTGGTCTCTCAGATGTTTCAGTAGGATGACGTAATTTGGCATATTCAGGCACACTGGAATGCATTTTTAACGTCTCTGCGCTCGTGTATCGCATTTATTGGCGCGATCGTGTTTCTTTGAAAATGCTCAGTTGTCCTTGACACAATTGACAATCTCGGCAGAGTTTGTGAGTTGACTACTGTACAGGTCATTGGCACCATTTCGTATTGGTTAGTCGTAAGTGTGTGCTTCTTGTGTTTACACAGTGCGTGCTGTACCGTATTTGAGTTACAGTATTAGTGAACTCCGCTACAGTTACTTACAACTTTGTCAAATTTTGTTGTAGGAACTTGTTTTTGTAGGAAGAACTTGATAATGGTTGCAAAACCGAAAGACTTCGTTCGAGGAAAAAGTGTATATAGCAGGGAAGCAACAAAATTTGACAAAGTTGTGATGACGACTGCTAACATAGAGAAAATAATTGATACAGTTATGTTGTTCTGATTTGTTCAGTGGAGTTCAGTTTTAAGTTGTTGCTTCACAGTTTTGATCACAATGTTTTCTGAACACAAAAACCAGAATCCAGTGCTTCTAATAGAAGAAAACGTGTGACTTTGACAATCTAACAAAAACTTGACATTATAAATAGTTTAAACAGTATTTTATACGGTTTAAGTCACTTTCTATAGTAATGATTTACCTTATTGAAACCGTCCAGTGACTTCAAATTGTAAATTTATGACGCGTTTCGAGTCATATGACCCTTCATCAGATATTATCACTCACAAGGAGATCATCAAACATTAAAATTCACAAAAACACAAAACACACATGTACAATAATAAAACCTATACAAGCGTCCGACACAGTGCACTGCGTGTGGCCCACTGGACTCTGAGCAAACGCGTATCACGCTGTGTGTTATCTCATAATCGATTGTAGCGCGGTGTCATACAGCGGGTTTGATTTGAAATTTAATTTATCGTTAAGTATGCCATCATGAGTAACTGGGTTATTATGTCCACTATAAATTTCAAATTCTTCCCATGCATCCATATAACGACCCTTACTACAATAATGTAAGGGTATTAAATTCGTATTAAAATTCGTGTACGAATGGTTGCAAGTAATTAAATGTCTTGTGAAATTAGATTTTATATTATCTATAGAAACACCTTTATTGATGAAATTATGTGGAGTGTGTTACCGAAACCTTTTAATAAAAGGTCTCCCCATTTGACCAATATAGAAACATTCACAATCATTACAAATCAATTTATATACACCCGTCCTTGACTCTAGTTGTGTGTGAACAGCCTGGCGAACTGAATTCCAAAGGCTATTAATGGTTTTAAAAATGGTGGTGAAACCAAGCCTATTAAAAACAGATGTTAGAATTTTGGGCATTATCTCCGTGCATGTGGTTGAGATGTACTTATTTTTGGTTTTTATATTATTTATTTGTTTTGATTTCTTAGCCTTGTGTTTCCTAAGAATGTTATCCACCATCCGGCAATCATAACCATTAGCAGCAGCAATATGTTTAATTGTATTTAATTCATCATTAAAATTGTTAGCGTCAAGGGGGACACTCAAAAGCCTGTGTACGAAACTGTTATATGCTGCTAATTTTTGCGAATATGGGTGGTGGGAATCTGCATGTATAGTAACATCAGTGGTGGTAGGCTTTCTATATATTCCAAATTTCAGGTTGTTATGCTGTTTAGTTATGGTTAAATCCAAAAAATTTAGTTCATTATTTACTTCGGTTTCCATGGTGAACAGGATATTGTCATTTACAGCATTCAGGGTGTTTTTCAAAGTGCTTAGCTGGCGTGCAGTACCATTGAAAATCAAAAATGTGTCGTCCACATAACGACAATAAAAAATAATGTTATTGGTGAACTTGTGGTTATTAAGAAAGTATTTGTTCTCATAAGAGTTCAAATAAATGTCGGCCAACAAGCCGGACAATGGTGAACCCATAGCAAGTCCGTCTCTTTGAATATAATAACGTCCATTAAAAGTAAAATAATTTTGTTGCAAGATAACTCTCAGTACGCAGATTAATTCGTTTATTGATTGTGCATCTAATTTATTGGATTTGATTAAGTTATTATATAAGATGTCCAAGGTCGGATTTACGGGAATATTAGTATAAAGGTTGGCAATGTCGAAAGATGCGTATGTGGGTTGCAATTGTATATTTCTAACTTTGTTTATAAAATCCATGCTATTAATTATGCTACGATTATTTTGTAGTTGAATATTATCATTTATTAAAGCAACCAATTTCTTAGCCGCCTTAAAACCCGGTGCCGTGGTATAATTAATCAGAGGCCTAATTGGGACATTGTCCTTGTGGATTTTAGGTAGGCCAGTAAGTTTCGGTGCATGGGCATTTATAGGTTTTAAATAGCGTCGCGTATGGTCATCAAACAACTTGGTACAGTTATTAATTGTGTTATTTAAAATTTTTGTAAATGAATCAGTGGGGTCAGTGTTCAGCATGATAATGTTGTTATTGGAAATAAACTCGTCGACTTTACGTGTGTATACATCGTTATCTATGACCGCTAATGTATGTCGCTTATCAGCTCTCGTTATAAGTGCGTTATTATGTATTAGTTTTGCTTTTATTTTCTTAAGAGTTTTGATCTCAGTTCGAGCTCTTAACTGTTGCTGCGTATTCTGAGTATTTGAATTATGAACGTAATACGTTCATTTGACGATTTTAATGATGAATTAAATACAATTAAACATATTGCTGCTGCTAATGGTTATGATTGCCGGATGGTGGATAACATTCTTAGGAAACACAAGGCTAAGAAATCAAAACAAATAAATAATATAAAAACCAAAAATAAGTACATCTCAACCACATACACGGAGATAATGCCCAAAATTCTAACGTCTGTTTTTAATAGGCTTGGTTTCACCACCATTTTTAAAACCATTAATAGCCTTTGGAATTTGGTTCGCCAGGCTGTTCACTCACAACTAGAGTCAAGGACGGGTGTATATAAATTGATTTGTAATGATTGTGAATGTTTCTATATTGGTCAAATTGGGAGACCTTTTATTAAAACGTTTCGGTAACACACTCCACATAATTTCATCAATAAAGGTGTTTCTATAGATAATATAAAATTAATTTCACAAGACATTTAATTACTTGCAACCATTCGTACACGAATTTTAATACGAATTTATTATCCTTACATTATTGTAGTAAGGGTCATTATATGAATGCATGGGAAGAATTTGAAATTTATAGTGGACATAATAACCCAGTTACTCATGATGGCATACTTAACGATAAATTAAATTTCAAATCAAACCCGCTGTATGACACCCCGCTACAATCGATTATGAGATAACACACGGCGTGATACGCGTTTGCTCAGAGTCCAGTGGGCCACACGCAGTGCACTGTGTCGGATGCTTGTATAGGTTTTATTATTGTACATATGTGTGTTTTGTGTTTTTGTGAATTTTAATGTTTGATGATCTTGTGAGTGATAATATCTGATGAAGGGTCATATGACTCGAAACGCGTCATAAATTTACATTTACAATTTGAAGTCACTGGGCGGTTTCAATAAGGTAAATCATTATTATAAATAGGTTAGAAAAGGGAGAAAACAGGAATGTAATTATGGAAAAATTTAATATTGGATCCTCAACCTTATATGATGTAAAAAAACAAGTAAGAAAAACTTCAAAAATTTTTGGCTCAAGCAGATACAAAAAAAAGCTACTGACAATTGTCAAACATTAAAAAAGCCTAAGCTTGACCAGTTGGATAATGCATTGTACACCTGGTTCTCAGCAAAACGTTCTGAAGAAAAACCTATAACAGGTCCAATGGTAATTGAAAAAACCAAACAGTTTTAGCAGCGATTTGAACGTAAAAGAAGGAGACTGTAAATTTTCACGAGGTTGGTTGCACAACTTTAAAACTCGTCATGGGATATGCAAATTAGATTTTTCAGGGGAGTCTAAATCTGCTGATGAGGCTGCAGCAAATGAATTTAAAGTTATGTTTGAATGGACGCTCAGCTCTTTAAAAATTTGTTTTTTGAACAGTTTGTTCTTGGAGTTAAACAAAACTTCAAAAAACTTGGTTTGCCTGAAAACACACAGGCTGTTCTGTTAGTAGATAATTGTAGAGCCCATCCTTCTGCTAGTGAGTTAAAGTAAGCAAATATAACAGTGAAATACCTCCCTCCAAACGTTACCCCTTTGATTCAGCCTAAGGATCAAGGAGTAATTCAAAATTTAAGTGCTAATAGAGAGTTTCATTTATTCAAGGACTCATAAACTCAGACTGTAGTGTAAAACACTTTCAATCAACTTTTAACATGAAAGATGCTATTTTTGCAGCTGCTGTTGTTTGGCAAGAAGTAAAATACGATATGTTAATAAAAGCATGGAGAAAGTTATGGCCAGCTGTGATGAACAATCCCCTTAGTGAACATAATGAACTAGATGACCTAGATGATCCTGAAAGTCAGTTGCTGGAGACTGTTAAAAATCCTGCAGAAGGCTGTTCATCATTGTCAAAAATGTCTGATGAAGAAGTGTTTGACTGGCTAGATGTTGATAGGGACGAACGTACTGTGGAGGAGATAAATGATGAAACGATCATTCAAAGTATGTTAAATCCTCAAACAGTTCAAGAAGTGGAAAGTGATGAGGAAGATGAGGGTAGTGGATCAAATAACGTTACTTGGCGCAAGGCAACCGATGTAATACACACTTTTATAAAATTTGTGGAGGCAAATAAACATTACAACATGGCTGAAGTTATGAATCTTCATATAATCCACAATGACTTTTTAAAAACAAAAGAACTAACAACAAAAGACAAGTTGATATAAGATCATTTTTTTAACAAACCTCAAGTACGACAACCAACGTGGCATCGACCTCCATGGACAATCACTAACACTCACCCTAACATGGACGAATTATTGATTTTGATTTAAATGTTTAATTTTTAAGAAAAAGGTTACTGTTGTAATTGAACATGGTCCTATGTAATTTAAATAATAAATTTACCTATGTAACTGCACAATAACAGGTGTACTGTACCGTTGTCCCTTGTTTTATCATATTTAATCTAAACACCTTGATAGTCTGGAAAATTTGATAATCCGGCACACTCTCGGTCCGACCATGCCGGATTATCAAGGTCCTACTGTATTAACTTTTTGAGTGTTTTCGATATTGAGTACTTCGAAAATTGTGTCATGTTTTGTATTGATTTGTGTATTAGTTTGTTTAGTTTTGTGTTTGTATGTTTATGAATAGGCTATAACATCGTGAGGTAAAGAAATTATAAATTATATATGCATCAAGAAACGTAGCAAAAAGTGTTTGAAATATGTGTGTGTGTGTGTGTGTGTGTGTGTGTGTGCGCGCGCGTGAACGTGCGATCAATTTGAACAGTTGCAGTAAATGTTTACAGTTTGTTAAAACAGCCGTATTTCATTGGGAAAATTAATAATTTATTTTTTATTTTAGGGTAGATATTTTATTTATACAGTAGACTCTCGACTATCCAGCCTATTTTTGACCTACGTGCCATGTGCAAAACACAAGTTGCGACATGGAAAGCGTGAATTCCCCCCTCCTGCTCTTCAATTTAGATGTCATAAGGTGGTTGGCCAAAACATGGGAAGAGATTCCAAACATATCACTTGGAAGGTCTTGGAAAATTCTTTTGAACCATGAAGGTGGACATTTCAACCTTGAACCCATGTGTGAAACTGAAGTGGAAGATGAAAACGATAAACTTGTTTTGTTGCTAGAAAAAGTACTGGGGTGTGACGATGTCAATGCAGAGGACATTAGTGAGAAAGGATGGCAAACGACGAAGTTGATGAAATAACAGATAAAGATAGTGTGGAAATTTTGACACTGGAAGATGAAAAAGAAGAAGAGGAGGAGGAGGCATCTTTAGATGACAGGAAAAATCTCATCCCACATTCAGAAGTGTTCAAGACGATTGAGGCAGTGCTGGAGTACATTAGTCGCAGGAGGAAGCGACGCCAGTTGATAACATCTGGTCGTGTAAGTGGAGGGGCATTGCGTCGCGGAAGAGGGGTAAATTGGATAAGCAGTCATCTATCAAGGGATTTTTCAATTAAGAATTAAGCCTACGTTTTACGTTAATGTTTTGTTTATTTTAAAATTGTATGTATTCATACTGTACAGTGTACATCATTTTATGTTTCCTGCAATTAAGTTAGGCATTATAAAATTTATCTTAAAATGTGTATACAATATTTTTATTCTTGGACTTCCTTTTTCTGTAATAAATTTTTAAACGTACAGTACAGTACATAACAAACATTTATAAAGTACTGGACTATACTAAGACGTCAGAAAATATGAATAAGAGTGGGTTTTGGTATAAAAAGTGTGATTTTAATGGTATGGGTGGGACAGGAAGTGAATAATTATAGAACTCTGGCCTATCAAGCTTTTTTGTTATCCGGCCTGCCCTTCCAGCACATTAGACCGGATAGTCGGGAGTCTACTGTATTTATATTTATTTTGTTACAGCATTTGGAAGACATCACTACAATTATAAAGGACGAAATTCTTTTAGAAGAAGTGGAAAAAGAAATGAATACACAAGAGGTAAAGTTTTTTTTTTTTTTAATATACAATCAGCCTTCCATTGAAGGCGGTCACTTTATTAACAAAATATTTTTGAAGTTGAACATTTATAGTTGAAAATTATATTCAGTCGTAGCCTTTCCGGTGCTCTGTGTGTGTATACACACGAATTTTTATGTCAATATGATGATGCTCTGGATGTGGTAAGTCGCACGTCGTTTTAAATTGGTAAAGTGCTGAGAATGGTTTAGTACGCTTATAGCTGTGATACACGGAACAAGCATTGTGCGTACAAGATCAACGAAGTGTCTTTAGTTATGAGTCAGCTGTTGAAACAAAGACAGTTCATTCAGTGTGTCTGGTGTCATGTAGAAACTGAGATAAAGTTGAGATAATTCGCAGATGAGTTTTTGTAAACGCTGCCATTAAGTGATACGTATATTTGTTGTTGTGGCGTGTGCCTTTTAGTTACATCTGGAGTTGACAGTTGAGTGTTGCTCAGGTTGTATAATCTTTGGCGTTAGCGATAAATGTAATTGTTGTTGTGGTGAGTTTATTTTTTATCTACATTTGCTAATTGACAGTTGAGTGTTTTGAGATTGTGTAATCTTTGCAGTAAATGACATGTATAATTGTTATTGGGGCCATTTTGTAAATGGTAGAGTGCTCCATGCATATATATACACACACTGCTGCTGAAAATATGGCACACGGGCAAAGCATAAGCGCTCACACGTGTTGGCAGCGAAATGGTTAAAACATGGAGACACCGGAGATGTCTTGCATTGGTGCTGTCACCCAACAAGTTGAGTGCTAGTTGATTGGGATTGGTGATTCAATTTCAGTTGTTAGTTTATACAATACAATTGAATTTCCTTTACCAGTGAAACACTTGAATGTTGTCTTCTACACTTTTGTTCCTTGTGAGCAATGGGTAGGTTGATGATTGTTGTCAACATGTAATATGAATATATTCAATAATTGAATGAACGAATCGAGTTTTTTTTTACTCGATCTTTTTTTGGCATTTGTCTTTCTGTCTGTTTGGGTATGTCTCACGATTACTTTTCAACACATCAAATGATTTTTGTAAACCTTGGCCTGTGTGTCTGTAACTCTACCATACAGAACCCTATTGTTTTTTACACTGATTCCGCAAAATGTAGGTGGGAGACGTGATTTAGGGTACATGTTACTAAGAAATTCAACTCTCATTTCTTGTTAACTAACCAAATTTTATTTAACTTCTGTTTAGTATTCTCCTTTTATATATAACATAATGATATTACTTCTTTCTTGAATAACTTTCGGAATTGGAATCCGACAGATTTTAATATTGAGGCATATACCCCATTTAACAAAGACACTCAAAAGTTGACATTACTTCTCTTATTCTTAAAGTAAATAGTTACTTAAATTCTATAAAAACAAAGCAGCATTTGCTCCCACACACTCTTTCACGCTTTTTTACCCCTGTTATTTAGATTTACTGCTTTTAATTGATTATAATTTTTGTTAGTTGATTTTGAAATGATTACTTCCTGGAGTTGTATCCATGATGACCACGTGTTGAATTTAGTTCATTTTTGTTCACTTTTTTGTCCGAATCGTTTTCACTGTTTGAACCTTTAACGTGTATATTGATTAACTTTTCACTGTTTAAATTTTGCACTGTTTACGGTTTTTAAATTTACATTTCTACACTAAAAATATTTCTTTCGGCTCGTGAGCCCAATATTCAGCCGGCCGGCTCTAGGGATGGATCACGACAATGCAGTTCTCTCAGCGTCTACATAAAGCCATGCCTTCTTGATACATGGCAACTTGGTACGGGATTCGCTGATACGATCACGTGACAGGTTAATTGGTTACATTTCAGTTTCCTTTCTGGGAGCGAGTCTGGCCAATGTATCATAGTCCAAAGGCTCGCTAAAAAATTCGTGCTTTTTACCAACGGAGGCGCAATCATCCGCGCACATGTTCACAGTCCAACGTATCAGGAAACAGTGCTTATTGCAGGGCGCTGACAAAATGTGCGACTTGTGCCCCGACAAAGAATGCTTATTGTTCAAAACTGAGGTCCTGTTTGGGTAAACCTTGTATTACATTTATAATTGCAATAAAGAAAACCCCTCAGATCTGTCCCGTTACAGGGTGAAAATTTAGAAAGAAATCACAAAAGTGTGTGGAATATTGAATTAAAGAGAACTTTAACCATTATGAATTTAGCTTCATTTTTAAAAATTCAAAATTTTGGGATGCCAGGGTCCCAAAAGTGAAGGAAAATTCTGATAAAATAGCAAAAATTCAAAGGGATTATTGGGCATATGGCATGTGGGATATCAAAGAGAATATTAACTAAAATCTGAATGTAGTGGTGAGCTATAGAAATTTCAATATTTTGGAATGCAAATTTTTAACACAGCAGCCTAGAATGGAATAAAAAATTATTGAAATCCGGCCATGGTCAGACTAAAGAATATTTTAACACAAATTAGATGTTTAAAATTTTCAGCCTGTATTGTGTGCTTACTATACAGTTGTTACATTTCTGAACAAAAAATAGGGTATTTTTAATTTTGAAAGTTGTTAGTGGTTATAATCACTATTGTCGTTCCATTGTTAAGCAGCAGGGAAATGGGCAGTAGTTGGTAAAACTAATTGGAGGAATGAAGCGCCTAACCAATACACAAGTTATACACCTCTCAAAAACAGTGGGAGCTTAGTATATTATCTGAAATGAAGACAGATAAACCTGTTTGAAATGATATGCTGTCAAATCCTTATATATAGTGGCATTTCTCCTGTGTGTATAGTTTGCTACAATCAACAAAATGAGCTATCACATGACTAAAAACCATAATGGCTGCCACACAGTCAACTCTATGTGGGTCACTCTTTATATACAAAACAATCATAAAACCTGTTTAGACATGTGAGAGACAACGATGGGACATGCAACAACACTAATAAGCTTCCTGAGCTGCAGAACTTGCCCACTACTTTGAACAAAGTACATTTATTACTGAATGAACTTCATCATTTTTGATTAGCAGAAAATCCTGATTACCATATTTTTTGGAACAAAATTAACACTGTTGCACACCCCTATAGAAAAATTATTCCAATTAGAGCTTTGAAGCTTCACAGCTCATCGTCAGATCGGAAATAACAATAATATGACTAGACACCTTCTTTATACCCACTTGCCCTACCACTATCATACACATTTTCATAAACAAGCTATAAGTTAAATGTCCTTTCTGGCTATTATTAAGTAGCGAGTTCAGTCAGCCATGTTGGTACTTTTACATTTCTTTATAATACATTCTGTGTTGTGTGTTTTTGTGTACATTCTTGTTTAATACCTAACGTTTTAAATCCTTTCTCATTTAGTTTTAGTATTCATTAAATTTTCTAACCCTTTCTCTTTCTTTCAATATTTCTAACTCCTCTCTAAGCCTTCTTTTAACTGTGTTACTCACTACTTTCAAAATATCATAGTCTTCTAAAGGATTAACAAACTTATGGTTCTCTTCTATGAAGTGTCTTGCATATAATGAATTTGTTGTTCTGTTACCTTCTCCACATTTGTGGTTAGATAACCTGCATTCGAATTTCCATCCTGTCTCACCTAGGTACACTTTGTTGCATTATTTACATTTTAATTTATAAACTCCGCGTCTGTAAGATGGAATTTTTTTCTATGTTTATTTCTTATCTTATCAAATACTGTTTCACGTTTTTTAATATATCTACTCGTATTTTTTAAAACGTATAATTTTTCTGGTATGTGATCCTACATATGTCAGTGACCATGCATAATTCTTTTGTTTTGGTTCATTTTTAGCTTTTTGCATGTTAATACTTTCCATAACTTTATCCACTATGTTGGTGTTATAGTTATTGTTCTTTACAATTCCCTTTATCTTTTTATCTCCCTATCTTCTGTTTCTGTTTCTTTCAAGCACCTGTAAGCTCTATAACAAAATGAATTGATTGCCGCCATTTTATTTGTCGTACTTCATTTCAGATAATATACTGAGTTCCTAATGTTTTTGTAAAATGTATAACTTGTGTATTGTCTAGGCGCTTCATTCCTCCAATTAGTTGTACTGACTACTGCCCATTTCCCTACTGCTTAACAATGGACCGACAATCTCTTTGTAGATGCCCAGGTTCCCCATATCTAAAAAGCTTCGGTCTACCATACTTTCTACCTTCATACTGTGGTGCCGAACTTTTAAGACTCTGTCTCTTATTCTTTCTTTTAATCATTTGTGTTGTCGCAATCTGTTAGTGTGCGCACTTTATGATTCGCCCAACCAGACACTGAGTTGGCGGCCTCAAACTGTACAGCATAGACAAGCGCATCCACTCTATTCTGGTATATTACCATTGTAACAGTTGTTGTAGTTCACTATCTCTGACACCATCAGTAAATATCTGTATCACCATTGTCATTCAGAAATTCTCTCCTGCTCTATGATAGGCCAGTCTAACTAGTAAGTCAATACTTGCTTCAAACTGTTCTGCATAAGAGTTCTGGCTGTAAGATGACACTTTCTGTAGTAGTTCTAAGGCAGATACTTGAAAGCAAGAATAAGTGAAACCAATAATATGTGCTTGCGACTTCAAATTGCCGAAGATATGTTGTCCAGTAGTGCTTCCGTCAAATGTTGGGCCCTTGATATGAATAGGCATGACTGCAGTCAAAGTAACTCTCTCTGTTACCTTATTTTCTGTATTTTTTTGGACTTTACCTTTTTTGGTACAATCTATTGAGCAATTTGATTTGAGACACAGGGTTGTTTTTTACTTCCATGTTCCTTAAGGAAATGGAAGTATGGTGATGGCAAAAAAAATTGTGTTCGAGATTATTGCAGATTCTGATTGTACTACACTCAAAACATGAAAAAGTCATTTTTCGAAAAGTGTGTGTGTGTGTAGATTTTTTTTTCTATGGCAAACGATAACAGCCGCAAAATTAAACAGAATCAAATAATTTTTTGCATACAGCCCTGATTTGTAGAGTACTCAAGACCTATTGTTTTTGGTGAAGATCGGTTAAGGGAAAGGGGTAGTTGACCTGCAACTTTTTTTTTAATCAAGGGTAATTATTTTCTATGGCAAACGATAACAGCCGCAAATTCATACATAATCAAATTCTGTTTTGCATACAGCCCTGAATTGTAGAGTTCTCAAGACCTTTTGTTTTTGGTGAAGATCGGTTAAGGGAAGGGGGTAGTTTACCTGCAACATTTTTTGTTTTAACAAGCGTATTTTCTATGGCAAACGATAACAGCCGTAAATTCAAACAGAATCAAATGATTATTTGCATACTGACCTGAATTGTAGAGTTCTCAAGACCTTTTGTTTTTGGTGAAGATCGGTTATGGGAAAGGGGTAGTTTACCAGCAACGTTTTATGTTTTAACAAGGGTATATTCTATGGCAAACGATAACTGCCGCAAATTCGTCAATCAAATAAATTTTTGCATGCAACTCTGAATTGTAGAGTTTTCAAGGCCTATTGTTTTTGGTGAAGATCGGTTAAGGGAAAGGGGTAGTTTACCTGCCACGTTTTTTTGTTTTAACAAGGGTATTTTCTATGGCAAACGATAGCAGTCGGAAATTCAAACAGAATCAAATACTTTTTTGCATTACAGCCCTGAATTGTAGAGTTCTCAAGACCTATTGTTTTTGTTGAAGATCGGGTTAGGGAAAGGGGTAGTTTACCTGCAACGTTTTATGTTTTAACAAGGGTAATTTTTTCTATGACGAACGATAACTGATGTAAATTCAAACAGAATCAACTACTCTTTTGCATACCTTTTTGAATTATAAAGATCTCAAGGTCTGTTGATTTTGTTGAAGATCGGTTAAGGGAGAGAGGTAGTTTACCTGCAACGTTTTATATTTTAACAAGGGTATTTCTTATGGCAAACGATAAGAGTCGCAAATTCAAACAGAATCAAATAATTTTTTGCATACAGCCCTGAATTGTAGAGTCCTCAAGACCTATTGTTTTTGGTGAAGATCGGTTAAGGGAAAGGGGTAGTTTACCTGCAACGTTTTTTATTGGGGTAATTTTTTTCTATGGCAAACCATAACAGCTGCAAATTCAAACAGAATCAAATGATTATTTGCATACTGACCTGAATTGTAGAGTTCTCAAGACGTTTTGTTTTTGGTGAAGATCGGTTATGGGAAAGGGGTAGTTTACCAGCAACGTTTTATGTTTTAACAAGGGTATTTTCTATGGCAAACGATAACTGCCGCAAATTCGTCAATCAAATAAATTTTTGCATGCAACTCTGAATTGTAGAGTTTTCAAGGCCTATTGTTTCTGGTGAAGATCGGTTAAGGGAAAGGGGTAGTTTACCTGCCACGTTTTTTTGTTTTAACAAGGGTATTTTCTATGGCAAACGATAACAGCCGGAAATTCAAACAGAATCAAATAATTTTTTGCATACAGCCCTGAATTGTAAGTACTCAAGACCTATTGTTTTTGGTGAAGATCGGTTAAGGGAAAGGGGTAGTTTACCTGCAACGTTTTTAATTGGGGTAATTTTTTTCTATGGCAAACCATAACAGCTGCAAATTCAAACAGAATCAAATGATTATTTGCATACTGACCTGAATTGTAGAGTTCTCAAGACCTTTTGTTTTTGGTGAAGATCGGTTATGGGAAAGGAGTAGTTTACCAGCAACGTTTTATGTTTTAACAAGGGTATTTTCTATGGCAAACGATAACTGCCGCAAATTCATCAATCAAATAAGTTTTTGCATGCAACTGTGAATTGTAGAGTTTTCAAGGCCTATTGTTTTTGGTGAAGATCGGTTAAGGGAAAGGGGTAGTTTACCTGCCACGTTTTTTTGTTTTAACAAGGGTATTTTCTATGGCAAACGATAACAGCCGGAAATTCAAACAGAATCAAATACTTTTTTTAATTACAGCCCTGAATTGTAGAGTTCTCAAGACCTATTGTTTTTGTTGAAGATCGGGTTAGGGAAAGGGGTAGTTTATCTGCAACGTTTTATGTTTTAACAAGGGTATTTCTTATGGCAAACGATAAGAGTCGCAAATTCAAACAGAATCAAATAATTTTTTGCATACAGCCCTGAATTGTAGAGTACTCAAGACCTATTGTTTTTGGTGAAGATCGGTTAAGGGAAAGGGGTAGTTTACCTGCAACGTTTTTTATTGGGGTAATTTGTTTCTATGGCAAACGATAACAGCCGCAAATTCAAACAGAATCAAATAATATTTTGCATACAGCCCTGTATGGTAGAGTTCTCAAGACCTATTGGTTTTGGTGAAGATCGGTTAAGGGAAAGGGGAAGTTTACCTGCAACATTTTATGTTTTAACAAGGGTAATTGTTTATATGACGAACGATAACTGCCGCAAATTCAAACAGAATCGACTACGTTTTTGCATACCTATTTGAATTAAAGAGAACTCAAGGTTTGTTGATTTTGTTGAAGATCGGTTAAGGGAAAGGGATAGTTTACCAGCAACATTGTATGTTTTAAGAAGGGTAATTTTTTGTGGCGAAAGATAACTGCCGTAAATTCAAAGAGAATCAAATGATTTTTTGCGTAAGTTCCTGAATTGTAGAGAACGCAATTTTTTGTGAAGATCGGTTAAGGGAAAGGGGTAGTTTACCTGCTACATTTTATGTTGTAACAAGAGAAATGTTTTCTTGTCGAACAATAACTGCCCCACATTCAAACAGAATCAAATATTTTTTTGCATGCTTCCCTGAATTGTAGAGGACTGAAGGTCTATTGATTTTGGTGAAGATCGGTTAAGAGAAAGGGGTAGTTTACCTGCAATGTTTTATGTTTTGACAAGAGTAAAGTACTTAATTTTGATAAATAATGTATCCTAATAAGAAGCTCGTAATAATCCACTGTAGAAACGTAGATGAAATATTTATAAATGAAGATGTTAGGTGAATGGGGTGGGGGTAATTTTCTATTAATGAAAATTATAGTTGTTGGGGAGGGGAGAATTTTTTATGTGTACTACATTATCGGCACCAAAGAAGTAGTTCTTTATTAAAATTCCTTCCCGGGCTGTTTAGCCGTAGTCCAATGTTTTCTGCAAAACCAGACTTTTCGGGAGTCCATCGACTGCCATCATCAGCGAAAATCGAGTGCAAAAACGTGAGGTGGTATACGTTAGTGACCACAGTACCGTGGTTAAAGCTGAAGCAATAAGTAGAAAGAAGTAGTTTCTATGGTAATATTTCATTTTGAATATGATTTTAAATATAAATCTTAGAACATGGAAGTCATGTATGGTTCTCCATACCGATAATTAATTGACTGTTCAGCTTCTATTTTAATCTGTTATTTTACATTTGCAGTCCACTTCTCTACTACAGATAATCTTACCTCTTGCCCACTGAAATCACCATGTAATTCACCCACACCTCCACATAGTAGTACCCAACTCTGCAGCAGTATTCTCCTGCAAATTCCTTTGTTCCTATATCAGTGCTTTTATGTATTCTGTTTCTTGCTGATGTTCTTCTTTTTGTCATTATATCTAAGCCAGGATGCTTTTAATGAACTAAATGAATAAGTATTACCTTCTTAGTCCGTCCTGTGGCTTCCTCATATAAATCTTAAAGATGTAAAAACGTGTTTCAGAACTTATGTTCCATCATCAGGTGCGTTTCACTCGTTTGAGGTCGTCAACACATTAAGACAAACACATATTTTAAACACAAAAAACTAATTAACAATAGCGCGCGTAGTTCACGGTGCACACCATATGGTGTAATATCTATACTGCCCTCTGTTGTCATTGTTGTCTGAGCGCTATCTGTGATGCGGGGTTCAGGCGTTCAGAGAATTGCAATGCTATATCATACAATGTGTTGGAATGAAAATTCAGCTGGTCGTTTAACAAATGCTTGAGATACAATTTATACGCCTTATACACTTCAAACTCCTCGGCAGCACTCATGTACCAGCCTTACTTGCAAACATGTATGGGTATAAGATTTGTAGCAAAATCTGTGTAATTGTGGGTACTATTACATTCAAACTGCCGCATTGAATGTAACAATGTGTGGCAGTTACGTTAAAATTAAATTTTTTATACATTTCAAAAAACAAGCAGTTTTACAAAAAAAGTAGTCCGTTCCTCGGTGTGGAACTGTTCGTAAGATGATCACACTCAAAATGTTAAGTATAGTGGAATGCTATGTAAGGATGTGTAGCCATGTTTGTAGTATGCATGTGTGAGGGTACAAAATTATGTTATTGGATATTGTAACAAGACGTATGAGCCCAATATTTAAGTAACAAAATATTAACACATGTCATAATTGAGTCAACTAGACACACCAAGTATTTAATCTGGAAATGCCAAGAATGAAACTACATGAGCAACTCATCAAGAAGAATAAACTCACAATGCAGGAGTTAATAAAATGTAATGGTAATAAACAATAATGATAACATATAAGAAGAAAGAAGATACAGTAAACAGTGATTATACCACAAGAACCAATAACCCAATAGATTCGGTCAGTAAGGAACAAACAAAAACAAGGAAGAAACATACTACAAGAAAGACACATAACAACCATGGCATAAAATATAGATTCCAAGAGCCAGTCAACTATAGATTAACATCTTACCCATATAAATACTAACTGAAGAACTTAAAGATTGAAAATAAAACAATAACTGACTGACTTAGATGACCCATATATAACTAATAATATTGTAAATGAGTAGGGCATCCTATATTAGACAAAAGAGTGGAAGTAACAATAATGTTAACATAAAAGAAGCTGTAAATAAAAGCATAATGACATATTATGCACAGCATCAATGTAATATAGAAGAGAATTAAAATTGTCTCATAATTATAATAATTGTTAGTCAAGTAATCAAAAAATCATGTAAGATAAGAAAAAAGAACTAAATAATGAATTACCAGTTGTCATTAATAACATTAGACTTGAAAAAACAAGGTTAAAAAATGTAAATTTGCATCAACTCAATACACCCATTGTTGTTGCAAATAAGAACACCACATAACCTAGATACAGGTACTTTCCACCTAATTTCATATTTCGTAGTAGACAAAACATGTCTAAACTGAAATATTTTGTACCCCAAATCAAGTAGAAGTAATAAGGTTTCTACCAATACCAATGTCAGATACCAAGAGTAATCTTTATCTAAGAATTCAAGTAAACAAATTTGAACAAAAACAGCCAAAATGAGATTCACCATGTGAAACATAGACAAAACCATATTGTAATGTTAGATAGGAATAACAGAAGGATAGCTATGTAATAAGTAAGATATAATATCACTATTATAATAGTATAAAAGAATTATAATCAGTGACATAATATGTTATAAGAATAAGTAAGCACACCTGTCATATGACACCAGATGTAACTACTATTATCCAATGCTATATGCTAAGGAACAGACTAGGTGTTAAAAACACAAGACTGACTATCAATATACTACTACTAATAAACTATTCTAAACTAAATAATGGCCTGAAAAGACTAACACAATCCCAAATAAGAGTTAAAATAAATGTACACTATAGTGCCATATAGAGGTCATATTAATGACCAAAATACCAAGGAATAGCAATATATTCCAACAAACAAAGATAAACAGTAGTTGTAACAACTCAATGTTTACAACTGGGGCAATACAGAAGTTACCCAGATACCTTTTATTATACATAATTTGTAAATACAATTAATAGACTCTTAGGCTAAATCAATGGTAGGATAAGAATTATATTTTGTCAATAGATATAAGTAACCAATAAGTGAGAAGTGTTGAAGGACTTGGAAGGCATGCTCCCAAGGAGATATGATTGCCATTAAATAGTTTTAATTCATTAATAAATCAAATTTGTAGTGAATAGTGTAATGTGATAATCTCAAACATTAACTCCCTTAATAATGAAAGAAAGCACACCATGAGTAGACTCTAAATGAAGAGCCAAATGTTACCAATACAGTGATGAGCTTAGATTTAAATTCTATGCTATAATAAGAAAGTTATTACAATTATAAAATATTTGTGCCAATTCGAGCAAATGTTTATACTCTCAAACCCAGCTCCCCACGCTAATAACAACAATTAAAATATTGCGCGAAGGGGGTATGTGCATCAAATTAAAGATCGTCAACCAATCAAATCCGAGAAATTAGCCAATTTTACAACGATCGCAAAACGGAACGGCAGATTTTGATGCCATTTCGAGACACTTTTTAATCAACCTTAGAGGAGAGCAGACGGCTACTCGACACAATGAAATCAACTGTTTATATAATTTGTGCGCGTCACCAATGTCAACAAAGCAACATAACCTAAACTTGTGCAAACATAATTACACTATTATTGAAGATGTTTTAAGTGTAACCGTGCGTTAATAAGGATTGCTAAGTGTATAATCCATAGCTATTCCGGGATTTAAAAGGGAGTACAGTGATTTTCTCAAAATTAGTTAAGAATTTTAAAAAGACGATATAATCGAACAACATTCTAATAATGTGTATAAAATAATGTATGTAGGTCATTGCACCTTATTAATATCATTCAGTCATCAGTACTAATGATAATTTCTCAATTTTATTTTAAATATTTCAGTATTAAGAATTTTGCAAACATTAATCATTTATTATGTATGAATACTGAGTGTGATATAACCACACCTGATTGAAGTTGTTGTTTAATAAACCTACATCAAATTAACAAGCATTCATAAGGGATTGAGAATTGTTGACTGTCTGTAGCAATTAACGAAAGTTAATGAAAAATGCAAATGCTATTTATGTTTTGTAATTTAGGAAGAGTCTACTACTACTACTATTTAAATATTTCTGTCTATTATGAATAAGAAGCTAATGTTGTTAAGCTATATAATTACTTACAACTAAACATTTACCTTTTACAGAGTCAAATGATCATTCAGATGTTTCATTCAACAACACTGTTTCGAAATATTATTTTAGTGTTCACATTTTAAATATTTTATCAAGAGTTCTTTTAACGTTAACAAACGTTCATTAAATCATTTATTGTCGGTTGACTAATAAACTAAACCTAATATGCCCAAAGCAGGTATGTTTATAAGTTTATATGTTAAATATTAAGAGACGATTGAGTTGTAATCATCCTCAAACTGCCTGATAACGGTAGAGTAAGAGTTCTAGTAAATTATTTGGTATTCTGTAAGCTAAAAGCAGTGCTGTAACGAGGGCGTGGCGAAAAAGGCGCCCGCCACGGGCGCAACTGGGTTTGGGGCGCAAAACAAATGATACCGACCCGGTTGAGAGTTGCACGTGGTTTTTATTTTACTTGACCATTCTACTCTACATGAATCATTGAATCAGCACCGACTGTCACCGGCCGTTTTTCGTCTCCTGACCAATTAGACAGAGACACATATTATTGCGCGCGCATCACACACCCTCTCTTACACTCCTAGCCCGCATTCACATGAGGCGAAAAGCTCAGCTCAGCCAATCAGAACATCAGGAGAAATCAGGTGACATTGATACTCATGTGTGAATGCAGGCTCATACAAGAACGATCTATACTGTGTAGTGTGTAAGCAAGGCACTACAGTCTTTGTTGGTCGTTCCTCGTTCATAAGATGAACTGTGTTGTTGCTTTGTCGTAATTATTTTTATTTATTTTCTCTCTTTTGTGGAACAAAACATACTGGAAAAGAAATATAATTTTATTTATATACAACATACTGGCATACTGACTAAGTAAGTACTGTAAATATTATTTATTATTATTATTATTTACTAAATAATTATATTAATAAAAACACAAATTTTAATTAAAAAACACTTCTAGGGTAAAATGCCACCAAAAAAACCGTCCGGTGCACAGTTTAAAAAAATAAGAGAACAGAAGATTGAAAATATAAAGAAAAATATAACTCCGATTGATATTTTTCTTAAATAATCATCCACACCTGTAGTTCATTCAAGCTTAACAACTGATTTAAATCTGCCTTCTACAAGTAGTCATGTTTCATATGAAATTGAAACAGAAGAGAAAAGTACAATTGAACATCAAAACCAGGAAATCGAGAAGCAATGTAGATGTAATGATGATAATTATATGGTTGATGTTA
This sequence comes from Magicicada septendecula, assembly GCA_034769895.1. Classification (NCBI taxonomy): domain Eukaryota; kingdom Metazoa; phylum Arthropoda; class Insecta; order Hemiptera; family Cicadidae; genus Magicicada; species Magicicada septendecula. The sequence continues at coordinate 454,024,301 of CM068373.1, forward strand.
AATTAGAAAATATTGATAATAATGCAAAAATAATAGATTTCAATGATTCCACAACATGGCACTTAACTAATAGTAACATACAAATATTTGTTCAACATGGACCAGAGTTGTGCGATAATTTAAGTGTTTATCCTGATAGAGAAAATAGGCATTTTGATAAAAAATGGTTTGTAAAAACCATGTCAAACGGAGAACAAGTACTCAGAAATTGGTTGATATATTGAGCCGCTATATTGACATCCTCCCCTCAATTACCAACTTCCCCCACCATCGAGTATCAAGAAAATCGAATTGACTTGACAACGCTTTACATTATTCCAAATTTCATGATTTTAACTTTCTTAATATATATATATATATATATATATATATATATTTCTATAGCTTACCTGGACGACCAGCTCACCAGTTTAGAACTAGGAGGAAGTCTCCTAGAGGAAGAAAACCATCGTGCTGGGGAACCATTAGGGTAATTAATTAATGCAGTGACCTCAATTTCCAAAACTCAACAATCAACATTTATTGGTTCTTATTTCCCCTTTAAAATATGTTTACAATGAAAGCTTAAGGGTTTTACTCTTTTTTCAAAAACTGTTGTTTATAAAATTATTTCAAAACATTATTTATCTCAGTTTCACTGTTAATTTAATGATTTTTAGTTATTTAGAAATTTTCAGATATATAAACATTATTTCATTCCGTTCTACAATTAATTTAAACACTGTTAATACTGAAATTTTCACTAACGTAAAACATTATTTCATACTATGTTGCAAATAATTTAATCACTGTAACATATTCTGAAATTTTCACAAATTCAAAAAATTATTTCATACGGTATTACTATTACTTTAATGTCAATTACATTATTTTATTCCATTTTACAATTAATTTAAGAGCTGTTACTTTATTTTAAAAATTTTAGAAATTCAAAACATTTCAATCCATTACACTATTAATTTAATCATCATTAGTTATTTAGAAATTTTGTAGTTATTCAACATAAGTGCAACACATGTGATGTAAAGTTCAGTACCTGTCATGACAATGCTTCATGTAATTCAGAATATATTAAATTGGGAAAACGTTATTAAGTTCCATTAAATTCATTTATATGAAAAATTAACATTGACTTTAAATTCCAAAAACATATAGTTATTCAGCATAAGTGCAACACATGTGATGTAAAGTTCAGTACCTGGCATGACAATGGTTATACACTCAATACGTACGACTACATGATTTCCTTTTTTAAGACTTACATACACTTCACAATTTACACACAAGACAGTTACATGGACAACACTGATAAATAACTGAGAGATTTCCTCAGGGAAAATAAAGGAACGATGCATGACTCATTCTTGTAATGCTGAGAAGTGCCTTCACACAGTATAGTTTAAGTAAATGGCAATTCACCAGCTGTAGCTTAACACATTTCATTTTTATATTATTTTCTTTTTTTTGTTTTTCATTTATAATTGCAGTTTGCATATAATGTATCACTATCACCTACTAATTATACTTGTAAGGAGCTGTCCTCACTATAAAAAAATTATTTCAGATGCCAGACTTGTTCAACTGTATTTTGAAAGAAAAACTATTGTTCAGATATAAATTCGTTATCATTAAAATAAACTGGGATTGCAGGATATTAAGTAATGTAAAGATGATTAAGCAAATGTCTTTTTTTTTTATATGTTAAGTCAGCTTGCCATGTCATTACTTGACCAGAGTATCAAGTGGTACAGATGGTACAGATATGCACACCAAGAAATTAAGTTAATTCTCCATTTAACCGAAGTAACACTGTCCACTGTCTAGAATTATTGCTTTGATCATTATAATAAAAATTTACTTGCACAGCATACACCAGAAAAGTTTATCAGAGACATACCTTTCATTTTGGCCGGAGCACGCACGTTACATACGTACGCGTTCCTTTATTTTCTTCACATTTCATTTTTTTTTTCCTGATCATTTGGGTCACGGTTGAGCGAGTCGGAGACACCCTAGGGCACACCTTGGCTCTTAGCCAGCCATGGTAAATAATTTACGCCCGGTATTACAAAAAGAACAATTAAATTTACTTTGATCACAAGCAGCACAAAACATGTGTCGCTCCCCTGCAGGCGGAAAGAACCAGCGCGATCCCGTCCGCTCTCTCAACAACAACCCTACCACTTAGCGGGACAGGGGGGGAAATTAAGTTACCAGTCTCTCTACAAGATCGTGCGAGCGCCTCTGTACACATCGCGACAATACAGTAAATAGCTAAGTCTGATACTGCCTGTTAACATACTAATTTTATAGCCGTAATTTGACTTAATAATTTTTTGTTTGTTGCCGTAACAAAATTCCTTAGTTACGGCACAATATTGCAAGCAAGAAGTGCACTGTTCTGTTTCCCATGTATTATTTTTCGAAAAAATCAATGTATGGACCACTGCGGGGTTTCGAGACGCAGCATTTAAATCCTATGTTACCACGTCATGAAAATTCATTGTATCATAAAAAAGTTATGTCAAATGGAAAACTTTCGAATCAAAAATTAAGAAAAGTGGTTTTATAGACGATCAATTACAAGAAGAAATTTTAAAAGAAAAAGAAAAGTGGAGGCATATTTTAAAAGTTATTGTGGATGCCATTCTGCACTGCGTAAAAAATAATGACGCTTTGAGAGGAACTTGTGAAAAAATTGGTCATCCCGAATCTGGAAAATTTCTGAATACGATAGAATTAATTAGTCATTACGATCCTATTATTGCGCAACATATTGAAAGTCAAGAAAAATCAAGTTAATTATTTCTTTCCTATAATACAAAATGATGTAATTAATATAGTTGCTTCTAAAATTAGACAGCATATTATTTCAAATATTCAAAATGCAAAATATTTTTGTATTTTATTTGATAGCACACCTGACACTTCTCACTAGAAACAGATGACGCAAATTTTGTGCTATGTTAACATTTATCCCAACACGAATAAATGTAGCATTGAAGAAACCTTCATTGACACATGAAAAAACTGGCGAAGCACTTGCGAATGACATCGAAAACACGTTAACATTAGACGGATTAAATATTAGAAATATAAGAGGACAATCGTATGATAATGGAGCGAATATGGCAGGTAAATACAAGGGGGTACAAGCCAGGATATTACGTTTCAACAATATGGCGAGGTTTGTTCCATGCACGGCTCACAGCCTTAATTTAATAGGCGTTCATGCTGCACAAACATCTGTTCAAATGAAATCATGTTTTGAAACAATTCAACAATTGTTTAACTTTTTTGTAAATTCTACTAGTAGATGGGATCTTTTAAAGGAAAAATTATCTGTTCGTCTTAAAGGTTTAAGTGACACGAGGTGGTCCGCGAAAGCTAACACGGTTAAAGCTTTACGAAATCAATTGCCTTTAATAATAGAACTTCTTAATGAAATGTGTGATGGACAAAGACAAGTTACAGTAGACTCTAAAATTATTAACAAAATTTAAATTTGTTGCACTGTTAATATTTTGGGATACAATATTAGGAAAGATAAAATAAATTTACTTTTACAAGAAAGAAAAACCACAGTCGAAAGTGATAAATGCTCTAAAAAATGAAATTCAACAGTACCGAAATGATTTTTTTCGCTTCGCTTCACAATTCAGCAAAAAGTTTAACCGAAACAACAAATATTGAAACTTACATTCCAGAAAAGAGACGGCGCAAAATAAAAAATATGCCTGGTGAGAAAGCTACTGATGATTTGTTTGCCATGGATGAAAGTGCATTACTAAAAAAAGAAATATGTGAAGTTTTAGATATAATACTGATACAACTCAATGATAGATTTACTGCTTTGCAAGAGGTCGCAAACGACTTCAGTTTTTTAAATGGACGACACGCTTTAAAAATCATGCCGCTAGATGATCTTAAATGATGTGCAACAGACCTAGCATTGAAATATAATAGCGACTTAGATGCTCCAGAATTTGTATGTGAAATTGAGAGTTTTAAATATCAAGCCATGGAAGTTTTTGAAAATTTAGGGGATATGGACGCTTTTCAAATCTTGCAAAAAAATTACGAATCTCATTACAAAACACGTATCCAAATCTAGACATAGCATTGAGGATTTTCATAACAATGCTGTAACAACAGCTTCCTACGAACGTTTGTTTAGCAAATTAAAAATTGTAAAATCGTACCTTCGTTCGTCTATTGGACAAGAGCGATTAACAAACATGTCTATAATATCAATTGAAAAAGATGTTGCCAAAACATTAAATTATGATGATATAATAGATGTGTTTGCAAATGAAAAAGTGAGAAAAATTACTTATAAAATATGCTGAACTCTTTATGTTTTTATTATATTATTTTAACATATACCTATGTTTTGTATTTCTTTTATTTTGTCGTCATTGAATATGAATAAAAATTTGTTCTTATTTAGGTTATAGATTATTTATTCATACAAATACCTTGACAAATACATTATTGTATATACAGGCAACTCATTTTGATGAGGTTAATAGTACAGTAGAACTTGGCTAATTCGAAGCTGAAGGGACCAGTAAAAAATTCGAGTTATCCAAAAATTCGAATTAGGAAAACTTTTAATAATGGTAGAAAAATCAAATCAAAAACCGAAATTCAGTAAAGCAATATGTTATTTTGTTAAACAATTTCCTTATACATATGTCCTACAAACGTATAAACACGTTTCAGTACAAAATATAGCATTTACAGTTTTTTAAAAAAGCTAGAAACTTTTGATTGCATTTTGCAGTTAATACACTGAGTTGTAGTAAACTCTTCAAGTTTATTAAGTGCTTTGAAAATAGCGTCACGTTCTGCTGTCCTTCAACGAACCGTCTCAAGTCTTAAATGTAATCTGATGCCTGTGAAGCCGTGGGAATCGGTATCTCTGGAAGTTCTAGCTGGTCCCCTTCTTCATCTGAAGATGTACCATCATTTCTTTTGTTCATAACATCAGCCACGATCTCCGCATCTGTCTGTTCACCGCACACCGCCAAGTCTTCATCCATGTTTACAAACTCTTCGTAACGAATGCCTGCGTCATGTCCAACATCTTCCCAGTTATCCGTAGTGGGTACGACTTCTCTAGCAGCTTTATTCTCCTCTTCACCTTCAATGTGGCAGAAACCACCTTTACGAAAACAATTAGCAATTGTTTTTTGCGTAACTTGGTCCCAAGCACTGTTGCACATGCGGGCAGCTTGAAGGATGTTAATCTTGATATTTCCGTGCTCATCTAAATAAGCACCTGACAGAATGTTTTGGACCACAAGCCGTCTGTAAAAATGCTTAAAATTTTTTATTACACCTTGGTCCGTAGGTTGAACTACTGAAGTCATGTTTGGAGGGAAAAACACAACCTTTACATTTTCCATCACAGGAATAGTGTTGTGCGCTGTACAGTTGTCAGTAAACAAGACGATTCATCTGTTTTGATTCCGAAATTTCCTGTTGATTTTCAAAAGCCATCTTTCGAAAATTTCACCTGTCATCCAAGCTTTATTGTTTGATTCATATTCAACTGGTTTCGTTTTTACATTTTTGAAACAACGTGGGTTGGCTGACTTCCCTATCATTAGCAAAGGCAGTTTTTCCGAGCCATCCATGTTTGCTCCGAATAAAAGTGTTATGCGCTCCTTGCTGTGTTTGCCGCCACTACAACTTTCTCCTTTAAAAGCAAGTGTTTTGTCGGGGGTGCATTTGAAGAATAAGCCCGTCTCGTCTACGTTAAAAATGTCTTTAGCATCTCTATCAGAAACCATTTGCAACAAATCGTCTTTCCATGAATTTGCAGCTTCAATGTCAACAGATCCACTTTCCCCACAAGCAGTTTTGAAAGACATGCCATTCCTTTCTTTAAAACCATCGAGCCAACCATTGCTGGCCTTAAAATCATTTTTCCCTAAGCTAGATGGGAATTTCTCAGCTTTGGCTCTGACAAGGGGCCCACTGACTGGAATTTTTTTGTCCCTTGCTTGCTTAAACCACTTCACTACACATTCATCCACGTCAGAATTTTCTGGTCCACGTGCTCTTTTCCTATCTTTGTCGCTGGCTTTACACACACTATTCAAAATCTTCTCTTTATTTTTTAGATACGTTGACAGCGTATTTGGCGGTATCCCGAATTCCTTGGCAATTTCAGATTTCTTTTTTTGTCCCTTTTCCACTTCCCGTGTAACGGCAACTTTTTCGGCAAATGTCAATGATTTGTATTGGGTCCGTGTTGGTTTTGAGAGGGCCATGATGAACACACAACACAATAAAACTGCACAATAAGCGTCACTAAAACACACCAGTCTGTATATACAGTACTGTATAAAGAAAGGAGCGGTCTTTCACTACAGGACACAGCTCGCACAGTAGAAACTCAAAAAGACAACACTTCTACGAATGCAGGCAGACTGAATTGAAAGCAACAGTGAGGGTGGCTTACTGACGAGGCGTGGAACAAGGGACAATGGCGGACGGTACCGTTACACGAGCCAGTCATGTGTCATCACCAGATACTGACGGCAATTCCACGAATTTGACACAAAGGACAAGCGTCTGTTCACAAAGGGCGATGCCTGCTTGTCTGTTTCCAGTCGTGTCTATTGTTACGTGGTCTAGCCCATATAGCAGGCGATTTTTTGTAGTTTGAGCAAAATTTTTATTTCGAATTAACCAAAAAAAGTTCGAATTACAGATGATGTTTTTGCATGGTTTTACATAGGATATTCAAGGGACCACGGTAAAAGTTCGAATTATCCACGAATTCGAATTATGCACGTTCGAATTAGCCAAGTTCTACTGTATTTAATATATTGCGTTTAGTAAAATTTAACTTGTTACATTAAAATTTTTAATTTTTTTTTTTCATTATTGAGATACGGGGAGGGCACAAGCTAGACACTTGCCACAGGCGCTTCATACCCTCGTTACGGCACTGGCTAAAAGAACCCACACCTGAATTAATTTATTTAACCAAAAAGCATTTTAACCACACACTGACATTGTAGATCAGTTATACCACCCTGAGATAATTTGTATGAAACAAATAACTAATGTTAATTAATTTTGAACCCAAATGGTTAATGATATTTTAGATCACTAAAAGAAGTGTTAAAAGAATAAATTCTCATTTTATACGATAAAGCGGAGTCATTTCAGTAGACTAGAGTTTTCAGAATAGGTGAACGCCTCTTATTGGATAGCACGACACACAGCAGCAAATTTGAATATGGTAAGTCAGTCAAATATTAGATTGCTACATCGACCCTGCAAGATCGGCAAGACTCACTACAAGTATGTGATCATTTCTTACCAAATATTTGTACTTTCAGTGAGGAATCTACGTCACAGATTCACCTAGTCGACTGAAGAATAATAAATTAAAATAAATCAACCGAAGTTGAAATACTTCGTTAACTAACTTCAAGAGCAATTCATCGGATTTATTTACATTGGATTCAATGAAATGATTGAATTGTATTGAATAAATCAATAAAAATAATAAAACTAAATAAAACTTCATAACAAAAAGTTATTAAATATAACATTTAAAAACAATTACACGGATTTAAAAACCCCGTAATCCAGTTATTCTACAATATGTATATAAAAAGCATGTTAATTTAAATAATTTTTGTGATATGTAAATTTTTGAGATGGGACTTGTATCAGAATGTTGAAAATAAAAAGGTTCGACCTAGTTAATGACGGTAATTATTTTAAAAATTAGTAACTAAATGTATGTTTTTAAGTAAAAAGGGTTTATGGCCATAAATTTGATTGTAAAAATATTCAGGTTTTTTTTAACTGTTCAGAAGCCTCCTTGGACAAGAACTTTTATTATCTGTAGAAAGTCATGAGTACCTAAGAACCAATCTGATTATGCGAATTCAGTTGAAAATTATTTTTAACTTATTGATCAGTCTCTCTATGGAATCGATAACATGTAATTGCCACTTGGTACATGATCATTGACCTCCCAATCACCACACACACGTTAGAAAATTACTACAGTTGCTGCAAGAAATATAGTACTATTCTGTGAAGTGCAAGATATCCAATTAGGTATATAGACACTTTAAGCTGACTGGAAAAAAGGGTGTAAGCATAACACACCATTTTACTAATCAGTATTAGTTTGCCGTTAAAGTATGTAACCATGCCCATGAGAAACAACTACATGCCTGAAAGCGACCCTGCGGCTGGACAGAGTATATCAATCCACAATCCAGGATCATCCATGAACAACCCATCATCTGAAGCATCTGAAGTCTTAATTACCTTGTATCCGTCAGTGACTTTGTTTTTTGCGTTATTCGTATAGACGCGTTTCGTGACATGTGTCACATCATCAGTATCCTTCGTCAAGCGTTAAAATTCACAAAAATATTTGCACATATTTACTATATTAAGTCACAATATCAGCACACACATAATACGATATAACTTCGGTCCGTTGGACCGGTCCGACCGCGCGTGTAGTTGACAAGCCACTAATTTAACTGAGTCAATCTTTATCACTAGTCATCGCCGTCATGCGCGATTATATTTAGGGCTATATCAATAGAGAGTTGGGTTGGAACTTTAATTGTTCATTTAATATACTGTCACTGTTGATATTCTTATCTTTAAATGCCTTATAAATCTCAAATTCCTTGAGAGCGTCCATTAACCTACCCTTACCACATACATGGATTGGTTTGAAATTAGTACTGAAATCTATGTAATTATGGTTATGCATCATTAGATGGTGCGCATAATTAGATTTTGTCTTGTCTGAATCATTCCTTGGTAGATGTTCTTTGTATCTTTTCAAGAAAGACCTGCCAGTTTGACCTAGATAGAAACAATCACAATCATAACATAACATCCTGTAAACACCCGTTTTCTCTTCTAACGGAAATGGTTGTTTTATGCGTAACAAATTAGAAATATTATTAATTGTTTTAAATGCGACTTTTATATTAAATTTAGAAAACACTTTGGATATAATGCTAGGTAAAAGGCTACCGTACACTGTCGTTATATACTTTTTATTTTTATTTTTGTTAACTTTATTATCATCGATGGTATTATGGTGGGATCTAGTTTTATATAGGTGTTGCTTAAGAAGTCTATCTATCATCGAACTCTTGTACCCATTCGCTATTGCTATGTGCCTTATATCAAATTCGTCCTGAAAGTCCTTTTGGTTAAGTGGAATCGTTACCAACCTATGAACAAAACTGTTGTATGCCGCCATTTTCTGACTATATGGGTGGTGAGAATTGGCATGTATTGTAATATCTGTGGTAGTGGGTTTCCTATATATTTTATAGGAAATATAAAGTAGTTCATTATTTAGTAGTTCACTACTATTTTAGATTACATTTTATAACATTTTGTCGGCCGACATTAATTATGCTCGAGCACTTGTTGTTTTTTATGACCGCACGGTCAAAAGATACGAGTTTGTCTGACGCATAATCTGGCGCTGGGGCGCACATTACAGGGTGTGAGCCTGGTCACATGATCACCAATTGAAGCCCTGATTGGTGGTTTTTAAAAAGTTCTAGAAGCTAGGCCAGCGAATTCTGCAATCTTTTGCCGCCTGGTGAAATCTGCACATTGACTTCACAATTTCCGTGATTCACGGATGCCATGAACTGTATGTAGTTACGTAATCTGACTTCAGGGAAAAACAGACGTGGTGTTTTGTAATAATATTGTATGTGTAGTTGGTTAAGACGAGGTACACCAAAGGTGAACCCTGACTGCTTTTCGAATTATTTTCAATTATTAAAATTTATTCCTGTCCCTGATCTGTCCTGTTACACTTCTTATAACAAAAAGATTTAATCGAACATAGTAAACACTGCCATGCAGGGATACAAAATTCTGCCACCTTTCTTTGGACGTATTGTTTTCCGTTGACGATATCCTGTATCATATTTACATGCTTTGTAGGAGGAGGCTATATAATGTAACGGCCACTTAGGCCATTATGTAAAATTTAAAAACTAGGCTACTTAACCTAGAGGAAGCGAAAAGTATGCTGGAGCCCAAACAGAGTGACAGGATTTGCAATCAACACTCTTGTATCCAGTAACAACTTTTATTAGTGCTAACATGTGACACATTATTATGATCATGAACCATTTTCTTTAAGATCATTAATTTGAGTTATTACAAAATATTCAGTACAAGTTTTTCAAACAGCTGGCTTCTTGTATCATTTTCTTTAAGAACAATAATTTAAGTTATTACAAAATATTCAGGTACAAGTTTTTTAAACACCTGGAGTTCTTGATCTAAGTTATTATGAGTTCTCAAGATGTGTAACGTGAACATCAGGGGGCCAGCCTATTGAGTAGATGTTGACTGAAGGGTAATAATTAGAATGCTCCCACCTGTACTTTTGTTGAATAACTCAACCGGTACCATGCTGACCAGTGTGCCATGAGTACTGCAGACTGTCCTTAGAGTGTGTTGAATCACCAGCGAGTCTCATTCCGGGCAGATGTGGGTCATTCTTCGTTGTTCTGGTGGATGGGTATTTCTGGGCCTGACGGGTTCGGGGAGCATCCTGATACACTGCTCTGTAAATAGTGACAACTGTTGATGTTACTACCTCTGCACCTCTTTCTCCTGGCTAGTGCGGGGACCCTATAACATTTTTATTTGGAGATTGTCCGTCAGTCAATACACCCACCCATACACTCTTGCCTCGGAACACAGACACCACACTCACTGTCACAATTTTGATCAACATTTTATTTGCTTTTTTTATCAAGTTATAGTCATTACTTTTAATCTTTTACTTTTAACTTTATCAAAAGACAAATACAATGTCACCACGTGTTTCCAGACCGGAAGTAACGCGTAAGTCAATTTTATAATACAAAGGTTTTACAACGAAATAGACTTTACATATGTCTAGGCCACACATGCACATACACAAACATAACACATAATCCATCATTAAAAAACAGAATAATATAATTGAGTCTAACCTGAAAGCCCTTTACTAGATTACGAACTCTGCGGAAAGATTTACTTAACCCTGACCCATCAGACCGTTGAAACATTCTCCCTGAAGGTTGGCAAGGAATGAAAATGATACCTAAATTAGTCGTCCCACTTTCTGGCATAAAAGCGACCTGTTCCGATTAGCCAATCATAACCTTTGGTAACCTGCTTACTACAGTGTACAGGAAGCAGCTGATACGTTTGACTAGGCCTGCTAGATTGCGTTGCCGAAACACAGACAGCCTTGGTGATCACATGTTAATGATCAAGTTAGCTGTGGCGAGCACAGCCACAAGCGCGTTGGCGGCACTGATCGCATTCAAAGCGGGTCGTGAAAATTCAAACCCCGGCACAATAACAATGATTTTTAATACCTTTCTTTTCATGGTGCTATTTCTACCTGTTTCTCTAATAATGTGCTATTTATTCTGAGACTCGTACTGTTCTCTCTCTCTCTCTCTCTCTCTCTCTCTCTCTCTCTCTCTCTCTCTCTCTCTCTCTCTCTCTCTCTCTCTCTCATGAGAAATAATTTCTCCTTGTCTTCTCTCACTTTGTTGTTCATATCGCTTTGCTCTTCTCCAACCTTGCTTGCATTTCTCTCTTCATAGCGATTCCTTCTCTTTCTGCCCAAAGTTTTCACTTACACTCTTCTTTCTTGCAGTTCCTTTTGGTTGCCATCACATATCACCTCTAGAGAATTGCTTTTATTTTTGTAATCTGTGTGAGCAAGTTTAGTAATTCTTCAATGGTTTTAATTCCTTGTATGTATATTTACATATATATTCCTAATCTTATATTACAGTTCAAGTGGTATGCGTATATTAACACTAACTTGTGTTCAGTGAATTTTGATTTGTTTACTCCTTTCAACTGGCTGAGTGATGTTCTCTTCAAGGGTAAGTTTTCCATGTGTTTAATATCTACCACAATTGGTACCTTACCTGTCTTTGTGTATCAATATTCCAATAGCAGCAGTATTCAAACAAGTCTTATGTTGTTCACGAATAGTTTACTTGTTCAAACAACCATGTGACAGCAGAATCTTGAAAATGCTTATTAACTAAGCAAGCTTCTCTGTCAATTATATTCTTACCTATCGATTCCATTTCTCGTTCACTATTCAGATGGAATTCAGTTTGATTGTTCTTCAATCCTTGAATATTAAATTAGTCCTCTCTTCTGTATGTGTAGGATACACAATCATCTGAACCAGTCTTCTCTTTATTCACATTCTAAGATTTTCTACTTCAATGTGTAAATCATTGTAGAACGTATTTATTTGACTTGGATAGTCCTTTGTTGTTTTGGTAGACGATGGCAGTTTCCAATGAGTAGTTCAGACTTCTAACACTTGTGTCTTCCTTATGTTTTCAAGTACCCTTTTACTGACTTAAAATCACACACACAGAGCTTAAAATCAACATGTGTTCACATTGACAAGCTACAGCTTGTAAGGTTTCCCTGCACATACACATAGCACTACTTAAAACTATTTTTAACAACTATATAATATTATGTACAAAAATTCTAGTGTCGTTAAATATGTGAGTATGTGTGTGCCATTCACCATTCAATTATATACACATTTGCTTATAAAAATCTACTATTCTTCCTATGATGAGTAATGCAATACTATAATCAGACATAGGGTAAGGTTAATTTTTCCAAGCCAAAAGCTACCTCACAGATTGAACATGATTTTTAACGCTATTTTCTATTGCTTCAGTGTTCCAATTATGAATTATTACAGTTGTGTATTCATTTGTTCCAGTGTTACTTATTTACACCCATGAATAATATCTGTGAAGAAGAGGATTCTACACTGGATTGTGAACTATATAGGGGGAAGTCAATTCAGAATACTCTGGGAGACCATCTGTCACCACACAAGTTAATACATTCTGGCATTAAATTCCAGTGCGATGTTTGTTCAAAATCATTTACTACGTCATACTATTTGTCACAACACAAGTTAATACATGTTGGCATAAAGAAATTCCAGTGCGATGTTTGTTCAAAATCATTTGCTACGTCAAACTATTTGAGAAAACACAAGTTAATACATTCTGACATTAAGAAATTCCAGTGCGATGTTTGTTCAAAATCATTTACTCATTCAAGCAATTTTTCACAACACAAGTTAATACATACTGGCAACAAGAAGTACAAGTGTGATGTTTGTTCAAAATCATTTACTGAGTCAAGTAGTCTGTCAAAACACAAGTTAGTACATTCTGGCATTAAGAAATACCAGTGCGATATTTGTTCAAAATGTTTTACTGAGTCAAGTAGTCTGTCAAAACACAAGTTAGTACATTCTGGCATTAAATTCCAGTGCGATGTTTGTTCAAAATCATTTACTACATCATACTATCTGTCACAACACAAGTTATTACATTCTGGCATTAAGAAATACCAGTGCGATATTTGTTCAAAATCATTTACTGAGTCAAGTAGTCTGTCAAAACACAAGTTAGTACATTCTGGCATTAAGAAGTACCACTGCGATGTTTGTTCAAAATCATTTACTCAGTCAAGCAATTTGTCACAACACAAGTTAATACATTCTGGCATTAAGAAATACCAGTGCGATATTTGTTCAAAATGTTTTACTGAGTCAAGTAGTCTGTCAAAACACAAGTTAGTACATTCTGGCATTAAATTACAGTGCAATGTTTGTTCAAAATCATTTACTACGTCATACTATTTGTCACAACACAAGTTAATACATGTTGGCATTAAGAAATTCCAGTGCGATGTTTGTTCAAAATCATTTAGTACGACATATTATTTGTCTCAACACAAGTTAATACATGTTGGCATAAAGAAATTCCAGTGCGATTTTTGTTCAAAATCATTTGCTACGTCAAACTATTTGAGAAAACACAAGTTAATACATTCTGGCATTAAGAAGTACTAGTGTGATGTTTGTTCAGAATCATTGACTGTATCAGACAGTTTGTAAAAACACAAGTTAATACATTCTGGCATTAAGTACTAGTGCGAAGTTTGTTCAAAATCATTTACTACGTCACACTGTTTGTCACTACACAAGTTAATACATTCTGGCATTAAGAAGTACCAGTGAGTTGTTTCTATAAAAATATTAAATTTGGCATACCTTGTTATGTTATAAATAACATGCTGGCATAAAATAATAACAGTGATGTTTGTAACAAAATTTTCTATTTTTACATTTTGAGTCTAAATTAATCCATTATACTATTATGAACCATTACTGTGTGGTATGTAAGAATAGTTTATATTACCCAAGAAGTTTTAGCAATGTAATAAAACTTATCAATATAGTGTTTTTAAACAGAAACCCTTAAACATGCATAATTATACAAATAAATTATAATATGCTGTAATATTGCCACTGCAAATATGTAATATGTCTATAATATTTGACACTAAAAAACAGTAGTGAAATTTGTAACAAAATTTTACCTTACAAATTAAAATCATGAAATTATACATTGTAATGTAGTGTGACATTATTGATACACATTTATCCTCTAATTAAATTTATCACTGCATGAGTTACAGTGATATATGTATGTTTAGTTGAAATAATTTGAAAGTCTTTGTTTCTTGCCATACATAGATTATACTTGTCACACAAGATTTTTGTCTGGCTGCTACAACCTTCACGATGACAGAGTCCTGTGGTCTTACATCTGCGTTAGTGCTTGGGAATCCACGTGGATGTCCCCCAAGTTAATGTAGCTTGGCATTTCACAACTTTTAAGATGTATTTAAAGCTCATAGGTTATTTCATCTAGCATATCTTTGATTGCTGCATGCATACTGTTTCTTTACAATTCAACATTAGTTCAGTGCATTACTGACAGATGGCATTGTATCTCAAAACTGCTAATTTTCGATGCTTTACATGTCAATGTTTGTAACGGTTCCTTGTTGTGAACTACACATTTGGTATAGCGTTAGCATGTGGAGTGTTGGAATTTTTGAGTGATTTTTTTTTGTAATTTTATATTACAAAGTGACTGATAATTTCTTGACTGAAGATAAAATATTATGGTAATTTAATTTCAAATCGATCTGAATTGAATAATGTAGAAAATGAAGAGACATTTTGATCTGTCAATACCGGTAAGCCTACATAATTTGAGGTTACTTCATCTCACTGTTTACTCCCTATGTCCAAGATAATGAACTTTAGCAAGTGTTACGAATGCCAAGACATCAGAATAGTGCGGACACCCTGGTACGCTTTGCAGTTTGAGGCCGCCAAATCAGAGTCTGAGTGGACAAGTCATAAAGTGCACGCTAAAAGATCGCAGTGGCACAGAAGAGGAAGAAGAACAAGGAACGGAGACTCGACGGTCGGCACTGCAGAATAAAATAAGAAAGCACGGAAGACCAAAGTGTTATAGATGTGGGAAACTTTGACAGGTACAACGAGATTGTTGGGTTAGAATTCAGCAGCAGGTAAACAAACAGTAGTCAGTACAACGAGGCGTGTCCAACTGAAGGAATGAAGCCCCTTGACAATACGCAATTTCTGCACTTCAGAAAAACAGCGGGAGCTTGGTGGTTACTGGACCCGTTCAAGAAAGGCCAACCTCAATTACAGTTGATACAGGCGCAACAGTTTCCGATATGGTGAAAGATGTCAAGCCAGTCTGGTGCTCTTGCAGCTTGCGAACAGCTACTGGACGGTCTGTAAAAGTGTTTGGAAAAGTGGAGATACAACTACGCCTTGGTCGACTTGAGTGTAATCACCAAGTACTTGTTGCAAACATTGTGGATGAAGCAATTCTTTGTGTGGACGTTATGAATGCCGTCTTATAGTTGACTTCAAAAACAATGTCTTGAGAATCAGAGGAGAAGTAATGCTCTCCACAATGACTACATCAGAAAAATTGATGGACATGATAAACCAAGTGGTCGTAACTGTTCCGCTAAACTCTGAAAAGATCATTTTTAGAACTGAGGTAGACAGTAAAATTGAAAGTTAAGGGCATATGTGCAGAAACCAATGTATGGATGGATGAGTCCACTTTGAAATTGTGAATGACGGGAGGGTAAAGGAGAATCAGCTGGTATGTAAGTGAAGGTGTTGCCAACTTTGCGTGTGATGTTTTAGTTACCCGTACATTGTTAGTTACTGTATGATGTACTATCTCAGTATTGCATTTGTTATTACTATTTCAATTTATTATTAATTATATAGTTGTTTTACAGTCACTCATTTTTATTAGTTATTTAATTTTTTAGTTAATTTCTATTGGTAGTTTTATTCTATAATTACGTATTATCATAATTATTTGTGTTATACAGTAATGAGATTTGACAAAATGGATACTTCTTCTTCAACTAGCAAAGACGGGAAAGTTATTCATAGTAAAGCACGGGAAGTAATAATACACAGAGTTTTGTTGTCCAGGATTAAAAAGATTCTTGCAATTAAATTCTAAGAACGCGTTCTTTTATGTAATTATAGACTGTAGAGATAGTTGAGTGTAAATAAGGAGTGGAAGTGTACAGTTAGAAAATTCCATTGCGATAAGAAAGGTCAGAAAGGCTGTAGTTTTGTATGTCTCAGCAGTACATAATGACGGAATCAAACAACACTCATATATGTTTATACAACATTCTGGAATGTAACAGCAACAAATTCCGATGCGTGTGAACAGTACATATCATTTGCTTGATTTGTATAGCAATACAATTACGATATTATTATTATTTGATTTACATCGGTAACTGTAAACATATACTGTAATTCTTTTTTTAAGCCAGCTGTGTGACTGTAGGCACACACACAGATAGAGGTTCGTGGTGACATATTTACAAACAAACCTTAACAGTTGCGAGTTTCTGTTACTATTAGAAACGATATTCATACGTTGGCAACAGTGTCGCTGATAACAACAATTCTCTTCTCACAGTGACTCCCTCCACATCCCCTTTCCCCTGTGACTGTAAGCGTTTCGCGTATTTCCATGCCCTTAACTTTCAATTTTGCTATACTAGGGGCAACCAGTGCTCTATATTCAAACCCCATGTAGGCAGCACAACGGGCATACTAATTGCCAGAAGTTTAGTAAGACCTGATGAAACTGGAAATGTACGTATTAGAGTGGCAAATATTTTTGATTAAGCTATCACTTTACAATGCAATACGCTCCAAGGCAAATTGACTCCTGTGGTCTGGGTAGCCGGAATGACAGAACAAAGATCCAGTGCTTCGGATACTTCCAAATTACCAGAGGGACTGCAGGAATTATTTAACAGATCTAGTAACAACCTCTCAAGTGGTGAGGTAAAAGAACTCAGACGGATTTTACATGAATTCAAATATTCCTTTGCAGTTCGGGAACAGTCATTGGGAAGAACCTCTCTTGTACAACATTGCATCAATACCAGGGACACAACACTGATACACCAACCTCCTCGAAGGCCTTCATTAGCTAAGCAAGAGGAAATATCTTGGTTAGTACAGGACATGCTGATAGAGGGAGTAATCGAACCTTCGTCAATTGCTTGGTCTTCTCTGGTAGAGTTGGTAGTGAAGAAGGATGGTTGATTGCGTTTCTGTGTAGACTATCGAAGGCTGAATGCTAATACAAAGACTGCTACCCGTTACCTCGCGTTGACGATACACTCTACACGCTGTCCGGAGCACATTGGTTTTCCACATTGGACCTAAAGAGTGGATATTGGCAAGTGGGTCTTGAGCAAGAAGACAAAGAAAAGACCGCTTTCTCAACCCAAGTGGCTTATTCCAAGTTAACATCATGCCATTTGGACTCTGTAATGCACTGGCAACATTCGACAGATTGATGGACCTGGTACTCTGAGGACTGACATGGAAAACTTGCCTTGTTTATTTAGACGATGTCATAGTCATCGGGAAAACTTTCAAAGACCATTTGGAAAACCTTGAGGTTCTGACTATAATTCACGGTCCCCAACTAAAGCTGAGCCCAAAGAAGTGGTCTCTATTCCAGAAGGAAGTACGGTATCTGGGTTTTGGCAGCTGGTGTTAGCATGGATCCTAATAAAGTAGACACCATAAGAGACTGGCGAGTGCCGAAGAGTAAACACGAAGTTCAGAGTTTCCCTGGGGTTATGCTCACATTACAGACGTTTTGTGTAAGGCTTTGCAACTATTGCTAAACCACTACATGAGCTAACAGAAAATAAACGAAACGTCCAGTGTTCGAGAGAGTCTGATCAAGCATTTAGAACTTTAAAAATTGTATTATGTTCACAGCCAATTCTCACTTTTCCCGTTTCCGAAGGTAAGAACATAGACACAGACACAAGCAATACTGGTCTAGGAGCAGTTTTGTCTCAAGTGCAAAATGCTGAAGAACGAGTAATGCCATATTACAGCAAACACTTTCTAAACCAGAGAGAAATTATTGCGTTACAAGGAGAGAGTTGCTGGCAATTGTCCGAGCTTTGGAGCACTTCCATAAATACCTCTATGGGATGGAGTTTTCACAACGCACCGACCATGCCGTGCTTGCAGGGCTCTTGAGATTTAAAAATCCGGAAGGCCAGTTGGCAAGGTGGCTCGAACGTCTGCAAGCGTACAACTTCAAGGTATAACACCTGCAGGGGTGCCTGCATAGTAATGCGGGTGGCTTATCACGAAGACCATGCCTGGAAGACTGCCGACATTGCCACAGAAAGGAAGAACAAAATGCCAGCGAACATGTTCAAGCCATTACTGTAGATTTCCTGGCAGAAGGCTGGATGACACAAGATTGTTGACAAGAACAGATGACTGATGAAGACATTGGACCGATCTTGACAGCAAAAGAGGAAGATCGCCACCCGGATTGACAAGTTATCTGCCATGGTTCCGAAGGGCTACTGGGCACAATGGGAATCCCTTACCTTAGAGAACAGATTGCTGAAAAGGGCTTGGAAAAACTGCAGATGGACGAGACGTGGTAATGCAGTTGATAGTTGCCCGAAGTAGAGTGCAGTCTGTTTTGAAGGAGATGCATGATGGAATGTCTGGGGGCTATCTTGGCATTAAAAAAAACCTTGACAAAATACGGAAGCGATTCTATTGACTTCATCTTCGCCACGACAGAGGAATGGGTTCGGACATGTGAAATATGTGCTACAAGCAAGGGCCCACAAACTAGAAGCAGGGGAAAAATGAGACAGTATAACATTGGACGGCCTTTCGAGAGAATTACCATCATAGACATTGCTGGACCATTCCCAGTTACTGACGATGGAAACCAGTACATCATGTTTGTAGGCGACTACTTTACTAAGTGGGTGGAAGTCTATGCAATTCCAAATCAGGAGGTTACCACTGTGGCAAAGCAGTTAGTTCACAACTTCTGTTGCCGTTATAGACCCCCTATGGAAATCCATACGGATCAAGGGAGAATTTTCAAATCAGCAGTTTTTAAAGAATTATGGCATCTACTCGGAACGAAAGACCGTGACAATGTCTCTGCATCCTCAGTCGGACGGGATGGTTGAGAGATTCAATAGGACACTTGAACAGCATCTTTCGAAGGTGGTTGATGAGAACCAAACAGACGGACCAACGTATACCACAATTCCTCATGGCGTATATAAGTCATCAATACATGACACAACCAGCATGACCTCAAGCAAAATTGGTGTTTGGGTGGGAGATTCGTCTTCCTGGGGACTTGAGGTTTGGATCACCTGAGACTCGGTCCCAAGAGTCACAGAACTATTCCTCACAATTAGAAAACCAACTGCGAGAAATGAATCGCTTGATAAGAGGACGGCTAAAGATTGGCAGTGATAAAATGAAAACTCGGTATGACATTCGCAGCAATAGTGTGGGTTTCCAAGAAGGAGATCAGGTCTGGTTGTTCAACCCAAAGCGCCGTCGTGGTCGCTCACCTAAGCTTCAGACTAACTGGGAAGGACAGGATTAGGTGAAGGACGCCTAGGATTCAACAAGAAGGACAGCAAAAGTTCAAAGTCATCCACCTGGATTGTCTGGCTAAGTATTACTTCATAGACGGTTTGCCGGTTCAGGATGAACAGGCTTAAGGAGGAGGCAGTGTTGACATTTGTGCCAGAAACCGTGCAAACTGTGTCAAGGCGGCAATGAATTATGTTCTAACGTTTTCCTTTATTGTTAATGCGCAGCATAGAATATTCTAATATTTCAGCGGGGTACAAATACAAGTACTCAACGACAATCAGTTTCAGTTTGAGTTGTGATATATCTCAGTGTGGTTCGGGTATTGTGGCAAAGTGTTAACATGTTTTATGTGTTGTGTGGGACGATTGTTGACAACAAATGTGTTGTATATTAGTAGACATTTTTATTGCGTGTGAACAATTTTTATTTTATTTGTTGTAAGAGACTGTCTTGTTGATTACAAACTGGTTAATTGTGATAACTAAAGCTGGTGATTAGTGACATAATTGGTGTCTTGTATTTTGTTTTCCAATGTACCATACGATGATCAGTACACCGTCGTAACAATATGTTTATTGAAGTGAGCCTCTCCAGAATGTAGCTGTAGCATACCATTGTGTTTCGCCTGCATTGATAGACCCCCCCCACCAGTGTGTTGGTCACATATTATTATTCAGCAGACAAAACCTTACCTTTTAGTTCTTATTTGATAGAGTGAGTTATTTAGTCAGCTAATCAAAGAATTGTCTTTTCATATGGACAGATGTGTGTGATATATTGCGACAGTACAAATAAGTGATGTACTGAGCATTGAATATAAAAATTTAAATTTACCTAATAAACTGTAAATAATTAATAATATATTAGAAATAAGCATGTCGGGGATCGCAAGCTTGGCTCAGATAAAAATATGAACAGGTATTTCGACCTGAATCGACGTGCACACACACACACAAATGTAACTGAAAGTGTGTACACCAGTATTTTGCTAGTGTGTGTGAATGCAGGTCTATGCAGGCGAGTTTGCCATCCCAAGATGAATAATTGCACAATTACTGTTTTTCCGTAATGATTCATAAACTATAATTAAGAATTAAAATCCAAAACCACAATAAAATGTAATAAAATTTACTAAATACTGTGTACGAAAACCACGCGAAAGTGACACACCATACGAGTGTAATAGTGAAATAACTGTGTACAAATCGAAAGGGTTAAGTTGCAATGTCCAAAATTACAGTGAACATGTGTTGTAAAAATAGTTATAAGTATAAGAGTATACTTACAGGACTCTGCAATTCGCAGAAATATAAGAAATAGCGAATTTGACAAAGAGTGGGGGAACTGAATCCAGAGACAGTTTCTGACATGTCGATTTCGTACCACTGCAGGTGTCGACCAAGACATTGGTATAAATAGGACAAGCAAGCTACAGTGGTTCTCTTTCTTAAATCATCCACGGTGCAGCGGGAGCATATGCCCGTCCGCATGGCGTATTTATTTTTTTGTAAATAATTTAAATTTTCCAGTTACATACAACTATGTAACGAAGTTATAAATACAATCATTTTTAAATAATAACAGCAGTACATAAGAAGAATTACATAAGAAGATCCATTGACGTCAGAAACAGCAAGAGGAGAGTTCCAGAGAGTGATTCGATTCTGGACAAGAGGAGAGTTCCAGACAGTGATACGACGCTGGACAAGAAGGAGTGATTCGACACTGGACAAGAGGAGAGTTCCAGATAGTGATACGACGCTGGACAAGAGGAGAGTTCCAGAGAGTGATTCGACGCTGGACAAGAAGGAGTGATTCGACGCTGGACAAGAGGAGAAGAGAGACAGCTGACGCTGGAGTGCGAGACGAGGACGACTACAGATTTATCAAAAGATCGAGTATGATTGACGACAATAAGGTGATAAACAACTTATTTATATCTTAATCGTACAATGAACTCAAAGACAATTAAAGACATTTCTATTTTATTTTAAAGTAAGAGCCAATGTTTCTTGTAAAGTAGAATTAAAAACATAGATGTTTTAGAAATACGATTAACGTAACAAGAGCTTAAATTAATATGAAATAAAATGAATACAAAGCATTTAAATGAAAACAATTAGTATTTGAGATAAAACAGTACTGAGAAACAAAAGATAAATTCAATAACTATTAATATTTTGAGTACATTACAATATATAAAAAGAGATTTAAATATTGATATTTTGAAACACATTAATTGACTGAGTAGTATGAAAATGAGATTTTTCTTTAATACAATAATTAGTAGAATAGAATATTTAGTCAGTAAGGATGTATATAGCGTAAGCCTTACGGCATAATAACAAATAATAACGAATGTTTTAAATCGAAGTCAGTGCCATGTGCACAAATTTTAATAATATCAAATAAATTTGAAATACCATTACAAGTTATATAGAGTTCTTATTGCAGATACACCTGAAACCCAATTTAAATGTTATATTGTTACATAATTTGTCAATCTTGAACGTGAGACCGGTCACGCTAAATTTGTGTATATGTAATGTGTTTATGTATATGTATTGTTGCATATTTGGCTCCCAAAGAACGTGCGGCTATACAAATTAAAGTACATATAAATTAATTCACACACATAAATACGTTGCATATATTTGGCGCTCCAAGATCGTGGGGCTCCGCAAACACAAATAGGAGTGTATTTGTATTTGAAATTAAATTTAACAAAACTATAATAATGTTAAATATATAATGTCGCCCTGGACGTGTGGCACGACATGCCTAAATTTATGTACAAAAATTTGTTACATAAATTGTAGCCCATGAACGTATGGCCCGATCCCCATCATTTAACTATTAAAATTTTTATGTAGCTAAATGGTTGCTCTAAAATATAAAGAATGTGTTAAATAAAAAAAATGTATAATATGTAATTATTATTTATATTAAACAGTAACTGAATGTAATGTTAATTGTTGTGTAATCACACAGCTGGCGCCCACGAATAATATTATTTGTCTATGTAACATGTGTAACTGTAATGAGTATTAATAGTAACTATTAATAAAAATAAAGAAATAAATAAATAAGTAGGGAACGGTTATCAATAATAATTGTTAAATAATAACTACGAAATAAATATTTTAATAATAATTCACCATGGCAATATCAGGAAGTTTAAGGATGGGAGAAGCACTTCAAGCTATGATACAAGCCGTATTTGGTGAAGTAGAGATCAAACAAACAGAAAAAGTAAAAGAAAATAATATTAGAATGCAAATAGAAGCGTTAACAGAATTTTTTACAAAACAGACCGAAAAATTAAGAGAAGAAAGGAAAGCAAAAGAAGAATTAGTAGAAAGAATTGACGATTCTAATACGCACATTGCGGCAGTAGAATATAAACAAACCATAAGAATTAAAAATAAGAGAGAAAATACGTGTGTAATTACTAGTGATAATTATAAAAAAGTAATTAACATTAAGGAGGAGAAGCAAATAAAGGTTAATAAAACATACCTTATTAATGGCGATATCCCTATTGTGAGACACACACACACTAGTAAGTCACATAAGATGACACACTTAAGGCACCACACTTATGGAGATAAATATCACTGTAGGCCTAACAATAAACGTAGTCAATTATCTATACGAAACACTACCCAAAATTGTGGTAAGTATGATGTTAGATATACGCACGATAATTATAGTAACAATTATTATAACTGCAAGTATGAGAACTACGGTGAGTATTATCATAAACATCGAATGAAAAAACCGTCGACAGCTGTTCAGGTAGGTGCACTAAGCCAAACTAATGAGAAAGAGAGGGAAAACGTTGCCCTATGAACAGGTGACCTATGATAAAAACGGACATCGCAGTAATACAAGGGAATGCAGACATTGTTTACACTAGGGTGAGAAGCAGAAATTGTTATATGACGACTATGTTACAAAGAAACAATATACGTCCGGTAGACAACGGACAAAACAATTGTTATAATAAGAGGGGTGTCAGTTCAAACGACACACCGAACCGAACTCAATACTAATAACCGAACATAATAAATAATTATTTTTAAATGAAAAAAAATATTACTGTTAATTATTAATAATAATATAAGAGAGTATAATTAAGAAATGTTATTTATTAAGGATATGATAGCAAATAAAAAAAGAAATATTAGTGAAAAGAAATAAAGAATATTATTTGAAAGGGTTAATTAAGAAATGTATTATTGATGGTAAGGAATGATAGCGTAGAGAAATATTTAAGAAAGTAATGGTAAAAGATGTTATTGTTGTTATTAATATGAAGAAAGGGTTAGGAATGGAAAATAATTGCCATAATGGTTAGAACGGCTGATCAAGCGAACACTTAATGAAGATACAAGGACACAGAAGAAAGCGAGAGTGAAAAGTCAAAAGGCCAGAGACTACTTAGGATTAAGGACTTCGAGAAAAATATCGTTGTTTTCCAAGACAGTTCCTCTGTAACCGATCATGCAACACGCTACAAAGCTAAAAGAGTATTCTGTTACTGAAGTGTATTTCAGGAAAGTAATAGCGATCAGAAAGGTAATGTTAAAGAAATGTAATAAAAGGTAATGAATGTTAATGTATTGTATAAGTAATGTATTAGATAAAGTAATGTCATGTTAAGAAAAGAGTTAAGGAAGATTAGAAGCGAAGGTAAGAATGTATGAGTGTCAAACTGCGAAAGGGCCGAATTTACACACATATGTAGGAATGCAGAGTATACAGAAGGAGAATAAAGGAGAACTAATTGCAGTGGATTTTCTGGGACCACTACCATGATCAAGTCGAGGTGTGAAGCACGTATTGGTATGTATCGATGTGTTTTCCAAGGCAGTCCGACTGTACCCAATTATGCGACCCACAACCAAAGTTGTTCTAAAGATACTACTGCAGAAGTATATTCCGTTATATGGAAAAATGAAGAAGGTACTCAGTGATCAAGGTGTACAATTCCAAAGTGAAAAATGGGAGAGGACGTTAAAGGAAAATGGAATACAACCTGTACTCACATCCATAAGACATCCTCAAGGAAACCTTGCTGAGAGAGTTAACAAAGAATTAGGTAAATATTTACGAATATATTGCCATGATCAACACAATAAATGGGCAGAATATTTACGATTTCTTGAAAAAGCCATATACGAAAATTATAATGAAGCAACAGGATACACTCCCATGGAATTAGAAGAAGATAAGAAGCCAAACAGATTTTGGACTAAGTATATAAACAAACCTAATAGCCAAAATGTACCTGTACCAATAAGTGTGAAAATTGAATACGCAAAGCAACGGATAAGAGAAAGAGGTAACACGAGAGTAGAGAGATTTAATCTAACTCACAAACTACAACAATTCAACGTGGGAGAAAGTATACTACTCAAAGCTAATCCAGTGGGAAAACGGAGTGATAATACGGCAAAGAAATTCTTCAGACTTTATAATGGACCGTATACGTTAAGACAACACACTTTCATCATATATGATGAGATACAGAAGAAAGAAATAGGTAAATTCCACGCAACGTCATTTAGGAAGTTCTACACATGAAAACGACGAGGTCAATGAAACCGGTCAGATCAGCTGTTTGTTAAAGCCACCCTACTACAAGGTCACGAGCAGTGAGCGTACGAAGAGGGGAGGTAAGACATTTGTATACACTCCAATTAGGGGTGAAATGACGAATATTATTCTTTATTATTTGTTACATTTTTTTTGCAAATGTAATAATAATAAATACAAAAAAATTATAATAAATAAATTTATTAAATTTTTTTTTGTTACCAAGCAGAGGGATAATGCGACAGTACAAATAAGTGATGTACTAAGCATTGAATATAAAAATTTAAATTTATCTAATAAACTGTAAATAATTAATAATATATTAGAAATAAGCATGTCAAGGATTGCAAGCTTGGCTCAGACAAAAATATGAACAGGTGTTTCGACCTGAATCGACGTGCACACACACACAAAGGTAACTGAAAGTGTGTACACCAGTATTTTGCTAGTGTGTGTGAACGCAGGTCTATGCAGGCGAGTTTGCCACCCCAAGATGAATAATTGCACAATTACTGTTTTTCCGTAATGATTCATAAACTATAATTAAGAATTAAAATCCAAAACCACAATAAAATGTAATAAAATTTACTAAATACTGTGTACGAAAACCACGCGAAAGTGACACACCATACGAGTGTAATAGTGAAATAACTGTGTACAAATCGAAAGGGTTAAGTTGCAATGTCCAAAATTACAGTGAACATGTGTTGTAAAAATAGTTATAAGATAAGTATAAGAGTATACTTACAGGACTCTGCAATTCGCAGAAATATAAGAAATAGTGAATTTGACAAAGATTGGGGGAACTGAATCCAGAGACAGTTTCTGACATGTCGATTTCGTACCACTGCAGGTGTCGACCAAGACATGGGTATAAATAGGACACGCAAGCTACAGTGGTTCTCTTTCTTAAATCATCCACGGTGCAGCGGGAGCTTATGCCCGTCCGCACGGCGTATTTATTTTTTTGTAAATAATTTAAATTTTCCAGTTACATACAACTATGTAACGAAGTTATAAATACAATCATTTTTAAATAATAACAGCAGTACATAAGAAGATCCATTGATGTCAGAAACAGCAAGAGGAGAGTTCCAGAGAGTGATTCGACGCTGGACAAGAGGAGAGTTCCAGACAGTGATACGACGCTGGACAAGAAGGAGTGATTCGACGCTGGACAAGAGGAGAGTTCCAGAGAGTGATACGACGCTGGACAAAAGAGAGTGATACGACGCTGGACAAGAGGAGAGTTCCAGAGAGTGATTCGACGCTGGACAAGAAGGAGTGATTCGACGCTGGACAAGAAGGAGTGATTCGACGCTGGACAAGAGGAGAAGAGAGACAGCCGACACTGGACAAGAGGAGAAGAGAGACAACCGACGCTGGAGTGCGAGACGAGGACGACTACAGATGTATCAAAATGATCGAGTATGATTGACGACAATAAGGTGATAAACAACTTATTTATATCTTAATCGTACAATGAACTCAAAGACAATTAAAGACATTTCTATTTTATTTTAAAGTAAGAGCCAATGTTTCTTGTAAAGTAGAATTAAAAACATAGATGTTTTAGAAATACGATTAACGTAACAAGAGCTTAAATTAATATGAAATAAAATGAATACAAAGCATTTAAATGAAAACAATTAGTATTTGAGATAAAACAGTACTGAGAAACAAAAGATAAATTCAATAACTATTAATATTTTGAAACACATTAATTGACTAAGTAGTATGAAAATGAGATTTTTCTTTAATACAATGATTAGTAGAATAGAATATTTAGTCAGTAAGGATGTATATAGCGTAAGCCTTATGGCATAATAACAAATAATAACTAATGTTTTAAATTGAAGTCAGTGCCATGTGCACAAATTTTAATAATATCAAATAAATTTGAAATACCGTTACAAGTTATATAGAGTTCTTATTGCAGATACACCTGAAACCCAATTTAAATGTTATATTGTTACATAATTTGTCAATCTTGAACGTGAGACCGGTCACGCTAAATTTGTGTATATGTAATGTGTTTATGTATATGTATTGTTGCATATTTGGCTCCCAAAGAACGTGCGGCTATACAAATTAAAGTACATATAAAAATTCACACACATAAATACGTTGCAATATATATATATAAGTGTGTGTGTGCAACCTGAAATAACCTGTACAATGTACAATAACCTGTCAGCAATAGAACAAGATATAAAGAACTAGTTTGAGTTCGGCAAACACAAGGGTGATGTTGATTAAGAAATACTAAGTATACATTTTTATATAATTGTATTGTTTTTTTTAAATTACAAAGAGTATAAAGAAAAAATCTGTGAATTGTTTCGCTGGTGGGGCAAAGGGCGCTTGAAAAAAAAACAAGTTCTGAAGGGGGATAAAAGTTTGATAAATACTGATCTAATCCTCTCTTTACTATTTACTAGACCAGCAGTTCACAAACTTTTTCGGTCATGGAACCCTTCAGAAGACATTTTATTTCCGTGGAACCCTAACTCGTTAGGTTCTCCCAACGTTCTTCCTTCTTCCATCTACTCTTATTGCCAGAGTGTATTGCATAACATAGCCGTAGTAGGGTTTGAAATAAAGAGAAAACATTTTATATATAACCAAAAATATTTATTTTGGGACAAAAAAGTATTGTATAGGTATAGGCTATATATAACCACAAACATTTATTTAGGTACAAGAAAATATTGGATATAACCACAAACATTTATTTTGGTACAAGAAAATATTAGATTTACACCTAATGTGATGAATGAAATTGTTTCATTTTTGTACTTAAAATAGTTTTGAAATTGGGCTTTATGTCCGACAGCTGAATACGTAAATCCAGGGCGGCATCCAACTTACTCCTAAATTTGTTTTTGGTGTAAGCATAAGCTGAAAAGCCTGATTTGATCGATAGGTGGATGTGAAGGGGAGCAGAGCACGGATAGCCTTTTCGGCTACTGACGGGTATACGTCTATGTCCTACCCAAAAGTCATTCAGTGGCACAGATTCAAATTTCGTTTTTAAAGCAGAGGTACATTGAATTTCAATAAGATCTTCATACTCTGGCACGGACAACATGTGAGGTTTATTTCGGTTGACAAGGTTTTGCACCCACTCGATGTCCCTGTTGGTGTCTGGGAAGTACTCCGATAGATTTCACGAGGTTCATTAAATGCTCACAAATGTTTTTGTGCACGTCAGCTTCGATTTCTAATTCGTTTTCACTCAGAAACTGGGCCAGGAGAGGAAAGCATGCGAAGTTTTTCTCATTTACACATTCGATCCAAAAGTCAAGTCTGGTTTTCAATGATGTTATTTTGTCTCTCACTGCGAACGTGGTTGTATCTTTCCGCTGCAAAGATGTAGTAACTTCATTAAGTTTCCCGAATATGTCAGCGAGGTAAGCACACCGCATGAGCCACTTCTCGTTGCATAAAAATTCGGCGTATTTGCTAGGCGCGGAAAGGTCCTCCCCTATGAAGAAAACCTGAAGCTCATTACGCAGCTCAAAAAGCCTGGCCAGGACTTTGCCTCTTGAAAGCCATCTAACTTCTATGTGAAGTAAAAGCGATTGATGTTGACTTCCCATTTCTTCACAAGCCTTTGCAAAAAGTCTTAACTGGAGTGGGCGAGACTTAACATAATTGACAATTTTTACAGCCTCATTAACAACATCCTTTAAGTCAGATGGAATGTTCTTCGCCACAAGGGCATGTCGATGCAAGATGCAATGACTATTGGTACAATTTGGTGCTACATTTTTTATTCTTGATATCGTCCTTTTCAATTTTCCCACCATCGCTGCAGCCCCATCGCTGCAGCCCCATCGCTGCATACGTTAACACACGTATCCCAATCAAGATCGTGTTTACGCATGTAACAATTGATGATTTTCAACATTTCTTTCCCGGTTGCATTGGTCTCCAAAGGTGCGCATAGAAACAAATCGTCTTCCATAGATTCTTCGAACAGATATCTCACGAAAACGAGCAATATCGCAAGTCCGGCAACATCTGTACTCTCGTCCAATTGCATTGAAAACGCTTTACAATTTTTCAGTCTCTGAGTTAATTCATCTTCCATATAGTCTGAGATTTTATGAATACGGTCGGACACAGTGTTGTTAGAACATTGGACTGCTGAAACTTTTTTCGCCGCCTCCTCTCCTAGCACGCAACCAACTATTTCTTTCACACATGGTTTGATGAGATCCTCTGCAATTGCATGTGGTTTCCCAGCACGGGCAATTCTGTAACTTAAGAGAAACGATGCTTCAGTTGCATTTTCATTATCGGTCTTTGCATATTTCTGTAAGGAAGCCACAGCGGCATCTTGGACTTCCTTGTGGTTTTTAAAAAAACTAACGTCCTTTCCCTTTAGGTGCGGGTGGTTTGTTTCTAGGTGTCGTTTCAGCTTAGCGGGTGCCAAGGAACTGTTAAGGAGGATTTTGTTGCAAATGACGCATTGCCCATCCGGGTGTTCTGCACTTCCAATAGGAGTGAAACCTAAAGATGGATAAGATTCGTCGTATTTCCTTTTTTTCAAAGATCTTAAACCTTCACTTTCGATCCTGTCACTAGTCGATATGTTCGCTTCTTGACCATTAGTACGAGGGTCATCTTTCATCCCAGTTGTGCCCTAAAATGAATAAAATAATAAAACAGAGCGGTCAGACTCCAGGCTGACTCAATTTGTGCACAGAAAAAACTACAGTAAACTCTCGAAATTACTGCACTCAATACAGCGGCATGCCCACATTTTGCATAATAATATTATTACAAACAAAAAATGAAATTCTAGCCAAAAGACATTTGCAATTTTTTTTCGTAATCCAAATTGATAAATTTTGAATATAAATATTGTAAATACTGCCGTGCAAATGAAAAGAGACGTAAGCGCAGATTTTGAGCAAAATAAGTTTTTTATATCGTTTTGTTTCCCAGTGTGAGTGAGTGATGTATCTCAAGTGATTTTGTAATATGTGATATTGTTAAAGTAATTTTATGGTACCAACATTTTTAAAAGTCATTTGTTTCAATTTTTATTTTTATTTATTTTATATAGTGTAATTTTTATTAGAATTTGGTGACTAGAAATGGATGTCGCTGCCGGCCCGTCAAATACGTCCGTTAGCAGACGTAAATGGGGTAAACCATTAAAAAGTGGTGAAAAATCAATAGTTCTAAACGTTTTCACTAAGCTTAGTGAAAAATATAAAACACTTCCTTTTAAAGAGCTAGATAAACTAACTGCTGAATTTACCGGAGTATCTGAAAGAAGTGTCCAAACGATACGGAGTGAAATTAAAAAAAACAGGGAAACTCATTACTCCAGGGGGAAAAAGGAAACGCGAGATGAGTGTTTTAGGAAAGTGCGATGACTTTGTTAAAACTACTATACGTCGTAAAGTCCATAACTTTTTTTTCCATAAAGAAGCTCCTACCCTAACTAAAGTTCTGTCAGCGGTAAATAGTGATCCCGATTTACCTAATATGGGCCGTACCATTTTGCATAAACTTTTAAAATCTGTTGGTTTTTAATTCATTAAAAAAAATAAATTAACTATAATTTTTGATAGAGACGACATATTGATGTGGCGACGGAGTTATTTGAGATCGATTAAAAAGTACAGGCATGACAATCGTCACATTTTTTATCTTGATGAAACGTGGGTTAATGAAGAACATACAACCAATAAAGTGTGGAGTGATTCCACAATAAAAACACCAAAACAAGCTTTTTTGTCGGGACTGACAACTGGATTAAAGCCAGCAGCTAGCAAAGGCAAACCCTTAATAATTGTTCATATTGGCAACGAAAATGGGTTTTTAAATGGGGGGCTATTAATGTTTGAATCTAAAAACAGTGGGGACTACCATACTGAAATGAATGGAGATATATTTAAAACGTGGTTTGAAGGAATTATTAAGCTTTTACCAAATAACAGTGTCATAGTTATGGGCAATGCCCCATATCATTCAGTTTACTCGTATATTTTGTTTATGTATAAAACTAAAAACAAAAGTATGTCACTTAAGCCAAAAAATTGTGTTTTAATTCACAACGAAAACAGTGACACAAGCTTACGTGTAAAAAATACTCTTATATTGTTACGATTTGTGTACTGAACTGAAGAAAAAAATATCAACTGTTACAAAAAGTCACATTGTAGTCAAAATATTGGTATGTTTATGATAAAGTGTTTGCCTTGTGCAATGTAACAAGTCTCATTCCGCGTATAAGTTTAGGTACCAATTTTGAATATAATCTGTCGGTACTTTGCTGTCAATGTGCCACGCCTGATAATTACAACAACCATAGCGTGTTTTTCACTCACGTGTTTCTGTTTACGTCTGGCGCAAACTTACGGCTAATAGATAATACGTAGGTACTTCAGTTGTAATTCACTAAAATTTTCGGACACATTACAACCAAATTCAGACGTATATGACGGGAAAAATTGTGCGTGTAAGATCAACGCAACTTTGCTTGTGTTTTTGTCTGCTTGCTAGTTCAGAGCAGTTGTTTTCAAATTCAAAGGGTGTGCTTTGACCGAGCAAGCACATTTTTCCCTGTGTACGCATTTACTGTAATTCTAATATCCTTGTATTTTTACTTACCGAACTGCAGTGAAGAGTATGCTCTTGAAATTCATCATGTCCAGATGGCAGTGTCTCAGTAGAGCTAGTACTAGAAGTTCCACGTACTATATTTTTGGCACCTGAAAACCTAACCGTCTTGAGCCAGTTATCCATGGTGTTAGTTAAACTGAACTGAGTGAAGCTAGTGTATTTATAAAACAAAGAACCTGGATGTTGTTAGAAAAGCCAAGAGCGCTCTACCGTGCGCGCGAGGAATTTTCTCGGAACTTCCATGCGATTTCCCTGGAGAGGTCGCGCGGGTCTGAGACGCCGGGCTATGATAAAACGACTTCTATTGGCGAGTGCTCCCCCTACCATCGCAGTGAGTTCTAGGAACCAAATGACGTGATGCCTTTCGTTGTTTGCTGCTTGGACGACAACTGACAATCGAATAGTTGGCCTCGTGCGGTTTTATTTTAAAATCCGATTTTTGAGATTTCGCAGAACCCCTACGATGCTTTTGTGGAACCCTAGGGTTCCACGGAACATAGTTTGGGAACCGCTGTACTAGACAGTGTAAAGAAAGCATTGCGAATATAATTCAAATAGAGATTTCACTTATGTTAGCCTGACTGTAAGTGTTGTGGGCTCAAATTTGTAGTTACTGTGTTGGAAAATAAGAATATTATGTACACAAAAGTAAACAATATAAACTTATGAACACAATGGATAGTTATTTTACCTAAGTCGGACACTTTTTCTTATGTGAAATGAAATAGGGACATCAAATATGACTTCAAAAAGTGATAAGTGAGGAACTTTTTTAATTTTTGTCAGCAACTTTTAATCAGTGGGAAAGTTGTACCCAATAATTTGAAATTAGTTATGAACTGTACAAGTTATCTATACAATCTGTGGTCGGCCCATTTCATAGTAAGTAATTCTGAAAATCTATTATCAAACCTTAAAAAATTTGTGACTGGAAAGCGTTTTTCATTAAATGAAGAGATAATGGCAGCTGTAGAGGGGTATTTTACGGATCTTTCAGAATATTACTTCAAGACAGGGATCGAATTATTAGAGAAGCGTTGGACCAAGTGTATTGAAGTTGGGGGAGATTATATAGAAAAAGTCATTTTTGTAACAATTAACTTGTTTTACCATTTCCATTCTGCGAACTTTTCAACTATCTCTCATAAGGAACTACACATAACAAAAAATATTCAACCTCTGATGTTTTTCAGTTACTGTCCCAAGTCTACGTTGGACAAAAAGAACAGATTTCCATGCACGTGTAACAGTTCCTGCTAATTGAACACATCAGAGACATTAAAACATACCCAAATTCTAGTTTTATCACACACACATACACATGGTAAGATGAAAGTCATTAGAACCTATGAACGCATGTGTACTGTATTGACATATAGATAGAACAGTACTCACAGCCCTATTAGACTTTGTTAATCTGATTGTATTTAAGAACAAGTATCTCATTCAAAATAGTGAGCAAGTTCTGCAGCTTGGGGATCTCACTAGTAGATATAACTTTTACCTTCATGTGTAGGTCTGTAAAATTAATTTCTGTAGCTACAGTTACCGTGAACACACACAGGTAATAAGCAAATTTAGAAATTTTAAGCAAATTGAAGAATCGTGTTGGGTAAGTGTCTGATAGAAGGTGCTTAGAGTCTGATGGAGAACAGCAACAGAGGATCATCCAAAATGGTAAAGATTTCTTCAGGAGGTCAGGTTCATTGATTGGTTGTATCTCTGTTGGATGATGATGCCAACATCTTACACTATAGACTTTCACCATTGTTAAACATTAATTACACACACAATGTTTCAGCCACTCAGAATCAGTGTGTATGTACAGTGACACCACAAAAACTGATCTATAATTTAAAAAACTTATATATAATTACACAATAAATGAAGTGAAATAAAACAAAATGACGCACAAATAAAACTTATGAATAATGCCCACAGACTAAGAGTTTACACCCATTTCCACAACGATTCCAGGTGTCAGAGTTCCTGACTGTGGAAGGTATAATGACTAAAAACCTACAGACTCATGGCCTTAGCAAGTTGTGTTTATGCAATTAAATTTTTTTTTTTTTTTAATTTTTACAAGACATTTTGTTAAAATGTTCTGGTACTTCAAAAGGCAACCACTGATTATGAACAGTCAAAATGTTGTGTTAGTATGTAATTAACATTTTATGATAATTTGAGTCCAGAATACTTTCGTATTGCAGTGCTAGCAACACCATAAAAAAGAAACCACTTATTTATTTTAAACTAGAATGCTAAGGTTTGTAAAAATAAATTGGTACTTGTGCAGTTATATAACCAACCACCGATAGCAGTATCTGTTTTTATCACTATTTATGTTTCATGTTGTCATCAAAATAAGGAAAACAGACAGGGTGTTCAGTAGATGCGAAGGTATAAACTAAAGTAAAATAAACAATTTAGACCACAAAACAAGTACAGAAAATAGCAATTAGATGTGATAAAATATGTTGTATGGTTTTAATGTATTTAAGCAGAAGTTTTTGAAAGTGGTGGTTTCAGTTCAATTCGTCTGTACCTATGTGCCAAAATCCTGTGCCTATTGTACAAGTTGTAGGCTGTGTTGACATAGGTCAGTGGGCTTAGGTAAGTAGGTATTGGTTGTATTTGTTTATTACTTTTCTTGAGGTGAAAGTTTTTCGACTAAAGCAAAAACACCTTTCCTGAGTTTATTCTTGAATATTTAAAGTAGTTTGCTCCCATTTGTCTGAATTCAGTGTATGTAACATACAGGTGTAATAACATTCAGTGTGTAACATATATTAATATGTTAACATGTGCTGGTGTTTTTATGTGTGAAGGTTACGTATACCCACTGGTTGTGGCTTTATTTATTACTTTTATGAGTGGCAGTGTTTTAATACACCAAAAACCAATTTTCCTAAGATTTTAGGAATTAGTCTGGCAAGTCAGCATCTAGATGGAATGTACTAATTGTTGAGGGGGGGATTTTTTGCACAAGTACAAAAAATTAAAGTTTAATTTAAATGTATCATGGTTCTAGTAAAATTTGATACCTGAATTAAAATTTACTTAGAATATTTTAACAAAACTATTGTTGGAACCATAGACCAGACCCCAACCAATGAAAAGATTAGTCACTAATGTGGGGTGTCAAGCTCACATCACTGTCATTAAAGTGTTTGCATTGATTTCAGTAACAAGTAACAGACTATACAGTGGCCACACTTTTTCCTGTGGCTCTTGATTTGAGTTCAGAATTTTGTTTGCAATAACTACAGAAAAGGACTTTCTCACTAAATGTGACTCTTCTGTTAAAGCTAACAAACTTCTCTTTTATCCCATGTATAATATGATTTACATCAAAATAGGGTTTGGCAAATACATGTATACCTGACTTATTAGTCTTCAACCTGTCTGCAAGAGCTTCATTAATTTTATCAATTACTCAACAATCCTGATCAATATGCAACTGTCTATTACACATAATAGTATATTAAACATGATTTATTTGTTAATTATTATTTTGTAAAGTTAGTTTTATGAATATTTAGATACAGATTTTAACAAACTCCCAGACATAGAAGACAAGTAAGTAACTATAATTAGTCTATCTAAAATGGAAGAAAAATAAAAACAAATAGTTTTATTTCCTTGTGGTCATTACAGATCTGTGTATTATTAGTCTACTTGTATCAGAGGCATAGCTAGGGGGGCAGGGGGCAGCCGCTACGGACAGCATAGCCAGGAAGGCGGCAAAGTGTGCGTAGACTTATAAAACTACAAACAACTTGTTTCTTTCATATGACTATTCCTTTCATAAAAGAAGCGTAACCAGCCAGCTTGTCTGTTGTCATAAACATTGCATGAAAAACAGTATTAGTCTGTTTGTTTTTGGGCATCGTAATTACGGTTCATTATGATAACAAATTACGGTGTAATAAATATTACTCTAAAAAGACATTGTGATACCAGGTGGAGTTCACTCAGCTGGATGAAGTGATCACTGCACTGGAGAAACTGAGGGATACACCAACTGGAACAATTGATACGAGGGAAGATGCAGCATTTATAATTAATGCAATAGAAAACTTTAATTTTGTAACCTTTACAAAATTAAAGGTTATAATTTTGTAAGGTTATCTTATAATTTTTTCTGGACAGATATTCTTTCTTCTATGAACAAAATCCTGAAAATCTTGCAGACCAAAGGAATAAACTTTATTCAACCATTGACATTTCTGGAGACGCTATCGGACAAATTATAAGTTTGCAGGAATGTGTTGTGTGACAATGTCATTACTAAGGCAGAGCAGGTATGTAATAAATGGGGTGTCAGTATCACAAAAAGGATAAGAAGGAAGCGCACGATGCTAGGGGTATGCAGATGTTTCTGCATTAACTGTTTGGCAAGAATTGCGATGTTCTCTCATAGAAATTTTTGGACAAACTATCAGTAAAAATTTCAAGCCATTTCTGTAACATCAAAGTGTTCAAAAAACGCTTTGAGTTCATATGTAAATTTGAGGTGTACGTAAATGATGGGGATTGTGACGTAGCGAGGCGAAGATCTGCTCTCGGCGCCAGCCGAGACGTGACACGAGAAGGCGAGGCGAGCCAATCAAGGATTAGCAGCAGCATGATTGGCCTCGACGTGACCATCTAACGTGCTCGAGGCGAGCCAACCAGGGACCAGCGGCACTCTGATAGGTTCATGGCACACGACCTGTCAGGGCATAAAAAGAGCGCCGCTAGAATTTTTGGCGCACTGTTTGGACGATCGGTTGTTCACTTCGGAACCAGCATTGGAACAGTACAGATCTCTCTCCTGGACTGCTCTCTCCAGCTTGGAAGCTGAAGTTCGCTGTGATCAGCCGCTGCCCTGCTGCCTACTGCTTCGCCGCTGGACAGCCAACATCTTGGCCCGCTTGCTGCCTTTGACAACAAGAAGACAGAAGACCACAACTCAGCTGGCTGGTGAATCGAGTAGCCAGCACAAGCACAGCTGAGTGCGTCGGACCTTCTAAGGGCCACCAGCCAAGTGACCCTTTTCAGGACCACCACCTTGCCGCTGAAGAGGAAGCCAATAGCCTGCCAGAGCTTAAGGTTGCGCAGCGCATCTTGCCCGCTGACGCTCAGGCTCTTAGGTAGCGCTGCCTAGGACGATCCTTGCGAGCCCCCACCAGTGGTAAGCGAGCTTGGATATCGCCTAGGTAAAGAGGCCGGTGGACACCTCTCTTGGTAAGGAGAGGTATCTAACGAAGCCGGTCATTTGCCCAGCTCGTAGTAAGCCTGAGCGTTCCAGAAGTCCCGCAAGCGATCCGGCTCGGGCCGGACCCTAGGTCCCTGGTTACCGCCGGAGGCAGCCTGGCTGCCTCTGGTCGGCGAACCGCCCGCTCGATGGCGGAAATGCCCGCTCCGGGCGCGTCATCGAGCTCGCAGTCGCTCGCCACTGCCCCGCCCCACACGAGCGACTCGCCGTGCTCTCCGCTTATGGATGCGGACCAAGTCGATCCCCGGTCGGTTCCGCTGCCCGGTGACGAGACCGACGCTTTCGTGGCGGTTGGGCCACGGGGGCGCCCGGTTAAGAAACCGAGGCGGAACCGATCGTCCTCAACCTCTTCCTCGGCGTCCGCCATGGAAGTTGTCCCCGCCGATGGCGAATCCGGCCCGGGGCCGACTGCGTCCGGCGGTGCCCAAGCACCGTTTTTACCGGCGATTGATAGTGGCTCCCGGACTTTCCCCGGCCAACGTTGACCTGAAGCTCCTTGGGAACGATACAGTCAAGATCGTTGTCCGCGGAATGGACGTGTACCGCAGTGTCGTGGCGTACGTGGAATCCCAGCAATTCCAGTACCATACCTTCTCGACCAAACACGTGAAGCCTCTGTCGCTTGTCCTCAGAGGCTTGGACGTGGAATCCCCTCTGGAGGAAATACTCGATGAGCTGCGCGAGCTGGGCTATCCTGTTCGCGCGGTCCATCGGGTGTTTACTCCTGCCGGACCAAGGCGTCCAATTCCTCTGGTCCGCATCCTGGTGGAGAATAGCGAGGCAGGCACTAGCCTACTCTCACTTACGCGGCTTTTTGGTTTCCGCGTAAAAGTGGAAAGAAGCCGCGCTCCCGGGGTTCTGCCTCAGTGTCACAGGTGCCAACGCTTCGGGCACCACTCCGACTCTTGTTCTAACGCTCCGGCGTGCGTGAGGTGTTCTCTCCCTCACGCCTCCAAACTTTGCGATGCACCTGCATTCAAAAGATGCATCAACTGCGGCGGGAGTCACCCCGCCAACTACCGGGCATGTCCGGTGTTTCAGCAGGAGCTCGAGAGGCGAAAGCCGAAAGGGCGCCTGCCACCACCGAGGCATCCGGTAGCTGGTTCCAGACCTGCAACCGAGCAGCCGGGCCCTGCGCCTCCTGCTACGGCTGCCGTGTCTTCCGCCCCAGCTTCAAACAGGCAACAAAAGCGATCTAAAGGCCCGAAGCAAACACCTGTAGCACAGGCAACTCCACCTCAGGCTCCTTCACAGGCCCCTGTCCCGCCTCAGGCGAAAAAGCGCCGTAACCTCGTGGCATCTAAAAGTGAGACCACCCAGCCAACAGAAAACATCTCGGTTGTGGAGCCTGAGACTACTCAACCCTCCCCAGCACCGGAGACTCCCGCCCCTGCTTTAGAAGCAGCCTCGCCAGACCTCTCGCCCCCGCGGTTTCCCAACGCAGGCAAAAAGAAGCGGCAAAGAAAGCCCCGTGGCGCTAGATCCCGGGCTCCTGCCAACCCGGCCGCACAGTCCAGACAGCCTGCACAGCGCGCGAAGTCCGACGCAATCGCATCTGTCCCTCTTCCTAGCACCTCCGCTAGAGGCGCTACACCTGGCCCTAAGAAACCCCTGGCTTCCACCAATCCCCCGATTGACAAGCCTCGGCGCTCTTATGCGCACGCAGTCTCCGGGCAATCTGCCTCAAGAACCGTTCCTGACGACTACCAGGTCGTCAAAGACTTCCTTGCTGAGTTCGACCTCAGCAAAGTCGCCCAGACCTTCAGGTCCATCCGCTCCCGCTTGGAGACTGCTGACATAACTGAGAGATTCATGCTCTTGGTGGAAGCCGCCACTTGTGTAGGTCTTCTATGAGTCGGGTCCTCAAACGAGATCTCTCGATTCTTTCCTGGAACGCCAACGGGTTGTCCAACAAGATCCAGGAACTCCAAGAATTACTGGCCCGACTCAAACCCGATGTAGTACTTCTCAATGAGACCCACTTGACTCCTGCGAGTCGGTTACGACTGGCCAACTATGTGTGCTATCGAAACGACAGACCGGGCACTGCTGGTGGCGGTACTGCCGTCGCGGTGAGGCTCACTCTCGAGCATCACCGAGTCGTCTTGCCTGCAATGACTCACCTCGAAGGCACCGCTGTGGAGTTGTTAAACACTCTAGGCGGTGTACAGATGGTAGCGGCGTATAAACCGCCGCAAAAAGAGCTCCTTCACCCCGATCTAGTTGTCGCGTTCGATGCACACAGGAGGGTCATCATGGCCGGCGACCTGAACTGTAAACATCGCGATTGGAACAGTCGCTTGACTGCCCCAAACGGGAAACGTTTACGCAGGTTTGCCGATTCTCGCAGGATACAAGTGATTGGGCCTACCCAACCTACGTTCTACCCCTCACAACGCAACGCGGCTCCCGATGTCTTGGACATAGCGGTGATTCAAGGAATTGACTGTCCGGTCCATGTGTCCGCGCTAACGGAACTATCGTCCGATCATCTCCCCATCCTGATACACGTCGCTACCCAGCACGTCGTACGCAGAGATGTCAGGAAGGTGGTAGAATGGGATCGCTATGGCCCGGCGTTAAGTCGCCGATTGCCAGACGCGGGACCACTCGAAAACTTCCGCCAAGTCGACGAGGCAGTGGCCGCGTTTGACGAGGCAGTCGTATCTGCGATCGACGCGTCTTCCAGAATGAAGCCAGGCGTCACGCCCCACTGGCAGCGGATCCCAGAGGAGACGAGTGCTCTCGCTTGCGAGAGAAATCGTCTCCGGAGACGCTGGCAGCGGACCCGTGATCCGGCCGACAAGGCAGCGTACAACCGGGCGACCGGCATTTTACGTCGTGAAATGCAGGCCTACCGGAGACGCTGTTGGGAACTCGCCGTGGCCCAGGCAGGGGACGGATCGGACGAAAGTAGCCCTTACCAGATACCTTCGGCGTTGGTAGGGAAGAGGCGCCGGCCTCGCATCCCGGCCATTGCTGGACCTTTCGGTCAAATCCTGGCTCGCCCGGAGGCGAAGGCCGAGTACTTGGGCGCGTGTTTTGAGCGACAGTTCGCACCTAACCCGCCCATGGACTGGGACTTCGACGAAGAAGTCGAGAACGAAGTGGAAGACTTTCTGTCTCTTCCGATCACTACGGAGCCCGAACCCATTACTAGGGAAGAGGTCACAGATCGGCTCGTTGAACTCGTGCCAAGAAAAGCTCCTGGCCCGGACGGCGTCTCGAACGCCGCTCTTACTCGACTCCCGGAGCGAGGAGTACTTTTCTTGGTCGCGCTGTTCAACGCGTGTCTTAGACTGGCCTATTTTCCCCAGAAATGGCGTAAGGCGACGGTTATAGTGATCCCGAAGCAGGGAAAGGACGCTTCCCGTCCCGGCAACCTCCGGCCAATTAGTCTACTGTCAGCCACGTCAAAGGTCCTCGAACGTCTCGTACAACGGAGAGTACTAGATCATCTACGAAATTTCGATGTACTGGTCCCCGAACAGTTCGGCTTCCGTGTGGGGCATTCCACCACTCATCAACTGATGAGACTGGTGGAATACATCACGGACGCCGGGTGTCGGAAAGAGCAGACTGTCGCCTGTTTCCTAGATGTGGAAAAGGCCTTTGATAGTGTCTGG
Source organism: Magicicada septendecula (assembly GCA_034769895.1). Taxonomy (NCBI): domain Eukaryota; kingdom Metazoa; phylum Arthropoda; class Insecta; order Hemiptera; family Cicadidae; genus Magicicada; species Magicicada septendecula. Next base: position 454,065,381 of record CM068373.1, read on the forward strand.
CACGACGGGCTCTTGTTCAAGCTCCGGGAAATCCAGCTCCCAGATTGCTACCTTCGCTTGATTGCTAGCTTTCTGACGGAGAGGACTTTCTGCGTGCGAATAGACGACCACGTCTCTTCCGAGAGACGTATCACAGCCGGGGTACCTCAAGGTAGCGTGCTAGGGCCTCTCCTGTTCTCCGTGTATGTCAACGACGCACCCAGAGAGCCTGGAGTCCAGATGGCTTTGTTTGCCGACGACACGGCGGTCTATACCGCCGATCGGAACGCAGACTTTGCTATCCCACGATTTCAGCGCGCACTCGATGCGTATTCGACGTGGACGGAAAGCTGGAAAGTTGCCGTCAACGAAACCAAGAGCTCCGCGGTGCTATTCACAAAGCGCCGGAAAGAACCACGAGGCCGAGTGAGACTCGGTAGAACGTACCTGCCCTGGTCGAGGGAAGTTAAGTACCTCGGTGTCCACCTTGATCGTCGGCTCACCTGGCGTACCCACGCTGAGACGATGCGAAGGAAAGCGTCCGCTCGTCTCGCGCAACTGTTTCCGATACTTGCCAACAAGGCTATGACCCGCAAGCTGGGTAAGTTGATTGTCAACGCGTATCTGTTGCCGATCATTACCTACGCTCTTCCCGTCTGGGGTTAGCTCGCAACCGTTCATAAAAGAAGGTTGCAAAGCGTTCTCGATAGAGGGCTTCGGCTAGCGGCCAAAGTCCCCTATCGGTTTTCTTCTCGTCTCCTGAGAAGAGGACTCGGTGTCCGCTCCTTGGATGACACCGCAAGACGACTTGCACGTAAATTTTACGTCCGAGCTGCGAGGACCCAGACAAACCCTCTCATAGCTGGCCTTGGCAAGTACCGAATACGTCCAGGTGAATCTTGGAAACGGCCTCGACAAATACTGTACTAGTCGACCTAGTACGAGCATGTCGTTGTAACGACCAATAAAAATAAATAATCAATATTCCGTCTGGACAGGACCACTAGGCAGGAGCCCCTCATAGGAGGCTCGGTACTAGGATACCATTGGGTCGTCTCACGACGCGCAACCCAACAGCTCTGACCACTTTTTGGCGCACTCCATCGGACGCCTTGAAGACAGCCGGAAGAAGGAAGAATGGAGAGCACAGGAGAGCCAGTGATGGAAATCGACTGGGACAGCAGCGGGCTCTACATACTGCTGCTGAAAGAAGAGGACAGCAGTACGCCCGGAACAGCGAGGCTCGGGCGGCGTACGCAAATGATGTAGCGTCCTCGACAAACGGTCCTTTTAAGGACCACAAAAACGATAGTGTGTACGATTGGCGCCATTTTTCCTGTGACAAGTGGCGCCCAACGTGGGGCGACGATCATCTTGCGGATGCAAGATCCAGCCACGCCAGAGAACTACCAGCCGGCACACAAAACAACATGGCGCCCAACAGCTACACCCAGCGGGACAACGGGTTCGAGGTAGAGCAAGGCTTTGCGCAATTCGCCGCAGCCCTGAGGTGCACGTTGCCACCGGTGATCACCGCTACATACCATGGCCTCAAGTACGAGGATCCAGAACGATATCTTCAACAGCTAGAGCGACAGTTGCGGGACTACAGAGTCCCGCCTGAACAGTGGGAAGATTACGCAGTGCGGCAGCTCCGAGGAGAAGCTGCCACGTGGGCAGAGAGATACACGGGATTGCAGATAAATTGGCCCGAGTTCTGCGACCGCTTCCGGCATCACTTCTGCGGGATGCAACGCGACGCAGAGCTGCTGGCCGAGCTGTACGGACAAACGCAGCGGCAGGAATCGGCGGAAATCTTCATCCTGAGAAAAATCAAGCTGTTTCGCCGTCTGTACCCCGGAGGTGACGAGAGGACGAGCATAGCCATGCTTACACAACAGCTGCAGCCACGCCTTCGACCCGCGCTGAGGTTCCCGCCGCCTACGACTTTAGAGGAACTTTTACAACGGGCAATGAGCATCGAGGCGGACTTGGATCAAGATAGTCGTGCGCGAGGTCGGGATGACTCTGCTAAAAACTCCCTGGATCGAGTAGGGGGGTCGAAGCAGTGTCGATCGGCCTCAAGCACGAAAGAGGAACAAAGATTGAACAGCCTAACGCCCAAGTGCCGCTACTGCCCGGGAAGACACTTCCATCGGGACTGCCCTGTGAAGAACCGGCAGGGAAACGACCAAGCGCCCCGGTAAATAGCCCACCGGGGCGCGTGAACCAACTAGGTGCGGACATACCGCGCATTCCAATAGAGATCGCCGGCCGAAAACTGACCGCAGCCTTGGACTCCGCCGCAAACTACGACTTCGTACGAGCCGGTCTGCTGCCCGGAGGAAGGAAGACGGAGCCCCGAGTTGTCCAGTTAGCGCTACACGCTCAGCAATGTCACTCAACGGCCGCCGTCGTAGCAGACATTATAATTGGAAGTCTCGCGACCACCACCAGTCCGACCGCGGTAAGCGTCCTGCATGTTGGCAAAGGTGATGACCGCCGACCTGTTAACAGCTTTCTTGTAAAATTGGTGAAAGTAGGCCCTTTCGAGGAGATTTACGCTCTCCAGAATCTTCTGCACCTACGGGTGCAAGTCCGAACATTTGACCCGCGGCCCGGCCCCTCGCAGTGTTTCAACTGCCAGAGGTTCGGCCACAGCAGTCTGTTTTGTCATCAGCCCCCGCGTTGCGTGCGTTGTGCTGAACCTCATCGTGGCTGTGATAAGCCTACGACGGGGTACACAGCTAAATGCTGCAACTGTAAAGGAGCCCATCCGGCTAATTACCGAGGCTGCCCTAACTTTATCGCCGCCATGAAACCGCAGCGACCTCCTGTGCGCCCTGGCGCGCAGGCAGGCCGTGTAGCTGGTCCTGGCCCTAACCGGCGAGCGGCTTTCCCGCCTCTCACTGGTGCATCTGCCCAGGTCCCGGCAGCAACTCCGGTTGCTTCCGGTGCCGCTGTCTCGCCTGCAGTCGTCGCTTCGGCGCCGCCTGCAGCGGCCTCAATCCCGGCGCCTACCGGAGCGCCCGCACCTTCCTACGCGGCCATGGCCGCTAAATCAGCCCCGCCTCCAGCCCGATCGGGCAAATCCAAGCGCTCTCGTCGTCGCCGGAACTCCGCCGGCCGACCTACATAATCACAGGTTCCACCTGTACCCTCTCCGCGGGCTCGACCCGCCCCCAGTCATCGTCCTCAACCTCCCAGTGAGCAGTCTACAGCTCAGTCCACCAGCCCAGCGCCATCTGCTACCCCTGTCGAGGCCAGTCAGGCTTGTCCTCCTGAATCCCGGGAATCTTCTCGGGCCTCGGCGGATCCCCTGACTGCCTGGGCAGATAATCTTGTTGCGTCTATCAGGACTGCTCGCGACACTACCACTGTGCTTGCCCTGGTGTTCCAATCGTTAGCTACCCTCTTTCGTCTACTTCCCCTAAATGGCTAATAGCCTGAGGATCGTTGCGTGGAATGCCTTCGGGCTCCTCCCCAGACGATCTGAACTGATGACTTTCGTGACGGAGTATGATGTTGATATCATACTTCTTTCCGAGACTCATCTGGCTCATTACCACTCGTTTTCCCATCCTGCCTATGCCTGTTATCGTCAGGATCGTCCCCTTACGGCCTCGCTGTCCCCCCTCGGGCAGCGGATATCCCACAGGCTTTTGCCTCCTTTAGATACATCTATTATTGAAGGCTGCGCGGTGGCGGTGGACGCCGGCGGATCGGAGCTGCGCGTTGTTTCTGCGTACCTCCGGCCTGGCCGGCGAACTCCGCCACCGCCCGAGGAGTGGGACGCCCTCCTCGACCACCCCCTCTCAACCATTGTAGCCGGCGACTTAAACGCCAAACACCCTTCATGGAACAGCCGCGTTGTCAACGCCTATGGAAATTCTCTGTTCCGGTTCGTCTCTGGCGACCCGGCACTTAATGTCATCGGCCCTGAAGACCCTACCTACTTCCCCTTTCACGGCCATCGGCCGGACGTTCTTGACATAGTAGTTGTCAAGAACGTTGCCCGCAACATCGAGGTCTCGTCTGTGTCGGACCTTTCGTCCGATCACAATCCCCTCGTTATAACTGTTCGAGAGCTGTCGGCGTCACCCCGACTTCCCGCTCAGATTGTTAGGAGAGTCAACTGGCGATCCTATCATGACGAGCTCTCTCGAAGGTTACCATCTATCCCGGCGGACCCCATCGTCACTCGTGACGATCTGGATCTCCGCGCCACTAATCTCCAGGAATTGGTCCAAGGTGTCATGGATCGACACACCTACGCACTCGAGGTGAATCATCGCAAATCGGCCTTACCTGCGGAAGTACTCCACGCCATCTGGCTACGGCGCCAGCTCCGCCGCAGATGGCAAAGAACCCGTGACCCAGTCGTTAAGCGACGATTTCAACAACAGTCCCTTTACGTTCAGCAGCTACTGCGGGACGTAAACTCTGATCGATGGGACTCATACCTTGAGTCTCTTGAAGTCGACCACGCCTCCGTCTGGAGAGCGGTGAGTAGACTGACCCGCGAGAAGAGAACTCGCAACCCACTGGAAACCCCGAACGGGGTTGTGTCTTCATCAGAAGGCAAGGCTGAGGTCTTCGCCGACTGCATGGAGTCGCAATTTACCGTTCATCGAGGCGTTTCGAACCCTGCCCACTCGGCAGAAGTCCGGGACTTCCTATCTGGTTATTTTTCTCGCCCTCCCGCTGGCCCAGACCTCCCGTTCGACAGAGACGAACTCGTTTCGTCTGTCTGTCGACTAAACCGCCGTCGCGCCCCCGGTCCTGACCGGATCGGGGCCGCTGCATTACAATATCTCCCGGCCTCAGGCGTTGACCTCGTTCTCGAGCTGTTCAACTCTTGTCTCCGGCTACAGTACTTTCCCCGCCTGTGGAAAAATGCCAACATCGTCATGGTTCCTAAACCCCGCAAGCCGCGCATGCTTCCTGAAAGCTATCGGCCAATATTTCTCTTGCCAGTTATCTCGAAGGTGTTCGAGCGGCTCCTGCTGGCCCGCATCTCGCCGTTGTTGGATAATTTTATCCGCAACGAACAGTTCGGGTTTCGCAGAGAGCACTCGACCACGCTTCAACTAGTCCGCGTGGTAACGCAACTCTCTGACGCCACCAAAGGCGAGCGGCTACGGCCGCCGCACTGCTGGACGTGAGCAAGGCCTTCGACATAGTCTGGCACGAAGGTCTTCTCTACAAACTCGCTAACTCCCCCTTACCATCGTCCATAGTGTTTTTCCTCCGGTCGTATCTCAGCGACCGAACCTTCAGGGTGAGCGTCGACGGAACCTGCTCTGCAGTTCGTCCTGTCGCCGCCGGCGTACCTCAGGGATCTGTCCTCGGCCCCGTTCTGTACCTCGTGTACACGAACGACCTGCCTGTATTGCCCGGAGTCACGTTGTCTTTGTTCGCTGACGATGCAATGTATCATTACAGCTCTGTGTCCCCGCGTTTTGCGAGTACACAGTTGCAGCGTCAGTTGGACCAGCTTCCGGACTGGCTACGGAAATGGCGGGTGACGATCAATACGGAGAAATCCGAAGCGATCTGTTTCACTCGTAAGTCCATCTCCCGATGCCAGCCCCTCTCCCTGGAAGGGAGGCCTATCGCCTACAAAGAGTCGGTGAAGTATCTAGGCGTTCGGCTAGATCGTCGCCTTTGCTTCAACGCCCACGTGACGGACACCCTTGCCAAGGCTCGCGGCGTCCGAGCCAAACTTTACCCATACCTCGCGTGCCGCAGCCCCCTGGCGCTGCGCACGAAAGTTACCCTCTATCTGTTGTTTCTCCGGTCTGTATTGACCTATGCGGCACCTGTATGGTGGTCACTTGCCTCCGCCACCAACAGGCGTAGGCTGGAAAGTTTCCAATCCAGAACCCTCCGTTCCTTGTCGGGATCTCCTTGGTTTGTTAGAAACAGTGTAATTCGAGGAGGTCTACGAGTTCCTGCTCTCTCAGCCTTTGTCTGGTCATTAGCTGCGACTCTCTTTGCCGCAGCTGAGACCTCTTCCTTCCCTTACCTCAGAACCATCAGCACCACGCAACCACCTCCCCCTGTCCGGGTCAAACGCCCTCGGGCGATTCTCGATAACCCGCCATAAGTTTAAGTAAACTTAAAACTCAACTACTTTGCATACTCACTATCTGCCCATGCCCCAGAATTTACCTGCTAAGCTGTTTCCTTCCTCCTTTCCTAGTATGCCGACCGCGCTGAATGCCGCTGCTACGCGCTATCACTGGCACGGAGGCTCTCTGCCTCGCGGGGAGCGACCGACGCCTCACGGCGTCTGCACGCGGGACTGGGAACGGGCGACATCTGTCACCTGAACCCGTCCTTGCGGCAGTGCCCACTGATTGCTGAAATTTTTAAAAATAAATAAAAATTGAAAACCTTTCTCCCCCGCCTTCTCAGTTAACTGGTTGGCGGTTGTCCATTCCTATTTTTAGGCACCAGTCGAATGAACCAGGGCTAAGTATATCCACAGGCAGCCATTGGGCTCGACCCAGATGCTGCAGTCATGCACCGGGTGCAAAGGCGCCCCGCTACCACAGAGCTACAAGAGCCACCACCAGTCTGCTAGAAGTGCCCGGACTGCAAGAAGAAGTTTTATTGGGCCACCACTGGCTCACGGCCAACCAAGCAGTTGTGGACTACCGACGGGGCTGCCTTCACATTGGCAGCGAGAACCGACAGACGGTCTTCTGGAATGACCGCGCGGAGCCCGAGGAAGAGGACATTGACGAAGCTAGCCTTCAAACGTCAGCAGGTGGCCAACACCATAAACGGCTTCTGGAAATGTTACACCGTCATCGCAGTTTGTTCTCCCGTGGCCCGCTACGCACTACATCTGCGGCCAAGCACGAGATCCGGCTGAAAGAAGGTAGCCAGCCATTCCGGCTCCCAATGTACCGGTACTCCGACGAGAAGAAACGCACCATCCGGGAACAGGTAGAAGAGATGCTGAGGCAGCATATCATTGAACCGGCCACCTCGCCATACAGCTCTCCGGTGGTGATTGTGAAGAAGAAGGACAGCACACCCCGGTTCTGCGTAGACTTCCGGAGGCTGAACGATCAGACCGAGGATGTGGACTCACCACTGCCGCTGATATACGAAACAATCAAGGACCTCAGCGGGGCCCAAGTCTTCTCGACCCTAGATCTGAAGAGCGGCTACTGGCAAATCCCGCTGGAGGAAGAAGCAAAGAAGTACACAGCATTCTCGGTGCCCGACAGAGGTCGCTACCAGTTCCGGGTGATGTGCTTTGGGCTGAAGAACGCGCCCAGCACCTTCCAACGGCTGATGCAGGATGTTCTCACGGGACTGTTACGGGAGTGCTGCCTCGTCTATCTGGACGACATCATTGTCTACTCCCCCGACTGGGAAACGCACCTGCGACACCTGGATCAAGTCTTGGAGAGGCTGCAGATGCACCAGCTGACCTGCTCGCTCAACAAGTGTCACTTCGGCCGGGAAGAAGTCGCCTTTCGGGCCACGAGATTACTCCGGACGGCAACCTCCCGCAGCAGCAACATCTCAGAGCGATTGAAGACCAGCCGGCCCCCAGCAACAAGAAAGAACTGCAACGCTTCCTGGGAACCTGCAACTGGCTGCGAGAGTACATCCCCTGCTGCGCCATGATTTCGGAACCGTTAACGGACCTGCTGCGGACAAGAAAGTGGCATTGGGACGACACAACTCAGCGAGCCTTCGAAGAGGTTAAGGCCGCTTTCCGGCAGCCGTTAAAACTCTCACGACCGGATCGAGACTTGCCGATGTTTCTGCAGACCGACGCCAGCCAAAAGGGACTTGGAGCGGTGCTCTGTCAATGCACCGAAGCCGGAGAGAGGCGTATCATCTCGTACGCCAGTGCCAAGCTCCACGAGGTGGAGAAGAACTACCACTCCAACGAACTGGAGTGTTTGGCAGTCGTCTGGGCCATCAAGAAATACCGGCCATACTTGGAGGATCGCCATTTCACCCTAAGGACCGACAACAAGTCGCTAACTTGGCTGAAGCAGGCGACGGGGCAGAAGACGAAGTACGCTCGCTGGGCTCTACTGATACAGAGCTTCAAATTCACCGTCGTCCACTGCCCGGGCAAGGAGAACGAGTTGCCGGACTTCCTCTCGAGGGAACCTGGGCTTGAAGATACTGCCGGCGTCCAAGAAGAACCACGGATGCAGCCTGAAGAGAGGCCACTTCGCAGTGTTGCGGCAGCTGCACCGCGACTACAAGAAATCACAGCTGTCGGCATCCATCAGGCAGTGCAGGAGGCGCAAGAAGGCGACCAGGAGTGCCAAGCGTGGAGAAACGACCCTGCGGCGGCTACAGCGAGAGGATACTGGGTGGACAACGGCCTGGTTTGGAAGGACAGACGCAACCAGGAACCAGGATTGTACGTGCCGCCGAGTGTCCGCATGGAGGTCATCAGGCACTTTCACGACTCCCCTGAAGCCCGTCATCCGGGAGCCGAAGAAACGTTTCGAGCCATCGGCAAGGACTTCGTCTGGACCGGCCTAACCATTGATGTCCGCAGATACGTCCGGAGTTGCAGAATATGCGCCCTACACAAGCGCGGCGCAAATCCCGAACAGGACCAACAGCGACCTCACCGACCCAGGAGATGTTGGAATACTGTCGCCGTGGACGTCATGGGACCATATCCGCTGACTCGAGCTGGCAACCGGTACATCGTAGTGGTCACGGATATGATGTCGAGATGGGTGGAAGCAAAGGCCGTGCGTAAGGCGGACGCCGACACCATTATCCGCTACCTGGAAGAAGAAGTGTTCCCTCGTTGGGGATACCCAGAGGCGTTGCTCACCGACAACGGGAAGCCGCTCACGGGCCACAAGTGGAAGCAGATGTGCGACAACCTGCACATACGACCGTGGACTACAGCCAACTACCATCCCAGGGCGAACCCGACCGAGCGGCGCAACGGCGAGATCAAGAAGGCGCTGCGGATCCAGCTCCATGACTGCAAGGACCATGGCGACTGGGACAAGCGTTTGCCGGCGGTTCTGTTCTCGCTGCGGAATCGTGCAAACGCCGCCACTGGAGTGACACCGAGCGAGCTTCTGCTGGGCAGAGACCTACGCCGACCCGGCGACTGGAGTCGGCCACACGCAGAACAGGACGTCCGGCCAATTGAGGAACGAGAAGAGGCAGCCAGGTCACACCAGACCAAGTATCAGCAACGGCGGTATCCGGAACGGAGGACACAGGATCCTACACTGGCCGTAGGGCAGTTGGTGTACGTCAAGAGCCACGCCGGACCAGCCAAAGGACGGAGGTACCCTGGATGGGAGCCAGCCTGGGAAGGTCCCTTTAGCGTTGCTGCAACCCTCGGCGGCCAGATTTACACAGTGGAGAAGGACGGACGCCCATACAAGGTTCACCGCCAACGGCTCAAACCCGCCGGAGAAGAACAATGGGCTGGCCACAGGAGAGCATTCAAGACCCGGGGGAGTTGTGACGTAGCCAGGTCAGAGCTGTTGGGTTGTGCGTCGTGAGACGACCCAATGGGTTCCTAGTACCGAGCCTCCGGTAGGGGCTCCTGCCTAGTGGTCCTGTCCAGACGGAATATTTTAAATTAATTTTTAGTGGTCGCTACGACATGCTCGTACTAGGTCGACTAGTACAGTATTTGTCGAGGCCGTTTCCAAGATTCACCTGGACGGGTTCTGTACCTGCCAAGGCCAGCTATGAGTGGGTTTGTCTGGGTCCTCGCAGCTCGGACGTAAAATTTATGTGCAAGTCGCCTTGCAGTGTCATCCAAGGAGCGGACACCGAGTCCTCTTCTCAGGAGACGAGAAGAAAACCGATAGGGGACTTTGGCCGCTAGCCGAAGACCTCTATCGAGAACGCTTTGCAACCTTCTTTTATGAACGGTTGCGAGGTAACACCAGATGGGAAGAGCGTAGGTAATGATCGGCAACAGGTACGCGTTGACGATCAACTTACCCAGCTTACGGGTCATAGCCTTGTTGGCAAGTATCGGAAACAGTTGCGCGAGACGAGCGGACGCTTTCTTTCGCATCGTCTCAGCGTGGACACGCCAGGTGAGCCGACGATCAAGGTGGACACCGAGGTACTTTACTTCTCTCGACCAGGGCAAGTACGTTCTACCGAGTCTCACTCGGCCTCGTGGTTCTTTCCGGCGCTTTGTGAATAGCACCGCGGAGCTCTTGGTTTCGTTGACGGCAACTTTCCAGCTTTCCGTCCACGTCGAATACGCATCGAGTGCGCGCTGAAGTCGTGGGATAGCAAAGTCTGCGTTCCGATCGGCGGTATAGACCGCCGTGTCGTCGGCAAACAGAGCCATCTGGACTCCAGGCTCTCTGGGTGCGTCGTTGACATACACGGAGAACAGGAGAGGCCCTAGCACGCTACCTTGAGGTACCCCGGCTGTAATATTTCTCTCGGAAGAGACGTGGTCGTCTATTCGCACGCAGAAAGTCCTCTCCGTCAGAAAGCTAGCAATCAAGCGAAGGTAGCAATCTGGGAGCTGGATTTCCCGGAGCTTGAACAAGAGCCCGTCATGCCAGACACTATCAAAGGCCTTTTCCACATCTAGGAAACAGGCGACAGTCTGCTCTTTCCGACACCCGGCGTCCGTGATGTATTCCACCAGTCTCATCAGTTGATGAGTGGTGGAGTGCCCCACACGGAAGCTGAACTGTTCGGGGACCAGTACATCGAAATTTCTTAGATGATCTAGTACTCTCCGTTGTACGAGACGTTCGAGGACCTTTGACGTGGCAGACAGTAGACTAATGGGCCGGAGGTTGCCGGGACGGGAAGCGTCCTTTCCCTGCTTCGGGATCACTATGACCGTCGCCTTACGCCATTTCTGGGGAAAATAGGCCAGTCTAAGACACGCGTTGAACAGCGCGACCAAGAAAAGTACTCCTCGCTCCGGGAGTCGAGTAAGAGCGGCGTTCGAGACGCCGTCCGGGCCAGGAGCTTTTCTCGGCACGAGTTCAACGAGCAGATCTGTGACCTCTTCCCTAGTAATGGGTTCGGGCTCCGCAGTGATCGGAAGAGACAGAAAGTCTTCCACTTCGTTCTCGACTTCTTCGTCGAAGTCCCAGTCCATGGGCGGGTTAGATGCGAACTGTCGCTCAAAACACGCGCCCAAGTACTCGGCCTTCGCCTCCGGGCGAGCCAGGAGTTGACCGAAAGTTCCAGCAATGGCCGGGATGCGAGGCCGGCGCCTCTTCCCTACCAACGCCGAAGGTATCCGGTAAGGGCTACTTTCGTTTGATCCGTCCCCTGCTTGGGCCACGGCGACTTCCCAACAGCGTCTCCGGTAGGCCTGCATTTCACGACGTAAAATGCCGGTCGCCCGGTTGTACGCTGCCTTGTCGGCCGGATCACGGGTCCGCTGCCAGCGTCTCCGGAGGCGATTTCTCTCGCAAGCGAGAGCACTCGTCTCCTCAGGGATCCGCTCCCAGTGAGGCGTGACGCCAGGCTTCATCCTGGAAGACGCGTAGATCGCAGATACGACAGCCTCGTCAAACGCGGCAACTGCCTCGTCGACTTGGCGGACGGTTTCGAGTGGTCCCGCGTCTGGCAATCGGCGACTTAACGCCGGGCCATAGCAGTCCCATTCTACCACCTTCCTGACATCTCTGCGTACGACGTGCTGGTTAGCGACGTGTATCAAGATGGGGAGATGATCGGACGATAGTTCCGTTAGCGCGGACACATGGACCGGACAGTCAATTCCTTGGATCACCGCTATGTCCAAGACATCGGGAGCCGCGTTGCGTTGTGAGGGGTAGAACGTAGGTTGGGTAGGCCCAATCACTTGTATCCTGCGAGAATCGGCAAACCTGCGTAAACGTTTCCCGTTTGGGGCAGTCAAGCGACTGTTCCAATCGCAATGTTTGCAGTTCAGGTCGCCGGCCATGATGACCCTCCTGTGTGCATCGAACGCGACAGCTAGATCGGGGTGAAGGAGCTCTTTTTGCGGCGGTTTATACGCCGCGACCATCTGTACGCCGCCTAGAGTGTTTAACAACTCCACAGCGGTGCCTTCGAGGTGAGTAATTGCAGGCAAGACGACTCGGTGATGCTCGAGAGTGAGCCTCACCACGACGGCAGTACCGCCACCAGCAGTGCCCGGCCTGTCGTTTCGATAGCACACATAGTTGGCCAGTCGTAACCGACTCGCAGGAGTCAAGTGGGTCTCATTGAGAAGGACTACGTCGGGCCAGTAATTCTTGGAGTTCCTGGATCTTGTTGGACAACCCGTTGGCGTTCCAGGAAAGAATTGAGAGACCACGTTTGAGGACCCGACTCATAGAAAACCTACACAAGTGGCGGCTTCCACCAAGAGCATGAATCTCTCGGTTGTATCGGCAGTCTCCAAGCGGGAGCGGATGGACCTGAAGGTCTGGGCAACTTTGCGGAGGTCGAATTCCGCAAGGAAGTCTTTGACGACCTGATAGTCGTCTGGAACGGTTTTTGAGGCAGAGTGCCCGGAGACTGTTTGCGCATAAGAGCGCCGAGGCTTGTCAATCGGGGGATTGGTGGAAGCCAGGGGTTTCTTGGGGCCAGGTGTAGCGCCTCTAGCGTAGGTGCTAGGAAGAGGGACAGATGCGATAGCGTCGGTCTTCACGCGCTGCCCAGGCTGTCTGGACTGTGCGGCTGGGTTGGCAGGAGCCCGGGAGCGAGCGCCACGGGGCTTACGTTGGCGCTTCTTTTTGCCTGCGTTGGGAAACTGGGGGGCGGGAGGCCAGGCGAGGCTGCTTCTAAAGCAGGGGCAGGATTCTCCAGTGCTGGGGAGGGTTGAGAATTCTCAGGCTCCACAACCGAGATGTTTGGCAGTGGCTGGTCTGTCTCACTTTGTTTAGAAGCCGCGAGGTTACGGCGCTTTTTCGCCTGAGGCGGGACAGGGGCCTGGGAAGGAGCCTGAGATGGAGATGCCTGAACTACAGGTGTCTGCTTCGGGCCTTTGCTACGTTTTCGTTGCCTGTTGGCAACTGCGGCGAAAGACACGGCAGCCGTAGCAGGAGGCGCAGGGCCTGGCTGCTCGGTTGCAGGTCTGGAACCAGCTTCCGGATGCCTCGGTGGTGGCAGACGCCCTTTCGGCTTTCGCCGCTCGAGCTCCCGCTGAAACACCGGACATGCCCGGTAGTTGGCGGGGTGACTTCCGCCGCAGTTGATGCACCTTTTGAAGGCTGGAGCATCGCAGTGTTTACTGGCGTGAGGCAAAGAACACCTCACGCACGCCGGAGCGTTAGAGCAAGTCTCTGAGTGGTGCCCGAAGCGTTGGCACTTGTAGCACTGAGGCAGAGCCCCGGGAGCGCGGCTTCTTTCCACTTTTACGCGGAAACCAAAAAGCCGCGTAAGAGAGAGTAGGCTTGCGCCTGCCTCGCTGTTCTCGGCCATGATGCGGACCAGGGGAATTGGACGCCTTGGTCCGGCGGGAGCAAACACCCGATGTACCGCGCGAACCGGATAACCCAGCTCGCGCAGCTCATCGAGGATTTCCTCAAGAGGAGAGTCCACGTCTAAGCCTCTGAGCACGAGGGACAGAGGCTTTACGTGTTTCGGGGTAAAGGTGTGGTATTGCAGGTTGGCTGATTCGACGAACGCCATGACGCTGCGGTACTCGTCCATTCCGCGGACAGCGATCTTGACAGTGTCGCCCCCAAGGAGGTTCAGGTCAACGCTGGCCGGGGAAAGTCCGGGAGCCACTATGAGTCGCCGGTAAAAACCGGTGACGTTGTTCACGCCGTGGACGAACACAGGCGGGATGCGACGAGTGGCCGGCGGTGCTTGGGCAGCGCAGGGCACAGTCGGCCCCGAGCCGGATTCGCCATCGGCGGGGACAAATTCCATGGCGGACGCCGAGGAAGAGGTTGATGAGGACCGATTCCGCCTCGGTTTCTTAACCGGGCGCCCCCGTGGCCCAACCGCCACGAAAGCGTCGGTCTCATCACCGGGCAGCGGAACCGTCCGAGGATCGACAACTTGGTCCGCATCCATAGCGGGAGAACACGGCGAATCGCTCGTGTGGGGTATGGATGAGGCGAGCGACTGCGTGCTCGTTGACGCGCCCGGAGCGGGCATTTCCGCCAACGAGCGGGAGGTTTGCCGACCAGAGGCAGCCAGGCTGCCTCAGGCGGTAACCAGGGACCTAGGGTCCGGCCCGAGCCGGATCGCAAGCGGGACTGAAACGCTCAGGCTTACTACGAGCTGGGCAAATGACCGGCTTCGTTAGATACCTCCCCTTACCAAGAGAGGTGTCCACCGGCCTCTTTACCTAGGCGATATCCAAGCTCGCTTACCACTGGTGGGGGCTCGCAAGGATCGTCCTAGGCAGCGCTACCTAAGAGCCTGAGCGTCAGCGGGCTAGATGCGCTGCGCAACTTACAGCTCTGGCAGGCTATTCGCTTCCTCTTCTGCGGCGAGAAGGTGGTCCTGAAAAGGGTCACTTGGCTGGTGGCCCTAAGAAGGTCCGACGAACGAACTCAGCTGTTGTGCTGGCTACTCAGTTCACCAGCCAGCTGAGTTGCAGTCTTCTTTCTTCAAGGCAAGTTGTTGTCCAGCAAGCAGGGCAGCAGATGTAGTGTGGCTGTCCTCAATTCGAAGGCAGCAGGGCAGCAGCTGTAAACAGCGACAAAGCTTCCGATGTCGTCCAGAGAGAGCTGGTCCAAGAGAGCAGGTCCTTCCAGGTACCACAGATCGTGTCAAAAAAAGCACAAAAAGACAAAGTTCTGCGCCAAAAATTCTAGCGGCGCTCTTTTTATGGCCTGACAGGTCGTGTGCCATGAACTTATCAGAGTGCTGCTGGTCCCTGGTTGGCTCGCCTCGAGCACGTTAGATGGTCACGTCGAGGCCAATCATGCTGCTGCTGATCCTTGATTGGCTCGCCTGCCTCACATCCCTGCCATTGCTGGACCTTTCGGTCAAATCCTGGCTCGCCCGGAGGCGAAGGCCGAGTACTTGGGCGCGTGTTTTGACCGACAGTTCGCACCTAACCCGCCCATGGACTGGGACTTCGACGAAGAAGTCGAGAACGAAGTGGAAGACTTTCTGTCCCTTCCGATCACTACGGAGCCCGAACCCATTACTAGGGAAGAGGTCACAGATCGGCTCGTTGAACTCGTGCCAAGAAAAGCTCCTGGCCCGGACGGCGTCTCGAACGCCGCTCTTACTCGACTCCCGGAGCGAGGAGTACTTTTCTTGGTCGCGCTGTTCAACGCGTGTCTTAGACTGGCCTATTTTCCCCAGAAATGGCGCAAGGCGACGGTTATAGTGATCCCGAAGCAGGGAAAGGACGCTTCCCGTTCCGGCAACCTCCGGCCCATTAGTCTACTGTCAGCCACGTCAAAGGTCCTCGAACGTCTCGTACAACGGAGAGTACTAGATCATCTAAGAAATTTCGATGTACTGGTCCCCGAACAGTTCGGCTTCCGTGTGGGGCATTCCACCACTCATCAACTGATGAGACTGGTGGAATACATCACGGACGCCGGGTGAGGGAAAGAGCAGACTGTCGCCTGTTTCCTAGATGTGGAAAAGGCTTTTGATAGTGTCTGGCATGACGGGCTCTTGTTCAAGCTCCGGGAAATCCAGCTCCCAGATTGCTACCTTCGCTTGATTGCTAGCTTTCTGACGGAGAGGACTTTCTGCGTGCGAATAGACGACCACGTCTCTTCCGAGAGACGTATTACAGCCGGGGTACCTCAAGGTAGCGTGCTAGGGCCTCTCCTGTTCCCCGTGTATGTCAACGACGCACCCAGAGAGCCTGGAGTCCAGATGGCTCTGTTTGCCGACGACACGGCGGTCTATACCGCCGATCGGAACGCAGACTTTGCTATCCCACGACTTCAGCGCGCACTCGATGCGTATTCGACGTGGACGGAAAGCTGGAAAGTTGCCGTCAACGAAACCAAGAGCTCCGCGGTGCTATTCACAAAGCGCCGGAAAGAACCACGAGGCCGAGTGAGACTCGGTAGAACGTACTTGCCCTGGTCGAGAGAAGTAAAGTACCTCGGTGTCCACCTTGATCGTCGGCTCACCTGGCGTGTCCACGCTGAGACGATGCGAAAGAAAGCGTCCGCTCCTCTCGCGCAACTGTTTCCGATACTTGCCAACAAGGCTATGACCCGCAAGCTGGGTAAGTTGATTGTCAACGCGTACCTGTTGCCGATCATTACCTACGCTCTTCCCGTCTGGGGCTACCTCGCAACCGTTCATAAAAGAAGGTTGCAAAGCGTTCTCGATAGAGGGCTTCGGCTAGCGGCCAAAGTCCCCTATCGGTTTTCTTCTCGTCTCCTGAGAAGAGGACTCGGTGTCCGCTCCTTGGATGACACCGCAAGGCGACTTGCACGTAAATTTTACGTCCGAGCTGCGAGGACCCAGACAAACCCTCTCATAGCTGGCCTTGGCAAGTACCGACCACGTCCAGGTGATTCTTGGAAACGGCCTCGACAAATACTGTACTAGTCGACCTAGTACGAGCATGTCGTTGTAACGACCAATAAAAATTAATTAATCAATATTCCGTCTGGACAGGACCACTAGACAGGAGCCCCTACCGGAGGCTCGGAACTAGGAACCCATTGGGTCGTCTCACGACGCACAACCCAACAGCTCTGACCTGGCTCGCCTCGCCTTCTCGTGTCACGTCTCGGCTGGCGCCGAGAGCAGATCTTCGCCTCGCTACGTCACATGTCCGTCGTCGTAAGACTTCACTTCAGCTGCTCGATCTGGAAGGACCTGCTCTCTTGGACAGCTCTCTCTGGACGACTTCCGAAGCTTTGTCGCTGTTTACAGCTGCTGCCCTGCTGCCTTCGCAATGAGGACAGACAAACTATATCCGCTGCCCTGCTTGCTGGACAACAACAGGACTTAGAAGAAAGAAGACTACAACTCAGCTGGCTGGTGAACTGAGTAGCCAGCACAACAGCTGAGTCGCTCGTCGGACCTTCTAAGGGCCAGCAGCCAAGTGACCCTTTTCAGGACCACCAACTGCAGTTGAAGAGGAAGCACTTTTGGCCTACCAGAGCTATAAGTTGCGTAGCGCATCTAGCCCGCTGACGCTCAGGGTCTTAGGTAGCGCTGCCTAGGACGATCCTTGCGAGCCCCCACCAGTGGTAAGCGAGCTTGGATATCGCCTAGGTAAAGAGGCCGGTGGACACCTCTCTTGGTAAGGAGAGGTATCTAACGAAGCCGGTCATTTGCCCAGCTCATAGTAAGCCTGAGCGTTTCAGTCCCGCTTGCGATCCGGCTCGGGCCGAATCCTAGGTCCCTGGTTACCGCCGGAGGCAGCCTGGCTGCCTCTGGTCGACAAACCTCCCGCTCGTTGGCGGAAATGCCCGCTCCGGGCGCGTCAACGAGCACGCAGTCGCTCGCCTCATCCATACCCCACACGAGCGATTCGCCGTGTTCTCCGGCTATGGATGCGGACCAAGTAGTCGATCCCCGGACGGTTCCGCTGCCCGGTGACGAGACCGACGCTTTCGTGGCGGTTGGGCCACGGGGGCGCCCGGTTAAGAAACCGAGGCGGAACCGGTCCTCCTCAACCTCTTCCTCGGCGTCCGCCATGGAAGTTGTCCCCGCCGATGGCGAATCCGGCTCGGGGCCGACTGTGCCCAAGCACCGCCGGCCACTCGTCGCATCCCGCCCGTGTTCGTTCACGGCGTGAACAACGTCACCGGTTTTTACCGGCGACTCATAGTGGCTCACAGAGACGCCACTATAGTCTCATAGAGACGAAAGGTAAACTAGTCGTTGCATTGGCGGGTTCAAGGTGAAGTAGATGGTGTTGGTCGAGAGGTTGGCGTTGCGGGGTGGGGTTTATCAACAACGTAGAGGTGTCTCCATGTTGTCGGCGGTTGTGGGTGAGGGGAGGGGTGGGCTCAAGGTCGGTGCGGAGCGAGAGGTAGGAGCGGCGGGGTGCAGAGCGACAAGTTCAGGTGGTGCGGGGTGGGGTATCTCAGCAACGTTGTCGCTGGTGATGGTTGCGGGGAAGGGGGCTAGGTTGTCGCGTTCATAGCCGGTGACCGTGACCGACGGGCTCAAGGTAAACCTGTCGTTGCATTCGTAGGCGTTGCGGGGTGCAGAGCGACAGGTTTAGGTGGTGCGGGGTGGGGTGTGTCAGCAACGTTGTCGCTGGTGATGGGTGCGGAGAAGGGGGGCTAGGTTGTTGCCTTCATAGCCGATGACCGTGACCGACGGGCTCAAGCCTGTCGTTGCATTCGTAGGCGTTGCGGGGTGCGGTGCGATAGGTAGGCGATGGTGGGGTAAACCGAACGTTACATTGCTGGTTCAAGGTGAGGTAGACGGTGCGGGGTAAACTGATCTTTGTCTTTGCGAGCTCGCGGTGAAGTAGGTGGTGCGGGCTTGCTGAAACAGAACACATGTGTGGGTTAGAGGGGGGATGGTAACGCAGGTGTTCACGACGGCCTTGAATCTATGTCCGACCGTGACCGAAGGAGATGACGCTTTAGAAGAAAGGAACCTAGTCCTAGTCGTCTGGGGGAAACAGAATAAATACAGCAATATTTTCTAATACAACCATCAGTCGACGTTGAAAATGGAGTCAATCGTATGTAACGCGAAGACCGTGCCTACTTTTCTGCCACGCCGCGATCTGCAGAAACTACAGATCAACTGTAAATATCATGTACTTGCGATGAAATTGGTAAATACTAAATTTGGGAATGCTGTTGTGGTAGATCTGGAGGAAAGTGGAGCTTGCCCGCAAACGCAAGACAACAAGTTCCACGTTTTCCTGCCCAAGCGTTGGAGCGAGGCCTTCACTGTGGAGCAGATGAAGACAGTCAAACCTTGCGTTCTCTCGTTGGTTGTAACTTCGCACACAACACTTGCTAACGAGAAGGTTAGCGTACAACTTGATATCGACTATGTAAGTACATAATGATTCGTCTTTTATCTTAAGTAATTACATAACTATAGTTATTTTCCAACAAATTAACATAAAAAGAGATGGAAGAGAGAGAGAGGTTCATAGTATGGCTGATGCGGTTTTTTAATATTACCTATGTCTTATACTGACAGAGTTTGGGGTTACCAACCCTATGAGTGAATACCAAAACTGGGTTCCATTGAATCGTTTTCTAAGAGAAGTTAATAGCCGTTTAGAAGGGATGTATGTAAAAGTTTTACTCAATTATATATATACATACATAAGTTTATATAAGTTAATAATATAATTGTTTCCTTTTTATTTTTTCAGACCAATGAGTTCGCTCAAGAAAACTCTGGAAAAAGTAAAAAAAACTAGAGTGTAATCCACACACACACACACACACACACACACACACACACACATAGATTATAATAAATGCATGAATGATGTTTCGCATATTTTTATGTATATGTATGTGTAGAGAGCTTATGTTGTGATTAATTATTGTATTATTGTAACCTGGAATGATTCATATATTGTTTATTTTTTTATTTTTTTCAGACTAAAAAGATCACGCAATATGTAGGACACAATGTTACTTTAAAAATTATTAAAAGAGAAATAGAACATAAAACAACAGGTTATATTGTAAGTGTGATTTCATTAAATTACACAGATATATAAAAACAGAACATTTTGTTAAACCGCTACATGAAAACACACGATATCGTGAACAGATATCTACAAAAAACCTAACAGAACAGAAAAGCGATTTGAATAAATTCTTTAAAAAACAATTTTACACGTTTTTCCAACAAACATCCTATTGCAAGTATCATAACATACAGTACACCCACAAAGACGATGAAGTACATGCAAAAACAAGGCTTGAACAGATATATCATATGAAGTATAGATTTTCTGACAATATATACTGTACACAACTGAGAAAATATTTGTGGTCTGTAGTAGAACGTGTTTTGCCAGGTAATGCATAGTAATTCTTTTGTTGTAATTAGCAGTTGCCTTATGCATATGGATGTGTGTGTGTGTGTAAAGAGCGAGCTTAGAGCTAGTTGTTAACTGCTATTATTTTGCATAATTTTGTAACACTTGATATCCTAAACAAATATCAACATAAGACATGTCAGAAAAGAAAAGTGATTTTAAATAATCCTTAATACAGTTTTACATAACATTGTATCACGTATGTAACATAGAATACAACCACAACGATGAAGTACAAAATGGTTTGAACAGATATACTAACACTATATACTGATCATATTTGTGGTCTGTAGTAGTGGTAATGCATAGTAATTATCTTGTTGTAATTTACAATTCTCTTATGGATGTAAAAAGAGAGAGAGAGAGAGAGAGAGAGAGAGAGAGAGAGAGAGAGATTATTTTGTATAATTATGTAACACTTAATATTCTAAACAGATATCTACAGAAGACGTGACAGAAAATTATTTTTAATAACTCCTTTTCAAAAATGTATAACATCGTATCACGTATGTAACATAGAATACAACCACAACGATGAAGTACAAAATGGTTTGAACAGATATACTAACACTATATACTGATCATATTTGTGGTCTGTAGTAGTGGTAATGCATAGTAATTGTCTTGTTGTAATTTACAATTCTCTTATGGATGTAAAGAGAGAGAGAGAGAGAGAGAGAGAGAGAGAGAGAGAGAGAGAGAGAGAGAGAGAGAGAGAGAGAGAGAGAGAGAGAGAGAGAGAGATTATTTTGTATAATTATGTAACACTTAATATTCTAAACAGATATCTACAGAAGACGTGACAGAAAATTATTTTTAATAACTCCTTTTCAAAAATGTATAACATCGTATCACGTATGTAACATAGAATACAACCACAACGATGAAGTACAAAATGGTTTGAACAGATATACTAACACTATATACTGATCATATTTGTGGTCTGTAGTAGTGGTAATGCATAGTAATTGTCTTGTTGTAATTTACAATTCTCTTATGGATGTAAAGAGAGAGAGAGAGAGAGAGAGAGAGAGAGAGAGAGAGAGAGAGAGAGAGAGAGAGAGAGAGAGAGAGAGAGAGAGAGAGAGAGAGAGAGATTATTTTGTATACATATTTGTGGTCTGTAGTAGTGGTAATGTATAGTAATTGTCTTGTTGTAATTTATAATTCTCTTATGGATGTAAAGAGAGTGAGAGAAAGATTATTTTGTATAATTATGTAGCACTTAATATTCTAAACAGATATCTACAGAAGACGTGACAGAAAATTATTTTTAATAACTCCTTTCCAAAAAATGTATAAAATTGTATCATGTGTGTAACATACATAGACCTGAACAGAATTGTCTTGTTCTAATTTACAATTCTCTTATGAACGTAAAGAGAAAGATTATTTTGTATAATTATGTAACACTTAATATTCTAAACAGATATCTATAGAAGACGTGTCAGAAAGAGAAAACGATTTTTAATAAATCGTTTTCAAAAAATGTATAACATTGTATCATGTATGTAACATACGTAGGGCTGAACAGATTTACTGGCAATATATACTGTACACAATTGTAAAAAATATTTGTGTGGTAATGTTCAGTAATTACCAGTTGTATTATGCATGTAGATGTGCGTGTGTAGTCTATAAAGATTGAGCTTAATTTTGTACAATTATGTAATACATAATATTCTAAACAGATATCTACAGAAGGCGTGACAGAAAGAGAACGTGATTTTTTTAATAAATCCTTTTTAAAAAATGCATAACATTGTATCATGTACGTAACATACACAGGCTAAAACAGATTTACTAACAATATATACTGTACACAATTGTTGCGGTTTGGAAGCTCTTGAAGAATCGCGAGTTATTCCAAAGACGCTAATAAGGAAGGCTGGATTGTTTGTTAGAAAGAAGTGGACTGTATTTGAGATATTGAACATGCGTTTATTGAATAATTTGGTTTGTTAGTTACGATCGGCACGTGCGGAAGCATTTGAGGCGATAATGCCCGAGATTAATTTTGAATAAAATCGTGGTCCATTGCAGATGGACGCAGGTAGACGATTAAAGTGAAATGTTATAAATGCATGCTGTATAATAGCCAAAAGCCGCGGCTGTAAGAGAAGTGTTTAACGAGAGTTGCGCTCGGAGTCGTGTTATAAACTAAACTAATACTGGCTTGCAGTCGGCTAGGCTGGCCGATTGCAAGGTTTGATAAAAGCGTGACGTCATCCGCGCGTGCCGTGCAATGTTAGTAGGCTGCTTACAACTGACAACACAGTACAAAGTTTAAACATACTGCCCGCCAAAATCGGGACGATTTTGTACATTAACGGTTAAATTGAACAATATAATAATTAGACTTACATGTCGTAAGCGATACAATAATTGGCGCACTGGCCAGAGAGCAATGACATAATGGACATAATATAAATTCAATTAACAATCACCAAGCATACAATAAATTGATAACACCATAAAAATACAATAATTTCCCCATGATATTGACATAACAACCCCAATGAATTTCATAATGTTTTGACCCTTAGAAAATACAATACATATATAGAATAATTGCCACTATAACTGACACTTGTGGTTCTCAGAATTTGAATCACACAAACATATTAACGATACACAACATTCATAATAATTGATAGTACATATGAGACACAGTCACTATTTCTGTAATAGCTAGCGACACTTAACAATGCTTATGATACAATTGACTTGTATGCTCGCCCCGGGGAATGTCCCGGGCGTGTTCCATGTAATGTGACACGCGCACACCCATGCATACACACACACACACACACACACCGTAAGGCACGCAAACGACTAGCTTGTTGCCACCGGAAGGTGGCATAATTTGTGGATGGGTCGGCGTAAGATACCTAGCGCGGTGCGTACTTCTGCGACGCGTACTAAGGAATCTTGACCCGGAAAAACATTGGTAATTACCCCACGCTTCCATTCTAGAGGGGGGGAATTGTCATCCAAAATGAGGACAAGTTGTCCGACCTTCAAATTTTTAAATGGGGTGCGCCATTTGTTGCGCTGCTGCAGCTGGTGCAGATAATCCCTAGACCACCGTTTCCAGATGGTCTGCGTAAATTTTTGGAGCAGAAGCCATCTGCCCAAATGAGTATTATTGCCTTGTGTATAGTCGGGTTCCGGAAGTG
The DNA here is from genome assembly GCA_034769895.1 of Magicicada septendecula. Taxonomy (NCBI): domain Eukaryota; kingdom Metazoa; phylum Arthropoda; class Insecta; order Hemiptera; family Cicadidae; genus Magicicada; species Magicicada septendecula. The sequence continues at coordinate 454,088,454 of CM068373.1, forward strand.
CCGTCAGTGGAGCACCGACCAAAAAATGAGCGGGTGTTAAGGGTTCAGGGTCTCTAGCATCGTCGGACACGGCGCATAACGGGCGTGAATTAAGGCAAGCCTCAATTTGAGAAAGAAGGGTAGAATATTCCTCAAAATTCAAGATCGTACTGCCAATTACGCGACGTAAATGGAATTTAACACTCCTTACACCACTTTCCCACAAACCACCGAAATGAGGGGCTGAAGGGGGGATAAAGGACCATTTGATGCCGTGGAGACCGCAAAACTCCAGAGAAGATTGTTCAACTTCCTTGGAGGTTAAAAATTTGTACCAATCATGCAACGTGTGGTTGGCACGACGAAAATTCGTGCCATTATCCGAAAATATTTGCGCGGGAATACCTCGGCGCGATATGAACCTTTTTAAAGCCGCTATAAAGGCGTTGGAAGTAAGATCCGACACCAATTCTAAATGGACGGCCCTAGTACACATGCATATAAATAGAGCGATATATGCCTTGGTCGTGGACTTAGAGCGCTGCCCGCCATGGCGCAAAAACACTGGACCTGCGTAATCCACGGCCGACTGTGAGAATGGCCTTGACGGCGTGACCCTAGAAGAGGGTAATTGACCGAGTAATTGATTCGCGCCTTTAGCCCGGAAACGAAAACAAGTGACACACTTATGTATCACTGAGCGGATATAGGACTTATCGTGTATGATCCAATACTTACGCCTAAGCGAAGCTTGAGTTGATTGCACTCCAGCGTGCAACCAACGGATGTGTTCGTATTCAATTATTAATCTCGTGAGATGAGAGTGCGGGTGTAAAATTATTTGGTGTTTAGTCTCGTAGCTAAGTGGGGAGAATTGCAAGCGTCCACCCACTCTTAAAATGCCTGATTTATCCAGGAATGGGTTGAGAGCAAGAATTTTACTACTGCGTGGAAGGCACCGGTGTGCCTCAAGTTCCCTAACCTCTACGTCGAAATGCAACTTCTGAGATTGCCGGACAAAAACCAAGAGCGTGTCAGACAATTCTTGAGCCGACAAAAAGGACGTGTCTCTTTCAACCACCGCGAGCCTAGAATTGCGAAGAAATCGACGGCAGTATGCGAAGACGCGAATAAGCCTCGTAAGAGATGAATAGTTTTCAATGTAACTATGTGTTGAGGACGCGACAATTAGTGAGGTTTGAGCCTGCTTGTGACGCTCCTCTTCAATGTCGGGAAAGGTACAGGGAGTATTAATGTCGAACGCGCTGACCGGCCATGAGGCCGCATCACGAGCCAACCAGGAGGGACCATGCCACCATTGAGCATGACAGTGCAGACTACGAGGGAGGCAACCGCGCGATAAAACGTCGGCAGGGTTGTCATTCGATACTACATGACGCCAAGTTCCCCTGCTGCTAACAAGACGCTGTATTTCTGCGACACGGTTAGCCACAAATACCTTCCAGCGGGAAGATTGCTGATGTATCCAGTACAACGCTATCATCGAATCCGAATAAAGATATAATCCGTCAAAATTGTAATCGACGGCATTTAAAACCTTGGACGTTAATTGAGCCAACAATAAACAAGCACAAAGTTCAAGTCTAGGAAGCGTTATCTGTTTCAGCGGAGCGACCCTAGATTTAGCACACAACAAGTTTGATGATATGGCGCCGTTCGAATAGACCGCCCGCACATAAATGCAACACGCGTAACCTTTAACCGAAGCGTCGGCGAATCCGTGCAGCTGCAATGAACTAACTGGGCAACTGTTCGAACTCTTAACCGACCTCGTAATCTCAAAATGAGTGTCGGAGACTAATTGGGTGTATAATTCCGACCATTGATTGGCTAGTGACCCGGACAAGGGTTCGTCCCAATCAGTGCCCGCCAACCACAACTGCTGCACGAAATGCTTGCAGCAAAATGTGATGGGAGCAATTAGACCTAGTGGATCATAGATCCCGGCAATGATTGATAACACGCTTCTCTTGTTGAGAACGGTTAGATTGTCATCACCCCTAACGGTGTACAAAAAGTTATCCCCCTCAACATTGCACTGTATGCCCAAGGTGCGCACGTTTTGACCCTTGCTGAAGTCACGGGTTACTTGGGCGCGAAGAGTCATAATCTTATGGTGGTTAGAGAACCATTTGTGTAACGAAAAACCATACCTCCTCAGCAACTTCTCGATCTCGCCTTTCATTTCAGCTAAGCTGTTCGGATCATCCGAACCCGTTATGAGATCGTCTACGTAAAAGTCATTTGCTATGGCCTTAGCAGCGGTAGGGTAGTCGGCTTTGTTTTCATATGCTATTTGAGCCAGACAACGCGTAGCAAGGAAGGAGGCACTAGCAGTGCCATATGTAACCGTCCTTAACGCGTAATGTCGCAATTCCTTATGCGGTGCATCACGCCAAACAATGCGTTGCAAGTTTGAATCCTTAGGATTAACAATGATCTGGCGATACATCTTTTCAATGTCCGCAATAAGTACGTATCGGTGGGTGCGGAACCGAACCATTATCGAAAACAGATCCTGCTGGATCGTAGGACCGACCATTAAAGTGTCGTTAAGGGACAAATTATTGGTGGTTTTAGCGGATGCGTCAAATACCACGCGCAATTTAGTGGTTAAGCTAGAGTCTTTGAAGACTGCGTGATGGGGCAGATAAAAGATCTCTGACCTGTCAAGCGACAGATCGTATTCATTAAGCGGCGACATGTGGCCAAGTCTTAAGTAGTCATTCATGAACTCACTATAATCCTTGTAAAGGGTAGGGTTCTGCTTGAATTTGAATTCTAACGATTGGAATCTTCGTATTGCTCCGCGGAGAGAATCTCCCAAATAAGATTTATCAGATCTGCGGGGCAGGGCTACCACGAATCTCCCGTCGCGATTGCGGCTAGTGTTTTTCACGAAATGCCTTTCACACAGTGAGTCCTCAGATCGGGTTTCGCGACTAGATATTTCCTCCAACTTCCAAAATTCCTTCAGTTGCGAGGAAACCTGATTATCATCCTTACAGACCATAAATGAAGAAACCGTTCTAGTCATGTCGACGTTGAATGGTAAGTCACCGGCCAAAATAAATCCTAACTTGGTTTCCTGAATTATAGGAAAGTGTGGTCCGCGCGTATATTTCACAGGTTCAATTAATTGTAGAAAATATTGAGCGCCGATTAATATATCGACTTGCGATGAGCAATGTAGGTGAGGATCCGCCAGGAATATGCGCTTGGGTAAATTTAAAGAGGTAAGATTGAATGACTCCGCCGGTAAATTATTAGTTATACTGGGTAATACGGCACAATGTACGTTTAACGTGAAGGGTTTATAGCGTGAATGTAGCCTTACATTAGTGCTGAAGTCAGCCTGGGAAAGCGAGTTGTTTATACCCGTGATGGGCAATTGCGATTTAACTAATTGGAGGCCCATCCTGCGGGCGAAATCCATTGTGCAAAAGTTCGCTTGAGAACCGGAATCCAGTAATATCCTAACGGGAAATTTTTTGCCGACCTTATTGTATGTCATACAGACGGCGGTAGATAACAATACCGATTTATTGGTCTGTGATTTCAGTGAGCACTGGTTGTTAACAGAAGTTACGTCCCTTTTGCGGACATGAATCATGGTGTGGTGACGCCTAGAACATTTTTTACACGAAAATTTGGAGGGACATTTTGAACCCTCGTGTCCCGAACGGAGACAGTTTAAGCAAAGTTTGTTTTTAAGTAACGCATTTTTTCTATCAGGGATAGACAGCGATATAAACTGTGGGCAATCGCTAAGTCTATGTTCACCGTTACATAGCCTGCATAAATTATTTCTAATATGTGAGTGGAATGCGCCCTTTGGATTGCTTATCTGTTTAACTGCCTTGCGATAAGGAGACTTATCGCTTTTGTTCAACCTGCTCGTTGGGCTAGTCGCGTTATCGATATTTTGCAGTAGTTTCCTACGTGAATTTAAAAAATTTATAAAATTATTAAAATCAGGGAGTTTATGCTCCGATAAACTCTCTTTCCACAAACGTAAAGTATAACTGTCAAGTTTTTTGGCTAGATAATTTACGACAATAATTTCAAACGTGTTGACTGGCAGTTTGAGATTATTTAAAGCGTTTATATTTGCAGAGATTTGATCAATAAATTGCGATATGCTACCTTGGGATTCCTGCTGAACTAATGGTACGTCTAGGACATTCCACACGTGGTGAGCGGAGACAATCAGCTTACTATCATATCTATTCCTCAACAGATCGATAGCCACCGCGTAATTTTCATGTGTTATGGGTAATGATTTTATTACGTTAAGCGCCTCGCCATGTAATGACGAGTGCAAATAATGAAGCTTCTGTATATCTGTCAGGTCTGTTCTGACATGAATTAGTTCCATAAAAATATGGTAATAATGTTGCCATTCCACAATACTACCCTCGAACCGTGGTAATTTTATTGGTTCCAATTGAATGGGGGTTGTTTTAGGCTGTTTACCATCAGTATTAATTAGTGGTTTTTGGTTCAAGTGCTCAGATTGCTCCAACAAGTGTTGCAATTTACATTCTATAGCACAGAGATCGTCCTCCGTTTGCACTCTATCACTTGTTGACGCAACGTCTGCTTCCTCAGCCTCGATTTGTGACTGTATCTCGTCATATTTGGTGGATAATTCCATCAAATGACGCAGTTTTATTTTGAGCGCATGAGGATCGCTGTTTAACAAATCAAAATTATCCGCGAAGGTATTTATTCGGGATATTGAGGCCTTAATTGTACCTCGTTTTTTTATCAGAGCCCTTACATCGGCCATTATTACAGTTTGAGATAAAAAATGGAAAGATATTTAGAAACAATTGAGCATCGAGCATGTGAACCACAAACTTAATTTTGAATGAGTTTAAATACGTTTGGTAGCTAGCGATCGTTGGTTTGAACATAAACTTACTCTCTCTAACTAATCAAACTCGTTGGCAGTTAAATTATTGAAATTATAAATCTAAATGATTACAAAGTATAGCTTTATCTTTAAAGTTCTGACTGATAATGAGCTGCCAACCATCTATTAATTTATATTGTGTAATAAGTTAATTGTTTATATAAATATGTCAAAAATACACACTGGGTGAAATATTATTAAAAATAAATCAAATATAGGTAAAGTTTATAGTCACGTGGCCGTCGATCCATTCGTGATGAAGCTGGCTTCGATCCCGTTTGGAGCTGCTACACCTCCTGTCTCTGCCGGTTAGCCGTTGCCTCATGTTGTACCCTCCATCATTTAAAGCTGTGGAATCTCGAAAATGTTGTCCTGTTTCGTCCCGTCGTCTCTGGTCTACTGCTTGGCTGAATCTTGTCGAGATGACTGCTACGTGCTTCACGATAATGGTGTCGCTCAGGACGAAAATGATGCCCGTCTGTCGTGATTAACTTCAGATTGGTTTTTCCAGAAATGATGTATATAAATAAATGTTGTCGCCTGTGTACTCAGGTATGAGAAATCTGTGCCGTTGGGACCAAAAATGATGTAGTTTGTTTTGGCCTGAAAATATGAAATCCTGCCTGATTGGACCAAAAATGATGTCGTTTTTGGCCTGAAATGTGAAATCCGGCCCGGAGGACCAAAAATGTTGCGGTTTGGAAGCTCTTGAAGAATCGCGAGTTATTCCAAAGACGCTAATAAGGAAGGCTGGATTGTTTGTTAGAAAGAAGTGGACTGTATTTGAGATATTGAACATGCGTTTATTGAATAATTTGGTTTGTTAGTTACGATCGGCACGTGCGGAAGCATTTGAGGCGATAATGCCCGAGATTAATTTTGAATAAAATCGTGGTCCATTGCAGATGGACGCAGGTAGACGATTAAAGTGAAATGTTATAAATGCATGCTGTATAATAGCCAAAAGCCGCGGCTGTAAGAGAAGTGTTTAACGAGAGTTGCGCTCGGAGTCGTGTTATAAACTAAACTAATACTGGCTTGCAGTCGGCTAGGCTGGCCGATTGCAAGGTTTGATAAAAGCGTGACGTCATCCGCGCGTGCCGTGCAATGTTAGTAGGCTGCTTACAACTGACAACACAGTACAAAGTTTAAACAACAATTGTAAAATATATTTTTGTGGTAATGTATAGTAATTACCAATTGTCTTATGTGTAAAAATCTTTCGATGTTATTAAAAAAATATATGAAATATATATCGTATTTGTTATTATACCCTTTAAACAAATACAATAATGTAATTCCTACCGTACGCTTTCAACACATACAACATACATTGTTACACATAAAACAATTCTATGAACCAAGACCATAATATAATTCCTACCGTGCGCTTTCAGTACATACAGTGTTACACAATAATAAAAAATAATTTACTTACTATAATTTCAACCAAACCCCTTTTTTATAAACGGCACCCTTCACTACAAACATATACAATGATTATAAGTATACACAAAAAACAAATACACTTTGTAGAATAATTATTATGCGCGCCATCACACACGCGACGTAACAGTGAAATGTGACCCGTCACAGACCTCATGCGTTTCGTTACAAAAAACCTGTTTTTAGCGCCGTACGACACACAGACACACACACCCACCGCAAGTCGTATAGAGCTCAGCTGGCTTCAAAAAACCAGTTTTCAGAGTGTGTGCATACCGACGAGATTGGAACAAATATATTCATACACTTAAAATATTTCAGTGAGAAGTGTCTACATACAATCAAATTCTGTAATATAATAACATCCTCAGACAAACATATGCAATATTATATGATTATACATTTACATTTCATATCACATTGTAAAGCGAATTTTCTCTATAAGACACATACGTCTACTGTTAGAATAACGATTACATATTCATCTGTTTTATAATAACATTGATTTAAAATTATTCAACCTGAAATATGTATTAAAACAAATATTATTTAAATTCACAAAGGTAACATAAATATAACATACCTTCCCTTCAGTGCGACAAGTAACTGATATAGTTGCATAGCATGAACGCGTCTTTTATACTCTACAACAGATGTTAAACTACACACACTCAAGGTTAAGCACATCCTGTTCAAGTTATTTTTACCCTACGGTCAATGTAATACCTCACAAAGGATCGCAGGTTCAAGTTCAAGGATATGCACAATATAAATACTTGCAAATAGTTACTTATCAGTGGTATACTACATATGAGAGATATAATCAATCATGGTATAACATCATTATTTCCTATAATTAGGTTTGTATCTATGTTTTTCTATATATGATTGATATAATAACATTATTTTTAAATAAAATAAAGTACGATAAAACAACAACGGTCTCTTGGTGTAACGGTTAGCATGTCGGTTTTGCGAACCGGGTTCACATCCCGGTGAGACCTGTCTCTCCACCAAATTTCGGGAACCGTCAAGTAACCCAAACTTTTCGTGTAACGGTACCCATCACCTTGCTCAATGCCGTCTCAAAATTTCGGAACCCGTCAACGCCTCGTCGCATTCCCTCTACCACAGTGATGATTCTGCCAACGATGAGGGGGGTAGAGGGCTCTGTGATGTCATGAATCTGTGACGTCAGAGCCAATGACGACATGAATCGGTGACGTCAGAGCCATAAATCATTTCCTCTACCCCCCTCATCGTTGGCAGAATCATCACTTTCCCTCTACTCTTCGGCGTTGGTAGGGAAGAGGCGCCGGCCTCGCATCCCGGGCATTGCTGGATCTTTCGGTCAAATCCTGGCTCGCCCAGAGGCGAAGGCCGAGTACTTGGGCGCGTGTTTTGAGCGACAGTTCGCACCTAACCCGCCCATGGACTGGGACTTCGACGAAGAAGTCGAGAACGAAATGGAAGACTTTCTGTCTCTTCCGATCACTACGGAGCCCGAACCCATTACTAGGGAAGAGGTCACAGATCGGCTCGTTGAACTCGTGCCGAGAAAAGCTCCTGGCCCGGACGGCGTCTCGAACGCCGCTCTTACTCGACTCCCGGAGCGAGGAGTACTTTTCTTGGTCGCGCTGTTCAACGCGTGTCTTAGACTGGCCTACTTTCCCCAGAAATGGCGTAAGGCGGCGGTTATAGTGATCCCGAAGCAGGGAAAGGACGCTTCCCGTCCCGGCAACCTCCGGCCCATTAGTCTACTGTCAGCCACGTCAAAGGTCCTCGAACGTCTCGTACAACGGAGAGTACTAGATCATCTAAGAAATTTCGATGTACTGGTCCCCGAACAGTTCGGCTTCCGTGTGGGGCATTCCACCACTCATCAACTGATGAGACTGGTGGAATACATCACGGACGCCGGGTGTCGGAAAGAGCAGACTGTCGCCTGTTTCCTAGATGTGGAAAAGGCCTTTGATAGTGTCTGGCATGACGGGCTCTTGTTCAAGCTCCGGGAAATCCAGCTCCCAGATTGCTACCTTCGCTTGATTGCTAGCTTTCTGACGGAGAGGACTTTCTGCGTGCGAATAGACGACCACGTCTCTTTCGAGAGACGTATACAGCCGGGGTACCTCAAGGTAGCGTGCTAGGGCCTCTCCTGTTCTCAGTGTATGTCAACGACGCACCCTGAGAGCCTGGAGTCCAGATGGCTTTGTTTGCCGACGACACGGCGGTCTATACCGCCGATCGGAACGCAGACTTTGCTATCCCACGACTTCAGCGCGCACTCGATGCGTATTCGACGTGGACGGAAAGCTGGAAAGTTGCCGTCAACGAAACCAAGAGCTCCGCGGTGCTATTCACAAAGCGCCGGAAAGAACCACGAGGCCGAGTGAGACTCGGTAGAACGTACTTGCCCTCGTCGAGAGAAGTAAAGTTCCTCGGTGTCCACCTTGATCGTCGGCTCACCTAGCGTGCCCACGCTGAGACGATGCGAAAGAAAGCGTCCGCTCGTCTCGCGCAACTGTTTCCGATACTTGCCAATAAGGCTATGACCCGCAAGCTGGGTATGTTGATTGTCAACGCGTACCTGTTGCCGATCATTACCTACGCTCTTCCCGTCTGGGGTTACCTCGCAACCGTTCATAAAAGAAGGTTAGTAGGGGGAAAATAAGGGTTAAAACGCAACACAATGTCAACTAATAGAGTCCCGCACCAATCACTTTCACTTTCTACTGGACCACAGCATCCGCGACTTTTTCGCGTATATGCCGTCTTTCGTGAGCCTAGATCACTTTCACTTTCTACTGGACCGCGAATTTCCACGAATAAATTTTTTTATTTATTTTTTTTAATTTGATATTTTTATTTTTTTAATTAAATTGATTTGCATATCCGTGAATATATGCAGCCTTTCGCGAGCCTAGATCACTTTCACTTTCTACTGGACCACAGCATCCGCGACTTTTTCGCTGATCTGTGTCAAGATCCGCGACTTTTTCGCGTATCTGGACCACAGCATCCGCAATGTATATTAAATCTATATGATCAGGTTTACCAACCTATGTATGGGTTCAAACTTGATATGTGTGTGTGTTATAGTGTATATTAAAATATATGATCAGGGTTACCAATCCTGCATTATTGTGTGTGTGTGTGTGTATAGAACAGATCTGTCAACATTTTTCTTCGGTGGGAAATTCAAACTATATTATAGTAAATTGTTGACGACGACTTCGATATCAACTCTCTCTCCCCTCCTCTCTCTTTGTCTCTAGACACAGTTGTCATCAGTTTTACATAAGCGTCGTGCTACTTATGGATTATTGTAATTAGCGATACTAAAATGTAATCACCAGGAAATATATATTTATCACCTATCTCGTGGCGTCCTTTTTTGACACATTACAGTCATTGACTACGATTTAGAAATTAATATACTGCCAAGTCTGTGTGTGTGTGTGTGTGTGTGGTAAAGTGTTACGCATAAAAAAATCTCCTTGAAATAAGGTATTTTCAAAAGTTTTGTGTACACACACATTGTATAATAATTTTCGTAATTGTAAGATACAACCTGCAAATTATTAAAATGTCTCTCTCACACATTTCTGATTACTATACAAATAATTGGATGCATATTCGAAGATTTCCCTTATTCAAACGATTTGTATGTGTGTACACGAACTTAAATACAGACGATTGTAATTTTAAAAATTCATTTTTTGCATTAAATATATATCGTAAACAATGAAATAATAATATTTCGTCATTGTAAGATTTTAATAAAACAATTATCAGTTTAAATAATAATTTTCATGATTGTAAGATACAACCTACAAATTATTAAAATGTCTCTCTCACACACATTTCTGATTACTATACAAATAATTGCATGCATATTCGGAGTACGTTGACAGCGAAACAAGTCTATGCACACACACACACACACACACACACACACACACACAACGATACTGAATTAGATATAGTTATTATTCGCTAAATTAAACCAGAGGTCATTAACCTTGTGTACGACGTCCTACATTCTAATTTCACACCTGCTAGTCATTAGCAGTAATTAGGATTATAAAGTATTTACTCTAAAAACGGTTTTACATAAGCGTCGTGCTACTTATGGATTATTGTAATTAGCGATACTAAAATGTAATCACCAGGAAATATATATTTATCACCTATCTCGTGGCGTCCTTTTTTGACACATGACAGTCATTGACTACGATTTAGAAATTAATATACTGCCAAGTCTGTGTGTGTGTGTGTGTGTGTGTGTGGTAAAGTGTTACGCATAAAAAAATCTCCTTGAAATAAGGTATTTTCAAAAGTTTTGTGTACACACACATTGTATAATAATTTTCGTAATTGTAAGATACAACCTGCAAATTATTAAAATGTCTCTCTCACACATTTCTGATTACTATACAAATAATTGGATGCATATTCGAAGGTTTATAACGAAATAAATTAACTCTCTCTCTGGGTTAAGCTGGTGTTGTACGTTACTAAAATCATAGCAAATATTTTCATTCTAAGCATGTATTACTGTTTAGTAATAATTACAGCCCCAACAAAGGATATATAAGTTTGTGTACATGGATTGTATATTGCAAGTACGGAATTATTATTTAAATCCGATATCTGTTTTTATTAAAATCATACAATGTCAAAAGAGGATAGTTGTCTGTTACGAACCAGTACTAACTCTCCTATATGGCCGTCGCTCGCATCATCCGTATTTAAAGTTCGCTACTTCCAGTACACATGTCCTCTGTAACAGATTTGGTCTCCAACAGGTGTGATTCGAACGGTAAGAGCAAGAACAATATGAACAAGGCCAAGGACATTATATGTCTAGTATCCCTCCTCAGACGCTGGTGTTACTTTGTGTCATAAAATCTCGTGGCACTCAAGATAAGAGACAATACGTTTGCAAAAAACGACAAAATTGAACTTCTGGAAACAAAATTGTACGGTTTGTAAGTAATATCGACAACACAGGTCAGCATTTTTCGGTCATTGACAGATAAAGGGATCGTCACATTAGGACTACTGACTGCTAAATCCAGTAGTACAAGAACTTAGATATTTGTTGAATCAGTAGCAAAAAAATGTTAGATCTACTGTTTTCAGCGTACATAGACATTTGATAATATTCCATTTTGGTTGTATTCGTGAAGCCATAGTGTAATGGCTGTCCTTGGAAGTCATGTAACCCTTAGTGTATTACTTATCGTGGGTGTGCTCCACGTTCTGCGCCAATATTACTTATCGTGGGTGTGCTCCACGTTCTAGGCGCCAATATTACTTATCTCTACAACTGCACCACGTTGATGGCGACAAATATTACTTATCTCAGTTGCCCCATGTGTTCGGGCGTCAATATTACTTATTTCGTGTATAATTTGTAAGTAATTAAGTTTATCTTATATAATATAATGATATTTGGTTTAAAAGGTATTAGATGCTGGGCGCCAGAGATGTTATGTGATCTCAGGGGGTTTTTTGAATAAAAACTCTGCAGTTAAGATGCTAATAACTTTTAATGATTACTAATTCTTTCAAGACAATATATATATGTATATATTCAATGCCTTAATATTAACAAGATATTGACTTCTGACAACCATCAGATATATTTAACACAACTCTGAATTTGTCAATCCTAATTTACATTAATTAAATTGAGCATTTCTAAAGTCATAAAGGATAAAATCATATTACTAGCATCCAACTGCTCGTCGGTTCTTTTAGAATGAAACGGGATGTTTAGGGATATAGACGATACGACTACATAGAATATTAGTTAATACATAAGTACAATGAAACCGTTACTTGTGTTCAGGATTATCCATTCCATCTGCCGACAATGCCTTGAGTGAACATATATCACAATTTCACTTCGCACCATACTTTGCTTTAATTCCATTCACAATTACTTTCATCGATTCTTTACACACATCGGAACTCTGATTTAATACTCCACTCGACTTTCGCGCACCAGACAAAATATACTGTGTTCGTAATTACTTCGAGTTCACTGGTTTAAATAAAACTGCTTCTTACTTGCTGTACGCACTGATTAAATGATTCACTCGCGATGAAGACTCCTCTCATGCTTGTCTTTGCCGTACAAACAACGACCGTCGCGTTCCTCGACCAACACGCACTCAAATACTTCAAGACTTAATAAAGTATTTTGATAGTTTCTTTAATTCATAACGAGATTCTAAAATACACGAATAGTTTTCTGTACACTCCGATATATTACTTTACATGTTGGTTAATCAAGCTAATATACTTTAACACTTTAAAACTTATTAAAAAAACGAAGTTAAATATATACTAAGAGCGTCTTTAACACATACTAAGAGAAAAAGAAGACTAAAAAACTTACTTAGCTGTACACGGGGTATTATTTATAGGGCTCACTATTTCTCTTTCCCCACCCGTTCTACTCAAATAATTCCTATAGGCTCATGACTGATTTCCTTGCCGGGAACTTTAAATTCGTCCATTCAGGAACCTTAAAAAACTCGCGCTCTAAAGTCACGCTTTTTCGTATTGGTGTTTAGTCTGGGGAACGCGGGAGTTTTGCCACGTGTCCGACTGCTACACCAAACGACGCGACTTTCACCAAAGTTTCTCTTTTTTTATCGCCTGATCCGTTGTTTTGCCCAAGGTTGTCGTTCGTCAAAATCTAACGTGACTCAACAGTTTTATGATTTTTCGCGAACAAAGCATTTCCTTCTTTATGACTTTAGAAAGCTGTTTATTGTACAATGCGCTTTTATTCTGTTGCCGCCAGACTGTCGCCAACTTACAATATTTCTGTGAGACGTTATTTTGCCTCAATCTTTTTATCAGCACATTTAATTTGCTTAATAATAACTAAAAAAACATACATTAAATGATTAATTACGTTAATTACATAATATAGGCTTACGTGATCTACATTCACGTTATATTTAGTCCCCCAAATTGATTTGATCATGATCGATATTCGAATTCAAGGCAAATCAATTTGTACGCCTCTGAAAGTGCTCAGTTTATTATTGACAAAGTTTGTTTACGTTTGAGGTTGTTGCCTTTTCAGTACAATAATGGTGTGCAACCCTCGGCTTTAGTGCACTTTCACTTCTTGTCTGGGGAGAGCTTGCCCCCTCCCTCTCAAACCAGTTTGTTTGCAGCTGTTTACAATTCATTTTGTTGTTTACAACTGCTGGCCTTACGTACATCACATGGCTTATTATTATGTAACTTACTACACATTGGTTTAAGTTTATTTACAATGTTTGTTATCAGTGTTAAGGAAATTTAAATTTATCAAAGTTTTGATATTTGTTTTCCCTTCTGACTGATCTTATTTACAATTTTACTGTTACTCGCGGTGGTACGGCTTCAACTGTCGCACGTTGAAAATTCGACGAATCGATCCTGGTTTATCCACCTCTGCCATTTCGTAAGTTGCATTTCCTTTTATTCCTTTTACAACGTACGGTCCCTCAAACAGTTCACAGAATTTCGCTGTGACTCTATTCAAAGCATCTGAAATTGGATGAGTCTTTATTAAAACTAAGTCTCCTACCTTGAATTTCACCTTATCGACGCCTTCATTGTTTTTCTTTGCTCGACGTTCACCCTTTCTTTTTAATCGTCGATATATTACCTCTCGGCAATCCTTGACGTCTTCCTTCATTAATTCTCGGTCCACATACACCTCCCATGCTCTTCTTGGCCTTCGACCCCATTGTGCCTGAAATGGTGTCATTTCAATCGTGTCGTGGTGAGTCTCATTGATACATTTTTCAATTAATTTAATATATTTGGCCCATTTGGTTTGGTGTCCGTTAACCATCACTCTGAATATGTTACCTAATTGGCGGTTAACCCTTTCAGCAAGATTGGTACACGGGTTACGGATGGCAGTGTACTTGGGCTTGATTTCAAGTGCATTTAACTGTGTCACCCAAAATCTACTTGTAAACTGTCCTCCATTATCCGTCAATATAGCTCGCGGTTTTCCAATTTCTTGGATGTAATTTTTTAATTTATTAAGCGTAACAGCTGTAGTTGCTCTTTTCATCGGGTATAATTTCACAAACTTGGTGAAATTATCGACGATCACCAGAATATACCTCACACCACTGGTAGACGATATCAAAGGACCGTAATAATCCATGCTAATGAGTTCACATCTCTCCTTTGGCAGAACTGGTTTGGTCTGTCCCATGCATTTCTTGAAATGGTCTTTACATTTTTGACAGGTATCACATGTTCTAATTAACCTCTTAAGGTATTTGTAGAGATGATCGCCTGTAAAATGTTCCTTAAAGATCTCATAGCTTCTCCTCACACCGCAGTGTCCATACATTACGTGAATCTCCTTTAATAACGCTTGTCCAATTTCTTGTGTTACTACCAATTTCCACCTTCCGTTCTCCTTACGATATAATTTATTATTATATACTTGGTATATCTTACTGAGTTTGTCATTTTTATTGTTGTGTAACCGGTCGATGATATTATTTAGTTTAACGTTGTTCATTTGGTGTAATGTAATGTTTTTCAACTGATTTTTTAATGGTTTACCCAGTTTGATGTCAACTGCGTAAATTTCAGTCTCCTCGTCTCCATCTGGTATTATATTTTCTAGTACATCTTGAGGGTTTCGACTAAGTACATCCGCTACGATATTGTCAGTACCTTTGCAATGTACTATCTCAAAATCATACTCCTGGATAGCCAGTATCCATCGTGTAATTCGGGAACAGTTTAACTGACATTTTTGAATAAATGTTAGTGCCTTGTTATCCGTGACAATGGTTAATGGTCGACCTAGCACGTAAGTTCTAAATTTTTTCAAGCAATGGACTACGCTGAGCAGTTCTACTTCCGTAGTGAAATAATTTAATTCGGCACCTCTAAGCACACGACTGGTGAATGCAACGACCCCTATTTGCTCGTCTTCATCTATTTGATAAAGCTGACCCCCAATCGCATATTTACTCGCGTCAGTCTGCAGGTAAAATCTTTTATTTGGGTCAGGATGTCGTAGCATCACTGTGTCCACGAATAGTCTCTTGACCTCCTTAAAATTATTTTCTAACTCTTCTGTCCATTTAAACTTTATGCCTTTTTTTAGTAACTGTAGCAGTGGTCTTGTTTTTTCTGCATATTGGCTTGTGAATTTGTTGTAAAAATTAGTTAGGCCAAGAAATCCCTTTAGTTGTTTTGGATTCTTTGGTCTAGGAAAATCCATAATAGCGGAGATTTTTTCTGTGGAAGCGCTGATACCTTTTGTAGACAGCTCATATCCCAGGTAACTAATTCTGTCTCGAAAGAATTTGGACTTCTTTAAGTTCACTGTGAGGTTCTCTCTTTTGAGGTTGTCTAACAACATGCGTAAGTGTTCCAGGTGTTCTTCAATGTTTTCTGATACACATAAACAATCGTCCACATATAGTATGGTAAATCTTTTTACTTCTTCTGTCAAAACTTTATCCAATCCGCGGGTCAAACTTGCTAAACTCGTCTTTAGCCCGAATGGTGTTACAGTGTACCTGTAGCATTTGCCTCTGTAGAGAAAGCCAGTGTAGTCCCGGGAATCTTCAGCAAGTGGGATCTGCCAGAAGCTGCTGGTGAGATCAATACTACTCATGACTTTCACTTTTCCGCAGCTCGCCAACACTTGATCAATTGGTATTGCTCCCTCATGATCCGGAACAGTGACCGCATTGATTCTTCTTGCGTCTAAACACAGTCGTACAGTCTGATCTTTCTTGACTACAGTCACCATTGGGTTTATATACGGACTGTTTGCTCGTTCTATTACACCGCATCTTTCCATCTTTTTAATCTCTTCTTCCACTGCATTTTTATATTTTAGTGGAACTGGCCACCCTTTTAAGCAATAAGGGGTTGTGTCAGTTACCTTTAACCTGTGTACATATTTATTGATTCTACCTGGTTGCTCACGGAACACTTGTTGGTTAGAGTATAAAATGTTCTCCAATTCTTCTTTTGTTTTAGAATCGATACCGGTTGTTTCTTCAAGTTTCTCTTGAATCGTATTAGCAATCTTTTCTCCGTCTTCCTCGAGTTCTAATGCCATTATTTCCGCACTTACGGGTTCTTCACTGCTATTATGATTATTCTTGAAAGTAATTTTATTATCTGGAAGGTTAATCACACATCTACCTTCTTGCAATAAGTTAATTCCAATAATACACTCCCTGATTAAATTAGGAACAATTATAAACACAGCATCAGTCACATACTCTCCGATTTTTACTTCGAGCATGATCTGTTGGGTTATCTTATTCGATTTCTTCCCCACTGCTCCTTTAATAACTAAATTAGTAATTTTTAATATAGGTATATTGCCCATACGTTTTTTATTTTGCTGATACCACTCCGCAGACAACGCACAGATTTGGCTCCCTGTATCAAGTAGTGATATTATAGGTATACCATTGAGTTGTATCTCCATTTCAGGACATTTAGTTTTATTGATTTCTTGATATTCCGACTCCTCTTCCATCAGAGTGTCCCTAATATCAATAAAAGTGGTACTGATTATCTTACAATTATCGCCTAATTCTACCTTATCTCTAAAATAATTCTTAACTAGTTTTTTGACTGGGCAACATCTTTGTATGTATGTTTGAACTACTTGCTACCTGCGAGGTCCCTTGAGTGCCGCTTGTTGACGCTAATGTATTCAGTTGGGATTCGTATACCCGTTTCTGCGGTGCTCTTTCTCTCTCGTTTGCCTCAGCTGTTTTCTCTCCTTGTCGCCACGGTGCCTTGTGACGTGGGGGGTTACTCCGCTCTGTCCTATTTTCCGGCCAGTGATTAGCATTATTTACGTTCCTTTCCTGCTTGGGCTGAAACTGCATATTACCCTCGCCGTTCGTTCCATTCTTCTTTTGTCGCAAGGCTGCGAATTCCATTAACAGGTTTTGAAAGTCCGTAATGCAGGCAACAGCAATGTCGTGACTGTAGTGGTGTGCTAGTTTTCGAATTAGGTGTAAGTCTGACATCGGCGGTATTAATTGCCGGTTCTGTAAGATACGCCTTTCCATATATTGCGTCATGCTTAACCCGCTCTCCGGGCGATATTTCCCAAATTCTAACTTATCACGGACGGACTCCTGGATCATTTGATTCCAGTACTTGGCTGTGAATGCGGTCTGAAATTGCTCAAAAGTGTTTACCTCATTACGTATCAGCTTCCACCATATGGCGGCTTCTCCGTCTAAGTGTCTTCCTATCCAGCTCACCTCTTCACCTGGGTAGTATTCACGGTGTATTTCTTCTAGCTCCTTCACAAACTCCATCGGATACTCTCCTTCTCCATTGAAGTTCACATTTTTAGTGTGTTCAATTATCACTCCTTGCTGCCTAGGTGTGCGTTCGATCTGGGCGATTTTATTGCGTACATCTTCTTTGATTTTACTTATCTTCCCGTCGATTGTAGAACAGCTATTTTCGTAACATTCTTTCAGTTGTTCTATCTGTTCTTCATTTTTCTTCTTGTGCGTAATCATTTTATTAGTTATGGCTCTAATGTCATATGCGACACTAGCTTGGTGTTGTTGAAGCGACTCTTCACACTTCTCCCAATGTTCTTTCGCTACTGATCGTACTATTTCCACCTCTTCTCTCACGACTTCTTTGACTTCTGTACGTAATTGTATTGCTGTTTCTCGGTTTTCGTTTCGGATTTCTTGTATTTGTTGTGCTATCTGTGTTTTGTGTTCCTGTAGTTGTTGTGTATATCTTTGTTCCATGTTTCGTTCCATGTCATGTATTCGTTTTTCTATACATGTAATGTTTTTTGTTATTTGCAGGTTATTTTCTGCTAACTGTCGTGTGAAAGCTAGTTTGAGTTGTTCTGTATTCTCTTCATTTTTCTTAGTATTTTCATTTAATTTTTCTAACATGTTCTTTTCTAATTTTCGTGTGTTTTCTGTCAGTTTTTGTTCTATTCTGTTGATGTTTTCAGTCATTTGATGATTATTTTCTATTAATAATCGTTTAGTATTTTCTGTCATTTGTTGTGTAAATTGCTGTAGTAGCCTACTGATGTCTATGTTTGTAGCTGTTTGTTGGGTTTCAGTCTGTGATTGTGTCTGTTCTGTTTCGGACCGTATATCGTCGTTTTGTCGTCGTCCCCTCGCCTCTGACGAAACCTCCGGGCTTTCACTTTCCGTGGCCTCTTCCCATTCTTTCTCTCCCATTTGATTGTTAATATCAAATTCAATGTCGGACCCACCGTTATTTTCGTTACTGTTAGCCATTCTACTATTTGTACTACTAACCAATTTAAATTTCCTTACTTTACTGCGAGTTAACATTTAATTTTCTACCATTTACTTATTTTAGCACATATCTTATTCTAATTGCTTATCGTCTATCCCGTTTCATTCTGCCGAGCTCATTTACATTCAAGCTCCACAAAGTTGGGCGACAATATTACTTATCGTGGGTGTGCTCCACGTTCTGCGCCAATATTACTTATCGTGGGTGTGCTCCACGTTCTAGGCGCCAATATTACTTATCTCTACAACTGCACCACGTTGATGGCGACAAATATTACTTATCTCAGTTGCCCCATGTGTTCGGGCGTCAATATTACTTATTTCGTGTATAATTTGTAAGTAATTAAGTTTATCTTATATAATATAATGATATTTGGTTTAAAAGGTATTAGATGCTGGGCGCCAGAGATGTTATGTGATCTCAGGGGGTTTTTTGAATAAAAACTCTGCAGTTAAGATGCTAATAACTTTTAATGATTACTAATTCTTTCAAGACAATATATATATGTATATATTCAATGCCTTAATATTAACAAGATATTGACTTCTGACAACCATCAGATATATTTAACACAACTCTGAATTTGTCAATCCTAATTTACATTAATTAAATTGAGCATTTCTAAAGTCATAAAGGATAAAATCATATTACTAGCATCCAACTGCTCGTCGGTTCTTTTAGAATGAAACGGGATGTTTAGGGATATAGACGATACGACTACATAGAATATTAGTTAATACATAAGTACAATGAAACCGTTACTTGTGTTCAGGATTATCCATTCCATCTGCCGACAATGCCTTGAGTGAACATATATCACAATTTCACTTCGCACCATACTTTGCTTTAATTCCATTCACAATTACTTTCATCGATTCTTTACACACATCGGAACTCTGATTTAATACTCCACTCGACTTTCGCGCACCAGACAAAATATACTGTGTTCGTAATTACTTCGAGTTCACTGGTTTAAATAAAACTGCTTCTTACTTGCTGTACGCACTGATTAAATGATTCACTCGCGATGAAGACTCCTCTCATGCTTGTCTTTGCCGTACAAACAACGACCGTCGCGTTCCTCGACCAACACGCACTCAAATACTTCAAGACTTAATAAAGTATTTTGATAGTTTCTTTAATTCATAACGAGATTCTAAAATACACGAATAGTTTTCTGTACACTCCGATATATTACTTTACATGTTGGTTAATCAAGCTAATATACTTTAACACTTTAAAACTTATTAAAAAAACGAAGTTAAATATATACTAAGAGCGTCTTTAACACATACTAAGAGAAAAAGAAGACTAAAAAACTTACTTAGCTGTACACGGGGTATTATTTATAGGGCTCACTATTTCTCTTTCCCCACCCGTTCTACTCAAATAATTCCTATAGGCTCATGACTGATTTCCTTGCCGGGAACTTTAAATTCGTCCATTCAGGAACCTTAAAAAACTCGCGCTCTAAAGTCACGCTTTTTCGTATTGGTGTTTAGTCTGGGGAACGCGGGAGTTTTGCCACGTGTCCGACTGCTACACCAAACGACGCGACTTTCACCAAAGTTTCTCTTTTTTTATCGCCTGATCCGTTGTTTTGCCCAAGGTTGTCGTTCGTCAAAATCTAACGGGACTCAACAGTTTTATGATTTTTCGCGAACAAAGCATTTCCTTCTTTATGACTTTAGAAAGCTGTTTATTGTACAATGCGCTTTTATTCTGTTGCCGCCAGACTGTCGCCAACTTACAATATTTCTGTGAGACGTTATTTTGCCTCAATCTTTTTATCAGCACATTTAATTTGCTTAATAATAACTAAAAAAACATACATTAAATGATTAATTACGTTAATTACATAATATAGGCTTACGTGATCTACATTCACGTTATAAGTGTTTGTGCGGGAATCGTAGTCGGATTTTAGTTTCTGTCATGTCTTTCGCCCGTTTGTGTGCAGGTTGTCTTTACAGTCATGAAAATCATTTCAAGAGGTAAGCCGCATTGTATTGATCGCGTAATGCATTTTGAGTACGTGGCTATGAAAATGATCCGGACACAGGTTATGTCAGGTTGTAATAAGTTAGGCCTCTCCAGTTCTATAATTTTCTACAAAAAATTAGTTTTGTTTCCTATTAAGTATCTCCATTTTAATTACTTTTAACACTACACTGAAAAGTTTGTAGTTGTGGGTAGAGGAAAAAATATCAGGAAAGGTATCCGTAGTATGTCATACGATAGTGAAGGAAAGATTTCATCGATATTTTGACATGTTCTCTCGCATATGTTATAGGTTACAGTGGATATGAGATTCGGTTAGAACATGTGCACACTAAATAGGTAATTGTAAGGAAAATAAGAAATTACTGTAATAGGTAAGTTGTTCAGTACTACAGGAGTAGAAAAATATTTTCATATTCATCATTGTCGTAAGGAACTCACACCCTGATGGAAGGACACACAAGGTACAGTACAAAAATCCTCCCAGAAGGTCCTTCCAGAGGGCGACTGACTGTACGCTATCATTAAAATTATACAAAACCACTGCTGTCCCGATTCAGATGTACGACAGTGAGGAATGTAAGCGAGACATGTCTACAATTTGAAGCAGCTGAAGTGCTTTCTCTGAGAAGAGTCAAGGGTTCCACACAGTTGGACAGAACGACTGCATTCGGAACGAGCTAAACGTCTATAATCCGAACCAGCGAATAGACGATTACAGATTAAAATGGTGGGAACACGTCAACGGAATGGACGAAAACAGGCAAGCAGTCCAGCGGGCTAAGCTATGTTAACTTCACACACACGCACGCACGCACGCACACACACACACACACACATTGATACATTTGGAAACTGAGTACAGAATAAATCTACAATCACCTAGTCGGTTTGTTGGCAGAAAACAATTAATATATTCGTTGAGAAAATCTGTTGTGGCTGAACGAAACATGTGTCTGAATAAATTTTCTCTCTACATAGCAGTTGTAAAAGTAGTCATATACATTATGTGCTATATATACAAAAGGCTTTCAACGTGTTTGTCATTTCAACCAATTTGTACCGTGCTCTAATTATGTAAAAAAAAAATAACTGTACCGCTCCATACAACTGAGAATAAATCCGTACACACACACACACACACACACACACATGAACAATTTTACGTTTAAATAAAATCTGTACATACAATAAAATTATGTTTCAGTATTAATGATATAAATATTACTGTTTTATTAATTTAAAATACCGTATAATTGCTTACGACGCGCACACTTAGCAACGTTTTTACTTATTTGAACAAGCCATGTATTAACTTCAATAAATAATGCACTTGATAATGTTTAAATATTTCCAACAACTATGTTGATTAGAAGTGCTGTAAGTTCAATAACAATGTTCGCTACGTAACGTATTCAAATCTGTTTACTCACCTCTTAAATGTTGATGCACGCAATTATCGATTTCACAATGAGGTATGAAGGCTAATTGCATTCTTCACGTATATATATTGATGTATCTTACAACGGTAGGGTAGCGTTTTTGTTTTGAAAGTCGATGTAAGTCATTGTCCGCCATTGGAAACTTTCAGAAGTTAGCGATACTGAAAGTATTTTCGTGCATTAGTCAAAATTAGGAAAACAATGCAGAGAGAGAGCGAGTGGACACACATGTAAGTAGCTCGATACTCAGTGACAACAACACACACACACACAGTTAATATTTGTCAAATATATAACAACGAGTGAGAGAGAGAGAGAGTGAGAGGAGGGGTCATCGACCGTGATGGAAAAGCTTTACCTCACTGCTTTAAGAAGTTAGCGATACTGAAAGTATTTTCGGTCAAGTTAACACGGCTCTTTTTTAAGAAACATTCTATCATTTATTTGATGTCGATACCGGTATTAATTATAGATTACACTTAGTTCCATTCACTTCCATGTGCTTACAAATACTTGTAATTAGTTTCGTTAATAACTAGGCCAAAACATTGTCATTACATGTCAACTCTTCCGTCTGTCTCGTAAATTTTGCGCAGCACTGTTTGAGTCTTATCTTTGTAAATAAAGAGCAACAGCAACAGTGTCGTAATACTCATACGAAACGATTTGTATCACCACAATTAATCATTGCTATTGAAATGAACAAAAATTATTCACATTAAAACATTATCAAGTGCATTCTCTAACTACAACTGCAATCATTCAATTATCGTATGCATATGTGTACAGAACAAACATAAATATAGTTTACAGACCAATGTAATGCAATATTTTTAAAAATTCATTTTACATTGATTAAATATATATATTGCAAACAATATTATAAAATAAATACAAATCACAAACAATGTTATAAAATAAATAAAATATTAATAATAATTTTGACATTGTAAGAATTTAATAAAAACAGATAACGATTCATTAACAACAAAATGGACTGCACTCATACATTATTCTTGTTCCAGGAGCGACTTGACTGCAGTGATCAGACCTACAGAAAAAGTACACTTTATCGTAATTACTTTGTAGTATAAACATTATACTTACATTGTCTCTATATGGCTCCGTTTTCCTCTTTTACACTCTGTAAATATATAATATACCGCCTTCCTTATTTGTTCGGGCTTAGGACCGACTCAAGATCACGTGAAAATGTTTTTTGTTGTGTAAACAAATAACAAATTCAAGTAATATGAGGCTAAGTTACGGTGGCTCTGAAAAGAACCGATTAATAATTAGACCTAACGTTTGTGTGTTGTTTTTTTTTTATCATTTTAGTTGTGTCACCACAAACTGACACTGCGGCATTACTCGAGCATGTAAAGCGTTAGGACAATCGTCCATCGTCCAGTCCTCAAATCTAACTTGACATGAACTACACCGTACAGTATCGCCATCCCCCTCGTACACAAACCCAGCGCGTGCCAGTGTTTGTGGACTCTGGTTGATATTTGGATACTTTAAATGGTAATCTTTACGTGCACCCACTCTCTGTATTTTAAAATACGTGCGTAGACGACGTAAATATTCTTCATGATTGTACTTCATTGTACAGCCGTAAATGAAGAGTAATTTGCATGGCTTCCCTTACACACATTTATATGTAACTAGAAGTGGTGTAAGATCCCCACCACCTGCCCTTTTCTTCTTCTTCAAGTGGAAGGTGAAGAACAAACGATACATGATTACAACACCAGCTTAACTCAAGGTCATTGTACACACACAGTGGAATGCTTTCAGAAATTTGCGACACACACACACACACACACATACGCACATACATACACAACGATGTTTCTACTTATTTGAACAAGTCCTGTATTAAATGCACTTGTTAATGTTTTAATGTGAACAATTTTACGTTTAAATAAAATCTGTACATACAATAAAATTATGTTTCAGTATTAATGATATAAATATTACTGTTTTATTAATTTAAAATACCGTATATATATATAACCTAGGAACTTCGCAGGTGAAGAAATTAATTTCTATTTTTCATCTGTAACGACATGCGTGTATAATTTTAATTTATTTCACTATACACCTCTGAACCTATGTGTAATTATTTTGTAAACTGCGTTATCTATGGAGGAACTGTCGCAGCAAACGTTAACACTAGAACGATTATATTATTATTATTATTTAGTGATCAGATAATTTCATAAAAAAATAAGAAACGTAAAAGATATACGCTGACTTTACCGCAACCACGTCTATTTAGATAAACGGCTCGGAAGAAAAAATAATTCTTCACAAAGCAGAACAACAACAACTACAGTCTCAAATAAATATATTTTAAATCTGGGGCTATGCGTGTACGTAGGGAAGGTCTTCATATGCTCACTGAACAAAATATAAATATTCGCTGGCAGATAATTTCATAAAAAAATAAGAAACGTAAAAGATATACACTGACTTTACCGCAACCACGTCTATTTAGATAAACGGCTCGGAAGAAAAAATAATTCTTCACAAAGCAGAACAACAACTACAGTCTCAAATAAATATATTTTAAAAAAGATAAATATACATTAGATGGAAATGTTTCCTCTGTTTTTCTCTGTGAAACACAAAAAGAACTTGGGAATCGTGTTTCTTCCCTAGATGCAGTCAACACGATTAAAAGTAAAACTTTAATAACAAAGTTTTCACTGTACTTTAACAAGGATGGTAATATTTTTTTTTTCTAGTGCCTAATCTTTTAAACTAAAAAACGTACAATCTTTATTTCTTTTACAAATACACACAGACGTTAGGGAGAGACTGCAATGTGTCAGTGTAAAGTCGTGTCAATGACCTCTTGTATTACAATGGTTTAGCATAGTTTCTTACTGAAGGCTTGTACGCTTTAAATTCAGCTATACCTAAAATATATCTTCAATTAGGGTCATTGTACACACACAATGAAAATGCTTTCAGAAATTTGCGACACACACACACACACACACACACACATACACAACGCTGTTTCTACTTATTTGAACAAGTCCTGTATTAAATGCACTTGTTAATGTTTTAATGTAATCAATTTTACGTTTAAATAAAATCTGTACATACAATAAAATTATGTTTCAGTATTAATGATATAAATATTACTGTTTTATTAATTTAAAATACCGTATATATATATATTGCGACAACACAAATTACTAAACTATTGGCGCATAGGATATGATAGTATGTGTATTTCAAATTACAAGTCTATATTGGAGGATTTAAGATTATTTATTGTACAAACACAAGTTGTAGTTTATATGGTATATTTGAAATGTACAGAATGTAATGTTTGAAATAGAGTCTTTCTTTTAAAATGTTAAATAATGTTCATACGCAAGACGTGATACGTTACATAAGAAGACTCCCACGATGATGTTGTTGAAGAGAAGGGCCGGTCTTTGCGGTATAGATGGTTCGTCAGGTGTGGCTTACAAATGACAGACGTTTCACCAGAAACGTTTACAGCTGGGCTGGCGTCCTGTAACAGCTGGGCTGGTCCTATAACAGCTGGGCTGGTGACCTATAACAGCTGGGCTGATGTCCTATAACAGCTGGGCTGATGTCCTATAACAGCTGGGCTGATGTCCTATAACAGCTGGGCTGATGTCCTATAACAGCTGGGCTGATGTCCTGTAACAGCTGGGCTGATGTCCTGCAATTCCCACGATGAATCCGACACTTCGCACACACAACGGTACTACGGATTTTATTACTCGCAAAACTTATATAGAGTTTAAGACCAAGTAATATCTCAGGTGACAGTGAGTTTAATCAATAACGGTATATTGAGCTTATACCTCTCCGGCTTCTTCAAGTGTTCTCGCGAATAACAAGGTCTACCGCGATCAGCAGACCACCCTATGAGGAAATCTTGCACTAGCACGGAAACGTCTTGATGGAACTATTGCGTAACAATTAATGATACTGTCACTGCGGAAAATCTCGCACAGTGATACAGTTACACTCACTTCTTACACACGTAATACTACAATATTAATATCGTCTGTAAAGATATAAAATCAATTGTTATGCGACACACGCGTTACTATCCCCGAAAAGTCTTAACAGATCCTTGCAAGCGGTATAATCTTGTACAAGGAATTGTATGTACCGTTCACGGTAGCAGCAGTGAAGAACTGCTTGTAAACTTTCGCACAATGCGTTAAAACACTGGTGTGTGCAAATGTACCACACACACAGTTCTGAGTCTTCCCGTTTCACTAACGACGAATAGTTTTTACCACACCTTGCAAGCGGTAGAATTCTTGTACAAGGAGTGCACGTTCCGTTCGCGGTAGATGGCGTAGAAGAACTGCCTGTGTAACGACAGGCATAAGAAAATTTTCAACCACCAGTCAGCATTCTATTGGTGGATGGAAGTCACATGGTTAGTAAAGGTGACCATGCACTTTTCATGCATTAGAGTGCATTTACCTTGTAACAGCAGGCATAGCGGTAATCAGACTACTCGTATCTAATGCATGCTGCCTACATATTAATAATATACATGAACGTAAACAATAGTCCGACAGGTATAGGGATTGTAGCGATACACATGTCTCAGTTCAGCTAATGTCAAAACAACGATAATACTTCACGCACAGCACGGGAAACGTTTCCCACTCGCGCACGCGCGCACATTTCCACTAACACAGTACACGAATAACCATAAATAATAATGCACAGTTTTTTTAAACTAAACCCTTAACCTTACTAAATACAATTGATAACAACCAAACTTAACCATCTATCAATATAATATGAATGTCCATTGTCTGTGTAATATACGACTTGCCCCGCCTATCATGATCCTGTGATTCGTTGCAGGATTAACTCCCTCCCGCATAAAAAAAAATTTTTTTTTCTTAATTAACTAACAAAAAATAAAAAAAATTTTTTTTTTCAATATAACCAAAACAACTTCCTAATCCTGAAATAATAATAATACCCTCAAACTAAAATCAAATAAACATCCTCAATTAATACTAACATTTCCAACTGTCACTTTGACAGAAGCATCAAATCAAAAGACACGTGGTAACCTTCAAACCAAAACAAACACACATGTTCTTGACACACAGATAACGACATCTAATGCAGGGTCATAGCGTACACAGACAACATTCCTTATCAAAACTAGATTATTGTTCATTCACAGAGCCATCTTACATACAACATTTAAACCTGAATTGACATATTTAAATCACTACACATTCTTACCCCTATATCCTGACATTTATTTCTGAGTTTACGGATCCTTAGTATAATACTTCCTCAATGAGGACGCATGGAATTTACCAATCGCACGGTTGGTATTTGGGTTGGTTAAGATAAAAGTATTTTTCCCAACTTGCTCCGACAGGGTATACGGACCATTATACAGCCTAAAAAACTTCGCGGCTGTGTTGTCCTCCCTTCTTCCAACATTTAATGCTCGTAAAAGCACACTCTCTCCAGTCTTGAACTTGACTAGTTTATGTTCCGCATTAAATTTTTCCGTGCGCTCCTCGGCGCACTTTTTAATGCGTCTTCTAGCTTCGATTTTCTCAACTGGTATAGGCATATTATGCGTCGCTATCCTTTCAATGTGTTTACCCCAGACCCGGCCTGGCATTTCTCCGGTTTGGAGTTCATTCGGAGTATACCCAGTAGTAGAATTATAATTTCCATTTATGGCATACTCAAAAAATTCTAGGAATTCCGGCCACTTACTCTGGTTAGTATTACAGTACGTACGGAACAACCGTCCCAACTCCTTGTTGACACGCTCGGCCAAGTTACCTTGCGGTCTCCGGATCGCAGTCAAGACCGTCTGGACCCCGTGTTTCTCAAGCTCGGAGTGCCACTTGGTGTTCGTAAATTGCTTACCTTGATCTGAGAGTATCTTCCTTACGGGACCATTTTTCGGCATGTATTTATTTAGCATAATGTTTATGACAGCCGACGTAGTAGGTCTACCAATAGCATATAGGCTAACATGTTTGGTAAAGGCATCCGTAACAACCACCAGGTTCTTCATTCCACGTGCCGCCCGAGGAAGTGGACCCAAAAAATCAATGCATACAAGGTCATTTTTATTACGGACGACAATGTTACCCATTTCAACCTGTGTATGTTGGTTCGGATATTTCGCTGTTTGGCAGATGTGGCATGTGCGGAGTATGGCCTTTATTTTCCTGGTCATATTTAGCCACACAAAATCCTCACGCATTGCCAGGTAACATTTATAAGGCCCCGCATGAGCCAGACTCTCATGACACATCCAGGTGAGGTCTTCCACCATGGCGTCCGGTACCATAATCTTCCATCCGCCATTGATAATTTTATACACTACGTCTTTATATATTCTGTACTTAGGGTTTTCTTGTATCCGGATAGCGTCATATATCCGCTTCAACTTTGTGTCACGCTGCTGTTCCATACCAATATTTCTTAGCTTATTTTTGAGACTGTCTTCTAATTTATATTTGACAGCTAGAATTTGAACTTCCTGGTTATTAGACGCATGACGTTCTTCCACCATTGGAGGGTATCGGCTTAACGTGTCAGCTGCTTGGTTCTCGCTTGCCTTACAGTACTTAATGGTAAAGTCGTACTCTTGGATGGCCATGATCCAACGGGATATGCGAGCGTTCGCTAACTTGCAGCGCAACATGAACGATAAGGCCTGGTTGTCCGAAAGGATTTCGAAGTGTTGTCCAACCAGGTAATAACGAAATTTACTAATGCAGTACACAATAGCCAATATTTCTTTCTCCGATGTGAAATAGTTACGTTCGGCCCCTTTTAGTGACCTACTACTGTGCGCAATTATTTTGTTTTCGCCCTTCTCATTCCGTTGGTAGAGTACCCCCCCAATGGCATAATCAGAAGCATCGCAATTCAGGACATATGTGCCCCTTTTCTCAGGATGGAACACGTGCAGGTTTCTACTATACAAATTTTTAGTCGCGTCGAAAGCATGCTGATGACGCTCCTCCCATCTCCATTTATTACTCTTACGAAGTAGTTCTAACAACGGCTCAATTGTCCCAGAATATTCTGGAGTAAAACGTCTGAAGTAACCAGTCAATCCGAGGAACGCTCTGATATCCCTGGGTTTTGTGGGTTTCGGGAACTCCATGATCGCATGTATTTTTTCCGGGTCCGTTGTTATACCTTCCGCTGAGATAATATGACCCAAAAATTTAATTTGCGATTTCCCGAATTCACACTTTTCAAGATTGAGAGTCAGGTTAGCGGCTTGCAATTTCTGAAATACAATCTTGAGATGTTCAAGATGTTCATCAAATGATTTGGATATGACCAAAATATCATCAACAAATATGCTGACGAAGTCCTCCACCTCGGGTCCCAGAGCTAACTCCAAACATCTGACCATGGCCGCTAAACTGGTAACCAAACCAAATGGAACTACTTTAAACTGATAGCATTTATTTCGATATAGAAATGCTGTGTATCTTCTCGACTCCTTGGCAAGGGGAATCTGCCAGAATCCACTTTTGAGATCAAGGCGAGACATGTATTTAACCCCTTGACATTTTATGAATAAGTTCTCCGCATTCGGAGCACAGTCGTAGCATTTTTTTGTAATAGAATTTAGATTTCTCATGTCGAGACATAATCGAATGTCGTTATTTTTCTTTTTAACAACAACCATAGGATTTAAAAAATTGCTATCAGTTCGTTCAATCACACCATTCTGAAGCATACTCTTAACTTCGGCATCAACCTGTTGTTGATAGTGAAGGGGGATGGGATACGTCTTCCGTACAAATTTATTTTCATCCGTGACCTGAATACTGTGTTCATAAACATTCGTGACGGTAGGATTTTTGGAAAACACAGATTCAAATTTATCAAGCATACTTTGCAGCTTATCTTGCTCATTGCTCGTTATCTGCCTGCTGTGAGTCCGCAGATTATGTGTTATCTTATCGGCAAGTTGAACCGCTGGGCGAGTTATAGTAATAGGTTCACAATCAGACCCCGTCTTACCCCTCCTGCGTCCTAACCTGATATTGTGTTTACTATTATTTACTGTACATTTTAGTATTTTATTTGGGAAATCAATGGTCGCGTGCAGTTTATTTAATGTGTCCACTCCAAAAATAACATTATACACGAGTTTCTTGACCATAAGCACAGTGACCTCTATTTCCATTCCCTGAATGGATACTGTTATCATAGCTTGACGGTCAACCCTCTGAGATTCTCCCGTCGCTGATTTTATGATTTTGTGGGCTGCTGGCAGAATCGGGATTTTTTTTAAATGTTTCCTGTGCCTCTCTAGGAATCGCTCATCCATTAACGAAATTTCTGCGCCGCTGTCAAATAAAACTTCGCCGACACATCAGTTAATTTTCGCGTTGACAATGAGTTCAGTGTCACTTTCCATACTAATACTCTTCTCATTTTCATTACTATTGTTATTACAAATCAAACTATCTCTAATTTCGGCAGGATACAGGCCGGACACTACAAATTTTCTCTTATAACTAACATCTTTCACATTTGATTTATTGAACTGCTTTTTATGGTTACAACGGGCTTTTGAAACTTCATTCATACCCTTATGTTTACACATTTTCCGATTGGTATTTCTATTAGGTATTTTATGTTGTTTTGGTGACTGTGTTTGCTTGGTTTGAGTTTGATACTGAAATTTTTTATTCTCCCGTCCATAAAATTTTTGCTGTGAATTGACGTCATTCCAAGTCTTATATACATACGTGGTACAGTTTAGTGGTGACGAGGTACTTAGCAATCGTGACACTTGATGTTGTAGCTTTTGAATCCGCAGGTCTCGTTCGGCCACTAATTCATTTATCGTAGATCTGTGTTGCACTACTTGCTCTGCCATTCCAGAGAGTTTCGCTTCATATTCAATAAGTCGTGACTTATTGACTTCCAAATTTCCCTCTATATCGGCTTTCATAGTTTCCACGGTCTCGCTAATATGCTTTTCTGCCGCTTCTACCATTTGTTTGCTTTGTTCGGATTGCTCCTGTATGGCCACGTATGATTTCTCGTTTTCATCATGGAGTGATTTGTTATGTTTCCCGGCTTCTATTTTACCAGATTTAATTTCTTCTTTACTGGCTTTCTGCTCTTCTTTAATTGCTTTCATTTCTTCTAATAAGGCCGCTAAAGCATTCTTGATTTCAGCAGTATCCGCCATAATGATTAAAATTTAATTTAAAATTTAGTAAATTTAAATTTATTGATTTATACGCAAAGCAAGTTATTATTATCACCACAAGATTAGAACATATGGTAACCAGTTTATGCGCACACAGAAAAAGCAGTTCAAAATATCAACATGTAAATACCTTATCTAACATACGACAACTAATAATCAACCTCCAATATACTGATAAAATCTGTTCATATACGATATACAAGGGAATATGCACAATTGAAAATTTATATCCTCAGCTTTTCATACGAACAATACACATACAATTATCACGTTAATTATATTTATACGTCGGATTTTTCCAACAAATTTTATATTCATAGACAAATATGTAATAGCGTAAATTTACCGCTATTTAACGAGCCCTACGTTGCTAAGCGCCAAAATATCTCTATGCGACAACACAAATTACTAAACTATTGGCGCATAGGATATGATAGTATGTGTATTTCAAATTACAAGTCTATATTGGAGGATTTAAGATTATTTATTGTACAAACACAAGTTGTAGTTTATATGGTATATTTGAAATGTACAGAATGTAATGTTTGAAATAGAGTCTTTCTTTTAAAATGTTAAATAATGTTCATACGCAAGACGTGATACGTTACATAAGAAGACTCCCACTATGATGTTGTTGAAGAGAAGGGCCGGTCTTTGCGGTATAGATGGTTCGTCAGGTGTGGCTTACAAATGACAGACGTTTCACCAGAAACGTTTACAGCTGGGCTGGCGTCCTGTAACAGCTGGGCTGGTCCTATAACAGCTGGGCTGGTGACCTATAACAGCTGGGCTGATGTCCTATAACAGCTGGGCTGATGTCCTATAACAGCTGGGCTGATGTCCTGTAACAGCTGGGCTGATGTCCTGCAATTCCCACGATGAATCCGACACTTCGCACACACAACGGTACTACGGATTTTATTACTCGCAAAACTTATATAGAGTTTAAGACCAAGTAATATCTCAGGTGACAGTGAGTTTAATCAATAACGGTATATTGAGCTTATACCTCTCCGGCTTCTTCAAGTGTTCTCGCGAATAACAAGGTCTACCGCGATCAGCAGACCACCCTATGAGGAAATCTTGCACTAGCACGGAAACGTCTTGATGGAACTATTGCGTAACAATTAATGATACTGTCACTGCGGAAAATCTCGCACAGTGATACAGTTACACTCACTTCTTACACACGTAATACTACAATATTAATATCGTCTGTAAAGATATAAAATCAATTGTTATGCGACACACGCGTTACTATCCCCGAAAAGTCTTAACAGATCCTTGCAAGCGGTATAATCTTGTACAAGGAATTGTATGTACCGTTCACGGTAGCAGCAGTGAAGAACTGCTTGTAAACTTTCGCACAATGCGTTAAAACACTGGTGTGTGCAAATGTACCACACACACAGTTCTGAGTCTTCCCGTTTCACTAACGACGAATAGTTTTTACCACACCTTGCAAGCGGTAGAATTCTTGTACAAGGAGTGCACGTTCCGTTCGCGGTAGATGGCGTAGAAGAACTGCCTGTGTAACGACAGGCATAAGAAAATTTTCAACCACCAGTCAGCATTCTATTGGTGGATGGAAGTCACATGGTTAGTAAAGGTGACCATGCACTTTTCATGCATTAGAGTGCATTTACCTTGTAACAGCAGGCATAGCGGTAATCAGACTACTCGTATCTAATGCATGCTGCCTACATATTAATAATATACATGAACGTAAACAATAGTCCGACAGGTATAGGGATTGTAGCGATACACATGTCTCAGTTCAGCTAATGTCAAAACAACGATAATACTTCACGCACAGCACGGGAAACGTTTCCCACTCGCGCACGCGCGCACATTTCCACTAACACAGTACACGAATAACCATAAATAATAATGCACAGTTTTTTTAAACTAAACCCTTAACCTTACTAAATACAATTGATAACAACCAAACTTAACCATCTATCAATATAATATGAATGTCCATTGTCTGTGTAATATACGACTTGCCCCGCCTATCATGATCCTGTGATTCGTTGCAATATATATATATAACCTAGGAACTTCGCAGGTGAAGAAATTAATTTCTATTTTTCATCTGTAACGACATGCGTGTATAATTTTAATTTATTTCACTATACACCTTCGCCACCGCTGCTACCACAGTCGTCAGTAATAAAAAAAGAAGAAGAAGAAAGCTCAGTTAGGAAACGCATCAGTACTCGTTCGAAACTGAAACGATTAACGTACCTTACGTCTTACGTCTTACGTCTTACGTCTTACGTCTTACGTCTTACGTCTTACGTTTACGTTTTACGTCTTACGTCTTACGTTTTAGTTTCACATCTTACGTCTTACGTCTTACGTTTTACGTTTTACGTCTTACGTCTTACGTCTTACGTTTACGTTTTACGTCTTACGTCTTACGTTTTAGTTTCACATCTTACGTCTTACGTCTTGCGTTTTACGTTTTACGTTTTACGTCTTACGTCTTACGTTTTACGTTTTACGTTTTACGTTTTTTTATTCGCGGAAATTCGCGGATGCTGTGGTCCATTGGGACTGATGTTAATCGTTTCAGTTTCGAACGAGAACTGATTAGCAATTGTGTTTGCGTTCGAGAAGTTTAAACCCTTCCTAGAACATAAAGAATTCCTTTTGGAAACCGTCAATCAGGCGTTATCTTGGTTATTGAATCACCCTAAACAGTTAGGACGAATTGGAAGGTGGATATTGAAGTTAAACTGCTACAAATTCAGAGTGCAGCATATAAAAGGTACTCAAAACGTAGTCGCTGATATCCTGTCCCGTATGTTCCAGTCGCCCACTAAAACTCCTGAAAACAAAGAGAATCCGGAAATAGCACATGCTAACGCCGTAATTACTGAATTCCCCCTTGCCTTCACAAACATTGCCCTGTATCAACAACAAGACCTCTCACTGAAGCCTATTATAGAACAACTTACGCAAGGTATTAAATCCGAGAAGTACGTATTGAGTAGAAATGTACTATGTCACAAGATAAGAATAATAGCCCCGGATGTAATTAAGCCCATGCTGATGGAATACTTCCATTCATCTACCATAGAAGCCCATATGGGAATCAATAAGACAATACATCGTGTTCGAAAGGAATATCATTGGAACAATATGAACAGCGAAATAGCCAACTTCGTAAAGAAATGTACATTATGTGCCCTCAGTAAACCGGCCCGAAATAATCAAGTGAGCCAAATGATTTCAGAAATCCCTAAGACCCCTTTTTCTAAACTTTATCTAGATTTCTCAGGTCCATATCCACGATCCAAATCAGGCAATACAATGTTACTCATCTGTGTAGATTCGTTCACTAAATTTGTTTGGATGTATCCCATGCGACGAGCATTAGCGTCGACGACTGTAAAAATATTACAGGAAAGACTATTTAAAGACTACTGTACTCCAGTACGTATAGTATCTGATAACAGTCCACAGTTTAAAGCGAAAGAATTTAGGAATATGTGTTTCAAGTTAGGGATAGACCATATAACCACTACAGAGTAAGGCAATATTGCTGAAAGGTATCTACGAAACCTCAAATCTGCGCTAATCGCCTATCATGCAAACGATCACACGTCGTGGGACCAAAACCTATCCTGGATTCAATATGCTTTTAATTCAGCTTATCACGAAGGTCACAAGTCGACCCCGTTTGAGTTACTGTACAAATACCGACCAAACCACCCTTTGTCCACAAGATGGAATATACACGATCTGCTGCCTCCGCAAATAACGGATAAGCAGATAAAGCGAATATGGAATAAAGCCCGCTCTAATTTAAGAGCAAACTTAGAGAAATCCAGAAAATACCACTGCATTTAATACAGGACTTGTTCAAATAAGTAGAAACAGCGTTGTGTATGTGTGTGTGTGTGTGTGTGTGTGTCGCAAATTTCTGAAAGCATTCCATTGTGTGTGTACAATGACCCTAATTGAAGATATATTTTAGGTATAGCTGAATTTAAAGCGTACAAGCCTTCAGTAAGAAACTATGCTAAACCATTGTAATACAAGAGGTCATTGACACGACTTTACACTGACACATTGCAGTCTCTCCCTAACGTCTGTGTGTATTTGTAAAAGAAATAAAGATTGTACGTTTTTTAGTTTAAAAGATTAGCCACTAGAAAAAGAAAAATATTACCATCCTTGTTAAAGTACAGTGAAAACTTTGTTATTAAAATTTTACTTTTAATCGTGTTGACTGCATCTAGGGAAGAAACACGATTCCCAAGTTCTTTTTGTGTTTCACAGAGAAAAACAGAGGAAACATTTCCATCTAATGTATATTTATCTTTTTTTAAATATATTTATTTGAGACTGTAGTTGTTGTTCTGCTTTGTGAAGAATTATTTTTTCTTCCGAGCCGTTTATCTAAATAGACGTGGTTGCGGTAAAGTCAGTGTATATCTTTTACGTTTCTTATTTTTTTATGAAATTATCTGCCAGCGAATATTTATATTTTGTTCAGTGAGCATATGAAGACCTTCCCTACGTACACGCATAGCCCCAGATTTAAAATATATTTATTTGAGACTGTAGTTGTTGTTGTTCTGCTTTGTGAAGAATTATTTTTTCTTCCGAGCCGTTTATCTAAATAGACGTGGTTGCGGTAAAGTCAGCGTATATCTTTTACGTTTCTTATTTTTTTATGAAATTATCTGATCACTAAATAATAATAATAATATAATCGTTCTAGTGTTAACGTTTGCTGCGACAGTTCCTCCATAGATAACGCAGTTTACAAAATAATTACACATAGGTTCAGAGGTGTATAGTGAAATAAATTAAAATTATACACGCATGTCGTTACAGATGAAAAATAGAAATTAATTTCTTCACCTGCGAAGTTCCTAGGTTATATATATATATACGGTATTTTAAATTAATAAAACAGTAATATTTATATCATTAATACTGAAACATAATTTTATTGTATGTACAGATTTTATTTAAACGTAAAATTGTTCACATTAAAACATTAACAAGTGCATTTAATACAGGACTTGTTCAAATAAGTAGAAACATCGTTGTGTATGTATGTGCGTATGTGTGTGTGTGTGTGTGTGTCGCAAATTTCTGAAAGCATTCCACTGTGTGTGTACAATGACCTTGAGTTAAGCTGGTGTTGTAATCATGTATCGTTTGTTCTTCACCTTCCACTTGAAGAAGAAGAAAAGGGCAGGTGGTGGGGATCTTACACCACTTCTAGTTACATATAAATGTGTGTAAGGGAAGCCATGCAAATTACTCTTCATTTACGGCTGTACAATGAAGTACAATCATGAAGAATATTTACGTCGTCTACGCACGTATTTTAAAATACAGAGAGTGGGTGCACGTAAAGATTACCATTTAAAGTATCCAAATATCAACCAGAGTCCACAAACACTGGCACGCGCTGGGTTTGTGTACGAGGGGGATGGCGATACTGTACGGTGTAGTTCATGTCAAGTTAGATTTGAGGACTGGACGATGGACGATTGTCCTAACGCTTTACATGCTCGAGTAATGCCGCAGTGTCAGTTTGTGGTGACACAACTAAAATGATAAAAAAAAAACAACACACAAACGTTAGGTCTAATTATTAATCGGTTCTTTTCAGAGCCACCGTAACTTAGCCTCATATTACTTGAATTTGTTATTTGTTTACACAACAAAAAACATTTTCACGTGATCTTGAGTCGGTCCTAAGCCCGAACAAATAAGGAAGGCGGTATATTATATATTTACAGAGTGTAAAAGAGGAAAACGGAGCCATATAGAGACAATGTAAGTATAATGTTTATACTACAAAGTAATTACGATAAAGTGTACTTTTTCTGTAGGTCTGATCACTGCAGTCAAGTCGCTCCTGGAACAAGAATAATGTATGAGTGCAGTCCATTTTGTTGTTAATGAATCGTTATCTGTTTTTATTAAATTCTTACAATGTCAAAATTATTATTAATATTTTATTTATTTTATAACATTGTTTGTGATTTGTATTTATTTTATAATATTGTTTGCAATATATATATTTAATCAATGTAAAATGAATTTTTAAAAATATTGCATTACATTGGTCTGTAAACTATATTTATGTTTGTTCTGTACACATATGCATACGATAATTGAATGATTGCAGTTGTAGTTAGAGAATGCACTTGATAATGTTTTAATGTGAATAATTTTTGTTCATTTCAATAGCAATGATTAATTGTGGTGATACAAATCGTTTCGTATGAGTATTACGACACTGTTGCTGTTGCTCTTTATTTACAAAGATAAGACTCAAACAGTGCTGCGCAAAATTTACGAGACAGACGGAAGAGTTGACATGTAATGACAATGTTTTGGCCTAGTTATTAACGAAACTAATTACAAGTATTTGTAAGCACATGGAAGTGAATGGAACTAAGTGTAATCTATAATTAATACCGGTATCGACATCAAATAAACGATAGAATGTTTCTTAAAAAAGAGCCGTGTTAACTTGACCGAAAATACTTTCAGTATCGCTAACTTCTTAAAGCAGTGAGGTAAAGCTTTTCCATCACGGTCGATGACCCCTCCTCTCACTCTCTCTCTCTCTCACTCGTTGTTATATATTTGACAAATATTAACTGTGTGTGTGTGTGTTGTTGTCACTGAGTATCGAGCTACTTACATGTGTGTCCACTCGCTCTCTCTCTGCATTGTTTTCCTAATTTTGACTAATGCACGAAAATACTTTCAGTATCGCTAACTTCTGAAAGTTTCCAACGGCGGACAATGACTTACATCGACTTTCAAAACAAAAACGCTACCCTACCGTTGTAAGATACATCAATATATATACGTGAAGAATGCAATTAGCCTTCATACCTCATTGTGAAATCGATAATTGCGTGCATCAACATTTAAGAGGTGAGTAAACAGATTTGAATACGTTACGTAGCGAACATTGTTATTGAACTTACAGCACTTCTAATCAACATAGTTGTTGGAAATATTTAAACATTATCAAGTGCATTATTTATTGAAGTTAATACATGGCTTGTTCAAATAAGTAAAAACGTTGCTAAGTGTGCGCGTCGTAAGCAATTATACGGTATTTTAAATTAATAAAACAGTAATATTTATATCATTAATACTGAAACATAATTTTATTGTATGTACAGATTTTATTTAAACGTAAAATTGTTCATGTGTGTGTGTGTGTGTGTGTGTGTGTACGGATTTATTCTCAGTTGTATGGAGCGGTACAGTTATTTTTTTTTTACATAATTAGAGCACGGTACAAATTGGTTGAAATGACAAACACGTTGAAAGCCTTTTGATATATAGCACATAATGTATATGACTACTTTTACAACTGCTATGTAGAGAGAAAATTTATTCAGACACATGTTTCGTTCAGCCACAACAAATTTTCTCAACGAATATATTAATTGTTTTCTGCCAACAAACCGACTAGGTGATTGTAGATTTATTCTGTACTCAGTTTCCAAATGTATCAATGTGTGTGTGTGCGTGCGTGCGTGTGTGTGAAGTTAACATAGCTTAGCCCGCTGGACTGCTTGCCTGTTTTCGTCCATTCCGTTGACGTGTTCCCACCATTTTAATCTGTAATCGTCTATTCGCTGGTTCGGATTATAGACGTTTAGCTCGTTCCGAATGCAGTCGTTCTGTCCAACTGTGTGGAACCCTTGACTCTTCTCAGAGAAAGCACTTCAGCTGCTTCAAATTGTAGACATGTCTCGCTTACATTCCTCACTGTCGTACATCTGAATCGGGACAGCAGTGGTTTTGTATAATTTTAATGATAGCGTACTGTCAGTCGCCCTCTGGAAGGACCTTCTGGGAGGATTTTTGTACTGTACCTTGTGTGTCCTTCCATCAGGGTGTGAGTTCCTTACGACAATGATGAATATGAAAATATTTTTCTACTCCTGTAGTACTGAACAACTTACCTATTACAGTAATTTCTTATTTTCCTTACAATTACCTATTTAGTGTGCACATGTTCTAACCGAATCTCATATTCACTGTAACCTATAACATATGCGAGAGAACATGTCAAAATATCGATGAAATCTTTCCTTCACTATCGTATGACATACTACGGATACCTTTCCTGATATTTTTTCCTCTACCCACAACTACAAACTTTTCAGTGTAGTGTTAAAAGTAATTAAAATGGAGATACTTAATCGGAAACAAAACTAATTTTTTGTAGAAAATTATAGAACTGGAGAGGCCTAACTTATTACAACCTGACATAACCTGTGTCCGGATCATTTTCATAGCCACGTACTCAAAATGCATTACGCGATCAATACAATGCGGCTTACCTCTTGAAATGATTTTCATGACTGTCAAGACAACCTGCACACAAACGGACGAAAGACATGACAGAAACTAAAATCCGACTACGATTCCCGCACAAACACTAAGGGTTACATGACTTCCAAGGACAGCCATTACACTATGGCTTCACGAATACAACCAAAATGGAATATTATCAAATGTCTATGTACGCTGAAAACAGTAGATCTAACATTTTTTTGCTACTGATTCAACAAATATCTAAGTTCTTGTACTACTGGATTTAGCAGTCAGTAGTCCTAATGTGACGATCCCTTTATCTGTCAATGACCGAAAAATGCTGACCTGTGTTGTCGATATTACTTACAAACCGTACAATTTTGTTTCCAGAAGTTCAATTTTGTCGTTTTTTGCAAACGTATTGTCTCTTATCTTGAGTGCCACGAGATTTTATGACACAAAGTAACACCAGAGTCTGAGGAGGGATACTAGACATATAATGTCCTTGGCCTTGTTCATATTGTTCTTGCTCTTACCGTTCGAATCACACCTGTTGGAGACCAAATCTGTTACAGAGGACATGTGTACTGGAAGTAGCGAACTTTAAATACGGATGATGCGAGCGACGGCCATATAGGAGAGTTAGTACTGGTTCGTAACAGACAACTATCCTCTTTTGACATTGTATGATTTTAATAAAAACAGATATCGGATTTAAATAATAATTCCGTACTTGCAATATACAATCCATGTACACAAACTTATATATCCTTTGTTGGGGCTGTAATTATTACTAAACAGTAATACATGCTTAGAATGAAAATATTTGCTATGATTTTAGTAACGTACAACACCAGCTTAACCCAGAGAGAGAGTTAATTTATTTCGTTATAAACCTTCGAATATGCATCCAATTATTTGTATAGTAATCAGAAATGTGTGAGAGAGACATTTTAATAATTTGCAGGTTGTATCTTACAATTACGAAAATTATTATACAATGTGTGTGTACACAAAACTTTTGAAAATACCTTATTTCAAGGAGATTTTTTTATGCGTAACACTTTACCACACACACACACACACACACACAGACTTGGCAGTATATTAATTTCTAAATCGTAGTCAATGACTGTCATGTGTCAAAAAAGGACGCCACGAGATAGGTGATAAATATATATTTCCTGGTGATTACATTTTAGTATCGCTAATTACAATAATCCATAAGTAGCACGACGCTTATGTAAAACCGTTTTTAGAGTAAATACTTTATAATCCTAATTACTGCTAATGACTAGCAGGTGTGAAATTAGAATGTAGGACGTCGTACACAAGGTTAATGACCTCTGGTTTAATTTAGCGAATAATAACTATATCTAATTCAGTATCGTTGTGTGTGTGTGTGTGTGTGTGTGTGTGTGTGTGTGTGTGTGTGTGTGTGTGTGTGTGTGTGTGTGTGTGTGTGTGTGTGTGTGTGTGTGTGTGTGTGTGTGTGTGCATAGACTTGTTTCGCTGTCAACGTACTCCGAATATGCATGCAATTATTTGTATAGTAATCAGAAATGTGTGTGAGAGAGACATTTTAATAATTTGTAGGTTGTATCTTACAATCATGAAAATTATTATTTAAACTGATAATTGTTTTATTAAAATCTTACAATGACGAAATATTATTATTTCATTGTTTACGATATATATTTAATGCAAAAAATGAATTTTTAAAATTACAATCGTCTGTATTTAAGTTCGTGTACACACATACAAATCGTTTGAATAAGGGAAATCTTCGAATATGCATCCAATTATTTGTATAGTAATCAGAAATGTGTGAGAGAGACATTTTAATAATTTGCAGGTTGTATCTTACAATTACGAAAATTATTATACAATGTGTGTGTACACAAAACTTTTGAAAATACCTTATTTCAAGGAGATTTTTTTATGCGTAACACTTTACCACACACACACACACACACACACAGACTTGGCAGTATATTAATTTCTAAATCGTAGTCAATGACTGTAATGTGTCAAAAAAGGACGCCACGAGATAGGTGATAAATATATATTTCCTGGTGATTACATTTTAGTATCGCTAATTACAATAAT
Organism: Magicicada septendecula; assembly: GCA_034769895.1. Classification (NCBI taxonomy): domain Eukaryota; kingdom Metazoa; phylum Arthropoda; class Insecta; order Hemiptera; family Cicadidae; genus Magicicada; species Magicicada septendecula. The sequence continues at coordinate 454,130,296 of CM068373.1, forward strand.
CCATAAGTAGCACGACGCTTATGTAAAACTGATGACAACTGTGTCTAGAGACAAAGAGAGAGGAGGGGAGAGAGAGTTGATATCGAAGTCGTCGTCAACAATTTACTATAATATAGTTTGAATTTCCCACCGAAGAAAAATGTTGACAGATCTGTTCTATACACACACACACACACAATAATGCAGGATTGGTAACCCTGATCATATATTTTAATATACACTATAACACACACACATATCAAGTTTGAACCCATACATAGGTTGGTAAACCTGATCATATAGATTTAATATACATTGCGGATGCTGTGGTCCAGATACGCGAAAAAGTCGCGGATCTTGACACAGATCAGCGAAAAAGTCGCGGATGCTGTGGTCCAGTAGAAAGTGAAAGTGATCTAGGCTCGCGAAAGGCTGCATATATTCACGGATATGCAAATCAATTTAATTAAAAAAAATAAAAATATCAAATTAAAAAAATAAATAAAAAAATTTATTCGCGGAAATTCGCGGTCCAGTAGAAAGTGAAAGTGATCTAGGCTCACGAAAGACGGCATATACGCGAAAAAGTCGCGGATGCTGTGGTCCAGTAGAAAGTGAAAGTGATTGGTGCGGGACTCTATTAGTTGACATTGTGTTGCGTTTGAACCCTTATTTTCCCCCTACTAAGGTTGCAAAGCGTTCTCGATAGAGGGCTTCGGCTAGCGGCCAAAGTCCCCTATCGGTTTTCTTCTCGTCTCCTGAGAAGAGGACTCGGTGTCCGCTCCTTGGATGACACCGCAAGGCGACTTGCACGTAAATTTTACGTCCGAGCTGCGAGGACCCAGACAAACCCACTCATAGCTGGCCTTGGCAAGTACCGAACACGTCCAGGTGATTCTTGGAAACGGCCTCGACAAATACTGTACTAGTCGACCTAGTACGAGCATGTCGTTGTAGCGACCACTGAAAATTAATTGAAAATATTCCGTCTGGACAGGACCACTAGGCAGGAGCCCCTACCGGAGGCTCGGTACTAGGATACCATTGGGTCGTCTCACGACGCACAACCCAACAGCTCTGAACACTTTTTGGCGCACTGGTGACAGAATCAGACCGAGACGACTGCTCACACTCGAAGAAGAAGGATCAGCTCAGCTCACATAGAACAACGCAGCAGAGGACAGCCTCGACCTCAAGACTGCAATGAAGAGGCCTTCAACTCAAGCCACTGCGGCAGTAAAGAAGAAGCCGCCAGACCAGAATTCACCTCCTCGCCAGCGACAACATCAAGCTGCAGCGATGGATGTAGACCTACCGCCTTGCCAGCAAGACGACGCCAAGAAGCAGCAACACGCAACTGGGACCTGCCGCACAGTGCCGGTAAGTGTTTTAGGTAGCACTGTCCAGCGAAACCCGGGGAGTCCGAGAGTAGGACTCACAAATAGAGATGCGGGTTGCGCCGCCACTGTGACGGTGTCACAGTTCGGCCCCCGGGTACCCGCTGGACAAAGAGCCGAGTTAGTCGGCATTAGCCCAGCTGATAGTGCCCCCAAAGCACTGTGCGGCAGCAACGAGCCCCCGGCCGGCCACTTGGGCCAGTCGGGAACCGTACGACTCGCGCGGGGAGCCCTGCTGAACCCGCGCAAGCTCGTCCCAATAATCGGTCCTTATTAGGGCCGACCAAGCCCGCAAAGGCCGGACCTTCCGGCTGCACGGCCGCCAGTAGGCCAAGCAGCCCTGTACCTCTGCCGGAGTCTGACTCCCCAGCCATGGAGACCTCGGCTTCCACCGACTGGGTGGTAGTAGGGCACGGTGGCAAGCCGAGAAAGTCTCCCTCCCTGACCTCCTTGAGTTCGGTTACGGACTCGGCGGCGTTCCAAGCCTCCGCTGAGGTTGCGCCTAGTCGCACCTCCGAAGGAAGAATCCCGCCGGTGTTCGTGACGAACGTCAGGGATGTAATCGGCTTAGTTCGCCGACTCCGTAAGGTCGTTGCGCTGGCGGATAACGCATCGGTCAAGCTCCTTGCGAGCGAGATTGTGCGCGTTGCCTGCCGCAGTGCATCCGAACACTTCGGAGTTGTCCAGTGGCTGGAACGTGAATCGTTCCAGTTCCACACTTACACGCTTAACCGCACCAAGCCTGTAGCCCTCGTCCTTCGGGGCCTGGACATACAGGCGGATCCGCAGGTCGTCCTAGCCGAACTGCGCGACGCGGGCTATAAGGTTGTGGGAGCCTCTCGGCTGTACACTACTTATGGCTCGCGTCGCCCACTCCCCTTAATTAGACTCTTGGTAGAGAAGGGCGACTCCTCCCAGGCCTTGTTAGAGAGAGTCCACAGACGATCGTCCACTTCTCTCTCGAGTCCAGTCCACAGTCAGAGAGACGACTTCGCTTCAGCTTCTTGAACAGGAAGGACCTCCTCTCTGGATCAGCTCTTCACTGGACATTTGCGGAAGCAACTCGCTGTTGAACAGCTGCTGGCCTGCTGCCTTCTCTTACGAGGACAGAAGAGAGAAGACCAAACTCAGCTGGCTGGTGAATTGAGTAGCCAGGACACACAGCTGAGTCCGTCGGACCTTCTAAGGGCCACCAGCCAAACGACCCTTTTCAGGACCACCGCCTTGCTGTTGAAGAGGAAGCATCTCCAGGCTGCCAGAGCTTAAGGTTGCGCAGCGCATCTAGCCCGCTGACGCTCAGGCTCTTAGGTAGCGCTGCCTAGGACGATCCTTGCGAGCCCCCACCAGTGGTAAGCGAGCTTGGATATCGCCTAGGTAAAGAGGCCGGTGGACACCTCTCTTGGTAAGGAGAGGTATCTAACGAAGCCGGTCATTTGCCCAGCTCGTAGTAAGCCTGAGCGTTCCAGAAATCCCGCAAGCGATCCGGCTCGGGCCGGACCCTAGGTCCCTGGTTACCGCCGGAGGCAGCCTGGCTGCCTCTGGTCGGCGAACCTCCCGCTCGATGGCGGAAATGCCCGCTTCGGGCGCGTCATCGAGCACGCAGTCGCTCGCCACTGCCCCGCCCCACACGAGCGATTCGCCGTGTTCTCCGCTTATGGAAGCGGACCAAGTCGATCCCCGGTCGGTTCCGCTGCCCGGTGACGAGACCGACGCTTTCGTGGCGGTTGGACCACGGGGGCGCCCGGTTAAGAAACCGAGGCGGAATCGATCCTCCTCAACCTCTTCCTCGGCGTCCGCCATGGAAGTTGTCCCCGCCGATGGCGAATCCGGCCCGGGGCCGACTGTGTCCGGCGGTGCCCAAGCACCGCCGGCCTCCGGTCGCATCCCGCCCGTATACGTTCACGGCGTGAACAACGTCACCGGTTTTTACCGGCGATTGATAGTGGCTCCCGGACTTTCCCCGGCCAACGTTGACCTGAAGCTCCTTGGGGGCGACACAGTCAAGATCGTTGTCCGCGGAATGGACGTGTACCGCAGTGTCGTGGCGTACATGGAATCCCAGCAATTCCAGTACCACACCTTCTCGCCCAAACACGTGAAGCCTCTGTCGCTTATCCTCAGAGGCTTGGACGTGGAATCTCCTCTCGAGGAAATCCTCGATGAGCTGCGCGAGCTGGGCTATCCTTTTCGCGCGGTCCATCGGGTGTTTACTCCTGCCGGACCAAGGCGTCCAATCCCTCTGGTCCGCATCCTGGCGGAGAATAGCGAGGCAGGCACTAGCCTACTCTCAGTTACGCGGCTTTTTGGTTTCCGCGTAAAAGTGGAAAGAAGCCGCGCTTGGAGCTCTGCCTCAGTGTCACAGGTGCCAACGCTTCGGGCACCACTCCGACTCTTGCTCAAACGCTCCGGCGTGCGTGAGGTGCTCTCTCCCTCACGCCAGCAAACTTTGTGATGCACCTGCATTCAAAGATGCATCAACTGCGGCGGGAGTCACCCCGCCAACTACGGAGCATGTCCGGTGTTTCAGCAGGAGCTCGAGCGGCGAAAGCCGAAAGGGCGCCTGCCACCACCGAGGCATCCGGTAGCTGGTTCCAGACCTGCAACCGAGCAGCCAGGCCCTGCGCCTCCTGCTACGGCTGCCGTGTCTTCCGCCACAGTTTCAAACAGGCAACAGAAAAGTTCCAAAGGCCCGAAGCAAACACCTGCAGCACAGGCAACTCCAACTCAGGCTCCTTCACAGGCCCCTGTCCCGCCTATGGCGAAAAAGCCCCGTAACCTCGCGGCATCTAAAAGTGAGACCACTCAACAGCCAACAGAAAACATCTCGGTTGTGGAGCCTGAGACTACTCAACCCTCCCCAGCAACGGAGAATCCTGCCCCTGCTTTAGAAGCAGCCTCGCCAGACCTCCCGCCCCAGCGTTTCCCCAATGCAGGCAAAAAGAAGCGGCATAGAAAGCCCCGTGGCGCTCGTTTCCGGGCTCCTGCCAACCCGGCCGCACAGTCCAGACAGCCTGCACAGCGCGCGAAATCCGACGCAATCGCATCTGTCCCTCTTCCTAGCACCTCCGCTAGAGGCGCTACACCTGGCCCCAAGAAACCCCTGGCTTCCACCAATCCCCCGATTGATAAGCCTCGGCGCTCTTATGCGCACACAGTCTCCGGGCAATCTGCCTCAAGAACCGTTCCTGACGACTACCAGGTCGTCAAAGACTTCCTTGCTGAGTTCGATCTCAACAAAGTCGCCCAGACCTTCAGGTCCATCCGCTCCCGCTTGGAGACTGCCGACATAACTGAGAGATTCATGCTCTTGGTGGAAGCCACCACTTGTGTAGGTCTTCTATGAGTCGGGTCCTCAAACGAGATCTCTCGATTCTTTCCTGGAACGCCAACGGGTTGTCCAACAAGATCCAGGAACTCCAAGAATTACTGGCCCGACTCAAACCCGATGTAGTGCTTCTCAATGAGACCCACTTGACTCCTGCGAGTCGGTTACGACTGGCCAACTATGTGTGCTATCGAAACGACAGACCGGGCACTGCTGGTGGCGGTACTGCCGTCGCGGTGAGGCTCAACCTTGAGCATCACCGAGTCGTCTTGCCTGCAATGACTCACCTCGAAGGCACCGCTGTGGAGTTGTTAAACACTCTAGGCGGTGTACAGATGGTCGCGGCGTATAAACCGCCGCAAAAAGAGCTCCTTCACCCCGATCTAGCTGTCGCGTTCGATGCACACAGGAGGGTCATCATGGCCGGCGACCTGAACTGTAAACATCGCGATTGGAACAGTCGCTTGACTGCCCCAAACGGGAAACGTTTACGCAGGTTTGCCGATTCTCGCAGGATACAAGTGATTGGGCCTACCCAACCTACGTTCTACCCCTCACAACGCAACGCGGCTCCCGATGTCTTGGACATAGCGGTGATTCAAGGAATTGACTGTCCGGTCCATGTGTCCGCGCTAACGGAACTATCGTCCGATCATCTCCCCATCTTGATACACGTCGCTACCCAGCACGTCGTACGCAGAGATGTCAGGAAGGTGGTAGAATGGGATCGCTATGGCCCGGCGTTAAGTCGCCGATTGCCAGACGCGGGACCACTCGAAACCTTCCGCCAAGTCGACGAGGCAGTTGCCGCGTTTGACGAGGCTGTCGTATCTGCGATCGACGCGTCTTCCAGGATGAAGCCTGGCGTCACGCCCCACTGGCAGCGGATCCCAGAGGAGACGAGTGCTCTCGCTTGCGAGAGAAATCGCCTCCGGAGACGCTGGCAGCGGACCCGTGATCCGGCCGACAAGGCAGCGTACAACCGGGCGACCGGCATTTTACGTCGTGAAATGCAGGCTTACCGGAGACGCTGTTGGGAACTCGCCGTGGCCCAGGCAGGGGACGGATCGGACGAAAGTAGCCCTTACCGGATACCTTCGGCGTTGGTAGGGAAGAGGCGCCGGCCTCGCATCCCAGCCATTGCTGGATCTTTCGGTCCAATCCTGGCTCGCCCGGAGGCGAAGGCCGAGTACTTGGGCGCGTGTTTTGAGCGACAGTTCGCACCTAACCCGCCCATGGACTGGGACTTCGACGAAGAGGTCGAGAACGAAGTGGAAGACTTTCTGTCTCTTCCGATCACTACGGAGCCCGAACCCATTACTAGGGAAGAGGTCACCGATCGGCTCGTTGAACTCGTGCCAAGAAAAGCTCCTGGCCCGGACGGCGTCTCGAACGCCGCTCTTACTCGACTCCCGGAGCGAGGAGTACTGATCTTGGTCGCGCTGTTCAACGCGTGTCTTAGACTGGCCTATTTTCCCCAGAAATGGCGTAAGGCGACGGTTATAGTGATCCCGAAGCAGGGAAAGGACGCTTCCCGTCCCGGCAACCTCCGGCCCATTAGTCTACTGTCAGCCACGTCAAAGGTCCTCGAACGTCTCGTACAACGGAGAGTACTAGATCATCTAAGAAATTTCGATGTACTGGTCCCCGAACAGTTCGGCTTCCGTGTGGGGCATTCCACCACTCATCAACTGATGAGACTGGTGGAATACATCACGGACGCCGGGTGTCGGAAAGAGCAGACTGTCGCCTGTTTCCTAGATGTGGAAAAGGCTTTTGATAGTGTCTGGCACGACGGGCTCTTGTTCAAGCTCCGGGAAATCCAGCTCCCAGATTGCTACCTTCGCTTGATTGCTAGCTTTCTGACGGAGAGGACTTTCTGCGTGCGAATAGACGACCACGTCTCTTCCGAGAGACGTATCTCAGCCGGGGTACCTCAAGGTAGCGTGCTAGGGCCTCTCCTGTTCTCCGTGTATGTCAACGACGCACCCAGAGAGCCTGGAGTCCAGATGGCTTTGTTTGCCGACGACACGGCGGTCTATACCGCCGATCGGAACGCAGACTTTGCTATCCCACGACTTCAGCGCGCACTCGATGCGTATTCGACGTGGACGGAAAGCTGGAAAGTTGCCGTCAACGAAACCAAGAGCTCCGCGGTGCTATTCACAAAGCGCCGGAAAGAACCACGAGGCCGAGTGAGACTCGGTAGAACGTACTTGCCCTGGTCGAGAGAAGTAAAGTACCTCGGTGTCCACCTTGATCGTCGGCTCACCTGGCGTGCCCACGCTGAGACGATGCGAAAGAAAGCGTCCGCTCGTCTCGCGCAACTATTTCCGATACTTGCCAACAAGGCTACGACCCGCAAGCTGGGTAAGTTGATCGTCAACGCGTACCTGTTGCCGATCATTACCTACGCTCTTTCCGTCTGGGGTTACCTCGCAACCGTTCATAAAAGAAGGTTGCAAAGCGTTCTCGATAGAGGGCTTCGGCTAGCGGCCAAAGTCCCCTATCGGTTTTCTTCTCGTCTCCTGAGAAGAGGACTCGGTGTCCGCTCCTTGGATGACACCGCAAGGCGACTTGCACGTAAATTTTACGTCCGAGCTGCGAGGACCCAGACAAACCCACTCATAGCTGGCCTTGGCAAAGTACCGACCACGTCCAGGTGATTCTTGGAAACGGCCTCGACAAATACTGTACTAGTCGACCTAGTACGAGCATGTCGTTGTAGCGACCAATAAAAATTAATTAATCAATATTCCGTCTGGACAGGACCACTAGGCAGGAGCCCCTACCGGAGGCTCGGAACTAGGAACCCATTGGGTCGTCTCACGACGCACAACCCAACAGCTCTGACCTGGCCTTGTTAGATTTGAAACGGCTTTTCGGGCTCTGCGTGAGCGTAGAGCCCTGCCGTCAGACCGCGTGACTTTCCCAGTGCCACAGGTGCCAGCGGTTCGGCCACAGCAGCTTCGGTTGTCGGAACGCGCCGACCTGCGTCCGCTGTAGAAATGACCACTTGACGCAGGCTTGCGCTGTCCCGGACAACCACCGATACTGTATCAACTGTGGCGGCGCCCATGCTGCTAATAACAGGCGCTGCCCAGTCTATAGCGAGCAGCTGGAAAAGCTCAAGAAACCCGTCCAGCCTAAGCCTCGACATGTTGTTAGCCAACCAGTCAAACCGGCCAAAGCCGCTGAACCTGTGGTCCGGAAACCAGCCCCTAGGTCTGCTCCGGTTCCGAAACCCAGCAGTGCAGTGAGCCCGAGCGAAGCTCCAAAGGCCAAACCAACCATCGCGCCTCCGGAACCGGAACGCGAAATCCCCCACTATACCCGAGTCCCGCTGCCGGACGATGAGGAAATTGATCCTCCATTGCCGCCGCCACCCAAGCCTAGATTCCCCAGATCGGACAAGAAAGGTAGGTCCCAGGCCAAGAACACGGGCCAGCCTAAACCACCTGCCACTGGACCCAAGCCCGTCCACCAAAAGCCAGAGCGGCCACCCGCTCCAGTACCAGCCCCCAAGGCTTCCACCGTCTCGCCCCGCCGCAGCTATGCAGCTGCCGCCAAGCGTTCTCCCCCGGCCTCATCTTCCGATGATCTCGCCGTCGTATCAGACTTTCTGGCAAGCTACGACTTACAGAAAGTAGCCCAGACATTCCTTAAAATCAAGGAACGCTTGGCAACAGCCTCGCCCCAGGATAAATTCCTCCTCTTGGTGGAAGCCTGCCGTGTTACAGGTCTGTTATGAACGGACAACCACGGCAATCCCTCAAGCGAGACCTCGAGCTCGTGGCGTGGAACGCCAACGGCCTCGCTTCCCGGCATTCTGAGCTCTTAGAGTTCGTTGCCCGTCACAAGCCCGACGTGCTTCTTCTTGGCGAGACGCACCTGACCCCGCATCGTCGTTTCCGACTACCTAACTACGTGTGCCACCGGGACGACCGGTCGGGTCGCGCAGGAGGGGGCACTGCCATCGCGGTGAAGGCGAGTCTTCGCCATCACCGCGTTGTCCTGCCTCAGCGGCGGAACCTCGAGTGCACCGCGGTCGAGCTCCATGGTGCTCTCGGCGGTCTACTCGTGGTTTCCGCTTACAAGCCTCCACAAACGGAGCTCCTGTCAAACGATCTGGAGGCCGTCTTTGGAGCACACAGGAGGGTAGTCCTGGCGGGCGACCTGAACTGTAAGCACCCCGATTGGGGGAGCCGCTTGGCGAACCCAAACGGGACCCGCTTACGCAGGTATGCTGATGCGGCTCGGGTCACAGTCATGGGTCCTACCGGGCCTACATAATATCCCTCGAGGGCTAACTCCCGCCCTGACGTATTGGACATTGCCGCGGTCAGGGGCGTTTATTGCCCGGTCCACGTCTCCGTCATTTCGGAACTGTCCTCGGACCATTGCCCTATCAGTGTGCATATAGCTACCCAGCACGCCACCGTCCGCGACGAGCGGCGGGTAATCGAGTGGGACCGCTTTGGCCCGGCGTTCAGTCGCCGCCTACCAGAGCATATCCCGCTCGACACTACCCAGCATGTCGACGAGGCAGTTGCCTTATTCGACACAGCCGTAGTCTCGGCGGTAGACGTGTCCTCCCGGATGAAGCCGGGACTCACGCCCGACTATCAGCGGATTCCCGAAGAGGTGTCTCAGCTAGCTTGCGAGAGGAATCGCCTCCGGAGACGCTGGCAGAGGACTCGAGACCCGGCTGACAAGGCTGCGTTCAACAGAGCGTCCGGCAAGTTGCGTCGCGACATGCTGGCGTTCCGTAGACGCAACTGGGAGCTAGCTTTTACACAGATGGATGGCCCTGCCGAGGACCGTAATGTCTGGCGGATTCCCAGTGCCCTAACGGGAAAGCGCAAACGCGCGCCTCTCCCCGCACTGGCCGGACCCGGCGGTCAACCCCTTGGCCGCCCCCTTGAAAAGGCAGAGTTCTTGGCTGACAGTTTAGAGCATCAGTTAGCTCCCAACCCATCCAAGAACCCGGCCTTCACTGAGCAAATCTGCCGCGAGGTAGAGCGCTTTCTATCGCGCCGATATCACAGTCCAGCCGGAGCCCATCTCCCCGGAGGAGGTCTCTGAGAGGATTGTTCAGCTCAAGCCCCGGAAGGCGCCTGGCCCGGACGGAGTCATGAATTCCGCCCTCCATCGCCTTCCGGAGCGAGGAACCCAGTTCCTCACTGACTTGTTCAATTCATGCCTCAGACTGGCCTATTTTCCGGTGAAATGGAAAACGGCTACCGTCATTGTGATACCTAAGCCGGGAAAGAATTCTTCTCGAGTGGAGAACCTCAGGCCCATCAGCCTCTTGTCCGCGACGTCCAAGGTTTTTGAGCGTCTGATCCAGCGTAGGATCCGCGACCATCTAGAAAGACTAGACGTGCTGATCCCCGAACAGTTCGGCTTTCGTGAGCTGCACTCCTCGACTCATCAGCTGATGAGACTCGTGGAATGCATAACCGACGCTGGCTGCCAGGGCAAACAGACGACTGCGATCTTCCTAGACGTAGAGAAAGCCTTTGACCGCGTGTGGCACGAGGGTGTCCTCTACAAACTCACGGAAGTCCTTATCCCAGACTGCTACGTTCACTTGATCGGCAGCTTTCTGCGAGACCGTAGCTTCCGAGTGAGAGTAGACCACGCTCTCTCTTCGGAGAGGCGTATTACCGCTGGCGTCCCTCAGGGAAGTGTCCTTGGGCCTCTCCTGTTCTCGTTGTTTGTCAACGACACGCCCCGAGTTCCTGGAGTGAAATTGTCGCTGTTCGCGGACGACACAGCGGCTTTTGCCTCAGAGCCGAACGCGAGTTATGCGGCAGTTAAGCTCCAGCGCCAACTCGACGCGTATGTCGGGTGGACCGATGACTGGAGAGTTGCCGTTAACGCTTCCAAGAGCGCCGCGGTAATATTCTCGCGAAAACGTAAGCGGCCTCGGCCGCATAAAGTAGGCCCCGTCGAGGTGCCCTGGACCAATAGCGTCAAGTACCTCGGGCTCCACGTGGATTCCCGACTCACCTGGCGAACCCATGTACAGTACATCCGACAACGCGCTTCGGCGCAACTCAGTAGACTCTGGCCCGTGCTTTCTAATCCGGCAATGACCCCCCGGCTAGGTAAGCTCATAGTCAACACGTACGTGTTGCCCGTGATTACCTACGCCTGCCCTGTTTGGGGATACCTGGCTCGTGGTCATAGAAATACGCTCCAGCGCGTACTCGACCGGGGACTGAAGCTCGCGTGCAAAGTCCCCGGAGGTACTCTTCTCGTCTTTTGAGGAGAGGACTCGGTGTCCGCTCTCTTGATGACACCGTGAGACGCCTGGCGCGACGATTCTATGTTCGTTCCGTCAGAGTAACCCACAATTCCCTCATTGCCGGACTTGGTAAATACACCCCGCGACCAGGTGAGTCCTGGAAGCGACCTCGTTTGCTAGTCCCGGTGGTATAATCCACCAATCGCAGGTCGTTTCAGACCCCCCCCATAATTAGATAAAAGTATAAAACTAACTCAAACAGACCCAGTGGCAGGAGATCGGATGGTCCAAAAAAACGTCCACTTCGCTTCAGCTTCTGGACAAGGAAGGATCTCTCCTTTGGACTGCTCTCTCCAGCTTGGACGCTGAAGTTTTCGCTGTTCTCAGCCGCTGCCCTACTGCCTTCTGCCGCCGTTGGACAGTAACATTTTGGCCCTCTTGCTGCTCGCCAACAAGAAGAAGAAAGAAGACTACAACTCAGCTGGCTGGTGAACTGAGTAGCCAGCACACACAGCTGAGTTCGTCGGGGGGACCACCGCTGAAGAGGAAGCATATAGCCTGCCAGAGCTTAAGGTTGCGCAGCGCATCTAGCCCGCTGACGCTCAGGCTCTTAGGTAGCGCTGCCTAGGATGATCCTTGCGAGCCCCCACCAGTGGTAAGCGAGCTTGGATATCGCCTAGGTAAAGAGGCCGGTGGACACCTCTCTTGGTAAGGAGAGGTATCTAACGAAGCCGGTCATTTGCCCAGCTCGTAGTAAGCCTGAGCGTTCCAGAAATCCCGCAAGCGATCCGGCTCGGGCCGGACCCTAGGTCCCTGGTTACCGCCGCAGGCAGCCTGGCTGCCTCTGGTCGGCGAACCTCCCGCTCGATGGCGGAAATGCCCGCTTCGGGCGCGTCATCGAGCACGCAGTCGCTCGCCACTGCCCCGCCCCACACGAGCGATTCGCCGTGTTCTCCGCTGATGGATGCGGACCAAGTTGATCCCCGGTCGGTTCCGCTGCTCGGTGACGAGACCGACGCTTTCGTGGCGGTTGGGCCACGGGGGCGCCCGGTTAAGAAACCGAGGCGGAATCGATCCTCCTCAACCTCTTCCTCGGCGTCCGCCATGGAAGTTGTCCCCGCCGATGGTGAATCCGGCCCGGGGCCGACTGTGTCCGGCGGTGCCCAAGCACCGCCGGCCTCTGGTCGCATCCCGCCCGTATACGTTCACGGCGTGAACAACGTCACCGGTTTTTACCGGCGATTGATAGTGGCTCCCGGACTTTCCCCGGCCAACGTTGACCTGAAGCTCCTTGGGGGCGATACAGTCAAGATCGTTGTCCGCGGAATGGACGTGTACCGCAGTGTCGTGGCGTACGTGGAATCCCAGCAATTCCAGTACCATACCTTCTCGCCCAAACACGTGAAGCCTCTGTCGCTTATCCTCAGAGGCTTGGACGTGGAATCCCCTCTAGAGGAAATACTCGATAAGCTGCGCGAGCTGGGCTATCCTGTTCGCGCGGTCCATCGGGTGTTTACTCCTGCCGGACCAAGGCGTCCAATTCCTCTGGTCCGCATCCTGGTGGAGAATAGCGAGGCAGGCACTAGCCTACTCTCACTTACGCGGCTTTTTGGTTTCCGCGTAAAAGTGGAAAGAAGCCGCGCTCCCGGGGCTCTGCCTCAGTGTCACAGGTGCCAACGCTTCGGGCACCACTCCGACTCTTGCTCAAACGCTCCGGCGTGCGTGAGGTGTTCTCTCCCTCACAGGTTTACTGTACGTGGGTAGAATTTGTGCGAGGGAATTATATCTGTTTTGATTGGTGTCAGGTTTTTTATTTTTCTGTCGTGTTTTGTCTGTATGATATGTATTTGTTTTTTTGTCCATTCATTTGTGTGATGTATTAGTTCAGTCATACGTTTAGCACGTATTAGCACAGTTAATACGTATTAGCACAGTAAACCTCACGAACGTCACACTCACAAAAAACGAACAAACACTCCTTGATAAAGGCCTAAAACATAACATACATTACAAACATAACAACCAAACACTAACAAAGCTCATAATTGACACAGAAACAAATATACAAAACACAGCACCAAAACATCAAGACGCATTAAGACATAATATAAACAACACAATAGGAGTACATAAGACACCAGACAACAACAACCACAACTCAGAAATACACACAGCCATCAAACTGAGGGAAAAGGCACACAAACACAACATCACATTTGTAAAAGCTGACAAAGGCAACACGACTGTAATTATCCCCACAGACAACCTACACAAAAAAGTACAAGACTTCATAGAACAGAACAACATCACAGAACTAAAACACGACCCCACCGACAGATACCAAAACTCAGTAAAACAAATAGTCAACAAAGCCAAACACATTATGACACATAAACAAAAGCCCTACATGAAACAAATCCGACCATCAGCACCTACACTCCAAGCGCTTCCCAAAATCCATAAAGAAGACATTCCGATCCGCCCCATTATCAACTACCGTAATGCCCCTGCACACAAACTGGCAAAATATCTAGACAAAATTATTAGACAACACACACAAATAGACAACAACATTGCAGTAAAAAACAACACTGACCTAGTAACAAAAATAAAAGACATACACATCCCCCATAACGCCACATTAGCCTCCTTTGACATTAAAAACCTGTACACAAACATCCCCATCTCTGAAACAATCACCATCCTACAAAACAAACTCAAACAGAACAACACACCAGACGAACTTATCAATGAAATAACAGAAACTCTGAACATTATCACAAAACAAAACTACTTTACTTATAACAATAAATACTACACACAGAACGACGGCCTACCCATGGGCTCCCCCATATCCAGCATTCTAGCAGAAGTCTTCCTCCAACACTTAGAAAAAACAAAAATACTCACAAACAATGACAGACACTCACATAAAATACTATATTGGCACAGATACGTTGATGACATTCTAATACTATACAGGGGAAACAAAAGACAATGTGAACAGTTACTAACGCACATAAACAAAATACATAAAAACATAACCTTCACTGCCGAATACGAACACAACAATACCATAAACTTCTTAGACCTCTCCATCACAAAACTAGAACACAGGCACAAATTCAGTATATACAGAAAACCAACTACAACTGACACACTAATACACAACACCTCCAATCACCCAATATAACACAAACTAGCTCCCTTCAGAACCATGATACATAGACTTAACAACATCCCCTTAGATGAAATAGACTACAAAGACGAACTAAACACGATAAAATATCTAGCAGAATCTAACGGTTATGACAGAACAATAGTCAGTAAACTCCTACACAAAACAAACAACAGACAAAGACAGAAAACAACAAATTCATAACACTAACATACATCAACAAACAAACAGAAAAAATTGCCCACAAATTCAAAAAAGCAGGATACAGAATCGCTTACAAAACTACTAACAAAACAGAACACACACTATCAAAACGCATGCCCAAAGCACAAAACAAATTCGATCTACCCGGTGTATATAAACTAAATTGTTCAAATTGCAGTAAATTCTACATAGGCCAGACAGGACGTAGCTTCAAACAGAGATACATTGAACACACAAAAGCACTCCACACCACTACAGAATCTACCTTCGCAAACCACCTCATTGAAGCAAACCACACATATAAAAACATCGACAATAACATGAACATACTACACGTACACACAAAAGGCCGAAAACTAGACACTCTAGAACAATTAGAAATATACAAACACACAAAAACAAATAAAAACGACATCCTAAACGAACAGACACAATTCAAATCGCACGCATTATTCGAACACATCTCACCACACACACACAGCTTCAATCTTTCGAAACACTTTCTCGTCGCCAACAACAAGACGAGCAGCGCTACTAACGACAGCCTCTGATGAAGCCTTCTATAGGTGAAAGCCGGTTTAGGCTGTAAGGTAAAACTTTACGTTTTTACTTATAAAAAACATTGTGTTCCGAGTCGTCAATATTATAGTGATATTTAGAAAAAAAAAACAGAAATATAATTTTTCTCAAGTTAAGTCTTAAATTATGATTTATTTCCCATTTAAAAAAATGATTGATAGAGTGATTCAGGTGTTGTATGTACTGTGTGCATCTCCAGGTTTTCATGACATTTCACAAGAACGTTTCTACAGTAACAGTGTTAGGTTACCAATATGTTTGTATAGGTAATATAATAATTAAAATTTAATTATTTTCAATTACCTTTCCTAATTTTCTATTTATTCTTTTGTTTGTTGACATAGTTTTGGGTTTTTTAATATGTGTATGTTTTTTGTTGTGACATCAAGGTAAACGTTGTTTTATCATTTTTTTTGCCGTTGTTTTGTTGTTTGTTGAACATAGCTATTACTTTAGTTGTTGTACTTTTATTCTTGTACAGTTACTTTCTCTTAATTTTCTATTTATTATTAGATTTCTTGTTGCTTGTTGTTGTGATAGTTTTTAGTTTTCAAGGCGTATTTGTTTTTTGTTGTGACACCAAGGTAAACTTTGTTGTTTCGTCTCATTTTGATTTTTCGTTATTGAACATAGCTATTATTTCCGTTGTTTGATCTTACTCTTGTCCTTATTTTACTGCCAATATGCCTTCGTGTGCTGTAGCTGGTTGTGATTGACACAACAAAAGAACGAAGGGGACAGATATTAAATATCATTCATTTCCAAAAGCCCCCAAAGTACAAAAAATATGGATTTCAAAATGCTACAGAAAAGATAATATTAATATTTCAAATGCTACGGTTTGCTCAAAACACTTTTCTACAACAGATTATGTTCATGACTTACGTGCTGAGTTAATGAATATACCATCAAGAAGAGTTCTCAGAGAAAATGCTGTCCCCCATATGAATCTTCCCGTTGTCATCACTGCTTGTAATGACGGTATGCCTTACCGCAGTGATGATAATCCAGGGGTATCAGGCATTCTTGAAAGTAATAAAGTCAGTGGCAGAAGAGAGAGATGTCATGCGAGAGAGGTCAGGAAAAGAGCCTTAAAAACCCTATCGGCTTTGTCGCCCAAAAAAATTAAAATGGACCAAAGCACTATTACAAACTGCGATATTGAGCTCGAGGATGTACAATCACTTAAGAAGCATGTAAAAAAGTTGGAAAGTGAAAACCGTATTTTGAAATCTATGTGTGGGACTTTGAAGCTGGGAAATACACCTCTGAAGGAACAGAGAAAGGTGGCTTTTGAAAATTTAAAACGTCAAGACGAGAATCTGAAAAAACTTGTTGAAGATAAGATAACAAAAGTTTTAGGACAAATTTTTACTGAAACACAAATTAACTGCTTACTGTCAAATACAAACCGTGCAAAATGGAACTCTGAAGACATCACAAAGGCAGTTACACTACGCACTGTATTAAGAAAATGTTACTTATTCTTGAGAAATAAATGTGGTTTTCCCTTGCCAGGACTATTGACTTTGAAGAGATGGACATCTGCTTCATTTTGCTGTCAGCCCGGCATACTCCATGATGTTCTGTGTTTCATGAAGGCCCAGGAGAATACACTGACCACTGCTGAAAGAATATGTGTTATTTCTTTTGACGAAATGAATGTAGATATTAGCGTCAGTTACGATCAGAAGGAAGATCGTGTTGTAGGGCCTCACAGCAATTGTCAGATTGCCATGCTTCGTGGCCTCGTAGTTGGTTGGAAGCAGCCAATATATTATGATTTCGATGTCCAAATGTCGGCTGAATTGTTAAAAAACATTATTTGTTGCGTGGAAGACGTAGGGTACAATGTTGTTGCCACTGTAGCAGATCTAGGGACAAAAAATCGACGAGTGTGGTATGAACTAAATGTAACGTATACAAATTCGTGGTTCCCAAACCCACACGACGTAGACAAAGTCGTATAGGTTTTCGCAGATGTCCCCCACCTTTACAAGCTTTTACGAAACCATTTTCTAGATGACGGTCTGACACTCTCCGACAACAAACACATCACAAAGACGACCGTTGAAAAATTGTTGGCATTGGATAATGGTGAATTCAAATTGTGCCCTAAGCTCTCAGATGTCCATCTCACCGTCAAAGGTAGGGAACGTCAGCGCGTGTTTTTGGCGACGAAGTTATTCTCAAACACAACGGCTGAAGCAATTCGATATTTATTTCCTGAAGAAGAAAATGTGGCTAAATTTTTTAAACTGATTAACGATTCTTTCGATATTTTAAATTCAAGAAGATATGTAGATAATAAACCTTTGGCTTCCGGGTTTGGCACTCACCACGAAGTACAAGAAGGCGTACTTAAAAAAATGTATACTTGTTGTGAAACAATGCGCGTAGGAAAATCTCGGAATTTGTTGCCATTTCAAAAAGGTTTCATGATGACCATCAACTCGTTATTTGGCCTTTTTAGTCTTATACAAAAAAACAATCTTAAATGTATTTTAACTGCACGACTAAATCAAGACTGCCTGGAAAATATTTTCTACCAAATACGAGGCATTGGGCAGTTTTTTATTAACCCACCACTGACAGAAGTTAAACATCGACTTCGTTTGCTTTTGGTGGGTCAAAATACAAATAAAATACCTTTTTCAAAGGAAGCACCTGTTGTCCAAGATGATGATCAGGAAATTATGACTTCTCATCTCTTGCAAGGTATCTTACTTCACATGACCGAGCAGCTATCTATGATTGAAGAGTCAACAGAAATGCAAGATTTCTCCTTGTCATTTAGTGCAGACATTGACGTTCCTGCTATCAGTGATGGAGCAGACTGCTCTACTGAGGGGTTCCGCTACCTAGCTGGCTACATTACCTATCGTGGGAGAAAGCATGATCCTACAATGGGAACATCTTCAGAAAATGTATATCCCCCTCCCGTTGGTACTTCTGCTGTAGGATGGATAGAGTTTTTATCTCGAGGAGGTCTTCTTGTTCCTTCAGAAGACTGGGTGCACAAGATTTCACAGTGTGAAATAATTTTTAGGGACATCAATGGGCCGGATAGTTTGTACAAAGGTAAAAATATTATAAAAAATATGACTTCAATAATTTTAAGTAAATTTCCTGAGATGCCAACAGAAGTTGTAAATATCGGTATGGAGAACCATACATGACTTCCACGTTCTAAGATTATTTATATTTAAAATCATTTACGAAATGAAATGCTTCCATAGAAACTACTTCTTTCCACTTATTGCTTCAGCCTTAACCACAGTACTGTGGTCACTAACGTATACCACCACACGTTATCGCACTCGATTTTCACTGATGATGGCAGTCGACGGCACTGCCGAAACGTCTGATTTTGCAGAAAACATTGGACTACGGCCAAACAGCCCGGGAAGGAATTTTAACAACATACTACTACTTTGTTGCCGATAACGTAGTGTACATATAAAAATTATCCCCTCCCCCTTCAACTATAATTTTCATTTATAGAAAATTACCCCCACCCCGTTCAACTAGCCTCTTCATTTATAGATATTTCATCTATGTTTCTACAGTGGATTATTAAGATCTTCTTATCATGATACTTTATTTATCAAAATTAAGTACTTTACTCTTCTACATACCATTATTATATTAACGACTCGGAACACAATGTTTTTTATAAGTAAAAACATAAAGTTTTACCTTACAGCCTGAACTGGTTTTCGCCTTTAAAAGGCTTCTTCAGAGGCTGCCGCTGGTAGCGCTGTCCGTCCTGTTGTGGGCGACGGAATCGAATTTTGAAAGATCGATGCTGTGTGTGTGGGGTGAGATATGTTCGAATAATGCGTGCGATTTGAATTGTGTCTGTTCGTTTAGGATGTCGTTTTTATTTGTTTTCGTGTGTTTGTATATTTCCAATTTTTCTAGAATGTCTAGTTTTCGGCCTTTTCTGTGTACGTGTAGAATGTTCACGTTATTGTCGATGTTTTTATATGTGTGGTTTGCTTCAGTGAGGTGGTTTGCAAAGGTGGATTCTGTAGTGGAGTGGAGTGCCTTTGTGTGTTCAATGTATCTCTGTTTGAAGCTACGTCCTGTCTGGCCTATGTAGAATTTGTTGCAATTTGAGCAATTTAGCTTGTAAACACCGGGTAGATCGAATTTGTTTTGTGCTTTGTTTGTGTTTTGATAGTGTGTGTTCTGTTTTGTTAGTAGTTTTGTAAGCGATTCTGTATCCTGCTTTTTTGAATTTGTGGGCTATTTTTTCAGTTTGTTTGTTGATGTATGTTAGTGTTATGAATTTGTTGTTTCTTGTCTTTGTCTGTTGTTTGTTTTGTGTTTTGTGTAGGAGTTTACTGACTATTGTTCTGTCATATCCGTTAGATTCTGCTAGATATTTTATCGTGTTTAGTTTGTCTTTGTAGTCTTTTTCATCTAAGGGGGTGTTGTTAAGTCTATGTATCATGGTTCTGAAGGGAGCTAGTTTGTGTTATATTGGGTGATTGGAGGTGTTGTGTATTAGATGTGTCAGTTATAGTTGGTTTTCTGTATATACTGAATTTGTGCCTGTGTTCTAGTTTTGTGATGTAGAGGTCTAAGAAGTTTATGGTATTGTTGTGTTCGTATTCGGCAGTAAAGGTTATGTTTTTATGTATTTTGTTTATGTGCATTAGTAACTGTTCACATTGTCTTTTGTTTCCCCTGTATAGTATTAGAATGTCATCAACGTATCTGTGCCAATATAGTATTTTATGTGAGTGTCTGTCATTATGTGAGTGTATGTGTATAGTAGTGTATGTGAGTATTTTTGTTTTTTCTAAGTGTTGGAGGAAGACTTCTGCTAGAATGCTGGATATGGGGGAGCCCATGGGTAGACCATCATTCTGTGTGTAGTATTTATTGTTATAAGTAAAGTAGTTTTGTTTTATGATAATGTTCAGAGTTTCTGTTATTTCGTTGATAAGTTCGTCTGGTGTGTTGTTCTGTTTGAGTCTGTTTTGTAGGATGTGATTGTTTCAGAGATGGGGATGTTTGTGTACAGGTTTTTAATGTCAAAGGAGGCTAATGTGGCATTATGGGGGACGTATATGGCTTTTATTTTTATTACTAGGTCTGTGTTGTTTTTTACTGCAATGTTGTTGTCTAGTTGTGTGTGTTGTCTGATAATTTTGTCTAGATATTTTGCTAGTTTGTGTGCAGGGGCATTACGGTAGTTGATAATGGGGCGGATCGGAATATCTTCTTTATGGATTTTTGACACACAAACAAAAGCGCTACATGAAACACATCTGACCATCAGCCCCTATCCTCCAAGCGCTTCCCAAAATCCATAAAGAAGATATTCCAATCCACCCCATTATCAACTACCATAATGCCCCTGCACACAAACTCGCAAAATGTCTAGACAAAATTATCAGACAACACACACAACTAGACAACAACATTGCAATGCATTGCATTGTGTAAAAAAACAACACAGACCTAATAATAAAAATAAAAGACATACACGTCCCCCATAAAGCCACATTAGCCTCCCTTGACATTAAAAACCTGTACACAAACATCCCCATCTCTGAAACAATCACATCCTACAAAACAGACTCAAACAGAACAACACACCAGACGAACTTATCAACGAAATAACAGAAACTCTGAACATTATCATAAAACAAAACTACTTTACTTATAACAATAAATACTACACACAGAATGATGGTCTACCCATGGGCTCCCCCATATCCAGCATTCTAGCAGAAGTCTTCCTCCAACACTTAGAAAAAACAAAAATACTTACAAACAATGACAGACACTCACATAAAATACTATATTGGCACAGATACGTTGATGACATTCTAATACTATACAGGGGAAACAAAAGACTATGTGAACAGTTACTAACACACATTAACAAAATACATAAAAACATAACCTTTACTGCCAAATACGAACACAACAATACCATAAACTTCTTACACCTCTCCATCACAAAACTAGAACGCAGGCACAAATTCAGTATATACAGAAAACCAACTACAACTGACACACTAATACACAACTCCTCCAATCACCCAATACAACACAAACTAGCTCCCTTCAGAACCATGATACATAGACTTAACAACACCCTCTTAGATGAAAAAGACTACAAAGACGAACTAAACACGATAAAATATCTAGCAGAATCTAATGGATATGACAGAACAATAGTCAGTAAACTCCTACACAAACACAAAATAAACAACAGGCAAAGACAGAAAACAATAAATTCATAACACTAACATACATCAACAAACAAACTGAAAAAATAGCCCACAAATTCAAAAAAGCAGGATACAGAATCGCTTATAAAACTACTAACAAAACAGAACACACACTATCAAAACACACACACAAAGCATAAAACAAATTCGATCTACCCGGTGTTTACAAGCTAAATTGCTCAAATTGCAATAAATTCTACATAGGCCAGACAGGACGTAGCTTCAAACAGAGATACATTGAACACACAAAGGCACTCCACTCCACTACAGAATCCACCTTTGCAAACCACCTCATTGAAGCAAACCACACATATAAAAACATCGACAATAACGTGAACATTCTACACGTACACACAAAAGGCCGAAAACTAGACACTCTAGAACAACTGGAAATATACAAACACACGAAAACAAATAAAAACGACATCCTAAACGAACAGACACAATTCAAATCGCACACATTATTCGAACATAACTCACCCCACACACACAGCATCGATCTTTCGAAATTCGATTCCGTCGCCCACAACAGGACGGACAGCGCTACCAGCGGCAGCCTCTGAAGAAGCCTTTTAAAGGTGAAAACCGGTTCAGGGTGTAAGGTAAAACTTTATGTTTTTACTTATAAAAAACATTGTGTTCCGAGTCGGTAATATAATAGTGGTATTTAGTTAAGTAACGGACACGTCATGGACAACGAAATCCAAGACTTTACTCTTGTTACAACAAAAAATGTTTCTGGTAAACTGCCCTTTCCCTGTAACCGATCTTCACCAAAATCAATAGTCCTTGAGTCTTCCAGAATTCAGGCACACGTGTAAAAAATTATTTGATTCTGTTTGAATTTACGGCAGTTATTTTTCGTCAAGGAAATATTTCTCTTGTTACAACATAAAATGTTGCCGGTAAACTACCCTTTTTTCTTAATTGATCTTCACCAAAATCAATAAGTCTTGAGTCCTCTACAGTTCAGGGATGCATGCAAAACATTATTTGATTCTGTTTGAATGTGCGGCAGTTATAGTTTGTCATAGAAACAATTACTCTTGTTAAAACATTAAATGTGGCAGGTAAACTACCCCTTTCCCTTAACCGATCTTCACTAAAATCAATAAGCCTTCAGCTCTTTACAGTTCAGGGCTGTATGCGAAACATTATTTGATTCTGTTTGAAGTTGCGGCTGTTATCGTTTGCCATAGAAAACAAATTACCCTTGATAAAAAAAATGTTGCTGGTAAACTACCCCTTTCTCTTAACCGATCTTCACCAAAACAATAGGTCTTGAGTACTCTACAATGTAGGGCTGTATGCAAAACATTATTTGATTCTCTTTGAATATGCGGCAGTTATCATTGGTCATAAATATAAAATTACCCTTTTAAAACATAAAATGTTGCCAGTAAACTACCATTATCTCATAACCGATCTTCACCAAAATCAATAAGCCTTGAGTACTCTATAATTCAGGAAGGTGTGCAAATAAGTATTTGATTCTGTTTGAATTTACGGCAGTTATAGTTCGTCATAGAAAAAATTGCCCTTGTTAAAACATAAAATGTTGCAGGTAAACTACCCCTTTCCCTTAACCGATTCCCTTGATTTCTTCACCAAAAACAATAGGTATTGAGTACTCTACAATTCAGGGCTGTATGCAAAAAATTATTTGATTCTGTTTGAACTTACAGCTGTTATCGTTTGCCACAGAAAAAAAATCTACAGGCAGACAGACACACACCCAGACACTTTTCGAAAAATGACTTTTTTTCATGTTTTGAGGGTAGTACAATCAGAATCTGCAATTATCTTGAACATGATTTTTTATGCCATCACCATACTTCCATTTCCTTACGGAACATGGATGTAAAAAAATATACGCCAAGACGAGAATGTTCATTCGCCTTCGTTTCATGAATGGCCACATGAAAGCAGTGAAAGCAGCAGAAGCACAGAAGAGAAAATCACGCCAGTGGCACGCATCGTCCATAGTTAAACCCACACATTAATTAATATATTTCTACTTTTGTATTAATTAGGATAGTATTATAGGCATCATTGTTCTTTGCAGGAAGGCGGAACTTAGACAGCCGCTGTCTGGTTTGGACTTTGAACTGAGTAGAGATCTGATAAGTAACTGGCCAGTGGACTCTGGGTTCCGTCTATAAACAAACGGGTTCAATGTATAATTAGCCCATAATTTTTAAACCGCATATATTCTGTAAAATTAAAATTTTAAATTAATTTTGAACAGAATATAGCTAGCCCCAAGCCTAGATAAAGCGTGAGGGGAAGTTGTGGTTGATAAAATACATGTGTGTGCGCACGCACACATAAGCGCTACCAAATAATGATATATTTTCATCAAATTATAAAGAATACTATGATAAAAAAGAGAAGTTACAAAGCCTATTGTACTGCAATTTGATTTCTAAAGTCTAACACGGACTTTAAAAAATTATAAAAAAAGGGTGTAGAAAATAGGAACTAAAAATAGTACAAAGAGCATTTAATGGTCTTTACTTTCAATTTTTTCAAACCGTGTCTATTGTATGCAGGTGAACGGAAACGTTCTAACAAATAAGTGTATAGTTTGATGAAACGAGTCACTTCTGTAATTAGTCTACTAAAATTTGCTTCATTAGTATTCGGGCTTTGTTTATATCGGTCTAGACTGATCTAATTACTAAATTTAATTTTTAGCAAGGTGTTTCGGTATTATTTTTTCGACTATCGATCGGTTTATTAAAAATTATGTAGGCCTATAGGAAATCCGTACTGCTTCTTCAGTTGCTATACGATTACCATTAAAAGAGTACACATTTAAATTATGCAAACATTCGCTTCATATAACATTATTACGTACTTCATTCAATAAAATAAGTTCCGTAACTAAAAATATAAATAACAAACAAGCTGTAGGTAATAAAAAAATAACATATTTGTATTGAGAGGTATTTACCGCGCAGCTCGTTACTCGATGGTGACGTCATTTCAACAGCCAATAGCAATTCGTTTCGGTTCGGGGCCAACTTTATAGTAGAGTAATCTTTACCTTGGACTATACCTTCTGTTTGTGTACACCTTGTTGTTATATGCAGTCATGCAGTGAGATGTAATAATTTTATACTGTAACGCAGAAGCAATTAGACGACTGTTTAGCTAGATCTGACTGTAGACATTGTTCGTTATTTATTCATATAATTACGTGTCAGATTATGCTGAATGACTTTTAGTTTCAATGTTGGAAGATATATTGTTTGTATGTTAGTTTCGTATTATGTGATTTGTATGGCACTGAATTTGAATAATGTGTTAATATGGTTAATAGCATAGTTTGTATTTATATTTTCATCAATTAATTATTGTTACCGTGCTTTCGAAAAGTTTATTACCTGCAGCGGTGTATTGAATAATTTATGTTAGTGAAACTAAATTATAGCAGCCGTAGAAAACTTACGAAGGCCTAAGGTAATTTACTTATTTAAAGACAACTGGACGTTAGATTAAGGTGGAAACAGCGAGTAGAAGAGACAGAAGAATCTCTTCTATTCGCTATGGTGGAAGTAACGATAATAGTCATTGATGGGTATGAAGCATAATTACGGATAATTTCATTTGTAATATAATGCACTCATCAAAAATTAATTTCAATTTGGATGTGGTTCTTCGTTGTGTGTTGATGACATTATCCACTAGCTAGAAGAATTACTCGATTGTACGTTAAAATATCTTCCGTTACAGTTAGGGTTGCCAGATTTCAGAGATGAGAAATAGGAACACTGCCAGATTTCAGAGATGAGAAATAGGAACACATGTATCTACAATCGACATTGAATTTATTGATTTTATTTACAGCACATTTTATGGAAATATACTATACTCAACACAATTAACATGAGTACTTTTCACTTAAGCGTGCAATTCTCAACACTTTTCATTAGAAAGTACATTCTTATAGAAATCACTGCAACTTTCATCATAATTGAAGTAAGTATACAACTCATTTTTTATTAGATCAACTGAACATCTGTTTCGCTCATCCCTCCATTTAATGTTCATAATGGAGAAAACTCTCTCTGTAAATGCATTTGATGGAAATATACTCAAAACAAATTTAACTAAAACTAAAACATTGCACAGATTTGATGCACCAATCAGTTCAATAATGTACAACTATCTCTGTGGTATTGTCATAGTAGTTAATTTTGCTTTCAACTGTTCGTTTCCTTCCCCACAAAACAAATCAGAAACCCTAGTGATCTCTGAGTACATACTATCTACACTAAAGTGATTAACAATACAAAGTGACTCTGTTAATTTTAAAATATTTTGAAACTCGGGTTTTTTTTCAAGTGATATGCAGTCCATTAAGGACAAAATGTTGCCATCACCAAAATCAAACCACTTATTTAAATATTTCAGACACACTTCATATATATATCTACATTCTCCCAATTCTCTTTCCTTTTCACCTGGGAAAAGGTCCTCCAATTTATCTAACAACTGTTGCACCTTATAACCAAAAAACAGATCATTTATCCTATGCTCTAACTCTGTTTTTATTTTCTCCATCACACAAAATACTTCACAAATTGTCAGTTCGTTTTTTTCTAAGTTGAGTACACCCGTGGAAAAAATTTCAGTTAAATGCAGAGAAAACTGGAGATATAATTCCACTATTATAATTTGTTTTTCTGAACCAGAGTCACCCATCAAGTTCTTTTTAATGAAGTTGGGGCAATCATCTATACTAGCAAAGTACGATATAATTGCAGGAAGATTTTTCAGCAATCTTTCTATGGCAGGCTTTAGGCTTAACCACCTTGTAGGTACATGTCTTAACAAACTACTGTATTCCATATCAACAAATAGAAAGAAATCTTTCAATTGAGATACTCTTTTAGCTGAATTTGAGAAATAATTGAAAGTCTTAATTACTAACATTTTTCAATATCTATGGACATAGCATTCATACCAGATTTACAGCAATTATGGACTATATGTGCACAGCAGTTTGATTTTATTATACCAGGATTTTCCTTTTTTAAGTGAACATAAACAGAGTTTTTCTTCCCAAAGTTTGTATTCGTATTGTCCGCAGTAAAGCTTGAAACCTGGGACAAATTCAATTCGTGTTTTGGGATCCTGTCCAAGATTTGCTCAGACATTGCAGATGCAGATTCACGAGAGTCCTCATAAAAATCGAGAATTCTGTGGCACACACCTGCTTGCACATCAAAGTACCTTACACAAATAGGATAACACTTTTGATTTCCTTTGTTGGAAGCATCAAACCCCACACCAAAAACTTGTTATCCTTTAACGTTTGAGTTAAATTATTCACGCTATTTGGCCCTAAAACACCCGTAACTAATGCCTCACATTTTGTTTTACCACATGTAATTTTATTTGCAATTGTCGAATCTGCGAATAACTGAGATGATATTTTCACATTGCAGTCAGTGCTGGCGTAGCTAAGGTGATGTTTAACCGTGTGATACACAAATGTAAGCTCAGAAGCAGTTATCTGAAACGAATAAAAGCACCTTAATAGCGCCTTTTCTTAAAAAAATCCTAAATAAACCTATTATTATCTTGAAAATTCTAAATGTTAAAATTGTCATGCACTTACATACCTTGTCTGATTCAACGGAGTCCACCTTGTAGAAACTTTTCATCAGCGTAGTTTGTACTGATGTTAAGGTTAAGCGTCTTTGTTTATGGCTTGCACTGTTAAAATGATGCCTAACATCGGTTACGCCACCGTGTGAAATGGAAAATCCCTCTCCAGCTTTTCCAACGCATAAAGTACACTTTGCTTTATATGCATTTCCTGAAACTGGCCGCAGTTCTGGAAAATCTTTTTCCCAAACCGGGCGATACACTTGCAGTCTTCTCTTCTGGTTTGTGCTGGTTTCAATACCTAGTTTTATTTTCGTGGGGTTTGTCTCACTCCCATCCATTTTGAACACACTACTAATACAAAAAGAATCACTTTCAAAACGTAAAATACACCCTGAACCGTCAGGCTGAACGATGGTTTGCGATAAAGTGAAAGAGTTGAGTAATGAATGAGTTGGTCACGCACGCGCTCCAAGCCTCCAACGAACGAGTGAAGCCACGTGCCTCGCTCAGCGGCATGCAACGCAGTTCTGATCTGATGTCACATCCATCTCACTTAACTGCCATCATAATCATCACATGCTCCGATGCTCGCCCTAGCGTGAACAACAAAAACTGCATCAACGTATAATTTGCCACTAGATTCAAAAATACAAGTCATTATGCTTCATGTTCAAAATCGGAACATTTGGCGTACGGTTAAAGATTCGCACCGTACGCGGAACAAAACGGGAAAATTCCGTATTGTTCCGGCTAAAACCGTACGTCTGGCAACCCTAGTTACAGTAAAAAGTTACCAAGGTTTCCTGTTAACTTTTTATTTCCGTTTTAATGTCTGAATTAATAATTCCAACTTTCACATCAGCATATGTAAATGTAAGAGTAAGACTTTTTTCAGGCCTACATATGCTGTAAACACAACACAATGTCTATAGACTAAGCTTGGAGGTTGGTAGCTCTAAAGGTACCACTAATTTAATGTATGTGAATTTAACCAGTATAAGAGTGCGTTATAAATGTACTGAAAGTAATGGCATAGTCAAATATTGTGATACAACGTACAGGACAAGTTGAAGACAAATGTAATATTATTATAGCTTGCATAACCCACACCTGGGCAAACATAACCTCACCTTGCTTGCATAACTGACTACTACCATAAGGTGACTAATAACTATAAATATGAAATAATGAAACATACAGATATTCAACAGAATACGGAAAATTGCTGTTAGTGACATTTATGGAAAGTATCAGTAGATGAATATATTTTTAGGCATGTGAATAAGTAAATATGTGATGATTTCTCAAAACTATGCTTTTATGATAGCCTAATGTTTTCACAACGATTCAGTGCACATTAAAAAATGAATTGTAGTTACTCAGGTTAATGACAATTTGAAATGACAAATGAATTCATTACAGTTCTTACAAATGAAAACAAGAAAATTATGATGCTCACTATATTATTATTGAAACGATTTATTATATAAATTGTATTGAACTGAACTAAAGCAAATAAAACTTTTTGTGGACTTCCAAAACAAAATAAAACTTTCAGATTCTGAACACTTTTTGTTTAGACATTATTGTTAGTATATGTTTTATGTATGTAATAAATATACGTCCATTTTACTTCCATATTCCTTAAGGAAATGGAAGTATGGTGATGGCAAAAAAAATCGTGTTCGAGATTATTCCAGATTCTGATGTACTACACTCAAAACATGAAAAAAAAGTCGTTTTTCGAAAAGTGTCTGGGCGTGTGTCCGTCTGTCTGTGTCTGTAATTTTTTTTCTATGGCAAACGATAACAGCCGCAAATTCAAACAGAATCAAATTATTTTTTGCATACAACCCTGATTTGTAGAGTACTCATGACCTATTGTTTTTGGTGAAGATCGGTTGAGGGAAAGGGGTAGTTTACCTGCAACGGTTTTTTTTATCAAGGGTAATTTTTTTTTGGCAAACGATAACAGGAGCAAATTCAAACAGAATCAAATAATGTTTCGCATACAGCCCTGAATTATGGAGTTCTCAAGACCTATTGTTTTTGGTGAAGATCGGTTAAGGGAAAGGGGTAGTTTACCTGCAACGTTTTATGTTTTAACAAGGGTATTTTCTATGGCAAACGATAACAGCCGCAAATTCAAACAGAATCAAAAGATTATTTGCATACAGCCCTGATTTGTAGAGTTCTCAAGACGTGTTGTTTTTGGTGAAGATCGGGTAAGGGAAAGGGGTAGTTTACCTGCAACGTTTTATGTTTTAACAAGGGTAATTTTTTCTATGACGAACAATAACTGCCGCATATTCAAACAGAATCAAATAATTTTTTGCATACGTCCCTGAATTGTAGAGAACTCAAGGCGTTTTGATTTTGGTGAAGATCGTTTAAGGGGAAGGGGTAGTTTACCTGCAACCTTTTACGTTTTAACAACAGTTAAAGTACTTGAAAATTCATTTAAACTTTTTCAAACAATGGTAATTGTTAAAAATAAAATAATTTTGTTGCCAGGCAATAAAATTATAATTTTTTCATTTTAATGTAAATCATGTATGAGAGAAAATATGTCGTTCGTGGCAGGCAAGCATATCTCAGTTATGTAATGTTTATGTTTCCATTTTGTTATTATGACTACCGCAATAAAAAGGCAGGGAACACACACACAGATACACACACACACACACACACACACACACACACACACACACAAAATTCACGTTATTTCTGGCCTCATTCATGTTTATTTTCTTACATTTGCACGCTTTTTAAATGGAAAGTGCCAAAACCCATACCAACATAACACGTGCAAGCCGAAAAAGTGTCCAGCGTGGATAGCGATTTGCTTCCTGTGGAACGCTGGGCAGTGTAACTGCATGTGTTTACAGAGGAACGATTCATAGACAGACTTTTCGTCTTTAGGGAATGAACCCTCTGCAAGATGCTGAGGGTCCATGAGTGACTTCGGAGCACTCCTTCTTTTCCGCGTGTTTGTTCTGTGAAACGTACACTGTAGATTCGCAGCTTTATTCTAAGCAATGCTCAATAGGAAATGTTGAAAATTTTTGTCCACGGTGTACCCTCATACACACTAAACCTGCTCTGATGTTTTAATTACGAACATCATAATATTAAAACTTTGGAAACTTGAGCACTACTTAATGGAGATCAATCATTAACTTATACAAGCCATTAATTTTATTCATATTTTTTATATATACGTGTACAACGTTATCGGCAACAAAGAAGTAGTTTTTGTTAAAATTCCTTCCCGGGATATTTGGCCGTAGTCCAATGTTTTCTACAAAACCAGATGTTTCGGCAATGCCATCGACTTCCATCATCAGTGAAAATCGAGTGCGATAACGTGAGGTGGTATACGTTAGTGACCACAGTACTGTGGTTAAGGCTGAAGCAGTAAGTAGAAAGAAGTAGTTTCTATGGTAATATTTCATTTCGAAAATGATTTTAAATATAAATCTTAGAATATGGAAGTCATGTATGGTTCTCCATACCTATGTTTTACTTAAGTCAGTGTGTTTAATGTAAAGGCAGTGCAGTTCAGCTTGAACAGTAACAGTAATGGAGCCATGTTATGTTGTGCATGAAATAGGTTTGTGGCGGAGGCGGCATAAAGTAGTTTTATAAGAAATTTATTTTCAAAACGGATTGTATATAATATTTCTGGTTTGGTCTACTGTATTTTATTAAGCCAATACATGACATTAGGTATTATTAAATTACACAAAGTAAACTAAAAATATTACATAATTGTGTATGTTAACCAACTACTGAATATTATTATTTGGCCATGCGCAGCCATTTATTATTAACAAACAGTTCAACATAAACATAATATGATTGTAAGGTGGATATCCCTATTTTCACTATGTTAAATTCTGAAAATTGAGATGCGTTTTTCAAAGAAATAACAAAATATAATTTTGTTTTTAATCCTACAATATTTTCCATATAACATCAGTATTGACACTTGGGAATGCACAAGCAATTCAGATTTGGTGCTCTTTCACTTTGTCATTCATAGCTGATGTTAAGATGTCCTTCCCATACCAACAAATAAATGTTGCCAATTCGTATCAGCTTACACAAATGTCTCTTTTCAGTGATATAACACATCACGTTTTGGATATGTTAGCTGTTTTTGTATGTGGTTTGTTTTAGTAATGTGTTATTAGGCTGTCAGAAATTATATCAGTGACATGAATATCATTAATGTTACCCTTCATGTTACTGGAAAACTCTTCAAAGTGGTCTCAGCAGATCATGAATTCAACCACTCCCAGTTCTCCTTTTTATATGCAGTTTACATAGTTTGAAATATTGTTCCATTGCCCATTATGGTATTTCAAGTAATTAAAAATTATAATTTCTACACGATTTCTAATATTATTTGTCAAAGATTTTCTGTTTAAGACTAGATTAAATTTACTGCACCCTGAAAGCTATAAATAAGATGAAACGCGTCTTCAGACTTGATAAAGCAGAACAAATATTTCAACTCTTTAAATCTGTCAAACACTTCAAACTTCAATTGTAAACAACAGTTTGCTAGTAGTATTGCAGTGCATTCCCACAGCTGTCAATTTGGAAGTTATGTGAAACAGAGTATACTGTATAACTTCTGCAAACATTTTGACTGAGGTTTCATAAAAACTTTAGCATTCAGTTGATAAGCAATTGTTGTTTCCTTCTCAAAATAATTCTAAAATTATGTCAAAAGTCTTATAATTTCTGGTAAATAGGAATTTAAAAACAAAGTCTGTGTCAAAATAAGTAACATGGTATGACGAACTGATAAAAAAATTGTAGACACATGTTTGTATGGCTTCAAAGAAAGTTGTACCTTTATGGGGAAAACATTTTCCAGGAATCATCAGTATAGTTAGCGCTGTAGGTTGAATGCCCTTCTGTACGTTAGCTTATTCCAATTACATGTGCAGAAGTAATGTGACTTTTCCTCTACATAGGCGGTCTCGGTATCTCTTTCAACCAAGAACACTTTATTGTATTAAATGAAGTACCTTGCCCACACTAAGATATGGCATCCTCATTGGTTAAATTGAGGTCTGACAATCGGAAGACATTATTTATTAATAAAGACTTGTGCATTTAATCTGAAAGTGTCCTTAATCAGTTGTTATTCTTGTGCTAACTTGTGGGTGATGTAGATTTAGTCTTCATTGACTGCCAACTTGTTTTCATTTGTTTCAGGTGTTAACAAGATCGATTTATCCATCATCTGACAAATGGAAGAGACCAAATTTGAGGACAAGGTATAAAGTTTAAAAATATATTTTTTGCTCTTGAATGTATGTATTAAATTGATACACGTGTTATATACACGTATCTTAAACACACATTCATTTCTTAAATTAATAATAGTTTATTTATCATCATATTGATTTGTAATTAATTGCTGTACAGAATATGATTTATACATTTATTCTTTTGTGTAGGGTTCGCATTGACAATATGCATTTTCCATAACCTCCAAACTTTCAAGCAATTCTCTTCCTCCCTCATCCGATTTAGACTTGTAGTCTGTTTGTTAGTTCCAAAGTAGCTTTAAAACTTTTTTTTTGATCTGCCAGTCCTCTGTCTTTGTGTTGGCCAATTATGTCAACATACTCATACTATTCTATCATCACTCATTCTCTTGTGTTGTCCACTCTGGTAGTCCTGTCCTTTGCAAGTCTTCCTGGTATTCTCCTGAATTCCATACTTGTGACATCTCATTTCGCTGTTTTGACTTGCATTGTCTCACTCCCAGTTTCTGCAGAATACATCAGTATTAGCTGTATTATATGTCTTATGTTATACCTTGTGTATGTATTATTAGTATTATATGTCTAAAAGTCAATATTAGGCATGTAATTGATGTACATATTCAAACCTTTGTGTTTTGTCTCAAATGTTTGTTAGCCAGATAGTAAGAGCCAGGCACACAACTGACTATTCTATGAGTGATTATGACTTGCATTTGAATTTTTTATCTGACCATCCGCTGCTGTGCCAAGTGGGGGGAGTCCAAAATTCACCATTTATTGCCCACTTTTAATGTTGTAACCGTTAGCTATACAATTGCTTCCTTCAGATTTTATGTACACGACCTACCCGTTCATGGGGAGTGAGGTTAACCCTTCTTACTAAGCCACTGATCTCAAGATTAGTTTTAAACAAGTCAGTCAAGGACACGGTATGCATGCTGCTTTAACTGTATAATTAACAAACTATTAATGTAGAAAGTGTGTTAATAAGTTTAACACTACAGTAGACAGTAGATAATTAATTACATTTGACTTAATTAAATTGTTATCTTACTTTAACATCATTAAAATTCATATTACCTCATCATAACTAATAATCTTTAATGCAACAATATATGATGGAAATCCGTTTAAAACATGGCTTTTTGTAGATAAGATCATTTATCCTTTCATATACCTTACAGGCATATACTAGGGCAATTTAAAAAGTTCATGGCCTAATAATAAAAAGACTTACCGGTATTTTTTCGTTTTGGAATCACTTTTCATATTTCATCATAGTCTCCATGTAGTTGAACACATTTGGTTTAGTGATGCTCCAGTGCTTTTATCCCATTCAGAAGTTTGATTGTTCTAGGTCCTCTGATAACCGTTTACTGTCGCTTTCAGTCATCTCCAGAAAATCATGCCCTCCTCAGGGAATTTCTGAGTTTTGGGAATAATTAAAATTAAATAGAGCTAAATCAGGCGAGTGAGTGTGATGTTGCAACAGATTGTATTTCAGCTCAGCGATTTTTGCCTTAAAAACAATGCTTGTCTGAGGTCTTCCATTATCCTACTACAAAATTATCTGTTTATATACTGTACCTGGCCCTTTTTGTACAAGTATTTTCATTTATTTGGTCTAAAAGGTTAGAATATCACTCTTTATTTTTTGGCACATCCATGATAATCTCTTAACAACATTATCTTAGCCACTCAGAAAATCAAGTCATACCTTTCCAACAGACAAAATTGACTTTCCTTTTTTTTTTGTTTACATGACTGTAATTAACAATACTGCAGAGCAACATGTTGCTTTACAGCTGTTCATGAGGCAAATGTGGTGTCACCTGATAATGTGTCTGACATGTTTCTCAGACTCTTCGTATCTTCTTCTTATTTGACTCTTCCTGAACCACCTTCTTTATCAGTGAGAGGTTACAGCGTCCCACAACTGAACAGTCAACTTGGTACTCTAGTCTCTACCTTCCTCTGCAGTACTTCCCACTCACTGGGCACCCATCAGCAAAATCATTACTGGGTCTCAACCAATAGTGACCCACCACACTGTCTCATCTTCACAAACCTCTCCATTCACCCATTGTTTCCAGAACCTGTTCATTTTTGTTTTCTAATTACTTTGTGCATCCAATATATTTTTAATATTCTCCTACAGCAGCAGTTTTCAAATGCTGTGGTTGTGTCTTTCACTTTTCCCTATTGTGTAGGTTTCACAAGCAGCTTCTATAATAGCATGCTGCAAACATATAATTTGAGGAATTTCTTCTTAATTTAGAATCCAGTATTTGACAGTAGCAAATTTGTTTCTCCATTTGGCCTATGCTCTGACACTGATTCCTCTCAGTTATCTTTACCATTTTTAATATTTACCTATGTTTGTTCCTGATTCTCCTCTTCCCCCTAATAATTTTTTTATAATATTCAATAGTGTTCTCAATTTACCTGGTTTTCTGTGAGTAGAAACCATACCATCAGTAGTAACTCTTAACTCTTATACTCTCTATGAAATGTTATTATGGTCTTGAACATCTTTATGGTTTCCTTTACAGCCTCTTATAAAGCATTCTCGTATAATGGTAATGAATTTGTATAAAAGTAAATTTTAATTCCTTGTTCTGTGTAGGATGCTTTAACAATCAGTATAAAGAAAGAAGTAGATCCAGAAGAGGCTGAGACTGAACAGGTAATGTGCATAACCATTATTTAGCCCATAGCTAAAGTGTTAGGTTGTTCCGTGCCATGTACCACTAGAGATTTGGATCACATTCGTTTATAGATATGTAATTAAAAATCAACAGAATACACAAACTGTATCATACTATTGTATACATATAAACTACGTGAGATTAAGTAAGTAAAATTGCACACTTGTGCTAGCGCGCGCGTGCACACACACCATGTAGATACAGAGTATGGATATTTATTGC
This sequence comes from Magicicada septendecula, assembly GCA_034769895.1. Taxonomy (NCBI): domain Eukaryota; kingdom Metazoa; phylum Arthropoda; class Insecta; order Hemiptera; family Cicadidae; genus Magicicada; species Magicicada septendecula. The sequence goes on from CM068373.1 coordinate 454,165,305, forward strand.
AAAAATTGATAGGTTATTGTATATATTTCATATTTAGTATTTATCACCTCTTTATATAGTACTCTGTAAATCACTGAGAAGACAAAGTAAATTTTATAATTGTTCAATTTGCAGGATGTATTCCCAGTTATAAATTATGTCCTAAAAGGAGAACTGCATGTTAAAGAAGAAATCATCAAAGAAGAGAATGAACAGTTTGTTGATCAGGTATTATACATAGTTATAAATTTGTTTATAGTAACAAGCATTTATTGTTATAATGAACAGCATTGTTGTTATTTGTAAACTTATTGGTTAAAACTGTTGGAGACCGTTTGGTGTCTCATGGAAGTCATTTTTATATGCACTTTCAATCCATACGATTTAGCCATAACATGTACTAGTACCACATGGCAGGAAATTTGAATTTTATGACGTCAGGGGTGTGAGTACGACATGACTATGGTGGGGGTAGAATGTAACTGAAGTAGGGATATTACGTGGGCATGGTGGGAGTACCATGTGACAGGCACCATGTGGGGGTACCACAGCACTGGTGCGAAGTGTAGTGATTGGTCGGCCATGTTTAATATATGTCACGTCATCATATAGCAGAATCAGTTGTGATTGGTGTGTTTGAATGGCGGTAGTCGGTGTGGCCAACATGTGATAAGGGAGAAGAAAATTCCCTCTAGAAGGGAAATAGGTTAAAGAAGGATGTGTGAGGGAAAATTTAGCATTGGCACTACCACCAGTGTGTCTGCGTCATGGCATGAACGGATTTATGTTCTCTTAACAAGTGTATCCATCATGTCCATGGCCATCTTGTTCTCTGCTTGCCTTGATTTAATAGGGCGATGTCGTGTGAGGCATATAATTGTGTAACTTAATGTATACGTGTGTATGAAAGAAAATAAAGTAGCGAGTTCCTGGTTTCTTCTTCTTGTCTTGTTTTTTTTACGTTCATAAATAAGGTTAACGTTCATGCGTGCGTGCGTATGTGTGTGTGTGTGTGTGTGTGTGTGTGTGTGTGTGTGTGTGTGTGTGTGTGTGTGTGTTAAGTAAAACACTGTGTCTTGACGGCTCTTCTTGTCTTAGTTGTCGCAGGTTTTTTTCAGTGTTCAAAAGTAAAGTTAACCTTCACACAAATGATTAATGAGTGTTGAGGAAAAAGAAATGTGTATATGGTGTGTTGGCTGCCTGTGTAAGAGATAAAATGTGTATGGGTCGGGTAGCCTTTGCGTAAAAGCATCTTGATGTATATGTGTGCACATAGATTTTGTGTATTGTTCTAACCTAATGAAAACAATAATTCTCCTCTCTCACACACACACTCACAGTGCGAAACAGTATGTGTGAAATAAAACACGACATCAATCATGTGTATAAGTATAATTACACCATCAAAAATGGTACAATAAATATACACATTTATGCATTACATAATGCAATAACACACACACACACATGCATAAAGTGTCTATAGAATTGTCAGATGGTTTTAACATCAGCAGTGAATCTATAACAGACGTCAATGTACGGAATTAGAGAGTTACAAATGAAACTGCTGTAGAATTAATAAATAGAAAATCACTAGGTCTTACCTTATAGAAAAACAAATGTAAAACTTCATATTCACACGATATTGAACGATGTAGTAAGTGTGGAACCGAGCTAAGAAATACTGTCCGCACTGCTCCATTTCTCAAATACAAATGACCATATAGCAGATCACTTCCTCCTTCACTGCACCGTAACAAGTGCACAACAAGTTAGGTAAGTTCCAAACAATCTGCGGAAAAATCAACGTATTTTTAGAAACAAGGTAGATCGAGATGCAAAATTAAAGTTTTACAAAGTTATGGGAGTCCCTGTACTATGTAAAGGAACACACACTACGGGTGTGAATTATGGGCAACAACGAAAAGACAAGACAGTAAAATATGGACCTCGGAAATGGCATTCTCAAGAGGAGTTTAAAAGTGTTCTAAACTTGACCTTATAAGAAATATGGCCATAAGAGAAGAGTTAAAAGTTTTTAACTTGAATGAAAAATTAAAAGATTACAAACAACAGTGGAAAAAACACTTAGAAAGAATGACAGATTCCAGACTGACCAAACAAGTCTGGAAATTCAAACCTATAGGACACAGGTGTATGGGTAGACCCAGAAAGAGATGGCTGGAGGAGCATTTTTAAGATGGAACAGGCAGCACCTTACCTATGCCATGTTGTGAAGATGATGATGGTGTATCAAGAATGTCAGTAAATCAGTGCTTTTACTATGCTAACAGTTTAACTCATATTTTAACACGTCCATGTTACGGATTGTTTCCAAGTTAAGGCAAGTTGAGGCTATGCAGAACCTTGTTGTGACTGGCTTTGAATGTTTTTTTTTTATCGAGTTTACAGCATGTGTGCATACTGTCATGCTTGCTTTAAGGTCCAAATGTACCTTATACATTTATAAATTCCTTATAAATGTATAAGGTACCATATAAATATACCGTCACGCTTGCTATAACAGCCAAATGTTCACATATCTTTGTTAACGAACATCCTTTGGTCTAATATTATGTCCTTCACTCTCGTTGATTATATAATTTACATTAAATAAGTTGACTCCATAATTCTGCAACTGCCCTAAAGGAGTCCCGTTACAGCAAGTAGATTCACAGTTGTTAACTCCATACTTCTTCATAGCACTGTTCAGACTCGGACATCTGACCAAAATTTCTCTACTGTACCTAGAGAAATTTATTGAATATTTTTAATTTCTTTACCTCAAGATGTATTTTCCTGTATTTGGAACATGTTTCGGGAATCCTATTGTTCCCATCCTCAGCCTTGTTGTTATGCTTTCCTATTGGTTTTTGGTATTGTATACTGGTATTATTGTGTGTGATTGTTGTGTATCAAGTAAGGCCTTGATAATTCGGAACTTGATAGTCCGGAATCCTCGATAGTCCGGCACTTTTTATCAACAGCAACCGATTTGAAAATATCGCAATGTTTGACTAAATTGCTGACGCTAATTCAGGTGGCGTTTGTGGTCTCTCAGATGTTTCAGTAGAATGACGTAATTTGACATATTCAGGCACACTGGAATGCATTTTTAACGTCTCTGCGCTCGTGTATCGCATTTATTGGCGCGATCGTGTTTCTTTGAAAATGCTCAGTTGTCCTTGACACAATTGACAATCTCGGCAGAGTTTGTGAGTTGACTACTGTACAGGTCATTGGCACCATTTCGTATTGGTTAGTCGTAAGTGTGTGCTTCTTGTGTTTACACAGTGCGTGCCGTACCGTATTTGAGTTACAGTATTAGTGAACTCCGCTACAGTTACTTACAACTCTGTCAAATTTTGTTGTAGGAACTTGTTTTTGTAGGAAGAACTTGATAATGGTTGCAAAACCGAAAGACTTCGTTCGAGGAAAAAGTGTATATAGCAGGGAAGCAACAAAATTTGACAAAGTTGTGATGACGACTGCTAACATAGAGAAAATAATTGATACAGTTATGTTGTTCTGATTTGTTCAGTGGAGTTCAGTTTTAAGTTGTTGCTTCACAGTTTTGATCACAATGTTTTCTGAACACAAAAACCAGAATCCAGTGCTTCTAATAGAAGAAAACGTGTGACTTTGACAATCTAACAAAAACTTGACATTATAAATAGTTTAAACAGTATTTTATACGGTTTAAGTCACTTTATATAGTAATGATTTACCTTATTGAAACCGTCCAGTGACTTCAAATTGTAAATTTATGACGCGTTTCGAGTCATATGACCCTTCATCAGATATTATCACTCACAAGGAGATCATCAAACATTAAAATTCACAAAAACACAAAACACACATGTACAATAATAAAACCTATACAAGCGTCCGACACAGTGCACTGCGTGTGGCCCACTGGACTCTGAGCAAACGCGTATCACGCTGTGTGTTATCTCATAATCGATTGTAGCGCGGTGTCATACAGCGGGTTTGATTTGAAATTTAATTTATCATTAAGTATGCCATCATGAGTAACTGGGTTATTATGTCCACTATAAATTTCAAATTCTTCCCATGCATCCATATAACGATATGGATACATACTACAATAATGTAAGGGTATTAAATTCGTATTAAAATTCGTGTACGAATGGTTGCAAGTAATTAAATGTCTTGTGAAATTAGATTTTATATTATCTATAGAAACACCTTTATTGATGAAATTATGTGGAGTGTGTTACCGAAACCTTTTAATAAAAGGTCTCCCCATTTGACCAATATAGAAACATTCACAATCATTACAAATCAATTTATATACACCCGTCCTTGACTCTAGTTGTGTGTGAACAGCCTGGCGAACTGAATTCCAAAGGCTATTAATGGTTTTAAAAATGGTGGTGAAACCAAGCCTATTAAAAACAGATGTTAGAATTTTGGGCATTATCTCCGTGCATGTGGTTGAGATGTACTTATTTTTGGTTTTTATATTATTTATTTGTTTTGATTTCTTAGCCTTGTGTTTCCTAAGAATGTTATCCACCATCCGGCAATCATAACCATTAGCAGCAGCAATATGTTTAATTGTATTTAATTCATCATTAAAATTGTTAGCGTCAAGGGGGACACTCAAAAGCCTGTGTACGAAACTGTTATATGCTGCTAATTTTTGCGAATATGGGTGGTGGGAATCTGCATGTATAGTAACATCAGTGGTGGTAGGCTTTCTATATATTCCAAATTTCAGGTTGTTATGCTGTTTAGTTATGGTTAAATCCAAAAAATTTAGTTCATTATTTACTTCGGTTTCCATGGTGAACAGGATATTGTCATTTACAGCATTCAGGGTGTTTTTCAAAGTGCTTAGCTGGCGTGCAGTACCATTGAAAATCAAAAAAGTGTCGTCCACATAACGACAATAAAAAATAATGTTATTGGTGAACTTGTGGTTATTAAGAAAGTATTTGTTCTCATAAGGGTTCAAATAAATGTCGGCCAACAAGCCGGACAATGGTGAACCCATAGCAAGTCCGTCTCTTTGAATATAATAACGTCCATTAAAAGTAAAATAATTTTGTTGCAAGATAACTCTCAGTACGCAGATTAATTCGTTTATTGATTGTGCATCTAATTTATTGGATTTGATTAAGTTATTATATAAGATGTCCAAGGTCGGATTTACGGGAATATTAGTATAAAGGTTGACAATGTCGAAAGATGCGTATGTGGGTTGCAATTGTATATTTCTAACTTTGTTTATAAAATCCATGCTATTAATTATGCTACGATTATTTTGTAGTTGAATATTATCATTTATTAAAGCAACCAATTTCTTAGCCGCCTTAAAACCCGGTGCCGTGGTATAATTAATCAGAGGCCTAATTGGGACATTGTCCTTGTGGATTTTAGGTAGGCCAGTAAGTTTCGGTGCATGGGCATTTATAGGTTTTAAATAACGTCGCGTATGGTCATCAAACAACTTGGTACAGTTATTAATTGTGTTATTTAAAATTTTTGTAAATGAATCAGTGGGGTCAGTGTTCAGCATGATAATGTTGTTATTGGAAATAAACTCGTCGACTTTACGTGTGTATACATCGTTATCTATGACCGCTAATGTATGTCGCTTATCAGCTCTCGTTATAAGTGCGTTATTATGTATTAGTTTTGCTTTTATTTTCTTAAGAGTTTTGATCTCAGTTCGAGCTCTTAACTGTTGCTGCGTATTCTGAGTATTTGAATTATGAACGTAATACGTTCATTTGACGATTTTAATGATGAATTAAATACAATTAAACATATTGCTGCTGCTAATGGTTATGATTGCCGGATGGTGGATAACATTCTTAGGAAACACAAGGCTAAGAAATCAAAACAAATAAATAATATAAAAACCAAAAATAAGTACATCTCAACCACATACACGGAGATAATGCCCAAAATTCTAACGTCTGTTTTTAATAGGCTTGGTTTCACCACCATTTTTAAAACCATTAATAGCCTTTGGAATTTGGTTCGCCAGGCTGTTCACTCACAACTAGAGTCAAGGATGGGTGTATATAAATTGATTTGTAATGATTGTGAATGTTTCTATATTGGTCAAATTGGGAGACCTTTTATTAAAAAGTTTCGGTAACACACTCCACATAATTTCATCAATAAAGGTGTTTCTATAGATAATATAAAATCTAATTTCACAAGACATTTAATTACTTGCAACCATTCGTACATGAATTTTAATACGAATTTAATATCCTTACATTATTGTAGTAAGGGTCATTATATGGATGCATGGGAAGAATTTGAAATTTATAGTGGACATAATAACCCAGTTACTCATGATGGCATACTTAACGATAAATTAAATTTCAAATCAAACCCGCTGTATGACACCCCGCTACAATCGATTATGAGATAACACACGGCGTGATACGCGTTTGCTCAGAGTCCAGTGGGCCACACGCAGTGCACTGTGTCGGATGCTTGTATAGGTTTTATTATTGTACATATGTGTGTTTTGTGTTTTTGTGAATTTTAATGTTTGATGATCTTGTGAGTGATAATATCTGATGGTCATATGACTCGAAACGCGTCATAAATTTACAATTTGAAGTCACTGGGCAGTTTCAATAAGGTAAATCATTATTATAAATAGGTTAGAAAAGGGAGAAAACAGGAATGTAATTATGGAAAAATTTAATATTGGATCCTCAACCTTATATGATGTAAAAAAACAAGTAAGAAAAACTTCAAAAATTTTTGGCTCAAGCAGATACAAAAAAAAGCTACTGACAATTGTCAAACATTAAAAAAGCCTAAGCTTGACCAGTTGGATAATGCATTGTACACCTGGTTCTCAGCAAAACGTTCTGAAGAAAAACCTATAACAGGTCCAATGGTAATTGAAAAAACCAAACAGTCTTAGCAGCGATTTGAACGTAAAAGAAGGAGACTGTAAATTTTCACGAGGTTGGTTGCACAACTTTAAAACTCGTCATGGGATATGCAAATTAGATTTTTCAGGGGAGTCTAAATCTGCTGATGAGGCTGCAGCAAATGAATTTAAAGTTACGTTTGAATGGACGCTCAGCTCTTTAAAAATTTGTTTTTTGAACAGTTTGTTCTTGGAGTTAAACAAAACTTCAAAAAACTTGGTTTGCCTGAAAACACACAGGCTGTTCTGTTAGTAGATAATTGTAGAGCCCATCCTCCTGCTAGTGAGTTAAAGTAAGCAAATATAACACTGAAATACCTCCCTCCAAACGTTACCCCTTTGATTCAGCCTAAGGATCAAGGAGTAATTCAAAATTTAAGTGCTAATAGAGGGTTTCATTTATTCAAGGACTCATAAACTCAGACTGTAGTGTAAAACACTTTCAATCAACTTTTAACATGAAAGATGCTATTTTTGCAGCTGCTGTTGTTTGGCAAGAAGTAAAATACGATATGTTAATAAAAGCATGGAGAAAGTTATGGCCAGCTGTGATGAACAATCCCCTTAGTGAACATAATGAACTAGATGACCTAGATGATCCTGAAAGTCAGTTGCTGGAGACTGTTAAAAATCCTGCAGAAGGCTGTTCATCATTGTCAAAAATGTCTAATGAAGAAGTGTTTGACTGGCTAGATGTTGATAGGGACGAACGTACTGTGGAGGAGATAAATGATGAAACGATCATTCAAAGTATGTTAAATCCTCAAACAGTTCAAGAAGTGGAAAGTGATGAGGAAGATGAGGGTAGTGGATCAAATAACGTTACTTGGCGCAAGGCAACCGATGTAATACACACTTTTATAAAATTTGTGGAGGCAAATAAACATTACAACATGGCTGAAGTTATGAATCTTCATATAATCCACAATGACTTTTTAAAAACAAAAGAACTAACAACAAAAGACAAGTTGATATAAGATCATTTTTTTAACAAACCTCAAGTACGACAACCAACGTGGCATCGACCTCCATGGACAATCACTAACACTCACCCTAACATGGACGAATTATTGATTTTGATTTAAATGTTTAATTTTTAAGAAAAAGGTTACTGTTGTAATTGAACATGGTCCTATGTAATTTAAATAATAAATTTACCTATGTAACTGCACAATAACAGGTGTACTGTACCGTTGTCCCTTGTTTTATCATATTTAATCTAAACACCTTGATAGTCTGGAAAATTTGATAATCCGGCACACTCTCGGTCCGACCATGCCGGATTATCAAGGTCCTACTGTATTAACTTTTTGAGTGTTTTCGATATTGAGTACTTCGAAAATTGTGTCATGTTTTGTATTGATTTGTGTATTAGTTTGTTTAGTTTTGTGTTTGTATGTTTATGAATAGGCTATAACATCGTGAGGTAAAGAAATTATAAATTATATATTGTAACATGACAAAAGGTAGCAAGAATTCAATGGTATTTAATTATAAAATAAACAGCTGAAAATAAGAGTGAAAGGCAAAAAACTTATGAACTTAAAGATCAATAACCCAATAACCCAATAAATGACAAATGACTATTAACCCGACAGACTTGACACAATAGATCGGATAGGAACCAAAAGAAAACCAAGAGACAGTGAAGAAGAAGTTTAAGTACAATCAAGTCATTCCAAAAAAGTGAACAGAATATTGTAAATTTAGTAATGAATTGATGTCTGTAGCATATGAGATGTAGCTAGGACAATAAGATTAATGAAGGGTAATAGTATCACATGTATCTTATTATTTAAAGAATGTAATAGTATAATATAATGTAGGGGGGTTAGAAGCTAACCATACCCCAAACCAATTGTAATAATAATGGCCAAAGGCTATAAACAATACTTTGAACCCAAAACAAAAGCAATATTAGAATGATGACCAAAAGTGATCAGTGTGATTTGGAGGTAAATAGTTATAAATGACCATAATCACACAGTGATGTAAAGTAATCAGACAACCATGAATAAGCGTGAATAAGCCCAAAAGTGTGTGTAAAACTAAATAAGTAGTGAAAGTGATAGGTATAAAATAATGAAACAAAGTGAGCAGGGTAGTAATTATAGAAACTTTCTAATGAAAGAAAAAGTGTAGTGAGAGTGTAGAACTAAATATCGTGTAAGCTAACTATGTTAAACAGATAAACAATTTGTGATAAACTGTGCACTAGTAGGTAAGATTGAACTAATTGTAATATTGTTAATTTAGGTAACAAGATATCAAGATTATATATTAAGATAAGAGTTAAGGTATCAGAGTGTATAGCAAATTAAGAAGGACTAACACTGTGTTTAAGTGAAGGGAATAGTAGATAGGACATAGTATACAAGGAACAGTTTGTCAATAGTACTATAAGAGTTTCTTTAAGTAAGTATTAAGGATTTTATTTGTGTTTAGAAAATCATAGCATAGAGTAAATTGTAGGGTAAGCAGATAGCAGCAATTAAAAGTTATTTCAGGGTAGAACCTGACAAGAAATGTTTAATAGTAAGAATTAGAGTTAGGGATATTGATGTTTATTGTTTGTTTTGTTTGTAAATTATATTAGAGTTACCAGAAACGTTAGTAAGAAATGTTAGATGGAAGTAGAATGGAATCTAGGCTCTAAGCCAAACTGTTGAACATAAATTTATTAATTTAAGAACAAATAATAACCCGAAGTTAAGGCAGAACGTGCCAAATGATTAAACCATGTAAGTGGGTATTCATAGTACCAAAATATGTGATTAACAACTAATTTTGAATAAATTATATGTAAGATATAAAATTGGGAAAATAGTAAAAATGTAATTAGCTATCCAAAGATAGGCATGAGGGGTATCAAAATGTTCATCATAAAAATTTAGGAAAAATGGTACTAATGTGATGACCATAGATATTAGAACAAAGTAGTAATCTTCAGTTGAAGATATTTTGGTAAAAATTGACGAAAAAAGACGATAAATCTTAACAATAACCTGAGTTAATAACCAATGAAAAATTAGCATAATTTCTTAAGTAACCATAGCAACAAGAAAAATAACGCCAAAAAACCGTTAGATTTTCAGTAAGTCATGATTAACCAACGCCAGAGGGTGGACCGAGTAGCTCTCGTATTAACATTAAATTATCATTCTTCAAACAATTTCAAAACTATTTAAAACTAATAGAAGACAAGTACAACAGTACAGGGAATCCTGAACGTAAATTTTATTTATAAAAAATTAATTTAACAAACCGTAGTGATCCAAAGAAGACGAAGCGACGCCGTGACGAAGAAAGACGACCACGGACACTATATGAAGATCAGTGGAACCTCCTAAAAGAAGAAGACGACACCAACTGAAAAATTACGAGGCCTGAAGTAGCAAAGAAAACCAGCCGAGACGAGGGAAATAGACGACAGGAATTATCCATAGAAGAAGACGACAGCCCAGGAGTTATCTATCGAAGAAGACGACATCGGGATCTTCAGCAACAAGTAACTGATGAGTATAAACATTATCCCTTAAAGCGTATTCACAAATTTTGGTCTGAATTAAATATAACTATTTCAAAATCACTGATCACTATTCCGAGTCAAAATAAATGCTGATTTAAATTCACTGTCTAACTATAACAAATTAACGATTATTAAGAAAGTAAATTATGATAAATAATTAACGAATCTTCTAATAATGAACTTCTAGCAAATGAACATAACCAAAAATTGCTTCACAAATTTTCATTGGTGATTACTTAGTCAAATGTAATGAGATATCGATTTATTTATGTAATTAGTTGTAAGAATTATTATAACTTTGTGTGTGTTAGCCGTAAACATATATTTCTGTAGCCAAAAGGACTTTACACCCCTGAGAAAAAACGATAATTTTTACTGTAAACTAGCGTAATTGACTGATTGTAAACAACAGAGCTGAGCAAGTACCAACTACACAATTATAATAGCCGGTGCCGAAAACGAATTTTGATGTATAATAAACCAAGTGAAATATTCTGAAGGATTAATAAATGTTCTCAATCTGCAATGCTGTATGTTTGATTCCGTTAAGTTAGAATTACGACTAGTAATTAATGAAGTGAAGGCGTTAACGCGAGACGCAAGCTGGGTAATACTGCAGAGAGCTGTACGCCAATCAGGTGGCGAGGCGGCAACGTTTGCTACGTTTGAATGCGGCAGAGCAGAATACGGTTTACCCGTACACGACTGAGAGCATACATTTTGACACGTTAATTAATTTTTTAACAACACCCCATAAACATCTTCTTACAAAGTGGCGTCCATCGCGGGGCTTAAACGATAGCGGCCACGCCACATAAACATTTTGTAACAAAGTGGCGCGCCAACTAGTAGGGCTAGAATAGGTAAGGAAACATATCATTAAACTTTACAGATTCTAGCGGCGACTACGGAAATGGAACCGGCGAAACACGAGAAGGAGGCGGAAGAAGGAGGAGAGAGATCGGAAAGGGAGATAGAAGAAAAACGAGTCAGCTATGCACAATGGATGACAGCACTATTTAAAAAGTTTAGCAGAGAGATGGAGTACATCGAAAGGAACACCACTGACCATGAACGAGCACAAATGAGTCGCGCAAATGCAATGGGAACGCCAAACGACCACATGTCATTGAAGGAAATTTATGATGAAGTGTGGAAGCTGGACACTAAGTGCAATAAGAAAGAGACTATCAGAACAGCCCAGGGGAAAAGCGTAAACAAGGTGGAAGGAATGACGATAGAAGATTGGGAGAATTGGTACAGTAATGAAAACCAAATGAAAAAAGAACGAACGGGAGTATACGCACAAGTGACGGAGGAGTATACACAGGAGGAATATGACCAATGGAGACAATCTATAAGACAACCGGAACAACAAATACAAACAGAAAACACAGAGCTAAGAGAATGGATAAGGGTTATGTTCGAGCTATCCAGAGAAGATATGTGTAATTGGAGGAAGACACATAATCAAATAAAAGAGTTCAGCGAACCACCAAATAACAAAAACCTGGAACAACCCAATGTTCAATCAGAAAAAGAAATAGTCAAGGACGGGGAAGTGAAGCAACCGAAGAAAATGCCCGAACCCACACAACAGGAGGATGCCAGAGTGGAAGTCAAGAACTTACAACAACTATGGGAATTAATTGAAGGAGCGTTCAAGGAACAGAATGAAAAATTGGACAGATTTAACGAGGAATTAAGGGAAACTTTATATAGGAGTCCCAAGAAATTGAGTGAAACACTAGACAGGAATTCCAACAGTGTTGAGGAACCGGTAATTACGAAAACAGAAGATAGTAAGAAGGAAACAGCATTAAAAGAAGACAATAGCATACCATTACCTGCAAATAAAAATAGCAACCACAAGGAGGATATCCAAACTATGAAAATGAAGAAAGTAAGACAGATACATCCAAAGAAACTAATAAATTCCAGAGAAGAATTGGAGATGATGAAGAATGGACTGTTTGAGATGTTTAATGTACTAATTAACGACCAGAATGAAATGATGAATTTTAAAAATAACAGAAGAAACTTACTAGAAACTTTAGAAAGGAATCACTACAAAATAGTGTGTAACAGAATAAGAAGGAGAAGACACTTAATAGACATGCATAATCCAATATCAACGATAGCATCTACAAAGGAAATAGCATTGACATATTCGTTGTGTAAACAAAACAATGAAATGATTGCAATAGCAATGGAAGCCAGTGAGAATTCTATGACAGAACCATTTAAATACAGAATAATAGCAAGGAAGTGGACACGAACAGAAGTCATTATGAAAACGACAGCAATCCGAACAGGAGCAGCTCATATAATCATGGACAATGGTTAAACCAAGTGTGGAGGAACACTGAGAAAATGGGACTGATTTTGAGTAATTTGACCAGGCAAACCAAGTAATGTATAAATGAGAAGATTAACTTATAAGAAAAATAAATGTATATAACAGGGTCCATTATATAACAAAATAAATACCCTACCTCATAATGAAAGATAATAAAAATAATACCTATGTCATAAGTGACATACAACTAAAAAGATAAAAGGGACTTATAACCAGTCTTCTTTAAAAAAGTATTATGACCCAGTGTCAGAAAATTAAAAAGAATTTTGTAAGTAACTATTACCAAAATTCAAAAGTAATGTAAGCACAACTTACAGTAAGTATTTGATTGGAACCATTATTATTATAAATGAGAGGGAATTTAGAAGAAAGATAAGCTAAGTTCAAAACAAAGTAAGGCTAAACTTACGACCAAGTGTGAAACAAAATGTGTAAACACATGTAAATTTTGAAAATGTATAATGAAATATCATAAAAATTGAGATATAAAATAATTAAATATTACACAAATAATGATGACGCTACATAACATCATTAACAAACCCCATCACAAAAAGGGGATAAATAAATAATTAAATATTACACAAATAATGATGACGCTGCATAACATCATTAACAAACCCTATCACAAAAAGGGGATAAATAGAAATTAATGTTTCACAAAAGAAGAAACCAAAACAATCAAATAAAAAATAACACTGGCAGATTAGCTGAGTTATCAATGAAAAAATATAAATGAGTCAAAACCAGCTACAATGTTAATTAAATATCAATGAGCATTAGAGTGATGACAAATAGAATCACTACCATATAGAATAAGCTCTTAAAACAATACAAAATGCCTATTAAATATCGCCACAAACTTAAAACAAAGGAATCCTAATAAGTTATTGAAATGAAAGGTCATGAGTTGTATGAAAGAAAGAATAATTAATCCCAGAAGTGTTTTATTGTATTAATATTATGTGAGTCGGAAATGAACGACTATTATTATAATTATTATGAATATTATTATGTGATGATTTTATGTTGAGATACGTCCAACATATGTTATTGAGCAGATAGGCAAGGCCTCTGAACTCAAAATGTGTATAAATGGATAGCAGAGTAATAGAGCCACACGTGCCCTCTGACTATTACCAATTTATATGAAGGAGAGAGAAGAAAAATTTTAGGGAAATAGAACATAAAGGGGAATAATGAAGAATAATAAAGAAAAAGAAATAATACCAATTATTATATTATAAACCATGACTTAATAAAGAATGAATACAGAAGAAGTAGCGATGGAGGAATTCCTGAATCATAACAACTTGATAAAATGAACTATATTGATGATTTCAGAAAAAATCTAATAATCTTTGTTTCGAAATAATCAATTTTGGTGGCGATGCATTATGTAACATGACAAAAGGTAGCAAGAATTCAATGGTATTTAATTATAAAATAAACAGCTGAAAATAAGAGTGAAAGGCAAAAAACTTATGAACTTAAAGATCAATAACCCAATAAATGACAAATGACTATTAACCCGACAGACTTGACACAATAGATCGGATAGGAACCAAAAGAAAACCAAGAGACAGTGAAGAAGAAGTTTAAGTACAATCAAGTCATTCCAAAAAAGTGAACAGAATATTGTAAATTTAGTAATGAATTGATGTCTGTAGCATATGAGATGTAGCTAGGACAATAAGATTAATGAAGGGTAATAGTATCACATGTATCTTATTATTTAAAGAATGTAATAGTATAATATAATGTAGGGGGGTTAGAAGCTAACCATACCCCAAACCAATTGTAATAATAATGGCCAAAGGCTATAAACAATACTTTGAACCCAAAACAAAAGCAATATTAGAATGATGACCAAAAGTGATCAGTGTGATTTGGAGGTAAATAGTTATAAATGACCATAATCACACAGTGATGTAAAGTAATCAGACAACCATGAATAAGCGTGAATAAGCCCAAAAGTGTGTGTAAAACTAAATAAGTAGTGAAAGTGATAGGTATAAAATAATGAAACAAAGTGAGCAGGGTAGTAATTATAGAAACTTTCTAATGAAAGAAAAAGTGTAGTGAGAGTGTAGAACTAAATATCGTGTAAGCTAACTATGTTAAACAGATAAACAATTTGTGATAAACTGTGCACTAGTAGGTAAGATTGAACTAATTGTAATATTGTTAATTTAGGTAACAAGATATCAAGATTATATATTAAGATAAGAGTTAAGGTATCAGAGTGTATAGCAAATTAAGAAGGACTAACACTGTGTTTAAGTGAAGGGAATAGTAGATAGGACATAGTATACAAGGAACAGTTTGTCAATAGTACTATAAGAGTTTCTTTAAGTAAGTATTAAGGATTTTATTTGTGTTTAGAAAATCATAGCATAGAGTAAATTGTAGGGTAAGCAGATAGCAGCAATTAAAAGTTATTTCAGGGTAGAACCTGACAAGAAATGTTTAATAGTAAGAATTAGAGTTAGGGATATTGATGTTTATTGTTTGTTTTGTTTGTAAATTATATTAGAGTTACCAGAAACGTTAGTAAGAAATGTTAGATGGAAGTAGAATGGAATCTAGGCTCTAAGCCAAACTGTTGAACATAAATTTATTAATTTAAGAACAAATAATAACCCGAAGTTAAGGCAGAACGTGCCAAATGATTAAACCATGTAAGTGGGTATTCATAGTACCAAAATATGTGATTAACAACTAATTTTGAATAAATTATATGTAAGATATAAAATTGGGAAAATAGTAAAAATGTAATTAGCTATCCAAAGATAGGCATGAGGGGTATCAAAATGTTCATCATAAAAATTTAGGAAAAATGGTACTAATGTGATGACCATAGATATTAGAACAAAGTAGTAATCTTCAGTTGAAGATATTTTGGTAAAAATTGACGAAAAAAGACGATAAATCTTAACAATAACCTGAGTTAATAACCAATGAAAAATTAGCATAATTTCTTAAGTAACCATAGCAACAAGAAAAATAACGCCAAAAAACCGTTAGATTTTCAGTAAGTCATGATTAACCAACGCCAGAGGGTGGACCGAGTAGCTCTCGTATTAACATTAAATTATCATTCTTCAGACAATTTCAAAACTATTTAAAACTAATAGAAGACAAGTACAACAGTACAGGGAATCCTGAACGTAAATTTTATTTATAAAAAATTAATTTAACAAACCGTAGTGATCCAAAGAAGACGAAGCGACGCCGTGACGAAGAAAGACGACCACGGACACTATATGAAGATCAGTGGAACCTCCTAAAAGAAGAAGACGACACCAACTGAAGAATTACGAGGCCTGAAGTAGCAAAGAAAAGTGCCAAGACGAGGGAAACAGACGACAGGAATTATCCATAGAAGAAGACGACAGCCCAGGAGTTATCTATCGAAGAAGACGACATCGGGATCTTCAGCAACAAGTAACTGATGAGTATAAACATTATCCCTTAAAGCGTATTCACAAATTTTGGTCTGAATTAAATATAACTATTTCAAAATCACTGATCACTATTCCGAGTCAAAATAAGTGCTGATTTAAATTCACTGTCTAACTATAACAAATTAACGATTATTAAGAAAGTAAATTATGATAAATAATTAACGAATCTTCTAATAACGAACTTCTAGCAAATGAACATAACCAAAAATTGCTTCACAAATTTTCATTGGTGATTACTTAGTCAAATGTAATGAGATATCGATTTATTTATGTAATTAGATGTAAGAATTATTATAACTTTGTGTGTGTTAGCCGTAAACATATATTTCTGTAGCCAAAAGGACTTTACACCCCTGAGAAAAAACGATAATTTTTAATGTAAACTAGAGTAACTGATGACTGTATACAACTGAGCTGAGCGTACCAACTACGCAATTGTAATAGCCGGTGCCGAAAACGAATTTTGATGTATAATAAACCAAGTGAAATATTCTGAAGGATTAATAAATGTTCTCAATCTGCAATGCTGTATGTTTGATTCCGTTAATTTAGAATTACGACTAGTAATTAATGAAGTGAAGGCGTTAAAGCGAGACGCAAGCTGGGTAATACTGCAGAGAGCTGTACGCCAATCAGGTGGCGAGGCGGCAACGTTTGCTACGTTTGAATGCGGCAGAGCAGAATACGGTTTACCCGTACACGACTGAGAGCATACATTTTGACACGTTAATTAATTTTTTAACAACACCCCATAAACATCTTCTTACAAAGTGGCGTCCATCGCGGGGCTTAAACGATAGCGGCCACGCCACATAAACATTTTGTAACAAAGTGGCGCGCCAACTAGTAGGGCTAGAATAGGTAAGGAAACATATCATTAAACTTTACAGATTCTAGCGGCGACTACGGAAATGGAACCGGCGAAACACGAGAAGGAGGCGGAAGAAGGAGGAGAGAGATCGGAAAGGGAGATAGAAGAAAAACGAGTCAGCTATGCACAATGGATGACAGCACTATTTAAAAAGTTTAGCAGAGAGATGGAGTACATCGAAAGGAACACCACTGACCATGAACGAGCACAAATGAGTCGCGCAAATGCAATGGGAACGCCAAACGACCACATGTCATTGAAGGAAATTTATGATGAAGTGTGGAAGCTGGACACTAAGTGCAATAAGAAAGAGACTATCAGAACAGCCCAGGGGAAAAGCGTAAACAAGGTGGAAGGAATGACGATAGAAGATTGGGAGAATTGGTACAGTAATGAAAACCAAATGAAAAAAGAACGAACGGGAGTACACGCACAAGTGACGGAGGAGTATACACAGGAGGAATATGACCAATGGAGACAATCTATAAGACAACCGGAACAACAAATACAAACAGAAAACACAGAGCTAAGAGAATGGATAAGGGTTATGTTCGAGCTATCCAGAGAAGATATGTGTAATTGGAGGAAGACACATAATCAAATAAAAGAGTTCAGCGAACCACCAAATAACAAAAACCTGGAACAACCCAATGTTCAATCAGAAAAAGAAATAGTCAAGGACGGGGAAGTGAAGCAACCGAAGAAAATGCCCGAACCCACACAACAGGAGGATGCCAGAGTGGAAGTCAAGAACTTACAACAACTATGGGAATTAATTGAAGGAGCGTTCAAGGAACAGAATGAAAAATTGGACAGATTTAACGAGGAATTAAGGGAAACTTTATATAGGAGTCCCAAGAAATTGAGTGAAACACTAGACAGGAATTCCAACAGTGTTGAGGAACCGGTAATTACGAAAACAGAAGATAGTAAGAAGGAAACAGCATTAAAAGAAGACAATAGCATACCATTACCTGCAAATAAAAATAGCAACCACAAGGAGGATATCCAAACTATGAAAATGAAGAAAGTAAGACAGATACATCCAAAGAAACTAATAAATTCCAGAGAAGAATTGGAGATGATGAAGAATGGACTGTTTGAGATGTTTAATGTACTAATTAACGACCAGAATGAAATGATGAATTTTAAAAATAACAGAAGAAACTTACTAGAAACTTTAGAAAGGAATCACTACAAAATAGTGTGTAACAGAATAAGAAGGAGAAGACACTTAATAGACATGCATAATCCAATATCAACGATAGCATCTACAAAGGAAATAGCATTGACATATTCGTTGTGTAAACAAAACAATGAAATGATTGCAATAGCAATGGAAGCCAGTGAGAATTCTATGACAGAACCATTTAAATACAGAATAATAGCAAGGAAGTGGACACGAACAGAAGTCATTATGAAAACGACAGCAATCCGAACAGGAGCAGCTCATATAATCATGGACAATGGTTAAACCAAGTGTGGAGGAACACTGAGAAAATGGGACTGATTTTGAGTAATTTGACCAGGCAAACCAAGTAATGTATAAATGAGAAGATTAACTTATAAGAAAAATAAATGTATATAACAGGGTCCATTATATAACAAAATAAATACCCTACCTCATAATGAAAGATAATAAAAATAATACCTATGTCATAAGTGACATACAACTAAAAAGATAAAAGGGACTTATAACCAGTCTTCTTTAAAAAAGTATTATGACCCAGTGTCAGAAAATTAAAAAGAATTTTGTAAGTAACTATTACCAAAATTCAAAAGTAATGTAAGCACAACTTACAGTAAGTATTTGATTGGAACCATTATTATTATAAATGAGAGGGAATTTAGAAGAAAGATAAGCTAAGTTCAAAACAAAGTAAGGCTAAACTTACGACCAAGTGTGAAACAAAATGTGTAAACACATGTAAATTTTGAAAATGTATAATGAAATATCATAAAAATTGAGATATAAAATAATTAAATATTACACAAATAATGATGACGCTACATAACATCATTAACAAACCCCATCACAAAAAGGGGATAAATAAATAATTAAATATTACACAAATAATGATGACGCTGCATAACATCATTAACAAACCCTATCACAAAAAGGGGATAAATAGAAATTAATGTTTCACAAAAGAAGAAACCAAAACAATCAAATAAAAAATAACACTGGCAGATTAGCTGAGTTATCAATGAAAAAATATAAATGAGTCAAAACCAGCTACAATGTTAATTAAATATCAATGAGCATTAGAGTGATGACAAATAGAATCACTACCATATAGAATAAGCTCTTAAAACAATACAAAATGCCTATTAAATATCGCCACAAACTTAAAACAAAGGAATCCTAATAAGTTATTGAAATGAAAGGTCATGAGTTGTATGAAAGAAAGAATAATTAATCCCAGAAGTGTTTTATTGTATTAATATTATGTGAGTCGGAAATGAACGACTATTATTATAATTATTATGAATATTATTATGTGATGATTTTATGTTGAGATACGTCCAACATATGTTATTGAGCAGATAGGCAAGGCCTCTGAACTCAAAATGTGTATAAATGGATAGCAGAGTAATAGAGCCACACGTGCCCTCTGACTATTACCAATTTATATGAAGGAGAGAGAAGAAAAATTTTAGGGAAATAGAACATAAAGGGGAATAATGAAGAATAATAAAGAAAAAGAAATAATACCAATTATTATATTATAAACCATGACTTAATAAAGAATGAATACAGAAGAAGTAGCGATGGAGGAATTCCTGAATCATAACAACTTGATAAAATGAACTATATTGATGATTTCAGAAAAAATCTAATAATCTTTGTTTCGAAATAATCAATTTTGGTGGCGATGCATTATGTAACATGACAAAAGGTAGCAAGAATTCAATGGTATTTAATTATAATAAAATAAACAGCTGAAAATAAGAGTGAAAGGCAAAAAACTTATGAACTTAAAGATCAATAACCCAATAAATGACAAATGACTATTAACCCGACAGACTTGACACAATAGATCGGATAGGAACCAAAAGAAAACCAAGAGACAGTGAAGAAGAAGTTTAAGTACAATCAAGTCATTCCAAAAAAGTGAACAGAATATTGTAAATTTAGTAATGAATTGATGTCTGTAGCATATGAGATGTAGCTAGGACAATAAGATTAATGAAGGGTAATAGTATCACATGTATCTTATTATTTAAAGAATGTAATAGTATAATATAATGTAGGGGGGTTAGAAGCTAACCATACCCCAAACCAATTGTAATAATAATGGCCAAAGGCTATAAACAATACTTTGAACCCAAAACAAAAGCAATATTAGAATGATGACCAAAAGTGATCAGTGTGATTTGGAGGTAAATAGTTATAAATGACCATAATCACACAGTGATGTAAAGTAATCAGACAACCATGAATAAGCGTGAATAAGCCCAAAAGTGTGTGTAAAACTAAATAAGTAGTGAAAGTGATAGGTATAAAATAATGAAACAAAGTGAGCAGGGTAGTAATTATAGAAACTTTCTAATGAAAGAAAAAGTGTAGTGAGAGTGTAGAACTAAATATCGTGTAAGCTAACTATGTTAAACAGATAAACAATTTGTGATAAACTGTGCACTAGTAGGTAAGATTGAACTAATTGTAATATTGTTAATTTAGGTAACAAGATATCAAGATTATATATTAAGATAAGAGTTAAGGTATCAGAGTGTATAGCAAATTAAGAAGGACTAACACTGTGTTTAAGTGAAGGGAATAGTAGATAGGACATAGTATACAAGGAACAGTTTGTCAATAGTACTATAAGAGTTTCTTTAAGTAAGTATTAAGGATTTTATTTGTGTTTAGAAAATCATAGCATAGAGTAAATTGTAGGGTAAGCAGATAGCAGCAATTAAAAGTTATTTCAGGGTAGAACCTGACAAGAAATGTTTAATAGTAAGAATTAGAGTTAGGGATATTGATGTTTATTGTTTGTTTTGTTTGTAAATTATATTAGAGTTACCAGAAACGTTAGTAAGAAATGTTAGATGGAAGTAGAATGGAATCTAGGCTCTAAGCCAAACTGTTGAACATAAATTTATTAATTTAAGAACAAATAATAACCCGAAGTTAAGGCAGAACGTGCCAAATGATTAAACCATGTAAGTGGGTATTCATAGTACCAAAATATGTGATTAACAACTAATTTTGAATAAATTATATGTAAGATATAAAATTGGGAAAATAGTAAAAATGTAATTAGCTATCCAAAGATAGGCATGAGGGGTATCAAAATGTTCATCATAAAAATTTAGGAAAAATGGTACTAATGTGATGACCATAGATATTAGAACAAAGTAGTAATCTTCAGTTGAAGATATTTTGGTAAAAATTGACGAAAAAAGACGATAAATCTTAACAATAACCTGAGTTAATAACCAATGAAAAATTAGCATAATTTCTTCAAGTAACCATAGCAACAAGAAAAATAACGCCAAAAAACCGTTAGATTTTCAGTAAGTCATGATTAACCAACGCCAGAGGGTGGACCGAGTAGCTCTCGTATTAACATTAAATTATCATTCTTCAGACAATTTCAAAACTATTTAAAACTAATAGAAGACAAGTACAACAGTACAGGGAATCCTGAACGTAAATTTTATTTATAAAAAATTAATTTAACAAACCGTAGTGATCCAAAGAAGACGAAGCGACGCCGTGACGAAGAAAGACGACCACGGACACTATATGAAGATCAGTGGAACCTCCTAAAAGAAGAAGACGACACCAACTGAAGAATTACGAGGCCTGAAGTAGCAAAGAAAAGTGCCGAGACGAGGGAAACAGACGACAGGAATTATCCATAGAAGAAGACGACAGCCCAGGAGTTATCTATCGAAGAAGACGACATCGGGATCTTCAGCAACAAGTAACTGATGAGTATAAACATTATCCCTTAAAGCGTATTCACAAATTTTGGTCTGAATTAAATATAACTATTTCAAAATCACTGATCACTATTCCGAGTCAAAATAAGTGCTGATTTAAATTCACTGTCTAACTATAACAAATTAACGATTATTAAGAAAGTAAATTATGATAAATAATTAACGAATCTTCTAATAACGAACTTCTAGCAAATGAACATAACCAAAAATTGCTTCACAAATTTTCATTGGTGATTACTTAGTCAAATGTAATGAGATATCGATTTATTTATGTAATTAGATGTAAGAATTATTATAACTTTGTGTGTGTTAGCCGTAAACATATATTTCTGTAGCCAAAAGGACTTTACACCCCTGAGAAAAAACGATAATTTTTAATGTAAACTAGAGTAACTGATGACTGTATACAACTGAGCTGAGCGTACCAACTACGCAATTGTAATAGCCGGTGCCGAAAACGAATTTTGATGTATAATAAACCAAGTGAAATATTCTGAAGGATTAATAAATGTTCTCAATCTGCAATGCTGTATGTTTGATTCCGTTAATTTAGAATTACGACTAGTAATTATTGAAGGGAAGGCGTTAAAGCGAGACGCAAGCTGGGTAATACTGCAGAGAGCTGTACGCCAATCAGGTGGCGAGGCGGCAACGTTTGCTACGTTTGAATGCGGCAGAGCAGAATACGGTTTACCCGTACACGACTGAGAGCATACATTTTGACACGTTTAACAACATTTTAAACTTTAATTAAAATTTTAACAACACCACATAAACATTTTTGTAACAAAGTGGCTTCCATCGCGGGGCTTAAACGGTAGCGGCCACAACCCACAACATAAACATTTTGTAACAATATGCATCAAGAAACGTAGCAAAAAGTGTTTGAAATGTATGTGTGTGTGTGTGTGTGTGTGTGTGTGTGCGTGTGCGCGTGAACGTGCGATCAATTTGAACAGTTGCAGTAAATGTTTACAGTTTGTTAAAACAGCCGTATTTCATTGGGAAAATTAATAATTTATTTTTTATTTTAGGGTAGATATTTTATTTATACAGTAGACTCTCGACTATCCAGCCTATTTTTGACCTACGTGCCGTGTGCAAAACACAAGTTGCGACATGGAAAGCGCGAATTCCCCCCTCCTGCTCTCCAATTTAGATGTCATAAGGTGGTTGGCCGAAACATGGGAAGAGATTCCAAACATATCACTTGGAAGGTCTTGGAAAATTCTTTTGAACCATGAAGGTGGACATTTCAACCTTGAACCCGTGTGTGAAACTGAAGTGGAAGATGAAAACGATAAACTTGTTTTGTTGCTAGAAAAAGTACTGGGGTGTGACGATGTCAATGCAGAGGACATTAGTGAGAAAGGATGGCAAACGACAAAGTTGATGAAATAACAGATAAAGATAGTGTGGAAATTTTGACACTGGAAGATGAAAAAGAAGAAGAGGAGGAGGAGGCATCTTTAGATGACAGGAAAAATCTCATCCCACATTCAGAAGTGTTCAAGACGATTGAGGCAGTGCTGGAGTACATTAGTCGCAGGAGGAAGCGACGCCAGTTGATAACATCTGGTCGCGTAAGTGGAGGGGCATTGCGTCGCGGAAGAGGGCTAAATTGGATAAGCAGTCATCTATCAAGGGATTTTTCAATTAAGAATTAAGCCTACGTTTTACGTTAATGTTTTGTTTATTTTAAAATTGTATGTATTCATACTGTACAGTGTACATCATTTTATGTTTCCTGCAATTAAGTTAGGCATTATAAAATTTATCTTAAAATGTGTATACAATATTTTTATTCTTGGACTTCCTTTTTCTGTAATAAATTTTTAAACGTACAGTACAGTACATAACAAACATTTATAAAGTACTGGACTATACTAAGACGTCAGAAAATATGAATAAGAGTGGGTTTTGGTATAAAAAGTGTGATTTTAATGGTATGGGTGGGACAGGAAGTGAGTAATTATAGAACTCTGGCCTATCAAGCTTTTTTGTTATCCGGCCTGCCCTTCCAGCACATTAGACCGGATAGTCGGGAGTCTACTGTATTTATATTTATTTTGTTACAGCATTTGGAAGACATCACTACAATTATAAAGGACGAAATTCTTTTAGAAGAAGTGGAAAAAGAAATGAATACACAAGAGGTAAAGTTTTTTTTTTTTTTAATATACAATCAGCCTTCCATTGAAGGCGGTCACTTTATTAACAAAATATTTTTGAAGTTGAACATTTATAGTTGAAAATTATATTCAGTCGTAGCCTTTCCGGTGCTCTGGGTGTGTATACACACGAATTTTTATGTCAATATGATGATGCTCTGGATGTGGTAAGTCGCACGTCGTTTTAAATTGGTAAAGTGCTGAGAATGGTTTAGTACGCTTATAGCTGTGATACACGGAACAAGCATTGTGCGTACAAGATCAACGAAGTGTGTTTAGTTATGAGTCAGCTGTTGAAACAAAGACAGTTCATTCAGTGTGTCTGGTGTCATGTAGAAACTGAGATAAAGTTGAGATAATTCGCAGATGAGTTTTTGTAAACGCTGCCATTAAGTGATACGTATATTTGTTGTTGTGGCGTGTGCCTTTTAGTTACATCTGGAGTTGACAGTTGAGTGTTGCTCAGGTTGTATAATCTTTGGCGTTAGCGATAAATGTAATTGTTGTTGTGGTGAGTTTATTTTTTATCTACATTTGCTAATTGACAGTTGAGTGTTTTGAGATTGTGTAATCTTTGCAGTAAATGACATGTATAATTGTTATTGGGGCCATTTTGTAAATGGTAAGAGTGCTCCATGCGTATATATACACACGCTGCTGCTGAAAATATGGCACACGGGCAAAGCATAAGCGCTCACACGTGTTGGCAGCGAAATGGTTAAAACATGGAGACACCGGAGATGTCTTGCATTGGTGCTGTCACCAAACAAGTTGAGTGCTAGTTGATTGGGATTGGTGATTCAATTTCAGTTGTTAGTTTATACAATACAATTGAATTTCCTTTACCAGTGAAACACTTGAATGTTGTCTTCTACACTTTTGTTCCTTGTGAGCAATGGGTAGGTTGATGATTGTTGTCAACATGTAATATGAATATATTCAATAATTGAATGAACGAATCGAGTTTTTTTTTACTCGACCTTTTTTTGGCATTTGTCTTTCTGTCTGTTTGAGTATGTCTCACGATTACTTTTCAACACATCAAATGATTTTTGTAAACCTTGGCCTGTGTGTCTGTAACTCTACCATACAGAACCCTATTGTTTTTTACACTGATCCCGCAAAATGTAGGTGGGAGACGTGATTTAGGGTACATGTTACTAAGAAATTCAACTCTCATTTCTTGTTAACTAACCAAATTTTATTTAACTTCTGTTTAGTATTCTCCTTTTATATATAACATAATGATATTACTTCTTTCTTGAATAACTTTCGGAATTGGAATCCGACAGATTTTAATATTGAGGCATATACCCCATTTAACAAAGACACTCAAAAGTTGACATTACTTCTCTTATTCTTAAAGTAAATAGTTACTTAAATTCTATAAAAACAAAGCAGCATTTGCTCCCACACACTCTTTCACGCTTTTTTACCCCTGTTATTTAGATTTAGCGCTTTTAATTGATTATAATTTTTGTTAGTTGATTTTGAAATGATTACTTCCTGGAGTTGTATCCATGATGACCACGTGTTGAATTTAGTTCATTTTTGTTCACTTTTTTGTCCGAATCGTTTTCACTGTTTGAACCTTTAACGTGTATATTGATTAACTTTTCACTGTTTAAATTTTGCACTGTTTACGGTTTTTAAATTTACATTTCTACACTAAAAATATTTCTTTCGGCTCGTGAGCCCAATATTCAGCCGGCCGGCTCTAGGGATGGATCACGACAATGCAGTTCTCTCAGCGTCTACATAAAGCCATGCCTTCTTGATACATGGCAACTTGGTACGGGATTCGCTGATACGATCACGTGACAGGTTAATTGGTTACATTTCAGTTTCCTTTCTGGGAGCGAGTCTGGCCAATGTATCATAGTCCAAAGGCTCGCTAAAAAATTCGTGCTTTTTACCAACGGAGGCGCAATCATCCGCGCACATGTTCACAGTCCAACGTATCAGGAAACAATGCTTATTGCAGGGCGCTGACAAAATGTGCGACTTGTGCCCCGACAAAGAATGCTTATTGTTCAAAACTGAGGTCCTGTTTGGGTAAACCTTGTATTACATTTATAATTGCAATAAAGAAAACCCCTCAGATCTGTCCCGTTACAGGGTGAAAATTTAGAAAGAAATCACAAAAGTGTGTGGAATATTGAATTAAAGAGAACTTTAACCATTATGAATTTAGCTTCATTTTTAAAAATTCAAAATTTTGGGATGCCAGGGTCCCAAAAGTGAAGGAAAATTCTGATAAAATAGCAAAAATTCAAAGGGATTATTGGGCATATGGCATGTGGGGTATCAAAGAGAATATTAACTAAAATCTGAATGTAGTGGTGAGCTATAGAAATTTCAATATTTTGGAATGCAAATTTTTAACACAGCAGCCTAGAATGGAATAAAAAATTATTGAAATCCGGCCATGGTCAGACTAAAGAATATTTTAACACAAATTAGATGTTTAAAATTTTCAGCCTGTATTGTGTGCTTACTATACAGTTGTTACATTTCTGAACAAAAAATAGGGTATTTTTAATTTTGAAAGTTGTTAGTGGTTATAATCACTATTGTCGTTCCATTGTTAAGCAGCAGGGAAATGGGCAGTAGTTGGTAAAACTAATTGGAGGAATGAAGCGCCTAAACAATACACAAGTTATACACCTCTCAAAAACAGTGGGAGCTTAGTATATTATCTGAAATGAAGACAGATAAACCTGTTTGAAATGATATGCTGTCAAATCCTTATATATAGTGGCATTTCTCCTGTGTGTATAGTTTGCTACAATCAACAAAATGAGCTATCACATGACTAAAAACCATAATGGCTGCCACACAGTCAACTCTATGTGGGTCACTCTTTATATACAAAACAATCATAAAACCTGTTTAGACATGTGAGAGACAACGATGGGACATGCAACAACACTAATAAGCTTCCTGAGCTGCAGAACTTGCCCACTACTTTGAACAAAGTACATTTATTACTGAATGAACTTCATCATTTTTGATTAGCAGAAAATCCTGATTACCATATTTTTTTGAACAAAATTAACACTGTTGCACACCCCTATAGAAAAATTATTCCAATTAGAGCTTTCAAGCTTCACAGCTCATCGTCAGATCGGAAATAACAATAATATGACTAGACACCTTCTTTATACCCACTTGCCCTACCACTATCATACACATTTTCATAAACAAGCTATAAGTTAAATATCCTTTCTGGCTATTATTAAGTAGCGAGTTCAGTCAGCCATGTTGGTACTTTTACATTTCTTTATAATACATTCTGTGTTGTGTGTTTTTGTGTACATTCTTGTTTAATACCTAACGTTTTAAATCCTTTCTCATTTAGTTTTAGTATTCATTAAATTTTCTAACCCTTTCTCTTTCTTTCAATATTTCTAACTCCTCTCTAAGCCTTCTTTTAACTGTGTTACTCACTACTTTCAAAATATCATAGTCTTCTAAAGGATTAACAAACTTATGGTTCTCTTCTATGAAGTGTCTTGCATATAATGAATTTGTTGTTCTGTTACCTTCTCCACATTTGTGGTTAGATAACCTGCATTCGAATTTCCATCCTGTCTCACCTAGGTACACTTTGTTGCATTATTTACATTTTAATTTATAAACTCCGCGTCTGTAAGATGGGATTTTTTTCTATGTTTATTTCTTATCTTATCAAATACTGTTCCACGTTTTTTAATTGCTATATCTACTCGTATTTTTTAAAACGTATAATTTTTCTGGTATGTGATCCTACATATGTCAGTGACCATGCATAATTCTTTTGTTTTGGTTCATTTTTAGCTTTTTGCATGTTAATACTTTCCATAACTTTATCCACTATGTTGGTGTTATAGTTATTGTTCTTTACAATTCCCTTTATCTTTTTATCTCCCTATCTTCTGTTTCTGTTTCTTTCAAGCACCTGTAAGCTCTATAACAAAATGAATTGATTGCCGCCATTTTATTTGTCGTACTTCATTTCAGATAATATACTGAGTTCCTAATGTTTTTGTAAAATGTATAACTTGTGTATTGTCTAGGCGCTTCATTCCTCCAATTAGTTGTACTGACTACTGCCCATTTCCCTACTGCTTAACAATGGACCGACAATCTCTTTGTAGATGCCCAGGTGCCCCATATCTAAAAAGCTTCGGTCTACCATACTTTCTACCTTCATACTGTGGTGCCGAACTTTTAAGACTCTGTCTCTTATTCTTTCTTTTAATCATTTGTGTTGTCGTAATCTGTTAGTGTGCGCACTTTATGATTCGCCCAACCAGACACTGAGTTGGCGGCCTCAAACTGTACAGCATAGACAAGCGCATCCACTCTATTCTGGTATATTACCATTGTAACAGTTGTTGTAGTTCACTATCTCTGACACCATCAGTAAATATCTGTATCACCATTGTCATTCAGAAATTCTCTCCTGCTCTATGATAGGCCAGTCTAACTAGTAAGTCAATACTTGCTTCAAACTGTTCTGCATAAGAGTTCTGGCTGTAAGATGACACTTTCTGTAGTAGTTCTAAGGCAGATACTTGAAAGCAAGAATAAGTGAAACCAATAATATGTGCTTGCGACTTCAAATTGCCGAAGATATGTTGTCCAGTAGTGCTTCCGTCAAATGTTGGGCCCTTGATATGAATAGGCATGACTGCAGTCAAAGTAACTCTCTCTGTTACCTTATTTTCTGTATTTTTTTGGACTTTACCTTTTTTGGTACAATCTATTGAGCAATTTGATTTGAGACACAGGGTTGTTTTTTACTTCCATGTTCCTTAAGGAAATGGAAGTATGGTGATGGCAAAAAAAATTGTGTTCGAGATTATTGCAGATTCTGATTGTACTACACTCAAAACATGAAAAAAAGTCATTTTTCGAAATGTGTGTGTGTGTGTGTGTGTGTGTGTGTGTGTGTGTGTGTGTGTGTAGATTTTTTTTTCTATGGCAAACGATAACAGCCGCAAAATTAAACAGAATCAAATAATTTTTTGCATACAGCCCTGATTTGTAGAGTACTCAAGACCTATTGTTTTTGGTGAAGATCGGTTAAGGGAAAGGGGTAGTTGACCAGCAACTTTTTTTTTAATCAAGGGTAATTATTTTCTATGGCAAACGATAACAGCCGCAAATTCATACATAATCAAATTCTGTTTTGCATACAGCCCTGAATTGTAGAGTTCTCAAGACCTTTTGTTTTTGGTGAAGATCGGTTAAGGGAAAGGGGTAGTTTACCTGCAACATTTTTTGTTTTAACAAGCGTATTTTCTATGGCAAACGATAACAGCCGTAAATTAAAACAGAATCAAATGATTATTTGCATACTGACCTGAATTGTAGAGTTCTCAAGACCTTTTGTTTTTGGTGAAGATCGGTTATGGGAAAGGGGTAGTTTACCAGCAATGTTTTATGTTTTAACAAGGGTATTTTCTGTGGCAAACGATAACTGCCGCAAATTCGTCAATCAAATAAATTTTTGCATGCAACTCTGAATTGTAGAGTTTTCAAGGCCTATTGTTTTTGGTGAAGATCGGTTAAGGGAAAGGGGTAGTTTACCTGCCACGTTTTTTTGTTTTAACAAGGGTATTTTCTATGGCAAACGATAACAGCCGGAAATTCAAACAGAATCAAATACTTTTTTGCATTACAGCCCTGAATTGTAGAGTTCTCAAGACCTATTGTTTTTGTTGAAGATCGGGTTAGGGAAAGGGGTAGTTTACCTGCAACGTTTTATGTTTTAACAAGGGTAATTTTTTCTATGACGAACGATAACTGATGTAAATTCAAACAGAATCAACTACTCTTTTGCATACCTTTTTGAATTATAAAGATCTCAAGGTCTGTTGATTTTGTTGAAGATCGGTTAAGGGAAAGTGGTAGTTTACCTGCAACGTTTTATATTTTAACAAGGGTATTTCTTATGGCAAACGATAAGAGTCGCAAATTCAAACAGAATCAAATAATTTTTTGCATACAGCCCTGAATTGTAGAGTACTCAAGACCTTTTGTTTTTGGTGAAGATCGGTTAAGGGAAAGGGGTAGTTTACCTGCAACGTTTTTTATTGGGGTAATTTTTTTCTATGGCAAACCATAACAGCTGCAAATTCAAACAGAATCAAATGATTATTTGCATACTGACCTGAATTGTAGAGTTCTCAAGACCTTTTGTTTTTGGTGAAGATCGGTTATGGGAAAGGAGTAGTTTACCAGCAACGTTTTACGTTTTAACAAGGGTATTTTCTATGGCAAACGATAACTGCCGCAAATTCATCAATCAAATAAATTTTTGCATGCAACTCTGAATTGTAGAGTTTTCAAGGCCTATTGTTTTTGGTGAAGATCGGTTAAGGGAAAGGGGTAGTTTACCTGCCACGTTTTTTTGTTTTAACAAGGGTATTTTCTATGGCAAACGATAACAGCCGGAAATTCAAACAGAATCAAATACTTTTTTTCATTACAGCCCTGAATTGTAGAGTTCTCAAGACCTATTGTTTTTGTTGAAGATCGGGTTAGGGAAAGGGGTAGTTTATCTGCAACGTTTTATGTTTTAACAAGGGTAATTTTTTCTATGACGAACGATAACTGATGTAAATTCAAACAGAATCAACTACTCTTTTGCATACCTTTTTGATTTATAAAGAACTCAAGGTCTTGATTTTGTTGAAGATCGGTTAAGGGAAAGTGGTAGTTTACCTGCAACGTTTTATATTTTAACAAGGGTATTTCTTATGGCAAACGATAAGAGTCGCAAATTCAAACAGAATCAAATAATTTTTTTGCATACAGCCCTGAATTGTAGAGTACTCAAGACCTATTGTTTTTGGTGAAGATCGGTTAAGGGAAAGGGGTAGTTTACCTGCAACGTTTTTTATTGGGGTAATTTGTTTCTATGGCAAACGATAACAGCCGCAAATTCAAACAGAATCAAATAATATTTTGCATACAGCCCTGTATGGTAGAGTTCTCAAGACCTATTGTTTTTGGTGAAGATCGGTTAAGGGAAAGGGGAAGTTTACCTGCAACATTTTATGTTTTAACAAGGGTAATTGTTTATATGACGAACGATAACTGCCGCAAATTCAAACAGAATCGACTACGTTTTTGCATACCTTTTTGAATTAAAGAGAACTCAAGGTTTGTTGATTTTGTTGAAGATCGGTTAAGGGAAAGGGATAGTTTACCAGCAACATTGTATGTTTTAAGAAGGGTAATTTTTTTTGGCGAAAGATAACTGCCATAAATTCAAAGAGAATCAAATAATTTTTTGCATAAGTTCCTGAATTGTAGAGAACGCAATTTTTTGTGAAGATCGGTTAAGGGAAAGGGGTAGTTTACCTGCTACATTTTATGTTGTAACAAGAGAAATGTTTTCTTGTCGAACAATAACTGCCCCACATTCAAACAGAATCAAATATTTTTTTGCATGCTTCCCTGAATTGTAGAGGACAGAAGGTCTATTGATTTTGGTGAAGATCGGATAAGAGAAAGGGGTAGTTTACCTGCAATGTTTTATGTTTTGACAAGAGTAAAGTACTTAATTTTGATAAATAATGTATCCTAATAAGAAGCTCGTAATAATCCACTGTAGAAACGTAGGTGAAATATTTATAAATGAAGATGTTAGGTGAATGGGGTGGGGGTAATTTTCTATTAATGAAAATTATAGTTGATTGGGGAGAGGAGAATTTTTTATGTGTACTACGTTATCGGCACCAAAGAAGTAGTTCTTTATTAAAATTCCTTCCCGGGCTGTTTAGCCGTAGTCCAATGTTTTCTGCAAAACCAGACTTTTCGGGAGTCCATCGACTGCCATCATCAGCGAAAATCGAGTGCAAAAACGTGAGGTGGTATACGTTAGTGACCACAGTACCGTGGTTAAAGCTGAAGCAATAAGTAGAAAGAAGTAGTTTCTATGGTAATATTTCATTTTGAATATGATTTTAAATATAAATCTTAGAACATGGAAGTCATGTATGGTTCTCCATACCGATAATTAATTGACTGTTCAGCTTCTATTTTAATCTGTTATTTTACATTTGCAGTCCACTTCTCTACTACAGATAATCTTACCTCTTGCCCACTGAAATCACCATGTAATTCACCCACACCTCCACATAGTAGTACCCAACTCTGCAGCAGTATTCTCCTGCAAATTCCTTTGTTCCTATATCAGTGCTTTTATGTGTTCTGTTTCTTGCTGATGTTCTTCTTTTTGTCATTATATCTAAGCCAGGATGCTTTTAATGAACTAAATGAATAAGTATTACCTTCTTAGTCCGTCCTGTGGCTTCCTCATATAAATCTTAAAGATGTAAAAACGTGTTTCAGAACTTATGTTCCATCATCAGGTGCGTTTCACTCGTTTGAGGTCGTCAACACATTAAGACAAACACATATTTTAAACACAAAAACTAATTAACAATAGCGCGCGTAGTTCACGGTGCACACCATATGGTGTAATATCTATACTGCCCTCTGTTGTCATTGTTGTCTGAGCGCTATCTGTGATGCGGGGTTCAGGCGTTCAGAGAATTGCAATGCTATATCATACAATGTGTTGGAATGAAAATTCAGCTGGTCGTTTAACAAATGCTTGAGATACAATTTATACGCCTTATACACTTCAAACTCCTCGGCAGCACTCATGTACCAGCCTTACTTGCAAACATGTATGGGTATAAGATTTGTAGCAAAATCTGTGTAATTGTGGGTACTATTACATTCAAACTGCCGCATTGAATGTAACAATGTGTGGCAGTTACGTTAAAATTAAATTTTTTATACATTTCAAACAACAAGCAGTTTTACAAAAAAAGTAGTCCGTTCCTCGGTGTGGAACTGTTCGTAAGATGATCACACTCAAAATGTTAAGTATAGTGGAATGCTATGTAAGGATGTGTAGCCATGTTTGTAGTATGCATGTGTGAGGGTACAAAATTATGTTATTGGATATTGTAACAAGACGTATGAGCCCAATATTTAAGTAACAAAATATTAACACATGTCATAATTGAGTCAACTAGACACACCAAGTATTTAATCTGGAAATGCCAAGAATGAAACTACATGAGCAACTCATCAAGAAGAATAAACTCACAATGCAGGAGTTAATAAAATGTAATGGTAATAAACAATAATGATAACATATAAGAAGAAAGAAGATATAGTAAACAGTGATTATACCACAAGAACCAATAACCCAATAGATTCGGTCAGTAAGGAACAAATAAAAACAAGGAAGAAACATACTACAAGAAAGACACATAACAACCATGGCATAAAATATAGATTCCAAGAGCCAGTCAACTATAGATTAACATCTTACCCACATAAATGCTAACTGAAGAACTTAAAGATTGAAAATAAAACAATAACTGACTGACTTAGATGACCCATATATAACTAATAATATTGTAAATGAGTAGGGCATCCTATATTAGACAATAGAGTGGAAGTAACAATAATGTTAACATAAAAGAAGCTGTAAATAAAAGCATAATGACATATTATGCACAGCATCAATGTAATATAGAAGAGAATTAAAATTGTCTCATAATTATAATAATTGTTAGTCAAGTAATCAAAAAATCATGTAAGATAAGAAAAAAGAACTAAATAATGAATTACCAGTTGTCATTAATAACATTAGACTTGAAAAAACAAGGTTAAAAAATGTAAATTTGCATCAACTCAATACACCCATTGTTGTTGCAAATAAGAACACCACATAACCTAGATACAGGTACTTTCCACCTAATTTCATATTTCGTAGTAGACAAAACATGTCTAAACTGAAATATTTTGTACCCAAAATCAAGTAGAAGTAATAAGGTTTCTACCAATACCAATGTCAGATACCAAGAGTAATCTTTATCTAAGAATTCAAGTAAACAAATTTGAACAAAAACAGCCAAAATGAGATTCAGCATGTGAAACATAGACAAAACCATATTGTAATGTTAGATAGGAATAACAGAAGGATACCTATGTAATAAGTAAGATATAGTATCACTATTATAATAGTATAAAAGAATTATAATCAGTGACATAATATGTTATAAGAATAAATAAGCACACCTGTCATATGACACCAGATGTAACTACTATTATCCAATGCTATATGCTAAGGAACAGACTAGTGTGTTAAAAACACAAGACTGACTATCAATATACTACTACTAATAAACTATTCTAAACTAAATAATGGCCTGAAAAGACTAACACAATCCCAAATAAGAGTTAAAATAAATGTACACTATAGTGCCATATAGAGGTCATATTAATGACCAAAATACCAAGGAATAACAATATATTCCAACAAACAAAGATAAACAGTAGTTGTAACAACTCAATGTTTACAACTGGGGCAATACAGAAGTTACCCAGATACCTTTTATTATACATAATTTGTAAATACAATTAATAGACTCTTAGGCTAAATCAATGGTAGGATAAGAATTATATTTTGTCAATAGATATAAGTAACCAATAAGTGAGAAGTGTTGAAGGACTTGGAAGGCATGCTCCCAAGGAGATATGATTGCCATTAAATAGTTTTAATTCATTAATAAATCAAATTTGTAGTGAATAGTGTAATGTGATAATCTCAAACATTAACTCCCTTAATAATGAAAGAAAGCACACCATGAGTAGACTCTAAATGAAGAGCCAAATGTTACCAATACAGTGATGAGCTTAGATTTAAATTCTATGCTATAATAAGAAAGTTATTACAATTATAAAATATTTGTGCCAATTCGAGCAAATGTTTATACTCTCAAACCCAGCTCCCCACGCTAATAACAACAATTAAAATATTGCGCGAAGGGGTTATGTGCATCAAATTAAAGATCGTCAACCAATCAAATCCGAGAAATTAGCCAATTTTACAACGATCGCAAAACGGAACGGCAGATTTTGATGCCATTTCGAGACACTTTTTAATCAACCTTAGAGGAGAGCAGACGGCTACTCGACACTGAATGAAATCAACTGTTTACATAATTTGTGCGTGTCACCAATGTCAACAAAGCAACATAACCTAAACTTGTGGAAATATAATTACACTATTATTGAAGATGTTTTAAGTGTAACCGTGCGTTAATAAGGATTGCTAAGTGTATAATCCATAGCTATTCCGGGATTTAAAAGGGAGTACAGTGATTTTCTCAAAATTAGTTGAGAATTTTAAAAAGACAATATAATCGAACAACATTCTAATAATGTGTATAAAATAATGTATGTAGGTCATTGCACCTTATTAATATCATTCAGTCATCAGTACTAATGATAATTTCTCAATTTTATTTTAAATATTTCAGTATTAAGAATTTTGCAGACATTAATCATTTATTATGTATGAATACTGAGTGTGATATAACCACACCTGATTGAAGTTGTTGTTTAATAAACCTACATCAAAGTAACAAGCATTTATAAGGGATTGAGAATTGTTGACTGTCTGAAGCAATTAACGAAAGTTAATGAAAAATGCAAATGCTATTTATGTTTTGTAATTTAGGAAGAGTCTACTACTACTACTATTTAAATATTTCTGTCTATTATGAATAAGAAGCTAATGTTGTTAAGCTATATAATTACTTACAACTAAACATTTACCTTTTACAGAGTCAAATGATCATTCAGATGTTTCATTCAACAACACTGTTTCGAAATATTATTTTAGTGTTCACATTTTAAATATTTTATCAAGAGTTCTTTTAACGTTAACAAACGTTCATTAAATCATTTATTGTCGGTTGACTAATAAACTAAACCTAATATGCCCAAAGCAGGTATGTTTATAAGTTTATATGTTAAATATTAAGAGATGATTGAGTTGTAATCATCCTCAAACTGCCTGATAACGGTAGAGTAAGAGTTCTAGTAAATTATTTGGTATTCTGTAAGCTAAAAGCAGTGCTGTAACGAGGGCGTCGCGAAAAAGGCACCCGCCACGGGCGCAACTGGGTTTGGGGCGCAAAACAAATGATACCGACCCGGTTGAGAGTTGCACGTGGTTTTTATTTTACTTGACCATTCTACTCTACATGAATCATTGAATCAGCACCGACTGTCACTGGCCGTTTTTCGTCTCCTGACCAATTAGACAGAGACACATATTATTGCGCGCGCATCACACACCCTCTCTTACACTCCTAGCCCGCATTCACATGAGGCGAAAAGCTCAGCTCAGCCAATCAGAACATCAGGAGAAATCAGGTGACATTGATACTCATGTGTGAATGCAGGCTCATACAAGAACGATCTATACTGTGTAGTGTGTAAGCAAGGCACTACAGTCTTTGTTGGTCGTTCCTCGTTCATAAGATGAACTGTGTTGTTGCTTTGTCGTAATTATTTTTATTTATTTTCTCTCTTTTGTGGAACAAAACATACTGGAAAAGAAATATAATTTTGTTTATATACAACATACTGGCATACTGACTAAGTAAGTACTGTAAATATTATTTATTATTATTATTATTTACTAAATAATTATATTAATAAAAACACAAATTTTAATTAAAAAACACTTCTAGGGTAAAATGCCACCAAAAAAACCGTCCGGTGCACAGTTTAAAAAAATAAGAGAACAGAAGATTGAAAATATAAAGAAAAATATAACTCCGATTGATATTTTTCTTAAATAATCATCTACACCTGTAGTTCATTCAAGCTTAACAACTGATTTAAATCTGCCTTCTACAAGTAGTCATGTTTCATGTGAAATTGAAACAGAAGAGAAAAGTACAATTGAACATCAAAACCAGGAAATCGAGAAGCAATGTACATGTAATGATGATAATTATATGGTTGATGTTAAATTAGAAAATATTGATAATAATGCAAAAATAATAGATTTCAATGATTCCACAACATGGCACTTAACTAATAGTAACATACAAATATTTGTTCAACATGGACCAGAGTTGTGCGATAATTTAAGTGTTTATCCTGATAGAGAAAATAGGCATTTTGATAAAAAATGGTTTGTAAAAACCATGTCAAACGGAGAACAAGTACTCAGAAATTGGTTGATATATTGAGCCGCTATATTGACATCCTCCCCTCAATTACCAACTTCCCCCACCATCGAGTATC
Organism: Magicicada septendecula; assembly: GCA_034769895.1. Classification (NCBI taxonomy): domain Eukaryota; kingdom Metazoa; phylum Arthropoda; class Insecta; order Hemiptera; family Cicadidae; genus Magicicada; species Magicicada septendecula. The sequence goes on from CM068373.1 coordinate 454,202,693, forward strand.
AAGAAAATCGAATTGACTTGACAACGCTTTACATTATTCCAAATTTCATGATTTTAACTTTCTTAATATATATATATATATTTCTATAGCTTACCTGGACGACCAGCTCACCAGTTTAGAACTAGGAGGAAGTCTCCTAGAGGAAGAAAACCATCGTGCTGGGGAACCATTAGGGTAATTAATTAATGCAGTGACCTCAATTTCCAAAACTCAACAATCAACATTTATTGGTTCTTATTTCCCCTTTAAAATATGTTTACAATGAAAGCTTAAGGGTTTTACTCTTTTTTCAAAAACTGTTGTTTATAAAATCATTTCAAAACATTATTTATCTCAGTTTCACTGTTAATTTAATGATTTTTAGTTATTTAGAAATTTTCAGATATATAAACATTATTTCATTCCGTTCTACAATTAATTTAAACACTGTTAATACTGAAATTTTCACTAACGTAAAACATTATTTCATACTATGTTGCAAATAATTTAATCTCTGTAACATATTCTGAAATTTTCACAAATTCAAAAAATTATTTCATACGGTATTACTATTACTTTAATGTCCATTACATTATTTTATTCCATTTTACAATTAATTTAAGAGCTGTTACTTTATTTTAAAAATTTTAGAAATTCAAAACATTTCAATCCGTTACACTATTAATTTAATCATCATTAGTTATTTAGAAATTTTGTAGTTATTCAACATAAGTGCAACACATGTGATGTAAAGTTCAGTACCTGTCATGACAATGCTTCATGTAATTCAGAATATATTAAATTGGGAAAATGTTATTAAGTTCCATTAAATTCATTTATATGAAAAATTAACATTGACTTTAAATTCCAAAAACATATAGTTATTCAGCATAAGTGCAACACATGTGATGTAAAGTTCAGTACCTGTCATGACAATGGTTATACACTCAATACGTACGACTACATGATTTCCTTTTTTAAGACTTACATACACTTCACAATTTACACACAAGACAGTTACATGGACAACACTGATAAATAACTGAGAGATTTCCTCAGGGAAAATAAAGGAACGATGCATGACTCATTCTTGTAATGCTGAGAAGTGCCTTCACACAGTATAGTTTAAGTAAATGGCAATTCACCAGCTGTAGCTTAACACATTTCATTTTTATATTATTTTCTTTTTTTTGTTTTTCATTTATAATTGCAGTTTGCATATAATGTATCACTATCACCTACTAATTATACTTGTAAGGAGCTGTCCTCACTATAAAAAAATTATTTCAGATGCCAGACTTGTTCAACTGTATTTTGAAAGAAAAACTATTGTTCAGATATAAATTCGTTATCATTAAAATAAACTGGGATTGCAGGATATTAAGTAATGTAAAGATGATTAAGCAAATGTCTTTTTTTTTATATGTTAAGTCAGCTTGCCATGTCATTACTTGACCAGAGTATCAAGTGGTACAGATGGTACAGATATGCACACCAAGAAATTAAGTTAATTCTCCATTTAACCGAAGTAACACTGTCCACTGTCTAGAATTATTGCTTTGATCATTATAATAAAAATTTACTTGCACAGCATACACCAGAAAAGTTCATCAGAGACATACCTTTCATTTTGGCCGGAGCACGCACGTTACATATGTACGCGTTCCTTTATTTTCTTCACATTTCATTTTTTTTTTTCCTGATCATTTGGGTCACGGTTGAGCGAGTCGGAGACACCCTAGGGCACACCTTGGCTCTTAGCCAGCCATGGTAAATAATTTACGCCCGGTATTACAAAAAGAACAATTAAATTTACTTTGATCACAAGCAGCACAAAACACGTGTCGCTCCCCTGCAGGCGGAAAGAACCAGCGCGATCCCGTCCGCTCTCTCAACAACAACCCTACCACTTAGCGGGACAGGGGGGGAAATTAAGTTACCAGTCTCTCTACAAGATCGCGCGAGCGCCTCTCTACACATCGCGACAATACAGTAAATAGCTAAGTCTGATACTGCCTGTTAACATACTAATTTTATAGCCGTAATTTGACTTAATAATTTTTTGTTTGTTGCCGTAACAAAATTCCTTAGTTACGGCACAATATTGCAAGCAAGAAGTGCACTGTTCTGTTTCCCATGTATTATTTTTGGAAAAAATCAATGTATGGACCACTGCGGGGTTTCGAGACGCAGCATTTAAATCCTATGTTACCACGTCATGAAAATTCATTATATCATAAAAAAAGTTATGTCAAATGGAAAACTTCCGAATCAAAAATTAAGAAAAGTGGTTTTATAGACGATCAATTACAAGAAGAAATTTTAAAAGAAAAAGAAAAGTGGAGGCATATTTTAAAAGTTATTTTGGATGCCATTCTGCACTGCGTAAAAAATAATGACGCTTTGAGAGGAACTTGTGAAAAAATTGGTCATCCCGAATCTGGAAAATTTCTGAATACGATAGAATTAATTAGTCATTACGATCCTATTATTGCGCAACATATTGAAAGTCAAGAAAAATCAAGTTAATTATTTCTTTCCTATAATACAAAATGATATAATTAATATAATTGCTTCTAAAATTAGACAGCATATTATTTCAAATATTCAAAATGCAAAATATTTTTCTATTTTATTTGATAGCACACCTGACACTTCTCACTAGGAACAGATGACGCAAATTTTGTGCTATGTTAACATTTATCCCAACACGAATAAATGTAGCATTGAAGAAACCTTCATAGACTTTATTGTGACACATGAAAAAACTGGCGAAGCACTTGCGAATGACATCGAAAACACGTTAACATTAGACGGATTAAATATTAGAAATATAAGAGGACAATCATATGATAATGGAGCGAATATGGCAGGTAAATACAAGGGGGTACAAGCCAGGATATTACGTTTCAACAATATGGCGAGGTTTGTTCCATGCACGGCTCACAGCCTTAATTTAATAGGCGTTCATGCTGCACAAACATCTGTTCAAATGAAATCATGTTTTGAAACAATTCAACAATTGTTTAACTTTTTTGTAAATTCTACTAGTAGATGGGATCTTTTAAAGGAAAAATTATCTGTTCGTCTTAAAGGTTTAAGTGACACGAGGTGGTCCGCGAAAGCTAACACGGTTAAAGCTTTACGAAATCAATTGCCTTTAATAATAGAACTTCTTAATGAAATGTGTGATGGACAAAGACAAGTTACAGTAGACTCTAAAATTATTAACAAAATTTAAATTTGTTGCACTATTAATATTTTGGGATACAATATTAGGAAAGATAAAATAAATTTACTTTTACAAGAAAGAAAAACCACAGTCGAAAGTGATAAATGCTCTAAAAAATGAAATTCAACAGTACCGAAATGATTTTTTTCGCTTCGCTTCACAATTCAGCAAAAAGTTTAACCGAAACAACAAATATTGAAACTTACATTCCAGAAGAGATGGCGCAAAATAAAAAATATGCCTGGTGAGAAAGCTACTGATGATTTGTTTGCCATGGATGAAAGTGCATTACTAAAAAAAGAAATATGTGAAGTTTTAGATATAATACTGATACAACTCAATGATAGATTTACTGCTTTGCAAGAGGTCGCAAACGACTTCAGTTTTTTAAATGGACGACACGCTTTAAAAATCATGCCGCTAGATGATCTTAAATGATGTGCAACAGACCTAGCATTGAAATATAATAGCGACTTAGATGCTCCAGAATTTGTATGTGAAATTGAGAGTTTTAAATATCAAGCCATGGAAGTTTTTGAAAATTTAGGGGATATGGACGCTTTTCAAATCTTGCAAAAAAATTACGAATCTCATTACAAAACACGTATCCAAATCTAGACATAGCATTGAGGATTTTCATAACAATGCTGTAACAACAGCTTCCTACGAACGTTTGTTTAGCAAATTAAAAATTGTAAAATCGTACCTTCGTTCGTCTATTGGACAAGAGCGATTAACAAACATGTCTATAGTATCAATTGAAAAAGATGTTGCCAAAACATTATATTATGATGATATAATAGATGTGTTTGCAAATGAAAAAGTGAGAAAAATTACTTATAAAATATGCTGAACTCTTTATGTTTTTGTTATATTATTTTAACATATACCTATGTTTTGTATTTCTTTTATTTTGTCGTCATTGAATATGAATAAAAATTTGTTCTTATTTAGGTTATAGATTATTTATTCATACAAATACCTTGACAAATACATTATTGTATATACAGGCAACTCATTTTGATGAGGTTAATAGTACAGTAGAACTTGGCTAATTCGAAGCTGAAGGGACCAGTAAAAAATTCGAGTTATCCAAAAATTCGAATTAGGAAAACTTTTAATAATGGTAGAAAAATCAAATCAAAAACCGAAATTCAGTAAAGCAATATGTTATTTTGTTAAACAATTTCCTTATACATATGTCCTACAAACGTATAAACACGTTTCAGTACAAAATATAGCATTTACAGTTTTTTAAAAAAGCTAGAAACTTTTGATTGCATTTTGCAGTTAATACACTGAGTTGTAGTAAACTCTTCAAGTTTATTAAGTGCTTTGAAAATAGCGTCACTTACGTTCTGCTGTCCTTCAACGAACCGTCTCAAGTCTTAAATGTAATTTGATGCCTGTGAAGCCGTGGGAATCGGTATCTCTGGAAGTTCTAGCTGGTCCCCTTCTTCATCTGAAGATGTACCATCATTTCTTTTGTTCATAACATCAGCCACGATCTCCGCATCTGTCTGTTCACCGCACACCGCCAAGTCTTCATCCATGTTTACAAACTCTTCGTAACGAATGCCTGCGTCATGTCCAACATCTTCCCAGTTATCCGTAGTGGGTACGACTTCTCTAGCAGCTTTATTCTCCTCTTCACCTTCAATGTGGCAGAAACCACCTTTACGAAAACAATTAGCAATTGTTTTTTGTGTAACTTGGTCCCAAGCACTGTTGCACATGCGGGCAACTTGAAGGATGTTAATCTTGATATTTCCGTGCTCATCTAAATAAGCACCTGACAGAATGTTTTGGACCACAAGCCGTCTGTAAAAATGCTTAAAATTTTTTATTACACCTTGGTCCGTAGGTTGAACTACTGAAGTCATGTTTGGAGGGAAAAACACAACCTTTACATTTTCCATCACAGGAATAGTGTTGTGCGCTGTACAGTTGTCAGTAAACAAGACGATTCATCTGTTTTGATTCCGAAATTTCCTGTTGATTTTCAAAAGCCATCTTTCGAAAATTTCACCTGTCATCCAAGCTTTATTGTTTGATTCATATTCAACTGGTTTCGTTTTTACATTTTTGAAACAACGTGGGTTGGCTGACTTCCCTATCATTAGCAAAGGCAGTTTTTCCGAGCCATCCATGTTTGCTCCGAATAAAAGTGTTATGCGCTCCTTGCTGTGTTTGCCGCCACTACAACTTTCTCTTTTAAAAGCAAGTGTTTTGTCAGGGGTGCATTTGAAGAATAAGCCCGTCTCGTCTACGTTAAAAATGTCTTTAGCATCTCTATCAGAAATCATTTGCAACAAATCGTCTTTCCATGAATTTGCAGCTTCAATGTCAACAGATCCACTTTCCCCACAAGCAGTTTTGAAAGGCATGCCATTCCTTTCTTTAAAACCATCGAGCCAACCATTGCTGGCCTTAAAATCATTTTTCCCTAAGCTAGATGGGAATTTCTCAGCTTTGGCTCTGACGAGGGGCCCACTGACTGGAATTTTTTTGTCCCTTGCTTGCTTAAACCACTTCACTACACATTCATCCACGTCAGAATTTTCTGGTCCACGCGCTCTTTTCCTATCTTTGTCGCTGGCTTTACACACACTATTCAAAATCTTCTCTTTATTTTTTAGATACGTTGACAGCGTATTTGGCGGTATCCCGAATTCCTTGGCAATTTCAGATTTCTTTTTTTGTCCCTTTTCCACTTCCCGTGTAACGGCAACTTTTTCGGCAAATGTCAATGATTTGTATTGGGTCCGTGTTGGTTTTGAAAGGGCCATGATGAACACACAACACAATAAAACTGCACAATAAGCGTCACTAAAACACACCAGTCTGTATATACAGTACTGTATAAAGAAAGGAGCGGTCTTTCACTACAGGACACAGCTCGCACAGTAGAAACTCAAAAAGACTTAACACTTCTACGAATGCAGGCAGACTGAATTGAAAGCAACAGTGAGGGTGGCTTACTGACGAGGCGTGGAACAAGGGACAATGGCGGACGGTACCGTTACACGAGCCAGTCATGTGTCATCACCAGATACTGACGGCAATTCCACGAATTTGACACAAAGGACAAGCGTCTGTTCACAAAGGGCGATGCTTGCTTGTCTGTTTCCAGTCGTGTCTATTGTTACGTGGTCTAGCCCATATAGCAGGCGATTTTTTGTAGTTTGAGCAAAATTTTTATTTCGAATTAACCAAAAAAAGTTCGAATTACAGACGATGTTTTTGCATGGTTTTACATAGGATATTCAAGGGACCACGGTAAAAGTTCGAATTATCCACGAATTCGAATTATGCACGTTCGAATTAGCCAAGTTCTACTGTATTTAATATATTGCGTTTAGTAAAATTTAACTTGTTACATTAAAATTTTTAATTTTTTTTTTTCATTATTGAGATACGGGGAGGGCACAAGCTAGACACTTGCCACAGGCGCTTCATACCCTCGTTACGGCACTGGCTAAAAGAACCCACACCTGAATTAATTTATTTAACCAAAAAGCATTTTAACCACACACTGACATTGTAGATCAGTTATACCACCCTGAGATAATTTTTATGAAACAAATAACTAATGTTAATTAATTTTGAACCCAAATGGTTAATGATATTTTAGATCACTAAAAGAAGTGTTAAAAGAATAAATTCTCATTTTATACGATAAAGCGGAGTCATTTCAGTAGACTAGAGTTTTCGGAATAGGTGAACGCCTCTTATTGGATAGCACGACACACAGCAGCAAATTTGAATATGGTAAGTCAGTCAAATATTAGATTGCTACATCGACCCTGCAAGATCGGCAAGACTCACTACAAGTATGTGATCATTTCTTACCAAATATTTGTACTTTCAGTGAGGAATCTACGTCACCGATTCACCTAGTCGACTGAAGAATAATAAATTAAAATAAATCAACCGAAGTTGAAATACTTCGTTAACTAACTTCAAGAGCAATTCATCGGATTTATTTACATTGGATTCAATGAAATGATTGAATTGTATTGAATAAATCAATAAAAATAATAAAACTAAATAAAACTTCATAACAAAAAGTTATTAAATATAACATTTAAAAACAATTACACGGATTTAAAAACCCCGTAATCCAGTTATTCTACAATATGTATATAAAAAGCATGTTAATTTAAATAATTTTTGTGATATGTAAATTTTTGAGATGGGACTTGTATCAGAATGTTGAAAATAAAAAACTGTTCAGAAGCCTCCTTCGACAAGAACTTTTATTATCTGTAGAAAGTCATGAGTACCTAAGAACCAATCTGATTATGCGAATTCAGTTGAAAATTATTTTTAACTTATTGATCAGTCTCTCTATGGAATCGATAACATGTAATTGCCACTTGGTACATGATCATTGACCTCCCAATCACCACACACACGTTAGAAAATTACTACAGTTGCTGCAAGAAATATAGTAGTGCTATTCTGTGAAAGTGCAAGATATCCAATTAGGTATATAGACGCTTTAAGCTGACTGGAAAAAAGGGTGTAAGCATAACACACCATTTTACTAATCAGTATTAGTTTGCCGTTAAAGTATGTAACCATGCCCATGAGAAACAACTACATGCCTGAAAGCGACCCTGCGGCTGGACAGAGTATATCAATCCACAATCCAGGATCATCATGAACAACCCATCATCTGAAGTCTTTTAATTACCTTGTATCCGTCAGTGACTTTGTTTTTTGCGTTATTCGTATAGACGCGTTTCGTGACATGTGTCACATCATCAGTATCCTTCGTCAAGCGTTAAAATTCACAAAAATATTTGCACATATTTACTATATTAAGTCACAATATCAGCACACACATAATACGATATAACTTCGGTCCGTTGGACCGGTCCGACCACGCGTGTAGTTGACAAGCCACTAATTTAACTGAGTCAATCTTTATCACTAGTCATCGCTGTCATGCGCGATTATATTTAGGGCTATATCAATAGTGAGTTGGGTTGGAACTTTAATTGTTCATTTAATATAATGTCACTGTTGATATTCTTATCTTTAAATGCCTTATAAATCTCAAATTCCTTGAGAGCGTCCATTAACCTACCCTTACCACATACATGGATTGGTTTGAAATTAGTACTGAAATCTATGTAATTATGGTTATGCATCATTAGATGGTGCGCATAATTAGATTTTGTCTTGTCTAAATCATTCCTTGGTAGATGTTCTTTGTATCTTTTCAAGAAAGACCTGCCAGTTTGACCTAGATAGAAACAATCACAATCATCACATAACATCCTGTAAACACCCGTTTTCTCTTCTAACGAAAATGGTCGTTTTATGCGTAACAAATTAGAAATATTATTAATTGTTTTAAATGCGACTTTTATATTAAATTTAGAAAACACTTTGGATATAATGCTAGGTAAAAGGCTACCGTACACTGTCGTTATATACTTTTTATTTTTATTTTTGTTAACTTTATTATCGTCGATGGTATTATGGTGGGATCTAGTTTTATATAGGTGTTGCTTAAGAAGTCTATCTATCATCGAACTCTTGTACCCATTCGCTATTGCTATGTGCCTTATATCAAATTCGTCCTGAAAGTCCTTTTGGTTAAGTGGAATCGTTACCAACCTATGAACAAAACTGTTGTATGCCGCCATTTTCTGACTATATGGGTGGTGAGAATTGGCATGTATTGTAATATCTGTGGTAGTGGGTTTCCTATATATTTTATAGGAAATATAAAGTAGTTCATTATTTAGTAGTTCACTACTATTTTAGATAACATTTTATAACATTTTGTCGGCCGACATTAATTATGCTCGAGCACTTGTTGTTTTTTATGACCGCACGGTCAAAAGATACGAGTTGACTGACGCATAATCTGGTGCTGGGGCGCACATTACAGGGTGTGAGCCTGGTCACATGATCACCAATTGAAGCCCTGATTGGTGGTTTTTAAAAAGTTCTAGAAGCTAGGCCAGCGAATTCTGCAATCTTTTGCCGCCTGGTGAAATCTGCACATTGACTTCACAATTTCCGTGATTCACGGATGCCATGAACTGTATGTAGTTACGTAATCTGACTTCAGGGAAAAACAGACTTGGTGTTTTGTAATAATATTGTATGTGTAGTTGGTTAAGACGAGGTACACCAAAGGTGAACCCTGACTGCTTTTCGAATTATTTTCAATTATTAAAATTTATTCCTGTCCCTGATCTGTCCTGTTACACTTCTTATAACAAAAAGATTTAATCGAACATAGTAAACACTGCCATGCAGGGATACAAAATTCTGCCACCTTTCTTTGGGCGTATTGTTTTCCGTTGACGATATCCTGTATCATATTTACATGCTTTGTAGGAGGAGGCTATATAATGTAACGGCCACTTAGGCCATTATGTAAAATTTAAAAACTAGGCTACTTAACCTAGAGGAAGCGAAAAGTATGCTGGAGCCCAAACAGAGTGACAGGATTTGCAATCAACACTCTTGTATCCAGTAACAACTTTTATTAGTGCTAACATGTGACACATTATTATGATCATGAACCATTTTCTTTAAGATCATTAATTTGAGTTATTACAAAATATTCAGTACAAGTTTTTCAAACAGCTGGCTTCTCGTATCATTTTCTTTAAGAACAATAATTTAAGTTATTACAAAATATTCAGGTACAAGTTTTTTAAACACCTGGAGTTCTTGATCTAAGTTATTATGAGTTCTCAAGATGTGTAACGTGAACATCAGGGGGCCAGCCTATTGAGTAGATGTTGACTGAAGGGTAATAATTAGAATGCTCCCACCTGTACTTTTGTTGAATAACTCAACCGGTACCATGCTGACCAGTGTGCCATGAGTACTGCAGACTGTCCTTAGAGTGTGTTGAATCACCAGCGAGTCTCATTCCGGGCAGATGTGGGTCATTCTTCGTTGTTCTGGTGGATGGGTATTTCTGGGCCTGACGGGTTCGGGGAGCATCCTGATGCACTGCTCTGTGGATAGTGACAACTGTTGATGTTACTACCTCTGCACCTCTTTCTCCTGGCTAGTGCGGGGACCCTATAACATTTTTATTTGGAGATTGTCCGTCAGTCAATACACCCACCCATACACTCTTGCCTCGGAACACAGACACCACACTCACTGTCGCAATTTTGATCAACATTTTATTTGCTTTTTTTATCAAGTTATAGTCATTACTTTTAATCTTTTACTTTTAACTTTATCAAAAGACAAATACAATGTCACCACGTGTTTCCAGACCGGAAGTAACGCGTAAGTCAATTTTATAATACAAAGGTTTTACAACGAAATATACTTTACATATGTCTAGGCCACACATGCACATACACAAACATAACACATAATCCATCATTAAAAAACAGAATTATATAATTGAGTCTAACCTGAAAGCCCTTTACTAGATTACGAACTCTGCGGAAAGATTTACTTAACCCTGACCCATCAGACCGTTGAAACATTCTCCCTGAAGGTTGGCAAGGAATGAGAATGATACCTAAATTAGTCGTCCCACTTTCTGGCATAAAAGCGACCTGTTCCGATTAGCCAATCATAACCTTTGGTAACCTGCTTACTACAGTGTACAGGAAGCAGCTGATACGTTTGACTAGGCCTGCTAGATTGCGTTGCCGAAACGCAGACAGCCTTGGTGATCACATGTTAATGATCAAGTTAGCTGTGGCGAGCACAGCCACAAGCGCGTTGGCGGCACTGATCGCATTCAAAGCGGGTCGTGAAAATTCAAACCCCGGCACAATAACAATGATTTTTAATACCTTTCTTTTCATGGTGCTATTTCTACCTGTTTCTCTAATAATGTGCTATTTATTCTGAGACTCGTACTGTTCTCTCTCTCTCTCTCTCTCTCTCTCTCTCTCTCTCTCTCTCTCTCTCTCTCTCTCTCTCTCTCTCTCTCTCTCTCTCTCTCTCTCTCTCTCTCTCTCTCTCTCTCATGGGAAATAATTTCTCCTTGTCTTCTCTCACTTTGTTGTTCATATCGCTTTGCTCTTCTCCAACCTTGCTTGCATTTCTCTCTTCATAGCGATTCCTTCTCTTTCTGCCCAAAGTTTTCACTTACACTCTTCTTTCTTGCAGTTCCTTTTGGTTGCCATCACATATCACCTCTAGAGAATTGCTTTTATTTTTGTAATCTGTGTGAGCAAGTTTAGTAATTCTTCAATGGTTTTAATTCCTTGTATGTATATTTAGATATATATTCCTAATCTTATATTACAGTTCAAGTGGTATGCGTATATTAATACTAACTTGTGTTCAGTGAATTTTGATTTGTTTACTCCTTTCAACTGGCTGAGTGATGTTCTCTTCAAGGGTAAGTTTTCCATGTGTTTAATATCTACCACAATTGGTACCTTACCTGTCTTTGTGTATCAATATTCCAATAGCAGCAGTATTCAAACAAGTCTTATGTTGTTCACGAATAGTTTACTTGTTCAAACAACCATGTGACAGCAGAATCTTGAAAATGCTTATTAACTAAGCAAGCTTCTCTGTCAATTATATTCTTACCTATCGATTTCATTTCTCGTTCACTATTCAGATGGAATTCAGTTTGATTGTTCTTCAATCCTTGAATATTAAATTAGTCCTCTCTTCTGTATGTGTAGGATACACAATCATCTGAACCAGTCTTCTCTTTACTCACATTCTAAGATTTTCTACTTCAATGTGTAAATCATTGTAGAACGTATTTATTTGACTTGGATAGTCCTTTGTTGTTTTGGTAGACGATGGCAGTTTCCAATGAGTAGTTCAGACTTCTAACACTTGTGTCTTCCTTATGTTTTCAAGTACCCTTTTACTGACTTAAAATCACACACACAGAGCTTAAAATCAACATGTGTTCACTTTGACAAGCTACAGCTTGTAAGGTTTCCCTGCACATACACATAGCACTACTTAAAACTATTTTTAACAACTATATAATATTATGTACAAAAATTCTAGTGTCGTTAAATATGTGAGTATGTGTGTGCCATTCACCATTCAATTATATACACATTTGCTTATAAAAATCTACTATTCTTCCTATGATGAGTAATGCAATACTATAATCAGACATAGGGTAAGGTTAATTTTTCCAAGCCAAAAGCTACCTCACAGATTGAACATGATTTTTAACGCTATTTTCTATTGCTTCAGTGTTCCAATTATGAATTATTACAGTTGTGTATTCATTTGTTCCAGTGTTACTTATTTACACCCATGAATAATATCTGTGAAGAAGAGGATTCTACACTGGATTGTGAACTATATAGGGGGAAGTCAATTCAGAATACTCTGGGAGACCATCTGTCACCACACAAGTTAATACATTCTGGCATTAAATTCCAGTGCGATGTTTGTTCAAAATCATTTACTACGTCATACTATTTGTCACAACACAAGTTAATACATGTTGGCATAAAGAAATTCCAGTGCGATGTTTGTTCAAAATCATTTGCTATGTCAATCTATTTGAGAAAACACAAGTTAATACATTCTGACATTAAGAAATACCAGTGCGATGTTTGTTCAAAATGTTTTACTGAGTCAAGTAATCTGTCAAAACACAAGTTAGTACATTCTGGCATTAAATTCCAGTGCGATGTTTGTTCAAAATCATTTACTATGTCATACTATCTGTCACAACACAAGTTATTACATTCTGGCATTAAGAAATACCAGTGCGATATTTGTTCAAAATCATTTACTGAGTCAAGTAGTCTGTCAAAACACAAGTTAGTACATTCTGGCATTAAGAAGTACCACTGCGATGTTTGTTCAAAATCATTTACTCAGTCAAGCAATTTGTCACAACACAAGTTAATACATTCTGGCATTAAGAAATACCAGTGTGATATTTGTTCAAAATGTTTTACTGTGTCAAGTAGTCTGTCAAAACACAGGTTAGTACATTCTGGCATTAAATTCCAGTGCGATGTTTGTTCAAAATCATTTACTACGTCATACTATTTGTCACAACACAAGTTAATACATGTTGGCATTAAGAAATTCCAGTGCGATGTTTGTTCAAAATCATTTACTACGACAGATTATTTGTCACAACACAAGTTAATACATGTTGGCATAAAGAAATTCCAGTGCGATGTTTGTTCAAAATCATTTACCAAGTCAAGTAGTCTGTCAAAACACAAGTTAGTACATTCTGGCATTAAGAAGTACCACTGCGATGTTTGTTCAAAATCATTTACTCAGTCAAGTAGTCTGTCAAAACACAAGTTAGTACATTCTGGCATTAAGAAATACCAGTGCGATATTTGTTCAAAATGTTTTACTGAGTCAGGTAATCTGTCAAAACACAAGTTAGTACATTCTGGCATTAAATTCCAGTGCGATGTTTGTTCAAAATCATTTACTACGTCATACTATCTGTCACAACACAAGTTATTACATTCTGGCATTAAGAAATACCAGTGCGATATTTGTTCAAAATCATTTACTGAGTCAAGTAGTCTGTCAAAACACAAGTTAGTACATTCTGGCATTAAGAAGTACCACTGCGATGTTTGTTCAAAATCATTTACTCAGTCAAGCAATTTGTCACAACACAAGTTAATACATTCTGGCATTAAGAAATACCAGTGCGATATTTGTTCAGAATGTTTTACTAAGTCAAGTAGTCTGTCAAAACACAAGTTAGTACATTCTGGCATTAAATTCCAGTGCGATGTTTGTTCAAAGTCATTTACTACGTCATACTATTTGTCACAACACAAGTTAATACATGTTGGCATTAAGAAATTCCAGTGCGATGTTTGTTCAAAATCATTTACTACGACATATTATTTGTCACATCACAAGTTAATACATGTTGGCATAAAGAAATTCCAGTGCGATGTTTGTTCAAAATCATTTGCTACATCAAACTATCTGTCAAAACACAAGTTAATACATTCTGGCATTAAGAAGTACTAGTGTGATGTTTGTTCAGAATCATTGACTGTATCAGACAGTTTGTAAAAACACAAGTTAATACATTCTGGCATTAAGTACTAGTGCGAAGTTTGTTCAAAATCATTTACTACGTAACACTGTTTGTCACTACACAAGTTAATACATTCTGGCATTAAGAAGTACCAGTGAGTTGTTTCTATAAAAATATTAAATTTGGCATACCTTGTTATGTTATAAATAACATGCTGGCATAAAATAATAACAGTGATGTTTGTAACAAAATTTTCTATTTTTACATTTTGAGTGTAAATTAATCCATTATACTATTATGAACCATTACTGTGTGGTATGTAAGAATAGTTTATATTACCCAAGAAGTTTTAGCAATGTAATAAAACTGATCAATATAGTGTTTTTAAACAGAAACCCTTAAACATGCATAATTATACGAATAAATTAATATATGCTGTAATATTGCCACTGCAAATATGTAATATGTCTATAATATTTAGCACTACAAAACAGTAGTGAAATTTGTAACAAAATTTTACCTTACAAATTAAAATCATGAAATTATACATTGTAATGTAGTGTGACATTATTGATACACATTTATCCTCTAATTAAATTTATCACTGCATGAGTTACAGTGATATATGTGTGTTTAGTTGAAATAATTTGAAAGTCTTTGTTTCTTGCCATACATAGATTATACTTGTCACACAAGATTTTTGTCTGGCTGCTACAACCTTCACGATGACAGAGTCCTGTGGTCTTACATCTGCGTTAGTGCTTGGGAATCCACGTGGATGTCCCCCAAGTTAATGTAGCTTGGCATTTCACAACTTTTAAGTTGTATTTAAAGCTCATAGGTTATTTCATCTAGCATATCTTTGATTGCTGCATGCATACTGTTTCTTTACAATTCAACATTAGTTCAGTGCATTACTGACAGATGGCATTGTATCTCAAAACTGCTAATTTTCGATGCTTTACATGTCAATGTTTGTAACGGTTCCTTGTTGTGAACTACACATTTGGTATAGCGTTAGCATGTGGAGTGTTTGAATTTTTGAGTGATTTTTTTTTGTAATTTTATATTACAAAGTGACTGATAACTTCTTGACTGAAGATAAAATATTATGGTAATTTAATTTCAAATCGATCTGAATTGAATAATGTAGAAAATGAAGAGACATTTTGATCTGACAATACCGGTAAGCCTACATAATTTGAGGTTACTTCATCTCACTGTTTACTCCCTGTGTCCAAGATAATGAACTTTAGCAAGTGTTACGAATGCCAAGACATCAGAATAGTGCGGACACCCTGGTACGCTTTGCAGTTTGAGGCCGCCAAATCAGAGTCTGAGTGGACAAGTCATAAAGTGCACGCTAAAAGATCGCAGTGGCACAGAAGAGGAAGAAGAACAAGGAACGGAGACTCGACGGTCGGCACTGCAGAATAAAATAAGAAAGCACGGAAGACCAAAGTGTTATAGATGTGGGAAACTTTGACAGGTACAATGAGATTGTTGGGTTAGAATTCAGCAGCAGGTAAACAAACAGTAGTCAGTACAACGAGGCGTGTCCAACTGAAGGAATGAAGCCCCTTGACAATACGCAATTTCTGCACTTCAGAAAAACAGCGGGAGCTTGGTGGTTACTGGACCCGTTCAAGAAAGGCCAACCTCAATTACAGTTGATACAGGCGCAACAGTTTCCGATATGGTGAAAGATGTCAAGCCAGTCTGGTGCTCTTGCAGCTTGCGAACAGCTACTGGACGGTCTGTAAAAGTGTTTGGAAAAGTGGAGATACAACTACGCCTTGGTCGACTTGAGTTTAATCACCAAGTACTTGTTGCAAACATTGTGGATGAAGCAATTCTTTGTGTGGACGTTATGAATGCCGTCTTATAGTTGACTTCAAAAACAATGTCTTGAGAATCAGAGGAGAAGTAATGCTCTCCACAATGACTACATCAGAAAAATTGATGGACATGATAAACCAAGTGGTCGTAACTGTTCCGCTAAACTCTGAAAAGATCATTTTTAGAACTGAGGTAGACAGTAAAATTGAAAGTTAAGGGCGTATGTGCAGAAACCAATGTATGGATGGATGAGTCCACTTTGAAATTGTGAATGACGGGAGGGTAAAGGAGAATCAGCTGGTATGTAAGTGAAGGTGTTGCCAACTTTGCGTGTGATGTTTTAGTTACCCGTACATTGTTAGTTACTGTATGATGTACTATCTCAGTATTGCATTTGTTATTACTATTTCAATTTATTATTAATTATATAGTTGTTTTACAGTCACTCATTTTTATTAGTTATTTAATTTTTTAGTTAATTTCTATTGGTAGTTTTATTCTATAATTACGTATTATCATAATTATTTGTGTTATACAGTAATGAGATTTGACAAAATGGATACTTCTTCTTCAACTAGCAAAGACGGGAAAGTTATTCATAGTAAAGCACGGGAAGTAATAATACACAGAGTTTTGTTGTCCAGGATTAAAAAGATTCTTGCAATTAAATTCCAAGAACGCGTTCTTTTATGTAATTATAGACTGTAGAGATAGTCGAGTGTAAATAAGGAGTGGAAGTGTACAGTTAGCAAATTCCATTGCGATAAGAAAGGTCAGAAAGGCTGTAGTTTTTTATGTCTCAGCAGTACATAATGACGGAATCAAACAACACTCATATATGTTTATACAACATTCTGGAATGTAACAGCAACAAATTCCGATGCGTGTGAACAGTACATATCATTTGCTTGATTTGTATAGCAATACAATTACGATATTATTATTATTTGATTTACATCAGTAACTGTAAACATATACTGTAATTCTTTTTTTAAGCCAGCTGTGTGACTGTAGGCACACACACAGATAGAGGTTCGTGGTGACATATTTACAAACAAACCTTAACAGTTGCGAGTTTCTGTTACTATTAGAAACGATATTCATACGTTGGCAACAGTGTCGCTGATAACAACAATTCTCTTCTCACAGTGACTCCCTCCACATCCCCTTTCCCCTGTGACTGTAAGCGTTTCGCGTATTTCCATGCCCTTAACTTTCAATTTTGCTATACTAGGGGCAACCAGTGCTCTATATTCAAACCCCATGTAGGCAGCACAACGGGCATACTAATTGCCAGAAGTTTAGTAAGACCTGATGAAACTGGAAATGTACGTATTAGAGTGGCAAATATTTTTGATTAAGCTATCACTTTACAACGCAATACGCTCCAAGGCAAATTGACTCCTGTGGTCTGGGTAGCCAGAATGACAGAACAAAGATCCAGTGCTTCGGATACTTCCAAATTACCAGAGGGACTGCAGGAATTATTTAACAGATCTAGTAACAACCTCTCAAGTGGTGAGGTAAAAGAACTCAGACGGATTTTACATGAATTCAAATATTCCTTTGCAGTTCGGGAACAGTCATTGGGAAGAACCTCTCTTGTACAACATTGCATCAATACCAGGGACACAACACTGATACACCAACCTCCTCGAAGGCCTTCATTAGCTAAGCAAGAGGAAATATCTTGGTTAGTACAGGACATGCTGATAGAGGGAGTAATCGAACCTTCGTCAAGTGCTTGGTCTTCTCTGGTAGAGTTGGTAGTGAAGAAGGATGGTTGATTGCGTTTCTGTGTAGACTATCGAAGGCTGAATGCTAATACAAAGACTGCTACCCGTTACCTCGCGTTGACGATACACTCTACACGCTGTCCGGAGCACATTGGTTTTCCACATTGGACCTAAAGAGTGGATATTGGCAAGTGGGTCTTGAGCAAGAAGACAAAGAAAAGACCGCTTTCTCAACCCAAGTGGCTTATTCCAATTTAACATCATGCCATTTGGACTCTGTAATGCACTGGCAACATTCGATAGATTGATGGACCTGGTACTCTGAGGACTGACATGGAAAACTTGCCTTGTTTATTTAGACGATGTCATAGTCATCGGGAAAACTTTCAAAGACCATTTGGAAAACCTTGAGGTTCTGACTATAATTCACGGTCCCCAACTAAAGCTGAGCCCAAAGAAGTGGTCTCTATTCCAGAAGGAAGTACAATATCTGGGTTTTGGCAGCTGGTGTTAGCATGGATCCTAATAAAGTAGACACCATAAGAGACTGGCGAGTGCCGAAGAGTAAACACGAAGTTCAGAGTTTCCCTGGGGTTATGCTCACATTACAGACGTTTTGTGTAAGGCTTTGCAACTATTGCTAAACCACTACATGAGCTAACAGAAAATAAACGAAACGTCCAGTGTTCGAGAGAGTCTGATCAAGCATTTAGAACTTTAAAAATTGTATTATGTTCACAGCCAATTCTCACTTTTCCCGTTTCCGAAGGTAAGAACATAGACACAGACACAAGCAATACTGGTCTAGGAGCAGTTTTGTCTCAAGTGCAAAATGCTGAAGAACGAGTAATGCCATATTACAGCAAACACTTTCTAAACCAGAGAGAAATTATTGCGTTACAAGGAGAGAGTTGCTGGCAATTGTCCGAGCTTTGGAGCACTTCCATAAATACCTCTATGGAATGGAGTTTTCACAACGCACCGACCATGCCGTGCTTGCAGGGCTCTTGAGATTTAAAAATCCGGAAGGCCAGTTGGCAAGGTGGCTCGAACGTCTGCAAGCGTACAACTTCAAGGTATAACACCTGCAGGGGTGCCTGCATAGTAATGCGGGTGGCTTATCACGAAGACCATGCCTGGAAGACTGCCGACATTGCCACAGAAAGGAAGAACAAAATGCCAGCGAACATGTTCAAGCCATTACTGTAGATTTCCTGGCAGAAGGCTGGATGACACAAGATTGTTGACAAGAACAGATGACTGATGAAGACATTGGACCGATCTTGACAGCAAAAGAGGAAGATCGCCACCAGGATTGACAAGTTATCTGCCATGGTTCCGAAGGGCTACTGGGCACAATGGGAATCCCTTACCTTAGAGAACAGATTGCTGAAAAGGGCTTGGAAAAACTGCAGATGGACGAGACGTGGTAATGCAGTTGATAGTTGCCCGAAGTAGAGTGCAGTCTGTTTTGAAGGAGATGCATGATGGAATGTCTGGGGGCTATCTTGGCATTAAAAAAACCCTTGACAAAATACGGAAGCGATTCTATTGACTTCATCTTCGCCACGACAGAGGAATGGGTTCGGACATGTGAAATATGCGCTACAAGCAAGGGCCCACAAACTAGAAGCAGGGGAAAAATGAGACAGTATAACATTGGACGGCCTTTCAAGAGAATTACCATCATAGACATTGCTGGACCATTCCCAGTTACTGACGATGGAAACCAGTACATCATGTTTGTAGGCGACTACTTTACTAAGTGGGTGGAAGTTATGCAATTCCAAATCAGGAGGTTACCACTGTGGCAAAGCAGTTAGTTCACAACTTCTGTTGCCGTTATAGACCCCCTATGGAAATCCATACGGATCAAGGGAGAAATTTCAAATCAGCAGTTTTTAAAGAATTATGGCATCTACTCGGAACGAAAGACCGTGACAATGTCTCTGCATCCTCAGTCGGACGGGATGGTTGAGAGATTCAATAGGACACTTGAACAGCATCTTTCGAAGGTGGTTGATGAGAACCAAACAGACGGACCAACGTATACCACAATTCCTCATGGCGTATATAAGTCATCAATACATGACACAACCAGCATGACCCCAAGCAAAATTGGTGTTTGGGTGGGAGATTCGTCTTCCTGGGGACTTGAGGTTTGGATCACCTGAGACTCGGTCCCAAGAGTCACAGAACTATTCCTCACAATTAGAAAACCAACTGCGAGAAATGAATCGCTTGATAAGAGGACGGCTAAAGATTGGCAGTGATAAAACGAAAACTCGGTATGACATTCGCAGCAATAGTGTGGGTTTCCAAGAAGGAGATCAGGTCTGGTTGTTCAACCCAAAGCGCCGTCGTGGTCGCTCACCTAAGCTTCAGACTAACTGGGAAGGACAGGATTAGGTGAAGGACGCCTAGGATTCAACAAGAAGGACAGCAAAAGTTCAAAGTCATCCACCTGGATTGTCTGGCTAAGTATTACTTCATAGACGGTTTGCCGGTTCAGGATGAACAGGCTTAAGGAGGAGGCAGTGTTGACATTTGTGCCAGAAACTGCGCAAACTGTGTCAAGGCGGCAATGAATTATGCTCTAACGTTTTCCTTTATTGTTAATGCGCAGCATAGAATATTCTAGTATTTCAGCGGGGTGCAAATACAAGTACTCAACGACAATCAGTTTCAGTTTGAGTTGTGATATATCTCAGTGTGGTTCGGGTATTGTGGCAAAGTGTTAACATGTTTTATGTGTTGTGTGGGACGATTGTTGACAACAAATGTGTTGTATATTAGTAGACATTTTTATTGCGTGTGAACAATTTTTATTTTATTTGTTGTAAGAGACTGTCTTGTTGATTACAAACTGGTTAATTGTGATAACTAAAGCTGGTGATTAGTGACATAATTGGTGTCTTGTATTTTGTTTTCCAATGTACCATACGATGATCAGTACACCGTCGTAACAATATGTTTATTGAAGTGAGCCTCTCCAGAATGTAGCTGTAGCATACCATTGTGTGTGTCGCCTGCATTGATAGACCCCCCCACCAGTGTGTTGGTCACATATTATTATTCAGCAGACAAAACCTTACCTTTTAGTTCTTATTTGATAGAGTGAGTTATTTAGTCAGCTAATCAAAGAATTGTCTTTTCATATGGACAGATGTGTGTGATATATTGCGACAGTACAAATAACTGATGTACTGAGCATTGAATATAAAAATTTAAATTTACCTAATAAACTGTAAATAATTAATAATATATTAGAAATAAGTATGTTGGGGATCGCAAGCTTGGCTCAGATAAAAATATGAACAGGTATTTCGACCTGAATCGACGTGCACACACACACACAAATGCAACTGAAAGTGTGTACACCAGTATTTTGCTAGTGTGTGTGAATGCAGGTCTATGCAGGCGAGTTTGCCACCCCAAGATGAATAATTGCACAATTACTGTTTTTCTGTAATGATTCATAAACTATAATTAAGAATTAAAATCCAAAACCAAAATAAAATGTAATAAAATTTACTAAATACTGTGTACGAAAACCACGCGAAAGTGACACACCATACGAGTGTAATAGTGAAATAACTGTGTACAAATCGAAAGGGTTAAGTTGCAATGTCCAAAATTACAGTGAACATGTGTTGTAAAAATAGTTATAAGTATAAGAGTATACTTACAGGACTCTGCAATTTGCAGAAATATAAGAAATAGTGATTTTGACAAAGAGTGGGGGAACTGAATCTAGAGACAGTTTCTGACATGTCGATTTCGTACCACTGCAGGTGTCGACCAAGACATGGGTATAAATAGGACAAGCAAGCTACAGTGGTTCTCTTTCTTAAATCATCCACGGTGCAGCGGGAGCTTATGCCCGTCCGCACGGCGTATTTATTTTTTTGTAAATAATTTAAATTTTCCAGTTACATACAACTATGTAACGAAGTTATAAATACAATCATTTTTAAATAATAACAGCAGTACATAAGAAGAATTACATAAGAAGATCCATTGACGTCAGAAACAGCAAGAGGAGAGTTCCAGAGAGTGATTCGATGCTGGACAAGAGGAGAGTTCCAGACAGTGATACGACGCTGGACAAGAAGGAGTGATTCGACACTGGACAAGAGGAGAGTTCCAGATAGTGATACGACGCTGGACAAGAGGAGAGTTCCAGAGAGTGATTCGACGCTGGACAAGAAGGAGTGATTCGACGCTGGACAAGAGGAGAAGAGAGACAGCCGACGCTGGACAAGAGGAGAAGAGAGACAGCTGACGCTGGAGTGCGAGACGAGGACGACTACAGATTTATCAAAAGATCGAGTATGATTGACGACAATAAGGTGATAAACAATTTATTTATATCTTAATCGTACAATGAACTCAAAGACAATTAAAGACATTTCTATTTTATTTTAAAGTAAGAGCCAATGTTTCTTGTAAAGTAGAATTAAAAACATAGATGTTTTAGAAATACGATTAACGTAACAAGAGCTCAAATTAATATGAAATAAAATGAATACAAAGCATTTAAATGAAAACAATTAGTATTTGAGATAAAACAGTACTGAGAAACAAAAGATAAATTCAATAACTATTAATATTTTGAGTACATTACAATATATAAAAAGAGATTTAAATATTGATATTTTGAAACACATTAATTGACTGAGTAGTATGAAAATGAGATTTTTCTTTAATACAATAATTAGTAGAATAGAATATTTAGTCAGTAAGGATGTATATAGCGTAAGCCTTACGGCATAATAACAAATAATAACGAATGTTTTAAATCGAAGTCAGTGCCATGTGCACAAATTTTAATAATATCAAATAAATTTGAAATACGGTTACAAGTTATATAGAGTTCTTATTGCAGATACACCTGAAACCCAATTTAAATGTTATATTGTTACATAATTTGTCAATCTTGAACGTGAGACCGGTCACGCTAAATTTGTGTATATGTAATGTGTTTATGTATATGTATTGTTGCATATTTGGCTCCCAAAGAACGTGCGGCTATACAAATTAAAGTACATATAAAAATTCACACACATAAATACGTTGCATATATTTGGCGCTCCAAGATCGTGGGGCTCCGCAAACACAAATAGGAGTGTATTTGTATTTGAAATTAAATTTAGCAAAACTATAATAATGTTAAATATATAATGTCGCCCTGGACGTGGGGCACGACATGCCTAAATTTATGTACAAAAATTTGTTACATAAATTGTAGCCCATGAACGTATGGCCCGATCCCCATCATTTAACTATTAAAATTTTTATGTAGCTAAATGGTTGCTCTAAAATATAAAGAATGTGTTAAATAAAAAAAATGTATAATATGTAATTATTACTTATATTAAACAGTAACTGAATGTAATGTTAATTGTTGTGTAATCACACAGCTGGCGCCCACGAATAATATTATTTGTCTATGTAACATGTGTAACTGTAATGAGTATTAATAATAACTATTAATAAAAATAAAGAAATAAATAAATAAGTAGGGAACGGTTATCAATAATAATTGTTAAATAATAACTACGAAATAAATATTTTAATAATAATTCACCATGGCAATATCAGGAAGTTTAAGGATGGGAGAAGCACTTCAAGCTATGATACAAGCCGTATTTGGTGAAGTAGAGATCAAACAAACAGAAAAAGTAAAAGAAAATAATATTAGAACGCAAATAGAAGCGTTAACAGAATTTTTTACAAAACAGACCGAAAAATTAAGAGAAGAAAGGAAAGCAAAAGAAGAATTAGTAGAAAGAATTGACGATTCTAATACGCACATTGCGGCAGTAGAATATAAACAAACCATAAGAATTAAAAATAAGAGAGAAAATACGTGTGTAATTACTAGTGATAATTATAAAAAAGTAATTAACATTAAGGAGGAGAAGCAAATAAAGGTTAATAAAACATACCTTATTAATGGCGATATCCCTATTGTGAGACACACACACACTAGTAAGTCACATAAGATGACACACTTAAGGCACCACACTTATGGAGATAAATATCACTGTAGGCCTAACAATAAACGTAGTCAATTATCTATACGAAACACTACCCAAAATTGTGGTAAGTATGATGTTAGATATACGCACGATAATTATAGTAACAATTATTATAACTGCAAGTATGAGAACTACGGTGAGTATTATCATAAACATCGAATGAAAAAACCGTCGACAGCTGTTCAGGTAGGTGCACTAAGCCAAACTAATGAGAAAGAGAAGGAAAACATTGCCCTATGAACAGGTGACTTCTACGATAAAAACGGACATCGCAGTAATACAAAGGAATGCAGACATTGTTTACACTAGGGTGAGAAGCAGAAATTGTTATATGACGACTATGTTACAAAGAAACAATATACGTCCGGTAGACAACGGACAAAACAATTGTTATAATAAGAGGGGTGTCAGTTCAAACGACACACCGAACCGAACTCAATACTAATAACCGAACATAATAAATAATTATTTTTAAATGAAAAAAAATATTACTGTTAATTATTAATAATAATATAAGAGAGTATAATTAAGAAATGTTATTTATTAAGGATATGATAGCAAATAAAAAAAGAAATATTAGTGAAAAGAAATAAAGAATATTATTTGAAAGGGTTAATTAAGAAATGTATTATTGATGGTAAGGAATGATAGCGTAGAGAAATATTTAAGAAAGTAATGGTAAAAGATGTTATTGTTGTTATTAATATGAAGAAAGGGTTAGGAATGGAAAATAATTGCCATAATGGTTAGAACGGCTGATCAAGCGAACACTTAATGAAGATACAAGGACACAGAAGAAAGCGAGAGTGAAAAGTCAAAAGGCCAGAGACTACTTAGGATTAAGGACTTCGAGAAAAATATCGTTGTTTTCCAAGACAGTTCCTCTGTAACCGATCATGCAACACGCTACAAAGCTAAAAGAGTATTCTGTTACGGAAGTGTATTTCAGGAAAGTAATAGCGATCAGAAAGGTAATGTTAAAGAAATGTAATAAAAGGTAATGAATGTTAATGTATTGTATAAGTAATGTATTAGATAAAGTAATGTCATGTTAAGAAAAGAGTTAAGGAAGATTAGAAGCGAAGGTAAGAATGTATGAGTGTCAAACGGCGAAAGGGCCGAATTTACACACATATGTAGGAATGCAGAGTATACAGAAGGAGAATAAAGGAGAACTAATTGCAGTGGATTTTCTGGGACCACTACCATGATCAAGTCGAGGTGTGAAGCACGTATTGGTATGTATCGATGTGTTTTCCAAGGCAGTCCGACTGTACCCAATTATGCGACCCACAACCAAAGTTGTTCTAAAGATACTACTGCAGAAGTATATTCCGTTATATGGAAAAATGAAGAAGGTACTCAGTGATCAAGGTGTACAATTCCAAAGTGAAAAATGGGAGAGGACGTTAAAGGAAAATGGAATACAACCTGTACTCACATCCATAAGACATCCTCAAGGAAACCTTGCTGAGAGAGTTAACAAAGAATTAGGTAAATATTTACGAATATATTGCCATGATCAACACAATAAATGGGCAGAATATTTACGATTTCTTGAAAAAGCCATATACGAAAATTATAGTGAAGCAACAGGATACACTCCCATGGAATTAGAAGAAGATAAGAAGCCAAACAGATTTTGGACTAAGTATATAAACAAACCTAATAACCAAAATGTACCTGTACCAATAAGTGTGAAAATTGAATACGCAAAGCAACGGATAAGAGAAAGAGGTAACAAGAGAGTAGAGAGATTTAATCTAACTCACAAACTACAACAATTCAACGTGGGAGAAAGTATACTACTCAAAGCTAATCCAGTGGGAAAACGGAGTGATAATACGGCAAAGAAATTCTTCAGACTTTATAATGGACCGTATACGTTAAGACAGCGAGTAGGACAACACACTTTCATCATATATGATGAGATACAGAAGAAAGAAATAGGTAAATTCCACGCAACGTCATTTAGGAAGTTCTACACATGAAAACGACGAGGTCAATGAAACCGGTCAGATCAGCTGTTTGTTAAAGCCACCCTACTACAAGGTCACGAGCAGTGAGCGTACGAAGAGGGGAGGTAAGACATTTGTATACACTCCAATTAGGGGTGAAATGATGAATATTATTCTTTATTATTTGTTATGTTTTTTTTTTGCAAATGTAATAATAATAAATACAAAAAAATTATAATAAATAAATTTATTAAATTTTTTTTTTGTTACCAAGCAGAGGGATAATGCGACAGTACAAATAAGTGATGTACTAAGCATTGAATATAAAAATTTTAATTTATCTAATAAACTGTAAATAATTAATAATATATTAGAAATAAGCATGTCAGGGATTGCAAGCTTGGCTCAGACAAAAGTATGAACAGGTGTTTCGACCTGAATCGACATGCACACACACACAAAGGTAACTGAAAGTGTGTACACCAGTATTTTGCTAGTGTGTGTGAACGCAGGTCTATGCAGGCGAGTTTGCCACCCCAAGATGAATAATTGCACAATTACTGTTTTTCCGTAATGATTCATAAACTATAATTAAGAATTAAAATCCAAAACCACAATAAAATGTAATAAAATTTACTAAATACTGTGTACGAAAACCACGCGAAAGTGACACACCATACGAGTGTAATAGTGAAATAACTGTGTACAAATCGAAAGGGTTAAGTTGCAATGTCCAAAATTACAGTGAACATGTGTTGTAAAAATAGTTATAAGATAAGTATAAGAGTATACTTACAGGACTCTGCAATTCGCAGAAATATAAGAAATAGTGAATTTGACAAAGATTGGGGGAACTGAATCCAGAGACAGTTTCTGACATGTCGATTTCGTACCACTGCAGGTGTCGACCAAGACATGGGTATAAATAGGACACGCAAGCTACAGTGGTTCTCTTTCTTAAATCATCCACGGTGCAGCGGGAGCTTATGCCCGTCCGCACGGCGTATTTATTTTTTTGTAAATAATTTAAATTTTCCAGTTACATACAACTATGTAACGAAGTTATAAATACAATCATTTTTAAATAATAACAGCAGTACATAAGAAGAATTACATAAGAAGATCCATTGACGTCAGAAACAGCAAGAGGAGAGTTCCAGAGAGTGATTCGACGCTGGACAAGAGGAGAGTTCCAGACAGTGATACGACGCTGGACAAGAGGAGAGTTCCAGAGAGTGATACGACGCTGGACAAGAGAGAGTGATACGACGCTGGACAAGAGAGAGTGATACGACGCTGGACAAGAGGAGAGTTCCAGAGAGTGATTCGACGCTGGACAAGAGGAGAAGAGAGACAGCCGACACTGGACAAGAGGAGAAGAGAGACAACCGACGCTGGAGTGCGAGACGAGGACGACTACAGATGTATTAAAATGATCGAGTATGATTGACGACAATAAGGTGATAAACAGCTTATTTATATCTTAATCGTACAATGAACTCAAAGACAATTAAAGACATTCCTATTTTATTTTAAAGTAAGAGCCAATGTTTCTTGTAAAGTAGAATTAAAAACATAGATGTTTTAGAAATACGATTAACGTAACAAGAGCTCAAATTAATATGAAATAAAATGAATACAAAGCATTTAAATGAAAACAATTAGTATTTGAGATAAAACAGTACTGAGAAACAAAAGATAAATTCAATAACTATTAATATTTTGAGTACATTACAATATATAAAAAGAGATTTAAATATTGATATTTTGAAACACATTAATTGACTGAGTAGTATGAAAATGAGATTTTTCTTTAATACAATGATTAGTAGAATAGAATATTTAGTCAGTAAGGACGTAAGCCTTACGGCATAATAACAAATAATAACGAATGTTTTAAATCGAAGTCAGTGCCATGTGCACAAATTTTAATAATATCAAATAAATTTGAAATACGGTTACAAGTTATATAGAGTTCTTATTGCAGATACACCTGAAACCCAATTTAAATGTTATATTGTTACATAATTTGTCAATCTTGAACGTGAGACCGGTCACGCTAAATTTGTGTATATGTAATGTGTTTATGTATATGTATTGTTGCATATTTGGCTCCCAAAGAACGTGCGGCTATACAAATTAAAGTACATATAAAAATTCACACACATAAATACGTTGCAATATATATATATATAAGTGTGTGTGTGCAACCTGAAATAACCTGTACAATGTACAATAACCTGTCAGCAATAGAACAAGATATAAAGAACTAGTTTGAGTTCGGCAAACACAAGGGTGATGTTGATTAAGAAATACTAAGTATACATTTTTATATAATTGTATTGTTTTTTTTAAATTACAAAGAGTAGAAAGAAAAAATCTGTGAATTGTTTCGCTGGTGGGGCAAAGGGCGCTTGAAAAAAAAAAACAAGTTCTGAAGGGGGATAAAAGTTTGATAAATACTGATCTAATCCTCTCTTTACTATTTACTAGACCAGCAGTTCACAAACTTTTTCGGTCATGGAACCCTTCAGAAGACATTTTATTTCCGTGGAACCCTAACTCGTTAGGTTCTCCCAACGTTCTTCCTTCTTCCGTCTACTCCTATTGCCAGAGTGTATTGCATAACATAGCCGTAGTAGGGTTTGAAATAAAGAGAAAACATTTTATATATAACCAAAAATATTTATTTTGGGACAAAAAAGTATTGTATAGGTATAGGCTATATATAACCACAAACATTTATTTAGGTACAAGAAAATATTGGATATAACCACAAACATTTATTTTGGTACAAGAAAATATTAGATTTACACCTAATGTGATGAATGAAATTGTTTCATTTTTGTACTTAAAATAGTTTTGAAATTGGGCTTTATGTCCGACAGCTGAATACGTAAATCCAGGGCGGCATCCAACTTACTCCTAAATTTGTTTTTGGTGTAAGCATAAGCTGAAAAGCCTGACTCGCAACGATAGGTGGACGTGAAGGGGAACAGAGCACGGATAGCCTTTTCGGCTACTGACGGGTATACGTCTATGTCCTACCCAAAAGTCATTCAGTGGCACAGATTCAGATTTCGTTTTTAAAGCAGAGGTACATTGAATTTCAATAAGATCTTCATACTCTGGCACGGACAACATGTGAGGTTTATTTTGGTTGACAAGGTTTTGCACCCACTCGATGTCCCTGTTGGTGTCTGGGAAGTACTCCGATAGATTTCACGAGGTTCATTAAATGCTCACAAATGTTTTTGTGCACGTCAGCTTCGATTTCTAATTCGTTTTCACTCAGAAACTGGGCCAGGAGAGGAAAGCATGCGAAGTTTTTCTCATTTACACATTCGATCCAAAAGTCAAGTCTGGTTTTCAATGATGTTATTTTGTCTCTCACTGCGAACGTGGTTGTATCTTTCCACTGCAAAGATGTAGTAACTTCATTAAGTTTCCCGAATATGTCAGCGAGGTAATCACACCGCATGAGCCACTTCTCGTTGCGTAAAAATTCGGCGTATTTGCTAGGCGCGGAAAGGTCCTCCCCTATGAAGAAAACCTGAAGCTCATTACGCAGCTCAAAAAGCCTGGCCAGGACTTTGCCTCTTGAAAGCCATCTAACTTCTGTGTGAAGTAAAAGCGATTGATGTTGACTTCCCATTTCTTCACAAGCCTTTGCAAAAAGTCTTAACTGGAGTGGGCGAGACTTAACATAATTGACAATTTTTACAGCCTCATTAAGAACGTCCTTTAAGTCAGATGGAATGTTCTTCGCCACAAGGGCATGCCGATGCAAGATGCAATGACTACTGGTACAATTTGGCGCTACATTTTTTATTCTTGATATCGTCCTTTTCAATTTTCCCACCATCGCTGCAGCCCCATCGCTGCATACGTTAACACACGTATCCCAATCAAGATCGTGTTTACGCATGTAAAAATTGATGATTTTTAAACATTTCTTCCCCGGTTGCATTGGTCTCCAAAGGTGCGCATAGAAACAAATCGTCTTCCGTAGATTCTTCGAACGGATACCTCACGAAAACGAGCAATATCGCAAGTCCGGCAACATCTGTACTCTCGTCCAATTGCACTGAAAACGCTTTACAATTTTTCAGTCTCTGAGTTAATTCATCTTCCATATAGTCTGAGATTTTATGAATACGGTCGGACACAGTGTTGTTAGAACATTGGACTGCTGAAACTTTTTTCGCCGCCTCCTCTCCAAGCACACAACCGACTATTTCTTTCACACATGGTTTGATGAGATCCTCTGCAATTGTATGTGGTTTCCCAGCACGGGCAATTCTGTAACTTAAGAGAAACGATGCTTCAGTTGCATTTTCATTATTGGTCTTTGCATATTTCTGTAAGCAAGCCACAGCGGCATCTTGGACTTCCTTGTGGTTTTTAAAAAAACTAAGTCCTTTCCCTTTAGGTGCGGGTGGTTTGTTTCTAGGTGTCGTTTCAGCTTAGCGGGTGCCAAGGAACTGTTAAGGAGGATTTTGTTGCAAATGACGCATTGCCCATCCGGGTGTTCTGCACTTCCAATAGGAGTGAAACCTAAAGATGGATAAGATTCGTCGTATTTCCTTTTTTCAAAGATCTTAAACCTTCACTTTCGATCCTGTCACTAGTCGATATGTTCGCTTCTTGACCATTAGTACAAGGGTCATCTTTCATCCCAGTTGTGCCCTAAAATGAATAAAATAATAAAACAGAGCGGTCAGACTCCAGGCTGACTCAATTTGTGCACAGAAAAAACTACAGTAAACTCTCGAAATTATGGCACTCAATACAGCGGCATGCCCACATTTTGCATAATAATATTATTACAAACAAAAAATGAAATACTAGCCAAAAGACATTTGCAATTTTTTTTCGTAATCCAAATTGATAAATTTTGAATATAAATATTGTAAATACTGCCGTGCAAATGAAAAGAGACGTAAGCGCAGATTTTGAGCAAAATAAGTTTTTTATATCGTTTTGTTTCCCAGTGTGAGTGAGTGACGTATCTCAAGTGATTTTGTAATGTGTGATATTGTTAAAGTAATTTTATGGTACCAAAATTTTTAAAAGTCATTTGTTTCAATTTTTAATTTTATTATTTATTTTATATAGTGTAATTTTTATTAGAATTTGGTGACTAGAAATGGATGTCGCTGCTGGCCCGTCAAATACGTCCATTAGCAGACGTAAACGGGGTAAACCATTAAAAAGTGGTGAAAAATCAATAGTTCTAAACGTTTTCACTAAGCTTAGTGAAAAATATAAAACACTTCCTTTTAAAGAGCTAGATAAACTAACTGCTGAATTTACCGGAGTATCTGAAAGAAGTGTCCAAACGATACGGAGTGAAATTAAAAAAACAGGGAAACTCATTACTCCAGGGGAAAAAAGGAAACGCGAGATGAGTGTTTTAGGAAAGTGCGATGACTTTGTTAAAACTGCTATACGTCGTAAAGTCCATAACTTTTTTTTCCATAAAGAAGCTCCTACCCTAACTAAAGTTCTGTCAGCGGTAAATAGTGATCCCGATTTACCTAATATGGGCCATACCATTTTGCATAAACTTTTAAAATCTGTTGGTTTCGAATTCATTAAAAAAAATAAATTAACTATAATTTTTGATAGAGACGACATATTGATGTGGCGACGGAGTTATTTGAGATCGATTATAAAGTACAGGCATGACAATCGTCACATTTTTTATCTTGATGAAACGTGGGTTAATGAAGAACATACATACAACCATTATACCATTGATAAGTTCGTCTCGTGTGTTGTTCTGTTTGAGTTTGTTTTGTAGGATGGTGATTGTTTCAGAGATGGGGATGTTTGTGTACAGGGTTTTAATGTCAAAGGAGGCTAATGTGGCATTATGGGGGACGTGTATGTCTTTTATTTTTATTACTAGGTCTGTGTTGTTTTTTACTGCAATGTTGTTGTCTAGTTGTGTGTGTTGTCTGATAATTTTGTCTAGATATTCTGCTAGTTTGTGTGCAGGGGCATTACGGTAGTTGATAATGGGGCGGAACGGAATATCTTCTTTATGGATTTTTGACACACAAACAAAAGCGCTACATGAAACACATCCGACCATCAGCCCCTATCCTCCAAGCGCTTCCCAAAATCCATAAAGAAGATATTCCAATCCACCCCATTATCAACTACCATAATGCCCCTGCACACAAACTCGCAAAATGTCTAGACAAAATTATCAGACAACACCCACAACTAGACAACAACATTGCAATGCATTGCATTGTGTAAAAAACAACACAGACCTAATAATAAAAATAAAAGACATACACGTCCCCCATAATGCCACATTAGCCTCCTTTGAC
Organism: Magicicada septendecula; assembly: GCA_034769895.1. Taxonomy (NCBI): domain Eukaryota; kingdom Metazoa; phylum Arthropoda; class Insecta; order Hemiptera; family Cicadidae; genus Magicicada; species Magicicada septendecula. The sequence continues at coordinate 454,234,794 of CM068373.1, forward strand.
ATTAAAAACCTGTACACAAACATCCCCATCTCTGAAACAATCACATCCTACAAAACAGACTCAAACAGAACAACACACCAGACGAACTTATCAACGAAATAACAGAAACTCTGAACATTATCATAAAACAAAACTACTTTACTTATAACAATAAATACTACACACAGAATGATGGTCTACCCATGGGCTCCCCCATATCCAGCATTCTAGCAGAAGTCTTCCTCCAACACTTAGAAAAAACAAAAATACTTACAAACAATGACAGACACTCACATAAAATACTATATTGGCACAGATACGTTGATGACATTCTAATACTATACAGGGGAAACAAAAGACTATGTGAACAGTTACTAACACACATTAACAAAATACATAAAAACATAACCTTTACTGCCGAATACGAACACAACAATACCATAAACTTCTTAGACCTCTCCATCACAAAACTAGAACGCAGGCACAAATTCAGTATATACAGAAAACCAACTACAACTGACACACTAATACACAACTCCTCCAATCACCCAATACAACACAAACTAGCTCCCTTCAGAACCATGATACATAGACTTAACAACACCCTCTTAGATGAAAAAGACTACAAAGATGAACTAAACACGATAAAATATCTAGCAGAATCTAACGGATATGACAGAACAATAGTTAGTAAACTCCTACACAAACACAAAATAAACAACAGGCAAAGACAGAAAACAATAAATTCATAACACTAACATACATCAACAAACAAACTGAAAAAATAGCCCACAAATTCAAAAAAGCAGGATACAGAATCGCTTATAAAACTACTAACAAAACAGAACACACACTATCAAAACACACACACAAAGCACAAAACAAATTCGATCTACCCGGTGTTTACAAGCTAAATTGCTCAAATTGCAATAAATTCTACATAGGCTAGACAGGACGTAGCTTCAAACAGAGATACATTGAACACACAAAGGCACTCCACTCCACTACAGAATCCACCTTTGCAAACCACCTCAGTGAATCAAACCACACATATAAAAACATCGACAATAACGTGAACATTCTACACGTACACACAAAAGGCCGAAAACTAGACACTCTAGAACAACTGGAAATATACAAACACACGAAAACAAATAAAAACGACATCCTAAACGAACAGACACAATTCAAATCGCACACATTATTCGAACATAACTCACCCCACACACACAGCATCGATCTTTCGAAATTCGATTCCGTCGCCCACAACAGGACGGACAGCGCTACCAGCGGCAGCCTCTGAAGAAGCCTTTTAAAGGTGAAAACCGGTTCAGGGTGTAAGGTAAAACTTTACGTTTTTACTTATAAAAAACATTGTGTTCCGAGTCGGTAATATAATAGTGGTATTTAGTTAAGTAACGGACACGTCATGGACAACGAACTCCAAGACTTTACCCTTGTTACAACAAAAAATGTTTCTGGTAAACTGCCCTTTCCCTGTAACCGATCTTCACCAAAATCAATAGTCCTTGAGTCTTCCAGAATTCAGGTACACGTGTAAAAAATTATTTGATTCTGTTTGAATTTACGGCAGTTATTGTTCGTCAAGGAAATATTTCTCTTGTTACAACATAAAATGTTGCCGGTAAACTACCCTTTTTTCTTAATTGATCTTCACCAAAATCAATAAGTCTTGAGTCCTCTACAGTTCAGGGATGCATGCAAAACATTATTTGATTCTGTTTGAATGTGCGGCAGTTATAGTTTGTCATAGAAACAATTACTCTTGTTAAAACATTAAATGTGGCAGGTAAACTACCCCTTTCCCTTAACCGATCTTCACTAAAATCAATAAGCCTTCAGCTCTTTACAGTTCAGGGCTGTATGCGAAACATTATTTGATTCTGTTTGAAGTTGCAGCTGTTATCGTTTGCCATAGAAAACAAATTACCCTTGATAAAAAAAATGTTGCTGGTAAACTACCCCTTTCTCTTAACCGATCTTCACCAAAACAATAGGTCTTGAGTACTCTACAATGTAGGGCTGTATGCAAAACATTATTTGATTCTCTTTGAATATGCGGCAGTTATCATTGGTCATAAATATAAAATTACCCTTTTAAAACATAAAATGTTGCCAGTAAACTACCATTATCTCATAACCGATCTTCACCAAAATCAATAAGCCTTGAGTACTCTATAATTCAGGAAGGTGTGCAAATAAGTATTTGATTCTGTTTGAATTTACGGCAGTTATAGTTCGTCATAGAAAAAATTGCCCTTGTTAAAACATAAAATGTTGCAGGTAAACTACCCCTTTCCCTTAACCGATTCCCTTGATTTCTTCACCAAAAACAATAGGTATTGAGTACTCTACAATTCAGGGCTGTATGCAAAAAATTATTTGATTCTGTTTGAACTTACAGCTGTTATCGTTTGCCACAGAAAAAAAATCTACAGGCAGACAGACACACACCCAGACACTTTTCGAAAAATGACTTTTTTTCATGTTTTGAGGGTAGTACAATCAGAATCTGCAATTATCTTGAACATGATTTTTTATGCCATCACCATACTTCCATTTCCTTACGGAACATGGATGTAAAAAAATATACGCCAAGACGAGAATGTTCATTCGCCTTCGTTTCATGAATGGTCACATGAAAGCAGTGAAAGCAGCAGAAGCACAGAAGAGAAAATCACGCCAGTGGCACGCATCGTCCATAGTTAAACCCACACATTAATTAATATATTTCTACTTTTGTATTAATTAGGATAGTATTATAGGCATCATTGTTCTTTGCAGGAAGGCGGAACTTAGACAGCCGCTGTCTGGTTTGGACTTTGAACTGAGTAGAGATCTGATAAGTAACTGGCCAGTGGACTCTGGGTTCCATCTATAAACTAACGGGTTCAATGTATAATTAGCCCATAATTTTTAAACCGCATATATTCTGTAAAATTAAAATTTTAAATTAATTTTGAACAGAATATAGCTAGCCCCAAGCCTAGATAAAGCGTGAGGGGAAGTTGTGGTTGATAAAATACATGTGTGTGCGCACGCACACATGAGCGCTACCAAATAATGATATATTTTCATCAAATTATAAAGAATACTATGATAAAAAAGAGAAGTTACAAAGCCTATTGTACTGCAATTTGATTTCTAAAGTCTAACACGGACTTTAAAAAATTATAAAAAAAGGGTGTAGAAAATAGGAACTAAAAATAGTACAAAGAGCATTTAATGGTCTTTACTTTCAATTTTTTCAAACCGTGTCTATTGTATGCAGGTGAACGGAAACGTTCTAACAAATAAGTGTATAGTTTGATGAAACGAGTCACTTCTGTAATTAGTCTACTAAAATTTGCTTCATTAGTATTCGGGCTTTGTTTATATCGGTCTAGACTGATCTAATTACTAAATTTAATTTTTAGCAAGGTGTTTCGGTATTATTTTTTCGACTATCAATCGGTTTATTAAAAATTATGTAGGCCTATAGGAAATCCGTACTGCTTCTTCAGTTGCTATACGATTACCATTAAAAGAGTACACATTTAAATTATGCAAACATTCGCTTCATATAACATTATTACGTACTTCATTCAATAAAATAAGTTCCGTAACTAAAAATATAAATAACAAACAAGCTGTAGGTAATAAAAAGTAACATATTTGTATTGAGAGGTATTTACCGCGCAGCTCGTTACTCGATGGTGACGTCATTTCAACAGCCAATAGCAATTCGTTTCGGTTCGGGGCCAACTTTATAGTAGAGTAATCTTTACCTTGGACTATACCTTCTGTTTGTGTACACCTTGTTGTTATATGCAGTCATGCAGTGAGATGTAATAATTTTATACTGTAACGCAGAAGCAATTAGACGACTGTTTAGCTAGATCTGACTGTAGACATTGTTCGTTATTTATTCATATAATTACGTGTCAGATTATGCTGAATGACTTTTAGTTTCAATGTTGGAAGATATGTTGTTTGTATGTTAGTTTCGTATTATGTGATTTGTATGGCACTGAATGTGAATAATATGTTAATATGGTGAATAGCATAGTTTGTATTTATATTTTCATCAATTAATTATTGTTACCGTGCTTTCGAAAAGTTTATTACCTGCAGCGGTGTATTGAATAATTTATGTTAGTGAAACTAAATTATAGCAGCCGTAGAAAACTTACGAAGGCCTAAGGTAATTTACTTATTTAAAGACAACTGGACGTTAGATTAAGGTGGAAACAGCGAGTAGAAGAGACAGAAGAATCTCTTCTATTCGCTATGGTGGAAGTAACGATAATAGTCATTGATGGGTATGAAGCATAATTACGGATAATTTCATTTGTAATATAATGCACTCATCAAAAATTAATTTCAATTTGGATGTGGTTCTTCGTTGTGTGTTTGATGACATTATCCACTAGCTAGAAGAATTACTCGATTGTACGTTAAAATATCATCCGTTACAGTAAAAAGTTACCAAGGTTTCCTGTTAACTTTTTATTTCCGTTTTAATGTCTGAATTAATAATTCCAACTTTCACATCAGCATATGTAAATGTAAGAGTAAGACTTTTTTCAGGCCTACATATGCTGTAAACACAATACAATGTCTATAGACTAAGCTTGGAGGTTGGTAGCTCTAAAGGTACCACTAATTTAATGTATGTGGATTTAACCAGTATAAGAGTGCGTTATAAATGTACTGAAAGTAATGGCATAGTCAAATATTGTGATACAACGTACAGGACAATTTGAAGACAAATGTAATATTATTATAGCTTGCATAACCCACACCTGGGCAAACATAACCTCACCTTGCTTGCATAACTGACTACTACCATAAGGTGACTAATAACTATAAATATGAAATAATGAAACATACAGATATTCAACAGAATACGGAAAATTGCTGTTAGTGACATTTATGGAAAGTATCAGTAGATGAATATATTTTTAGGCATGTGAATAAGTAAATATGTGATGATTTCTCAAAACTATGCTTTTATGATGGCCTAATGTTTTCACAACGATTCAGTGCACATTAAAAAATGAATTGTAGTTACTCAGGTTAATGACAATTTGAAATGACAAATGAATTCATTACAGTTCTTACAAATGAAAACAAGAAAATTATGATGCTCACTATATTATTATTGAAACGATTTATTATATAAATTGTATTGAACTGAACTAAAGCAAATAAAACTTTTTGTGGACTTCCAAAACAAAATAAAACTTTCAGATTCTGAACACTTTTTGTTTAGAAATTATTGTTAGTATATGTTTTATGTATGTAATAAATATACATCCATTTTACTTCCATATTCCTTAAGGAAATGGAAGTATGGTGATGGCAAAAAAAATCGTGTTCGAGATTATTCCAGATTCTGATGTACTACACTCAAAACATGAAAAAAAGTCTTTTTCGAAAAGTGTCTGGGTGTGTGTCCGTCTGTCTGTGTCTGTAATTTTTTTTCTATGGCAAACGATAACAGCCGCAAATTCAAACAGAATCAAATTATTTTTTGCACACAACCCTGATTTGTAGAGTACTCATGACCTATTGTTTTTGGTGAAGATCGGTTGAGGGAAAGGGGTAGTTTACCTGCAACGGTTTTTTTTATCAAGGGTAATTTTTTTTTGGCAAACGATAACAGGCGCAAATTCAAACAGAATCAAATAATGTTTCGCATACAGCCCTGAATTATGGAGTTCTCAAGACCTATTGTTTTTGGTGAAGATCGGTTAAGGGAAAGGGGTAGTTTACCTGCAACGTTTTATGTTTTAACAAGGGTATTTTGTATGGCAAACGATAACAGCCGCAAATTCAAACAGAATCAAAAGATTATTTGCATACAGCCCTGATTTGTAGAGTTCTCAAGACGTGTTGTTTTTGGTGAAGATCGGGTAAGGGAAAGGGGTAGTTTACCTGCAACGTTTTATGTTTTAACAAGGGTAATTTTTTCTATGACGAACAATAACTGCCGCATATTCAAACAGAATCAAATAATTTTTTGCATACGTCCCTGAATTGTAGAGAACTCAAGGCGTTTTGATTTTGGTGAAGATCGTTTAAGGGGAAGGGGTAGTTTACCTGCAACCTTTTACGTTTTAACAACAGTTAAAGTACTTGAAAATTCATTTAAACTTTTTCAAACAATAGTAATTGTTAAAAATAAAATAATTTTGTTGCCAGGCAATAAAATTATAATTTTTTCATTTTAATGTAAATCATGTATGAGAGAAAATATATCGTTCGTGGCAGGCAAGCATATCTCAGTTATGTAATGTTTACGTTTCCATTTTGTTATTATGACTACCGCAATAAAAAGGCAGGGAACACACACACACACACACACACACACACACAAAATTCACGTTATTTCTGGCCTCATTCATGTTTATTTTCTTACATTTGCACGCTTTCTAAATGGAAAGTGCCAAAACCCATACCAACATAACGCGTGCAAGCCGAAAAAGTGTCCAGCGTGGATAGCGATTTGCTTCCTGTGGAACGCTGGGCAGTGTAACTGCATGTGTTTACAGAGGAACGATTCATAGACAGACTTTTCGTCTTTAGGGAATGAACCCTCTGCAAGATGCTGAGGGTCCATGAGTGACTTCGGAGCACTCCTTCTTTTCCGCGTGTTTGTTCTGTGAAACGTACACTGTAGATTCGCAGCTTTATTCTAAGCAATGCTCAATAGGAAATGTTGAAAATTTTTGTCCACGGTGTACCCTCATACACACTAAACCTGCTCTGATGTTTTAATTACGAACATCATAATATTAAAACTTTGGAAACTTGAGCACTACTTAATGGAGATCAATCATTAACTTATACAAGCCATTAATTTTATTCATATTTTTTATATATACGTGTACAACGTTATCGGCAACAAAGAAGTAGTTTTTGTTAAAATTCCTTCCCGGGATATTTGGCCGTAGTCCAATGTTTTCTACAAAACCAGACGTTTCGGCAATGCCATCGACTTCCATCATCAGTGAAAATCGAGTGCGATAACGTGAGGTGGTATACGTTAGTGACCACAGTACTGTGGTTAAGGCTGAAGCAGTAAGTAGAAAGAAGTAGTTTCTATGGTAATATTTCATTTCGAAAATGATTTTAAATATAAATCTTAGAATATGGAAGTCATGTATGGTTCTCCATACCTATGTTTTACTTAAGTCAGTGTGTTTAATGTAAAGGCAGTGCAGTTCAGCTTGAACAGTAACAGTAATGGAGCCATGTTATGTTGTGCATGAAATAGGTTTGTGGCGGAGGCGGCATAAAGTAGTTTTATAAGAAATTTATTTTCAAAACGGATTGTATATAATATTTCTGGTTTGGTCTACTGTATTTTATTAAGCCAATACATGACATTAGATATTATTAAATTACACAAAGTAAACTAGAAATATTACATAATTGTGTATGTTAACCAACTACTGAATATTATTATTTGGCCATGCGCAGCCATTTATTATAAACAAACAGTTCAACATAAACATAATATGATTGTAAGGTGGATATCCCTATTTTCACTATGTTAAATTCTGAAAATTGAGATGCGTTTTTCAAAGAAATAACAAAATATAATTTTGTTTTTAATCCTACAATATTTTCCATATAACATCAGTATTGACACTTGGGAATGCACAAGCAATTCAGATTTGGTGCTCTTTCACTTTGTCATTCATAGCTGATGTTAAGATGTCCTTCCCATACCAACAAATAAATGTTGCCAATTCGTATCAGCTTACACAAATGTCTCTTTTCAGTGATATAACACATCACGTTTTGGATATGTTAGCTGTTTTTGTATGTGGTTTGTTTTAGTAATGTGTTATTAGGCTGTCAGAAATTATATCAGTGACATGAATATCATTAATGTTACCCTTCATGTTACTGGAAAACTCTTCAAAGTGGTCTCAGCAGATCATGAATTCAACCACTCCCAGTTCTCCTTTTTATATGCAGTTTACATAGTTTGAAATATTGTTCCATTGCCCATTATGGTATTTCAAGTAATTAAAAATTATAATTTCTACACGATTTCTAATATTATTTGTCAAAGATTTTCTGTTTAAGACTAGATTAAATTTACTGCACCCTGAAAGCTATAAATAAGATGAAACGCGTCTTCAGACTTGATAAAGCAGAACAAATATTTCAACTCTTTAAATCTGTCAAACACTTCAAACTTCCATTATAAACAACAGTTTGCTAGTAGTATTGCAGTGCATTCCCACAGCTGTCAATTTGGAAGTTATGTGAAACAGAGTATACTGTATAACTTCTGCAAACATTTTGACTGAGGTTTCATAAAAACTTTAGCATTCAGTTGATAAGCAGTTGTTGTTTCCTTCTCAAAATAATTCTAAAATTATGTCAAAAGTCTTATAATTTCTGGTAAATAGGAATTTAAAAACAAAGTCTGTGTCAAAATAAGTAACATGGTATGACGAACTGATAAAAAAATTGTAGACACATGTTTGTATGGCTTCAAAGAAAGTTGTACCTTTATGGGGAAAACATTTTCCAGGAATCATCAGTATAGTTAGCGCTGTAGGTTGAATGCCCTTCTGTACGTTAGCTTATTCCAATTACATGTGCAGAAGTAATGTGACTTTTCCTCTACATAGGCGGTCTCGGTATCTCTTTCAACCAAGAACACTTTATTGTATTAAATGAAGTACCTTGCCCACACTAAGATATGGCATCCTCATTGGTTAAATTGAGGTCTGACAATCGGAAGACATTATTTATTAATAAATACTTGTGCATTTAATCTAAAAGTGTCCTTAATCAGTTGTTATTCTTGTGCTAACTTGTGGGTGATGTAGATTTAGTCTTCATTGACTGCCAACTTGTTTTCATTTGTTTCAGGTGTTAACAAGATCGATTTATCCATCATCTGACAAATGGAAGAGACCAAATTTGAGGACAAGGTATAAAGTTTAAAAATATATTTTTTGCTCTTGAATGTATGTATTAAATTGATACACGTGTTATATACACGTATCTTAAACACACATTCATTTCTTAAATTAATAATAGTTTATTTCGATAATAATAGTTCATATTGATTTGTAATTAATTGCTGTACAGAATATGATTTATACATTTATTCTTTTGTGTAGGGTTCGCATTGACAATATGCATTTTCCATAACCTCCAAACTTTCAAGCAATTCTCTTCCTCCCTCATCCGATTTAGACTTGTAGTCTGTTTGTTAGTTCCAAAGTAGCTTTAAAACTTTTTTTTTTGATCTGCCAGTCCTCTGTCTTTGTGTTGGCCAATTATGTCAACATACTCATACTATTCTATCATCACTCATTCTCTTGTGTTGTCCACTCTGGTAGTCCTGTCCTTTGCAAGTCTTCCTGGTATTCTCCTGAATTCCATACTTGTGACATCTCATTTCGCTGTTTTGACTTGCATTGTCTCACTCCCAGTTTCTGCAGAATACATCAGTATTAGCTGTATTATATGTCTTATGTTATACCTTGTGTATGTATTATTAGTATTATATGTCTAAAAGTCAATATTAGGCATCTAATTGATGTACATATTCAAACCTTTGTGTTTTGTCTCAAATGTTTGTTAGCCAGATAGTAAGAGCCAGGCACACAACTGACTATTCTATGAGTGATTATGACTTGCATTTGAATTTTTTATCTGACCATCCGCTGCTGTGCCAAGTGGGGGGAGTCCAAAATTCACCATTTATTGCCCACTTTTAATGTTGTAACCGTTAGCTATACAATTGCTTCCTTCAGATTTTATGTACACGACCTACCCGTTCATGGGGAGTGAGGTTAACCCTTCTTACTAAGCCACTGCTCTCAAGATTAGTTTTAAACAAGTCAGTCAAGGACACGGTATGCATGCTGCTTTAACTGTATAATTAACAAACTATTAATGTAGAAAGTGTGTTAATAAGTTTAACACTATAGTAGACAGTAGATAATTAATTACATTTGACTTAATTAAATTGTTATCTTACTTTAACATCATTAAAATTCATATTACCTCATCATAACTAATAATCTTTAATGCAACAATATATGATGGAAATCCGTTTGAAACATGGCTTTTTGTAGATAAGATCATTTATCCTTTCATATACCTTACAGGCATATACTAGGGCAATTTAAAAAGTTCATGGCCTAATAATAAAAAGACTTACCGGTATTTTTTCGTTTTGGAATCACTTTTCATATTTCATCATAGTCTCCATGTAGTTGAACACATTTGGTTTAGTGATGCTCCAGTGCTTTTATCCCATTCAGAAGTTTGATTGTTCTAGGTCCTCTGATAACCGTTTACTGCCGCTTTCAGTCATCTCTAGAAAATCATGCCCTCCTCAGGGAATTTCTGAGTTTTGGGAATAATTAAAATTAAATAGAGCTAAATCAGGCGAGTGAGTGTGATGTTGCAACAGATTGTATTTCAGCTCAGCGATTTTTGCCTTAAAAACAATGCTTGTCTGAGGTCTTCCATTATCCTACTACAAAATTATCTGTTTATATACTGTACCTGGCCCTTTTTGTACAAGTATTTTCATTTATTTGGTCTAAAAGGTTAGAATATCACTCTTTATTTTTTGGCACATCCATGATAATCTCTTAACAACATTATCTTAGCCACTCAGAAAATCAAGTCATACCTTTCCAACAGACAAAATTGACTTTCCTTTTTTTTTGTTTACATGACTGTAATTAACAATACTGCAGAGCAACATGTTGCTTTACAGCTGTTCATGAGGCAAATGTGGTGTCACCTGATAATGTGTCTGACATGTTTCTCAGACTCTTCGTATCTTCTTCTTATTTGACTCTTCCTGTACCACCTTCTTTATCAGTGAGAGGTTACAGCGTCCCACAACTGAACAGTCAACTTGGTACTCTAGTCTCTACCTTCCTCTGCAGTACTTCCCACTCACTGGGCACCCATCAGCAAAATCATTACTGGGTCTCAACCAATAGTGACCCACCACACTGTCTCATCTTCACAAACCTCTCCATTCACCCATTGTTTCCAGAACCTGTTCATTTTTGTTTTCTAATTACTTTGTGCATCCAGTATATTTTTAATATTCTTCTACAGCAGCAGTTTTCAATTGCTGTGGTTGTGTCTTTCACTTTTCCCTATTGCGTAGGTTTCACAAGCAGCTTCTATAATAGCATGCTGCAAACATATAATTTGAGGAATTTCTTCTTAATTTAGAATCCAGTATTTGACAGTAGCAAATTAGTTTCTCCATTTGGCCTATGCTCTGACACTGATTCCTCTCAGTTATCTTTACCATTTTTAATATTTACCTATGTTTGTTCCTGATTCTCCTCTTCCCCCTAATAATTTTTTTATAATATTCAATAGTGTTCTCAATTTACCTGGTTTTCTGTGAGTAGAAACCATACCATCAGTAACTCTTAACTCTTATACTCTCTATGAAATGTTATTATGGTCTTGAATATCTTTATGGTTTCCTTTACAGCCTCTTATAAAGCATTATCGTATAATGGTAATGAATTTGTATAAAAGTAAATTTTAATTCCTTGTTATGTGTAGGATGCTTTAACAATCAGTATAAAGAAAGAAGTAGATCCAGAAGAGGCTGAGACTGAACAGGTAATGTGCATAACCATTATTTAGCCCATAGCTAAAGTGTTAGGTTGTTCCGTGCCATGTACCACTAGAGATTTGGATCACATTCGTTTATAGATATGTAATTAAAAATCAACAGACTACACAAACTGTATCATACTATTGTATACATATAAACTACGTGAGATTAAGTAAGTAAAATTGCACACTTGTGCTAGCTCGCACGTGCACACACACCATGTAGATACAGAGTATGGATATTTATTGCAAAAATTGATAGGTTATTGTATATATTTCATATTTAGTATTTATCACCTCTTTATATAGTACTCTGTAAATCACTGAGAAGACAAAGTAAATTTTATAATTGTTCAATTTGCAGGATGTATTCCCAGTTATAAATTATGTCCTAAAAGGAGAACTGCATGTTAAAGAAGAAATCATCAAAGAAGAGAATGAACATTTTGTTGATCAGGTATTATACATAGTTATAAATTTGTTTATAGTAACAAGCATTTATTGTTATAATGAACAGCATTGTTGTTATTTGTAAACTTATTGGTTAAAACTGTTGGAGACCGTTTGGTGTCTCATGGAAGTCATTTTTATATGCACTTTCAGTCCATACGATTTAGCCATAACATGTACTAGTACCACATGGCAGGAAATTTGAATTTTATGACGTCAGGGGTGTGAGTACGACATGACTATGGTGGGGGTAGAATGTAACTGAAGTAGGGATATTACGTGGGCATGGTGGGAGTACCATGTGACAGGCACCATGTGGGGGTACCACAGCACTGGTGCGAAGTGTAGTGATTGGTCGGCCATGTTTAATATATGTCACGTCATCATATAGCAGAATCAGTTGTGATTGGTGTGTTTGAATGGCGGTAGTCGGTGTGGCCAACATGTGATAAGGGAGAAGAAAATTCCCTCTAGAAGGGAAATAGGTTAAAGAAGGATGTGTGAGGGAAAATTTAGCATTGGCACTACCACCAGTGTGTCTGCGTCATGGCATGAACGGATTTATGTTCTCTTAACAAGTGTATCCATCATGTCCATGGCCATCTTGTTCTCTGCTTGCCTTGATTTAATAGGGCGATGTCGTGTGAGGCATATAATTGTGTAACTTAATGTATACGTGTGTATGAAAGAAAATAAAGTGGCGAGTTCCTGGTTTCTTCTTCTTGTCTTGTTTTTTCTACGTTCATAAATAAGGTTAACGTTCATGCATGCGTGTGTGTGTGTGTGTGTGTGTGTGTGTGTGTGTGTGTGTGTGTGTGTGTGTGTGTGTGTGTGTGTGTGTGTGTGTGTGTGTGTGTGTGTGTGTGTGTTAAGTAAAACACTGTGTCTTGACGGCTCTTCTTGTCTTAGTTGTCGCAGGTTTTTTTCAGTGTTCAAAAGTAAAGTTAACCTTCACACAAATGATTAATGAGTGTTGAGGAAAAAGAAATGTGTATATGGTGTGTTGGCTGCCTGTGTAAGAGATAAAATGTGTATGGGTCGGGTAGCCTTTGCGTAAAAGCATCTTGATGTATATGTGTGCACATAGATTTTGTGTATTGTTCTAACCTAATGAAAACAATAATTCTCTCTCACACACACACTCACAGTGCGAAACAGTATGTGTGAAATAAAACACGACATCAATCATGTGTATAAGTATAATTACACCATCAAAAATGGTACAATAAATATACACATTTATGCATTACATAATGCAATAACACACACACACACATGCATAAAGTATCTATAGAATTGTCAGATGGTTTTAACATCAGCAGTGAATCTATAACAGACGTCAATGTACGGAATTAGAGAGTTACAAATGAAACCGCTGTAGAATGAATAAATAGAAAATCACTAGGTCTTACCTTATAGAAAAACAAATCTAAAACTTCATATTCACACGATATTGAACGATGTAGTAAGTGTGGAACCGAGCTAAGAAATACTGTCCGCACTGCTCCATTTCTCAAATACAAATGACCATATAGCAGATCACTTCCTCCTTCACTGCACCGTAACAAGTGCACAACAAGTTAGGTAAGTTCCAAACAATCTGCGGAAAAATCAACGTATTTTTAGAAACAAGGTAGATCGAGATGCAAAATTAAAGTTTTACAAAGTTATGGGAGTCCCTGTACTATGTAAAGGAACACACACTATGGGTGTGAATTATGGGCAACAACGAAAAGACAAGACAGTAAAATACGGACCTCGGAAATGGCATTCTCAAGAGGAGTTTAAAAGTGTTCTAAACTTGACCTTATAAGAAATATGGCCATAAGAGAAGAGTTAAAAGTTTTTAACTTGAATGAAAAATTAAAAGATTACAAACAACAGTGGAAAAAACACTTAGAAAGAATGACAGATTCCAGACTGACCAAACAAGTCTGGAAATTCAAACCTATAGGACACAGGTGTATGGGTAGACCCAGAAAGAGATGGCTGGAGGAGCATTTTTAAGATGGAAAAGGCAGCACCTTACCTATGCCATGTTGTGAAGATGATGATGGTGTATCAAGAATGTCAGTAAATCAGTGCTTTTACTATGCTAACAGTTTAACTCATATTGTAACATGTCCCTGGTACGGATTGTTTCCAAGTTAAGGCAAGTTGAGGCTATGCAGAACCTTGTTGTGACTGGCTTTGAATGTTTTTTTTTTTATCGAGTTTACAGCATGTGTGCATACTGTCATGCTTGCTTTAAGGTCCAAATGTACCTTATACATTTATAAATTCCTTATAAATGTATAAGGTACCATATAAATATACCATCACGCTTGCTATAACAGCCAAATGTTCACATATCTTTGTTAATGAACATCCTTTGGTCTAATATTACGTCCTTCACTCTCGTTGAATATAAATTTACATTAAATAAGTTGACTCCATAATTCTGCAACTGCCCTAAAGGAGTCCCGTTACAGCAAGTAGATTCACAGTTGTTAACTCCATACTTCTTCATAGCACTGTTCAGACTCGGACATCTGACCAAAATTTCTCTACTGTACCTAGAGAAATTTATTGAATATTTTTAATTTCTTTACCTCAAGATGTATTTTCCTGTATTTGGAACATGTTTCGGGAATCCTATTGTTCCCATCCTCAGCCTTGTTATGCTTTCCTATTGGTTTTTGGTATTGTATACTGGTATTATTGTGTGTGATTGTTGTGTATCAAGTAAGGCCTTGATAATTCGGAACTTGATAGTCCGGAATCCTCGATAGTCCGGCACTTTTTATCAACAGCAACCGATTTGAAAATATCGCAATGTTTGACTAAATTGCTGACGCTAATTCAGGTGGCGTTTGTGGTCTCTCAGATGTTTCAGTAGGATGACGTAATTTGGCATATTCAGGCACACTGGAATGCATTTTTAACGTCTCTGCGCTCGTGTATCGCATTTATTGGCGCGATCGTGTTTCTTTGAAAATGCTCAGTTGTCCTTGACACAATTGACAATCTCGGCAGAGTTTGTGAGTTGACTACTGTACAGGTCATTGGCACCATTTCGTATTGGTTAGTCGTAAGTGTGTGCTTCTTGTGTTTACACAGTGCGTGCTGTACCGTATTTGAGTTACAGTATTAGTGAACTCCGCTACAGTTACTTACAACTTTGTCAAATTTTGTTGTAGGAACTTGTTTTTGTAGGAAGAACTTGATAATGGTTGCAAAACCGAAAGACTTCGTTCGAGGAAAAAGTGTATATAGCAGGGAAGCAACAAAATTTGACAAAGTTGTGATGACGACTGCTAACATAGAGAAAATAATTGATACAGTTATGTTCTGATTTGTTCAGTGGAGTTCAGTTTTAAGTTGTTGCTTCACAGTTTTGATCACAATGTTTTCTGAACACAAAAACCAGAATCCAGTGCTTCTAATAGAAGAAAACGTGTGACTTTGACAATCTAACAAAAACTTGACATTATAAATAGTTTAAACAGTATTTTATACGGTTTAAGTCACTTTATATAGTAATGATTTACCTTATTGAAACCGTCCAGTGACTTCAAATTGTAAATTTATTACGCGTTTCGAGTCATATGACCCTTCATCAGATATTATCACTCACAAGGAGATCATCAAACATTAAAATTCACAAAAACACAAAACACACATGTACAATAATAAAACCTATACAAGCGTCCGACACAGTGCACTGCGTGTGGCCCACTGGACTCTGAGCAAACGCGTATCACGCTGTGTGTTATCTCATAATCGATTGTAGCGCGGTGTCATACAGCGGGTTTGATTTGAAATTTAATTTATCGTTAAGTATGCCATCATGAGTAACTGGGTTATTATGTCCACTATAAATTTCAAATTCTTCCCATGCATCCATATAACGACCCTTACTACAATAATGTAAGGGTATTAAATTCGTATTAAAATTCGTGTACGAATGGTTGCAAGTAATTAAATGTCTTGTGAAATTAGATTTTATATTATCTATAGAAACACCTTTATTGATGAAATTATGTGGAGTGTGTTACCGAAACCTTTTAATAAAAGGTCTCCCCATTTGACCAATATAGAAACATTCACAATCATTACAAATCAATTTATATACACCTGTCCTTGACTCTAGTTGTGTGTGAACAGCCTGGCGAACTGAATTCCAAAGGCTATTAATGGTTTTAAAAATGGTGGTGAAACCAAGCCTATTAAAAACAGATGTTAGAATTTTGGGCATTATCTCCGTGCATGTGGTTGAGATGTACTTATTTTTGGTTTTTATATTATTTATTTGTTTTGATTTCTTAGCCTTGTGTTTCCTAAGAATGTTATCCACCATCCGGCAATCATAACCATTAGCAGCAGCAATATGTTTAATTGTATTTAATTCATCATTAAAATTGTTAGCGTCAAGGGGGACACTCAAAAGCCTGTGTACGAAACTGTTATATGCTGCTAATTTTTGCGAATATGGGTGGTGGGAATCTGCATGTATAGTAACATCAGTGGTGGTAGGCTTTCTATATATTCCAAATTTCAGGTTGTTATGCTGTTTAGTTATGGTTAAATCCAAAAAATTTAGTTCATTATTTACTTCGGTTTCCATGGTGAACAGGATATTGTCATTTACAGCATTCAGGGTGTTTTTCAAAGTGCTTAGCTGGCGTGCAGTACTATTGAAAATCAAAAATGTGTCGTCCACATAACGACAATAAAAAATAATGTTATTGGTGAACTTGTGGTTATTAAGAAAGTATTTGTTCTCATAAGAGTTCAAATAAATGTCGGCCAACAAGCCGGACAATGGTGAACCCATAGCAAGTCCGTCTCTTTGAATATAATAACGTCCATTAAAAGTAAAATAATTTTGTTGCAAGATAACTCTCAGTACGCAGATTAATTCGTTTATTGATTGTGCATCTAATTTATTGGATTTGATTAAGTTATTATATAAGATGTCCAAGGTCGGATTTACGGGAATATTAGTATAAAGGTTGACAATGTCGAAAGATGCGTATGTGGGTTGCAATTGTATATTTCTAACTTTGTTTATAAAATCCATGCTATTAATTATGCTACGATTATTTTGTAGTTGAATATTATCATTTATTAAAGCAACCAATTTCTTAGCCGCCTTAAAACCCGGTGCCGTGGTATAATTAATCAGAGGCCTAATTGGGACATTGTCCTTGTGGATTTTAGGTAGGCCAGTAAGTTTCGGTGCATGGGCATTTATAGGTTTTAAATAGCGTCGCGTATGGTCATCAAACAACTTGGTACAGTTATTAATTGTGTTATTTAAAATTTTTGTAAATGAATCAGTGGGGTCAGTGTTCAGCATGATAATGTTGTTATTGGAAATAAACTCGTCGACTTTACGTGTGTATACATCGTTATCTATGACCGCTAATGTATGTCGCTTATCAGCTCTCGTTATAAGTGCGTTATTATGTATTAGTTTTGCTTTTATTTTCTTAAGAGTTTTGATCTCAGTTCGAGCTCTTAACTGTTGCTGCGTATTCTGAGTATTTGAATTATGAACGTAATACATTCATTTGACGATTTTAATGATGAATTAAATACAATTAAACATATTGCTGCTGCTAATGGTTATGATTGCCGGATGGTGGATAACATTCTTAGGAAACACAAGGCTAAGAAATCAAAACAAATAAATAATATAAAAACCAAAAATAAGTACATCTCAACCACATACACGGAGATAATGCCCAAAATTCTAACGTCTGTTTTTAATAGGCTTGGTTTCACCACCATTTTTAAAACCATTAATAGCCTTTGGAATTTGGTTCGCCAGGCTGTTCACTCACAACTAGAGTCAAGGACGGGTGTATATAAATTGATTTGTAATGATTGTGAATGTTTCTATATTGGTCAAATTGGGAGACCTTTTATTAAAACGTTTCGGTAACACACTCCACATAATTTCATCAATAAAGGTGTTTCTATAGATAATATAAAATCTAATTTCACAAGACATTTAATTACTTGCAACCATTCGTACACGAATTTTAATACGAATTTATTATCCTTACATTATTGTAGTAAGGGTCATTATATGAATGCATGGGAAGAATTTGAAATTTATAGTGGACATAATAACCCAGTTACTCATGATGGCATACTTAACGATAAATTAAATTTCAAATCAAACCCGCTGTATGACACCCCGCTACAATCGATTATGAGATAACACACGGCGTGATACGCGTTTGCTCAGAGTCCAGTGGGCCACACGCAGTGCACTGTGTCGGATGCTTGTATAGGTTTTATTATTGTACATATGTGTGTTTTGTGTTTTTGTGAATTTTAATGTTTGATGATCTTGTGAGTGATAATATCTGATGAAGGGTCATATGACTCGAAACGCGTCATAAATTTACAATTTGAAGTCACTGGGCGGCTTCAATAAGGTAAATCATTATTATAAATAGGTTAGAAAAGGGAGAAAACAGGAATGTAATTATGGAAAAATTTAATATTGGATCCTCAACCTTATATGATGTAAAAAAAACAAGTAAGAAAAACTTCAAAAATTTTTGGCTCAAGCAGATACAAAAAAAAGCTACTGACAATTGTCAAACATTAAAAAAGCCTAAGCTTGACCAGTTGGATAATGCATTGTACACCTGGTTCTCAGCAAAACGTTCTGAAGAAAAACCTATAACAGGTCCAATGGTAATTGAAAAAACCAAACAGTTTTAGCAGCGATTTGAACGTAAAAGAAGGAGACTGTAAATTTTCACGAGGTTGGTTGCACAACTTTAAAACTCGTCATGGGATATGCAAATTAGATTTTTCAGGGGAGTCTAAATCTGCTGATGAGGCTGCAGCAAATGAATTTAAAGTTACGTTTGAATGGACGCTCAGCTCTTTAAAAATTTGTTTTTTGAACAGTTTGTTCTTGGAGTTAAACAAAACTTCAAAAAACTTGGTTTGCCTGAAAACACACAGGCTGTTCTGTTAGTAGATAATTGTAGAGCCCATCCTCCTGCTAGTGAGTTAAAGTAAGCAAATATAACAGTGAAATACCTCCCTCCAAACGTTACCCCTTTGATTCAGCCTAAGGATCAAGGAGTAATTCAAAATTTAAGTGCTAATAGAGGGTTTCATTTATTCAAGGACTCATAAACTCAGACTGTAGTGTAAAACACTTTCAATCAACTTTTAACATGAAAGATGCTATTTTTGCAGCTGCTGTTGTTTGGCAAGAAGTAAAATACGATATGTTAATAAAAGCATGGAGAAAGTTATGGCCAGCTGTGATGAACAATCCCCTTAGTGAACATAATGAACTAGATGACCTAGATGATCCTGAAAGTCAGTTGCTGGAGACTGTTAAAAATCCTGCAGAAGGCTGTTCATCATTGTCAAAAATGTCTGATGAAGAAGTGTTTGACTGGCTAGATGTTGATAGGGACGAACGTACTGTGGAGGAGATAAATGATGAAACGATCATTCAAAGTATGTTAAATCCTCAAACAGTTCAAGAAGTGGAAAGTGATGAGGAAGATGAGGGTAGTGGATCAAATAACGTTACTTGGCGCAAGGCAACCGATGTAATACACACTTTTATAAAATTTGTGGAGGCAAATAAACATTACAACATGGCTGAAGTTATGAATCTTCATATAATCCACAATGACTTTTTAAAAACAAAAGAACTAACAACAAAAGACAAGTTGATATAAGATCATTTTTTTAACAAACCTCAAGTACGACAACCAACGTGGCATCGACCTCCATGGACAATCACTAACACTCACCCTAACATGGACGAATTATTGATTTTGATTTAAATGTTTAATTTTTAAGAAAAAGGTTACTGTTGTAATTGAACATGGTCCTATGTAATTTAAATAATAAATTTACCTATGTAACTGCACAATAACAGGTGTACTGTACCGTTGTCCCTTGTTTTATCATATTTAATCTAAACACCTTGATAGTCTGGAAAATTTGATAATCCGGCACACTCTCGGTCCGACCATGCCGGATTATCAAGGTCCTACTGTATTAACTTTTTGAGTGTTTTCGATATTGAGTACTTCGAAAATTGTGTCATGTTTTGTATTGATTTGTGTATTAGTTTGTTTAGTTTTGTGTTTGTATGTTTATGAATAGGCTATAACATCGTGAGGTAAAGAAATTATAAATTATATATGCATCAAGAAACGTAGCAAAAAGTGTTTGAAATATGTGTGTGTGTGTGTGTGTGTGTGTGTGCGCGTGAACGTGCGATCAATTTGAACAGTTGCAGTAAATGTTTACAGTTTGTTAAAACAGCCGTATTTCATTGGGAAAATTAATAATTTATTTTTTATTTTAGGGTAGATATTTTATTTATACAGTAGACTCTCGACTACCCAGCCTATTTTTGACCTACGTGCCGTGTGCAAAACACAAGTTGCGACATGGAAAGCGTGAATTCCCCCCTCCTGCTCTTCAATTTAGATGTCATAAGGTGGTTGGCCGAAACATGGGAAGAGATTCCAAACATATCACTTGGAAGGTCTTGGAAAATTCTTTTGAACCATGAAGGTGGACATTTCAACCTTGAACCCGTGTGTGAAACTGAAGTGGAAGATGAAAACGATAAACTTGTTTTGTTGCTAGAAAAAGTACTGGGGTGTGACGATGTCAATGCAGAGGACATTAGTGAGAAAGGATGGCAAACGACGAAGTTGATGAAATAACAGATAAAGATAGTGTGGAAATTTTGACACTGGAAGATGAAAAAGAAGAAGAGGAGGAGGAGGCATCTTTAGATGACAGGAAAAATCTCATCCCACATTCAGAAGTGTTCAAGACGATTGAGGCAGTGCTGGAGTACATTAGTCGCAGGAGGAAGCGACGCCAGTTGATAACATCTGGTCGCGTAAGTGGAGGGGCATTGCGTCGCGGAAGAGGGCTAAATTGGATAAGCAGTCATCTATCAAGGGATTTTTCAATTAAGAATTAAGCCTACGTTTTACGTTAATGTTTTGTTTATTTTAAAATTGTATGTATTCATACTGTACAGTGTACATCATTTTATGTTTCCTGCAATTAAGTTAGGCATTATAAAATTTATCTTAAAATGTGTATACAATATTTTTATTCTTGGACTTCCTTTTTCTGTAATAAATTTTTAAACGTACAGTACAGTACATAACAAACATTTATAAAGTACTGGACTATACTAAGACGTCAGAAAATATGAATAAGAGTGGGTTTTGGTATAAAAAGTGTGATTTTAATGGTATGGGTGGGACAGGAAGTGAGTAATTATAGAACTCTGGCCTATCAAGCTTTTTTGTTATCCGGCCTGCCCTTCCAGCACATTAGACCGGATAGTCGGGAGTCTACTGTATTTATATTTATTTTGTTACAGCATTTGGAAGACATCACTACAATTATAAAGGACGAAATTCTTTTAGAAGAAGTGGAAAAAGAAATGAATACACAAGAGGTAAAGTTTTTTTTTTTTTTAATATACAATCAGCCTTCCATTGAAGGCGGTCACTTTATTAACAAAATATTTTTGAAGTTGAACATTTATAGTTGAAAATTATATTCAGTCGTAGCCTTTCCGGTGCTCTGTGTGTGTATACACACGAATTTTTATGTCAATATGATGATGCTCTGGATGTGGTAAGTCGCACGTCGTTTTAAATTGGTAAAGTGCTGAGAATGGTTTAGTACGCTTATAGCTGTGATACACGGAACAAGCATTGTGCGTACAAGATCAACGAAGTGTCTTTAGTTATGAGTCAGCTGTTGAAACAAAGACAGTTCATTCAGTGTGTCTGGTGTCATGTAGAAACTGAGATAAAGTTGAGATAATTCGCAGATGAGTTTTTGTAAACGCTGCCATTAAGTGATACGTATATTTGTTGTTGTGGCGTGTGCCTTTTAGTTACATCTGGAGTTGACAGTTGAGTGTTGCTCAGGTTGTATAATCTTTGGCGTTAGCGATAAATGTAATTGTTGTTGTGGTGAGTTTATTTTTTATCTACATTTGCTAATTGACAGTTGAGTGTTTTGAGATTGTGTAATCTTTGCAGTAAATGACATGTATAATTGTTATTGGGGCCATTTTGTAAATGGTAGAGTGCTCCATGCATATATATACACACACTGCTGCTGAAAATATGGCACACGGGCAAAGCATAAGCGCTCACACGTGTTGGCAGCGAAATGGTTAAAACATGGAGACACCGGAGATGTCTTGCATTGGTGCTGTCACCCAACAAGTTGAGTGCTAGTTGATTGGGATTGGTGATTCAATTTCAGTTGTTAGTTTATACAATACAATTGAATTTCCTTTACCAGTGAAACACTTGAATGTTGTCTTCTACACTTTTGTTCCTTGTGAGCAATGGGTAGGTTGATGATTGTTGTCAACATGTAATATGAATATATTCAATAATTGAATGAACGAATCGAGTTTTTTTTTACTCGACCTTTTTTTGGCATTTGTCTTTCTGTCTGTTTGGGTATGTCTCACGATTACTTTTCAACACATCAAATGATTTTTGTAAACCTTGGCCTGTGTGTCTGTAACTCTACCATACAGAACCCTATTGTTTTTTACACTGATCCCGCAAAATGTAGGTGGGAGACGTGATTTAGGGTACATGTTACTAAGAAATTCAACTCTCATTTCTTGTTAACTAACCAAATTTTATTTAACTTCTGTTTAGTATTCTCCTTTTATATATAACATAATGATATTACTTCTTTCTTGAATAACTTTCGGAATTGGAATCCGACAGATTTTAATATTGAGGCATATACCCCATTTAACAAAGACACTCAAAAGTTGACATTACTTCTCTTATTCTTAAAGTAAATAGTTACTTAAATTCTATAAAAACAAAGCAGCATTTGCTCCCACACACTCTTTCACGCTTTTTTACCCCTGTTATTTAGATTTAGTGCTTTTAATTGATTATAATTTTTGTTAGTTGATTTTGAAATGATTACTTCCTGGAGTTGTATCCATGATGACCACGTGTTGAATTTAGTTCATTTTTGTTCACTTTTTTGTCCGAATCGTTTTCACTGTTTGAACCTTTAACGTGTATATTGATTAACTTTTCACTGTTTAAATTTTGCACTGTTTACGGTTTTTAAATTTACATTTCTACACTAAAAATATTTCGGCTCGTGAGCCCAATATTCAGCCGGCCGGCTCTAGGGATGGATCACGACAATGCAGTTCTCTCAGCGTCTACATAAAGCCATGCCTTCTTGATACATGGCAACTTGGTACGGGATTCGCTGATACGATCACGTGACAGGTTAATTGGTTACATTTCAGTTTCCTTTCTGGGAGCGAGTCTGGCCAATGTATCATAGTCCAAAGGCTCGCTAAAAAATTCGTGCTTTTTACCAACGGAGGCGCAATCATCCGCGCACATGTTCACAGTCCAACGTATCAGGAAACAGTGCTTATTGCAGGGCGCTGACAAAATGTGCGACTTGTGCCCCGACAAAGAATGCTTATTGTTCAAAACTGAGGTCCTGTTTGGGTAAACCTTGTATTACATTTATAATTGCAATAAAGAAAACCCCTCAGATCTGTCCCGTTACAGGGTGAAAATTTAGAAAGAAATCACAAAAGTGTGTGGAATATTGAATTAAAGAGAACTTTAACCATTATGAATTTAGCTTCATTTTTAAAAATTCAAAATTTTGGGATGCCAGGGTCCCAAAAGTGAAGGAAAATTCTGATAAAATAGCAAAAATTCAAAGGGATTATTGGGCATATGGCATGTGGGATATCAAAGAGAATATTAACTAAAATCTGAATGTAGTGGTGAGCTATAGAAATTTCAATATTTTGGAATGCAAATTTTTAACACAGCAGCCTAGAATGGAATAAAAAATTATTGAAATCCGGCCATGGTCAGACTAAAGAATATTTTAACACAAATTAGATGTTTAAAATTTTCAGCCTGTATTGTGTGCTTACTATACAGTTGTTACATTTCTGAACAAAAAATAGGGTATTTTTAATTTTGAAAGTTGTTAGTGGTTATAATCACTATTGTCGTTCCATTGTTAAGCAGCAGGGAAATGGGCAGTAGTTGGTAAAACTAATTGGAGGAATGAAGCGCCTAACCAATACACAAGTTATACACCTCTCAAAAACAGTGGGAGCTTAGTATATTATCTGAAATGAAGACAGATAAACCTGTTTGAAATGATATGCTGTCAAATCCTTATATATAGTGGCATTTCTCCTGTGTGTATAGTTTGCTACAATCAACAAAATGAGCTATCACATGACTAAAAACCATAATGGCTGCCACACAGTCAACTCTATGTGGGTCACTCTTTATATACAAAACAATCATAAAACCTGTTTAGACATGTGAGAGACAACGATGGGACATGCAACAACACTAATAAGCTTCCTGAGCTGCAGAACTTGCCCACTACTTTGAACAAAGTACATTTATTACTGAATGAACTTCATCATTTTTGATTAGCAGAAAATCCTGATTACCATATTTTTTTGAACAAAATTAACACTGTTGCACACCCCTATAGAAAAATTATTCCAATTAGAGCTTTCAAGCTTCACAGCTCATCGTCAGATCGGAAATAACAATAATATGACTAGACACCTTCTTTATACCCACTTGCCCTACCACTATCATACACATTTTCATAAACAAGCTATAAGTTAAATGTCCTTTCTGGCTATTATTAAGTAGCGAGTTCAGTCAGCCATGTTGGTACTTTTACATTTCTTTATAATACATTCTGTGTTGTGTGTTTTTGTGTACATTCTTGTTTAATACCTAACGTTTTAAATCCTTTCTCATTTAGTTTTAGTATTCATTAAATTTTCTAACCCTTTCTCTTTCTTTCAATATTTCTAACTCCTCTCTAAGCCTTCTTTTAACTGTGTTACTCACTACTTTCAAAATATCATAGTCTTCTAAAGGATTAACAAACTTATGGTTCTCTTCTATGAAGTGTCTTGCATATAATGAATTTGTTGTTCTGTTACCTTCTCCACATTTGTGGTTAGATAACCTGCATTCGAATTTCCATCCTGTCTCACCTAGGTACACTTTGTTGCATTATTTACATTTTAATTTATAAACTCCGCGTCTGTAAGATGGAATTTTTTTCTATGTTTATTTCTTATCTTATCAAATACTGTTTCACGTTTTTTAATATATCTACTCGTATTTTTTAAAACGTATAATTTTTCTGGTATGTGATCCTACATATGTCAGTGACCATGCATAATTCTTTTGTTTTGGTTCATTTTTAGCTTTTTGCATGTTAATACTTTCCATAACTTTATCCACTATGTTGGTGTTATAGTTATTGTTCTTTACAATTCCCTTTATCTTTTTATCTCCCTATCTTCTGTTTCTGTTTCTTTCAAGCACCTGTAAGCTCTATAACAAAATGAATTGATTGCCGCCATTTTATTTGTCGTACTTCATTTCAGATAATATACTGAGTTCCTAATGTTTTTGTAAAATGTATAACTTGTGTATTGTCTAGGCGCTTCATTCCTCCAATTAGTTGTACTGACTACTGCCCATTTCCCTACTGCTTAACAATGGACCGACAATCTCTTTGTAGATGCCCAGGTTCCCCATATCTAAAAAGCTTCGGTCTACCATACTTTCTACCTTCATACTGTGGTGCCGAACTTTTAAGACTCTGTCTCTTATTCTTTCGTTTAATCATTTGTGTTGTCGCAATCTGTTAGTGTGCGCACTTTATGATTCGCCCAACCAGACACTGAGTTGGCGGCCTCAAACTGTACAGCATAGACAAGCGCATCCACTCTATTCTGGTATATTACCATTGTAACAGTTGTTGTAGTTCACTATCTCTGACACCATCAGTAAATATCTGTATCACCATTGTCATTCAGAAATTCTCTCCTGCTCTATGATAGGCCAGTCTAACTAGTAAGTCAATACTTGCTTCAAACTGTTCTGCATAAGAGTTCTGGCTGTAAGATGACACTTTCTGTAGTAGTTCTAAGGCAGATACTTGAAAGCAAGAATAAGTGAAACCAATAATATGTGCTTGCGACTTCAAATTGCCGAAGATATGTTGTCCAGTAGTGCTTCCGTCAAATGTTGGGCCCTTGATATGAATAGGCATGACTGCAGTCAAAGTAACTCTCTCTGTTACCTTATTTTCTGTATTTTTTTGGACTTTACCTTTTTTGGTACAATCTATTGAGCAATTTGATTTGAGACACAGGGTTGTTTTTTACTTCCATGTTCCTTAAGGAAATGGAAGTATGGTGATGGCAAAAAAAATTGTGTTCAAGATTATTGCAGATTCTGATTGTACTACACTCAAAACATGAAAAAAAGTCATTTTTCGAAAAGTGTGTGTGTGTGTGTGTGTGTGTGTGTGTGTGTAGATTTTTTTTTCTATGGCAAACGATAACAGCCGCAAAATTAAACAGAATCAAATAATTTTTTGCATACAGCCCTGATTTGTAGAGTACTCAAGACCTATTGTTTTTGGTGAAGATCTGTTAAGGGAAAGGGGTAGTTGACCTGCAACTTTTTTTTTAATCAAGGGTAATTATTTTCTATGGCAAACGATAACAGCCGCAAATTCATACATAATCAAATTCTGTTTTGCATACAGCCCTGAATTGTAGAGTTCTCAAGACCTTTTGTTTTTGGTGAAGATCGGTTAAGGGAAGGGGGTAGTTTACCGGCAACATTTTTTGTTTTAACAAGCGTATTTTCTATGGCAAACGATAACAGCCGTAAATTCAAACAGAATCAAATGATTATTTGCATACTGACCTGAATTGTAGAGTTTTCAAGGCCTATTGTTTTTGGTGAAGATCGGTTAAGGGAAAGGGGTAGTTTACCTGCCACGTTTTTTTGTTTTAACAAGGGTATTTTCTATGGCAAACGATAACAGCCGGAAATTCAAACAGAATCAAATACTTTTTTGCATTACAGCCCTGAATTGTAGAGTTCTCAAGACCTATTGTTTTTGTTGAAGATCGGGTTAGGGAAAGGGGTAGTTTACCTGCAACGTTTTATGTTTTAACAAGGGTAATTTTTTCTATGACTAACGATAACTGATGTAAATTCAAACAGAATCAACTACTCTTTTGCATACCTTTTTGAATTATAAAGATCTCAAGGTCTGTTGATTTTGTTGAAGATCGGTTAAGGGAAAGTGGTAGTTTACCTGCAACGTTTTATATTTTAACAAGGGTATTTCTTATGGCAAACGATAAGAGTCGCAAATTCAAACAGAATCAAATAATTTTTTGCATACAGCCCTGAATTGTAGAGTACTCAAGACCTATTGTTTTTGGTGAAGATCGGTTAAGGGAAAGGGGTAGTTTACCTGCAACGTTTTTTATTGGGGTAATTTTTTTCTATGGCAAACCATAACAGCTGCAAATTCAAACAGAATCAAATGATTATTTGCATACTGACCTGAATTGTAGAGTTCTCAAGACCTTTTGTTTTTGGTGAAGATCGGTTATGGGAAAGGGGTAGTTTACCAGCAACGTTTTATGTTTTAACAAGGGTATTTTCTATGGCAAACGATAACTGCCGCAAATTCGTCAATCAAATAAATTTTTGCATGCAACTCTGAATTGTAGAGTTTTCAAGGCCTATTGTTTCTGGTGAAGATCGGTTAAGGGAAAGGGGTAGTTTACCTGCCACGTTTTTTTGTTTTAACAAGGGTATTTTCTATGGCAAACGATAACAGCCGGAAATTCAAACAGAATCAAATAATTTTTTGCATACAGCCCTGAATTGTAAGTACTCAAGACCTATTGTTTTTGGTGAAGATCGGTTAAGGGAAAGGGGTAGTTTACCTGCAACGTTTTTAATTGGGGTAATTTTTTTCTATGGCAAACCATAACAGCTGCAAATTCAAACAGAATCAAATGATTATTTGCATACTGACCTGAATTGTAGAGTTCTCAAGACCTTTTGTTTTTGGTGAAGATCGGTTATGGGAAAGGAGTAGTTTACCAGCAAAGTTTTATGTTTTAACAAGGGTATTTTCTATGGCAAACGATAACTGCCGCAAATTCATCAATCAAATAAGTTTTTGCATGCAACTGTGAATTGTAGAGTTTTCAAGGCCTATTGTTTTTGGTGAAGATCGGTTAAGGGAAAGGGGTAGTTTACCTGCCACGTTTTTTTGTTTTAACAAGGGTATTTTCTATGGCAAACGATAACAGCCGGAAATTCAAACAGAATCAAATACTTTTTTTAATTACAGCCCTGAATTGTAGAGTTCTCAAGACCTATTGTTTTTGTTGAAGATCGGGTTAGGGAAAGGGGTAGTTTATCTGCAACGTTTTATGTTTTAACAAGGGTATTTCTTATGGCAAACGATAAGAGTCGCAAATTCAAACAGAATCAAATAATTTTTTGCATACAGCCCTGAATTGTAGAGTACTCAAGACCTATTGTTTTTGGTGAAGATCGGTTAAGGGAAAGGGGTAGTTTACCTGCAACGTTTTTTATTGGGGTAATTTGTTTCTATGGCAAACGATAACAGCCGCAAATTCAAACAGAATCAAATAATATTTTGCATACAGCCCTGTATGGTAGAGTTCTCAAGACCTATTGGTTTTGGTGAAGATCGGTTAAGGGAAAGGGGAAGTTTACCTGCAACATTTTATGTTTTAACAAGGGTAATTGTTTATATGACGAACGATAACTGCCGCAAATTCAAACAGAATCGACTACGTTTTTGCATACCTATTTGAATTAAAGAGAACTCAAGGTTTGTTGATTTTGTTGAAGATCGGTTAAGGGAAAGGGATAGTTTACCAGCAACATTGTATGTTTTAAGAAGGGTAATTTTTTGTGGCGAAAGATAACTGCCGTAAATTCAAAGAGAATCAAATGATTTTTTGCATAAGTTCCTGAATTGTAGAGAACGCAATTTTTTGTGAAGATCGGTTAAGGGAAAGGGGTAGTTTACCTGCTACATTTTATGTTGTAACAAGAGAAATGTTTTCTTGTCGAACAATAACTGCCCCACATTCAAACAGAATCAAATATTTTTTTGCATGCTTCCCTGAATTGTAGAGGACTGAAGGTCTATTGATTTTGGAGAAGATCGGTTAAGAGAAAGGGGTAGTTTACCTGCAATGTTTTATGTTTTGACAAGAGTAAAGTACTTAATTTTGATAAATAATGTATCCTAATAAGAAGCTCATAATAATCCACTGTAGAAACGTAGATGAAATATTTATAAATGAAGATGTTAGGTGAATGGGGTGGGGGTAATTTTCTATTAATGAAAATTATAGTTGATTGGGGAGGGGAGAATTTTTTATGTGTACTACGTTATCGGCACCAAAGAAGTAGTTCTTTATTAAAATTCCTTCCCGGGCTGTTTAGCCGTAGTCCAATGTTTTCTGCAAAACCAGACTTTTCGGGAGTCCATCGACTGCCATCATCAGCGAAAATCGAGTGCAAAAACGTGAGGTGGTATACGTTAGTGACCACAGTACCGTGGTTAAAGCTGAAGCAATAAGTAGAAAGAAGTAGTTTCTATGGTAATATTTCATTTTGAATATGATTTTAAATATAAATCTTAGAACATGGAAGTCATGTATGGTTCTCCATACCGATAATTAATTGACTGTTCAGCTTCTATTTTAATCTGTTATTTTACATTTGCAGTCCACTTCTCTACTACAGATAATCTTACCTCTTGCCCACTGAAATCACCATGTAATTCACCCACACCTCCACATAGTAGTACCCAACTCTGCAGCAGTATTCTCCTGCAAATTCCTTTGTTCCTATATCAGTGCTTTTATGTATTCTGTTTCTTGCTGATGTTCTTCTTTTTGTCATTATATCTAAGCCAGGATGCTTTTAATGAACTAAATGAATAAGTATTACCTTCTTAGTCCGTCCTGTGGCTTCCTCATATAAATCTTAAAGATGTAAAAACGTGTTTCAGAACTTATGTTCCATCATCAGGTGCGTTTCACTCGTTTGAGGTCGTCAACACATTAAGACAAACACATATTTTAAACACAAAAAACTAATTAACAATAGCGCGCGTAGTTCACGGTGCACACCATATGGTGTAATATCTATACTGCCCTCTGTTGTCATTGTTGTCTGAGCGCTATCTGTGATGCGGGGTTCAGGCGTTCAGAGAATTGCAATGCTATATCATACAATGTGTTGGAATGAAAATTCAGCTGGTCGTTTAACAAATGCTTGAGATACAATTTATATGCCTTATACACTTCAAACTCCTCGGCAGCACTCATGTACCAGCCTTACTTGCAAACATGTATGGGTATAAGATTTGTAGCAAAATCTGTGTAATTGTGGGTACTATTACATTCAAACTGCTGCATTGAATGTAACAATGTGTGGCAGTTACGTTAAAATTAAATTTTTTATACATTTCAAAAAACAAGCAGTTTTACAAAAAAAGTAGTCCGTTCCTCGGTGTGGAACTGTTCGTAAGATGATCACACTCAAAATGTTAAGTATAGTGGAATGCTATGTAAGGATGTGTAGCCATGTTTGTAGTATGCATGTGTGAGGGTACAAAATTATGTTATTGGATATTGGAACAAGACGTATGAGCCCAATATTTAAGTAACAAAATATTAACACATGTCATAATTGAGTCAACTAGACACACCAAGTATTTAATCTGGAAATGCCAAGAATGAAACTACATGAGCAACTCATCAAGAAGAATAAACTCACAATGCAGGAGTTAATAAAATGTAATGGTAATAAACAATAATGATAACATATAAGAAGAAAGAAGATACAGTAAACAGTGATTATACCACAAGAACCAATAACCCAATAGATTCGGTCAGTAAGGAACAAATAAAAACAAGGAAGAAACATACTACAAGAAAGACACATAACAACCATGGCATAAAATATAGATTCCAAGAGCCAGTCAACTATAGATTAACATCTTACCCATATAAATACTAACTGAAGAACTTAAAGATTGAAAATAAAACAATAACTGACTGACTTAGATGACCCATATATAACTAATAATATTGTAAATGAGTAGGGCATCCTATATTAGACGAAAGAGTGGAAGTAACAATAATGTTAACATAAAAGAAGCTGTAAATAAAAGCATAATGACATATTATGCACAGCATCAATGTAATATAGAAGAGAATTAAAATTGTCTCATAATTATAATAATTGTTAGTCAAGTAATCAAAAAATCATGTAAGATAAGAAAAAAGAACTAAATAATGAATTACCAGTTGTCATTAATAACATTAGACTTGAAAAAACAAGGTTAAAAAATGTAAATTTGCATCAACTCAATACACCCATTGTTGTTGCAAATAAGAACACCACATAACCTAGATACAGGTACTTTCCACCTAATTTCATATTTCGTAGTAGACAAAACATGTCTAAACTGAAATATTTTGTACCCCAAATCAAGTAGAAGTAATAAGGTTTCTACCAATACCAATGTCAGATACCAAGAGTAATCTTTATCTAAGAATTCAAGTAAACAAATTTGAACAAAAACAGCCAAAATGAGATTCACCATGTGAAACATAGACAAAACCATATTGTAATGTTAGATAGGAGTAACAGAAGGATAGCTATGTAGTAAGTAAGATATAATATCACTATTATAATAGTATAAAAGAATTATAATCAGTGACATAATATGTTATAAGAATAAATAAGCACACCTGTCATATGACACCAGATGTAACTACTATTATCCAATGCTATATGCTAAGGAACAGACTAGTGTGTTAAAAACACAAGACTGACTATCAATATACTACTACTAATAAACTATTCTAAACTAAATAATGGCCTGAAAAGACTAACACAATCCCAAATAAGAGTTAAAATAAATGTACACTATAGTGCCATATAGAGGTCATATTAATGACCAAAATACCAAGGAATAACAATATATTCCAACAAACAAAGATAAACAGTAGTTGTAACAACTCAATGTTTACAACTGGGGCAATACAGAAGTTACCCAGATACCTTTTATTATACATAATTTGTAAATACAATTAATAGACTCTTAGGCTAAATCAATGGTAGGATAAGAATTATATTTTGTCAATAGATATAAGTAACCAATAAGTGAGAAGTGTTGAAGGACTTGGAAGGCATGCTCCCAAGGAGATATGATTGCCATTAAATAGTTTTAATTCATTAATAAATCAAATTTGTAGTGAATAGTGTAATGTGATAATCTCAAACATTAACTCCCTTAATAATGAAAGAAAGCACACCATGAGTAGACTCTAAATGAAGAGCCAAATGTTACCAATACAGTGATGAGCTTAGATTTAAATTCTATGCTATAATAAGAAAGTTATTACAATTATAAAATATTTGTGCCAATTCGAGCAAATGTTTATACTCTCAAACCCAGCTCCCCACGCTAATAACAACAATTAAAATATTGCGCGAAGGGGGTATGTGCATCAAATTAAAGATCGTCAACCAATCAAATCCGAGAAATTAGCCAATTTTACAACGATCGCAAAACGGAACGGCAGATTTTGATGCCATTTCGAGACACTTTTTAATCAACCTTAGAGGAGAGCAGACGGCTACTCAACACAATGAAATCAACTGTTTACATAATTTGTGCGCGTCACCAATGTCAACAAAGCAACATAACCTAAACTTGTGCAAACATAATTACACTATTATTGAAGATGTTTTAAGTGTAACCGTGCGTTAATAAGGATTGCTAAGTGTATAATCCATAGCTATTCCGGGATTTAAAAGGGAGTACAGTGATTTTCTCAAAATTAGTTAAGAATTTTAAAAAGACGATATAATCGAACAACATTCTAATAATGTGTATAAAATAATGTATGTAGGTCATTGCACCTTATTAATATCATTCAGTCATCAGTACTAATGATAATTTCTCAATTTTATTTTAAATATTTCAGTATTAAGAATTTTGCAAACATTAATCATTTATTATGTATGAATACTGAGTGTGATATAACCACACCTGATTGAAGTTGTTGTTTAATAAACCTACATCAAATTAACAAGCATTCATAAGGGATTGAGAATTGTTGACTGTCTGAAGCAATTAACGAAAGTTAATGAAAAATGCAAATGCTATTTATGTTTTGTAATTTAGGAAGAGTCTACTACTACTACTATTTAAATATTTCTGTCTATTATGAATAAGAAGCTAATGTTGTTAAGCTATATAATTACTTACAACTAAACATTTACCTTTTACAGAGTCAAATGATCATTCAGATGTTTCATTCAACAACACTGTTTCGAAATATTATTTTAGTGTTCACATTTTAAATATTTTATCAAGAGTTCTTTTAACGTTAACAAACGTTCATTAAATCATTTATTGTCGGTTGACTAATAAACTAAACCTAATATGCCCAAAGCAGGTATGTTTATAAGTTTATATGTTAAATATTAAGAGATGATTGAGTTGTAATCATCCTCAAACTGCCTGATAACGGTAGAGTAAGAGTTCTAGTAAATTATTTGGTATTCTGTAAGCTAAAAGCAGTGCTGTAACGAGGGCGTGGCGAAAAAGGCGCCCGCCACGGGCGCAACTGGGTTTGGGGCGCAAAACAAATGATACCGACCCGGTTGAGAGTTGCACGTGGTTTTTATTTTACTTGACCATTCTACTCTACATGAATCATTGAATCAGCACCGACTGTCACCGGCCGTTTTTCGTCTCCTGACCAATTAGACAGAGACACATATTATTGCGCGCGCATCACACACCCTCTCTTACACTCCTAGCCCGCATTCACATGAGGCGAAAAGCTCAGCTCAGCCAATCAGAACATCAGGAGAAATCAGGTGACATTGATACTCATGTGTGAATGCAGGCTCATACAAGAACGATCTATACTGTGTAGTGTGTAAGCAAGGCACTACAGTCTTTGTTGGTCGTTCCTCGTTCATAAGATGAACTGTGTTGTTGCTTTGTCATAATTATTTTTATTTATTTTCTCTCTTTTGTGGAACAAAACATACTGGAAAAGAAATATAATTTTGTTTATATACAACATACTGGCATACTGACTAAGTAAGTACTGTAAATATTATTTATTATTATTATTATTTACTAAATAATTATATTAATAAAAACACAAATTTTAATTAAAAAACACTTCTAGGGTAAAATGCCACCAAAAAAACCGTCCGGTGCACAGTTTAAAAAAATAAGAGAACAGAATATTGAAAATATAAAGAAAAATATAACTCCGATTGATATTTTTCTTAAATAATCATCTACACCTGTAGTTCATTCAAGCTTAACAACTGATTTAAATCTGCCTTCTACAAGTAGTCATGTTTCATGTGAAATTGAAACAGAAGAGAAAAGTACAATTGAACATCAAAACCAGGAAATCGAGAAGCAATGTAGATGTAATGATGATAATTATATGGTTGATGTTAAATTAGAAAATATTGATAATAATGCAAAAATAATAGATTTCAATGATTCCACAACATGGCACTTAACTAATAGTAACATACAAATATTTGTTCAACATGGACCAGAGTTGTGCGATAATTTAAGTGTTTATCCTGATAGAGAAAATAGGCATTTTGATAAAAAATGGTTTGTAAAAACCATGTCAAACGGAGAACAAGTACTCAGAAATTGGTTGATATATTGAGCCGCTATATTGACATCCTCCCCTCAATTACCAACTTCCCCCACCATCGAGTATCAAGAAAATCGAATTGACTTGACAACGTGTAACTTTATTAATTTTGGATATTTGATCTATTCAGATTAAAACTCCCACTTACCTTTCATCTTTGATCTGGCCGGATCGCATAGTGTGGACTAACCCATTTCGTTCGACGAACGCTGACGATACATATAACGAACTAAGGTTTTGAAAGAATTTTAACTCGCAATTTTGTAGAAGAGAAATTAGATTTTTTAATTAATCAGAATCATGTTTAAATTTTGTTCAAAAACTTTTGATCATTGTTTTACAGATTAAGTTACAGTTTTCTTTGTTCGGTTAGCCTCTGCTACATGCTACTTATTCTAAGATCTTACCTTAGTGATCACTATACAAAACAAATATACAGACAGAGCCCAGCCTGCCATTCACTCATTCTCTCAATTTATACACCCTCCCCTGAACATTTTTATTACCCCGAACCCTTAAACATGTTGTGAAATTCTATAGTCGGCAACGTGGTCATCATTCGCACTCACTATTTAACGCTTGGCAATCACTGGTTTGTCCGGACCTAAACGTAGATATTCTTCACTGAATGGTATTAACCGCGGTTACATGGATTTAAACTGTTATTTCACTTTTGCTTTAAAATAAAACTGTAAGAGTTAGCAGGGCGCACTCGGCGCTGTGTCGGCCGACACGATCAACGACTAACTGGGCAGGAAAACGTCGCAGGTGTAGCTAACGTGATCTCATACTTTTTGATGGAAATCACAGCCTTGGGCTTCGTCGCCGAAGCTTCGGCCCATGCTATGCATGTGGTTTTTGAGTCAATGTCGCACATGATCTTCTATAGGCAGTGGCTGACGTCATTTAAGTGGGCCGGACTTAAAACAGTGCTTCCGGGGGATCTTGAAGAAGACGACAAATATTATTCTCTCTAGCCATCTTGGTTTTTTGTTAGAGCGTCCTTTGAGCGTGATTGAGCAGTTGCGTATGTGCGCTGCCACACACAGGTACAAAGTTCTCAGAATTTTGTGGAGGTGCAGATGCTCCGCCGCATTCCTCAACAACAACTGCGTCTTATAGCGTTGTTTCACTGTTCTGTTACATTGACTGTTATACTGACACATACGTTGCACAATGATTTTATGAAAAGTCCGCCCAAAATGAAATACATAAAAATATACTTGCCCCATACGGTAAAAATAAAAACACCCAAAATTCGACCCGCTACAATACCCCCTCGATGAGAATTCTGCTGTCCACGACAGAAGAAATCTCATCGATGACCCCGAAGAGGACCGGTGAGGAACTGGTGCCAACAACCCCCTGGTTCTTAATCTGCATGGGTACACGACCCCCCTGGCTCAGCGACCATGGACTCATCTGAACGAGATCACTGGACTTCTCCGTAAGAGATCCCAACACCGAGAAATCGATCAGACTCGCACCACAGCGCGCCTCGCCTTCTAACATACTACCCCCAAAAATCCTCAATCCCTGGCTAAAATCATTCCAGCTCCTCCGCCGATGTGGATCCCCTTTTTGCAAGCTGGGCTGCCTTTGGCAAATACTGGGCTCACACACTCTAATATTACATATTACCATAACACATAAGAATAAAACTTTCTTTTAAAATTTTTCAAAAATTTAAAAATTCAAAATTCAAAAAATAATCGTTTATCAAAAAATTCTCTTCCTCTTTTTTCTAATTTTTGTTTCAATGGCTTAACCTAAACATTTCTAATAATATAAATACATCCTTACTCTAGCATGAGAACAATTTATAGCATACCAATATAAAGCAATACAATAAAAGAAACATCATTAATACATACACAATAAAATAATCATTACTCAACATATTCACTCGCTGGCAGGCGAAAAATCAAAAATTTTTTTTTTTTTCAAAAAATTAAAAAATTTAAAAAAATTTTAAAATTCAAAAAATTTAAATTTATTCATTAAAAAAATTTTATTACATTTATTTATTAAATAACATTTATTAAAATTATTCAAATATTGGTTTGAATTAATCAAACAAATTAAAATTGAATTCCTACTCTACAAGCTTAGTAGGTGTATGAACTCATCAGCTGATCATAACTAGGTCAAGTACAAAACCCTTGACCTACATATGTTATGTATGATTTCTGAAAACCCCTTGAACATTTTCAATATCCTACCTTGAAATACAAAACATAATAAACAAAATATTTAAAACAAACAAAATATTAATACAAATAATAAACAGATTGACATTTAAATTATTTAAAACAAACAATTCTTGACTCTACATTATTTTCAAATTTTATCAAAATTCTGTCACTGGTTGAAACAAAAAAATAAACAATTATATATTCTTTATTATAAATTCCTCTTTCTTTTCAACAATCTTACTTTAATATACTGTGGGTGATGTAAATTATTTATTCTCGTTTTTCTGTATGAGATTTCTATATATTTCTATACACCTAAACTTTCTCCCTCTGACTCTAATATTCATCAACTTCCATGCTCATGACACCCATCTCTATCAAAAATATCTACTAATCAGGACATTCTAAACCCCAACTTATCATTTAACACAAATCGCCGCCTTCTCCCCATATATAAAAAAATACTCTCTAACCCTTTGCACATAGGATACGTGTTTCCTTCCCAAAACTCAATTCCCTTATTTGGCGGCCCGGATTCTACCTAAGGCGGCCCCTCCTCACTAAAATCTATTCTAATCCCGTCCCAACCCTTGTTGCGGACTCCCCAAATACACTACCCCCTAATACAAAATTGCCATCCCCAAAATCTCAATCTCATTTCATTACCACAAATACAACAAAATAATCTCATTAATTATGAACATAAATATATATCATTCAAAACTCTACATAAATTCCCCACAACTGTGTCAACCTTAATACTTCACCAACTTCTATAACATACATTAACTCAAAAACAACATTACATCATACTCATCTCTACTATTTCACATTCAACTTTTAATTCAACTTGGACAGGTCTGCATGTCCCATAAAACCTTTATCACCCATGAATTATCTTTTATTAATTTGCATGAATTATTGTTATTTTATTTCTCATATTCCTTTTATCTTTACTTCAAAATGTCTGTAGTACACTAAACATTAATTATTTGTAACCTTTACACACCACTATACCAGTGACATGGTATTGCTGATCAGCTGATATCCTAACATAATAAAAACACAATGAAACTACATCTTAAAATTGAACAAATACATGTAATACATTATCAACACTTACTTCTATTATGTTGATTGCCTGCCAGGCGTCTAATGATTGGCTTAGAAAAAAAATTACACACATAATGAAAATACATTTTATCAACACTATATCTAACACACAACAATAAAATGATACCTTTCAAATTATAATATGAACCTTATTTTACGAGTCTGAGCATATAATTATGTGGACAGAGCACAAGCATTTTTGATTGGATTAAACCTTGAATAAGCAAAACTTTTGCGTCATAAAATTTTAAATTCGTGACTCCTTTGCGTCACCTCCCAGCCACACACTCTATTTCAGATTATGGAGGACTGTCTTGCCCTTTCGCTTCCACAGAGACGGTATATTTTGGAGCAGGGTTTTTTCCTCTCCGTGTCTCTGCTTCTGCTGTTAAGTTTAAATTGGTGAACATCATCATGTTCTCGTTAATAATCATGCACCCTTAAACGGATCTACCACCTGGCTCTGCTGTTCCTTCTCGAACAGAGTGGCAGCCGCTGTTCCATAGTTTGGTGATTCCCCTTTTTATTACCCCCCATCAATTTCAAAATACACCTTTACAACGATAACAGCTATGGCCAGTTATGGTCAGCGCGTAATCGTAATGTGCCCCAACCATAGCTGTTAAAGCTAAACCAATTCCACGGTCAGGGTTCGGTGAGGCCGTGACCGCCCGAAAATTTGGGGAATCACAAGTAAAATATCTTTCGTAATATTAAATTTACGAATTTATATTTAAATGACAATATTAATTTAGATGGGGTTTTTAACCCACTTTATATGGAAGCTTAACCATTATTAACATAAAATATTAAATACAAAATCTACACCCTTCCCCCATAGCAGTTCCACACTACACTGTTATAATACATCACATAACACAATACACAAATAGCAATAAACCTGGATTATTAGCATACATCAAACAAACAATTCTCTTTTAAATAATTTATATAAAAATTTATAAACATTATTATTTAAAATTTTTCATTAACTCTTTTTATTTATCATCATGATGAATTTATCCTGTGTTGTAATCAGATTTTCAAAAATTCTAAATTTATTATTAATATATATTTTTAACCATTATTTTTTTTTAGCACCATTATTTCAAAATATTTCATTACTGAATTAACATATCAATCACTCCTGTCAACCTTTTTGTTATACATTATTCATTTTGTAAAATTTCAATACTTACAGCCCATTTCTCAAAACATATACAACATACCACAATACTCTCACCCCACCACTGAAACATTTCACAACATATTAGTTCACCTCAAATAATTCAGCCATCTATTATCAAAATGATTTAAATTCCTTAAAAAGTTAATTATACAATATTGAAATAGTCAAACAAAATATTTAACATGTATTAAATTGTTTAATTAAATTCATTATTAACAATACAAAATTCATTACCCTAAACTATTATTATTCAATTACTGTTTCTCAATATTAATGTTATTACTTATTTAACTGGCAAAATATTATTATTCTTATTATCACAATTACATACATTTATTTATTCAACATTCTACATAGACACAATCAAAGTTACTACATTATTATTTACAAATTTCAAATTTACAAAATATTCGTCAACAACTGTTCAAGTGTATCTCACTTCATGTCCAAATCTGCCATGTCAAACAACCATAAAACAAAATATTTATACTGTCTTTTATTGTTTTAATAGTTTAACCTCCATCGTTCCAAATCAACCTTGGTTTTATATAACACTGTTGCTTTTTATTTACAAACAAATGGTTACTTTGTGTGTCATAACCAGAACAACCAAATTCACTCATTTTACCAGAATACTCATTAAACCAGTCTACGTTAGGTATTTTTGTTAAGTCTCCGTCATTACATTCATTCACTATCGGTCTAATTATTTTTATCAAATCATTGTAATCATTATTATTCCAATATATTTCTAAGCCTTCTTTCCATTCATCATACTTTCTATTGTGACGGTACGGATTTGTGAGCCACCCCAGTTTAATTTCATATTAATTCAAATCATCATTTTAAGCACTTTCTAAATTGCCAGACTTTCACCTGTAAGGAGCCTCCAGTACAGCAATGCAACATACACAGCCAGCCAAAACAACTGCCAGACGCATTGCACAATCACATAGCAGCAGGCTTGTGTGTGAAACCCAGTCTGCTGTGTGTCATCAGAGAGAGTGGTAATAAGCAGCATACAGTGCAGATAAAAATTACTTAGTGGCCTCGGGTGTAAGATAGGCCGCAGTTAAGAGTAGGCCTATCTTTGAAAATACTAAAACTAATATAAAAAACTGTATAACGCGCGGCCAGCCTAAAAAACTTCAAGTGACTTTCTAAGTGCGAAAAGTTACGTCGGCCGACTAAATAAATAATATACGTATAATTTGAACAGTGGTGACTGATGGTCATAACATTGACGTGAATTAACCAGTGTACCCGAGAAAAAAAAAAAAAAAACAACTAAACGCGGAGTGAACCGTAATGTTGAACAAACAGCGATTGTACAACTCACCGAGAGACACCTGGAACGGTTAAGTACCATCAGTAACTAATTGGCCAAAACTTTTAAATTTCACAGATATAATGGGTAGAATACTAACCAAATTAACTAAATGAAATAGAAGGGTGAGAGAGAGAGAGTGAGTGAGAGCGTAAGTTTGGGGTACGTACCTACAAAGTAAAATACTGGTTCATAGATTGAGTAAATTAATTAATTGTAAAATTTTTTGCATTATCTTGCTGTTGTAAGGGGATGATGCAAAGACCATTGTAGTAACTTTTTTATATCACTTTCATGTAATAAGTAATTAAGCGATTTTTGTGTAAACTGTTGTTCTACCGAGAGTAAAGAGGGAAATTAATTAAAGAAAAATAAATAAGCGCCATTCATTACATAACATGTGTTAGCGTAATTATTCGTAACTCAAACAAATAATCCTGTCTGCAGCTGTTTTCGTCTGAAAGACTTTGGAAGAAAAACCCTAAGGTAAGAGATAAATATAATTATAGTTTTGTATGTAATTCGTAGAGTTACATTTGGCGCCCGAACAGGGACGCGAGTATAGGTTACAACCTATATTCGCCAGACCTAATTAAGCTGCAGAAAGGGTTATTTGAGAGGGAGGACGTTTTGGTAAATTATATAAACATCGTGATATATTAAAAGGGTTAAGTTAATAGTGGATAAGGTTAAAATTCTTATGTAACTTTTTTTAAACTTATAAAAAATGGCAGGGAATAGTGACGATATCAATGAAATAGTTAACGTTGAAAATTTTGATGAGTCAAATATGAGTAATTTTGAGATACATTCGACTCCAAGCGCGAGTCAAGATAAAACAGAGTTAAACTTAACTGATCAGAGTAATGTAACTGAAGATTCGGGCGTGCAATTGACCCCGACTTCAACAAAATGTAATGTCCAATTCAATAGTGATGTAATGAGTATGTTACAATTACTCTTAGAACAAAATAAAGAACAGAAGAGTGATTCTGATATTAAATTCCATGAGTTAAAGGGTGACATAAATAATATTGACCAAAAATTTGATAAGCGTTTATGTGAAATGAATACAAAATTTGATGAGCGTTTATATGATATGAAACAACAGAGTGTTAAGTTAGAAGACAATATTCAGAAACGTTTAAATGAGACGAATGAATGTTTCAATACATTTAAAGAACAAATAGTAGAGTCAGTAGCAGAACAGATTAAAAGTAAGAAATTAACAAATGTTAACAATGATATTGAAAATAGTAATGTGATTGAAAGGGCGGTATCAGAAAGTGATACGTTGAAAATAGATAGTGAAACAGTAAGTGAGAGTGAGAAAATTATAAGTTGTAATGAAGTAATAATTAGTGTTGTTGAATTGGAAAAAGAATGGAAAGAAAGAGTAGATGAATGTGTAGGGCAGAGAGTAAATTTTCCCCTTATTTGTGATGAACCAGAGTGTTCAAAAGTGTTATTTTTGGGCAAGAGACCCTTATTAGTGAAAGATTTGAATTGTTTAATTTTGCTGAATAATTTTGTACCCTCTGCGTGGAATGATAAAAGTATGATATGTTGTTATGATGAGAAAATTTTAGATAGAGAATGGTGTATTGACAAAGAGACAGAATTGTATGAATTACAGAGAGATTATGGTGAGTGGAAGGAAATGTTAGAAGTATGTTTAAACAAGAGTAATTTACTGTATGATGAAAAAGTAACTGACCCGATATTGGAAATATTTACCGACGGAGACTTTACAAAGAATACTGATGTTGACTTAGTATATGATTATTATGGTAAAATGAATAAACTGAAATGTTATGGTTACAAAACACAAGATAACCGTATACAGAATGTAAATAAAATTGAAAATTGTTATTTGAAACCCCGATTAATTTTTGACGATGGAGGTTGAAATTCATAAATGAACATTTTAAATATGTTAATATATGGTAATGACCTAGCTGAATTTTGATACTGAAGTGTGACACAACTGAATAATTATTGTTGAAGAGTTGTAAATACATGTGTAGTGAAAGTAATTGTATGTATTATAAAATGTTGAATTGTTTGTATGAAATAACATTGTTGTTAAATGTTTCAGAGGTTACACGGAGCTATTGGTGTGTGTGTGGTGTGTATTTTGTATTCATGTCAATAAGTGGATTGTAAGTATAAAGTTCATAATACTAATCAGATAGCATAAAATGCTTACAGGTGTGAAAAAATGTTGATTCAATAATATGAATTGAGATAATAGTATTAAATAGAAACTGTAATTGAAAGGTAATAATAATTGAAAGGTGAATTAAAAGTATATTTGGTTGAACTGTAAGAAATAGACATGGATAAATATGTTATCTAAAAAATTTATAAAAAACTGAAAAGTACAGGTGTTAGTATGAGGTAACCAGAATGTTTAGACTATGTGAGTCTTGCAGGCTAGTGTTTATATAAACAGGTGTGGTATGTTGAGACTAATGTCTGTGGTCATGTTTGGTAACAATAACAAAAATGTTGTAGTCTGCTGAATCAGTATCTTGAGTAAAACCTTATTGTGATAGAAAGGAATTGAAATTAAATTTTTTTACAGACCAAATAATAATGAGGCCATTACTGTAACTTTTGAGATTAATTGAATTAATTAAAGTAAATCAAATACAATTAAATTAATTTAGTAATAAATTCAACAGAAACGATGATTTTTAATAATGAACTTAACTTTATTTTCATTTAAATTCAACTTGGAATTATAAAGTAAATACTAATTGATGTAAATAAGGATTTAACTTATTAAAATATTCATTTAAACTGAAAACTGAATGAAATGTTGGAGCTGAAACGGTGTTTGGGAATTAAGATGTGTATATTACTGTCCATATAGATTTTTCATATGCTATGAATTTTTTGTCCTATTCATATATATAGTAGTTAAGGATACCTTGTATAATCTATGTGTCATT
The DNA here is from genome assembly GCA_034769895.1 of Magicicada septendecula. Classification (NCBI taxonomy): domain Eukaryota; kingdom Metazoa; phylum Arthropoda; class Insecta; order Hemiptera; family Cicadidae; genus Magicicada; species Magicicada septendecula. The sequence goes on from CM068373.1 coordinate 454,278,325, forward strand.
TTGGTTGGGCAATATTGTATGGGGAATATTATTTAATTTAACGGAAATTTATGTGTATCACTGTAAACCTATATTGTTTTACTAATACTATATTTTTTTGGGTCTATTATATAAAATGAGCCAGTACGTTGTCAATGAACCAGTACGGCTAAGAGGAAACAAACCAGTTGTGGGATATGGAGTGATGGAAGGCCGTTTGTCAATGTTTAATTACATGTTTTAAAGTCAGGCGATACTGGGGCGGGTATCTGTCCGAGCTTATGGTGGTGGGATCTCGAGTAGAGAAGTCCCGTAAGATCGGATGGGTGCTGTCGCAGTCGCCCGACTAGGGGGGTAAGAACCCATGATGTAGTAGAGTGTTCAGGGGGGTTGCGGCGCCATATCCTCACTGATCCTCTTAGGTTTAGGCAATAAGAGTTTGAACGCTTCGGCCTTCAATCTCTTATTGGGGGGGTATTGTGACGGTACGGATTTGTGAGCCACCCCAGTTTAATTTCATATTAATTCAAATCATCATTTTAAGCACTTTCTAAATTGCCAGACTTTCACCTGTAAGGAGCCTCCAGTACAGCAATGCAACATACACAGCCAGCCAAAACAACTGCCAGACGCATTGCACAATCACATAGCAGCAGGCTTGTGTGTGAAACCCAGTCTGCTGTGTGTCATCAGAGAGAGTGGTAATAAGCAGCATACAGTGCAGATAAAAATTACTTAGTGGCCTCGGGTGTAAGATAGGCCGCAGTTAAGAGTAGGCCTATCTTTGAAAATACTAAAACTAATATAAAAAACTGTATAACGCGCGGCCAGCCTAAAAAACTTCAAGTGACTTTCTAAGTGCGAAAAGTTACGTCAGCCGACTAAATAAATAATATACGTATAATTTGAACAGTGGTGACTGATGGTCATAACATTGACGTGAATTAACCAGTGTACCCGAGAAAAAAAAAAAAAAACAACTAAACGCGGAGTGAACCGTAATGTTGAACAAACAGCGATTGTACAACTCACCGAGAGACACCTGGAACGGTTAAGTACCATCAGTAACTAATTGGCCAAAACTTTTAAATTTCACAGATATAATGGGTAGAATACTAACCAAATTAACTAAATGAAATAGAAGGGTGAGAGAGAGAGAGTGAGTGAGAGCGTAAGTTTGGGGTACGTACCTACAAAGTAAAATACTGGTTCATAGATTGAGTAAATTAATTAATTGTAAAATTTTTTGCATTATCTTGCTGTTGTAAGGGGATGATGCAAAGACCATTGTAGTAACTTTTTTATATCACTTTCATGTAATAAGTAATTAAGCGATTTTTGTGTAAACTGTTGTTCTACCGAGAGTAAAGAGGGAAATTAATTAAAGAAAAATAAATAAGCGCCATTCATTACATAACATGTGTTAGCGTAATTATTCGTAACTCAAACAAATAATCCTGTCTGCAGCTGTTTTCGTCTGAAAGACTTTGGAAGAAAAACCCTAAGGTAAGAGATAAATATAATTATAGTTTTGTATGTAATTCGTAGAGTTACATTTGGCGCCCGAACAGGGACGCGAGTATAGGTTACAACCTATATTCGCCAGACCTAATTAAGCTGCAGAAAGGGTTATTTGAGAGGGAGGACGTTTTGGTAAATTATATAAACATCGTGATATATTAAAAGGGTTAAGTTAATAGTGGATAAGGTTAAAATTCTTATGTAACTTTTTTTAAACTTATAAAAAATGGCAGGGAATAGTGACGATATCAATGAAATAGTTAACGTTGAAAATTTTGATGAGTCAAATATGAGTAATTTTGAGATACATTCGACTCCAAGCGCGAGTCAAGATAAAACAGAGTTAAACTTAACTGATCAGAGTAATGTAACTGAAGATTCGGGCGTGCAATTGACCCCGACTTCAACAAAATGTAATGTCCAATTCAATAGTGATGTAATGAGTATGTTACAATTACTCTTAGAACAAAATAAAGAACAGAAGAGTGATTCTGATATTAAATTCCATGAGTTAAAGGGTGACATAAATAATATTGACCAAAAATTTGATAAGCGTTTATGTGAAATGAATACAAAATTTGATGAGCGTTTATATGATATGAAACAACAGAGTGTTAAGTTAGAAGACAATATTCAGAAACGTTTAAATGAGACGAATGAATGTTTCAATACATTTAAAGAACAAATAGTAGAGTCAGTAGCAGAACAGATTAAAAGTAAGAAATTAACAAATGTTAACAATGATATTGAAAATAGTAATGTGATTGAAAGGGCGGTATCAGAAAGTGATACGTTGAAAATAGATAGTGAAACAGTAAGTGAGAGTGAGAAAATTATAAGTTGTAATGAAGTAATAATTAGTGTTGTTGAATTGGAAAAAGAATGGAAAGAAAGAGTAGATGAATGTGTAGGGCAGAGAGTAAATTTTCCCCTTATTTGTGATGAACCAGAGTGTTCAAAAGTGTTATTTTTGGGCAAGAGACCCTTATTAGTGAAAGATTTGAATTGTTTAATTTTGCTGAATAATTTTGTACCCTCTGCGTGGAATGATAAAAGTATGATATGTTGTTATGATGAGAAAATTTTAGATAGAGAATGGTGTATTGACAAAGAGACAGAATTGTATGAATTACAGAGAGATTATGGTGAGTGGAAGGAAATGTTAGAAGTATGTTTAAACAAGAGTAATTTACTGTATGATGAAAAAGTAACTGACCCGATATTGGAAATATTTACCGACGGAGACTTTACAAAGAATACTGATGTTGACTTAGTATATGATTATTATGGTAAAATGAATAAACTGAAATGTTATGGTTACAAAACACAAGATAACCGTATACAGAATGTAAATAAAATTGAAAATTGTTATTTGAAACCCCGATTAATTTTTGACGATGGAGGTTGAAATTCATAAATGAACATTTTAAATATGTTAATATATGGTAATGACCTAGCTGAATTTTGATACTGAAGTGTGACACAACTGAATAATTATTGTTGAAGAGTTGTAAATACATGTGTAGTGAAAGTAATTGTATGTATTATAAAATGTTGAATTGTTTGTATGAAATAACATTGTTGTTAAATGTTTCAGAGGTTACACGGAGCTATTGGTGTGTGTGTGGTGTGTATTTTGTATTCATGTCAATAAGTGGATTGTAAGTATAAAGTTCATAATACTAATCAGATAGCATAAAATGCTTACAGGTGTGAAAAAATGTTGATTCAATAATATGAATTGAGATAATAGTATTAAATAGAAACTGTAATTGAAAGGTAATAATAATTGAAAGGTGAATTAAAAGTATATTTGGTTGAACTGTAAGAAATAGACATGGATAAATATGTTATCTAAAAAATTTATAAAAAACTGAAAAGTACAGGTGTTAGTATGAGGTAACCAGAATGTTTAGACTATGTGAGTCTTGCAGGCTAGTGTTTATATAAACAGGTGTGGTATGTTGAGACTAATGTCTGTGGTCATGTTTGGTAACAATAACAAAAATGTTGTAGTCTGCTGAATCAGTATCTTGAGTAAAACCTTATTGTGATAGAAAGGAATTGAAATTAAATTTTTTTACAGACCAAATAATAATGAGGCCATTACTGTAACTTTTGAGATTAATTGAATTAATTAAAGTAAATCAAATACAATTAAATTAATTTAGTAATAAATTCAACAGAAACGATGATTTTTAATAATGAACTTAACTTTATTTTCATTTAAATTCAACTTGGAATTATAAAGTAAATACTAATTGATGTAAATAAGGATTTAACTTATTAAAATATTCATTTAAACTGAAAACTGAATGAAATGTTGGAGCTGAAACGGTGTTTGGGAATTAAGATGTGTATATTACTGTCCATATAGATTTTTCATATGCTATGAATTTTTTGTCCTATTCATATATATAGTAGTTAAGGATACCTTGTATAATCTATGTGTCATTTTGGTTGGGCAACATTGTATGGGGAATATTATTTAATTTAACGGAAATTTATGTGTATCACTGTAAACCTATATTGTTTTACTAATACTATATTTTTTTGGGTCTATTATATAAAATGAGCCAGTACGTTGTCAATGAACCAGTACGGCTAAGAGGAAACAAACCAGTTGTGGGATATGGAGTGATGGAAGGCCGTTTGTCAATGTTTAATTACATGTTTTAAAGTCAGGCGATACTGGGGCGGGTATCTGTCCGAGCTTATGGTGGTGGGATCTCGAGTAGAGAAGTCCCGTAAGATCGGATGGGTGCTGTCGCAGTCGCCCGACTAGGGGGGTAAGAACCCATGATGTAGTAGAGTGTTCAGGGGGGTTGCGGCGCCATATCCTCACTGATCCTCTTAGGTTTAGGCAATAAGAGTTTGAACGCTTCGGCCTTCAATCTCTTATTGGGGGGGTATTGTGACGGTACGGATTTGTGAGCCACCCCAGTTTAATTTCATATTAATTCAAATCATCATTTTAAGCACTTTCTAAATTGCCAGACTTTCACCTGTAAGGAGCCTCCAGTACAGCAATGCAACATACACAGCCAGCCAAAACAACTGCCAGACGCATTGCACAATCACATAGCAGCAGGCTTGTGTGTGAAACCCAGTCTGCTGTGTGTCATCAGAGAGAGTGGTAATAAGCAGCATACAGTGCAGATAAAAATTACTTAGTGGCCTCGGGTGTAAGATAGGCCGCAGTTAAGAGTAGGCCTATCTTTGAAAATACTAAAACTAATATAAAAAACTGTATAACGCGCGGCCAGCCTAAAAAACTTCAAGTGACTTTCTAAGTGCGAAAAGTTACGTCGGCCGACTAAATAAATAATATACGTATAATTTGAACAGTGGTGACTGATGGTCATAACATTGACGTGAATTAACCAGTGTACCCGAGAAAAAAAAAAAAAAAACAACTAAACGCGGAGTGAACCGTAATGTTGAACAAACAGCGATTGTACAACTCACCGAGAGACACCTGGAACGGTTAAGTACCATCAGTAACTAATTGGCCAAAACTTTTAAATTTCACAGATATAATGGGTAGAATACTAACCAAATTAACTAAATGAAATAGAAGGGTGAGAGAGAGAGAGTGAGTGAGAGCGTAAGTTTGGGGTACGTACCTACAAAGTAAAATACTGGTTCATAGATTGAGTAAATTAATTAATTGTAAAATTTTTTGCATTATCTTGCTGTTGTAAGGGGATGATGCAAAGACCATTGTAGTAACTTTTTTATATCACTTTCATGTAATAAGTAATTAAGCGATTTTTGTGTAAACTGTTGTTCTACCGAGAGTAAAGAGGGAAATTAATTAAAGAAAAATAAATAAGCGCCATTCATTACATAACATGTGTTAGCGTAATTATTCGTAACTCAAACAAATAATCCTGTCTGCAGCTGTTTTCGTCTGAAAGACTTTGGAAGAAAAACCCTAAGGTAAGAGATAAATATAATTATAGTTTTGTATGTAATTCGTAGAGTTACACTATTCAAATTATACAATTCTGTTACATACCATTCTCTATTTACCTCTCTCTCTTCATAACACCACATCACACTCTCACAATTATTCCGGACAGAGGGTAGACAATTACTCCACAAAAATAAACACCTCAATTCATCTACCAATACGGGACTCTTGCCCTTCAACCACAACACTTGTGGACTCAATAAATCATCATAAACATCATAAATAATAAAGGGAAAATTTGCCCTCTGTCCCCACTCTACCACAACATTATTTCTCCACTCTCTCTCTAACTCACTGACACACATTAACATCTCATAATCACTGCATTCTATACTTTCATTATTTATTTTACCGTATCACTTTCTGATACCAATTTCTCAAACACATTATTATTCTCGTTATTATTATCATCATTATTATTTATTAATTCATTGCCTAACACAACACTGTCATTACAACTTTCGTTTGTATTATTCTTACTCTGTTCTACTTTATTCGAACTATTTCTTGTCATTTCATTGGTATTTTCAAGACATACATTCTTGTCTTGTATGTTATTTATCAACTCGTCAAATTTTATATTTATATTTTGCTGAAACTGAATATTCTGTTTTTTAATTTCATTAAAAATAATATCATTTTTAATATTCTGCTGTTCGCATTTTATTCTCTGTTCATCTAATTTATTGTTAAAATCGCTTTTCATCTTGTTTAAAATTATATCATTATCATCAAAACGACTATTCATTACATTGAAATTACTATTCATTCTCTCGAATTGACTGAGCATAACACTCATCATATTTGTTTCCTCTGATTGTTTACTTTTATTAATTGAAACGGGGGTCAATTGAATCCCCGAATCAACGTATATTTCGTTTGGTTGTGGTTGAGACGCAATCGGAGTGGAATGAACTATTACATTACTGCCGCCAGCTGTTTCTGTAACAGCACCCGTCTCCCCCCTCAACATACCACTTTCATCCAGCGATTGCGACTCAAGGCCACTTTCACTCCTAATTGAATTTATTATACTACTTTTTTCTGTATTCTCGGACATTTTTACTTTATCTATTCTTTCTTACGTAACAACTGTCAATTAATAATTTTATTTCAAAACTGATATTTTACCAAATCAATTTGCTTTCATAACCCTACTTCGCTATGCATCGTCAGATGTAGGCCGGTGTTAAAATAACCCCTCTTCAGTTATATTAAATCCTGGTCACGGCACCAATTGTAACTTTATTAATTTTGGATATTTGATCTATTCAGATTAAAACTCCCACTTACCTTTCATCTTTGATCTGGCCGGATCGCATAGTGTGGACTAACCCATTTCGTTCGACGAACGCTGACGATACATATAACGAACTAAGGTTTTGAAAGAATTTTAACTCGCAATTTTGTAGAAGAGAAATTAGATTTTTTAATTAATCAGAATCATGTTTAAATTTTGTTCAAAAACTTTTGATCATTGTTTTACAGATTAAGTTACAGTTTTCTTTGTTCGGTTAGCCTCTGCTACATGCTACTTATTCTAAGATCTTACCTTAGTGATCACTATACAAAACAAATATACAGACAGAGCCCAGCCTGCCATTCACTCATTCTCTCAATTTATACACCCTCCCCTGAACATTTTTATTACCCCGAACCCTTAAACATGTTGTGAAATTCTATAGTCGGCAACGTGGTCATCATTCGCACTCACTATTTAACGCTTGGCAATCACTGGTTTGTCCGGACCTAAACGTAGATATTCTTCACTGAATGGTATTAACCGCGGTTACATGGATTTAAACTGTTATTTCACTTTTGCTTTAAAATAAAACTAAGAGTTAGCAGGGCGCACTCGGCGCTGTGTCGGCCGACACGATCAACGACTAACTGGGCAGGAAAACGTCGCAGGTGTAGCTAACGTGATCTCATACTTTTTGATGGAAATCACAGCCTTGGGCTTCGTCGCCGAAGCTTCGGCCCATGCTATGCATGTGGTTTTTGAGTCAATGTCGCACATGATCTTCTATAGGCAGTGGCTGACGTCATTTAAGTGGGCCGGACTTAAAACAGTGCTTCCGGGGGATCTTGAAGAAGACGACAAATATTATTCTCTCTAGCCATCTTGGTTTTTTGTTAGAGCGTCCTTTGAGCGTGATTGAGCAGTTGCGTATGTGCGCTGCCACACACAGGTACAAAGTTCTCAGAATTTTGTGGAGGTGCAGATGCTCCGCCGCATTCCTCAACAACAACTGCGTCTTATAGCGTTGTTTCACTGTTCTGTTACATTGACTGTTATACTGACACATACGTTGCACAATGATTTTATGAAAAGTCCGCCCAAAATGAAATACATAAAAATATACTTGCCCCATACGGTAAAAATAAAAACACCCAAAATTCGACCCGCTACAAACGCTTTACATTATTCCAAATTTAATGATTTTAACTTTCTTAATATATATATATATATATATATATATATATATATATATATATATATATATATATTTCTATAGCTTACCTGGACGACCAGCTCACCAGTTTAGAACTAGGAGGAAGTCTCCTAGAGGAAGAAAACCATCGTGCTGGGGAACCATTAGGGTAATTAATTAATGCAGTGACCTCAATTTCCAAAACTCAACAATCAACATTTATTGGTTCTTATTTCCCCTTTAAAATATGTTTACAATGAAAGCTTAAGGGTTTTACTCTTTTTTCAAAAACTGTTGTTTATAAAATCATTTCAAAACATTATTTATCTCAGTTTCACTGTTAATTTAATGATTTTTAGTTATTTAGAAATTTTCAGATATATAAACATTATTTCATTCCGTTCTACAATTAATTTAAACACTGTTAATACTGAAATTTTCACTAACGTAAAACATTATTTCATACTATGTTGCAAATAATTTAATCACTAACATATTCTGAAATTTTCACAAATTCAAAAAATTATTTCATACGGTATTACTATTACTTTAATGTCCATTACATTATTTTATTCCATTTTACAATTAATTTAAGAGCTGTTACTTTATTTTAAAAATTTTAGAAATTCAAAACATTTCAATCCATTACACTATTAATTTAATCATCATTAGTTATTTAGAAATTTTGTAGTTATTCAACATAAGTGCAACACATGTGATGTAAAGTTCAGTACCTGTCATGACAATGCTTCATGTAATTCAGAATATATTAAATTGGGAAAACGTTATTAAGTTCCATTAAATTCATTTATATGAAAAATTAACATTGACTTTAAATTCCAAAAACATATAGTTATTCAGCATAAGTGCAACACATGTGATGTAAAGTTCAGTACCTGGCATGACAATGGTTATACACTCAATACGTACGACTACATGATTTCCTTTTTTAAGACTTACATACACTTCACAATTTACACACAAGACAGTTACATGGACAACACTGATAAATAACTGAGAGATTTCCTCAGGGAAAATAAAGGAACGATGCATGACTCATTCTTGTAATGCTGAGAAGTGCCTTCACACAGTATAGTTTAAGTAAATGGCAATTCACCAGCTGTAGCTTAACACATTTCATTTTTATATTATTTTCTTTTTTTTGTTTTTCATTTATAATTGCAGTTTGCATATAATGTATCACTATCACCTACTAATTATACTTGTAAGGAGCTGTCCTCACTATAAAAAAATTATTTCAGATGCCAGACTTGTTCAACTGTATTTTGAAAGAAAAACTATTGTTCAGATATAAATTCGTTATCATTAAAATAAACTGGGATTGCAGGATATTAAGTAATGTAAAGATGATTAAGCAAATGTCTTTTTTTTTATATGTTAAGTCAGCTTGCCATGTCATTACTTGACCAGAGTATCAAGTGGTACAGATGGTACAGATATGCACACCAAGAAATTAAGTTAATTCTCCATTTAACCGAAGTAACACTGTCCACTGTCTAGAATTATTGCTTTGATCATTATAATAAAAATTTACTTGCACAGCATACACCAGAAAAGTTCATCAGAGACATACCTTTCATTTTGGCCGGAGCACGCACGTTACATACGTACGCGTTCCTTTATTTTCTTCACATTTCATTTTTTTTTCCTGATCATTTGGGTCACGGTTGAGCGAGTCGGAGACACCCTAGGGCACACCTTGGCTCTTAGCCAGCCATGGTAAATAATTTACGCCCGGTATTACAAAAAGAACAATTAAATTTACTTTGATCACAAGCAGCACAAAACATGTGTCGCTCCCCTGCAGGCGGAAAGAACCAGCGCGATCCCGTCCGCTCTCTCAACAACAACCCTACCACTTAGCGGGACGGGGGGGAAATTAAGTTACCAGTCTCTCTACAAGATCGCGCAAGCGCCTCTCTACACATCGCGACAATACAGTAAATAGCTAAGTCTGATACTGCCTGTTAACATACTAATTTTATAGCCGTAATTTGACTTAATAATTTTTTGTTTGTTGCCGTAACAAAATTCCTTAGTTACGGCACAATATTGCAAGCAAGAAGTGCACTGTTCTGTTTCCCATGTATTATTTTTGGAAAAAATCAATGTATGGACCACTGCGGGGTTTCGAGACGCAGCATTTAAATCCTATGTTACCACGTCATGAAAATTCATTGTATCATAAAAAAAGTTATGTCAAATGGAAAACTTCCGAATCAAAAATTAAGAAAAGTGGTTTTATAGACGATCAATTACAAGAAGAAATTTTAAAAGAAAAAGAAAAGTGGAGGCATATTTTAAAAGTTATTTTGGATGCCATTCTGCACTGCGTAAAAAATAATGACGCTTTGAGAGGAACTTGTGAAAAAATTGGTCATCCCGAATCTGGAAAATTTCTGAATACGATAGAATTAATTAGTCATTACGATCCTATTATTGCGCAACATATTGAAAGTCAAGAAAAATCAAGTTAATTATTTCTTTCCTATAATACAAAATGATATAATTAATATAGTTGCTTCTAAAATTAGACAGCATATTATTTCAAATATTCAAAATGCAAAATATTTTTCTATTTTATTTGATAGCACACCTGACACTTCTCACTAGGAACAGATGACGCAAATTTTGTGCTATGTTAACATTTATCCCAACACGAATAAATGTAGCATTGAAGAAACCTTCATAGACTTTATTGTGACACATGAAAAAACTGGCGAAGCACTTGCGAATGACATCGAAAACACGTTAACATTAGACGGATTAAATATTAGAAATATAAGAGGACAATCATATGATAATGGAGCGAATATGGCAGGTAAATACAAGGGGGTACAAGCCAGGATATTACGTTTCAACAATATGGCGAGGTTTGTTCCATGCACGGCTCACAGCCTTAATTTAATAGGCGTTCATGCTGCACAAACATCTGTTCAAATGAAATCATGTTTTGAAACAATTCAACAATTGTTTAACTTTTTTGTAAATTCTACTAGTAGATGGGATCTTTTAAAGGAAAAATTATCTGTTCGTCTTAAAGGTTTAAGTGACACGAGGTGGTCCGCGAAAGCTAACACGGTTAAAGCTTTACGAAATCAATTGCCTTTAATAATAGAACTTCTTAATGAAATGTGTGATGGACAAAGACAAGTTACAGTAGACTCTAAAATTATTAACAAAATTTAAATTTGTTGCACTATTAATATTTTGGGATACAATATTAGGAAAGATAAAATAAATTTACTTTTACAAGAAAGAAAAACCACAGTCGAAAGTGATAAATGCTCTAAAAAATGAAATTCAACAGTACCGAAATGATTTTTTTCGCTTCGCTTCACAATTCAGCAAAAAGTTTAACCGAAACAACAAATATTGAAACTTACATTCCAGAAAAGAGACGGCGCAAAATAAAAAATATGCCTGGTGAGAAAGCTACTGATGATTTGTTTGCCATGGATGAAAGTGCATTACTAAAAAAAGAAATATGTGAAGTTTTAGATATAATACTGATACAACTCAATGATAGATTTACTGCTTTGCAAGAGGTCGCAAACGACTTCAGTTTTTTAAATGGACGACACGCTTTAAAAATCATGCCGCTAGATGATCTTAAATGATGTGCAACAGACCTAGCATTGAAATATAATAGCGACTTAGATGCTCCAGAATTTGTATGTGAAATTGAGAGTTTTAAATATCAAGCCATGGAAGTTTTTGAAAATTTAGGGGATATGGACGCTTTTCAAATCTTGCAAAAAAATTACGAATCTCATTACAAAACACGTATCCAAATCTAGACATAGCATTGAGGATTTTCATAACAATGCTGTAACAACAGCTTCCTACGAACGTTTGTTTAGCAAATTAAAAATTGTAAAATCGTACCTTCATTCGTCTATTGGACAAGAGCGATTAACAAACATGTCTATAGTATCAATTGAAAAAGATGTTGCCAAAACATTAAATTATGATGATATAATAGATGTGTTTGCAAATGAAAAAGTGAGAAAAATTACTTATAAAATATGCTGAACTCTTTATGTTTTTGTTATATTATTTTAACATATACCTGTGTTTTGTATTTCTTTTATTTTGTCGTCATTGAATATGAATAAAAATTTGTTCTTATTTAGGTTATAGATTATTTATTCATACAAATACCTTGACAAATACATTATTGTATATACAGGCAACTCATTTTGATGAGGTTAATAGTACAGTAGAACTTGGCTAATTCGAAGCTGAAGGGACCAGTAAAAAATTCGAGTTATCCAAAAATTCGAATTAGGAAAACTTTTAATAATGGTAGAAAAATCAAATCAAAAACCGAAATTCAGTAAAGCAATATGTTATTTTGTTAAACAATTTCCTTATACATATGTCCTACAAACGTATAAACACGTTTCAGTACAAAATATAGCATTTACAGTTTTTTAAAAAAGCTAGAAACTTTTGATTGCATTTTGCAGTTAATACACTGAGTTGTAGTAAACTCTTCAAGTTTATTAAGTGCTTTGAAAATAGCGTCACTTACGTTCTGCTGTCCTTCAACGAACCGTCTCAAGTCTTAAATGTAATTTGATGCCTGTGAAGCCGTGGGAATCGGTATCTCTGGAAGTTCTAGCTGGTCCCCTTCTTCATCTGAAGATGTACCATCATTTCTTTTGTTCATAACATCAGCCACGATCTCCGCATCTGTCTGTTCACCGTACACCGCCAAGTCTTCATCCATGTTTACAAACTCTTCGTAACGAATGCCTGCGTCATGTCCAACATCTTCCCAGTTATCCGTAGTGGGTACGACTTCTCTAGCAGCTTTATTCTCCTCTTCACCTTCAATGTGGCAGAAACCACCTTTACGAAAACAATTAGCAATTGTTTTTTGCGTAACTTGGTCCCAAGCACTGTTGCACATGCGGGCAACTTGAAGGATGTTAATCTTGATATTTCCGTGCTCATCTAAATAAGCACCTGACAGAATGTTTTGGACCACAAGCCGTCTGTAAAAATGCTTAAAATTTTTTATTACACCTTGGTCCGTAGGTTGAACTACTGAAGTCATGTTTGGAGGGAAAAACACAACCTTTACATTTTCCATCACAGGAATAGTGTTGTGCGCTGTACAGTTGTCAGTAAACAAGACGATTCATCTGTTTTGATTCCGAAATTTCCTGTTGATTTTCAAAAGCCATCTTTCAAAAATTTCACCTGTCATCCAAGCTTTATTGTTTGATTCATATTCAACTGGTTTCGTTTTTACATTTTTGAAACAACGTGGGTTGGCTGACTTCCCTATCATTAGCAAAGGCAGTTTTTCCGAGCCATCCATGTTTGCTCCGAATAAAAGTGTTATGCGCTCCTTGCTGTGTTTGCCGCCACTACAACTTTCTCTTTTAAAAGCAAGTGTTTTGTCGGGGGTGCATTTGAAGAATAAGCCCGTCTCGTCTACGTTAAAAATGTCTTTAGCATCTCTATCAGAAATCATTTGCAACAAATCGTCTTTCCATGAATTTGCAGCTTCAATGTCAACAGATCCACTTTCCCCACAAGCAGTTTTGAAAGACATGCCATTCCTTTCTTTAAAACCATCGAGCCAACCATTGCTGGCCTTAAAATCATTTTTCCCTAAGCTAGATGGGAATTTCTCAGCTTTGGCTCTGACGAGGGGCCCACTGACTGGAATTTTTTTGTCCCTTGCTTGCTTAAACCACTTCACTACACATTCATCCACGTCAGAATTTTCTGGTCCACGCGCTCTTTTCCTATCTTTGTCGCTGGCTTTACACACACTATTCAAAATCTTCTCTTTATTTTTTAGATACGTTGACAGCGTATTTGGCGGTATCCCGAATTCCTTGGCAATTTCAGATTTCTTTTTTTGTCCCTTTTCCACTTCCCGTGTAACGGCAACTTTTTCGGCAAATGTCAATGATTTGTATTGGGTCCGTGTTGGTTTTGAAAGGGCCATGATGAACACACAACACAATAAAACTGCACAATAAGCGTCACTAAAACACACCAGTCTGTATATACAGTACTGTATAAAGAAAGGAGCGGTCTTTCACTACAGGACACAGCTCGCACAGTAGAAACTCAAAAAGACTTAACACTTCTACGAATGCAGGCAGACTGAATTGAAAGCAACAGTGAGGGTGGCTTACTGACGAGGCGTGGAACAAGGGACAATGGCGGACGGTACCGTTACACGAGCCAGTCATGTGTCATCACCAGATACTGACGGCAATTCCACGAATTTGACACAAAGGACAAGCGTCTGTTCACAAAGGGCGATGCCTGCTTGTCTGTTTCCAGTCGTGTCTATTGTTACGTGGTCTAGCCCATATAGCAGGCGATTTTTTGTAGTTTGAGCAAAATTTTTATTTCGAATTAACCAAAAAAAGTTCAAATTACAGACGATGTTTTTGCATGGTTTTACATAGGATATTCAAGGGACCACGGTAAAAGTTCGAATTATCCACGAATTCGAATTATGCACGTTCGAATTAGCCAAGTTCTACTGTATTTAATATATTGCGTTTAGTAAAATTTAACTTGTTACATTAAAATTTTTAATTTTTTTTTTTCATTATTGAGATACGGGGAGGGCACAAGCTAGACACTTGCCACAGGCCCTTCATACCCTCGTTATGGCACTGGCTAAAAGAACCCACACCTGAATTAATTTATTTAACCAAAAAGCATTTTAACCACACACTGACATTGTAGATCAGTTATACCACCCTGAGATAATTTTTATGAAACAAATAACTAATGTTAATTAATTTTGAACCCAAATGGTTAATGATATTTTAGATCACTAAAAGAAGTGTTAAAAGAATAAATTCTCATTTTATACGATAAAGCGGAGTCATTTCAGTAGACTAGAGTTTTCAGAATAGGTGAACGCCTCTTATTGGATAGCACGACACACAGCAGCAAATTTGAATATGGTAAGTCAGTCAAATATTAGATTGCTACATCGACCCTGCAAGATCGGCAAGACTCACTACAAGTATGTGATCATTTCTTACCAAATATTTGTACTTTCAGTGAGGAATCTACGTCACCGATTCACCTAGTCGACTGAAGAATAATAAATTAAAATAAATCAACCGAAGTTGAAATACTTCGTTAACTAACTTCAAGAGCAATTCATCGGATTTATTTACATTGGATTCAATGAAATGATTGAATTGTATTGAATAAATCAATAAAAATAATAAAACTAAATAAAACTTCATAACAAAAAGTTATTAAATATAACATTTAAAAACAATTACACGGATTTAAAAACCCCGTAATCCAGTTATTCTACAATATGTATATAAAAAGCATGTTAATTTAAATAATTTTTGTGATATGTAAATTTTTGAGATGGGACTTGTATCAGAATGTTGAAAATAAAAAACTGTTCAGAAGCCTCCTTCGACAAGAACTTTTATTATCTGTAGAAAGTCATGAGTACCTAAGAACCAATCTGATTATGCGAATTCAGTTGAAAATTATTTTTAACTTATTGATCAGTCTCTCTATGGAATCGATAACATGTAATTGCCACTTGGTACATGATCATTGACCTCCCAATCACCACACACACGTTAGAAAATTACTACAGTTGCTGCAAGAAATATAGTAGTGCTATTCTGTGAAAGTGCAAGATATCCAATTAGGTATATAGACGCTTTAAGCTGACTGGAAAAAAGGGTGTAAGCATAACACACCATTTTACTAATCAGTATTAGTTTGCCGTTAAAGTATGTAACCATGCCCATGAGAAACAACTACATGCCTGAAAGCGACCCTGCGGCTGGACAGAGTATATCAATCCACAATCCAGGATCATCATGAACAACCCATCATCTGAAGTCTTTTAATTACCTTGTATCCGTCAGTGACTTTGTTTTTTGCGTTATTCGTATAGACGCGTTTCGTGACATGTGTCACATCATCAGTATCCTTCGTCAAGCGTTAAAATTCACAAAAATATTTGCACATATTTACTATATTAAGTCACAATATCAGCACACACATAATACGATATAACTTCGGTCCGTTGGACCGGTCCGACCGCGCGTGTAGTTGACAAGCCACTAATTTAACTGAGTCAATCTTTATCACTAGTCATCGCCGTCATGCGCGATTATATTTAGGGCTATATCAATAGTGAGTTGGGTTGGAACTTTAATTGTTCATTTAATATACTGTCACTGTTGATATTCTTATCTTTAAATGCCTTATAAATCTCAAATTCCTTGAGAGCGTCCATTAACCTACCCTTACCACATACATGGATTGGTTTGAAATTAGTACTGAAATCTATGTAATTATGGTTATGCATCATTAGATGATGCGCATAATTAGATTTTGTCTTGTCTAAATCATTCCTTGGTAGATGTTCTTTGTATCTTTTCAAGAAAGACCTGCCAGTTTGACCTAGATAGAAACAATCACAATCATCACATAACATCCTGTAAACACCCGTTTTCTCTTCTAACGGAAATGGTCGTTTTATGCGTAACAAATTAGAAATATTATTAATTGTTTTAAATGCGACTTTTATATTAAATTTAGAAAACACTTTGGATATAATGCTAGGTAAAAGGCTACCGTACACTGTCGTTATATACTTTTTATTTTTATTTTTGTTAACTTTATTATCGTCGATGGTATTATGGTGGGATCTAGTTTTATATAGGTGTTGCTTAAGAAGTCTATCTATCATCGAACTCTTGTACCCATTCGCTATTGCTATGTGCCTTATATCAAATTCGTCCTGAAAGTCCTTTTGGTTAAGTGGAATCGTTACCAACCTATGAACAAAACTGTTGTATGCCGCCATTTTCTGACTATATGGGTGGTGAGAATTGGCATGTATTGTAATATCTGTGGTAGTGGGTTTCCTATATATTTTATAGGAAATATAAAGTAGTTCATTATTTAGTAGTTCACTACTATTTTAGATAACATTTTATAACATTTTGTCGGCCGACATTAATTATGCTCGAGCACTTGTTGTTTTTTATGACCGCACGGTCAAAAGATACGAGTTGACTGACGCATAATCTGGTGCTGGGGCGCACATTACAGGGTGTGAGCCTGGTCACATGATCACCAATTGAAGCCCTGATTGGTGGTTTTTAAAAAGTTCTAGAAGCTAGGCCAGCGAATTCTGCAATCTTTTGCCGCCTGGTGAAATCTGCACATTGACTTCACAATTTCCGTGATTCACGGATGCCATGAACTGTATGTAGTTACGTAATCTGACTTCAGGGAAAAACAGACTTGGTGTTTTGTAATAATATTGTATGTGTAGTTGGTTAAGACGAGGTACACCAAAGGTGAACCCTGACTGCTTTTCGAATTATTTTCAATTATTAAAATTTATTCCTGTCCCTGATCTGTCCTGTTACACTTCTTATAACAAAAAGATTTAATCGAACATAGTAAACACTGCCATGCAGGGATACAAAATTCTGCCACCTTTCTTTGGACGTATTGTTTTCCGTTGACGATATCCTGTATCATATTTACATGCTTTGTAGGAGGAGGCTATATAATGTAACGGCCACTTAGGCCATTATGTAAAATTTAAAAACTAGGCTACTTAACCTAGAGGAAGCGAAAAGTATGCTGGAGCCCAAACAGAGTGACAGGATTTGCAATCAACACTCTTGTATCCAGTAACAACTTTTATTAGTGCTAACATGTGACACATTATTATGATCATGAACCATTTTCTTTAAGATCATTAATTTGAGTTATTACAAAATATTCAGTACAAGTTTTTCAAACAGCTGGCTTCTCGTATCATTTTCTTTAAGAACAATAATTTAAGTTATTACAAAATATTCAGGTACAAGTTTTTTAAACACCTGGAGTTCTTGATCTAAGTTATTATGAGTTCTCAAGATGTGTAACGTGAACATCAGGGGGCCAGCCTATTGAGTAGATGTTGACTGAAGGGTAATAATTAGAATGCTCCCACCTGTACTTTTGTTGAATAACTCAACCGGTACCATGCTGACCAGTGTGCCATGAGTACTGCAGACTGTCCTTAGAGTGTGTTGAATCACCAGCGAGTCTCATTCCGGGCAGATGTGGGTCATTCTTCGTTGTTCTGGTGGATGGGTATTTCTGGGCCTGACGGGTTCGGGGAGCATCCTGATGCACTGCTCTGTGGATAGTGACAACTGTTGATGTTACTACCTCTGCACCTCTTTCTCCTGGCTAGTGCGGGAACCCTATAACATTTTTATTTGGAGATTGTCCGTCAGTCAATACACCCACCCATACACTCTTGCCTCGGAACACAGACACCACACTCACTGTCGCAATTTTGATCAACATTTTATTTGCTTTTTTTATCAAGTTATAGTCATTACTTTTAATCTTTTACTTTTAACTTTATCAAAAGACAAATACAATGTCACCACGTGTTTCCAGACCGGAAGTAATGCGTAAGTCAATTTTATAATACAAAGGTTTTACAACGAAATATACTTTACATATGTCTAGGCCACACATGCACATACACAAACATAACACATAATCCATCATTAAAAAACAGAATTATATAATTGAGTCTAACCTGAAAGCCCTTTACTAGATTACGAACTCTGCGGAAAGATTTACTTAACCCTGACCCATCAGACCGTTGAAACATTCTCCCTGAAGGTTGGCAAGGAATGAGAATGATACCTAAATTAGTCGTCCCACTTTCTGGCATAAAAGCGACCTGTTCCGATTAGCCAATCATAACCTTTGGTAACCTGCTTACTACAGTGTACAGGAAGCAGCTGATACGTTTGACTAGGCCTGCTAGATTGCGTTGCCGAAACGCAGACAGCCTTGGTGATCACATGTTAATGATCAAGTTAGCTGTGGCGAGCACAGCCACAAGCGCGTTGGCGGCACTGATCGCATTCAAAGCGGGTCGTGAAAATTCAAACCCCGGCACAATAACAATGATTTTTAATACCTTTCTTTTCATGGTGCTATTTCTACCTGTTTCTCTAATAATGTGCTATTTATTCTGAGACTCGTACTGTTCTCTCTCTCTCTCTCTCTCTCTCTCTCTCTCTCTCTCTCTCTCTCTCTCTCTCATGGGAAATAATTTCTCCTTGTCTTCTCTCACTTTGTTGTTCATATCGCTTTGCTCTTCTCCAACCTTGCTTGCATTTCTCTCTTCATAGCGATTCCTTCTCTTTCTGCCCAAAGTTTTCACTTACACTCTTCTTTCTTGCAGTTCCTTTTGGTTGCCATCACATATCACCTCTAGAGAATTGCTTTTATTTTTGTAATCTGTGTGAGCAAGTTTAGTAATTCTTCAATGGTTTTAATTCCTTGTATGTATATTTACATATATATTCCTAATCTTATATTACAGTTCAAGTGGTATGCGTATATTAATACTAACTTGTGTTCAGTGAATTTTGATTTGTTTACTCCTTTCAACTGGCTGAGTGATGTTCTCTTCAAGGGTAAGTTTTCCATGTGTTTAATATCTACCACAATTGGTACCTTACCTGTCTTTGTGTATCAATATTCCAATAGCAGCAGTATTCAAGCAAGTCTTATGTTGTTCACGAATAGTTTACTTGTTCAAACAACCATGTGACAGCAGAATCTTGAAAATGCTTATTAACTAAGCAAGCTTCTCTGTCAATTATATTCTTACCTATCGATTCCATTTCTCGTTCACTATTCAGATGGAATTCAGTTTGATTGTTCTTCAATCCTTGAATATTAAATTAGTCCTCTCTTCTGTATGTGTAGGATACACAATCATCTGAACCAGTCTTCTCTTTATTCACATTCTAAGATTTTCTACTTCAATGTGTAAATCATTGTAGAACGTATTTATTTGACTTGGATAGTCCTTTGTTGTTTTGGTAGACGATGGCAGTTTCCAATGAGTAGTTCAGACTTCTAACACTTGTGTCTTCCTTATGTTTTCAAGTACCCTTTTACTGACTTAAAATCACACACACAGAGCTTAAAATCAACATGTGTTCACTTTGACAAGCTACAGCTTGTAAGGTTTCCCTGCACATACACATAGCACTACTTAAAACTATTTTTAACAACTATATAATATTATGTACAAAAATTCTAGTGTCGTTAAATATGTGAGTATGTGTGTGCCATTCACCATTCAATTATATACACATTTGCTTATAAGAATCTACTATTCTTCCTATGATGAGTAATGCAATACTATAATCAGACATAGGGTAAGGTTAATTTTTCCAAGCCAAAAGCTACCTCACAGATTGAACATGATTTTTAACGCTATTTTCTATTGCTTCAGTGTTCCAATTATGAATTATTACAGTTGTGTATTCATTTGTTCCAGTGTTACTTATTTACACCCATGAATAATATCTGTGAAGAAGAGGATTCTACACTGGATTGTGAACTATATAGGGGGAAGTCAATTCAGAATACTCTGGGAGACCATCTGTCACCACACAAGTTAATACATTCTGGCATTAAATTCCAGTGCGATGTTTGTTCAAAATCATTTACTACGTCATACTATTTGTCACAACACAAGTTAATACATGTTGGCATAAAGAAATTCCAGTGCGATGTTTGTTCAAAATCATTTGCTATGTCAATCTATTTGAGAAAACACAAGTTAATACATTCTGACATTAAGAAATACCAGTGCGATGTTTGTTCAAAATGTTTTACTGAGTCAAGTAATCTGTCAAAACACAAGTTAGTACATTCTGGCATTAAATTCCAGTGCGATGTTTGTTCAAAATCATTTACTATGTCATACTATCTGTCACAACACAAGTTATTACATTCTGGCATTAAGAAATACCAGTGCGATATTTGTTCAAAATCATTTACTGAGTCAAGTAGTCTGTCAAAACACAAGTTAGTACATTCTGGCATTAAGAAGTACCACTGCGATGTTTGTTCAAAATCATTTACTCAGTCAAGCAATTTGTCACAACACAAGTTAATACATTCTGGCATTAAGAAATACCAGTGCGATATTTGTTCAAAATGTTTTACTGTGTCAAGTAGTCTGTCAAAACACAGGTTAGTACATTCTGGCATTAAATTCCAGTGCGATGTTTGTTCAAAATCATTTACTACGTCATACTATTTGTCACAACACAAGTTAATACATGTTGGCATTAAGAAATTCCAGTGCGATGTTTGTTCAAAATCATTTACTACGACAGATTATTTGTCACAACACAAGTTAATACATGTTGGCATAAAGAAATTCCAGTGCGATGTTTGTTCAAAATCATTTACCAAGTCAAGTAGTCTGTCAAAACACAAGTTAGTACATTCTGGCATTAAGAAGTACCACTGCGATGTTTGTTCAAAATCATTTACTCAGTCAAGTAGTCTGTCAAAACACAAGTTAGTACATTCTGGCATTAAGAAATACCAGTGCGATATTTGTTCAAAATGTTTTACTGAGTCAGGTAATCTGTCAAAACACAAGTTAGTACATTCTGGCATTAAATTCCAGTGCGATGTTTGTTCAAAATCATTTACTACGTCATACTATCTGTCACAACACAAGTTATTACATTCTGGCATTAAGAAATACCAGTGCGATATTTGTTCAAAATCATTTACTGAGTCAAGTAGTCTGTCAAAACACAAGTTAGTACATTCTGGCATTAAGAAGTACCACTGCGATGTTTGTTCAAAATCATTTACTCAGTCAAGCAATTTGTCACAACACAAGTTAATACATTCTGGCATTAAGAAATACCAGTGCGATATTTGTTCAGAATGTTTTACTAAGTCAAGTAGTCTGTCAAAACACAAGTTAGTACATTCTGGCATTAAATTCCAGTGCGATGTTTGTTCAAAGTCATTTACTACGTCATACTATTTGTCACAACACAAGTTAATACATGTTGGCATTAAGAAATTCCAGTGCGATGTTTGTTCAAAATCATTTACTACGACATATTATTTGTCACATCACAAGTTAATACATGTTGGCATAAAGAAATTCCAGTGCGATGTTTGTTCAAAATCATTTGCTACGTCAAACTATCTGTCAAAACACAAGTTAATACATTCTGGCATTAAGAAGTACTAGTGTGATGATTGTTCAGAATCATTGACTGTATCAGACAGTTTGTAAAAACACAAGTTAATACATTCTGGCATTAAGTACTAGTGCGAAGTTTGTTCAAAATCATTTACTACGTCACACTGTTTGTCACTACACAAGTTAATACATTCTGGCATTAAGAAGTACCAGTGAGTTGTTTCTATAAAAATATTAAATTTGGCATACCTTGTTATGTTATAAATAACATGCTGGCATAAAATAATAACAGTGATGTTTGTAACAAAATTTTCTATTTTTACATTTTGAGTGTAAATTAATCCATTATACTATTATGAACCATTACTGTGTGGTATGTAAGAATAGTTTATATTACCCAAGAAGTTTTAGCAATGTAATAAAACTTATCAATATAGTGTTTTTAAACAGAAACCCTTAAACATGCATAATTATACGAATAAATTAATATATGCTGTAATATTGCCACTGCAAATATGTAATATGTCTATAATATTTAGCACTACAAAACAGTAGTGAAATTTGTAACAAAATTTTACCTTACAAATTAAAATCATGGAATTATACATTGTAATGTAGTGTGACATTATTGATACACATTTATCCTCTAATTAAATTTATCACTGCATGAGTTACAGTGATATATGTGTGTTTAGTTGAAATAATTTGAAAGTCTTTGTTTCTTGCCATACATAGATTATACTTGTCACACAAGATTTTTGTCTGGCTGCTACAACCTTCACGATGACAGAGTCCTGTGGTCTTACATCTGCGTTAGTGCTTGGGAATCCACGTGGATGTCCCCCAAGTTAATGTAGCTTGGCATTTCACAACTTTTAAGTTGTATTTAAAGCTCATAGGTTATTTCATCTAGCATATCTTTGATTGCTGCATGCATACTGTTTCTTTACAATTCAACATTAGTTCAGTGCATTACTGACAGATGGCATTGTATCTCAAAACTGCTAATTTTCGATGCTTTACATGTCAATGTTTGTAACGGTTCCTTGTTGTGAACTACACATTTGGTATAGCGTTAGCATGTGGAGTGTTTGAATTTTTGAGTGATTTTTTTTTGTAATTTTATATTACAAAGTGACTGATAACTTCTTGACTGAAGATAAAATATTATGGTAATTTAATTTCAAATCGATCTGAATTGAATAATGTAGAAAATGAAGAGACATTTTGATCTGACAATACCGGTAAGCCTACATAATTTGAGGTTACTTCATCTCACTGTTTACTCCCTATGTTCAAGATAATGAACTTTAGCAAGTGTTACGAATGCCAAGACATCAGAATAGTGCGGACACCCTGGTACGCTTTGCAGTTTGAGGCCGCCAAATCAGAGTCTGAGTGGACAAGTCATAAAGTGCACGCTAAAAGATCACAGTGGCACAGAAGAGGAAGAAGAACAAGGAACGGAGACTCGACGGTCGGCACTGCAGAATAAAATAAGAAAGCACGGAAGACCAAAGTGTTATAGATGTGGGAAACTTTGACAGGTACAATGAGATTGTTGGGTTAGAATTCAGCAGCAGGTAAACAAACAGTAGTCAGTACAACGAGGCGTGTCCAACTGAAGGAATGAAGCCCCTTGACAATACGCAATTTCTGCACTTCAGAAAAACAGCGGGAGCTTGGTGGTTACTGGACCCGTTCAAGAAAGGCCAACCTCAATTACAGTTGATACAGGCGCAACAGTTTCCGATATGGTGAAAGATGTCAAGCCAGTCTGGTGCTCTTGCAGCTTGCGAACAGCTACTGGACGGTCTGTAAAAGTGTTTGGAAAAGTGGAGATACAACTACGCCTTGGTCGACTTGAGTTTAATCACCAAGTACTTGTTGCAAACATTGTGGATGAAGCAATTCTTTGTGTGGACGTTATGAATGCCGTCTTATAGTTGACTTCAAAAACAATGTCTTGAGAATCAGAGGAGAAGTAATGCTCTCCACAATGACTACATCAGAAAAATTGATGGACATGATAAACCAAGTGGTCGTAACTGTTCCGCTAAACTCTGAAAAGATCATTTTTAGAACTGAGGTAGACAGTAAAATTGAAAGTTAAGGGCGTATGTGCAGAAACCAATGTATGGATGGATGAGTCCACTTTGAAATTGTGAATGACGGGAGGGTAAAGGAGAATCAGCTGGTATGTAAGTGAAGGTGTTGCCAACTTTGCGTGTGATGTTTTAGTTACCCGTACATTGTTAGTTACTGTATGATGTACTATCTCAGTATTGCATTTGTTATTACTATTTCAATTTATTATTAATTATATAGTTGTTTTACAGTCACTCATTTTTATTAGTATTTAATTTTTTAGTTAATTTCTATTGGTAGTTTTATTCTATAATTACGTATTATCATAATTATTTGTGTTATACAGTAATGAGATTTGACAAAATGGATACTTCTTCTTCAACTAGCAAAGACGGGAAAGTTATTCATAGTAAAGCACGGGAAGTAATAATACACAGAGTTTTGTTGTCCAGGATTAAAAAGATTCTTGCAATTAAATTCCAAGAACGCGTTCTTTTATGTAATTATAGACTGTAGAGATAGTCGAGTGTAAATAAGGAGTGGAAGTGTACAGTTAGCAAATTCCATTGCGATAAGAAAGGTCAGAAAGGCTGTAGTTTTGTATGTCTCAGCAGTACATAATGACGGAATCAAACAACACTCATATATGTTTATACAACATTCTGGAATGTAACAGCAACAAATTCCGATGCGTGTGAACAGTACATATCATTTGCTTGATTTGTATAGCAATACAATTACGATATTATTATTATTTGATTTACATCAGTAACTGTAAACATATACTGTAATTCTTTTTTTAAGCCAGCTGTGTGACTGTAGGCACACACACAGATAGAGGTTCGTGGTGACATATTTACAAACAAACCTTAACAGTTGCGAGTTTCTGTTACTATTAGAAACGATATTCATACGTTGGCAACAGTGTCGCTGATAACAACAATTCTCTTCTCACAGTGACTCCCTCCACATCCCCTTTCCCCTGTGACTGTAAGCGTTTCGCGTATTTCCATGCCCTTAACTTTCAATTTTGCTATACTAGGGGCAACCAGTGCTCTATATTCAAACCCCATGTAGGCAGCACAACGGGCATACTAATTGCCAGAAGTTTAGTAAGACCTGATGAAACTGGAAATGTACGTATTAGAGTGGCAAATATTTTTGATTAAGCTATCACTTTACAACGCAATACGCTCCAAGGCAAATTGACTCCTGTGGTCTGGGTAGCCAGAATGACAGAACAAAGATCCAGTGCTTCGGATACTTCCAAATTACCAGAGGGACTGCAGGAATTATTTAACAGATCTAGTAACAACCTCTCAAGTGGTGAGGTAAAAGAACTCAGACGGATTTTACATGAATTCAAATATTCCTTTGCAGTTCGGGAACAGTCATTGGGAAGAACCTCTCTTGTACAACATTGCATCAATACCAGGGACACAACACTGATACACCAACCTCCTCGAAGGCCTTCATTAGCTAAGCAAGAGGAAATATCTTGGTTAGTACAGGACATGCTGATAGAGGGAGTAATCGAACCTTCGTCAAGTGCTTGGTCTTCTCTGGTAGAGTTGGTAGTGAAGAAGGATGGTTGATTGCGTTTCTGTGTAGACTATCGAAGGCTGAATGCTAATACAAAGACTGCTACCCGTTACCTCGCGTTGACGATACACTCTACACGCTGTCCGGAGCACATTGGTTTTCCACATTGGACCTAAAGAGTGGATATTGGCAAGTGGGTCTTGAGCAAGAAGACAAAGAAAAGACCGCTTTCTCAACCCAAGTGGCTTATTCCAATTTAACATCATGCCATTTGGACTCTGTAATGCACTGGCAACATTCGATAGATTGATGGACCTGGTACTCTGAGGACTGACATGGAAAACTTGCCTTGTTTATTTAGACGATGTCATAGTCATCGGGAAAACTTTCAAAGACCATTTGGAAAACCTTGAGGTTCTGACTATAATTCACGGTCCCCAACTAAAGCTGAGCCCAAAGAAGTGGTCTCTATTCCAGAAGGAAGTACAGTATCTGGGTTTTGGCAGCTGGTGTTAGCATGGATCCTAATAAAGTAGACACCATAAGAGACTGGCGAGTGCCGAAGAGTAAACACGAAGTTCAGAGTTTCCCTGGGGTTATGCTCACATTACAGACGTTTTGTGTAAGGCTTTGCAACTATTGCTAAACCACTACATGAGCTAACAGAAAATAAACGAAACGTCCAGTGTTCGAGAGAGTCTGATCAAGCATTTAGAACTTTAAAAATTGTATTATGTTCACAGCCAATTCTCACTTTTCCCGTTTCCGAAGGTAAGAAAATAGACACAGACACAAGCAATACTGGTCTAGGAGCAGTTTTGTCTCAAGTGCAAAATGCTGAAGAACGAGTAATGCCATATTACAGCAAACACTTTCTAAACCAGAGAGAAATTATTGCGTTACAAGGAGAGAGTTGCTGGCAATTGTCCGAGCTTTGGAGCACTTCCATAAATACCTCTATGGAATGGAGTTTTCACAACGCACCGACCATGCCGTGCTTGCAGGGCTCTTGAGATTTAAAAATCCGGAAGGCCAGTTGGCGGGCTCGAACGTCTGCAAGCGTACAACTTCAAGGTATAACACCTGCAGGGGTGCCTGCATAGTAATGCGGGTGGCTTATCACGAAGACCATGCCTGGAAGACTGCCGACATTGCCACAGAAAGGAAGAACAAAATGCCAGCGAACATGTTCAAGCCATTACTGTAGATTTCCTGGCAGAAGGCTGGATGACACAAGATTGTTGACAAGAACAGATGACTGATGAAGACATTGGACCGATCTTGACAGCAAAAGAGGAAGATCGCCACCCGGATTGACAAGTTATCTGCCATGGTTCCGAAGGGCTACTGGGCACAATGGGAATCCCTTACCTTAGAGAACAGATTGCTGAAAAGGGCTTGGAAAAACTGCAGATGGACGAGACGTGGTAATGCAGTTGATAGTTGCCCGAAGTAGAGTGCAGTCTGTTTTGAAGGAGATGCATGATGGAATGTCTGGGGGCTATCTTGGCATTAAAAAAACCCTTGACAAAATACGGAAGCGATTCTATTGACTTCATCTTCGCCACGACAGAGGAATGGGTTCGGACATGTGAAATATGCGCTACAAGCAAGGGCCCACAAACTAGAAGCAGGGGAAAAATGAGACAGTATAACATTGGACGGCCTTTCAAGAGAATTACCATCATAGACATTGCTGGACCATTCCCAGTTACTGACGATGGAAACCAGTACATCATGTTTGTAGGCGACTACTTTACTAAGTGGGTGGAAGTTATGCAATTCCAAATCAGGAGGTTACCACTGTGGCAAAGCAGTTAGTTCACAACTTCTGTTGCCGTTATAGACCCCCTATGGAAATCCATACGGATCAAGGGAGAAATTTCAAATCAGCAGTTTTTAAAGAATTATGGCATCTACTCGGAACGAAAGACCGTGACAATGTCTCTGCATCCTCAGTCGGACGGGATGGTTGAGAGATTCAATAGGACACTTGAACAGCATCTTTCGAAGGTGGTTGATGAGAACCAAACAGACGGACCAACGTATACCACAATTCCTCATGGCGTATATAAGTCATCAATACATGACACAACCAGCATGACCCCAAGCAAAATTGGTGTTTGGGTGGGAGATTCGTCTTCCTGGGGACTTGAGGTTTGGATCACCTGAGACTCGGTCCCAAGAGTCACAGAACTATTCCTCACAATTAGAAAACCAACTGCGAGAAATGAATCGCTTGATAAGAGGACGGCTAAAGATTGGCAGTGATAAAACGAAAACTCGGTATGACATTCGCAGCAATAGTGTGGGTTTCCAAGAAGGAGATCAGGTCTGGTTGTTCAACCCAAAGCGCCGTCGTGGTCGCTCACCTAAGCTTCAGACTAACTGGGAAGGACAGGATTAGGTGAAGGACGCCTAGGATTCAACAAGAAGGACAGCAAAAGTTCAAAGTCATCCACCTGGATTGTCTGGCTAAGTATTACTTCATAGACGGTTTGCCGGTTCAGGATGAACAGGCTTAAGGAGGAGGCAGTGTTGACATTTGTGCCAGAAACCGCGCAAACTGTGTCAAGGCGGCAATGAATTATGCTCTAACGTTTTCCTTTATTGTTAATGCGCAGCATAGAATATTCTAGTATTTCAGCGGGGTACAAATACAAGTACTCAACGACAATCAGTTTCAGTTTGAGTTGTGATATATCTCAGTGTGGTTCGGGTATTGTGGCAAAGTGTTAACATGTTTTATGTGTTGTGTGGGACGATTGTTGACAACAAATGTGTTGTATATTAGTAGACGTTTTTATTGCGTGTGAACAATTTTTATTTTATTTGTTGTAAGAGACTGTCTTGTTGATTACAAACTGGTTAATTGTGATAACTAAAGCTGGTGATTAGTGACATAATTGGTGTCTTGTATTTTGTTTTCCAATGTACCATACGATGATCAGTACACCGTCGTAACAATATGTTTATTGAAGTGAGCCTCTCCAGAATGTAGCTGTAGCATACCATTGTGTGTGTCGCCTGCATTGATAGACCCCCCCACCAGTGTGTTGGTCACATATTATTATTCAGCAGACAAAACCTTACCTTTTAGTTCTTATTTGATAGAGTGAGTTATTTAGTCAGCTAATCAAAGAATTGTCTTTTCATATGGACAGATGTGTGTGATATATTGCGACAGTACAAATAACTGATGTACTGAGCATTGAATATAAAAATTTAAATTTACCTAATAAACTGTAAATAATTAATAATATATTAGAAATAAGTATGTCGGGGATCGCAAGCTTGGCTCAGATAAAAATATGAACAGGTATTTCGACCTGAATCGACGTGCACACACACACACAAATGTAACTGAAAGTGTGTACACCAGTATTTTGCTAGTGTGTGTGAATGCAGGTCTATGCAGGCGAGTTTGCCACCCCAAGATGAATAATTGCACAATTACTGTTTTTCCATAATGATTCATAAACTATAATTAAGAATTAAAATCCAAAACCAAAATAAAATGTAATAAAATTTACTAAATACTGTGTACGAAAACCACGCGAAAGTGACACACCATATGAGTGTAATAGTGAAATAACTGTGTACAAATCGAAAGGGTTAAGTTGCAATGTCCAAAATTACAGTGAACATGTGTTGTAAAAATAGTTATAAGATAAGTATAAGAGTATACTTACAGGACTCTGCAATTCGCAGAAATATAAGAAATAGTGAATTTGACAAAGATTGGGGGAACTGAATCCAGAGACAGTTTCTGACATGTCGATTTCGTACCACTGCAGGTGTCGACCAAGACATGGGTATAAATAGGACACGCAAGCTACAGTGGTTCTCTTTCTTAAATCATCCACGGTGCAGCGGGAGCTTATGCCCGTCCGCACGGCGTATTTATTTTTTTGTAAATAATTTAAATTTTCCAGTTACATACAACTATGTAACGAAGTTATAAATACAATCATTTTTAAATAATAACAGCAGTACATAAGAAGATCCATTGATGTCAGAAACAGCAAGAGGAGAGTTCCAGAGAGTGATTCGACGCTGGACAAGAGGAGAGTTCCAGACAGTGATACGACGCTGGACAAGAAGGAGTGATTCGACGCTGGACAAGAGGAGAGTTCCAGAGAGTGATACGACGCTGGACAAGAGAGAGTGATACGACGCTGGACAAGAGGAGAGTTCCAGAGAGTGATTCGACGCTGGACAAGAAGGAGTGATTCGACGCTGGACAAGAGGAGAAGAGAGACAGCCGACACTGGACAAGAGGAGAAGAGAGACAACCGACGCTGGAGTGCGAGACGAGGACGACTACAGATGTATCAAAATGATCGAGTATGATTGACGACAATAAGGTGATAAACAACTTATTTATATCTTAATCGTACAATGAACTCAAAGACAATTAAAGACATTTCTATTTTATTTTAAAGTAAGAGCCAATGTTTCTTGTAAAGTAGAATTAAAAACATAGATGTTTTAGAAATACGATTAACGTAACAAGAGCTTAAATTAATATGAAATAAAATGAATACAAAGCATTTAAATGAAAACAATTAGTATTTGAGATAAAACAGTACTGAGAAACAAAAGATAAATTCAATAACTATTAATATTTTGAAACACATTAATTGACTAAGTAGTATGAAAATGAGATTTTTCTTTAATACAATGATTAGTAGAATAGAATATTTAGTCAGTAAGGATGTATATAGCGTAAGCCTTACGGCATAATAACAAATAATAACTAATGTTTTAAATCGAAGTCAGTGCCATGTGCACAAATTTTAATAATATCAAATAAATTTGAAATACCGTTACAAGTTATATAGAGTTCTTATTGCAGATACACCTGAAACCCAATTTAAATGTTATATTGTTACATAATTTGTCAATCTTGAACGTGAGACCGGTCACGCTAAATTTGTGTATATGTAATGTGTTTATGTATATGTATTGTTGCATATTTGGCTCCCAAAGAACGTGCGGCTATACAAATTAAAGTACATATAAAAATTCACACACATAAATACGTTGCAATATATATATATTAGTGTGTGTGTGCAACCTGAAATAACCTGTACAATGTACAATAACCTGTCAGCAATAGAACAAGATATAAAGAACTAGTTTGAGTTCGGCAAACACAAGGGTGATGTTGATTAAGAAATACTAAGTATACATTTTTATATAATTGTATTGTTTTTTTTAAATTACAAGGAGTATAAAGAAAAAATCTGTGAATTGTTTCGCTGGTGGGGCAAAGGGCGCTTGAAAAAAAAACAAGTTCTGAAGGGGGATAAAAGTTTGATAAATACTGATCTAATCCTCTCTTTACTATTTACTAGACCAGCAGTTCACAAACTTTTTCGGTCATGGAACCCTTCAGAAGACATTTTATTTCCGTGGAACCCTAACTCGTTAGGTTCTCCCAACGTTCTTCCTTCTTCCATCTACTCCTATTGCCAGAGTGTATTGCATAACATAGCCGTAGTAGGGTTTGAAATAAAGAGAAAACATTTTATATATAACCAAAAATATTTATTTTGGGACAAAAAAGTATTGTATAGGTATAGGCTATATATAACCACAAACATTTATTTAGGTACAAGAAAATATTGGATATAACCACAAACATTTATTTTGGTACAAGAAAATATTAGATTTACACCTAATGTGATGAATGAAATTGTTTCATTTTTGTACTTAAAATAGTTTTGAAATTGGGCTTTATGTCCGACAGCTGAATACGTAAATCCAGGGCGGCATCCAACTTACTCCTAAATTTGTTTTTGGTGTAAGCATAAGCTGAAAAGCCTGATTTGATCGATAGGTGGACGTGAAGGGGAGCAGAGCACGGATAGCCTTTTCGGCTACTGACGGGTATACGTCTATGTCCTACCCAAAAGTCATTCAGTGGCACAGATTCAAATTTCGTTTTTAAAGCAGAGGTACATTGAATTTCAATAAGATCTTCATACTCTGGCACGGACAACATGTGAGGTTTATTTCGGTTGACAAGGTTTTGCACCCACTCGATGTCCCTGTTGGTGTCTGGGAAGTACTCCGATAGATTTCACGAGGTTCATTAAATGCTCACAAATGTTTTTGTGCACGTCAGCTTCGATTTCTAATTCGTTTTCACTCAGAAACTGGGCCAGGAGAGGAAAGCATGCGAAGTTTTTCTCATTTACACATTCGATCCAAAAGTCAAGTCTGGTTTTCAATGATGTTATTTTGTCTCTCACTGCGAACGTGGTTGTATCTTTCCGCTGCAAAGATGTAGTAACTTCATTAAGTTTCCCGAATATGTCAGCGAGGTAAGCACACCGCATGAGCCACTTCTCGTTGCATAAAAATTCGGCGTATTTGCTAGGCGCGGAAAGGTCCTCCCCTATGAAGAAAACCTGAAGCTCATTACGCAGCTCAAAAAGCCTGGCCAGGACTTTGCCTCTTGAAAGCCATCTAACTTCTATGTGAAGTAAAAGCGATTGATGTTGACTTCCCATTTCTTCACAAGCCTTTGCAAAAAGTCTTAACTGGAGTGGGCGAGACTTAACATAATTGACAATTTTTACAGCCTCATTAACAACATCCTTTAAGTCAGATGGAATGTTCTTCGCCACAAGGGCATGTCGATGCAAGATGCAATGACTATTGGTACAATTTGGTGCTACATTTTTTATTCTTGATATCGTCCTTTTCAATTTTCCCACCATCGCTGCAGCCCCATCGCTGCATACGTTAACACACGTATCCCAATCAAGATCGTGTTTACGCATGTAACAATTGATGATTTTCAACATTTCTTTCCCGGTTGCATTGGTCTCCAAAGGTGCGCATAGAAACAAATCGTCTTCCATAGATTCTTCGAACAGATATCTCACGAAAACGAGCAATATCGCAAGTCCGGCAACATGTGTACTCTCGTCCAATTGCATTGAAAACGCTTTACAATTTTTCAGTCTCTGAGTTAATTCATCTTCCATATAGTCTGAGATTTTATGAATACGGTCGGACACAGTGTTGTTAGAACATTGGACTGCTGAAACTTTTTTCGCCGCCTCCTCTCCTAGCACGCAACCAACTATTTCTTTCACACATGGTTTGATGAGATCCTCTGCAATTGCATGTGGTTTCCCAGCACGGGCAATTCTGTAACTTAAGAGAAACGATGCTTCAGTTGCATTTTCATTATCGGTCTTTGCATATTTCTGTAAGGAAGCCACAGCGGCATCTTGGACTTCCTTGTGGTTTTTAAAAAACTAACGTCCTTTCGCTTTAGGTGCGGGTGGTTTGTTTCTAGGTGTCGTTTCAGCTTAGCGGGTGCCAAGGAACTGTTAAGGAGGATTTTGTTGCAAATGACGCATTGCCCATCCGGGTGTTCTGCACTTCCAATAGGAGTGAAACCTAAAGATGGATAAGATTCGTCGTATTTCCTTTTTTTCAAAGATCTTAAACCTTCACTTTCGATCCTGTCATTAGTCGATATGTTCGCTTCTTGACCATTAGTACGAGGGTCATCTTTCATCCCAGTTGTGCCCTAAAATGAATAAAATAATAAAACAGAGCGGTCAGACTCCAGGCTGACTCAATTTGTGCACAGAAAAAACTACAGTAAACTCTCGAAATTACGGCACTCAATACAGCGGCATGCCCACATTTTGCATAATAATATTATTACAAACAAAAAATGAAATTCTAGCCAAAAGACATTTGCAATTTTTTTTCGTAATCCAAATTGATAAATTTTGAATATAAATATTGTAAATACTGCCGTGCAAATGAAAAGAGACGTAAGCGCAGATTTTGAGCAAAATAAGTTTTTGATATCGTTTTGTTTCCCAGTGTGAGTGAGTGATGTATCTCAAGTGATTTTGTAATATGTGATATTGTTAAAGTAATTTTATGGTACCAACATTTTTAAAAGTCATTTGTTTCAATTTTTATTTTTATTTATTTTATATAGTGTAATTTTTATTAGAATTTGGTGACTAGAAATGGATGTCGCTGCTGGCCCGTCAAATACGTCCATTAGCAGACGTAAACGGGGTAAACCATTAAAAAGTGGTGAAAAATCAATAGTTCTAAACGTTTTCACTAAGCTTAGTGAAAAATATAAAACACTTCCTTTTAAAGAGCTAGATAAACTAACTGCTGAATTTACCGGAGTATCTGAAAGAAGTGTCCAAACGATACGGAGTGAAATTAAAAAAACAGGGAAACTCATTACTCCAGGGGAAAAAAGGAAACGCGAGATGAGTGTTTTAGGAAAGTGCGATGACTTTGTTAAAACTGCTATACGTCGTAAAGTCCATAACTTTTTTTTCCATAAAGAAGCTCCTACCCTAACTAAAGTTCTGTCAGCGGTAAATAGTGATCCCGATTTACCTAATATGGGCCATACCATTTTGCATAAACTTTTAAAATCTGTTGGTTTCGAATTCATTAAAAAAAATAAATTAACTATAATTTTTGATAGAGACGACATATTGATGTGGCGACGGAGTTATTTGAGATCGATTATAAAGTACAGGCATGACAATCGTCACATTTTTTATCTTGATGAAACGTGGGTTAATGAAGAACATACATACAACCATTATACCATTGATAAGTTCGTCTCGTGTGTTGTTCTGTTTGAGTTTGTTTTGTAGGATGTTGATTGTTTCAGAGATGGGGATGTTTGTGTACAGGTTTTTAATGTCAAAGGAGGCTAATGTGGCATTATGGGGGACGTGTATGTCTTTTATTTTTAGTACTAGGTCTGTGTTGTTTTTTACTGCAATGTTGTTGTCTAGTTGTGTGTGTTGTCTGATAATTTTGTCTAGATATTCTGCTAGTTTGTGTGCAGGGGCATTACGGTAGTTGATAATGGGGCGGAACGGAATATCTTCTTTATGGATTTTTGACACACAAACAAAAGCGCTACATGAAACACATCCGACCATCAGCCCCTATCCTCCAAGCGCTTCCCAAAATCCATAAAGAAGATATTCCAATCCACCCCATTATCAACTACCATAATGCCCCTGCACACAAACTCGCAAAATGTCTAGACAAAATTATCAGACAACACCCACAACTAGACAACATTGCAATGCATTGCATTGTGTAAAAAACAACACAGACCTAATAATAAAAATAAAAGACATACACGTCCCCCATAATGCCACATTAGCCTCCTTTGACATTAAAAACCTGTACACAAACATCCCCATCTCTGAAACAATCACATCCTACAAAACAGACTCAAACAGAACAACACACCAGACGAACTTATCAACGAAATAACAGAAACTCTGAACATTATCATAAAACAAAACTACTTTACTTATAACAATAAATACTACACACAGAATGATGGTCTACCCATGGGCTCCCCCATATCCAGCATTCTAGCAGAAGTCTTCCTCCAACACTTAGAAAAAACAAAAATACTTACAAACAATGACAGACACTCACATAAAATACTATATTGGCACAGATACGTTGATGACATTCTAATACTATACAGGGGAAACAAAAGACTATGTGAACAGTTACTAACACACATTAACAAAATACATAAAAACATAACCTTTACTGCCGAATACGAACACAACAATACCATAAACTTCTTAGACCTCTCCATCACAAAACTAGAATGCAGGCACAAATTCAGTATATACAGAAAACCAACTACAACTGACACACTAATACACAACTCCTCCAATCACCCAATACAACACAAACTAGCTCCCTTCAGAACCATGATACATAGACTTAACAACACCCTCTTAGATGAAAAAGACTACAAAGATGAACTAAACACGATAAAATATCTAGCAGAATCTAACGGATATGACAGAACAATAGTTAGTAAACTCCTACACAAACACAAAATAAACAACAGGCAAAGACAGAAAACAATAAATTCATAACACTAACATACATCAACAAACAAACTGAAAAAATAGCCCACAAATTCAAAAAAGCAGGATACAGAATCGCTTATAAAACTACTAACAAAACAGAACACACACTATCAAAACACACACACAAAGCACAAAACAAATTCGATCTACCCGGTGTTTACAAGCTAAATTGCTCAAATTGCAATAAATTCTACATAGGCTAGACAGGACGTAGCTTCAAACAGAGATACATTGAACGCACAAAGGCACTCCACTCCACTACAGAATCCACCTTTGCAAACCACCTCAGTGAAGCAAACCACACATATAAAAACATCGACAATAACGTGAACATTCTACACGTACACACAAAAGGCCGAAAACTAGACACTCTAGAACAACTGGAAATATACAAACACACGAAAACAAATAAAAACGACATCCTAAACGAACAGACACAATTCAAATCGCACACATTATTCGAACATAACTCACCCCACACACACAGCATCGATCTTTCGAAATTCGATTCCGTCGCCCACAACAGGACGGACAGCGCTACCAGCGGCAGCCTCTGAAGAAGCCTTTTAAAGGTGAAAACCGGTTCAGGGTGTAAGGTAAAACTTTACGTTTTTACTTATAAAAAACATTGTGTTCCGAGTCGGTAATATAATAGTGGTATTTAGTTAAGTAACGGACACGTCATGGACAACTCCAAGACTTTACCCTTGTTACAACAAAAAATGTTTCTGGTAAACTGCCCTTTCCCTGTAACCGATCTTCACCAAAATCAATAGTCCTTGAGTCTTCCAGAATTCAGGTACACGTGTAAAAAATTATTTGATTCTGTTTGAATTTACGGCAGTTATTGTTCGTCAAGGAAATATTTCTCTTGTTACAACATAAAATGTTGCCGGTAAACTACCCTTTTTTCTTAATTGATCTTCACCAAAATCAATAAGTCTTGAGTCCTCTACAGTTCAGGGATGCATGCAAAACATTATTTGATTCTGTTTGAATGTGCGGCAGTTATAGTTTGTCATAGAAACAATTACTCTTGTTAAAACATTAAATGTGGCAGGTAAACTACCCCTTTCCCTTAACCGATCTTCACTAAAATCAATAAGCCTTCAGCTCTTTACAGTTCAGGGCTGTATGCGAAACATTATTTGATTCTGTTTGAAGTTGCAGCTGTTATCGTTTGCCATAGAAAACAAATTACCCTTGATAAAAAAAATGTTGCTGGTAAACTACCCCTTTCTCTTAACCGATCTTCACCAAAACAATTGGTCTTGAGTACTCTACAATGTAGGGCTGTATGCAAAACATTATTTGATTCTCTTTGAATATGCGGCAGTTATCATTGGTCATAAATATAAAATTACCCTTTTAAAACATAAAATGTTGCCAGTAAACTACCATTATCTCATAACCGATCTTCACCAAAATCAATAAGCCTTGAGTACTCTATAATTCAGGAAGGTGTGCAAATAAGTATTTGATTCTGTTTGAATTTACGGCAGTTATAGTTCGTCATAGAAAAAATTGCCCTTGTTAAAACATAAAATGTTGCAGGTAAACTACCCCTTTCCCTTAACCGATTCCCTTGATTTCTTCACCAAAAACAATAGGTATTGAGTACTCTACAATTCAGGGCTGTATGCAAAAAATTATTTGATTCTGTTTGAACTTACAGCTGTTATCGTTTGCCACAGAAAAAAAATCTACAGGCAGACAGACACACACCCAGACACTTTTCGAAAAATGACTTTTTTTCATGTTTTGAGGGTAGTACAATCAGAATCTGCAATTATCTTGAACATGATTTTTTATGCCATCACCATACTTCCATTTCCTTACGGAACATGGATGTAAAAAAATATACGCCAAGACGAGAATGTTCATTCGCCTTCGTTTCATGAATGGCCACATGAAAGCAGTGAAAGCAGCAGAAGCACAGAAGAGAAAATCACGCCAGTGGCACGCATCGTCCATAGTTAAACCCACACATTAATTAATATATTTCTACTTTTGTATTAATTAGGATAGTATTATAGGCATCATTGTTCTTTGCAGGAAGGCGGAACTTAGACAGCCGCTGTCTGGTTTGGACTTTGAACTGAGTAGAGATCTGATAAGTAACTGGCCAGTGGACTCTGGGTTCCATCTATAAACTAACGGGTTCAATGTATAATTAGCCCATAATTTTTAAACCGCATATATTCTGTAAAATTAAAATTTTAAATTAATTTTGAACAGAATATAGCTAGCCCCAAGCCTAGATAAAGCGTGAGGGGAAGTTGTGGTTGATAAAATACATGTGTGTGCGCACGCACACATGAGCGCTACCAAATAATGATATATTTTCATCAAATTATAAAGAATACTATGATAAAAAAGAGAAGTTACAAAGCCTATTGTACTGCAATTTGATTTCTAAAGTCTAACACGGACTTTAAAAAATTATAAAAAAAGGGTGTAGAAAATAGGAACTAAAAATAGTACAAAGAGCATTTAATGGTCTTTACTTTCAATTTTTTCAAACCGTGTCTATTGTATGCAGGTGAACGGAAACGTTCTAACAAATAAGTGTATAGTTTGATGAAACGAGTCACTTCTGTAATTAGTCTACTAAAATTTGCTTCATTAGTATTCGGGCTTTGTTTATATCGGTCTAGACTGATCTAATTACTAAATTTAATTTTTAGCAAGGTGTTTCGGTATTATTTTTTCGACTATCAATCGGTTTATTAAAAATTATGTAGGCCTATAGGAAATCCGTACTGCTTCTTCAGTTGCTATACGATTACCATTAAAAGAGTACACATTTAAATTATGCAAACATTCGCTTCATATAACATTATTACGTACTTCATTCAATAAAATAAGTTCCGTAACTAAAAATATAAATAACAAACAAGCTGTAGGTAATAAAAAAATAACATATTTGTATTGAGAGGTATTTACCGCGCAGCTCGTTACTCGATGGTGACGTCATTTCAACAGCCAATAGCAATTCGTTTCGGTTCGGGGCCAACTTTATAGTAGAGTAATCTTTACCTTGGACTATACCTTCTGTTTGTGTACACCTTGTTGTTATATGCAGTCATGCAGTGAGATGTAATAATTTTATACTGTAACGCAGAAGCAATTAGACGACTGTTTAGCTAGATCTGACTGTAGACATTGTTCGTTATTTATTCATATAATTACGTGTCAGATTATGCTGAATGACTTTTAGTTTCAATGTTGGAAGATATGTTGTTTGTATGTTAGTTTCGTATTATGTGATTTGTATGGCACTGAATGTGAATAATATGTTAATATGGTGAATAGCATAGTTTGTATTTATATTTTCATCAATTAATTATTGTTACCGTGCTTTCGAAAAGTTTATTACCTGCAGCGGTGTATTGAATAATGTATGTTAGTGAAACTAAATTATAGCAGCCGTAGAAAACTTACGAAGGCCTAAGGTAATTTACTTATTTAAAGACAACTGGACGTTAGATTAAGGTGGAAACAGCGAGTAGAAGAGACAGAAGAATCTCTTCTATTCGCTATGGTGGAAGTAACGATAATAGTCATTGATGGGTATGAAGCATAATTACGGATAATTTCATTTGTAATATAATGCACTCATCAAAAATTAATTTCAATTTGGATGTGGTTCTTCGTTGTGTGTTTGATGACATTATCCACTAGCTAGAAGAATTACTCGATTGTACGTTAAAATATCATCCGTTACAGTAAAAACTTACCAAGGTTTCCTGTTAACTTTTTATTTCCGTTTTAATGTCTGAATTAATAATTCCAACTTTCACATCAGCATATGTAAATGTAAGAGTAAGACTTTTTTCAGGCCTACATATGCTGTAAACACAATACAATGTCTATAGACTAAGCTTGGAGGTTGGTAGCTCTAAAGGTACCACTAATTTAATGTATGTGGATTTAACCAGTATAAGAGTGCGTTATAAATGTACTGAAAGTAATGGCATAGTCAAATATTGTGATACAACGTACAGGACAAGTTGAAGACAAATGTAATATTATTATAGCTTGCATAACCCACACCTGGGCAAACATAACCTCACCTTGCTTGCATAACTGACTACTACCATAAGGTGACTAATAACTATAAATATGAAATAATGAAACATACAGATATTCAACAGAATACGGAAAATTGCTGTTAGTGACATTTATGGAAAGTATCAGTAGATGAATATATTTTTAGGCATGTGAATAAGTAAATATGTGATGATTTCTCAAAACTATGCTTTTATGATGGCCTAATGTTTTCACAACGATTCAGTGCACATTAAAAAATGAATTGTAGTTACTCAGGTTAATGACAATTTGAAATGACAAATGAATTCATTACAGTTCTTACAAATGAAAACAAGAAAATTATGATGCTCACTATATTATTATTGAAACGATTTATTATATAAATTGTATTGAACTGAACTAAAGCAAATAAAACTTTTTGTGGACTTCCAAAACAAAATAAAACTTTCAGATTCTGAACACTTTTTGTTTAGAAATTATTGTTAGTATATGTTTTATGTATGTAATAAATATACATCCATTTTACTTCCATATTCCTTAAGGAAATGGGAGTATGGTGATGGCAAAAAAAATCGTGTTCGAGATTATTCCAGATTCTGATGTACTACACTCAAAACATGAAAAAAAGTCTTTTTCGAAAAGTGTCTGGGTGTGTGTCCGTCTGTCTGTGTCTGTAATTTTTTTTCTATGGCAAACGATAACAGCCGCAAATTCAAACAGAATCAAATTATTTTTTGCACACAACCCTGATTTGTAGAGTACTCATGACCTATTGTTTTTGGTGAAGATCGGTTGAGGGAAAGGGGTAGTTTACCTGCAACGGTTTTTTTTATCAAGGGTAATTTTTTTTTGGCAAACGATAACAGGCGCAAATTCAAACAGAATCAAATAATGTTTCGCATACAGTCCTGAATTATGGAGTTCTCAAGACCTATTGTTTTTGGTGAAGATCGGTTAAGGGAAAGGGGTAGTTTACCTGCAACGTTTTATGTTTTAACAAGGGTATTTTGTATGGCAAACGATAACAGCCGCAAATTCAAACAGAATCAAAAGATTATTTGCATACAGCCCTGATTTGTAGAGTTCTCAAGACGTGTTGTTTTTGGTGAAGATCGGGTAAGGGAAAGGGGTAGTTTACCTGCAACCTTTTACGTTTTAACAACAGTTAAAGTACTTGAAAATTCATTTAAACTTTTTCAAACAATGGTAATTGTTAAAAATAAAATAATTTTGTTGCCAGGCAATAAAATTATA
Source organism: Magicicada septendecula (assembly GCA_034769895.1). Classification (NCBI taxonomy): domain Eukaryota; kingdom Metazoa; phylum Arthropoda; class Insecta; order Hemiptera; family Cicadidae; genus Magicicada; species Magicicada septendecula. Next base: position 454,319,164 of record CM068373.1, read on the forward strand.
ATTTTTTCATTTTAATGTAAATCATGTATGAGAGAAAATATGTCGTTCGTGGCAGGCAAGCATATCTCAGTTATGTAATGTTTATGTTTCCATTTTGTTATTATGACTACCGCAATAAAAAGGCAGGGAACACACACACAGACACACACACACACACACACACAAAATTCACGTTATTTCTGGCCTCATTCATGTTTATTTTCTTACATTTGCACGCTTTCTAAATGGAAAGTGCCAAAACCCATACCAACATAACGCGTGCAAGCCGAAAAAGTGTCCAGCGTGGATAGCGATTTGCTTCCTGTGGAACGCTGGGCAGTGTAACTGCATGTGTTTACAGAGGAACGATTCATAGACAGACTTTTCGTCTTTAGGGAATGAACCCTCTGCAAGATGCTGAGGGTCCATGAGTGACTTCGGAGCACTCCTTCTTTTCCGCGTGTTTGTTCTGTGAAACGTACACTGTAGATTCGCAGCTTTATTCTAAGCAATGCTCAATAGGAAATGTTGAAAATTTTTGTCCACGGTGTACCCTCATACACACTAAACCTGCTCTGATGTTTTAATTACGAACATCATAATATTAAAACTTTGGAAACTTGAGCACTACTTAATGGAGATCAATCATTAACTTATACAAGCCATTAATTTTATTCATATTTTTTATATATACGTGTACAACGTTATCGGCAACAAAGAAGTAGTTTTTGTTAAAATTCCTTCCCGGGATATTTGGCCGTAGTCCAATGTTTTCTACAAAACCAGACGTTTCGGCAATGCCATCGACTTCCATCATCAGTGAAAATCGAGTGCGATAACGTGAGGTAGTATACGTTAGTGACCACAGTACTGTGGTTAAGGCTGAAGCAGTAAGTAGAAAGAAGTAGTTTCTATGGTAATATTTCATTTCGAAAATGATTTTAAATATAAATCTTAGAATATGGAAGTCATGTATGGTTCTCCATACCTACGTTTTACTTAAGTCAGTGTGTTTAATGTAAAGGCAGTGCAGTTCAGCTTGAACAGTAACAGTAATGGAGCCATGTTATGTTGTGTATGAAATAGGTTTGTGGCGGAGGCGGCATAAAGTAGTTTTATAAGAAATTTATTTTCAAAACGGATTGTATATAATATTTCTGGTTTGGTCTACTGTATTTTATTAAGCCAATACATGACATTAGATATTATTAAATTACACAAAGTAAACTAAAAATATTACATAATTGTGTATGTTAACCAACTACTGAATATTATTATTTGGCCATGCGCAGCCATTTATTATAAACAAACAGTTCAACATAAACATAATATGATTGTAAGGTGGATATCCCTATTTTCACTATGTTAAATTCTGAAAATTGAGATGCGTTTTTCAAAGAAATAACAAAATATAATTTTGTTTTTAATCCTACAATATTTTCCATATAACATCAGTATTGACACTTGGGAATGCACAAGCAATTCAGATTTGGTGCTCTTTCACTTTGTCATTCATAGCTGATGTTAAGATGTCCTTCCCATACCAACAAATAAATGTTACCAATTCTTATCAGCTTACACAAATGTCTCTTTTCAGTGATATAACACATCACGTTTTGGATATGTTAGCTGTTTTTGTATGTGGTTTGTTTTAGTAATGTGTTATTAGGCTGTCAGAAATTATATCAGTGACATGAATATCATTAATGTTACCCTTCATGTTACTGGAAAACTCTTCAAAGTGGTCTCAGCAGATCATGAATTCAACCACTCCCAGTTCTCCTTTTTATATGCAGTTTACATAGTTTGAAATATTGTTCCATTGCCCATTATGGTATTTCAAGTAATTAAAAATTATAATTTCTACACGATTTCTAATATTATTTGTCAAAGATTTTCTGTTTAAGACTAGATTAAATTTACTGCACCCTGAAAGCTATAAATAAGATGAAACGCGTCTTCAGACTTGATAAAGCAGAACAAATATTTCAACTCTTTAAATCTGTCAAACACTTCAAACTTCCATTATAAACAACAGTTTGCTAGTAGTATTGCAGTGCATTCCCACAGCTGTCAATTTGGAAGTTATGTGAAACAGAGTATACTGTATAACTTCTGCAAACATTTTGACTGAGGTTTCATAAAAACTTTAGCATTCAGTTGATAAGCAATTGTTGTTTCCTTCTCAAAATAATTCTAAAATTATGTCAAAAGTCTTATAATTTCTGGTAAATAGGAATTTAAAAACAAAGTCTGTGTCAAAATAAGTAACATGGTATGACGAACTGATAAAAAAATTGTAGACACATGTTTGTATGGCTTCAAAGAAAGTTGTACCTTTATGGGGAAAACATTTTCCAGGAATCATCAGTATAGTTAGCGCTGTAGGTTGAATGCCCTTCTGTACGTTAGCTTATTCCAATTACATGTGCAGAAGTAATGTGACTTTTCCTCTACATAGGCGGTCTCGGTATCTCTTTCAACCAAGAACACTTTATTGTATTAAATGAAGTACCTTGCCCACACTAAGATATGGCATCCTCATTGGTTAAATTGAGGTCTGACAATCGGAAGACATTATTTATTAATAAATACTTGTGCATTTAATCTAAAAGTGTCCTTAATCAGTTGTTATTCTTGTGCTAACTTGTGGGTGATGTAGATTTAGTCTTCATTGACTGCCAACTTGTTTTCATTTGTTTCAGGTGTTAACAAGATCGATTTATCCATCATCTGACAAATGGAAGAGACCAAATTTGAGGACAAGGTATAAAGTTTAAAAATATATTTTTTGCTCTTGAATGTATGTATTAAATTGATACACGTGTTATATACACGTATCTTAAACACACATTCATTTCTTAAATTAATAATAGTTTATTTATCATCATATTGATTTGTAATTAATTTCTGTACAGAATATGATTTATACATTTATTCTTTTGTGTAGGGTTCGCATTGACAATATGCATTTTCCATAACCTCCAAACTTTCAAGCAATTCTCTTCCTCCCTCATCCGATTTAGACTTGTAGTCTGTTTGTTAGTTCCAAAGTAGCTTTAAAACTTTTTTTTTTGATCTGCCAGTCCTCTGTCTTTGTGTTGGCCAATTATGTCAACATACTCATACTATTCTATCATCACTCATTCTCTTGTGTTGTCCACTCTGGTAGTCCTGTCCTTTGCAAGTCTTCCTGGTATTCTCCTGAATTCCATACTTGTGACATCTCATTTCGCTGTTTTGACTTGCATTGTCTCACTCCCAGTTTCTGCAGAATACATCAGTATTAGCTGTATTATATGTCTTATGTTATACCTTGTGTATGTATTATTAGTATTATATGTCTAAAAGTCAATATTAGGCATGTAATTGATGTACATATTCAAACCTTTGTGTTTTGTCTCAAATGTTTGTTAGCCAGATAGTAAGAGCCAGGCACACAACTGACTATTCTATGAGTGATTATGACTTGCATTTGAATTTTTTATCTGACCATCCGCTGCTGTGCCAAGTGGGGGGAGTCCAAAATTCACCATTTATTGCCCACTTTTAATGTTGTAACCGTTAGCTATACAATTGCTTCCTTCAGATTTTATGTACACGACCTACCCGTTCATGGGGAGTGAGGTTAACCCTTCTTACTAAGCCACTGATCTCAAGATTAGTTTTAAACAAGTCAGTCAAGGACACGGTATGCATGCTGCTTTAACTGTATAATTAACAAACTATTAATGTAGAAAGTGTGTTAATAAGTTTAACACTACAGTAGACAGTAGATAATTAATTACATTTGACTTAATTAAATTGTTATCTTACTTTAACATCATTAAAATTCATATTACCTCATCATAACTAATAATCTTTAATGCAACAATATATGATGGAAATCCGTTTGAAACATGGCTTTTTGTAGATAAGATCATTTATCCTTTCATATACCTTACAGGCATATACTAGGGCAATTTAAAAAGTTCATGGCCTAATAATAAAAAGACTTACCGGTATTTTTTCGTTTTGGAATCACTTTTCATATTTCATCATAGTCTCCATGTAGTTGAACACATTTGGTTTAGTGATGCTCCAGTGCTTTTATCCCATTCAGAAGTTTGATTGTTCTAGGTCCTCTGATAACCGTTTACTGCCGCTTTCAGTCATCTCCAGAAAATCATGCCCTCCTCAGGGAATTTCTGAGTTTTGGGAATAATTAAAATTAAATAGAGCTAAATCAGGCGAGTGAGTGTGATGTTGCAACAGATTGTATTTCAGCTCAGCGATTTTTGCCTTAAAAACAATGCTTGTCTGAGGTCTTCCATTATCCTACTACAAAATTATCTGTTTATATACTGTACCTGGCCCTTTTTGTACAAGTATTTTCATTTATTTGGTCTAAAAGGTTAGAATATCACTCTTTATTTTTTGGCACATCCATGATAATCTCTTAACAACATTATCTTAGCCACTCAGAAAATCAAGTCATACCTTTCCAACAGACAAAATTGACTTTCCTTTTTTTTTGTTTACATGACTGTAATTAACAATACTGCAGAGCAACATGTTGCTTTACAGCTGTTCATGAGGCAAATGTGGTGTCACCTGATAATGTGTCTGACATGTTTCTCAGACTCTTCGTATCTTCTTCTTATTTGACTCTTCCTGAACCACCTTCTTTATCAGTGAGAGGTTACAGCGTCCCACAACTGAACAGTCAACTTGGTACTCTAGTCTCTACCTTCCTCTGCAGTACTTCCCACTCACTGGGCACCCATCAGCAAAATCATTACTGGGTCTCAACCAATAGTGACCCACCACACTGTCTCATCTTCACAAACCTCTCCATTCACCCATTGTTTCCAGAACCTGTTCATTTTTGTTTTCTAATTACTTTGTGCATCCAGTATATTTTTAATATTCTTCTACAGCAGCAGTTTTCAATTGCTGTGGTTGTGTCTTTCACTTTTCCCTATTGCGTAGGTTTCACAAGCAGCTTCTATAATAGCATGCTGCAAACATATAATTTGAGGAATTTCTTCTTAATTTAGAATCCAGTATTTGACAGTAGCAAATTAGTTTCTCCATTTGGCCTATGCTCTGACACTGATTCCTCTCAGTTATCTTTACCATTTTTAATATTTACCTATGTTTGTTCCTGATTCTCCTCTTCCCCCTAATAATTTTTTTATAATATTCAATAGTGTTCTCAATTTACCTGGTTTTCTGTGAGTAGAAACCATACCATCAGTAACTCTTAACTCTTATACTCTCTATGAAATGTTATTATGGTCTTGAATATCTTTATGGTTTCCTTTACAGCCTCTTATAAAGCATTCTCGTATAATGGTAATGAATTTGTATAAAAGTAAATTTTAATTCCTTGTTATGTGTAGGATGCTTTAACAATCAGTATAAAGAAAGAAGTAGATCCAGAAGAGGCTGAGACTGAACAGGTAATGTGCATAACCATTATTTAGCCCATAGCTAAAGTGTTAGGTTGTTCCGTGCCATGTACCACTAGAGATTTGGATCACATTCGTTTATAGATATGTAATTAAAAATCAACAGACTACACAAACTGTATCATACTATTGTATACATATAAACTACGTGAGATTAAGTAAGTAAAATTGCACACTTGTGCTAGCTCGCGCGTGCACACACACCATGTAGATACAGAGTATGGATATTTATTGCAAAAATTGATAGGTTATTGTATATATTTCATATTTAGTATTTATCACCTCTTTATATAGTACTCTGTAAATCACTGAGAAGACAAAGTAAATTTTATAATTGTTCAATTTGCAGGATGTATTCCCAGTTATAAATTATGTCCTAAAAGGAGAACTGCATGTTAAAGAAGAAATCATCAAAGAAGAGAATGAACATTTTGTTGATCAGGTATTATACATAGTTATAAATTTGTTTATAGTAACAAGCATTTATTGTTATAATGAACAGCATTGTTGTTATTTGTAAACTTATTGGTTAAAACTGTTGGAGACCGTTTGGTGTCTCATGGAAGTCATTTTTATATGCACTTTCAGTCCATACGATTTAGCCATAACATGTACTAGTACCACATGGCAGGAAATTTGAATTTTATGACGTCAGGGGTGTGAGTACGACATGACTATGGTGGGGGTAGAATGTAACTGAAGTAGGGATATTACGTGGGCATGGTGGGAGTACCATGTGACAGGCACCATGTGGGGGTACCACAGCACTGGTGCGAAGTGTAGTGATTGGTCGGCCATGTTTAATATATGTCACGTCATCATATAGCAGAATCAGTTGTGATTGGTGTGTTTGAATGGCGGTAGTCGGTGTGGCCAACATGTGATAAGGGAGAAGAAAATTCCCTCTAGAAGGGAAATAGGTTAAAGAAGGATGTGTGAGGGAAAATTTAGCATTGGCACTACCACCAGTGTGTCTGCGTCATGGCATGAACGGATTTATGTTCTCTTAACAAGTGTATCCATCATGTCCATGGCCATCTTGTTCTCTGCTTGCCTTGATTTAATAGGGCGATGTCGTGTGAGGCATATAATTGTGTAACTTAATGTATACGTGTGTATGAAAGAAAATAAAGTGGCGAGTTCCTGGTTTCTTCTTCTTGTCTTGTTTTTTCTACGTTCATAAATAAGGTTAACGTTCATGCATGCATGCGTGTGTGTGTGTGTGTGTGTTAAGTAAAACACTGTGTCTTGACGGCTCTTCTTGTCTTAGTTGTCGCAGGTTTTTTTCAGTGTTCTAAAGTAAAGTTAACCTTCACACAAATGATTAATGAGTGTTGAGGAAAAAGAAATGTGTATATGGTGTGTTGGCTGCCTGTGTAAGAGATAAAATGTGTATGGGTCGGGTAGCCTTTGCGTAAAAGCATCTTGATGTATATGTGTGCACATAGATTTTGTGTATTGTTCTAACCTAATGAAAACAATAATTCTCCTCTCTCACACACACACTCACAGTGCGAAACAGTATGTGTGAAATAAAACACGACATCAATCATGTGTATAAGTATAATTACACCATCAAAAATGGTACAATAAATATACACATTTATGCATTACATAATGCAATAACACACACACACATGCATAAAGTATCTATAGAATTGTCAGATGGTTTTAACATCAGCAGTGAATCTATAACAGACGTCAATGTACGGAATTAGAGAGTTACAAATGAAACCGCTGTAGAATGAATAAATAGAAAATCACTAGGTCTTACCTTATAGAAAAACAAATCTAAAACTTCATATTCACACGATATTGAACGATGTAGTAAGTGTGGAACCGAGCTAAGAAATACTGTCCGCACTGCTCCATTTCTCAAATACAAATGACCATATAGCAGATCACTTCCTCCTTCACTGCACCGTAACAAGTGCACAACAAGTTAGGTAAGTTCCAAACAATCTGCGGAAAAATCAACGTATTTTTAGAAACAAGGTAGATCGAGATGCAAAATTAAAGTTTTACAAAGTTATGGGAGTCCCTGTACTATGTAAAGGAACACACACTATGGGTGTGAATTATGGGCAACAACGAAAAGACAAGACAGTAAAATACGGACCTCGGAAATGGCATTCTCAAGAGGAGTTTAAAAGTGTTCTAAACTTGACCTTATAAGAAATATGGCCATAAGAGAAGAGTTAAAAGTTTTTAACTTGAATGAAAAATTAAAAGATTACAAACAACAGTGGAAAAAACACTTAGAAAGAATGACAGATTCCAGACTGACCAAACAAGTCTGGAAATTCAAACCTATAGGACACAGGTGTATGGGTAGACCCAGAAAGAGATGGCTGGAGGAGCATTTTTAAGATGGAAAAGGCAGCACCTTACCTATGCCATGTTGTGAAGATGATGATGGTGTATCAAGAATGTCAGTAAATCAGTGCTTTTACTATGCTAACAGTTTAACTCATATTGTAACACGTCCCTGGTACGGATTGTTTCCAAGTTAAGGCAAGTTGAGGCTATGCAGAACCTTGTTGTGACTGGCTTTGAATGTTTTTTTTTTTATCGAGTTTACAGCATGTGTGCATACTGTCATGCTTGCTTTAAGGTCCAAATGTACCTTATACATTTATAAATTCCTTATAAATGTATAAGGTACCATATAAATATACCATCACGCTTGCTATAACAGCCAAATGTTCACATATCTTTGTTAATGAACATCCTTTGGTCTAATATTATGTCCTTCACTCTCGTTGATTATATAATTTACATTAAATAAGTTGACTCCATAATTCTGCAACTGCCCTAAAGGAGTCCCGTTACAGCAAGTAGATTCACAGTTGTTAACTCCATACTTCTTCATAGCACTGTTCAGACTCGGACATCTGACCAAAATTTCTCTACTGTACCTAGAGAAATTTATTGAATATTTTTAATTTCTTTACCTCAAGATGTATTTTCCTGTATTTGGAACATGTTTCGGGAATCCTATTGTTCCCATCCTCAGCCTTGTTATGCTTTCCTATTGGTTTTTGGTATTGTATACTGGTATTATTGTGTGTGATTGTTGTGTATCAAAAAAGGCCTTGATAATTCGGAACTTGATAGTCCGGAATCCTCGATAGTCCGGCACTTTTTATCAACAGCAACCGATTTGAAAATATCGCAATGTTTGACTAAATTGCTGACGCTAATTCAGGTGGCGTTTGTGGTCTCTCAGATGTTTCAGTAGGATGACGTAATTTGGCATATTCAGGCACACTGGAATGCATTTTTAACGTCTCTGCGCTCGTGTATCGCATTTATTGGCGCGATCGTGTTTCTTTGAAAATGCTCAGTTGTCCTTGACACAATTGACAATCTCGGCAGAGTTTGTGAGTTGACTACTGTACAGGTCATTGGCACCATTTCGTATTGGTTAGTCGTAAGTGTGTGCTTCTTGTGTTTACACAGTGCGTGCTGTACCGTATTTGAGTTACAGTATTAGTGAACTCCGCTACAGTTACTTACAACTTTGTCAAATTTTGTTGTAGGAACTTGTTTTTGTAGGAAGAACTTGATAATGGTTGCAAAACCGAAAGACTTCGTTCGAGGAAAAAGTGTATATAGCAGGGAAGCAACAAAATTTGACAAAGTTGTGATGACGACTGCTAACATAGAGAAAATAATTGATACAGTTATGTTCTGATTTGTTCAGTGGAGTTCAGTTTTAAGTTGTTGCTTCACAGTTTTGATCACAATGTTTTCTGAACACAAAAACCAGAATCCAGTGCTTCTAATAGAAGAAAACGTGTGACTTTGACAATCTAACAAAAACTTGACATTATAAATAGTTTAAACAGTATTTTATACGGTTTAAGTCACTTTATATAGTAATGATTTACCTTATTGAAACCGTCCAGTGACTTCAAATTGTAAATTTATGACGCGTTTCGAGTCATATGACCCTTCATCAGATATTATCACTCACAAGGAGATCATCAAACATTAAAATTCACAAAAACACAAAACACACATGTACAATAATAAAACCTATACAAGCGTCCGACACAGTGCACTGCGTGTGGCCCACTGGACTCTGAGCAAACGCGTATCACGCTGTGTGTTATCTCATAATCGATTGTAGCGCGGTGTCATACAGCGGGTTTGATTTGAAATTTAATTTATCGTTAAGTATGCCATCATGAGTAACTGGGTTATTATGTCCACTATAAATTTCAAATTCTTCCCATGCATCCATATAACGACCCTTACTACAATAATGTAAGGGTATTAAATTCGTATTAAAATTCGTGTACGAATGGTTGCAAGTAATTAAATGTCTTGTGAAATTAGATTTTATATTATCTATAGAAACACCTTTATTGATGAAATTATGTGGAGTGTGTTACCGAAACCTTTTAATAAAAGGTCTCCCCATTTGACCAATATAGAAACATTCACAATCATTACAAATCAATTTATATACACCCGTCCTTGACTCTAGTTGTGTGTGAACAGCCTGGCGAACTGAATTCCAAAGGCTATTAATGGTTTTAAAAATGGTGGTGAAACCAAGCCTATTAAAAACAGATGTTAGAATTTTGGGCATTATCTCCGTGCATGTGGTTGAGATGTACTTATTTTTGGTTTTTATATTATTTATTTGTTTTGATTTCTTAGCCTTGTGTTTCCTAAGAATGTTATCCACCATCCGGCAATCATAACCATTAGCACCAGCAATATGTTTAATTGTATTTAATTCATCATTAAAATTGTTAGCGTCAAGGGGGACACTCAAAAGCCTGTGTACGAAACTGTTATATGCTGCTAATTTTTGCGAATATGGGTGGTGGGAATCTGCATGTATAGTAACATCAGTGGTGGTAGGCTTTCTATATATTCCAAATTTCAGGTTGTTATGCTGTTTAGTTATGGTTAAATCCAAAAAATTTAGTTCATTATTTACTTCGGTTTCCATGGTGAACAGGATATTGTCATTTACAGCATTCAGGGTGTTTTTCAAAGTGCTTAGCTGGCGTGCAGTACCATTGAAAATCAAAAATGTGTCGTCCACATAACGACAATAAAAAATAATGTTATTGGTGAACTTGTGGTTATTAAGAAAGTATTTGTTCTCATAAGAGTTCAAATAAATGTCGGCCAACAAGCCGGACAATGGTGAACCCATAGCAAGTCCGTCTCTTTGAATATAATAACGTCCATTAAAAGTAAAATAATTTTGTTGCAAGATAACTCTCAGTACGCAGATTAATTCGTTTATTGATTGTGCATCTAATTTATTGGATTTGATTAAGTTATTATATAAGATGTCCAAGGTCGGATTTACGGGAATATTAGTATAAAGGTTGACAATGTCGAAAGATGCGTATGTGGGTTGCAATTGTATATTTCTAACTTTGTTTATAAAATCCATGCTATTAATTATGCTACGATTATTTTGTAGTTGAATATTATCATTTATTAAAGCAACCAATTTCTTAGCCGCCTTAAAACCCGGTGCCGTGGTATAATTAATCAGAGGCCTAATTGGGACATTGTCCTTGTGGATTTTAGGTAGGCCAGTAAGTTTCGGTGCATGGGCATTTATAGGTTTTAAATAGCGTCGCGTATGGTCATCAAACAACTTGGTACAGTTATTAATTGTGTTATTTAAAATTTTTGTAAATGAATCAGTGGGGTCAGTGTTCAGCATGATAATGTTGTTATTGGAAATAAACTCGTCGACTTTACGTGTGTATACATCGTTATCTATGACCGCTAATGTATGTCGCTTATCAGCTCTCGTTATAAGTGCGTTATTATGTATTAGTTTTGCTTTTATTTTCTTAAGAGTTTTGATCTCAGTTCGAGCTCTTAACTGTTGCTGCGTATTCTGAGTATTTGAATTATGAACGTAATACGTTCATTTGACGATTTTAATGATGAATTAAATACAATTAAACATATTGCTGCTGCTAATGGTTATGATTGCCGGATGGTGGATAACATTCTTAGGAAACACAAGGCTAAGAAATCAAAACAAATAAATAATATAAAAACCAAAAATAAGTACATCTCAACCACATACACGGAGATAATGCCCAAAATTCTAACGTCTGTTTTTAATAGGCTTGGTTTCACCACCATTTTTAAAACCATTAATAGCCTTTGGAATTTGGTTCGCCAGGCTGTTCACTCACAACTAGAGTCAAGGACGGGTGTATATAAATTGATTTGTAATGATTGTGAATGTTTCTATATTGGTCAAATTGGGAGACCTTTTATTAAAACGTTTCGGTAACACACTCCACATAATTTCATCAATAAAGGTGTTTCTATAGATAATATAAAATCTAATTTCACAAGACATTTAATTACTTGCAACCATTCGTACACGAATTTTAATACGAATTTATTATCCTTACATTATTGTAGTAAGGGTCATTATATGAATGCATGGGAAGAATTTGAAATTTATAGTGGACATAATAACCCAGTTACTCATGATGGCATACTTAACGATAAATTAAATTTCAAATCAAACCCGCTGTATGACACCCTGCTACAATCGATTATGAGATAACACACGGCGTGATACGCGTTTGCTCAGAGTCCAGTGGGCCACACGCAGTGCACTGTGTCGGATGCTTGTATAGGTTTTATTATTGTACATATGTGTGTTTTGTGTTTTTGTGAATTTTAATGTTTGATGATCTTGTGAGTGATAATATCTGATGAAGGGTCATATGACTCGAAACGCGTCATAAATTTACAATTTGAAGTCACTGGGCGGTTTCAATAAGGTAAATCATTATTATAAATAGGTTAGAAAAGGGAGAAAACAGGAATGTAATTATGGAAAAATTTAATATTGGATCCTCAACCTTATATGATGTAAAAAAACAAGTAAGAAAAACTTCAAAAATTTTTGGCTCAAGCAGATACAAAAAAAAGCTACTGACAATTGTCAAACATTAAAAAAGCCTAAGCTTGACCAGTTGGATAATGCATTGTACACCTGGTTCTCAGCAAAACGTTCTGAAGAAAAACCTATAACAGGTCCAATGGTAATTGAAAAAACCAAACAGTTTTAGCAGCGATTTGAACGTAAAAGAAGGAGACTGTAAATTTTCACGAGGTTGGTTGCACAACTTTAAAACTCGTCATGGGATATGCAAATTAGATTTTTCAGGGGAGTCTAAATCTGCTGATGAGGCTGCAGCAAATGAATTTAAAGTTACGTTTGAATGGACGCTCAGCTCTTTAAAAATTTGTTTTTTGAACAGTTTGTTCTTGGAGTTAAACAAAACTTCAAAAAACTTGGTTTGCCTGAAAACACACAGGCTGTTCTGTTAGTAGATAATTGTAGAGCCCATCCTCCTGCTAGTGAGTTAAAGTAAGCAAATATAACAGTGAAATACCTCCCTCCAAACGTTACCCCTTTGATTCAGCCTAAGGATCAAGGAGTAATTCAAAATTTAAGTGCTAATAGAGGGTTTCATTTATTCAAGGACTCGTAAACTCAGACTGTAGTGTAAAACACTTTCAATCAACTTTTAACATGAAAGATGCTATTTTTGCAGCTGCTGTTGTTTGGCAAGAAGTAAAATACGATATGTTAATAAAAGCATGGAGAAAGTTATGGCCAGCTGTGATGAACAATCCCCTTAGTGAACATAATGAACTAGATGACCTAGATGATCCTGAAAGTCAGTTGCTGGAGACTGTTAAAAATCCTGCAGAAGGCTGTTCATCATTGTCAAAAATGTCTGATGAAGAAGTGTTTGACTGGCTAGATGTTGATAGGGACGAACGTACTGTGGAGGAGATAAATGATGAAACGATCATTCAAAGTATGTTAAATCCTCAAACAGTTCAAGAAGTGGAAAGTGATGAGGAAGATGAGGGTAGTGGATCAAATAACGTTACTTGGCGCAAGGCAACCGATGTAATACACACTTTTATAAAATTTGTGGAGGCAAATAAACATTACAACATGGCTGAAGTTATGAATCTTCATATAATCCACAATGACTTTTTAAAAACAAAAGAACTAACAACAAAAGACAAGTTGATATAAGATCATTTTTTTAACAAACCTCAAGTACGACAACCAACGTGGCATCGACCTCCATGGACAATCACTAACACTCACCCTAACATGGACGAATTATTGATTTTGATTTAAATGTTTAATTTTTAAGAAAAAGGTTACTGTTGTAATTGAACATGGTCCTATGTAATTTAAATAATAAATTTACCTATGTAACTGCACAATAACAGGTGTACTGTACCGTTGTCCCTTGTTTTATCATATTTAATCTAAACACCTTGATAGTCTGGAAAATTTGATAATCCGGCACACTCTCGGTCCGACCATGCCGGATTATCAAGGTCCTACTGTATTAACTTTTTGAGTGTTTTCGATATTGAGTACTTCGAAAATTGTGTCATGTTTTGTATTGATTTGTGTATTAGTTTGTTTAGTTTTGTGTTTGTATGTTTATGAATAGGCTATAACATCGTGAGGTAAAGAAATTATAAATTATATATGCATCAAGAAACGTAGCAAAAAGTGTTTGAAATATGTGTGTGTGTGTGTGTGTGTGTGTGTGTGTGTGTGCGCGTGAACGTGTGATCAATTTGAACAGTTGCAGTAAATGTTTACAGTTTGTTAAAACAGCCGTAATTCATTGGGAAAATTAATAATTTATTTTTTATTTTAGGGTAGATATTTTATTTATACAGTAGACTCTCGACTATCCAGCCTATTTTTGACCTACGTGCCGTGTGCAAAACACAAGTTGCGACATGGAAAGCGTGAATTCCCCCCTCCTGCTCTTCAATTTAGATGTCATAAGGTGGTTGGCCGAAACATGGGAAGAGATTCCAAACATATCACTTGGAAGGTCTTGGAAAATTCTTTTGAACCATGAAGGTGGACATTTCAACCTTGAACCCGTGTGTGAAACTGAAGTGGAAGATGAAAACGATAAACTTGTTTTGTTGCTAGAAAAAGTACTGGGGTGTGACGATGTCAATGCAGAGGACATTAGTGAGAAAGGATGGCAAACGACGAAGTTGATGAAATAACAGATAAAGATAGTGTGGAAATTTTGACACTGGAAGATGAAAAAGAAGAAGAGGAGGAGGAGGCATCTTTAGATGACAGGAAAAATCTCATCCCACATTCAGAAGTGTTCAAGACGATTGAGGCAGTGCTGGAGTACATTAGTCGCAGGAGGAAGCGACGCCAGTTGATAACATCTGGTCGCGTAAGTGGAGGGGCATTGCGTCGCGGAAGAGGGGTAAATTGGATAAGCAGTCATCTATCAAGGGATTTTTCAATTAAGAATTAAGCCTACGTTTTACGTTAATGTTTTGTTTATTTTAAAATTGTATGTATTCATACTGTACAGTGTACATCATTTTATGTTTCCTGCAATTAAGTTAGGCATTATAAAATTTATCTTAAAATGTGTATACAATATTTTTATTCTTGGACTTCCTTTTTCTGTAATAAATTTTTAAACGTACAGTACAGTACATAACAAACATTTATAAAGTACTGGACTATACTAAGACGTCAGAAAATATGAATAAGAGTGGGTTTTGGTATAAAAAGTGTGATTTTAATGGTATGGGTGGGACAGGAAGTGAGTAATTATAGAACTCTGGCCTATCAAGCTTTTTTGTTATCCGGCCTGCCCTTCCAGCACATTAGACCGGATAGTCGGGAGTCTACTGTATTTATATTTATTTTGTTACAGCATTTGGAAGACATCACTACAATTATAAAGGACGAAATTCTTTTAGAAGAAGTGGAAAAAGAAATGAATACACAAGAGGTAAAGTTTTTTTTTTTTTTTAATATACAATCAGCCTTCCATTGAAGGCGGTCACTTTATTAACAAAATATTTTTGAAGTTGAACATTTATAGTTGAAAATTATATTCAGTCGTAGCCTTTCCGGTGCTCTGTGTGTGTATACACACGAATTTTTATGTCAATATGATGATGCTCTGGATGTGGTAAGTCGCACGTCGTTTTAAATTGGTAAAGTGCTGAGAATGGTTTAGTACGCTTATAGCTGTGATACACGGAACAAGCATTGTGCGTACAAGATCAACGAAGTGTCTTTAGTTATGAGTCAGCTGTTGAAACAAAGACAGTTCATTCAGTGTGTCTGGTGTCATGTAGAAACTGAGATAAAGTTGAGATAATTCGCAGATGAGTTTTTGTAAACGCTGCCATTAAGTGATACGTATATTTGTTGTTGTGGCGTGTGCCTTTTAGTTACATCTGGAGTTGACAGTTGAGTGTTGCTCAGGTTGTATAATCTTTGGCGTTAGCGATAAATGTAATTGTTGTTGTGGTGAGTTTATTTTTTATCTACATTTGCTAATTGACAGTTGAGTGTTTTGAGATTGTGTAATCTTTGCAGTAAATGACATGTATAATTGTTATTGGGGCCATTTTGTAAATGGTAGAGTGCTCCATGCATATATATACACACACTGCTGCTGAAAATATGGCACACGGGCAAAGCATAAGCGCTCACACGTGTTGGCAGCGAAATGGTTAAAACATGGAGACACCGGAGATGTCTTGCATTGGTGCTGTCACCCAACAAGTTGAGTGCTAGTTGATTGGGATTGGTGATTCAATTTCAGTTGTTAGTTTATACAATACAATTGAATTTCCTTTACCAGTGAAACACTTGAATGTTGTCTTCTACACTTTTGTTCCTTGTGAGCAATGGGTAGGTTGATGATTGTTGTCAACATGTAATATGAATATATTCAATAATTGAATGAACGAATCGAGTTTTTTTTTACTCGACCTTTTTTTGGCATTTGTCTTTCTGTCTGTTTGGGTATGTCTCACGATTACTTTTCAACACATCAAATGATTTTTGTAAACCTTGGCCTGTGTGTCTGTAACTCTACCATACAGAACCCTATTGTTTTTTACACTGATCCCGCAAAATGTAGGTGGGAGACGTGATTTAGGGTACATGTTACTAAGAAATTCAACTCTCATTTCTTGTTAACTAACCAAATTTTATTTAACTTCTGTTTAGTATTCTCCTTTTATATATAACATAATGATATTACTTCTTTCTTGAATAACTTTCGGAATTGGAATCCGACAGATTTTAATATTGAGGCATATACCCCATTTAACAAAGACACTCAAAAGTTGACATTACTTCTCTTATTCTTAAAGTAAATAGTTACTTAAATTCTATAAAAACAAAGCAGCATTTGCTCCCACACACTCTTTCACGCTTTTTTACCCCTGTTATTTAGATTTAGTGCTTTTAATTGATTATAATTTTTGTTAGTTGATTTTGAAATGATTACTTCCTGGAGTTGTATCCATGATGACCACGTGTTGAATTTAGTTCATTTTTGTTCACTTTTTTGTCCGAATCGTTTTCACTGTTTGAACCTTTAACGTGTATATTGATTAACTTTTCACTGTTTAAATTTTGCACTGTTTACGGTTTTTAAATTTACATTTCTACACTAAAAATATTTCTTTCGGCTCGTGAGCCCAATATTCAGCCGGCCGGCTCTAGGGATGGATCACGACAATGCAGTTCTCTCAGCGTCTACATAAAGCCATGCCTTCTTGATACATGGCAACTTGGTACGGGATTCGCTGATACGATCACGTGACAGGTTAATTGGTTACATTTCAGTTTCCTTTCTGGGAGCGAGTCTGGCCAATGTATCATAGTCCAAAGGCTCGCTAAAAAATTCGTGCTTTTTACCAACGGAGGCGCAATCATCCGCGCACATGTTCACAGTCCAACGTATCAGGAAACAGTGCTTATTGCAGGGCGCTGACAAAATGTGCGACTTGTGCCCCGACAAAGAATGCTTATTGTTCAAACCTGAGGTCCTGTTTGGGTAAACCTTGTATTACATGTATAATTGCAATAAAGAAAACCCCTCAGATCTGTCCCGTTACAGGGTGAAAATTTAGAAAGAAATCACAAAAGTGTGTGAAATATTGAATTAAAGAGAACTTTAACCATTATGAATTTAGCTTCATTCTTAAAAATTCAAAATTTTGGGATGCCAGGGTCCCAAAAGTGAAGGAAAATTCTGATAAAATAGCAAAAATTCAAAGGGATTATTGGGCATATGGCATGTGGGATATCAAAGAGAATATTAACTAAAATCTGAATGTAGTGGTGAGCTATAGAAATTTCAATATTTTGGAATACAAATTTTTAACACAGCAGCCTAGAATGGAATAAAAAATTATTGAAATCCGGCCATGGTCAGACTAAAGAATATTTTAACACAAATTAGATGTTTAAAATTTTCAGCCTGTATTGTGTGCTTACTATACAGTTGTTACATTTCTGAACAAAAAATAGGGTATTTTTAATTTTGAAAGTTGTTAGTGGTTATAATCACTATTGTCGTTCCATTGTTAAGCAGCAGGGAAATGGGCAGTAGTTGGTAAAACTAATTGGAGGAATGAAGCGCCTAACCAATACACAAGTTATACACCTCTCAAAAACAGTGGGAGCTTAGTATATTATCTGAAATGAAGACAGATAAACCTGTTTGAAATGATATGCTGTCAAATCCTTATATATAGTGGCATTTCTCCTGTGTGTATAGTTTGCTACAATCAACAAAATGAGCTATCACATGACTAAAAACCATAATGGCTGCCACACAGTCAACTCTATGTGGGTCACTCTTTATATACAAAACAATCATAAAACCTGTTTAGACATGTGAGAGACAACGATGGGACATGCAACAACACTAATAAGCTTCCTGAGCTGCAGAACTTGCCCACTACTTTGAACAAAGTACATTTATTACTGAATGAACTTCATCATTTTTGATTAGCAGAAAATCCTGATTACCATATTTTTTTGAACAAAATTAACACTGTTGCACACCCCTATAGAAAAATTATTCCAATTAGAGCTTTCAAGCTTCACAGCTCATCGTCAGATCGGAAATAACAATAATATGACTAGACACCTTCTTTATACCCACTTGCCCTACCACTATCATACACATTTTCATAAACAAGCTATAAGTTAAATGTCCTTTCTGGCTATTATTAAGTAGCGAGTTCAGTCAGCCATGTTGGTACTTTTACATTTCTTTATAATACATTCTGTGTTGTGTGTTTTTGTGTACATTCTTGTTTAATACCTAACGTTTTAAATCCTTTCTCATTTAGTTTTAGTATTCATTAAATTTTCTAACCCTTTCTCTTTCTTTCAATATTTCTAACTCCTCTCTAAGCCTTCTTTTAACTGTGTTACTCACTACTTTCAAAATATCATAGTCTTCTAAAGGATTAACAAACTTATGGTTCTCTTCTATGAAGTGTCTTGCATATAATGAATTTGTTGTTCTGTTACCTTCTCCACATTTGTGGTTAGATAACCTGCATTCGAATTTCCATCCTGTCTCACCTAGGTACACTTTGTTGCATTATTTACATTTTAATTTATAAACTCCGCGTCTGTAAGATGGAATTTTTTTCTATGTTTATTTCTTATCTTATCAAATACTGTTTCACGTTTTTTAATATATCTACTCGTATTTTTTAAAACGTATAATTTTTCTGGTATGTGATCCTACATATGTCAGTGACCATGCATAATTCTTTTGTTTTGGTTCATTTTTAGCTTTTTGCATGTTAATACTTTCCATAACTTTATCCACTATGTTGGTGTTATAGTTATTGTTCTTTACAATTCCCTTTATCTTTTTATCTCCCTATCTTCTGTTTCTGTTTCTTTCAAGCACCTGTAAGCTCTATAACAAAATGAATTGATTGCCGCCATTTTATTTGTCGTACTTCATTTCAGATAATATACTGAGTTCCTAATGTTTTTGTAAAATGTATAACTTGTGTATTGTCTAGGCGCTTCATTCCTCCAATTAGTTGTACTGACTACTGCCCATTTCCCTACTGCTTAACAATGGACCGACAATCTCTTTGTAGATGCCCAGGTTCCCCATATCTAAAAAGCTTCGGTCTACCATACTTTCTACCTTCATACTGTGGTGCCGAACTTTTAAGACTCTGTCTCTTATTCTTTCTTTTAATCATTTGTGTTGTCGCAATCTGTTAGTGTGCGCACTTTATGATTCGCCCAACCAGACACTGAGTTGGCGGCCTCAAACTGTACAGCATAGACAAGCGCATCCACTGTATTCTGGTATATTACCATTGTAACAGTTGTTGTAGTTCACTATCTCTGACACCATCAGTAAATATCTGTATCACCATTGTCATTCAGAAATTCTCTCCTGCTCTATGATAGGCCAGTCTAACTAGTAAGTCAATACTTGCTTCAAACTGTTCTGCATAAGAGTTCTGGCTGTAAGATGACACTTTCTGTAGTAGTTCTAAGGCAGATACTTGAAAGCAAGAATAAGTGAAACCAATAATATGTGCTTGCGACTTCAAATTGCCGAAGATATGTTGTCCAGTAGTGCTTCCGTCAAATGTTGGGCCCTTGATATGAATAGGCATGACTGCAGTCAAAGTAACTCTCTCTGTTACCTTATTTTCTGTATTTTTTTGGACTTTACCTTTTTTGGTACAATCTATTGAGCAATTTGATTTGAGACACAGGGTTGTTTTTTACTTCCATGTTCCTTAAGGAAATGGAAGTATGGTGATGGCAAAAAAAATTGTGTTCGAGATTATTGCAGATTCTGATTGTACTACACTCAAAACATGAAAAAAAGTCATTTTTCGAAAAGTGTGTGTGTGTGTGTGTGTAGATTTTTTTTTTTATGGCAAACGATAACAGCCGCAAAATTAAACAGAATCAAATAATTTTTTGCATACAGCCCTGATTTGTAGAGTACTCAAGACCTATTGTTTTTGGTGAAGATCGGTTAAGGGAAAGGGGTAGTTGACCTGCAACTTTTTTTTTAATCAAGGGTAATTATTTTCTATGGCAAACGATAACAGCCGCAAATTCATACATAATCAAATTCTGTTTTGCATACAGCCCTGAATTGTAGAGTTCTCAAGACCTTTTGTTTTTGGTGAAGATCGGTTAAGGGAAGGGGGTAGTTTACCTGCAACATTTTTTGTTTTAACAAGCGTATTTTCTATGGCAAACGATAACAGCCGTAAATTCAAACAGAATCAAATGATTATTTGCATACTGACCTGAATTGTAGAGTTCTCAAGACCTTTTGTTTTTGGTGAAGATCGGTTATGGGAAAGGGGTAGTTTACCAGCAACGTTTTATGTTTTAACAAGGGTATTTTCTATGGCAAACGATAACTGCCGCAAATTCGTCAATCAAATAAATTTTTGCATGCAACTCTGAATTGTAGAGTTTTCAAGGCCTATTGTTTCTGGTGAAGATCGGTTAAGGGAAAGGGGTAGTTTACCTGCCACGTTTTTTTGTTTTAACAAGGGTATTTTCTATGGCAAACGATAACAGCCGGAAATTCAAACAGAATCAAATAATTTTTTGCATACAGCCCTGAATTGTAAGTACTCAAGACCTATTGTTTTTGGTGAAGATCGGTTAAGGGAAAGGGGTAGTTTACCTGCAACGTTTTTAATTGGGGTAATTTTTTTCTATGGCAAACCATAACAGCTGCAAATTCAAACAGAATCAAATGATTATTTGCATACTGACCTGAATTGTAGAGTTCTCAAGACCTTTTGTTTTTGGTGAAGATCGGTTATGGGAAAGGAGTAGTTTACCAGCAACGTTTTATGTTTTAACAAGGGTATTTTCTATGGCAAACGATAACTGCCGCAAATTCATCAATCAAATAAGTTTTTGCATGCAACTGTGAATTGTAGAGTTTTCAAGGCCTATCGTTTTTGGTGAAGATCGGTTAAGGGAAAGGGGTAGTTTACCTGCCACGTTTTTTTGTTTTAACAAGGGTATTTTCTATGGCAAACAATAACAGCCGGAAATTCAAACAGAATCAAATACTTTTTTTAATTACAGCCCTGAATTGTAGAGTTCTCAAGACCTATTGTTTTTGTTGAAGATCGGGTTAGGGAAAGGGGTAGTTTATCTGCAACGTTTTATGTTTTAACAAGGGTATTTCTTATGGCAAACGATAAGAGTCGCAAATTCAAACAGAATCAAATAATTTTTTGCATACAGCCCTGAATTGTAGAGTACTCAAGACCTATTGTTTTTGGTGAAGATCGGTTAAGGGAAAGGGGTAGTTTACCTGCAACGTTTTTTATTGGGGTAATTTGTTTCTATGGCAAACGATAACAGCCGCAAATTCAAACAGAATCAAATAATATTTTGCATACAGCCCTGTATGGTAGAGTTCTCAAGACCTATTGGTTTTGGTGAAGATCGGTTAAGGGAAAGGGGAAGTTTACCTGCAACATTTTATGTTTTAACAAGGGTAATTGTTTATATGACGAACGATAACTGCCGCAAATTCAAACAGAATCGACTACGTTTTTGCATACCTATTTGAATTAAAGAGAACTCAAGGTTTGTTGATTTTGTTGAAGATCGGTTAAGGGAGAGGGATAGTTTACCAGCAACATTGTATGTTTTAAGAAGGGTAATTTTTTGTGGCGAAAGATAACTGCCGTAAATTCAAAGAGAATCAAATGATTTTTTGCATAAGTTCCTGAATTGTAGAGAACGCAATTTTTTGTGAAGATCGGTTAAGGGAAAGGGGTAGTTTACCTGCTACATTTTATGTTGTAACAAGAGAAATGTTTTCTTGTCGAACAATAACTGCCCCACATTCAAACAGAATCAAATATTTTTTTGCATGCTTCCCTGAATTGTAGAGGACTGAAGGTCTATTGATTTTGGTGAAGATCGGTTAAGAGAAAGGGGTAGTTTACCTGCAATGTTTTATGTTTTGACAAGAGTAAAGTACTTAATTTTGATAAATAATGTATCCTAATAAGAAGCTCGTAATAATCCACTGTAGAAACGTAGATGAAATATTTATAAATGAAGATGTTAGGTGAATGGGGTGGGGGTAATTTTCTATTAATGAAAATTATAGTTGATTGGGGAGGGGAGAATTTTTTATGTGTACTACGTTATCGGCACCAAAGAAGTAGTTCTTTATTAAAATTCCTTCCCGGGCTGTTTAGCCGTAGTCCAATGTTTTCTGCAAAACCAGACTTTTCGGGAGTCCATCGACTGCCATCATCAGCGAAAATCGAGTGCAAAAACGTGAGGTGGTATACGTTAGTGACCACAGTACCGTGGTTAAAGCTGAAGCAATAAGTAGAAAGAAGTAGTTTCTATGGTAATATTTCATTTTGAATATGATTTAAAATATAAATCTTAGAACATGGAAGTCATGTATGGTTCTGCATACCGATAATTAATTGACTGTTCAGCTTCTATTTTAATCTGTTATTTTACATTTGCAGTCCACTTCTCTACTACAGATAATCTTACCTCTTGCCCACTGAAATCACCATGTAATTCACCCACACCTCCACATAGTAGTACCCAACTCTGCAGCAGTATTCTCCTGCAAATTCCTTTGTTCCTATATCAGTGCTTTTATGTATTCTGTTTCTTGCTGATGTTCTTCTTTTTGTCATTATATCTAAGCCAGGATGCTTTTAATGAACTAAATGAATAAGTATTACCTTCTTAG
Organism: Magicicada septendecula; assembly: GCA_034769895.1. Taxonomy (NCBI): domain Eukaryota; kingdom Metazoa; phylum Arthropoda; class Insecta; order Hemiptera; family Cicadidae; genus Magicicada; species Magicicada septendecula. The sequence continues at coordinate 454,342,223 of CM068373.1, forward strand.
TCCGTCCTGTGGCTTCCTCATATAAATCTTAAAGATGTAAAAACGTGTTTCAGAACTTATGTTCCATCATCAGGTGCGTTTCACTCGTTTGAGGTCGTCAACACATTAAGACAAACACAAAAACTAATTAACAATAGCGCGCGTAGTTCACGGTGCACACCATATGGTGTAATATCTATACTGCCCTCTGTTGTCATTGTTGTCTGAGCGCTATCTGTGATGCGGGGTTCAGGCGTTCAGAGAATTGCAATGCTATATCATACAATGTGTTGGAATGAAAATTCAGCTGGTCGTTTAACAAATGCTTGAGATACAATTTATACGCCTTATACACTTCAAACTCCTCGGCAGCACTCATGTACCAGCCTTACTTGCAAACATGTATGGGTATAAGATTTGTAGCAAAATCTGTGTAATTGTGGGTACTATTACATTCAAACTGCCGCATTGAATGTAACAATGTGTGGCAGTTACGTTAAAATTAAATTTTTTATACATTTCAAAAAACAAGCAGTTTTACAAAAAAAGTAGTCCGTTCCTCGGTGTGGAACTGTTCGTAAGATGATCACACTCAAAATGTTAAGTATAGTGGAATGCTATGTAAGGATGTGTAGCCATGTTTGTAGTATGCATGTGTGAGGGTACAAAATTATGTTATTGGATATTGTAACAAGACGTATGAGCCCAATATTTAAGTAACAAAATATTAACACATGTCATAATTGAGTCAACTAGACACACCAAGTATTTAATCTGGAAATGCCAAGAATGAAACTACATGAGCAACTCATCAAGAAGAATAAACTCACAATGCAGGAGTTAATAAAATGTAATGGTAATAAACAATAATGATAACATATAAGAAGAAAGAAGATACAGTAAACAGTGATTATACCACAAGAACCAATAACCCAATAGATTCGGTCAGTAAGGAACAAATAAAAACAAGGAAGAAACATACTACAAGAAAGACACATAACAACCATGGCATAAAATATAGATTCCAAGAGCCAGTCAACTATAGATTAACATCTTACCCATATAAATACTAACTGAAGAACTTAAAGATTGAAAATAAAACAATAACTGACTGACTTAGATGACCCATATATAACTAATAATATTGTAAATGAGTAGGGCATCCTATATTAGACAAAAGAGTGGAAGTAACAATAATGTTAACATAAAAGAAGCTGTAAATAAAAGCATAATGACATATTATGCACAGCATCAATGTAATATAGAAGAGAATTAAAAATGTCTCATAATTATAATAATTGTTAGTCAAGTAATCAAAAAATCATGTAAGATAAGAAAAAAGAACTAAATAATGAATTACCAGTTGTCATTAATAACATTAGACTTGAAAAAACAAGGTTAAAAAATGTAAATTTGCATCAACTCAATACACCCATTGTTGTTGCAAATAAGAACACCACATAACCTAGATACAGGTACTTTCCACCTAATTTCATATTTCGTAGTAGACAAAACATGTCTAAACTGAAATATTTTGTACCCCAAATCAAGTAGAAGTAATAAGGTTTCTACCAATACCAATGTCAGATACCAAGAGTAATCTTTATCTAAGAATTCAAGTAAACAAATTTGAACAAAAACAGCCAAAATGAGATTCACCATGTGAAACATAGACAAAACCATATTGTAATGTTAGATAGGAATAACAGAAGGATAGCTATGTAATAAGTAAGATATAATATCACTATTATAATAGTATAAAAGAATTATAATCAGTGACATAATATGTTATAAGAATAAATAAGCACACCTGTCATATGACACCAGATGTAACTACTATTATCCAGTGCTATATGCTAAGGAACAGACTAGTGTGTTAAAAACACAACACTGACTATCAATATACTACTACTAATAAACTATTCTAAACTAAATAATGGCCTGAAAAGACTAACACAATCCCAAATAAGAGTTAAAATAAATGTACACTATAGTGCCATATAGAGGTCATATTAATGACCAAAATACCAAGGAATAACAATATATTCCAACAAACAAAGATAAACAGTAGTTGTAACAACTCAATGTTTACAACTGGGGCAATACAGAAGTTACCCAGATACCTTTTATTATACATAATTTGTAAATACAATTAATAGACTCTTAGGCTAAATCAATGGTAGGATAAGAATTATATTTTGTCAATAGATATAAGTAACCAATAAGTGAGAAGTGTTGAAGGACTTGGAAGGCATGCTCCCAAGGAGATATGATTGCCATTAAATAGTTTTAATTCATTAATAAATCAAATTTGTAGTGAATAGTGTAATGTGATAATCTCAAACATTAACTCCCTTAATAATGAAAGAAAGCACACCATGAGTAGACTCTAAATGAAGAGCCAAATGTTACCAATACAGTGATGAGCTTAGATTTAAATTCTATGCTATAATAAGAAAGTTATTACAATTATAAAATATTTGTGCCAATTCGAGCAAATGTTTATACTCTCAAACCCAGCTCCCCACGCTAATAACAACAATTAAAATATTGCGCGAAGGGGGTATGTGCATCAAATTAAAGATCGTCAACCAATCAAATCCGAGAAATTAGCCAATTTTACAACGATCGCAAAACGGAACGGCAAATTTTGATGCCATTTCGAGACACTTTTTAATCAACCTTAGAGGAGAGCAGACGGCTACTCGACACAATGAAATCAACTGTTAACATAATTTGTGCGCGTCACCAATGTCAACAAAGCAACATAACCTAAACTTGTGCAAACATAATTACACTATTATTGAAGATGTTTTAAGTGTAACCGTGCGTTAATAAGGATTGCTAAGTGTATAATCCATAGCTATTCCGGGATTTAAAAGGGAGTACAGTGATTTTCTCAAAATTAGTTAAGAATTTTAAAAAGACGATATAATCGAACAACATTCTAATAATGTGTATAAAATAATGTATGTAGGTCATTGCACCTTATTAATATCATTCAGTCATCAGTACTAATGATAATTTCTCAATTTTATTTTAAATATTTCAGTATTAAGAATTTTGCAAACATTAATCATTTATTATGTATGAATACTGAGTGTGATATAACCACACCTGATTGAAGTTGTTGTTTAATAAACCTACATCAAATTAACAAGCATTCATAAGGGATTGAGAATTGTTGACTGTCTGAAGCAATTAACGAAAGTTAATGAAAAATGCAAATGCTATTTATGTTTTGTAATTTAGGAAGAGTCTACTACTACTACTATTTAAATATTTCTGTCTATTATGAATAAGAAGCTAATGTTGTTAAGCTATATAATTACTTACAACTAAACATTTACCTTTTAGAGAGTCAAATGATCATTCAGATGTTTCATTCAACAACACTGTTTCGAAATATTATTTTAGTGTTCACATTTTAAATATTTTATCAAGAGTTCTTTTAACGTTAACAAACGTTCATTAAATCATTTATTGTCGGTTGACTAATAAACTAAACCTAATATGCCCAAAGCAGGTATGTTTATAAGTTTATATGTTAAATATTAAGAGATGATTGAGTTGTAATCATCCTCAAACTGCCTGATAACGGTAGAGTAAGAGTTCTAGTAAATTATTTGGTATTCTGTAAGCTAAAAGCAGTGCTGTAACGAGGGCGTGGCGAAAAAGGCGCCCGCCACGGGCGCAACTGGGTTTGGGGCGCAAAACAAATGATACCGACCCGGTTGAGAGTTGCACGTGGTTTTTATTTTACTTGACCATTCTACTCTACATGAATCATTGAATCAGCACCGACTGTCACCGGCCATTTTTCGTCTCCTGACCAATTAGACAGAGACACATATTATTGCGCGCGCATCACACACCCTCTCTTACACTCCTAGCCCGCATTCACATGAGGCGAAAAGCTCAGCTCAGCCAATCAGAACATCAGGAGAAATCAGGTGACATTGATACTCATGTGTGAATGCAGGCTCATACAAGAACGATCTATACTGTGTAGTGTGTAAGCAAGGCACTACAGTCTTTGTTGGTCGTTCCTCGTTCATAAGATGAACTGTGTTGTTGCTTTGTCGTAATTATTTTTATTTATTTTCTCTCTTTTGTGGAACAAAACATACTGGAAAAGAAATATAATTTTGTTTATATACAACATACTGGCATACTGACTAAGTAAGTACTGTAAATATTATTTATTATTATTATTATTTACTAAATAATTATATTAACAAAAACACAAATTTTAATTAAAAAACACTTCTAGGGTAAAATGCCACCAAAAAAACCGTCCGGTGCACAGTTTAAAAAAATAAGAGAACAGAATATTGAAAATATAAAGAAAAATATAACTCCGATTGATATTTTTCTTAAATAATCATCTACACCTGTAGTTCATTCAAGCTTAACAACTGATTTAAATCTGCCTTCTACAAGTAGTCATGTTTCATGTGAAATTGAAACAGAAGAGAAAAGTACAATTGAACATCAAAACCAGGAAATCGAGAAGCAATGTAGATGTAATGATGATAATTATATGGTTGATGTTAAATTAGAAAATATTGATAATAATGCAAAAATAATAGATTTCAATGATTCCACAACATGGCACTTAACTAATAGTAACATACAAATATTTGTTCAACATGGACCAGAGTTGTGCGATAATTTAAGTGTTTATCCTGATAGAGAAAATAGGCATTTTGATAAAAAATGGTTTGTAAAAACCATGTCAAACGGAGAACAAGTACTCAGAAATTGGTTGATATATTGAGCCGCTATATTGACATCCTCCCCTCAATTACCAACTTCCCCCACCATCGAGTATCAAGAAAATCGAATTGACTTGACAACGCTTTACATTATTCCAAATTTCATGATTTTAACTTTCTTAATATATATATATATATATATATTTCTATAGCTTACCTGGACGACCAGCTCACCAGTTTAGAACTAGGAGGAAGTCTCCTAGAGGAAGAAAACCATCGTGCTGGGGAACCATTAGGGTAATTAATTAATGCAGTGACCTCAATTTCCAAAACTCAACAATCAACATTTATTGGTTCTTATTTCCCCTTTAAAATATGTTTACAATGAAAGCTTAAGGGTTTTACTCTTTTTTCAAAAACTGTTGTTTATAAAATCATTTCAAAACATTATTTATCTCAGTTTCACTGTTAATTTAATTATTTTTAGTTATTTAGAAATTTTCAGATATATAAACATTATTTCATTCCGTTCTACAATTAATTTAAACACTGTTAATACTGAAATTTTCACTAACGTAAAACATTATTTCATACTATGTTGCAAATAATTTAATCACTGTAACATATTCTGAAATTTTCACAAATTCAAAAAATTATTTCATACGGTATTACTATTACTTTAATGTCCATTACATTATTTTATTCCATTTTACAATTAATTTAAGAGCTGTTACTTTATTTTAAAAATTTTAGAAATTCAAAACATTTCAATCCGTTACACTATTAATTTAATCATCATTAGTTATTTAGAAATTTTGTAGTTATTCAACATAAGTGCAACACATGTGATGTAAAGTTCAGTACCTGTCATGACAATGCTTCATGTAATTCAGAATATATTAAATTGGGAAAACGTTATTAAGTTCCATTAAATTCATTTATATGAAAAATTAACATTGACTTTAAATTCCAAAAACATATAGTTATTCAGCATAAGTGCAACACATGTGATGTAAAGTTCAGTACCTGGCATGACAATGGTTATACACTCAATACGTACGACTACATGATTTCCTTTTTTAAGACTTACATACACTTCACAATTTACACACAAGACAGTTACATGGACAACACTGATAAATAACTGAGAGATTTCCTCAGGGAAAATAAAGGAACGATGCATGACTCATTCTTGTAATGCTGAGAAGTGCCTTCACACAGTATAGTTTAAGTAAATTCACCAGCTGTAGCTTAACACATTTCATTTTTATATTATTTTCTTTTTTTTTGTTTTTCATTTATAATTGCAGTTTGCATATAATGTATCACTATCACCTACTAATTATACTTGTAAGGAGCTGTCCTCACTATAAAAAAATTATTTCAGATGCCAGACTTGTTCAACTGTATTTTGAAAGAAAAACTATTGTTCAGATATAAATTCGTTATCATTAAAATAAACTGGGATTGCAGGATATTAAGTAATGTAAAGATGATTAAGCAAATGTCTTTTTTTTTTATATGTTAAGTCAGCTTGCCATGTCATTACTTGACCAGAGTATCAAGTGGTACAGATGGTACAGATATGCACACCAAGAAATTAAGTTAATTCTCCATTTAACCGAAGTAACACTGTCCACTGTCTAGAATTATTGCTTTGATCATTATAATAAAAATTTACTTGCACAGCATACACCAGAAAAGTTCATCAGAGACATACCTTTCATTTTGGCCGGAGCACGCACGTTACATACGTACGCGTTCCTTTATTTTCTTCACATTTCATTTTTTTTTCCTGATCATTTGGGTCACGGTTGAGCGAGTCGGAGACACCCTAGGGCACACCTTGGCTCTTAGCCAGCCATGGTAAATAATTTACGCCCGGTATTACAAAAAGAACAATTAAATTTACTTTGATCACAAGCAGCACAAAACATGTGTCGCTCCCCTGCAGGCGGAAAGAACCAGCGCGATCCCGTCCGCTCTCTCAACAACAACCCTACCACTTAGCGGGACAGGGGGGGAAATTAAGTTACCAGTCTCTCTACAAGATCGCGCGAGCGCCTCTCTACACATCGCGACAATACAGTAAATAGCTAAGTCTGATACTGCCTGTTAACATACTAATTTTATAGCCGTAATTTGACTTAATAATTTTTTGTTTGTTGCCGTAACAAAATTCCTTAGTTACGGCACAATATTGCAAGCAAGAAGTGCACTGTTCTGTTTCCCATGTATTATTTTTGGAAAAAATCAATGTATGGACCACTGCGGGGTTTCGAGACGCAGCATTTAAATCCTATGTTACCACGTCATGAAAATTTATTGTATCATAAAAAAGTTATGTCAAATGGAAAACTTTCGAATCAAAAATTAAGAAAAGTGGTTTTATAGACGATCAATTACAAGAAGAAATTTTAAAAGAAAAAGAAAAGTGGAGGCATATTTTAAAAGTTATTGTGGATGCCATTCTGCACTGCGTAAAAAATAATGACGCTTTGAGAGGAACTTGTGAAAAAATTGGTCATCCCGAATCTGGAAAATTTCTGAATACGATAGAATTAATTAGTCATTACGATCCTATTATTGCGCAACATATTGAAAGTCATGAAAAATCAAGTTAATTATTTCTTTCCTATAATACAAAATGATGTAATTAATATAGTTGCTTCTAAAATTAGACAGCATATTATTTCAAATATTCAAAATGCAAAATATTTTTGTATTTTATTTGATAGCACACCTGACACTTCTCACTAGGAACAGATGACGCAAATTTTGTGCTATGTTAACATTTATCCCAACACGAATAAATGTAGCATTGAAGAAACCTTCATAGACTTTATTGTGACACATGAAAAAACTGGCGAAGCACTTGCAAATGACATCGAAAACACGTTAACATTAGACGGATTAAATATTAGAAGTATAAGAGGACAATCATATGATAATGGAGCGAATATGGCAGGTAAATACAAGGGGGTACAAGCCAGGATATTACGTTTCAACAATATGGCGAGGTTTGTTCCATGCACGGCTCACAGCCTTAATTTAATAGGCGTTCATGCTGCACAAACATCTGTTCAAATGAAATCATGTTTTGAAACAATTCAACAATTGTTTAACTTTTTTGTAAATTCTACTAGTAGATGGGATCTTTTAAAGGAAAAATTATCTGTTCGTCTTAAAGGTTTAAGTGACACGAGGTGGTCCGCGAAAGCTAACACGGTTAAAGCTTTACGAAATCAATTGCCTTTAATAATAGAACTTCTTAATGAAATGTGTGATGGACAAAGACAAGTTACAGTAGACTCTAAAATTATTAACAAAATTTAAATTTGTTGCACTGTTAATATTTTGGGATACAATATTAGGAAAGATAAAATAAATTTACTTTTACAAGAAAGAAAAACCACAGTCGAAAGTGATAAATGCTCTAAAAAATGAAATTCAACAGTACCGAAATGATTTTTTTCGCTTCGCTTCACAATTCAGCAAAAAGTTTAACCGAAACAACAAATATTGAAACTTACATTCCAGAAAAGAGACAGCGCAAAATAAAAAATATGCCTGGTGAGAAAGCTACTGATGATTTGTTTGCCATGGATGAAAGTGCATTACTAAAAAAAGAAATATGTGAAGTTTTAGATATAATACTGATACAACTCAATGATAGATTTACTGCTTTGCAAGAGGTCGCAAACGACTTCAGTTTTTTAAATGGACGACACGCTTTAAAAATCATGCCGCTAGATGATCTTAAATGATGTGCAACAGACCTAGCATTGAAATATAATAGCGACTTAGATGCTCCAGAATTTGTATGTGAAATTGAGAGTTTTAAATATCAAGCCATGGAAGTTTTTGAAAATTTAGGGGATAGGGACGCTTTTCAAATCTTGCAAAAAAATTACGAATCTCATTACAAAACACGTATCCAAATCTAGACATAGCATTGAGGATTTTCATAACAATGCTGTAACAACAGCTTCCTACGAACGTTTGTTTAGCAAATTAAAAATTGTAAAATCGTACCTTCGTTCGTCTATTGGACAAGAGCGATTAACAAACATGTCTATAATATCAATTGAAAAAGATGTTGCCAAAACATTAAATTATGATGATATAATAGATGTGTTTGCAAATGAAAAAGTGAGAAAAATTACTTATAAAATATGCTGAACTCTTTATGTTTTTATTATATTATTTTAACATATACCTATGTTTTGTATTTCTTTTATTTTGTCGTCATTGAATATGAATAAAAATTTGTTCTTATTTAGGTTGTAGATTATTTATTCATACAAATACCTTGACAAATACATTATTGTATATACAGGCAACTCATTTTGATGAGGTTAATAGTACAGTAGAACTTGGCTAATTCGAAGCTGAAGGGACCAGTAAAAAATTCGAGTTATCCAAAAATTCGAATTAGGAAAACTTTTAATAATGGTAGAAAAATCAAATCAAAAACCGAAATTCAGTAAAGCAATATGTTATTTTGTTAAACAATTTTCTTATACATATGTCCTACAAACGTATAAACACGTTTCAGTACAAAATATAGCATTTACAGTTTTTTAAAAAAGCTAGAAACTTTTGATTGCATTTTGCAGTTAATACACTGAGTTGTAGTAAACTCTTCAAGTTTATTAAGTGCTTTGAAAATAGCGTCACGTTCTGCTGTCCTTCAACGAACCGTCTCAAGTCTTAAATGTAATCTGATGCCTGTGAAGCCGTGGGAACCGGTATCTCTGGAAGTTCTAGCTGGTCCCCTTCTTCATCTGAAGATGTACCATCATTTCTTTTGTTCATAACATCAGCCACGATCTCCGCATCTGTCTGTTCACCGCACACCGCCAAGTCTTCATCCATGTTTACAAACTCTTCGTAACGAATGCCTGCGTCATGTCCAACATCTTCCCAGTTATCCGTAGTGGGTACGACTTCTCTAGCAGCTTTATTCTCCTCTTCACCTTCAATGTGGCAGAAACCACCTTTACGATAACAATTAGCAATTGTTTTTTGCGTAACTTGGTCCCAAGCACTGTTGCACATGCGGGCAGCTTGAAGGATGTTAATCTTGATATTTCCGTGCTCATCTAAATAAGCACCTGACAGAATGTTTTGGACCACAAGCCGTCTGTAAAAATGCTTAAAATTTTTTATTACACCTTGGTCCGTAGGTTGAACTACTGAAGTCATGTTTGGAGGGAAAAACACAACCTTTACATTTTCCATCACAGGAATAGTGTTGTGCGCTGTACAGTTGTCAGTAAACAAGACGATTCATCTGTTTTGATTCCGAAATTTCCTGTTGATTTTCAAAAGCCATCTTTCGAAAATTTCACCTGTCATCCAAGCTTTATTGTTTGATTCATATTCAACTGGTTTCGTTTTTACATTTTTGAAACAACGTGGGTTGGCTGACTTCCCTATCATTAGCAAAGGCAGTTTTTCCGAGCCATCCATGTTTGCTCCGAATAAAAGTGTTATGCGCTCCTTGCTGTGTTTGCCGCCACTACAACTTTCTCCTTTAAAAGCAAGTGTTTTGTCGGGGGTGCATTTGAAGAATAAGCCCGTCTCGTCTACGTTAAAAATGTCTTTAGCATCTCTATCAGAAACCATTTGCAACAAATCGTCTTTCCATGAATTTGCAGCTTCAATGTCAACAGACCCACTTTCCCCACAAGCAGTTTTGAAAGACATGCCATTCCTTTCTTTAAAACCATCGAGCCAACCATTGCTGGCCTTAAAATCATTTTTCCCTAAGCTAGATGGGAATTTCTCAGCTTTGGCTCTGACAAGGGGCCCACTGACTGGAATTTTTTTGTCCCTTGCTTGCTTAAACCACTTCACTACACATTCATCCACGTCAGAATTTTCTGGTCCACGTGCTCTTTTCCTATCTTTGTCGCTGGCTTTACACACACTATTCAAAATCTTCTCTTTATTTTTTAGATACGTTGACAGCGTATTTGGCGGTATCCCGAATTCCTTGGCAATTTCAGATTTCTTTTTTTGTCCCTTTTCCACTTCCCGTGTAACGGCAACTTTTTCGGCAAATGTCAATGATTTGTATTGGGTCCGTGTTGGTTTTGAGAGGGCCATGATGAACACACAACACAATAAAACTGCACAATAAGCGTCACTAAAACACACCAGTCTGTATATACAGTACTGTATAAAGAAAGGAGCGGTCTTTCACTACAGGACACAGCTCGCACAGTAGAAACTCAAAAAGACAACACTTCTACGAATGCAGGCAGACTGAATTGAAAGCAACAGTGAGGGTGGCTTACTGACGAGGCGTGGAACAAGGGACAATGGCGGACGGTACCGTTACACGAGCCAGTCATGTGTCATCACCAGATACTGACGGCAATTCCACGAATTTGACACAAAGGACAAGCGTCTGTTCACAAAGGGCGATGCCTGCTTGTCTGTTTCCAGTCGTGTCTATTGTTACGTGGTCTAGCCCATATAGCAGGCGATTTTTTGTAGTTTGAGCAAAATTTTTATTTCGAATTAACCAAAAAAAGTTCGAATTACAGATGATGTTTTTGCATGGTTTTACATAGGATATTCAAGGGACCACGGTAAAAGTTCGAATTATCCACAAATTCGAATTATGCACGTTCGAATTAGCCAAGTTCTACTGTATTTAATATATTGCGTTTAGTAAAATTTAACTTGTTACATTAAAATTTTTAATTTTTTTTTTTCATTATTGAGATACGGGGAGGGCACAAGCTAGACACTTGCCACAGGCGCTTCATACCCTCGTTACGGCACTGGCTAAAAGAACCCACACCTGAATTAATTTATTTAACCAAAAAGCATTTTAACCACACACTGACATTGTAGATCAGTTATACCACCCTGAGATAATTTTTATGAAACAAATAACTAATGTTAATTAATTTTGAACCCAAATGGTTAATGATATTTTAGATCACTAAAAGAAGTGTTAAAAGAATAAATTCTCATTTTATACGATAAAGCGGAGTCATTTCAGTAGACTAGAGTTTTCAGAATAGGTGAACGCCTCTTATTGGATAGCACGACACACAGCAGCAAATTTGAATATGGTAAGTCAGTCAAATATTAGATTGCTACATCGACCCTGCAAGATCGGCAAGACTCACTACAAGTATGTGATCATTTCTTACCAAATATTTGTACTTTCAGTGAGGAATCTACGTCACAGATTCACCTAGTCGACTGAAGAATAATAAATTAAAATAAATCAACCGAAGTTGAAATACTTCGTTAACTAACTTCAAGAGCAATTCATCGGATTTATTTACATTGGATTCAATGAAATGATTGAATTGTATTGAATAAATCAATAAAAATAATAAAACTAAATAAAACTTCATAACAAAAAGTTATTAAATATAACATTTAAAAACAATTACACGGATTTAAAAACCCCGTAATCCAGTTATTCTACAATATGTATATAAAAAGCATGTTAATTTAAATAATTTTTGTGATATGTAAATTTTTGAGATGGGACTTGTATCAGAATGTTGAAAATAAAAAGGTTCGACCTAGTTAATGACGGTAATTATTTTAAAAATTAGTAACTAAATGTATGTTTTTAAGTAAAAAGGGTTTATGGCCATAAATTTGATTGTAAAAATATTCAGGTTTTTTTTAACTGTTCAGAAGCCTCCTTGGACAAGAACTTTTATTATCTGTAGAAAGTCATGAGTACCTAAGAACCAATCTGATTATGCGAATTCAGTTGAAAATTATTTTTAACTTATTGATCAGTCTCTCTATGGAATCGATAACATGTAATTGCCACTTGGTACATGATCATTGACCTCCCAATCACCACACACACGTTAGAAAATTACTACAGTTGCTGCAAGAAATATAGTAGTGCTATTCTGTGAAGTGCAAGATATCCAATTAGGTATATAGACGCTTTAAGCTGACTGGAAAAAAGGGTGTAAGCATAACACACCATTTTACTAATCAGTATTAGTTTGCCGTTAAAGTATGTAACCATGCCCATGAGAAACAACTACATGCCTGAAAGCGACGCTGCGGCTGGACAGAGTATATCAATCCACAATCCAGGATCATCCATGAACAACCCATCATCTGAAGCATCTGAAGTCTTAATTACCTTGTATCCGTCAGTGACTTTGTTTTTTGCGTTATTCGTATAGACGCGTTTCGTGACATGTGTCACATCATCAGTATCCTTCGTCAAGCGTTAAAATTCACAAAAATATTTGCACATATTTACTATATTAAGTCACAATATCAGCACACACATAATACGATATAACTTCGGTCCGTTGGACCGGTCCGACCGCGCGTGTAGTTGACAAGCCACTAATTTAACTGAGTCAATCTTTATCACTAGTCATCGCCGTCATGCGCGATTATATTTAGGGCTATATCAATAGTGAGTTGGGTTGGAACTTTAATTGTTCATTTAATATACTGTCACTGTTGATATTCTTATCTTTAAATGCCTTATAAATCTCAAATTCCTTGAGAGCGTCCATTAACCTACCCTTACCACATACATGGATTGGTTTGAAATTAGTACTGAAATCTATGTAATTATGGTTATGCATCATTAGATGGTGCGCATAATTAGATTTTGTCTTGTCTAAATCATTCCTTGGTAGATGTTCTTTGTATCTTTTCAAGAAAGACCTGCCAGTTTGACCTAGATAGAAACAATCACAATCATAACATAACATCCTGTAAACACCCGTTTTCTCTTCTAACGGAAATGGTTGTTTTATGCGTAACAAATTAGAAATATTATTAATTGTTTTAAATGCGACTTTTATATTAAATTTAGAAAACACTTTGGATATAATGCTAGGTAAAAGGCTACCGTACACTGTGGTTATATACTTTTTATTTTTATTTTTGTTAACTTTATTATCATCGATGGTATTATGGTGGGATCTAGTTTTATATAGGTGTTGCTTAAGAAGTCTATCTATCATCGAACTCTTGTACCCATTCGCTATTGCTATGTGCCTTATATCAAATTCGTCCTGAAAGTCCTTTTGGTTAAGTGGAATCGTTACCAACCTATGAACAAAACTGTTGTATGCCGCCATTTTCTGACTATATGGGTGGTGAGAATTGGCATGTATTGTAATATCTGTGGTAGTGGGTTTCCTATATATTTTATAGGAAATATAAAGTAGTTCATTATTTAGTAGTTCACTACTATTTTAGATTACATTTTATAACATTTTGTCGGCCGACATTAATTATGCTCGAGCACTTGTTGTTTTTTATGACTGCACGGTCAAAAGATACGAGTTGACTGACGCATAATCTGGCGCTGGGGCGCACATTACAGGGTGTGAGCCTGGTCACATGATCACCAATTGAAGCCCTGATTGGTGGTTTTTAAAAAGTTCTAGAAGCTAGGCCAGCGAATTCTGCAATCTTTTGCCGCCTGGTGAAATCTGCACATTGACTTCACAATTTCCGTGATTCACGGATGCCATGAACTGTATGTAGTTACGTAATCTGACTTCAGGGAAAAACAGACTTGGTGTTTTGTAATAATATTGTATGTGTAGTTGGTTAAGACGAGGTACACCAAAGGTGAACCCTGACTGCTTTTCGAATTATTTTCAATTATTAAAATTTATTCCTGTCCCTGATCTGTCCTGTTACACTTCTTATAACAAAAAGATTTAATCGAACATAGTAAACACTGCCATGCAGGGATACAAAATTCTGCCACCTTTCTTTGGACGTATTGTTTTCCGTTGACGATATCCTGTATCATATTTACATGCTTTGTAGGAGGAGGCTATATAATGTAACGGCCACTTAGGCCATTATGTAAAATTTAAAAACTAGGCTACTTAACCTAGAGGAAGCGAAAAGTATGCTGGAGCCCAAACAGAGTGATAGGATTTGCAATCAACACTCTTGTATCCAGTAACAACTTTTATTAGTGCTAACATGTGACACATTATTATGATCATGAACCATTTTCTTTAAGATCATTAATTTGAGTTATTACAAAATATTCAGTACAAGTTTTTTAAACAGCTGGCTTCTCGTATCATTTTCTTTAAGAACAATAATTTAAGTTATTACAAAATATTCAGGTACAAGTTTTTTAAACACCTGGAGTTCTTGATCTAAGTTATTATGAGTTCTCAAGATGTGTAACGTGAACATCAGGGGGCCAGCCTATTGAGTAGATGTTGACTGAAGGGTAATAATTAGAATGCTCCCACCTGTACTTTTGTTGAATAACTCAACCGGTACCATGCTGACCAGTGTGCCATGAGTACTGCAGACTGTCCTTAGAGTGTGTTGAATCACCAGCGAGTCTCATTCCGGGCAGATGTGGGTCATTCTTCGTTGTTCTGGTGGATGGGTATTTCTGGGCCTGACGGGTTCGGGGAGCATCCTGATACACTGCTCTGTAAATAGTGACAACTGTTGATGTTACTACCTCTGCACCTCTTTCTCCTGGCTAGTGCGGGGACCCTATAACATTTTTATTTGGAGATTGTCCGTCAGTCAATACACCCACCCATACACTCTTGCCTCGGAACACAGACACCACACTCACTGTCACAATTTTGATCAACATTTTATTTGCTTTTTTTATCAAGTTATAGTAATTACTTTTAATCTTTTACTTTTAACTTTATCAAAAGACAAATACAATGTCACCACGTGTTTCCAGACCGGAAGTAACGCGTAAGTCAATTTTATAATACAAAGGTTTTACAACGAAATAGACTTTACATATGTCTAGGCCACACATGCACATACACAAACATAACACATAATCCATCATTAAAAAACAGAATAATATAATTGAGTCTAACCTGAAAGCCCTTTACTAGATTACGAACTCTGCGGAAAGATTTACTTAACCCTGACCCATCAGACCGTTGAAACATTCTCCCTGAAGGTTGGCAAGGAATGAGAATGATACCTAAATTAGTCGTCCCACTTTCTGGCATAAAAGCGACCTGTTCCGATTAGCCAATCATAACCTTTGGTAACCTGCTTACTACAGTGTACAGGAAGCAGCTGATACGTTTGACTAGGCCTGCTAGATTGCGTTGCCGAAACACAGACAGCCTTGGTGATCACATGTTAATGATCAAGTTAGCTGTGGCGAGCACAGCCACAAGCGCGTTGGCGGCACTGATCGCATTCAAAGCGGGTCGTGAAAATTCAAACCCCGGCACAATAACAATGATTTTTAATACCTTTCTTTTCATGGTGCTATTTCTACCTGTTTCTCTAATAATGTGCTATTTATTCTGAGACTCGTACTGTTCTCTCTCTCTCTCTCTCTCTCTCTCTCTCTCATGGGAAATAATTTCTCCTTGTCTTCTCTCACTTTGTTGTTCATATCGCTTTGCTCTTCTCCAACCTTGCTTGCATTTCTCTCTTCATAGCGATTCCTTCTCTTTCTGCCCAAAGTTTTCACTTACACTCTTCTTTCTTGCAGTTCCTTTTGGTTGCCATCACATATCACCTCTAGAGAATTGCTTTTATTTTTGTAATCTGTGTGAGCAAGTTTAGTAATTCTTCAATGGTTTTAATTCCTTGTATGTATATTTACATATATATTCCTAATCTTATATTACAGTTCAAGTGGTATGCGTATATTAACACTAACTTGTGTTCAGTGAATTTTGATTTGTGTACTCCTTTCAACTGGCTGAGTGATGTTCTCTTCAAGGGTAAGTTTTCCATGTGTTTAATATCTACCACAATTGATACCTTACCTGTCTTTGTGTATCAATATTCCAATAGCAGCAGTATTCAAACAAGTCTTATGTTGTTCACGAATAGTTTACTTGTTCAAACAACCATGTGACAGCAGAATCTTGAAAATGCTTATTAACTAAGCAAGCTTCTCTGTCAATTATATTCTTACCTATCGATTCCATTTCTCGTTCACTATTCAGATGGAATTCAGTTTGATTGTTCTTCAATCCTTGAATATTAAATTAGTCCTCTCTTCTGTATGTGTAGGATACACAATCATCTGAACCAGTCTTCTCTTTATTCACATTCTAAGATTTTCTACTTCAATGTGTAAATCATTGTAGAACGTATTTATTTGACTTGGATAGTCCTTTGTTGTTTTGGTAGACGATGGCAGTTTCCAATGAGTAGTTCAGACTTCTAACACTTGTGTCTTCCTTATGTTTTCAAGTACCCTTTTACTGACTTAAAATCACACACACAGAGCTTAAAATCAACATGTGTTCACTTTGACAAGCTACAGCTTGTAAGGTTTCCCTGCACATACACATAGCACTACTTAAAACTATTTTTAACAACTATATAATATTATGTACAAAAATTCTAGTGTCGTTAAATATGTGAGTATGTGTGTGCCATTCACCATTCAATTATATACACATTTGCTTATAAAAATCTACTATTCTTCCTATGATGAGTAATGCAATACTATAATCAGACATAGGGTAAGGTTAATTTTTCCAAGTCAAAAGCTACCTCTCAGATTGAACATGATTTTTAACGCTATTTTCTATTGCTTCAGTGTTCCAATTATGAATTATTACAGTTGTGTATTCATTTGTTCCAGTGTTACTTATTTACACCCATGAATAATATCTGTGAAGAAGAGGATTCTACACTGGATTGTGAACTATATAGGGGGAAGTCAATTCAGAATACTCTGGGAGACCATCTGTCACCACACAAGTTAATACATTCTGGCATTAAATTCCAGTGCGATGTTTGTTCAAAATCATTTACTACGTCATACTATTTGTCACAACACAAGTTAATACATGTTGGCATAAAGAAATTCCAGTGCAATGTTTGTTCAAAATCATTTGCTACGTCAAACTATTTGAGAAAACACAAGTTAATACATTCTGACATTAAGAAATTCCAGTGCGATGTTTGTTCAAAATCATTTACTCGTTCAAGCAATTTTTCACAACACAAGTTAATACATACTGGCAACAAGAAGTACAAGTGTGATGTTTGTTCAAAATCATTTACTGGGTCAAGTAGGCTGTCAAAACACAAGTTAGTACATTCTGGCATTAAGAAATACCAGTGCGATGTTTGTTCAAAATCATTTACTCATTCAAGCAATTTTTCACAACACAAGTTAATACATACTGGCATTAAATTCCAGTGCGATGTTTGTTCAAAATCATTTATTACATCATACTATCTGTCACAACACAAGTTATTACATTCTGGCATTAAGAAATACCAGTGCGATATTTGTTCAAAATCATTTACTACGTCATACTATTTGTCACAACACAAGTTAATACATGTTGGCATTAAGAAGTACCACTGCGATGTTTGTTCAAAATCATTTACTCAGTCAAGCAATTTGTCACAACACAAGTTAATACATTCTGGCATTAAGAAATACCAGTGCGATATTTGTTCAAAATGTTTTACTGAGTCAAGTAGTCTGTCAAAACACAAGTTAGTACATTCTGGCATTAAATTACAGTGCAATGTTTGTTCAAAATCATTTACTACGTCATACTATTTGTCACAACACAAGTTAATACATGTTGGCATTAAGAAATTCCAGTGCGATGTTTGTTCAAAATCATTTAGTACGACATATTATTTGTCACAACACAAGTTAATACATGTTGGCATAAAGAAATTCCAGTGCGATTTTTGTTCAAAATCATTTGCTACGTCAAACTATTTGAGAAAACACAAGTTAATACATTCTGGCATTAAGAAGTACTAGTGTGATGTTTTTTCAGAATCATTGACTGTATCAGACAGTTTGTAAAAACACAAGTTAATACATTCTGGCATTAAGTACTAGTGCGAAGTTTGTTCAAAATCATTTACTACGTCACACCGTTTGTCACTACACAAGTTAATACATTCTGGCATTAAGAAGTACCAGTGAGTTGTTTCTATAAAAATATTAAATTTGGCATACCTTGTTATGTTATAAATAACATGCTGGCATAAAATAATAACAGTGATGTTTGTAACAAAATTTTCTATTTTTACATTTTGAGTGTAAATTAATCCATTATACTATTATGAACCATTACTGTGTGGTATGTAAGAATAGTTTACATTACCCAAGAAGTTTTAGCAATGTAATAAAACTTATCAATATAGTGTTTTTAAACAGAAACCCTTAAACATACATAATTATACAAATAAATTATAATATGCTGTAATATTGCCACTGCAAATATGTAATATGTCTATAATATTTGACACTAAAAAACAGTAGTGAAATTTGTAACAAAATTTTACCTTACAAATTAAAATCATGAAATTATACATTGTAATGTAGTGTGACATTATTGATACACATTTATCCTCTAATTAAATTTATCACTGCATGAGTTACAGTGATATATGTATGTTTAGTTGAAATAATTTGAAAGTCTTTGTTTCTTGCCATACATAGATTATACTTGTCACACAAGATTTTTGTCTGGCTGCTACAACCTTCACGATGACAGAGTCCTGTGGTCTTACATCTGCGTTAGTGCTTGGGAATCCACGTGGATGTCCCCCAAGTTAATATAGCTTGGCATTTCACAACTTTTAAGATGTATTTAAAGCTTATAGGTTATTTCATCTAGCATATCTTTGATTGCTGCATGCATACTGTTTCTTTACAATTCAACATTAGTTCAGTGCATTACTGACAGATGGCATTGTATCTCAAAACTGCTAATTTTCGATGCTTTACATGTCAATGTTTGTAACGGTTCCTTGTTGTGAACTACACATTTGGTATAGCGTTAGCATGTGGAGTGTTTGAATTTTTGAGTGATTTTTTTTTTGTAATTTTATATTACAAAGTGACTGATAATTTCTTGACTGAAGATAAAATATTATGGTAATTTAATTTCAAATCGATCTGAATTGAATAATGTAGAAAATGAAGAGACATTTTGATCTGACAATACCGGTAAGCCTACATAATTTGAGGTTACTTCATCTCACTGTTTACTCCCTATGTCCAAGATAATGAACTTTAGCAAGTGTTACGAATGCCAAGACATCAGAATAGTGCGGACACCCTGGTACGCTTTGCAGTTTGAGGCCGCCAAATCAGAGTCTGAGTGGACAAGTCATAAAGTGCACGCTAAAAGATCGCAGTGGCACAAGAGGAAGAAGAACAAGGAACGGAGACTCGACGGTCGGCACTGCAGAATAAAATAAGAAAGCACGGAAGACCAAAGTGTTATAGATGTGGGAAACTTTGACAGGTACAACGAGATTGTTGGGTTAGAATTCAGCAGCAGGTAAACAAACAGTAGTCAGTACAACGAGGCGTGTCCAACTGAAGGAATGAAGCCCCTTGACAATACGCAATTTCTGCACTTCAGAAAAACAGCGGGAGCTTGGTGGTTACTGGACCCGTTCAAGAAAGGCCAACCTCAATTACAGTTGATACAGGCGCAACAGTTTCCGATATGGTGAAAGATGTCAAGCCAGTCTGGTGCTCTTGCAGCTTGCGAACAGCTACTGGACGGTCTGTAAAAGTGTTTGGAAAAGTGGAGATACAACTACGCCTTGGTCGACTTGAGTGTAATCACCAAGTACTTGTTGCAAACATTGTGGATGAAGCAATTCTTTGTGTGGACGTTATGAATGCCGTCTTATAGTTGACTTCAAAAACAATGTCTTGAGAATCAGAGGAGAAGTAATGCTCTCCACAATGACTACATCAGAAAAATTGATGGACATGATAAACCAAGTGGTCGTAACTGTTCCGCTAAACTCTGAAAAGATCATTTTTAGAACTGAGGTAGACAGTAAAATTGAAAGTTAAGGGCATATGTGCAGAAACCAATGTATGGATGGATGAGTCCACTTTGAAATTGTGAATGACGGGAGGGTAAAGGAGAATCAGCTGGTATGTAAGTGAAGGTGTTGCCAACTTTGCGTGTGATGTTTTAGTTACCCGTACATTGTTAGTTACTGTATGATGTACTATCTCAGTATTGCATTTGTTATTACTATTTCAATTTATTATTAATTATATAGTTGTTTTACAGTCACTCATTTTTATTAGTTATTTAATTTTTTAGTTAATTTCTATTGGTAGTTTTATTCTATAATTACGTATTATCATAATTATTTGTGTTATACAGTAATGAGATTTGACAAAATGGATACTTCTTCTTCAACTAGCAAAGACGGGAAAGTTATTCATAGTAAAGCACGGGAAGTAATAATACTCAGAGTTTTGTTGTCCAGGATTAAAAAGATTCTTGCAATTAAATTCCAAGAACGCGTTCTTTTATGTAATTATAGACTGTAGAGATAGTCGAGTGTAAATAAGGAGTGGAAGTGTACAGTTAGCAAATTCCATTGCGATAAGAAAGGTCAGAAAGGCTGTAGTTTTGTATGTCTCAGCAGTACATAATGACGGAATCAAACAACACTCATATATGTTTATACAACATTCTGGAATGTAACAGCAACAAATTCCGATGCGTGTGAACAGTACATATCATTTGCTTGATTTGTATAGCAATACAATTACGATATTATTATTATTTGATTTACATCGGTAACTGTAAACATATACTGTAATTCTTTTTTTAAGCCAGCTGTGTGACTGTAGGCACACACACAGATAGAGGTTCGTGGTGACATATTTACAAACAAACCTTAACAGTTGCGAGTTTCTGTTACTATTAGAAACGATATTCATACGTTGGCAACAGTGTCGCTGATAACAACAATTCTCTTCTCACAGTGACTCCCTCCACATCCCCTTTCCCCTGTGACTGTAAGCGTTTCGCGTATTTCCATGCCCTTAACTTTCAATTTTGCTATACTAGGGGCAACCAGTGCTCTATATTCAAACCCCATGTAGGCAGCACAACGGGCATACTAATTGCCAGAAGTTTAGTAAGACCTGATGAAACTGGAAATGTACGTATTAGAGTGGCAAATATTTTTGATTAAGCTATCACTTTACAACGCAATACGCTCCAAGGCAAATTGACTCCTGTGGTCTGGGTAGCCGGAATGACAGAACAAAGATCCAGTGCTTCGGATACTTCCAAATTACCAGAGGGACTGCAGGAATTATTTAACAGATCTAGTAACAACCTCTCAAGTGGTGAGGTAAAAGAACTCAGACGGATTTTACATGAATTCAAATATTCCTTTGCAGTTCGGGAACAGTCATTGGGAAGAACCTCTCTTGTACAACATTGCATCAATACCAGGGACACAACACTGATACACCAACCTCCTCGAAGGCCTTCATTAGCTAAGCAAGAGGAAATATCTTGGTCAGTACAGGACATGCTGATAGAGGGAGTAATCGAACCTTCGTCAAGTGCTTGGTCTTCTCTGGTAGAGTTGGTAGTGAAGAAGGATGGTTGATTGCGTTTCTGTGTAGACTATCGAAGGCTGAATGCTAATACAAAGACTGCTACCCGTTACCTCGCGTTGACGATACACTCTACACGCTGTCCGGAGCACATTGGTTTTCCACATTGGACCTAAAGAGTGGATATTGGCAAGTGGGTCTTGAGCAAGAAGACAAAGAAAAGACCGCTTTCTCAACCCAAGTGGCTTATTCCAATTTAACATCATGCCATTTGGACTCTGTGATGCACTGGCAACATTCGACAGATTGATGGACCTGGTACTCTGAGGACTGACATGGAAAACTTGCCTTGTTTATTTAGACGATGTCATAGTCATCGGGAAAACTTTCAAAGACCATTTGGAAAACCTTGAGGTTCTGACTATAATTCACGGTCCCCAACTAAAGCTGAGCCCAAAGAAGTGGTCTCTATTCCAGAAGGAAGTACGGTATCTGGGTTTTGGCAGCTGGTGTTAGCATGGATCCTAATAAAGTAGACACCATAAGAGACTGGCGAGTGCCGAAGAGTAAACACGAAGTTCAGAGTTTCCCTGGGGTTATGCTCACATTACAGACGTTTTGTGTAAGGCTTTGCAACTATTGCTAAACCACTACATGAGCTAACAGAAAATAAACGAAACGTCCAGTGTTCGAGAGAGTCTGATCAAGCATTTAGAACTTTAAAAATTGTATTATGTTCACAGCCAATTCTCACTTTTCCCGTTTCCGAAGGTAAGAACATAGACACAGACACAAGCAATACTGGTCTAGGAGCAGTTTTGTCTCAAGTGCAAAATGCTGAAGAACGAGTAATGCCATATTACAGCAAACACTTTCTAAACCAGAGAGAAATTATTGCGTTACAAGGAGAGAGTTGCTGGCAATTGTCCGAGCTTTGGAGCACTTCCATAAATACCTCTATGGAATGGAGTTTTCACAACGCACCGACCATGCCGTGCTTGCAGGGCTCTTGAGATTTAAAAATCCGGAAGGCCAGTTGGCAAGGTGGCTCGAACGTCTGCAAGCATACAACTTCAAGGTATAACACCTGCAGGGGTGCCTGCATAGTAATGCGGGTGGCTTATCACGAAGACCATGCCTGGAAGACTGCCGACATTGCCACAGAAAGGAAGAACAAAATGCCAGCGAACATGTTCAAGCCATTACTGTAGATTTCCTGGCAGAAGGCTGGATGACACAAGATTGTTGACAAGAACAGATGACTGATGAAGACATTGGACCGATCTTGACAGCAAAAGAGGAAGATCGCCACCCGGATTGACAAGTTATCTGCCATGGTTCCGAAGGGCTACTGGGCACAATGGGAATCCCTTACCTTAGAGAACAGATTGCTGAAAAGGGCTTGGAAAAACTGCAGATGGACGAGACGTGGTAATGCAGTTGATAGTTGCCCGAAGTAGAGTGCAGTCTGTTTTGAAGGAGATGCATGATGGAATGTCTGGGGGCTATCTTGGCATTAAAAAAAACCTTGACAAAATACGGAAGCGATTCTATTGACTTCATCTTCGCCACGACAGAGGAATGGGTTCGGACATGTGAAATATGTGCTACAAGCAAGGGCCCACAAACTAGAAGCAGGGGAAAAATGAGACAGTATAACATTGGACGGCCTTTCGAGAGAATTACCATCATAGACATTGCTGGACCATTCCCAGTTACTGACGATGGAAACCAGTACATCATGTTTGTAGGCGACTACTTTACTAAGTGGGTGGAAGTCTATGCAATTCCAAATCAGGAGGTTACCACTGTGGCAAAGCAGTTAGTTCACAACTTCTGTTGCCGTTATAGACCCCCTATGGAAATCCATACGGATCAAGGGAGAAATTTCAAATCAGCAGTTTTTAAAGAATTATGGCATCTACTCGGAACGAAAGACCGTGACAATGTCTCTGCATCCTCAGTCGGACGGGATGGTTGAGAGATTCAATAGGACACTTGAACAGCATCTTTCGAAGGTGGTTGATGAGAACCAAACAGACGGACCAACGTAAACCACAATTCCTCATGGCGTATATAAGTCATCAATACATGACACAACCAGCATGACCCCAAGCAAAATTGGTGTTTGGGTGGGAGATTCGTCTTCCTGGGGACTTGAGGTTTGGATCACCTGAGACTCGGTCCCAAGAGTCACAGAACTATTCCTCACAATTAGAAAACCAACTGCGAGAAATGAATCGCTTGATAAGAGGACGGCTAAAGATTGGCAGTGATAAAATGAAAACTCGGTATGACATTCGCAGCAATAGTGTGGGTTTCCAAGAAGGAGATCAGGTCTGGTTGTTCAACCCAAAGCGCCGTCGTGGTCGCTCACCTAAGCTTCAGACTAACTGGGAAGGACAGGATTAGGTGAAGGACGCCTAGGATTCAACAAGAAGGACAGCAAAAGTTCAAAGTCATCCACCTGGATTGTCTGGCTAAGTATTACTTCATAGACGGTTTGCCGGTTCAGGATGAACAGGCTTAAGGAGGAGGCAGTGTTGACATTTGTGCCAGAAACCGTGCAAACTGTGTCAAGGCGGCAATGAATTATGTTCTAACGTTTTCCTTTATTGTTAATGCGCAGCATAGAATATTCTAATATTTCAGCGGGGTACAAATACAAGTACTCAACGACAATCAGTTTCAGTTTGAGTTGTGATATATCTCAGTGTGGTTCGGGTATTGTGGCAAAGTGTTAACATGTTTTATGTGTTGTGTGGGACGATTGTTGACAACAAATGTGTTGTATATTAGTAGACATTTTTATTGCGTGTGAACAATTTTTATTTTATTTGTTGTAAGAGACTGTCTTGTTGATTACAAACTGGTTAATTGTGATAACTAAAGCTGGTGATTAGTGACATAATTGGTGTCTTGTATTTTGTTTTCCAATGTAACATACGATGATCAGTACACCGTCGTAACAATATGTTTATTGAAGTGAGCCTCTCCAGAATGTAGCTGTAGCATACCATTGTGTGTTTCGCCTGCATTGATAGACCCCCCCCCACCAGTGTGTTGGTCACATATTATTATTCAGCAGACAAAACCTTACCTTTTAGTTCTTATTTGATAGAGTGAGTTATTTAGTCAGCTAATCAAAGAATTGTCTTTTCATATGGACAGATGTGTGTGATATATTGCGACAGTACAAATAAGTGATGTACTGAGCATTGAATATAAAAATTTAAATTTACCTAATAAACTGTAAATAATTAATAATATATTAGAAATAAGCATGTCGGGGATCGCAAGCTTGGCTCAGATAAAAATATGAACAGGTATTTCGACCTGAATCGACGTGCACACACACACACAAATGTAACTGAAAGTGTGTACACCAGTATTTTGCTAGTGTGTGTGAATGCAGGTCTATGCAGGCGAGTTTGCCACCCCAAGATGAATAATTGCACAATTACTGTTTTTCCGTAATGATTCATAAACTATAATTAAGAATTAAAATCCAAAACCACAATAAAATGTAATAAAATTTACTAAATACTGTGTACGAAAACCACGCGAAAGTGACACACCATACGAGTGTAATAGTGAAATAACTGTGTACAAATCGAAAGGGTTAAGTTGCAATGTCCAAAATTACAGTGAACATGTGTTGTAAAAATAGTTATAAGTATAAGAGTATACTTACAGGACTCTGCAATTCGCAGAAATATAAGAAATAGCGAATTTGACAAAGAGTGGGGGAACTGAATCCAGAGACAGTTTCTGACATGTCGATTTCGTACCACTGCAGGTGTCGACCAAGACATGGGTATAAATAGGACAAGCAAGCTACAGTGGTTCTCTTTCTTAAATCATCCACGGTGCAGCGGGAGCATATGCCCGTCCGCATGGCGTATTTATTTTTTTGTAAATAATTTAAATTTTCCAGTTACATACAACTATGTAACGAAGTTATAAATACAATCATTTTTAAATAATAACAGCAGTACATAAGAAGATCCATTGACGTCAGAAACAGCAAGAGGAGAGTTCCAGAGAGTGATTCGATGCTGGACAAGAGGAGAGTTCCAGACAGTGATACGACGCTGGACAAGAAGGAGTGATTCGACACTGGACAAGAGGAGAGTTCCAGATAGTGATACGACACTGGACAAGAGGAGAGTTCCAGAGAGTGATTCGACGCTGGACAAGAAGGAGTGATTCGACGCTGGATAAGAGGAGAAGAGAGACAGCCGACGCTGGACAAGAGGAGAAGAGAGACAGCTGACGCTGGAGTGCGAGACGAGGACGACTACAGATTTATCAAAAGATCGAGTATGATTGACGACAATAAGGTGATAAACAACTTATTTATATCTTAATCGTACAATGAACTCAAAGACAATTAAAGACATTTCTATTTTATTTTAAAGTAAGAGCCAGTGTTTCTTGTAAAGTAGAATTAAAAACATAGATGTTTTAGAAATACGATTAACGTAACAAGAGCTTAAATTAATATGAAATAAAATGAATACAAAGCATTTAAATGAAAACAATTAGTATTTGAGATAAAACAGTACAGAGAAACAAAAGATAAATTCAATAACTATTAATATTTTGAGTACATTACAATATATAAAAAGAGATTTAAATATTGATATTTTGAAACACATTAATTGACTGAGTAGTATGAAAATGAGATTTTTCTTTAATACAATAATTAGTAGAATAGAATATTTAGTCAGTAAGGATGTATATAGCGTAAGCCTTACGGCATAATAACAAATAATAACGAATGTTTTAAATCGAAGTCAGTGCCATGTGCACAAATTTTAATAATATCAAATAAATTTGAAATACCGTTACAAGTTATATAGAGTTCTTATTGCAGATACACCTGAAACCCAATTTAAATGTTATATTGTTACATAATTTGTCAATCTTGAACGTGAGACCGGTCACGCTAAATTTGTGTATATGTAATGTGTTTATGTATATGTATTGTTGCATATTTGGCTCCCAAAGAACGTGCGGCTATACAAATTAAAGTACATATAAATTAATTCACACACATAAATACGTTGCATATATTTGGCGCTCCAAGATCGTGGGGCTCCGCAAACACAAATAGGAGTGTATTTGTATTTGAAATTAAATTTAACAAAACTATAATAATGTTAAATATATAATGTCGCCCTGGACGTGGGGCACGACATGCCTAAATTTATGTACAAAAATTTGTTACATAAATTGTAGCCCATGAACGTATGGCCCGATCCCCATCATTTAACTATTAAAATTTTTATGTAGCTAAATGGTTGCTCTAAAATATAAAGAATGTGTTAAATAAAAAAAATGTATAATATGTAATTATTATTTATATTAAACAGTAACTGAATGTAATGTTAATTGTTGTGTAATCACACAGCTGGCGCCCACGAATAATATTATTTGTCTATGTAACATGTGTAACTGTAATGAGTATTAATAGTAACTATTAATAAAAATAAAGAAATAAATAAATAAGTAGGGAACGGTTATCAATAATAATTGTTAAATAATAACTACGAAATAAATATTTTAATAATAATTCACCATGGCAATATCAGGAAGTTTAAGGATGGGAGAAGCACTTCAAGCTATGATACAAGCCGTATTTGGTGAAGTAGAGATCAAACAAACAGAAAAAGTAAAAGAAAATAATATTAGAATGCAAATAGAAGCGTTAACAGAATTTTTTACAAAACAGACCGAAAAATTAAGAGAAGAAAGGAAAGCAAAAGAAGAATTAGTAGAAAGAATTGACGATTCTAATACGCACATTGCGGCAGTAGAATATAAACAAACCATAAGAATTAAAAATAAGAGAGAAAATACGTGTGTAATTACTAGTGATAATTATAAAAAAGTAATTAACATTAAGGAGGAGAAGCAAATAAAGGTTAATAAAACATACCTTATTAATGGCGATATCCCTACTGTGAGACACACACACACTAGTAAGTCACATAAGATGACACACTTAAGGCACCACACTTATGGAGATAAATATCACTGTAGGCCTAACAATAAACGTAGTCAATTATCTATACGAAACACTACCCAAAATTGTGGTAAGTATGATGTTAGATATACGCACGATAATTATAGTAACAATTATTATAACTGCAAGTATGAGAACTACGGTGAGTATTATCATAAACATCGAATGAAAAAACCGTCGACAGCTGTTCAGGTAGGTGCACTAAGCCAAACTAATGAGAAAGAGAGGGAAAACGTTGCCCTATGAACAGGTGACCTATGATAAAAACGGACATCGCAGTAATACAAGGGAATGCAGACATTGTTTACACTAGGGTGAGAAGCAGAAATTGTTATATGACGACTATGTTACAAAGAAACAATATACGTCCGGTAGACAACGGACAAAACAATTGTTATAATAAGAGGGGTGTCAGTTCAAACGACACACCGAACCGAACTCAATACTAATAACCGAACATAATAAATAATTATTTTTAAATGAAAAAAAATATTACTGTTAATTATTAATAATAATATAAGAGAGTATAATTAAGAAATGTTATTTATTAAGGATATGATAGCAAATAAAAAAAGAAATATTAGTGAAAAGAAATAAAGAATATTATTTGAAAGGGTTAATTAAGAAATGTATTATTGATGGTAAGGAATGATAGCGTAGAGAAATATTTAAGAAAGTAATGGTAAAAGATGTTATTGTTGTTATTAATATGAAGAAAGGGTTAGGAATGGAAAATAATTGCCATAATGGTTAGAACGGCTGATCAAGCGAACACTTAATGAAGATACAAGGACACAGAAGAAAGCGAGAGTGAAAAGTCAAAAGGCCAGAGACTACTTAGGATTAAGGACTTCGAGAAAAATATCGTTGTTTTCCAAGACAGTTCCTCTGTAACCGATCATGCAACACGCTACAAAGCTAAAAGAGTATTCTGTTACTGAAGTGTATTTCAGGAAAGTAATAGCGATCAGAAAGGTAATGTTAAAGAAATGTAATAAAAGGTAATGAATGTTAATGTATTGTATAAGTAATGTATTAGATAAAGTAATGTCATGTTAAGAAAAGAGTTAAGGAAGATTAGAAGCGAAGGTAAGAATGTATGAGTGTCAAACTGCGAAAGGGCCGAATTTACACACATATGTAGGAATGCAGAGTATACAGAAGGAGAATAAAGGAGAACTAATTGCAGTGGATTTTCTGGGACCACTACCATGATCAAGTCGAGGTGTGAAGCACGTATTGGTATGTATCGATGTGTTTTCCAAGGCAGTCCGACTGTACCCAATTATGCGACCCACAACCAAAGTTGTTCTAAAGATACTACTGCAGAAGTATATTCCGTTATATGGAAAAATGAAGAAGGTACTCAGTGATCAAGGTGTACAATTCCAAAGTGAAAAATGGGAGAGGACGTTAAAGGAAAATGGAATACAACCTGTACTCACATCCATAAGACATCCTCAAGGAAACCTTGCTGAGAGAGTTAACAAAGAATTAGGTAAATATTTACGAATATATTGCCATGATCAACACAATAAATGGGCAGAATATTTACGATTTCTTGAAAAAGCCATATACGAAAATTATAGTGAAGCAACAGGATACACTCCCATAGAATTAGAAGAAGATAAGAAGCCAAACAGATTTTGGACTAAGTATATAAACAAACCTAATAACCAAAATGTACCTGTACCAATAAGTGTGAAAATTGAATACGCAAAGCAACGGATAAGAGAAAGAGGTAACAAGAGAGTAGAGAGATTTAATCTAACTCACAAACTACAACAATTCAACGTGGGAGAAAGTATACTACTCAAAGCTAATCCAGTGGGAAAACGGAGTGATAATACGGCAAAGAAATTCTTCAGACTTTATAATGGACCGTATACGTTAAGACAGCGAGTAGGACAACACACTTTCATCATATATGATGAGATACAGAAGAAAGAAATAGGTAAATTCCACGCAACGTCATTTAGGAAGTTCTACACATGAAAACGACGAGGTCAATGAAACCGGTCAGATCAGCTGTTTGTTAAAGCCACCCTACTACAAGGTCACGAGCAGTGAGCGTACGAAGAGGGGAGGTAAGACATTTGTATACACTCCAATTAGGGGTGAAATGACGAATATTATTCTTTATTATTTGTTACATTTTTTTTGCAAATGTAATAATAATAAATACAAAAAAATTATAATAAATAAATTTATTAAATTTTTTTTTTGTTACCAAGCAGAGGGATAATGCGACAGTACAAATAAGTGATGTACTAAGCATTGAATATAAAAATTTAAATTTATCTAATAAACTGTAAATAATTAATAATATATTAGAAATAAGCATGTCAGGGATTGCAAGCTTGGCTCAGACAAAAATATGAACAGGTGTTTCGACCTGAATCGACGTGCACACACACACAAAGGTAACTGAAAGTGTGTACACCAGTATTTTGCTAGTGTGTGTGAACGCAGGTCTATGCAGGCGAGTTTGCCACCCCAAGATGAATAATTGCACAATTACTGTTTTTCCGTAATGATTCATAAACTATAATTAAGAATTAAAATCCAAAACCACAATAAAATGTAATAAAATTTACTAAATACTGTGTACGAAAACCACGCGAAAGTGACACACCATACGAGTGTAATAGTGAAATAACTGTGTACAAATCGAAAGGGTTAAGTTGCAATGTCCAAAATTACAGTGAACATGTGTTGTAAAAATAGTTATAAGATAAGTATAAGAGTATACTTACAGGACTCTGCAATTCGCAGAAATATAAGAAATAGTGAATTTGACAAAGATTGGGGGAACTGAATCCAGAGACAGTTTCTGACATGTCGATTTCGTACCACTGCAGGTGTCGACCAAGACATGGGTATAAATAGGACACGCAAGCTACAGTGGTTCTCTTTCTTAAATCATCCACGGTGCAGCGGGAGCTTATGCCCGTCCGCACGGCGTATTTATTTTTTTGTAAATAATTTAAATTTTCCAGTTACATACAACTATGTAACGAAGTTATAAATACAATCATTTTTAAATAATAACAGCAGTACATAAGAAGATCCATTGATGTCAGAAACAGCAAGAGGAGAGTTCCAGAGAGTGATTCGACGCTGGACAAGAGGAGAGTTCCAGACAGTGATACGACGCTGGACAAGAAGGAGTGATTCGACGCTGGACAAGAGGAGAGTTCCAGAGAGTGATACGACGCTGGACAAGAGGAGAGTTCCAGAGAGTGATTCGACGCTGGACAAGAAGGAGTGATTCGACGCTGGACAAGAGGAGAAGAGAGACAGCCGACACTGGACAAGAGGAGAAGAGAGACAACCGACGCTGGAGTGCGAGACGAGGACGACTACAGATGTATCAAAATGATCGAGTATGATTGACGACAATAAGGTGATAAACAACTTATTTATATCTTAATCGTACAATGAACTCAAAGACAATTAAAGACATTTCTATTTTATTTTAAAGTAAGAGCCAATGTTTCTTGTAAAGTAGAATTAAAAACATAGATGTTTTAGAAATACGATTAACGTAACAAGAGCTTAAATTAATATGAAATAAAATGAATACAAAGCATTTAAATGAAAACAATTAGTATTTGAGATAAAACAGTACTGAGAAACAAAAGATAAATTCAATAACTATTAATATTTTGAAACACATTAATTGACTAAGTAGTATGAAAATGAGATTTTTCTTTAATACAATGATTAGTAGAATAGAATATTTAGTCAGTAAGGATGTATATAGCGTAAGCCTTACGGCATAATAACAAATAATAACTAATGTTTTAAATCGAAGTCAGTGCCATGTGCACAAATTTTAATAATATCAAATAAATTTGAAATACCGTTACAAGTTATATAGAGTTCTTATTGCAGATACACCTGAAACCCAATTTAAATGTTATATTGTTACATAATTTGTCAATCTTGAACGTGAGACCGGTCACGCTAAATTTGTGTATATGTAATGTGTTTATGTATATGTATTGTTGCATATTTGGCTCCCAAAGAACGTGCGGCTATACAAATTAAAGTACATATAAAAATTCACACACATAAATACGTTGCAATATATATATATAAGTGTGTGTGTGCAACCTGAAATAACCTGTACAATGTACAATAACCTGTCAGCAATAGAACAAGATATAAAGAACTAGTTTGAGTTCGGCAAACACAAGGGTGATGTTGATTAAGAAATACTAAGTATACATTTTTATATAATTGTATTGTTTTTTTTAAATTACAAGGAGTATAAAGAAAAAATCTGTGAATTGTTTCGCTGGTGGGGCAAAGGGCGCTTGAAAAAAAAACAAGTTCTGAAGGGGGATAAAAGTTTGATAAATACTGATCTAATCCTCTCTTTACTATTTACTAGACCAGCAGTTCACAAACTTTTTCGGTCATGGAACCCTTCAGAAGACATTTTATTTCCGTGGAACCCTAACTCGTTAGGTTCTCCCAACGTTCTTCCTTCTTCCATCTACTCCTATTGCCAGAGTGTATTGCATAACATAGCCGTAGTAGGGTTTGAAATAAAGAGAAAACATTTTATATATAACCAAAAATATTTATTTTGGGACAAAAAAGTATTGTATAGGTATAGGCTATATATAACCACAAACATTTATTTAGGTACAAGAAAATATTGGATATAACCACAAACATTTATTTTGGTACAAGAAAATATTAGATTTACACCTAATGTGATGAATGAAATTGTTTCATTTTTGTACTTAAAATAGTTTTGAAATTGGGCTTTATGTCCGACAGCTGAATACGTAAATCCAGGGCGGCATCCAACTTACTCCTAAATTTGTTTTTGGTGTAAGCATAAGCTGAAAAGCCTGATTTGATCGATAGGTGGACGTGAAGGGGAGCAGAGCACGGATAGCCTTTTCGGCTACTGACGGGTATACGTCTATGTCCTACCCAAAAGTCATTCAGTGGCACAGATTCAAATTTCGTTTTTAAAGCAGAGGTACATTGAATTTCAATAAGATCTTCATACTCTGGCACGGACAACATGTGAGGTTTATTTCGGTTGACAAGGTTTTGCACCCACTCGATGTCCCTGTTGGTGTCTGGGAAGTACTCCGATAGATTTCACGAGGTTCATTAAATGCTCACAAATGTTTTTGTGCACGTCAGCTTCGATTTCTAATTCGTTTTCACTCAGAAACTGGGCCAGGAGAGGAAAGCATGCGAAGTTTTTCTCATTTACACATTCGATCCAAAAGTCAAGTCTGGTTTTCAATGATGTTATTTTGTCTCTCACTGCGAACGTGGTTGTATCTTTCCGCTGCAAAGATGTAGTAACTTCATTAAGTTTCCCGAATATGTCAGCGAGGTAAGCACACCGCATGAGCCACTTCTCGTTGCATAAAAATTCGGCGTATTTGCTAGGTGCGGAAAGGTCCTCCCCTATGAAGAAAACCTGAAGCTCATTACGCAGTTAAAAAAGCCTGGCCAGGACTTTGCCTCTTGAAAGCCATCTAACTTCTATGTGAAGTAAAAGCGATTGATGTTGATTTCCCATTTCTTCACAAGCCTTTGCAAAAAGTCTTAACTGGAGTGGGCGAGACTTAACATAATTGACAATTTTTACAGCCTCATTAACAACATCCTTTAAGTCAGATGGAATGTTCTTCGCCACAAGGGCATGTCGATGCAAGATGCAATGACTATTGGTACAATTTGGTGCTACATTTTTTATTCTTGATATCGTCCTTTTCAATTTTCCCACCATCGCTGCAGCCCCATCGCTGCATACGTTAACACACGTATCCCAATCAAGATCGTGTTTACGCATGTAACAATTGATGATTTTCAACATTTCTTTCCCGGTTGCATTGGTCTCCAAAGGTGCGCATAGAAACAAATCGTCTTCCATAGATTCTTCGAACAGATATCTCACGAAAACGAGCAATATCGCAAGTCCGGCAACATCTGTACTCTCGTCCAATTGCATTGAAAACGCTTTACAATTTTTCAGTCTCTGAGTTAATTCATCTTCCATATAGTCTGAGATTTTATGAATACGGTCGGACACAGTGTTGTTAGAACATTGGACTGCTGAAACTTTTTTCGCCGCCTCCTCTCCTAGCACGCAACCAACTATTTCTTTCACACATGGTTTGATGAGATCCTCTGCAATTGCATGTGGTTTCCCAGCACGGGCAATTCTGTAACTTAAGAGAAACGATGCTTCAGTTGCATTTTCATTATCGGTCTTTGCATATTTCTGTAAGGAAGCCACAGCGGCATCTTGGACTTCCTTGTGGTTTTTAAAAAAACTAACGTCCTTTCCCTTT
This sequence comes from Magicicada septendecula, assembly GCA_034769895.1. Classification (NCBI taxonomy): domain Eukaryota; kingdom Metazoa; phylum Arthropoda; class Insecta; order Hemiptera; family Cicadidae; genus Magicicada; species Magicicada septendecula. Next base: position 454,376,618 of record CM068373.1, read on the forward strand.
AGGTGCGGGTGGTTTGTTTCTAGGTGTCGTTTCAGCTTAGCGGGTGCCAAGGAACTGTTAAGGAGGATTTTGTTGCAAATGACGCATTGCCCATCCGGGTGTTCTGCACTTCCAATAGGAGTGAAACCTAAAGATGGATAAGATTCGTCGTATTTCCTTTTTTTCAAAGATCTTAAACCTTCACTTTCGATCCTGTCATTAGTCGATATGTTCGCTTCTTGACCATTAGTACGAGGGTCATCTTTCATCCCAGTTGTGCCCGAAAATGAATAAAATAATAAAACAGAGCGGTCAGACTCCAGGCTGACTCAATTTGTGCACAGAAAAAACTACAGTAAACTCTCGAAATTACGGCACTCAATACAGCGGCATGCCCACATTTTGTATAATAATATTATTACAAACAAAAAATGAAATTCTAGCCAAAAGACATTTGCAATTTTTTTTCGTAATCCAAATTGATAAATTTTGAATATAAATATTGTAAATACTGCCGTGCAAATGAAAAGAGACGTAAGCGCAGATTTTGAGCAAAATAAGTTTTTGATATCGTTTTGTTTCCCAGTGTGAGTGAGTGATGTATCTCAAGTGATTTTGTAATATGTGATATTGTTAAAGTAATTTTATGGTACCAACATTTTTAAAAGTCATTTGTTTCAATTTTTATTTTTATTTATTTTATATAGTGTAATTTTTATTAGAATTTGGTGACTAGAAATGGATGTCGCTGCCGGCCCGTCAAATACGTCCGTTAGCAGACGTAAATGGGGTAAACCATTAAAAAGTGGTGAAAAATCAATAGTTCTAAACGTTTTCACTAAGCTTAGTGAAAAATATAAAACACTTCCTTTTAAAGAGCTAGATAAACTAACTGCTGAATTTACCGGAGTATCTGAAAGAAGTGTCCAAACGATACGGAGTGAAATTAAAAAAAACAGGGAAACTCATTACTCCAGGGGGAAAAAGGAAACGCGAGATGACTGTTTTAGGAAAGTGCGATGACTTTGTTAAAACTACTATACGTCGTAAAGTCCATAACTTTTTTTTCCATAAAGAAGCTCCTACCCTAACTAAAGTTCTGTCAGCGGTAAATAGTGATCCCGATTTACCTAATATGGGCCATACCATTTTGCATAAACTTTTAAAATCTGTTGGTTTCGAATTCATTAAAAAAAATAAATTAACTATAATTTTTGATAGAGACGACATATTGATGTGGCGACGGAGTTATTTGAGATCGATTAAAAAGTACAGGCATGACAATCGTCACATTTTTTATCTTGATGAAACGTGGGTTAATGAAGAACATACAACCAATAAAGTGTGGAGTGATTCCACAATAAAAACACCAAAACAAGCTTTTTTGTCGGGACTGACAACTGGATTAAAGCCAGCAGCTAGCAAAGGCAAACCCTTAATAATTGTTCATATTGGCAACGAAAATGGGTTTTTAAATGGGGGGCTATTAATGTTTGAATCTAAAAACAGTGGGGACTACCATACTGAAATGAATGGAGATATATTTAAAACGTGGTTTGAAGGAATTATTAAGCTTTTACCAAATAACAGTGTCATAGTTATGGGCAATGCCCCATATCATTCAGTTTACTCGTATATTTTGTTTATGTATAAAACTAAAAACAAAAGTACGTCACTTAAGCCAAAAAATTGTGTTTTAATTCACAACGAAAACAGTGACACAAGCTTACGTGTAAAAAATACTCTTATATTGTTACGATTTGTGTACTGAACTGAAGAAAAAAATATCAACTGTTACAAAAAGTCACATTGTAGTCAAAATATTGGTATGTTTATGATAAAGTGTTTGCCTTGTGCAATGTAACAAGTCTCATTCCGCGTATAAGTTTAGGTACCAATTTTGAATATAATCTGTCGGTACTTTGCTGTCAATGTGCCACGCCTGATAATTACAACAACCATAGCGTGTTTTTCACTCACGTGTTTCTGTTTATGTCTGGCGCAAACTTACGGCGAATAGATAATACGTAGGTACTTCAGTTGTAATTCACTAAAATTTTCGGACACATTACAACCAAATTCAGACGTATATGACGGGAAAAAATGTGCGTGTAAGATCAATGCAACTTTGCTTGTGTTTTTGTCTGCTTGCTAGTTCAGAGCAGTTGTCTTCAAATTCAAAGGGTGTGCTTTGACCGAGCAAGCACATTTTTCCCTGTGTACGCATTTACTGTAATTCTAATATCCTTGTATTTTTACTTACCGAACTGCAATGAAGAGTATGCTCTTGAAATTCATCATGTCCAGATGGCAGTGTCTCAGTAGAGCTAGTACTAGAAGTTCCACGTACTATATTTTTGGCACCTGAAAGCTTAACCGTCTTGAGCCAGTTATCCATGGTGTTAGTTAAACTGAACTGAGTGAAGCCAGTATATTTATAAAACAAAGAACCTGGATGTTGTTAGAAAAGCCAAGAGCGCTCTACCGTGCGCGCGAGGAATTTTCTCGGAACTTACATGCGATTTCCCATGGAGAGGTCGCGCGGGTCTGAGACGCCGGGCTGTGATAAAACGACTTCTATTGGCGAGTGCTCCCCCTACCATCGCAGTGAGTTCTTGGAACCAAATGACGTGATGCCTTTCCTTGTTTGCTGCTTGGACGACAACTGACAATCGAATAGTTGGCCTCGTGCGGTTTAAAATCCGATTTTTGAGATTTCGCAGAACCCCTACGATGCTTTTGTGGAACCCTAGGGTTCCACGGAACACAGTTTGGGAACCGCTGTACTAGACAGTGTAAAGAAAGCATTGCGAATATAATTCAAATAGAGATTTCACTTATGTTAGCCTGACTGTAAGTGTTGTGGGCTCAAATTTGTAGTTACTGTGTTGGAAAATAAGAATATTATGTACACAAAAGTAAACAATATAAACTTATGAACACAATGGATAGTTATTTTACCTAAGTCAGACACTTTTTCTTATGTGAAATGAAATAGGGACATCAAATATGACTTCAAAAAGTGATAAGTGAGGAACTTTTTTAATTTTTGTCAGTAACTTTTAATCAGTGGGAAAGTTGTACCCAATAATTTGAAATTAGTTATGAACTGTACAAGTTATCTATACAATCTGTGGTCGGCCCATTTCATAGTAAGTAATTCTGAAAATCTATTATCAAACCTTAAAAAATTTGTGACTGGAAAGCGTTTTTCATTAAATGAAGAGATAATGGCAGCTGTAGAGGGGTATTTTACGGATCTTTCAGAATATTACTTCAAGACAGGGATCGAATTATTAGAGAAGCGTTGGACCAAGTGTATTGAAGTTGGGGGAGATTATATAGAAAAAGTCATTTTTGTAACAATTAACTTGTTTTACCATTTCCATTCTGCGAACTTTTCAACTATCTCTCATAAGGAACTACACATAACAAAAAATATTCAACCTCTGATGTTTTTCAGTTACTGTCCCAAGTCTACGTTGGACAAAAAGAAAAGATTTCCATGCGTGTGTAACAGTTCCTGCTAATTGAACACGTCAGAGACATTAAAACATACCCAAATTCTAGTTTTATCACACACACATACACATGGTAAGATGAAAGTCATTAGAACCTATGAACGCATGTGTACTGTATTAACATATAGATAGAACAGTACTCACAGCCCTATTAGACTTTGTTAATCTGATTGTATTTAAGAACAAGTATCTCATTCAAAATAGTGAGCAAGTTCTGCAGCTTGGGAAGCTCACTAGTAGATATAACTTTTACCTTCATGTGTAGGTCTGTAAAATTAATTTCTGTAGCTACAGTTACCGTGAACACACACAGGTGATAAGCAGATTTAGTTTCCTAAATTTAAAGTTGCTAAATATTAAAGAATCATGCTGGGTAAGTGTCTGATAGAAGGTGCTTAGAGTCTGATGGAGAACAGCAACAGAGGATCATCCAAAATGGTAACGATTTCTTCAGGAGGTCAGGTTCATTGATTGGTTGTATCTCTGTTGGATGATGATGCCAACATCTTGCACTATAGACTTTCACCATTGTTAAACATTAATTACACACACAATGCTTCAGCCACTCAGAGTACAGTGACACCACAAAAACTGATCTATAATTTAAAAAACTTATATATAATTACTCAATAAATGAAGTGAAATAAAAAAAAATGACACACGAATAAAACTTATGAATAATGCCCACAGACTAAGAGTTTACACCCATTTCCACAACGATTCCAGGTGTCAGAGTTCCTGACTGTGGAAGGTATAATGACTAAAAACCTACAGATTCATTTATGCCTAGCAAGTTGTGTTTATGCAATTAAATTTCTTTTTTTTTATTTTTACAAGATATTTTGTTAAAATGTTCTGGTACTTCAAAAGGCAACCACTGATTATGAACAGTCAAAATGTTGTGTTAGTATGTAATTAACATTTTATGATAATTTGAGTCCAGAATACTTTCGTATTGCAGTGCTAGCAACACCATAAAAAAGAAACCACTTATTTATTTTAAACTAGAATGCTAAGGTTTGTAAAAATAAATTGGTACTTGTGCAGTTATATAACCAACCACCGATAGCAGTATCAGTTTTTATCACTATTTATGTTTCATGTTGTCATCAAAATAAGGAAAACAGACAGGGTGTTCAGTAGATGCGATGGTATAAACTAAAGTAAAATAAACAATTTAGACCACAAAACAAGTACAGAAAATAGCAATTAGATGTGATAAAATATGTTGTATGGTTTTAATGTATTTAAGCAGAAGTTTTTGAAAGTGGTGGTTTCAGTTCAATTCGTCTGTACCTATGTGCCAAAATCCTGTGCCTATTGTACAAGTTGTAGGCTGTGTTGACATAGGTCAGTGGGCTTAGGTAAGTAGGTATTGGTTGTATTTGTTTATTACTTTTCTTGAGGTGAAAGTTTTTCAACTAAAGCAAAAACACCTTTCCTGAGTTTATTCTTGAATATTTAAAGTGGTTTGCTCCCATTTGTCTGAATTCAGTGTATGTAACATACAGGTGTAATAACATTCAGTGTGTAACATATATTAATATGTTAACATGTGCTGGTGTTTTTATGTGTGAAGGTTACGTATACCCACTGGTTGTGGCTTTATTTATTACTTTTATGAGTGGCAGTGTTTTAATACACCAAAAACCAATTTTCCTAAGATTTTAGGAATTAGTCTGGCAAGTCAGCATCTAGATGGAATGTACTAATTGTTGAGGGGGGGGGATTTTTTGCACAAGTACAAAAAATTAAAGTTTAATTTAAATGTATCATGGTTCTAGTAAAATTTGATACCTGAATTAAAATTTACTTAGAATATTTTAACAAAACTATTGTTGGAACCATAAACCAGACCCCAACCAATGAAAAGATTAGTCACTAATGTGGGGTGTCAAGCTCACATCACTGTCATTAAAGTGTTTGCATTGATTTCAGTAACAAGTAACAGACTATACAGTGGCCACACTTTTTCCTGTGGCTCTTGATTTGAGTTCAGAATTTTGTTTGCAATAACTACAGAAAAGGACTTTCTCACTAAATGTGACTCTTCTGTTAAAGTTAACAAACTTCTCTTTTATCCCATGTATAATATGATTTACATCAAAATAGGGTTTGGCAAATACATGTATACCTGACTTATTAGTCTTCAACCTGTCTGCAAGAGCTTCATTAATTTTATCAATTACTCAACAATCCTGATCAATATGCAACTGTCTATTACACATAATAGTATATTAAACATGATTTATTTGTTAATTATTATTTTGTAAAGTTAGTTTTATGAATATTTAGATACAGATTTTAACAAACTCCCAGACATAGAAGACGAGTAAGTAACTATAATTAGTCTATCTAAAATGGAAGAAAAATAAAAACAAATAGTTTTATTTCCTTGTGGTCATTACAGATCTGTGTATTATTAGTCTACTTCTATCAGAGGCATAGCTAGGGTGGCAGGGGGCAGCCGCTACGGACAGCATAGCCAGGAGGGCGGCAAAGTGTGCGTAGACTTATAAAACTACAAACAACTTGTTTCTTTCATATGACTATTCCTTTCATAAAAGAAGCGTAACCAGCCAGCTTGTCTGTTGTCATAAACATTGCATGAAAAACAGTATTAGTCTGTTTGTTTTTGGGCATCGTAATTACGGTTCATTATGATAACAAATTACGGTGTAATAAATATTACTTTAAAAAGACATTGTGATACCAGGTGGAGTTCACTCAGCTGGATGAAGTGATCACTGCACTGGAGAAACTGAGGGATACACCAACTGGAACAATTGATACGAGGGAAGATGCAGCATTTATAATTAATGCAATAGAAAACTTTAATTTTGTAACCTTACTCTTTTTTTCTGGACAGATATTCTTTCTTCTATGAACAAAATCCTGAAAATCTTGCAGACCAAAGGAATAAACTTTATTCAACCATTGAGATTTCTGGAGACGCTATCGGACAAATTATAAGTTTGCAGGAATGAGTTGTGTGACAATGTCATTACTAAGGCAGAGCAGGTATGTAATAAATGGGGTGTCAGTATCACAAAAAGGATAAGAAGGAAGCGCACGATGCTAGGGGTATGCAGATGTTTCTGCATTAACTGTTTGGCAAGAATTGCGATGTTCTCTCATAGAAATTTTGGACAAACTATCAGTTAAAATTTCAAGCCATTTCTGTAACATCAAAGTGTTCAAAAAACGCTTTGGGTTCATATGTAAATTTGAGGTGTACGTAAATGATGGGGATTGTGACGTAGCGAGGCGAAGATCTGCTCTCGGCGCCAGCCGAGACGTGACACGAGAAGGCGAGGCGAGCCAATCAATTTTTTTTTTTTTTTTTTGCTCTGGGCTTTGCGGTTGTGCGTCGCAGAGACGAACCGCACGGGAACTGAGTTCCGAGCTACCATCTGGAGCTCCTGCCTCGTGGCCCTGCCCAAGTAGGGCGTGTGCTCTATAGCAGGCCTTTCTCGGCTGTTGTGCTAGCCTACGCTAGCGCAATATACACCGAGGGCGTTTCCACGAATCACCTGGGCGTATACGGTACCTTCCCAGCCCAGTCACTAGAGGATTGTCTGGGAACCTCGGATCAGCAGCAGCATGATTGGCCTCGACGTGACCATCTAACGTGCTCGAGGCGAGCCAACCAGGGACCAGCGGCACTCTGATAGGTTCATGGCACACGACCTGTCAGGGCATAAAAAGAGCGCCGCTAGAATTTTTGGCGCACTCCATCGGACGCCTTGAAGACAGCCGGAAGAAGGAAGAAAGGAGAGCCAGTGATGGAAATCGACTGGGACAGCAGCGGGCTCTACATACTGCTGCTGAAAGAAGAGGACAGCAGTACGCCCGGAACAGCGGACGCAGCCGCCGAACATCACAGCGCGGCTCGGGCGGCGTACGCAAATGATGTAGCGTCCTCGACAAACGGTCCTCTTAAGGACCACAAAAACGATAGTGTGTACGATTGGCGCCATTTGTCCTGTGACAAGTGGCGCCCAACGTGGGGCGACGATCATCTTGCGGATGCAAGATCCAGCCACGCCAGAGAACTACCAGCCTGCACACAAAACAACATGGCGCCCAACAGCTACACCCAGCGGGACACCGGGTTCGAGGTAGAGCAAGGCTTTGCGCAATTCGCCGCAGCCCTGAGGTGCACGTTGCCACCGGTGATCACCGCTACATACCATGGCCTCAAGTACGAGGATCCAGAACGATATCTTCAACAGCTAGAGCGACAGTTGCGGGACTACAGAGTCCCACCTGAACAGTGGGAAGATTACGCAGTGCGGCAGCTCCGAGGAGAAGCTGCCACGTGGGCAGAGAGATACACGGGATTGCAGATAAATTGGCCCGAGTTCTGCGACCGCTTCCGGCATCACTTCTGCGGGATGCAACGCGACGCAGAGCTGCTGGCCGAGCTGTACGGACAAACGCAGCGGCAGGAATCGGCGGAAATCTTCATCCTGAGAAAAATCAAGCTGTTTCGCCGTCTGTACCCCGGAGGTGACGAGATGACGAGCATAGCCATGCTTACACAACAGCTGCAGCCACGCCTTCGACCCGCGCTGAGGTTCCCGCCGCCTACGACTTTAGAGGAACTTTTACAACGGGCAATGAGCATCGAGGCGGACTTGGATCAAGATAGTCGTGCGCGAGGTCGGGATGACTCTGCTAAAAACTCCCTGGATCGAGTAGGGTGGTCGAAGCAGTGTCGATCGGCCTCAAGCACGAAAGAGGAACAAAGATTGAACAGCCTAACGCCCAAGTGCCGCTACTGCCCGGGAAGACACTTCCATCGGGACTGCCCTGTGAAGAACCGGCAGGGAAACGACCAAGCGCCCCGGTAAATAGCCCACCGGGGCGCGTGAACCAACTAGGTGCGGACATACCGCGCATTCCAATAGAGATCGCCGGCCGAAAACTGACCGCAGCCTTGGACTCCGCCGCAAACTACGACTTCGTACGAGCCGGTCTGCTGCCCGGAGGAAGGAAGACGGAGCCCCGAGTTGTCCAGTTAGCGCTACACGGTCAGCAATGTCACTCAACGGCCGCCGTCGTCGCAGACATTATAATTGGAAGTCTCGCGACCACCACCAGTCTGCTAGAAGTGCCCGGACTGCAAGAAGAAGTTTTATTGGGCCACCACTGGCTCACGGCCAACCAAGCAGTTTTGGACTACCGACGGGGCTGCCTTCACATTGGCAGCGAGAACCGACAGACGGTCTTCTGGAATGACCGCGCGGAGCCCGAGGAAGAGGACATTGACGAAGCTAGCCTTCAAACGTCAGCAGGTGGCCAACACCATAAACGGCTTCTGGAAATGTTACACCGTCATCGCAGTTTGTTCTCCCGTGGCCCGCTACGCACTACATCTGCGGCCAAGCACAAGATCCGGCTGAAAGAAGGTAGCCAGCCATTCCAGCTCCCAATGTACCGGTACTCCGACGAGAAGAAACGCACCATCCGGGAACAGGTAGAAGAGATGCTGAGGCAGCATATCATTGAACCGGCCACCTCGCCATACAGCTCTCCGGTGGTGATTGTGAAGAAGAAGGACAGCACACCCCGGTTCTGCGTAGACTTCCGGAGGCTGAACGATCAGACCGAGGATGTGGACTCACCACTGCCGCTGATATACGAAACAATCAAGGACCTCAACGGGGCCCAAGTCTTCTCGACCCTAGATCTGAAGAGCGGCTACTGGCAAATCCCGCTGGAGGAAGAAGCAAAGAAGTACACAGCATTCTCGGTGCCCGACGGAGGTCGCTACCAGTTCCGGGTGATGTGCTTTGGGCTGAAGAACGCGCCCAGCACCTTCCAACGGCTGATGCAGGATGTTCTCACGGGACTGTTACGGGAGTGCTGCCTCGTCTATCTGGACGACATCATTGTCTACTCCCCCGACTGGGAAACGCACCTGCGACACCTGGATCAAGTCTTGGAAAGGCTGCAGATGCACCAGCTGACCTGCTCGCTCAACAAGTGTCACTTCGGCCGGGAAGAAGTCGCCTTTCGGGCCACGAGATTACTCCGGACGGCAACCTCCCGCAGCAGCAACATCTCAGAGCGATTGAAGACCAGCCGGCCCCCAGCAACAAGAAAGAACTGCAACGCTTCCTGGGAACCTGCAACTGGCTGCGAGAGTACATCCCCTGCTGCGCCATGATTTCGGAACCGTTAACGGACCTGCTGCGGACAAGAAAGTGGCATTGGGACGACACAACTCAGCGAGCCTTCGAAGAGGTTAAGGCCGCTTTCCGGCAGCCGTTAAAACTCTCACGACCGGATCGAGACTTGCCGATGTTTCTGCAGACCGACGCCAGCCAAAAGGGACTTGGAGCGGTGCTTTGTCAATGCACCGAAGCCGGAGAGAGGCGTATCATCTCGTACGCCAGTGCCAAGCTCCACGAGGCGGAGAAGAACTACCACTCCAACGAACTGGAGTGTTTGGCAGTCGTCTGGGCCATCAAGAAATACCGGCCATACTTGGAGGATCGCCATTTCACCCTAAGGACCGACAACAAGTCGCTAACTTGGCTGAAGCAGGCGACGGGGCAGAAGACGAAGTACGCTCGCTGGGCTCTACTGATACAGAGCTTCAAATTCACCGTCGTCCACTGCCCGGGCAAGGAGAACGAGTTGCCGGACTTCCTCTCGAGGGAACCTGGGCTTGAAGATACTGCCGGCGTCCAAGAAGAACCACGGATGCAGCCTGAAGAGAGGCCACTTCGCAGTGTTGCGGCAGCTGCACCGCGACTACAAGAAATCACAGCTGTCGGCATCCATCAGGCAGTGCAGGAGGCGCAAGAAGGCGACCAGGAGTGCCAAGCGTGGAGAAACGACCCTGCGGCGGCTACAGCGAGAGGATACTGGGTGGACAACGGCCTGGTTTGGAAGGACAGACGCAACCAGGAACCAGGATTGTACGTGCCGCCGAGTGTCCGCATGGAGGTCATCAGGCACTTTCACGACTCCCCTGAAGCCCGTCATCCGGGAGCCGAAGAAACGTTTCGGGCCATCGGCAAGGCCTTCGTCTGGACCGGCCTAACCATTGATGTCCGCAGATACGTCCGGAGTTGCAGAATATATGCCCTACACAAGCGCGGCGCAAATCCCGAACAGGACCAACAGCGACCTCACCGACCCAGGAGATGTTGGAATACTGTCGCCCTGGACGTCATGGGACCATATCCGCTGACTCGAGCTGGCAACCGGTACATCGTAGTGGTCACGGATATGATGTCGAGATGGGTGGAAGCAAAGGCCGTGCGTAAGGCGGACGCCGACACCATTATCCGCTACCTGGAAGAAGAAGTGTTCCCTCGTTGGGGATACCCAGAGGCGTTGCTCACCGACAACGGGAAGCCGCTCACGGGCCACAAGTGGAAGCAGATGTGCGACAACCTGCACATACGACCGTGGACTACAGCCAACTACCATCCCAGGGCGAACCCGACCGAGCGGCGCAACGGCGAGATCAAGAAGGCGCTGCGGATCCAGCTCCATGACTGCAAGGACCATGGCGACTGGGACAAGCGTTTGCCGGCGGTTCTGTTCTCGCTGCGGAATCGTGCAAACGCCGCCACTGGAGTGACACCGAGCGAGCTTCTGCTGGGCAGAGACCTACGCCGACCCGGCGACTGGAGTCGGCCACACGCAGAACAGGACGTCCGGCCAATTGAGGAACGAGAAGAGGCAGCCAGGTCACACCAGACCAAGTATCAGCAACGGCGGTATCCGGAACGGAGGACACAGGATCCTACACTGGCCGTAGGGCAGTTGGTGTACGTCAAGAGCCACGCCGGACCAGCCAAAGGACGGAGGTACCCTGGATGGGAGCCAGCCTGGGAAGGTCCCTTTAGCGTTGCCGCAACCCTCGGCGGCCAGATTTACACAGTGGAGAAGGACGGACGCCCATACAAGGTTCACCGCCAACGGCTCAAACCCGCCGGAGAAGAACAATGGGCTGGCCACAGGAGAGCATTCAAGACCCGGGGGAGTTGTGACGTAGCCAGGTCAGAGCTGTTGGGTTGTGCGTCGTGAGACGACCCAATGGGTTCCTAGTACCGAGCCTCCGGTAGGGGCTCCTGCCTAGTGGTCCTGTCCAGACGGAATATTGATTAATTAAATTTTATTGGTCGCTACAACGACATGCTCGTACTAGGTCGACTAGTACAGTATTTGTCGAGGCCGTTTCCAAGATTCACCTGGACGTGTTCGGTACTTGCCAAGGCCAGCTATGAGTGGGTTTGTCTGGGTCCTCGCAGCTCGGACGTAAAATTTACGTGCAAGTCGCCTTGCGGTGTCATCCAAGGAGCGGACACCGAGTCCTCTTCTCAGGAGACGAGAAGAAAACCGATAGGGGACTTTGGCCGCTAGCCGAAGACCTCTATCGAGAACGCTTTGCAACCTTCTTTTATGAACGGTTGCGAGGTAACCCCAGACGGGAATAGCGTAGGTAATGATCGGCAACAGGTACGCGTTGACGATCAGCTTACCCAGCTTACGGGTCATAGCCTTGTTGGCAAGTATTGGAAACAGTTGCGCGAGACGAGCGGACGCTTTCTTTCGCATCGTCTCAGCGTGGGCACGCCAGGTGAGCCGACGATCAAGGTGGACACCGAGGTACTTTACTTCTCTCGACCAGGGCAGGTACGTTCTACCGAGTCTCACTCGGCCTCGTGGTTCTTTCCGGCGCTTAGTGAATAGCACCGCGGAGCTCTTGGTTTCGTTGACGGCAACTTTCCAGCTTTCCGTCCACGTCGAATACGCACTGAAGTCGTGGGATGGCAAAGTCTGCGTTCCGATCGGCGGTATAGACCGCCGTGTCGTCGGCAAACAGAGCCATCTGGACTCCAGGCTCTCTGGGTGCGTCGTTGACATACACGGAGAACAGGAGAGGCCCTAGCACGCTACCTTGAGGTACCCCGGCTGTAATGCGTCTCTCGGAAGAGACATGGTCATCTATTCGCACGCAGAAAGTCCTCTCCGTCAGAAAGCTAGCAATTAAGCGAAGGTAGCAATCTGGGAGCTGGATTTCCCGGAGCTTGAACAAGAGCTCGTCATGCCAGACACTATCAAAGGCCTTTTCCACATCTAGGAAACAGGCGACAGTCTGCTCTTTCCGACACCCGGCGTCCGTGATGTATTCCACCAGTCTCATCAGCTGATGAGTGGTGGAATGCCCCACACGGAAGCCGAACTGTTCGGGGACCAGTACATCGAAATTTCTTAGATGATCTAGTACTCTCCGTTGTACGAGACGTTCGAGGACCTTTGACGTGGCTGACAGTAGACTAATGGGCCGGAGGTTGCCGGGACGGGAAGCGTCCTTTCCCTGCTTCGGGATCACTATGACCGTCGCCTTACGCCATTTCTGGGGAAAATAGGCCAGTCTAAGACACGCGTTGAACAGCGCGACCAAGAAAAGTACTCCTCGCTCCGGGAGTCGAGTAAGAGCGGCGTTCGAGACGCCGTCCGGGCCAGGAGCTTTTCTCGGCACGAGTTCAACGAGCCGATCTGTGACCTCTTCCCTAGTAATGGGTTCGGGCTCCGCAGTGATCGGAAGAGACAGAAAGTCTTCCACTTCGTTCTCGACTTCTTCGTCGAAGTCCCAGTCCATGGGCGGGTTAGGTGCGAACTGTCGCTCAAAACGCGCCCAAGTACTCGGCCTTCGCCTCCGGGCGAGCCAGGAGTTGACCGAAAGGTCCAGCAATGGCCGGGATGCGAGGCCGGCGCCTCTTCCCTATCAACGCCTAAGGTATCCGGTAAGGGCTACTCTCGTCCGATCCGTCCCGTGCTTGGGCCACGGCGAGTTCCCAACAGCGTCTCCAGTAGGCCTGCATTTCACGACGTAAAATGCCGGTCGCCCGGTTGTACGCTGCCTTGTCGGCCGGATCACGGGTCCGCTGCCAGCGTCGCCGGAGGCGATTTCTCTCGCAAGCGAGAGCACTCGTCTCCTCGGGGATCCGCTGCCAGTGGGGCGTGATGCCAGGCTTCATCCTGGAAGACGCGTCGATCGCAGATACGACTGCCTCGTCAAACGCGGCAACTGCCTCGTCGACTTGGCGGACGGTTTCGAGTGGTCCCGCGTCTGGCAATCGGCGACTTAACGCCGGGCCATAGCGGTCCCATTCTACCACCTTCCTGACATCTCTGCGTACGACGTGCTGGGTAGCGACGTGTATCAAGATGGGGAGATGATCGGACGATAGTTCCGTTAGCGCGGACACATGGACCGGGCAGTCAATTCCTTGGATCACCGCTATGTCCAAGACATCGGGAGCCGCGTTGCGTTGTGAGGGGTAGAACGTAGGTTGGGTAGGCCCAATCACTTGTATCCTGCGAGAATCGGCAAACCTGCGTAAACGTTTCCCGTTTGGGGCAGTCAAGCGACTGTTCCAATCGCGATGTTTACAGTTCAGGTCGCCGGCCATGATGACCCTCCTGTGTGCATCGAACGCGACAGCTAGATCGGGGTGAAGGAGCTCTTTTTGCGGCGGTTTATACGCCGCGACCATCTGTACACCGCCTAGAGTGTTCAACAACTCCACAGCGGTGCCTTCGAGGTGAGTCATTGCAGGCAAGACGACTCGGTGATGCTCGAGATTGAGCCTCACCGCGACGGCAGTACCGCCACCAGCAGTGCCCGGTCTGTCGTTTCGATAGCACACATAGTTGGCCAGTCGTAACCGACTCGCAGGAGTCAAGTGGTCTCATTGAGAAGCACTACATCGGGTTTGAGTCGGGCCAGTAATTCTTGGAGTTCCTGGATCTTGTTGGACAACCCGTTAGCGTTCCAGGAAAGAATCGAGAGATCTCGTTTGAGGACCCGACTCATAGAAGACCTACACAAGTGGCGGCTTCCACCAAGAGCATGAATCTCTCGGTTATGTCGGCAGTCTCCAAGCGGGAGCGGATGGACCTGAAGGTCTGGGCGACTTTGTTGAGATCGAACTCGGCAAGGAAGTCTTTGACGACCTGGTAGTCGTCAGGTACGGTTTTTGAGGCAGATTGCCCGGGGACTGTGTGCGCATAAGAGCGCCGAGGCTTGTCAATCGGGTGATTGGTGGAAGCCAGGTGTTTCTTGGGGCCAGGTGTAGCGCCTCTAGCGGAGGTGCTAGGAAGGGGGACAGATGCGATTGCGTCGGACTTCGCGCGCTGTGCAGGCTGTCTGGACTGTGCGGCCGGGTTGGCAGGAGCCCGGGATCTAGCGCCACGGGGTTTTCTTTGCCGCTTCTTTTTGCCTGCGTTGGGAAACTGCGGGGGCGGGAGGTCAGGCGAGGCTGCTTCTAAAGCAGGGGCAGGATTCTCCGGTGCTGGGGAGGATTGAGAAGTCTCACCCCGAGCCGGATCGCTTGCGGGGCTGAAACGCTCAGGCTTACTACGAGCTGGGCAAATGACCGGCTTCGTTAGATACCTCTCCTTACCAAGAGAGGTGTCCACCGGCCTCTTTACCTAGACGATATCCAAGCTCGCTTACCACTGGTGGGGGCTCGCAAGGATCGTCCTAGGCAGCGCTACCTAAGAGCCTGAGCGTCAGCGGGCTAGATGCGCTGCGCAACTTACAGCTCTGGCAGGCTATTCGCTTCCTCTTCAGCGGCAAGAAGGTGGTCCTGAAAAGGGTCACTTGGCGGGTGGCCCTTAGAAGGTCCGACGCACTCAGCTGTGCTTGTGCTGGCTACTCAATCCACCAGCCAGCTGAGTTGTGGTCTTCTATCTTCTTGGTGTCTCAGCAACAAGCGGGCCAAGATGATGGCTGTCCAGCGGCGAAGCAGCAGGCAGCAGGGCAGCGAAAACTTCAGCTTCCAAGCTGGAGAGAGCAATATAGAAGAGATCCGTACAGTTCCAATGCTGGTTGCGAAGTGCTTCGATCGTCCCCGGACAGACGTCTGCTGGACATGTGACGTAGCCAAGTGTTCAGAGCTGTTGGGTTGTGCGTCGTGAGACGACCCAATGGGATCCTAGTACCGAGCCTCCGGTAGGGGCTCCTGCCTAGTGGTCCTGTCCAGACGGAATATTTTTAATTAATTTTTAGTGGTCGCTACAACGACATGCTCGTACTAGGTCGACGAGTACAGTATTTGTCGAGGCCGTTTCCAAGATTCACCTGGACGTGTTCGGTACCTGCCAAGGCCAGCTATGAGTGGGTTTGTCTGGGTCCTCGCAGCTCGGACGTAAAATTTATGTGCAAGTCGCCTTGCAGTGTCATCCAAGGAGCGGACACCGAGTCCTCTTCTCAGGAGACGAGAAGAAAACCGATAGGGGACTTTGGCCGCTAGCCGAAGACCTCTATCGAGAACGCTTTGCAACCTTCTTTTATGAACGGTTGCGAGGTAACACCAGACGGGAAGAGCGTAGGTAATGATCGGCAACAGGTACGCGTTGACGATCAACTTACCCAGCTTGCGGGTCATAGCCTTGTTGGCAAGTATCGGAAACAGTTGCGCGAGACGAGCGGACGCTTTCTTTCGCATCGTCTCAGCGTGGGCACGCCAGGTGAGCCGACGATCAAGGTGGACACCGAGGTACTTTACTTCTCTCGACCAGGGCAAGTACGTTCTACCGAGTCTCACTCGGCCTCGTGGTTCTTTCCGGCGCTTTGTGAATAGCACCGCGGAGCTCTTGGTTTCGTTGACGGCAACTCTCCAGCTTTCCGTCCACGTCGAATACGCATCGAGTGCGCGCTGAAGTCGTGGGATAGCAAAGTCTGCGTTCCGATCGGCGGTATAGACCGCCGTGTCGTCGGCAAACAAAGCCATCTGGACTCCAGGCTCTCTGGGTGCGTCGTTGACATACACGGAGAACAGGAGAGGCCCTAGCATGCTTACTATATATTACTATATATATATATATATATATATATATAAAACTATATATTACTATATATATATACATATATATATATATATTTATATATAAATAATATATTAATGTATATTTATATATAAATATTTATAATAATAATAGTATGTTTTTCTTTTTTTTAATTCTAAATAAAAAAAAAAGAAAAACATACTAATATATATATATATACATATGTATATATATTTATTATATATGAATATATAAATATGGTAATACAGTAGTATTAACATTAATATTTTTAATTTAACTATAAATATACTGTAAGCATATATTTTATTAACCGGATTTGCAAAATGTGGGTGTACAAAAATTGATGTAATTATTGTATTTTAACTAACTCTTTAACTGTTACTAGTTATTCAGTTCCGTAATTTTATTTTAATCAATAAATAGAGATAGGAAGAAATGAAGGAAAGAGTATATAAAGTTGCGAATCTAGTATTGGCTGTAAGTCTATTGTATAATAAACCGTACACCAGATATTATAAGCCATATATAAAAAAAAATAAAATAAAAAAAATAAGATGCCTGAGTGAAAAAGGGTTATTTTGATAGAATAAATTATGTAATATTATACTCTTATTATGTTAACAGAATTAAACTGTCTTTTAATATCAAAAATTAATGTTCTTCATAAACTACAACATATAAAAGATAAGCTAAAATTAAGCTAATGGGTTCATACCTCATTTATGGAAAATTATCCTCTTTTTAATTAAAAAAAATTCTTCTTATATAGTATTTGTGGCATTCTTATTTTTTGGTATTATATTGGTGATTTGTTCAAACAATTGGCTGGGTTGTTGAATAGGAGTCGAAATAAATATGGTATCATTTTTGCCTTTTATGATAAATAAAATAAGAGTTTACTCATCTGAGTCAATAATTAAATATTTTATTATTCAGAGAATGGGTTCAAGACTATTATTCCTGTTTGTTGTTATTTTAGGAATATTATTTCAAGTAAAATATTTTATTATAATTAGTTTAATAATTAAAATTGGATCTCCTCCATTCCATTATTGATATGTTTCAGTAATTGATGGGTTGTCTTGACTAGTGTCTTTTTTAATTATAACCGTTCAGAGGATTATTCCCATTATTTTATTGAGTTATTTAGATATAAGATTTATTTTATTTATTGTTTTATCATGTATTTGAGGCTCATTAGGGGGACTGTGTTATTCATCAATTCGAAAAATTTTAGCATATTCATCAATTTACAATTTAAGTTGAATTTTTAGAGGGGTTATATTGATAAATTATATATGGCTGGTATATTTTTTAATTTATTCCCTCTCTTTATTTTTGACTTGTTATCTGTTTTGAATAAATAATATAAATTATTTAAATCAAATTTTTATTTTGTTTAACAATAGGGTTAAATCATTAATGTTAATAATTATTTTTATGTCAATAGGTGGATTACCACCATTTTTAGGGTTTTTCCCAAAATTTATGATAATTTATTGTCTTTTGGTTAATAAAATGTATTTTTTATGTTTAATTTTAGTAATAACTGCTTTATTAGTGTTATTTTATTATTTGCGAGTTGTAATGACAGGGTTAATGATAAACAATATATCTTTAAAGTTGACAACTTTTAGATTAAATAATACATTATTTATAGTAAATTCTTTATTGATTGGATTTATAGTTGTAACCTTATTTAATGTTATGAATTAGTAAGGTTTTAAGTTAATAAAACTATTATCCTTCAAAGTTAAAAATATAATTTCTTGTAAGCCTTAGATTTATTTTAATCACCTTTAAATTTGCAATTTAATATTATTATTAAATATAGGACTAGATTGAAGAAAAAAATAAGAGAATAGGGAAGAAATATTAGATTAGATTAGATTATTGAGAGGAAAGCATATCCATAAATAAATTTACAGTTTATTACCTAATTCAGTCATCTCAATTGGGAATAAATCAATGATTAGTTATGAATAAGTGATTTTTCTCAACTAATCATAAAGACATTGGAACATTATATTTCATTTTTGGGATTTGATCGGGAATAGTAGGTACAACTTTAAGAGTTCTTATTCGTGTTGAATTAGGCATTCCTGGATCTTTTATTGGAGATGATCAAATTTATAATGTGATTGTTACTGCTCATGCTTTCGTTATAATTTTTTTTATAGTGATGCCAGTTATGATTGGAGGATTTGGGAATTGATTGGTTCCTTTGATAATTGGTGCTCCTGATATGGCTTTCCCTCGAATAAATAATATAAGTTTTTGATTATTACCACCTTCATTGACATTATTATTAATTGGTAGAATGGTTGATAGAGGTGTAGGTACTGGTTGGACAGTTTATCCTCCGTTGTCAAGAGGCGTTGCACACTCAGGATCTTGTGTTGATTTAACTATTTTTTCTTTACATTTGGCTGGAGCTAGCTCAATCCTAGGTGCAGTTAATTTTATTAGAACAATTTTTAATATACGATCAGTGGGAATATACATGGATCGGTTACCTTTATTTGTGTGGGCAGTATTAATTACTGCTTTTTTATTATTGCTTTCATTACCAGTTTTAGCTGGTGCAATTACAATATTATTAACTGATCGAAATTTGAATACTTCTTTTTTTGATCCTTCAGGTGGAGGAGATCCAATTTTATACCAACATTTATTTTGATTTGTTGGACATCCTGAAGTATATATTTTAATTTTGCCTGGATTTGGACTAATTTCTCACATTATCACTCAAGAGAGAGGAAAAATTGAATCTTTTGGATCACTAGGAATAATTTATGCTATAATATCAATTGGTATTTTAGGATTTGTTGTTTGAGCACATCATATATTTACAGTTGGTATGGATGTTGATACACGGGCTTATTTTACTTCTGCCACAATAATTATTGCTGTTCCAACTGGAATTAAAGTTTTTAGATGATTAGCAACTTTGAGAGGAGTTAAAAACAAGATAAGACCTTCAATTTTATGAGCAGTAGGTTTTGTTTTTCTTTTTACTATTGGTGGGTTGACTGGGGTGATTTTGGCTAATTCATCAATTGATATTGTATTACATGATACATATTATGTTGTAGCTCATTTTCATTATGTGCTATCAATAGGTGCAGTATTTGCAATTTTAGGAAGATTTATTCATTGATATCCTTTATTTACTGGATTATCTTTAAATTCTAATTGATTAAAAATTCATTTTTTGATTATGTTTATAGGGGTAAATTTAACCTTTTTTCCCCAACATTTTTTAGGATTGAGAGGTATACCACGTCGATATTCAGATTATCCTGATGCATTTATATCATGGAACATTGTATCTTCTATTGGAAGAAGAATTTCATTTATTGGAATTTTATTTTTATTGTTTATTATTTGAGAAAGATTTATTTCACATCGATTGATTTTATATTCAATTAATATAAATTCTTCTATTGAATGGTTACATAAACTTCCTCCGTCTGAGCACTCATATAGTGAGATTCCATTATTAGTTCAATTCTAATATGGCAGATGAAGTGCGATGAATTTAAGATTCATATATAAATAACTTTTGTTAGAAATTTCTAATTGATCTTATATTAATATGCAGGACGCTATATCACCATTAATAGAACAGTTAATATTTTTTCACCAGTTCGTGATGTATTCCACCAGTCTCATCAGTTGATGAGTGGTGGAATGCCCCACACGGAAGCCGAACTGTTCGGGGACCAGTACATCGAAATTTCTTAGATGGTTTCTTAGTACTCTCCGTTGTACGAGACGTTCGAGGACCTTTGACGTGGCAGACAGTAGACTAATGGGCCGGAGGTTGCCAGGACGGGAAGCGTCCTTTCCCTGCTTCGGGATCACTATGACCGTCGCCTTACGCCATTTCTGGGGAAAATAGGCCAGTCTAAGACACGCGTTGAACAGCGCGACCAAGAAAAGTACTCCTCGCTCCGGGAGTCGAGTAAGAGCGGCGTTCGAGACGCCGTCCGGGCCAGGAGCTTTTCTCGGCACGAGTTCAACGAGCCGATCTGTGACCTCTTCCCTAGTAATGGGTTCGGGCTCCGCAGTGATCGGAAGAGACAGAAAGTCTTCCACTTCGTTCTCGACTTCTTCGTCGTTATTAACACGGTTGCACTGTGCCATGGTATTTTAAATTTAAATTCCACGGCACGTTTTTAAACGTAAATCACTCCGCTTGATACGTAACATTTCAAGGCAGCCAAGCCGCCAGCGATAACGTTATTTAGTCAGTCGCCGTGACCTTGAACGTTGACGTAATTGAGGAGGCCGTGCCGTTACGATGTATGACAGCTAGATCTGGTTGGCCGTCCATCAGCTGTTTGTAACTCTACTCGATCCGTTGCTGCTTGAATAAGCCAGCTTTTCTCTTCCAACACTCTTACAGAGCGGGTCGTGACGGCGTGCATGCGTTGACACCTTTATAATGAGTCTGTAATTTTATAAAGAGCTTCAGGTGAGCCAGTATTCATGTATTAATAATATTAATGTTAATTTAATAGGGCTTGTGTGTGTAATATATTGATAATAGTGTGTGCGTGTGGCCCCGACTTGGCATGTTCGTTCCGGTACGGCCGAGACACGTGGTCATATGATTTAATGTAAATTTAAAACTAAATTTAAAAGCAATGGGAATTTAAAGCAGATGGCTTGGATGAATTATAATAATATAATTATGGTTGGAGTGAAATTTAATGGTTAATTTAAATAGTTTGAAAATGTGTAGTTACTTCTGGTATGGCCGAGAGCACGTGGCCGTGAGATTAAAGGTAATGTGAATTTAAAATTAAAATTTAACGCATGAATATTTAAAGCCGGATGAATTGGAGGAGTTGTTATAATTTAATTGTAATGGAACCGAAATTTAATAGTTAAATTAATAACTTGAAAATGTGACCCTTGCTATTGTTAATGACAGGCAGTTGTCTAAATGAAATTATAGTAGTGTGTGTGTGTGATCTGGGTTACGGGGCGAGAAAGATGTGAGGGCGAAGTGTTCCATTTGTTTTTTTTTTGCTCCAATGTACAAATGGAATTTTTACAGGGTTTCCCGCATAGTCGGGAGGTAAAGGGCTTGTCGAGATGGGGACATTACATCCATCCCCATCCGCAGAGCTGGGCGAAAAGGTCCCCAACGCCGTCACACCAGGCTAGACCCATCAACATTCCGCTGAACCGCTGCAGAGAAAGAATTCCACTATCCGGAGAAGCTCGTCCTGGTTTTCATCACCATCACTCACACCCAGTCTTACATAGCAGGAATTCCTATTGTATGTGTCTTCAGAGAGCAGGAAGGAGGATTCTTTTATTCACCACACACACAGTACTCCACTCATTACAGCGTAACCAACAAAAACTCAGTTAAATAAAGTAGACTAAGTGTTAAGATTGCTTGGAACATGTTCTGTGCAGAAATGCTGCATAATGTGATTATTGTGATGACTATTATTATGAATCTGCTTATAATGCATTTAGTAATTTAATTGTTCGTGGTGTTAAAGGTTATGATTATTACAATTTAAAATTTTAATCTCTGCAAAATGAAGCCAATTTGAAATTAACTTAAAAACTATACTTTAAAATTTTCAGTATCTAGACAATGAACAGCTTGCATCTACCTGTCATATAACTTTGTAATTTCATGGGTTCACCATATTACCAGATGTCATTATCATAATTTGAAACTTCTTGTATTTATAGAATAAAAATCATTTGAAACTATTTTTAAAACCATAACTTGAAAATAACTAAGAATCTATAACTCAAAAATTTAATGTTTGGATTGGAGTGATCACAGTGGTTGATCTTATCGTTACATGTTATTATTATTATTAATTACTAATGTTTAAGGTAGATAGATGAAAGTAACTTGGAAATCATTTAGAAAACCATACTCAAAATTTCAGCAGTTATACAATGAACAACTTTGTTCTATAGTTCTAGTAATTTCGTTGCTGAGTAAATTCTCAACTATTATTAATGTAAATAGAAAATTTCTGATGATTGAATATTGAAAATAATTTGTGTCTGGTTGTTATACAGTTGTAGTAATTTATTTGTGAGATATATTATTGGATGTTATTAGTGGAAGTCAACAATAATAGGGTTTATAAAATGAGATTAATTGAAATTAGCTTGAAAACTATAACCAAAAATTTGAGTTTTGTAAAATTAACATGTCTGGAATTAACAAATGCACTAATAAAAATGTTGTTGCTGTTAAATACGTGTTTTATTGCAAGTCCTGTCACGATGGGCTCAGCGCATTTTTCCCCATCTAGGCTACGCGTCTAGTTTTAAAAAATAAGTAACGCCTCCAATAAAAAAAAAAAAACTGTTTTAAAATGTAGGGGGGACGTTTCAGCACAACCGCTATAGATAAATTATCCCTATTACCGGAAATCCTTTCCGATCTGATGATGAGCTGTGAAGCTTAAAAGCGCTAGTCGGAATAATTTTACTTCAATGTTCCGTAAAGAAATGGAATATGGTGATGGCGAAAAAATCGTGTTCGAGATAAGAGCTGATTCTGATTGTACTACCCTCAAAACATGAAGAAAAAATTATTTTCTGAAAAGCGTGTGGATGTGTGTGTGTGTCTGTGTATAGAATTTTTTCTCTGGCGAACGATAACTGCCGCAAATTCAAGCAGAATCAACTAATTCTTTTGCATATGTGCCTGAAGTGCAGAGAACTAAAGGTTTATTGATTTTGGTGAAGATCGGTTAAGAGGAAGGGGTAGTTTACCTGCAACATTTGATGTTTTAACTAGAATAAAACACTTAATTTTGACAAATAAAGTGTCCTGAAAAGAAGGTCATAATAATCCAATGTAGAAAAGTAGATGAAATATCTGTAAATGAAAATGATAGTTGAAGGGGGAGGGCGTACATATACGTGTACGTGTACGTGTATATACGTGTACTACGTTATCGGCAACAAAAGGAGTAGTTTGTAAACTACTTTCCTTCCCGGGCTGTTTGACCGTAGTACAATGTTTTTGCAAAACCAGACGTTTCGGCAGTGCCATCGACTGCCATCACCAGTGAAAATCGAATGCACTAACGTGAGGTGGTATACGTTAGTGATCACAGTACTGTGGTTAAGGCTGAAGAAGGAAGTAGTTTCTATAGAAATATTTCATTTAGAAAATGATTTCAAATATAAATCTTAGAACATGGAAGTCATGTATGTTTCTCCATACCGATATTTTGTCAAGTGTTGTGCAACAGTGTTATTTCTGTTTGAGACAATTAAATGTTTACAGTGACGATTTATCGATTTTAAATATTTTCTAATGTTAATTGATTTAAGTGATGTTAAAATGTGTTAGATTTAACTGTAATTTCGATTGTAACTACTTTATTAGTGCCACATGATAACGTTATAAATATTCGAAATGTTCTAGAGTGTTTAAAAACTTTTATTTATTTAATATATTAAAATACCAGAAGACATAAACTGAAGGTAGGCGAGTTTCAATTTTAATTTAGAGTTATACTTCATAATTTTTTATTATTGTTGTTAAAGTGTCATTTAGGCCTATCCTTCACTAATTACATTTACTTAGTTTATCTACACATAATACGGGTGTGTGTTTCAGTGTATTATGGCCATTTAATTGCTTCTCTCTTGCCAAAGTAACCAAGACTGAAAATGTGAACGTGTGTAGTTATTTCATTCTACACCAAGTTTTCCTCTTGATCCCTTTATAAACGCTTCCTCCCTTGATTATCTCGTGTCTTATCATACTCGATCACTTTATATTCTGCATTTTCCTTTACGTCTGCTTCCAAATACTTTGAAACATTCCCGATAACTGTGGTTTTCCTACACTCGATGATCCATTTCCTGTTCCATAGGAGAAGCTCCAGATATAGCTCATTAAGCATTTCCTTAATTTTAATTTCGTTTCCTTCATTGCCCAATAATTTTTTCATTTATGAAATATTTAGTCTTCTAGTAAACAGTCATTTCTTTTTTCTGAAAACTAATTGGTCTAATTATTTTATTTCCATATCTAGTTTCATTTGATATTGTACTACCAAAGTATTAAATTTCTTGACTCCTTCCACGTTTTCGCCGTATATTATAATATGAAATTTTGCTTTGCTCAATGTAAAGTAATAACACAACCTTTTTTGGGACGCCACAAAACTCCGCCAACACATTCAAGAGCCCTCAATTACCGTACATGTGTCCAGTGCCAAGTGAAGTCTGTAGAACTCATTGATACCCTCACGTTTATTGGCCAATATGCTGTACGTTTTGGTATCGGCATCAGCAGTATCCAGGTTAACTTGTGTGTTCAAAAAATTATTTTTGGAAGACAGATTAACACTTTCTTATGCACATTGGAAATCATCTGACTTCGGAGAAATTTTGACTAAATGTTTTATATTAAAAATCTGTGCTAGGAAATAATGCATACAAAGTGACCACTGCACGTTAATGAGCAGTAGAATTAGTGGACGGATGATCACAAATGGTAACAATTAATATCACACGACTTGTACTAAATAGAAATTCTGTGTTACACAGCTCACTAATCTTTACAAAAAGTTACGATTCTTTAAACGTCTTATCACTTTTGTGACAAGCGTTGTTAAAATATTCGTCAACATCAAAGAACGCTTGATAAAATTTGCCACATAATCAGACATACCTGAATACTGACTGTAATACATACGTTTATAAAAAACAGAAAGATAATAATTGTTCACCTTTTTGTTTCTGGTCTGATATTTGGTCAGAAATAAAATAAGCATGGAAAGATGTATAGAATATGTTTATATTCTATTTTATATTATATTTTGTATGTTTATATCGTCAAACCAAGGCGAGGGGAAAGCAAGAAGACTTCACAGACGTTTTACCAGCAGGATCATACCTAATCCACCTAGTATACTGTTATGACGGTCTACTTGGTCGTCGTATGGTACAGTGGAAAACAAAATACAAGACACCAATTAAATCACTATTCACCAGCTTTAATTATCATAATTAAACAGTTTATAATTAACTCGTAAAATATTTCCAGTTAGATTTGTCCACACGCAATAACAATGTCTATTAATAGAGTTTCACACAATTATTAACACAATACAACTTCACTTTGGCAAACACTCAATCCGCACTAGCGAAAATCGCTCACGTAACTGAACTGACGACCCGGCTGCTATGGCTTTATATACGCCGCGCTGAGATCCAGTACAGCTTTCCCTCCTTACTTAACGTCGGCGGCTTAACGCGTATTTCAAGTGTTCCTGGAGCTCACTAGAATCACCTACTTGAATGACGCAACAGCTGCCACACTGGACGGGGGGTGGGGGTGGAGAATGTTCTGGGTTGTTCGGTAGGCTTCTCGTAACAATATTTATACCTAATTTACACCTGTATTCATGTCTCCGTAAACAGACTATAATTGTTAACAAATTTTATAAAAGTCTAGTTGTTATTTTAATTCAGAATAACATTTCTGCTAAAATTGTTGCTATGGAAACATCAGTCATACCACGTTTTATAATAGATCATTGAGAAGTTGCAGAACAATATTTATGTTTTATTATAATTACTGCCAGTACTGATTATTTGCTATTGTGTAAATAATCTTAGAGATTTTGGTTTTGTAAGACGAACTAATAATATGTTTGGTAGTGATCGTTGTCCAAAATAGTTTGCAACCCAGATACTTTATTGACCAATGTGTTAGCTTCATTATCTTACTTGGTGTGTGAAATAATCTGAGTTTTATTTCTTTGCAGCCAGCGATTTTACAAAGTTTCAAATAATTTAGTATGACTTCCGAATGATTTTGATTTATCGTCTTATGTTTTTGCGGTCTCCTTAATGGTTTTTTATAAAGTGTGTCTGCTTATTTAAGTTATTCTTGGTAAGTAGGTACTTTTTAGGATGTTACTAACGCATAGAATCTAAATGTGTATCGTGAGAACACATTTTGCGTTACAGCCTGCACATATACTATCTAGCAACGTACTTAAATAATACAAACCAAATATCAGGAGAAATCAACAAGAGGGCAAGTGCTGGAAGCCGAAAAAAACCTACAGATTAACCCTTCAGATACAAAATAATCTTCCAGTCGACTAAATGAAACTCTATAGAACTTTGATCATGTCAGTGGTAACATATGGATTGTAGGCTAACCTTATCTGCTTATAACAGTAGATATATCCATTTCAAAAACGCCTGAACAAAAATGTTTAGCCTTCTGAAGGAGGATAAATCTTGACGATGAGTTATAAGTATAAGATAGATACTATATTCGATGAAAGGAAAATTAGACATAAAATAGATATAATGTATTACGTCCAGAAACACTGGCTGGTTAGAAGAGAGGCTGGGTCGGAAAAAGCAACCAAAGAAAATTCTGTATGATAAAGTCGGAGAAGTGAGGCGGGGAGGAAGACCAAAAAGTCTATGAATGCAGAAAGTAGAAGAGAATTTAGAAAGGATGGGAACGGGTATTAGAGGCTCCAGACAGAAAAAGAATGAGTGGAGATAAATAGTGCAAGAAGCCAAGATCCACGCACAGCTCTATCACTTTGAATGAAGAAGAAGAAAAGTAAGAATAGAGGTGATATTACATAACGTCAGTTTTCGTAGGGGAAAATACGAAATGTGTTAAAAGTACAGAGCAAACGTTTTATATGAAGGTTGCACCGTAATGTAATTAAGAGAAAAGAAAACGTTAGAAAGAGTAGAACTGGAGACGACGAAGCAGGATTTACGACAGAAAGATAAATTGCTTACATACCATACTAAATGTGTAGGAAAACGTCGAGGAAGGGAATAAGATACTTAGCAAATATAGAGCTGCGACCATGATACGGTTTAGTTACAAAAAAAAAATTATGAAGTATTTTATAGGAAATTAAGTCTTGCGATTACTTGGTGATTGCTATTTGAAATTTATGAAGAGAAAAAATATTACAATTGTAGAAATTTTGAACAAAACGTCTGGCAGATTTATAAATTCTCATTATTTTTATAGTTTACTAGGTCGAGTTTTTAAAAATCGTAAGTTTTTTAGTTAAGTTAACTCGCGTTGGGCAGGAATGTCATAACCGACAGAATATGTATACTTCTTTTCAAAGTCGTTTCCCCTTAGAAGTTAGAAGTCTGTCCCGTAAATATTGCTCTTCACCTCGGCTTCTACTGAACCCCTCTCCGCCACTGTCTGGGAAATTTTTTAGTTTCTTTCTTTTGGATTGGTTTACAGAAATCTGTAAGTAATTTGTGTTACATATTGTTTACAAGATCAACCAAAGTTAGAATTTTGAAGGATCTAGATCTACCTACGCCTTCCATGGGCTGATAAATTATCAGTGCGTGGAGAACCTTGTCGTGAAACAATCTCAATCTTTCTTATTATAAATAGCGGTGTTTTGGAAGTGATCAGTTCAGTTATGGATATGAGATTAAGTGTACGTTATCATAGTTGTTGTGATTTACGATTCGGTGAGCGAGTCTTATAACAATTTGGTATAAACTTATTATTTATAATTAATGGGTGCGGATATTTACAATTAGTGACTTGCTTTATTTACTGTGATAGTGTTAAAAACGTTAATTGTTTGTTACGTTAGCGTGTGTTGGACAATCATAAATGGAAGAATTTTGTAGACGAAAGTATACCGTTTTGTTTATTGGAACTGTAATTTAAATTGTAATTAACGATTCCTCTGGGATTCAGTTTTATATCCACTGTTTCAACACGACATTTCATCCAACTATACATACATGCAACACGTAACAATATATATGAACGTATGAAGCCATATTAAGCACTATATAAATACAAATAATTTTTAACTAAAAGCTATACGCGTCATTTATCACACATACATCGGAACTGACCTAATAAAGCACCAAGTACGAAATTTACATATACAGCCACAAGGACAGCTTGGCAGATTAGTAGAAATCTGTTGACTTATTTATCACAAATTTATTATCTTTGAATGTAGAAAATAAGGTTTGTGTTTTGTGGACACATTTAATAGAACATAAAATTATTCCTTATTATTTTATAATACTTTGTTGTATTCATAGGTACTTTATTTGCAAGAATATAACGAGAAAATCATTTGGTTCCATGCAAGTGATGAATAAAGGATCTAGGTAAGTTTCAACTCAAGTGCTATCAAATTATCACTGTAATGCATTCGTATGTTTCTGAAGTATATGTACCAACGTGTTTATGTATGTTAATATTAACTTACGACAACCAGGATTAACAGAGCAGTTTCGTAATTAATAACCTAAATTTTCAGACTCTCAAATTTAAATTATAAAGTTTAATTGAGCTGAAAAACAGAGTAACAGAATTTTGTAGCGTATTTATTTTTTTTGAAGTCGGTATTCTTGTGTCAAATGTAGCGTACCCTGTTAATAAAGTCAATGTTGAGGGGACGAAAGAAATAAAAATGCATGCAGTAAACATAAAAGAATTCACTAACTGCTACAATTTTTATTGTTCGACAAAGCTTTTCCTCATCACTGACATCATCAGGTCTTAAACAACGAGAAAATTTAGGTTATTAATTACAAAACTGCTCTGTTAATCCTGGTTGTCGTAAGTTAATATTAACATACATGAACACGTTGGTACATATACTTCAGAAACATACGAATGCATTACAGTGATAATTTGATAGCACTTGAGTTGAAACGTTGTTTAAGACCTGATGATGTCAGAGATGACGAAAAGCTTTGTCGAACAATAAAAATTGTAGCAGTTAGCAAATTCATAAATTTTATTATATATTAAACAATAAACAAAAATAAATTAAAACAATAAATTTTATTATATATTAAACAATAAACAAAAATAAATTAAAACAATAAGAATAACACACTAAAAATGAAGAAATGTAAAAGGTACAAAAAATTATAAGTTAAGAATGAAGAAATTAACGGGAGATTGTTGTTTAAGACCTGGTGATGTCAGTGATGACGAAAAGCTTCGTCGAACAATAAAAATTGTAGCAGTTAGCAAATTCATAAAAGAAATAGTAAGAATGGCTGCTAATTTAAACAATATGAAGAATAAAAGAATTCATTTTGGAAAAGAATTAAAACTTATTAGAAAAATCAAAAACAAAATTCTTCGTATTGTTTAAATTAGCAGCCATCCTTACTATTTCTTTTATGAATTTGCTAACTGCTATAATTTTTATTGTTCGACTAAGCTTTTCGTCATTAATGACATCTTCAGGTCTTAAACAACCTAGGTCTTAAACAATTCAGGTTGTTTAAGACCTGAAGATGTCAGTGATGAGGAAAAGCTTTGTCGAACAATAAAAATTGTAGCAGTTAGTGAATTCATAAATTTTATTATATATTAAACAATAAACAAAAATAAATTAAAACAATAAATTTTATTATATATTAAACAATAAACAAAAATAAATTAAAACAATAAGAATAACACACTAAAAATGAAGAAATGTAAAAGGTACAAAAAATTATAAGTTAAGAATGAAGAAATTAACGGGAGATTGTTGTTTAAGACCTGATGATGTCAGTGATGACGAAAAGCTTAGTCGAACAATAAAAATTATAGCAGTTAGCAAATTCATAAAAGAAATAGTAAGAATGGCTGCTAATTTAAACAATATGAAGAATAAAAGAATTCATTTTGGAAAAGAATTAAAACTTATTAGAAAAATCAAAAACAAAATTCTTCGTATTGTTTAAATTAGCAGCCATCCTTACTATTTCTTTTATGAATTTGCTAACTGCTATAATTTTTATTGTTCGACTAAGCTTTTCGTCATTAATGACATCTTCAGGTCTTAAACAACCTAGGTCTTAAACAATTCAGGTTGTTTAAGACCTGAAGATGTCAGTGATGAGGAAAAGCTTTGTCGAACAATAAAAATTGTAGCAGTTAGTGAATTCATAAATTTTATTATATATTAAACAATAAACAAAAATAAATTAAAACAATAAATTTTATTATATATTAAACAATAAACAAAAATAAATTAAAACAATAAGAATAACACACTAAAAATGAAGAAATGTAAAAGGTAAAAAAAATTATAGGTTAAGAATGAAGAAATTAACGGGAGATTGTTGTTTAAGACCTGATGATGTCAGTGATGACGAAAAGCTTCGTCGAACAATAAAAATTGTAGCAGTTAGCAAATTCATAAAAGAAATAGTAAGAATGGCTGCTAATTTAAACAATATGAAGAATAAAAGAATTCATTTTGGAAAAGAATTAAAACTTATTAGAAAAATCAAAAACAAAATTCTTCGTATTGTTTAAATTAGCAGCCATCCTTACTATTTCTTTTATGAATTTGCTAACTGCTATAATTTTTATTGTTCGACTAAGCTTTTCGTCATTAATGACATCTTCAGGTCTTAAACAACCTAGGTCTTAAACAATTCAGGTTGTTTAAGACCTGAAGATGTCAGTGATGAGGAAAAGCTTTGTCGAACAATAAAAATTGTAGCAGTTAGTGAATTCATAAATTTTATTATATATTAAACAATAAACAAAAATAAATTAAAACAATAAATTTTATTATATATTAAACAATAAACAAAAATAAATTAAAACAATAAGAATAACACACTAAAAATGAAGAAATGTAAAAGGTACAAAAAATTATAAGTTAAGAATGAAGAAATTAACGGGAGATTGTTGTTTAAGACCTGATGATGTCAGTGATGACGAAAAGCTTAGTCGAACAATAAAAATTATAGCAGTTAGCAAATTCATAAAAGAAATAGTAAGAATGGCTGCTAATTTAAACAATATGAAGAATAAAAGAATTCATTTTGGAAAAGAATTAAAACTTATTAGAAAAATCAAAAACAAAATTCTTCGTATTGTTTAAATTAGCAGCCATCCTTACTATTTCTTTTATGAATTTGCTAACTGCTATAATTTTTATTGTTCGACTAAGCTTTTCGTCATTAATGACATCTTCAGGTCTTAAACAACCTAGGTCTTAAACAATTCAGGTTGTTTAAGACCTGAAGATGTCAGTGATGAGGAAAAGCTTTGTCGAACAATAAAAATTGTAGCAGTTAGTGAATTCATAAATTTTATTATATATTAAACAATAAACAAAAATAAATTAAAACAATAAATTTTATTATATATTAAACAATAAACAAAAATAAATTAAAACAATAAGAATAACACACTAAAAATGAAGAAATGTAAAAGGTACAAAAAATTATAAGTTAAGAATGAAGAAATTAACGGGAGATTGTTGTTTAAGACCTGATGATGTCAGTGATGACGAAAAGCTTAGTCGAACAATAAAAATTATAGCAGTTAGCAAATTCATAAAAGAAATAGTAAGAATGGCTGCTAATTTAAACAATATGAAGAATAAAAGAATTCATTTTGGAAAAGAATTAAAACTTATTAGAAAAATCAAAAACAAAATTCTTCGTATTGTTTAAATTAGCAGCCATCCTTACTATTTCTTTTATGAATTTGCTAACTGCTATAATTTTTATTGTTCGACTAAGCTTTTCGTCATTAATGACATCTTCAGGTCTTAAACAACCTAGGTCTTAAACAATTCAGGTTGTTTAAGACCTGAAGATGTCAGTGATGAGGAAAAGCTTTGTCGAACAATAAAAATTGTAGCAGTTAGTGAATTCATAAATTTTATTATATATTAAACAATAAACAAAAATAAATTAAAACAATAAATTTTATTATATATTAAACAATAAACAAAAATAAATTAAAACAATAAGAATAACACACTAAAAATGAAGAAATGTAAAAGGTACAAAAAATTATAAGTTAAGAATGAAGAAATTAACGGGAGATTGTTGTTTAAGACCTGATGATGTCAGTGATGACGAAAAGCTTAGTCGAACAATAAAAATTATAGCAGTTAGCAAATTCATAAAAGAAATAGTAAGAATGGCTGCTAATTTAAACAATATGAAGAATAAAAGAATTCATTTTGGAAAAGAATTAAAACTTATTAGAAAAATCAAAAACAAAATTCTTCGTATTGTTTAAATTAGCAGCCATCGTTACTATTTCTTTTATGAATTTGCTAACTGCTATAATTTTTATTGTTCGACTAAGCTTTTCGTCATTAATGACATCTTCAGGTCTTAAACAACCTAGGTCTTAAACAATTCAGGTTGTTTAAGACCTGAAGATGTCAGTGATGAGGAAAAGCTTTGTCGAACAATAAAAATTGTAGCAGTTAGTGAATTCATAAATTTTATTATATATTAAACAATAAACAAAAATAAATTTAAACAATAAATTTTATTATATATTAAACAATAAACAAAAATAAATTAAAACAATAAGAATAACACACTAAAAATGAAGAATGTAAAAGGTACAAAAAATTATAAGTTAAGAATGAAGAAATTAACGGGAGATTGTTGTTTAAGACCTGATGATGTCAGTGATGACGAAAAGCTTCGTCGAACAATAAAAATTGTAGCAGTTAGCAAATTCATAAAAGAAATAGTAAGAATGGCTGCTAATTTAAACAATATGAAGAATAAAAGAATTCATTTTGGAAAAGAATTAAAACTTATTAGAAAAATCAAAAACAAAATTCTTCGTATTGTTTAAATTAGGAGCCATCCTTACTATTTCTTTTATGAATTTGCTAACTGCTATAATTTTTATTGTTCGACTAAGCTTTTCGTCATTAATGACACCTTCAGGTCTTAAACAACCTAGGTCTTAAACAATTCAGTTTGTTTAAGACCTGAAGATGTCAGTGATGAGGAAAAGCTTTGTCGAACAATAAAAATTGTAGCAGTTAGTGAATTCATAAATTTTATTATATATTAAACAATAAACAAAAATAAATTTAAACAATAAATTTTATTATATATTAAACAATAAACAAAAATAAATTAAAACAATAAGAATAACACACTAGAAATGAAGAAATGTAAAAGGTACAAAAAATTATAAGTTAAGAATGAAGAAATTAACGGGAGATTGTTGTTTAAGACCTGATGATGTCAGTGATGACGAAAAGCTTCGTCGAACAATAAAAATTGTAGCAGTTAGCAAATTCATAAAAGAAATAGTAAGAATGGCTGCTAATTTAAACAATATGAAGAATAAAAGAATTCATTTTGGAAAAGAATTAAAACTTATTAGAAAAATCAAAAACAAAATTCTTCGTATTGTTTAAATTAGCAGCCATCCTTACTATTTCTTTTATGAATTTGCTAACTGCTATAATTTTTATTGTTCGACTAAGCTTTTCGTCATTAATGACATCTTCAGGTCTTAAACAACCTAGGTCTTAAACAATTCAGGTTGTTTAAGACCTGAAGATGTCAGTGATGAGGAAAAGCTTTGTCGAACAATAAAAATTGTAGCAGTTAGTGAATTCATAAATTTTATTATATATTAAACAATAAACAAAAATAAATTAAAACAATAAATTTTATTATATATTAAACAATAAACAAAAATAAATTAAAACAATAAGAATAACACACTAAAAATGAAGAAATGTAAAAGGTACAAAAAATTATAAGTTAAGAATGAAGAAATTAACGGGAGATTGTTGTTTAAGACCTGATGATGTCAGTGATGACGAAAAGCTTCGTCGAACAATAAAAATTGTAGCAGTTAGCAAATTCATAAAAGAAATAGTAAGAATGGCTGCTAATTTAAACAATATGAAGAATAAAAGAATTCATTTTGGAAAAGAATTAAAACTTATTAGAAAAATCAAAAACAAAATTCTTCGTATTGTTTAAATTAGCAGCCATCCTTACTATTTCTTTTATGAATTTGCTAACTGCTATAATTTTTATGGTTCGACTAAGCTTTTCGTCATTAATGACATCTTCAGGTCTTAAACAACCTAGGTCTTAAACAATTCAGGTTGTTTAAGACCTGAAGATGTCAGTGATGAGGAAAAGCTTTGTCGAACAATAAAAATTGTAGCAGTTAGTGAATTCATAAATTTTATTATATATTAAACAATAAACAAAAATAAATTAAAACAATAAATTTTATTATATATTAAACAATAAACAAAAATAAATTAAAACAATAAGAATAACACACTAAAAATGAAGAAATGTAAAAGGTACAAAAAATTATAAGTTAAGAATGAAGAAATTAACGGGAGATTGTTGTTTAAGACCTGATGATGTCAGTGATGACGAAAAGCTTAGTCGAACAATAAAAATTATAGCAGTTAGCAAATTCATAAAAGAAATAGTAAGAATGGCTGCTAATTTAAACAATATGAAGAATAAAAGAATTCATTTTGGAAAAGAATTAAAACTTATTAGAAAAATCAAAAACAAAATTCTTCGTATTGTTTAAATTAGCAGCCATCGTTA
Organism: Magicicada septendecula; assembly: GCA_034769895.1. Lineage (NCBI taxonomy): Eukaryota > Metazoa > Arthropoda > Insecta > Hemiptera > Cicadidae > Magicicada > Magicicada septendecula. The sequence continues at coordinate 454,411,342 of CM068373.1, forward strand.
CTATTTCTTTTATGAATTTGCTAACTGCTATAATTTTTATTGTTCGACTAAGCTTTTCGTCATTAATGACATCTTCAGGTCTTAAACAACCTAGGTCTTAAACAATTCAGGTTGTTTAAGACCTGAAGATGTCAGTGATGAGGAAAAGCTTTGTCGAACAATAAAAATTGTAGCAGTTAGTGAATTCATAAATTTTATTATATATTAAACAATAAACAAAAATAAATTAAAACAATAAATTTTATTATATATTAAACAATAAACAAAAATAAATTAAAACAATAAGAAAAACACACTAGAAAAGAAGTAATGTAAAAGGTACAAAAAATTATAAGTTAAGAATGAAGAAATTAACGGGAGATTGTTGTTTAAGACCTGATGATGTCAGTGATGACGAAAAGCTTCGTCGAACAATAAAAATTGTAGCAGTTAGCAAATTCATAAAAGAAATAGTAAGAATGGCTGCTAATTTAAACAATATGAAGAATAAAAGAATTCATTTTGGAAAAGAATTAAAACTTATTAGAAAAATCAAAAACAAAATTCTTCGTATTGTTTAAATTAGCAGCCATCCTTACTATTTCTTTTATGAATTTGCTAACTGCTATAATTTTTATTGTTCGACTAAGCTTTTCGTCATTAATGACATCTTCAGGTCTTAAACAACCTAGGTCTTAAACAATTCAGGTTGTTTAAGACCTGGAGATGTCAGTGATGAGGAAAAGCTTTGTCGAACAATAAAAATTGTAGCAGTTAGTGAATTCATAAATTTTATTATATATTAAACAATAAACAAAAATAAATTTAAACAATAAATTTTATTATATATTAAACAATAAACAAAAATAAATTAAAACAATAAGAATAACACACTAGAAATGAAGAAATGTAAAAGGTACAAAAAATTATAAGTTAAGAATGAAGAAATTAACGGGAGATTGTTGTTTAAGACCTGATGATGTCAGTGATGACGAAAAGCTTCGTCGAACAATAAAAATTGTAGCAGTTAGCAAATTCATAAAAGAAATAGTAAGAATGGCTGCTAATTTAAACAATATGAAGAATAAAAGAATTCATTTTGGAAAAGAATTAAAACTTATTAGAAAAATCAAAAACAAAATTCTTCGTATTGTTTAAATTAGCAGCCATCCTTACTATTTCTTTTATGAATTTGCTAACTGCTATAATTTTTATTGTTCGACTAAGCTTTTCGTCATTAATGACATCTTCAGGTCTTAAACAACCTAGGTCTTAAACAATTCAGGTTGTTTAAGACCTGAAGATGTCAGTGATGAGGAAAAGCTTTGTCGAACAATAAAAATTGTAGCAGTTAGTGAATTCATAAATTTTATTATATATTAAACAATAAACAAAAATAAATTAAAACAATAAATTTTATTATATATTAAACAATAAACAAAAATAAATTAAAACAATAAGAATAACACACTAAAAATGAAGAAATGTAAAAGGTACAAAAAATTATAAGTTAAGAATGAAGAAATTAACGGGAGATTGTTGTTTAAGACCTGATGATGTCAGTGATGACGAAAAGCTTCGTCGAACAATAAAAATTGTAGCAGTTAGCAAATTCATAAAAGAAATAGTAAGAATGGCTGCTAATTTAAACAATATGAAGAATAAAAGAATTCATTTTGGAAAAGAATTAAAACTTATTAGAAAAATCAAAAACAAAATTCTTCGTATTGTTTAAATTAGCAGCCATCCTTACTATTTCTTTTATGAATTTGCTAACTGCTATAATTTTTATTGTTCGACTAAGCTTTTCGTCATTAATGACACCTTCAGGTCTTAAACAACCTAGGTCTTAAACAATTCAGGTTGTTTAAGACGTGAAGATGTCAGTGATGAGGAAAAGCTTTGCCGAACAATAAAAATTGTAGCAGTTAGTGAATTCATAAATTTTATTATATATTAAACAATAAACAAAAATAAATTTAAACAATAAATTTTATTATATATTAAACAATAAACAAAAATAAATTAAAACAATAAGAATAACACACTAGAAATGAAGAAATGTAAAAGGTACAAAAAATTATAAGTTAAGAATGAAGAAATTAACGGGAGATTGTTGTTTAAGACCTGATGATGTCAGTGATGACGAAAAGCTTCGTCGAACAATAAAAATTGTAGCAGTTAGCAAATTCATAAAAGAAATAGTAAGAATGGCTGCTAATTTAAACAATATGAAGAATAAAAGAATTCATTTTGGAAAAGAATTAAAACTTATTAGAAAAATCAAAAACAAAATTCTTCGTATTGTTTAAATTAGCAGCCATCCTTACTATTTCTTTTATGAATTTGCTAACTGCTATAATTTTTATTGTTCGACTAAGCTTTTCGTCATTAATGACATCTTCAGGTCTTAAACAACCTAGGTCTTAAACAATTCAGGTTGTTTAAGACCTGAAGATGTCAGTGATGAGGAAAAGCTTTGTCGAACAATAAAAATTGTAGCAGTTAGTGAATTCATAAATTTTATTATATATTAAACAATAAACAAAAATAAATTAAAACAATAAATTTTATTATATATTAAACAATAAACAAAAATAAATTAAAACAATAAATTTTATTATATATTAAACAATAAACAAAAATAAATTAAAACAATAAGAATAACACACTAAAAATGAAGAAATGTAAAAGGTACAAAAAATTATAAGTTAAGAATGAAGAAATTAACGGGAGATTGTTGTTTAAGACCTGATGATGTCAGTGATGACGAAAAGCTTAGTCGAACAATAAAAATTATAGCAGTTAGCAAATTCATAAAAGAAATAGTAAGAATGGCTGCTAATTTAAACAATATGAAGAATAAAAGAATTCATTTTGGAAAAGAATTAAAACTTATTAGAAAAATCAAAAACAAAATTATTCGTATTGTTTAAATTAGCAGCCATCGTTACTATTTCTTTTATGAATTTGCTAACTGCTATAATTTTTATTGTTCGACTAAGCTTTTCGTCATTAATGACATCTTCAGGTCTTAAACAACCTAGGTCTTAAACAATTCAGGTTGTTTAAGACCTGAAGATGTCAGTGATGAGGAAAAGCTTTGTCGAACAATAAAAATTGTAGCAGTTAGTGAATTCATAAATTTTATTATATATTAAACAATAAACAAAAATAAATTAAAACAATAAATTTTATTATATATTAAACAATAAACAAAAATAAATTAAAACAATAAGAAAAACACACTAGAAATGAAGAAATGTAAAAGGTACAAAAAATTATAAGTTAAGAATGAAGAAATTAACGGGAGATTGTTGTTTAAGACCTGATGATGTCAGTGATGACGAAAAGCTTCGTCGAACAATAAAAATTGTAGCAGTTAGCAAATTCATAAAAGAAATAGTAAGAATGGCTGCTAATTTAAACAATATGAAGAATAAAAGAATTCATTTTGGAAAAGAATTAAAACTTATTAGAAAAATCAAAAACAAAATTCTTCGTATTGTTTAAATTAGCAGCCATCCTTACTATTTCTTTTATGAATTTGCTAACTGCTATAATTTTTATTGTTCGACTAAGCTTTTCGTCATTAATGACACCTTCAGGTCTTAAACAACCTAGGTCTTAAACAATTCAGGTTGTTTAAGACCTGAAGATGTCAGTGATGAGGAAAAGCTTTGTCGAACAATAAAAATTGTAGCAGTTAGTGAATTCATAAATTTTATTATATATTAAACAATAAACAAAAATAAATTAAAACAATAAATTTTATTATATATTAAACAATAAACAAAAATAAATTAAAACAATAAGAATAACACACTAGAAATGAAGAAATGTAAAAGGTACAAAAAATTATAAGTTAAGAATGAAGAAATTAACGGGAGATTGTTGTTTAAGACCTGATGATGTCAGTGATGACGAAAAGCTTCGTCGAACAATAAAAATTGTAGCAGTTAGCAAATTCATAAAAGAAATAGTAAGAATGGCTGCTAATTTAAACAATATGAAGAATAAAAGAATTCATTTTGGAAAAGAATTAAAACTTATTAGAAAAATCAAAAACAAAATTCTTCGTATTGTTTAAATTAGCAGCCATCCTTACTATTTCTTTTATGAATTTGCTAACTGCTATAATTTTTATGGTTCGACTAAGCTTTTCGTCATTAATGACATCTTCAGGTCTTAAACAACCTAGGTCTTAAACAATTCAGGTTGTTTAAGACCTGAAGATGTCAGTGATGAGGAAAAGCTTTGTCGAACAATAAAAATTGTAGCAGTTAGTGAATTCATAAATTTTATTATATATTAAACAATAAACAAAAATAAATTAAAACAATAAATTTTATTATATATTAAACAATAAACAAAAATAAATTAAAACAATAAGAATAACACACTAAAAATGAAGAAATGTAAAAGGTACAAAAAATTATAAGTTAAGAATGAAGAAATTAACGGGAGATTGTTGTTTAAGACCTGATGATGTCAGTGATGACGAAAAGCTTAGTCGAACAATAAAAATTATAGCAGTTAGCAAATTCATAAAAGAAATAGTAAGAATGGCTGCTAATTTAAACAATATGAAGAATAAAAGAATTCATTTTGGAAAAGAATTAAAACTTATTAGAAAAATCAAAAACAAAATTCTTCGTATTGTTTAAATTAGCAGCCATCCTTACTATTTCTTTTATGAATTTGCTAACTGCTATAATTTTTATTGTTCGACTAAGCTTTTCGTCATTAATGACATCTTCAGGTCTTAAACAACCTAGGTCTTAAACAATTCAGGTTGTTTAAGACCTGAAGATGTCAGTGATGAGGAAAAGCTTTGTCGAACAATAAAAATTGTAGCAGTTAGTGAATTCATAAATTTTATTATATATTAAACAATAAACAAAAATAAATTAAAACAATAAATTTTATTATATATTAAACAATAAACAAAAATAAATTAAAACAATAAGAAAAACACACTAGAAATGAAGAAATGTAAAAGGTACAAAAAATTATAAGTTAAGAATGAAGAAATTAACGGGAGATTGTTGTTTAAGACCTGATGATGTCAGTGATGACGAAAAGCTTCGTCGAACAATAAAAATTGTAGCAGTTAGCAAATTCATAAAAGAAATAGTAAGAATGGCTGCTAATTTAAACAATATGAAGAATAAAAGAATTCATTTTGGAAAAGAATTAAAACTTATTAGAAAAATCAAAAACAAAATTCTTCGTATTGTTTAAATTAGCAGCCATCCTTACTATTTCTTTTATGAATTTGCTAACTGCTATAATTTTTATTGTTCGACTAAGCTTTTCGTCATTAATGACATCTTCAGGTCTTAAACAACCTAGGTCTTAAACAATTCAGGTTGTTTAAGACCTGAAGATGTCAGTGATGAGGAAAAGCTTTGCCGAACAATAAAAATTGTAGCAGTTAGTGAATTCATAAATTTTATTATATATTAAACAATAAACAAAAATAAATTTAAACAATAAATTTTATTATATATTAAACAATAAACAAAAATAAATTAAAACAATAAGAATAACACACTAGAAATGAAGAAATGTAAAAGGTACAAAAAATTATAATTTAAGAATGAAGAAATTAACGGGAGATTGTTGTTTAAGACCTGATGATGTCAGTGATGACGAAAAGCTTCGTCGAACAATAAAAATTGTAGCAGTTAGCAAATTCATAAAAGAAATAGTAAGAATGGCTGCTAATTTAAACATTATGAAGAATAAAAGAATTCATTTTGGAAAAGAATTAAAACTTATTAGAAAAATCAAAAACAAAATTCTTCGTATTGTTTAAATTAGCAGCCATCCTTACTATTTCTTTTATGAATTTGCTAACTGCTATAATTTTTATTGTTCGACTAAGCTTTTCGTCATTAATGACATCTTCAGGTCTTAAACAACCTAGGTCTTAAACAATTCAGGTTGTTTAAGACCTGAAGATGTCAGTGATGAGGAAAAGCTTTGTCGAACAATAAAAATTGTAGCAGTTAGTGAATTCATAAATTTTATTATATATTAAACAATAAACAAAAATAAATTAAAACAATAAATTTTATTATATATTAAACAATAAACAAAAATAAATTAAAACAATAAGAATAACACACTAAAAATGAAGAAATGTAAAAGGTACAAAAAATTATAAGTTAAGAATGAAGAAATTAACGGGAGATTGTTGTTTAAGACCTGATGATGTCAGTGGTGACGAAAAGCTTAGTCGAACAATAAAAATTATAGCAGTTAGCAAATTCATAAAAGAAATAGTAAGAATGGCTGCTAATTTAAACAATATGAAGAATAAAAGAATTCATTTTGGAAAAGAATTAAAACTTATTAGAAAAATCAAAAACAAAATTCTTCGTATTGTTTAAATTAGCAGCCATCGTTACTATTTCTTTTATGAATTTGCTAACTGCTATAATTTTTATTGTTCGACTAAGCTTTTCGTCATTAATGACACCTTCAGGTCTTAAACAACCTAGGTCTTAAACAATTCAGGTTGTTTAAGACCTGAAGATGTCAGTGATGAGGAAAAGCTTTGTCGAACAATAAAAATTGTAGCAGTTAGTGAATTCATAAATTTTATTATATATTAAACAATAAACAAAAATAAATTAAAACAATAAATTTTATTATATATTAAACAATAAACAAAAATAAATTAAAACAATAAGAAAAACACACTAGAAATGAAGAAATGTAAAAGGTACAAAAAATTATAAGTTAAGAATGAAGAAATTAACGGGAGATTGTTGTTTAAGACCTGATGATGTCAGTGATGACGAAAAGCTTCGTCGAACAATAAAAATTGTAGCAGTTAGCAAATTCATAAAAGAAATAGTAAGAATGGCTGCTAATTTAAACAATATGAAGAATAAAAGAATTCATTTTGGAAAAGAATTAAAACTTATTAGAAAAATCAAAAACAAAATTCTTCGTATTGTTTAAATTAGCAGCCATCGTTACTATTTCTTTTATGAATTTGCTAACTGCTATAATTTTTATTGTTCGACTAAGCTTTTCGTCATTAATGACATCTTCCGGTCTTAAACAACCTAGGTCTTAAACAATTCAGGTTGTTTAAGACCTGAAGATGTCAGTGATGAGGAAAAGCTTTGTCGAACAATAAAAATTGTAGCAGTTAGTGAATTCATAAATTTTATTATATATTAAACAATAAACAAAAATAAATTAAAACAATAAATTTTATTATATATTAAACAATAAACAAAAATAAATTAAAACAATAAGAAAAACACACTAGAAATGAAGAAATGTAAAAGGTACAAAAAATTATAAGTTAAGAATGAAGAAATTAACGGGAGATTGTTGTTTAAGACCTGATGATGTCAGTGATGACGAAAAGCTTCGTCGAACAATAAAAATTGTAGCAGTTAGCAAATTCATAAAAGAAATAGTAAGAATGGCTGCTAATTTAAACAATATGAAGAATAAAAGAATTCATTTTGGAAAAGAATTAAAACTTATTAGAAAAATCAAAAACAAAATTCTTCGTATTGTTTAAATTAGCAGCCATCCTTACTATTTCTTTTATGAATTTGCTAACTGCTATAATTTTTATTGTTCGACTAAGCTTTTCGTCATTAATGACATCTTCAGGTCTTAAACAACCTAGGTCTTAAACAATTCAGGTTGTTTAAGACCTGAAGATGTCAGTGATGAGGAAAAGCTTTGTCGAACAATAAAAATTGTAGCAGTTAGTGAATTCATAAATTTTATTATATATTAAACAATAAACAAAAATAAATTAAAACAATAAATTTTATTATATATTAAACAATAAAAAAAAATAAATTAAAACAATAAGAATAACACACTAAAAATGAAGAAATGTAAAAGGTACAAAAAATTATAAGTTAAGAATGAAGAAATTAACGGGAGATTGTTGTTTAAGACCTGATGATGTCAGTGATGACGAAAAGCTTAGTCGAACAATAAAAATTATAGCAGTTAGCAAATTCATAAAAGAAATAGTAAGAATGGCTGCTAATTTAAACAATATGAAGAATAAAAGAATTCATTTTGGAAAAGAATTAAAACTTATTAGAAAAATCAAAAACAAAATTCTTCGTATTGTTTAAATTAGCAGCCATCCTTACTATTTCTTTTATGAATTTGCTAACTGCTATAATTTTTATTGTTCGACTAAGCTTTTCGTCATTAATGACATCTTCAGGTCTTAAACAACCTAGGTCTTAAACAATTCAGGTTGTTTAAGACCTGAAGATGTCAGTGATGAGGAAAAGCTTTGTCGAACAATAAAAATTGTAGCAGTTAGTGAATTCATAAATTTTATTATATATTAAACAATAAACAAAAATAAATTAAAACAATAAATTTTATTATATATTAAACAATAAACAAAAATAAATTAAAACAATAAGAATAACACACTAGAAATGAAGAAATGTAAAAGGTACAAAAAATTATAAGTTAAGAATGAAGAAATTAACGGGAGATTGTTGTTTAAGACCTGATGATGTCAGTGATGACGAAAAGCTTCGTCGAACAATAAAAATTGTAGCAGTTAGCAAATTCATAAAAGAAATAGTAAGAATGGCTGCTAATTTAAACAATATGAAGAATAAAAGAATTCATTTTGGAAAAGAATTAAAACTTATTAGAAAAATCAAAAACAAAATTCTTCGTATTGTTTAAATTAGCAGCCATCCTTACTATTTCTTTTATGAATTTGCTAACTGCTATAATTTTTATTGTTCGACTAAGATTTTCGTCATTAATGACATCTTCAGGTCTTAAACAACCTAGGTCTTAAACAATTCAGGTTGTTTAAGACCTGAAGATGTCAGTGATGAGGAAAAGCTTTGTCGAACAATAAAAATTGTAGCAGTTAGTGAATTCATAAATTTTATTATATATTAAACAATAAACAAAAATAAATTAAAACAATAAATTTTATTATATATTAAACAATAAACAAAAATAAATTAAAACAATAAGAAAAACACACTAGAAATGAAGAAATGTAAAAGGTACAAAAAATTATAAGTTAAGAATGAAGAAATTAACGGGAGATTGTTGTTTAAGACCTGATGATGTCAGTGATGACGAAAAGCTTAGTCGAACAATAAAAATTATAGCAGTTAGCAAATTCATAAAAGAAATAGTAAGAATGGCTGCTAATTTAAACAATATGAAGAATAAAAGAATTCATTTTGGAAAAGAATTAAAACTTATTAGAAAAATCAAAAACAAAATTCTTCGTATTGTTTAAATTAGCAGCCATCCTTACTATTTCTTTTATGAATTTGCTAACTGCTATAATTTTTATTGTTCGACTAAGCTTTTCGTCATTAATGACATCTTCAGGTATTAAACAACCTAGGTCTTAAACAATTCAGGTTGTTTAAGACCTGAAGATGTCAGTGATGAGGAAAAGCTTTGTCGAACAATAAAAATTGTAGCAGTTAGTGAATTCATAAATTTTATTATATATTAAACAATAAACAAAAATAAATTAAAACAATAAATTTTATTATATATTAAACAATAAACAAAAATAAATTAAAACAATAAGAATAACACACTAAAAATGAAGAAATGTAAAAGGTACAAAAAATTATAAGTTAAGAATGAAGAAATTAACGGGAGATTGTTGTTTAAGACCTGATGATGTCAGCGATGACGAAAAGCTTCGTCGAACAATAAAAATTGTAGCAGTTAGCAAATTCATAAAAGAAATAGTAAGAATGGCTGCTAATTTAAACAATATGAAGAATAAAAGAATTCATTTTGGAAAAGAATTAAAACTTATTAGAAAAATCAAAAACAAAATTCTTCGTATTGTTTAAATTAGCAGCCATCCTTACTATTTCTTTTATGAATTTGCTAACTGCTATAATTTTTATTGTTCGACTAAGCTTTTCGTCATTAATGACATCTTCAGGTCTTAAACAACCTAGGTCTTAAACAATTCAGGTTGTTTAAGACCTGAAGATGTCAGTGATGAGGAAAAGCTTTGTCGAACAATAAAAATTGTAGCAGTTAGTGAATTCATAAATTTTATTATATATTAAACAATAAACAAAAATAAATTAAAACAATAAATTTTATTATATATTAAACAATAAACAAAAATAAATTAAAACAATAAGAATAACACACTAAAAATGAAGAAATGTAAAAGGTACAAAAAATTATAAGTTAAGAATGAAGAAATTAACGGGAGATTGTTGTTTAAGACCTGATGATGTCAGTGATGACGAAAAGCTTCGTCGAACAATAAAAATTGTAGCAGTTAGCAAATTCATAAAAGAAATAGTAAGAATGGCTGCTAATTTAAACAATATGAAGAATAAAAGAATTCATTTTGGAAAAGAATTAAAACTTATTAGAAAAATCAAAAACAAAATTCTTCGTATTGTTTAAATTAGCAGCCATCCTTACTATTTCTTTTATGAATTTGCTAACTGCTATAATTTTTATTGTTCGACTAAGCTTTTCGTCATTAATGACATCTTCAGGTCTTAAACAACCTAGGTCTTAAACAATTCAGGTTGTTTAAGACCTGAAGATGTCAGTGATGAGGAAAAGCTTTGTCGAACAATAAAAATTGTAGCAGTTAGTGAATTCATAAATTTTATTATATATTAAACAATAAACAAAAATAAATTAAAACAATAAATTTTATTATATATTAAACAATAAACAAAAATAAATTAAAACAATATGAATAACACACTAAAAATGAAGAAATGTAAAAGGTACAAAAAATTATAAGTTAAGAATGAAGAAATTAACGGGAGATTGTTGTTTAAGACCTGATGATGTCAGTGATGACGAAAAGCTTAGTCGAACAATAAAAATTATAGCAGTTAGCAAATTCATAAAAGAAATAGTAAGAATGGCTGCTAATTTAAACAATATGAAGAATAAAAGAATTCATTTTGGAAAAGAATTAAAACTTATTAGAAAAATCAAAAACAAAATTCTTCGTATTGTTTAAATTAGCAGCCATCCTTACTATTTCTTTTATGAATTTGCTAACTGCTATAATTTTTATTGTTCGACTAAGCTTTTCGTCATTAATGACATCTTCAGGTCTTAAACAACCTAGGTCTTAAACAATTCAGGTTGTTTAAGACCTGAAGATGTCAGTGATGAGGAAAAGCTTTGTCGAACAATAAAAATTGTAGCAGTTAGTGAATTCATAAATTTTATTATATATTAAACAATAAACAAAAATAAATTAAAACAATAAATTTTATTATATATTAAACAATAAACAAAAATAAATTAAAACAATAAGAATAACACACTAAAAATGAAGAAATGTAAAAGGTACAAAAAATTATAAGTTAAGAATGAAGAAATTAACGGGAGATTGTTGTTTAAGACCTGATGATGTCAGTGATGACGAAAAGCTTCGTCGAACAATAAAAATTGTAGCAGTTAGCAAATTCATAAAAGAAATAGTAAGAATGGCTGCTAATTTAAACAATATGAAGAATAAAAGAATTCATTTTGGAAAAGAATTAAAACTTATTAGAAAAATCAAAAACAAAATTCTTCGTATTGTTTAAATTAGCAGCCATCCTTACTATTTCTTTTATGAATTTGCTAACTGCTATAATTTTTATTGTTCGACTAAGCTTTTCGTCATTAATGACACCTTCAGGTCTTAAACAACCTAGGTCTTAAACAATTCAGGTTGTTTAAGACCTGAAGATGTCAGTGATGAGGAAAAGCTTTGTCGAACAATAAAAATTGTAGCAGTTAGTGAATTCATAAATTTTATTATATATTAAACAATAAACAAAAATAAATTAAAACAATAAATTTTATTATATATTAAACAATAAACAAAAATAAATTAAAACAATAAGAATAACACACTAAAAATGAAGAAATGTAAAAGGTACAAAAAATTATAAGTTAAGAATGAAGAAATTAACGGGAGATTGTTGTTTAAGACCTGATGATGTCAGCGATGACGAAAAGCTTCGTCGAACAATAAAAATTGTAGCAGTTAGCAAATTCATAAAAGAAATAGTAAGAATGGCTGCTAATTTAAACAATATGAAGAATAAAAGAATTCATTTTGGAAAAGAATTAAAACTTATTAGAAAAATCAAAAACAAAATTCTTCGTATTGTTTAAATTAGCAGCCATCCTTACTATTTCTTTTATGAATTTGCTAACTGCTATAATTTTTATTGTTCGACTAAGCTTTTCGTCATTAATGACATCTTCAGGTCTTAAACAACCTAGGTCTTAAACAATTCAGGTTGTTTAAGACCTGAAGATGTCAGTGATGAGGAAAAGCTTTGTCGAACAATAAAAATTGTAGCAGTTAGTGAATTCATAAATTTTATTATATATTAAACAATAAACAAAAATAAATTAAAACAATAAATTTTATTATATATTAAACAATAAACAAAAATAAATTAAAACAATAAGAATAACACACTAAAAATGAAGAAATGTAAAAGGTACAAAAAATTATAAGTTAAGAATGAAGAAATTAACGGGAGATTGTTGTTTAAGACCTGATGATGTCAGTGATGACGAAAAGCTTCGTCGAACAATAAAAATTGTAGCAGTTAGCAAATTCATAAAAGAAATAGTAAGAATGGCTGCTAATTTAAACAATATGAAGAATAAAAGAATTCATTTTGGAAAAGAATTAAAACTTATTAGAAAAATCAAAAACAAAATTCTTCGTATTGTTTAAATTAGCAGCCATCCTTACTATTTCTTTTATGAATTTGCTAACTGCTATAATTTTTATTGTTCGACTAAGCTTTTCGTCATTAATGACATCTTCAGGTCTTAAACAACCTAGGTCTTAAACAATTCAGGTTGTTTAAGACCTGAAGATGTCAGTGATGAGGAAAAGCTTTGTCGAACAATAAAAATTGTAGCAGTTAGTGAATTCATAAATTTTATTATATATTAAACAATAAACAAAAATAAATTAAAACAATAAATTTTATTATATATTAAACAATAAACAAAAATAAATTAAAACAATATGAATAACACACTAAAAATGAAGTAATGTAAAAGGTACAAAAAATTATAAGTTAAGAATGAAGAAATTAACGGGAGATTGTTGTTTAAGACCTGATGATGTCAGTGATGACGAAAAGCTTCGTCGAACAATAAAAATTGTAGCAGTTAGCAAATTCATAAAAGAAATAGTAAGAATGGCTGCTAATTTAAACAATATGTAGAATAAAAGAATTCATTTTGGAAAAGAATTAAAACTTATTAGAAAAATCAAAAACAAAATTCTTCGTATTGTTTAAATTAGCAGCCATCCTTACTATTTCTTTTATGAATTTGCTAACTGCTATAATTTTTATTGTTCGACTAAGCTTTTCGTCATTAATGACATCTTCAGGTCTTAAACAACCTAGGTCTTAAACAATTCAGGTTGTTTAAGACCTGAAGATGTCAGTGATGAGGAAAAGCTTTGTCGAACAATAAAAATTGTAGCAGTTAGTGAATTCATAAATTTTATTATATATTAAACAATAAACAAAAATAAATTAAAACAATAAATTTTATTATATATTAAACAATAAACAAAAATAAATTAAAACAATAAGAATAACACACTAAAAATGAAGAAATGTAAAAGGTACAAAAAATTATAAGTTAAGAATGAAGAAATTAACGGGAGATTGTTGTTTAAGACCTGATGATGTCAGTGATGACGAAAAGCTTCGTCGAACAATAAAAATTGTAGCAGTTAGCAAATTCATAAAAGAAATAGTAAGAATGGCTGCTAATTTAAACAATATGAAGAATAAAAGAATTCATTTTGGAAAAGAATTAAAACTTATTAGAAAAATCAAAAACAAAATTCTTCGTATTGTTTAAATTAGCAGCCATCCTTACTATTTCTTTTATGAATTTGCTAACTGCTATAATTTTTATTGTTCGACTAAGCTTTTCGTCATTAATGACACCTTCAGGTCTTAAACAACCTAGGTCTTAAACAATTCAGGTTGTTTAAGACCTGAAGATGTCAGTGATGAGGAAAAGCTTTGTCGAACAATAAAAATTGTAGCAGTTAGTGAATTCATAAATTTTATTATATATTAAACAATAAACAAAAATAAATTAAAACAATAAATTTTATTATATATTAAACAATAAACAAAAATAAATTAAAACAATAAGAATAACACGTTAAAAATGAAGAAATGTAAAAGGTACAAAAAATTATAAGTTAAGAATGAAGAAATTAACGGGAGATTGTTGTTTAAGACCTGATGATGTCAGTGATGACGAAAAGCTTCGTCGAACAATAAAAATTGTAGCAGTTAGCAAATTCATAAAAGAAATAGTAAGAATGGCTGCTAATTTAAACAATATGAAGAATAAAAGAATTCATTTTGGAAAAGAATTAAAACTTATTAGAAAAATCAAAAACAAAATTCTTCGTATTGTTTAAATTAGCAGCCATCCTTACTATTTCTTTTATGAATTTGCTAACTGCTATAATTTTTATTGTTCGACTAAGCTTTTCGTCATTAATGACATCTTCAGGTCTTAAACAACCTAGGTCTTAAACAATTCAGGTTGTTTAAGACCTGAAGATGTCAGTGATGAGGAAAAGCTTTGTCGAACAATAAAAATTGTAGCAGTTAGTGAATTCATAAATTTTATTATATATTAAACAATAAACAAAAATAAATTAAAACAATAAATTTTATTATATATTAAACAATAAACAAAAATAAATTAAAACAATAAGAATAACACACTAAAAATGAAGAAATGTAAAAGGTACAAAAAATTATAAGTTAAGAATGAAGAAATTAACGGGAGATTGTTGTTTAAGACCTGATGATGTCAGTGATGACGAAAAGCTTCGTCGAACAATAAAAATTGTAGCAGTTAGCAAATTCATAAAAGAAATAGTAAGAATGGCTGCTAATTTAAACAATATGTAGAATAAAAGAATTCATTTTGGAAAAGAATTAAAACTTATTAGAAAAATCAAAAACAAAATTCTTCGTATTGTTTAAATTAGCAGCCATCCTTACTATTTCTTTTATGAATTTGCTAACTGCTATAATTTTTATTGTTCGACTAAGCTTTTCGTCATTAATGACATCTTCAGGTCTTAAACAACCTAGGTCTTAAACAATTCAGGTTGTTTAAGACCTGAAGATGTCAGTGATGACGAAAAGCTTTGTCGAACAATAAAAATTGTAGCAGTTAGTGAATTCATAAATTTTATTATATATTAAACAATAAACAAAAATAAATTAAAACAATAAATTTTATTATATATTAAACAATAAACAAAAATAAATTAAAACAATAAGAATAACACACTAAAAATGAAGAAATGTAAAAGGTACAAAAAATTATAAGTTAAGAATGAAGAAATTAACGGGAGATTGTTGTTTAAGACCTGATGATGTCAGTGATGACGAAAAGCTTAGTCGAACAATAAAAATTATAGCAGTTAGCAAATTCATAAAAGAAATAGTAAGAATGGCTGCTAATTTAAACAATATGAAGAATAAAAGAATTCATTTTGGAAAAGAATTAAAACTTATTAGAAAAATCAAAAACAAAATTCTTCGTATTGTTTAAATTAGCAGCCATCCTTACTATTTCTTTTATGAATTTGCTAACTGCTATAATTTTTATTGTTCGACTAAGCTTTTCGTCATTAATGACATCTTCAGGTCTTAAACAACCTAGGTCTTAAACAATTCAGGTTGTTTAAGACCTGAAGATGTCAGTGATGAGGAAAAGCTTTGTCGAACAATAAAAATTGTAGCAGTTAGTGAATTCATAAATTTTATTATATATTAAACAATAAACAAAAATAAATTAAAACAATAAATTTTATTATATATTAAACAATAAACAAAAATAAATTAAAACAATAAGAATAACACACTAAAAATGAAGAAATGTAAAAGGTACAAAAAATTATAAGTTAAGAATGAAGAAATTAACGGGAGATTGTTGTTTAAGACCTGATGATGTCAGTGATGACGAAAAGCTTCGTCGAACAATAAAAATTGTAGCAGTTAGCAAATTCATAAAAGAAATAGTAAGAATGGCTGCTAATTTAAACAATATGAAGAATAAAAGAATTCATTTTGGAAAAGAATTAAAACTTATTAGAAAAATCAAAAACAAAATTCTTCGTATTGTTTAAATTAGCAGCCATCCTTACTATTTCTTTTATGAATTTGCTAACTGCTATAATTTTTATTGTTCGACTAAGCTTTTCGTCATTAATGACACCTTCAGGTCTTAAACAACCTAGGTCTTAAACAATTCAGGTTGTTTAAGACCTGAAGATGTCAGTGATGAGGAAAAGCTTTGTCGAACAATAAAAATTGTAGCAGTTAGTGAATTCATAAATTTTATTATATATTAAACAATAAACAAAAATAAATTAAAACAATAAATTTTATTATATATTAAACAATAAACAAAAATAAATTAAAACAATAAGAATAACACACTAAAAATGAAGAAATGTAAAAGGTACAAAAAATTATAAGTTAAGAATGAAGAAATTAACGGGAGATTGTTGTTTAAGACCTGATGATGTCAGTGATGACGAAAAGCTTCGTCGAACAATAAAAATTGTAGCAGTTAGCAAATTCATAAAAGAAATAGTAAGAATGGCTGCTAATTTAAACAATATGAAGAATAAAAGAATTCATTTTGGAAAAGAATTAAAACTTATTAGAAAAATCAAAAACAAAATTCTTCGTATTGTTTAAATTAGCAGCCATCCTTACTATTTCTTTTATGAATTTGCTAACTGCTATAATTTTTATTGTTCGACTAAGCTTTTCGTCATTAATGACACCTTCAGGTCTTAAACAACCTAGGTCTTAAACAATTCAGGTTGTTTAAGACCTGAAGATGTCAGTGATGAGGAAAAGCTTTGTCGAACAATAAAAATTGTAGCAGTTAGTGAATTCATAAATTTTATTATATATTAAACAATAAACAAAAATAAATTAAAACAATAAATTTTATTATATATTAAACAATAAACAAAAATAAATTAAAACAATATGAATAACACACTAAAAATGAAGTAATGTAAAAGGTACAAAAAATTATAAGTTAAGAATGAAGAAATTAACGGGAGATTGTTGTTTAAGACCTGATGATGTCAGTGATGACGAAAAGCTTCGTCGAACAATAAAAATTGTAGCAGTTAGCAAATTCATAAAAGAAATAGTAAGAATGGCTGCTAATTTAAACAATATGTAGAATAAAAGAATTCATTTTGGAAAAGAATTAAAACTTATTAGAAAAATCAAAAACAAAATTCTTCGTATTGTTTAAATTAGCAGCCATCCTTACTATTTCTTTTATGAATTTGCTAACTGCTATAATTTTTATTGTTCGACTAAGCTTTTCGTCATTAATGACATCTTCAGGTCTTAAACAACCTAGGTCTTAAACAATTCAGGTTGTTTAAGACCTGAAGATGTCAGTGATGAGGAAAAGCTTTGTCGAACAATAAAAATTGTAGCAGTTAGTGAATTCATAAATTTTATTATATATTAAACAATAAACAAAAATAAATTAAAACAATAAATTTTATTATATATTAAACAATAAACAAAAATAAATTAAAACAATAAGAATAACACACTAAAAATGAAGAAATGTAAAAGGTACAAAAAATTATAAGTTAAGAATGAAGAAATTAACGGGAGATTGTTGTTTAAGACCTGATGATGTCAGTGATGACGAAAAGCTTCGTCGAACAATAAAAATTGTAGCAGTTAGCAAATTCATAAAAGAAATAGTAAGAATGGCTGCTAATTTAAACAATATGAAGAATAAAAGAATTCATTTTGGAAAAGAATTAAAACTTATTAGAAAAATCAAAAACAAAATTCTTCGTATTGTTTAAATTAGCAGCCATCCTTACTATTTCTTTTATGAATTTGCTAACTGCTATAATTTTTATTGTTCGACTAAGCTTTTCGTCATTAATGACACCTTCAGGTCTTAAACAACCTAGGTCTTAAACAATTCAGGTTGTTTAAGACCTGAAGATGTCAGTGATGAGGAAAAGCTTTGTCGAACAATAAAAATTGTAGCAGTTAGTGAATTCATAAATTTTATTATATATTAAACAATAAACAAAAATAAATTAAAACAATAAATTTTATTATATATTAAACAATAAACAAAAATAAATTAAAACAATAAGAATAACACGTTAAAAATGAAGAAATGTAAAAGGTACAAAAAATTATAAGTTAAGAATGAAGAAATTAACGGGAGATTGTTGTTTAAGACCTGATGATGTCAGTGATGACGAAAAGCTTCGTCGAACAATAAAAATTGTAGCAGTTAGCAAATTCATAAAAGAAATAGTAAGAATGGCTGCTAATTTAAACAATATGAAGAATAAAAGAATTCATTTTGGAAAAGAATTAAAACTTATTAGAAAAATCAAAAACAAAATTCTTCGTATTGTTTAAATTAGCAGCCATCCTTACTATTTCTTTTATGAATTTGCTAACTGCTATAATTTTTATTGTTCGACTAAGCTTTTCGTCATTAATGACATCTTCAGGTCTTAAACAACCTAGGTCTTAAACAATTCAGGTTGTTTAAGACCTGAAGATGTCAGTGATGAGGAAAAGCTTTGTCGAACAATAAAAATTGTAGCAGTTAGTGAATTCATAAATTTTATTATATATTAAACAATAAACAAAAATAAATTAAAACAATAAATTTTATTATATATTAAACAATAAACAAAAATAAATTAAAACAATAAGAATAACACACTAAAAATGAAGAAATGTAAAAGGTACAAAAAATTATAAGTTAAGAATGAAGAAATTAACGGGAGATTGTTGTTTAAGACCTGATGATGTCAGTGATGACGAAAAGCTTCGTCGAACAATAAAAATTGTAGCAGTTAGCAAATTCATAAAAGAAATAGTAAGAATGGCTGCTAATTTAAACAATATGTAGAATAAAAGAATTCATTTTGGAAAAGAATTAAAACTTATTAGAAAAATCAAAAACAAAATTCTTCGTATTGTTTAAATTAGCAGCCATCCTTACTATTTCTTTTATGAATTTGCTAACTGCTATAATTTTTATTGTTCGACTAAGCTTTTCGTCATTAATGACATCTTCAGGTCTTAAACAACCTAGGTCTTAAACAATTCAGGTTGTTTAAGACCTGAAGATGTCAGTGATGACGAAAAGCTTTGTCGAACAATAAAAATTGTAGCAGTTAGTGAATTCATAAATTTTATTATATATTAAACAATAAACAAAAATAAATTAAAACAATAAATTTTATTATATATTAAACAATAAACAAAAATAAATTAAAACAATAAGAATAACACACTAAAAATGAAGAAATGTAAAAGGTACAAAAAATTATAAGTTAAGAATGAAGAAATTAACGGGAGATTGTTGTTTAAGACCTGATGATGTCAGTGATGACGAAAAGCTTAGTCGAACAATAAAAATTATAGCAGTTAGCAAATTCATAAAAGAAATAGTAAGAATGGCTGCTAATTTAAACAATATGAAGAATAAAAGAATTCATTTTGGAAAAGAATTAAAACTTATTAGAAAAATCAAAAACAAAATTCTTCGTATTGTTTAAATTAGCAGCCATCCTTACTATTTCTTTTATGAATTTGCTAACTGCTATAATTTTTATTGTTCGACTAAGCTTTTCGTCATTAATGACATCTTCAGGTCTTAAACAACCTAGGTCTTAAACAATTCAGGTTGTTTAAGACCTGAAGATGTCAGTGATGAGGAAAAGCTTTGTCGAACAATAAAAATTGTAGCAGTTAGTGAATTCATAAATTTTATTATATATTAAACAATAAACAAAAATAAATTAAAACAATAAATTTTATTATATATTAAACAATAAACAAAAATAAATTAAAACAATAAGAATAACACACTAAAAATGAAGAAATGTAAAAGGTACAAAAAATTATAAGTTAAGAATGAAGAAATTAACGGGAGATTGTTGTTTAAGACCTGATGATGTCAGTGATGACGAAAAGCTTCGTCGAACAATAAAAATTGTAGCAGTTAGCAAATTCATAAAAGAAATAGTAAGAATGGCTGCTAATTTAAACAATATGAAGAATAAAAGAATTCATTTTGGAAAAGAATTAAAACTTATTAGAAAAATCAAAAACAAAATTCTTCGTATTGTTTAAATTAGCAGCCATCCTTACTATTTCTTTTATGAATTTGCTAACTGCTATAATTTTTATTGTTCGACTAAGCTTTTCGTCATTAATGACACCTTCAGGTCTTAAACAACCTAGGTCTTAAACAATTCAGGTTGTTTAAGACCTGAAGATGTCAGTGATGAGGAAAAGCTTTGTCGAACAATAAAAATTGTAGCAGTTAGTGAATTCATAAATTTTATTATATATTAAACAATAAACAAAAATAAATTAAAACAATAAATTTTATTATATATTAAACAATAAACAAAAATAAATTAAAACAATAAGAATAACACACTAAAAATGAAGAAATGTAAAAGGTACAAAAAATTATAAGTTAAGAATGAAGAAATTAACGGGAGATTGTTGTTTAAGACCTGATGATGTCAGTGATGACGAAAAGCTTCGTCGAACAATAAAAATTGTAGCAGTTAGCAAATTCATAAAAGAAATAGTAAGAATGGCTGCTAATTTAAACAATATGAAGAATAAAAGAATTCATTTTGGAAAAGAATTAAAACTTATTAGAAAAATCAAAAACAAAATTCTTCGTATTGTTTAAATTAGCAGCCATCCTTACTATTTCTTTTATGAATTTGCTAACTGCTATAATTTTTATTGTTCGACTAAGCTTTTCGTCATTAATGACATCTTCAGGTCTTAAACAACCTAGGTCTTAAACAATTCAGGTTGTTTAAGACCTGAAGATGTCAGTGATGAGGAAAAGCTTTGTCGAACAATAAAAATTGTAGCAGTTAGTGAATTCATAAATTTTATTATATATTAAACAATAAACAAAAATAAATTAAAACAATAAATTTTATTATATATTAAACAATAAACAAAAATAAATTAAAACAATAAGAATAACACACTAAAAATGAAGAAATGTAAAAGGTACAAAAAATTATAAGTTAAGAATGAAGAAATTAACGGGAGATTGTTGTTTAAGACCTGATGATGTCAGTGATGACGAAAAGCTTAGTCGAACAATAAAAATTATAGCAGTTAGCAAATTCATAAAAGAAATAGTAAGAATGGCTGCTAATTTAAACAATATGAAGAATAAAAGAATTCATTTTGGAAAAGAATTAAAACTTATTAGAAAAATCAAAAACAAAATTCTTCGTATTGTTTAAATTAGCAGCCATCCTTACTATTTCTTTTATGAATTTGCTAACTGCTATAATTTTTATTGTTCGACTAAGCTTTTCGTCATTAATGACATCTTCAGGTCTTAAACAACCTAGGTCTTAAACAATTCAGGTTGTTTAAGACCTGAAGATGTCAGTGATGAGGAAAAGCTTTGTCGAACAATAAAAATTGTAGCAGTTAGTGAATTCATAAATTTTATTATATATTAAACAATAAACAAAAATAAATTAAAACAATAAATTTTATTATATATTAAACAATAAACAAAAATAAATTAAAACAATAAGAATAACACACTAAAAATGAAGAAATGTAAAAGGTACAAAAAATTATAAGTTAAGAATGAAGAAATTAACGGGAGATTGTTGTTTAAGACCTGATGATGTCAGTGATGACGAAAAGCTTCGTCGAACAATAAAAATTGTAGCAGTTAGCAAATTCATAAAAGAAATAATAAGAATGGCTGCTAATTTAAACAATATGAAGAATAAAAGAATTCATTTTGGAAAAGAATTAAAACTTATTAGAAAAATCAAAAACAAAATTCTTCGTATTGTTTAAATTAGCAGCCATCCTTACTATTTCTTTTATGAATTTGCTAACTGCTATAATTTTTATTGTTCGACTAAGCTTTTCGTCATTAATGACACCTTCAGGTCTTAAACAACCTAGGTCTTAAACAATTCAGGTTGTTTAAGACCTGAAGATGTCAGTGATGAGGAAAAGCTTTGTCGAACAATAAAAATTGTAGCAGTTAGTGAATTCATAAATTTTATTATATATTAAACAATAAACAAAAATAAATTAAAACAATAAATTTTATTATATATTAAACAATAAACAAAAATAAATTAAAACAATAAGAATAACACACTAAAAATGAAGAAATGTAAAAGGTACAAAAAATTATAAGTTAAGAATGAAGAAATTAACGGGAGATTGTTGTTTAAGACCTGATGATGTCAGTGATGACGAAAAGCTTCGTCGAACAATAAAAATTGTAGCAGTTAGCAAATTCATAAAAGAAATAGTAAGAATGGCTGCTAATTTAAACAATATGAAGAATAAAAGAATTCATTTTGGAAAAGAATTAAAACTTATTAGAAAAATCAAAAACAAAATTCTTCGTATTGTTTAAATTAGCAGCCATCCTTACTATTTCTTTTATGAATTTGCTAACTGCTATAATTTTTATTGTTCGACTAAGCTTTTCGTCATTAATGACATCTTCAGGTCTTAAACAACCTAGGTCTTAAACAATTCAGGTTGTTTAAGACCTGAAGATGTCAGTGATGAGGAAAAGCTTTGTCGAACAATAAAAATTGTAGCAGTTAGTGAATTCATAAATTTTATTATATATTAAACAATAAACAAAAATAAATTAAAACAATAAATTTTATTATATATTAAACAATAAACAAAAATAAATTAAAACAATAAGAATAACACACTAAAAATGAAGAAATGTAAAAGGTACAAAAAATTATAAGTTAAGAATGAAGAAATTAACGGGAGATTGTTGTTTAAGACCTGATGATGTCAGTGATGACGAAAAGCTTCGTCGAACAATAAAAATTGTAGCAGTTAGCAAATTCATAAAAGAAATAGTAAGAATGGCTGCTAATTTAAACAATATGTAGAATAAAAGAATTCATTTTGGAAAAGAATTAAAACTTATTAGAAAAATCAAAAACAAAATTCTTCGTATTGTTTAAATTAGCAGCCATCCTTACTATTTCTTTTATGAATTTGCTAACTGCTATAATTTTTATTGTTCGACTAAGCTTTTCGTCATTAATGACATCTTCAGGTCTTAAACAACCTAGGTCTTAAACAATTCAGGTTGTTTAAGACCTGAAGATGTCAGTGATGACGAAAAGCTTTGTCGAACAATAAAAATTGTAGCAGTTAGTGAATTCATAAATTTTATTATATATTAAACAATAAACAAAAATAAATTAAAACAATAAATTTTATTATATATTAAACAATAAACAAAAATAAATTAAAACAATAAGAATAACACACTAAAAATGAAGAAATGTAAAAGGTACAAAAAATTATAAGTTAAGAATGAAGAAATTAACGGGAGATTGTTGTTTAAGACCTGATGATGTCAGTGATGACGAAAAGCTTCGTCGAACAATAAAAATTGTAGCAGTTAGCAAATTCATAAAAGAAATAGTAAGAATGGCTGCTAATTTAAACAATATGAAGAATAAAAGAATTCATTTTGGAAAAGAATTAAAACTTATTAGAAAAATCAAAAACAAAATTCTTCGTATTGTTTAAATTAGCAGCCATCCTTACTATTTCTTTTATGAATTTGCTAACTGCTATAATTTTTATTGTTCGACTAAGCTTTTCGTCATTAATGACATCTTCAGGTCTTAAACAACCTAGGTCTTAAACAATTCAGGTTGTTTAAGACCTGAAGATGTCAGTGATGAGGAAAAGCTTTGTCGAACAATAAAAATTGTAGCAGTTAGTGAATTCATAAATTTTATTATATATTAAACAATAAACAAAAATAAATTAAAACAATAAATTTTATTATATATTAAACAATAAACAAAAATAAATTAAAACAATAAGAATAACACACTAAAAATGAAGAAATGTAAAAGGTACAAAAAATTATAAGTTAAGAATGAAGAAATTAACGGGAGATTGTTGTTTAAGACCTGATGATGTCAGTGATGACGAAAAGCTTCGTCGAACAATAAAAATTGTAGCAGTTAGCAAATTCATAAAAGAAATAGTAAGAATGGCTGCTAATTTAAACAATATGTATAATAAAAGAATTCATTTTGGAAAAGAATTAAAACTTATTAGAAAAATCAAAAACAAAATTCTTCGTATTGTTTAAATTAGCAGCCATCCTTACTATTTCTTTTATGAATTTGCTAACTGCTATAATTTTTATTGTTCGACTAAGCTTTTCGTCATTAATGACATCTTCAGGTCTTAAACAACCTAGGTCTTAAACAATTCAGGTTGTTTAAGACCTGAAGATGTCAGTGATGACGAAAAGCTTTGTCGAACAATAAAAATTGTAGCAGTTAGTGAATTCATAAATTTTATTATATATTAAACAATAAACAAAAATAAATTAAAACAATAAATTTTATTATATATTAAACAATAAACAAAAATAAATTAAAACAATAAGAATAACACACTAAAAATGAAGAAATGTAAAAGGTACAAAAAATTATAAGTTAAGAATGAAGAAATTAACGGGAGATTGTTGTTTAAGACCTGATGATGTCAGTGATGACGAAAAGCTTCGTCGAACAATAAAAATTGTAGCAGTTAGCAAATTCATAAAAGAAATAGTAAGAATGGCTGCTAATTTAAACAATATGAAGAATAAAAGAATTCATTTTGGAAAAGAATTAAAACTTATTAGAAAAATCAAAAACAAAATTCTTCGTATTGTTTAAATTAGCAGCCATCCTTACTATTTCTTTTATGAATTTGCTAACTGCTATAATTTTTATTGTTCGACTAAGCTTTTCGTCATTAATGACATCTTCAGGTCTTAAACAACCTAGGTCTTAAACAATTCAGGTTGTTTAAGACCTGAAGATGTCAGTGATGAGGAAAAGCTTTGTCGAACAATAAAAATTGTAGCAGTTAGTGAATTCATAAATTTTATTATATATTAAACAATAAACAAAAATAAATTAAAACAATAAATTTTATTATATATTAAACAATAAACAAAAATAAATTAAAACAATAAGAATAACACACTAAAAATGAAGAAATGTAAAAGGTACAAAAAATTATAAGTTAAGAATGAAGAAATTAACGGGAGATTGTTGTTTAAGACCTGATGATGTCAGTGATGACGAAAAGCTTAGTCGAACAATAAAAATTATAGCAGTTAGCAAATTCATAAAAGAAATAGTAAGAATGGCTGCTAATTTAAACAATATGAAGAATAAAAGAATTCATTTTGGAAAAGAATTAAAACTTATTAGAAAAATCAAAAACAAAATTCTTCGTATTGTTTAAATTAGCAGCCATCCTTACTATTTCTTTTATGAATTTGCTAACTGCTATAATTTTTATTGTTCGACTAAGCTTTTCGTCATTAATGACATCTTCAGGTCTTAAACAACCTAGGTCTTAAACAATTCAGGTTGTTTAAGACCTGAAGATGTCAGTGATGAGGAAAAGCTTTGTCGAACAATAAAAATTGTAGCAGTTAGTGAATTCATAAATTTTATTATATATTAAACAATAAACAAAAATAAATTAAAACAATAAATTTTATTATATATTAAACAATAAACAAAAATAAATTAAAACAATAAGAATAACACACTAAAAATGAAGAAATGTAAAAGGTACAAAAAATTATAAGTTAAGAATGAAGAAATTAACGGGAGATTGTTGTTTAAGACCTGATGATGTCAGTGATGACGAAAAGCTTCGTCGAACAATAAAAATTGTAGCAGTTAGCAAATTCATAAAAGAAATAGTAAGAATGGCTGCTAATTTAAACAATATGAAGAATAAAAGAATTCATTTTGGAAAAGAATTAAAACTTATTAGAAAAATCAAAAACAAAATTCTTCGTATTGTTTAAATTAGCAGCCATCCTTACTATTTCTTTTATGAATTTGCTAACTGCTATAATTTTTATTGTTCGACTAAGCTTTTCGTCATTAATGACATCTTCAGGTCTTAAACAACCTAGGTCTTAAACAATTCAGGTTGTTTAAGACCTGAAGATGTCAGTGATGAGGAAAAGCTTTGTCGAACAATAAAAATTGTAGCAGTTAGTGAATTCATAAATTTTATTATATATTAAACAATAAACAAAAATAAATTAAAACAATAAATTTTATTATATATTAAACAATAAACAAAAATAAATTAAAACAATAAGAATAACACACTAAAAATGAAGAAATGTAAAAGGTACAAAAAATTATAAGTTAAGAATGAAGAAATTAACGGGAGATTGTTGTTTAAGACCTGATGATGTCAGTGATGACGAAAAGCTTCGTCGAACAATAAAAATTGTAGCAGTTAGCAAATTCATAAAAGAAATAGTAAGAATGGCTGCTAATTTAAACAATATGTAGAATAAAAGAATTCATTTTGGAAAAGAATTAAAACTTATTAGAAAAATCAAAAACAAAATTCTTCGTATTGTTTAAATTAGCAGCCATCCTTACTATTTCTTTTATGAATTTGCTAACTGCTATAATTTTTATTGTTCGACTAAGCTTTTCGTCATTAATGACATCTTCAGGTCTTAAACAACCTAGGTCTTAAACAATTCAGGTTGTTTAAGACCTGAAGATGTCAGTGATGACGAAAAGCTTTGTCGAACAATAAAAATTGTAGCAGTTAGTGAATTCATAAATTTTATTATATATTAAACAATAAACAAAAATAAATTAAAACAATAAATTTTATTATATATTAAACAATAAACAAAAATAAATTAAAACAATAAGAATAACACACTAAAAATGAAGAAATGTAAAAGGTACAAAAAATTATAAGTTAAGAATGAAGAAATTAACGGGAGATTGTTGTTTAAGACCTGATGATGTCAGTGATGACGAAAAGCTTCGTCGAACAATAAAAATTGTAGCAGTTAGCAAATTCATAAAAGAAATAGTAAGAATGGCTGCTAATTTAAACAATATGAAGAATAAAAGAATTCATTTTGGAAAAGAATTAAAACTTATTAGAAAAATCAAAAACAAAATTCTTCGTATTGTTTAAATTAGCAGCCATCCTTACTATTTCTTTTATGAATTTGCTAACTGCTATAATTTTTATTGTTCGACTAAGCTTTTCGTCATTAATGACATCTTCAGGTCTTAAACAACCTAGGTCTTAAACAATTCAGGTTGTTTAAGACCTGAAGATGTCAGTGATGAGGAAAAGCTTTGTCGAACAATAAAAATTGTAGCAGTTAGTGAATTCATAAATTTTATTATATATTAAACAATAAACAAAAATAAATTAAAACAATAAATTTTATTATATATTAAACAATAAACAAAAATAAATTAAAACAATAAGAATAACACACTAAAAATGAAGAAATGTAAAAGGTACAAAAAATTATAAGTTAAGAATGAAGAAATTAACGGGAGATTGTTGTTTAAGACCTGATGATGTCAGTGATGACGAAAAGCTTCGTCGAACAATAAAAATTGTAGCAGTTAGCAAATTCATAAAAGAAATAGTAAGAATGGCTGCTAATTTAAACAATATGTATAATAAAAGAATTCATTTTGGAAAAGAATTAAAACTTATTAGAAAAATCAAAAACAAAATTCTTCGTATTGTTTAAATTAGCAGCCATCCTTACTATTTCTTTTATGAATTTGCTAACTGCTATAATTTTTATTGTTCGACTAAGCTTTTCGTCATTAATGACATCTTCAGGTCTTAAACAACCTAGGTCTTAAACAATTCAGGTTGTTTAAGACCTGAAGATGTCAGTGATGACGAAAAGCTTTGTCGAACAATAAAAATTGTAGCAGTTAGTGAATTCATAAATTTTATTATATATTAAACAATAAACAAAAATAAATTAAAACAATAAATTTTATTATATATTAAACAATAAACAAAAATAAATTAAAACAATAAGAATAACACACTAAAAATGAAGAAATGTAAAAGGTACAAAAAATTATAAGTTAAGAATGAAGAAATTAACGGGAGATTGTTGTTTAAGACCTGATGATGTCAGTGATGACGAAAAGCTTCGTCGAACAATAAAAATTGTAGCAGTTAGCAAATTCATAAAAGAAATAGTAAGAATGGCTGCTAATTTAAACAATATGAAGAATAAAAGAATTCATTTTGGAAAAGAATTAAAACTTATTAGAAAAATCAAAAACAAAATTCTTCGTATTGTTTAAATTAGCAGCCATCCTTACTATTTCTTTTATGAATTTGCTAACTGCTATAATTTTTATTGTTCGACTAAGCTTTTCGTCATTAATGACATCTTCAGGTCTTAAACAACCTAGGTCTTAAACAATTCAGGTTGTTTAAGACCTGAAGATGTCAGTGATGAGGAAAAGCTTTGTCGAACAATAAAAATTGTAGCAGTTAGTGAATTCATAAATTTTATTATATATTAAACAATAAACAAAAATAAATTAAAACAATAAATTTTATTATATATTAAACAATAAACAAAAATAAATTAAAACAATAAGAATAACACACTAAAAATGAAGAAATGTAAAAGGTACAAAAAATTATAAGTTAAGAATGAAGAAATTA
Source organism: Magicicada septendecula (assembly GCA_034769895.1). NCBI lineage: Eukaryota > Metazoa > Arthropoda > Insecta > Hemiptera > Cicadidae > Magicicada > Magicicada septendecula. The sequence goes on from CM068373.1 coordinate 454,440,015, forward strand.
ACGGGAGATTGTTGTTTAAGACCTGATGATGTCAGTGATGACGAAAAGCTTAGTCGAACAATAAAAATTATAGCAGTTAGCAAATTCATAAAAGAAATAGTAAGAATGGCTGCTAATTTAAACAATATGAAGAATAAAAGAATTCATTTTGGAAAAGAATTAAAACTTATTAGAAAAATCAAAAACAAAATTCTTCGTATTGTTTAAATTAGCAGCCATCCTTACTATTTCTTTTATGAATTTGCTAACTGCTATAATTTTTATTGTTCGACTAAGCTTTTCGTCATTAATGACATCTTCAGGTCTTAAACAACCTAGGTCTTAAACAATTCAGGTTGTTTAAGACCTGAAGATGTCAGTGATGAGGAAAAGCTTTGTCGAACAATAAAAATTGTAGCAGTTAGTGAATTCATAAATTTTATTATATATTAAACAATAAACAAAAATAAATTAAAACAATAAATTTTATTATATATTAAACAATAAACAAAAATAAATTAAAACAATAAGAATAACACACTAAAAATGAAGAAATGTAAAAGGTACAAAAAATTATAAGTTAAGAATGAAGAAATTAACGGGAGATTGTTGTTTAAGACCTGATGATGTCAGTGATGACGAAAAGCTTCGTCGAACAATAAAAATTGTAGCAGTTAGCAAATTCATAAAAGAAATAGTAAGAATGGCTGCTAATTTAAACAATATGAAGAATAAAAGAATTCATTTTGGAAAAGAATTAAAACTTATTAGAAAAATCAAAAACAAAATTCTTCGTATTGTTTAAATTAGCAGCCATCCTTACTATTTCTTTTATGAATTTGCTAACTGCTATAATTTTTATTGTTCGACTAAGCTTTTCGTCATTAATGACACCTTCAGGTCTTAAACAACCTAGGTCTTAAACAATTCAGGTTGTTTAAGACCTGAAGATGTCAGTGATGAGGAAAAGCTTTGTCGAACAATAAAAATTGTAGCAGTTAGTGAATTCATAAATTTTATTATATATTAAACAATAAACAAAAATAAATTAAAACAATAAATTTTATTATATATTAAACAATAAACAAAAATAAATTAAAACAATAAGAATAACACACTAAAAATGAAGAAATGTAAAAGGTACAAAAAATTATAAGTTAAGAATGAAGAAATTAACGGGAGATTGTTGTTTAAGACCTGATGATGTCAGTGATGACGAAAAGCTTCGTCGAACAATAAAAATTGTAGCAGTTAGCAAATTCATAAAAGAAATAGTAAGAATGGCTGCTAATTTAAACAATATGAAGAATAAAAGAATTCATTTTGGAAAAGAATTAAAACTTATTAGAAAAATCAAAAACAAAATTCTTCGTATTGTTTAAATTAGCAGCCATCCTTACTATTTCTTTTATGAATTTGCTAACTGCTATAATTTTTATTGTTCGACTAAGCTTTTCGTCATTAATGACATCTTCAGGTCTTAAACAACCTAGGTCTTAAACAATTCAGGTTGTTTAAGACCTGAAGATGTCAGTGATGAGGAAAAGCTTTGTCGAACAATAAAAATTGTAGCAGTTAGTGAATTCATAAATTTTATTATATATTAAACAATAAACAAAAATAAATTAAAACAATAAATTTTATTATATATTAAACAATAAACAAAAATAAATTAAAACAATAAGAATAACACACTAAAAATGAAGAAATGTAAAAGGTACAAAAAATTATAAGTTAAGAATGAAGAAATTAACGGGAGATTGTTGTTTAAGACCTGATGATGTCAGTGATGACGAAAAGCTTCGTCGAACAATAAAAATTGTAGCAGTTAGCAAATTCATAAAAGAAATAGTAAGAATGGCTGCTAATTTAAACAATATGAAGAATAAAAGAATTCATTTTGGAAAAGAATTAAAACTTATTAGAAAAATCAAAAACAAAATTCTTCGTATTGTTTAAATTAGCAGCCATCCTTACTATTTCTTTTATGAATTTGCTAACTGCTATAATTTTTATTGTTCGACTAAGCTTTTCGTCATTAATCACATCTTCAGGTCTTAAACAACCTAGGTCTTAAACAATTCAGGTTGTTTAAGACCTGAAGATGTCAGTGATGAGGAAAAGCTTTGTCGAACAATAAAAATTGTAGCAGTTAGTGAATTCATAAATTTTATTATATATTAAACAATAAACAAAAATAAATTAAAACAATAAATTTTATTATATATTAAACAATAAACAAAAATAAATTAAAACAATAAGAATAACACACTAAAAATGAAGAAATGTAAAATGTACAAAAAATTATAAGTTAAGAATGAAGAAATTAACGGGAGATTGTTGTTTAAGACCTGATGATGTCAGTGATGACGAAAAGCTTCGTCGAACAATAAAAATTGTAGCAGTTAGCAAATTCATAAAAGAAATAGTAAGAATGGCTGCTAATTTAAACAATATGAAGAATAAAAGAATTCATTTTGGAAAAGAATTAAAACTTATTAGAAAAATCAAAAACAAAATTCTTCGTATTGTTTAAATTAGCAGCCATCCTTACTATTTCTTTTATGAATTTGCTAACTGCTATAATTTTTATTGTTCGACTAAGCTTTTCGTCATTAATCACATCTTCAGGTCTTAAACAACCTAGGTCTTAAACAATTCAGGTTGTTTAAGACCTGAAGATGTCAGTGATGTGGAAAAGCTTTGTCGAACAATAAAAATTGTAGCAGTTAGTGAATTCAAAAATTTTATTATATATTAAACAATAAACAAAAATAAATTAAAACAATAAATTTTATTATATATTAAACAATAAACAAAAATAAATTAAAACAATAAGAATAACACACTAAAAATGAAGAAATGTAAAAGGTACAAAAAATTATAAGTTAAGAATGAAGAAATTAACGGGAGATTGTTGTTTAAGACCTGATGATGTCAGTGATGACGAAAAGCTTAGTCGAACAATAAAAATTATAGCAGTTAGCAAATTCATAAAAGAAATAGTAAGAATGGCTGCTAATTTAAACAATATGAAGAATAAAAGAATTCATTTTGGAAAAGAATTAAAACTTATTGGAAAAATCAAAAACAAAATTCTTCGTATTGTTTAAATTAGCAGCCATCCTTACTATTTCTTTTATGAATTTGCTAACTGCTATAATTTTTATTGTTCGACTAAGCTTTTCGTCATTAATGACATCTTCAGGTCTTAAACAACCTAGGTCTTAAACAATTCAGGTTGTTTAAGACCTGAAGATGTCAGTGATGAGGAAAAGCTTTGTCGAACAATAAAAATTGTAGCAGTTAGTGAATTCATAAATTTTATTATATATTAAACAATAAACAAAAATAAATTAAAACAATAAATTTTATTATATATTAAACAATAAACAAAAATAAATTAAAACAATAAGAATAACACACTAAAAATGAAGAAATGTAAAAGGTACAAAAAATTATAAGTTAAGAATGAAGAAATTAACGGGAGATTGTTGTTTAAGACCTGATGATGTCAGTGATGACGAAAAGCTTAGTCGAACAATAAAAATTATAGCAGTTAGCAAATTCATAAAAGAAATAGTAAGAATGGCTGCTAATTTAAACAATATGAAGAATAAAAGAATTCATTTTGGAAAAGAATTAAAACTTATTAGAAAAATCAAAAACAAAATTCTTCGTATTGTTTAAATTAGCAGCCATCCTTACTATTTCTTTTATGAATTTGCTAACTGCTATAATTTTTATTGTTCGACTAAGCTTTTCGTCATTAATGACATCTTCAGGTCTTAAACAACCTAGGTCTTAAACAATTCAGGTTGTTTAAGACCTGAAGATGTCAGTGATGAGGAAAAGCTTTGTCGAACAATAAAAATTGTAGCAGTTAGTGAATTCATAAATTTTATTATATATTAAACAATAAACAAAAATAAATTAAAACAATAAATTTTATTATATATTAAACAATAAACAAAAATAAATTAAAACAATAAGAATAACACACTAAAAATGAAGAAATGTAAAAGGTACAAAAAATTATAAGTTAAGAATGAAGAAATTAACGGGAGATTGTTGTTTAAGACCTGATGATGTCAGTGATGACGAAAAGCTTCGTCGAACAATAAAAATTGTAGCAGTTAGCAAATTCATAAAAGAAATAGTAAGAATGGCTGCTAATTTAAACAATATGAAGAATAAAAGAATTCATTTTGGAAAAGAATTAAAACTTATTAGAAAAATCAAAAACAAAATTCTTCGTATTGTTTAAATTAGCAGCCATCCTTACTATTTCTTTTATGAATTTGCTAACTGCTATAATTTTTATTGTTCGACTAAGCTTTTCGTCATTAATGACACCTTCAGGTCTTAAACAACCTAGGTCTTAAACAATTCAGGTTGTTTAAGACCTGAAGATGTCAGTGATGAGGAAAAGCTTTGTCGAACAATAAAAATTGTAGCAGTTAGTGAATTCATAAATTTTATTATATATTAAACAATAAACAAAAATAAATTAAAACAATAAATTTTATTATATATTAAACAATAAACAAAAATAAATTAAAACAATAAGAATAACACACTAAAAATGAAGAAATGTAAAAGGTACAAAAAATTATAAGTTAAGAATGAAGAAATTAACGGGAGATTGTTGTTTAAGACCTGATGATGTCAGTGATGACGAAAAGCTTCGTCGAACAATAAAAATTGTAGCAGTTAGCAAATTCATAAAAGAAATAGTAAGAATGGCTGCTAATTTAAACAATATGAAGAATAAAAGAATTCATTTTGGAAAAGAATTAAAACTTATTAGAAAAATCAAAAACAAAATTCTTCGTATTGTTTAAATTAGCAGCCATCCTTACTATTTCTTTTATGAATTTGCTAACTGCTATAATTTTTATTGTTCGACTAAGCTTTTCGTCATTAATGACATCTTCAGGTCTTAAACAACCTAGGTCTTAAACAATTCAGGTTGTTTAAGACCTGAAGATGTCAGTGATGAGGAAAAGCTTTGTCGAACAATAAAAATTGTAGCAGTTAGTGAATTCATAAATTTTATTATATATTAAACAATAAACAAAAATAAATTAAAACAATAAATTTTATTATATATTAAACAATAAACAAAAATAAATTAAAACAATAAGAATAACACACTAAAAATGAAGAAATGTAAAAGGTACAAAAAATTATAAGTTAAGAATGAAGAAATTAACGGGAGATTGTTGTTTAAGACCTGATGATGTCAGTGATGACGAAAAGCTTCGTCGAACAATAAAAATTGTAGCAGTTAGCAAATTCATAAAAGAAATAGTAAGAATGGCTGCTAATTTAAACAATATGAAGAATAAAAGAATTCATTTTGGAAAAGAATTAAAACTTATTAGAAAAATCAAAAACAAAATTCTTCGTATTGTTTAAATTAGCAGCCATCCTTACTATTTCTTTTATGAATTTTCTAACTGCTATAATTTTTATTGTTCGACTAAGCTTTTCGTCATTAATCACATCTTCAGGTCTTAAACAACCTAGGTCTTAAACAATTCAGGTTGTTTAAGACCTGAAGATGTCAGTGATGAGGAAAAGCTTTGTCGAACAATAAAAATTGTAGCAGTTAGTGAATTCATAAATTTTATTATATATTAAACAATAAACAAAAATAAATTAAAACAATAAATTTTATTATATATTAAACAATAAACAAAAATAAATTAAAACAATAAGAATAACACACTAAAAATGAAGAAATGTAAAATGTACAAAAAATTATAAGTTAAGAATGAAGAAATTAACGGGAGATTGTTGTTTAAGACCTGATGATGTCAGTGATGACGAAAAGCTTCGTCGAACAATAAAAATTGTAGCAGTTAGCAAATTCATAAAAGAAATAGTAAGAATGGCTGCTAATTTAAACAATATGAAGAATAAAAGAATTCATTTTGGAAAAGAATTATAACTTATTAGAAAAATCAAAAACAAAATTCTTCGTATTGTTTAAATTAGCAGCCATCCTTACTATTTCTTTTATGAATTTGCTAACTGCTATAATTTTTATTGTTCGACTAAGCTTTTCGTCATTAATCACATCTTCAGGTCTTAAACAACCTAGGTCTTAAACAATTCAGGTTGTTTAAGACCTGAAGATGTCAGTGATGTGGAAAAGCTTTGTCGAACAATAAAAATTGTAGCAGTTAGTGAATTCAAAAATTTTATTATATATTAAACAATAAACAAAAATAAATTAAAACAATAAATTTTATTATATATTAAACAATAAACAAAAATAAATTAAAACAATAAGAATAACACACTAAAAATGAAGAAATGTAAAAGGTACAAAAAATTATAAGTTAAGAATGAAGAAATTAACGGGAGATTGTTGTTTAAGACCTGATGATGTCAGTGATGACGAAAAGCTTAGTCGAACAATAAAAATTATAGCAGTTAGCAAATTCATAAAAGAAATAGTAAGAATGGCTGCTAATTTAAACAATATGAAGAATAAAAGAATTCATTTTGGAAAAGAATTAAAACTTATTGGAAAAATCAAAAACAAAATTCTTCGTATTGTTTAAATTAGCAGCCATCCTTACTATTTCTTTTATGAATTTGCTAACTGCTATAATTTTTATTGTTCGACTAAGCTTTTCGTCATTAATGACATCTTCAGGTCTTAAACAACCTAGGTCTTAAACAATTCAGGTTGTTTAAGACCTGAAGATGTCAGTGATGAGGAAAAGCTTTGTCGAACAATAAAAATTGTAGCAGTTAGTGAATTCATAAATTTTATTATATATTAAACAATAAACAAAAATAAATTAAAACAATAAATTTTATTATATATTAAACAATAAACAAAAATAAATTAAAACAATAAGAATAACACACTAAAAATGAAGAAATGTAAAAGGTACAAAAAATTATAAGTTAAGAATGAAGAAATTAACGGGAGATTGTTGTTTAAGACCTGATGATGTCAGTGATGACGAAAAGCTTAGTCGAACAATAAAAATTATAGCAGTTAGCAAATTCATAAAAGAAATAGTAAGAATGGCTGCTAATTTAAACAATATGAAGAATAAAAGAATTCATTTTGGAAAAGAATTAAAACTTATTAGAAAAATCAAAAACAAAATTCTTCGTATTGTTTAAATTAGCAGCCATCCTTACTATTTCTTTTATGAATTTGCTAACTGCTATAATTTTTATTGTTCGACTAAGCTTTTCGTCATTAATGACATCTTCAGGTCTTAAACAACCTAGGTCTTAAACAATTCAGGTTGTTTAAGACCTGAAGATGTCAGTGATGAGGAAAAGCTTTGTCGAACAATAAAAATTGTAGCAGTTAGTGAATTCATAAATTTTATTATATATTAAACAATAAACAAAAATAAATTAAAACAATAAATTTTATTATATATTAAACAATAAACAAAAATAAATTAAAACAATAAGAATAACACACTAAAAATGAAGAAATGTAAAAGGTACAAAAAATTATAAGTTAAGAATGAAGAAATTAACGGGAGATTGTTGTTTAAGACCTGATGATGTCAGTGATGACGAAAAGCTTCGTCGAACAATAAAAATTGTAGCAGTTAGCAAATTCATAAAAGAAATAGTAAGAATGGCTGCTAATTTAAACAATATGAAGAATAAAAGAATTCATTTTGGAAAAGAATTAAAACTTATTAGAAAAATCAAAAACAAAATTCTTCGTATTGTTTAAATTAGCAGCCATCCTTACTATTTCTTTTATGAATTTGCTAACTGCTATAATTTTTATTGTTCGACTAAGCTTTTCGTCATTAATCACATCTTCAGGTCTTAAACAACCTAGGTCTTAAACAATTCAGGTTGTTTAAGACCTGAAGATGTCAGTGATGAGGAAAAGCTTTGTCGAACAATAAAAATTGTAGCAGTTAGTGAATTCATAAATTTTATTATATATTAAACAATAAACAAAAATAAATTAAAACAATAAATTTTATTATATATTAAACAATAAACAAAAATAAATTAAAACAATAAGAATAACACACTAAAAATGAAGAAATGTAAAATGTACAAAAAATTATAAGTTAAGAATGAAGAAATTAACGGGAGATTGTTGTTTAAGACCTGATGATGTCAGTGATGACGAAAAGCTTCGTCGAACAATAAAAATTGTAGCAGTTAGCAAATTCATAAAAGAAATAGTAAGAATGGCTGCTAATTTAAACAATATGAAGAATAAAAGAATTCATTTTGGAAAAGAATTATAACTTATTAGAAAAATCAAAAACAAAATTCTTCGTATTGTTTAAATTAGCAGCCATCCTTACTATTTCTTTTATGAATTTGCTAACTGCTATAATTTTTATTGTTCGACTAAGCTTTTCGTCATTAATCACATCTTCAGGTCTTAAACAACCTAGGTCTTAAACAATTCAGGTTGTTTAAGACCTGAAGATGTCAGTGATGTGGAAAAGCTTTGTCGAACAATAAAAATTGTAGCAGTTAGTGAATTCAAAAATTTTATTATATATTAAACAATAAACAAAAATAAATTAAAACAATAAATTTTATTATATATTAAACAATAAACAAAAATAAATTAAAACAATAAGAATAACACACTAAAAATGAAGAAATGTAAAAGGTACAAAAAATTATAAGTTAAGAATGAAGAAATTAACGGGAGATTGTTGTTTAAGACCTGATGATGTCAGTGATGACGAAAAGCTTAGTCGAACAATAAAAATTATAGCAGTTAGCAAATTCATAAAAGAAATAGTAAGAATGGCTGCTAATTTAAACAATATGAAGAATAAAAGAATTCATTTTGGAAAAGAATTAAAACTTATTGGAAAAATCAAAAACAAAATTCTTCGTATTGTTTAAATTAGCAGCCATCCTTACTATTTCTTTTATGAATTTGCTAACTGCTATAATTTTTATTGTTCGACTAAGCTTTTCGTCATTAATGACATCTTCAGGTCTTAAACAACCTAGGTCTTAAACAATTCAGGTTGTTTAAGACCTGAAGATGTCAGTGATGAGGAAAAGCTTTGTCGAACAATAAAAATTGTAGCAGTTAGTGAATTCATAAATTTTATTATATATTAAACAATAAACAAAAATAAATTAAAACAATAAATTTTATTATATATTAAACAATAAACAAAAATAAATTAAAACAATAAGAATAACACACTAAAAATGAAGAAATGTAAAAGGTACAAAAAATTATAAGTTAAGAATGAAGAAATTAACGGGAGATTGTTGTTTAAGACCTGATGATGTCAGTGATGACGAAAAGCTTAGTCGAACAATAAAAATTATAGCAGTTAGCAAATTCATAAAAGAAATAGTAAGAATGGCTGCTAATTTAAACAATATGAAGAATAAAAGAATTCATTTTGGAAAAGAATTAAAACTTATTAGAAAAATCAAAAACAAAATTCTTCGTATTGTTTAAATTAGCAGCCATCCTTACTATTTCTTTTATGAATTTGCTAACTGCTATAATTTTTATTGTTCGACTAAGCTTTTCGTCATTAATGACATCTTCAGGTCTTAAACAACCTAGGTCTTAAACAATTCAGGTTGTTTAAGACCTGAAGATGTCAGTGATGAGGAAAAGCTTTGTCGAACAATAAAAATTGTAGCAGTTAGTGAATTCATAAATTTTATTATATATTAAACAATAAACAAAAATAAATTAAAACAATAAATTTTATTATATATTAAACAATAAACAAAAATAAATTAAAACAATAAGAATAACACACTAAAAATTAAGAAATGTAAAAGGTACAAAAAATTATAAGTTAAGAATGAAGAAATTAACGGGAGATTGTTGTTTAAGACCTGATGATGTCAGTGATGACGAAAAGCTTAGTCGAACAATAAAAATTGTAGCAGTTAGCAAATTCATAAAAGAAATAGTAAGAATGGCTGCTAATTTAAACAATATGAAGAATAAAAGAATTCATTTTGGAAAAGAATTAAAACTTATTAGAAAAATCAAAAACAAAATTCTTCGTATTGTTTAAATTAGCAGCCATCCTTACTATTTCTTTTATGAATTTGCTAACTGCTATAATTTTTATTGTTCGACTAAGCTTTTCGTCATTAATCACATCTTCAGGTCTTAAACAACCTAGGTCTTAAACAATTCAGGTTGTTTAAGACCTGAAGATGTCAGTGATGAGGAAAAGCTTTGTCGAACAATAAAAATTGTAGCAGTTAGTGAATTCATAAATTTTATTATATATTAAACAATAAACAAAAATAAATTAAAACAATAAATTTTATTATATATTAAACAATAAACAAAAATAAATTAAAACAATAAGAATAACACACTAAAAATGAAGAAATGTAAAAGGTACAAAAAATTATAAGTTAAGAATGAAGAAATTAACGGGAGATTGTTGTTTAAGACCTGATGATGTCAGTGATGACGAAAAGCTTAGTCGAACAATAAAAATTGTAGCAGTTAGCAAATTCATAAAAGAAATAGTAAGAATGGCTGCTAATTTAAACAATATGAAGAATAAAAGAATTCATTTTGGAAAAGAATTAAAACTTATTAAAAAAATCAAAAACAAAATTCTTCGTATTGTTTAAATTAGCAGCCATCCTTACTATTTCTTTTATGAATTTGCTAACTGCTATAATTTTTATTGTTCGACTAAGCTTTTCGTCATTAATGACATCTTCAGGTCTTAAACAACCTAGGTCTTAAACAATTCAGGTTGTTTAAGACCTGAAGATGTCAGTGATGAGGAAAAGCTTTGTCGAACAATAAAAATTGTAGCAGTTAGTGAATTCATAAATTTTATTATATATTAAACAATAAACAAAAATAAATTAAAACAATAAATTTTATTATATATTAAACAATAAACAAAAATAAATTAAAACAATAAGAATAACACACTAAAAATGAAGAAATGTAAAAGGTACAAAAATTATAAGTTAAGAATGAAGAAATTAACGGGAGATTGTTGTTTAAGACCTGATGATGTCAGTGATGACGAAAAGCTTCGTCGAACAATAAAAATTGTAGCAGTTAGCAAATTCATAAAAGAAATAGTAAGAATGGCTGCTAATTTAAACAATATGAAGAATAAAAGAATTCATTTTGGAAAAGAATTAAAACTTATTAGAAAAATCAAAAACAAAATTCTTCGTATTGTTTAAATTAGCAGCCATCCTTACTATTTCTTTTATGAATTTGCTAACTGCTATAATTTTTATTGTTCGACTAAGCTTTTCGTCATTAATCACATCTTCAGGTCTTAAACAACCTAGGTCTTAAACAATTCAGGTTGTTTAAGACCTGAAGATGTCAGTGATGTGGAAAAGCTTTGTCGAACAATAAAAATTGTAGCAGTTAGTGAATTCAAAAATTTTATTATATATTAAACAATAAACAAAAATAAATTAAAACAATAAATTTTATTATATATTAAACAATAAACAAAAATAAATTAAAACAATAAGAATAACACACTAAAAATGAAGAAATGTAAAAGGTACAAAAAATTATAAGTTAAGAATGAAGAAATTAACGGGAGATTGTTGTTTAAGACCTGATGATGTCAGTGATGACGAAAAGCTTAGTCGAACAATAAAAATTATAGCAGTTAGCAAATTCATAAAAGAAATAGTAAGAATGGCTGCTAATTTAAACAATATGAAGAATAAAAGAATTCATTTTGGAAAAGAATTAAAACTTATTAGAAAAATCAAAAACAAAATTCTTCGTATTGTTTAAATTAGCAGCCATCCTTACTATTTCTTTTATGAATTTGCTAACTGCTATAATTTTTATTGTTCGACTAAGCTTTTCGTCATTAATGACATCTTCAGGTCTTAAACAACCTAGGTCTTAAACAATTCAGGTTGTTTAAGACCTGAAGATGTCAGTGATGAGGAAAAGCTTTGTCGAACAATAAAAATTGTAGCAGTTAGTGAATTCATAAATTTTATTATATATTAAACAATAAACAAAAATAAACTAAAACAATAAATTTTATTATATATTAAACAATAAACAAAAATAAATTAAAACAATAAGAATAACACACTAAAAATGAAGAAATGTAAAAGGTACAAAAAATTATAAGTTAAGAATGAAGAAATTAACGGGAGATTGTTGCTTAAGACCTGATGATGTCAGTGATGACGAAAAGCTTAGTCGAACAATAAAAATTGTAGCAGTTAGCAAATTCATAAAAGAAATAGTAAGAATGGCTGCTAATTTAAACAATATGAAGAATAAAAGAATTCATTTTGGAAAAGAATTAAAACTTATTAAAAAAATCAAAAACAAAATTCTTCGTATTGTTTAAATTAGCAGCCATCCTTACTATTTATTTTATGAATTTGCTAACTGCTATAATTTTTATTGTTCGACTAAGCTTTTCGTCATTAATGACATCTTCAGGTCTTAAACAACCTAGGTCTTAAACAATTCAGGTTGTTTAAGACCTGAAGATGTCAGTGATGAGGAAAAGCTTTGTCGAACAATAAAAATTGTAGCAGTTAGTGAATTCATAAATTTTATTATATATTAAACAATAAACAAAAATAAATTAAAACAATAAATTTTATTATATATTAAACAATAAACAAAAATAAATTAAAACAATAAGAATAACACACTAAAAATGAAGAAATGTAAAAGGTACAAAAAATTATAAGTTAAGAATGAAGAAATTAACGGGAGATTGTTGTTTAAGACCTGATGATGTCAGTGATGACGAAAAGCTTAGTCGAACAATAAAAATTATAGCAGTTAGCAAATTCATAAAAGAAATAGTAAGAATGGCTGCTAATTTAAACAATATGAAGAATAAAAGAATTCATTTTGGAAAAGAATTAAAACTTAATAGAAAATTCAAAAACAAAATTCTTCGTATTGTTTAAATTAGCAGCCATCCTTACTATTTCTTTTATGAATTTGCTAACTGCTATAATTTTTATTGTTCGACTAAGCTTTTCGTCATTAATGACATCTTCAGGTCTTAAACAACCTAGGTCTTAAACAATTCAGGTTGTTTAAGACCTGAAGATGTCAGTGATGAGGAAAAGCTTTGTCGAACAATAAAAATTGTAGCAGTTAGTGAATTCATAAATTTTATTATATATTAAACAATAAACAAAAATAAATTAAAACAATAAATTTTATTATATATTAAACAATAAACAAAAATAAATTAAAACAATAAGAATAACACACTAAAAATGAAGAAATGTAAAAGGTACAAAAAATTATAAGTTAAGAATGAAGAAATTAACGGGAGATTGTTGTTTAAGACCTGATGATGTCAGTGATGACGAAAAGATTAGTCGTACAATAACAATTATAGCAGTTAGCAAATTCATAAAAGAAATAGTAAGAATGGCTGCTAATTTAAACAATATGAAGAATAAAAGAATTCATTTTGGAAAAGAATTAAAACTTATTAGAAAAATCAAAAACAAAATTCTTCGTATTGTTTAAATTAGCAGCCATCCTTACTATTTCTTTTATGAATTTGCTAACTGCTATAATTTTTATTGTTCGACTAAGCTTTTCGTCATTAATGACATCTTCAGGTCTTAAACAACCTAGGTCTTAAACAATTCAGGTTGTTTAAGACCTGAAGATGTCAGTGATGAGGAAAAGCTTTGTCGAACAATAAAAATTGTAGCAGTTAGTGAATTCATAAATTTTATTATATATTAAACAATAAACAAAAATAAATTAAAACAATAAATTTTATTATATATTAAACAATAAACAAAAATAAATTAAAACAATAAGAATAACACACTAAAAATGAAGAAATGTAAAAGGTACAAAAAATTATAAGTTAAGAATGAAGAAATTAACGGGAGATTGTTGTTTAAGACCTGATGATGTCAGTGATGACGAAAAGCTTAGTCGAACAATAAAAATTGTAGCAGTTAGCAAATTCATAAAAGAAATAGTAAGAATGGCTGCTAATTTAAACAATATGAAGAATAAAAGAATTCATTTTGGAAAAGAATTAAAACTTATTAGAAAAATCAAAAACAAAATTCTTCGTATTGTTTAAATTAGCAGCCATCCTTACTATTTCTTTTATGAATTTGCTAACTGCTATAATTTTTATTGTTCGACTAAGCTTTTCGCCATTAATGACATCTTCAGGTCTTAAACAACCTAGGTCTTAAACAATTCAGGTTGTTTAAGACCTGAAGATGTCAGTGATGAGGAAAAGCTTTGTCGAACAATAAAAATTGTAGCAGTTAGTGAATTCATAAATTTTATTATATATTAAACAATAAACAAAAATAAATTAAAACAATAAATTTTATTATATATTAAACAATAAACAAAAATAAATTAAAACAATAAGAATAACACACTAAAAATGAAGAAATGTAAAAGGTACAAAAAATTATAAGTTAAGAATGAAGAAATTAACGGGAGATTGTTGTTTAAGACCTGATGATGTCAGTGATGACGAAAAGCTTAGTCGAACAATAAAAATTATAGCAGTTAGCAAATTCATAAAAGAAATAGTAAGAATGGCTGCTAATTTAAACAATATGAAGAATAAAAGAATTCATTTTGGAAAAGAATTAAAACTTATTAGAAAAATCAAAAACAAAATTCTTCGTATTGTTTAAATTAGCAGCCATCCTTACTATTTCTTTTATGAATTTGCTAACTGCTATAATTTTTATTGTTCGACTAAGCTTTTCGTCATTAATGACATCTTCAGGTCTTAAACAACCTAGGTCTTAAACAATTCAGGTTGTTTAAGACCTGAAGATGTCAGTGATGAGGAAAAGCTTTGTCGAACAATAAAAATTGTAGCAGTTAGTGAATTCATAAATTTTATTATATATTAAACAATAAACAAAAATAAATTAAAACAATAAATTTTATTATATATTAAACAATAAACAAAAATAAATTAAAACAATAAGAATAACACACTAAAAATTAAGAAATGTAAAAGGTACAAAAAATTATAAGTTAAGAATGAAGAAATTAACGGGAGATTGTTGTTTAAGACCTGATGATGTCAGTGATGACGAAAAGCTTAGTCGAACAATAAAAATTGTAGCAGTTAGCAAATTCATAAAAGAAATAGTAAGAATGGCTGCTAATTTAAACAATATGAAGAATAAAAGAATTCATTTTGGAAAAGAATTAAAACTTATTAGAAAAATCAAAAACAAAATTCTTCGTATTGTTTAAATTAGCAGCCATCCTTACTATTTCTTTTATGAATTTGCTAACTGCTATAATTTTTATTGTTCGACTAAGCTTTTCGTCATTAATGACATCTTCAGGTCTTAAACAACCTAGGTCTTAAACAATTCAGGTTGTTTAAGACCTGAAGATGTCAGTGATGAGGAAAAGCTTTGTCGAACAATAAAAATTGTAGCAGTTAGTGAATTCATAAATTTTATTATATATTAAACAATAAACAAAAATAAATTAAAACAATAAATTTTATTATATATTAAACAATAAACAAAAATAAATTAAAACAATAAGAATAACACACTAAAAATGAAGAAATGTAAAAGGTACAAAAAATTATAAGTTAAGAATGAAGAAATTAACGGGAGATTGTTGTTTAAGACCTGATGATGTCAGTGATGACGAAAAGCTTAGTCGAACAATAAAAATTATAGCAGTTAGCAAATTCATAAAAGAAATAGTAAGAATGGCTGCTAATTTAAACAATATGAAGAATAAAAGAATTCATTTTGGAAAAGAATTAAAACTTATTAGAAAAATCAAAAACACAATTCTTCGTATTGTTTAAATTAGCAGCCATCCTTACTATTTCTTTTATGAATTTGCTAACTGCTATAATTTTTATTGTTCGACTAAGCTTTTCGTCATTAATGACACCTTCAGGTCTTAAACAACCTAGGTCTTAAACAATTCAGGTTGTTTAAGACCTGAAGATGTCAGTGATGAGGAAAAGCTTTGTCGAACAATAAAAATTGTAGCAGTTAGTGAATTCATAAATTTTATTATATATTAAACAATAAACAAAAATAAATTAAAACAATAAATTTTATTATATATTAAACAATAAACAAAAATAAATTAAAACAATAAGAATAACACACTAAAAATGAAGAAATGTAAAAGGTACAAAAAATTATAAGTTAAGAATGAAGATATTAACGGGAGATTGTGGTTTAAGACCTGATGATGTCAGTGATGACGAAAAGCTTCGTCGAACAATAAAAATTGTAGCAGTTAGCAAATTCATAAAAGAAATAGTAAGAATGGCTGCTAATTTAAACAATATGAAGAATAAAAGAATTCATTTTGGAAAAGAATTAAAACTTATTAGAAAAATCAAAAACAAAATTCTTCGTATTGTTTAAATTAGCAGCCATCCTTACTATTTCTTTTATGAATTTGCTAACTGCTATAATTTTTATTGTTCGACTAAGCTTTTCGTCATTAATGACATCTTCAGGTCTTAAACAACCTAGGTCTTAAACAATTCAGGTTGTTTAAGACCTGAAGATGTCAGTGATGAGGAAAAGCTTTGTCGAACAATAAAAATTGTAGCAGTTAGTGAATTCATAAATTTTATTATATTTTAAACAATAAACAAAAATAAATTAAAACAATAAATTTTATTATATATTAAACAATAAACAAAAATAAATGAAAACAATAAGAATATCACACTAAAAATGAAGAAATGTAAAAGGTACAAAAAATTATAAGTTAAGAATGAAGAAATTAACGGGAGATTGTTGTTTAAGACCTGATGATGTCAGTGATGACGAAAAGCTTCGTCGAACAATAAAAATTGTAACAGTTAGCAAATTCATAAAAGAAATAGTAAGAATGGCTGCTAATTTAAACAATATGAAGAATAAAAGAATTCATTTTGGAAAAGAATTAAAACTTATTAGAAAAATCAAAAACAAAATTCTTCGTATTGTTTAAATTAGCAGCCATCCTTACTATTTCTTTTATGAATTTGCTAACTGCTATAATTTTTATTGTTCGACTAAGCTTTTCGTCATTAATAACATCTTCAGGTCTTAAACAACCTAGGTCTTAAACAATTCAGGTTGTTTAAGACCTGAAGATGTCAGTGATGACGAAAAGCTTCGTCGAACAATAAAAATTATAGCAGTTAGCAAATTCATAAAAGAAATAGTAAGAATGGCTGCTAATTTAAACAATATGAAGAATAAAAGAATTCATTTTGGAAAAGAATTAAAACTTATTAGAAAAATCAAAAACAAAATTCTTCGTATTGTTTAAATTAGCAGCCATCCTTACTATTTCTTTTATGAATTTGCTAACTGCTATAATTTTTGTTGTTCGACTAAGCTTTTCGTCATTAATGACATCTTCAGGTCTTAAACAACCTAGGTCTTAAACAATTCAGGTTGTTTAAGACCTGAAGATGTCAGTGATGAGGAAAAGCTTTGTCGAACAATAAAAATTGTAGCAGTTAGCAAATTCATAAATTTTATTATATATTAAACAATAAACAAAAATAAATTAAAACAATAAATTTTATTATATATTAAACAATAAACAAAAATAAATTAAAACAATAAGAATAACACACTAAAAATGAAGAAATGTAAAAGGTACAAAAAATTATAAGTTAAGAATGAAGAAATTAACGGGAGATTGTTGTTTAAGAGCTGATGATGTCAGTGATGACGAAAAGCTTCGTCGAACAATAAAAATTGTAGCAGTTAGCAAATTCATAAAAGAAATAGTAAGAATGGCTGCTAATTTAAACAATATGAAGAATAACAGAATTCATTTTGGAAAAGAATTAAAACTTATTAGAAAAATCAAAACCAAAATTCTTCGTATTGTTTAAATTAGCAGCCATCCTTACTATTTCTTTTATGAATTTGCTAACTGCTATAATTTTTATTGTTCGACTAAGCTTTTCGTCATTAATGACATCTTCAGGTCTTAAACAACCTAGGTCTTAAACAATTCAGGTTGTTTAAGACCTGAAGATGTCAGTGATGAGGAAAAGCTTTGTCGAACAATAAAAATTGTAGCAGTTAGCAAATTCATAAATTTTATTATATATTAAACAATAAACAAAAATAAATTAAAACAATAAATTTTATTATATATTAAACAATAAACAAAAATAAATTAAAACAATAAGAATAACACACTAAAAATGAAGAAATGTAAAAGGTACAAAAAATTATAAGTTAAGAATGAAGAAATTAACGGGAGATTGTTGTTTAAGAGCTGATGATGTCAGTGATGACGAAAAGGTTCGTCGAACAATAAAAATTGTAGCAGTTAGCAAATTCATAAAAGAAATAGTAAGAATGGCTGCTAATTTAAACAATATGAAGAATAAAAGATTTCATTTTGGAAAAGAATTAAAACTTATTAGAAAAATCAAAACCAAAATTCTTCGTATTGTTTAAATTAGCAGCCATCCTTACTATTTCTTTTATGAATTTGCTAACTGCTATAATTTTTATTGTTCGACTAAGCTTTTCGTCAGTAATGACATCTTCAGGTCTTAAACAACCTAGGTCTTAAACAATTCAGGTTGTTTAAGACCTGAAGATGTCAGTGATGACGAAAAGCTTCGTCGAACAATAAAAATTGTAGCAGTTAGCAAATTCATAAAAGAAATAGTAAGAATGGCTGCTAATTTAAACAATATGAAGAATAACAGAATTCATTTTGGAAAAGAATTAAAACTTATTAGAAAAATCAAAAACAAAATTCTTCGTATTGTTTAAATTAGCAGCCATCCTTACTATTTCTTTTATGAATTTGCTAACTGCTATAATTTTTATTGTTCGACTAAGCTTTTCGTCATTAATGACATCTTCAGGTCTTAAACAACCTAGGTCTTAAACAATTCAGGTTGTTTAAGACCTGAAGATGTCAGTGATGAGGAAAAGCTTTGTCGAACAATAAAAATTGTAGCAGTTAGTGAATTCATAAATTTTATTATATATTAAACAATAAACAAAAATAAATTAAAACAATAAATTTTATTATATATTAAACAATAAACAAAAATAAATTAAAACAATAAGAATAACACACTAAAAATGAAGAAATGTAAAAGGTACAAAAAATTATAAGTTAAGAATGAAGAAATTAACGGGAGATTGTTGTTTAAGACCTGATGATGTCAGTGATGACGAAAAGCTTAGTCGAACAATAAAAATTATAGCAGTTAGCAAATTCATAAAAGAAATAGTAAGAATGGCTGCTAATTTAAACAATATGAAGAATAAAAGAATTCATTTTGGAAAAGAATTAAAACTTATTAGAAAAATCAAAAACACAATTCTTCGTATTGTTTAAATTAGCAGCCATCCTTACTATTTCTTTTATGAATTTGCTAACTGCTATAATTTTTATTGTTCGACTAAGCTTTTCGTCATTAATGACATCTTCAGGTCTTAAACAACCTAGGTTTTAAACAATTCAGGTTGTTTAAGACCTGAAGATGTCAGTGATGAGGAAAAGCTTTGTCGAACAATAAAAATTGTAGCAGTTAGTGAATTCATAAATTTTATTATATATTAAACAATAAACAAAAATAAATTAAAACAATAAATTTTATTATATATTAAACAATAAACAAAAATAAATTAAAACAATAAGAATAACACACTAAAAATGAAGAAATGTAAAAGGTACAAAAAATTATAAGTTAAGAATGAAGAAATTAACGGGAGATTGTTGTTTAAGACCTGATGATGTCAGTGATGACGAAAAGCTTAGTCGAACAATAAAAATTGTAGCAGTTAGCAAATTCATAAAAGAAATAGTAAGAATGGCTGCTAATTTAAACAATATGAAGAATAAAAGAATTCATTTTGGAAAAGAATTAAAACTTATTAGAAAAATCAAAAACAAAATTCTTCGTATTGTTTAAATTAGCAGCCATCCTTACTATTTCTTTTATGAATTTGCTAACTGCTATAATTTTTATTGTTCGACTAAGCTTTTCGTCATTAATGACATCTTCAGGTCTTAAACAACCTAGGTCTTAAACAATTCAGGTTGTTTAAGACCTGAAGATGTCAGTGATGAGGAAAAGCTTTGTCGAACAATAAAAATTGTAGCAGTTAGCAAATTCATAAATTTTATTATATATTAAACAATAAACAAAAATAAATTAAAACAATAAATTTTATTATATATTAAACAATAAACAAAAATAAATTAAAACAATAAGAATAACACACTAAAAATGAAGAAATGTAAAAGGTACAAAAAATTATAAGTTAAGAATGAAGAAATTAACGGGAGATTGTTGTTTAAGAGCTGATGATGTCAGTGATGACGAAAAGGTTCGTCGAACAATAAAAATTGTAGCAGTTAGCAAATTCATAAAAGAAATAGTAAGAATGGCTGCTAATTTAAACAATATGAAGAATAAAAGATTTCATTTTGGAAAAGAATTAAAACTTATTAGAAAAATCAAAACCAAAATTCTTCGTATTGTTTAAATTAGCAGCCATCCTTACTATTTCTTTTATGAATTTGCTAACTGCTATAATTTTTATTGTTCGACTAAGCTTTTCGTCAGTAATGACATCTTCAGGTCTTAAACAACCTAGGTCTTAAACAATTCAGGTTGTTTAAGACCTGAAGATGTCAGTGATGACGAAAAGCTTCGTCGAACAATAAAAATTGTAGCAGTTAGCAAATTCATAAAAGAAATAGTAAGAATGGCTGCTAATTTAAACAATATGAAGAATAACAGAATTCATTTTGGAAAAGAATTAAAACTTATTAGAAAAATCAAAAACAAAATTCTTCGTATTGTTTAAATTAGCAGCCATCCTTACTATTTCTTTTATGAATTTGCTAACTGCTATAATTTTTATTGTTCGACTAAGCTTTTCGTCATTAATGACATCTTCAGGTCTTAAACAACCTAGGTCTTAAACAATTCAGGTTGTTTAAGACCTGAAGATGTCAGTGATGAGGAAAACCTTTGTCGAACAATAAAAATTGTAGCAGTTAGTGAATTCATAAATTTTATTATATATTAAACAATAAACAAAAATAAATTAAAACAATAAATTTTATTATATATTAAACAATAAACAAAAATAAATTAAAACAATAAGAATAACACACTAAAAATGAAGAAATGTAAAAGGTACAAAAAATTATAAGTTAAGAATGAAGAAATTAACGGGAGATTGTTGTTTAAGACCTGATGATGTCAGTGATGACGAAAAGCTTAGTCGAACAATAAAAATTATAGCAGTTAGCAAATTCATAAAAGAAATAGTAAGAATGGCTGCTAATTTAAACAATATGAAGAATAAAAGAATTCATTTTGGAAAAGAATTAAAACTTATTAGAAAAATCAAAAACACAATTCTTCGTATTGTTTAAATTAGCAGCCATCCTTACTATTTCTTTTATGAATTTGCTAACTGCTATAATTTTTATTGTTCGACTAAGCTTTTCGTCATTAATGACACCTTCAGGTCTTAAACAACCTAGGTCTTAAACAATTCAGGTTGTTTAAGACCTGAAGATGTCAGTGATGAGGAAAAGCTTTGTCGAACAATAAAAATTGTAGCAGTTAGTGAATTCATAAATTTTATTATATATTAAACAATAAACAAAAATAAATTAAAACAATAAATTTTATTATATATTAAACAATAAACAAAAATAAATTAAAACAATAAGAATAACACACTAAAAATGAAGAAATGTAAAAGGTACAAAAAATTATAAGTTAAGAATGAATAAATTAACGGGAGATTGTTGTTTAAGACCTGATGATGTCAGTGATGACGAAAAGCTTAGTCGAACAATAAAAATTGTAGCAGTTAGCAAATTCATAAAAGAAATAGTAAGAATGGCTGCTAATTTAAACAATATGAAGAATAAAAGAATTCATTTTGGAAAAGAATTAAAACTTATTAGAAAAATCAAAAACAAAATTCTTCGTATTGTTTAAATTAGCAGCCATCCTTACTATTTCTTTTATGAATTTGCTAACTGCTATAATTTTTATTGTTCGACTAAGCTTTTCGTCATTAATGACATCTTCTGGTCTTAAACAACCTAGGTCTTAAACAATTCAGGTTGTTTAAGACCTGAAGATGTCAGTGATGAGGAAAAGCTTTGTCGAACAATAAAAATTGTAGCAGTTAGTGAATTCATAAATTTTATTATATATTAAACAATAAACAAAAATAAATTAAAACAATAAATTTTATTATATATTAAACAATAAACAAAAATAAATTAAAACAATAAGAATAACACACTAAAAATGAAGAAATGTAAAAGGTACAAAAAATTATAAGTTAAGAATGAAGAAATTAACGGGAGATTGTTTTTTAAGACCTGATGATGTCAGTGATGACGAAAAGCTTAGTCGAACAATAAAAATTATAGCAGTTAGCAAATTCATAAAAGAAATAGTAAGAATGGCTGCTAATTTAAACAATATGAAGAATAAAAGAATTCATTTTGGAAAAGAATTAAAACTTATTAGAAAAATCAAAAACAAAATTCTTCGTATTGTTTAAATTAGCAGCCATCCTTACTATTTCTTTTATGAATTTGCTAACTGCTATAATTTTTATTGTTCGACTAAGCTTTTCGTCATTAATGACATCTTCAGGTCTTAAACAACCTAGGTCTTAAACAATTCAGGTTGTTTAAGACCTGAAGATGTCAGTGATGAGGAAAAGCTTTGTCGAACAATAAAAATTGTAGCAGTTAGTGAATTCATAAATTTTATTATATATTAAAAAATAAACAAAATAAATTAAAACAATAAATTTTATTATATATTAAACAATAAACAAAAATAAATTAAAACAATAAGAATAACACACTAAAAATGAAGAAATGTAAAAGGTACAAAAAATTATAAGTTAAGAATGAAGAAATTAACGGGAGATTGTGGTTTAAGACCTGATGATGTCAGTGATGACGAAAAGCTTCGTCGAACAATAAAAATTGTAGCAGTTAGCAAATTCATAAAAGAAATAGTAAGAATGGCTGCTAATTTAAACAATATGAAGAATAAAAGAATTCATTTTGGAAAAGAATTAAAACTTATTAGAAAAATCAAAAACAAAATTCTTCGTATTGTTTAAATTAGCAGCCATCCTTACTATTTCTTTTATGAATTTGCTAACTGCTATAATTTTTATTGTTCGACTAAGCTTTTCGTCATTAATGACATCTTCAGGTCTTAAACAACCTAGGTCTTAAACAATTCAGGTTGTTTAAGACCTGAAGATGTCAGTGATGAGGAAAAGCTTTGTCGAACAATAAAAATTGTAGCAGTTAGCAAATTCATAAATTTTATTATATATTAAACAATAAACAAAAATAAATTAAAACAATAAATTTTATTATATATTAAACAATAAACAAAAATAAATTAAAACAATAAGAATAACACACTAAAAATGAAGAAATGTAAAAGGTACAAAAAATAATAAGTTAAGAATGAAGAAATTAACGGGAGATTGTTGTTTAAGAGCTGATGATGTCAGTGATGACGAAAAGCTTCGTCGAACAATAAAAATTGTAGCAGTTAGCAAATTCATAAAAGAAATAGTAAGAATGGCTGCTAATTTAAACAATATGAAGAATAACAGAATTCATTTTGGAAAAGAATTAAAACTTATTAGAAAAATCAAAAACAAAATTCTTCGTATTGTTTAAATTAGCAGCCATCCTTACTATTTCTTTTATGAATTTGCTAACTGCTATAATTTTTATTGTTCGACTAAGCTTTTCGTCATTAATGACATCTTCAGGTCTTAAACAACCTAGGTCTTAAACAATTCAGGTTGTTTAAGACCTGAAGATGTCAGTGATGACGAAAAGCTTCGTCGAACAATAAAAATTATAGCAGTTAGCAAATTCATAAAAGAAATAGTAAGAATGGCTGCTAATTTAAACAATATGA
Source organism: Magicicada septendecula (assembly GCA_034769895.1). Taxonomy (NCBI): domain Eukaryota; kingdom Metazoa; phylum Arthropoda; class Insecta; order Hemiptera; family Cicadidae; genus Magicicada; species Magicicada septendecula. Next base: position 454,463,942 of record CM068373.1, read on the forward strand.
AGAATAAAAGATTTCATTTTGGAAAAGAATTAAAACTTATTAGAAAAATCAAAACCAAAATTCTTCGTATTGTTTAAATTAGCAGCCATCCTTACTATTTCTTTTATGAATTTGCTAACTGCTATAATTTTTATTGTTTGACTAAGCTTTTCGTCATTAATGACATCTTCAGGTCTTAAACAACCTAGGTCTTAAACAATTCAGGTTGTTTAAGACCTGAAGATGTCAGTGATGACGAAAAGCTTCGTCGATCAATAAAAATTATAGCAGTTAGCAAATTCATAAAAGAAATAGTAAGAATGGCTGCTAATTTAAACAATATGAAGAATAAAAGAATTCATTTTGGAAAAGAATTAAAACTTATTAGAAAAATCAAAACCAAAATTCTTCGTATTGTTTAAATTAGCAGCCATCCTTACTATTTCTTTTATGAATTTGCTAACTGCTATAATTTTTATTGTTCGACTAAGCTTTTCGTCATTAATGACATCTTCAGGTCTTAAACAACCTAGGTCTTAAACAATTCAGGTTGTTTAAGACCTGAAGATGTCAGTGATGAGGAAAAGCTTTGTCGAACAATAAAAATTGTAGCAGTTAGTGAATTCATAAATTTTATTATATATTAAACAATAAACAAAAATAAATTAAAACAATAAATTTTATTATATATTAAACAATAAACAAAAATAAATTAAAACAATAAGAATAGCACACTAAAAATGAAGAAATGTAAAAGGTACAAAAAATTATAAGTTAAGAATGAAGAAATTAACGGGAGATTGTGGTTTAAGACCTGATGATGTCAGTGATGACGAAAAGCTTCGTCGAACAATAAAAATTGTAGCAGTTAGCAAATTCATAAAAGAAATAGTAAGAATGGCTGCTAATTTAAACAATATGAAGAATAAAAGAATTCATTTTGGAAAAGAATTAAAACTTATTAGAAAAATCAAAAACAAAATTCTTCGTATTGTTTAAATTAGCAGCCATCCTTACTATTTCTTTTATGAATTTGCTAACTGCTATAATTTTTATTGTTCGACTAAGCTTTTCGTCATTAATGACATCTTCAGGTCTTAAACAACCTAGGTCTTAAACAATTCAGGTTGTTTAAGACCTGAAGATGTCAGTGATGAGGAAAAGCTTTGTCGAACAATAAAAATTGTAGCAGTTAGTGAATTCATAAATTTTATTATATATTAAACAATAAACAAAATTAAATTAAAACAATAAATTTTATTATATATTAAACAATAAACAAAAATAAATTAAAACAATAAGAATAACACACTAAAAATGAAGAAATGTAAAAGGTACAAAAAATTATAAGTTAAGAATGAAGAAATTAACGGGAGATTGTTGTTTAAGACCTGATGATGTCAGTGATGACGAAAAGCTTCGTCGAACAATAAAAATTGTAACAGTTAGCAAATTCATAAAAGAAATAGTAAGAATGGCTGCTAATTTAAACAATATGAAGAATAAAAGAATTCATTTTGGAAAAGAATTAAAACTTATTAGAAAAATCAAAAACAAAATTCTTCGTATTGTTTAAATTAGCAGCCATCCTTACTATTTCTTTTATGAATTTGCTAACTGCTATAATTTTTATTGTTCGACTAAGCTTTTCGTCATTAATGACATCTTCAGGTCTTAAACAACCTAGGTCTTAAACAATTCAGGTTGTTTAAGACCTGAAGATGTCAGTGATGAGGAAAAGCTTTGTCGAACAATAAAAATTGTAGCAGTTAGCAAATTCATAAATTTTATTATATATTAAACAATAAACAAAAATAAATTAAAACAATAAATTTTATTATATATTAAACAATAAACAAAAATAAATTAAAACAATAAGAATAACACACTAAAAATGAAGAAATGTAAAAGGTACAAAAAATTATAAGTTAAGAATGAAGAAATTAACGGGAGATTGTTGTTTAAGAGCTGATGATGTCAGTGATGACGAAAAGCTTCGTCGAACAATAAAAATTGTAGCAGTTAGCAAATTCATAAAAGAAATAGTAAGAATGGCTGCTAATTTAAACAGTATGAAGAATAACAGAATTCATTTTGGAAAAGAATTAAAACTTATAAAAAAATCAAAAACAAAATTCTTCGTATTGTTTAAATTAGCAGCCATCCTTACTATTTCTTTTATGAATTTGCTAACTGCTATAATTTTTATTGGTCGACTAAGCTTTTCGTCATTAATGACATCTTCAGGTCTTAAACAACCTAGGTCTTAAACAATTCAGGTTGTTTAAGACCTGAAGATGTCAGTGATGACGAAAAGCTTCGTCGAACAATAAAAATTATAGCAGTTAGCAAATTCATAAAAGAAATAGTAAGAATGGCTGCTAATTTAAACAATATGAAGAATAAAAGATTTCATTTTGGAAAAGAATTAAAACTTATTAGAAAAATCAAAACCAAAATTCTTCGTATTGTTTAAATTAGCAGCCATCCTTACTATTTCTTTTATGAATTTGCTAACTGCTATAATTTTTATTGTTTGACTAAGCTTTTCGTCATTAATGACATCTTCAGGTCTTAAACAACCTAGGTCTTAAACAATTCAGGTTGTTTAAGACCTGAAGATGTCAGTGATGACGAAAAGCTTCGTCGAACAATAAAAATTATAGCAGTTAGCAAATTCATAAAAGAAATAGTAAGAATGGCTGCTAATTTAAACAATATGAAGAATAAAAGAATTCATTTTGGAAAAGAATTAAAACTTATTAGAAAAATCAAAACCAAAATTCTTCGTATTGTTTAAATTAGCAGCCATCCTTACTATTTCTTTTATGAATTTGCTAACTGCTATAATTTTTATTGTTCGACTAAGCTTTTCGTCATTAATGACATCTTCAGGTCTTAAACAACCTAGGTCTTAAACAATTCAGGTTGTTTAAGACCTGAAGATGTCAGTGATGAGGAAAAGCTTTGTCGAACAATAAAAATTGTAGCAGTTAGCAAATTCATAAATTTTATTATATATTAAACAATAAACAAAAATAAATTAAAACAATAAATTTTATTATATATTAAACAATAAACAAAAATAAATTAAAACAATAAGAATAACACACTAAAAATGAAGAAATGTAAAAGGTACAAAAAATTATAAGTTAAGAATGAAGAAATTAACGGGAGATTGTTGTTTAAGAGCTGATGATGTCAGTGATGACGAAAAGCTTCGTCGAACAATAAAAATTGTAGCAGTTAGCAAATTCATAAAAGAAATAGTAAGAATGGCTGCTAATTTAAACAATATGAAGAATAACAGAATTCATTTTGGAAAAGAATTAAAACTTATTAGAAAAATCAAAAACAAAATTCTTCGTATTGTTTAAATTAGCAGCCATCCTTACTATTCCTTTTATGAATTTGCTAACTGCTATAATTTTTATTGTTCGACCAAGCTTTTCGTCATTAATGACATCTTCAGGTCTTAAACAACCTAGGTCTTAAACAATTCAGGTTGTTTCAGACCTGAAGATGTCAGTGATGGCGAAAAGCTTCGTCGAACAATAAAAATTATAGCAGTTAGCAAATTCATAAAAGAAATAGTAAGAATGGCTGCTAATTTAAACAATATGAAGAATAAAAGATTTCATTTTGGAAAAGAATTAAAACTTATTAGAAAAATCAAAACCAAAATTCTTCGTATTGTTTAAATTAGCAGCCATCCTTACTATTTCTTTTATGAATTTGCTAACTGCTATAATTTTTATTGTTTGACTAAGCTTTTCGTCATTAATGACATCTTCAGGTCTTAAACAACCTAGGTCTTAAACAATTCAGGTTGTTTAAGACCTGAAGATGTCAGTGATGAGGAAAAGCTTTGTCGAACAATAAAAATTGTAGCAGTTAGTGAATTCATAAATTTTATTATATATTAAACAATAAACAAAAATAAATTAAAACAATAAATTTTATTATATATTAAACAATAAACAAAAATAAATTAAAACAATAAGAATAGCACACTAAAAATGAAGAAATGTAAAAGGTACAAAAAATTATAAGTTAAGAATGAAGAAATTAACGGGAGATTGTGGTTTAAGACCTGATGATGTCAGTGATGACGAAAAGCTTCGTCGAACAATAAAAATTGTAGCAGTTAGCAAATTCATAAAAGAAATAGTAAGAATGGCTGCTAATTTAAACAATATGAAGAATAAAAGAATTCATTTTGGAAAAGAATTAAAACTTATTAGAAAAATCAAAAACAAAATTCTTCGTATTGTTTAAATTAGCAGCCATCCTTACTATTTCTTTTATGAATTTGCTAACTGCTATAATTTTTATTGTTCGACTAAGCTTTTCGTCATTAATGACATCTTCAGGTCTTAAACAACCTAGGTCTTAAACAATTCAGGTTGTTTAAGACCTGAAGATGTCAGTGATGAGGAAAAGCTTTGTCGAACAATAAAAATTGTAGCAGTTAGTGAATTCATAAATTTTATTATATATTAAACAATAAACAAAAATAAATTAAAACAATAAATTTTATTATATATTAAACAATAAACAAAAATAAATTAAAACAATAAGAATAACACACTAAAAATGAAGAAATGTAAAAGGTACAAAAAATTATAAGTTAAGAATGAAGAAATTAACGGGAGATTGTTGTTTAAGACCTGATGATGTCAGTGATGACGAAAAGCTTCGTCGAACAATAAAAATTGTAACAGTTAGCAAATTCATAAAAGAAATAGTAAGAATGGCTGCTAATTTAAACAATATGAAGAATAAAAGAATTCATTTTGGAAAAGAATTAAAACTTATTAGTAAAATCAAAAACAAAATTCTTCGTATTGTTTAAATTAGCAGCCATCCTTACTATTTCTTTTATGAATTTGCTAACTGCTATAATTTTTATTGTTCGACTAAGCTTTTCGTCATTAATGACATCTTCAGGTCTTAAACAACCTAGGTCTTAAACAATTCAGGTTGTTTAAGACCTGAAGATGTCAGTGATGAGGAAAAGCTTTGTCGAACAATAAAAATTGTAGCAGTTAGCAAATTCATAAATTTTATTATATATTAAACAATAAACAAAAATAAATTAAAACAATAAATTTTATTATATATTAAACAATAAACAAAAATAAATTAAAACAATAAGAATAACACACTAAAAATGAAGAAATGTAAAAGGTACAAAAAATTATAAGTTAAGAATGAAGAAATTAACGGGAGATTGTTGTTTAAGAGCTGATGATGTCAGTGATGACGAAAAGCTTCGTCGAACAATAAAAATTGTAGCAGTTAGCAAATTCATAAAAGAAATAGTAAGAATGGCTGCTAATTTAAACAGTATGAAGAATAACAGAATTCATTTTGGAAAAGAATTAAAACTTATAAAAAAATCAAAAACAAAATTCTTCGTATTGTTTAAATTAGCAGCCATCCTTACTATTTCTTTTATGAATTTGCTAACTGCTATAATTTTTATTGGTCGACTAAGCTTTTCGTCATTAATGACATCTTCAGGTCTTAAACAACCTAGGTCTTAAACAATTCAGGTTGTTTAAGACCTGAAGATGTCAGTGATGACGAAAAGCTTCGTCGAACAATAAAAATTATAGCAGTTAGCAAATTCATAAAAGAAATAGTAAGAATGGCTGCTAATTTAAACAATATGAAGAATAAAAGATTTCATTTTGGAAAAGAATTAAAACTTATTAGAAAAATCAAAACCAAAATTCTTCGTATTGTTTAAATTAGCAGCCATCCTTACTATTTCTTTTATGAATTTGCTAACTGCTATAATTTTTATTGTTTGACTAAGCTTTTCGTCATTAATGACATCTTCAGGTCTTAAACAACCTAGGTCTTAAACAATTCAGGTTGTTTAAGACCTGAAGATGTCAGTGATGACGAAAAGCTTCGTCGAACAATAAAAATTATAGCAGTTAGCAAATTCATAAAAGAAATAGTAAGAATGGCTGCTAATTTAAACAATATGAAGAATAAAAGAATTCATTTTGGAAAAGAATTAAAACTTATTAGAAAAATCAAAACCAAAATTCTTCGTATTGTTTAAATTAGCAGCCATCCTTACTATTTCTTTTATGAATTTGCTAACTGCTATAATTTTTATTGTTCGACTAAGCTTTTCGTCATTAATGACATCTTCAGGTCTTAAACAACCTAGGTCTTAAACAATTCAGGTTGTTTAAGACCTGAAGATGTCAGTGATGAGGAAAAGCTTTGTCGAACAATAAAAATTGTAGCAGTTAGCAAATTCATAAATTTTATTATATATTAAACAATAAACAAAAATAAATTAAAACAATAAATTTTATTATATATTAAACAATAAACAAAAATAAATTAAAACAATAAGAATAACACACTAAAAATGAAGAAATGTAAAAGGTACAAAAAATTATAAGTTAAGAATGAAGAAATTAACGGGAGATTGTTGTTTAAGAGCTGATGATGTCAGTGATGACGAAAAGCTTCGTCGAACAATAAAAATTGTAGCAGTTAGCAAATTCATAAAAGAAATAGTAAGAATGGCTGCTAATTTAAACAATATGAAGAATAACAGAATTCATTTTGGAAAAGAATTAAAACTTATTAGAAAAATCAAAAACAAAATTCTTCGTATTGTTTAAATTAGCAGCCATCCTTACTATTCCTTTTATGAATTTGCTAACTGCTATAATTTTTATTGTTCGACCAAGCTTTTCGTCATTAATGACATCTTCAGGTCTTAAACAACCTAGGTCTTAAACAATTCAGGTTGTTTCAGACCTGAAGATGTCAGTGATGGCGAAAAGCTTCGTCGAACAATAAAAATTATAGCAGTTAGCAAATTCATAAAAGAAATAGTAAGAATGGCTGCTAATTTAAACAATATGAAGAATAAAAGATTTCATTTTGGAAAAGAATTAAAACTTATTAGAAAAATCAAAACCAAAATTCTTCGTATTGTTTAAATTAGCAGCCATCCTTACTATTTCTTTTATGAATTTGCTAACTGCTATAATTTTTATTGTTTGACTAAGCTTTTCGTCATTAATGACATCTTCAGGTCTTAAACAACCTAGGTCTTAAACAATTCAGGTTGTTTAAGACCTGAAGATGTCAGTGATGACGAAAAGCTTCGTCGAACAATAAAAATTATAGCAGTTAGCAAATTCATAAAAGAAATAGTAAGAATGGCTGCTAATTTAAACAATATGAAGAATAAAAGAATTCATTTTGGAAAAGAATTAAAACTTATTAGAAAAATCAAAACCAAAATTCTTCGTATTGTTTAAATTAGCAGCCATCCTTACTATTTCTTTTATGAATTTGCTAACTGCTATAATTTTTATTGTTCGACTAAGCTTTTCGTCATTAATGACATCTTCAGGTCTTAAACAACCTAGGTCTTAAACAATTCAGGTTGTTTAAGACCTGAAGATGTCAGTGATGAGGAAAAGCTTTGTCGAACAATAAAAATTGTAGCAGTTAGCAAATTCATAAATTTTATTATATATTAAACAATAAACAAAAATAAATTAAAACAATAAATTTTATTATATATTAAACAATAAACAAAAATAAATTAAAACAATAAGAATAACACACTAAAAATGAAGAAATGTAAAAGGTACAAAAAATTATAAGTTAAGAATGAAGAAATTAACGGGAGATTGTTGTTTAAGAGCTGATGATGTCAGTGATGACGAACAGCTTCGTCGAACAATAAAAATTGTAGCAGTTAGCAAATTCATAAAAGAAATAGTAAGAATGGCTGCTAATTTAAACAATATGAAGAATAACAGAATTTATTTTGGAAAAGAATTAAAACTTATTAGAAAAATCAAAAACAAAATTCTTCGTATTGTTTAAATTAGCAGCCATCCTTACTATTTCTTTTACGAATTTGCTAACTGCTATAATTTTTATTGTTCGACTAAGCTTTTCGTCATTAATGACATCTTCAGGTCTTAAACAACCTAGGTCTTAAACAATTCAGGTTTAAAAAGTACCTTCCTAGGTAATTTTTACAACTAGGTACTATTAAACGTGTGTCTCTGTATAAGCATTAGGTAGTACACGATGATTTAAGTTTTGTAAATTCTTAGTATATTTGCATTCTTATGTATGTGCTTGGGCACAAACCGTGCTTCTTACGTTGGTGAGACGTAAACACTATTGAAGATATTCCCATTAAGACTTATTATTTATGTAATGTGTTTCCAAGTATTTTAAATATTCCTTGTAAATCAGTCAGATAGTTTGTTTTTGTAAATCATATCTGATGCTTTGAACGAGATAAAATTATGTCAGTGGCGAAAAGATGATTTTTAATTCTTTCTCAGCAAATTTAAAATATTTTGTTTAATTTTCTTCCAGTTTAATTTTAAACTGGAGAAAAGGTTATAATTTTTTTTTTTAATGCTAAATTAATTTTTACAGATCTGTGCGACCACGATATCGTACATGGTGATACTGATAGAGTTCTAGTAAACAGTTAATGAATAATTGTTTGCTCTACAATGGAGTAATTTATTAACTTCATCCGCTGCAAGTGCTGGAGTTATTTTGTGTCATGATTCTGTACGATAATTCCTGCCGGCGCGGTAAAAAATTCTAGCTGCAATTGTGATTTGGTGTTATGTATTTAAACGGTTCTGACTAGAACATGACATCACGCTCAACCGACATTACTGACGTCATCATCAGCTGTCCAGCAGTGGTATAACAGTCCGAGACACAGGAAATTTCAAGACAGTGACACGATGGAAGGCGAAGCGAACACACCTCGACGTAAAGAGAAGAGTAAAGTTTAGTGACAACCTGACGTTCTATCCTGTACCGTACTACTGCGAATCGCGTTTCGGTGAACGCGTAAGAAGACACAAGTATGCAACGCACGATGAAGAGGAAGAAGAAGAAGAAGAAGAAGAAGAAGAAGAAGAAGAAGAAGAACAACAACAACAACAACAAAATTGTGGAAACGGTTCGCAGGACGATCGCGATGGAGCTGCACAGACCGGTGAGAAGGAATTTCGAGAGAAGTGCGGTGGAGCTGAAGAGACTGTACGACCTCTACCAAGCCGATTTGGTGGAGATGATACCGCACGCTAAGGTGAACAAAGGCTACAAGTATCTTATGACTGTTATAAACGCGTTCAGCGAGTTCGCGTACGCCGTCCCGCTTCCGATTCTCGACTGTTCGTACTCACACCGATTCTTCAACCGATACGACTTGTCTCCGATACGGCATCCGCACTCCCGTCAGTTCCGATATATAACTTATACGACTCTTGATATCTGACTCTCGACTCCGGCTATTAGATATAATATATAAGACTTCCGATACACAACTCCAGCGTTCATACTCTCCGGTATTAGAAATAAAACTCAAGACTTAAGACCCCCGTTCGCGGTCAACTCTCTAGTTTATACCCCAGAAATCCCACTATTTTCTCTAATTCCCACTTAATTTCTCAGCCTCTGCGCTTCTATTGGTTTTCGTTCGTTTTCTGGTGGAAACTCCTCCTTAACACTCTAGATTCTCATCTCCCTTCGTTTCTTATTCGTTCCTCCAGTTCGTTTCCTTGGTAACCACTTCTTGTAGGGACACTCTTCTCAATTCTTGACTCTGATAGGCTTCCTTATTCCCTACCCTTACAAGTTCCTGGTTGGCTCCACCCATCGTTTGAGTCGGATGACCAATTTCACGGCTGTCTATCACCCTCGTATTTTGGCGTACTTGCCCTTTTTAGATAAAGTGCTTTTAAGTGCTGTGTGGCCCTCTCATCTGCTCTTTTGTTCATCATGTGTCCTGCTTCTTACCCGTGACCAATTGCTCGTATTGTCATCTAGTTTCTCATAGTCGTTCACACGACGAGTGTGGTCAATTCCGAGTATTCCAGACAGCTGCTACAGCTTGCTCTTCAAGCCTTCCTTCGTCGCGTACCCTTCTGGTAAAACTGGACGTCCCGTCGTTCATTCATTGTGCAAGCGTATTGTCGACTCAAGCCAGGCTTTTCCTTTCTATTGTTGCGATGTAACACTGCGTTTGGTGTGCAGGTCGACGCATGTGGCTAATTGTCTTTTGGCTAGCGTCGCTATGTCGCCTTGTAAACGATCTATTGTCTCTTCTGAGCGATATATTTCGCCTTTGTCTCTCTTGGGTCGTTGCGCGTCACCCGCAATTCGCTTCACCGTACATCTGCTGCGACAGAGGCATTGTTCGCCTAAACCCTGTCTCCCTTGTCTTGGACAACACATGGTACCAAGCCCTCGTATATCTTTGTATATCTGTCAGCAACCCTCGTTACACGTCCACTTACAACAAAAAATTTTATTTAGACATTTTATCGTTATAACCTATGGACCCGCCGTGTCCCGGACTGGCAACCGGCAGCCGTAAGGAATGACATGGTCTTTACGTGTAACCTGGTGATCAGTGGTTACAACAATAAAAACCTCATTTCATTTCTTACGGCATCACGGACCTCCCACCCACCCTTTGTAAATATATTGTGTGCATAATAAGTCATAGGCCTCCTTTATGTTTTTACCGTTTTCCTTTATTTAATCACGCCTTTCCTTGATCAGAGTGTCTCTTATAACATTGGCTTTTTTCTAGCCTTGACTCTTGCGAAATCATCAATGATGCACCATAATCAATTTTCATTGTAATGTCACTTTGAGTGCATAGCAACATCAAACTGTTAAGCTTTTTGTTATCCATTGCTGACCTTATTTCAGACTTTATTCTTTTAAGAGGTGAAAAGCTTCTTTCTGTTGTACAGTTTGTCACAGGAAGAGTCAAGTAAATTGTCATTGCAACTTCCAAGTTTGGGAAAGTACTTTCCAAGCTTTCTTTGATGTAGGAATAGATTTCTCTCGTTTTTGTTATCTTCTCGGTCTTCATGTACATTTCGGATTCCTGCACAAAACTTTCTTCATCGATGTCTTTCGGATAGCTTTGAGCTAGCTTTTTTGCCTGGTTGGTCAAATCTTGGGGCTCCTTTTCATGAAGATTTCTAAAAATCTGAAACCTTGTGTTGAGAGCTTCGTAGCAATCTCGTCTTTTGTTCAACTCGGTTACGAGACTGTCGATGATAGGTAAGAATACTCCAGACCGAAATTTGTCTCTGGGATCCATTTGCTCATACCTTGAGTCTCTACTTTCATCTGCAAAAACAGTTCGTCTTCTGATCTGTTCATAGTAGGCTTGGACACATTAGCCAGTTGCAATACTTGATCCTCAAAATCATCGAAGGAGCTTCTTTTTTCGCTTAAAAACATGGACAAAGTCTGCAATTCCTTTGTAGCACCAAGCAGGTCAAGTTCATCCTTCTGCAGTGTCTCACTTGTTTTGTTCACTCTTTGTACGATTTCATACCAAATCACTATTAATAAGGCTGTCTGAAAGTTGTCTAGTGCTTTTGAAAATCCTTCAGCTTTCAATCGTGTCTCAGGTGTCTGTGTGTCGTCTTTAATTAGATCTTCAAGAGGATTCTTGATTTGTTTACGTCCGATAACCAAAGCTCGGAGAGCATCAGCCCTTGCCGACCATCTCGTTTCACTCAACGACTTCGGCGTTATAGTTCTAATTTCGGTTTTGGACTTTCCTTGATTGCTTTTTTGCACATGATCTCTCAACACATCCCATGTATGAGTCGACGAGGAAAAGAAATTGTAGAGCCCTTGTACAAAGGAAAAGAAGGTAGTTGCTTCAGTGCAGGCGTTTTCCGCAGCAAAGCACCCAGCTAGGTTTATGGAGTGGGCTGCACACGGCACATAATCGGCTAGTTGATTTTTGCCTCGTATTCTTGTTTGAAGACCTGAATATACTCCCGACATATTTGAGGCATTGTCGTAGCTTTGTCCACGGCAGTTGTTTATGTCTAGTTTAAGCTCTTACATTAAGATGAGAGTCGCCTCTTCGAGACCTTCAGATTTGTGAGATACGCCTGGTAACACTTATAAGTCGTTCATTGGCACAGGCATTGTTGAGTGAAACATATCGGAGTACCACAGCTAACTGGTCTGTGTTTGAAGCATCGGGTGTAGAGTCAATGACAAGTGAAAAGTATCGAGCACGGTTAATCTCTTTCAAAATTTCTTGTAAGACTCTTTTGCTCATTACTTCTATGAATTCATTACAAATATCAGCTGAAAGGTATGATACGCTGCCAATACCTTTGTTGCCGTATTTGGCCATATGTTGGGAAATAAATGGATCGAACTCGCTAATAAGTTCGAGACACCCTAAGAAGAAAAGACCGTTTGACGTGGATCCGAGTTGTTGATTGTCACCCCGGAATGGAAGGCCTCTTACTGACAAAAACTTTACAACACAGACAACTCTAGTCAAAATTTCTCGCCAATACTTAACCTCTGTTTCATGTTGGCTTAGCACCAGCTTTTCTACAGGAGAAGCATTTTTCCTCGAAATGTACGTCAAAACATTTGCTCTGTGGTCCTCTGATCGCTCGTGCAATTTAGCAAGTGTAAATGAATGTTTCCAATCGTTTAACCCTTCTGAAAAAGACGTTCTTTTGTTCTCGGTTTGAAAAAGTGCGCAAAATATGCAATACACTCGACCTGTTGACTTTGAGCAGAAAAGCCAATCTCTTTTAAAAGTTTCTCCATTTGGAAGCTGGCCAAAAAAGAAATTCACTGAAAGCATACGTTTAATTTTACCGTCTTCGTAACAACGTTCTGACTTTGAAAAGTCAGCCTGTAAGTCTTGCTTTATATGAGAACGAATTATTTTTCGCACCTGTATTTCGTCTTTAATGTTCCATGTTGGCGGGTCCTCTAACACAAAGTCGTCTTGGTCCTGCTTTGTAGTTGTTGGTGCGTCAGTGACACTGTCACTTTCGGCCTCTTCATGTGTCAAAACTGTGCCACACGTTGATTGTTGACCAAGTGCGTCACTTTCAATCAAATCTGAACTTTGAGACCCTAAAATGTTATGTGTTCCGGCTGAAGAGGACTGAGATAATTCAGGTTCAGGAACAACATTAAAAAAATTACTTATCTTGGGAACTTTTTTCAGTACTTTTTCTTCTTCGAGTTGTTTTTTAGCTGCTCGTTTTCGAAACTCAAAACCACTTGGTTTTTTATTACCACTCATTATTAATTTAAAAAATACCAATCGTAGTCATAAAACAAACTAAAAGCTAACAATTAAAACGTAACTCAAACTGGTAACTTTCAACACTGTTCACTGTTCACGTCAACTCAAACAATCAAACGAACTATCGCCCCTGTCGTAAACAATGACAGCAGCTTGCAGTGAAGAATAAGTCGTTAATCTGAATCAAAACCACTTGGTTTTTTATTAACACTCATTATTAATTTAAAAAAATACTAATCGTAGTCATAAAACAAACTAAAAGCTAAAAATAAAAAAATAACTCAAACTGGTCACTGGTAACTTTCAACACTATTCACATCAAACGTATACTTATCGTTCAATCACAAACTCAAACACTCAAACAAACTATCGTATACAATGACAGCAGTTTGCAGTGAAGAATAAGTCGTTAATATCTGAACTGTAAACAAATGGACAGGTCGCAACATGAAAGTAAAACTAAGGAGGGGAGCGGTGTGCCAGCGCCCATACGCACAAATGTGAAACATCAAAACAACGATCTGATCCACCACTACTACTAGGTCACTGTCCGTCACACACACTGTCTTGACTGGCTACGTACAATTTTTGCATACGCCACTTCCAAGTAATTTTATGTAATGACTAAGCGATTGCAGGAACCTTTACAGATTTACTAAAAAAATTATTTAGGTAGACACTTTTATAGATTGGAAAATTAAAATTTTCATTTGTTTTTTCTGTTTTTCTTTTTATTTATTTGGCGCCCTCATACATCTTGCGCCCCTGGGCACGTGCCCATTTACTAAATCGGCCCTGTATATGCCATTGAACCAGGAAATTTATTCTTGGATTTCGTTGTCCATGACGTGTCCGTTACTTAACTAAATATCACTATTACATTAACGAGTGTTCCGAATCGTTAATGTAATAGTGATATTTAGGAAATTTATGGTCTACCATTACTTCTTCTTGTTGCGTTTATTCAACAGTTGCTTAGAACCAGTGGCGGATCTAGGGGGGGGGCAAGCCGGGGCCCTTGCCCCGGGCGGCAAATTCAACTGTGGTTGATTCGATTCGATTTTTGTGACTCGATTATTTTTATAAGGAATCGGGTATTCTACACTGACAGCGCGTAAACTAGTAAATATACAGTTTAGTACTAATGTTACGGGAACGTGTAGTAGCACATTATGCATAGTCACATTATGCAATTTTTATAAAAATGAAAAAATTTCTTAACGTTTCGAAACATTCGTGATCCCTTATCAGAAGCTAAAATCAAGTATTGAAAATCTTCAGCGACCTTCACCAAAACATACCATTGTTAAAAAGCCATAGATAGAAAATCAATTTTCCCAAGAACAAATACATTTAATTTAATTAATCTTGTTAATTTCTCCTAATAAAACAAAAAATTAGAATTCGCGGATCCCGGGCGTCCAATAAATAAAATACGGGGTCGTGGAATCTCTATTTTCTCCTTTTTTTATATAATTGTTATTTTTATAGTGATTTGCTCCGAGGTACAGCCAACGGTACTTCACCTAAATTCATTATTAATAGTAAATTGGAGCAATTCATCATTGACAATTCAACTTAAACTTATTAAAAACTATCTGCGATCATCGATGAGCCAGGAACGTTTATCAAGTCTCGCGATTCTGGCAATCGAAAATCAAATCGCACATCAAATTAATTATGACGATGCCCATAGACTTGTTTGCACAACAAAAGGCTCGCAGAGTAAAATTTTAATTTTCGTTACTGACTTCGTAATATTTGAATAGCGTTAGTGATTGGGTTTTTAAGTATATAACTTTTGGTATGTATTTTTCCTTTGTAATAAAAAATGACAAATAAAGAATTTCTTAGTATAAAATGGATATTACGTTTTATCTCAAACCCTACCCTACTTAAATGTGCTCGTGTCTTGTAAAAAAAAAATTAGAGCTTGATAGAGAAACTTAAAGGAGGATGGATGAGGGCGGTACTTTTAAGTTTTTGTCGCCTTTCTGCCCATTCGCAGGTTATAATTTTGCTAGCTCGCCTTCCTGCCCGTTTGGAGGTTAGACTTTCGTTAGGCTTTTAGTTCCCGTTAGGAAGCTTTTAGTTTTGCTAGATGCCTGTTTTTAGGTTAGTTACACTTACGTTCAACTTCATATGCCCGGTCATGTGTGTGTGTGTGTGTGGTATATTATGCCAATTAACCAAAAACAAAAAAATATGGGGGGCGCCAATATTATTCTTGCCCCGGGCGCAGGACAACCTAGATCCGCCACTGCTTAGAACTCCTTATTTCAGGCACTTCATGTAGGTGACAATACAATTTTATTTCTTTACTTCGACCGTTCCTGTAATATTTATATCCATTCCAGTTCACCTTCTTATTTCATCATTTCCAGCCATGACTAGCCACTTGTTGACTTACTACTTCTCCTCCAGCACCCAATTTTAACCGAACTTAACCTTTCCCTATTTCTTTTATGTTCATTCCACACTTGTGATCCATAAACAACTATCACCTCCAATGTGATCTTTTATTTAAGACTTGTAATTCTCTTGGATATTGGTTGGTTTTAATCTTAATAGGATGCAAACTCTTTAAAGCGGTTTTCATCTTCTTTGTATCAGTCATATTTTCTGATCCTTTTCTCATCATCAGGTTTGTCCAATATAACTAGATGTTTGTTAAACTGTGTCAAGACTTTTCTACAACTCAGGGTATGCCTGCTTATGTCTGCCATATTTCCATTAGAATTTAAAATGCATACACTGCCTTGTTCATTTGTTAGACAGAGTGATTCCTATAAAAACAAGTGATAGAAGTCACTGGCATAGCTAGGCTTTTTGCGTCTAGAGCAAGGAGATCATCCGCCTTCACAATTAAAAGGGGACACAAGAGCAAAAATAAAGGCCCATCCAGCGAACACTTCTGTTTCGGGTTATAATCACTAACATAACTTTATTAATTAAATATTTAATTGTCTGGTGAATCTGTTTTGATGAGCCGTCTACTACAGTACACAAGTGTCCTCTTGCTTCCCTTTATTTTCTTTCTACATAAATTGTGTTGTTTTGGAATGTCAACCATCAAACACATAAATATCAAAGACGAATATCAAAATATGTTTAACAATATTTACAAATAGGTCACTACTGTACCTACTGACATTGTAAAAATAAAACTGTCAGTTTTCGTTGCTACGAATTCTTCGAATGAAACCAAATTTAGTAAAAAGAAGTTTAGCGTTGGCTGGCATTGAGTAATCACAAAAGAACTTAGTCTTGTTTTTACAATACACTGCAGTTTTATATTTTGGATTGCCAATTTGTTTTACTCAACTTTAGGCTCCCTTCGCCAACAATTTTTGTCCTATTTACTATTTATATGTAAATGAAATATCTTATACACAAATATGCGCGCGCGCGCACACACATACACACACACGATTTTTAAAACATAAAAAATGTCAAATTAAGTCTTGGCAAATTGGTAAAATTTCGAAACATAAATTACAAAAAAAGCGCAAGTTGTGTTTGATATTTGAAATTTTTTATGATTAAGAAGTACACAACCACAGCACTAGAAAACATTGCAAGACAAGACAGTTTATTTTCATTGATTATCACCATCATATAGATATCGTTAACAAAAACGTATCTGTCTGAAAACAAACGTTCTCTCATTGCGTTTAATACACAAACATTATGTAAGACTGTAGTATGTCATGCCCTGGGTCACAAATGCAGTCGACAATCTTGAACGTTTAGAAAAAAATAAAAAAATAAAAAATAACTAGACAAACATCTTATTCCCTTGTTATAAAGACAACATAAGGAACACCAACAACACAAAATAATATAAAAAGTAATCTTGTCTACGCGTAACAATTTATTCGGTCTTAATTAAATAAATGCTTGATAGAGTCGTTAAGAAAATGTATCTAATTAAGACCAAAAATATATGCTCTAATTACGCCTAAGTTATGAATATGGAACCTACACTGTTACATGTTATGGCCTCAGTCTGCTATCTCTACTGACAATCTTATTTACTTGGCATAGAAACAGTTTTAACATTTAGTGTAAAACAAATAAACAATCAGATATAACTTTTGGCAGTTGGTATAAAATCACGGCATTAATATTAGCAAGAATAGTACTATGGTGCGACAATATACGAGCAGAACCAGCAACAAAGGGAGCCGAAGTTAGTACGATATGACATCGCTACCACCCTTGCAAACGGAAATCATTTGTTACGTCCTCACAAATGGATACAATACTTCCATTACTGTATGCTATTGTATATATGTGTTATCTTCATACCAGATACATTTTTACACATACACCGGATATGTAATCATTTACATACACATACTGTAAATAATTATAACACTTTATATGATTCTTATTAACAAAGTTCGTTTATGTTTTACACATAAAACAGTGTTAAGTTTTAACATGAAACGCATGTACGTAAGCATTGTCTTTTACTTGTATGTAGACTTGGACTATCTCTCTTTCTATTGTCTGAGCATGTCTCAGGGACGTTATCGTTTCAGGACACTTGCGCACAGTAACATGGATATTTTCTATTTTTCTTATTATTATTTTTAATCTAATTCTCCTGTTTACAACGAACGTTACTACTCTATGCACGCTCATCATATACTTGTTGGTCGTCAAATTCTTCTTTTACCTTTTAGACGATTATTCTATACTAATCTGTCTTCATCTGTCTTGTCAACATGGTCGTTCCAGAGTTGTCCCCTATTTATTACCCAATCTACTATACCTTCTTTGCACGTGTCTCGAACATTTACATTCCTAATTCATCTTGTCGTTTGCCCTGCGTTACTCGTCATACATTTGACTGTCTCGTTGTTGTTCTCAATACGTCAGTATAGGCATCACCACTTTACTTCTTTATAATCTTTTCTTGATTAACAGACTTAAATTGTTGTGTATTTATATACTATTATTTTCCCAACCTAATATCTTTTAAAGGTTATAGACAAACCACAAAGTTGCAAATTTTGTAGAAAGCTTAAATTTGTGTACACAATTATTATTGAACCAATAGACAAAGTGTTACACATTGATCATAATACTACTATGTTTGATTACTTTAGTTTTATACATTAAGTCTGTGCAATAGTGTACCAAAACATACTATGGCAATACGAATATAGTGAATCTCCTGTTCAATAAACGTTATACATTTGAAAAATATGTCTAATTGATAACGTTCTATAAACCAAGGTTGGTTCTCCAAACCGTGAAATATAATTATTAATTCCAGAAACAATTCATAATTATAGCTACCTCTGTCTGCCTCTCTCTCTCCCGCTCTCTCCTTCTCTCCCGCTCTCTCTCTTACTCACTCACTCACTCTCTCCCCCCCCATACACACACTATTATTTTCCATAAACATAGTATATATTTAATATTTAATGATATACTTTGTGCCACAAACAGGAAATTATATCTGCAACTAATGTGAATTCAGCAATGCAGTGTGTGAAGTGCATAAGTGACGTCCACTGCAGGGCCCTCCAAATATTTATCAACGTTTAGGAGAGCTGTATCAATATCAGCATATACGATATTGTGGTCCCACAGATCTGTAAAATAAAAGTTACAATTAATACAAAACAATTAAAGGAAAAGATTTTTTCCACAGTACATTGGAATATTAAAAATGTTTTGTTGGAAAGAACTCAGTAAGTAGCCCAAATATCTAAGAACGGACGTAAAGTAAAACACAACAAATTTGGTATAAGCAATTAAATTATATTTCTGTTTTATAAGAAATATTTTAAAAACTCATAGGGAAGAAAAACTGAAAATATACGTTATAGGCTTATTAAAGACGATGTACTAACATGAACAGTAGAAATTCGAAGGCATACACACGTCTGTATATAGTTACCATAAAATACGTCACATAAATAATATTGTTAATGTTTATTTTCTGTATACAGATCTTTATTGTAAGATAACCATATCACATAAATGACTTCAACTTCGACCGTTTCCGGCATCATAACTACTACCTTTGCATAGAGTCCATCCTTTATATATATTTCTTGTTTACTTTCATTGTTTATTAAATCACAGTTGCTGTTACAAGTATCCATAAGTTACAGTAACTTTCAGTATGTTAGATTTGCCTACACGTTGGCCATTAAATTAATTAGCGTGTCATATGTGTAACTTAGACATTGGTTACACGTCCAAGAAACACTGCTTACCGCTGCTAGGAGACCCGGGTTAACTTTGAAGACACCCAAAGGAAACATTTCCAACGATGTGCACTGCGTTTCCATGAGATATAAATTAATCTGAAATGTCAAAATATAATATTAATGACGCTCTTGGGAATGTCTTTCTTAAGAGGAGTTAAAAAGTGTTCTAAACTTGATGGTATGAAGAATGAGGCCATAAGAGGAGAATTACAAGTTTTTAACTTGAATGAAATATTAAGAGATTATAAATAACGGTGGAAAGAACACTTAGAAAGAATGTCAAAATCAAGACTGGCCAAAAAAAAGTCTGAAAATATAAAGCTATAGGACATATGTCCTGATGCAGGAAGAGATGGCTGGAGGATCTGAAAGCTGGACAGCCAGCACCTTACCTATACCATGATGATGTTGATAAAAACACAATATATTTTCTTCAATCAATTAAAAATTATAGATTTACTTTTACTTCTTAATATAATTTTTAATATATTTGATTATTTATTTAGTATACAACTGTGACGTATATGAAGGCAGTATTGTAAATATTCCCATTAATATTCTCATAATTCAAAAAAAAAAATTGTGTTTTTCCATAAACTTAATTCATTTTGTTATTTCAAGCTGTGCATATAAAAAAATAATATTTTTAATTTCATAAAAACTACTTTGTTAACGAGTATTCATGTTAATTTCACCACTCAAACACACACACACACACACACACACAAATAGAAAATTACGGCATACTATAAAGATGTGTGTGTGTGTGTGTGTGTGTGTGTGTGTGTGTGTGTGTGTGTGTGTGTGTGTGTGTGTGTGTGTGTGTGTGTGTGTGTGTGTGTGTGTGTGTGTGTGTGTGTGTGTGTGTCCCTCTCTTTGTGCAAAACTGGAAAGTGCGACACAAAACTAAATGTAATAACAGATACTGCATAAGCTTCCGCATGCGTCGACTCGAGGTTTGTGTATTTCGTTTATATTGAAATAATAGAGTAAATAATTATTAATAGCTCCTTTATAAAATAACCAAGGACTTAAAAATACACTATGGTATAGTGTTAGTTGTTACTGGCCTGAAAGTACTGGTGTTAATAAGCGTGCAAAACGCAGGTAAATGAGAATATTTTTCAAATGTTTGTAACTTATGCCAAACCTGTTCTGACAATCACTGACAGGACGAGGACCATTTAATCAATCATAGACTGGAATAGGTACAAGACTGTACATATACAGTCTTTTCTTTATCGCGTTTGGGAAGAACGTTTGATACACACTCTTCAGCGCACTATTGGTGATCAACGTTCTTCCCAAACGTGATAAAGCGCTTCCCAAACGTGATAAAGCGTTTCCAGTATACTAGTCGATTCATCAAGGAAACAGAAGATCTTTAGCTCATTTTTAGTATCCTCACTTGTCAAGACGATCGATCCTAGTACGTCATATCCGGCCCCGTAAAATCATAACCTGCACTGATTAAACTGTAAATCTGTTATTTTCCGTACTTATCCGTATGAGAATACTAGAAGAGTGACTGGTTTGCACAATTTGATCCTTGTATCCCTAGGAATGTTTTTCACAGTGTTCTGCTAAATTTTCCATAGGTTTACTGCAATTTATTAACGTTACTTTCAATATCTCTATCAAAGTCATGACTCATACCATAGAGTAGATACATAAACCAAGACACCTTTCAGAATTTTACTTTGAACGACTATTTTCGGTAAAATCTTTGTTTCCGCAAAAACCAAACTTTGATTTTGTTCCGTGATAAATTGAAGTGATAAGTTTTGCATAATCTAATCAGCTTTTAAAGATAGCTCTGTAAGCCATCCTTCCAATCAACATATGGTCACACTGATCACATACATCGTGATCTTCTAAAAGTGGAATAAGTAGTTTAACTCCAAAGAAATCGTTACGACTTTAATAACAGTTTCAATAAACGAAGGAACTTGTGTACAATAATTTTTAAAGTTTCCAATTGTCCAATACTCACCGCCGCAATAAAAACAAAAAGTCAACAATTATAAATGTCTACGTAAAACAATCTATATTTGATACGGAATATGGTGTCCAGTAACACTCTCAATCGCAAAACTCAAAACTGGCCGGTCGCTATAAGGCTATACTCAGCCATGGTGGATGGTATGGCGTAGTAACGTTGCGATGTATTTCTACAGCGGTGTTTTAAGCATCATCTTTAACATGGATAAAACCAAAAATAGTTTGCTCGTGTCCGAATTAAGTAGACCAGAGCAAGTCACTCTAACGCTTCTTCGGATGACCCACACCTCTCCGTTCTTTCGGATTGTAATTCCATAGTTGTTTGGGGACGAGGCAGTCATCGTTCGGCTGAGATGCTCCAACCGTTTTAGCCAATGTTCTGTCAAGTATACTCATAATATTCTCTACAAGGGTGTGTGGAGCATAATCGGGACGAGAAAGCGCCACAAAGCCGTGAGAATATTGGAAAGTAAGGCGATTCACTGACCTTGCGAACAAGTATACCGCAAGGTCTGTACGGTGTAGTATACGAAGTTCGTAAAACTGTCCTACCTTAAACTTGTCCGTCTCACACTGTCTAATTCACTATACAGTAGTCTAATATTTGCCAGTCGGTCTGGGTCGATAACTTGAACTTCGTCTTCATCATTTAGTCAGATAAGCAACGTCACTGGTTCTGTTCCTCACAATGTATGAGCGTTCCCAGCTAGCCTGGATTTCGAATTGTGACCACGTCACATTTTAAGTTAAGTTATATAACAAAACCTAATCTCTTTTTTCAAAACCCACACTATTACTACGGATTCTCACTGTCTTAACGCTTTCTTTTCATATTGTTATTTTTTCAATATTCAGCCGTTCCCTTAACAACCAGCTAATTTCTCTCATTTGGTTTTCCAAATGCGAAAATAATTCTGCAGTTCCTGGAGGTGACTATAATGTTCTCCAAATATTAATTTCCCATGAAGTTGAACCTCTCTCCCAAAACACTAGTCCTGGCAGAATTATCCCAATCGCGTCGTGTACTGAAGATATTTAAGCCACAGGAAATGATATTATACGCTGATCATAATATGTTCGGTTCACGACGGTAACAACCGACATTTGTAACATCAATGTTCTTTTATATTCCGTCGGATGAAGATGCCCGGGTTTTTTGAACACCAAATAGCTGACACAGTACTTTGAAGACTCACGACTCAAAATTCCTCTGTTGATCATTATGGACTTTCAAAGGAACTCCACGGTAACAAAAGTTACAAACTAACTCTTTTGCCATTGTAGTGACCAGATTTGCGATGGCATAAACTGCTGCCAACTTGGTCTTGTGGTCACCTACAACCGTGAAGTACCAGTTTTGACTGGTTGACTGGGAAAAGAGCGGCAGCCTTTATGTCAGTTCTCTTGACTGGAAGTTTACTATTACACTCTCTTAACTTTACAGAGGAGATATTCTTGTCTGAGATTGTTAGTCTTCAAACCTTATAAGATGTTAAATAAATTTTTCCTATTTTAGTGTGTTATAATTCTGATATTCATTGTAGTAATTGATATTCATACAATTTGTATCGTTGCTTTTTCCAAACACATTTCCTAGATTATTATTTTATGCCGTCGTATAATTATTCTGTCGTTTCTCAGGTACAAGATTTGCAAGAGTACATCCAGAAGGTGATACTTTAGTGTTTATACGCAAGTGATAAACAAAGGACCTATGTAAGTTTATCTACATCTAGATAGCTTTATGTACAGTGTAAGCAAGATAAATTCATTTTAGATCTCAAAATCATCTAAAATTAAAATTACATCTAAATTGACTATTCAGTATTAGCTATTGCAACAGACTCAAACTGTCTACTGGAGCACTCTCATTGCGCTCAACTGTGTTATATTATATTGTTATTTACTTATGTTAATAACAATTTTCTTTTCTGGTTGTGTTTTCTGTTTGTTGACTGTGAATAAATTAGATGTGAAATCACGATGTTACATTTAGGTGTGGAGCAATATTTTGAACCATCTGATACACGTGGATGTCATAAAACTGTATGCAAGTTCCACAAGCCATCTTCATAAACTTCTAGATATCACATACCGATTCAGTAAGCCTATTCTATGAACTAGAAACCGACAAAACTAAATCCGTCAATCTCATTAGAGAGAAAATCGGTTTAACTGAAGGCTTCTTATTGAATCAACAGGAAAAAATAGAAGACTTGACTGAAGAAGACAAATGTCTGGGAATCTTACAACTAAAAGGGATACATCATACATCAGGGAATAAAAAGTTTATAAGGCCGATATTTTCTCTCAGAGTTTGCAGTATCCTGAAGCCGTACCTCTAATCAACGAACGAAATCAAAGCAATAAGCACATTTCTGTGCTAAGTTATTTCCTTTTGAATCCTGAAATGGACAACTGACTTAAATGTTCTCACCAGATCCATTAGAAGAGACATAAAAAAGCGTTACATACGCAATCCAAAATCACTAGTAAAAGCAGTTACACTAGAACGAGTTTCAAATGAACGAGAATCAGGAATCACAGGTAACCCACGACTTCATAGAAAACAAGTATAGGATTTGCGACAATACTCCTTCGTGCGGCTAGAAGGTAAAACAAAACAATAAAATGATTAAACAAACAGAATAATCACTGTTGCACACCACTATAGAAAAATTATTCCGATTAACGCTTTCAAGCTTCTCAGCTCATCGTCAGATCGGAATTAAGAAGAAGAGGGTAAAACCAAACCCTTCACACCCCCTACCCACTGTCCACACACAACGAACTATAATTCAAATGTCCCTTTCCAACCTCCGAGACCTGTCACCCCGTCTGTACAGTTACATATTTTTCTAGCACATTCCTTGTGTTTATGTGTTGTGTGTGTGTGTGTGTGTGTGTGTGTGTGTGTGTGTGTGTGCACTCTTTTTAAAACCTACGTTGTACCGCCTTTCTCATTCACACTTCTTCTTTCCCACAATGTCAGAAGTGTATTCCATGAGCGAATTAAGAAGTATCAAAACTTATTTATAGACGTTTAAAAGATGGGGAAGGTCGACAAGGTTACGGTGGATCTAGTCGTGCTGTCTGCCACACGCATGATGCAGTCAAAGTGCTAGTCGTACTGTCTGCCACGACTAAGGAATATTAAAAATTGGGCGTTATAAAGTAACAATGAGTGAACAATTACAATTACTTTATTTGTATTATTTATTAATATTTTTTAGTCGTGTTTGGTGTCATTTTCATCGTATTATTTCGCTGATTTCAAATATAACAAAATTTTACCAGTATTGGGCGAGGCAAAAAAAAAATTGTTTCATACTGGACGCACAGTGAGGTGACTCACGCTGCAATTAGCTGCTGTCGAGCCCGGGCGGAAGTATTAGAATGGGGGAGAGGTAGCAGGTAGGCCAAGCGTCCACACGCCAACCACCATCATACAGAGCATAGACATTTATATTTAATTATTCAACTTCCTTTATTTTCTTAAATCTTTATATTGTCTATTTGCAAACTTACATAAAATGTTTCAGATTTATTTTAAATTATTTACTTCGTAATTATTTTCTCTGTTTTCTTTACTTTTTTTTATATTAAGTATCAAATCAGAACTTGGTTACCAAATGTTGTGGATTGCTTTTTACTATAGTTGTGCGTGCTCACGCAAGTGTGCGTGTGTACTTGATGGTCTTTCAGAAGGTTGTGTGTGTGTCATCCAACCTAGCAATGGTTAGGTGTCTCGTCACAGTCCTCTGTTGACGAATTATTGAGCCACGATAAACGACATTTACGTTTACACCTTTACAAACAAATTTTCGGAAAGACAATGGTCTGAAAAATTTGTATATGTACAGTCTTGTACCTATTCCAGGCTAAGATTGATTAAATAGTCCTCGTCCTGTCAGCGATTGTCAGAACAGGCTTGGCATAACTTACAAACATTTGAAAAATATTCTCATTTGTCTGCGTTTTGCACACTTATTAACATCAGTACTTTCAGGCCAGTAACAACTGACACTATACCATAGTGTATTTTTAAGTCCGTGGTTATTTTATAAAGGAGTTATTAATAATTATTTACTCTATTATCTTATTATTGTTTTCATACTTGTTTGACCAGCGTTTGATCTGACACTCTTTCTGAATGTTCTTTCTATTTTCTTTACAACCCAATAACATAATATTTAAGTTAAAACCTGTCAATCTTGTCTTATACCTCCAGTCTTTATGTTATATATACTGGTCCTTTAAAGGTTCAGTTTAGTGGTCCTTAGTGTAGACTTTTATATTTTTCACAAATTTGATTACATGTAAAAACCGACTTTTATATAGAACACAATTGTTTTTCTGGATAATAAGCAAGTCGGCAGTAAACAGTTGTGCGCGGTATGTCTGCTTGACGGTATTATTAAAATAGGACTCGCTACCTTATTTCCGCAAAGAACAATTTGTAAATTAAGTACGATTTATATAAAAGTGCTTAATAAAACGAGTAATTTTTGTACTGGCTCTGGTAACGTATGAATATTTCAAATTGAAGTTGAAATGTAGTAATATTACGTAGTAATATTGTCACCCCAATCGATAAAGCGGAAACAATAATGAAACATAAAAGTCATAAAATATGTAATAGTGGGTAATAGAGCTCTTAGTATATTGCACTTTAGAGCGCTCTATAATGTAGATTAATGAACATTTGAAAACAGTAAGTTTACTTATTACAGATAGAAGGGCATAGAGCATTTCCTCAATTGTGAAAAGAAGCACGGTTATGCAGAACCAATGTTATTGTGCATAGACTTTCCGCCAGAACACTCATTTGACTTTAATGTGTAGCATCCTTAACCGCCTCTGAATTAAATATTTATATTACATTATATTAAGCATAAAATTTATAAATTCTTATGTAGCCGTACACGTACAGTTCTATCTGCAGCGGATACGACACAACGACATACGTAATTTTCAGCGTAGACGGGCAACTTATAACTAGTTATTACCCGACGATTTACTAGTAAATCTGATTCAGAAATTCAGTTATTGGTTAATTACTGCGTAAAATTATAAACTGTTGATTTTGTGGTTCACCCATAATGATTATTGTATAACCATATACAATTATTATTGTATTTGGTAGGATTTTTTTTATTGAATCATTAGATTAAATTATCTAACAACATTTATTGACGAAGATAGACGTTACAGCCTACGTTTTCAGATGACCAGGTGATTTTAGAAAGGTCAAAAGTAAGCACACCAAAGAAACAGAGCAAAGTATAGGCCTACTACATGATGCTGAAGCTTAATGAAGAATATAGGAACTGGAGACGGAAGACCGAGTAGCAGGTAGTTTAGGAAACAATGCTTGCAGATACCGAGATTAAATACGCGATCTCTACAAATACCCCGGTGTGGAGGTAACAATCGATGGTCGCAGTAAAGAGGAAATTGCTATTAGAGTCAATACTGCAATACTCAATTAGATTAAATACTTTGGAGCAGCAATGTCTCTCGACATACGAAATTAAGGATCTATACAAGTACAGTAGATTCATCGTAGTACCCTATCCGGTGACGAATTGTGGATAATTAATAAAAGAGATTGTCCAGAATACAAACTACCAAGATTTACTGCTTGCGTATGTTTCCTTCTTCTATTTATTTATTGAGACTGGGTTAAGCCCATTTATCAATTTACATCTCATAAATAATCACAAGGTGTAGGATGAGCGTCCTATGCAGCACTCCTCTAAAACTACCCAATCATTTTGTTCTTGCGATGTTTGTCACTTAACACGTTACATTAATTCATTTTGTTCGGGCTTCGTACAAGTTCAGTATTGTATTATTGAGAGGTTGCAGTGTCTCGACGTTCTGGTGTTTATTCATGCTTTTTGGCAAATTTCTGAACTTCACCTTTGACTGAAGCAATCTCTGAATCCTCGTGCATGAAGTTTCCATGGGTGAATGTGGGTGAATGCAAATCCTAGTTTTATCTTCCATCATATAGTCCAAGAATTTATATTTGTTGTCAGTGATAGATTGTACACTTTGTCAATGGCAGACTGAAGTTTTCAGTTGCTTCTTCAATCCTGTTACTTTGGCAGTGTCATCATCAAAGGTCTAAATTACGACAGGCTGGTAAACACCAGGTACAGAACTGTTCCTATTACACTGCCTTGTCGCCAGCTATGATTTATTTTAATTCAGAATGACAGTCCTTGTTTTTACTTGGAAATATTTGGCTGAAATATAGGATTATAGTAATTTACTGAATTTTTTTGTTAAACATGTCTCCGATTTGTATTTCAACCCGCGATGTCGAAGGCCTGTGCTATGTCCAGAAATACTGTGGACCAATTTGCTTTCCTGTCGCTCTTTCTCAGAAATAATGGTAAATTGAAGTACTTGATCTATTGTTGAATTATTATTTTGAAAATCCGAGTTGATAGTTGGGAATCAAATTCTTCTCTTCAATTATAAATAGATTGGTGACGCTTTAATAGCAACTTCTCAGATACCTTGGAGATGATCGGTAGCAATGACTTCGGGGGATATGCTACTTTATCGTTTGGTAGTTAACCGGACTTTCGAATCATTACTACCTCAGCCACTGTACTGGCACATAATGCAAGCGAAATGCTGAATTTATCAAGTGTGTAACCTTGGTAATTGTTTACCTGGCAGCTCGTTCATTATTTTCCCGATTATCAAGGAGTCAGTATAGTTTTAAAAGCACGGAGCTTTCTTAAAACTAATATTGTTTATCAATTTAGCTTGCTAATTCTTTAGACTTATTAGTCTTACGTTCGTCTAATCTCTATTATTGATTTGAGGTAAATATTGTAACGCAACAGAAATGCAGTCATCCATGTTACATAAATAGTATATTAACAAAATAATAAGTAAATCAATATTTAACTCCCATGATAAAACAGAGGTCTAATAAATACATTTATAATTATATATAAAAATAAATAAGGATGCAAGGTAGAAATAACAATAATAAACAAACCTGTAAATTAGACATTAGTTAGAGATCCATGTTCAGTGAAAAGTAAATAAATCTTATACTGATGAGAATTGTAAGAAAGAAACTAGTACAGAAAATGTCAAAGTAAATGACAATGAAATTAAACAAAAATGAGACAATAATTTACCTTATAGCAATAGTAAGTAAGGATTATGAATTAAATGATATTATTTTGTAACGATGAATGTTATGTTAAAGTTTATGTTATGTTATACAAATTACTTGTTGAATTAATGGAAAGTAATGAAGCAAAATGTATTATTCAATTACTGTTATAGAAGGATGTGGGAAACAGTTAGGTAATGTTAATAGATCACAATTTTCTTATATGTGATCCATAGATCAAGATAAAATTGTTATTAGTTATAGAAAGAATAATTATTTATGTAAATGTTAATAGTTAAGATTTGATTATATGTATGAACTTATGTAAAACGGCTATAGTTGTTCACCAGTTATAAACAAAGGTAGGTCCATATACAATAAAAGGCCTAACAGCCAGTAACACTATATAACCACTCATAACATAAAGGTTAGGTACGGAAGTTAATAATAATTAATGAATACGGTTCAAAGAGCTAGGAAAAAACATTTGATAAGTAATGATATATAATAAACCACCTCAATTTAAACAAATTATGATAATGCCACAATGCCATGATATCGATTGATAACGTGTGATATCGAAAAAGTAATAAATATAAAAGAAACAGACTAAGATAAAAAAACCAGCAGAATATATGTAGAAAATAGTAAACAAACTATAGGTAAAGTTATATTCCGATATGATAGAAAATTAGTAAGGAATGGACGAAAAATATATGAAATAATAACTATATACAAAACATTGAGAAGGAAGAAAAATAAGGTGTTGCTAAGGACAACAGTAATGTATGAAGTTGTTGATTTTCAATTATTGCCTTTTATGATCTGAACGTGATGAGATTAAAAAACCCAAAGAAATGTTTAATGTAATTAGAATATTCTAAATTATTTTGTTACAATTATAATCCGCAAAATTCTAATGATAATCTTCTTGACTTATGCCAGCAAAGTTTAACCAAATGAGATCATAGTACAGTATCACAATAAAAAATAAATAACTGGGTTCTACAAGGAAGGACTTAAATTGTCCTATACCAGAAAAGAATTGACGATATATTAAAACCAATACAAAGAGTTAAATGTGTCACAACAAATAATATACACTACACTGGAACTCATAACCTTTTAAATACACGGAACATCACTAATTACTTCAAACGAGAGAAGAACGTATTTGGATCCAGAAATTGCAGAAGGACCACCAGTCTGGCCGTTAATAAACCCAGGGAGCTGTATTTCCGAGGTGAACAGGACAAGAATTCCATTTTATTAAACCGAAGAAAGGAATCTCGAACGACATATCCATTCTGAGCGTCGAGGTTATCAATCAACGGCCTACACGAGTTGCTTCGTTCTAGTCTGGTAAATTATAATTGTATAAATCATAATAACAACACAGCACTTCAAATTTGTAAATCTTGCATTCTTATCTATGTATTTTTAATCTTCCCCACAGTTACAAGAACCTTCACACCCTGAATTAAATTAATTATAAACAAAAACAAACCATATGACCGAATATAAAATAAAGTATTGGACCGAACAATAATCGATTCACGCAATCTATAGCCTTTGTGTATGCCAATTGGAACATATCTTATTTAATGTTGAAGGAGTGAATAAATAAAGAAACCTTGTATAGTTGCAAAATCTTATCATTTGGGGTATTATTTAATGAGTTGGAAATAAAAAGTAACTGACTAAGTACATAATATTTGACTACCGTAAACAGTGAATTAACCTATAAGTTTCGTTACCCCGGAACTGCAGCGCTTATTGCGGAATTCTCCGACACCAAAGAGAAGAGCGTTAAAATACAAAATTTACATAATTCTCTTCGATGTATACTAGGGTTGAACGAAATTATAGAATAACACATTAATTATTTAAGTTTCAAGCACACTAACACTGGTATTTTTCTTAGAGAGATAAGCTAATATTAGTTAATAAAATTACTATATTCCACAACTCCAAATATCTCAGAAATTGAATTAAATTAACACGACCGAAGAGAGGAGAGACAGAGAAGCATACCCGTTCCTAGTAACAAATAGGTTTACATTGCGTGATAAGAACGAGACGCACGTACTCGTCTAATTACAATATTCATGTGTTAGTTCTGTGGGATGTGGCTGAAAAGTGGTAGGCAAATATTTCGCAAACAGTTCAGCTTTTTGAGCGCTATCTCTTGTCCAGCTCTCGTCATCCTTGTGTCGTATTAGTGGAACACGATTTTTTTTTTTTTTTTTAATGTTTAGTGACTAAAGTGATACAGTCGAGTACAGACGAAGGGTGATGAGAATTAGCGTAAATAAGTAATTGGGATGTCTCTCGTGCAGACAGTAAGATATGCATATCGGGAAACTTGGAACACTGAAGTAAATTTTGGCATGAAAAAACTCAGGATTGTAACGCGGGGAATGGATAGACCGCAAACACTAGAAGCTAGGATGCGAGAGACAACAGCTATGAAGTAAACATATGTAATGATTAAGAACAACAATTGCAATTACTTTGTTACCTCTGGGTTTCAACACAAAGTTCCATGAATCTTAAAGTCATCTTCCGCCTAACAACATAATAATACTCTTTCCTTCTATTTAAGTTCCGTCACTTCCTTGTGCTTGGCGACTCACTCGTAAGGAACTAGAGCCGCTAGTTTAAACCCTTCTAACCTATTAACGTGTGACGCCAGTAGCGGTAGTCACTATCATACAGCCACCAGTGGGGGCCGGTGACAATTTGACTGGTAGTGACAATAATAATAATAATGTGTTTTGTATTTTATACAAAGTCTACCAAACCTACTGTATTTGAAATTACATTATTTACAAAACACTTTGAGCACTATACGCTGTCCAGGCAGTGAAGGCGGCTAGAGGATTAGGAGACCCTCACTCACACACACACACTGACAGGCCGCCTAACAATAGACAGGGACAGGCCTTTGACCTGCGCTGCTGTCTTTTTAGTTACACTCTACTACAATAAATTAAATTTTATTGTCGTGCTTAAACTTTTAATTTTGATTGTTCCATTGAATTCAGACTGTAATTTCATTTAAAATAAGTCCAAACACGAAGTTTTTATGGCGATATTCAAATGTTTTACATTTATTTGTTTATTTTGAACTATTGTTATTGTTAAACTTTAGAACACCATCTAAGCGACTATTATTAAAAACCAAGTTACTGATCATCTTATTTATTTTTCAACTATTTTTCTGTGACACTCCCTTTAATATGTAATATTTTTACAAATTGATTTTTGATTTTACAACTTGACCTCGAAATTACGAGAATCCTAAAATTCCTGGCGTCGGCCTTGGCTTTTTTTTTAAACTGTTCCGATTCACCGATTGTGATACTCGATAAAGAGCAGATTGACTCTTTATTGTTATAATACTGAAAAAATTAATCAACATATTTAACGGATTTTAATATATAGATATAAAGATTATTTTCAAACCTCATATTTTTATTTCAAATAAACAATATATGAAATAATAGTTGTTATACGTAATCGAAATAATTGTTTGTCTTTTTACTAGCACGAACTTTTAAAAATGTTATTTATTATAAAAATATTATATACGCGTATTATTGTTTTACAGACACATAAAATGAAATGTGATATGTGTCTATGTAAATCAATTAAAAATTTACTGTCCATGTTATTAAACTTTAACTATAACTTGAGAGGACGAGGTAGCGCGTCAGGAATTAAATGTGTATTATTGTATCACGTAATTTGGAAAATAATTACCGGTATTACAGATTTCAGTAACATGCAAGAGAGACGTCCCTTCCTTACTTGGTTTACACTTGGTCGCTATAGTCATTTTTCCAGATAGAGAGGGTGATTCGCCTTCAAACCAACAAACAGTAGAGGTCATTGCTCGTGTACCGGGTACCCCGAGTGAGTCACTGATTACCCGCTGATTAGTCGTTAAATAGCTTGCACGGGGTAGTGAGGCCAGCCAGTCTTGTCAGAGAGCAGATCTGTCGCGTATATTGTGAGTGAATCAGTTCATTTGTGGTTAGTGTATAGTTGATTTGTGATTATGAGTTCTTGTAAAAAACGCCAAGTTTTACATACTCAATGCAGAACAATGATTGCTTCTGTTCTGTTCTATTTTGTGAAAGAGAAGAATAACGGAGGTCCTTTACTTGATACTAAGAAAGTAATGCAGAGAACAGCAGATGCTTGTGGCATTTCGTTGAGAACAATACAACGTATCAACGCAGAGATTAAAAAAAGTTTCGAAAATCAAGAAGATCCCTGTGTAGTTGAAGATATTGATTTAATCACAGCTGAGGACGATCAACAAGATAACACCTTAAACAGCACCAAGAGGGAAAATATTATTATTCATACTCCTCGGAAGAAAAGGTTGAAGAGAAAGCGGCCAGTAACAGACATGGATGACTTCGACAAAAGGAGCTATTCGACGTCACATATTGAGCTACTATGCTCGAAAAGAAGCGCCTACCCTCAGACAACTTTGTGTGTCACTTCAAGAAGCTGGACTGTATATGGGAGGAAAATCTTCACTGAGCTCGCTATTATCAGACATGGGATTTCAGTACAAGAAATTTAGCAGCAGAAAAATCCTCATGGAAAAGTCGTCAGTGGCCCTGTTAAGGTGTCGTTTCTTAAGAAAGATGCGTCAAGTAAATATTAAAAACACTATATTTTTGGACGAGACCTGGATAAATGAAAACACGAGAAAGGACACTGGTTGGACTGATGGCACTATCCAAGGAACTCTCGGCGGCCCTCTGGGTAAAGGCAAACGATTGATCATCTGTCATGCTGGTCGCTACGATGAATATACAAAAAGCCAGCGAGATCGGCCTCTGGCAGTTCTCAGTGTCATTTGATGGGCCGATTTAATCGGCCGCTAGCAGTTCCAACAATGAACCACGGGGCCATTTAACCGGCTTCTGGCATCCAAAGGGAGTGTCTCAGAAAAATAGTTGAAAAGTAAATTAAATGACCAGAATCTTAGTTTTTAATAATAACATTTTTTTAATAACATTCGCGTAAATAATTCTCAGAAGTTTAGCAATCACAATATTTCAAAATAAACAATAAGAGTAAAACATTTGAAAATCGTCGTATAAACTTCGTGTTTGGACTTATTTTAAATGAAATCACAGTCTGAATTAAATGGAACGACCAAAACTATAAGATTAAGCAGAATAACAAAATTTAATTTATTATAGTAAACCGTATTTAAAAAGACAGCAGCGCAGATCAAGTGCCGGCCCCAGTCTATTGTTAGGCGGCCTGCCAGTGTGCGTGCGTGAGCCAAGGGTCTCCTAATCCTCTAGCCGCCTTCACTGCCTGGACAGCGTATAAAGTTTATCAACTCGCGAAAAATCCCCTGTTTTCCGAGTCTTCGGACTCCTTGTGACTCCTTAATGCTAACTCGAAAGCACCACAAAAACGAATACAATTGATAATTAAATTAAGAATATACCTGTTTTTATTTACTTTCTCATTATGTTTCTCAATTGACTGTTGATAGTGCGAACTTAATTGAGTTTGTATATTTACTTTCCCCAACATAGATAAACTCATTACAGCATTCATATGTTCCTTTGATTTTTCATGGTTTTTAATTTTGTCATTGAGATGAATAAGATTCGTAACACCGTCCTTTGACCAGGAACAGTCTCCGCGAAAAAGTACACACGGAAAACAGAAAAACGCATTTTTCTCGTCACAGCCACATAACCATTTGTTTTTTTTATACACTTCAGGGTTAAATTTCCGCCACCTATCAACTTTGGTACTTTGCTGTTTGTACACTATGTTTAATTTTGGCACGGGCCTACCTAACTGCTTCACTTTCAATTTATCATCGTATGATAGTGTAGAAAACGGAATCCTGAGGAGAGCGCCTACCGAATTCATTATGAAACACTTAGAAAATCGTATTACGTACTATACACCACGATGAAAGCCACTCTCAACTGAGCAACGCTGGCTGGGTGACAAGCCTAGCATGTCACATGGAATACCTGTGTTCCGCTTACTCCCTCCTATACGAATGCCAAGGATGCGCGCGCACTCCACATTGAAACCAATGCTGCAGCTTAACCCACAGCGTGTGACCAAGACCAACTACAATATCTCAGACCTTAATGCTTGTATCGATAGTTGACAACATGGCGGCAGTCGTTGGGGAAACAAACCGGCGTGAGTTTGTTGTTCTGTGCCGGCGTGTTCCGTAGTGCTGTTTGGTTATGTTGAGGTTGTTTTGCGGAAGAGTTTGTTAGTGTTGTGGTACATAGTGTAAAAACTATACCAAATCAGTCCGTAGTGCGTCGTTAATATATTTTATACCATTTCTCTAATACTAATTATTTTAAGTGAATTATAGGGTTATGTAAACTATTTGTACAATGGGTCGCAGCTGCTGTGTACCCGGTTGCAAATCCAATTATGGTAAAATATATGATACATCAACATTTAAGTTTCCAAAAGAAAGGGCATTAAGAGGAAAATGGTTGAAGCTGATTCACAGAGATAATTTTGAAGCGAATGACAAAGCTGTGGTGTGCATTAAACATTTTGAACCAAAGTTTTTGGTTAGGGAAGACGTTTTTCCTGTTAAAAATGGTGATCCTATACGTGTGCCACGAATAATTCCAAAGCTAACGAACGATGCATATCCCACTATCTTTCCTAATCAGCCTTCCTATCACACATTAGCTATTCCTAAAGAAAGAAAGAATCCTCAAGAACATGTTCAGACGCTCTTGCAAAGAGATGAAGCTAGTTTTAGTGATTGGTGTGAACATGACAATATACCTGACTTTCAGTATTTTAAAAGTGAAGTGCAGAAAGTGATGCAAGGACTGAATTATGTGAAAATGTTGTTAGCAACTTGGATGATGTGTGCAAATGTGACATTCTGCTAAAAAGTGATTGAAAAGAGTGTTAAAGTGCTTTCCAGTGTTTATATTATTAACTATTTACATTCCCAAATGAAAAGTGTGTTTCAAAGGAAATCGCTTAAACACTTGAGAAAACAAAGAAGAAAACAGCATGAAGAAACTGAGGCGAAGGTTACAAATGCATCGAGTTTAAGCTGATCTGCAAATAAATTTCTTCTGCCCGAAAGGTACTTCATATCAATTACTTTATGTTCTTCCTGCACAATACAAAATAATAGTAACCAGAATTTACCAACTGCATGTTTTGATTGGTACTATACCTTTGAATCTCAGTTGCATCTTGGCTTTTTGCTTCTATTTATCTTGTAGATGAATATGTTGTGTTTGCCTTTGTTGGCCAAAGTTTAGCATTTGCATG
Source organism: Magicicada septendecula (assembly GCA_034769895.1). Taxonomy (NCBI): domain Eukaryota; kingdom Metazoa; phylum Arthropoda; class Insecta; order Hemiptera; family Cicadidae; genus Magicicada; species Magicicada septendecula. The sequence continues at coordinate 454,499,766 of CM068373.1, forward strand.
CTATTATTAGTAGTACATAATTTAAACTGTAATTTGAGTTGCATCTCCAATTTTTGCTTCATAGAATTTTTGCTCCTCTGGTGATCACTAGTTTTTAGGAAGCAATTAGGAAGAAACTTATTATTATTATTATTTCGTAACATTTTAAAATGGAGCAAGAATAAGTGCATTCAATTAACCTTGATTTTAAGCTGGAAGTATGCAAGGCTATAATTATAGGGCTTACTTTGCATGATGAGAAATTTAACATATTATTTATACTTCGCCTTGAAAATGTAAAACTAAGCTTTAACGTGACATTTCTTACATATTTTATGACAACCCCTTTAGCGAAGCATATAAAATTATCGTCATATCGCTAGCCCCACTACTGAAATATTTGGCCTAAGACTGCCGCCATCTTGTTTTCTGTGTTATGGTCTGAGATATTGTAGTTGGTCTTGGTGTGACACCCTGTGGCTGTCACTCGAAAGTGAGCCGTTGCGTTAGTGAGGTTGTTAATGAAATTTATTCCGCTCGTTTACTTTTTTAAACATTGTTATACATAATTTAACAATAAATAACTATACTCATTTTATTTTCATGTCACTGGGGAGTGACATGTCGCCGTGTCACTGCCACTGGCCAGCCACTTTCCTATGTTTCTTCACTTCACATGATATCCCTTCCCCTTTTCCTCTTATACTTGACACTTTTTGTCTTCACTGTTATTTCCAAACTCTTTGTATCCTGTGACCAGAACTTCCCAGCTTACTCTTGGTTTACTAATTGGTCTACTTCATTTGGCTTCAAATTGGTAGCACTTTCCAATATTGATTGTCAGTTTATTCTATAGATGTGGTGACAACATCTGGATCTTCATCATCTTTTTTTAATAGTTTAATTCATATGATTTGTTGAGCTTCTACACAGTTCGTCACTTGCTTATATTGTCTAACAGTATTATAATAATGCCGGCACTGTACGAAAATTATAATAATTGCCTTATAAAACTAATTACTGGTCTTCCTGTCAACGTTACAATAACTTAAGAGAACAAAATTGTTTCAACTTGTTTTAACAAATAGATTACGTGGTTTCTCTTTCAGTCGATGGTGTGAATGGAAACGAATTTCGAGGCCACAATTACCAGCAGGCGTCACGACGCGGTAGACGCGCTCATTTAGCCAAATTGCCCTTTTGTCTCTGATAATGTGACATTAATGACAGACGATTAATCATCAATTGTAAAATTCAACTGGTGATGACACAATTTAGAGCTGTAAGCGTAACAAAGACTGTACAAAAAATATCATATGGGGTTTATACAAATTAACTGAACAAGCTCTATGACACTGAACACAGATTAAATTGGTTCGTAGAAATATCGATGTGAATTTTTCAAACAAAACCTATGCAAAATCTTTATAATAATAAATATTACTATTACTTCTATACACAAACAAATAAATACTTCTATGTACAAGGACTAACAAGTTCATACAGCATGTTGTAAATGAGTAGAGGCTTGAAATTATTAACAAGATTTTTTTTATTTATTAGCAATTAGAAAATACATTCTTTAAACTAATCTGCTGATTAGTGTACACACACAAGAAATATATACCTAGATAGCATGAAGAAGTATTCCATCGAGCGATGTCACCTAGTGGCCCTTAAATGTCAAAGTGCAGGCTGTAGAGGTAGCATGATTAGCGGGTTACGATGGCCCTAAAGTCTTGTATAGTACCAGTACCACGTTCGTGGATGACTTCACGGACGTATGGAACATGGAAATCTGTGTGCAAAGTGCAGGCTGTAGAGGTAGCATGATTAGCGGGTTACGGTGGCCCTAAAGTCTTGTATAGTACCAGTACCACGTTCGTGGATGACTTCACGGACGTATAGAACATGGACGTCTGTGTGCAAAGTGCAGGCTGTAGAGGTAGCATGATTAGCGGGTTACGGTGGCCCTAAAGTCTTGTATAGTACCAGTACCACGTTCGTGGATGACTTCACGGATGTATGGAACATGGAAGTCTGTGTGCAAAGTGCAGGCTGTAGAGGTAGCATGATTAGCGGGTTACGGTGGCCCTAAAGTCTTGTATAGTACCAGTACCACGTTCGTGGATGACTTCACGGACGTATGGAACATGGAAGTCTGTGTGCAAAGTGCAGGCTCTAGAGGTAGCATGATTAGCGGGTTACGGTGGCCCTAAAGTCTTGTATAGTACCAGTACCACGTTCGTGGATGACTTCACGGACGTATAGAACATGGACGTCTGTGTGCAAAGTGCAGGCTGTGGAGGTAGCATGATTAGCTGGTTACGGTGGCCCTAAAGTATTGTATAGTACCAGTACCACGTTCGTGGATGACTTCACGGACGTATAGAACATGGACGTCTGTGTGCAAAGTGCAGGCTGTAGAGGTAGCATGATTAGCTGGTTACGGTGGCCCTAAAGTATTGTATAGTACCAGTACCACGTTCGTGGATGACTTCACGGACGTATAGAACATGGACGTCTGTGTGCAAAGTGCAGGCTGTAGAGGTAGCATGATTAGCTGGTTACGGTGGCCCTAAAGTATTGTATAGTACCAGTGCCACGTTCGTGGATGACTTCACGGATGTATGGAACATGGAAGTCTGTGTGCAAAGTGTGATCGGGGCATGCACATGGATCTTTGGAATCGCTGATGATCGCTGTGTTAGATTTGTGGCGCAGTTACAAAGCTCGATTCGGTAAGTCTATTTGGGTTTAAGGACAGTTTTATAGAGAAGACGTTTGTCGTTTATAGAATAGAGTAGACTTTCTGCCTATCAGCCAGTTAATTTACCTTAAATCTTAAATTTAGTTATTTTCTTTTCTGCTTTACGTGGTGTTTCCAAGTCAGTTTAGCGTCTAAAATAAGGCCTAGGTATTTGACAATTGTTTTTGTTGCGGTATTTTGATGTGTTGAGATGAATTGTGAGGCAGTTGTCTCTCCGTGAGGTGAATGTAACATGTGACCGCTTGGATTCATTGGCCTTGATTTTCCATTTTCGTAGCCATTCTTGAATGACACTGAGGTGCTCTTGAAGGTAATTATTAACAAGATGAAGTAGATAAATGTTTAATTTCAATTTTCTCAGCTGCATGATAATGATGATGATGATGATGATTAATATTATTTTTATTACTTTTATTATTATTATTGTTGTTGTTGTTGTTATTATTATTATTATTATTATTATTATTATTATTATTATTATTAATGTTATTACTATTGTCGTCGTTGTTGTCGTTGTCGTCGTCGTCGTCGTCGTCGTCGTTGTTGTTGTTGTTGTTGTCGTCGTCGTCGTCGTTGTTGTTGTTGTTGTTGTTGTTTTTAGTGTGCGCAGTGGAAGAACTTAGAGGGCATAAAGTTAGATCATAAATAAAACCGATTTAGGTTAAAACAGCTGCAGAGATGAACTACTGGGAAACAAGCTGAAATTTAAAATAACAACAATGAAATATAAAAAGAAGAATGGGGTAAAATGAAGGTTCACTCGGATATATTAAAGGGAAAAGACTAACATAATATGGACAGATACGAACAGTCAGTGGAACATACCAACTACTGTCCTATAGTTGAGGTCCTATAGATGAGGAAGAGAAAGGATAATCCTGGGTAGATAAAATGCTAGCTGTTGAATTCTAAGATACTGAAGAGAGGTTTACAAGACTTCAGTTATTAATTTTCCAAAACACCACCAAAACTTACAAAATGTAACCGAGTCAAATGATTCCTGCTTTCTTTTTAAATTTTTATTAGAAAAGTGTTTTTTTCAGAGAATGTTTTTTACAAGCAAATGTAAAGTCCTTGTTTTTATCAGAAATATTTAACTATCTTTTAAAGTATACGCGAAAAATTGTTTTTATGCATTTCATGATTGATATATCTTTATAAGTTTTCCGATTTCATGCTATGGACACTAAATCCTATACTAAGCAAACAAAAAGAATGCATTAGGCGGAAGCGCTCATGTGCTTAGTCCCAAACAGAGATCTGAGACTAATTAATTCTGAAATCGATAAAATCGAATACACCAGATCAAGAAAAACCTGCTGCTGGTCAGACCCAAAGCAAAAAGTCTTTTTACTAACTAGATTTGAAATAGTTGCACAGTTTATTCTCCTTCTTTTTTTCTTTTTCTTCGGGAAGTACTAACGTTTTTACTGATCTTTGGTCTGGTTTAACATTTCCCTGGAACGATACCGATCGCTTGCGGCCACCTGCCAGCTTCTCATCTCAGAGGAGTCTCGGCATCTCGTTTAACATTGTCCCGCCAGCAGTCTGTGATCAATGCCTTCGTCTAGTAGCTATCGTCTGTCTCTTTACTATTTTTTTAAGACATTCGACTGTCACTCATTTACTCCACTTATCCTGCATACCTTAGACGTGTAGATGCCTAATGCTGGATTCTCCTTACAGTTGTCTCAGTTCGTGATTGAACCTGATGCAATATACAATTCTCTTTCTAACTTGTTCAATTTATGTTTTAATTAGCCTCGTAATCTAATAACTGAAAATTGAAAATAGCTACTGCGTACACTGCACGATTTTAAATATACTGTACATTGCAGAAAAGAGGTGTGCGTTTGACAATAGAAAGTGGCAACTTTCGTCTATTGTTAAGAGAGGGCGTCGCAAATGTCGGCAATGAACGGTTAGTTTAAAGAAGCCCAGCAACCACACCATCTGTGTTATTTAATGTTAGAAACTAATTCGAGTAGCCATCTCCATAGCAACGTAAAACGTATTCTTAGAGTAAAGCTATACTACATTGATCCAAACACAAATTACTCTCTTAAAAAAAGAGAACAGCGAGTCAGAATACACTGATAGTTACAAACTGAAAATGTAGGCATTGTCTTTTTAGAGTATTGTTATAAGACATCAAAAAATGTTGTAGATTTTTACAAATTAATTCAATTTATTTTATATTGTCTTATAAACGATGCTCACATCGTTATCCTATATAATCAGAGACAACAAGGAATGAAATTGAATACTGAAATATGAATCTCAAATTCGAATGTGAGTTTAATTCTAATCCTAAAGTAAATATAAAGTTAAAATAAATTTGAATTATAAATCAGAACTGAGATTGAAGAGAACTATATAGTAATCGAAATCAAACAAATTGGAAAGCTACTATTTAACATGGTAAACTCTGGAACGTAGTTTGAAGAAGGTCAAAGGTTGTGCCTACTGACAAGCGTTAGAACCCCCCTCAAAAAACAGGGTTAAAAGAAATTTTTTAATGAATTATTGTAGTTTTTATGTAAAAACAAACGAATATGCTGGCAGTGCATAATTACTAAATGAATCGGGAGTTTATTTTTAACGAGGATGCAGAGTTTAGTGATTTACGGTCATCCAATACGACCTTCTTTGTTACGCCCCGAAAACTGTCACCTTCAGTCGGCTTTAACAATTAGTGATATATCGTCGGTCATTAATCTCATGTTACTAAGGACAAAAGGGAAAATTACGTTTAATGGATCTTGACGCGCTGAATTCGGATAATTGTGTTTGGATAAATTCACTTTACGTCACACATCAGACGGGAAGTCAAAACAGAAAATCGTTTTCAATACAACTAAATAATGGCTTACTTAGTATAGATTACAAGTATGAAACTTTTTTACATATTGTATGTGCTTAAATCTTGTACGCTATCACCTTCATTCTCGGAATGTCGTAGAATCCAAAGATGAAAGGAACGAATAAAAATAAGCGAAAAAATTACGGCCAAATAAAAATCTATTTTACAAAATTAACTATCTTCAAGAGAAAACTATTTTGAACATTTAGTGTTTTTAATCAGCTGACTGATACAAGTTTATCACTAGGCCTATATTTAATTAATAAAGTTGTGTTAGTGGCTATAATGACAAACAAAAAATACTGTTCCACACCACTATAGCAAAAATTCCCGATTAGCCCTTTCAAGCTTCACATCTTATCATCAGATCGGAAACATGTCATGAAAATATAAATATCATCAAATATTTCCGATCTTACAATGAGCTGTGAAGCTTGAAAGCGCTAATCGGGGACTTTTACTATAGCGGTGTGCAACAGTAACTTTATCACTGTATATGATTAATGCTTTCGCGCAAAAAAAAAGTAAACCGACTTAATGTTCTATTTTTTTTAACTGCTTAAAACATTAAAAACTTTTCAAAACACAGTACTGATAATAAAAAAGGATACGGTGATGTTTTACGGCGCGAGGACGCGTGTATCGCAATGTTGTAAATATCTCTTTGCTATTGGAAAACCGCTTGTTCAGGCCGCAGAAGCGACTCCTTACGACTAACATGTACAAACATTGAAGACGATTAAATACATTAACATTTCGCTGCGAACTCACAATATTCTACAAACTGTAACACAGACCCGTAATCGGTCGCAGCTTCGATTGCCAAAACCATTATGTAAGTGACATACTGGCAAAAAATAATTTAAGTACTAACGTTGAAACTATAAAAGTACGAATAGAAACAACAATCTTTGGTGTTAGGAAAAACTAGGCAAAATACAGTTGGCCTAGTAAATTGAGAACAAAATAAGCCAGTAGGATATGGCTACTAATAGCATAAGAAGTTTCAAATAATAATGTGGGAATAAAAGAGAAAAAGTAAGAGAGAATAAACAACAATACCAGAAACAATAAGAGAGCACATGATCATATAACAATAAGAATGAAAGTAGAACATATTGTTGAGAGTTTAGAAACAATGAGGGGGAAAAGAAAATAAAGAGTAAGACGGAACAGACGAGGATACCAAACAAAGTGATTGTGCACATCAATCTATAAAGATAAGAACAAATGTAATGTGCAGGTGCTGACTATCGCCACCATAATCTAAACGTATCAAAATGGTTCAACTGAAAGACTGCAAATGGTTAACAATGTACAGCCCTGTAAGTATAAATACACTATATGCTCGCTTGAAATCAGCTGTAGTCTGGACAGAGCTTTGTGTGCAAGTAACCCAGAAAGAGGTCAAAAAACAGTGTTTATGTCTTTTAACTCGGATTTTGAATCTTTCTTTACAAAGTATTTGCTCAATACGTAAGTGCCACAGTACGATCAGTTCACATTTTCTTTCAGCAAACAACTAACCATAAAAGTTCGAACAAATAATCACTAGGTTTGCGAAGTGTTGGTCGACTCTGCAAAAGTGCAAACGTGTCTGAGGCGTGCGGACTGAAGTAGCTGCTTACGGCAGACGCGGCACTCCATCATACTACACCAAGAGTGATAATGAAACATCTTTTATGAAAACAGACAAAAAATGAATTGTAAGTTACTGCTTGTGCTAAGGTAAAGTGGTTGTTTCTGAAAGGGTCTGGAGTTAACTATCCGTGTCTAAACACAATACGTCGGTTCCTCACATCTGATCCTCTTTGTATAAGCGTTAAAAGCTTCTTACTACTCTATAATGCTTATATCAAAATTTGCCATATTCAGCTACATTAAGGAAAACAAAAATTAGTATTATTTACTATAAATGAGTAACATCTTGCATTAATCTGTATCTATGATAGCCACAACAATTTATAACGGCTAATTAACGATAACGATTAGCGTGGGTACCAGCAAGACCGAGAACCCACTGATGAGACAATGCTAACGAGACACTGACAATGAGTGAGACACTGCCAAGAGTCCGCATGACTTTAGTACGAGCTGTGGAGTCGAAGGAAGAAGAAATACACTAGCATTTGGCATACAAATCACTATATTTAATTAATAAAGTTGTGTTAGTGGCTATAATGACAAACAAAAAATACTGTTCCACATCACTATAGCAAAAATTCCCGATTAGCCCTTTTTCAATTTCGCTTTTTCGATTTTCGATTCGCTTTTTCAATTTGTATGAATCTTCCCATTTGTATTTATTTTACGCCTGTATCATTAGCGTTACGTGTAAGTTAATAATAACTAACTTTGAATATATAAAATTAATGTTTATATTAAGCTGTAGAAATTATAAAAAATTATTTAGACTTCAATGAGTCTACAAAGACCGTTAGTCCTATCTGTGTTTTATTTATGGAACATTAATTGTGTGAGAAAAATCGGTTTCAATAATGTTATTCACAAATTTTCTGACACTTATGAACAAAATGTGTTTTTTTAATAAACTATAGCGTGATAAAACTCTAAAACGTATGAAACATTATTAAAATCTATTATAATTTCAAAATTTGTACAACATTTCTATGAACATATTTTTCTATCTGGTATATATCATGTAAACATGGGCAGTTCCACGGAGGGACATTGGAGGCTAACTCACCCTAAAGTTTTGAACTAATAAATAACTTTGAATTTATACAGGTTGTATTTAATCCCCCCAAAGTGTAATTAAGATAATCACAATTTAAAAAAAAAAATTATTATTTACTTCATATTTATTTTTTAAAATACGATTTGCTTCTATCTATCCGTACAATGGTCTGGTTTACGTTTGCCAAGAAACTAGTAGTTCGCCCAGTTTCCGCCAGACAGCTGCAGTCACTAGTCAGTAACAGAATGATCACTCTTACATGACTTGGGTTTAACTATTGAGGCTATGGTTAGAACGTTGGAAGTTATCTATTGCGATGTTCCGATGTTGGAAGTTATGTTGTTGCGATTAATATGTTTTTCTTGGTGAACACTATTCATCAAGCAATATCTATGTCACTAATAAAAACACGGTGATAACGACAATGTACCTATGATTCAATAAAATCAAAAACACCGTTCATGTTCTTGGGCAAAACTAATTTACTCGTCGCTATAATTTCACAGTTTTAAAATTACCTAAATGTTAGCGCCGCGATGCAAATTTCGTATCTAGTCAATACGTACTCTTTTCTTATTCTGTCAATCTTCCATTTTCTTAAGAAGCTATACGAACTTAACTATAACGACACCCAATTACACATAACAAAATCAGTTATTCATATTCGTAATTCTTGGTAATCTGATTCTAAAATCTAATCTAAAACCTAGTGCATTACACCTGCAGTTAATGTTTACAACAGATTATACTGGACTTAGATACCACTGATTAAGAACCGTCAAGACCTAAATTAAACGCATATCCTCTCACTCAATGACGATCCTCTTACTATCCTCTTACCAATAAAAGACGATCATTTCCCGAGTACGGCTCGTTAGAATATAGCATAAAAATGATGCACTATTTTGTTAAACGTATTTGTCGTACATTTGGTAAAAACACTTCCTCTAAAGAAGTTTATATAAAATCTGGTTTCAAAATTGGAAAACACAAAACAATTAAAGAACACAAGCACTAAAAAAATCAAAAGTCGCCCAACCTGCTTATAAAAGTACTGAATACACAAAAGTGGAATGAGACGGGAAGTGTTTGCATATGGTGTCTAATGCATACAGCCAAGATATGGAAGAAATGTTTGTTACTTAAATAAAATCTTTGACATCATTTTACTTCTTCGAACGCAAGATTTATCATTAAGTGAACATAATGGAAAACAAAATTCAGAAAACAGGTGTAATTTATTTGAATTTTTTAATTTTCTCTTGACACAATGGTTCTTTTAAGAAAAACTTTGATAAAAACATATCTTTTTGCAAAACAACTATGCAAAATAAAGTTATGAAATATTTACTACCCTGAAAGCAGAGAAAATTTTGGAAGAGATTAAGAGCTGTAATTTTTTTCCTCTTACACTAGAGTTGACGAATCCCTTACACTAACAAATCCGTTGATGAACACGCAATCTTGAAAGCAAGCTCTCCTATTGAACCACATCCTAATGGTTTTTCTGAAGACAACAATAGCAAAATACTGCATGCACATTACTGCTGGTAACGTCGCTAATAGTTTAGAAGAAGATACAGATAATATTAAATACCCTAAAAAATTACAACTCTTTAAACAGATAGAAAAGAAAAGAAACATATCCAAATGTATCTGAAACACGTACATAATAGTACACACTACATACGTAATAGTACAAACACATACATAATAGTACACACTACATACGTAATAGTACAAACACATACATACTGTTACAACATTACAGAACAATCTACGTGTTTATCGAATGTTCCAGATGAATCCAGCTGAATCTGTGTGGAGTACGTGATTCTCGACGCATTAGCTAGACAGTGTAGAACCCGCGCGAACTGTGACAAGGCCGCAATGGATTACGCTCTAATCTTTTCCTTTATTGATAATGCGCAGTATGGAATTATCTAGTATTTCGAGGGGGTATAAATACTAATACTCAACGACGTTCAGTTTGAGTTATAGTTGCGATATATTACAGTGCGGTTCGAGTTTATTGTCGGGCGATACTGTGTGCGTTCAAGCGGTTATTAGTGAAGTGTTGTGTTTTATAATCGGGTGGTATAATTGTAATACAATTGTGTTTTATATTAGTTGACATTTTATTGGGTGTGAACAATGTTTATTTGGTTTGTTGCAAGAGACTGTGTTGTTAATTACGAACTGTTTAACTGTGAAAATTAAAGCTGGTGATTAGTGACTTAATTGGTGTCTTGTATTTCGTTTTCCACTGTACCTACGACGATCATGTAGACCGTCGTAACAGTGGTGTCAGAACGGGTATAGAACCGTTAACAGTGGAAACATTGGACACTTAGTACAAAACGAGTGTAATTCGTAATTAATCGGAAAACAATGGATGGCAGTCAAATGATGAAAAATTTCCAGGTGCTGTTGTTGCAGACAGAGGAACGACGACGACAAGATGCAGAGAAAGCAGGAGAGAGACAGAAAACCCTCCTGCTGGAAGCACAGGAAAGACGCAGGCAGGAGGCGGAAGAAGCAGAAAAACGACAGGATGAACACGCAGGCAGGAAACGTCAGAAACGTCAGAGGCTGAGGAACGTCAGGAAGCACTAATGCTAGAAACAGAAGAAAGACAAAAAGAAGAACGTAAGCAGGAGGCAGAGGAACGGAAGCGTAAAACAGAAGACATCAAGGAGTTAATACAGGAGCAGAAGCAGACATTTTTTGATGGCATCGGAGATTGTGAACTTCAGCATGTGCTACGAACGTCAAGACACCAAAATAGCTCAGAAGCTTGTGCCGCGTTTTGAAAAACGCGGCGATGTTCCTATATCTATATAGTGCATTATTAAAAAATTACGTATTTGTCGACGTGAAGGAATTGTCCTTTGATATATGGTCAATCGGACTTTGTCATTGAGATCTACCCCTCCGCCGCTCGCCTCGCGCGCGCCCTATCTCTGTTACGTACGGTTTTTTAAAGAGCCAGTTTGTTCAGTTCCAATACGGCTCTCGGCGCTTCACATACTGGTCCCCGGCTAACAGAGTAGATTGAACAGTTTTTTTCGTCTTCCAACCTTATCTATGGATAAGTAGAAGCCTACGTGATCTCCGGTAAGTCTATTAAAATATGTATATTAGTTATTTATAAAAACAAATTGGTTTTAATTGATATTAAAGTGGATGCGTTACGATATATATTGCAGTGAATCCTTAGCACGTGGCGAGTTTCAGGTTAAAATTTGTTTTATATATGCTCAATCTCTACCTGGTAGGTGGGTGCATTCCAGGGGCATTCGTGTTAAAATTAATGTAATTGTGAGTTTGTGTGCCTCATGTTTCTGTGTGTATTATGTTGGTCCGTGTCTAGCTAGCCACCGGATTTGGAGTGAGAATTTTTATATTTATATATATATATTGTAGCGTGACAGATATAAGCATAATATTGAATGGCAATTGATCATTAGAATAATAAAGTTATACTGTTTAAATTTGGAAGAAAGCATTAAATTTAATATAAATAGATTAATTCATAGCAACTGTGGAAAGAAATCATTATTATAAAGAAAATACAAGTTCAAATAAAAGGAGTTACTAGTGATGAGTCATCCAAAACCAGTCTCATAACCAAAGGTTTTCAAGGTATAACCCAGGAAGGTAAAATAGTAAATAACAAAGCAGTACACAATATGACCAAACCCACAACGAGGGAGAATAAATAGAATAGAAACCCTAAAATAAGCCAAGATCAACCAATACAGGTTGTGTATTTCTGAATTAAAGAAGAAGATGGAGAAGATCCCAAGAAACCTGATGGCATCAAGAAGAAGATGGAGAAGATACCAGTCCCAGAAGGCAGGAGAAAAGAAGACTGAAGAAAGAAGAAGAGGGCAGCATCCTGAAGAAGATGTCATGCTCTTATAAAAGACACCCAAATCCCTATATCCCCAAAATAAATATCTAAAAATAAAAGTATAACGAAATAAAAACCACATGTATATAAATTTAAGAGAGAGGAGTGTATAAAGTAAAAGTTTCCTGTGAACTAAGATGAAACAATAATATAGTACCCATGGAACAAATCTCCATTGAAAAAAACGCTAACCAATTTATTATGTTAATAAGACTATACGACCATTTAGCATTAACATAATATATAAGTGCAAAGTGAACCAGTGATAGTTTTGGGTATTATAAAAAATGAACCTTGTGTTTCATTCTTGGCAATCACAAACATTGGATGCAATGAAATATGCATTTTTCAATTACTTAAAATATTTACTGTGACAATATGTTGTTCATAAGACATGAATCTGTTTAAAATAACATTTTGTTTTACATGAAAAAAGAAAAACAGAGTTCATAATACCTTTTGAACAATTAATACTATTTATTTGTTAATGACAGGGTACAATTCCCCAAAGACAATGTAAAAGACGGTATAAAAACTGTAGAATCCTACTTATAATAATAGTTAGAAATAAGAATATAAATATAAGGTTTTTTATGTATATAGTACAAGAATGTTTAAAAATGTATTAGATATAAGGCCATTTGTTTGGGTCTGAAACAACTAACATCAGAACTATAAAAATAGTTACCACTTGTAAATAGTAGAGAGTAATTAAGATGTTAGTTAGTAAAAAACCTTTGTTGTAAACCATATTTCCATGTTGGAAATGGGAATTTTGTTGCCAAAATGTCTGATTTGAAGACAACCATTTAAAAAAAAAAAATTCTTTATTTGTTTTAACTATTGTTTGTATTGTAACCAATACTAATTGTTTTTGTGTAATTTAAAAACATGTTTAATTTATAATACTATTTGTAAAAGTCAGAGAGGGTATCACACATCATATATTGTTTGTAAATTATTTTGTAAGAAAAATTGTTAAAAAATCATAGGCCAAAAGAATGGAAACCAAACTTCATCAAAACAGAGAAATTACTCAATTAAATGCAAATAAACAAAAGGGGTTTAGACAAAATAAACTTGAGATCATGCAATATAATTGCACATACCATTTAGAGAGATTTTAATAAATTATATTCAGAATTATGAATAAAAGTGAAAATGACTAAACTCAGAAATTTAGACATGGGAGTCATATATTTCAGAATAATGTTTCAGAATACAACTAATTCAATTAATTACCAGAAAATAAGAGAATAGGAACCTTTTAATACAATATAGAATTATTAATGTTAAATATAACTGATAAAATGGCTGAATTTATATAATGACAGGAAGTAAATTTTAATGTTTTGACTTCCAAACAGTTTGTATACCAAACTGAAAGTAAAATTACTATTTTTTGGACAGAAAACACTATAAAATGGCATTATTTAATCTGAAAATAACCAGAATGAACTGAAAGATTAATTTAAATCAAATCTAGTGAATAAAATTGACAAATAACCAAAGTTTAGGCATTCATATAGTGAAATAGTAAAATGTACACAGGATGTGAAAATATTTTTGAACAATGTTAAGGATAATATTATATGGGCTAAGAGTTTAATTGAAACTGAAGGAAACAGTTAGTTAATTATTGGTAGTTGAACGGTTAACATGACATACGTCTGATAACGTGGATAACCTAACCTATAATCGTCATACAAAGCGAGTGTATAGTGAGTTATTGTGAAATCGCGAGTGACTTGTAAAATACTTCTGAAACTATCATATTATAACAGAAACGATCAAGTAACACTCCATAACACAGAACAATATAAATCTACTCCGAAAAACACCATAAAACACTAGAAAACTGTATAATACATTAAACCAAATTAGTGACGGAATCGGAGAAAGTGTTTGACTTATAATTACACAGACATACTAAATACAACCCAGAATCACTACACCAGTCACTACACAACATATAACAAGAGATTTGCAGACACAAGAACAGGAATATTGCGTCAAAATACATTATTTGGAATGCAGCAGGAACGAGCAACATTTTGATCAACTTGACGGCGGCCATTTGCTTTGACGATCTCAGTGCCTTCTTCTTTGTTCAGCACAGCTGTTTGGTGAAAACAATTATTATATTTACAATTTATTATTCAATGTCTGTGTTTATTAATAACTATTAATTTGATTGTAACGTTATACTTTTTAAATATTAGCCCGATTTCTCTGACTTTGGTAATAACTGGCTGTTTAAAGAACCCTATATAATTTTTATAACATATACTTGTAACCTTTTTCGATATCCTGAGAATCGATACTAATCGATAAGAGTCAATATTGCTGTTACTTAATAAAACATTAATACTTTTCAATACTTAATAGTTCTTTATTTCTTCAATAATACTAATTACCAATAATATAATTCTAATTGATAATCTACAAGGACTTTACCACCCGTAAGTGAAGATAACCTAAAAAATAGAAAGGTAAACAAATATCGATTGGTTTACAGACAGTCTTATGAGTGGTGATAGATTATTTAAATTATACTAAAACTTTAATAAAAATTTTCAGAAGAGCATTACACTGTTTAAAACTTCACAGCCCTATATTAATTAATTGATACTAATTAATTAATTAATAAAATTAAATTTTTTTTTTATTTTTTTTATAAACATAATTTTTTTTTAATTTTCTTCAAAACAATAATTTTTGTTTTGAAACTTTCGGTGAAGCTGAGTATATATATTTCTTCATCAACTTTACGCTACTCGACCGGTCTTGCTACCATTGGGACTCGACCAGCTGGGAAACTTAAGGAAGTGTTTCAGGCCAGTAAGACGTCGAGAGCCACACCATATATACACCAATTTAAGAACATACACAGCAATCATTTTTGTACTTTATTATTACAAATTGGCTAGCCTAAACAGTGCGGCTTGATTACATCGGAGTCACATACTCCACAATAGCTTTTATCATCAACATATTACAATACAACTTATTTATTTGTTTTATTACAAATTGGCGCACAACTTTAGGGGCTTTAATTAGCGATTGGAAGGCCAATATATTCTCCCCAATCACTAGTTGGAGCTAGGCAACAGCTACAAAGCCAGAGAAAGACAATAGAAAAGGGAACGATGACAAGCATAATGGAAGGACTTACACGAGAGGAGATGTTGAACAAAATAATAGAAAAGTTACAACAAATGATGGATGATCAGGATAAAAGGACTGAGGAAATAAGAGAGGACACTAAGAAAATGAGGGAGGAGAGATTAAAAAGGGAAGAATTAAGAAAGGAGAAGACCGAAGAAATAAAAAATGATAGCCAATCAGAACCAGAAGAAGTACTAAATGACAAAACGCAGGAACAAGTAATGGTGGTACCTGAAATTGAAACTAACCGAAACCAGGAAAATATTAAACAAAGAGAAGGAGAATCAAGGATGAGAAGAATATATCCGAGAAATGTAATAAAAATGAAGGAAGAGTTGGAGATGATGAACCATGGATTAATTGATGACAATAATATCCCAATTACCAATGACAAAGACATCATGAATTCCAGGAATTATAGGAGGAGAATGGAAGTAATTTTAAAAATAATTTACCACAAAGCAGTAGTTTACCAATGGGAAAGGACCAGAGGTAAACAGAATACAACATGTGGGCTAGATCAATTTCAGCGCAAGACTGGACAATGTTTTTCAGAAAGATGGAAATGTGATATCGTACCAGACTGTAATGACGGCACAGATGAATCACCAGAATGTATTCCATTAGTGTGCCATCCAGGACAGTTCCAGGGTACGGTTAGACTAACATATATTCCTTCAGGGTGGATATGTGATGGTAAACCAACTTATGGTGTTTCAGATAAACAAATAATAAGTGATAACCCAGATGAAGATCTTCACAGATATTTGTCAAGTAACACAAAACATGGACCAGGAAAGTATTGGGGTATACAGTACGATGATAGAGGGAACCAGCCCAGTAATTACGACGGCCCTAACAACCCGCCGTGTAATAACCAGTTTATCGGTAATTCTAACGGCGTTAGGGATAACAACCCCTATCCATACAATAGAAACAATTTATATCAACAGAATAATGTCCCATACAGTCAGAGAAATCCATATCCCAACAATAATGATGACAAACCTTACCAACCTAACCGAAATTATTATCATGATAAATTTAGTAATAAAAACAATAACAGTAATAATAACCGAGTGTCGCGCCCTAGGGTAAATTTTATAAGAGCAACTGAAATGATGGACCCTGGTTGACACAAATACCACACGATATCAAGAAAAGGGACGGATCCTGATAACCGACTACGGCGAAAAACAATGTTGAAGGAGACGAAATAAATATCGTTGAAAGGAAATGATACGAAGAATAAACATAGAAACAAAACTGGGTTTTATGAGTGAAGACTATGTAAGAAAATGAACATGACAAATAAGAATATGAGCAATGGAACGACATAAAGAAAATCGTCCATCTTCCTGGGTATATAAAAGAAAAGAAAATTTATGAGAAAAGAAAAAGAGAAGATCAACTTACAAAAGTATAAATAATATGGGCCAGTGTAGAGTACAATATATGCCCATATGTTGTGGTAAATAATAAGCATAACAATACATATGAGTTGAAGGAAATCGTTTCAGGAAAAATCAAAGGAGTGTACAATCAAGCTTCTATGAAGAAATATTATGAAGAATGAGTTGTGAGATTTAGAATTTTGAATTTTAATTTTTTAAAAAATTCAAAAATAATGTAAGTACATCTTACAACCTAATATTTTGAGAAGAACATTTTGGAGAATTATAAAAAGAAGGAATTTAGAATTTTTATTTTAAAAAATTTTTAAATAATGTAAGTACATCTTACAACCTAATATTTTGAGAAGAACATTTTGGAAGAAAGAGAAAGAAAAAGAATTTTTTATATATTTTTAAAAATTCGAAAATAATGTAAGTACATCTTACAACCTAATATTTTGAAAAGAACATTCTGGAGAATTAAAAGAAAAAGAATTTTTAATTTTAAAAATTTAAAAATAATGTAAGTACATCTTACAACCTAATATTTTGAGAAGAACATTTTGGAGAATTATAAAAAGAAGGAATTTAGAATTTTTATTTTAAAAAATTTTAAAATAATGTAAGTACATCTTACAACCTAATATTTTGAGAAGAACATTTTGGAAGAAAGAGAAAGAAAAAGAATTTTTTATATATTTATAAAAATTCAAAAATAATGTAAGTACATCTTACAACCTAATATTTTGAAAAGAACATTTTGGAGAATTAAAAGAAGAAGAATTTTTTAATTTAATTATAAAAATTTTAAAATAATGTAAGTACATCTTACAACCTAATATTTTGAGAAGAACATTTTGGAGAATTGTAAGAAGAAGGAATTTAGAATTTTTATTTGAGAAAATTCTAAAATATGTAAGAACAACTTACAACCTAATAATTTGAAGAAAAAAACTTTATGGAAGAAAGGAAAAGAAAGACTTTTGAATTGAAATATAATTATAAAAATTTAAAATTGAGTAAGTACATCTTACTACAACCTGATGATTTAGAACAAAACTTTATGGAAGAAAGAGAAAGAGAGAGAATTTTGAACTTAATTTTACAAAAAATTTAAAAATGAAGTAAGACCAACTTACTATAACTAAGTTTGTGAGAAAACTTTATGGTAAATAATTAAGAAGAATTTGAATTTGGAAAAATACCAAAACATTCAGAAATAATAGTAAGATCACATTACTATAAACAAGTCTGAATGAAACAATTCTGGGAATAAATGAATTAAACAGAATTTGAATGTTGATAGAACGTCAGTACTTTGAAACAAGATAAGAGCAACATATTACAAGGATTTATGAGAAATATTTTTCAATTAAATAAAAGGAATAGTTTGAATTTTACATTAAAACTAACCAAGTTCGAAAAAATAATTATGTGTCAATTATGATTGAATTGAGAAGAAAATAAAGTGATTAATTCAGAAAAGAGAATTAACGTTAATCCAGAATAAATGCTAGACATTCACAATAGCATCTGAAGGAGTAGAGAAGAATAACACAAAAGAGTGTAGTATGCAAGAAAAGAAAAAATTTGTAAGCAAAGAGACTAATTACCTATGAAACGATAATAAAAACAGTTAATTAAGAGCAAAGAAGAACAACTCATGCCAAATAGATGGAGAAGATGATTTTGAACCAATGATTATAATAAGACCTATATGAAATGCAAAGAGAAGAAATACCACATGAAATATAATATAAATGAATTAATGTTAATGAATGCGAAGGCGGATAAATAACTTTCTAAGAGAAAGGAAAGAACCAAAATGTTTAAATAAAATGATCAATATAACAACCTGTATATCTAATGTAAAGATACAATGTTAAAAAATTAAATATAATATATTAAGACCATTCAAATAATGAATACGAAAGACTATTTATAAAGACCATGCTAATACTATGAATAACCAGAAGAAAGTATAAAGAGAATTCAGATGGAGAAGAAAGAGAGTTACACTGTAAACAGTAACCAGAATTATTAAAAGAAAGGTTTTCAACCATAATTAAATTAAATATATCAGACAAGTTAAGAGTTTTGAAAAATATATATGTAATGAGTATAATAATGATTATGAAGATTTATTAAGATAGAAAATGTGAGATAATCTGAGAGACTACGAAGTGGAGAATCCAAAGATATTTTTATTAGTCGAAAATGAGACTACTTTTTATTTATTTATTCGATGACTGACTGAAGATAATTCCAGCAGCATTATGTTTTTGAGCAGGGATGGATATGCCCCTGTACTCAATTTATAGAAGTGGTGTATGGCCAGCAGAGAAGTAGCGTACAGTGCCCCTCTGATCTGCCCCAGCCCACGTGATAGGGAATGTTAGGGAATTAATATCCCAAGGATGCAACACGAAGTTGATATAGAAAGAAAATGTATTACAATTATAATATATCTCAGAAGACACTAACTATCCGAAAAGGATCAGTAGTAAGACAAGTAACCATATATATAAAATTAATAAAACTCTAATATAAAAAAGTCGATATAAAAATGGAGAAGAAAATGAATTATAAGAAATGATGAAATTATCATAAGAAATTATTTCATCCATAAACATGTCTGAAATAATTACTTCTGGAGGAGAGCAATCTGTAGCGTGACAGATATAAGCATAATATTGAATGGCAATTGATCATTGAATAATAAAGTTATACTGTTTAAATTTGGAAGAAAGCATTAAATTTAATATAAATAGATTAATTCATAGCAACTGTGGAAAGAAATCATTATTATAAAGAAAATACAAGTTCAAATAAAAGGAGTTACTAGTGATGAGTCATCCAAAACCAGTCTCATAACCAAAGGTTTTCAAGGTATAACCCAGGAAGGTAAAATAGTAAATAACAAAGCAGTACACAATATGACCAAACCCACAACGAGGGAGAATAAATAGAATAGAAACCCTAAAATAAGCCAAGATCAACCAATACAGGTTGTGTATTTCTGAATTAAAGAAGAAGATGGAGAAGATCCCAAGAAACCTGATGGCATCAAGAAGAAGATGGAGAAGATACCAGTCCCAGAAGGCAGGAGAAAAGAAGACTGAAGAAAGAAGAAGAGGGCAGCATCCTGAAGAAGATGTCATGCTCTTATAAAAGACACCCAAATCCCTATATCCCCAAAATAAATATCTAAAAATAAAAGTATAACGAAATAAAAACCACATGTATATAAATTTAAGAGAGAGGAGTGTATAAAGTAAAAGTTTCCTGTGAACTAAGATGAAACAATAATATAGTACCCATGGAACAAATCTCCATTGAAAAAAAACGCTAACCAATTTATTATGTTAATAAGACTATACGACCATTTAGCATTAACATAATATATAAGTGCAAAGTGAACCAGTGATAGTTTTGGGTATTATAAAAAATGAACCTTGTGTTTCATTCTTGGCAATCACAAACATTGGATGCAATGAAATATGCATTTTTCAATGACTTAAAATATGTACTGTGACAATATGTTGTTCATAAGACATGAATCTGTTTAAAATAACATTTTGTTTTACATGAAAAAAGAAAAACAGAGTTCATAATACCTTTTGAACAATTAATACTATTTATTTGTTAATGACAGGGTACAATTCCCCAAAGACAATGTAAAAGACGGTATAAAAACTGTAGAATCCTACTTATAATAATAGTTAGAAATAAGAATATAAATATAAGGTTTTTTATGTATATAGTACAAGAATGTTTAAAAATGTATTAGATATAAGGCCATTTGTTTGGGTCTGAAACAACTAACATCAGAACTATAAAAATAGTTACCACTTGTAAATAGTAGAGAGTAATTAAGATGTTAGTTAGTAAAAAACCTTTGTTGTAAACCATATTTCCATGTTGGAAATGGGAATTTTGTTGCCAAAATGTCTGATTTGAAGACAACCATTTAAAAAAAAAAAAATTCTTTATTTGTTTTAACTATTGTTTGTATTGTAACCAATACTAATTGTTTTTGTGTAATTTAAAAACATGTTTAATTTATAATACTATTTGTAAAAGTCAGAGAGGGTATCACACATCATATATTGTTTGTAAATTATTTTGTAAGAAAAATTGTTAAAAAATCATAGGCCAAAAGAATGGAAACCAAACTTCATCAAAACAGAGAAATTACTCAATTAAATGCAAATAAACAAAAGGGGTTTAGACAAAATAAACTTGAGATCATGCCATATAATTGCACATACCATTTAGAGAGATTTTAATAAATTATATTCAGAATTATGAATAAAAGTGAAAATGACTAAACTCAGAAATTTAGACATGGGAGTCATATATTTCAGAATAATGTTTCAGAATACAACTAATTCAATTAATTACCAGAAAATAAGAGAATAGGAACCTTTTAATACAATATAGAATTATTAATATTAAATATAACTGATAAAATGGCTGAATTTATATAATGACAGGAAGTAAATTTTAATGTTTTGACTTCCAAACAGTTTGTATACCAAACTGAAAGTAAAATTACTATTTTTTGGACAGAAAACACTATAAAATGGCATTATTTAATCTGAAAATAACCAGAATGAACTGAAAGATTAATTTAAATCAAATCTAGTGAATAAAATTGACAAATAACCAAAGTTTAGGCATTCATATAGTGAAATAGTAAAATGTACACAGGATGTGAAAATATTTTTGAACAATGTTAAGGATAATATTATATGGGCTAAGAGTTTAATTGAAACTGAAGGAAACAGTTAGTTAATTATTGGTAGTTGAACGGTTAACATGACATACGTCTGATAACGTGGATAACCTAACCTATAATCGTCATACAAAGCGAGTGTATAGTGAGTTATTGTGAAATCGCGAGTGACTTGTAAAATACTTCTGAAACTATCATATTATAACAGAAACGATCAAGTAACACTCCATAACACAGAACAATATAAATCTACTCCGAAAAACACCATAAAACACTAGAAAACTGTATAATACATTAAACCAAATTAGTGACGGAATCGGAGAAAGTGTTTGACTTATAATTACACAGACATACTAAATACAACCCAGAATCACTACACCAGTCACTACACAACATATAACAAGAGATCTGCAGACACAAGAACAGGAATATTGCGTCAAAATACATTATTTGGAATGCAGCAGGAACGAGCAACATTTTGATCAACTTGACGGCGGCCATTTGCTTTGACGATCTCAGTGCCTTCTTCTTTGTTCAGCACAGCTGTTTGGTGAAAACAATTATTATATTTACAATTTATTATTCAATGTCTGTGTTTATTAATAACTATTAATTTGATTGTAACGTTATACTTTTTAAATATTAGCCCGATTTCTCTGACTTTGGTAATAACTGGCTGTTTAAAGAACCCTATATAATTTTTATAACATATACTTGTAACCTTTTTCGATATCCTGAGAATCGATACTAATCGATAAGAGTCAATATTGCTGTTACTTAATAAAACATTAATACTTTTCAATACTTAATAGTTCTTTATTTCTTCAATAATACTAATTACCAATAATATAATTCTAATTGATAATCTACAAGGACTTTACCACCCGTAAGTGAAGATAACCTAAAAAATAGAAAGGTAAACAAATATCGATTGGTTTACAGACAGTCTTATGAGTGGTGATAGATTATTTAAATTATACTAAAACTTTAATAAAAATTTTCAGAAGAGCATTACACTGTTTAAAACTTCACAGCCCTATATTAATTAATTGATCCTAATTAATTAATTAATTAATAAAATTAAATTTTTTTTTTATTTTTTTTTATAAACATAATTTTTTTTAAATTTTCTTCAAAACAATAATTTTTGTTTTGAAACTTTCGGTGAAGCTGAGTATATATATTTCTTCATCAACTTTACGCTACTCGACCGGTCTTGCTACCATTGGGACTCGACCAGCTGGGAAACTTAAGGAAGTGTTTCAGGCCAGTAAGACGTCGAGAGCCACACCATATATACACCAATTTAAGAACATACACAGCAATCATTTTTGTACTTTATTATTACAAATTGGCTAGCCTAAACAGTGCGGCTTGATTACATCGGAGTCACATACTCCACAATAGCTTTTATCATCAACATATTACAATACAACTTATTTATTTGTTTTATTACAATATATATGTATATATGTGCATGGATTTACTGAATTTCTCTACACACTTGTGGGTTATTATATTTCTATATATATATATATATATATATATATATATATACATGTTCATTGAATTTACACACATTTGTTATGCTATTATATGTATATAGATGGTTACTGAATTATACACACTTGTGATGTTATTATATTTCTATATATATCTATATGTTCATTGAATTTACACACATTTGTTAGGCTGTACACCTGTTGTTATATTGTGTCATAGAAGAGTGGCTTACATCTATGAATACCTTGCAAACAATAAACTTGTTACTGTTATCTTATAGCTGAGTTTCATTGCAAGTCCCGTCATACTGGACCTGGCATGATTTTTGCTTCTCTAGGCTTCTGCCTAGTCCTAATTAACTTGTGACTTCTCTTTCAAAGAAAAATATTAAAATAAAATAAGTTGTTTTACATTCAAAATATGCATAAAAGAAAAGAGGGGCCACAAATGGTAGCAGAGCGTGGTTTATAGAGTCTGCTACCACAAATGGTAGCAGAGCGTGGTTCATTCTGGGGTTGAACCTTGGGTCCGTTGGTGTGATGGGGCTTGCAAACTTGGAGATGGTCTGGCAAATATAATGCCACTTAATAGTTGACATGAAATGTAGGTGTATATATGTATTTTTTATGGATTGTTGTTAGGTGTTTTGAATTGTAAACCTGAGGCCGCCACGGCCACGTGTTGTAGTTGGGTTTGTTGTTTTGAAATTGGACATTGCCGGAGATCGCGTGGGGATGGGTTCCCGTATTTATTTTATGAAAGTAATTGCGCGTGCGGTTAGTGGGATGCGGTATGGCCCGACTGGAAGTCGGTATCGTACGATTGTAATGGTGACAATGTTGTAGTCGAAATGTCGTATATTGTGGTTAGTGTTTGGTGGTGTGGATTGTATGTTGGTGTTAGTGTCTGATGTTGTTTCTTCTTTGAGTCTGGCGACTGACGGAGAGTTAGTTCTGGAGCGGGTCAGGTTTTCGCAGCGCTAGGAAACCCGGGGGTCCACTTGATGGAAGATAGAGTACTCAAGTTTTTCCTTTTTTGTAGGTCATGTTTGTGTTAGGTGTTTAGTAAGGATTTGTTTTATTATTGTTTGTTTTGAATTGTGCAATTCTGGCGGCGATATGCTACGAGAAATTGCCCCACCCTCTTACAGGCGTTTTCTAGAAATTTCCGGTGGTGAATGGATTTGATGAGGAGCAGTTGCTAGTTTTCTTAGATCTTGTTCTGCAGGTGGCAGATTTCCCGGGGGTGTCCGATGGGGAGGTCTTGTCTCTTATATACCCGTATTGCCGGAGTACGTTGGCTGATCTGGTCACCAAGGCTCTGCGTCGGGGTGACAGTGTTGATGCTTTCCATGGGGAGGTGTTGAAGTTCTTCCTACCCATTCGACGACGTGCCCGGCTTGAGCTTGAAAGATTCTATCGCCTACAGGCCAACGGAGAGGCGTTAGGGGACTTCGTGCGCGATATACGGAAAGCTGCCCGGGTGTTAAGATTGGGGTTGCCCGAGACAGAAGTGATACAAGCGATTCTGGAAGGGCTGACTCCCCAAGAGAGATCTCGTTTGGCATTTGCGGACCGTCCACGTTGTTTTGCGGACCTTGAACAGCTGTGTGTGGTTTCAAGAACGGTCCAGGAGGTTGACGAGTCCCGGGGAAGAGATGTTACAGATGTCCAATACTCCAGTGGTTCATCAGGAAGAGCCAAAAAGGACAAACATGGTGGTTGGAGGAGACCACAAGAGACGGTCAGAAAGCCTGAATATTCCGGAAGTGACGGAGGCTACAGGGGGGTGGCAAGTGTGAAGACGGTAGCAACAGCTACAGCACAGACAACAAAGAAACATGAAATTAACAGGGGAAAAAGAAATTATGTTAGGGAACAACCATCGGCAAGTAGGGAGCCTGTACCAAGGCGTTATTCCTATTCGGAGAAGAAGGAAACTTTCAAGGTTCAGGGGGAAGTACAAGTGCCTAAGAGAGTAGCGGATGAAGAAGGTGAAGCAGAAGTAGAAGAGCGGAATTACTTCGTGGGATCAATACAAGAAGACAAGAAAACGTCTGTTGATACTGAATTACCGAACTCAAAGAGGACGTCATGGTTGAATCCAGAGGCCGCAGAATTTGTTCCGGTATTTACATCTCGGTTCGTGACGGATCCAGATCCGGTAATATCGTCATCGTCTACGCAGGGATATGAGAAGTTACTTGAGAGTGTCGCTTTACCATCGCCAGTAGAAATTAATTTAGTCGTTGCACCTGAGCCTGGACAGCTGGATTCCAGGGGGGAAGATGTTGAGGACGTTGTGGTTGCCGAAGGTGGTCAAGGAGTGGAATCGTCAGAAGAGCGGTCTGCAGATGCTGCGCAGGTGAGTATAGTTGTAGGTGTTAGGGAGACGGTAGAGTCTGAAGTTGCAGATGGACACAGGGATGTCCGGGCTGCGAGTGTTTCTGAGGTTGTGGATGGACAGGGGAATGTTCATGCCGCAATTGTAGTAGAAGTAGATGAGGTAGAAGTTGAGGAGAAATTTGGTGGCAGCGTTGTAGAGTTTGTGAATGAGAGTGATGTAGTGTGTGAAGATGTGCAGACGCCTTCTGTAAGTAGTGTTGAGGATTCCGAGGAACGGGAGGAAGTTTCAGGTGAACCAGGTGAGCAACTAGAGGAGGACGAGGATGTGCAGTGTTCAGATGGTGGTAGTGGAAGTGATGGCGATGAGGTTGATGATAAACGTGTTGGGGAAAACGAGATCAGAGAAGAGGTTAGTGAAGAAGTTTGTGAAGCGGCTGGCGATGAGTGTCATGAAGAAATTGGTGAGGAGCTGAGGGAACATGTGGTTGAAGATAGATCAGAGGAGCAACGGGAAGATGCTGAGGAGGTGCAGTGTCAGGAGGTTGATTTGGATTATGTGGACGAAGACGGGGAAATTGTAGAAAAGGAAGAAATTGTAGAAGGGGAGTTAGACGACGAGCATAATCCAAAGCGGAGTGAAAGTAGTGAGGTAAGTTGCCTTGATTCTGATTCCGAAGAAACCAGTCAGTACAGCTGAACACGAGATAATTTCTTAGAGAGTGGTGTCCGAAAGGAGCGAATACCTAAAGTGCGTCATAGAAAGGTGAGAAGAAGAGGTTAACGGGTAGCGGGTAGATGTTCCCCACACTCCCAGTGGTGTTCATCTATTTCAGGGTTGCGCCCCTGCCCACGCGAGCCTTGGGTTCCTCCATTCATCCTTATTTCCGGAGGGAGCCAGGTCCTTACTCTCAGTCCTAGCTATTGACCTTTAATGATCCTTGCCCCGTTTCATCTTCCCGATTTTCCTACCCCTCCCCTTAGTAAAAAAAAAAAAAAAAAAACCTATCGATAAGGAAGTTTAGAGAGACTTGCCGGAAGTGAGTAGATTGTTGTCCTCGAGGTTGTCGTGGTCGTCAGTTTCCCCTGTTTTAAAAGGTTAGATGAGGTGATGGTGTGCTGTTGTTGGTTGTTAATAGTTGTTGATGTTGATGTTGTTTATTGTAGGGTCGGTCCATGCCGCATTCTCCGGTTGTTTCTCGGGTGTTGTTCAGATAGAGGGTTGTGTGTATATATATATATGGTATCGACGGTGCTGTGGTGAAGTAAACCCCCCATGTAGTTATGGCCTTTGTGGTGAGGTTGAAATGAGATTGATGTTCGTGTGCCCTGGGTGCGGTCCTCTCTGTCTGGCTGAGCGGGGCCGTCCGCCCTTGTGTAGGGAAGTGGGCCAGCCATATGGCAAGGTTGGAGATGCCTTGTAGGTGCATGTGGCTGGTCGGTCCAAGAGATGGACGAGAAGTTGTACGGTCGCTCACATATCAAGGTGTAGGATACCTTGTGGGGTCTTAGGACGAGTATGTGAGTGGGACCGGTGGGAGTAGGTGATGGTCACCGGAGAGGGTGACGTGTTGGGGCGGTCCCGTGGGGTTGGCATAGCGGAGAGGGTCGCATGGGGATGTCGGTTCTCCTGAGAGCGAGTGCCGCCGGGCCACATTACCCACGATGTTCACCGGAGTATTTAAGATGGGGGTACACTGCAGGGTACTCTCCCGAGATTCAGAGTGAGGCAACCGGGTTGCCCTTTTGGGGTGGGGGTGTGCCGCGTTTTGAAAAACGCGGCGATGTTCCTATATCTATATAGTGCATTATTAAAAAATTACGTATTTGTCGACGTGAAGGAATTGTCCTTTGATATATGGTCAATCGGACTTTGTCATTGAGATCTACTCCTCCGCCGCTCGCCTCGCGCGCGCCCTATCCCTGTTACGTACGGTTTTTTCAAGAGCCAGTTTGTTCAGTTCCAATACGGCTCTCGGCGCTTCACATACTGGTCCCCGGCTGACAGCGTAGATTGAACAGTTTTTTTCGTCTTCCAACCTTATCTATGGATAAGTAGAAGCCTACGTGACCTCCGGTAAGTCTATTAAAATATGTATATTAGTTATTTATAAAAACAAATTGGTTTTAATTGATATTAAAGTGGATGCGTTACGATATATATTGCAGTGAATCCTTAGCACGTGGCGAGTTTCAGGTTAAAATTTGTTTTATGTATGCTCAATCTCTACCTGGTAGGTGGGTGCATTCCAGGGGCATTCGTGTTAAAATTAATGTAATTGTGAGTTTGTGTGCCTCATGTTTCTGTGTGTATTATGTTGGTCCGTGTCTAGCTAGCCACCGGATGGGGAGTGAGAATTTTTATATTTATATATATATATATATATATATATGTATATATGTGCATGGATTTACTGAATTTCTCTACACACTTGTGGGTTATTATATTTCTATATATATATATATACATGTTCATTGAATTTACACACATTTGTTATGCTATTATATGTATATAGATGGTTACTGAATTATACACACTTGTGATGTTATTATATTTCTATATATATCTATATGTTCATTGAATTTACACACATTTGTTAGGCTGTACACCTGTTGTTATATTGTGTCATAGAAGAGTGGCTTACATCTATGAATACCTTGCAAACAATAAACTTGTTACTGTTATCTTATAGCTGAGTTTCATTGCAAGTCCCGTCATACTGGACCTGGCATGATTTTTGCTTCTCTAGGCTTCTGCCTAGTCCTAATTAACTTGTGACTTCTCTTTCAAAGAAAAATATTAAAATAAAATAAGTTGTTTTACATTCAAAATATGCATAAATGAAAGAGGGGCCACAAGCTCTTGTTCACGCTCTAGAGTTTGAAGCTGCCAAGTCAGCGTCCCGCTACATTAATGGGTTTGTGCCATCACATTGCAGTCAGAAGATTCCTGTATCACATTGCCGTTACGACAGGTGCAGAAAAACAATGTTGTCGGACAAACAATTCAGAAGTTCAAGAGCACCGCAACGATTTGAACGATGGAAAAAAGACAGAAGACCGAAGTGTTACAACTGTGGAAAACGTGGTCATCTACAGATAGACTGTTGGGAGAAGAAGATACCGAGAGAAGAGAGTGATCGCACCAATTGGAGAAGTAAAGCTCCAGAAGAGCACACAAATTCCACGCTACATATGACCAGTGGAAACTTGATTGTTAATGGATTTTCGGAAGGTAAACCTACATCATTTACAGTTGACACGGGCGCAACAGTGTCCATTGTACGCCATGACTTAGTCATCAATCGTCAGCCTCTAATTAGCTCTTGTACAATACAGACTGTGACTGGAAGCCCCGTCAAGGTGCTAAGAAAAGTAGACGTACGTGTACGCCGGGGTCTTCTCGAGTTTAACCACCAAATGCTCGTTGCAGACATTGTCGATGAAGTGATTCTTGGCATGGACATTATGAATGCCTACGGATTTGTTGTGGACTTAAGAGAGAATGTTCTGAGGGTCGGTCAAGAGAAGATAAAGCTTTGCATGGCTAAAATGACAGGGTCTACCAACCATTCGATTAAGCAAGTGGCATTGGCCGAAGAAAAAGTCAACAGGTCTGGTCAAGGGGAACTCTCCCTATTGCAAGCGGAAATGGAGGAAGAACTAGCAGAGAAAATACAAATAAGTGTAACGACAAAAGAAGTGATTGGAAAGCCAATTTTGGGTGTCGAGACAAAACTCTTGCTTGTTCCTGAGCTGATAGAAGCGCCCGGGGGAAAAGTTGCTGAAGATGAGGTTACGCAAGAGGTTGTTGACGAGAACAAAACAGACTTGTATCAGCCACTGGTGTTTAGGTCATCAGTACATGACCCAACGGGAGTGATTCCAGCAAAACTAGTGGTTGAGCGGAAGACTCGCTTTCCTGGGAACGTGATGTTCGGATCACACGAGACTGAATTCGAAGAACCGGAGAATTATCTTTCGCAACGACGTCGAATGGCACTATTCCTCATGGCGTCTAGATCGTCAGTACACGACACAACCGGCATGACTCCAGCAAAATTGGTGTTTGGGCGGGAGATTCGTCTTCCTGGGGACTTAATGTTCGGATCATCTGAGACTCAGTCCCAAGAACCACAGAACTGTTCCTCGCAATTAGAAAACCAACTGCGAGAAATTAATCGCTTGGTAAGAGGACGGCTGAAGATAGCCAGTGATAAAATGAAAACTCGGTATGACATTCGCAGCAATAGTGTGGGTTTCCAAGAAGAAGATCAGGTCTGGTTGTTAAACCCAAAACGCCGTCGTGATCGCTCACCTAAGCTTTAGTCTAACTGGGAAGGACCCTACACTGTGACAAAAAGAATCAACGATATTGTTTATGGGATTCAACAGGAAGGACAGCAAAATTTCAAGATCGTACACCTAGATCGCCTGGCTAAGTACTACTTCAGTGACGGTTTGCCAGTTCGGGACGAACAGGCTTAAGGAGGGGACAGTGTTACGACATCACAGACAATCTACGTGTTTACCGAACGTTCCAGAGGGATCCGGAATGTAATGCGGTGGCGTACGTGTCTCTCGACGCATTTGCTAGACTGTGCCAGAAGGCGGGCGAACTGTGTCAAGGCCGCAATTAATTATGTCATACACACTGGCGCCAACCCGCAGTATGGAATAATCTATTCATTGGGGTGGGTATAAATACCAGTACTCAACGACGTTTAGTTCAGTTTATTGTCGGGCGATTACAAGTGATTATCGGGCAATATTACTGTGTGCGTTCATGTGGTTATTAGTCAAGTGTTTAACAAACGGGCGGGATAATTGTAATACAATTGTGTTTAATATTAGTGGACATTTTATTGCGTGTGAGCAATTTTTATTTTATTTGTTGTAAGAGACTGTGTTGTTAATTACAAACTGTTTAACTGTGAAAATTAATGCTGGTGATTAGTGTCTTGTACTTTGTTTCCACTCTACCTACGAGGATCAAATAGACCGTCGTAACAATATCATTATAAATTACTACAATTTAACCAATTAGATTTTACAATTATTATTTACACTATTAAAGTTTATCATTGTCTCTTTACTCTTTTCTTTTTAATGTCTTTTATGACTCGTTGGGTGACGAGTAAAAATGGTTTCATGTCACCTTATTGCTGTGCGGTGATACTCAATGATTCCTCGTCATGATCCTAAGTCCTTGACCTGTGTCGATCTTCCGCAAAAGGACAGCGAAAATTCAAGTTCGTCCACTTAGATCGCCTGGCTAAGTATTACTTCAGAGACGGTTTGCCCGTTCGGGACGAACAGGCTTTAGGAGGGGGTATTACGACATACAGAACAATCTACGTGTTTATCGAATGTTCCAGATGAATCCAGCTGAATCTGTGTGGCGTACGTGATTCTCGACGCATTAGCTAGACTGTATTAGAACCCGCGCGAACTTTGTCAAGGCCGCAATGGATTACGCTCTAATGTTTTCCTTTATTGTTAATGGGCAGTACGGAATAATCTAGTATTTCGGGGGAGGGTATAAATACCAGTACTCAACGATGTTCAGTTTGAGTTATAGTTGCGATATATTACAGTGTGGTTCGAGTTTATTGTCGGGCGATACTATGTGCGTTCAAGTGGTTATCAGTGAAGTCTTGTGTTTTATAATCGGGCGGTATAATTGTAATACAATTGTGTTTTATATTAGTTGACATTTTATTGCGTGTGAACAATTTTTATTTGATTTGTTGCAAGAGACTGTGTTGTTAATTACGAGCTGTTTAACTGTGAAAATTAAAGCTGGTGATTAGTGACTTAAATTGGTGTCTTGTATTTTGTTTTCCACCTCTACCTACGACGATCAAGTAGACCCTCGTAACAATACTAATAATAGCCTATTAGTTCAGCAGCCTGTGAACGGATCTTCTCGGACACAAGAAGAATGATAATCTGGCTCAGAACTTCAATGAAACAGGACAGATTCTTTAACTTGTCAGTGCTCCATATCGAAAGGGGGCAAAGAAAAGACGGTATATCTAGTGAATACGTTATGCAGCGTTTTTCTCAGTAACCCAGAGGGATGCATTTATCAGTTAGACTTATGTATGACAAAATTTTTTCATTGTTTATGATATAATATCCAGTATATTTTTGTAAATCTGTGATTTTTTTAACACTGGCAATTTAGTTTGATTAAACTCTTCAGTGTTCTTTTAGATATATAAAAAAACAAAAAATCTTAAGGAAAAAGGTAATGGAAACTGCTACATTCCATACTCATTTATATTAATTTATGCCTTAATGGGGAAGAGTATATTCTACAAAAAAATTTAATGTTGCATTATTTGCAAAAGGTCGCACTAATCGGTACCGCCTACCAAGTTCCCTAAAATCAAGACCCTACAGCCCTTCATTAATGTAAATAACCAGGTAATAAGTACTCAAAAATACATTTATCCTGATCAATTTAGTTATTGATGTCTGTTACATTTTTATTCAGAACATAATCAACCATGGTAGCAAAATAGGAGTATGAAATGTATATTCAAATGAGCGGCAAAGTAAAGCTTCATCCGCTCCGCAAACACCCCAGCAACAGCCCGAAGCCCCTTTGCCTCTACGTAACTGAGACGAAATAATAATTTTAATTATAACTCCAAATAATCATTATAAAATATTAAAGTGCGAAATAGATGTTCAGTTTTTAATATACTGTTTCCTATTGACATCAAAAACAGCAAAGCTTGTATGTACGTTCCACTCGTAACCGTCCCGACTCTATGAGCTGTGACGTAAGAGATCAATTTCCCGTATCTGCTGTCATCTCTGACGTAAATAGCATCTGCTCGCTTTCGGTAGTCTTGCTTCAATGAACCGACATTCAATATTGTTCCAGTGAAAGGGCAGACAAACAGAACGTAAATGCGTCATAGGTAATCCGACAGTTGTACAATATTTGTTTCCCTCCAGTGTCCCTAACGCTCAAATGCAAAAAGTAAAAAAAATCTTCTACGTAGAGAAAAAAATACTAAAAATATTACTTTTTGGTTCAATTTGTGCTAAGATTTAGTTTCCTCCGACGTCGCCAAACACTGAATACAAATTCCATATATGTAGGGAAAGATAAGATTGATGCATTTTCATACTCAATTCGTGCAAAGGTTTTCAGAAGTATATTGTTTAGTAATTTGTACCCAGAAAATCCATAACATTTTTTTTAACATAAACATTTTTAAAAACGTCACACACACGCGCGCAGGAACTATATATATAAGTGTATATATTTCTATATAACTAACTCGATGAGTTTCATTCAGTATTTTGTAATACTACATTAATTTTATAAAAAAACTATTATTACTCCTGCAAGTACTTTGTACTGCAAGTATTTTGTAATACTACATTAATTTTATAAAAAACTATTATTACTCCTGCAAGTACTTGTTTTATCCTTTCAAATGACCAGACGTACGTTATACTGAATATATCAGTATCTTCAGAGGTTTTTAAATGAATTAACAAACTCAAATTAATTCAATTTCAGTATAAAAACTAACAAAAAATCAAATTTGATTTAAATTATTGATTGTTGTAATGTGTATTTACTTAATCAGTAGTTTGATGGTTATATTGAAAATATTTAATGTAATATTTTATTTACTTCAATAAATTTATAATTGTAAATAGATAATCTTGTTTTGTTTTTATTTAGTTTGTTCTTTAGTTAGTAAATTATTGCTATTTGTGTTTCCAAACATTAAAATTTTCCCAAAAATTCATTTTTTGACCTTTTGTATATTTTTAGATAAATTAAATGAAACTTTATAAATTTAATTAAAACTTATATACAATTCTAGACAACAAAGTTTTGTTGCTTATAGTTTGTTACTTTTTTTTAACTCCTAAGCCATGAGAACGATCTCAGATTGTCAAGATCAAAAGTGTAAACATATTTCGCTGGAAGCAGTCCAAGTAAAGGGTTTACCTGATTGTTCCTTTTTGTAACACACAAGTATTGTAATTTTACACTACACTATAAGTTTAAGTGTGTCTGCTTCAGGAAGTTTTGGAGATTGCTAGTACTACTTTTGTTTTGATTGAATTTAGCTTTAAAAATCGCCAGATAGACTTTCCAATAGAAAATTGTAAGCTGTAAATATATATTGACGGGAGAATTCGGTCGAGACGTTTCTTTAATCGATTAAATTGAAGGTCTCGTATTCCAACATCAGTAACATTGTCAAGAATTTTAAACAATTTGAAACGTAAGTGGAGTAAACATAACGCTTGAGGAACATTGTATGACGAAACAAAATATCGGCATGGAGAACCATACATGACTTCCATTTTCTAAGATTTATATTTAAAATCATTTTCGAAATGAAATATTTCCATAGGAACTACTTCTTTCTTCAGCCTTAACCACAGTACTTTGGTCACTAACGTATACCACCTCACGCGTTAGTGCACTCGATTTTCACTGATGATGGCAGTCGATAGCACTGCCGAAACGTGTGGTTTTGCAGAAAACATTGAACCACGCCAAACAGCCCGGAAAAGAATTTTAACAACAAACTACTTCTTTGTTGCCGATAACAACAATAAATAAAAATTATCCACATGACACATGACATAAATGAAAATTATCCCCTCCCCTTCAACTATTATTTTCATTTATAGATATTTCATCTACGTTTCTACAGTGAATTATTATGATCTTCTTTTCAGGTTACTTTATTTATCAAAATTAAGTACTTTACCCTTGTTAAAACATAAAACGTTGCAGGTACACTACCCCTTTCCCTTAACCGATCTTCACCAAAATCAATAGGCCTTGAGTCCTCTACAATTCAGGTAAACATGCAAAACATTATTTGATTCTGTTTGAATGCGCGGCAGTTATCGTTCGTCATAGAAAAAATTACCCTTTTTAAAATATAAAACGTTGCAGGTAAACTATCCCTTCCCCTTAACTGATCTTCACCAAAATCAAAAACCTGGAGTCCCTTACACTTCAGGGATCCATGCAAAAAATTGTTTGATTCTGTTTGAATGTGCAGCAGTTATCGTTCGTCATAGAAAAAATTACCCTTGTTAAAACATAAAACGTTGCAGGTAAACTACCCCTTCCCATTAACCAATCTTCACCAACATCAATAGACCTTTAGTCCTCTACAGTTCAAGGGTGTATGCAAATAATTATTTGATTCTGTTTGAATTTGCGGCTGTTATTGTTTGCCATAGAAAAAATTCTACACAAAGCCACACATACAGACAGACGCACACACAGGCACTTTTCGAAAAATGACTTTTCTTCATGTTTTGAGGGTAGTACAATCAGAATCAGCCCTTATCTCGAACACGATTTTTTGTGATCACCAAACTTCCATTTCCTTATGGAACATGGAAATAAAATTAATTTGAAATATCATGATTTTTAGACTTGCTGATTTGCCAATATTTTGTAAAGTAAAAGTAAATCTACAAAACTAGATCGATCTTTAAAGAAAGTATAGCTATATCGCCTGTGTACTAATGTAGCAAACCATTCCAATGGAATATTACAATGCATAATTTATACGTCAAATTAGCACGGTAGTTTTGTTACTGTATTATAATCTATAAACAATGCCGATTTTGAAAAACGATGTATTTCTCTTATCATCCCATTAAAGCTAGCCTCTGTTGTTTTAGGTAAATCTCTAAAAGTGTAAGTGGTTGTTATTGACACTGCAGCTGCTGCTGCTACAGAGTAAACAATGAATTATTCAGCACTAGTCTAGAGAAACACGTCAACACTAGCGATAAAAAAATGTGGCGAGAAGTCTCGATCACAACGTTTCATTTATACTGAACATTTCTCGTTAAATTATTAAAGCTGTAAAAGCCCGTCGATTGCCCGGTCTTATATAATTATACCACGTAGTGGCCTGTACTTTTCCTTGAATATTTGTTATTTTGACATAACAAGATTATTTTATCTAATTATACAGTTTGTTACCTGAACGTTATCTTCCTTGACACACAACAGTGGCATAATTTCATCTTAAGGAATTAAGGTAATTGATAGGCTGAGATAATCTTCGTGTTGTAAGAGGTGCACGTAAGATGCGTGTACACGGGTGCCGAGCGTGTCATAATCGGGAAACTAAATAATAAAACAAAAGACGAAAACATTCTGAAATGTAATGAAACGCAAAGACGAAGTTGACTTGGACATGTTTACAAACACAGCAAGAAATATGCAATCAAAGACTCAAGGAAACAAGTCCCCAAAAAACGGGCGAAGATAAGACAGAAGGATGAGGCACTTGGGGAATTAAAATTTAGGAAGAAGGAATGGAGAAAAGTGGTTAAGCAGGAAAAAATATGACAACCTGTGTGTTGTCATTAATCAGGAAGGTTTAGGAAGAATGCGTATTACTTGAAAGGAGTGTGATCCGGTGGATGGAAACCAGACTACAAATCACCATGGCTGACGATGAACGTGCTAGAAACATGTTTCAGTAAGATGAAAACCTATTGGTAGTATACTTATACACATATACAATGTTAATACACATTTGTTTAATGTATAGTACACAGATGTGTGTATGTGTGTCCGCGCGCTTGAAAGCTCATATTCTAACATTCATAGCCGGAGTATCTATTGTTAGTATTGTCCTAAAGGTAGTGTAAAGGAAACTAGACTATTCTCTTCGATGGATAACCAAGTATAGTTGAATGAGCTGAGTACGTTGCCTGATTAAGAATTAAGAAATTCAAAAAATACCAGAAAGAATATTTTATTTTGTCTTCATTTTCGGTATATATTTGAATCTAGTTAAGTAACTCCTATAGTTAACTAATGAACGACTTGTTATAATAACATAAAATATACTATTTAATCTGTACAGCACTATATTACTCAGCGTTGGAATGCTATAACAATATTTTCAAAATTGTTTCTACTCTAAAATGAAAAGTGAGCATTTTTCATTGAAGTCAACACTGCTGAACGAGACTTGTTAGTGCTCCGTGTATACACGCGCTTAGCAGTGTGGGTAAACACTTGCACGACCCCATTACAGAAACGGACCTTCACTGCTGATGTAACAACCCGGTGTTTTAGTTATCGTAATGAGAAGTTCTCAACTTCAGCTCTTTTACTTATATTAGAAATGTTTTTGAACTTCAACAATATGAAAAAAGTATAGAAATGCTAAGGATGTCTGTTAATTTACGTTCTTATGAATTCTGAGAATCCCTTGAACTTCGCTCAATTAATCTGAGGTTACGTTTCAACAAACATTTTATAGTGGCACTGACTTATTTCAAAAGTTATATACCTTTTTGTACACTGATGCAAGGAACCATAGGTAGCCAAGACGAGAGGTATAACAGAGAACTGCGTGTCTTCTTAACGTTTGGAGGCCACATACACAATATCGCGTTTCTGCCCGTCGTTGGACACACTCTGTGGCGCGGTCCAACACGTACATTGATCCATGGAACAATAGGTAGCAAAGACGAGAGGTATAACAGAGAACTGCGTGTCTTCTTAACGTTTGGAGGCCACATACACAACATCGCGTTTCTGCCCGTCGTTGGACACACTCTGTGGCGCGGTCCAACACGTACATTGATCCAAGGAACAATAGGTAGCAAAGACGAGAGGTATAACAGAGAATTGCGTGTCTTCTTAACGTTTGGAGGCCACATACACAACATCGCGTTTCTGCCCGTCGTTGGACACACTCTGTGGCGCGGTCCAACACGTACATTGATGCAAGGAACAATAGGTAGCAAAGACGAGAGGTATAACAGAGAACTGCGTGTCTTCTTAACGTTTGGAGGCCACATACACAACATCGCGTTTCTGCCCGTCGTTGGACACACTCTGTGGCGCGGTCCAACACGTACAACGTACATTGATCCAAGGAACAATAGGTAGCAAAGACGAGAGGTATAACAGAGAATTGCGTGTCTTCTTAACGTTTGGAGGCCACATACACAACATCGCGTTTCTGCCCGTCGTTGGACACACTCTGTGGCGCGGTCCAACACGTACATTGATCCATGGAACAATAGGTAGCAAAGACGAGAGGAATAACAGAGAATTGCGTGTCTTCTTAACGTTTGGAGGCCACATACACAACATCGCGTTTCTGCCCGTCGTTGGACACACTCTGTGGCGCGGTCCAACACGTACATTGATCCAAGGAACAATAGGTAGCAAAGACGAGAGGAATAACAGAGAATTGCGTGTCTTCTTAACGTTTGGAGGCCACATACACAACATCGCGTTTCTGCCCGTCGTTGGACACACTCTGTGGCGCGGTCCAACACGTACATTGATGCAAGGAACAATAGGTAGCAAAGACGAGAGGTATAACAGAGAACTGCGTGTCTTCTTAACGTTTGGAGGCCACATACACAACATCGCGTTTCTGCCCGTCGTTGGACACACTCTGTGGCGCGGTCCAACACGTACAACGTACATTGATCCAAGGAACAATAGGTAGCAAAGACGAGAGGTATAACAGAGAATTGCGTGTCTTCTTAACGTTTGGAGGCCACATACACAACATCGCGTTTCTGCCCGTCGTTGGACACACTCTGTGGCGCGGTCCAACACGTACATTGATCCATGGAACAATAGGTAGCAAAGACGAGAGGAATAACAGAGAATTGCGTGTCTTCTTAACGTTTGGAGGCCACATACACAACATCGCGTTTCTGCCCGTCGTTGGACACACTCTGTGGCGCGGTCCAACACGTACAACGTACATTGATCCAAGGAACAATAGGTAGCAAAGACGAGAGGTATAACAGAGAACTGCGTGTCTTCTTAACGTTTGGAGGCCACATACACAACATCGCGTTTCTGCCCGTCGTTGGACACACTCTGTGGCGAGGTCCAACACGTACAACGTACATTGATCCAAGGAACAATAGGTAGCCAAGACGAGAGGTATAACAGAGAACTGCGTGTCTTCTTAACGTTTGGAGGCCACATACACAATATCGCGTTTCTGCCCGTCGTTGGACACACTCTGTGGCGCGGTCCAACACGTACAACGTACATTGATCCAAGGAACAATAGGTAGCAAAGACGAGAGGTATAACAGAGAATTGCGTGTCTTCTTAACGTTTGGAGGCCACATACACAACATCGCGTTTCTGCCCGTCGTTGGACACACTCTGTGCCGCGGTCCAACACGTACATTGATGCAAGGAACAATAGGTAGCAAAGACGAGAGGTATAACAGAGAACTGCGTGTCTTCTTAACGTTTGGAGGCCACATACACAACATCCCGTTTCTGCCCGTCGTTGGACACACTCTGTGGCGCGGTCCAACACGTACAACGTACATTGATCCAAGGAACAATAGGTAGCAAAGACGAGAGGTATAACAGAGAATTGCGTGTCTTCTTAACGTTTGGAGGCCACATACACAACATCGCGTTTCTGCCCGTCGTTGGACACACTATGTGGCGCGGTCCAACACGTACATTGATCCAAGGAACAATAGGTAGCAAAGACGAGAGGTATAACAGAGAATTGCGTGTCTTCTTAACGTTTGGAGGCCACATACACAACATCGCGTTTCTGCCCGTCGTTGGACACACTCTGTGCCGCGGTCCAACACGTACATTGATGCAAGGAACAATAGGTAGCAAAGACGAGAGGTATAACAGAGAATTGCGTGTCTTCTTAACGTTTGGAGGCCACATACACAACATCGCGTTTCTGCCCGTCGTTGGACACACTCTGTGGCGCGGTCCAACACGTACATTGATCCATGGAACAATAGGTAGCAAAGACGAGAGGAATAACAGAGAATTGCGTGTCTTCTTAACGTTTGGAGGCCACATACACAACATCGCGTTTCTGCCCGTCGTTGGACACACTCTGTGGCGCGGTCCAACACGTACAACGTACATTGATCCAAGGAACAATAGGTAGCAAAGACGAGAGGTATAACAGAGAATTGCGTGTCTTCTTAACGTTTGGAGGCCACATACACAACATCGCGTTTCTGCCCGTCGTTGGACACACTCTGTGGCGCGGTCCAACACGTACAACGTACATTGATCCAAGGAACAATAGGTAGCCAAGACGAGAGGTATAACAGAGAACTGCGTGTCTTCTTAACGTTTGGAGGCCACATACACAATATCGCGTTTCTGCCCGTCGTTGGACACACTCTGTGGCGCGGTCCAACACGTACAACGTACATTGATCCAAGGAACAACAGGTAGCCAAGACGAGAGGTATAACAGAGAATTGCGTGTCTTCTTAACGTTTGGAGGCCACATACACAACATCGCGTTTCTGCCCGTCGTTGGACACACTCTGTGCCGCGGTCCAACACGTACATTGATGCAAGGAACAATAGGTAGCAAAGACGAGAGGTATAACAGAGAACTGCGTGTCTTCTTAACGTTTGGAGGCCACATACACAACATCGCGTTTCTGCCCGTCGTTGGACACACTCTGTGGCGCGGTCCAACACGTACAACGTACATTGATCCAAGGAACAATAGGTAGCAAAGACGAGAGGTATAACAGAGAATTGCGTGTCTTCTTAACGTTTGGAGGCCACATACACAACATCGCGTTTCTGCCCGTCGTTGGACACACTCTGTGGCGCGGTCCAACACGTACATTGATGCAAGGAACAATAGGTAGCAAAGACGAGAGGTATAACAGAGAACTGCGTGTCTTCTTAACGTTTGGAGGCCACATACACAATATCGCGTTTCTGCCCGTCGTTGGACACACTCTGTGGCGCGGTCCAACACGTACAACGTACATTGATCCAAGGAACAATAGGTAGCAAAGACGAGAGGTATAACAGAGAATTGCGTGTCTTCTTAACGTTTGGAGGCCACATACACAATATCGCGTTTCTGCCCGTCGTTGGACACACTCTGTGGCGCGGTCCAACACGTACATTGATGCAAGGAACAATAGGTAGCCAAGACGAGAGGTATAACAGAGAACTGCGTGTCTTCTTAACGTTTGGAGGCCACATACACAACATCGCGTTTCTGCCCGTCGTTGGACACACTCTGTGGCGCGGTCCAACACGTACAACGTACATTGATCCAAGGAACAATAGGTAGCAAAGACGAGAGGTATAACAGAGAACTGCGTGTCTTCTTAACGTTTGGAGGCCACATACACAACATCGCGTTTCTGCCCGTCGTTGGACACACTCTGTGGCGCGGTCCAACACGTACATTGATCCATGGAACAATAGGTAGCAAAGACGAGAGGAATAACAGAGAATTGCGTGTCTTCTTAACGTTTGGAGGCCACATACACAACATCGCGTTTCTGCCCGTCGTTGGACACACTCTGTGGCGCGGTCCAACACGTACATTGATCCAAGGAACAATAGGTAGCAAAGACGAGAGGTATAACAGAGAACTGCGTGTCTTCTTAACGTTTGGAGGCCACATACACAACATCGCGTTTCTGCCCGTCGTTGGACACACTCTGTGGCGAGGTCCAACACGTACAACGTACATTGATCCAAGGAACAATAGGTAGCCACGACGAGAGGTATAACAGAGAACTGCGTGTCTTCTTAACGTTTGGAGGCCACATACACAATATCGCGTTTCTGCCCGTCGTTGGACACACTCTGTGGCGCGGTCCAACACGTACAACGTACATTGATCCAAGGAACAATAGGTAGTCAAGACGAGAGGTATAACAGAGAATTGCGTGTCTTCTTAACGTTTGGAGGCCACATACACAACATCGCGTTTCTGCCCGTCGTTGGACACACTCTGTGCCGCGGTCCAACACGTACATTGATGCAAGGAACAATAGGTAGCAAAGACGAGAGGTATAACAGAGAACTGCGTGTCTTCTTAACGTTTGGAGGCCACATACACAACATCGCGTTTCTGCCCGTCGTTGGACACACTCTGTGGCGCGGTCCAACACGTACAACGTACATTGATCCAAGGAACAATAGGTAGCAAAGACGAGAGGTATAACAGAGAATTGCGTGTCTTCTTAACGTTTGGAGGCCACATACACAACATCGCGTTTCTGCCCGTCGTTGGACACACTCTGTGGCGCGGTCCAACACGTACATTGATCCAAGGAACAATAGGTAGCAAAGACGAGAGGTATAACAGAGAATTGCGTGTCTTCTTAACGTTTGGAGGCCACATACACAACATCGCGTTTCTGCCCGTCGTTGGACACACTCTGTGCCGCGGTCCAACACGTACATTGATGCAAGGAACAATAGGTAGCAAAGACGAGAGGTATAACAGAGAATTGCGTGTCTTCTTAACGTTTGGAGGCCACATACACAACATCGCGTTTCTGCCCGTCGTTGGACACACTCTGTGGCGCGGTCCAACACGTACATTGATGCAAGGAACAATAGGTAGCAAAGACGAGAGGTAGCAATGAGAACTGCGTGCCTTCTTAACGTTTGGAGGCCACATACACAACATCGCGTTTCTGCCCGTCGTTGGACACACTCTGTGGCGCAGTCCAACACGTAAGCTCCAACTTCTCACCATGCATCCCTCTCAGCCGCTGTACATGAGTAAGGTAATGAGGTGAGATGCAACAGCAGACGCATCCGTCAAGTTCCAGTTTCACGTAAGACTCTGAAAAATCAATACGCTGCAAGAATAACCCCAACTAACTGGTCATATTACATTATAATAATAAAGCTGTAGGCTATTTACCTTTCTTCCCTTTTTTTCTTCCGTCCTGCAGTAGGTGTAGATACCTGGTTTCTTTTTTGAAACTTGTCCCGGAGGACAAGTCTCCGGCTGATCTGGAGCAAGCACCCTTCATCCGAGACGAACGAAACGGAACGATTTGAGGTGTCACACGTCAGTGCGGGCCGGAAGCGGAGAAAATGAAAGCACTCTGGGAAAGAATAATGCGTGTGGATTGGATGTGTATTTGCGTGTTAACGTACTATGTAGAGCCAAATGGGTGATGGAAGAGACGGATTGAAGTGCCATAAAATTTTAACATAAGGACATTGGTATCGTGTAAGGCAGGGCGCCAAAGTTGGAAGGAGGTGGCAGTAAGGGGTCAAGGTAAGGCCGAGGACACAAAGGAGAGGGCTAAAGGCCGTGTAAATAGATAAGGAAAGTTGAGAGGTTATGTGATCAGGAATGATGCCAGGTGGAGAATACTTGTAGATGGGAATGGAATATTTATATATCTCTGTCTCTGACGGCGAGTATTTGTAGGATTAAGTCCATCGACATTAGTAAGGAGGCGGTTTATGAGGAAGGAAGGTCTACGGGAGTTTCGGGTAGTTGTGTTGATGGAGGTAGCTAATGATATAATGAAAGCGCGTTGCTTTGCGGTTTGGGAATATTTCTATTTAAGTTTGTACAGGAAGGAGTGAAGGTTGTGGAAGAGTTTGTTGAGGGCATGCAGAGCGTTTTTCCTGGTTTTTTGGTACGGGACGGTCTGCGATAGGTAAGTCAAAGGGCTCGCCATTAGATACCTGTTCCTGTTTCAGAAACCGTATATACATTGTGAATTGAAATTATTAATTTGCAAATACTTTAAATTGAATCAATTAAAACCAGGTGTAACGTATTGCCGCGTTACAAATCCAGGGAACCCATCTTAACTGACTTCTGCCTATTACATGGGCTGCCTACGTTGTAACGAACTGTATTTAAAGTCAAATTAATTGAATAAATTACTCACTATAAGTATAAGGAAACAAGGGAAGGTATTTTACTGATTTATGCACTCATTTTCATGTGTAACAAGACGACTTCTCTTTATTAACAACAGTTACTAAAAGATCCCGTGACATCATTAATTAAACTAAAATATTTAAATGCTTTTCATAAAACTTTGGGATCAAATTGATTATGTATTCTTATACCTCGGATCCGAGTTTACTTTATGTATATTTATAGTAAAGACTTCTAATTATTTTCAGTTCATCTAGAAGCTTGCAAGACTTCTTTTACCATTTGAAGAATGGCATTATTACTTGAAGTGATAATAAATTACCTTTACATTTAAGGCGTTACAACGTATGATAATTGAATTTTACAGTAAACTCTTAGATTGTCTCATTTTAATTTTTAAATAAAATTAATCGTCTTTGAAAAGTCTCTTTTAGAAGTGAGTTGTGTATCAAATATGATTAACTCTCGATAGCAAGGCTATCGAGTCACCTTTACAATTGCTCGTAGTAACCTCGTCCTGGGGTGTCTGTCTTGGGA
Organism: Magicicada septendecula; assembly: GCA_034769895.1. Classification (NCBI taxonomy): domain Eukaryota; kingdom Metazoa; phylum Arthropoda; class Insecta; order Hemiptera; family Cicadidae; genus Magicicada; species Magicicada septendecula. Next base: position 454,543,368 of record CM068373.1, read on the forward strand.
ATTCTTGGAGTCGGCGTCATCATCTGGGTCGTGTCTTCGGCAAGAATTAGGTCGGATGTTCACTGCGGAGATTGAAGTTTCGTTGGTGAAAGTAGGTGTAGATTCACGGAGGTCCTAGGCAGCGTCTTATGCATCGTATACGTGTATTTATGAAGTTTCTGCAGATCACATCTTCAGGAGTGATGTTGTAATTGTATTTACCTCTTGAGGGGAGACGTCATCTTGCTTACCACTAGTTCAGTTTTTGTGTGTTACATTTTACATTTTCTTCTTAACACATATTTATGTTATTGATACATTACACAATGCTTTCCACGTTTAGCAGTGGTAGCTAATATACTGAAGTTAAATATTTAAAACAAATACATTTTGATGGAGCACTCGCTCTAACGTCTGTACTGTGTGAAGGCAACATAGCGACTCTTTTGCTCGATTCAACTGGTACATAAAAAAGGAGAGGGGCAAGTACTCCGCGACAATATAGTTCCTATTTTTATTTAAGTTAACATTCTCATTACCAAAAACCTTACCTTAATTATACATATATAATTTAAGTAAGTTATTTTAACTACTATTTGTGTCTTCAAATTTCTAATTATAAACATTATGATTTTTATATCTTCCTAAATTACAGACGACTCGATAAACACGTTGAATCCGGAATTAACAGGTCACCGCATGATGACTAGCAAAGGGTTAATTATGATAATAATAACTTTTTTACAATTCGGCCTTTTTTATTAGTGTTTCTTTGGATTTTCAATCACTTCTCATTCTCAGTAGGAGAATACGGGGGTTTAGGTTTTATAGTGCGATTTAAAAATACTTAATCGCTCGCAAACTTAATTTTTATTTATTTACGATTACAGTTAGAATTAAATCGTCACACAGGCAAATCCGAGGTTTTTTGAAACCAGTGGTGGGGCTGTCGTGCTCTGTGTTTCATTCGGAGACCCACCTCCTACGCCTTTCCGCCGTTGGGAAATTTCCTGTTTCACCTTAAAGACCGTTGACTATTCTAATATCAAGAATAAGAGAAGAAAATAAAGACCCCTGGCCCTTGAATACTCTCATAGCGTCGGGGTCGGAAAAACAAGGATTTGGAAAAGAGAAACATACATGATAGATTAAAGTAAGGAGCCCTATCCAAGACAAGCTGAAGCAAAGTAAGAATCCAGCTAGGCACCGCGGGCTTGCCACACCCGTACTCAAAAAACGTAAGTCCCTGGCGAAACTTTTCTTGTTATGGCAGCAAGTATGGCCATATCTTGGTTTTGTACGCAAACGTTGGACATGATTTTTTTTTTTTAAATCAAACGCTATTAAAGAAGTTTGGTTTCATTTCTTTGAATAGCATAGTAAACAATAACGGAATTTATCAACGCAGTAAATCCGACCGGAACTGTGAACACTACACTGCACGTTTAAAACAACCGTCAACAAATACTTATTGCCGTACGCAATGTTATGAGAAAGACAAAAACAGTGCCCAATATTATTATGCTAATTTATTTCCTCAAATTCCTTAATGGTGCCTAATTATTATTATAAAGTATAAGTTAGAAGCTAACTAGAAATGGAAAACACGAGTAAAGCTTGCCAACAAAATAGACATTATAGTTCTGTGTGGCCACATGTCTTAGGTACGTGACAACAGTTGACTGGCAGAGTTGGGATTTCTTAAACATGTAATTGGACGTCTTTCCTGGCCCGACCTGAAACATTTCATACTCTCATTATTATTAGACACATTTTCCTGTGACAATTATAAAGTTACAAAATTTTGAGATGGTCATCTAGATTATTTTTGAACGATTTTTAGTTTTCAGAAGTGGTCCTTTGCCTTTCGATCGATATTCCCTAAATTATTTTGTCGGAAAATGCAGCACGCAAGTTTCATTTTTGCCGTCGTCGTGATAAGCAAACTGGATATTTTAAAAGGAATTGCAGAATATTTTTAATAATTTAATATGTTGATGTTTTATTATTCAACTGCACATTATTAAAATTTCAGTCAAAATCAACACGCGCCGCACAATCGCCGTTCGCTACGAAACACTTTGCCTGTTATCGACCCGTCTAGAAATTCAGCACTATGTCTAGAAAACAGCACCATTAAGTTTTATGTGGACCCATTCTACCAATGTAAGTAAAATAATTTAACTTTCTACTTCATCCACCTTTAGATGAAGATTTTGTGTAAATCTTGTTCCGTCTTATTCATATCATTTATCAGTTCTCTTCCCTACTTACTCTTTCTCTCCCTCTCTCTCTCTCTCTCTTCCCTTCTTCTTCTTCTTCTTGTCTTTCTCTCTCTGTCTTTTTTTGTCTTTCTTTCTTTATTTGAAGTGTTTTTTAGTTTAAAAAAATTCTACGATTCTAAATTGATGTTTGTCTTTCATTAGGTTTGCATACCTTGTATAATTGTGTGCGTCTATTTTCTTTTAACAATGTGAATTGTATACTATAAAATAGTCTTCCTCTGTCTACTCTTGCTAGTGTAGAGGCGGTCATCCATCCAGGTTTCTCTACCCAGGTTTCCAGGGACCACTCGACACGGAAATGTAGAATGTAGATTTTAAATCACCTCGTCGTTACTGCTACATACTTTTCACCTCATTGCGCGCGCGCACGTTTGTGACGGTGTGTGTGTGTGTGTGTGTGTGTGTGTGTGTGTGTGTGTGTGTGTGTGTGTGTGTGTGTGTGTGTGTGTGTGTGTGTGTGTGTGTGTGTGTGTGTGTGTGTGTGTGTGTGTGTGTGTGTGTGTGTGTGTGTGTGTGTGTGTGTGTGTGTGTGTGTGTGTGTGTGTGTGTGTGTGTGTGTGTGTGTGTGTGTGTGTGTGTGTGTGTGTGTGTGTGTGTAACATCTGATAATGAAATACCAGACAACAATTGTGTTATTGACTTGTGTGTTATCTTTTTGACCTGTAAAATACCTGGTGCAGGAGATTTGGCACGTTAGAAGAGCTGGCAATATTATTATCACCTTTTAAGTGTTGTTGCTGTTAGTTTGGCTCTTAAGTATCCTGATGTAATCTCTTGAAAGTTTTACCGCTGAAAAATCCTCCGTTATCAATCACAAATTTTAAGGCAAGTCGTATGCTCCCAATTTCAGAATACGAGAAGAACAGCAGAAGTATTACCAAAAAATATTACGATCTTCTTAAGGGCCAAAACAACAGCAGCAGCTGTAATTCGTTTGTGTTGTGTGTGTGTGTACGCGTGCGCGCGTCTATCTGTTTGTATCTCTGTCTGTCTACCTGTCTGCACAATGAACCAGTTTGTTAGTTGTTTTGTGCAGAAATATGAGCATTCGCGGATGAACAGGAATACCTTTGAACATATGTGTCAGTTTGCCGCTTCCATTACGTCACTCGGTATTATAAAACATACGTAATTTGAAATAGAGCGATAATGAGTTTTTAGTTCTGCTTTAAAGACAAGCTATTGTTCGATGGTTGGAGAGTGAAACAATTTTATTTTACTTTTTCTGTTTTTAGTTATAAAAGTTTGTTAACTGCTGACGCTATTTTTATATTACGTAATTTATCTTACATAAATAGTTTATGTAATAATTGTTTACCCAGTTGTGACGATTTAAATTGTGACAATTATAAAAATAAAGAAATAAAAAAAAAAAATTTTAAGTTGCGAACAACTAACCATTTAAATCTCACAATGATAATAAAAAACATGTAGGTACTAAGTGTGAATGGAAGTAGTAATTAATAAGGGCAAAGAAACGGTAAAGAAAAGACATATTGTAAATAATTATTATTGTCGCATTTAACCCTTTGCTTGTTATCAGGCGCCTACCTGTTGATACCGGACTCGACATGTTTACCGAGTCTTCTGTAATTAAAATAATATAGAAAAATAATGTTAATAATTAAAGAATCTGAAGACACAGATAGTCACGAAAACAACTAATTTAAATGATGTATTTTTATCTAGCGATAGTTTGTATAAATAAAAAGTTTTATTTAGAGAGAGACCGGGACTATATTCTCGCGGAATAAACACCCCACTACCTATTGTCCTGTACCAGTGGTAGCGGACGAAAAATCTCTCTCTCGCAATGACGACTCCAAGCAGTGCACACGCACGAGCAAAATGCTCTGTTGAAATGTTATGTGATTGGTTATTAGTTTGGATTAATTCTTATGTATTTTACTAACTGCTACAAAAGAGTGTAATATGTAACGTTAAGAAAAGGAAAAATTAAAAAACGTTGTAACAAGAAGAAATAAGTGACAACCAATAGTACGAGTGTTAGTAACTATAACAGCTATCTTCTCCGATTGACGACTCTTCACCACATCCTACCTGGAGACATGAATCATCAGAATTACAACTCTAGTAGACCCGACCGATAATGCAGTTCGAGACATCTGAGAATCAACGAGTACCTCTGTAGAAGGCCCACTCTATCCTGCAGACGTTTAAGCCGTGAACAACTGCGACTAGACCTAGACGAGGACGACGATCTTCGGATTCCCAAGATGTAACCATATGGAGGAGATTTCGACATCCCAAATTAAAGGTGACTCGATAGCACGCCTATCGAGGAATAATAATAATAGTAATTGTAACACAATACTCTCTTAAAGAGATTTTCAGAGACGTTTGACTTTATAAGAATATAAAAATTTAAATCTAAGAATTTAATTGTAACTATTCAGGTTTCTTACAATTGTAACAGTTTAGATTTTAACGTAACATAGTATAATTAATACCATTCTTCAAATGGAATAATAATGAAACTTAAAAGTAAAAGTAAAGGTAAAAGTAACAGTCTTGCAAGCTAATATCTTGAATTGAATATAATTAAAAGTTAAAGACTAAATACCAATGGTTACCCGGATCCGGGGAAAAGCTAAATATAATTTGTTGTGATCCCACAGTCTATATAAAGCAATTTAAATAATTTAATAATTTAATTAATAATGTAATGGGATCTGTCTTTTGAGTAAATGTCATTTGTTTTTTTAAATGTTTAATAAAGGGAAATCTTCTTAGTGCACACATATACTGAGTACATAAATCAACAGTTTTCCCTTCCCTGATTCCTTTTATATTTACTGTGTGTTGTTCTGTTTTAATTTCAGCTCGTCCCGAATAAGGCAGCCTGAAGTAATTGGCAGAACCAATTACTTTGGGTTCCCTCTGTTATAACTCAAGAGAAGAGGTTATAAATTGCGCCACTCTGCTAATTAGTTAAAATTTTGCTGCTAATTAAAAAAAAAAAAAAAAAAAGAAATTTTGTGACTTGTGTTATTAAGCAGTAATTGTGCCTATTAACCCAGACCATAATCTGTTGATTTATTTACTCATGTACTTTAAATGTGTCTAAAATCTTAAATAAAATTAAATGATAATAGTTATTATAATAGTTTTGTAAATAGGTAATTTTAATTATTATTTAGATATAGCAATGAACATAATATTGACTAAAGACGCCCCGTGTATTCGATATAACATCAGGTATGTGCTTGTCAAAAGCTCATTCAACAACACGTCTGTTTGTAAACAAAATCAAACCAGTTTAATTCTTGTCCAAGCATGTGTGAGAGTGTCCTTGTCACCCTAGCTCAAAGTTGCGTTAGACAATACATCACCTCCCTCTATTGTATTAAAAAAATGTGTGACCCCTTGCCCAGTAATAAAAGATTTCAGACATATGTTGAAAATTAAAACAAAAAAAAAACAAGTAAATAAATTTTATTATTAAAATGCTCCACTGTTTTTGGTTTCATTTTGTGTAAATGCTTAGTGTACTTAGTGTCAATTGTAAAATACTCTACTCTGTATATCTATGCACTCAGTTAGGAAATTGTATGTAAAAAGAAAGAGGCTAAGTAGCATATATGAATAATATTGACGATATTTATAAGTGTATATTTTGTGTGAGATTACGCACATACTCGTATATAATTATACGTGAAAAGATTAGATTTTATTATACCAATTCATGTATGTACGTGTCAAAGTATTCAGTCTCTAACACGTCAATTTTCGACGATTTAAGACCTGTAGTTTTCCTGTACAAGCCTGCATAAATGTGTAATTCGTGTTTCTATTGACACGATGAGTTATATAAACTACTGACTAAACAAAACAAGTGTACTACTTAATTTTATGAAAAGATGCTTCCCGAAGTAAACAACCGAGCTAAACAAATAAAAAACGAAGTTTCTTAAATCTGAGTAAAGTAAATAATAAGAAATAAATGATTAGTCATTTAAAATAAAAGGTTTAATAATATCGTAAATTATTATAACACGTTAGTATAATTATAATTATAAAAGTGTAACTAAACTCAGCTTGGTAACGGGCCGTAACATTGCGTACGCATCGCACACGCCACCCCTTTTGAAGCAAGCCAGTGCAAGTTAATAAGGTGTCCGTTAGCTATTGTTAAATGGAACAATAGAGAAATATTCTCCCTCGAGTTGACTTATCCCTTTAGTAAGCAAAACTATGCCATTGTTTAAAACTAGTCTAACCTACTTTCCAGCGAAACAGCTGATCGCTTAAATAAAAAAACTAATGCTATGTTTAATTACCTCTGTTAATAAACGTTTACCATGTACTAAAGTGTGTAGGAAATAATTGTGTAGTATAGTAAAGCGAAATATATTGTGACTTAAAGTTCAAATGAATAAATGACATAGTTAACCCTCCCTTGTTAGATAAAGTATTATACCCCAAGTCCCAAAACAAAGTAAATAAAGAGTATTCTAAATAATATGGTAGGAGATAGTAAATAATTCTAGGTGCGTTTCGTAAATGCTCCAAAGTAATTAATAAATTATAAAGAAAGTAAATCAGAATAAAGAGAATAATAATTGTTTAAATAATAAGGCTAATTAATTCTTGATTTAAACTAATTGTGTGAAGTGTAGCGTAGAAGTAAGAGAAAGGAATAATAATAATACAAGTAACGTAGATTAGTAAGCACCCCAGTTGTGGTGGCCAGTTAGAAGAAATAATGCGTGTTCAGGATTGTACTAAGCAGCCACCCTCTCTATTGTATAAACGGTAGCACTCCCTAAACAATGAATGCCACCGCGTGTGAAATACTATGCAGTGTGTAAAGTGTCCCCCTTCCGCATAGTTTGTCTGGTTATTGTTAAAGAGTTAAAAGAGAAGTATCCTCGTGAAATTCCGCTTCTCTCCAAGTAACTATAATCAAGAGTGTAGTATGAGACCCTCTTTGGATTATTTAAAAGTAAGTCTATGGTATATAATCAAGATAGAATTATATACCGGTGTATAATCAAGATAGAATTATATACATGTTAAGTAACGAGTCACAACGGCGCCGGCTGAAAAGGATAATGATGAGCCAAGAGAGCCAAGAGATCATTTATGAATGCTGAAAGCTAACCTGTAGTGTTAGAGTAAGCTGATGTCAGTCGGGCCATGATATTGTGAGTTACTGAAATTAGGGAAATTAGTATTATAAGTTAGTACTGTAAGAAGTGAGAAAAAGGGAATTTCACGGAGGAGGAACATTTAAATGAGAACTAGATCATTTAAAGAGAATTTAAAACAACAAACTGTGCACTTAATAATAATAATAATAAATAACTTCACACGGTACTCCCCAAGCATACTCTCGGTACGTACCTAACCAAATTTTCCGGAGTCGGTGTTGGTTAAGAGGCGGAGTATGTGACGATTTAAATTGTGACAATTATAAAAATAAAGAAATAAAAAAAAAAAAATTTTAAGTTGCGAACAACTAACCATTTAAATCTCACAATGATAATAAAAAACATGTAGGTACTAAGTGTGAATGGAAGTAGTAATTAATAAGGGCAAAGAAACGGTAAAGAAAAGACATATTGTAAATAATTATTATTGTCGCATTTAACCCTTTGCTTGTTATCAGGCGCCTACCTGTTGATACCGGACTCGACATGTTTACCGAGTCTTCTGTAATTAAAATAATATAGAAAAATAATGTTAATAATTAAAGAATCTGAAGACACAGATAGTCACGAAAACAACTAATTTAAATGATGTATTTTTATCTAGCGATAGTTTGTATAAATAAAAAGTTTTATTTAGAGAGAGACCGGGACTATATTCTCGCGGAATAAACACCCCACTACCTATTGTCCTGTACCAGTGGTAGCGGACGAAAAATCTCTCTCTCGCAATGACGACTCCAAGCAGTGCACACGCACGAGCAAAATGCTCTGTTGAAATGTTATGTGATTGGTTATTAGTTTGGATTAATTCTTATGTATTTTACTAACTGCTACAAAAGAGTGTAATATGTAACGTTAAGAAAAGGAAAAATTAAAAAACGTTGTAACAAGAAGAAATAAGTGATAACCAATAGTACGAGTGTTAGTAACTATAACAGCTATCTTCTCCGATTGACGACTCTTCACCACATCCTACCTGGAGACATGAATCATCAGAATTACAACTCTAGTAGACCCGACCGATAATGCAGTTCGAGACATCTGAGAATCAACGAGTACCTCTGTAGAAGGCCCACTCTATCCTGCAGACGTTTAAGCCGTGAACAACTGCGACTAGACCTAGACGAGGACGACGATCTTCGGATTCCCAAGATGTAACCATATGGAGGAGATTTCGACATCCCAAATTAAAGGTGACTCGATAGCACGCCTATCGAGGAATAATAATAATAGTAATTGTAACACAATACTCTCTTAAAGAGATTTTCAGAGACGTTTGACTTTATAAGAATATAAAAATTTAAATCTAAGAATTTAATTGTAACTATTCAGGTTTCTTACAATTGTAACAGTTTAGATTTTAACGTAACGTAGTATAATTAATACCATTCTTCAAATGGAATAATAATGAAACTTAAAAGTAAAAGTAAAGGTAAAAGTAACAGTCTTGCAAGCTAATATCTTGAATTGAATATAATTAAAAGTTAAAGACTAAATACCAATGGTTACCCGGATCCGGGGAAAAGCTAAATATAATTTGTTGTGATCCCACAGTCTATATAAAGCAATTTAAATAATTTAATAATTTAATTAATAATGTAATGGGATCTGTCTTTTGAGTAAATGTCATTTGTTTTTTTAAATGTTTAATAAAGGGAAATCTTCTTAGTGCACACATATACTGAGTACATAAATCAACAGTTTTCCCTTCCCTGATTCCTTTTATATTTACTGTGTGTTGTTCTGTTTTAATTTCAGCTCGTCCCGAATAAGGCAGCCTGAAGTAATTGGCAGAACCAATTACTTTGGGTTCCCTCTGTTATAACTCAAGAGAAGAGGTTATACAGTTACATATATATATATATATATATATATATATATATTGTAACACCACCAAATGTTACATAACCTAGACATTCACCAGAAGGGTAAATAATTACACTGAAGTGATAAAAATGAATCATGAATAATGAATGTAGCAAAGAAGAGAAAGACCAACAAAGAAGAAAGAAGAGGAAGGATCCTAAGAAGCAGTGATGAATACACTGCATGACACTACAACAAACACTATGACTGACTCTAACACATGGACATGGACATGCCAAGTTCACAATAAGCTGTCAAACAAGCCAGCCCATGACATTAATGTAGAGTCACGTGTTAATAAAACTAATTAAATAATGATTGAAATAATGTAATATCAGTAACAGCATTTTGGCTGAAAGTAAAAGAACAATGACCAGTAAATGACAAAGCCTATGACTAGATTAGCTATGGCCACAATATATATTAAAACCAGCATTACAAGCCCAGATGTAATATTAGTGAGTGAAGGTAGTTATAAAAGGAAACCTTATGCGGATGAGTAACTTCCTTATTATACAAAATGTAACTAGTAACAATTATTAAGGCATGAACATAGTACTAAGAATGTGTCTAGCCCATGCCTAAACAAACGTTTGTCAGTAAATTAATAAGGAAACAGGACTCCTAGTGAACATAAAATTTACTGAACAATCAATATAACTAAATGTAATATGAAATACCATCACTCAATTTGTGCCGGTCGTTTTACGAGCCGGCGAGTTAAATACGCAAATAAGCCTAATACCGTATATTTTTTTTTAATTATAGACATTATAATTCATACGCACAATCAGTTTAGCGGTTACTGCGTTTAACGTTAAGCGGAACCACGAAATTTACAAGGCGCTTCGGTACACGCCACGCACCCTATCGGTGGCCTTGATGCAGCAATAGAGTAATACGCATTTTTAATACGTTTTCTCTGGTCTCTTTCCGTCAGCCACAAAGGTAACATCAAGTACCTTTCGACAGAGCGAAGTCTTTTGTGTTTGAAATTCTATCTTCTACTATGAGTAGATAAACACTCACAAAACTGCGGGCCCCTGGTCTAAGACGTGGACGGCCTCAGGATGACCATCTTCACCTGAACGTATAATAAAGGGCTTTCGACTTCGCCTGTCGTAGAGGACAACAAACAGCATGACCTAACCAACACTCACCCTGGACTTGGTAACCTCAACTTCACCAGGTGACCTCCAACCATTATTATACTTAATTCTATCTACAATACACACCCGGATCTGTGCTGTTAACAACTTATAGCTTTTTTGGAGCACAAGTGGTACATTGTCAAATTTGATCATCTTCAAAACGTTTTAATCAGGCCTCACTTTAACTAGACAGAATTGTGCGCGGATTCTTTGATAATGTAATAACTTGGTATTCAGTGTAAGCCCGGGGGCTGGCAGGTATCCAAGGCCTGTCACATTAATTCAATCAGTAGTTTCTTTCTAGTTTCCAGTAAAAGGGGGTTTTTTTAGTATCTGGGGTCTGGCATTTCCATGTATGTAAGGGGGGGAGTTCCGATATAGCGAGACTTAGAATGTGGATGTGACGGAGATATCTATTTATACTTTTGTGATTTATGTTGTGTTATTTTGTGGGGTATGTACGGGGAAGAATTATTTACACCAAAAATATTTACATTATAAAAAGAAAACAATTGTTTTATAGATATATATATATATATATATATATATATATTTATACTTTTGGTTTATGTTTGTGTCACTTTTTGTGGGGTATGCACGGGGAAATATTTATACACTAAATTGAAATTCAAAAAAACAAGGAAACCGATTAACACACGATATGTAACACAATACAAGACTCAATAAATGTTATGTTTGTTTATAACAGAGAGTATAATTGCAAGTCCCGTCACCCTGGACCTAGCGCCTTTTAGCTTCTCTAGGCTTATGCCTAGTTTTAAATAACTAGTGGCCCCTCTTCAAAAAAAAAAAAAAAAATTTTCAAAACCTTTTTAAAATTTTTTTTCAACAAACAATTTTTTTTATAAGGCATAAAATATCCAAAGAGGGGTTACAAATTGTTAATGAATAACGTTAAATTGAGTAGGCCAAACGAAATGTAAGTAGAGAATAAGGATTTTTTATAATAGTGTATTACCCTAATTATGTTAAGATTCAATATTGTACAGTTATAAATAGCTCTTAAGTATAATCATAGATGTATTAGTGTTCAAACAAAGACGTTATAAAGAAAACGCAGTGTGAATCACTAAATGTAAAAAGATAGGAAATAATCGTATTATGCATTGCTAGCAGACGACAGTGAGAAACCATGTGTCAAAACATTATTTATAAGCATTGTCAAAGAAAACGAGGTTAAAACCAGTGTTAAGCCACATCAATTTAAAGCCCATGAACTAAACTTTAATTTGATGGTAATAACCTCGAGATCGGAACTATAATAAGTGCATAGTGCGTGTTAGCATCATTTATTGTTAAAAATAAGAAATTGTTCGGGTAATACCAACAACACAAAAAGCTGAGCGCAACGATCGCGCCGGTGACAGTTAGAAAGACAGTACGTCATTTGTAACGGTTATCAGGGCCAATCAAAAAAGAGTTTACTAAACGACTTTTCTCCCTAAGCACGATACAGTGAAGGGGTATATAACCAGCAGCGAAGAAAATTCGTTACACTTTTTGTCATCTACTCGAGCGATACAGTCGCCGCTCGTCGCCGTAATATTTTTTATAACTAAACATAGAATAACAATAGTAAACCTTTCAAAATTTCTTCAAGACATTTAACAATACAGCAATTGACTACAAGGAAAGTGCTACGCCAGTAAAGTGAATATTTTAATTAGTGCGTGATTGCAGAATGAGAGAGAGAGTATTGTAATCAGTAATTTACATAGCCCAGATTTAGTAAGAAGAGGTGAAGAGATTTACGTGTGAAGTGTAATTAACCAGTGGTCATTATAATCCGATCACTGGAGTGTTTTTAAATTTTAATCTATACGATTAAAAGAAATAAGGTAACACAGTGACCATTTATATTACTATTCTGTTTGCGCTGATCATTATTTACCACAACTTTGTACTGACGCAAGGACAACAAAACTTTCAATCTTATACACAGAATCGATTTATTTAGCGGATTTATTAGTCCAACGTAAGATATTTGTGTTAGTAGTAAGCATCAAAATATATGTTAGTAGATATGTAAGCGTAACGAACGCTAAACTGAAAAATAATTACGAGTTTTAAAAAGAGGCCGAATTACTAATCATAATTATTATTAACGTCTGTCAAGGCATAAGATAGTTCTTTATTGTATTTCAAAGAGCCTACCCGTGAGATATATTATATAATCAAAAGTCAAATTTATTAATAGATATAAGAGTTTATTGTTCTAAACTGAGCTAGACCGTATTGTAAACGGGCAAATTAACATCAAGTTTATGTTAAAGTAATTATTGTATTTTTTTTAATTGTTGAATTGTGTTAAAGGGTAAAATAAAACCCCGATTATATTCAGTATAAACTTGGATTACATTCATTTCATATAGTTAATTAATACTCAACATTTGAGTACAGTGAAATAACTCTGAGTAGAGACTTTACTGCATTATATTTGAATTGTTATGAATGCCTCCAGCATTTAACCGAAACATAGAGAGAATTTATACAATTCTAAACTTTATTAATTTGTTTTTTCATGGGATTTTTCCTTAAATAAACCCATGTGGCGCCCATATTGCATACAAGGAGTGATATAACCTTGCTGATAAAGTAAGCTGGTCAAAAGAGCATCTTGACAGTTTATTTTTTTGATAAGTGAACGTCAGAACTTCCAGTATCACGAACAGGTACGTGAAAGTGTATCTTATTATAAATTATTTGTCCAGACGAGACTTGACGATTCGGACACCGACAACACTTAACCAAGAAGAGGAGTTCCACTGCAAGATCGACGCTACGGCTACATTCATCCACCGACCAGCGATTGATATTTTATTCACTATAATTATCACCCTTTATTACACAAACAATAATTACCATTTATCACTAAAAAGAATTGTTGCATATAAAGCAAAGAGAGTTCATATTAACGTTTTAAATTGTAACACGAGATTCGACTACAATCGATATTTAACTTTTAATTAAATTATATATATACAAAATTTACACACCGATAGTGGTGTATAACAATATATATATATATATATATATATATATTTATATATAGGTCAAAGCTTAAATAGGGGCTTTTATAAAATAATCATTACTGCTCATAACAAATAAAAGAAATTTTGTTACGAAAGACAATCAGTCCCTGGTCAGTTTTGAACCAAGGTAAAAGTTCTGATAAATAAATCTTACGTAAACAGAATTGTGTAGACTATTTCCATCAACTAGCATGAGGTGAGTTCATTCGATTTTAAACTTGTCCAGTATTAAAGGCGATCCGTCAGTAAAGGCTCAAAAAATTTAGCAGTTTGCAAGCTCTTAAGCTTTCACGGCTGGCTCAACGTTACTGAAATTGCTATTATCATATCCGGGCTGTTAGGCCGTGGTTGATAAACGTTTCGGCACCACCATCGGAAGCCGACATCAGTGTCTAAGATTAGAACGGTGTCCGGCAATTCACTTCAGAGACGACTGTGAGTGCCTTAGACATCTTCTCCTTAAAAATCTTAGAAACTGACGATGGTCTCCGGTGGTGAGGCCGAAACGTTCGTCAACAACAACAACAACAACAACAACTGTGGAACAGTGTCTAACTGCCCAGCTGATAGCAAATTAGTCGTTTGTTCTAGATTGTGTTTGTCTATTTTTCAGCAGTTTCAATCAAGATATGTTTATTATTATCTCAAGTTTCCGGGTCATGAGATTTTTTTTATACCAGTCGTTCTATTAGGCACGTCATGTTGTAAGTATAACTCCTCGGGCCCTGTAAAGCGCTTCTTCTTGTATAACCCAAAGGGTAGAAGAAAAGAAAGAACACCAAAACTGATGATGTGCAGCAAGATGAGTGAGGGGCTGGAAAATGTAATTGGAAGATGGTTATAATTGAAATAAACTGTTGGCAAGACCTCTGCTAACAGGCCAGGGCCCTATAAGAGTAGTTCCTGGCCCCTGAAGATGAAGATTAGTTGCTGAACTGCCGTATATACGATTTAGTGCAGAAGAGTGCCTGTAATTCCTGATTCTTCATATAACGTCTTCATCACTGCTCAAGGTATTCTCTGAAAGGAAGATGTTAGTTTGCAGGTCTACTTCGGGATGTACAATTTTATACAATTTACAGAAGTTTGCCTGATAAATTACGTAAACAACTAACATATACTTATATCAAGAGAAAATAAATGTTTATTTGTTTTCTAAATACATAAAAAATTAATTTTTCTTAGCATTATTTACGTCAGACCAAGACATATTTATTTTAGTTAAAAATTTGTAATTTTTATTCAGGACGTTTATTATACTTCTATATTAGTGTACTGACTACTTCATGTGTGGCCACATAATAAACTACAATTCCATGTATCAAAATAATACAGGTGAAAGAAATAGATAATTGTAAACCACACACTCAACACAAATATTATACAAATACGGTAATAAGCGTGAGGACATTAAAGTGTGACCTATTTTTTTCTTCCGTTTTTAAAGCTATTCGTGCAGCAAGAAATGATCATAAAATACCTTGTTAATAACAGGTTCGTGAGTCACGAGAAAGAATATTTTTGGTGTGCATGGTTCTAGTTAAAACGGAATCACAGCTCCAACCATTTCTTTTTGTTTATAAAAAAAAGTATTTTCCAACTTTTAGTTTCATTAAATATTACTGGGATTCCGGATCGTGTGATCCTGTTGCGGGCGCTTGGGTTACATATCAATGTTAGACTAACCAAAAGTACAATAAATTTAGTCAACTTAAGAAACAATAAGTGCCAAAAAAAGTATTCATTTTTTCAGTATTATTTAACTTTTAAAGTCACCAAATAGCCAAAGTCAAGTTTGTTTCTAAAGACAAAAGAAAGGAATAGTCTTGTTTAGGCTATAATTTTCAATTTAATGGGATACAAGAGTGTTCTTTTACAACCAAAATAAAACATAAAATGTGAACTGCAGAACTAGATCATACGAAAGGTGCCCACAATTTTCGTTCTGATAAGATACGACAAACAAAATTGTAAAAGGATAGAGAAGAGACGCCACCCGTAACAAATAGAATAGTTTACTTCGCTATGACCACTTTAAAATAATGGTGGGCATTGATGAAAAAAAACGAAACCCACAAGGCTTAAATATGAAGACCCTGTCTCTTAGGGTAGTCATATGTCAATCCGCGTAATAGAACATAACGATTCAATAAACAACTCTGTATGGGTAAAGTCGAAGAAGAAGAAGAAGAAGAAGAAGAAGAAGAAGAAGAAGAAGAAGAAGAAGAAGAAGAAGAAGAAGAAGAAGAAGAAGAAGAAGAAGAAGAAGAAGAAGAAGGAGGCATATTTAACTTGTAATTAATGGCTTTCACCAGTAACTGGCAAGCATTGTTTAGAAAGACGTCAGAGAGAAAGGAGGCGAAGAGTAGGCCTATGTGGCAGAAATTCAAGATGTAAGCATTAAGCTCAATTCAGCCACACAAGCAGACAAGTCAGTAAACTGATATTCAATGTCATCAGACCAGGAGACTCAGATTTGTGCTGTGGATAGTTTACAAACAACCGTATTAAAGACTTCTTTTTATTTAGATTTTGTTATCTGTGTTTGGTGCACCCGTGTATTACACCTATCGCAATTCTAAGCCTTGCTCTAATTTCCATCGACACATCATTGTCCTGATTCGTGATGATCCCAAATAAATAAATTCTCTACACTGTCAAAGCAACAGTTGCCAATATTGATAGCAAATATTTTTGGTCTGCCAGCTTAACTTACAGCCATGCACTTGGTTAGCCTTTTGTACATGAAACCCCATTTGATCTGAGACCTCTATAGCCAGAAAGTAATCTTCTGTAGTCCTTCTGGATCTAATAATGTACAAATTATTAGCATAACACAATGTCTGAATCATAATCTAATTTATAGCATAGTGTACTTTCTGTTTCCGCTCCAATTTCGGGAATATCATTTTCCAGCACAATACTAATTAAGAGGTACACCAAAGCATCCCCTTCTTGAGGCGCTTTTTTAACGTTCAGTGTTTTTAAAATACTTGTTTCTGACACCGTTATTTTCTTACAGGCAAACCTCCTTTGCGAAATGGAACAACAAGACTCCCCCGTCTTCCAGACGTCAACGTGTTTCGTAATTTAAACGGACTTGTATTAGCAAACAGCTGGTCGCAACAGCCTGTTGCTTCGAGCTAATAACTTCACAAGGGATTAATGCTGTGACCCAAATATTACTGACCTGTGAGCAATCTTGTGGTAAATATTCGATGGCAACGCCATGTCTGTTGTGTTATTAATCTTCACAGAATAAACTTCGCTATCATTGGCACATGAAGTAAGCCAATTTAGTCTTGCAGATTAAATTAATGAAAACTCACATTGTTTATACAAAATGTTGACTTGTGAAAAACTGTAGCTTGAAATTTTTTGTTTTACAATACCGATAAGTTATTAAATTAGTCAACTCTTAATTATGTTTGGGAAGATTATGCGGTTTACAGATTAACCGTGACAGTTGTAAAACATAAAAGTGCAACGAAATCCACCCAGCCGTGTACGAATAGCTATGTGCTACTACATATACATAGCTACTGCCGTTTCTCGCATAGTTCACGCCAGAGGTCTCTGTCATCGTGTAAAACCTCTTTGTCCCTCATCCTGGGTCCTATCTCTTTTACCTTCTTATACAGTAAAACTTGACCTAATGGTCACCTTTATTCAGCGATCGCTTTTTTGAGGGAAGATTTTTTCCGTAACACCAATGTAAATTTCCTCTCCATTAAACGGTTACCTATTAGATGTTCAGTCATATGAAATAAAATAAGTACACAAAATAGTATGATAATACTGATTTCTAAGAACACTCAAGTGTGTTTATACCTGGCTCAATTAGAAGATAAGGTAAACGATCTACCTGCTTACTTTTAAATTTACAAAATGTTATTTGTACACAGTAAAATGTTAAAGTCTCTATAACTTTGCAACAGTAGTAAGCGATCAGTTATAATCGAAGGTTCCGAATTGTTAAAACAGTTAAGTTATAACGCTGAATTAGCGTAAGCAATCCTCGTGTGGTTAAGTGTTCTTGAAATCTGTAGTGTAGTTTAACACTGTGTGAAAATTGAACAACAAAGGAAGAGTGTTTAATTTAGAAGCTAAGTGAAGTGTTATTTTTGAAAGTGATTAGGGTATTCCATCATGGGAACTTGCCGAAGTTGTTAAATGCGAAAGAACATGGATCAACAGAGCATAATACAAAATAAAGACCAAAATTTTAAAAAGTGGGAATCCGGTGCGAATCAGCATTACATATCGTTTAACACAATTTTGGGTAAAGATGCGTATGTATCCGTTAATGAACTCAACGACCGAAAAGACAGTTTACTAAGTATTCTACCAGAATACGAATTAAATGATATTTATGACGTTGCTAAGACTCAAATTTCAGAGCCGTACGAAATAAATCATTAACATTATAAAATAAAATGTGTAAACATAAAAAAATGGCTAAAGGAAGACTAAAAATTCTGTTATACTGTAGTGCTTCTGCCAAAAAGGAGCCAGTACTTATCAGAAAATCGTTAAAACCGAAGTGTTTCAAGAATCTGGTATACTACATTACTGAGAATTGTTTGGCATTCTAACAAAGAACCGTTGGTGACGTCCAGCATTTTTGAAGACTGGTTGCAAGAATTTAACAAAATAAAATGCAAAACAATGTTTACCGTAATTATATTATTTGGTAATGCGACATGTCATCCAGTTTTATTAATGTCAGACTCTTATCTGTTCTACCAAACACGACATCTCATCTTCCGCCATTGGACCATGTTATCATTCAAAAATTTAAACATTTTATCTTCGGTCCTTTGTGCCGTATATGGATGACAGCAATTTAGCATTTCTCTTGGCGATGAAAATCACTGTCCTCGATGCGGCATGCTGGATCGAAACAGCCTGGAACAAGGTTCCTGTTACTCCATTAAGAGGTATTTTCCAAAATGTGGCATTCAAATTAGCGACGCCGTTCTGCAGGCACAACGATTGCATAAAATTTCGCAAAAACTCCAGACACTTGCTACAGTTTCTAGAATCTCATATGATGAAAATGCAAAGTTTACAATGTTGTGACAATATCGAGGGCAACTGGGAGGCTCGACTTCAGGCAGATTATGGAGGGAGGTCTGAAAAATTTCTATTTTTGCAATGTAAACTTTTGAAAATTGCCGGTTAAATTCTGTACTATTCCGGGATACAACCTTTAACAATAAAGTAATTTTTTTGCTTGTTGCAGAAACGGGTGAAGATGGCGTACAGAATGAAGAAGGAGAAATTAATGAACTGCTGATAGTTTAAAAGAAGTGTTACAATCTCTTAGGCGGATCAAAGGCATCTGCGTTGCTATCGATAAGGAATGTAGGGAGAATGCTGTAGAGATGTGTACCTAGTAAATTTTACTGTTTGGTCGAAAATTCCGCAATAAAAAAACTGTTATCGCCAATTAAACATTAACACAATATTTTTTAAAAGTATAATTTCTTTACCATGTGTTGTAATATAAGTATTTTTATTGTAAACATACTGTAAATAGGAGTACAATTGCAAGTACATAATAAAATGATATGCCTGACCATCCGTACCGTATTGTTACTATAACCGCCAGCACATTATTAAACGGTCACCTTTCTAAGCGGCCACATTTACGGAGTTCCAAGGGTGGCCGCTTAAGATAGGTTTTACTGTATATGGAACCCAGTTTTTAACAACCTTTTATGCTAACGATCATAACACATTCGTTTCACGTGGTCACTCCATATTTGGCGCTTTAGATTTTACAAGTCTAATATTGTTCTCTTCACGCGAATTTGTCTTCTAACGCATTACAGCAAGGTCTTTCCCAGATTTCCTCTCTATTGTCTGTAGTTTTCTGGAGTTTCTTTGCTTAATCTCCCAGTTTCGTAACCATAAGTGACTATACGCTACTTTCCAAGACGTCAGAGTAAATCGTTTTAGTTTTGTGGGTTATTTTCTCACTCCATATCAAATACTTCAAATACATCATCTTTACTTTCTTTATTTTCTTGTTTATATCTTCGTCACTTCTACCATCTATTTTAGTGGCATATAAAATACTTCAAAATACTACTATTGTTTAAAGCGTGCACATTTACCTCACTTAAAGTAACCATTTGTTTCGTTTTTCAAGACGTAGGACCAATATTTGTATCCCTCATGGTGTTACGGATCATGTAACTGAATTCCTGCCACTGCAACCTGATCGCGTGATAGTCATTCGTTGTGATACTCGACTGACGACAGTGTCTTTTCCACCTGTACAGCGTTACTACAGTACTAATTTTGAACAAACTAGATGCTGTAAAATACTTTTGCCTTATACCTTTTGTTATTTCAAGTAAATTAGTTGGTGGAAGAAAATTAATTTAAAACATTTTAATTGAAAATAATTAAACCCCAAAATTATGAAACACAAGATAGGTTTAGTGCATGAAGAATCTCTAAGGAAACAGGACGACTTTACTTACGTCAAGAGTTTAAAGAAGTGCCGAGAGAGAGAGAGAGAGAGAGAGAGAGAGAGAGAGAGAGAGTGACGAAGACAGGCCTATATACATGGATTGTTCATAAGCCTATACTTTAGATTTTATACTCTAAACGTAAATGTTAAATTGCATCTACGTGACTTACCATGCTACAATTTATATGTTTTTATTTGCATTTCATGTAAACACATTTCTGTGTCGTGTGTACAGTTGACTTTCGTTACATAGAATAATGAAGAGAAAATGTTAAGAGCCATGTTAACCCAAATTAAAAAAGAAAAATTAAGTGCATCAAATAAAAGTACGAAATTGCGACAAATATAAATGCCACTTTGTCACCACCTATTTCTATTTGTAACATTGGTGACAGAACTTTTCGAACAAATTTTAAAATTACATATTCTAGTGTTTCATGGTACTTTGTGGAAACGGTATTTTGCAGCAACCCTAATGAATGAAATTTTGTTTTATTGATTTTGAATTAAATGTAATATTTTATCCAGCTTGAAGTATTTTAAAGCTCTTTTTGTATAAAGTTGCATATTATTGTGGAGTAAATATATGACCATTAATTAATGTAAGTGCTGTCTCCTTTTTAATAAACCTTATTCTTCTTTCTAATATAACTGAACCTTTAACTTAACCTTATACATGTTAGAAACAAGTTCGATGTTAACTGTGCTTTTTTTTATTGTCGATCTCCTCTGCTTGGGAAGAACTCCGAATACTGGGAAGCTGACTGTTTTCCAGGACTTGATCTAGTACTATAGCTTTTTTTTAATCAGCTCCTGTTACATGAGGTTTCCACACGTTTCATCTTTTCCTTTCTGCATTATTTATCAAACTTTTTCCATAGTCGCCGCCGTTAATTTTACAACGTGCAGGAACGGTACAAATGGTAGTCTTCATATACCCCGATAAAGGGTAGTCTTTGTCTAGCACAAAATAACCATGGATTACAAAGGATTTACAATATTTTGAGGAAAAAACAACTAGAGTGGTGTGGACATGTTGCCAGTCTAGAAACCCATTGAAAGACGGAGACTAATTTGCCCTAGAAGGAGTTAAATGAAGCTACAGTAGATCAAACATTAACAGAGAAGAGTGTCCTCATACATTAAAGGTAAGAATAGAGATTGGGAGCCGGAAAACAGCACCGTAAAAAAGAATTCAGCGCAAATGTTTACAAAAAAGAGAATATAAATACGATGATTTAGACTACGTCGTCTTACTGTTAAGACCATATAAAAGGAATGGTTGAAGAGAAGATAGTTACAAATAAATATTTCAGACTATCCGAATCTACGAAAAAGTGAAAAACATTAATTAATGGAGGTGGCATGTTCTGTCCCTTTATTTTATTTTTATATTTTTTTGAAATCTTGAAAAACAAAATAGGTTAAAGATTGTAAAGCCAATGCTAAAAATTGGAAAGAATGGAGATAATTTCATATTCTTGTAACGGTTTGCAAAATGAATTATTTTAGGTTGGTTGAGAGAGTTCTTGTTAGAAATAATGTGAGACAACTACAAGACTCATCTGATTCCTCTAGATACATTTACGATTTACGCTCTATTTACAAAGAAGAAATCTAATTAAGAAAGTTGTGTTAGTGCTTATAATCTGTCACCGAACAAAAGGCTTGTCGCATGACAAATGGCGCCAATCGTACAACTCTTAGTGTTTTTGGTGACCCTAAAAAGGGCCGTGTGGCGAAACCCCTGATGTTGGTTGTTCCGCCCGAGCCGCGCTGAGATGTTCGGCGGCTGCGCCTGCTGTTCGTGGCGTACTGCAGTCCTTCTCTTCTTTCGACATCGCTTGCGTCGAGTCCGCTGCCGGCCCAGCGACGTCCATCGCTGGCGCGGAACTGGAGTGCGAGAACGGCGGTTCTATTCTTCGGCTGTTCTTTCCGGCTGACTCCGCGTCGGTGTCGTCCGAGAGAGGAGAGGAGATGAAGTGCGTCCGATGGCTGTGGTGAAGTGGTGGTGGCAAAATGCGTTGAAAATGACGACGACTGGGGGTTGCGCGGCTCGCGCGAGGTACGAATCGCAAGTTGTGCAGTGTCCCGAGTCTCAGTTAGGACTCCTGCCACTGGGTCAGTTTGAGTTAATTTATATTATTTACCTATTTGTGGAGGGCCTGAAGAACCCTCGATGGTGGATTATACCACCGGGACTAGTATACGGGGTCGCTTCCAAGACTCACCTGGTCTCGGATCGTAGTTACCAAGTCCGGCAATGAGGAAATTGTGGGTCACACGTGCTGACTGAACATAGAATCTACGCGCCAGGCGTCTCACGGTGTCATGAAAAGAGCGGACACCGAGTCCTCTCCTCAAAAGACGAGAAGAGTATCTCCGGGGGACTTTACACGCGAGCTTAAGTCCCCGGTCGAGAACGCGCTAGAGCGCTGATCTATGACATCGAGCAAGGTATCCCCAAACAGGACAGGCATAGGTAATCACGGGCAACACGTACGAGTTGACGATGAGCTTACCCAGCCGGGGCGTCTTTGCCAGATTAGAAAGCACGGGCCAGAGTCTACTGAGTTGCGCCGAAGCGCGTTCTCTGATGTATTGTGTGTGGGTTCGCCAGGTGAGTCTGGAGTCCACGTGGAGCCTAAGGTACTTGAAGCTATTGGTCCAGGGCACCTCGACGGGGGCTAATTTAAGCGGCCAAGGCCGCTTACGGTTGCGCGAGAATATTACCGCGGCGCTCTTGGAAGCGTTGACGGCAACTCTCCAGTCATCGGCCCACCAGACATACGCGTCGATTTGGCGCTGGAGCTTGATTGCCGCATAAAATGCGTTCGGCTCTGAGGCAAAAGCCACAGTGTCGTCCGCGAACAGCGACAATCTTACTCCAGGAACTCGGGGCGTGTCGTTGACAAACAGCGAGAACAGGAGAGCCCCAAGTACACTTCCCTGAGGGACACCAGCGGTAATACGCCTCTCCGGAGAGAGAGCGTGGTCTACTCTCACTCGGAAGCTACGGTCTCGCAGAAAGCTGCCGATCAAGTGAACGTAGCAGTCTGGGAGAAGGACTTTCGTGAGTTTGTAAAGGACACCCTCGTGCCACACGCGGTCAAAGGCTTTCTCTACGTCTAGGAAGATCGCAGTCGTCTGTTTGCCCTGGCAGCCAGCCTCGGTAATGCATTCCACGAGTCTCATCAGCTGATGAGTCGAGAAGTGCAGTTCACGAAAGCCGAATTATTCGGCGATCAGCACGTCCAGTCTTTCTAGATGGTCGCGGATCCTACGCTGGATCAGTCGCTCGAAAACCTTAGATGTCGCGGACAAGAGGCTGGTGGGTTTTCTGTGCGAGAAGAATTCTTTCCCGGCTTGGGTATCACTATAACTGTAGCCGTTTTCCTTTTCGCCGGAAAGTAGGCTAGTCTGAGACAGACATTGAGAGAGGAACCGTATTCCTCGCTCCGGAAGGCGGTGGAGTGCGGAATTCATGACTCCGTTAGGGCCAGGCGCCTTCCGGGGCTTGAGCTGAACTATCTTCTCAGAGACCTCCTCCGGCGAGATGGGCTCCGGCTGGACTGTGATACCGGCCGATAGAAAGAGCTCTACCTCGCGGCAGAGATTCGCTTAGTGAAGGCCGGGTTCTTGGATGGGTTGGGAGCGAACTGCCGCTCGAAACAGTCAGCCAAGAACTCTGCCTTCTAGAGGGGGCGTCCAAGGGGTTGACCGCCGCGTCCTTCCAGTGTGGGGAAAGGCGCGCGTTTACGCTTTTCCGTTAGGGCACTGGGAATCCGCCAGACATTACGGTTCTCGGCAGGGCCATCCATCTGTGCTACAGCTAGCTCCCAGTTGCGTCTACGGAACCCCAGCATGTCACGACGCAACTTGCCGGTCGCTCTGTTAGACGCAGCCTTGTTGGCCGGGTCACGAGTCCTCTGCCAGCGTCTCCGGAGGCGATTCCTCTCGCAAGCGAGCTGAGACACCTCTTCGGGGATACGCTGATAGTTGGGCGTGAGCCCCGGCTTCATCCAGGAGGACACGTCCATCGCCGAGACTACGGATGTGTCGAACAAGGCAACTGCCTCGTCGACATGCTGGGTAGTGTCGAGTGGTATATGCTCAGGTAGGCGGCGACTGAACGCCGGGCCAAAACGTTCCCACTTTATTACCCGCCGCTCGTCGCGGACGGTAGAGTGCTGGGTAGCTAGATGCACACTGATGGGGCAATGGTCCGAGGACAGTTCCGAAATGACAGAGACGTGGACCGGGCAATAAACGCCCCTGACCGCAGCAATGTCCAGTACGTCAAGGCGGGAGTTAGCCCTCGGGGGATAGTAAGTAGGCCCGGTAGGGCCCATGACTGTGACCAGAGCCGCATCAGCGTACCTGCGTAAGCGGGCCTCGTTTGGGTTCACCAATCGGCTCCCCCAATCAGGGTGCTTACACTTCAGGTCGCCCGCCAAGACTACCCTCCTGTGTGCGCCAAAGACAGCACTTCATTCCGGCGAGGCGATGAAGTGCTGGTGGCAAAGTGCGTCGAAAATTTCTACCGGCGCTGTTTTTATGCCCTGACCGGGATCGCTGATTGACTCGCTCCGAGCACGTCAGGTGTCACGTTTCGGCTGCTGATCCCTGATTGGCTCGTTGTTCGTCACGTGTTCGCGCCGCTGGTACCGGAGAGTAGACGCTCGCCTTGCTCCCGTCACAAATCACAAACAGAATTATCACTGTTGCACACCACTATAGAAAAATTATTCCGATTAGGGCTTTCAAGCTTCTCAGCTCATCGTCAGATCGGAAATGTCAGCTCATCGCCAGCTCAACGAATGTCGTGTCGTAAGAATACTTATAATTTCAAAAGGGGGCTAAGTAATGTCTTGTCTTTTTGAACACAATTACAAAATTATTTAATCCTTTAAAATTTACTGAATTTACAAAAATTATTATAATTTCAAACAAATTAAATATTTTGTTATCAAATAAATAGTCTATCATTTATGTAAAAAATAATTTCTTGTAAGTTTGTACCTGAAGATGACTACTGATTGTAGTGTTCCATTAGAGTAAAAATGCAAAATACTACGTTCTGTGACACAGTAAGTTTATTAATGTCTGTATGTTTACTTACTT
Source organism: Magicicada septendecula (assembly GCA_034769895.1). Taxonomy (NCBI): domain Eukaryota; kingdom Metazoa; phylum Arthropoda; class Insecta; order Hemiptera; family Cicadidae; genus Magicicada; species Magicicada septendecula. The sequence goes on from CM068373.1 coordinate 454,568,484, forward strand.
GGTCAAGTTTGCTCCAGCCAACCACTGTACAGTTTCTTCCTGAGCCCAGCTTCCTGGATCCAGTAAGCATTGGTAGTACAAAATAAATAAAAACAAATGGAAACTCCACCTGCAAAAGTACAACGTGAGAGGATCTTTTATCCACAGCATATTTTCTTGGTCAGCCTATAATTTACTGGATGCTCTATTGCAGATGTTTAGTAAACCAGCGGCTGTCTACTAAATAGAGACCCAGGTATACGTGTCTTAGACAGCACCTTACAATGAACTAGGTCGACTCGGCCAGTAAAGTGAGTGTCTATGTTAACAAATAGGATGATAACAGATAACCGGCTGAAACAAAGCCTGGCTACACTGCCTTTCTTGGATTGCACAATGCAATATATGGAAATTATGATGAAACTGCTGTTATTAGAGGCGATCGGAACATAAGATTCAACTCAATAACAGGAAAAACGGTTGAAAGTAACAAAACAATAAATTTATTTTTTAACTGTATAAAACTGTATAACTGTATAAAACTTTATACCTTTAGAACTGTATAAATATAAATAACTGTATTTTATTTTATTATTTTATTTTGGTACAAACTAAGTTTGTTATTCTTTGTGGTACAAATTTTGGTAATCAACTTTCGTCTTTTGGATAGTAATTCAAGTCAAGATCACAAAAAGTTCATAATTTTCAATGATAAAATTTTGTTTTATTTTGACAGTATTTTCTTTTACTAGCGAATCTCACATTTCCTCTTCTCTTATCAGACTTAAAACATATTTCAGTCAGAACAATTTGCTCATATAATCTGCCTCAAGCTGTGATCGCGAACTAACAACAGAACAATACAACAGTCGTCTGGCGCTAGCATCATCTGTGTAACAAAACCAATAGTAATTACGTCGCACAACTGATGAGAATTGTAACTCAAAATAGCTGATCACCGCAGTCATAAGTTTTGAATTGTCTGCTTCTTTGTTTTATAATTTTCTTTCATTAAAGACTGACAGCCTTTCTGTACTATTAATTACAAAAGTTTCCATCTATTCTGTTGAATAAAAGTCTATATTTTCTAGTTATAAAAAGTGGATTTTCAACCAATTAATCTGGTAAAGACAACAACATTTTTCAGTAAGAAACCTTTTTAAGCAAGACATTCATTTTTTTACATCGACAGAGCGTCATTTTGTTATAACGTTGGGACAAAAACTCGAATGTGGAACATTGATTTGCCACGAACAACTAGTTTTTTTTCTTCTTCTTACTGTGGTGTGACCGTAGTCGCTACAACCAAGAGCTGTTGTTAGCTTCGATAGGGACAGCCATTATTCATGACAATATGTAACATTTTTCCTACACGGAACACTAAGATTTCAGATATATTATAGATATTTTATATACCCAAGATTAGTGTGGCATGATCGGTGGGAATGTAATGAAGAGGACCAAGGACCGAAGATATAAAGATGGAAGGTGGAGAAGGCAATTTATAATGTTATGGAGAGGAAATTGGCTATGATAAAATACCACGTGAGGCGTCAAAAGCCCTAACAACTCATGTAATGTCAAGACTTATTTATTTAGTTAGTAGGATTTACAATATGGGAATTTGGCCTGAAAATTTAATGAAGACCATTTTAGTCCCCTTTCCAAAGAAGTGCTAAAGAAATTTAAAGACTATAGGACAATTAGTTTTAATTGAGAACAGGTAGATACCTGATTATATTTTCCTTCATGCAACTTCAGTCGTTTGGTACGACGCGTCTCGGGCTCACAGTCCCATCTTCAGAAGAAAATCACTCGAGGCGAGCTCGTCATTATAAAATAATTAACACCCACATAAAAACACTAAATTCATTACATATTCGTACCGCCCGAGAACACGATATGCATCGTTGAAAAAATAAAAGTGTACAATCTTTGAGTACACATTTATTTTCTCGATGATGCGCATCGTGTTCTCGGCCGGTGTGAGTATAATGAATTTAGTATTTTATGTGGGTGTTAATTATTTTTTATTGACGAACTCGCCTCGAGTGATTTTTTCCTGAAGACGGGACTTTGAGCCCGAGACGCGTCGTACCAAACGACTGAAGTTGCATGAAGGAAAATATAATCAGGTATCTACCTGTTCTCAATTAATTAACGCAACTTGGAGACCACACAAAATGAATTAGTTTTATCTGTCTCGTTAAAAAGGCTGTCACCAGGTAGATGCCAAGCAGAACAGAGAGAAGAATTGAGAACAATCTGGCACAAGACTAGTTTGTTTCTAGAGCAGACAAAGGCACGGAATTGCAATCAATTAGATGCCTGATGTTGGGATAAAGAATAGGCTTATTAGACGTGAGAAGCTTATTAGATGTACACTTACTTTATCGGCTGGAGAAGACCCTTTAACAGAGTTGAGTGGAATATTCTTCTGCAAATTTTAAAATATAAGGTATAGATTGGGAGGAAAATTAATAAAGGAGTTGTACACAAAATAGGAAGCACTGGTAACAGTAGACGAGGATGAAGCAAAAGAGATGGGTACTGAAAGAGGCAAGGACGCTTTTGTCACCAACATGATTTAATATCTATGGTGCTAAATTGGTAGAGGAAACCATACAAAAAGCAAGAGAAATCTTAATGAAATGAGAAAGAATAAAGACCATTAAATACATAGATGATTAAGCAGTGTTTGTGGAATCATAAAAAGAGCTACAACATATGACAGAAAATATTGCATGAGTGGGAAAAGTTTGAAATTGAGATAAATGTTGGAACAAGCAATGTGATGAGAATTAGCAAGAAGAAAGACTTTGTTAGCATAAACCTTTTGAAGGATGATCTGTAGAGCAAGTGAACTGGTTGCAGTATGTTTGGACACGGTGGAATATTTAAGTATTATGGTGACATGAAATGGAAGCTGTACAGAGAAAATGAAAAGTAGAATATCTTAGAATAAGAGAGATTTTGAAAAGGAAAAAACATTGCTCACAGAAAGAAGGATTTTGATTGGGATAAGAAACAGATTTGTTAACTGTTTTGTCTGCAGAGTGAGTTTATATGGCAGTGAAACATGAACGATCAAAAAGGAAGAAGAAAGGTACTTTAAAATCTGGTTGTGACAAACAATTATTACTGTAAAATGGTCTAATAGAATGAGAAACTTAAAGTAGTAAAAAGAATAGGAGACGAAAAGATCATGCTACATAAACTGTCTGCAGCTAAGGACCGTAGCGGGAAAGGTGGAAGAAAACAGGTGAGGAAGAAAAATGTTTAGAATGTGGTTGATGGCATTAGAACCACATTTATATGTTCGTAAAATATTGTAATTACGTTTATAAAATAAATATTCACGTATATACTTACGTGCACACACACACACACACACACACACACACACACACACACATAATAAATTATGATAAATAATTATAATATTATTCAATATTATAAAAGTATATATTACAATATGTCAATAATACAGTACATTATTTATATTTATGTAAATATGTGTATTTATATAAATTATAATTTATATAACTTTAAAAACGTTAAACAAAAGTTTCGCACTCATTTTCATCTGTAACATTTTTTCACAACACACTTTTATTGGCTACTTCAAACGCAAAATGGACATATTATAATAAATCGTATACATATTTTATTTTGAGTACAAACACATGATGAACTGACAACATACATCAAAGCGACACCGGTTTTTTAGGCCGCACGTGCCTCTGTTGGTATGAACAATTTTAATTCGCGCGTTTAGTTGCTTATACTATGGCGGAATTCGTGTGCTTCAATTGTGCACGCTATACCCGATTTCGTGATACAAGGATGCGGTACAACGGTCCTATGGGAGCGTGGCGAAAACTTTGCAATCTCAATCTCACATATGAAGCATTGGGATATTACGGAGAGTAACGGACGCCCACCCATTTTTATGTAGTAAGTTCTGCCATTTAGCACTGAAGATGGAGTCGGCCTATAACCACCAGCCTGAGCGCCACAGTTGAATTGTACGTGAACTTTGCCGTTAGTAGATTTGCCATTAGTAGAAACTAATACGTTTTAAAATTGATGTCACTTTTAACTGCTTACTGTTTTCGTATATTATTTTACAGTTTAGATATCCTATATTGGTGGTTTCGGAACGCTGCAACTATAACACCAGCTTCCACTAGCCTCGAGTCGTCATTGGCTGCAAAGTCGTTAAGTTTATTTTTATGGTTTTCTTAAAGTCACCAATGCTGAATTCACTCCCCAGTTTTAAAGCACTTTTGCTTATTTCAAAACTTTTAATTGCATCTGATTTTTGTTGTATTGATAGCACCACACGTTGCCCTTTTGCACTCACGTTTAAACGTTTTTACGCTGTCGCCTGTTAAAAATAAAAAACAAGAAAAGGTAAAACGACAAAAATTAGAAACAAAAAGGTTCAATAAAAACACAAGCGAAAAACACTTTACGCAACAGCAGAAAGCCGAATAATAACGCACGGGTAGGCCATTCAGCCACTTTACTGTATTCTAGTAAACAAATAAGTACTTGCGGTCGTCGATCCCAAGCAAAGCAAGCAATTCCTATACCCGAAAACATAAGGACGGCTACGATGCATGGTAAAGGAGAACGTATTTATTCCTCTATTACGAGTCACTCTAACGTGAAACTGCAGCCTATCTGAAATCACTGTGAACAATCAGGTACATATACATAACTATTTTTTACAGTCGTAAATACTGGGTGTCCCATAATGTACGCAATATTTGAATTACGCGCCACTGTCGTCTTGTTAGGTTGGTAGCACTGCAACTGTTGTATTGTTGTTGCCGTTTACTCGCCATTAGTCGTCATGGAGCGTTACACGAAAGAACAGCGCGTTGTTATTGTGAAAACACATTATAAGAACGGTGAATGTTATGCGGAAACCGTTCGTAAATTGCGTGAAATTTTTGTACGACGAAAACCACCTAATCTGTCAACTGTGCAGAGATTGATTAAGAAATTCGAAGAAACAGCTTCGTTATTAGACGTTAAATCGTCTGGACGTCCTCGTGCTACCCGTTCTATTGAAAACGTCGCGGTAGTGAGAGATAGTGTCGATGTGAGTCCAGGGAAATCAAATCGCCGTCGATCACAACAACTGGACATTCCAAGAAGCACAACGCAGCGAATTCTAAAAAACGATCTTCATCTGAATGCCTACAAAATCCAACTAACACAAGAACTCAAACCGTGTGACCATTTGAAGCGCCGAGAATTCGTCAGTTGGATATTGGATAAACGTGAAACGGACGGTGATTTTTCCCACAAAATCATCTTTAGCGATGAGGTGCGGTGGTGGTGGTTGATCTTCCACCTCAACGGGTACGTCAGTAAACAAAATAGTCGGCTTTGGGGTACAGAGCACCCTCGTATCATTCACGAGAAGCCTTTGCATACACAAAGAGCAACTGTTTGGTGCGGGTTTTGGGCTGGTGGCGTGATTGGGCCATATTTCTTTGAGAATGAGGCTGGAGATGCAGTAACAGTGACTGGCGAACGTTACCGGAACATGATAATGGAGTTTTTGTGGCCTCAACTGGAAGGTATGGAATTCGAAGATATGTGGTTTCAGCAGGACGGCGCAACCAGTCATACTGCCCGCGAAACAATTGCTTTGTTATTTGAAAAGATTCCTGCACGTCTTATTTCACGCAACGGCGATCAGAACTGGCCACCGAGGTCTTGTGATTTAACACCATGCGACTCCTTCCTTTGGGGATATGTGAAATCACGCGCTTATGTCCGCAATCCACGAACAATTTTTCAACTCAAGGAACAGATTCAACGAGTTGTTGGTGAGATTGAGCCGGAATTGTGCAAGAAGGTCATCGAAAATTTCGATCGACGGACAACAGTGTGCCAGCAGAGTCGCGGGGGACATTTGTCTGATATTGTGTTCCACATTTAACCGCAGTAAGTGTACTTTGTATTAACATTAAAACATCTGATATTTTTCAATAAATAAAAGTTTTTACAACATTATTAAATCTTGCGTACCTTATGGGACACCCTATATTAGGAATGCACAGTTAAACCAACGCACGGTTAAGCCACACACGGATAATCGGTACTGTACTCCATTTGATTTTGAATCATCTTTTTTCGGGTTTTATAATTTTTGTTAAGAAATCCTATTTACTGTTTTAATTTAAACATTTTGTTATTTTAATTTGGTCTAGAATTCAATTAGTTAAATGAAGATTAGTTTGTGGAAGTAACAATAAGAGGAACATATAATTCTGTCCAGAGTGGGGCAGTAATGTTTACGTTTCCAACTCTGCATCATGTGAACTGCAAACGTCCCTATTTATTGTCAGATATCTATTTTATGTGTTGCATTCCAAATGATGGGATTGGTTTTAATCATGCAAGTGGGTCGCGTAGTTTGAAGTGGTAACAAAATGCTAATGTATGTCCCAGTTGATTACTTGCTTTTGTGCTGCTTCTCTCAGTTTGCATATTATCTAAAAGAGTTTTCAAAATACGAAAAAAAAGGAAAATTTAAGGATATGATACAAACTACTAATGTTTTGAGAAAATTTAAATTATGATAAAAGTGCTATTTTATTATATTTACTGTATTTACTATATTGTTTAAATTACTACGCAATACGGAAAGTATAATTGAATTACTACGTTACCACAACAAACTGTGATCTTATAATGTTAGAATAAATTTTTGATCACCGGAGAAGAGCATACTCTCACTTTGTTTACACTTTTGATGAACAAGACAGTCATGTACGAGCAATCTACCTTCTAATTTTGACATTCAGACAAACTCTGAATAGTAAATGTAAACCACTGGATGATTGAAGAAAAAGTTAATTGCACTAAATTCATGCTTTATTCAACGACATTGTAAATCAGAATGGAAAAGAAACAATATTTGGGACACAACTAGTAACAGCTGGACCTGCATAAGGAATGACTTGCCCTGTCTTTGCCGTAGTCTCAACTGATTGTGCATGTGTCTATAGTATAATTGCATATCTCTTAGAACACACCGGAAAATTATAGAAAATTTGAAAACAAACAATACAGTTGCACAGTGGCGAGGCGTGAGTCTTAAACGTATTGACCTAATTTGTCATACGTTTTATAGGCGTTATACAATTTAATACCAAACAATATTTAATTTTGCAAAAAAAAATAAGTTTATTCATTACACATTTAAACTTAAGTAGATACTAATAGTATGTGAAGCCTTTACTTTATTAACTGTAGTTTAGCCGAATACTTTAACATTTACTTGCGATGATGTCAATCACATATCTTTGTAAAAAGATAGTTTCCGTCGCACGTTTTGTGAGTAGAGCCTTCTCTGTGGTGATTAGAGCAAGTGACTACACCCTCTCTTGACCGTGAATGTTGCGGAGGTATGTTTTTATGCGCTTTAAAGCAGAGAACAATCTCTCAGTAGACACACTGGACACAGGGATGGTCATTATCAGTTGGGCTAGTCTGCACACTTCTGGAAGAACTTTAATAAGATCGGATTCTGTTGGATGTCTGTGAAGGTCAACGATCGATTACTTATGTAATGTTTCGTCACTAAGTATATCTATAATAGCTAAACAGCTAATAGCTACTCTTTCATCACTAAATCACTAGCAGTTTTCAGCTCAGGAAGCTCACTTTTCAGTTTAGGAATGTCAAAAAATTGCTGCAAATCTCTTTCAGATTTACGAATGCTTCTTCCGGAAGTTTATTTTTACTTCCATGTTCCATAAGGAAATTGAAGTATGGTGATGGCGAAAAAAATCGTGTTCGAGATAAGGGCTGATTCTGATTGCACTACCCTCAAAACATGAAGAAAAGTCACTTTTTGAAAGGTATGTGTGTGTGTGGGGGGGATTTTTTCTATGGCAAACGATAACTGCCGCAAATCCAAACAGAATCAAATAGTTTTTTGCATACCTGCCTGAGTTGTAGAGGACTCATGGTCTATTGATTTTGGTGAAAATCGGTTAAGGGGAAGGGGTAGTTTACCAGCAACGTTTTACGTTTTAACAAGAGTAAAGTACTTGAAAATTCATTTAAACTTTTTCAAACAATGATAATTGTTAAAAATAAAATAACTTTGTTGCCAGGCAATAAAATTATAATTTTTTCATTTTAATTTAAATCATGTATGAGTGAAAATATATCGTTCCTGGCAGGCAACTATATCTCAATTATGTAATGTTTACGTTTCCAAAGTTTTATTACTGTGATTACCGCAACAAAAAGGCAGGCAGGACACTCACACACACACAATTTGAGTTATTTTTGGCCTCACTCATGACTATTTTCTTACGTTTGCACGCTTTTTAAATGGAAAGTGCCGAAACCCACACCACACAACGCGTGCAAGCCGAAAAGGCCACCGATTGCTGTCGTGCCAGCTTGGACACCGATTTGCTTCCTGTGGATCGCTGGCCAGTGTAACTGCACGTGTTTGCAGAGGAACGGTTCATAGACAGACTTTTCGTCTTTAGAGAATGAACCCTCTGCAAGATGCTCAGGGTCCATGAGAGACTTCGGAGCGCTCTTTTTCCGCGTGTTTGTTCTGTGGAACGTATACTGTAGATTCGCAGCTTTATTCTGAGCATCGCTCCGTATAGGGAATGTCGAAACTTTTTGTCCACGGTGTGCCCTCATACACACTAAAACCTGCTCTGATGTTTTGATTACGGACATTATAATATTAAAACTTTGGAAACTTGAGCACTACTTAATGGAGGATCAAACATTAACTTTTACAAGCCATTAATTTTATGCATATTTTGAACCAATAAATGCTTTAATAAATTAATACAATTGTGTACTTATTTCTATTATGATATACCGTAAGAATTACAAACTAATATGTGCATGTGTGTATTGTCACCGGACAAAAGGCTTGTCACATGACAAATGGTACAGGGTTCGGTACACGGCGAAGAAAGCAAAGAACGTCCGTTCTACTCTTCGGCTGTTCCTTCCGGCTGGCTCCGCGTCGATGACGTCCGATAGTGGAGAGGAAATGAAGGGCGTCCGATGCCGTGGCGATGGAGTGCAAATTCTAGCGGCGCTCTTTTTATGCCCTGACCGGGATCCCTGATTGGCTCGCTGCGAACACGTCAGGTGTCACGTCTCGGCTGCTGATCCCTGATTCGCTCGCCGCGTATTCGTCAGGTGTCGCGCGCAGCCAGGTGTTCGAGGCGCTGATTCCGGAGAACAGATGTTCGAACTGTTGAGGTGCACTGTTTGTAATCCTCCACTTCACTTCAGCTGCTCGTACTGGAAGGACCTGCTCTCTTGAACCAGCTCTCTCTGGACGACTCCGGAAGATTGTCGCTGTTAACAGCTGCTGCCCTGCTGCCTTCGGCCTGCCGAGGACAGACGTTCTTTATCTGCTGCCCTGCTTGTTGGACAACACCTTGCCTTGAAGAAAGAAGACTGCAACTCAGCTGGCTGGTGAACTGAGTAGCCAGCACTACAGCTGAGTTCGCTCGTCGGACCTTCTACGGGCCACCAGCCAAGTGACCCTTTTCAGGACCACCAACCGCCGTGGGAAAGGAAGCAATTCCAGCCTGCCAGAGCTGTTGGTTGCGCAGCGCATCTAGCCCGCTGACGCTCAGGCTCTTAGGTAGCGCTGCCTAGGACGATCCTTGCGAGCCCCCACCAGTGGTAAGCGAGCTTGGATATCGCCTAGGTAAAGAGGCCGGTGGACACCTCTCTTGGTAAGGGGAGGTATCTAACGAAGCCGGTCATTTGCCCAGCTCATAGACAGCCTGAGCGTTTCAGTCCCGCTTGCGATCCGGCTCGGGCCGGACCCTAGGTCCCTGGTTACCGCCGGAGGCAGCCTGGCTGCCTCTGGTCGGCAAACCTCCCGCTCGTTGGCGGAAATGCCCGCTCCGGGCGCGTCAACGAGCACGCAGTCGCTCGCCTCTTCCATACCCCACACGAGCGATTCGCCGTGTTCTCCGGCTATGGATGCGGACCAAGCTGTCGATCCCCGGACGGTTCCGCTGCCCGGTGACGAGACCGACGCTTTCGTGGCGGTTGGGCCACGGGGGCGCCCGGTTAAGAAACCGAGGCGGAACCGGTCCTCCTCAACCTCTTCCTCGGCGTCCGCCATGGAAGTTGTCCCCGCCGATGGCGAATCCGGCTCGGGGCCGACTGTGCCCGGCGCTGCCCAAGCACCGCCGGTCGTTCGTCGCATCCCGCCCGTGTTCGTTCACGGCGTGAACAACGTCACCGGTTTTTACCGGCGACTCATAGTGGCTCCCGGACTTTCCCCGGCCAGCGTTGACCTGAAGCTCCTTGGGGGCGACACTGTCAAGATCGCTGTCCGCGGAATGGACGAGTACCGCAGCGTCATGGCGTTCGTCGAATCAGCCAACCTGCAACACCACACCTTTACCCCGAAACACGTGAAGCCTCTGTCCCTCGTGCTCAGAGGCCTAGACGTGGACTCTCCTCTCGAGGAAATCCTCGATGAGCTGCGCGAGCTGGGTTATCCGGTTCGCGCGGTACATCGGGTATTTGCTCCCGCCGGACCAAGGCGTCCAATTCCCCTGGTTCGCATCATGGTCGAGAACAGCGAGGCAGGCGCAAGCCTACTCTCTCTTACGCGGCTTTTTGGTTTCCGCGTAAAAGTGGAAAGAAGCCGCGCTCCCGGGGCTCTGCCTCAATGCTACAAGTGCCAACGCTTCGGGCACCATTCAGAGACTTGCTCTAACGCTCCGGCGTGCGTGAGGTGTTCTTTGCCTCACGCCAGTAAACATTGCGATGCTCCAGCTTTTAAAAGGTGCATCAACTGCGGCGGAAGTCACCCCGCCAACTACCGGGCATGTCCGGTGTTTCAGCGGGAGCTCGAGCGGCGAAAGCCGAAAGGGCGCCTGCCACCACCGAGGCATCCGGAAGCTGGTTCCAGACCTGCAACCGAGCAGCCAGGCCCTGCGCCTCCTGCTACGGCTGCCGTGTCTTTCGCCGCAGTTGCCAACAGGCAACGTAAACGCAGCAAAGGCCCGAAGCAGACACCTGTAGTTCAGGCATCTCCATCTCAGGCTCCTTCCCAGGCCCCTGTCCCGCCTCAGGCGAAAAAGCGCCGTAACCTCGCGGCATCTAAACAAAGTGAGACAGACCAGCCACTGCCAAACATCTCGGTTGTGGAGCCTGAGAATTCTCAACCCTCCCCAGCACCGGAGAATCCTGCCCCTGCTTTAGAAGCAGCCTCGCCTGACCTCCCGCCCCCGCGGTTCCCTAATGCAGGCAAAAAGAAGCGGCAACGTAAGCCCCGTGGCGCTAGATCCCGGGCTCCTGCCAACCCAGCCGCACAGTCCAGACAGCCTGCGCAGCGCGTGAAGACCGACGTTATCGCATCTGTCCCTCTTCCTAGCACCTCCGCTAGAGGCGCTACACCTGGCCCTAAGAAACCCCTGGCTTCCACCAATCCCCCGATTGACAAGCCTCGGCGCTCTTACGCGCAAACAGTCTCCGGGCACTCTGCCTCAAAAACCGTTCCTGACGACTACCAGGTCGTCAAAGACTTCCTTGCGGAATTCGACCTCCGCAAAGTTGCCCAGACCTTCAGGTCCATCCGCTCCCGCTTGGAGACTGCCGATACAACCGAGAGATTCATGCTCTTGGTGGAAGCCGCCACTTGTGTAGGTTTTCTATGAGTCGGGTCCTCAAACGAGATCTCTCAATTCTTTCCTGGAACGCCAACGGGTTGTCCAACAAGATCCAGGAACTCCAAGAATTACTGGCCCGACTCAAACCCGACGTAGTCCTCTCAATGAGACCCACTTGACTCCTGCGAGTCGGTTCCGACTGGCCAACTATGTGTGCTATCGAAACGACAGGCCGGGCACTGCTGGTGGCGGTACTGCCGTCGCGGTGAGGCTCACTCTCGAGCATCACCGAGTCGTCTTGCCTGCAATGACTCACCTCGAAGGCACCGCTGTGGAGTTGTTAAACACTCTAGGCGGCGTACAGATGGTCGCGGCGTATAAAGCGCCGCAAAAAGAGCTCCTTCACCCCGATCTAGCGGTCGCGTTCGATGCACACAGGAGGGTCATCATGGCCGGCGACCTGAACTGCAAACATCGCGATTGGAACAGTCGCTTGACTGCCCCAAACGGGAAACGTTTGCGCAGGTTTGCCGATTCTCGCAGGATTCAAGTGATTGGGCCTACCCAACCTACGTTCTACCCCTCACAACGCAACGCGGCTCCCGATGTCTTGGACATAGCGGTGATTCAAGGAATTGACTGTCCGGTCCATGTGTCCGCGCTAACGGAACTATCGTCCGATCATCTCCCCATCCTGATACACGTCGCTACCCAGCACGTCGTACGCAGAGATGTCAGGAAGGTGGTAGAATGGGACCGCTATGGCCCGGCGTTAAGTCGCCGATTGCCAGACGCGGGACCACTCGAAACCGTCCGCCAAGTCGACGAGGCAGTTGCCGCGTTTGACGAGGCTGTCGTATCTGCGATCGACGCGTCTTCCAGGATGAAGCCTGGTGTCACGCCCCACTGGCAGCGGATCCCAGAGGAGACTAGTGCTCTCGCTTGCGAGAGAAATCGCCTCCGGAGACGCTGGCAGCGGACCCGTGATCCGGCCGACAAGGCAGCGTACAACCGGGCGACCGGCATTTTACGTCGTGAAATGCAGGCCTACCGGAGACGCTGTTGGGAACTCGCCGTGGCCCAGGCAGGGGACGGATCGGACGAAAGTAGCCCTTACCGGATACCTTCGGCGTTGGTAGGGAAGAGGCGCCGGCCTCGCATCCCGGCCATTGCTGGACCTTTCGGTCAAATCCTGGCTCGCCCGGAGGCGAAGGCCGAGTACTTGGGCGCGTGTTTTGAGCGACAGTTCGCACCTAACCCGCCCATGGACTGGGACTTCGACGAAGAAGTCGAGAACGAAGTGGAAGACTTTCTGTCTCTTCCGATCACTACGGAGCCCGAACCCATTACTAGGGAAGAGGTCACAGATCGGCTCGTTGAACTCGTGCCGAGAAAAGCTCCTGGCCCGGACGGCGTCTCGAACGCCGCTCTTACTCGACTCCCGGAGCGAGGAGTACTTTTCTTGGTCGCGCTGTTCAACGCGTGTCTTAGACTGGCCTATTTTCCCCAGAAATGGCGTAAGGCAACGGTTATAGTGATCCCGAAGCAGGGAAAGGACGCTTCCCGTCCCGGCAACCTCCGGCCCATTAGTCTACTGTCAGCCACGTCAAAGGTCCTCGAACGTCTTGTACAACGGAGAGTACTAGATCATCTAGGAAATTTCGATGTACTGGTCCCCGAACAGTTCGGCTTTCGTGTGGGGCATTCCACCACTCATCAACTGATGAGACTGGTGGAATACATCACGGACGCCGGGTGTCGGAAAGAGCAGACTGTCGCCTGTTTCCTAGATGTGGAAAAGGCCTTTGATAGTGTCTGGCACGACGGGCTCTTGTTCAAGCTCCGGGAAATCCAGCTCCCAGATTGCTACCTTCGCTTGATTGCTAGCTTTCTGACGGAGAGGACTTTCTGCGTGCGAATAGACGACCACGTCTCTTCCGAGAGACGTATCACAGCCGGGGTACCTCAAGGTAGCGTGCTAGGGCCTCTCCTGTTCTCCGTGTATGTCAACGACGCACCCAGAGAGCCTGGAGTCCAGATGGCTTTGTTTGCCGACGACACGGCGGTCTATACCGCCGATCGGAACGCAGACTTTGCTATCCCACGACTTCAGCGCGCACTCGATGCGTATTCGACGTGGACGGAAAGCTGGAAAGTTGCCGTCAACGAAACCAAGAGCTCCGCGGTGCTATTCACAAAGCGCCGGAAAGAACCACGAGGCCGAGTGAGACTCGGTAGAACGTACCTGCCCTGGTCGATGGAAGTTAAGTACCTCGGTGTCCACCTAGATCGTCGGCTCACCTGGCGTACCCACGCTGAGACGATGCGAAAGAAAGCGTCCGCTCGTCTCGCGCAACTGTTTCCGCTACTTGCCAACAAGGCTATGACCCGCAAGCTGGGTAAGTTGATTGTCAACGCGTACCTGTTGCCGATCATTACCTACGCTCTTCCCGTCTGGGGTTACCTCGCAACCGTTCATAAAAGAAGGTTGCAAAGCGTTCTCGATAGAGGGCTTCGGCTAGCGGCCAAAGTCCCCTATCGGTTTTCTTCTCGTCTCCTGAGAAGAGGACTCGGTGTCCGCTCCTTGGATGACACCGCAAGGCGACTTGCACGTAAATTTTACGTCCGAGCTGCGAGGACCCAGACAAACCCACTCATAGCTGGCCTTGGCAGGTACCGAATACGTCCAGGTGAATCTTGGAAACGGCCTCGACAAATACTGTACTAGTCGACCTAGTACGAGCATGTCGTTGTAGCGACCATTAAAAATTAATTAACAATATTCCGTCTGGACAGGACCACTAGGCAGGAGCCCCTACCGGAGGCTCGGTACTAGGAAACCATTGGGTCGTCTCACGACGCTCAACCCAACAGCTCTGACCACTTGGAGAACAGATGTTTGCCTCCCTGCCGTCACAGTATGTATGAAAAATATATAAATATTTTTCTCCTCTAGAAAATTGTTTTCTCCTCCTGGAAAATATTTTGACGTTCCTGATGGCTAGGTAGGCCTATATACTAGCCTGTGTGGAATATAGCGTTGTGCCATGGATCAGAATGGTGGGTGTTCAACAGAAGACACAAACGTATTAAGGAAGAAATGTTTTACTAGAAATTTATAATTATACGGGTGAACAGAATCGTCGTTCAGGAAATCAGAAAACAAATTGAAAGAAAGAAAGACTCGATTTTAAAAAAGAAAAATTACTAGTACAGTATTGACAGAAAAGACTTTGATAACACTACAGACATAATTCACCCTCGTCCGATAACTCGCAGCACGAGTCTAATTTCATTACAGGAATCAGATCATAGCTCCCTTTGGCCAGCTCTTCGTTCGACCTACAAACATTTTATCCAAAAGTAGAGACCTTCCTCACGAAGGTTTAGGACAGTCTTCACCCACGTGACATGGGGGTACCATTTTAGAATTCAAGCATCCACTTATTTGTTGTTTTGTCACCATATCTAGCTCTGCTTCTTGTCAAATATATATATTACAGACACAAACGTTTTATTCTGCACTTGTCATGCTTTGTTTTCTATGGCGAACAATAACTGTCGCAAATTCAAACAGAATCAAATAATTTTTTATATGTGTACTATGTTATCAGCAACAAAGAAGTAGTTTGCTGTAAAAATTCCTTCCCGGGCTGTTTGGCCGTGGTCCAATGTTTTCTGCAAAACCAGACATTTCGGCAGTGTTATCGATTGCCATCATCAGTGAAAGTCGAGTGCGCTAACGTGAGGTGGTATAGGCCTACGTTAGTGACCACAGTGCTGTGGTTAAGGCTGAAGAAAGAAGTAGTTTATATGGAAATATTTCATTTCGAAAATGATTTTAAACATAAATATTAGAACATGGAGGTCATGTATAGTTCTCCATACCGATATTTAATAAATAGTTAGGTATATAATAAATTTAATATTAATTCGTACAAGTGACTTGGATACCGCATTCAACATGAATATTAAATTAGAGCCTAGCCAAGCAAACATGGTATTTAAAATTCCAAAATGTCAAAATACAGTTATTAAAAACTAGTTTGCATATTAAGTTCAATAAAATTTGTTTACAAAAGAACATAACTCCTAAGTATGCCACTGTAAAGATTAATTGCTCCTCCAAGGCTGCAAAAACAACACAACAATACGCTGAACGCTTTCGCGTTAAAAAAGAAATTAAGGCATTATACATTAAAAAATCGCTCCTCAATAGGCCTATTCGTTTATTCAAATTGCATCTACAGATTCTGAACAATATTCATCCTGCCATTATTGATAAGGTTTTAGAAGCAGCACACATAAACTTACATATCTATTATTGTACGCCGCACACATTTTAATCAGTTACGCAAACTTCGTAGATTAGAACATAAACATTGCCAAGAGTCCACTATTGTTTGTAAACACACATTTTATCCCAGAGTCATGAACCTAACTACATTAAGCTTTGATGATAATGAAATGAAACTTTTAAATAAAGGGTTAAATTATAATCTTCCACCTGTCGGCAAAAACAAACTTATCTATAAGGTCGTTGAAGCGGAAGCTGCCATAAAAACTATTCCAGACCCGAATTTGCAAAATCAAGCACGAGTTCTTATAAATAGTAAATTCAATAAAGCCATCATACAGAACAATAATCTACATCTCGTCTCACGGTACCAGTCTAGGAACACCGGTGAACATAGAACTTTAAAACATATAAATACAAAATTAATCAACAATATAATGCCCGTATCGTTAAAGCAGACAAAGGTAATACGCTAGTTATCATGGACACTGTTTCATACAATGCTAAAGTCCATGATTTCATTTCTAACAAAAATATTAAACTATTAAAATCTGAGCCCACTGAAACATATGTCAAGGAACTTAACAATTGTATTAACAAATGTATCAATTTATTTAATGAAAATACACGACGATACCTAAAGCTCATCAATGCAAAGGCTCCGTTATTCACAGGAATACCCAAAATTCATAAAGACAACATACCTATCAGACCACTTGTGAACTTTACCACCGCCCCTGGCTTCAAAACTGGAAAAGCACTTGCTCGCTTGATTAAAGATAAGTTACAATTACAAAATAATTATAGTATTGTAAACAACACTGATTCCATTAACAGAGTTAAATCCGTTGAATTACAGCCCAACCACAAATTAGCATCATTCGATATAACTGATTTATACACAAATATCTCTGTAAAAGATACATTAAAGATCTTGAGAAATAATCTGTCTGATAGTTGTTGCATGAATACACAAATGATAAATGAATTAATCAACCTACTTGAGGTAGTTATAAAACAAAATTATTTCACCTTTGACGGTTTATTCTACTTTCAAGATGATGGACTGGCCATGGGCTCACCCCTCTCCGGCCTATTAGCTGACATTTATTTGAATTTTTATGATAACACGCACATGTTAAATAATAATATATATGCAAAGAAAATAATATTATATGCACGGTATGTAGACGATACTTTTTTCATTTTTGATGGTACTACAAGACAGATCGAGCTGTTCAAAAATTATTTAAATAAAATAAAAATAGCAAGATCCAATTCACACTCGAAACCGAAGTTGACAATAGATTAAATTTTCTAGATCTAACTATCACCCGACAGGTAAATAATCTAAAGTTCAACATTTATAGGAAGCCTACTACTACCGACATTACAATACACGCGGACTCTCATCACCCATATTCGCAAAAAATGGCGGCGTATAATAGTTTTATTAATAGGTTATTAACAATTCCTCTTGATGATAATGACTTTCGGGATGAACTAAACACTATAAAACACATCGCGGTTGCTAATGGGTACAGTAGTTTGACCATAGACAAACTGTTAAAAAAGCATGAAAGAAACAAATTTAAACCACGAACGAACAATAACGTACAAAAAATGTTTATATCAACTTATTACACAAGCGTAATGCCTAAGGTTTTGTCATCTGTGCTGAACAATATTGGTTTTAATATCTCGTTCAGAACCAATATAAATTACTAAACATTCTAAGACCAAAAAAACACATACCCCCTGAAGAAAAAATAGGAATATATAAACTACTATGCAATGATTGCAATAGTTTTTACATTGGACAAACTGGGAGAAGTTTCCTTAAGCGTTTTCGAGAACATATACCAAAAACAAGTAATACCAACAGCATTAAATCCAACTACGCCCGACACCTAACTTCACATAATCACAACTATACGCACTTCAATTCAAACTTAATTCCGTTACATGTATGTAAGAAGGGTCGGTTCATGAATGCCTTGGAGGAGTTCGAAATTTATAGTGCATACGCCGACCCAAGCAGTCGCGATTGCGTGTTGAATGATCAACTAAACTTTGCTTCAAACCACTTGTACGATACGGCCTTGAAACTGCTCGCCGGTACTATGATAAATTAGCGACCGCTCAGTGGCAAATTGAACGTGAACGGGTGCGCACCCTACTTCCGCGCGCTGTTTGTATGCAAAGATTTTTGACATTTTATATCATGTGACGACCTCGTTAAGAGTGATAGTTTTATTTCAATATATATATATATATATCTGATGATGGAGCATAAGCTCTGAAACGCGTCATGGAAAAATTATAAGAAGTCACAAGGCGGACAAAATAAGGTAAATTTAGTTATTAAATAGTTAGACTTTTAAGTCCACACAAAACAAGAAAAAGAGCAAACTGTATTAAAATAAAATATTTGTACATTTTACACTTTTACTAAATTTAGTTAGTTTACCCTTAACTTTACTTTTATTGTGATCAAGCCGTTTAGCAAAATATAATATTTATTGTACTCTTTACTTTTTATACATTCTTTTTTGAAAATAACTAAATATATTGCATATAAATAAAATATGTACCTGATTTTTCCTCTGGCTCTGAAAATATTACGAGAAGTATCGAAGTATAAAAACTTTAGTTAAATCATTTAAAACTTCAACTAAATCCGTTTATACATTAAACCAACTGTCTCTTATAATATCAAAGGACGTTATGAGTTATGAGGAATATATTGAGTGATCTTTCAGGTTTGTCAGTTACTTCTTGCAATCAGTGTTGAATGTACTCTGTCAGTGAATGGAGGACAACTTACTATGTATTTACATTAAATATTTACATAAGATATCATTGAACACTTAAAGAAGAAAACAAGGAAAGAGACGCAATTGAAATATTATAATGTAATTCCCATACCGCAACTACTGTATGGTAGTGAGACTTGGATTAGAAAGGCCAAAGAAGTATCTAGAATACAAGAAGCGGAAATGAGGTTCTTGATGGCTGTAAAGGTTTGTACTAGGAGAGATCTTATCAGAAATTATCATATTAGAATGGAGTTAGGAATAGCTGAAAGCTTAAATGAGAAAATTTCCCGGTACAAAACGGAGTGGCGGTTACAGGTAGAGAGAATGGATCCAACTAGATTTTCAACAAGAGCCCTTGACTATCGTCCAAGGGGGAATGAGAAGTGTGGGATGCTCCGTAAACGATGGCTGGATGACTTCCATCGCGACTGGAACAGGCTACTAGCCTAAGCCGTGAAGGATGACGACGACGACGATTTACATAAGAAGATTTTTGTCTGCTGTCGGTTTGTTTCGTTCTTTAGAACTTCTTATACTGTTAAGACGCGCATTTTATGAAATGCTTCCTTGAAATCTGCCCAGTAGAATACTGCATGTAGAGGTTTTCCAAGAAATAATGTAGTCTTTTCTTTTGTATCGTCCGTTGAATGTTTTCATTGGTTTGAAAAGCTACAATTTCAAATGTAATTTTCTACTTGCACACTCTCAAAGCAACAGGGACTTCTGTTCGTTATTATCTGTTGTTAAACTCTGGAAATACCTGTGGAATACACTGATGATAACTGTGTAAGCGCTTCATATTACCTGACCCCTTTGACCTCCGGCGTACCTCGACTACCACCACCCTTCGAGAGTCCTATATAATCCTCTTAATAATCTCTTGACCATCGGCGCACCTCGACCTTACCCCACTTACACGTGACCGCATACATGGACAAAGGACACCGTTTCCCACCGTTCAGCTCGTCAATACACGTGATTAAACGCAGATTGATTTTTGTCTAGCGTGGTACTGAGTAGAAGGCGCAGTACACAATACTGGAAGTAATACGGTGATGACGACTTATCTACAGAGACTTTGCTACTTTGGCATTTTACTTGTCTGTTACTCAGACAAAGTAATTATACTATTATTAACACAACAAAACTATTATCCGTACATTATTCAGAAATGAAAGTGAAACATCAGTTATTGTTAAAACAGTCTTAACGATGATTAGCGTTAGCTCATTCAATAACCAGGTCGCCGCTAATTATTAATTATTTATTCATGTACCAACTAACAAGCACACCGACACGTAATAAAATATTAATTTGCCGACATTACAGATATTCATTACAATATCATGTACCTTGTGTCAGGTCCTTATTGAAGCAACGGTATTGGACAGACGTGTTTGTTTTACCAAACAAACATCCTACTGCTTTCTAAGACTCTGATAAACCACTTCTTTTCTAGTTTTTACATGTTTATCTTTAAAGGTCAGTCGTATTTTGTACCGAAATATATCTCAGACTGCTGAAACTCTTTTTTTTGAGCCCGTCTCGTATAATGCATAATATTTTTTTTGTAATATTTGATAAAAGAACGTGTTTCTCGTTTATGTAAGTGGTTATTCTAATCGTACATCTAATTTCTGCTCTTTGCTGTAAACTTAACACAGCAAACATCGTTATTCATAAGTTTTTGTTTATTAACAGGTTACATCTGTCTTTCTACATAATTTCATTCCAATATCCTCACGTACAATAACCTGTAGGCATCTTTATATATAATCTAGTTCAACAATTTGGATTTTTATAATTTTCTGAATTTGTTGCTGACATGTTTGATTTACATTTCGTGTGTTTGGATGGAACGTATTCTTTACCAGTCACCGTCATTCTAAGAAGTCCAGCGGATGTTTCAAATAAAGATTCATGGTTGTCCACCGCTTATTCCGTGTTGCCATTATTACCGCTGACATTCTGTTTCACTTGTGCGTCCATGAGCCTGATTACCTTTGTCCACGAGAATATTACAAACACTGTTGTTGCAGTTCTTGGAGTTTCATTGAGTTTGTTTCATTGTACATATTTTTTAACTAAAGCCGACAGTGTACGATCTCTTGCATGCAATCTGAATTCAGCCAGTAGACATATGTCGGAGAGTGGCCTATTTAACGAGACGGATTTCAACAAAATTGTAGTCGTGTTACGTAAAGTTAATATTGTAAGAAAATACTTCCTTCTGATACTGCGGCTGGTGACCGTTTCAATGTTTCTCCATTATTATGTATGTCATGTGCTATATAAGTCTAACGATCTAATGTTTCCCGTCCCATATAATGTTCATGCGTTTCCCGGCTTGTTCACGTTGACTCTAGGTCTTCAAGGTTTCACAATGATTTACGGTAGTACAAAGATACTTTCACCTCATTGTTCATTTTTGTGTATAACGGTTTATCTAACGGTCTGCTTCAGTCGTCTGCAAATCAGCTGTGAACGTATATTTCAGAGTAACGTCCTTGAAATAACCCACCTGTGTTTGTTTAATGAGGAGATGTACTGCAGAAAAAACAAAAGTGCACAACAAGAAGCTGGACTATCTCAAAACATGAAAGCACCAACAATTACCGCTCAGTTTGTGTCACATAGAAGGTCTAATTTTAAACGCAATAGAAAACTGTTTTATTTTAAAAACTGGATAGACGTTCACGATGAAATGTTGCGGTAAGTAATCCCATTATCCATGTTTTGGAAATGGTTACTTAGTTTACAATAATAGCAAACTACATCTAATTCTTAGATTAAATTTTCATAATAGCAAACCACTCAGAAAACAATAAGAATATTCTTAAGTAAATTTAGCGAAAAGAACATCAAAAAGACAGACATCGAGGGATAACCGTAGCTTCTTTTGAGTATGTATACAATCTGTTTTTTGTTCACGAAGGAACAATAAACATATATGATGAATAAAAATTTATGTAAAGAGAATTAATCCAGTAAATAGTTCTCTACCAGATTACTACAACTATAGTTTTGTTTTGCATTTAACGACTCTTTGGGGCTCTTTTAGGAAAGTCAAATATATTGATGATTTGGAGTTTTGGTGTCTGCTGACTGTTGTCCATGAAGTTCATGGCCTGTGGAGTTGGATAAATTTGAAGTCGTTTTACTTGTCTGTCACTAGTTTGTGAGATTATGGTCCTATGTGACACACCACGGGGCGTTTGATAGGTAGCGTGCTCAGTGCGCCAATCCTGGAACCTCCCAGCATAAACCCGAATTCTGTGCGCCCAGCTTATCTATGCATCATTAGACACGTTAAAACCTGGCGGCATGTCTATCTCCTGTTCATCAACTCCCCGGCCAATAATAGCTATCCTATAAAAATGTTCATAAGCCATCGAATATATATAGCAACAATACATATATTTGCATATTTGCCCAGGGCGGTATGTTTTGTAAATAATAAGTGTAAAAAGAATAGTGTAATAAGTTTTAAACAGTGTAAATTTTGTGCGGTACAGTGCAGGCTGTGGCCTGTCGAAAGTGAGACCTCCACCGGTAGTATTAAAATACAGCGTTTGTGTGTCTGTGTATGTATTTAAGTTCCGACATGCAAAGTTCTACGAGGGGAGAAACGTACGAATTGTTGGTTTCGTCATTAATCAGGTATTAACAGGATTAAAATAAATTAATTAATACTTTTTTTACCTGTTACCAAAGACATACCACAATTTTAAAAACAACATTAGATTAAGGACATTTAAACGCATATGGTGATGCAAAATTATTGCAGTAAAGTGCAATAATAAAGACGCTATATACATCAATGTTAATTACTATCGTAATTAACTAGTAATTAACAATTGAGTTAGATGTAAGTGACCAGTGAAAAATTACGAAGACAATGAAATTACTACTTGTCACTACTACGTTACGGTAAATTGTACGTGATCGCGAAAGTGGACTAAAAAGTGATCAGTAATCAAAGAACCGCTACACGCAAATCGACAAAATTCAACACATCGAAACAATCTCTGACCTGTCAGTTTGCCGTCTAGTATAAATAGCTACGGCAATTTTGGGCAAGGTCAGACTCAAGGAATCTTCACGCGAGACCACTATGTCCGTTTGCTAATCAACAGACTCAAGACATCTTCACACGGCGTCACTCTGCTGGTCTGCCGATCGATTTTAATATCTTCACCATACACCACGATTTATGGAAGATCACAGGACCATCATCAACAACAAGCCATAGAGACCGAGAACGCATCATCATCATCATCATTGTAATTGTCAGCATCAGGACGCACACAAACACACGCAACGGTAACTTCGGCAGTACGCAGGTGACAAATTAACAATTATATTTTTGTGCAAAGAACTCATAAAAAAAAATTAATATGAGATAGTAAAGACTTAAAGATTTTAATATAAATAGTGTACGTAATTTTAATTGTTGTTAAAATTAATAAGTTTGGTTTAATAATAAAAATTAAAAAATAATAATCTTCTGTTCAATGTTACAAATTGGGTGTGTAATTAGAAATAATTAATAGTATTCAAGTAAATGTTATTTTTTATTAATAAAATTTTAATAGCAACAATTAAATTTTATTTTTGTAAAGTTAATATTATTTTATAAATGAGTTGCTATTTATTTTTGAAACTGAGTCAAAGTCAGACACCCATGCAATACAAAATACTTGTATAATTTGTTCACCATGTATGTTTAGATATTAAGATTAATGTTTTTTTTTATGTGTGCTGAATAGCAATGGTATATTATGTTGTTACAGAGTGTAAACTTATAAAAGATAATATTGTTAAATTTTATAATTTAAATTTTTAATATTCACATAATTTATTTTCAATATTAATAAATCGTCGGTTGATTATTTTAATTTTAATATTATTTTAATTAATTATTTCATGTCATCAACGTCTTACTCCTCTTTGTAAAATTATGTTTATTGTGCAATCACATATACTTAACGCAACGAACACAAAAATCCTACGACCTGGCTGGTGTTTTACACTTTATAGTTGCGTTGGGTACATGGTCCGAAATGTATATACTGTAATTTATTTTATAATACTTGTAACGTTGCAATATATATATATTGCAACAGTACAAATGTATAGGGTATTGTACATTGCACAAATGAATTAAAATAATTAATTAAAATAAATAAGTAATTCACATTGTTAATAATAATAGTTCAGCTTGCAATATGAACAACCAAACTTTCATGTTGGGACAGGTGGAACATGGCAGCTGCTCTGTCTCTGTGTACACACGTATGTTACATGTGTGAGTGCGACCTGTCAATTCCTGAAAAGCGCCACCCTTAAGGAACGCTATTAATTATTTGAATTTATTTAATTTGTATAGATTGTGTGCATAATAGCACAAAACCAAATACACTAAAATGTGTATAAAAATAAGACGCCTATGTGTATAAAAAATAGTGTAAAAAGGATAAAAAGTGTAATTACAGGAATATAAAAATAAATAGAACTTATGTTAATTAAGATAAAGGAAAATGGTTTGTACATGGTGAACATATAAAAATTACCGACAGAATGAATATCGGATAATGTGCAAAAGACTTCGCAAATCGTGAAGACAGGCGAATTAAGTGTGACAAGAATCGTGTGTGAGAAGTGACGCCACGACAATCTCTGACATGCAGAATATTGTCGAAACATGATTTTTAGCGCCCTGGGTATAAATACAGGAGACGCGCTAACATCATTCTCTTCCTCAATCAACCATCGTAGCGGCCGGAGACTCTGCTTCACGAGTCCAATTCTTTCTCGATCAACCATAGTCGCAGCCGGAGACTCTGCTTAGAAACAACATTTATATCTCAACCACAGCAGCAGTCAGGGACTTATCGACTACTCATCAGTTCGTGTGAGCACTTGCAAACTGAGGCCATGACAGGAGACGAGGGAGCAGCCGAGTACATGCAGTAATCCAGCGTACGAGAATCCGACGGACGAAGGACCAGGACTCCAGGACCGAAGAGGACACGCTGCCGATTTACCACAACAATAAGGTGACAAACAACCATGTACTTGTAAACCGAGACTCACTCAAAGACAATAATTAGCGAAGTAAAAAGAGAGACAATTTAATTCAAATATAAATTAATAATTGGTACAAATGTAAATATTCTCTGTATAATAATTAATGTAATGCTTAAGAAGGTTTAACTATAATTTTGATCAGTAACTTAGAACCTATAATTTGGAATCTATAATTTTGATATTTAAATTGATAAAGTGATTAATGAATTTTATTAGAAAGCAATGCATATGCAGTAAATTCAAAAGAGATTAGATCTTTAGAAAAATTAGATAATCTAATCAGTACCGTACTAATGAGAAAGCTGAGACCAATATTAGATAATTATAAAGATGTATTAGAATATAAGGTTGTATAATATGTCTATGTGTAATATGAATATCAATTATATGTATTAATTATATGTGTGTTAAGACTACATACACATACAAATAATAATGATTTTAATTCGCAACAAAAAATAAAAATTTTATTTAATAAATATTTCAATGATTTTTAACCAAATTACATAGTGTTATTATTATTACGATTACACCTTTCATCAAATACAAACACGAATTTAATGTGTTGTAGTGTTGTAAAGATTTGTCGCCCAAGAAGTTGGGGGTTCGCACAGTAAACTCGTTAAAAGTTGTGACGTCTCCCTTGTTAAGATATCACAAATGTCGGGAACCAGTTCAATTTGTTACCTGTTAATTGAACTAGCTGCCGTTGTTAGTAAACCTTAATCACTAACAAATTATAACACTTTATTATTCAGGAATTAAGCAAGGATTGTATAAATTTATTCACTCGTTGGGTGTTAGCAGAAACATCTCTTTATTAACATATATATCTCTCATACTTTACTTTACTTTTAAAACTCAGATTCTAAAATTTTCTGCATTAAATATTTTGAAAATTTACTTTTTTATTCCTTTTATATCAAAAGCATTCAGCTATATATTGTTTTTTGTACCTCGGATCCGGGACTCAACTTAGTTATGTTTTTATTACAACTTCCACCAAATTATTAGAAGAATAATTTTGGTTGTAAATTTTAAAATTAATTTAAATCTAAACATCGTAATGTCATTACTACTTCATTACAGTGATTACAAAAATATATATATTAAACTTTAAATTATCTAAAGTTCTTTACTGTTCTTTTGTTACTGGTCTTGTTGTTTTACAATGAATTTGTGTTACAAATATTATGTTTTGATATCACCTGAATATAACATGTGTATGCTGTGGGGTCCATGATGGTCATCTTCAGTCCTCTTCTAGGGTGTGATCCACGGTTGCTCTTGAAGTTCCATGAGGTTGATCGTTTCTGGTAGTCTCTTCCTAGACGATTAGATTTTGGTTCTAGAAGTTCATCCGGTTGCTGTTTGTGTTATCTTCTTTCGGAGTCGGTAGTTTACATTTTACTTTTAGTTACAGTTTTTATTTTATCAGCACTAAATTCTGGTAATTAACATTTCTCACCATTTACAGCTTGCTAAGAGATGTGTCGGCTAAGTTTCCTTTTTTTTTATTCTATACATGTTTCCTCACGCACTACATTATAATTTTGTTATTATTATTATTATTATTATACTACATAGGTCAATTAGAACTCATTATTAACGTGATTAAATGTTGTTTAACGGTGTACACCTACGTGTATGTTCACAACACAGCAGCTACATCCTTACATCTCGGTGTCTATCGGGCGAGAGTATGCAATGTTTAGCGGCAAGGGGTCAGTAGCTGGCGCGGTTTTACGCACTGAGAAAATAGTTCGTTCTTTTAAGTTATATTAATTATTTACTAATTAAGTTGTAATACATTATTTTACCTTTTGGTTACGAATTATGAATTTCTTTAATTATTTTGTACATATTTTATTTAATTAAAGTAATTATTATTATTAGCTAAATAACACCGTTCTTAACGTGTTGGTACGGGACAATTTGCACGTTGTTGCATGAATCTAGTCATAGGTAAGGGGTGGATAATACTCTTACTTATATTGAAAGCAATTTTTTTTATTTGTGAGATTTAAACATTTTTTTAAAATCGTCACATCCTCCTGCACTTAACGATGAAGTTGGGGTGGTGGGGTAATAATTAAAATCTAATAAACACAATTACATTTGGGCACAGACTTTCATACTGAAATTTCTCTCTCTCAGATTATTTCTATCTATCAATTGATTATCTTACAACTTATATAAAATATTTAAATTCTAATACATCTACTACACATAAAATATACAAAAACATAAATCTACCTTATATTTACTTCTTACATCTACTACCGTTTTTTTTTGTTTGATTTCTTCACTCGTTTTACGGAGTTATACTCATGAGTATGTTACTAATAATAATACCGTATTGTAATCACAATCGAATTACTTTTAGTTTACTTCGCTAGGGATTATTTCTTTACTTTCTCGTCAGCTGACTTCTCATTCTTTATATCATTCTCGCAGGACTTTAGCTAAGGTTGATCAGGCCTCGCTATTATTCGTACGAGGGTTTTGAGTTTATACTCACTTACGATATAGGATGTTGCAAAATCTTATCGTATTCCTGTATAAGTATATACAACATTTTTTATTCTCAATACTTAAATAGTATTCTCTGTTTGCTATCTTTCTCGTAGTTGTGCTTCTGTATTTTGACACGAAAAGCATTTTTTTATTTGAGACAGATGGCTTCGGCGAACGTAATTTTCTGTATTGGGTTCATACAGAGCTACAGTAACTGGGGTGATGAACTTATGAATTTTGTAGGGACCACACCATCGGTATGATAGTTTCGCAGTGGTCCTGTCAACGGCTTTACTCATTGGCTGCGTTTTATACATTACTAAATCACCTATCTTATATTCTATTTGCCTGTTATTCCGCTCATGGTATTTCCGTGATTTTTGTAAATTCGCTCTCAAATTTGCCCGAGCTTCATTCCATATTTTTCTTACGTTATTTGTATTCATGTCACGGGGCAATAACTCATGGATTTTCCATTTCGTGGTTAAAGGATGGTTGGGTTTATATTTGTACAGTAAATCAAATGGTGTTGATTTATGGCCTTCATGATACGCTGAGTTGAACGCAAATTCTATCCACGATGCATTTTGATCCCAGGATGTCTGGTCTTTGGCGTGATAAGATATTAGAGCTGATTTTAAGTTACGCAAGTATCTTTCTGCTAGATTTCCTTGCGGTCTGTACTCGGTCACTGTAATATGATTTATCCCTAATTTAAAACACATGTCGTTAAATTCTTTCGACTTAAACTGAGGTCCATTGTCAGATATTAGGTTTAAAGGTGTACCATAATCTTTAAATAGTCTTTCTTGTAGAATTTTTATTGTCGTAGATGCTAATGCACGTCTCATAGGATACATCCACACGAATTTAGTTAAGGAGTCTACACAAATTAATAGCATGGTATTTCCGGATTTAGAACGGGGATAAGGTCCAGTATAGTCTATGTATATCTTCGAGAAGGGAGTTGTGGGTATTTCTGAGATTAATTTTCCGACTTGACTGATTCTTGCTGGCTTGCTCAGGGCACAGATTTCGCATTCTTTCACGAACTTTTTTATTTCACTGTTCATGTTTTCCCAATTGTATTCTTTGCGAATACGATGTATAGTTTTCCTAATTCCCATATGAGCTCCAATGGTCGATGAATGGTAGTATTCCATTAGCATAGGTTTGATTATTTCCGGGGCGATTATTCTCAGTAATCTTCCGTTTGCCTTTTTAAAACAAAGTACTCGGTTTACTCAAGGTATATTTGTCAGAATAATTTCCTTTTTCTATTTGTTCTATTATTTTGCACAATTTCGGATCTTGTTGTTGGTGGTATGCGATATCCTTAAATGCAAGGGGAAAGTTAGTAATTAGCGTATTAACGGTAGTGGTTTCAACATTTTCTTCGCCAGATCTAGTATTGGGTAGGTGGAACATGCGGGATAGAGTATCGGCTACTACATTTTGAGTACCACGAATATGTTGTACTTTGAACTTGTAGCAATTCAATCTTAACACCCATCTTCCGATACGACCTAACTGTTTTGGGTGGTTCAATAACCATGACAAAACTTGATTGTCGGTTTCTAGTAGAAATTCCTTATGTTCCAAAAATGGTTTGAATTTGTCAAAGGCGAATACTACGGCTAAACATTCAAGTTCGTAGGCTGCGAACTTCCTTTCTTGGTCGGTCAATGTACGGGATGCATAGCTGATCGGGACTCTAGTATTATTGATTTCCTGGTATATTACGGCTCCTAATGCTACACTCGAACTGTCAGTCTGTACGACAAATGGTTTACTGAAATCTGCTAACTGCAATACCGGTGGGGATATAATGCTTTCTTTAAGTGTTTCAAACGCTTCTTGGTGTTGAGTAGTCCACTCGAATTTCGCTCCTTTTTTTCTTAAAGCATTCAATGGGGCTGCTATATCCGCTAAGTGGGGTGTGTACTTATGAAAATAATTAATCATACC
Source organism: Magicicada septendecula (assembly GCA_034769895.1). NCBI lineage: Eukaryota > Metazoa > Arthropoda > Insecta > Hemiptera > Cicadidae > Magicicada > Magicicada septendecula. Next base: position 454,597,811 of record CM068373.1, read on the forward strand.
TGAAAATCAAGCTATACCTTTGGCGTCTCTCGGTGGTAAGAATTCTCGGATTGCGCGTGTACGTTCGGGATCGATGCTAACCTTACCTTCGGCAGATACTATGTGACCTAAGAAGGAGAATTGATTTACTGCGAAATTAACTTTACTCGGGTTTACCGTTAGTCCAGCTTTCTTTAACCTGGATAATACTTCACGCAAGTGATCAATATGTTGATCCATTGATTCACTATGTACTAATATATCATCAAGATAGTGATATACAAATTTAAATTTAACATCATGAAAAATTTTTCCTAACAGTCTGCTACATACTGAACTTCTTTGTGATATACCGAATGGTACTCTAGTGAATTGATATAGATTAAATGGGACAGCAAAAGCAGTTAGATGTTTTGATTCCTCAGCTAGTGGGATTTGATGGAATGCTTGGTTGAGATCCATTATGGTGAAGTTTTCGCCTTCGTAAAATAGTGAAACGCGCTGTGAATGTCGGGAAGTGGTATCGATTCAAATTCTATACTCTTATTTAGCTGTCTATAATCCACGACTAGTCTATGTCAGTTCCTTTTGGTACTAGGAATGCAGGTGATGAGTATGGAGAAGTTGACGGTTCAATGACGTGCTGATCAAGGAGTTTGTTAATGTGGTTTCTCATTATTTCCATGGGCGGTGATAATTTGTATGGATGAAGTCGTATTACCTTGTTGTCACTAAGATTTATTTTATATTCGATTAAATGGGTTAATCCTAACTTGGGAGTGAGTACTGTAGAAAATTCCCTTATTAACTTTTCAATTCTTAGTCTCTCATTTCCTTTTAAATGACTCAGACTAGACTCTTTATGCTCTGATTGAATAGTTGAGGTTTCACAATTAACGTCGTTACTTGACTCGGAGTCGAACTGATATTTTCGAGTACGATCAAATGTGAAGAAATATTGTTTTGCATACATATCAAGGATTAAGCCAGTTTTACTTATGAAATCAGCGCCTAGTATTAAGTTTTGTCCTAACACTTCAGCTACTAGCAGGGGAATATACCAAGTAAAATTCTTTATTTTTAATTTCACCGTAATACTGCGCGATATCTTTAGGTTTTGTTTATTTGCGGTGGCACACTTTATGTTCACGTTTTGGCTACGTTTAATCAGATTATGATTAGCTAATACGGTGGCTAACTGTTCACTAATTATACTACGGGTAGATCCGGAATCAATTAAACCAAGGGTATTCGTTGCTCCAAGGTCTATCTGTACGTAGGGTAGTTGGCAGATACTTGATTTACATGCACCAATAGAGTTGCACTTCTCAATAAATCTTGTTAGGTAAGGGCCTATGCGTTTATTTTTATTTATTTTTACTCTATGATTATTATTGTTTTTACCTTTCCTTCTGTTGCTGCGGAAGACGTAGGATTTTTGTTCTTCCAGCTTCACATGTTTTTTGATTGTTCGGTTTTTTGTTGGTAGCGCTTTTGTTTACATACCTTGCTAATGTGTCCGGCCTTTCCACAGTTATAACATCTTCTTTCCTCATTTACTTCGCTCGTAGGTTGTCGGAGTTTTGATCTAGAGTATGAAATATGGGGGTAGCTTTGGGTTTTATATGTACTTACGAATCGCTTATCGCGGTAGGTTCGGGTATCTGTTCCAATTGGTAGAGTTCGGAATGAAACTCTGCGTTGAGTCTGGGACATAGAAACGCGTCTGTTCTGGTCAGAATACCAGACATTGGACGAATGTATACAACATAGTTCTAGTTCGGAGAAAGTGGTTGGTCGCTTCATGAGTGCTAGGCGAGATCACTCCTCGGGGGATAGTCCGACTAAGATATTGTCTACTAACTGTTGTTCACTCCATTTGACTTGCAGCAATAAGGCAGATTCTCTTATTTCAGATATATAATGAGCTAATCTCTCGTATGCTTCTTGTACACGAAGTACTAGATTCCGCTTCAATTCTTCGTAGATACCGGTGGGAATGAAATGTCTTATTAGGGTGGTATGAAGTTCTTCTATTGGGTGATTATGCCTTAAGGATTCTAACACACGATCTTTTAAAGGAGGTCTACATTTAGGTAAAATTACTTGTAAAATCTGGTCATCTCTTAGTTGTCGCAGATCCTTTAATTGTAAAAGATGCTTGAGAAAATCTAGGAGCTTTGTAATATTCAGCCCATCAGTGATTGGTATGTCCAACAAAATATGTTCTACAGAGTGGGTTATCTTTCCATAAAGCTCTGTAGTTAGATTAAAAGGAGTCGTCATTCTCGGTTTTTCCGGAGATTGATTCGTCGGCAAGTGAGAAGGTAAATCGTATGTACGAGACATATTCTCTAGTTCATTAGGGAGTAACGTAACGTTTTGCGAAGTTCCGCGACAGTTATATTTGAGTATGGAAGACCACGCAATAATGCTTCATAGCTTAATTCGTCTTTCAACAAAAAGTCGGGGTTAAATTGAGCCATTTTTGTTAATAACGTCGTTTAAATAAACGAAGTATTACGTACGACAAATCTTATATCAGCTTAAACACTTGTAAAGTTCGACTTCATTTAAACACATACATATATCTCTTATTACACATAGAATCTTATATTAATTAATCAAAATAAACTTATCTCACAACAATTCAATTTTCTGTACTGTCATGTATAATTAGTCAAAACAAAACGCTAATACCATTGTATAGTAGAGAGAAATTTCATATACGAAAAGTTCATTGCTTTAACAATAGCACAAAGGGTCAGCTGTTTTGGGGAGTCGTATTGTTTGCATAGGGTGGTAACACAGGTAGTACAATTCAGAACAGGAAAAATTCGTGTCTAGGATTGTCTGTTAGGTCAGCGAGGGGAGGTTTTGAATGAGATGCGTGCATACAAAAGGGGAGAGTTTACATTCCTCAACACGTATTTAACATGCACCAGCTTGTTCATACCGACAGGTTTAGAATGGAATATTTACCAGCGATGACTTGTTTATTACGGCAATCTCACGATACTAATATTAGTATATCTTATTAAAATTCTACTCATTTATTTGTTTCCGATTTCAGAGTGAATAAATTTATGTTTGTCAAAGTTATTGTTAAAGAATTATAACAATATACAATATAATTATTAAAACAACAACACAATACACAATTATTATTATTTTTACAAAGCAGCGGCAGTGGTGCAATTTTGTGCGTCACGATGCTCGCAACTATTTTAACTTTAAGCAGAGTGGCGCAATTGTGTGACGTCTCCCTTGTTAAGATATCACAAATGTCGGGAACCAGTTCAATTTGTTACCTGTTAATTGAACTAGCTGCCGTTGTTAGTAAACCTTAATCACTAACAAATTATAACACTTTATTATTCAGGAATTAAGCAAGGATTGTATAAATTTATTCACTCGTTGGGTGTTAGCAGAAACATCTCTTTATTAACATATATATCTCTCATACTTTACTTTACTTTTAAAACTCAGATTCTAAAATTTTCTGAATTAAATATTTTGAAAATTTACTTTTTTATTCCTTTTATATCAAAAGCATTCAGCTATATATTGTTTTTTGTACCTCGGATCCGGGACTCAACTTAGTTATGTTTTTATTACAACTTCCACCAAATTATTAGAAGAATAATTTTGGTTGTAAATTTTAAAATTAATTTAAATCTAAACATCGTAATGTCATTACTACTTCATTACAGTGATTACAAAAATATATATATTAAACTTCAAATTATCTAAAGTTCTTTACTGTTCTTTTGTTACTGGTCTTGTTGTTTTACAATGAATTTGTGTTACAAATATTATGTTTTGATATCACCTGAATATAACATGTGTATGCTGTGGGGTCCATGATGGTCATCTTCAGTCCTCTTCTAGGGTGTGATCCACGGTTGCTCTTGAAGTTCCATGAGGTTGATCGTTTCTGGTAGTCTCTTCCTAGACGATTAGATTTTGGTTCTAGAAGTTCATCCGGTTGCTGTTTGTGTTATCTTCTTTCGGAGTCGGTAGTTTACATTTTACTTTTAGTTATAGTTTTTATTTTATCAGCACTAAATTCTGGTAATTAACATTTCTCACCATTTACAGCTTGCTAAGAGATGTGTCGGCTAAGTTTCCTTTTTTTTGTTCTATACATGTTTCCTCACGCACTACATTATAATTTTGTTTTTATTTGTGCGATTTAAACATTTTTTTAAAATCGTCACAAAGTGTTGTAAATGGCTTCCAAAAATGTGGGGCTAACACATTAAAATCTTTAGTGTTGTAATATATATATATATATATATATATATATATATATATAGGGTGTGTGTGCTTGTTTAGGTTTTGAATAATCAATTTGTTCTTCAAAACATAAACCTATCTAAAAGCTTTCAAAGATCAAATTTTCCGCTTATATTACTTTCAGATAAAGTTAATTCTATTTAGTTTTCCTATGTACATCATGGCTTAGTAAAAATTATTAATGATAAAACATTATAATGTACTTATATATTGCAGGTTGGTGAGACAAATGAACAAAGTCTACTCTCCAGTTCTTGGGTTCCAATTGGTCAATTACTTTTTGCTCTGCTTATCCATGATACTGATGGTACGAGCGGTAAGCAAAAACATTTACGCTCATTGTTTTAGCTGTATGAATACCTTCTACAGATATATAAGAAATTGCGTATGTATAATTTAAAAACCGAGACTTCCAAAATTGTAATTCATCCAGTTGTGATATGTTTAATGCGTATGGGACGATTGAAAAAAGAGTGGCTGAGAATCTTTTAGAGAAATAAACAGAAAACTATGAGCCGATCAAGATAGAGAAAGGAGTGAAAAACATGAGACTCACGATTTAGAAAACAGAAGGAAACCTAAACAACCAAAGTATTTGAGACTATTGAGACTTAGTCTTTTAAAATGAGAGACCTTAATCAAAATTTCCCTGACTGTATATGGCACCGAATAACAAATTAATGGTCGCCACGTCCTTGTTATTTGGCACCTTGCAATGATATCTCGTTCCTTGGCAAGTCTCGCTATGACCTTGCGATGATTTCTCGTTCTTCGGCAATCGTCAGAATCAAAATGACTTCAAGCTTTAACCTTAAGCCGTCGATTGAAAAGTCAGTTGATTTTTTAAATGGGAACAAAACTGTTAAAATGTAAAAATGTAAACAGTAGAGGGATAATGCCGGTTCTGACCAAAGTACCGTTATCCCCCCACCACCACCGCTGGACCAGCAGCATCGACCAATCAAATTGCATGGCGCCTTTCGCGCGTCAATTCAAATATATGCCGTCTTTCGCGAGCCTAAATCACTTTCACTTTCTACTGGACCGCGAATTTCCGCGAATACATTTTTTTATTTTTTTTTAATTTGATATTTTTATTTTTTTAATTAAATTGATTTGCATATCTGCGAATATATGCCGTCTTTCGCGAGCCTAAATCACTTTCACTTTCTAATTTCCGCGAATATAATTTTTTATATGCCGTCTTTCGCAAGCCTAAATCACTTTCACTTTCTACTGGACCGCGAATTTCCGCGAATAAATTTTTTTAATTTGATATTTTTATTTTTTTAATTAAATTGATTTGTATATCCGCGAATATATGCCGCCTTTCGCGAGCCTAGATCACTTTCACTTTCATTCAGCTGGACCCGCAGCATTCCCAAATGGACCACCCGCATCCGCAAATTTATTTTTTTTATTTTTTAAATAACGCTGATTTGCATATCAGAGGTGGGTGGTGGGTGGGTGGTTCCGACTTGATGAATTATAGTGTATATATTAAATATATGATCAGGGTTACCAACCTTGCATGAGTTCAAATTTGTTGTAATGTATATTAAATCTATATGATCAGGTTTACCAACCTATGCAGGGTTCAAACTTGATATGTGTATTATAGTGTATATTAAAATATATGATCAGGTTTACCAATCCTGTATTATTGTGTGTATAGAACAGATCTGCCAACATTTTTCTTCGGTGGGAAATTCAAACTATATGAGCAACGCATTCGCCAGAATCTGAGACTCGAGAGAGTATGTTTGTCGTGCATGCTTTATTTTTTATTCGCTCGCGTCATCCGTATTTAAAGTTCGCTACTTCCAGTACACATGGCCTCCGTAACAGATTTGGTCTCCAACAGGTGTGATTCGAACGGTAAGAGTTAAATATAGTTTACAGACGATTGTAATTTTAAAAATTCATTTTTGCATTAAATATATATATCGTAAACAATGAAATAATAATATTTCGTCATTGTAAGATTTTAATAAAACAATTATCAGTTTAAATTCTCTCTCTCTCTCTCTCACACTTGTTGTGTATGTTTCTCTCTCTCTCTCTGTGGTCAGTACCTGCGCGCATGTATATGAAATTAGAAAGTTTATATTTATTCGACAAATATTAACGCCCTCTCTCTCTCTCGCTCGCAGACGTCGGAAGCAATTCGAGGTCATTGACACGACTTTACACTGACACATTGCAGTCTCTCTCTCTCTCTCGTCGCTCTCTCTCTCTCTCTCTGGGTTAAGCTGGTGTTGTACGTTACTAAAATCATAGCAAATATTTTCATTCTAAGCATGTATTACTGTTTAGTAATAATTACAGCCCCAACAAAGGGATATATAAGTTTGTGTACATGGATTGTATATTGCAAGTACGGATTATTATTTAAATCCGATATCTGTTTTTATTAAAATCATACAATGTCAAAAGAGGATAGTTGTCTGTTACGAACCAGTACTAACTCTCCTATATGGCCGTCGCTCGCATCATCCGTATTTAAAGTTCGCTACTTCCAGTACACATGGCCTCTGTAACAGATTTGGTCTCCAACAGGTGTGATTCGAACGGTAAGAGCAAGAACAATATGAACAAGGCCAAGGACATTATATGTCTAGTATCCCTCCTCAGACCGCTGGTGTTACTTTGTGTCATAAAATCTCGTGGCACACAAGATAAGAGACAATACGTTTGCAAAAAAACGACAAAATTGAACTTCTGGAAACAAAATTGTACGGTTTGTAAGTAATATCGACAACACAGGTCAGCATTTTTCGGGTCATTGACAGATAAAGGGATCGTCACATTAGGACTACTGACTGCTAAATCCAGTAGTACAAGAACTTATATATTTGTTGAATCAGTAGCAAAAAAATGTTAGATCTACTGTTTTCAAGGGTTCAAATATTTCAAAATAAAAAATATATAAAACAAAAATACAGAATATATGAAATGTATATTTACAAATAAAAAAAAAATTACATATTATCAAACCAATGGCACATAATATTCATCCACCCAATCCTCTATAAATCGATCATAATTAACTCCCCCAGCATGATTGTTAATAAACCTCGTGTAAATATTTGCTAAGTCTTTCTTTTTTTTAATTTCTGTTTCAGTATGAGACTGGCAATCGGTGCGCTGTTGTTGTAATAGCTCCCTGTTTCGTGCCACCTCAGTCGCTCGCCTTTCTAACCAATCTGAGGCGTAACTTTCAAAACAGTCAACGGGAGACATACTTGTCTGAAACAAAGACATTCTCAGTGTTTTATCACACACGTACAAACACATTGCGGTCTCTCTCTCTATCTCTCTCTCTCTCTACTCTCTCTCTCTCTCTCTCTCTCTCTCTCTCACACACACACACAGTTAATATTTGTCAAATATATAACAACGAGAGAGAGACAGACAGACAGAGACAGACAGACAGACAGATATAGACAGTCGGACGGACAGAGAGATAAATAGATAGAGAGAGAGAGGAGAGAGAGAGAGAGAGAGTAACAACAGTGTTGTAAATATATATATTTAATTATTTAAAACAAATTATGGTTTATTTCGTTATAAACCTCCGAATATGCATACAATTATTTGTATAGTAATCAGAAATGTGTGTGAGAGAGACATTTTACTAATTTGTAGGTTGTATCTTACAATCATGAAAATTATTATGCGCGGTAATGACCGCAGAGAGGAGAAACGGTTTGAACATAACGTTTGACAACGAGAGAGAGAGAGAGAGAGAGAGAGAGAGAGAGACAGACAGACAGACAGACAGACAGACAGACAGACAGACAGACAGATATAGACAGTCGGACGGATGGACGGACGGACGGACGGACGGACGGACGGACAGAGAGAGAGAGGAGAGAGTAACAACAGTGTTGTAAATATATATATATTTAATTATTTAAAACAAATTATGGTTTATTTTAATTTATTTCGTTATAAACCTCCGAATATGCATACAATTATTTGTATAGTAATCAGAAATGTGTGTGAGAGAGACATTTTACTAATTTGTAGGTTGTATCTTACAATCATGAAAATTATTATGCGCGGTAATGACCGCAGAGAGGAGAAACGGTTTGAACATAACGTTTGACAACGAGAGAGAGAGAGAGAGAGAGAGAGAAGAGAGAGAGAGAGAGAGAGAGAGAGAGAGAGAGAGAGAGAGAGAGAGAGAGAGACAGACAGACAGACAGACAGACAGACAGAGACAGACAGACAGATATAGACAGTCGGACGGATGGACGGACGGACGGACGGACGGACGGACGGACGGACAGAGAGAGAGAGAGAGAGAGAGAGAGAGAGCAAACAACAGTGTTGTAAATATATATATATTTAATTATTTAAAACAAATTATGGTTTATTTTAATTTATTTCGTTATAAACCTCCGAATATGCATACAATTATTTGTATAGTAATCAGAAATGTGTGTGAGAGAGACATTTTACTAATTTGTAGGTTGTATCTTACAATCATGAAAATTATTATTTAAACTGATAATTGTTTTATTAAAATCTTACAATGACGAAATATTATTATTTCATTGTTTACGATATATATTTAATGCAAAAAATGAATTTTTAAAATTACAATCGTCTGTATTTAAGTTCGTGTACACACATACAAATCGTTGAATAAGGGATATATTAATTTCTAAATCGTGGTCAATGACTGTCATGTGTCAAAAAAGGATGCAACGAGGTAGGTGATAAATATATATATTTCCTGGTGATTACATTTTAGTATCGCTACTTACAATAAGTAGCACGATTATAATAAGTGATATTTACAATGAAACTATTTTCAAATAAAAATGATGTTGGTTCGACAACCTTTTTGTTTTAAGACTATAACAAGAATGAGACCTGGCTCAACTCTCTCTCCCCCTCTCTCTCTCTCTCACACACATACACACACACATTTAGTATGAACAGACGTGTCTTTGTTAGTAATATGTACAAATCACATGACTTTATGTGAACTTCAAAGGGTTCAAATGTTTCAAATAAAATATAGAATATATGAAATGTATATTTACAAATAAAATAAAATATATTACATATTATGAATTTTTTTAATTTGTGAAGCAATCTTCAAGACGCTCTTCTTCTTCATTTGGTACTACATTAAGCCAGTCCTTGGACTTCACGTTTATGGGGGTTTCATAAACATAAAGATCACTACCACCAATAATTTGTGGTACAATACTTCTGTTTAATGGTAGTACCGCACTCTAATTGTGTAAAAATAACTGAGAATAAATCCATGCAAACATACACACACACACACACACACACACACACACATCGATGTTTCTACTTATTTGAACAAGTCCTGTATTAAATGCACTTGTTAATGTTTTAATGTGAACAATTTTACGTTTAAATAAAATCTGTACATACAATAAAATTATGTTTCAGTATTAAAGATATAAATATTACTGTTTTATTAATTTAAAATACCATATAATTGCTTACGCTTGACAAATAAGAGAAAATACATACTTTACGGAATTTCTTGAAATTTTTGCAGTTAGTCTTCTGCTCATGTGTACTGGTAGTCTGTTTGGGTACGGTTAACCATTTAAATTCAATGTTCTTGTTGTTAACCTTCTGCTCCTGTCCCTCTCGTTTACTGGTGGTATGTTTGGCTACAGTTAACCATTTAGGTTCAATGTTCTGAGAAGTATTCATCATCTTCTTGTTCCTATAATAACAGTACCTGCTTCAGTACTATATATATTATGTGCTATATATACATAAGGCTTTCAACCAAATTGTACCGAGATCTAATCGTGTAAGAATAACTGAGAATAAATCCATACAAACATACACACACGCACACACGCACACACACAAAACCAATGAACTGTCTCTTGACATCGTTTAGAAATTGACATGACAGAGAAAATTTTCATGTTCCACCTTGTACCGAGATCTAATTGTGTGTAAGAATAACTGTACCGTCACATACATACACACACACACGCACAAACTTTACGATGTTTTTACTTATTTGAACAAGTCATGTATTAAATTCAATAAATAATGCACTTGATAATGTTTTAATGGGAATAATTTTACGTTTAAATAAAATCTGTACATACAATAAAATTATGTTCACTTTAAGAAATAAAAACTGCACAGTATGTTTCTTTGATTGCAGACGAAACATCAGACATCCCGTCTGTATTTCAGTTAGTTATAGTTTTCCACTATGTTTAGCTAATGGTCAACCAGTTGAAAGTTTTTGGAAATTTGATAACCCTGAAGGCACGACGCAGAATCTATTGGTCTAAGCGTACATTTATTATGTAAATCATCTCTTTTTCAGTCATCTACGTATATGCATTTGAATTATTTGCGCATGCACATACAACTGAGAATAAATCCGTACAAACACACGCACACTTAGCGACGTTGATATAAATATTACTGTTTTATTAATTTAAAATACCGTATAATTGCTTACGACGCGCACACTTAGCAACGTTTTTACTTATTTGAACAAGCTATGTATTAACTTCAATAAATAATGCACTTGATAATGTTTAAATATTTCCAACAACTATGTTGATTAGAAGTGCTGTAAGTTCAATAACAATGTTCGCTACGTAACGTATTCAAATCTGTTTACTCACCTCTTAAATGTTGATGCACGCAATTATCGATTTCACAATGAGGTATGAAGGCTAATTGCATTCTTCACGTATATATATATATTGATGTATCTTACAACGGTAGGGTAGGGGTAGCTTGCGTGTTTGTTTTGAAAGTCATTGTCCGCCGTTGGAAACTTTCAGAAGTTAGCGATACTGAAAGTATTTTCGTGCATTAGTCAAAATTAGGAAAACAATGCAGAGAGAGAGCGAGTGGACACACATGTAAGTAGCTTGAAACTCAGTGACAACAACACACACACACACACACACACAGTTAATATTTGTCAAATATATAACAACGAGTGAGAGAGAGAGAGAGAGAGAGAGAGGAGGGGTCATCGACCGAGAAGAAAGTGTCTACAACGTTTTCACCTCGATAAACTTTAGCCTCTCTCCAGAGTCTGTGTGTATGATCGTCCACATCATAGAAATTAATTTCTATTTTTCATCTGTAACGACATGCGTGTATAATTTTAATTTATTTCACTATACACCTCTGAACCTATGTGTAATTATTTTGTAAACTGCGTTATCTATGGAGGAACTGTCGCAGCAAACGTTAACACTAGAACGATTATATTATTATTATTATTTAGTGATCAGATAATTTCATAAAAAAATAAGAAACGTAAAAGATATACGCTGACTTTACCGCAACCACGTCTATTTAGATAAACGGCTCGGAAGAAAAAATAATTCTTCACAAAGCAGAACAACAACTACAGTCTCAAATAAATATATTTTAAAAAGATAAATATACATTAGATGGAAATGTTTCCTCTGTTTTTCTCTGTGAAACACAAAATGAACTTGGGAATCGTGTTTCTTCCCTAGATGCGGTCAACACGATTAAAAGTAAAATTTTAATAACAAAGTTTTCACTGTACTTTTACAAGGATGGTAATATTTTTTTTTCTAGTGCCTAATCTTTTAAACTAAAAAACGTACAATCTTTTGATGTTAATCGTTTCAGTTTCGAACGAGAACTGATTAGCAATTGTGTTTGCGTTCGAGAAGTTTAAACCCTTCCTAGAACATAAAGAATTCCTTTTGGAAACCGTCAATCAGGCGTTATCTTGGTTATTGAATCACCCTAAACAGTTAGGACGAATTGGAAGGTGGATATTGAAGTTAAACTGCTACAAATTCAGAGTGCAGCATATAAAAGGTACTCAAAACGTAGTCGCTGATACCCGGTCCCGTATGTTCCAGTCGCGCACTAAAACTCCTGAAAACAAAGAGAATCCGGAAATAGCACATGCTAACGCCGTAATTACTGAATTCCCCCTTGCCTTCACAAACATTGCTCTGTATCAACAACAAGACCTCTCACTGAAGCCTATTATAGAACAACTTACGCAAGGTATTAAATCCGAGAAGTACGTATTCAGTAGAAATGTACTATGTCACAAGATAAGAATAATAGCCCCGGATGTAATTAAGCCCATGCTGATGGAATACTTCCATTCATCTACCATAGGAGCCCATATGGGAATCAATAAGACAATACATCGTGTTCGAAAGGAATATCATTGGAACAATATGAACAGCGAAATAGCCAACTTCGTAAAGAAATGTACATTATGTGCCCTCAGTAAACCGGTCCGAAATAATCAAGTGAGCCAAATGATTTCAGAAATCCCTAAGACCCCTTTTTCTAAACTTTATCTAGATTTCTCAGGTCCATATCCACGATCAAAATCAGGCAATACAATGTTACTCATCTGTGTAGATTCGTTCACTAAATTTGTTTGGATGTATCCCATGCGACGAGCATTAGCGTCGACGACTGTAAAAATATTACAGGAAAGACTATTTAAAGACTACGGTACTCCAGTACGTATAGTATCTGATAACAGTCCACAGTTTAAAGCGAAAGAATTTAGGAATATGTGTTTCAAGTTAGGGATAGACCATATAACCACTACAGAGTATCGACCGCAAGGCAATATTGCTGAAAGGTATCTACGAAACCTCAAATCTGCGCTAATCGCCTATCATGCAAACGATCATACGTCGTGGGACCAAAACCTATCCTGGATTCAATATGCTTTTAATTCAGCTTATCACGAAGGTCACAAGTCGACCCCGTTTGAGTTACTGTACAAATACCGACCAAACCACCCTTTGTCCACAAGATGGAATATACACGATCTGCTGCCTCCGCAAATAACGGATAAGCAGATAAAGCGAATATGGAATAAAGCCCGCTCTAATTTAAGAGCAAACTTAGAGAAATCCAGAAAATACCACTGCATTTAATACAGGACTTGTTCAAATAAGTAGAAACATCGTTGTGTATGTGTGTGTGTGTGTGTGTGTGTGTGTGTGTGTGTGTGTGTGTGTGTGTGTGTGTGTGTGTGTGTGTGTGTGTGTGTGTGTGTGTGTGTGTGTGTGTGTGTGTGTGTGTGTGTGTGTGTGTCGCAAATTTCTGAAAGCATTCCACTGTGTGTGTACAATGACCCTAATTGAAGATATATTTTAGGTATAGCTGAATTTAAAGCGTACAAGCCTTCAGTAAGAAACTATTGTAATACAAGAGGTCATTGACACGACTTTACACTGACACATTGCAGTCTCTCCCTAACGTCTGTGTGTGTATTTGTAAAAGTAATAAAGATTGTACGTTTTTTAGTTTAAAAGATTAGGCACTAGAAAAAAAAATATTACCATCCTTGTTAAAGTACAGTGAAAACTTTGTTATTAAAATTTTACTTTTAATCGTGTTGACCGCATCTAGGGAAGAAACACGATTCCCAAGTTCTTTTTGTGTTTCACAGAGAAAAACAGAGGAAACATTTCCATCTAATGTATATTTATCTTTTTTAAAATATATTTATTTGAGACTGTAGTTGTTGTTCTGCTTTGTGAACAATTATTTTTTCTTCCGACCCGTTTATCTAAATAGACGTGGTTGCGGTAAAGTCAGCGTATATCTTTTACGTTTCTTATTTTTTTATGAAATTATCTGATCACTAAATAATAATAATAATATAATCGTTCTAGTGTTAACGTTTGCTGCGACAGTTCCTCCATAGATAACGCAGTTTACAAAATAATTACACATAGGTTCAGAGGTGTATAGTGAAATAAATTAAAATTATACACGCATGTCGTTACAGATGAAAAATAGAAATTAATTTCTATGATGTGGACGATCATACACACAGACTCTGGAGAGAGGCTAAAGTTTATCGAGGTGAAAACGTTGTAGACACTTTCTTCTCGGTCGATGACCCCTCCTCTCTCTCTCTCTCTCTCTCTCTCACTCGTTGTTATATATTTGACAAATATTAACTGTGTGTGTGTGTGTGTGTGTGTTGTTGTCACTGAGTATCAAGCTACTTACATGTGTGTCCACTCGCTCTCTCTCTGCATTGTTTTCCTAATTTTGACTAATGCACGAAAATACTTTCAGTATCGCTAACTTCTGAAAGTTTCCAACGGCGGACAATGACTTTCAAAACAAACACGCAAGCTACCCCTACCCTACCGTTGTAAGATACATCAATATATATATATACGTGAAGAATGCAATTAGCCTTCATACCTCATTGTGAAATCGATAATTGCGTGCATCAACATTTAAGAGGTGAGTAAACAGATTTGAATACGTTACGTAGCGAACATTGTTATTGAACTTACAGCACTTCTAATCAACATAGTTGTTGGAAATATTTAAACATTATCAAGTGCATTATTTATTGAAGTTAATACATAGCTTGTTCAAATAAGTAAAAACGTTGCTAAGTGTGCGCGTCGTAAGCAATTATACGGTATTTTAAATTAATAAAACAGTAATATTTATATCAACGTCGCTAAGTGTGCGTGTGTTTGTACGGATTTATTCTCAGTTGTATGTGCATGCGCAAATAATTCAAATGCATATACGTAGATGACTGAAAAAGAGATGATTTACATAATAAATGTACGCTTAGACCAATAGATTCTGCGTCGTGCCTTCAGGGTTATCAAATTTCCAAAAACTTTCAACTGGTTGACCATTAGCTAAACATAGTGGAAAACTATAACTAACTGAAATACAGACGGGATGTCTGATGTTTCGTCTGCAATCAAAGAAACATACTGTGCAGTTTTTATTTCTTAAAGTGGACATAATTTTATTGTATGTACAGATTTTATTTAAACGTAAAATTATTCCCATTAAAACATTATCAAGTGCATTATTTATTGAATTTAATACATGACTTGTTCAAATAAGTAAAAACATCGTAAAGTGTGTGCGTGTGTGTGTGTATGTATGTGACGGTACAGTTATTCTTACACACAATTAGATCTCGGTACAAGGTGGAACATGAAAATTTTCTCTGTCATGTCAATTTCTAAACGATGTCAAGAGACAGTTCATTGGTTTTGTGTGTGTGCGTGTGTGCGTGTGTGTATGTTTGTATGGATTTATTCTCAGTTATTCTTACACGATTAGATCTCGGTACAATTTGGTTGAAAGCCTTATGTATATATAGCACATAATATATATAGTACTGAAGCAGGTACTGTTATTATAGGAACAAGAAGATGATGAATACTTCTCAGAACATTGAACCTAAATGGTTAACTGTAGCCAAACATACCACCAGTAAACGAGAGGGACAGGAGCAGAAGGTTAACAACAAGAACATTGAATTTAAATGGTTAACCGTACCCAAACAGACTACCAGTACACATGAGCAGAAGACTAACTGCAAAAATTTCAAGAAATTCCGTAAAGTATGTCTTTTCTCTTATTTGTCAAGCGTAAGCAATTATATGGTATTTTAAATTAATAAAACAGTAATATTTATATCTTTAATACTGAAACATAATTTTATTGTATGTACAGATTTTATTTAAACGTAAAATTGTTCACATTAAAACATTAACAAGTGCATTTAATACAGGACTTGTTCAAATAAGTAGAAACATCGATGTGTGTGTGTGTGTGTGTGTGTGTGTGTGTGTGTATGTTTGCATGGATTTATTCTCAGTTATTTTTACACAATTAGAGTGCGGTACTACCATTAAACAGAAGTATTGTACCACAAATTATTGGTGGTAGTGATCTTTATGTTTATGAAACCCCCATAAACGTGAAGTCCAAGGACTGGCTTAATGTAGTACCAAATGAAGAAGAAGAGCGTCTTGAAGATTGCTTCACAAATTAAAAAAATTCATAATATGTAATATATTTTATTTTATTTGTAAATATACATTTCATATATTCTATATTTTATTTGAAACATTTGAACCCTTTGAAGTTCACATAAAGTCAGGTGATTTGTACATATTACTAACAAAGACACGTCTGTTCATACTAAATGTGTGTGTGTATGTGTGTGAGAGAGAGAGAGAGGGGGAGAGAGAGTTGAGCCAGGTCTCATTCTTGTTATAGTCTTAAAACAAAAAGGTTGTCGAACCAACATCATTTTTATTTGAAAATAGTTTCATTGTAAATATCACTTATTATAATCGTGCTACTTATTGTAAGTAGCGATACTAAAATGTAATCACCAGGAAATATATATATTTATCACCTACCTCGTTGCATCCTTTTTTGACACATGACAGTCATTGACCACGATTTAGAAATTAATATATCCCTTATTCAACGATTTGTATGTGTGTACACGAACTTAAATACAGACGATTGTAATTTTAAAAATTCATTTTTTGCATTAAATATATATCGTAAACAATGAAATAATAATATTTCGTCATTGTAAGATTTTAATAAAACAATTATCAGTTTAAATAATAATTTTCATGATTGTAAGATACAACCTACAAATTAGTAAAATGTCTCTCTCACACACATTTCTGATTACTATACAAATAATTGTATGCATATTCGGAGGTTTATAACGAAATAAATTAAAATAAACCATAATTTGTTTTAAATAATTAAATATATATATATTTACAACACTGTTGTTTGCTCTCTCTCTCTCTCTCTCTCTCTCTCTCTGTCCGTCCGTCCGTCCGTCCGTCCGTCCGTCCATCCGTCCGACTGTCTATATCTGTCTGTCTGTCTCTGTCTGTCTGTCTGTCTGTCTCTCTCTCTCTCTCTCTCTCTCTCTCTCTCTCTCTCTCTCTCTCTCTCTCTCTCTCTCTCTCTCTCTCTCTCTCGTTGTCAAACGTTATGTTCAAACCGTTTCTCCTCTCTGCGGTCATTACCGCGCATAATAATTTTCATGATTGTAAGATACAACCTACAAATTAGTAAAATGTCTCTCTCACACACATTTCTGATTACTATACAAATAATTGTATGCATATTCGGAGGTTTATAACGAAATAAATTAAAATAAACCATAATTTGTTTTAAATAATTAAATATATATATATTTACAACACTGTTGTTACTCTCTCTCTCTCTCTCTCTCTCTCTGTCCGTCCGTCCGTCCGTCCGTCCATCCGTCCGACTGTCTATATCTGTCTGTCTGTCTCTGTCTGTCTGTCTGTCTGTCTGTCTGTCTGTCTCTCTCTCTCTCTCTCTCTCTCTCTCTCTCTCTCTCTCTCTCTCTCTCTCTCTCTCTCTCTCTCTCTCTCTCTCTCTCTCTCTCTCTCTCGTTGTCAAACGTTATGTTCAAACCGTTTCTCCTCTCTGCGGTCATTACCGCGCATAATAATTTTCATGATTGTAAGATACAACCTACAAATTAGTAAAATGTCTCTCTCACACACATTTCTGATTACTATACAAATAATTGTATGCATATTCGGAGGTTTATAACGAAATAAACCATAATTTGTTTTAAATAATTAAATATATATATTTACAACACTGTTGTTACTCTCTCTCTCTCTCTCCTCTCTCTCTCTATCTATTTATCTCTCTGTCCGTCCGACTGTCTATATCTGTCTATATCTGTCTGTCTGTCTGTCTCTGTCTGTCTGTCTCTCTCTCGTTGTTATATATTTGACAAATATTAACTGTGTGTGTGTGTGAGAGAGAGAGAGAGAGAGAGAGAGAGAGAGAGAGTAGAGAGAGAGAGAGATAGAGAGAGAGACCGCAATGTGTTTGTACGTGTGTGATAAAACACTGAGAATGTCTTTGTTTCAGACAAGTATGTCTCCCGTTGACTGTTTTGAAAGTTACGCCTCAGATTGGTTAGAAAGGCGAGCGACTGAGGTGGCACGAAACAGGGAGCTATTACAACAACAGCGCACCGATTGCCAGTCTCATACTGAAACAGAAATTAAAAAAAATAAAGACTTAGCAAATATTTACACGAGGTTTATTAACAATCATGCTGGGGGAGTTAATTATGATCGATTTATAGAGGATTGGGTGGATGAATATTATGTGCCATTGTTTGATAATATGTAATTTTTTTTTTATTTGTAAATATACATTTCATATATTCTGTATTTTTGTTTTATATATTTTTTATTTTGAAATATTTGAACCCTTGAAAACAGTAGATCTAACATTTTTTTGCTACTGATTCAACAAATATATAAGTTCTTGTACTACTGGATTTAGCAGTCAGTAGTCCTAATGTGACGATCCCTTTATCTGTCAATGACCGAAAAATGCTGACCTGTGTTGTCGATATTACTTACAAACCGTACAATTTTGTTTCCAGAAGTTCAATTTTGTCGTTTTTTTGCAAACGTATTGTCTCTTATCTTGTGTGCCACGAGATTTTATGACACAAAGTAACACCAGCGTCTGAGGAGGGATACTAGACATATAATGTCCTTGGCCTTGTTCATATTGTTCTTGCTCTTACCGTTCGAATCACACCTGTTGGAGACCAAATCTGTTACAGAGGCCATGTGTACTGGAAGTAGCGAACTTTAAATACGGATGATGCGAGCGACGGCCATATAGGAGAGTTAGTACTGGTTCGTAACAGACAACTATCCTCTTTTGACATTGTATGATTTTAATAAAAACAGATATCGGATTTAAATAATAATTCCGTACTTGCAATATACAATCCATGTACACAAACTTATATATCCTTTGTTGGGGCTGTAATTATTACTAAACAGTAATACATGCTTAGAATGAAAATATTTGCTATGATTTTAGTAACGTACAACACCAGCTTAACCCAGAGAGAGAGAGAGAGAGCGAGAGAGAGAGAGAGAGAGACTGCAATGTGTCAGTGTAAAGTCGTGTCAATGACCTCGAATTGCTTCCGACGTCTGCGAGCGAGAGAGAGAGAGGGCGTTAATATTTGTCGAATAAATATAAACTTTCTAATTTCATATACATGCGCGCGGTACTGACCACAGAGAGAGAGAGAGAAACATACACAACAAGTGTGAGAGAGAGAGAGAGAATTTAAACTGATAATTGTTTTATTAAAATCTTACAATGACGAAATATTATTATTTCATTGTTTACGATATATATATTTAATGCAAAAATGAATTTTTAAAATTACAATCGTCTGTAAACTATATTTAACTCTTACCGTTCGAATCACACCTGTTGGAGACCAAATCTGTTACGGAGGCCATGTGTACTGGAAGTAGCGAACTTTAAATACGGATGACGCGAGCGAATAAAAAATAAAGCATGCACGACAAACATACTCTCTCGAGTCTCAGATTCTGGCGAATGCGTTGCTCATATAGTTTGAATTTCCCACCGAAGAAAAATGTTGGCAGATCTGTTCTATACACACAATAATACAGGATTGGTAAACCTGATCATATATTTTAATATACACTATAATACACATATCAAGTTTGAACCCTGCATAGGTTGGTAAACCTGATCATATAGATTTAATATACATTACAACAAATTTGAACTCATGCAAGGTTGGTAACCCTGATCATATATTTAATATATACACTATAATTCATCAAGTCGGAACCACCCACCCACCACCCACCTCTGATATGCAAATCAGCGTTATTTAAAAAATAAAAAAAATAAATTTGCGGATGCGGGTGGTCCATTTGGGAATGCTGCGGGTCCAGCTGAATGAAAGTGAAAGTGATCTAGGCTCGCGAAAGGCGGCATATATTCGCGGATATACAAATCAATTTAATTAAAAAAATAAAAATATCAAATTAAAAAAATTTATTCGCGGAAATTCGCGGTCCAGTAGAAAGTGAAAGTGATTTAGGCTTGCGAAAGACGGCATATAAAAAATTATATTCGCGGAAATTAGAAAGTGAAAGTGATTTAGGCTCGCGAAAGACGGCATATATTCGCAGATATGCAAATCAATTTAATTAAAAAAATAAAAATATCAAATTAAAAAAAAATAAAAAAATTTATTCGCGGAAATTCGCGGTCCAGTAGAAAGTGAAAGTGATTTAGGCTCGCGAAAGACGGCATATATTTGAATTGACGCGCGAAAGGCGCCATGCAATTTGATTGGTCGATGCTGCTGGTCCAGCGGTGGTGGTGGGGGGATAACGGTACTTTGGTCAGAACCGGCATTATCCCTCTACTGTAAACTGATCTTTATTGATCAAAATATAAAATTCAGTGGTTAAAAAGCTGCCACGAATCCGCGAGAATGGATGAATTTACTCTGAATATTCTTCTGAAGTGTATTAATCATACCGTAATAAAAAACTATTTTGGTTTCAGGTTTTTCATTGAATGGTTTTTATTACGCCCTGGAAAACTGATATTTAAATCCCACCATTCAAAAACAATTGAATTACCACAATGTAAACAAGTAATACAATTAGTGAGAACACTGTTAGAAACGCGCAAATTACGACCAACGAGGCCTTAGCTTACGTGGACGCTACTTACCAGGATATTACAGCAGGATAGCTTTTAAGTAAACTTTCATTTTAAGGTAAGTTTAAGTAAGTTTTATTTGCAATTGTGTATATGTCTGTATAAATATTATCACTATTCTAGGGTTCATCGACGATCCAGGCGTGTCTACATTTGGGTTTCGTGATCCTGTACTTGATAACTCTGTTCGTAATGTGTTACTGCGGCACTCAGTTGACACATCAGGTACGCATTTCTCTTAATGCTTGTAACGTGTTCATTCATCTGTTAAACTAATCCGAATGTTAGCAACAAAACAGATTTGACTGCTCAGTGGCGGAAGTTTCCACATGTCATAGCAACTAGCGCGTACAATTTCAAGTACTAATCATATGCTTACAGTAATTGAAATAAAATTACGTTAGTATAGAAATCATTTTGTAACGATTATGTGAAGAAAACCGTTCAGAGTCTCGTAGCATTACTTTCTATATGACAATGCCTAGTGTATGAAGTGTGATAGTGCTGCTGACGTCATGTGTTTGGCCTAACGACAAAGGGCTGTAAGCTGTATCCTGGTAGTGGTGAAAGCACGCGCTCATTATAAGAATTATACTTATTATTTCCGGCTGTACAATGTTTACACATTTTCCGGAACTAAGGATTAGAGAAGTGATTGAATTCTCGTCTTCCACTGCTGCTTGTGTATCCAAAGATCTTCAATTTCTCGTTTCCTCAGTTATAGCTTGAATTTCTTCTATCCAGGTTCTTCTTTTCCTCCCTTATGGGGTCCATTCCATAATTCTCCTTGGAAATCTTTCCTCTGCCATCCTTTTCGTCTGTAAATATAATTGCAATTTTTTTGTTTAGATAAAATCAACAATTGAATTTTTTACATTCATTCTGTCTTTAATGACTTCATTTCTAATTTTCTCTCGTCTGAATACTCTTGCCTAACGTCTCCAAAAGTCCGTCTCTGCTGTCATTAATTTTTTTCTTGAGTTTTTATTGGTAGTCCAAACTTCTAAGCCGTAAGTCATGATACTTCTAACAATGGTTTTAAATATTTTTTTTAGTATTTTTTCCCATCCGGCTGCAACGTATTTGGTTTTTTAAATGTAGGGGTCTACTTTTTTCCAATGAATGGGGAGTTGGCCCAATGCATTAACTCCCAACCTAGAGGACCAGGCAATTTTTAATCAAGGTTTACTTCCTTTAACCTAACCTAACCTATATCCAACTACAAGGCAGCAGCTGCTAGTTTTGGTCAGCCCCGTATATTTTATTTCCCCGGTACCCACCATGTCTTCTGGTGAGCATTCCCCTATCCGCCACCTGGGGAGGCGCCCGATGGGAGACTCATTGTAAGAATTATTGTTTAATTTAATAACAGTTGTTAGTTTCTACGTGAATTTCTTGTTTCTGGCGTTTGTATAAGATGCAGACGTAGTATAATTAGTCACTACATGTACCACAAATGCTTTAGTAAAAGTAGAGGGAAAGTGAGTGTTCGAAAACACTTCCGGGTTCCGAACGAAAACACTACCGGGTTCCAGTTCATGACGTCATAGAGGCACTGGCAGCTGGTGTCCGAGCTGTCCATGTGACGTCACTGTTTTGTGTGTGTGTGTGTGTATGTGTGTGTATGTGTGACTGAAACACTACCGTGTTCCAGTTCATGACGTCATACAGAGGCTCAAGTCGCTGGCGTCCGCATGGCTAAAACCTGTTTCAAGACGTCACGAAGGCCGTGGTTTCTGCATGTTCAAAATTTGGTAGCCGAAAACAATGTGTAGCGGATGGGGGTACCCGGAATTCGGCGGTTGCCCGGACGCGCAGAGGCTATGTCATCGGGTACCGTTACTCGAAATTTTGGGGGTATCGGGTACCGTTACCCGAAATGTTTAAATCAACGGATGGGGGTACCCGAAATTTGCATGACAGAGGCCCTGGCAGCTGGTGTCCGAATGTTAAAACACTTCCGCGTTCTGGTTTATTTTGATGTAACAAAATAATCGTTCTCTCTCGAAATTTTTTTAATGTCAGAATTTTGGTACCCTAAATGATTAAAACAACGGATGGGGGTACCCGAAATTTGTGGGTACGCCCACATGACGACGACGTAGAGGGCGTGATGTCTGAAATGTTTAAATCAACGGATGGGGGTACCCGAAATTTTCGGTGTCTGAAATTTAGTACCCGAAATGTTTAAATCAACGGATGGGGTTACCCGAAATTTTTGGTGTCCGAAATTTTAACACCGGAATGTACGACCACATGACGCATGTGTTCAACTGTAACAATGGTATGTCATTGGATATTAATTTTTACATAAAAATAAATTACGGCCCCTCCGGGATTTGAACCCGGGACCTCCGGTACACCAAACCGGCGTGCATCCACTACACCAAGGGGCCGTTATCGCTTAACTGTAATTATTTCTGTACTTATACTTCTCATCTCTTACTTGTAACCATGAGGTGGACGAGTGATATCTACTGTCGTCCTATGTGTAAAATCATAAAAGCACAATATAAGTTTATTTATTATTAAATAAATAAACATTTCGTTATACTTTTATTTTTTTACCTCTCATCCTCTTCCTAGCAGCCTGAGGGAGGCGAATGAGAGCCTGCTACGCTTTTTTTAACGTGGTTTCCTCAACTTTACAGATTCGTAAAGCAGGCCTACTCCACGTTATCTATCGCTGTACTATTGACTAGTACAGTGGTAGATAATAATAAAGATACATTATGCAATGCTAAGCCAATGTGTAAAAGCAGTACATATTTTTTTATTTACTTTTTTATTTATTTTTTTTATTTTTTTAATCGGGTGAATATGTTGTTCGGGTGATGCGTATTCACATTTGCTGTACCGTAATGAGTAATTTTCACACCCATACTGGTTCTTGACGAGTTTACAGGTATATCTACCGTGCCAGTGACCCGTCTCGAACTACCAGGACTACGTTTATGAGTATTTCTACCGCGACAGTGACGTAGTCAAGGTTAACACTCACGCACACACTACGGTACCTAATTCTACGTTTATGGACATTTCTGTCACGTAGCATTCACACTAACACCATGATGAAAACATGTTCACAACCGACTATATTTTATTTCGTTGCCGCAACCATTCTGCATAAAACAAAGCTTTGCGTAATGCACAGTGTAAGGGGGGAGTGGTAACGGGTTGACGATGAGGAACAGGACATTGTATGATGGGTACAAAGGATCTAGGAACTACAGGTGCTTGAATATCGTTTAAGTCAATCACCTCACCATGATGATACAACTGTCGTAAGAAATTTGCCTTCTCAAACCCTTTTGTATAGACAACAGGATAATCTGAAAAAATGTCTGCAACGATGCGTACCATATTCTTGTACGTTACATTACCATCGTTCCATCGTATCCTGTGATAATGTGTTTCCAACCAGTCATTGATTTTTCGGAATTTCTGGTGCAGTCGTGCACTTTCGTATGGTGGAGCGAACAACACGATAACAAAACTTCCGGTTGTTATATCAACTGTAACGAACTCTTTGATTACATATTCATTTTTGTCACCGCGAAACGCTTCAAACTCGGCAATAACCGTCCTATTCAAGTTCATTTTTCCGAGTGACACATGTCCGCATCGAGTACGTTAATTTTTTCAAATTCCCCCTCTACTTTTCCTTCCAATACCAGTTCATCGTAAAGACGATCAAATGTTATCTGTTGGTCGTGACGACTGCTTTCCAATCGAAAAAACGAGGGGAAAAAGAAGGATGGTGGTACATAGCACCCCTTGGCTACTACCTGATTAATGTACGACTTGAAGTGATCTTGATCATAAAACAAGCGAACAAGATATTTCTTTAGTACTGTTAATAAACAACCAAAACGGATCCACTCGGGTTCTGTGAAAACAAATTTTTCGGTCTTACTACCTTTAATCCGAACAAACGTTTTCCCAAAGTTACGACTGATCATCACACTCTTCTTCTTTTCACGGTTTTCACCTTCTTCGTACAATAACATACTGGATAGTAACTGTTCACGAAAGATCAACAAGTAATTCCACTCAGAAAAGTCAAGTAATATACGTTTCTTTTTTCCGTTTGTAAACAAAACACCCGGTTCATAGTTGAGTTCTTTACACAGTCCGACGGTAACGAACTTAGAGTACGAGTTGATTGGATATGCAAGAGACAAGTAAACGTTATACTCACAATGGCTGCTGCTGCTGCTGCTGTCACAGTCACCTTCCATCGTTGAAAAGGACTGAGGTTGTTGTTATGTAGAGATCGCTAATACCTATCTTTATAAACTAGTAGAGGGGAGAACAAGTTTTTTTATGACAAACGATGAACAGTATTCGACAACGCTGTGTACTGTACTATCCTATCGTGTATAATCAAAGCGTAAGCGGTGGTTTTATCTGGAAAATTGTTACTGGATTCAAATTCTAAACGCACATCAACGGCAGACGACTTGATTGGTTCTTCTTGTCTGGAACAATCGATGACAAACAACGGTGCTTTCGTTATAAATTCATTAGGTGTCAAAAGAGGCGTTCTGTTGCGACGGTCGTAGTATGATGTTTGGAAACGTGTATACATGTCGTAGAACAGGGCGTAACGTTTTTTATCGATATCCTGGTTCAGGTTATCGTACGGATAGTATTTATCGTTCAGAAAAAGCTTGACATTCGTTAAATTGCAGTGATCAAATTCCGACGCGTTTTTCGCTATATTGTTCTTCCTATCCGTCTGAAATATTAATATTACATACCGAGGTTTTTCCAACTGTGACGATGTCTTCAAGGTCCACGAATGTCGATTTGTCGTCGGTAGAACGGGATACTCGTGCAATTCCCAACTGCGGAACGGCATCACTAGTTCATGATCCTCCTCGATGTGCTCCAATAGCGGTATTCGGTACTTGTTTGACACGCGCACATAGGGCATCTTCCAGTGTACTTTGTTTATTACGAGATTACCGTTTGCAGTTGCACCCGATTCTTTTAGCACCATTGCGTTCTGATCGGTAGAGGTACGCAACAGAATCAATTCTTGCTTAACGTTCAGCATGATGCGTGTATAGTCTTCGTTGAAACCGAGTAGCATTTTCAACGGAAGACAAAACGTAAAATCACCGGTACTCTCGTGTACTGTCAACGACTCGTCGGTTGTCGTCACCCATCCTGCATTGATTAGATGCTTTCTTTCATGCTCATTGCTCGATAGTAACAATTTCACAGTGCTCGTAATTCCAACGTTTTTTGTACGATCCACTTCCACACCGCACACTTCGTAACGGATCTCCTCAAACAAGAAAGCCATTGCATTGTTGATTAATTTCACGTTCAACGCTGTGTCGGTAGCGTTAACCTTGGTCAATGTTCCTTCGATGTACAGAAAACTCTCCGCCGGTAAAGTGAAAACATCCTGTTGTTGGATGGGTATACGTATTTCATCGTTGTTACCGTATCGGGTGGAAGCATACGGTGCGTGCGTACGATATTCGAACTCAACGATTCTGTTATCGAAAGCCGCTCCTCGTTCGATAGCTAGAATTTCACCCGACATTATTTTAATCGTATAATTTGAATCCAAGTGAAAGTAAGAAACGCTTGTTCCTTGATGTCAATCGCTTCAACGTTGAACACCGACTACCATGTTTCTTTCGTACACACTCCCTTTTTACAGGTGACGTTTGTCCGAAATACAATCCCATATTTTCAGATGCAGTCGTATCGTGATAACTTCACCGCGAAAATCGACTAAATCCCCGTCCTGATCAACGAGAGACAAAATTATGTTGTCTACACGTTGTACGTTTACCGGTAAGTATATTACGTTTGTCGGTGTTTCAACTATTTTGAAACCTGGTGCCACGGTCGGATAAAACGAATGCAACGTGTGCTGGTCCTGGCCGTCCTTGTACGCACCCTGTACGATATTACTCCGTACGTGAACGGTGTTAACTTTGATTATGTCAACGGGTACGTTCGACTCGTGTGTTATATACGCTTCCAGCTGCTGATTCTCCTTGAATCCTAACATACTTGCAATGGTATTCGGTGTATGCGAAAAGTCGATGACATGCTTACAGTAAATTTCACACTTTAATGTGTTGTTGTTTGGACGTAAACTGATTGTTCTCTCGCCTAACTGTTTCTGCAGATACGTTTCGATATCACTGATTTCGTAGGTGCCGGTAGGCAACTTGATGACGGACCACTGATCCTTGGAAATTTTTACTGGAAATGCATTATTTTTTCCTTCAGTAACGTTTGGTATTGAATTATACGATGTAAAATCCAATAGTCCAACGTACCATTCACCGTATAACTCGAGAGGTGGGAAAAAGTTACACACGAGATTCGCAGCGTCGGTACCCGTCACGGTGACCGTTAGCGACGACATGCTGAAGTTTACTGATCAGAAGACGATAAAAAGTCTAAACATAAATGACCGCAGATGACCGTGTTAGGAGGTTGCTTCCGTTCATAGTTGTAACGAACGTCGGCTGTATCACCAAAATATTGCATCAGCTCGAGAGGTGGACGTAAATTACCGAACCCGTCAAAATAGTGTACTCGATTTCCACGCTTCTTGTAACATACCCAGTGGGTTCCCGGTCCGCTCTCGTCGTCCAAATTTACGATGACGCTTTCGTTCTTCCACGGCGCTGTATCCGGTAATGCGTTACGCATGTAAACACCTCTAAAATACGGTATGTTTAGCTTTTTTGCGTATACACGTAATTCATCTTCGGACAACGGGCGGAGCGGTATGTGAATTAGTTTTTTCGGTACGGACGTAGATACAATCCGGACGCAGTTCTCTTCTTTTTCCTAGCGGTTCGGACAGTTCTCTTCCTCCTCTTCTTCATCCCACCACCAGCACCACGACCACGACTACTCACATTCTTTTTATTTTTACGACGTCGACCGCTTCCTATTGCTGATTTTGCTTTCATGGCCGCTGCAACTGCTGTCGCATAAGCTCGTTCGCTGATACCCGAATCCAAAGCCTTTACCCGTCCCCACGCTTTTTCCGCGAGTTTACGATCTGCAATACGTCTACTTTCGTTGTCTTTGTATTGAGCGTAAGCGATATCGTGTTCGCGACAGGCTTCGTCTAGTTGATTGATTCCACGATCACCACGCGCTAATCTTTCTTCGAGTTTCGTGCCCGGTCCACAGAATCTGTAACCCGGCAGATGTAATTCGACAGGTAGTGCGTCCACCGCTCGATTGATAACTGACGAAACAACGGACGGTACAACGTTTTTAAGCACGTTTCCGACGCCCCACCCCTTTTTCCTCTTAACGTTGTTGTACATCGTAAACCGATCTCCAGTCTTTCTCTTCTATGTTTTTATCGTATTCATCTATTAACCTTCTTATTTCCTTCGTGTCGAGTGTCCACTCGTCTTCTGAACTACGTGGCTTAGACAATTTCAATAAGTAGTAATCCAGTTGATACTGAAATGTTTTAACGACTTTATACATCTCGCTCTTTACGTATCGTCTCACGTCATTTAATTGTTGTAAGTTAACAGCATCGCTCTCCGCAAAACCATCCGCTACGTCTGTTATTCTCTTTTCCGCTGCTTTGAAAACACCATCTTCGCCCAAGCTAACGGTGTTCTGCAACATGTATTTTACGTTAACCGCGTCATCTCCAAAAATCGGTGAACTCACTCCCGACAACCAGCTCTGCCCAAACAAATAGCTGTTCGATACTTTTTTAATGACGTTCGAGTCTACATAGTTTTTGTTAACCGCATCGGTCGCTTGTTCCGGACTTCGAACGTTGATTACCCATCGATCTCGTGCATCGATGACCTCACCTCTCTCTTGACTCGAGTGTTGTATACAGTTGTCATCAACGTGATATTTGTTGACTACGTCTTTAACGTCTACAGGAGTATCAACATTTTTCAATCTACACCCTTTAACGTCCACGCTTTTACGTTCATCATCGAGTAGCAGACAATGTGTTTGCATATAACTCAGGGATACAGCATCCTTTGCTGCATCCGGTTCGTTCAGATTGCGGATCTTTTTGTTTTCAACATCTATATGCCCATCATTCGTAATCTTAAATCCTACAGTATCGCGTAATTGTCTTTTTGTTTCTCGTCGCACGCTCACGGCGCTTTGATGTCTCCCGAACTTGTCCACAACCATTGTACGACTGCACGCTACAAATGATGTGCTAACCGTTTTAAGTAACGACACTGTGGTGACCATCGCGTGTGTAACACAATCGGATCGTCACCCTCTTTCCAACGAAAGATTTCTATACCGCAAAATGAACATCGAACCCTGTCAATTTCATTTGTGTAATGAAAGCCTGCGGCAACCATAGCGGTTGGACTGATGAAATGCACAGGCCATGATGTAAAGGTTTTCAGTCTTTCGTTTTCGACTTCAAAGTCAGGTGTCAAATCTAACCCGCACATGTTGACAGTGTTGACGTCAATGAGTTGTTATACCGACGTTCATAAAATTTATACGATAATGTTGGCTTCACGTAATTCCTCCAAAACGGAGATGATTTCGTTGTCGTGTCCGGTGTGACCGGCGCGTTTTGAACTTACCAGCAGTCTCAACCGTTCAACCAGTTTGTTGGGATCGTTCCAGTGTACGTAATCGATACCACGTCCGCTGCGCGGTGGGAACAATCGGGCGATTATCTCTCTGTACTTTACACCTTTGTTTGTATTTATTTTAGCACCGGGTAAATGATAATGTTTATGTGCGTTAGTGTCCAACAGTATAGATTTGTACGCTGCTAAATCGTTTTCATCATAGACGCTCTTGTTGGGTTCTTTCATAAACATAAGTTCGTAGAGACCCGGTGTACCCCTGTATCGTTTTCCAGCTATGTAGAAGCTGTCGTCTTGATTGATCTCCAACACCGAATTTCCCACCATCCATTTGTCTGCAACGTTACGGATACCGTACGTATGATCCATCTTTTTTTCTCGATCATCAGATAAAGCGAGTAGTAAGTATTTCCTCGCGAGCGGACCTTCGACAGACTGTTCAACGTATTCTTGTGCTTCGTGTCGACCTTCGGGTGTTGCTAAAAACTCTTCAAGAGTCACGTTCGATGTTTCGACATCAGGAGTTTGTGCCAACTCTTCCGTTCTAAGGAATCGAGGTTGTGA
Organism: Magicicada septendecula; assembly: GCA_034769895.1. NCBI lineage: Eukaryota > Metazoa > Arthropoda > Insecta > Hemiptera > Cicadidae > Magicicada > Magicicada septendecula. Next base: position 454,627,648 of record CM068373.1, read on the forward strand.
TGGTGGTGGTGTCATCTCGACAGCTGTCTTCGTATCTTCATCTTCAACATTTATTTTTTTAATTTTATCACCGGAGACATTCAACTTTTCCGAAATCTGGGTTAACGGTTCCAAAAGAGGTTTGTACTTTCTCGTTAACGCTTCATCGCTCTCTCTGATGTCATGTTTCAACGCGCGATACTTTTGTCTTATGTTATCGCTAATTGCATCGATTTCATGTGTCAATTGCTTGTCATCCATCTTGACACTGATGACTTTCTCGCACAAACTATTCTATTTATGTATAAAACGATCGAAACCCACTCTGTATCTACCCGCGTTTATCGGTGAGTCCTTGTTGATGACTATGAATCCGTAACGATCCTTCCACGCTTCGGCGCACATCGCTTTGAACTCTTCGTATTTCATATCTGTGTTAACGTGATCGTTGTAAACGTGACGTAAATTGAGATCATCTTGTCTGAAAAAAACCAAGAAATTGGCATTATCACGCACCAGTTGCTTTGGCACCAGACTGTACGTCTGACAAAGGTACAAAGTGTCCACACCGCTATGCCGTCCCATAGCGAAATATTTTCGTATGTTATTCTGCCGTTCACATACCACATCATCGAACAACATGATTGAATTAGGTACAATTTCGTGCGGAGGTGGTACTTCATCGTTTTCACTGTATGTGAAGTACATCATTCCTTCGTCAGCGAGAGCATTAAAAACGTCTTCCAACATACGATATTTTGGTTGAAATAACGATTTGGAGAACACGTACAGGTTCTGAAATCGCAGTCCGTTTGAATCGAATAACATGTTAAAGGCAACGTTTGACTTCCCGCTACATGACCCGCCGCACACGATACATCGAACTGTGTTTGGAAACAGTGGACTGTGTTTATTATATGCAACTTCACCGTTGTACTTAGCAGAGTCTACGTTCTTAACATTTAACTTTAACGATTGTTGTTCAATCTTCATCTTAACTCGTTTACGTTCGGTTAAATACTGTGGTAATGTTATTATATCAGATCTTTTTTATGTATCCACGAATCGTGTTTACCGTCAAAGCCGAGCCAGCGCACTCGCACGCGATCACCTTTACGTTGTAATATTTTTTCAACGAGATACACATCACCAACGCTGGTTTTACTCAATTCTTGTTCATAAAACCCACCTTCCACAACGTCACCCGTGTGATCTTTCAACAAGTACGTAACCGGTACGGTTGGCTGAACTCTGTGCACTGTATATATCTCGTTCGTCCAGTTTGGTGTATAACCTTTAGCGAATGTGATTTTGTATTTACTGATACGCACTCGATCGCCTATTTTAAACTTATGTTTCTTGCTCACTTTCCGCGGTACGATATTTTTTCTTATTCGTTCCAACACAATTTGCTCGTTGCTCTTGTCGACTTGTCGCGGCTTCATCTCTATAGTTCTATGCACTCTGTCGTTGTATTCCATCACCAGTTTAGGCAAAAGCGACAACCACCGATAATGGCCTTGCTCGCTGAACGCGCGGTACATGTTCGTTTTCAACGTACGATTAAATCGCTCTACGATGGACGCTTTCTTCTCGCTATACGTTGAATAGTGTTTGACGTTGAATCTCTTTAGTAAAGCTTGTACGGTAGTGTTAAAGTACTCTTTCCCCTTATCCGTTTGCAGGTATTTCATTTTATTTTTTACAATTATTGGTTCGAGAGCATGTGCTACTTCAACACCCGATTTAGTTTTTAAGGGAATCGCATATGCATACTTGCTAAATGCGTTTATTACCGTCATTAGATATTTGTACCCCTTGTTCAACTTGGCATGCGGTATCATTTCCACCAAATCCGCTTGGTAGAGATCGTGTAACCCCTTCACCTCCACCGCACGTCTGGGAAAGTTCCTTCTCACCGGTCTGTGCAATTCCTTTGCAATAGTTTTGCGTACGTTTTCCATATCGCCACCCGAAACGCGAATCGCAAAATTTTGGTACGAGATATACCGTTACGTTTTCACTGAACCTCACCGACTTCATCGTCGTTACTGACAGTGTGTTGCTCCTGCAAGCGAGTCTTATATCAACGTATATCGAACGCATAATTTATAACGGATTTTCTCGCTTGCTGAATTATCTCGCGTCTGGGTTGACAGAGTTTATAATGACCGTACGCCAGTGTTGTTTCACCGTCATCCAAGACATATCGTTTGTCATCGTATGGTGACAGCGATAATTTTGTAAGCTTTCTTGTGTATATGTTATGTTTTTCGCTTTGGATAGTCTGCGCCGTAGTATAAGTTTGAGAAGTGGTCTTTACACATTGTTTATAAAGTTGATGTTTCAACTGTGTAGCTATCGCGGAACGTGGCACACCTTTCGCTACCTTTTTCTCTTTATCGTTTGCCGTAACGAATGAATAACATTTTGCGCGCAACCCGACAAATTCAAGTATCGGTATTCCATTTGTTTCGTCTTTAAAAGTACCCAACTTTTTCTTGTTTGTTTCACTATAGCACGGATGTGCCTTAGGGTACTCCGACGTGTCAAAGAGTTCGAGATGCTCCTCCATGTCTTTGTACACATCGTCGGTGCGAATGTCGTACAACAGAGAGTCAGTGTCCGTCATACATAGACGTGCACGTGACCCGTACGTATTCATCGTGAATCCGTAATGGAACCGATACATAATCAGCTTACTAATATCCAATACACTGAACCCAACGTACAAAGGTCGGTTCAGTGTAATGAATGTTTTTTTCATCGTGAGACCTACCAGGTCCTCGTTATAGATGAAAAAATGTTGTAGCCTGGGGTTAGCGGTTAGTTTGTGAAGTTTCTTCTCGTTTGGAACTAACTTGAAATCGATTCGCTTCCGTACGTTTTCCAACGATTTTCCGTACGGTGCGTTATTCATTAACTTAAAAAAGTCTTTTTCAAAGGTGTTTCTGGCTTCCTTTCGTCGCTCCGTATTAAAATCGATGAAAGGTTTCAACCATACGCACTGTGTGAATGCTAACACACGGTGAATCGCTTTCAACTCCATTCCTAGTTCGAGGTAGAGTTTCAATGTTCTGTAATGAACAATGTATTTTGTCTTGTCCTCGAGGGACGTTATCAGTTTCTCTACCTTACCGTTACTACACACAAAGTCTTTTAACAGCTTCATGCGATAGCAGTACGGTGAAAGCATACTGTCCGTAATAGTACGCTTTTCAGGTGCTAAAGGGTAGTCACTGTGTAAGTCGTGTAGGTAATGTGGATACCCCAGATCGACTTCCAGGATATAACCGGTGTCACCATCGTCGCGTAACGCGTGCACGTTCAACGTATCGATCACTGTACGTTCCAACCATCGAAAACCGGACAGTGGTAAAGGCTGTGTCATAGCCGTTCCGTACAGGTTGGTACAATCGAGGTAAAGTAAATAGTTGTGCGGCTTGCTTGCGTCATAATCGGGAATGTACGGGTTGTTGGCTTTGGCGTACCTATTAGAAATTGCTGCTAAGCCGCCACGGATACCTCTTTCGATGTACAGGTGTACGTCTATATCGCGGAGTAACTCTAACCTGACTCCTGTCATTTTCAGCATCGCGTTCCACGCTAAACCGGCGGTGGTAAAAACGTTACACGGATCGAGTTCGTAGTACTGCAGGCTCATGTTTCGAAAGTTTTCAAATACATCAGCAAGCAGTAGTACATCCGTTTTTAAATAAAGGTCATGATAATCACCGAACGTTTGCATGTCGAAAGCCGACCAAACCGTTCGAGCGTGCGCGTAATCTTCTTCGTCTATATCCGACTCTGTCAACCCCTTGTAAAAATGTACGCGGTCCGGTAACTGCCTCTCGTCAAATTTTGAATCGTCCGTAACGTATTCGTAAGGGTACACACCTTTACGTAACAGTAAATCAACATTACGCGTGTAAAATTGATTAAGGATTTTAAATTTATCCGCGGATAAGTTGGAGACGAGTTTTTCAAGTGACGCGTTCATGAACCGCAGAGAATCGAGAAACCGGAGCTGACCGAGTGTAACGGAGATGTAACGTTCGCTTGTAGTAGCGATACACGTTATTTCATCTTCCTTGTACTTTCCGAAACCTTGCATCAAATGATGCGAGTCATAGCCACTTAAATTATGGAAAAAAACCGGAACGTGTGTTGGTATTTTGTAATTTATATTACACGCATTGTGAGCAGCGCCTAAATAGTTACCCGTTATGTGGCAATGATTTCGAACCGTGTCGTCCGTTAACGGCTGCTTGCACAGATGACAGTGAGTGGCGTTTCGGAATGACCGTTCATCGGCCGCTGTCATTTGGATCGGTTTATTAAACTTTCTATCGAGTCGTTGAACGTCGGCTAAAAGCACACGAAGGAACGTGTCCACCACGTCTTTACCGCGGTATATTACAGGTTCCTTGACGGCGTTTCCCATCCAGTCAACTATCACATAGCAGAAACTGGCTGGTATATGATGTGCCACGTTTTTACCGGTGGTCGGAACAATAAACGATTCGAAGTCAGCGTATACCGTATAAGGTACGCGGTGACAAAGTGAAAAGTTTTTAAAATACATCCACTTTTCGTCCTCGTCAGGAAGTTTTACTTTCTGTACTCCGTGCTGAGAACAGTTGCGTTCGTGTTCTTCAACTCGTTTTCGCGCCGCGTTAGTATCTTTATTGTCCGCAAATCTGTGTAGACAGTAGTTGCAATAAAACGAAGTGCCCTTTCGTTTTGTCAACGACGAAAGCATACGCGAAAGGTTCCGTATGAGGCAGTAGTGAGTAGTGTTTGCGTCGGACAGTAGCAGTAGGTTTACGTGGTACTTTCTACCGCGATGTTCAGTGATACGTAAAGGATATACCTCGCCTTCATAGCCAAAAACGTTAACGGATATGTTTTCGTTTAATTTTTCGAACCGTTTTATCTTATTGAGTGCGACGGGATAAGGAATGTCCTTCATGTTTATTTCTTCTTCGTACGGAAGGTAATGGCTAACGCGATACGGGTTACACGCGATCGGGTGTATACCAGCGAGCACAGACCACAAGAAACACTTTTCATCGTCTACATTTTTTATATTGATAATTCCTTTCTTACTGTTTGATAATTTCGATGGTGTAGGTAGAAAGCTCGACCCCACAAGAGGGTTGTATTTTGTAATATTTAATTCCACCGACTCGACACCGTTTTCGACCCACCCGCTTCCGTCACGCGTGAATTTGTCAACGGATTCCATTATTTTCTCGCTAGCTATCGAATACTGTTCATCGATATCGTCATACTGTGACTTAAGTTCTGTACGCGATCTGAATACCGCATTACAATAAATATTTTCGGTGTTTATTAATTTTTTAAAAGATACACGAACTGCTAAATACCATTTTATATAATTATTTAATGCTACGGCTTCGCTACACATCTTATCAACAACCGTGTGTTTGTAATCTAATAATACTGTTTGTGTGTTTAGTGTATTGTCAAGTATCATAAATTTTATAGTAATTACATTACCATTGATAGCACGGTGTTCGCTGCTGCTGCTGCTGCTGTCGGTCATTGTGAAAGGAGTGAGGCCGGCTTCGCGTCGTCGGTTCCCTATATAGACAGTCCGGTAACCGGTGACTCTGTCGCCGCGCGCCCTTGACCGATCGGCCTCGCGAGGAGCAGCGGTGCGGGGTAGGTAGTCGTCCGGTCGTGACCGACGACGCGCGTTGCGGTGGGTGGGGTGGGGTGGGGAGTGCGGTGTAGGAAGCCGACGTCCGTGACCGATGCGGTGCGGGGTGCGGGGTAAAGGTGTGGGATGGTGGTGCGGGGTAGGGAGATAGGTTCCAGCCGGTGTCCGTGACCGAGAGGTAGGCGAGGTGCGGAGTACAGGATGCCGGCGACCTTGGCCGAAGCGCGGTCGTTGAGTCGCCTCGCGCGGGATGTAGGGTGCGGGGTACGGGGGGCTGGGTTGTACGACCGGTCGTGACCGAAAGCAGATGGTGGCCCGAGACGACGCAGGGTGGGGTGCGGGGTGACCGTGACCGACGGACTCGAGTGTGGTGCGGGGTGGGGTGGGGTGGGGGGTAAACCCGGTCGTTGCGGAGCGACAGACAAAGTAATTGAACAAAATATGTAGGCGAGGTGCGGGGTGGTGGCGAGGCTCTGGGTGCGGTGTGGGGGTGCGGGGTATAATGTCATCGTCCGGTCGTGACCGAAAGCAGATGGTGGCCCGTGACGACGCGGGGTGGGGTAGGAAGCAAAATTATAGCCGTTACCGTTGCGGTGGAGGTGCGGGGTAGGGTGTCGTGACCGAAGGAGATGACGCTTTAGAAGGAAGGAACGTGGTCGGGGGAAACAGAATAAATACGCCAGTGTTTCCCTGTGCAGTCATCAGTACTCGCCATGGAAGGAATCGTTGCGAACGCGAAGACAGTTGAAAATTTTTTACCAAAAAGAGACTTGTCAAGTCTTTCTTTAGGAGTAAAGTATCATATAATTCACATGAAATTTGTGAAAACGAAATTCGGGGAGTCAGTTGTGGTAGATTTGGAAGATACCGGAGCCTGTCCTCAGCCGGAGGATAAACTTTTCTATGTATACCTACCTAAAAGATGGTGTGACGTATTTACAGAGGAGCAATTGAAAGCTGTGAAGCCTTGTGTCCTATCACTATGCGTAACCTCACACACTACGCTGGCGAACGAGAAAGTGAGCGTGCAGTTGGATATTGATTATGTGAGTATGATATTTCAGTACCACTAATAATTACTTATACAGAAGTGGTTATGTATTAATTTTTTCTCTTTTTTTCCAGACCAAATAAACGAGAACAGGATTGATTTATTATAATAATAATAGTAATAATAACATTAATAGTAAAATGTTTTTAAATGATGAAGTAGACTTCTCTATTTTTTTTGTCGTTTTTTAATGTTAACTATTCATTTTCAGAGAAAGAACAAGGTGTTGCTTGGATCTAATATTGTAGAAAAACTTTTAAACAGAGAAATAAATGGTAATAATAGATTATATTGTCAATGCAACATGATTAAATTCGATTATAATTTTAGAAATAATCGTAAGACACTGAGTAGATGGATATCAATACGAAACGAAAAGAATATTTACAAAATGAAAGTATTTATTCGTAATGAGTTTTTCAAACTCTTCAAAACATCAATTAGTTATTGTAACAACCATAATATTGAATATCTTCAAATAAAAGATTTGCTAATTGCTAAAACAAAGCTGGTTAATCAGATATACTATATGATGTATAATTTTACTGGTACAGCGTATACCTCGCTAGTAAAAAAATATGAGTGGTCAAGGCATGACTCTAGCGGATGTCCGCTTCGTAACCGTTGTCGCGTCTGTTGTTATCTAAGATATCAAAATGACTTTAATTCAGAATACATGTTTTTTTAATACCACACTAACTATCATTTGATGTGTCTACATTCTTTTGTATTTGATCAAGTATTATTAATTGTAGGAAATTATATTCTGTTTTTAATTATTAAAAAACGTATGTGGTTTATAACATAAAAAGTTGAGATAAACAATCATTAAAGTGTTAATTAAATTTTTATGTGTAATTAAATTTTTTAAAAGATTTCTCTCATAGTTACAGAAACCTTGTTTCGATGTTATGTGTTTGTGCGAATGCGAGGGAGATGTATGTCGTTCACCACCATATGGTGACCACTGTAACATTCTGAGTGCTTGTGAGTGGAGAGAATTTACACTCTGAAGAACAATTGTTTTAAAAAATTATTTTGACGAAAAAATGTAATTGGTTAAGGCATAATTCCACTGGATGTGCGCTTTATAAGCGTTGTTACCACTGTTATTATCTAAAATACTAAAAAGAGTTGAATTCAAGGTTTTGGTGTACCATTTTACACATGTAGTTAACACCATATTAATTATCATTTGATGTGTGTCTACATTCAGTATGTTATTATTAATATATTACACATCAACATTGTAATATTGTATGTTATTAATTATTATTATTATTGTTAGACATATAAGGCTTGTTTTGGTTGTAGTAAATGTAATTATTATTTTGTTAATTATATGTGTGTGTGTGTATGTGTGTATATATACATATATATATATATATAGAGAGAGAGAGAGAGAGAGAGAGAGAGAGAGAGAACCTTCAAGGCTGCAAAAGAGAGAGAAAGCGAGAGAGAAAAAAGATTATTTTGTATAATTATGTAAATATATATATATGTATATATATATATATAGATAAAGTGTCTATTTTGTTTAGTTATGTATATAGAGAGAGGGCGTATGTTTTGCTCAATTATAATTGTCTTGTGAATATAGAACATGTGTGTGTAGAGAGAGAAAAAACTTATAGCTTATGATTTGATTGTAAAAGCTTTTGATATTATTAAAAATTATATATACATATAAACCATAACCTATGTTATTTTTATTATTATACCCCTTATACAAAACAATTATTCCTATCATACTTGAATAATCGCAAAAACAGTAGAGATGTACGTCTCTCACATGGAATGTAACAGCAAAGAAACCGGTTTTTATAGTAGAGAAAGAGCGCTGCAAGTTACAACAGCTTGCCTGTGCCGGCTCAACCTCACACACACACATACACACACACACACACACACACACACACACACACAGAGCTTTATAAAACACGGACGCCAGCTATCAGTTCCTCTTTGAATACATTAACGGAACGTGGTAGTGTTTCACACACACACCGCTTGTACCAGCTTAGATGCTGTTTGACTGGTTTACAGGAGAATCGTCACAGGAGTAAATATATTTATTCAGTTAACAATTTTAGTAACGCATGATAAGAATATATGTTTTCTAAACAGTATTCAAATCGATGCATCTGTTTTATATTAACACAATATAAACATTATAATAATACAATATCCGGTTTTGAGTACCGGAGGAACCGCGTCGGGATGTCATTAATCACCAAATTTCGGAACCCGTCAGGTACCTATTGTCCCAAATTTTAACCGATCAATTTCGCGTAACGGTTTCTCCTCCCCGTCCAGAGTTTAGACATACAGGACTTGTTTTAGGGTGTACCCCCCATCCGTTGATTTAAACATTTCGGGTGTCAAAATTCGGACACCAAAAATTTCGGGTAACCCCATCCGTTGATTTAAACATTTCGGGTACTAAATTTCAGACACCGAAAATTTCGGGTACCCCCATCCGTTGATTTAAACATTTCAGACATCACGCCCTCTACGTCGTCGTCATGTGGGCGTACCCACAAATTTCGGGTACCCCCATCCGTTGTTTTAATCATTTAGGGTACCAAAATTCTGACATTAAAAAAATTTCGAGAGAGAACGATTATTTTGTTACATCAAAATAAACCAGAACGCGGAAGTGTTTTAACATTCGGACACCAGCTGCCAGGGCCTCTGTCATGCAAATTTCGGGTACCCCCATCCGTTGATTTAAACATTTCGGGTAACGGTACCCGATACCCCCAAAATTTCGAGTAACGGTACCCGATGACATAGCCTCTGCGCGTCCGGGCAACCGCCGAATTCCGGGTACCCCCATCCGCTACACATTGTTTTCGGCTACCAAATTTTGGACATGCAGAAACCACGGCCTCCGTGACGTCTTGAAACAGGTTTTAGCCATGCGGACGCCAGCGACTTGGGCCTCTGTGTGATGTCATGAACTGGAACACGGAAGTGTTTCAGTCACACATACACACACATACACACACACACACAAAACAGTGACGTCACATGGACAGCTCGGACACCAGCTGCCAGTGCCTCTATGACGTCATGAACTGGAACCCGGTAGTGTTTTCGTTCGGAACCCGGAAGTGTTTTCGAACACTCACTTTCCCTCTACTAGTAAAACCTTTCTGCGCTAATAGAAATGAAACTTAGAATAAAAGAAGATAGATCTGAAGTTAATTAAATTTATAGGCATAGGTTAAAAAACCACAGTTTATAGGCATTGGTTTTTCCTTTTTTGAAATTTTGTTTTTCCTTTAAAAAATCAAATGGAGTGAGATTAATGGCTTGGTTTACGACTGGCACTCCGTTCTTACAAAAAATCCCTTACCGTTAGCAACATAGTACTATGGCCTGATCTAGTGACTTCACACTTTCAAATATTCCGAGCTAGTTGCTCATACTCGTAGCTATCACACTGACTGGAAAGTATACTGCTTGCAATTGCTCATACTTTAACTCCCGAACGCAGTAAATTTGTACATATACGCGTCTTTTTGGACTGAACCGTTGGACAATGTTCGAAAAAGCTGGTTGAACAGATTGTTGGGATAAGTTGACTTCAGTCTTCAGATGAATTCCACAAGGTGTGAATTGTAACAAACTGAAAACATTGGTTACTTAGCGTGCAGTAGTGTTGTTTAAAGTCTATGTAAACACAATATTGAGCCGCATTATTTTGAATAATATTTTTTTTTTTAAGCGGATTGCAAGTTAACTTAAGCTAACAATTACCAACTTATCATTTGTATACTATATATTTTCAACTCACGTAATATATAGTGATGTTATGGCATACACATACCGACTGAAGAACTCTCCCATAATAGCGATGCATATCTCTTTACAGCACACGTTAATACGACTTTACTGCTGTAAGCATCAGATCGTTGCTTCATAGATTCGTGCACTTCTTACTCTCGAGCGCATAGGTTATTTCACACATCATCATGAGATTGATAATGGTTCCCGAGTACATTTTCATCAGATAAACATAAATGTATTTGTTACTGAGAATTTCTTAACAAATGAATAAAGCAAATAACTTGAGGTAATTTGCTTATAGTCGCGTATATCTCAGGAATTTATGCCACTCACTGCTACTTTACCAAGCTCGTATAATTTCAAATCACAAAACATTTGATATTAATTATTGAAAAAATTTTAAATTTTCAGAAAATTTTTAAATAAATTAAAATTACTAGATTTGCTTTCTTTACTTCTAGGATTAAGTCATATCATCTGTTCCGGTCAGCACTTTTAAGACATCTTTTCCTGCATCCTGCAGGAGGGTGCTTCATTTTGGTTTATGAAAGAGCGCTCGCCTGAGCAATCTGCCAGCCGCCATTATTTCTACACGACTAAAATATATACTTCTATCTTTGGCCTTTTTAGTCCCCTGTGTGCACACTATTACTTACTTTTCCTCTTGTCGTCTTGTGTACATCTCTTCATATAACTTATAAAAGTCATCTCCATAGTACGTACTGCGTGGTTGAGAACTAAAAAAAAACGTTCCATCTCTTCTAAATTAAAAATAAACAACGAGGTTTTATCTCAGAAAGCGCGTGAACGCTACTCACGATAACAAGCAGGCAACAGACTCGCCCGGACACTGCGACCTCTGAGACAAGTCAAGCTACTGCTGCTGCCCCACTCACTGAACCCGAACCTGACCTCGCTCCATTTGCTCTCCCTTCATGCGACAGAGGAGTAAATAAATACTTTGCACTAAATAAACACTCGTTACCAGCGTTGAGATCTGCTAAGATAGTTACAGTTCCGAGTCAGCACCATCAATTTCAAACACTCAGGTTCCTTAGATCATCTTCAACCCTATTTATCCGTCATAGTTTGAGTCCGCCTCTTTTTTTTTCGTTCGCGTGAATAGCCAACCTTGGTTTTTTCTTTCTGGTTTGCCCTTCTGCGTGCGAGAAATGTGTCCAGCCCACTTAAGCTATGTTGATTGCATTATCCGGGTTGTCGGTGGGTTTTTTAAATATTTCGTGTAGCTCATTATTTAACCTGCTTTAAGAGAGGCCATTTTCATATACAGCGCTAAATTCTACTCAAGATATTCCTTTCAAAAACATTTTGGTTCTAACCTTTTTTCTTCACCGCCGAGGTCTCACATCCATACGTTATATTTTTGAAGTCTTCTTCCTGTACTGACCGCGTCAAAAATGTCTTGTATGACAACCAGTGGCGAAGCTAGTAGTTAATGAATGGGTAGGCAAAAATCGTATCTTAAATTTTTTTTAAGGAATCACTAAAAGGACGGTGGTTCAAATCGGACGCTGAGGTAGAGTTTGCTGTTAGCCAGTGGTTCCGCAAACAGCCGTAAGAATTTTACTAGGAGGGAGTCTACAGATTAGTGCAACAGTGGGACTCATGTCTTAATGTTAATGGAGACTTCTTTTAAAATCGTTGAATAAAAAATGCTTTACAGCTCTAAACGTGTTTCTATTGAACAATCCTTGTACTGTTTAAGTCATACACAATAATACATCTGATTGAACTTCAAATTTTTAAACTTGATTAGTTTCTATATATTATATGTTTAATGTTACAAACAATTCAAAAACAATCTTGATCATCTGTTAGTTCAGCGGAATAACAGGCACTCTTTTAATAACAGCACAAAATAAGCACACTTATAAACCACACAGCGCGCTTTAACTTAACTGTTTGCACCATAGAAGTGAGACATGCCTCAACGCTCTATGTGTACAGCACGGGACAATCCCCCTCCCCTGCACTTCCCATATCGCGCCAGCACATTGCTTACATACGATGTATACAAAAAACGCTGAGGCAAGTTCACGTTGCCTCATTCGCTTTATGCCGAATCTCACGTGTCACCATCTAGCGGTCGCTCAGTAAAGCACATTTCGGCTTAATAAATTCGACAGTCACAGTAACAATGTATAATCTTTACGTTACGTAGTTCATACGTATTTATAATTTTTATTCTACAGAATTTTTAGCGTAGGCATTGCCTCAATTGCCTCCATGTAACTTCGCCACTGATTGACAACGTATCATTCATATTACAATAAGTATACTCAGATCTATGTAACCAAGACATTTTTGACGCTGTCCGAAACGGAAGAAGACTTCAAAAACATAACGGACACCAGCCCCGGAAGCCTACGTGAGCATATACGCATACGGTTTTGTAGATGACTCGTTTGTATTTCTAGTTAAGGCTACTTTTAAAGACCACAACAAGCTTTATTTGCTAGTACGAGTCCTGATCTAACTTCCTACAATACATAAATTTTCCCTTGGAGTCTGACTAAACGTTATGAAACACAACACAAACTTAACTAGACAAACGCCCATGTCATCCGCTTTGAACGCTAGGAACGTTGAATGTATTGCACTTTTAAAAGCATAATTACACGAGTTGATTGTTTTTTAATTGAATATTATAATTGTATGCCCCATATAATATTTAATGTTGTTCCGTTTCAGTGCAGTACAATATTGGAGGACGTTTACGATAAAAGTAAACTGTACAGCGATCATCAAGTGTCAAAGTGCGCTCTCATTGCCGGGGCGATAGTCAACAAGTCAGTTCGCATCTCTGTGTATGGCTCCGAGTACTTTGATCTCTCTATAAATACATTTCTTTGGGTGTGTACCCTCTTTGTCAAGTGCTGCACAATATTTCTAATGCCATAAACAACAACGTAAATACAATATTTCTATTGTAAGTTAAATAGAATTATATTGTAAGTATAAATACAGTATTTCAATAGTTTTATTTGTACAACACATCTATTGTCGTATAACAACAGTCCAATACACCTCGAATTGAGGCAACTATAAATGCACGTAAAATAGGGTTTAGTCGCTGTACGCTAGATAATCTAACCTTATCTTACATGACCCTCCTCAATTTGCTATTTAATCAGTTAAATTGAGATAAATTTATATTTAACTTACATGGGAAAAATTGTAACTTTAGTGAAGATAATATACTGTTTTACAGTTAGTTTAGTTAACTCAATTATTTTGCAAAAAGTTTAATTATTTCCAGTTAGCTATCGTTTGAATGACAACGATGAAGATGATCTATTGTTACGAGGATCACATCTAACAACGTGAAATGAATTACTGAACACCAGGAAAACTGATATTTACATTTTTATTAACATTTCTCTATTCAATCAAACTATTAATTACAATACTTCTCTTAGTTACAACTTCACTGAGTATTCATTATACACAAAAAATAATAAAAGTTACCAAGTTAAATAAATTACAGTACTTCACACAAATAAACAATTTAACAGTTGACACTCTTACTAATACTGCTCTCTATTATTAGTAATGAAAGCAATGCTCTCTTTCTCTCTTTATCACTCGTAATGAAACCTGTCGGGTGGAGTAACCACTTCGCACACTGATTCTCAGCTGCAGACGCAGTGTACATACATAGCTCAGCCAAAGTCACCTGTTGTACATAATATCGACGATTTTCCACGTCACTATATTAAGCTGAATACACAATCATCAGACGCTGTAGAACACTGTGCAACCTTGGCGACCTTGGCGTCATGTATACGACGAATTTCACGTGGGCTACGCATATATCACACGTCCTCTTATACTACTTATTATAGAAACTTTCGGCTTGAACAGTTCACTAACGTACACAAGTCTTTATTACACTATTCTGTAGCTTAATATTCTATTATATAGGCTCAAAGATACTTTTAATAGTTTCTTATGAAACGTAGTACAAGATAAATTGGTTAGCTGCGTGAAATACACTACAGGATAACATGGTAAACGTAAAATTAATAAGTGTAAATTTCATTTATGTTCACTAACTAATTGGACCATGTACAAACTAAAATTATGTAAGCTTGACATAACAATTATTCTATTCTGATGTGGCTTTTTGGCCATGACTCAGTAATATTCTTCTTGTGCCTCGTATATGTAGCATTACTGGGTCTCGTAAAACTCGGGTGTTTCATAGCACTATTCAATTCATATTTTTTTAAATGCATTTTGCGTTCAGTTCTTAGTTTAACTATTCTGAAGGCTTTAAAAAACCCTCGATATTTTTGTTTGCCATCACTTCGTTCTCTGGCTTGTGGCTTTTACTGAAAGCTCCATTAAATTCTAAGTCAATTAAAATTTGTTAAGATCACGTCAATAAATTACAGTACTGAAAATGTTGTACTGCTAATTCTTTGTTCTAAAAGTATTTTATCTTTTTGGTTTATTGTTATTTATTAATAAGTGTATTTTTGTTAACAACCGTTTTTCTTTTGTTCTAGATGGTGCAAAGCATGGCTTCAGCCTACATAAGTTTGGCTCAAATACAGAAATTAAACAGGCAATAAAACATTGCAGGAATGCGTATGTGTATTTACTGGACATTCTGTAAATAACTAATTTGTTCTTTCTTCTCGCATCGTGAACTGAATATAATTTCGTTTCGATTTCACCTAGTGTATGACCAACGTTTTCATGATTTTCCACTTGGATCCTTCTTCCCAATTGGATTGTAGCTCGTAACTTGTTTTCTGTCAAAACTTGTTTTTTTCGTGTTGTAATTCACTCCAAATGGGACATCCAATTCTATCTACAATCTTATACTTTTATCTACAACTGAATAGATTTTACTTTCTTTTCTCATATCAGGATTTCTAAGATGTTTGCTTGAGCTATATATGTTCAAGTAATTGCCAATTTTATTTCAAATGCCATACTTCTAAAACATTTTCTAAACTGAAGAATCCACTTTTCGCTTCATAATTTAAACTTCGAATGCTGTACAAAACTTGAGCAGTTCCATCTCTTAGCCTTAATTTTTAATCATTTTTAAATTTACACACACATAATTAGATTGATTTTAGTTATGTTTTACAACCCAATATTTATTCTTTATCTAAAAGCAGATTTATGTAGTTCATATTCGTTTCGTTCCAAAATTTATTCGTTTGGTCATCTATAGGAATGTATTAAGAGACCCTCCCCTTAAATTATTATATCTGGGACTTCTCTTGGTGTTGTTTTAATAGTATTTGGTTAGTTAATTAATTTTTATGTCGATTATGTATGTTAAAAATAACTGTATAATAAATTTGTAAACCATAACGTGCTGTTAGCCAGTGGCGTACGCAGGGGGGGCTCAAGCCCCCCAACCGCAAAAATGTAATATACACTTCCTTAATTTACTTAGTCTCTCGTTTAAAATTACAAATTGCATATCTCGGCCGATTTGGACGGGGGATATAAATACTAACAAAATAAGTAGTTTATAATAACAATTATTACTTCAGTTATAATTTGTAGTTCATTGAGCGGTGTATTACGCTGAGTGTAACGTTCAGTAAGCTTCCTGTTTTCTCTCTCTCTCTCGCTCTCATTTGACAGCGCGGCCGCACGCACGCCACACCGGCCACCGGCCACTACTACCAGTGAACCCTAAGAATTTTTACTTAACCATTAAATAATATTTTTATGAAACTTAAATAAGTACACAAACCTTTTTCATAAAAATATTATTCAGCTCTTTCTTGCAGATGTCAGTCGATAAATAAAACGATAATTTTAATAATGGTCCTAATTTCGTATCCTGAATAATGAAAAAAAAACACTTTACATTTATACGAAATTTTTGGATAATTGTTTTTTAATTGTTGGATAAGTCTTCCAATCACGAATAATACATTTTTAATAAAGAAAATGTGAAACCTACTGAAAATAATACGCCTACTAATAAATTGTAACCATTAACTGGTATATGTACTCTATCTTATACTATAGGTTGTAGAAGAGTAGGCTAATATATGGACTAAGGTTGAGCCCCCCCCCCCCAGATTGATTTCTGCATACGCCACTGCTGTTAGCATATTGTTTCGCACAATTTTGGTGCAGTCATTCGCCAACGATCCGCCAGAGTTATGTAGATTTTCTAACTAATCGACATGAGTACACTCTTCCGTAAACAAGTCTACATTTACTGTATACAAATTTCATGTATAGAAAGAATTTCTATGGTTTAGGCTGTCTCTCCTCTCTCAGTTTCCACATCCCCCTGACACAGCACGTATCCCCATATCCACATCCCCCTGACACAGCACGTATCCTCTTCCATATTACCTCATCATTTGCAAATTACGATGAATTCCATCCATCCAGTTTCTTCTTGAGTCATCTCTTTCTTCTTTCCCGGAGTAACCGTTCCACTATTCGTCGCGGCTTCCTATGCTCTATGTTATTTTTGTGTCTCCTTTTATTTTTCTTCAGTAGACTTACTTCTGCCTTCATGAATCCTTAATTCGTTCCTAAACCTATTCATCTAGATCCTTGCAGCTTTTCTTTAAGAAATCCATTTTGCTGCTTAAAGTTTGTTTCAGATCCTGCTACCTATATCCCATACTACGTTCCTTCCAAATGTACATTTATACAATGTTTTCTTAGTTTCTTTCCTAATATTTTTATCCCATAACATACAGTTGATTATCGATTTACTTGTCTCCTCTTACTTGTGTATTCGTACTTTCATCACTGCTGTTCAGTGTTTGGTGAAAACAATTCCCATGCATATTTGACTTTTAATGTGTGTTCATGTTCTCATGCATGATATTCTATATATTCTTTTCCTACAGTTAAATATTCTAATTGTTTGTACTAATTTTCAAACCTGCTTCCTGAGAGCTTACATTTTTAGTTTTCCTGTCTTATAACTCAGGTCACATTGGTCTCCTTCCATGACTACTAAATCGACAGCAAAGTAAATACTGTCGACATTGCCGTCTAAAATTTGACAAAATTCTTTTAGGCCTATTTGGTGTTATGTTGATGTAGTAAAATTTGGTTAAAATGTGTTAAAGGAGACCAAATAAGCACTAACAGATTCCACTGCCAAGTGCCAATAGAATTTAAAAAATAAAATACCACATAATATTAGGAACAACCACCTTAATACCTATAAACTAACTAAATATTCTTCGAGTTGTCTTCTAATCAGTCACTAAACGATAATACCGATAATTCCTAGATTCTGTACGTACTCGAAACAAAAGCGTCTAAAGCAAGAACGCTGTCTACAACTGCCTTAGTACAAACAATTGTGAGTAGTTAGTGTCTCCTGGTACTCCGGTATTGTTTATTTTTTTTAATATGTCATAAAATTATGTCTCTAAGCTTACTTTTTATCGTTAAATTAATTATGTAATTATTCATTTTAAGTTTAAAACTTCCGGTTACTTATTACGTTTTCTTTAATTCCTGTTATTTTCTTCTATAAATAAAGTACTGGATAAATGTGGTTTACGTAAGGAAATAAATGGTTTACGTAAGTGAATAAGATTTAGCCTATTTTCCTTTATTAACGTATTTTAAAATTTAATAAGCTTACTGTTGTTTGATAAAATTAAACAATAAAAGTACTGTTGTTGTTTTCTATTAAACAATAGAAAATGTCTGATGTTTTTAAATAAATAATTTACTCTTCTGATATTGGTCGTTCCGTTGATCTGAAATTAATTAAATTACAAGTGAACTGGATAAATAAATAAAAGTGTAAATGTAGTTTACGTAAGGAGAATTATTGTATGTTTAATTTTCAAAGCACGAACAAGTAGAAGAATATTCACGCGTTTCCGTCATTGTTCAAGACAAATAATTATAACTTTTGACTTCTGGTATTCCTTAAAAGAAATTTTTAAAAAAGTATAATTATAATGTGTGTTTCGATGTTGTATTACGAAATGTTTTTAAAATTTATGGCAAAACGTTGACTGATTGATTTTATTTGCTGGAAAGCAGGTAACATTGTTGACGTGTGAAAGCCAACTGGGTGTAATTTGGAGCTGCTTTCCCATTTCTTCTTCTATTATTATATTTTATTGTTATCAGTGAAAATAACTTTTAACGTTTCTGAGTGGACGAACATACAGTGAAAAGGAAGCAAATAATGAAAACGAGATTGCACAAAACGTAATGTTCGATGTTAGTGGACTGCTGTGTAAGCAGCCAGGTCGACCTACTACACCCCGATAGTTGCATGGGAATTAAACGACTGTTTCAATGTTCTGTTTCAACGTTTTGAATCCTACTTCTGTCATTAAACTTATTCAAATTTTCTTATTTAAATCTAATAATGGCATGAATGTACAACGTCATTTTCGCTAAATTTGTGAACCTAACTGTAATTTATTGCAAGTCGTAATCATATTTTTTACGTATCATATGACAGTGGTTACGTAAACACATCAACATCAACATCATGTGTGTGTGCGTGTGTGTGTGTGTGTGTGTGAGAGAGAGAGAGAGAGAGAGAGAGAGAGAGAGAGAGAGAGAGCGTGTATTATGATAGCAGATAGGTTGAGTTTTCTCCTCTTAGAATAAATTGTAACACACAATTCAGTCTTGTGATTGATACTTACATTGATATCGTAAAATATTGTAATTTTATAATATTATAGGAAATAAATGAATAAGATTTATTTTTCTTTATTAGTGTATTTTATAGTTTATTAATAATACTGCTGTTTAATAAAATTAAACAATAAAAGTACTGTTTATATGTAGAAAATATCTGATGTTTACAAATAAATAATTTACTCTCCTGACATTGGTTGTTGCATTGATTTTAAATTAATTAACAAATTCTTTTGGTTTGTTCTCTTCAAATGACTAAGGAAAATCCTTATCCTTGTTCCAATGTCGCACATTTCCCCGACGAAAGACTTCGCTTCTTGAACTGTATTCCTCTATAGTGTCATCTACAGGTCCTCAGACTGGATCTTGCACTGTGTAGACATCTGACTGAATACGTCGAAAATCTCAAACCTCTGAAACAGTTGCACACACTTGCTTCCTTTGACTCCACGAGACTCTTCAACCAGATTAACTAGACAACACTGCTCCTTCTGTGATATCTCTTACCTATGCGATTATATTAGACGAATAATTTCACGTTCCTCAAGGCAGATAGAGTAATGTAACTTTTCTTGTCTAAAAGAAATTTTTAAACCACGTGTTTTGTTAAAGACTTTTTCCGGCTCTAATAAATTCCAGTTATTCGTGTGTTTGTGAAATATTATATTTATTAAAATATGCGTTATGAAAAATATTTATGAAAATTACTTTTCCAGAATTTAGAGTAAAGTAAAAAAAATCGTAATAAATTATTAGAAGATATGGTTTTGCATTAGGTTAGGACAACAGTCGATCTCATACGGCTAACTAAACAACCATTTGTCTTCAAGATCTTGGTTCTGAGCTACTAACCTGCCCGCCACACAGTTCTGATCTGATGCTAAGTGGTTTTCATCTTTTTGATCTGTTGAGAAATGAGCTGTAAAGAAAACGATTTCCTCAGATAGAAGATATTACAGAAGCGCTGTGAAATTGTCTACTCACAATACTGAGACGTTTATTTTAGGAAGGAATTCTAAAGCTCGTTAATAGATGGATCAAACGCGTAGAATTGGAAAGAAACTGTAAAGAAAAATAAAACAAGTTTTGTTTATGTGCGTACAAATAAAAATAATGACTTATTTAATTCACTTTTACTTTTTTGCGTACTCTCGCATTTACGGCATATCACAATAAAATTCACTATTTCATTATAGTATAGCGTTATCTTACGCTTGACCTTATCGTAGTGCGCCTGTCGTTTCAATCTACATGTCAATCGTTGGCACTGTCATATTGGCTTTGGAAATACACTGCAGAGAACAAAAGGTGACGCAGAGAGAAAGATAAGAAAACATTAGGAAACAATACAGTAACGACTGTGGAGCAACTGGCGCAGTACCATTGTCATGTTGGCCACTGAGCGGCTCGGCGTCGTGGAACGTTCCCTGCAGCTGACGGGCTACTTTGCTACAATGCAGTGGAACATTCTCCTTAAGTTAGATTGCGCAGTTCGTGGAACTGTAAATTGAGCACCACATCGCGAAGAGAGTTAGCCGCGTAGTGCGAGGCGAAGTAACAAGTCAATTTTGAGAATTCGCGATTCTTTGTGTGTGTGTGTGTGTGTGTGTGTGTGTGTGTGTGTGTGTGTGTGTGTGTGTGTGTGTGTGTGTGTGTGTGTGTGTGTGTGTGTGTGTGTGTGTGTGGAAACAGTATCAATTTCCTGGATAATGTACGGAAATGAGTATGCAAATTTATAAAAGCCAGAAACTGGAATAAGTTTATTAAATACCTTGTACGACTTTAACCGACAATCTCGACACTGGTGTGTGTCACCTAATGTGACGTCATGAAAGGTAAAATTTGCATGCACAGTGTGTCCGTGAGACTTGAAAAATATACCTTTTTCTCGGATGCAAAACTGCTTAATAATAGGCGAAATCGAACGGGCTCCCGTGGACTCGGGATTATGCCAATTCGCGTGTGCAGAAGTTAACAGAGTATTCATTTGTTCATTATTTATTAATCAAATAATTATGGAATAGTTAAAACTGATGTGCTGAAAAATGTCGTGAATCGAGTCCAAGTATTGTATTTGATATGCGTGGTCTCAGGCGATGAAACTGGCCGAAATATGCGAACATTTTTCACATTGTTGAAAGTGATATCAAACCTGTTATGACAGTCCAGGACAGGACTAGAAATGTTTAATCACTCTTTAACAGAAATAAAACTTTAGGCTGTATATATACACATCACAGTCTGATAGACCATGGGAACTTTGTATGTTTTATGATTTGGTAAGGCGTGTTCCGAGACTTTTGACAAGGCTGGACCACACACATCCGCGTATAAATTAACTTTATATTTTGAATGTTTTTTATATTTTAATAAGATATTTTTAAAATATATCTTAAAATATTTAATATTTTTATATTTTATAACTTTATATTTTATGTTTTAGTTAAAAAATACAA
Source organism: Magicicada septendecula (assembly GCA_034769895.1). Lineage (NCBI taxonomy): Eukaryota > Metazoa > Arthropoda > Insecta > Hemiptera > Cicadidae > Magicicada > Magicicada septendecula. The sequence goes on from CM068373.1 coordinate 454,649,264, forward strand.
AAAGGTCAAAAATGAATATTTTGGAAAATCTTAATACTTACAAACACAGTAACAATAATTTATTAATTAAAGAACAAAATCAAATAGAAACAAAACAAGGTGATCTATTTAAAATTATAAATTTATTAAAATAAATAAAATATAAACATTAAATACTTCAAATAGGTATAACCTAAAAAACAGCTGCTTCAGTAAATAAACATTAAACAATCGTTAATTAATCGAATTAAATCGGTTCTTTGTTATTTTACATTGAAATCGAAATAAATTTGATTATTCCTTAGTTTCTATATTACAAAAGAATTATTTCAATTATTGTTATTTCATTTAAAAACCTCTGATGATGCTGATGTGTTTCAGTAAAACGTGCGTCAGGTAACTGAAGCGACGAGAACTTAATACACTACTTGCTGAAAAACTGTATTAAAATAATACACATAATATTGTGTGTGTGTGTGTGTGTGTGTGTGTGTGTGTGTGTGTGTGTGTGTGTGTGTGTGTGTGTGTGTGTGTGTGTGTGTGTGTGTGTGTGTGTGTGTGTGTGTGTGTGTGTGTGTGTGTGTGTGTGTGTGTGTGTGTGTGTGTGTGTGTGTGTGTGTGTGTGTGTGTGTGTGTGTGTGTGTGTGTGTGTGTGTGTGTGTGTGTGTGTGTGTGTGTGTGTGTGTGTGTGTGTGTGTGTGTGTGTGTTGCAATGGACATTCTAAATGCTTATGGAATGTAGCAAATAAAGAACATATGTGAATAAGTAGAGGTTACAGGTTTGAACATTGTAGAATAGCGGATAAGAAATGTTGCAAAAAATGTTAGTCTTCTATGTTAGTATTTTTAGACTTCTAAAGCAATTTTAAGTGTAATAAAATTATGCGTAACGATCCATAACCATATGGGAAATTTGAGATAGAACTTATATCAAAATACTCGTAATAAAAAATACCTACTTGACGACAGTAGCTGTTTTAAAATTAGTATCTGAATGTATCCGTTTGAGCAGTAACAGTATCGGTTCGCAGTGTAAAATTGTATGTAACCGTGCCCGCGAGAACTATTTACACGGCCGAAAGCGACCCTGAGACCGGCATGGTAAATTGACCCACGTATTCATCCAGATAATATCAACCCGTCGCTTGAAGGATCTGCAGTCGACATACAGGGAAGTGAACTTGTATTATTTTATGCACACTTACAAAAACCTATTTAAAGGAGGGACCATACTAGGCTACTACAGTACTATTAAAACAATCTGCGTCTTCTGACAGCTAAGAAACACGTGGTGCTCGGCACAGCTGCGGGAGCGCTGATTGGTCAATGTGGGACTGTTGACTGAGGAGAAAGGGGGAGGGAAAGCGCGCCTGCCGCTCACCTCAGTCTCATCCGAGTTACCATAGCAACTACTTCTTGTAAACACGCAAGGAGAACTGTCAGAAGACGCAGATTGTTTTAATAGCACTGTAGTTACATCAGTAAATACTTTATAGTTTAGATAATATAAGAAAAACTTTGTAAACAACAATTCATTTCATTGTACAAAAATTAAATTTTATCTTGTGTTACAAAGGTCAATAGAGACAAATTAATTATTTTTTGTAAACTCTATTAAAGTCATAGTAATCTGATAAAGTAACAGTGAATGATAAATTAATAGCATCATTAATAAATCCGTTTAATTCCAAAATTTCTATCTCGACTGCTTATTCTATGCGACCCTTATACATCAAAATACATGTGTTACAGGTAGGCCTACTATTCTATTCTATATAACATACAATATTATTCATACTTATTTAATACAAAATGTGTAACAAATTATACATTCATTCATACAATAGGCAGTTACACTATCTAACAACGAGATTAGAAACGTAGAGCTATACTTTCTACTATTGATTTTGTTGTCTATTGATTGTTGTTTCTACTTTACATTTGATTGATTTTGTTATATTATAGTCATAACGCTATTATTCACAAAAATGATTAAACCTTCCAATCGCTCTCCTTCCTATCTATTTCTAAATACCCTTCCTTTTGTATCAGCAAACCTAAATACCTGAAATGATTACCATTCCTAATTACTTTAATTTCTATATCATCGCTACTTGATTTCATATCATCTGCCTTCTCTAGTAAACACGTTCTTCAAGACTACAGCCGTCGTAATTTTCTCCCTTTAACGTTTCGTCCCTAAAATGTGGCGTAATCTTCAGAAGCTGGTAGTTTTGGTTGAAGAACCGTGTTGAAAGTAATCTAACAACAACCTGTCTACAAAGTCCATTGACCGGTCCACTCAGCTTTTGGAGACAAAACTAGATTCTGGAGGTTTTACCAGCTAATATTCATTCATCGTTTAGGACTTTTAAGAAATGATCTGCGCCTTTCCCATTTGAATTGACAGGTGCTTTACGAAAAATTCCTAGGCTTATTGTTTGCTTCCTTGGCGTTGTAATTTTTTATGGCGAACGAGGAACAGGCCTACGTAAACATCACAGTAATTATGTAAAAGACGACAGTGCTGTAGGTGTATTATAGGTTTCAATTTTTTTAACATAAAATACAACATGATGCACACGAGTGAATGGATAACTGTTACAAATGAGCTAGTGAGTTTACAACATGGTAGCTCCCGTTCACTGGTATCCCAGATTCTAGTGTCCGTGCATGTATTTTGGTAAACACATTACGTAAATTGGCTTCTGAGAATTTCCTTTATTATGCCGTTAAACTCTTTGTTATGAAGTTTTTTTATGAGCGACGTAAGCAGTAAATAGAATAAAGAAAATAAAGCGATAAAAATAATTTTCTAATGCTTTATTCCACGGTCGCAGCGCACAACGGAACACTTTGAATGATTTGTTCGTTATATTAGCTAAAGACTTTATTAAATAATTATGATACAGAAATATTACAAACCTTAATCGCATTTTACATTCAGTGACCTGAATCTATTATGTCTTGAGAACTACGACAACACATCTTAGGTTACCATTTCTTAATACTTTTTTAAATTATGAAAAATATTTGTTAATATTTCAGACGTTTATGTTAGGGACAGTAGAGTCTGTATATTAGACTTATGTGTTGTGTTGCGTAACTGCGGAGAGCCACATCTACACCAACGAAATCAATAACACTATGAGTCTGCACAGAGAGATACCTTTATAGGCCGAAAAAATCTAGCAATGTCGATGGTTTCAGATACTTGTGAAACAGGTACAGAAACTTCAGGTAACGGTCGATCAGCGTTCGTCCTGTGAAATTGTCACAATCCACTATCCACGCCACACCTCAGTCCTCAGATTGAAGGCGCAAGAAATAAAAACAATCTCTTAAAGTCTCGTTTACGTACGTCGTTAACGTACAGAGACATGATTTTGAATCAAACTGACCCCGTCTACTTATTGTTGGAGCAATACGGCGGTCTGACAGAACAGGCAGAATTAAGTCACTAACAACGCGACTTACACACGTGAACACACAATACAGCATTCTTTCTCACCGTGTGGATTGTCGCTTTACGTGGCTAAGTCAAGTATACTTTCTCTCTGGCGACGAGATCGTCTCCGGTGTGGCGTGAGATATAGCACGGACATAGGCCACTCCACACCATGAGCCTGGCGCTTGAGGGAAGATGACGAACTGTTATATTATTTACGTGTTTATTTTGAACACACATGGTAAAAGACATGACACAATAGTGTTTTACCCATCAGAACATCAGACGTTGACACTGATCCACAACACGCATGTATCTTAATTGGTTTTTACTAACCATAATTATTTGATTAATTAGGGAAATTTATATTTAGCTGGATTGTCTAATTATTACTTTACGATTAATAATTCCTTAAAAATATGGTACCTAAAATCTATTTAAAGTAGCGATTAATTCAGTTATTTTTATATTATTAGTTTCAATAATAATATTATTATTATTATTATTATTATTATTATTATTATTATAACAACATTATTATTTTTAATAATAATAATATTATTATTTCCAAAATTGATTATATAGTTGTTACTTTTTAGGACAATACTAGCCTAATTTTTAATTATGTTAATAGAAAGCAGTTTATAGAAATAACAGGAAAACCTATTTTCAGTAATAGTGTGTCTGTTGTCAGCGATCCATCACGTTAATTCCAAACGTCCCTAATCACTCACATCTATCAATATATGCGCTGCACTAAGCGAATGATGAAATTGGATTTCTTTAAAAGGAGCCAGACGGTGAGACGTCTGGTCCAAAGTGATTACGATGTGCTAATGTCTGTTACAGATAATCGTTTCAGTTCTTACTGCGTCTGCCAGTAATTTTCAATTTGCATAATGTCTGAAAGGCGCTTCATGAAAATATGATAAAGAAAATGTAAAAAATACCTACAAATACTGTGAAATGTCTGAGTTATGATTAACCTAGTATGCTTCCGCAGCTGCAGAAATCGCTCACTATTTTGAACGAAGCACATTTATTATTATGTAAATTTCAATATTAGATCACTATTTACTTGTGGAAAATTTACAAAAATCATAATTACTATTTCTATAGCAATATAACAACTTTGGAGCACAAATCGTGCAATAAATACTGAAAATTCTAAGCAATCGGATTTTAGTTATGATTGCTTTTAGTCTGACACCTTGCTCACAATTGTTTTCAAATTTTTGGCCTTAGATCCCACGATTTTGAAATTTTGAAAATTAAACATTACGTTCAGATGTTAGTTAAAACTATCTTTAAATTTATACCCGCATGATTTTTTGTGATTTTATTAAAATTTTCACCCACTTTTTGGCCCTGCAGAACGAATATTTGAAATTTTTTTAAATGAACACTATATTTATATTGTGGTTAAAATTTCCTTCAATTTAATACCTCATATGAGCTTTGTGATTTTTTTATAATATTGATCCCTCACATTTTTCCCTCCCGCCCCCAAACGTTTAGGAGAGATCAAGCTCAAAAACGATAAGATTCTGTAGGGTAAAACTATGGGTACGCGTATCAAGTTATCTAAAATCGATTGATGTGTTTAAAAGTTATCGAGAAACATACCCCAAACAGGTAGACTGACAGACAGACAAATCTCAAACGGCCGAGTTAAAACTGAGAACTCTGTTCGCTCGTCCAATTAATACATTTTATGTTAATAATTTTTTTTGTGACATTTGAAACTCGTCCGGAAACCGGTCTCAGGCTGTCTGGGGACAAGCTCCCCTCGGCCAAAGGGTAACTACAGTAAGAGAAACGAACGCCAGTGCGTACTGAACATTGAAAAGGAGGAGCTACTGAGAGGAAGAGAGAAATATAGTGTGTGAATGTTGACCAAGGTGTGAAGGGATTGCTGTAGATGATGTAATTATTGAAGTATCTACTTGTAGATCACAATAGTTGTTACGTGGCGTCATTGAGTGGCGTCAGGTAAACCTAACAATGGTGCATCAGGAACGTAGACACAACAATTAAAGTTCTCACGACTTGCTGACAACTGCATGCACACAGCTTGTATAGAACACTGTCTAATTCAAGTGTAATTCACTTGGAGTTCGGAACATTAATGTAACTGACAGGGTGCCTTGTTTATGCGTGGAACACTCACTAATTGAAATTATGTTTACGATACTGGGGTTATAATTTATTCCTAAAACACGGCGACGATTAAAATAAGTTTTCTTGATTAAACAAAATTCTTTTAATGAGGAGAAGCGGTTTTTTTTAGTAGTATAGATCCGAAAAATAGGAAGAGACTGCCATGTGTTCTGTTATATTAATCGTAAACGTGAACAACAGAGAGAGAGAGAGAGAGAGAGAGAGAGAGAGAGAGAGAGAGAGAGAGAGAGAGAGAGAGAGAGGCTTTTGGGTTGCTGGAATGAAGATAAATTCTTTCTAATACCACTAAATCGAGTTGTAGATAATTGTAATATTAAAAGCAGTAAAATAATAATAATGATAACAATATAAATAATACTAATACTAATACTAATAATAATAAATAATATCTTGGATTTCGTTGTCCATGACGTGTCCGTTACTTAACTAAATATAATTATTTCACTCCCGACTCGGAACACAAAACTTTTTATGGGTAAAAACGTAAATGTTTTACCTTCTAACCTGAACCGGTTTTCACTTTTAAAAAGCTTCTTCAGAGGCTTTTTACCCATAAAAAGTTTTGTGTTCCGAGTCGGGAGGGAAATAATTATATTTAATAAATAATATTTTTTTAAGAAAAGCTATGTGTAAACTAATTTTTGCCGCAGGAGAATCACTTTTCCTATGTGTATGGAATAGTTCCGGAATAGTTCAGTTGCAATTAAAAACTACTTCAAAAGTAATTTATCTCTTTGTTTTAGCGCTCAGTCTACTCAGTTAACTGCTTTTAGGGCCCGGTGTCTCTAAATCCATCTTCTCTTCTTCGTCTCGGATATACATCTTTCCTGCCACTGAACTATAGTAAGAGGCATGTACTTATCCTACTTCTGTCTTCCTCTTTTAAATGTGTAAGGAGTTTATACAGACTCTTCCAACAGCACCGCTTGTTGTGGTTGATCCCCCATCGTAGTTCCGTCCTGGCATCCTTGTGCTCAGCTGATCTGACGTGTGTCCCAGCACGATCTCTTGGCCGTGCGTTCCTTCACAGCCTGAGGCCCCTCCTCCGCATGTTCGCGATGTTTTCCTCCACTAGTATACCGCAGGCCTCCAATGACTAGGCCTTGTCCTCGGGATGGAAACCTTACACACTCTTAAGATTGTATTCACCGTGGAAGGGACAAACGCTTCCGCCCAAGTTTTTCCGCCTTGGTTTTGTCCCTCAAGCGTTTCAGCTCCTCTTGCCAGTTCGTCCGCAAATTTGTCGGCTACTATCATCTTGTCATTCTGGCGAATCCACCAGCCTTTGCCATCACTGACTGACTTTAGAAACGCAGAGCTGGTCGTCGCTTCTTTTGTAACCTTCTAGCACCCTTCAGCTCCGGATCCATGGATCCGGATGCCACCACCAGGGAATCAGACGCCAAGGAACCCTCCAAGACAGTCTACTTCGGAGATACTAAAGGGAGTCATTATTATTAGTATTTATTATTGTATCATGTATCACTAATATTTCTATGCTAGATATATTTCTATACGACAAACCGTAGCACATTACTTACGCTTGGGATCGGCAAGATAAAGAATTTTTTAATTGTGGTTGGTGTACCTTTTTTATTGAATTTCAACTTTGGTAGACTCATCTCCAGGGCTGTTTACAAGATCTGTTGCTTTTATTATCAGCTGTGTTACTTTAACAGACTATAGTATATTATATAATATTAGTTTAGCAATCTTCTTATATTCATTGGCATTCATATCAAAGATGTGATTTGTGTATTGATTGTTTGAGGAAAACCACCGCATTGTGAGAACCACTAGCTAAAAAGAACTATTTTTATTATTCCAGACTCAATCCAGAGATAGGTGGAGCCCATGTACTGTGGAAGTAAAGTCATTGTGTCGATCGACCTTTGATTGAAACCAATTTCAACAGTCAGTTGATCAAAGAATCTTAACCCTAACTTTCCGTTACTATTATTCCTCTCTTTCTATATTTCTCTTTAGTTTCGTAGTCATACAACTACGAACCACTGTTCTAATTTAGTTACTGAGAAATTAATGTTTCTTTCTGATGCTTTTTTACAATCTGTTTTTAGAAATTTATTTACAATCTGTCTCCTTTTAAACATTTCATCACTTTACCATTCCTCAGCATTTTCTAGTACCACCGTGTCAGAATTCAATCTAATTGGTTTGTATTAGTCCCCTCGAATGGCTCGTAATGCACAACCAGATTCGTATCTGTAAATAATCTCATCTATCTTTAACACTGCTCTGATCAATTTTTGAACTGTATCGTGCAAGTATTTAGTAGACCACTCTCAGTGGATTATTACGTGCAAGTAATGAAGGAAACCCATCAGATTCGTTGAAAAATAGCAGAAGACATTAAAAAGTATATTACTGAACTTATCTTCAGTCAGAAAAACTATTTCGGTTATCTTTTTTTTTTCTTTCCTACTGTTACTAATTTACTGATAACAATACGTTTCCTTTATTTACGTTGTAGGTATGACGTCACGAGGGGTGAAATTTGTATGTACATTACAGCTGCTACCGTACGTGTCATCTGTACTGCTCGGAAAGGTGACACCCGCAAAAACTACACGTTTCAGCGAAATTTGCAAAAGTGGATGATCGATGCAAAAATGAACGGGTGGTACACAATGTTACGCGCCTATAGATTCGCATATCCGTAAATTGTCACATTAATTTTTTATTAATTACTCTCTTAATAAAATAACTAGGGAGTAATAAAAAACTGTGACGTAGTGCCAAATGTTATGAATCGAGTCCAACTATTGGTTTTACGTGAGTGTTCTGCTGACTACGAAATGAAAATATTTTTCATATTAGTGAAAGCGACGACAACCTGTTATGACAATCTGCTTACAGGAGGACTCGGACTGCTTAATAAATCTTTGCCAGGAATATAACGCCACACTATATGTACCCAAAGTCTCTTGAAATCAGTTCTTCGTAATGCGAGTGTCGTGTTTCGGGGTCGTCATCGGCCCATCTGACGAGGCTGGAGTGCGCGCGCGAGCACTCACACACACACCATTGTAAATAATGATTTAGAACATCAGGTAAACATGAACTTATTTATTCATTTTATAATAAAACAACATTGTAGTAAGTAGAGATAAGAATGCAGAATAAAGTATTTATGAAATGAATATCTCTAAATAGTTCAAGTAAATTTTAAATACAGTAGTTAGATGTAACAATTTTTAAAAAGAATGGAAGTTGACTAATTTTGATGAAAATTTAGTTGAGAGTAAAAATGCTAAATGCTTAAATAATTCTTTGGGTCATGTTGTTTCCATTAAAATGTTTTTTATTTGGAAAATGTTCTATATTTAGAATTTAGAAATCATGTGATTCATTACTCTCTCTGTTAGTCACCTAATATAAAGTGAATTTATTTTTATGTGTTGATATGAGGTTCTTCACTGTAAATTTAATTCCTTTAATTTGACGATTATTTACGTGCACACGTCATGTACAGGCAGACTTATAACAATCAGCATATAAGCCTATTTAAAAATTTTAGTTTCTTTTTAATTAAAGGCAGTTTTATCCGTTTTTAGACCTATAGTATTTATTTTCATTATTTTTTTTCTATAGTATTACATTCCATGATACTCTCTCCTGTCTGTACCACATCTATCCTCTGCACCATTTATTTTTTCTGTGAAGTAGTGTTTGGACATTACTTAAATAAGCTCAAAGCCACGACATGCTGGGGCGTGTAAACATGTTAGTGATACGTTTAACACACTGACACACATACGCACACGGAAACTTTGTAATATATTGTATTGCCAAATGATTTTGCCCAAATCTGGCAAAAAAGGCCGTTAGTCTCCTAGATAACTGTTGTCCCTAGATATTTATAGCTACTGCAATTTATTATTTCTTCTTCGTCTTCTAAAATTAAATTCTTCTGTTCCCCACCAATGCACATATACTCCGTTTCATTTGTGTTTACTTCAAGGCCCCGCAGCTTATATCACTCTATAAGTTTTCGTGTCATGTATTCCATGTCGTGATAGTCCTGCGCTACCACGACTTGGTCGTCAGCAAAACACAGTGTGTACACTGTGCTGTCAATTGGAGGTATCCCCATTTTGTGGTATTTCTTTTTCCAGGTTTTGAGGGCTTGTTCCAGGTATATTTTAAAAAGCGTCGGTGAGAGACAACATCCCTGCTTCAGGCCCTTACTAACATTAAATCCTTTTGAGACTTTACTTCCAATTTTCACGTGCGCTTTCAATCCGTTGTATAGAGTCTTAACCGCTTCGCTTAAAGTGGAGGCGATGTTTGATCGTTGAAGTGCCAGCCAAAGCTTGGTGTGCGGAATACTGTCATAGGCTTTCTTAAGGTCAACATATAGGTCACTTCTTGTTTTACAGCAGTTTCCTTTTCTATGATTTTCGTCAAGCAAAACAAGTGATCTATGGTTGATCTCCCCGCCCGAAAATCAGCTTGTTCCTCTGCTTCTATGTCCGAGTATTGATGTTCAATTTTGTTCTTCAGAAGTTTTCCATACACTCTACTGATTGAACTCGTCACCGCAATTCCACGGTAATTGTCACTTTCGGTTGTTTTACCTTTTTGTGAATGGTTGATACAAAAGATGTTTTCCATTCTTGCGGTATCAGTACTCAATTATGCATAAACTATTTACTAGTATACTGTTAAGACGATCACACGGATGATCGTCCATAAAATGTGGTGTAAATAATTGAACACCAGAAAAATTATTATTCACAACTTTAACATCAGTTTTCATAACCACGCCACCCGTGTACAACAAGCAGAAGCAATTATAGAACAAATAATTTAGCAAATTTACTGACAATTAGCTCTATCGAATTGACAATTAACGCGCTGTCGAACAACACGCATCGAGTCGTAATTCATAACTAGTCTGACGCTTCTGAAACAGCAACGCCGACTGTGTAACGTAACAATGCAACGAGGTTCTCCCAGATGGCGGTAGAATTATAATCGTCCAGCCTCTAAAAAGAATAGACAAATCTAGAGCACTCAGAACTCCAACGTTATCCGACCTTGTAAACATCCTGCAGACCTGCCACGCAAGTAGCGCCAGCCACGCATAGTCGTAAAAATGGGCTACGTTATTTTATTTCAGTAACTGCGGTAATTATAAAAAATCGGAATAGAGAACCATACATGATTTCCATGTTCTAAAATTTATATTTAAATTATTTAAATATTAATTAAATAAGTGGATGCTTGAGTTCTGAAGAAATTACGTATCAGCTAAAATGGTACCACCATGTCAGGTGGATTAAGACTATCCTCAACCTTCGTGAGGAAGGACTGTACTTTTGGATAAGATGTCTGTAGGTCGAACGAAGAGCTAGCTAAAGGTAGCTGCGATCTGATTCCTGTAATGAAATTGGACTCTCGCTGCGAGGGGCCGAGGGATGTTTATAGTGTTATCGAAGTTTTTCCTGTCAATACTATACTAGTCATTTTTCTTTTTTAAAATCGAGTCTTGATTTATTTCTTTCCATGTGTCTTCTGATTTCCTGAACGACTATTCTGTTCACCCGTATAATTATTAATTTCTCAGCAAAACATTTCTTCCTTAATACGTTTGTGTCTCCTGTTTAACACCCACCATACTGATCTATGTCATAACGCTATATTCCACACAGGCTAGTAAATAACTAGCTATCAGGGAGGTCAAAATATTTTCAAGGAGGGGCAAACAATTTTCCAAAGGGGAAAAATATTTATATATTTTTCCTACATACACACATACACATATTAGTTTATAATTCTCCTATCATAATAGAAATAAGTACACAGATTGTATTAATTGCTTTAATACAACACTGCCTAGCGATCCACAGGAAGCAAATCGATGTCCACCTTTTCGGCTTGCACGCGTTGTGTTGGTGTGGGTTTTGGCAATTTCCATTTAAAAAGCGTGCAAACATAAGAAAATAAACATGAGTGAGGCCAGAAATAAAGCGAATTGTGTGTGTGTGTGTGTGTGTGTGTGTGTGTGTGTGTGTGTGTGTGTGTGTGTGTGTGTGTGTGTGTGTGTGTGTGTGTGTGTGTGTGTGTGTGTGTGTGTGTGTGTGTGTGTGTGTGTGTGTGTGTGTGTCCTGCCGGCCTTTTTATTGCGGTAATCACAATAATAAAACTTTGGAAAAGTAAACATTACATAATTGAGATATGCTTGCCTGGCAGGAACGATATATTTTCACTCATACGTGATTTAAATTAAAATGAAAAATATAGAATTTTGCTAAAGTGAAATGTTTCCATAGAAATTACTTCTTTGTTGTCAATAGCGTAGTATACATATAAAACTTATAAAAATGTACCTCCTCCATCATCAACTACCATTTTAATTTATAAATAATTTACCCCCTCTCCCCTTCAACTACCCTTTTCATTTATAGATATTTCATCTACCTTTCTACAGTGGATTATTATGACCTTCTTTTCAGGATACTTTATTTATCAAAATTAAGCACTTTACTCTTGGTAAAACGTAAAACGTTGAAGGTAAACTACTCCTTTCCCTTAACCGATCTTCACCAAAAATAATAGACCTTGAGTGCTCTACAATTTAGAGCTGTATGCAAAAATTATTTGATTCTGTTTGAATTTGCGGCTGTTATCGTTTGCCATAGAAAAAATTCTACACACAGACACTTTTCGAAAAATGACTTTTTTTCATGTTTTGATGGTAGTACAATCAGAATCTGCCGTTATCTCGAACACGATTTTTTTCGCCATGACCATACTTCCATTTCCTTATGGAACATATGGAACATAAATGAAAAGGGTAGTTGAAGGGAGGAGGGGGTAATTTTTTATATGTTTTATATGTGTACTACGATATTGACAACAAAGAAGTAGTTTCTATGGAAACATTTCATTTCACTTTGACAAAATTCTATATATTTTTAGAAATTATCGAACCGAATTCAAGTAAATGATTGGAACTGTATGAGTACCCGCAATACATGTCGATGTTTTTAATATGCGATTGTATCGATATACTGTATTACGGTGTGGAAAAGAAGAAGTGTACTAATTGTAAATTGCCATATTTTTAACGTAAAGCAAAAATACGTGTTGTTTTCATTTGGGAGGTTAGGTAATAATGGTTTTGGGTTTTTAGTTTACTGCTAAAATAAATAAAAGCTGTGGTTGAGAAAACATAACATTAAACGTGTAATACAATGCTTATAACAGAGTAACACTTAAAATAAAGAACCTAACGTTTTTAAGTTGACAAATTAGAAAAAACAACAGCAAATACAAAATGAAAAATACAAATATTTATGGTTAATTGAAAAACAAAAAACACTGTATTAAGGAATGACAACATATGCTCTACATATTGTACGTAATGGATGTTTGTTTTTTGTTACTCACAAAATGAGTACTTGTCGGAAAACGAATTTTACCAAAAAAACCAGTTCTGCCACAAAAAAGTGACATGTAGGGCCTATAATAATAGGCAAGGGGCCCTTGAGCTACTCCCGCCTTACTTCGAGTTGAGTTGTTCGTGGTTTTAGAAGAAAAAAAATAGTTTTACATTACACACGTATTGGTTTCCATGTATAATTTCAGTTTTCATGTTAACCTAACATAATCAATTTTTGGTGTCACAGCTACGACCCGGTGATAAATTACTGCTACAGTCATTTTCCATTAAAAAATGATAAACGAAATCAATTGCAATCACCAGCCAACTATTTTGCAACATACAAAATTAAATTTGTATAATTCTTTCAGTACATAAAATTACGTGCGATATTCACTACATATCGAAGCCCAAAAATCGCATTATCGAAATGACTACAGGTACGCATAAAGGCAGTACCAAATGATTTTATATATAATCTGAGAACATGGAAGTCATGTATGGTTCTCCATACCGATTTTTTAGTATATGAATTTGAAGACACTGCTTATATTGTTTATGTGGAAACTTTGCTACTGATAAGAACCTTTTATAAAGTACAGTACAAATTTTTTCACACTACAATTGACACTTTGTTGTTTGCGGTCGATCAGGCTATTCTGTCGGACTCTGAAAACAGATTGCAGATGGGTATACATTTGTTAAATGGAATCTGCAAAGACTCTGGATTGGAGATATCGACAATTAAAACCAAGGTGATGGCTTTTTGTGGAACTGATCCCGTACGGGCAAAAATTGTTATAGATGGTACTGTCCTGGAACAAGTTAGCAGTTTTGAATACCTGGGCTACAATGTGTCTTATAATGCAAGCAACGACGTGGTGCATAAGTTCAACCTTATGTGCGGGAGCATCAGGCGAACCCTTAAGTCAGCAAGTAAAGGAACACGCCTAAAATTCTACAAGGTGATGGTTCTTCCCACACTTCTTTATGGGTCTGAGAATTGGACTTTAACGAAACGCCAGGCCAGTAGCATCCAAGCGGTTGAAATGAGATTTCTCAGGCACGTGGCAGGGTATACACTCCATGATCATAGAAGAAACACGGATATACGGCAGGAACTGAATATTACGAGTATACTCGACAGGATCGCCCAGTATCGGCTGAATTGGTGGGAACATCTTTGCCGAATGGATGACTGCCGCATCCCCAAACAACTATGGAACTATAAGCCGAGGGGACGGAGAGGTGTGGGACGTCCGAGGAAGCGCTGGAGTGACCAGCTGTAATATTTGCCTATCTGAGACCGGAACAAACCATTCTTGGTTTAAACCTTGAGGATGATGATGATGATGATAACAGTACAAATTTTCTAAATTTAGCTTTATCAAAGCAGTGTTTTTATTCACATTTATTATGTGGGTAATACGATTTCACGATTAGGCCTATATGTAACATGTATAAGCTTCTTGTAACATGTATGTATTGTGCTTCTTAACTGTAAACAAACGATCCAGTAAGTGAATTGTTTACGTTCCATACCATTGTAATTATCTAGTATCTTACGAAGAGACGCAACAGTCGGTGTACCAACTACGTGGAAACAATAATTCAACAGTTACCGCCTGATGTTACTGTTGTTCTCGACTTGATAACAACTCGCAGAACTATACTGTTCATTGTTTAATCAAAGTGTAATTCAGTAGAGCTAACTTAGTTAGTTCACAACTGTAATTACCATGCTCCTTTATGAGACCAATTTCGACTGAAATTTCATTTACAAAGTTGCAGTTCTCGTGGGTTTCATTTGGCAACTGTCACGTCGCTTTGTTCGTCGTTTCCTTTACTGTTACAGTCTACTTACAAATTACGCTGCAACGGAACTTGCAGTTACCTAGAAACACCAAAATTAATAAACATAGAAGACTTCTACTAATCTTAGCATGTTGGCCATAACACGTGCCGGCCATAGACAAAAAGAAAGAAACTTTTCATTTTGTTTTCTCTAAATTATTTATACATCTAATGCCTTGAAAAAAAAATAAAAATTTCAGAAAAAAGTTAAGAAACTAATTACTAAACATTGACAGTATATAATCACCGTTGAAGAGGTTTTTAATATTTTTTCTTATTAGGATTGTATGTAATTTTTTGTGGTGACACTATAAGCAGTACACGGTGGAATTAGCGTGAATTTTTAGTGTGAATCCTGGTAAACTTTGGATCATTAACAAATATGTTTTTGATTACATTTTTTGCCCCTTTGCAGTTAAGTTAATATGACTTTGTTCACCTGTTTCCGATAATTTGTCACATGTAATTTTTATACAGTGGAGATTAACACAAACTTTATCTCGGAAAACCCTACGTTAATTCTTCTGTTAATTTTATACATAAATGACTTGTATATTTCATTTTCCGTATTACCTCGTGACCGTAATTAAAATTATAATTTTTTAATAAAAGTTTATGTAATTATATAAAATATTACAGACCATTGTGTTACCTTGCCTGCTAATATTTCTTCAGAATTATTGCTGTCGTCGAATCATCAAAATAACTGTCGCCTGTTTACTTTGTAAAAGAGGATATACAGTAACGTGTTGTATCGCTAATCACTTACTACTACTACTACTACTGCTACTACTACTACTGCTACCACTACTACTACTACTACTACTACTACTACTACTACTACTACTACTACTACTACTACTGCTACTACTACTACCACTACTACTACTACTACTGCTGCTGCTGCTACTCCTACTACTGCTACTACTACTACTGCTGCTGCTGCTGCTGCTACTCCTACTACTACTACTACTACTACTACTGATGCTGCTGCTACTCCTACTACTACTACTACTACTACTACTACTACTACTACTACTACTACTACTGCTGCTGCTGCTGCTGCTGCTGCTGCTGCTACTGCTACTACTACTAGTACTACTACTACTGCTGCCACTACTACTACTACTACTACTACTACTACTACTACTACTACTACTACTACTACTACTACTACTAATACTACTACTACTACTACTACTTCTACTTCTACTATTATTATTGTTGTTGTTATTATTAGGTTTTTTGTTATTATTTTCTAAAAAATACGCCCCTATTTATTTTGGAATAGGGGCTACCTATAATAGCAGCCAAAATTGTTGATAAGTAAAAAAAGTTCGATACTTGTAACAGTAAAAATGTAATAAGTTAGCTACAAATAAAATAGCTTGTTTGAAGTGCCAGATACACTATGAAAGACAATCTGCTAGATTAACAGATTAATTACACTGGTGATCCTCGCATATTCTCGTGCATAGTACAACTATGTCTTACGGGTCCTCATTATCAAGTTAATAAACATTATAATACGTTTACAAAGGGTTCCTTTCAAAGATGAATGAAAGTCGCTTAGCACCAAACCCCGAAACCCGACATTCTGCTACCCGATACAAAATTTTGCTTATATTTTTTACATAATATTGAAATATCTTTGTAAAAAACAGAATGAGTATCAGAAAAGACGAAAGACGGAAGACGTCTTCCTAAAAACCTTGTTTATTGGCTTAATATTGTAACTACGGAAGCTTCTGGTGAGCGTCCTTCCGCCCGTTTCACCACTAGTCAAGCAGGTGTAGCGTTAAAGTACCTTCCAGATTGTTCTGGAGAGCACTTCAAATACGCTTTTTCATTTAGTTTTCAGCTTTTTCAACATTGATGCCGTGTGGTAAATTACACAGATGATTAGACTTTAGAAAAGAAAGTTTTATCGAATTGTGGCAAAGTTTTGACAATTATTCTGATATTTTGTGTTGCATGTACTATCCAGTTGTTAAAATTTTGCCGAAAAACGTTCTTTGCTTTATACATTATTAAAAGGCTTATACCTGCATACAAATTTTTGTCACTACCATACGCACAACTATCAGCACAAAAATACGCTCCGGATATATTGAAACTGCTCAGTAACCGTTCAGAGGAAGGAAACAAGGCACTCTACACCTGACGCTGGGGTACGCTGAAACCGTAGTCATCACAACACAACACACAACGAATATCTTTCGCCTACAATCTTTACGTCACTCTTCGCTGTACAATAGCGTCCACTGAATACGCGGAGCGTACGGAGTGACTGAAGACAGCCAGAATAAAAAAGGCAAAATCAGAGAATTGAGATATAAATAATTATTTTATACTTCCTTCACACAAATATTTGCATAGTTTTATATAATTCTTTGATACTAAGGCAGGGAACACCAGGCGTACCAGCTTTAAAATCATTAATGCGACACTAGTGGATAATAAACTATTTCACCCTTGCACAGATTCTTACCCAACGTACATCGTTTTAAAAACAGAGACTAAAGCACGCCGCAGAAAGGAAGGAAAATTATTCTGGAACACTTGCGCTACCTACATAAGCGGCAGAGGCTGGCTTTGTCAGTCAGTTACGTTGAGCGATTGCCTCAGTGCGGATCGAGTGGTGGCTGAAGATTAATGTGTTCACTGCATTATAATTAGTGTGGAACTCTATTACTTGGCTTTATTATCGCTTGTGGACAAATTTACCTTGGATTATTGGATTACCTTGTTAATTACAAACTGTTACTTGTGATTAATTAAAGCTGGTAATTAGTGACTTCATTGGTCTCTGTATTTTGTCTTCCACGTACCATACGACGATCTGTGAGACCGTCGCAACAGTATATTGCTACAGACCCGTATCCCTGGACAGTAGACTATCCCATCACAGTACAGACCCGTATCCCTGGACAGTAGACTATCCCATCACAGGACAAAGTTTCTGGTAGAACTTAGCTACTCCCGCTAAATTATAAGTGTTTACCTACCAGAAATTAACCAAAAGCGATTATTTTATTTTATTTTATTATTATTTTTTTTTTAATTCTTTTATTAGTTTTATTTTTATCTATTTTGTCCTGTTCTTATTTGTTTTTTATTTATTTTTTTTTTACTCTTTTAATTTAATTTTTTTATTTCTACACAAATGTTTGTTCGTTTAAGTTCATCAGTTCTAAGCACACTGTTTCGTTCCTTGAAATCGCCTTTTGCTTACCTCTTTATACTCTCATAAATAATTCTTCGGCATAGATAACCACTTGGATCATTGTTGAGGATTCTTGGTCTGCGCGGATCACTGCTTCGGAGTTCATAGTAGATGAACCACGGCCAGTAAGAAGATTGCAGGCAATTCTTCCCATTTTTCCACAAGTCCTCCAGCTACTTCCAACCAGCACTTTTCTTTTACAGTTAGGTCTTTAAAAAGGTTGTGGCTTTTGTCCCAAAGCGGAGGTTGGTCTTGCACTAATGCTATTAATGTGTCACAATCCATGGCGAACAAACGTTTAAAGTGCGTAGGAAGTGTGCCGTCAACGGCCGGTACTGTGGGACTGGCTCCGTCTGAATCTTTGTGTTCTGCCCTTCCGTTCAACGGTGCCGTTAACCTTGACGCCGCAACAACTCTCCGGTGCATGTGGGAACCGCCACTCTACAACAAACGTGTTGAGCCTTCTGCTCCGTTACCGCACCGCAGCAACGGCCGTCGACAAACGCAATGTGTAAACGCAGCATTAGGGTTTATGGTGTGTTGCCAAGGACACAGAAAGTCCGAAACCGAACACATGTCGTCTGCTTGTTGTTACCAGTGTCACTGTATTGTTATGGTTTGCAACCCTCACTAGTATACTCGATGTAAATTAGATGATCAAAAAATACTTATTACTTCTGTTTAAGAAGAGAAAAACTGTGCCATTACTGGACCGAATAACCGACGGTGCAGACCTATTAAGCAAAACAACTTTCTATGTGTAATCCTCTTTTGTTTTTGTATTTTGAATATTAGCCCAACAAAGCGGGCTGGCCCTAATAACCGGTGGCCGCATTACCTGGAATACACTAGGCCTATATATTATTCTCCTACAAATCTTATTGCTGCGTACAATCCCGTAAGGTTGGTGCCCTACAAATCCATTCCATGTTTATGACGTTTTTCTCATCTTTCTAAGCATCACATTTTTACAACACTTAAGAACCCCCTCGTTCAGTCAGCACACTCCCCATATTGTGTTACATTCACTTACGAAAGCCAGTGAATTGCTGAGGGGAGAGAGGGAGAGGGGAGAGAGCGTGCTGTTATTGCTGCCACTTAATGAGACTACCACTTAACTGAAAAGAAAAAGCTGGGGATAAAGAGTATCAAGAAATAGGATAATTAAATGGGTGACTTCTACTTAGATGGGAGGAAAAGCCGCGTATAACGACTACCCAGAGACGGGCTAATTTAATGGGCAGGACATTTCAACTTACGTAAAAGGAAGAGCTGTGGATTAAGAGCACCAAGTCCGGGATTAATTTTATGGGACACTTCCATTGAAGTGAAATGAAAAACCTATGGATGAACAATATCAAGCAGCGGGCTCACTCGATTTATGATTCACTTACTTTATGGTGGGAAGTAAACGGCCGTGGTAGGGAAAGAATAAACTAATAAACACTCCAGTAAGTTTAAAATTCTAAGCACAAAACAAAAAGTATTTTTGTAGTCGCCATCTTACCTAATGGTTTATGTAAATATATACTTATTTAATAAGACGATGTCTGCGTACATGTTTTATTAATCTTAATACCAGCGACCAGACCACCAGGTTCAACCTGGCTGTATGCGCCGGGAAGAACTCTTCGTGTTTGGTAAAATGGTCACCTTCGCGAGAAACATTTGCCTAGCACGTTAATTCATAGGTGTCATTTTATGCTCAAATTGACAACCTACTGTTATGTATTCAGGAGCACGGGTTAACAAATAATCAGGATCGTAACTTCCTTCATCACTCCGACGACGTAAAACAAAAAATAAACGTAATCTGAAAAAAAAATCTTAAAAAATCGTGTTTGTTTAAATGCTGTATAAATTTATGTTTCGAAAAAAAGTGTTTACTTTTTTATACTTCAGCTGTGATATTTTTACTTTTTATACTTCAGCTGTGATATTTTTTATAATTTAGATGTCAATTGAGATTTGTCAGTTTGTTTCCTGAATTGTTAGAAAACCCTTGTAAAGGGAAACATTAAGAGCAATGCTTTTAAAATTGTATACACTTTGGTTCTGCATGAGTCGAAAACTTTTCAGAATTCCTGATCTTTCCTGTTGAAACTGATTTACCCAAAAGTCGTATTTCACTTACTCTGGTCTTGTGCTTCTTTAACAAGGTATTGTTTTTATCCCATGTTTTCACAATGGAGGCGGTAAAAGTGATGTATCTTTGGTTCAAGAAATTTTTAGAAATGATTGTTTTCATAATGTGGCTCTAAACTTATAAAGTTATTGATCAATAAAAAAGAAAAAATCCAAATCAGATTAAGAGAAAAGAGCACTTGCATAGAGTGTCTGAGAGGTATTTGGAAGCACTCGCAAAGTAACTGATAACTTCATCTAGTTCTTGATGAAAAATAAGAGAAAGAAGAATTTTATAAATAACACTTAAAAATGTTTGCTGCCTTTTTTATATATTAGTCGCTAACTCTGAGTCAATCACAACTGGTAGTAATAAATAAATTAAAGTATTTATAATTTAGCATTCCTGCTGATTGACTTACACTTGACGGAGATAAAGTTGCTACCAGTGACTGTAGGGCGCAAGAGTAATTATTTCTCCTCAGGATTAAGGATAAATAGGTGCAGTGAATAAACCTGAGTAGGAAATGGACTGAATCAAGAAAATCAAATAAATATTATATGTCTAAATATTACACAATAGATTAGGTTTGATATTTAAGTTATAATAAATGATAACATCATAAATTTCATCACATTATTTTTTTACTTATATGCATAATAGATGCTGTATTTTTTAAATTTATTCTCAATTTAATAAAGCAAAAACGTTCTCTTTTTATATACGAAAGTTTTATTTATTTCAGACATAGTTGTAACATTGACGTTTTTGTAGTCAAAATCTGTAAATATAAAACTAAGCAGTGATTCCATGTTAAAACTCAATCAGATGGACACACATTTGTGCGTTGTATGTTTGACAAGTTGTACAATTTTTAAGTATTTTCAGCTTGTTGTGTATAAAACTGAACGTTTTGAACACATAAAATATTTCTGACACAGAAATGTTACATTTTCTTCTGTCATTTCAACGTGTTCAGCTTTTACACAAGTATAGTAAATTGAATACAATGAATTAATTATAAAATTTGTAATATATTGGTTTTATTTCAGTAGCTATCTTTAACACAAATAAAACCAAACAAAGTAAAAATTAAAATTCACCTAAGGCTTTCACGGCCGGTGTCAGTTGTATAAGACGATCTTTCGGGGTGTTTGGCCGTGGTCTATGGTTTAGTGACAAACCAAACGTTTCAACTGCACCAGTGGCTGCCATCATCAGTGGAATTTAAAGAAATCCTGAACGTAAGTTGTTCTCGTTCAAGGTAAAGGCTTTACCACAGTACTGTGGGCTTGACGAGAAAAACCTACGTTCAGGATTTCTTTAAATTCCACTGATGATGGCAGCCATTGGTGCTGTTGAAACGTTTGGTTTGTCATTAAACCATAGACCACAGTCAAACAGCCCGGAAAACTCGTCTTATGAAACTAAAGATTGTAAAATTTATATGCAGTATTTTTTCATAGTAACAATAAAAATGGTTAATATTCAAAGGTATTTTTCATTTATAATTTTGTTAGTATAAACCCAAAAAGGCACTTCGAACAGCAATCCTACTCTAATATACTCATCAATAATCTCTAACGGAGAGACATCGTAATCTCTAACGGAGGACCTGGATGTGATTCGTTTTTGCACACAATATCTACTTTTAAAGTACGAAAGTAGCTCGAACTATTAGGCGAGGCATAAACGGAAATATGCCTCGCAAAATAAACTACAAGCTTAAAAAAACACGAAAAAGTTTAAAGTTTCAAAACAGCAAATTTAGTTTCCACAGCATTTGCGTAGTTTAGCTTCAGCATATTTTCTCCTGAAACGAATTGGTACGCTGTGGCTGAGAGTATGCGCTTGTATCGAATGTCCGGCTGTTTTAACATGGAATATAATAACTTGGCTAGTTTAGTATCAGTTTTATGAGTAACAGATTATATTTTAATACTTGGTCTGCTTCGTATATTGTTCAACCGTTTCTTATTTAAATAATGTGATTCTAACTGCACATAATTAAAAGCACGTCGCAGACACATGGGTCAGTCTTTAGTTAAAAGTGCTTCAAGTTAATCACTCCTGTCAGGCGCGGCTCGTTCGGAAGAGCTGGACGCGACAGGCACCATGCTGACTCCGGTTCCGGAGCCTGCGTATTCGCCGCCAGCCGTCCCCATAGCTTCTGGTCAGTCCGGGTCGTAGCAACAGTCTACGTGGACGATCCAAACAACTGCCACCAAAGTGAGCGTTGCCAGTACCAGTTCCACGATGGAGAGTAGGAATGTTGTTTGCGTCGTCCTGGAAAAGTAATACTTATTACTACGTAGTCGGTAATTATGTTCTTCGTAACGTATATGTGCCGTAACTTTAATTACTGCAAAGCACATTACAACTACGAAATTAAATACAGCCGTTAGCAGACAATATATTGGTACGTCATCACAGAATACTCTACGTTCCAGTTGTGTGTAATGTATGCGTACTTATACGTAGACGCTACTTTGAGATGAAGGACAATCACGTGACACTTGTCACGCGTCCGCATCCAGACCATACCGGTCCGCGCACACTGTGTTCAAGGCCTTAAGCAATTAAGTTCTAGGGTTTTCTAGTAGTGCTGACGCGATTTATGGATTATTCTGGAATCTCAGCGGGGTATAAATACAAGTATTCAGCGACGCTTAGGTTTAGTTTAAGTGGCGATTTATTCCAGTGCGGATCGAAGTATTTTGGCAAAGTGTTATGTGTTTTATAAATGTGCGAGACTCTATTAGTTGACATTATTATTGAGTGTGAATCGTTTTTATTTTATTTGTTGTAAGAGACTATCTTATTAATTACAAACTGTTTAATTGTTACAATTAAAGCTGTGTTTTTTTTTTTTTTAGTGACTTTATTGTTGTCTTGTATTTTGTCTTCCACTGTACCATACGACGATCAGTTAGACCGTCGTAACGATATAATTCGCAACCAAAATAAAGACAAAACACATCAACCTTAGCACTTTGACAAAACCGCAAGTGGTAAATTCTGTAGCCTAAAAAATATGTGGATCTACACCAAAATTATGTGCAGGAAAGCGACAACGCTCACTGGTTTCGCAACTGTGTTTAGCTCCCTAATCTTGGAAATATTTGTTGTTCACACTTTTACTCTTAATTGTATGTTTTAATAAATTTGTCGCGTTTAACTTGTTGACTGGGACTTGGTTTCTAGTTTCTATTTCTTCTACTCTTTGTCTGAAACCACTATGACTGTATTTATCTGTCTCCTGATTTCTGTGTTTAGATTAAGTCGCGGCGGTTTGAATTAAGTGTTTGGAAAGAACAGTGAATTCTAAGAAGTAGACTATTACAGGTGTTGGAATAAAGTCTAAGTAAGAAATACACAAAGTTAAAAATTGTCATTTTATGGATTTACTCTATATTAAAGGCCATAAAACAAAAAATATATAAAATTATATATAAGCAAACGATTTTATGTTATTCAGTTTGGACACAATATTTAATTTTATTGCCGCATAATAATCCACAGGCGTACATATTCATGCCGCTTCCGACCATACATTAAGGACAACTTGTATTCGCCAATTAAAAACAAACCATCGGTTAATTTGTAATCAGCGTGGTGTACTTTAAATAAGTTTAAATCATATTTTATTTATATTTTACAAGTGACAAAACATTGTCATTCCAACTTAAAATTTCCAAGTGAATGTAATCGTTTTCTGCAACTTTTGATAACCATATGTATCCTGCTGTTAATTTGTTGACAAACATAATGACATATATAAAAGCCTATGTAACATGTATCAAAAAAATGCATAGATAAATAACAATTATTGTATTAAATTAATAATAATATTTACGGAAGACTTCAGAAGTAAGTAAGGAGCTCTTCTATTACACAAAAACCAACGAAAACGTTCTGCACCAACAACAGCTCTAGCCCATCGATTATGCAGCTTCGTTGCGCGTTATACGTGTATTGTATGTACTTCCAGCTTCCTTTATTGTGCTTTATTTGAGACAAGAAATTGTTGAAACCCCTATTCATTTGATAAATTCTTTTTGGCATTTTCCTAGATACTTTCTGTCTTAAGAAAGCCAGATATACAAGTCCCCAATTCTTCTGTCAAGTATGGGTTTATGTTAACATGAAACGAATCTAATTTAAGACAATTATTACTTTAATTAACATTCACAACGCTTGCTTCTGTGCTTATTATAGGCTTTTGTTTTCAACTTTTCGTTCACGATACATGCAACACTTTATGCCAAGAGGAAAATACGAGTTTAAAAATCTCCTTCTTCTCTTCCTCCTCCTCCACATTTTCTTCTCCTTCATCATTTTCTTCTTCTTCTTCTTCCTCCTCCTCCTCCTCCTCCTCCTCCTCCTCCTCCTCCTCCTCCTCTTCCTCCTCCTCCTCCTCCTCTTCCTCCTCCTCCTCCTCCTCCTCCTTTACTTAATGGACTAAGCTTTAGCCTGTTCCGATTCACAGAGTATCAGAGCATGTGGGTTTATACCTTCTCTTACAACGTAATCGTAGGGCACCAAAGTTGAATGCAGTAGTTAATAGATCCTTGCACAACTGGTAACTTTATTAACCAGAGGTACATTATATTGGTTTTTGCTTGTGTAAAGTGACTGACTCTCAGATAGAGAGATCTTTTTTATGAAAAGAAATAAATATTGAAGTTAACAATAAAAGAACAATCCGGGTCATTTAGTAGTCTAAGTAGCTCCGGGATTAGAAGAAAACAAGAGTAAACAAGAAAGAATAAAAACGTTAATATTACTTTTAAGAAGTAATTATAAACTGCTCTTTTATTAAGGTGATAAGGCCCCCCACGTCACTACACTCTAATTAGAGCTCAGACGAGGCTGACTGCACTGGTAAAAAGTCGATACGTGGTGCAATGATGAAGGGGTCGCATGCGTACGCTAGTGATGTAAACTAAATACGTTTATTTACCTTTTATTAATGAGAATTTATGCTGTAAATAATATAACCATTATGTTCTCTTTTGCATTTAGTGTGGTCAGTTTTTTTTAGGCTTACACTAATACTTTTCAGTTATTATTACTATTTACGGCAGTTCGATAACTAATATTACTAATGTCTTATTTGCACACTATTTCAAACAAAGTGATACGTTTGAAATTCAAGTTGCAAACGTTTGTTTGTAGTTAATGGCAAATTACTTTTCGATTCGAATGGCATACTAACTTAGATCGCCCCGGTCGCAGTCTGACACCGGGTAGTGCAGTGCGTTAGCTGTAGTATTACGACTCTTGGCGATGCATAACTCGCCAAAGTACATATTACCATATAAATCGATTGACTGATTCTGAGAAATGATTGCGCACCGCTGTGGGACCAACAATGTCGCCGACGCTTTACCGCTAAGTCTTCGTTTCATCGAATTTCCGTAGGCTATAGGAAACTTCCATAACGTATGTAATTGATAGGCATACGTCATTCTATTAGAGCCATATGAAGTAGAAAATTAATAGAGCAATATAAATGTATTTACAGGCTGAAAAGTTTTTTAACATCAGAAAAACAAGGATGGATGACATCTTCGAAAATAAAGATGATGACAAAGGTATCCTTTGTCACCAGTGGCGCAACCAGGGGGGTAACCCCCCCCCCCCGAAAATCTGGAAAAAATTTTGTAATCAACGTATGTACAAACAGTAAGAACATAATAAACAAAGTATCTTCTTTATATGTTAATTACTATATTTTTACAAATTACTAAATGATAAACTAAAATTCAGCATAGGTAGTCTAAGTTTACCAGACGTGAATAAATTGTTCTTTTGCCAACGGCGCGGCGCATGATAAAAACGTGTATTTTCCATAGACAGTGTTAGAAACTTAGCAAAAAAGGAATTTGAGTGTATTTCTTTCATAGATTGCACATCAAGATTACGTGACCATGTCATGAAAATTGAAAAGATTACGGGAGATCAGACCAAAGGCTGTATAATGTAACAGTTCGTTTCAAAATTAATAAATAACGGGATAGCAGCAGTGAAGACGATTTGAGTTATAACAACAGCGAAGGAAACATTAGTGGGATGGAAGAATTGAGATAAATATTTGTAATTGGTTGTAAGTAATTAAATGCTATATTACGTAAACAGTTTTGGTATAATTTTTTCATTAATATTGTCTCTCCTCTTCTTTATGGATAATGTACATTTGTTGTTTTTTTAAAAAAACAGTCATTTCACATTCGGGCCTATTATTGATGTTACTTATTCAAACAAATTAAGTTTCTAGGGTAATGTTGACTATATTCCTGGATTTTGTTGTCCATGATGTGTCCGTTGATTAACTAATTATAAGTTAAATATATTATAACTACTGACTCGGAACACTAATTTTTTTATTGGTAAAAATGTTAAACTTTCATCTTGTAGCTTCAACTAGTTTTCGTCAGCTTCGTCAGAGGCTCATTTCTACCGATATTACTACGTTTTTTCCTGAATCGTAACATGTATACAAACTATTATGTACGTCGAAATATACAATGTTTGTTAATGTCTAGGCTCGACTAGAAGATCTGGAGAAAGACTGCAATAGACACAACATACCAAATCATGAAGCAAAGTTAATTTTTACCTGTTCTTACATGGTGCGTATTGTCGTTTCTCCAGGAAAAAGCCCTGCTTGTAAAGAAAAGAATGAGGAAAACCAAAATTGTGCACCTTGATTCTAAATTTTCAACCCCCCCCCCCCCGAAAAAATTCTGGGTGCGCCACTGTTTGTCACCAACTCTTATTAAAATTTGTATGCATGACATTATCTATTATCTGAAGAAGTTTGTGTAGAAATTATCAAAAGAAAAGTTTTAAGTTATATTTTAGTTTTTTTTTTATTGAAGAAACAGAAGAGAACGTGCCACGTTATCGGTAAAATTTTTAAATTTTTAGAGGACTGTGATGTTGATATTGTAAAAGAAAAGACGAACATAATTTTATTTAGAGAAAGGAACCAAACTTATTTAAAATTTGTATAGATGCTGTTAATTTCGGCCAAATTTATACTTAGAAATATTATTTAGGTTATCAAAAGGTATGGGGTATGAGTGCGATAAGGACACTGGGTTCATGGTATCTGCCGAACGATCCATCGAATGTTGATGAACAAAACTAAGGAAGACACAAAATAAACTTTATAAGAATTTTGTTCATTATTTTTGTATTGCAGTGAACGCTGGTTAACCGACAGCAGAGATGAGGTTACTGAGAACAACTAAAGGCTGCACAAGAGTAAATTCCAAGAGACATGAAATAATACGAAAACAGCTGCAAGTCCTTGCCATGGGAAATAAAATAACGGCATAACACCGTAAATAATGTGATCATGTAGGCAGGATGAAAAACTGATAACTACTTAAATTAGTATTGTAGTAAGCGTTCTTGAAGAAGAGGCAGCGACATATCAACAGTGAGTGATTGTCAATTTCTTAGGTTGTTACACAGCTAAGAAAAAGAAGAAAAAGAAGAAGAAGAGAGTAATTTATCTTTTTATGTTATTATTTTCTTTATTTAATATAAAAATATAAGTATTTCTTAGCCCTTAATTCGTATTGTGGTCTAATTAGAACATGGAGAGTTTAGTTCAAAAATTGTACTTATCCTAAAATTTAAAAAAGTGTGTTAGCTATGCTTTTTGATTCAGGTTTCCAACATAGGAAACCTTCATAGGTTTCCTTCATAGGATTCCAACAAGATGTATTTCCCAAAATGCTTTAATCCTAATTCAATAAACTGAGAGAAACGAGATTCTGCCTAGCTTGACAAGCCGTTGCAAGACAACGAGATCCATTGACAAGCTGTTGTAAAACTTGCATTATTCACTAAACATCTAGCTACATCGAAGCTTGTCTTATCCATGTTTTGTAGCCACTTTGTTTTGCTTGTTTCTTTTCAAAAGCTGTCTTACGCAGTAAATAAACAAATGGAACGTTCATGGTGTCGTAAATTGAAATAGGTACACATCTCCACAACCCACTAGGCAATGCTCTCCAATACACTCGTAGTTTAAATAAGCAGCAATAAAATACTTAAGAAAAAGCAAATCAGGATATACGCAGGCGTATTCAGAGCATGCATAAACATTTTTAGCATAGGATTATTTATTTTTATTTCTATACGGTCAAGGTATGCTTCGAAATTCATTTAATTTTTGGCTTTTATTAATTTTATTGTGCTACAAACAATTTAAGTTAACAGCAACTGGTATTCTAGTCGGTGGAAACAAAATTTGTCTTATCAAAAATATACAATTTAATTTTAAAAATACTATAAATTTCCGTTTTTTAATGACTTTTTAACAGCAGGCACCTAATAAACCTATATTTAAAAGTCTAAACAATCAATTTAGAAAAAATTCTTAGAAACGTGTTTTTTGTTATTACTTCAAAATCGCTTATAGTGAATAAAACAGGGTTTGCATGCAACTCAACGCCTCACAGGTAATATACACAACTGTGTCCATATTGAAGAACTGGGTCGTGTTTGCCTATATACATTGAACGATTTGTGCTTAAAATAATGATTAATGATATAACATTTGTTAAATGTATTTAAAACTTACGAAGGGTACCTGCCATTGTCACTGTGCTTCAGTGTGATGATGGACTCGACGAAAACAGCTGTGTGCAACGAACACGCTCCGGTCCACAGCGCTGCCAGAGGTCCTGCTACCTGTGGACTGGGTCCAAGGAAACGCATCGACGAACTGCCGCATGACGAAGGTCTGTAGCCGCCGAACCCGCGACTAGTGTGAATGCTCATCGCTGAGACACATGCATAATTCACACAAAAATGTGAATTCATAATCATTTCTATTCCTTTAATTACAATAACAATTTAATAACCTATGAGAGACAGAGAAAAAACAGAGTGAGAGAGAGAGAGAGAGAGAGAGAGAGAGAGAGAGAGAGTCTGTCTGTTCATATTTCTATTATCAAGTTATGTAATCTTCCGCAGTAGCATGGGAATGCAAAATGAAAACTTAGTTACAAATTTAACACCTATTACACAACATTACTCACCGTTGATATGCTTGTATTATTCACTGCTAATTAATTATTACATCATTTGATTCTAACCATTAATTAATATTGCATTATATTTGTGTTGTCAAGTTTAAAAGGGGGAACGGTTCCTTAGCTATGTAATCGTGATATGTATTTTTGATTCTCATTAGTCAGTCAATAGTTATACAAATATATGACTCCTGTTTTAATTACTGTTCATTTGCTTTAACTCATTACAAAGTACACTAGGCACCATTCGCTACAATAACAGGAAGATGAGCAACGCTCTAGCACCCAAACCAAGCAAACCTGACAAAGACACTGAAGATCCACACAATGACCGCTAGACGACTCTTCATCAAATATATTACCACCAACATAACCCGAATGAAACAACAGCAGAATATCTGGACAACCTTCAGGCCTCACTGGACTTTAGGCTTCCTAATCGGCAATATGAAAGACAGAATGTGTCCCTTAGAAGAGCAAGAAGTGTACGTGATACTTTGCAGAGACTGAACGTTACGAATCAACCGTCGTATCAGGGACAACACTAATTGGAGTCACACTCGAGGAGGAGTCAGCGTTCGGCTCTTCATGACATGTCACAATTATAAGACACGTCATAAACACTCTAAAACCCGGGGGAGGACCGATAAGAAACGTCTTCCCTACACAGAAATGCATTGGCATAACGCCGAGAATCCTATCATCGTCAGAGGCCTTTAAATTTGATCATGTGATATTGCTTCCCTAAAGTCAAGCAGTATGAGTTTTTTATTAAAAAATGTCAAGACCCTGTATAAAAGTAATAAAAGATTAGACTCTTTTTTTGCATGCTAAATTTTTCTCTCAGACAATATTTTACAGGAATAAAATTATCTTAACTTAAGCCGCAGGGAAAGGGTGTATAGCAGCCATAAAGTCTCCTTTCTCTCACTCTCTCTCTCTCTCTCTCTCCCCCCCATCTCACTCGGTTTACGCGCGCGGGCACACGCGCCCCCACACACAAAATTGAAGCTCTGTGACTGTGTTTTAAGCTGTGTAAAATTAATTTAATGAATAACATGAAAATGTGGAATATATGTGCCCAGTCGCTTATGAAATATTACGAGTCTAATATTAATATTATATTGTAACTGCATTGACTAGGCTCATAATGCTTGCAGTAGTAAGTGAATCATACAAGCCTGTGAATTGTTAAAACAATTAATAATTTGCAAAAAAAACGACGGAACTACCTACTGACCTGCAGACAACACCGTGATCAGGCCAGCAGGGATTCCCAGACCGAGGCTAATGAGTGCTCCGCGGTCTTCTATACACGCTACTACGCCCATTATCAGGATCAGGATCCCGCATACTATCTAGAACAAGCCAATTAAAATTAATTACATAATTACTCTTATATCCTTTAAAATAATATATATATATCCTAATTTAAAATAATAATTTCAGTAATAAAATTGTATTTTTAAATCTAATAAACACTTCCACATTATTGCATTTATCTAACTTTTTTTCTCGTCTCCTATTTCAACAAAACGCATATAAAAGCTAACCTAGAAGTTCGTATAGTCAAAAATATGTAATACAACTATTACAGAAAAAGTTTTTCAGGTATTTTTCCATAAACGTTATAATCCAATGAGAGTTCTACTTCGTTAATTCCATTTTTATAATGCCATTTATATGTTTAAAAAAATTAAAATTGTACAACTGTATAATATTTGTATTTAGATAATTATAGAAATAATTGTTTTGCTACACAAGTAATAACATTTTAATGCATGCTATCTGTATCTTCGCGGACCAGGAGAATATAATCAGTGATTGTTTTTTAGGTTATAATGAACTTGAATTTTTATTCAAATCATTGCTATGTTTTGAACAAACATATATGTTGACATTTCTTTTAAGGAATTATTTCTAAATTTATTAATTATTACAAATTATTCTTAAAGAATAAAGAATTGAAATTGGCATGTGGTCCTTAGATGGGCGATAGGGCCTACAAAAAAAATTATTCTTAGTAATCGGCCTAATAATAAATTTTAACTATGCGTATTATTACCGGTACTTTTGTTTTCTTTTGTGATTGTATTATTATTTTTAAACTTTCAAATTTTTGTATTTTTCCATATGTTACTTACACCCTTAATTAATTTAGTAACATTTTGAATGTTTCGAAATCAATTGTTGTTAATTCATAGGTCTGTAGCGAAATTGGATTTACAGATGTCGGAATCAGGTAAGAATTCTGAACCGAAACATTCATATGATTTTTCTTGTCCACTACATTTTTTCTTGCAACCTGGGAGTTTGGGTTAAGCACATTATCTACATTGCGCAGCATTTTTATATTATTAATTAAAAATAATTTTATTGGTTTCGTTCTAGTGTCTAGATAAATGTTATATATTTGTTTGTCGCACTGTCACTTGTTTCGTATAATCGTTCGTATTTGTACAATTATTTAAGTTTGTATTTTACATTATATACAAACTAATTGTTTTTCAGTATTGATTGTTTCTTACTGCTTGTAAGGACTCGCTGGAAACAACGTGCGTACACTTACCTGTAACACACGAAGCCGCAGAACCAGAGAGAATGGATAGAGCGTATCCTTTTTACCACAGAAACAGCTGACGCTTCCCGTGTCCAGTTTGGCAACTAGGTTTGGTAGTTCGTTCCCAGTTCTGGTTATGTCGCTGACCACGGATTCCTTTCTGCACCCGCTCGGCATCCTTCCTTATGGTCTATAAAACAAAATTTAACTGTTTGGCCCGAATTACCATAGTTATGTATAAATTATAAAATTCTCGGGAAGAGTGGATGCTCATAAACATTATTTAAATGAATATTCATTGGCTTAGACGTATTTCAACGTACTAAATTACCTTAAAATAAAATTCTGCATAAGTTTTTGAAAATATGTAAAGTTACACACACACATGAATATTGTTTATACACAATAGTTTTTGCAACGATATATTTTATTTCCTCAAACTGACAGTATAGAAAAACTATTAAAACAGTGTAAAAATACAAATAAAGACATTACATTTTTGTAAAAGTTACTTTTTATTATTAATAATCATTAATTAATAACGAAGAATGTTATTAATGAATACACAATAAACATATAATACGTATTATCCAGATGTGAGGAGCAATGAGAATGCAATGGAGCACGGCCAGAGTAAACCTTATTCAATAACAGCAGAGAACGTATGTAAATTGTTTTCATTAAATAACCTAAAAATAATATAATGTAGAAACAGTTGATACACAAAAAGGTGTATAGACTGATATAACGATTCGGCCGATAAACACTCTTAGCAGATATAACTGACAGTTGAACATTTGCGAAAGTTTTAATTTGATAACTGTTTTTGTGAACACAACAACGCCAAGTGCCGTATATAAATGAATTCAGCGTAGAGAAGGATACAAAATAGAATTATTTAAAGTTTGCAGAGTTTCATAAACAACGATGTGACGTTTAAACACAGAACACAGGAAATGCAGAATACGACCGACTCTTACACGAATTCCACACCAGGTCGACAGTTTTAAACAAAATTCGACAATTTTTATTTGGCCGTTTTACAAAGGATATATAAGAAAATGTCCAGCGTTGCCAGTGTCTTTCGTCTTTTGTTTCTCTCAGGAACTAATTCTCCAACGTTGCATCGATGTAGGAAACATCACACGTTACTTTGGTTTGATCTGTGAGCGTATAACAGTGAGTATAAGTTGCAACAATGCGTGCACGTACAGAATACCGTCTGTATAGCAGGGTACCCAATTCTATAACGCTGCATCGATGTAGGAAAC
Organism: Magicicada septendecula; assembly: GCA_034769895.1. NCBI lineage: Eukaryota > Metazoa > Arthropoda > Insecta > Hemiptera > Cicadidae > Magicicada > Magicicada septendecula. The sequence continues at coordinate 454,682,372 of CM068373.1, forward strand.
ATCACACGTTACTTTGGTTTGATCTGTGAGCGTATAACAGTGAGTATAGGGGCCTACCTAAGTTGCAACAATGCGTGTACGTACAGAATACCGTCTGCGTAGCAGGGTACCCAATTCTATAACGCTGCATCGATGTAGGAAACATCACACGTTACTTTGGTTTGATCTGTGAGCGTATAACAGTGAGTATAGGGGTCTACTTAAGTTGCAACAATGCGTGTACGTACAGAATACCGTCTGCGTAGCAGGGTACCCAATTCATCTGCAAAGGGGATAATTAATAAAAGAAACGAAGAAATTAACAATTCGTGCAGAAAACAAGACACGAATGTAAGACGCTTTTTTTCATTGCTATGCAACACTTTCGCAAGATTCTAAAAGACTTTAAAAATTCATCCAAATGTAAATGAATCAAATTACAATTTGAAATTGAAAAGTACAAATAAAAAATAAATAAACTCTATAAAGTATTTTAACTAAAACTTATATGTGTTTCGAATCCTGTAAATTAAATAACTATCTTACTCATGGTAAAATTTTTAAAATATTTAAAAAAACTTACGTGTGAACGTTTGAATTATTATTATTATTATCATTATATATGCAACAGCTTGTAGACTATATTTATTCAGGCCATAAAGCAAATTATTTTATTCGGGTGTTTCCATTACCATGTACGTTTGGCAAAACATAATGTATATGACTAATTTTGTTGTTATATTAATTTTTAAAAATGTATAGAAATCCCCTTAATGTCCGCAATTCTTTTGCTGGTCAGAGGCACTGATTATCACAGCTAAATATTTACCCTTACGATTTGGGTAGGGACATGATCATGCACCCCAAATACACATCACAGATGAGACAATGAGTCAGTAAACCGGGGAAGAGGTCATTCAGTTTTAGATTCTCTCCATGGGCGTATTTACGGGGGGGGGGCGAAAGGGACCGTCCCCCCCCCCCAGAGGATCGAAAAAGTTGACGAATTTTATTAATCTCTTAATTTTTAGTATTTTGTTTTATTTCTTTTTCAGCTGCGTACACTAATATAGTAGTAGCTCTTTTTTAAATATACAAATAGGTATATTACATAGCATTAGGGTATATGTTTCTAATACAAAATATAGGAAAATTAATTAAGTTAATAAGTACCTTTTAACAATCTTTCAATAACGCATATTTTTATTGTGATAATATTCAATATAGTGTCTTCTGCAAGTAGTGTATTGCGTTTTTGTTGTTTCAACACATGACGCACGTTTCACTGAAAAATATCAGCATCATCAGAGGTTTGTAAGTGACATGCTGACTTACAAATATTACAATTTGTAATAGTACAAACAATTTTATTTATTATTAATATTACAATTTATTACAAAAAAATCGTGTAATAAATATTACCAATAATTACAAATAACTTTAATGGGATTGATTTCAGAATGTTATCACGCGTTTTTCAGCCACTATAAAGATACTAATGTTGATTATCCTTAACTTGTTTTTTCTTTTTTATGTAGCCGACCCGACCCTGGACCCCCCCCCAACCATAATTCTAAACACGCCACTGATTCTTTGTACACTGTGCGTTACACCACTTAAAATACAAACAAAACAACATGTATAAAGGCAATATATAATGCATCTACAAGTTAACTGAATAAATTTACAAAACGCAGTAGAAGAGCAATTTTCATTCATTAAAGGCGTTATTTTGTAAAAGTTTTGTCAAAGGTAATATTAAATTTACAGTATTTTTTATTTCTATAGACTTGTCTGAATAAGATTAATATTATAAATACACTTACCAAATTTCACAATTGAATTTACTCAAAAAATTATATAAACTTCTAACCGTTTTAAACTAAACAAAAAAACACTTATCGACTATAACTATCACTGCAGATTTCGTAAACAAATATTTTTCACTACGTGAGAGTAGCCTATACGTTGCGTACGGTAACCGCCCGAGATTGTGTCCGCCTCCCCGTACACAACGAGATTCAGACTGTCGGTTCAGTCAGCAGACCCGCGACGCCAGCAGTGCACTCACGCGCCAAAGCGGACGGACGATTTAACTCTAAAGAACAGCTGTAAACCGAACACTTCGACGGACTATTCTTCAATGGACTGACTAGTTTGTCTTTAATAGGCCTATGTTATTTTGTGTATCCAGTATGAATGGATGGTCGTACGATATATTTACTATCCTTTACAAAAGAAGCGTTTACAAGTAATATTGATTTTTACACTGTTAGACCTCAAACCTTTTTCTTCTCAAAAGTAGAAGGTTTTTCTGAACTATTTCAAATTGATGCAGACAGTTTCTTTAAGTTTAATGTAAAACAACCTTTAATACGTAACGACCTTATTTACGATTTAATACGACTGTAGCTTCTCATGAATTTCAGTATAAAAATAAAAATCATTTGAATATTCTTCAATTATATAAATTTGTGTAAATAACACGACAGCTTACAAAACAGTAATATTATATTCACTGATTTTATAGTGTTTAAAAAGTTGCTCTCTGCTTGCTGTGACATTATTTTCGAAAATGTGAACATATGATCGTTCGCGTAATTAACCTGGTGAAATTTTCTGCAAACTCTTTGTTACACATTGCAATTTTGTAATAAATATTAAAGTAGTAAATAATGTTATTTTAATATTTACAGACTAAAGTGGGAATATAATTTAAAGAGAAGAACTCTATTGTAAATCTAATTTATTAAATCGTCATCGCGTATAAGTAGTCTATTATTAAATATAAAATACGGTTAAAGCACGTCAGAAATAAATTAAAATTTTTCGATAACATAATATAACAAAAAAATAGCGTAATTAACAAAATATAAAACAATTAATTTTATTAATAGCTTCAGACAGAATTATCAAATAAGAAAATACATTCATTCTGCCTACATAAAAAGCCGAATTCAAAGTTATTCAAACACTAAAATATAGAAATACAATACACTAATTATAAAATATTTTTTTTATAACCAAATCAAAAACAGCTACATGAATTCATAATGCAAGTCGAATGTATAAAATATAACGCCCTGAGTGTAATGGATACAGTCAGACCTGACTAGAAAACGTACTATAAAAGTTAGATTTATTCAACACAAAAATGTTTATTTAAACCCAGCAGCTTATAAATATAATTTACTTACCCGTTTGGATAATACTACTACTACTTCTACTACCTACTACTACTACTACTACTACTACTACTACTACTACTACTACTACTACTACTACTAATATTAATAATAATAATAATAGAAAGGAAGAGAAGAAGAGCAAAAAAGTGTTGTTATTAAACATTCCATCCAATCAAAACTACCAGTACACAAAGTAAAACTATTTGTTCATTCACACAGAAAAAACAACTATCTGTAATATTCTGCAGATTTTGACATAAATTTAACAGTAAAATAATTTTGGGTTTAGGCCTACATAATGTAATAGCTAGATTGATTTTTGGATCTAGTTTCTTCATAGTGTTATGCTTGTGACGTAAAAGTAAGTTTTTAAAGGCGCACTCAACACACACACACACACACAAACGCAAATGAAGGGACAGGTTGAAAAATTTATTGATTTTGACTGCTTCTTGTCATACGCTAATGGCAGATAATGGAAAATATCTGCGATACCATAAAAGACTTATTTAATGAAATCACACTAAAAGCAGCTAAAGGGAGTGATCATATAAAGGATTTTATGCTAAAAGGGTTTTCTTCCTTTACGGTCAGGATGCTCGTTACTATCCAAGAGTAGATATTGTTATGTCGTATTGTTAATAATATCGTGATCTGCGATAGTAAATTTTTCAGATTCATAAGTCTATTTGTACGTGTGTTTTGTACGCGTGTGTTCGTGCGTGCATGGCTGTATACGCACGCACCATTCTCTCACACACACTCTCCCTCCCTACATCTGTCTCTCCTCTCTTTCTCACACACTCACACACATTCCCGTACCCCCTCGCGCAGACCATGCGGCAAGGAGAGAAAAATGCCGATTGCCTTATAAGTGATAGGACTAATCGTGGACCAGAAAAATACAATTTCAGTAAAATTATTTCTCCTACTTTTAACATTTATTTTAGGCTTAATATTTCATAGGAAATGAATTATGGCCGTTCGTGGGAGATCTCATTCTATACCGATTTTCTTTTAGCTTAATGTGTGGTTTCGTTTGACTGACCGTGGCATGTGATGATTTAACGCATGCGCGCGACCGACGCTTACGTGTTGGAATATTTTGTTTATTAAGCAGACGCATGAGATGGATTTGCATTTAATAATTATTTCACGAATTCTTTTATTTACTATAATTTTAATTACTGTATTGTCAATCTTCTGCTTGCTTGTAACAGATTTACTAAAGAAGATATATTTATTTGTTGTTTATTGCTTTCCAGGTAACCGTGTTTACTTTTGTATAGTTAATTATTTCTCAAAAACATTAGTTTTATTAATGACATTCATTTTCTTGAACACTAAAACTGCAAAAATTATGCAATCAAGGATACTAGAGCGCATGCGGTCGCTGCATACTGACTGGTTCGTCCTGCAGTCCCACATGCATTGTGTAGCGCTCAACTCACGAACGAAACCACTTTTGATGAATTACATTTAACGTGTCATTGTGCAACGGCTGAATGCAGAAATCGCACCCTTTGATCGCTCAATTTTCCATTTTTTCTTCCTGTTTGACATTTTAGTCTCCCATCCTATTGTACAGCTTGGTTGTTCCATATTATTTTTTACTCATCCCTTCCTCTCATTCCTTTTAGTTTTTACTCTATTTTTTCTTTAAGATATATTTCCAAACTAGTTTTCTGTAAACATGGCCAAAGCTTGCAGTCTTTCCGACGTCATAAGCAATACGACATTCGTCTAACACAAAATTTGTCGTTCTCCGCCTGTTAGTGCTTTCATCAGCTGCCACCTTATTTTTCGGCGACCACTATTCTTTCCTTTGTACAAAGTGTAAGTTATTTCTCATCCTACCACGAGATCGTAGATCGTAGTGAGTGTTAGGAACTCGTTTTAACCTTGCTATCTTAGAACACATTTACTATGTTTTCTTCCATTTGCTTCGTGTCAGACTCACAGCTTTGACTTCATAACTTGTATATTGCCAACTATATTACTACCATTTTAAATCCTGAGGCACAGCCATACCTGGTGACCGTCTGGTCCAGCGACAAACTTCGACCCTTGTTCCCACACTTAGACTAACTATGAGAACGGTTCTTTAACATCGAATATGATGTAAGAACCGTTTATGTAAATTATATGAACTCCGTTTTTGACTTTTCTCAAATGATAGAGCTTCGATTAGGGTTTGATAGAGCGTCTGTTTGAGATGGCCAATATTTTTTTTTTAATAAGTCTATAAGAAATACTTTACGCAGTAAACTCATCGAAATATTACCGTGTGCGCTGCGGCGCCACCTTGTTTGAAGTATGCTTCAGATATTTTCTCTTGTTTAGGTTTCCGATAAAAAGTTAGACAAGTACATTACAATAATGTTGTGAACAATAATGATTACAATAATACCCCTGTTATGTGATACTGCTCATCAAATTCAATTTTTCGTTGAGTGTGGGCTGTTCCAACAGGTTATTAGGATCACCCAATGATCACAAACAACTGTTCTGACTGTTGACATGGCCGGAAAAATGAAACCACGCTTCATCTGTAAAAAATGTGAAATTCTTAAGTCAATGGCAATTACAGTTTGTATTGTGTAACGAATGCATCGTGTTTTGTATCGATTAAGGTGTAATGTTTGGAAACTTTTCAACAAACATCTGCTTTACATATTCTGTATAAACATCACGAAACAAAACACAAGTTCAACCAAAAATCATTGAGCTTCAAGTATTGCAATGTAAAGCTTATAAAATGAGGGCAATAAAGAGTAATTAGAAATGCAAACAAACTTTTCGCTGGTTGTGTCGCCGTCAAATATGAAACATTTTATAAATCTCGTAACATCTGTAAAGAAAATTGTCTCAGGAGCAAACCCCTGAAATCTGTTCAATCTGTTCAACCATATATTAATAAAATGTATGCGTTATTTATGTGACACTCTGTACAAAGTAATACATTTGTCTATAAAAAAGAATGAATGTATGTCTTGTAGGCTATATATTTTCTAAATGTTATGGTGAAAATGGGCTTAAAATTTTCACAAAATGGAATACATCTAAATAATTTTTTAACAAAACCTATTTCTTGTTGGAAGAAGAATAGCATACAAGACAAAGAAATAGATATAACATCTTGAATATTTTTACTCAAGACGAAGAAAAATTTGAGCAAATATGCGTGCACTGAATAAGACAGCGAGTCGAAGTCAGAACTGCCGAAGAACGTGTTCAAGCCTGTCATGAGGTCACACTTGTTTACAGTGCTCATAATATTTTTTTTTTTTTAATTGTTAATTGTGTTTTGTAAGTTTTCAGTTAATAATAAATTGCAACGTATTAATATATTATTAAATTAGCCTAACTAGAAGAGAAAAAAATAACATGTATGTGCTAGACCTACGAAAGTCGAGACTTTAATTATAATAACATGGAATTGGATGTTTTAGAATAAGTGAAGGAAGTAAGTACAAATAACTGCTTAATAGCTATTTACTTTCCCTTCGGTTGAAGAAGAAGACCGACCTACAACGACTACAACACAATCGAAACAGGTAAAACAAGTATCTAAAACGAACCAAGGACGTTATAACGATCTCTTGAAGGATTTAGCAATACTGGAGTTATTGAAAAATACATCAGCAAGATTAGCTGCGAGATTATTGACCACCTGCCTGTCTACTACAAAATTTATCAGAACGACAATTCACGCAAGGTGTAGTCAAAGAAACGATCCAGTTCACGGCCCGATTACTCAACTATTGATACTGACATTGCTAATTCGCAACCATGTGTGAAAACGCAATCACCTTGGTGTTGCGCAACTAGACTGTTTCAGAATGACTCTTTCAGTCAATGAAGACTAACTTTTTTCAACCCTGTAACCACATCATCAAAGCGAAAGTCATGTTTGCAAAACAATCTGGCTAAAAAGTAAACGTCCCACGTATCACGCTCGACTCAAGCAAAGGTCAATTTTGATGTACAATGCACTGACATTAGCTTCTTGTAAGACTTTTTGCATATGCTACAACGTGCCAGACCCTACGGTTTAATTTTAGTTTGTTTCAATCGACCTACGGATAGGTTACCTGTTTTATACGTGGAATACTTTACGTTGTCGTTTCCCGTACCAAGAGACGAATGTTAAGACCAGAAAATCCACACCATATCCGTAACACTGTGTGGAATGAAGTGTCAGTGAACGTCTTGGATGTAAACCCAAATATAAAGCAAATGAAACTCGGCCATGAAGAAAGCGATAGAAGGTGGAATGAAAAATGGAGGATTTCAACAATACAGCTTAGTAACTACACAAGGACCCCATTGTAGCCGAGTTACATTAACAACCCGTAGCAACTTTACGACCATATAATTTTCTCCTGCCGAGAAAAAATTGTCTCCACCCCCTTGTAGCAAGAAAAATATGGTTTCCAGTTAAGAAGATATAAAAGTGTTCTTTTGACTACTAATATAAACCAGTCAAGATTTATGAATTAAAAATTTGTATAAAATTCTAAAACACCTATACTAGTAACAGAATTTACAATGTTTAAACGTCTAAAACTTACAAACATGAAACCATTAAATATTTATATTTTAAATAAATTTATTTTTTTAATCTGTAAAAATATTGCGATGGTGAATACAACGAACCTTCTGCTAATCAATAAGGAATCAGCGCGGATGAAATAACGCACTTTTGTATAAGCAAAATAATTTATCTGTACAAATTAATAAGTTAATAAAATTAAATAGTTCATAAATCTAATCAATTTAATAAATTAATCTTTAATAAATTTCTAAATTGTTTATCTCAACATATCCCTTGTTATATTTGTCAATTAAATTTTATCGCTTTACTCTAATCTATATATCGTATTAATATAAATAACAAGAAACTAAATATTATTTTATCAGTGTCTAAAACGGTCTTAAAATTAGCTTGTCAAAGATCAAACATATCTTGTTAACATAAACTTCTGTAATACCAAGTGGCTATCTAATATTCAAGAGGTATTACTGGTATTTGTTGAGTACTGCTCTTACAGAGTTCCCAGTGCCACTCGTGAGTGAATACGAAGGCGCCACTTGAATACCAAACGAATCGTATTTCAAAAACATCTCAGTGTAAGTTTACAAAAGACCCGGAGTTCCAATTCCCCAAACCAAGAACTCACCAGACACGAGTCAATCACCAGACACAAAGCGCCACCGTAATCAAAGAAGTTTGAAGAATTTATCCTGGTATTTCCATTTCTTAGTATTTCATTATGTTTTTATTTCTCTGTGTTAATTAACGTGTATCTAATAAGCAGCCAGCATTAAAATTCTGAGAATATAATACCTTTAAACTTTAAAACTGTGAAGTATAAAGTGCCTACCCGCTAAGAAATAAGTAATTATGTTTTACTTTTAAAAGAGCGCTTTAAGAATATAAAATTATATTAAAACAACATTATTTAATTGTTTCGACTTCCCGAAGTCATTTAATTTAATACTTATGATAATCATTAAAAGTACTTAATTATTCAATTTTAAAATGTTTGCCTCATTACAATAAATAATAGTAATAGTGATCTGTTCACATCAGAAGAATTAGAGGTTTGTCTATAATTAAGTTTATTTATAGTTTTATTCAAAAATGAATTAAATATACAAAAAAACCTAGATTAAGAAGGAAGACGTGTAAATTTCGTAGAGATTCCATAAATGTCTTGTACTGTATTGCAGGAATTCTATAACCTTGTCGCCCAGATGTGGCCACAGTCGTTTAGCAGTTCGTACTGGGATGACTTGGTTCAGTTAAATTGCTCACTTGAAATTTGAAATTAAATGTATTTGATCGACCCAGTTCTCCACGCAGATTTATTTTAATTAAATAATGGACACGTTCTGTTGGTATTAAAGTAGAGCTGCTTAATAATCTAAAGTGTATTTGTCCATATTAAGGTGTAATTTATTTTATAGCGCGTAATGGTATTCTTATCCATTACCCCCCGAATAGAAGAAAGGCGCTCGACCACGCAAATTCTGGAGTGAAGGTGTTAGGAAACTTTTGGTAGCAAGACAGCGTTGGTAGACACACGGTGCGCACGCGCGTACCGTGTATGCTATAATTCGCGTCTTGTTTCATTATAAAGCACTGAGACCTTGGCTGGAAGGCCATAACGGCTAATTACGTTGGCGTCTTAACTCCTCGCAAACCCTTTTAGCCGCTTGTACATGAATTCCGCCTAAAAAAATAACACTATACTAACTATTAGAATGTCGGTTTTATTACAAAGCTCACGGAGTGGTGTGCTTCTAACTTCCCTTTAGTGTTTGGGTTTGAATTGCTCCCCTGCTTCTCTACTCTCTAAGATTAAATTATTCGTTTGTTCTCAGAATTTTTAGAAATAATGTAGGTATAACAATGATGAAAGATGACATGAACTTTATTTCGAAGTACGCACAAACCAACGATGCGTGTCAGTGGCTTTAAACAATGTAGCTGTATTGTGTTCAGTATGAGATACAGAGAGGCGGAGGTGAGGCGAGTCGACGGTCCCACGCACGTGTTATTCCATAATGAAATATTCTTATTCTAATAGAAGGCTACTAAAGTAATATCAATTTATAGTCTGGACTGTAATGTTTTTCTGAAACACTTGTAAACGATTTTGTGTTGATTTGATCAAACGAAGGCTGATGCCTTTTGGGATTTCTTTCGTTCATAATGAAGCCCTTAATTTCACCGAGGGTAACCTTATAGATAGGGATATCCAGTTGGCGCGCGTTTCTATTAATTGGCCTATCTCGTTTTCTTCGCCTCGTGACGTTTATGAAAAGAACGTTGACATATGTCTTCAAGGTCTATAGCAAAGACAGAAAACTTTGTTCGTTTTGTTCATTATTTTTGGCTTCTCTTTCACTGTTCCTTCTAATCAGCGGTACGTTCTGTTGTGGTCATTTTACTTTCCCAAGTTCTTTCCACAGTGAAATATCCTTGTTTCATTCAGTGGGTCACTGGAAAGTCTACATATTCTTAAAAAATATTGAAATCACGTTTAACCATGAACATACTTACTATTTGTTTGTGTAATGACAAACATGTATTTGCAAAAAACGTACAATTCTTAGTTGAATACTAATTAAAATTGTTTTCTGGTAAAAGAAAGGAAATCAGGGTTAGGAAAAGTGGCGCTTAGTATTATAGTATGCACTGAAATGCTTTGCTGGTAAATTTTTGAAATAATTTTCCGTCGATTTTGTCAGACAAAGCGTAATACCTACTTTGATCGACTGGTTTCGTCCATAATGATAATTTCAATTTGAGTATAGTCAGCATATTGAAATCTTGGGTCTTAAACGTAAAGCAGCACGCATTTTCTTGGGTTTTGTTGTTGTTGCTGCTACTGTAATGAAAGTGCCTGCATTATTCTAAATACGACACTCTTTTATATACCCCTACAGCACATTTATAATTTTAAATTTCTTAAACCTCTTCGAAAAGAGCTGTTTCTTCCACCTGTAATAGTTTAGCTACTACTATAATGGACGGACTTTAATACAAAACAATTATTATTAGTCATATAATTGAAATAAACGTCTAGCTTTTCTAATTATAACTGAACAAAAATTGTTGAATATACCAGGTCTGCCTTCACTCAGAACAAGTCCAAGAAATATTAAGGAAGAAAACAATATTTTCAAAAGAATATGTTTACTTTGAACCATAGTCATTCAAGTACACTACAGGCATGTCCGAATCTTGTTAGTCACCTTGTAGTGATGTTTATAATTATATTTACTTCCTCTTGCTTGGCTCGGTCGGTCGCTTCGTCGTTGTTTTCGTCGACATCCAATGTCGATACGATGTGATCATAGTTCTATGATGATAATACATTTTCCTTGATACATTTCATGTGTGGAGTCTTAGAGCTCTCACCGACGACGCTCACTTTGCGAGTTCCGCTACTTCCACATTCGTTCAGCAGGGACCTTACCTTATGTCAAATTGTGTTATCCTTCTTTTAATATACGGTTTAATAGGCCTTGGTGTGTTTAGGTTTATACAATTTGACGCTTCAAATTAACTTAATACATTTATCAACAAATCTTTGCTACCATATAGCAGTCAAAGCACTTGTACTAAAGAACACGGAATAATGAATATATCGATGTGTCTCTGATGAATATGGTTTGCGTCTTTGCCAAGTTATGGCTAATTGTAAGTGGCAAAATATTTTTTTTTTTTTTTTTTTTTACGTCTAGATTAGTCTGCTTGGGACATGTCTGTTTATCAAAGTCGAACGAAAAACGTAAGACATGAGTTACCACTTACAAAAAACTTACATCTTCAATCCGTCGAATGCGTATGAGTAGAGTGTCCATCCTTCTGCTTTATTCTGTAGAGTGTTATGAGCGAAACAAATGTTCCACGCTACTGGAACGTTTGATTCCCTAAAATGACACCCTTATACTGTACGGTTTCTTAATAAAAGGTATCGGATATTTGTCACATGGTAGCATTGTTCAATTGTTGTGCTTTATATCTGTCACTTGATGGTTATTATAATTTTAGTCATAGAGTGATAACAAGAGAACGATGTATTCATATTATTAAAACGTATCATAAATATCAGCAAAACACATTTTACAGACTTTGCTTTGTATACTCACCCAGCAGACAAAACGATTTGCAGTAAAGTGTGTAAATTCGATGAAAACTGATTTGAAAAATATACAGACACCAACGCCTCCAGGTTTATCTCTTTTAGCTGAAAACGTTCCCGTGGTTCGTAAAAGTTTCGCTTAAGATCCAATAATGTTCAGTTTTCAAGAGCGGTTCAGTGAGACTGGAATACAAATTCGAATTTGGTTCCACATCCAAGTATGGTGTACTTGGTTCGACATTAAAATCCAAGAATATCGTTCTCTGTACGCCAACGGAAAACGTTACTACACGGTCATAGGTTTGTAGACAGACTTGATTGATGAAGATCTAATACCAGCAAAATAGTGCAACATATTTTACGTGCAACAAATGTTAAACTTATTTCAAACAAAACGTTGAAGGCGAAATACTTTCAAGAAAAGGTTAAGTCAATTAGCTGTCAAAATCGTACAGTTTAATACCGTTCGATTATTTTCTTTGGCGAGGGCACAAAACTATATGCTTAGGCTATAATCCGCAAGCGCTTTATAAGTTCGAAGACGATATCGATGTCTAATTCATGAAATCAAATCATGTGTATCGTAAGATGACATTAATTATCGATAAAAAGTAGATATACATAAAAATGACCGAAGTGCCCATTTTCCGAATATTATTTTTTATACACAATTGCAATCAACCATACTGTAAGTTAAAAAAATCTGTTCAAAACGTTCTAAATAAATTGTGTTTTATTAATAAAAACAACTCTAGCTATTATTGAAAACCCTATAGCAGCAATAAAAGAGGTATTGTACATCAAAATTGTTCGAATTTTATGGTAAACACTGGCAACTAAACCAGAACCAGTATTGTTAAGAAGAAAGCTGTGAAACTGTGCCTTCATATAAACTGTTTGCACATTTTATCATCAAACAATATTTGTGACGGGAGAACTGTTGTGGAAGAAAACAATTAAGGATATCAGATACAACGGAGCGACGCAATTGTTGGAACGCCATTAGGATGAGAACAACAGCGAGTAGCGATAAACCCCACAGAGCAGAAGTAATTCCTTTTCTATTACATCCACAGTTTAATTAAAACCAAACATTGGCCGTCAAGCATAACAAGAAACACATGTAAGTCAACATTTTTCTTACGTAATATGATCAGTAAATAAAAAATTTGAATTTCCAGACGTCATGATGTTAACAAAAAAAATTGAGTCAAAAATCATTGTGTGGAAATATTTTAAAATACGTAGACGCAATAACAAAATAATTAAGAAACAAAGAAATGCCAATAAAAACTAAACACGATAATTTATTGAAAATGTTTTACTACTAAATAAGATTGTCTTCTTCTTCTTCTTCTTCTTCTTCTTCTTCTTCTTCTTCTTCTTCTTCTTCTTCTTCTCCTTCTCCTCTTTGGGCGACTGGACACTGCCTGTCTAATACAAATGCTGGAGATTTTCGCCATCTTTTTGCCGACCCATGCATAAGATGTGACAATTCCACGGTTGCCTCATTCCTTTGATTCATTTTTTATTAACTGATTACCACTATGATTCCGATTATCTTTACTTCACATCTTATAACAACCGGTTTTCCCACAATTTTACATAAAGTCTTCCTTTCATCCGTTCCTAGAATTCGGTAATTCGTCTTTGTGTTTTATCTTGTCTCTTACATCCAAGTTAATTAAATTGTACAATACCTCTGCATTGCTTTGTTTTAACTGTATAGTTTAAAATATTTGTTCCCCCTCTGAAAGCATTTCTTGTAGTCCGACATTCGAATCCTGCGAATTCAAAGCGCAAACACACTCTATTAGTGAAAGTTTAATTCCAGACTACTGTAATGTTTTAACGTGGTAACCTTTATTATTGGCTGTGTATAGCGCGCATTGGTTAACCAAGCAATTAAACAGGAACTACTATTTATTGTCACCGTTTCGCACAAGTAAAAACAAAACTGTGAGTATGAATATCAATACTGTTTAGTTATCAACACTGTTTTAAGTCACGGCCCATCCGATTCTTGTAACATGTAACCTGTGCTGTACTGTAAAATAGTATACACGAATATTATGGAGTTATCCATTTAAGAATTTTTAATAAATGGACACAATTTTTACGAAAACAGCATTTTGCTCGTTGTGCGTTCACAAGATTTACGATCTATTTGCGCCTGAGTCTGAATGTAAACGCAAAATACCAAACTTCATAAAATGTATATATGTTTTGCGCCTGGGGATTATTGACAGAAACACGAAGCGTAGAACGGTTACATTTATTTATTGTTCCGTTTTATTGTTTTTCAATAAACTTTGAAAAATTTATTTTCTTGTATTGAATTTAGCTGTGTTCGTTATATCGTTTGCAGTTGCTGAGTAACATTAGACGAGAAAGTAATAATAATGCTGTAAGCGAGCGACACGATCAGCCGACTGAAATGAAGGCGATATAAAATTCTTAACGTTATTCATTTCCAGCGATTTCGGATATTACGTTTTTAATGTTTGCATTCCGTGTACAAGCATTATCTTACAGTACTATCTCTACGATGACAGACGTAAAAATTTAAGTCATATAGAATTTATTAAATAGTAGTAATTTACAAAGTAATTAAATCTAGTATACGTCAGTGGCGGCTGGTGTTATGGTTGCAGCGTTGCACAACCACCAATATAGAATAACTAAACTACAAAATAATATACGAAAACATTAACCAGCTAAAAGTATCATAAATTTCAACGGAGAGCGTATTAGACCCTACGCGATAGTGTTTGTGTACAATTCGAATGTCCGCGCAGGCTGATGGTTGGAGGCCGTTTTGAAACTTCAACAGTGTATGGCAGAGCTTACTACTCAAAGATATGGGAGAACGTGCGCTACTCCCCTATGTTCCCAATGTTAGCTAGGCGGTTGCAAAGTTTCTGCAACCCTCCACTAGTAGCGCTGTAGCGCAACTTTGTGTCATGAAATCAGCACAGCTTTCTTGATTTATAAATTATGTCATGTTTAGTGTTTACGTTGGTTCAAGGTAAACGTTATCCGTTGTTTGAGGTTATAAAATTACAGTAATAATTTTGTATAACTGTGATTATGATAGTATAATGTCTTAACCGATCTCCCATCCACTCAACCAACTGCTGCAACCACCAAAATTTGGAACCACCAGCCGCCACTGGTCTACGTATACAACAGGGATGGTCGTCACGCTTTCAGTTGTAACATATATAAACTTATGTAATAGGTAACCTCTGTTAATCCGAGCTTATTTTTTTTTAATAATAACACTTTTCAAAAATTAGATACGTTTTATTGATGTTATTTAATAGTGTGACCTAACGTTTCGGCAAATCTGTGATGCGACATCCTCAATAGTAATACTCGGACAGCCGACGAAATTGCGTATAAAATAAAAGAAACTTTTAGATTCGTTAAAATAATAACGAATCACTTAGCAGACCAGTGGGTGTGGGATTCCTGGCTACCAGTCTAGAAGTTCTGCGTTCGGTTACCGGACGTAACAATAAAATAGAAGTGCTGTTTTTATTCCCACAAGTCGACTCAACCTATAGCAATGAATACATGGGATGTCTCTCTCTGGGGTAAATGGCGGATGAAACAAAGTTCTAACCACACTGTGTCTCACTTAAGGTAGCCTACCTTGTCTAGCTCTAAACTGCTTAGGTGGTAGAAAGGAGCCATTTATAATGTAATAACAGTAAGAGACGGTGGTCATACGGAAAACTATTGTTATTTAACTTCCAAACACGAAATTGTATGAACAAATGTTATACAGGTAGCATGGCTTTTTATTCACACGGTATAGAGGAAGAAATCTGAAGTGTGGCACTGTAATTAAAATAACATTCTGAAGAATGGCGGCACTACAATTTTACTCCGTCTCGCAGAAATAGGATATGTGAAGAACAGACGCGGTGTAATAGTAATTTTTAAGACAAATTGATGTTTGCACTTTGACAAACTTTCAGGAATCATAAAGCTACTATAAATAGAATTAGAAAATAACAAAAGTACAGTAGAATAAAAATCGTGAAAAAAATTAAAGAGAAATTGAACACACACAAAATGAAAACTCAAGATTACAGTTTACGTTTTGTTTAACAATGCGTCAGCGTTGCCTTATGAAGAGTGACAGAAGGGACTGAAACTTTATATAAAATTCTGTTGTTCAAAATAGTTTGTTACTCGTAAATGATTTATGGAAAAGGGTTAAGAATTCTTTACTGAGACCAAAGTTTGTACAATTTTTAATAAAAAAAAAACGAGAAAATGGAAATAAAGAGAAGAAGGAAGAAAAAGAATAAAGAGGATTAGGGAATAGCATCATACTTAGATTTTTTTAAGAAGAATGGGGGAAGCCAGCTGCTTCTTTTCTGCATAATGCAGTTAACCGTTTAATGCGATTTTTCTGAGTAATGCGTATTTTCTATTGTAAAGAAGTCGTAAGTGTTTTGAAGTCGTAACATGTGCGCTACATCTTACAATGTTAGCCACTACACCACAGACGAGTGGCAGACATAGGTAGACATGTAAATAAATAGACGGAAAGACAGGTATGGGGATAGACAGGTGGAGAGGTAAAGAGAGAGAGAGAGAGAGAGAGAGAGAGAGAGACAGACAGGCAGAGACAGAAACCTGTGTTTTGAAGTCGTAACATGTGCGCTACATCTGACAATGTTAGCCACTACACCACAGACGTGTGGCAGACATGTAAATAAATAGACGAAAAGACAGGTATGGGGATAGACAGGTGGAGAGGTAAAGAGAGAGAGAGAGAGAGAGAGAGAGAGAGAGAGAGGCAGAGACAGAAACCTGTGTTTTGAAGTCGTAACATGTGCGCTACATCTGACAATGTTAGCCAGTACACGACAGACGAGTGGCAGACATAGGTAGACATGTAAATAAATTAGTGTCCGACCGAAACACGATTTTCAGCCGAAACCGAATATTCGGCCCCTCTTCTAGTTCGGCCGAAACCAGTATTTTTGGCCGAAACCGAAACTTCGGTCGGTCTTTGACAAAAACAAACAAAATACATACCATTGGCGCGACAACAGACACACCTGACAATTAAACGCCGGCCGGCGAACTGAGGTCAAGCGGTATAGGCGACTGAATCCGTTCCGAACATGACCCGACTTCATCCGACAACTCACGAACGCTAGTTTCGGCCGAGCCGAAGTTTCGGCCAATTTTTGGCCGAAACCAGCATTTTTGGCCGAAACTGGCCGAAACCGAAACCGAAACTTCGGTCGGTCTTTAAAATAAATAGACGAAAAGACAGGTATGGGGATAGACAGGTGGAGAGACAGACAGACAGAGGTAGTCAGGCAGAGACAGAAACAGGCAGATAGACAAACAGACAAATAGATAAACGGACAAAAGAAATGCCGTAGGGCTGCGAAAATAGCTGTTCACGCACGTCTTTTTGCTGCAACATTACGTACGAACAGAGTAACCAATAACGCAATACAACAGACCCTAAAATGACTTCAGAACTGTTTCAGTTTTTCGTACAATATCCAAGCCTTGACAAATATCCGGCCGATTGGTTCAATGCTGTTTGAGAGACAGGGAACGTATCGTTATCTAAACGAACGTCTTTACTTTTAAAAATAACGGCAGAGATCTCGCTATGAAAAAAACGCTTCTTAAGAGACGGCAACAAAGGTATGAAAAGCGAGAAGAGAAAGGCCGCCGACCAACTAATCACACTACGTTTAGTCCCAACTGAGTAAGAGGTGAGGTAGCACCTAAAACAGTCGCCAATATAACGTGGTACCTTAAACGTCACCACATCGAATCATCGTCATCATCTTCATCTTCACACTAAGGATTAGACCCTATAAGACTTGTTTTGGAACTCATTTCCTTTCGTCTCTTTTCAATAGGGTCACCACAACCACCACCATTATCTTCAACTTCACACTAAGGATTAGACCCTATAAGACTTGTTTTGGAACTCATTTCCTCTTCGTCTCTTTTCAATAGGGTCACCACAACCACCACCATTATCTTCATCTTCACACTAAGGATTAGGCCCTATAACACTTGTTTTGGAACTCATTTGCTCTTCGTCCCTTTTCAATAGGGTCACCACAACCACCACCATCATCTTCATCTTCACACTAAGGATTAGGCCCTATAACACTTGTTTTGGAACTCATTTGCTCTTCGTCCCTTTTCAATAGGGTCACCACAACCACCACCATTATCTTCATCTTCACACTAAGGATTAGGCCCTATAACACTTGTTTTGGAACTCATTTGCTCTTCGTCCCTTTCCAATAGGGTCACCACAACCACCACCATCATCTTCATCTTCACACTAAGGATTAGGCCCTATAAGACTTGTTTTGGAACTCATTTCCTTTCGTCTCTTTTCAATAGGGTCACCACAACCACCACCATCATCTTCATCTTCACACTAAGGATTAGGCCCTATAAGACTTGTTTTGGAACTCATTTCCTTTCGTCTCTTTTCAATAGGGTCACCACAACCACCACCATTATCTTCATCTTCACACTAAGGATTAGGCCCTATAAGACTTGTTTTGGAACTCATTTCCTTTCGTCTCTTTTCAATAGGGTCACCACAACCACCACCATCATCTTCATCTTCGCACTAAGGATTAGACCCTATAAGACTTGTTTTGGAACTCATTTCCTCTTCGTCTCTTTTCAATAGGGTCACATCTCAGTATTGCTACTGGTAGTTTGGTATTTAGTATGGAGTGCAAGATATTTACTAATTACCTTCAACATTTGCATAAAAATTCCTTGTTAAAAATGCGACTATTGTAAACTTAAGCTGAACGGAAATTTGTATTAATTTTTACTGACCAGCAGGTGACACTGAGAGCCGAAGTATAAAGACGGTGAAGATCGCACCAACCAAGTGTATAACAAATAACAAACGCTGAACAAAGTGGATAATACTAAAAGAATTGCCGATGGCCGTCAAGTAGTATTCTGAAGAAATTTCAATGAGATAAACAATATTTCAACAAGAGTCAACAGTTTAGCAGTCTCGTCCTAGAATCTAGGAACGGTGGTAGAGTGGTAGATTTTCAACAGGTAGGCAGGAAAATATGCGTCCTGGTGGTTAATTAATAATTTCTCCCATCTTGAAAAAATAGTCATATAGATGGGTAAAAAATAGATAGATAGTTAGATAAATTGATAAGTAGACAGACCGATAAAGAGAGCGTGAGAGAACGTTAGAGTCGGTGGACAAATGTTACGTTACATAGTTAATTAGGCCTATTATCAGTGTGGCTGTGGCATGACTTTATTAGCCAAATCATGGGCGAGTCCGCTTTGTTAGAAAGAAACCACAACTATAGTCTCAGATCTAATTACACATTGGTTTGGCGTATATGTTCCCCATTAACGGAACCTGTTGCAGTGCCAATGTCGCTTTGAAATCGAACCCATCAAAGTCAAACACATTAAGACACTTTGCGCGTAAATTCTCTTAACGTTCTTACGTTCTAATATTTTCAGTGTTGACGATTCGACTGATAAAATCTTTGGTTGACGTCAAAATAAAAATCTAGTACAGGAAATAAAACATTATTCTTAGGCCGTTGTGATCAGAACTACCACAATAGCGCTGTGGCTTCGGGATGCATTATCTGGAATGTTCTGGCTGTTTCTGAATTTGTATGCCTTAGTTTATTGAAACTGTTATTACAGATAGGCCTATAAGAAATTTTCTGGTATCCAATTTGTTTTTATTCTACTGTTGAAATAAATGATCACATAATTTGTCTTCTGCTGCGGTAACATTGCGGGTTCCGACTTTTCGCGAGATGTCGTCCGATGGTTTTCTAACGCTATGTACTATACTTTGTAGCAACACCGTTGTGTTCTTTAATTTCTTTAAGTTCTTTAATTATTATTATTATTATTATTATTATTATTATTATTATTATTATTATTGTTGTTGTTGTTGTTATTGTTATTTTTGGTCGAGCAAGGAAGTAAGAAAAACCAATAGATCACACAGATTATGAAAACTGACACCACCATTATTGATAGAGTCGAAGTAAAACTGTCGATTATACAACATAGTAATTTCACCGCAGTACGAATATGTAAATAAGTAGGACAAGTGGCACTAGAACATCAAGGGTAGACACAATAATGCAACGAAGAAAAAAGAGAAGTCGTAGTTATAATTGAATCAGGAAGTAAGAAAGCTCGAGATTAATAAATTATTCTCTACACATAATATAAAAATGGATAATCTTGTTACATAAGAAAAAGATGACCAGTAATGTAATTTAAAAAATACTTCCCGGAAAACTGTGAATCATGTGGACTTGCAGCGTCAGTACCCTTATGTCAGACGTTTTCTTACGTAAGATGTTTTTTCTGCAAAAAACTCGTAAGGTTTTTGTAATAGTATTGTATGTTCTATGGATCAATTAGAGTATTTGCAATACACGGTAGGTATTATGAGGTGGTTTTACAGTAGTATGTCAGTTAGTGACGTCACAGTTGCTGAGTGTTGCAACTGTCGACCGTTGACTGCTGCTTTGTATGCAGCGTTTTTACTTCCATATTCCTTAAGGAATGGAAGTATGGTGATGGCAAAAAAAATCGTGTTCGAGATTATTGCAGATTCTGATTCTACTACACTCAAAACATGAAAAAAAGTCGTTTTCCGAAAAGTGTCTGTGTGTGTGTCTGTGTGTCTGTGTGTCTGTGTGTCTGTCTGTCTGTAGATTTTTTTTCTATGGCAAACGATAACTGCCGCAAATTCAAACAGAATCAAATAATTTTTTGCATACAGCCCGGTTTTGCAGAGTTCTCGCGACCTATTGTTTTTGGTGAAGATCGGTTGAGGGAAAGGGGTAGTTTACCTGCAACGGTTTTTTTTTAGCAAGGGAAATTTTGTTTGTTTGGCAAACGATAACAGCCGCAAATTCAAACAGAATCAAATAATGTTTCGCATACAGCCCTAAATTCTAGAGTTCTCAAGACCTATTGTTTTTGGTGAAGATCGGTTAAGGGAAAGGGGTAGTTTACCTGTAACGTTTTATGTTTTACCAAGGGTATTTCCTATGGCAAACGATAACAGCCGCAAATTCAAACAGAATGAAAAGATTATTTGCATACAGCCCTAAATTGTAGAGTTCTCAATACCTTTTGTTTTTGGTGAAGATCGGTTAAGGGAAAGGGGTAGTTTACCTACAACGTTTTTTTAACAAGGGTATTTTCTATGGCAAACGATAACAGCCGCAAATTCAAACAGAATCAAATAATTTTCTGCATACAGCCCTGATTTGTAGAGTACTCAAGACCTATTGTTTTTGGTGAAGATCGGTTGAGGGGAAGGGGTAGTTTACCAGCAACGTTTTTTATCATGCGTATTTTCTATGGCAAACGACAACTGCCGCAAATTCAAACAGAATCAAATAATTTTTTGCATACAGCCCTGATTTGTAGAGTACTCGCGACCTATTGTTTTTGGTGAAGATCGGTTGAGGGGAAGGGGTAGTTTACCTGCAACGGTTTTTTTTATCAAGGGAAATTTTTTTTTTTTTGGCAAACGATAACAGCCGCAAATTCAAACAGAATCAAATAATGTTTCGCATACAGCCCTGAATTGTAGATTTTTCAAGACCTATTGTTTTTGGTGAAGATCGGTTGAGGGAAAGGGGTAGTTTACCTGCAACGTTTTTTTAACAAGGGTATTTTATATGGCAAACGATAACAGCCGCAAATTCAAACAGAATCAAATAATGTTTTGCATACAGTCCTGATTTGTAGAGTACTCAAGACCTATTGTTTTTGGTGAAGATCGGTTAAGGGGAAGGGGTAGTTTACCTGCAACCTTTTACGTTTTATTTTCTATGGCAAACGATAACAGCCGCAAATTCAAACAGAATCAAATAATGTTTTGCATACAGCCCTGATTTGTAGAGTACTCAAGACCTATTGTTTTTGGTGAAGATCGGTTAAGGGGAAGGGGTAGTTTACCTGCAACCTTTTACGTTTTAACAAGAGTAAAGTACTTGAAAATTTATTTAAACTTTTTGAAACAATGGTAATTGTTAAAAATAAAATAATTTTGTTGCCAGGCAATAAAATTATAATTTTTTCATTTTAATGTAATATAATATTTTTCATTTAATACAGCAATAAAAAGGCAGGTAAGACACAGCCTGGCTGTTTGGCTGAAAATGATTTTAAATATAAATCTTAGAATATGGAAGTCATGTATGGTTCTCCATACCGATATTTCAGCTTGTGTTTCAGTTTTCTTGCGTGTAGTGTTTATTTTGTGTTTCGGTGTTTTGTGTTGTGAATTGAAGTTGCCTTGCTGTGGGTGCAGTAATAATGAAATAAATTCTAAAGACAAAGGAATTTCATTTCACCGCTTTCCAAAAAATAATCACTTGCAAAACACGTAGATATACGCTTGTAAACGTTGTAATACACTTTTAAATAGGCCTTAATAAAAGTTCACGTTACTATTATACATACTACACTCGGCCTACGAGCATGTGAAAAGTAAGAGTTTATCAAGCTAATTTACCCAATGACAATATTAATATTTATAACATACTAATTATCAGCAACAGAATGTAACAGTTACTTTAGTGTACCGACTCTTAAAAATTATCCCAGGGCGCCAGTAATAAATAAACACAATTTGACTGTTATTAATTAAGTTTTTAATAACTAATTTGTATTTACATATTACAAAATTTGTAGATCATTACCTTTAATAAGTTTGCTATAAAATTTGTTTGTGCTTATTTCTTGGCTATGAATTCTTTGACTAATTGAGTCACCAAGTATGAGTTACATACATTTAAATTTAATAGACAATAGTACAATAAGTGTTCATTTTATTATTTACTTGCATGTTGAATCCACTCTGCGCCGCGATGTAATCAATTCTACACGTTCCAGGCAGGTAGCCGACGTTAATCGTTGAGCCCTTATCCTTGTTAGTTTTGCACTAATTGATACACTTGTTTCACAGGTATTAAACACCATTCACTTTGACAACTTAGTGATAACTACACATGTGCCGTATGCTAATACACTTGTTGAATACACAGTATATTCTTTTACCAAGCTAAGTGCGTCTAACACCAGATTAATAACTGCTTATTGATCGACTGTCCCGCACCATGACGTTTCACCCATTTAAATCGCAATGTATTTCGATTTAACGATTGATGCTGTGTTAAGTAAAACTTGGATATGTTACCCGATTTTAACTTATCTTCTCTAATTTCTCTGCACGTTATTCTTGTAAACGATTATTAAATGTTTAGAATATGTAGCTTTCACAATACTTAATATCGCGTTACCGTGACTGACTTACGTGGCGATTGAAATATACTTAATCAAATTACTGAGAAATTATTATTGCAACTAATACGAGTCTAATATCTGTAATCTCTCCGTTGACTGCCCTAACTTCTTACACTACGTATTTTTATATTTCGCTAAAACCACCCTCACTCAATATCGACAAACTACACGCCTATTGGTCTGACTTACCGCTAAATTCAAAACTACCCAATCTGTTTAACGGAACAGCCCGCGCAAAAAATGACGCTATCCGCTATTCGTCCACAAAATGCGCGTGAACACGTGGTATGAAACTTCGCGTCACCTTCCATTTCACACATACGCTCTCTTTTGTTAGGTGCACTTAACTTTTACAACCTTAGTAAATGTTTCTTACATCCTAGCAAACAATACAGTTTTATGACGGTCCGACCCGTCCGTGACAAAATATAAATTCTTAGCCGACTTACTGGCGTCAACGCAAGGTCGTCTTTTGAATATCTATCGCTCTTTACTACATATTTTAATGTTTTCTTACTTCTAAAGAAAACCACCGCTTTCTATAAATTTATCTTTCTCCCTGGGTAACATATGACTTTGTCCCCGTAAAATTGTTAAGAATACAATTTTCCGTGATAACGTTCAGAAGATTTCTGCATCGATTATACTCGCGTGTGCTTGACCATTTTGCAGAAGACGATTTTAAACGCGACATACAATCGAAACTTGCAAATTTAAAATTTAGAAAACATTTAAAATCAACAGCACTTTGAATATTAAAATTCCGTCAAACGTCCCATCAACACGTGATTGAGCAAGAAAGGGGAGTCTCAAAAAATAGTGGACAGTCTTCTTAAAGGTCCGGATGGAGGTAATGAATAAAATAATAAGTCTAGTTTAAAAAATAAGAGTGTTCTTCTAATGAACAACATAAACCTAATACCAGTGTAAACAGTGCTTCAGAAGTGGTAGAAAGTATGAATGTGTCTGAAGTATGAAAATGCTGCATGCTTTGAAAAAAAAATATTTTTTTTATAAGACCAAAATGAGAAGTTGGTGCAAGAATTACTTATGTGAGGACATAAATCATATTTTTAAAGACAGATTAAACAAATTTAAGCCTCGTGTTCAAACTGCTACAAAAAATTATTACCAAAGGAAAATGCGCAAACTAGTCATCAGAGAACACTTCTAAACGGTTACTTTGAGCTACACATCCAATAAAGCATTGTACTTTATACATGATATTTTGAAATATCCACTCCCTAGCAGAATTACAATGAAACGTCGCCTTACCCATATTCTAATTTGTATATAATTTTGTGAGTTAAATTCAACCCACTATTTTGAAAGCCCACGAAAATGCATTTAGAAGCTTTAAGAAAGATGTGATTTTATGCTTTGATGAAATGAATGTCAAATCAGAATGCTACGACAGCGTTAAGGGCATAATTCAAGGGCCACATACAAATGTTCAACTTCTTGTATAGGCTACGTAGTTTAGTTGGCAAGTGGAAACAACCAATTTACTATGTTTTGAGAAACCAATAGATAAGGAACTTATTATGTTGCCATGGGCGCGGCTGACTAGGCTGTAGCCTAGGGCGCGGACTTTGGGGGGTGCAAAATTTTGGCTAAAAAATAATAAAATTTTACAGCTAAATGTAAAATTGGTAATAAATCACAAGGATAAAAATTTCACTTCATTTTGAACACAGGGCCTGTTTGCGAGAAATTATGGTAAAACTATACATAAATAATAGTAGTGCTTTCCAAACTGTTTTCTCCGGTTATGAGTCATCGGCGGCCGGCGCTCATAGAACTATCCCGCCGCCCGACTTTACGCCCGAAGAATTATTTACGCTCAAATTTGCGCCAGGATAAACTGACCAGTGTAGCCCTCTTGTTCATGGAAAGTGACTTTCTGCAAGGACTTGATTTCAGTGAGGTGATTAAAACGTTTGCTCATTCTAAAGCGAGAATCTAGAAAATAGAATCTTGCTTGAACTTTACATGCGTCTTAAAAAATCCACAAATATTTAACTGACTGTCTTCTTTGTGTAAATGATGTTAAATGTACCATTAATAAAACTGTTATAATTCTGTAACTACTTAGTTAATTTTTTCCTTATAAAAGCCATGCAAACTACAAATGGTTGAAGGTGAAACTCTAAAACAATCTCTGAAAAATAGCCTCAGTTTTTCAGTTCTTGAGACTATTTCCAAAAACATTAAGATATTTGAAATATTCCTAACTAAGAAATATATTGTAGGGTGTTTAAAGCTTCATTCACCCCTTTGGAAATAAACGTAAGAATAGCCTATGGGTGGTGAGGGGGGCGCTAAAATATAATTAGCCTAGGGCGCCAAGATACTTTATCCGGCCCTGTATGTTGCTATTAAAATGGTAGTGTCAATGGAATTTCGAGTACGCGGATTTGTTTGTAACATGGAACCGTCAGACCAGAAACTTTTGTCAGAACTTGGTGCAACACAACATAACAGATGTGTAAAAAATCCTTTTGGAAGTGATTTGGGTCTTTTGTGATGTCCCTCATATGTTATAACTTTTAAGACACTATTTACTAGATAATGGGTATCAGCTTTCTAATGGCCACTTTGCCAGAAAGGAAGTGTTTAAGGAACTTAACAACTACAATAAGGAGACCTGAAATTTACTCATACAGTTACTCCTAACCATCTCCGTGTAACAGGCACAAAAAGAAAAATTTTCTGTAAGTTGCGGAATTGCTGTCAGACACTGTGGCTGCAGCTATAGGATACCTCCTCCGAGAACAGAGTCATGTAGTAGAATCTGTACAGACTGTTACGCTGGATTCGGTGTATTAAATTCGAGAACGCCATATCATCGTACTAATAAGATTAAAAGCGCCTACGAAACCTGTTTAAATGACTAGGATTAAGCTATAAGTCGATTTCGTAATTTATGTTTGTTGACATAAATGTATTACTGATTCAAATAATTAAGTGACATTAGTGAATCATTTGGATAACAATCTTCTGAAAGAAGAATTTAGAATTTAATTAACTTTAGCGGTCCATAGCTTTAATCGATAAAGTATCAAAGAATACCCACAAGTAAAATAGTCTTAAAATCGCATTTCTTACATATAAATGCCATAAGAGATAGAATATTGTTAAAAAACAATATTAGGCGTCAAATTAGAATAAATTGGCGAAATTTAGAAAATTTTAATTCATAATTGGAAAATCTCATAAAGTCTGTAAAGCTTTCCCATTTTAAGTGCTTTGTAGCTCTTGGAGCTTATAAAGTACCCATGGTGGCCTGCTTGATGTGAATAATTAATGTGGCCTGAATACTCTGTATACAGATTTTTATTTATTTGAAAACATGTAAAAATAGTTTGCTACAAACTGTTAAAACCAAATTACAGGTTTGGTAATTCTTTACAAACGCATGAAATTTTTACGGTAATTTACACGGTGCCATTTTTATTTTTCAAGCTAATATGGAATAAAACCATAAATAATTATGAACCAGAAATTTAAAAAGTCTTATCAGTTTTCATTACGTACAGCAGGGAAGGAATTTATTTAATGGGAAGGAAGTAATTAACAAAAAAAAACACTTGCTTCAACACATCCACGCAACGTGAATAATTAAAGACAAAATATTTATCTATATTTTTTAAATATATATATTTATCGTCGTTAACTACAGTGTTGTTCTGCGAAACGCAAATCGCTGGTTTCAATAAAACTATTCTGTTATATAATTTCCAACATTATAGTACGCGGGAACCCATTTATTTTAAGTTTAAATGTTGACAGTACAAGGCGTGTCGGAGACAGTGATTCTATGGTGCAAAACATTCATTGCTGACTTAATCACAATGTCGAACACCCGTCAATAACATGTAATAAGGTAACAATCACTACTCGTATTATCTTTTTACTTTTCATGTCTTACCAGTTAGTAAATGTTATAGTTACTTCATTCGAAGAAGTACCCTGCTTGCCGGACAAATCTCTGGGAATACTACAATACATCAGAAAAATGTCAAGGTATGTAACACAAGTACTTATAACAAGTATTTATTTATGAAAGCACTAAATTAATTTTTTATTCTGAAACTGTAAAATCTCCTGTAAGGGACGATACTATTTATTTGTTTATGCACTTTCCATTTATGCAGTTTCCAGAAGTAAATTTTAATTTTTATAAATGTGAAAAAGAGTAAATTAGTTCTATAAGTATACTCTTTTTGTTGCAAAAAGTTTCAAATAGTCGTTTATTTTTACGCATCTGAAAATAATAACACAATGAGAAAGACAAACATAAAAGTTGTGTCACAAAAAGGATGTTAAATATATGAAGCAAAATTTTTTTAAAAATTAAAGTTTATGAGCTTGCAAATTGCTCAAAGCTTGGGTTTCTAAAAAATTTTGCACTTTAAAAATTGTCAATATCAGTTTTTAATATTTCAAATTCAAAAACTCGTATAGCCCCGGTTACATAATACCTGCAAAATATTATTACTGAAAAATCCTACACAATTGTCCTCTACAGAGCCACCATAGAACTGAGAAAAGTAGTCCCTCAACTTTTCCAAAACAAATAATAAAATTGTACAAAAAAATTAATTTACATATCTTACAATACAATTTTGTAAAAACTAATAAGAAGGCCATATTTTTAGAATTTAAATTTAATTAAAAATTTAATTTACTTAGAGCCCATACAAAATTAAATTCATTTAATTTAAATTTAAAATTCCTTATATCCTCAGCCATATTTCTTTCTCCTTTCCTACATTTTGCTCCCCTGATACACGTTAGCGATTCAAAATGAATTATTTCTTATAAATTACTTTTTAATTATAGCTTTTATAATTAGAAGTGTGATTGTACGTACTTGTCATTATGTTTTTCATATAGTCTTTCATAGCTCATACTATGCCCCTTTAATTTTCGGATCTCTTCAACTTTCATTTTTTTATTTGTTTTTCTTCGTTAAAACAAGTCAAATATATACTGTTATGACGGTCTAACTGATCGTCGTATGTTGCAGTGGAAAACAAAATACAAGACATCAATGAAGTCACTAAAAACCAGCTTTCATTATCACAATAAACACTTTGTAATCAACAAGTTATTCAACAAGATTATACTTGTACAATAATTCAAATTAAATTAGTCCACACTCAATAATAATGTCAACTAATTGAGTCCCGCACAATAATCACTTTTCACTAATAGCCACTTGACGCACTGAGTAATCGCCCGAAGTAAACTAAATTGTCCGTCGCCGGGATATATTTATACCCCGCTGAGATACCAG
The DNA here is from genome assembly GCA_034769895.1 of Magicicada septendecula. Taxonomy (NCBI): domain Eukaryota; kingdom Metazoa; phylum Arthropoda; class Insecta; order Hemiptera; family Cicadidae; genus Magicicada; species Magicicada septendecula. Next base: position 454,710,859 of record CM068373.1, read on the forward strand.
AATAATCTGTCACTTCCTGGATGACGTGTCGAGCGAACTGCGTATTACAGGCGGTCTAGAATCCACTAGAAACCGTCCAAACTCTCTGGCCTTGAACACACTGCGCCGATTATTGATAATAAGAGTATAAAAGAATACGAAAGATATAGGCAAGGGAAAAATCTCAAGGCTATAATGGCTGGGACATATGGAGCAAAGAAATAATGCTGTTATGGCTAACAGGATTACGAAAGTCAAAGTTTTTAAATGTAAGAAAAGGAAAACGCCATTACTGCAAGTATAGAATGTGTGTAGCAGAATTTGAAGACAATGATGGGAGCTTAAGGACACGCTGGAGAGGGATTGTAAAGGTGCCCGATGCTCGCCAACGTAAGTAGGGTAATTTTAGTACTTATTTATCATACTGACACGTTTTAAAGGTTAGTAGGCCTATTTATATTTTGAACCTTAGACACGAAACGTGTTGTTTTCTTGCTTGCTTTTGTACTCGTGATGCCCCTACTATTTCTGCCGCCGGAGTTCCAGTGTTCTTGGTTTATACATATACCTCATGTTTTACAGATTTTTCACGATATTAATGAGACATAAAAAATGTATTTGATGAACGATATTACTTTGTAAATAATTATTTTGAGAAGGTTGAACCAAGCAGAATTACATAACTCACAGAAAAGTGTTTTGAAGTGAGTTGTTTAGCAATAAAGGGAGTAAAGTAAACTAATTATTTAAAAAGACGTGAAAATTAAATTATAACACGTCTCATTTTATTTATTAACAAATTAATAATTTTTAAACGGCTTCGTGAGTTTGTAATGTTTTCATTTGACATCATGTGTCTAATTTAACCCCGTTCATTATTATTACTATTATCACTACTGTCATTATTGTTAGCATTAAAAGTAATAAGATATTTAACAGGAACAATAATTCAGATGGAATTATCACTAAAATGTTCCGGTAATTATTAAAAGCAATTTTAGTACAAAGTACTTTTAAAGTTGACTAAACACATACATTATTATTAGAACTGATGTGTCCCAAGGCTACGTAAACAATCGCGCTGTTCTTATGGGGGTGTCAGGTGAAGCTATGTTGTCAGGTTACCTAGTCTTACTAAAAAGAATTAAGTAAATTTTAGAAATTGAGTATATCAATGTATAGAGTTGTCCAAGGCAGCGCTCTGTTGGGTAATCTTGAACATAGGGAACGTTGACACCAATGCGCTCTAGCAGGCAAACATAGAAACCCTACCGGTAGTATCGGACAGTGAGTGTTGTGTTCTTATTACCTATTATATTCCCTTTAATTACTAATACAATTATTACTTCTACATCTCGGAACATAATGTAAAAGCGGAAATATTATTCTTTAATTCCGAACATGTATTTTAAAAAATAATTATTTTAATAATTTCCCACTAAAATTGCATATTAAAGCGAGATAAAAATCACAGATAATTTATTTTGACAAATTGTTCAGTATTCGCGATAACATATACAATGTTAATAGTGTAAATTTTAAACCACATTTAATTATTTCTCTTGTAATAGTATACAACCTAATTATTAAAAAAACCTTTACATTTCTTAAAATGTTAATCATTGCTATCCAAATAGGAATACAAACATAGTATAGTAAATAATAAGATGCATATTTGCAAATGAAACAAAAAAAAAATTTTTAATGTCTAATTACATTAGCAGAAAACAATGATTTTTGTCTTCATCATCATCATTACATCATGGCGTAGGCAAGGTGCTGCCTGTTCCACCTTCAAAGATCCTCCAGCCATCTCTTCCTGGGCCTACCCGAACACCTGTGTCCTATAGGTTTATATTCCAGATATGTTTGGCAGAGGCGAATCCTCAGAGCAACCAACGCAAGCAGTGCTTGCCCAAATAAAATCAGGCAAAAGTAAATAAATGATTACGTAACCAACATTATTGTTGTCACCAAAAACTGTTTCAAATGCCTTCTTATCTCTCACGTTTGATAATCTGCTGCGCATTTGTCACCTGTCTTCCAGTGAAAATGACATTGATTTCATCGAAGTCACTACTACCACTTCGCTTCCAGTTCTGTGTCCTGCTTTAACAGCTGGCTGACCGCTCCGCGCCCAAGGCAATCACTTCAAAAAATGCTTCGGTGCATTAACTATGATTTGGCCAAAATTTCAGAAATCTTAGCGCTTATTTAGGATTTCACAGCTACGCTTTCACTGTATAGCCTTATTTTTTACATTAGGCTAGATTTTACACAAACAGAATATTCAAATAATCTAACCTACGAGTAAGATGGTTTGCTGATAACGCAGAATGCTACAACGCACAGCATCTGTCTCTCAGCGACGCAAAAAGCAAGCACATTTAGCAGTGCTTTAAGCCGCTACGAGCGCTAGCGGTGACAATGCGGCCACATTTTTCACTTGTTTATTGTTTTGGTTGTAAGTTTTTGGATTGCAAGTTTCTATCAGCCTGAATGAAGTGCCTTAAACAAAAACTTGAACGAAACCTAGGTAACGAGATATTTTAATACCTAATACTATAAGAAATATTCTTGGCTATGTGGATGTACATCTAGTTTCTCTGTATTTTGCTGGCCTTGTATTCGTTACACATAGCCTACTAATTACACTCGATTAATATTTTTCTCACAGCGACAGAAACGAATGCGTACAAGAATAGTATTTTTTTTTAATGATTGCAGCATTGGGATTTTTTGTACATGTGTTTATATTGAGCTTAGACTCGATGCTTTCCCCCACCTGTCGTGTCAGGAATCGCTACTGATGTTTGGACAGTCTTGGATCTAACAGTCTTTCTCAGTGTTCTGTCCATCGTTGTCCACAATCTTTTAATCTTTCATTCAAGTCAGAACTTGTTATTCTTATCTTATGGCCTCGTTCTTTATGCGATAAAATTTAAAACACCTTTTAACACATCTTAAGAACTCCATTTCCTAGCTCTGTCTTTTACTTTCTTGTTTCTTGGTTGCCGTCCATAATTCACGCTCATAGGACAGTACAATTTTATCATTATTATTTTTGTTCTTATTTGTTCCTTGCCTCGAAATGCCATTACTTTTGTTTTGTAGTGGATATTGTATTGTTTGTATATCTGATGAAGCTTATAAACAGATTTTGTAAAGCAGATTCTGTATTTTGAATTACCAGCAAGTCGTCAGCAAAGAACAGCGCATTCAAATATCTGTCGAGTGATATCTTAATACCAGAGTTTGCTAACTGTTTCCGTTTCCTTACCTGATCGTTGATATAAATGTTAAAAAGAGTAGATAATATACTGCACTCTTCTGGGTGGGTGTATGTGGTTCAATAGTGGAGAATGCACAATTAATATTTCCTTCCAGTCATTCCAGTTAAACTCGTTGCTTTATCGTTGTGTCTTTACTCCTACGTCCGTGCTGCGATGAGTTGGATGATGATTGTGAAACAATGAGCAATCTCAATGTTTTCGGTTGTGGTCATCAATTCAAAGTAATGAAGATTTCGGGGCTGAAGGAGTAAGGAGACAGCTGCTACAACTTTGGATCCTCTCATCTGAGGGAGATGTTTCGGCAGGTCAGTTCTTGCGGTAAGGCGGAATATAAGCCACCCAGCCCCGACACCATCCGTACTCTTTGCGGCTTTAAATTTCTCCCAAAAGTTGCCTAGCATACTTTTTCGTAATCGCTAGGCATGAAAGCTGTGATCGTTCAGTATACTGTTGATGTATCTTCATTTACAAAATCTGTATAAGATTGTTGCGTATAAATAGTATTGCACATAAAGTAGGCCTATATTTTGGAAGGGTGGAAGGGGCATAGTAAATAGCAGCACATTATATCCGAAGCAGTATGTTGATTAGAATATGTTATATGTTAAATGAATGGAGAAATAAAGGCCAAAAAATATATTACAGTAGCTCCGAAAGGCAGATTGAACGACTTCGACCTTTTGCTGAAAGTCACCATATACTGGCTAATCAATGAACGAGAGCGGATTATTAGAAGGCGGTTGGAAAGAATGATAGTTGTGAAGGAAAGACGACTAACACCTAAAAGGGAAAAAGCCAAAGCAAAAGAAGACGTGGAAGGAGAAGCAGAAGGAGGAGAAGAAGAAGAAGAAGAAGAAGAGATAAAGTGTCGTTTAATTGGGTAGGCGACGGTTATTGAACATACGACGGTTTGATATATGAGTTATTGTCTGGAAACTTTTTGTTGCAGAAGGATCGTACCAAAATCGGAAACAAAGTACACTGAATACACAGCATCGGTTACAATGCCATATTACCATGCCAAAGTAACAAAAAGAGTCGATGTGTGAAGGTGGATGTTCGGCAGTAGAAGACAAATTACCCTGAAATATAATTATTAAAGTATATATTGTTTTCAGCATTTCGGTGTGACAATGAAGTAAGGCCGGAATATATCAAACATAATTACGGATATTCACCCTAAGACTATGTTATGGAATGTAAATGGTGTCTTAATATGTAACAATATCTTCACAATCTCTCCACCTCTACTGTTTAAGAGACATTCAGAAATCTCAGGCTTGATATATCCACAGACGCTACAGTAAAATCCTGCGCAGACAAAAATGTAGAAAGCAAGAGAAAAGTCGAAAGAAAGAAGAAAAAGATGAACAGCGACAATAAAAACAAGAAAAAGAACAAAACAAGAACAAGAAAAACCAGAAGAAGAAGAAGAAGAAGGAAAAGAAGGTAACGAAAAAATTTTAAACCAAATGAAATCCATCTTTTACAAGCCCATTATTAAAAGTGTATGACTATGAAATGTTGAAATTTAATTTTAAATTATTAGTAAATCCTGTAGCATGAAACAGAGAAGGATACACGAGGCTGGCTGGAATTTCAAGATAGGAACGTCGCATAAACCATATGTTAAAGTATTAGTGCCAACAAAAGGGAAGAGTTTAGGTTCATTATTACAAAAACCTATGCTAAGACAACGTTCTGCTAATGGATGACCACTTAGAGCCAAACAAACTGGAAACGAACTTACAAAAAAAGAAGTGACAGAAGACGTCCAACAGGTTCATTGAGCGTTGATCATCATCATCATCATCATCATCACCTTTAAGGAATAAGGCAAAGATTAAAGCTGGTCACTCCAGCGCTTCCTCGGACGTCCCACACCTCTCCGTGCCCTCGGCTTATAGTTCCATAGTTGTTTGAGGATGCGGCAGTCATCCATTCGGCAAAGATGTTCCCACCAATTCAGCCGATACTGGGCGATCCTGTCGAGTATACCCATAATATTCAGTTCCTGCTGTGTATCTGTGTTTCTTCTATGATCATGGAGAGTATACCCTGCCACGTGCCTGAGAAATCTCATTTCAGCCCGCTTGGATGCGACTGGCCTGGCCTTTCGTTAAAGTTAAATTCTCAGACCCATAAAGAAGTGTGGAAAGAGCTACTACCTTGTAGAATTTTAGGCATATTCCTTTACTTGCTGACTTACGGGTACGCCTAATGGTTCCGCACATAAGGTTGAACTTACGCAACTTATTATTGAGTGTTGATGTGTAAAAAATATTTGCAAATGGAGATATAAAAGGTCAAGATTGATAGGACGGTCGAAAACAGTACAAAGGAAGCGAGACACCGTGTGCTCTTATGTTTCCTTGTTTCATATAATTGTAAATGTATAACTCTGTACCACAATTGCAATGATCGGACTACGTTTGTGACAAAATATGAATAGCTTAAGATATTATTATATGCAACTTTGCATAGCCTAAAGAATGTTGCAGATTTCAGCAGCCAAAATTTTGCTTTGATGTGAAAGCATGAGTGGTGGCTGGAGTGAGTAATGTTTTACAAAGCAGGGACTGTATAGATCTTAGATGTCACAAGATAAGGTAAACAATTTCATTACCAAGGTCGCTATTTCGAAGTAATAATACCAAACGGCCGCACAAATAATAATCAGACTTTATTATAGTCAGTAAATCTGTACTTAACGGAAAGCCAACGTAATACTGTATGATTCCCTAATAACTAACCCCTCTCAATGTAATTTCTCTAATAATGCTGTCTGTCCTGACTTAATAAATTATTAAAGTGACACGTGAAATTTAGTTTACCACTCTGACGTTTCATTCTCCTCAGTAAATGCTTATTTTTTGTTGTTTCTTATTACCGTATTCTCAATTTATATCTAACACTGTGAAGGTATCCATATAATTTTCTCAAAATATTTTATTTAGTGAAGACTTCTCACAATTACCGTCAGAGCGCTCTGTAGTTCTGGACAACTACTGTTGGTTTTTCAACAACTTCTACGGTCGTCTCAAAAATCGGCACACCGTATTTTTGGTCTTCTTCCCTCTTCAGCTTTCCCTTTGAAGGTTCGTCTTAATTTTCAGCAACATGATTTGTTGCGTGGTGATATCTTCTCTAGAACTGGCCATTCCGTGTACGCCAAGGTGGTGTCTGAAGTATTTTTGATTATCTGCATGTCCCCTCAAATGGTCTCATAATCTGTTGTTTTCAAAATTGAAGCTCATTTTCGCCAATAGTTCAACACTCAGGGAAAATCCTAAAGGAGCTGCCTCACAAATGCTTCTTATTAATAACGTACATCTTCAACGCCATACTCAGGTTTGAATACTTTCCTCTTCTCTGGAAATCAGCTTAAGTAATCGTGGTCTTAAAACTTAGTAAAAATCCTCAAGAACCTTCTGCTTATCGGCATATAAATCTTCTACCGGTAAGATCTTTGAGTAGCTACTCGTAAAATTACTTACACCAAAAATTGTAGAAAATAACCTAATACCGGATCATCAATTTGGCTTTCGAAAAAAGCACTCAACAGTGGATTAAATACACAGAATAACAAATGTTATTAATAAATCCCTGGAATCAAAGATGTCCTGATCAAGTGTGTTCCCCTAGGTTTACCATGCATTCGATAAATTCTGGCATCTTGGACTGTTATACAAAGTAAAGAAAATCTTCCACTTAATTTTTACTATATTATACATTTCTACATAGTGGGTAGAATGTTTCAACTCAAGTTCTCGGATGCTATTCTCCTTACTACCGGTGGGATCAGGTGTACCTCAGGGTAGTGTGCTTGGCCGAGTACTGTACCTCCTGTTCACCTCGGACTTCCCCTCAAGAGTGATACCACTGTCATTTAACAATAAAAAAATTGAGTAACACGTGAAGAGATAATCGTCTCAGAAAGGATGAGAATGTGAGATTACTCAAGCACTTGTGTTTCCAGCTGTCACGTAAGGATTGGAATTGTGGTATTGACGGCAGACGTAGAAAGCAAGCCTCTGAAATGATCGGTTTCAGGAAAACATTCAGATAACAGGTAGGCAGCCCATAGAACAATGCTTCAATTTTGTGTGAACAACAAATAAACTATATAAACTAGCTGACATTAACTATATAAAGACAAAATATAAATTATTTGACCGCATCTGAAGAAGGGGCAAAATTGAAAAGGCTGATAGTTGAAGGAAAAGTGTATAGAAAATAAGATACCTGTCCGATTTTTCGGTTGTTTAAGGGGAAGCAGTACCTTTTCGTCATAAAAAAAAAATAAATTTAATTTTTTATATTAGACAATTTTTTGTTTATTTTTCTGTAATATAACATATGATATTATAGACTTAAAAGTTCATTTTAATTTGTTTTTAAATAAGTAAAGTAAAGTGAGCCCATTTTAAAACGCTATCGGGTTGTTATCAACCAACTACTCATAATTATGCATTAGACTCGTTATTTGTTATGATCGATTGCCAACAATCACAGAAATATTAACAGTCCAAGCGTGAAGCAGTAATTGCAATAATGAAAGATAATAATCCCATATATAGAGACTTAGGTTATGTATAGATGATCCATTTAAAAACTTGTCTTTACGGGAAAACTTAGAATGGAAACGGAAGATCCAGGTATTCAATGTGGTAAAAACTGCCAGACAACTGTTTGCTGGCTACAGACTCTAAAACTTGGAGTCATAGAAGCAGTTAGCATGTTGTAATGAAGTTTTTATTGAAAAGGTGAAAACCTCAAAAGCTTCACATCATTAAAAATTAAAAATTAAACAAAATTAAAAGTAAAATTGCAAAACAGACTAAGTAAAGTTTTGCTTAAGAGGAATGGAAAAGAATGTGAAGATAAAAGATATTGTTGTGACGGATTTTACACGTATAAAATTTCTACAAATGTGTCTTTAAATTTTAAATTTACTTTTCCGAAAGTTATTATTTTTTAATTTAGAAAATTTTTCAGAAAAACGTACGAGGTTAAAATTTTGCATAACTGTCAGTTACTTTTATACTAGTCTTTCCTACTAGTTTTACAAAATATATAATAAGTACGTTATAAGTAATAAATCTTAATCAAAAAGGGGATTAATCTTAAGATCTTAAGATCTTAATCAAATAGTAACACCAAAAACAGTTTATTAAATGACCAGGTAAATTTTGCGTCAAATTACCTGTTCGACACTGCAATCAGTTTGTCTTAATCTTTGACCAGTCGCGTGACAATCGCGGTTGCGGGTGAACGCATGCGGGAGCTCCAGCCGTGGTTAGCAAAACTTATTACATGCGATTTATAATTTATTTTATTTATTTTGACTTGACCAGTATCATGGTCGTGATTTTAATATTTTAATTTATTAATTATGTATCTGAGGATGGGACTTAGTCCCGAAACGCGTCATCAGTGACGAAACTGTGTATCGCTAAAGTGGATATTAAGGTAATTATATATCATATAATAAGTGATACGGTACGCAAAAAATAAGTAATTAACATGGAGCCATACAAGGCAAGTATCGCGTATAAATATCAAAATCTTAAACTTAAATTATTCAAAACCAATTTACATATAAAATTTAATAAAACATGTTTACGACAAAATTTAATCCCAAATTATGCTAAAATTAAGATTAATAATTCCTCCAAACTAGCCAGAAAAACCGAACAATATGCTAGCACGTTTAGGATCAAAGAAGAGATTAAATTTCTATATAGCAAAAAAATATCATTGAATTTGGCTATGTATAAATCTCAATTGGAATTATATAACATGGTACATCCTGCTTTGATCGATAGTATCATAGAGCAAATTAACAAATACGTTACAAATAAGATTAGACTTCACAAACATAAACAGGCAATTAAAATCAGCCAGTTAAGTAATAGTAAATATAAAGATAACATGGAACGCACGCACATTTTCTACCCTAGAGTAATAAATACAACTGACGTCACTTTAACTGACGCAGAGACAAAACTTATCAGCAAAGGTCTAAATTACAATTTTCCCCCCAACCTTAAAAATAAACATAACTTAATTAAAGAAATAATTGAAGCCGAGTCAGTGATAAAAAACATTCCTGACCCAGGTAAACAAAATGAAATAAGAGTATTAGTAAATAATAAGTTTAATAAAATCATTAAAAACAAGAACAATAAGCTTATACAAAATAAAGTTAATTACACTAAAGCACAACATGAACAACGCATAGCTATACAACTAAATAAAAAACTTTCTAATAATAATATTTACATAACCAAGGTAGATAAGGGAAATTCTATAGCCATGCTGAAACTTGACGAATACACACAAAAAGTACACAACTTTATAAATGACAACAATATTACTAAGTTGACATCCGACCCCACTAAGAAGTACACTTTAGAACTGAATAAAACAATAAATAAATGCACGCAACTATTTGATAAACGCACACAATCCTCACTAAAACCAATAAATGCTAGTGCGCCTTGTTTAAGGGGTCTTCCGAAAGTACATAAACAGAACACTCCAATTAGACCATTAGTTAATTTTACAACTGCCCCCGGTTATAAAATAGTTAAAACCTTAGTAAAAATCATCAGAGAGCACACCAACTTAGAAAATAATCGGAGTGTTAAAAGCTATAAGGATTTTATCAAAAATATAAACCACGTTACAATTCAACCAAACTACAAACTAGTATCATTCGACATAGTAGATTTATACACTAATGTGCCTATTGATGAAACTTTAACTTTACTCAGGCATAATTTAATGAATAAAGGTTCTTTAGAAATACAGAAAGTTAACCAACTGATGATGATACTAAAAACCATTCTTCATCAAAACTATTTTTCATTTGAAAATGCATATTATAAACAGGATGAAGGACTTGCCATGGGATCTCCACTTTCTGGCATCCTGGCGGACCTATATCTAAACCATTTAGAAAATACAAAAATTTTAAAAGATAATTATTTCGCCAGTAAAATCATCCATTACTCCAGATATGTAGATGATACCTTTATTATTTTTAACGGGAATGCCAGACAAATAGAATTATTTAAAAATTACCTAAACAAAATTCATAACAAATTAAAATTTACTATGGAGATCGAAAACAACAAAAGTATCAATTTTTTAGACCTCACTGTATTACACAACGGGAATAATTTAAAATACAAAATCTTTAGAAAACACACTAGTACTGACACAGTAATACACTATGATTCATATCATCCCGTTACACAAAAAGTGGCAGTGTTTAACAGTCTTGTCAACAGACTTTTAAATGTTCCCCTCGAAAAGGAGGACTACTTAAATGAGGTTAGCACTATCAAACAAATAGCAATAAATAACGGGTATAAATCTACAATAGTTGACAAAATAATAAATAGGCATAGGAAACGTTTAGAAAATAAAAATTCAAACTCTATAAAAGCAAGTAACAAAAATTATAAATATCTTTCGGCTAATTTCACAGGTATTATGCCAAATATTTTAAGACCCGTTCTTAAAGATAATAACTATATTTTATCATTTAAAACAAATAATAATTTAGGAAATTATTTCAAAAACAAAAACAAATTACCATTAAAAAAGCAATGTGGCGTATATAAAATAAAATGTGATGATTGTGATGCGTTCTATATCGGTCAATCTGGCAGATGTTTTTATAAAAGATTTCTAGAACATATTCCTAAGCCAAGTAATAATAAGTCCAACTTTGCACAACATTTAATATCAAGCGGACATAAATATACGAACTTCGAAGAAAATTTAACAGCGTTGCATATTTGTAAAAAGGGTAGACGGATGGATAGTCTGGAGGAATTTGAAATTTATAAAGCTTTAAAAGATAGTAACACCAAAAACAGTTTATTAAATGACCAGGTAAATTTTGCGTCAAATTACCTGTTCGACACTGCAATCAGTTTGTCTTAATCTTTGACCAGTCGCGTGACAATCGCGGTTGCGGGTGAACGCATGCGGGAGCTCCAGCCGTGGTTAGCAAAACTTATTACATGCGATTTATAATTTATTTTATTTATTTTGACTTGACCAGTATCATGGTCGTGATTTTAATATTTTAATTTATTAATTATGTATCTGAGGATGGGACTTAGTCCCGAAACGCGTCATCAGTGACGAAACTGTGTATCGCTAAAGTGGATATTAAGGTAATTATATATCATATAATAAGTGATACGGTACGCAAAAAATAAGTAATTAACATGGAGCCATACAAGGCAAGTATCGCGTATAAATATCAAAATCTTAAACTTAAATTATTCAAAACCAATTTACATATAAAATTTAATAAAACATGTTTACGACAAAATTTAATCCCAAATTATGCTAAAATTAAGATTAATAATTCCTCCAAACTAGCCAGAAAAACCGAACAATATGCTAGCACGTTTAGGATCAAAGAAGAGATTAAATTTCTATATAGCAAAAAAATATCATTGAATTTGGCTATGTATAAATCTCAATTGGAATTATATAACATGGTACATCCTGCTTTGATCGATAGTATCATAGAGCAAATTAACAAATACGTTACAAATAAGATTAGACTTCACAAACATAAACAGGCAATTAAAATCAGCCAGTTAAGTAATAGTAAATATAAAGATAACATGGAACGCACGCACATTTTCTACCCTAGAGTAATAAATACAACTGACGTCACTTTAACTGACGCAGAGACAAAACTTATCAGCAAAGGTCTAAATTACAATTTTCCCCCCAACCTTAAAAATAAACATAACTTAATTAAAGAAATAATTGAAGCCGAGTCAGTGATAAAAAACATTCCTGACCCAGGTAAACAAAATGAAATAAGAGTATTAGTAAATAATAAGTTTAATAAAATCATTAAAAACAAGAACAATAAGCTTATACAAAATAAAGTTAATTACACTAAAGCACAACATGAACAACGCATAGCTATACAACTAAATAAAAAACTTTCTAATAATAATATTTACATAACCAAGGTAGATAAGGGAAATTCTATAGCCATGCTGAAACTTGACGAATACACACAAAAAGTACACAACTTTATAAATGACAACAATATTACTAAGTTGACATCCGACCCCACTAAGAAGTACACTTTAGAACTGAATAAAACAATAAATAAATGCACGCAACTATTTGATAAACGCACACAATCCTCACTAAAACCAATAAATGCTAGTGCGCCTTGTTTAAGGGGTCTTCCGAAAGTACATAAACAGAACACTCCAATTAGACCATTAGTTAATTTTACAACTGCCCCCGGTTATAAAATAGTTAAAACCTTAGTAAAAATCATCAGAGAGCACACCAACTTAGAAAATAATCGGAGTGTTAAAAGCTATAAGGATTTTATCAAAAATATAAACCACGTTACAATTCAACCAAACTACAAACTAGTATCATTCGACATAGTAGATTTATACACTAATGTGCCTATTGATGAAACTTTAACTTTACTCAGGCATAATTTAATGAATAAAGGTTCTTTAGAAATACAGAAAGTTAACCAACTGATGATGATACTAAAAACCATTCTTCATCAAAACTATTTTTCATTTGAAAATGCATATTATAAACAGGATGAAGGACTTGCCATGGGATCTCCACTTTCTGGCATCCTGGCGGACCTATATCTAAACCATTTAGAAAATACAAAAATTTTAAAAGATAATTATTTCGCCAGTAAAATCATCCATTACTCCAGATATGTAGATGATACCTTTATTATTTTTAACGGGAATGCCAGACAAATAGAATTATTTAAAAATTACCTAAACAAAATTCATAACAAATTAAAATTTACTATGGAGATCGAAAACAACAAAAGTATCAATTTTTTAGACCTCACTGTATTACACAACGGGAATAATTTAAAATACAAAATCTTTAGAAAACACACTAGTACTGACACAGTAATACACTATGATTCATATCATCCCGTTACACAAAAAGTGGCAGTGTTTAACAGTCTTGTCAACAGACTTTTAAATGTTCCCCTCGAAAAGGAGGACTACTTAAATGAGGTTAGCACTATCAAACAAATAGCAATAAATAACGGGTATAAATCTACAATAGTTGACAAAATAATAAATAGGCATAGGAAACGTTTAGAAAATAAAAATTCAAACTCTATAAAAGCAAGTAACAAAAATTATAAATATCTTTCGGCTAATTTCACAGGTATTATGCCAAATATTTTAAGACCCGTTCTTAAAGATAATAACTATATTTTATCATTTAAAACAAATAATAATTTAGGAAATTATTTCAAAAACAAAAACAAATTACCATTAAAAAAGCAATGTGGCGTATATAAAATAAAATGTGATGATTGTGATGCGTTCTATATCGGTCAATCTGGCAGATGTTTTTATAAAAGATTTCTAGAACATATTCCTAAGCCAAGTAATAATAAGTCCAACTTTGCACAACATTTAATATCAAGCGGACATAAATATACGAACTTCGAAGAAAATTTAACAGCGTTGCATATTTGTAAAAAGGGTAGACGGATGGATAGTCTGGAGGAATTTGAAATTTATAAAGCTTTAAAAGATAGTAACACCAAAAACAGTTTATTAAATGACCAGGTAAATTTTGCGTCAAATTACCTGTTCGACACTGCAATCAGTTTGTCTTAATCTTTGACCAGTCGCGTGACAATCGCGGTTGCGGGTGAACGCATGCGGGAGCTCCAGCCGTGGTTAGCAAAACTTATTACATGCGATTTATAATTTATTTTATTTATTTTGACTTGACCAGTATCATGGTCGTGATTTTAATATTTTAATTTATTAATTATGTATCTGAGGATGGGACTTAGTCCCGAAACGCGTCATCAGTGACGAAACTGTGTATCGCTAAAGTGGATATTAAGGTAATTATATATCATATAATAAGTGATACGGTACGCAAAAAATAAGTAATTAATCAAAACGTTTATAAAGTAACCTTTTTAAGTACATCAAAATTAAAATTTTGGAAAATTAAAATTATTTTAGCAACATGAATTTCTGTATGTATCTGTTGCAGTAAATAAAAGTATGTGTGCTTAGTATATGATAAAAATTTCAGAGGATTAGGTTTAATAGTATTTTAGCTAATCGTACCTAAACTTCATTAATTTTCCCGTTTGAAATACCACTGGGATGGAAAAGGAACTGTCTTCCGTTTGAAACAGTGACAAACTTGGGATTGGAGAATGTTATGAGAACGGCCAATGAAGGGAAGCGTGGGGTGCAGTAACTGCTTTATAGATACCAATGGGTCAGATGTTCGGAAAAAACGACGAGAAAGAAGAATAAGAAGACGAAGAAGAAGATAATGATGATAGCAATAATGATAATGAAATTCTGTCCAGTCCTACCCATTAAATTCTCCAAACAAAAATATTTAAAAAATTAAAAACAATATGCTCCCTGTAACGATTAGATGACCCAGAATACTAATCACAGTACTCTTTGTTCCGTGTGCAGTCATCACATTATTTAGCAGGGAGCAATTCAAGTAGACTTACCTGTCGTTACATTGATTACAGTGCTGATTAAGTAATACCGCACACAAACGCACATATGTATTTGCATGACGGCACAAGCTAAAAGAGTTGGTAAACAGAGAAGAAATTGTTTTTAAATTACACTCTTACAAAGGATTGATTGCTTGGAGATACGATAACTGCGCTTGTTAATTATTCGCATTCTTTGAATGAGAAATACTGTCATTCGGTGTCGCGTGAGTTCAGTTTGGTTGCATTCTGCCACAGACTTAATAGCCTACTGCTTCAATCTGTCAGGTTTGCAGCGGACGGGACGACTGATTGAGGTAACATTTACAGATGAAGTACTCTCACTTTATAGTTACTTTATTTTAAGCCACGGTAAATACTTTAGAAAAAATAATTAATAGTTTAGCCAGCATCGTTACGGTGATCATCGTCAGGGCTCATTATTTCAAGTATGGCTACTTTCCATAGAACGGACTCTCTCATCCTACAAATTTAGCAGTTGCAAATGTAAATTAAATTAATTTCTGCCTTTCTGTCGCGCGCGTGTGCGTGTGAGTGTGTAGTGTGGATGTCTGCTCTTGTGCAATGGTTGTTACCTAAATATAAAAACTGCAAGACCATAAACTTAAACTTCATTTAACTGGTTTTTACGAAAAATAAAAAAACAACGCATTGAATGTAGTGAATATACCAGTGTAAATCAGAAAAATTACTGTTTTACACTAATGTTCCTTGATTAATATAAGTCAGATTAAAGTATGATTATACTTTATAATATGATTATATATTAGATAAGTATTTAAATTACTGATTATTGTGTGTCCAAGCAGCCATGCGCCCTGAAGGATTAGGCGACCCTCGCACCCCCACTCACACACACACACACACACACACACACACACACACACACACACACACACAGGGTGCG
Organism: Magicicada septendecula; assembly: GCA_034769895.1. NCBI lineage: Eukaryota > Metazoa > Arthropoda > Insecta > Hemiptera > Cicadidae > Magicicada > Magicicada septendecula. Next base: position 454,726,604 of record CM068373.1, read on the forward strand.
CTTGTGTGTGTGAGTGCGCGTGGGGGTGCGAGGGTCGCCTAATCCTTCAGGGCGCATGGCTGCTTGGACACACAATAATGTTCATACGGAAAGTAATTTGGACACACAACTTTACTACGCGTGGCTTGTATTAGTAGTACAGTGGTAGTGACACCGGACTACTAGTCTAGAGGTACCGGGATCCGGTCCCGGGCTGCATCATGAAACCAAGTTGCGTTTTTTACCCTGAAGTCGATAAAAATGTAAAACAGAGTACCTGATATTCTTGACCCGATTGTTGGCTGGATTAATAATGGGCGTTAGAGACGTAGCGCTGGCCACATCATCTTTTTTGTACAATTTAAGCTGTACTTTACCTCGTTTTCCTAAGCTACTTCAGTAGCACAAAACGAAGCCGTTATTACCCAATTTTCCTATAAAAATACATGTAGGCTACTTTTTGTTTTTAAAATCTCCTTTTTAAAATTAAGAAAAATAAGTAAAGTAAAACACTGTGTCCCATTTAAAATAAAATATGTGGACAAATGTGTATCTCCACATGGTCCCCAATCTGACGTTCCTCCATCTTTTTTATTCCGTCTTCAAAAAATTCTTTACCAGTTACTTAAACCATCCAAAAACGCCGTTTTCGGCTCTTCATGATTTCCACTGTGATATATATATAAATCTGTTCATAACGTTATCCTACGTCTTCCTTTCCCTAGTCTCCATTGGTCTCGATCTAACCAAGATTCTTCTTCCAATTCCCGGTCTCTCATTGCCCGGTTGATGTCTTCTCTCCAACTCAACCTAGGTCTTCCTCTTCGCCTACGACCGTACGGTGTCCATCTCAAAATTTGCTTGGGGAGTCGATTATCCGCCATTCTTTGTACAAGCCCAAACCATCTTAGCTGTTTTGTTTTATCTCGTCGACAACAGAGTACTGTACACTGTGATGAACCATAGACTTCCACTGTGATGATCTTTACAAGTCAGATGAATCTGTTTAAAATATGCAAAATGGCGATAATCACTTATTCCAGGGTCAGTCAACAGAGTGGACAGTCAGAGAGAGAGTTTCCTGTGAAATCGCTACAACTCATGAACTCTTTCGTTTGGCCGAGCTCTGTCGTGCAACAGCATCCCACTTGATGACATCCTATGCCTTCTTTTTTAAGTATATACGAGAGACGACCAGAAAGTAATACCCGTTTTATAATAAAAGAAATAACCGACAAAGATTTTTGTAAGAAACTTTTTATTTAGCGCAAAATAACCTTAATCTACTTTTCTACATAGTCACCTTCTTTATTTAAGCATTTATCATACCGATCAACGCGTTTGTTTTTCCCGCGTCATATTCCTCTACCGCCAGTTCTGTGAAAAAAGTTGTCAGCGTTTTCTGTAATTCTTCATCACTCGCAAAATTCTTTAAGTTTGCAAAACAGACGTTAGTCACTGGGGCCAAGGTTGGAGCTGTAGGCTGGACGTTCGAAAACTTTCCAATTAAGTTTTGCCAGCAACTCTTATGTTCGGCCGAATGGTGAACGAGGGTGATGTCATTCCATACGCTGACGTTTACTCCCTGGCGTAGCATACGATACCCAGGTTTCGTCTCCTGTTACGATGTGTGTCAGGAATTCATCTCCCTTCTTCGAGTAACGGTCCAAAGGAGACAATGCAGCGCCCATAATTTTATTGTATGCTAAGACTACGCGGACCCCCCGCACAAATGTGTCTGTACTTCAGGTGAATGGTGGCAATTTCGAGATAAAAATTCGAGAACAAATGATAATTTTCACTAATTTCATTGAGTGTGAAACCCCGAACGTGCTTGCTGAATTCGTCAACGTGACGCAGCAAGTCATGTGCAATGGCGGAAGGACGTTCTTCGTCAAGGACGTTCTCTCTCCCTTCATTAAAATTGCGACACCATCGCCGTACTGATGATTCATCCATCACATCACCGAACGAAGAAATCGAATTATCCTGGAGTCCAGCTAGACCGACATACTTACCTGAGTACGTTACTATTTGCTGACGATAAAATAATTATTCAGGAGAGTGAAGATAAATTACAACTGGCAGTGCACCGACTGAATCAAATATGTCCAGAATATAATCTTAAAATGTCCTTGCATAAGACGAAAGTTATGGCTTTCCAAGGCAAGTACCCCGTTAGGTTGAAAATAATTGTCAACAATAAGCCAATCGAACAAGTATCAAATTTTACATACTTGGGCTGCAACACAAGCTACAATTATGACAATAACATGGAAAATAAAATAAATTAGTTCCAGGCAATATGTGGCACAATAAATAGAACAATAATTAACAAAACACGAAAAGACACAAGGATAACATTTTATAAAACGATGGCTGTACCTGTACTTATGTATGGGAGTGAAAGTTGGATAAATACCAAAAAAGGAGGCAGCAGAAATGAGATTTTTGAGACGGGTCAAAGACTGCACAAGAAGAGATTTAGTAAGAAATTAACTAAATGTATATATGCAATAACTGGATAAATAAATGGAAATAAATGGAAAAAATAACTGAATATAAAGAAAGATGGAAACAACACGTAAATAGAATGGGAAATGGGAGAATACCCCAAAAAATACTTAACTACAACTCAAGAGGGACAAGAGATATAGGAAGACCACGAAAACGGTGGTCGTAAGTTTGTGATGACGGAACAGGCAAATGCATAATCCTTGTAGTGCAGAAGAAGAAGAAGAAGAAATCGAATCACAGATCTCACTTCCCACGCAGCGGGATTCTCAATTTTTTTAACATTTCAAACATGCACAGAATCAACGAAAAGGTTAGGACGCAAGGCAACTTCAGACTGATTAGACACAACATGAACATGAGAATGAGAATGACTGAACACGAATAGACATGCGCGTAAGGACTGCGCGCTCTCTATGCGGAAACGGGTATTACTTTCTGGACGACACTCGTAGTGTAAACTTTTGTTTTTAGAGTTTTTAAGTGTGTATCGGCATTTACGGGATTTCTATCCTGTCATAAAACTCAATAAGCAACATTTCCTTTTTGTACAAAAACAGTTTCCCTAATAATGTTGTTGACTGATCGTACTTGTTTAAACTCTTAGGCCTCGGTGACGATCATGTGGCCATTACATTCACTGATGCATGTCACGACTTTGAGATCGACATCAGGTCTCATATTTCGTCTCAGTATGAATAGAAAATTAATTTCCTTCAGTTTGTTAGCGGTGCGAACATTTCCAGCTACAGCAAAACGTGTCTCATTTGCTGTAACAGTTAGTATTTTCGACACTCACGCTGCATGCAACTTTGTATAATTCAGTTTTTCAGTTAAAATGTTGTAAATCATTTTTACGTGCAGCTGACAATTACAAAATTATAAAGCGTCCGTTTCAGGAATGGTTAAGTTCCCCATTGGCAACAAAAATCATATTTGATCATTACTGGGCGAAAACTATTTCTTCGTAATGAATATTTGTCTTCCAAAAACAGACGACACCATTGTCATCATTGATGTAGCAAACAGGAGGCTAAACAAAACAAAAACTCTCTATAGCTCATGGCTATAATGCGTTGCTAAATTGGGTAGGTAAATTATATAATATTTCTTCATAGAAAAAAAGTGCAAATCACGATTACAGAAATTGTTTACTTATCAAACAGAATAATTTTTATTTTTATTTTTTATTGTTATTTTTTGTTATTTTGTTTGTTATATCATAAGAAATATTACTAAACAGTTCATGGTGTAGGCGATATATTAATGAGGCACTAAATGAATAAAAGTATAAAATATATTTTTTGTTTTCTTGTAACTTGTTTAAATAGTGTATGTACAACCGCTACAATTTAGTTCATAACTATTTTTAAATGATCATTTTAAACAAGTACTGTATGCACGTTAGAGACTCCACAAAGGATTTATCGGAAAGCTCTAAATTAGGGGTTCCAAACTTTTTGAAAATGAGAACCACAAAGGATCAAATGATGGTAACTTCAGGGGACCCACATGTTAAATAAACACATTAACAAAAACTTAATTACATTATTTCAAAAACTAAATTGCTCTCAATCATTTGCATTACTTCTCGTTATTGCCGCCTAACAATACGCTGAAATTAAATAATACTTTTTCTCCATCTTCGTCGTGCTTGTTTGCTTAACGTGATTTAGGACTTGAATATGGTGGAAACACTGAAAGCCCTCGTCCAGAACATGACATTTAGCAGTTTAACAAACAAGGACGACGAAGTTGGAGTTACAGAGACTGCTAATTCAAATAACAAGATTGACAATACTTTTTCTGTTAATCGAACGAGTGTAGCGATTGGGTCTGTCATGTTTAGAAGATTTATGCTGAATCGATTCTGGTCCACTTAGTCACAAGTCTGAGCGTGCATCAAATCTGTGTTTGAACTTTGTTTTTTCGTTAATTAACAAATTACCTTTTTTAGCACAACATAATGTGAGGATGGCACAATGGGCTTAAAGCTGCATCCGAAATCTCAAAACATTTACCATTTAACGATATGCACCTCCCTCGTATTTTATGCGATACTCTTTACATTTTAAATTAAGTTTAAACTTAAAAATTTAGTTTTGAAACCAGAATTACAGCTGATATCTCATGATTGTTGTCTTAGTTTCTCTGACGAGTTACTGAGTTTATAAATATAGGCGTGGATCTTCAATCTAATTGCACTCTCCGTAAAGTAACTTGTGTTATGTCTTACACAAGAAACAGATCTTGTTACAGCAATGAATACACTTATTATGTGTTTTGCGGGTGTGGTTCTGACCACCCTGTCTCAATTGTATTCCATACGGCTCAGCTGGCAGTCGTAAATAAGGGAAGGGAGATAAAAGTATTCAAAGATTGATCACATTATGTATATTTTTAGAGAAACTCCGTTGTTGATACATTGCATGAAGTATCAACATATTTTTGGGTCCATTGAGTCGCTTCCTACATCCGTTACGAGGACTGGGCGAACCACTGAATAACTGCTCAGGATCCACTAGTGTTGGAAAAAAACAGTTTTCCAACCATATGGAAATCACTGCACCATATTACTTTTTTTTTCTTAACTCTGTACGTTACCGAGATGTATAATTACTAATTTATTATTTTCAATATTTTTTAACTGGTATAAATAGAATACAGTATGTGTCATTTTATATCTCATCTGCAGAAACTGATAAAATTTTATGAAGTATCACCTTCCTCCCACTAAACATAATATAGTCACTACTATTAATTCTTTTATGGGTGTGATGGTAGTTATCATCTCTTCGTAGTATTCCATACGATTCATGGCTGGCAATCTCTTCACCAGCCACTTCGGTTTTAAAAAAAGTTCTCCGTTATTTACTGTTTCTGGTTAGTGATGAAATATTTAGTGAAGTTTGATAAAACTTTTGATTCACATATCATTCGAAAAGCCCATGGTACTGTTCACCTCAGTTGATGAACATAAACCTTATTTTACTAAATATCGTAAATTAGTAACTGAATTAGTCCTAAAGATGACAATATCCTTTATCGTAACATTAACACAAATATTTTAAAACTGTGTCCAATGAATTCACCAGACTTCTTTAACCTTTCATCATTTATTAATTGACATTTGTTACTACAACCAGAATTATTGATATTATTTTTTTCTTGTTGTTAATTTTATTATAAACAAGTATGCTTCCTGAGCTCCAGAGTTCGCTCACTAGTTTGAACGAAATACAATTATTACCTGTAAATTTCATAGTATTTTAATTATCAGAAAATTTACAAAAGCCCCTCTACTATCCTCTACTATCGTTTGGGTAAAATAACTGTTTCATAGCAGACAGCCAGACAGTAACACTAAAAATTCCCAACTACCGTAATAGGTTTTAGTTACATTTACAACTATCCTATAATATTAAGCGAGCAATAATTGTATATTATACAATTAACAAATAAGGGGATTTCCAAATTGGTCAAACGCTATGATAAATGCTTATATTTAAATGGCGATTATGTACAAAATAGTGGAAAGCTGTAGTTTTAATATGTATATAATAAAATTTATGTATCTACGTCCGTGTTTTATTTATAGTCAAACGGAGATTACTTTCCGAATAGCCCTCGTATGAACGGTGCTGGTACCGAAAGATGGTGAAGTTGTCTCAAGGGGATATCGTTTCAAGTAATGAATAATTTCGTAAGGTAAAAGATAACGAAGGGAGAGACAATAATTGATTGAGTCGTTGAGACGAGCAATAATTGTATACCCTATCTAATCCTATACTATTAAGAGAGCAATAATTATATGTAGCTATGTTTTTTTTTTCTCGAAAATGGCTCTAACGATTTTCTCGGAAGTTGGTACTTAAGGGTGTTTTGACACCAGGAATCGATTGGACTCGGTCTCATTTTCTGCAAAATTCGTCTAAGGGCTACATCTGAGGGCCTTTATTTTAAAATATCGCGGGACCGATACCGCGCGACAATTAATTATTGCTAGGCAACTGTAATTTCTAACCAGCTTTCTTACCGTACAGATATATAAATTACAGAAACCGTCGATAAATGCAAACGGCGCAGTATCGATATGTTTATATATGAAGAAGAATAAATAGCTGTTGCAATCAATGTAAATAATTGATTGAGACGTTGAGACGAACAATAATTGTATACCCTATCTAATAATATTACGCGAACAATAACGTATTTAATTTATAACGTGTTTCCTGTGTTTTCTGTGTTCTCTGAGGTAAGTATTAATACACGGACACGTCATGGACAAAAAAAATCAATAATTGTATTGAAACGTTCGAAAAAGGTTTTTAGTAAGCTAAAGTTAATAATAATTTATGAGTTTTTTTTGAAACCGTTGCTTTTCCTTCTTTGTGATTTAGAACAGAAAGGTACGTTTTATTATAGAGTAAAACTCTCGGGTTGGTAAACGAGCTTATCGAATAATTGCTTATAAGTTAAATACTGAAGCCACAGAAGGTAGGAGTTTTGGTTTCTGGGTGCAACGATACAACATGGATGATATTGAGGGCTATGAAAACCAACAAAACCAAGAGCTTTTAAATATCTGGCAATGGAGGTTTGCCAGTGAATGCTATGGATGAGATTGAACTACCAGAGGATATTCTTTCAAACGGCAATCTTATTGAAGAAGTATTCGGAGACTGTTTGGCTAATAACGGGTATGAAGATATGAAGGACATGGCTATACTGGCACCATTAAATAAAGATGTTAATAAAATTAATGCAGAAATTATTGAAAAGCTTCCTGGAGAGTACAAGGCTTACAAAAGTTATGATTCTGTCAAAGATCAACCAGAAGGAGGTCTCGAATTTACTTCTGAATTACTGAATTCCGTCGAAATGGCTGATCTACCACCACATGAACTGAAACTTTAAAAAAATACAATCATAATGCTCTTGCGAAACTTGGATGTCTCCGAAGGACAATGCAATGGAACAAGGTTAATTGTTACTGAGTTGTGTAACAATATTATTAAATCAAAGATTATCACTGGAGAGAATGCAGGCCGAGAAGTCCATATCCCAAGAATCACATTAGATTCTAATAAATTAGCAAAAATCAACTTGGATGTACTATGCAACGGCATCAGTTCCCCGTAAGACCTGCTTTTGCTATGACCATCCACAAAGCTCAAGGACAAACGTTTGAATTCATTGGTATCTACTTACTTATATCAGTTTTTATGTATGGAATGTTGTACGTAGCATTTTCTAGAGTAAAAAGACGAAGCAGCTTAAAAGTTCTTTTGCCACCAGAAAATCCTCACCATACACGAAATGTTGTATGGAAAGAAATACTAAATACTAGAAGACTAGAAATACAAGAAGACTTTACTATAACTTTCCAATCATTTTGTATTATTTTTGTATTATACTGTATTTTGGATTATTCTATTTACTTGTATTTCATATATATATATATATATATATAATCCAATTGCTATTATTTTAAATGTTTATACAATATACGTATAGTTTCTGTTTATGTTAACAAATTTCTGTTTATGTTTACAAATCCAAGACAATTTAATGTAAAAAAATCTGTGTGTGTGTGTGTATATATATATTGCAACACATCTTTTTATGATTTCTTTCATTATGGATTATGAGTTTTACATGGACCTGGTTAGGGTATACCATGCCAACACTTACCTGCAGTATATGGTACTTTTCTGCTTTGCCGGCTATTAGGTGTGGGATTTGGGCTTATTAGGTATCAGGTAACGAGTTGGGACGATGTGTTTCCAAAAGAATTATTTTAGGAAGCTGAGTTGTATAAATTGTGAATAAATGAAAACTACCTTTTTAGTCTATCATTTCAATGATTATAATTGTCACCCTCAAGGTGCTTATCTTTAAACAAATCATAATAATACAAAGAATTTCAAATATTTAACACGATTTACGGCGGGTTCCACTAATTTATATTCTTTCTTGAATATTACTTTACACATATTTTCTCTAGTGATATATTGTTATAATGCTTACGTCTAACAATCACATATTAAAAGCATATATCTTAGTACATAATTTATAAGTTCCTGAAAATAAGACATACAATACACAGTATATACACAAAACATATAACATGGAAATATACACACATATATGGGCAGTTTCACACTGTCTGCCTGTAATTATAATTCATTTATAAAAATCATTTTTTGTTATATTGAATTTAATTATTTAATAAAATGGAAATACTGAATTGATTTCATTCTATGAAATCCGTAACCCTGTTCTTTATACATGAGAAAATAAAATACTAACTTTTTAAATGAATATAACAAGGGTTATAGTTATCGTTATCTCTATGTTAATTATTCTTTATACAGTGCACAATCTCATGAAAACATTTGCTTAGAGTCTTTCTGCACTCTTATTAACATATTATTATAATGATCACACATTATCTAAATGTTCTGTCTTTTTGAATAAATGTCTCTATATGATATACAGTACAACATTTAAAAGTGTCTTTAGGCTTTAGTCATACCGCCTATATAATTAAATATTTATCGATTATTTAAAACTGTTCAATTTCGCTTATAGCGGCTTTTCATTTACTTGTTGTGTTTTACAACATTATTATGAACCCTGAACCATATCAGGTCACCTGTTTTGATGATTTCATGTTACACAGATGTACACGGGTCTCAGGCGTCGGCGTTGAGTACAGCTATTCCTCTCGAAACCTCCGTCAGCGTCGCTTAGCGGTGTATGAACAGCTAGGCTAGGCGTCGTTCCTTTATCGTCATGGACACAGCGTCTCTGGCCTCGGGTATAGTCTGATGTCCGTAGTACGTAGTTGTAGTAACTCAGGTGTCTGCCGGTCTCATTGAAGCGTCTTCTGCAGCGTATCGTTCCGTGTGTACGACTCAACGAATACTTTATGAAAGAGCGAGACAGATGCTCGTTTTTGGCTCACTGTTTACAGGGCAAAGCCACGTGTGCAAATGAGTTTCTATCGGCGAATATCTCAACAATCCTTTATTTATTTAGGAAACAAAGTTGTTTGTTAGACGTGTCTTGAACACAGTTATTAGCTATGTATACACGCGATCTTTAATTAGCACCGCGAAAGGTGTGAAATAGTAAAACGCTTATAGTTCACGACACTCTCACTATCTCGTTATGTGTTTGGTGTCTAAATAAAGCTACATTTCCGCACTATTCACTGGTCAACCTAGTTCTTCTTAATCTTTTGTCATTTTTTTATTATTTAAGTTTTAAAACACTTCTGACATGTGCCTACAAAATTATACATATTTATGCAGGTGGACTGTTATCTGTTTTGTTTGCTATATAAAATCTTATCTGTACCCTTCTAAATGTACAATTGTAGCAGATAACGCTTATTATGCGTACTCCAGTTAGAACGATAAACATTGATAACAATGTTTCGTTATAATATATATATATATATATATATGTCAAAACCGAGCAAAGCTCGGTCCCCCGATATACTTATGACACGCGCAAGTCTTTTTCTAATTTAAATTATTTCAAAAGTTAAAGTAAACTTGTGTTCCTTCACTGCCTCTACAATGAAGAAAACTACATCGTAAAATTTTGTGGTTTCAATTGGCTTAGTAGTTATACTGGTCACCTAAGTAGTACTACATCGCGGGTTCAAATCCCACTACACAATTGAGAGGTTTCATTCTTTGTCAGTAAGACAAAACGCGTTATGCCTAGGTTTTGGCATCGCGCCTACCGTCACACTAATAGTCTACGTTGCTTGCGGCAACGTTTGGATGGATACTATGAACAAAAATTGGAATAGATTTGTTACAAGTAAACGCCGCATTGTCTTCTTCTTCTTCTATCAGGGACTAATTACCTGTTCCGATCACAAGGGAATACGTACACTGCACCAACGCCTCCTAGGGCTTACTATACTTAGTTGTCCAGCACGCTTGTTTTGCCAAACGTCTTAGGCAATTTGCCATCTGGGATCCTATTCAGATGAGCGATCCATCCCTGTTTGTCCTCTGCAATACGATTTTGGATATTAAAAATGTTCAACTCTTTGCAAATGCCTTCATTGTAGAGTCTATCTCTTCGTGTCCAGCCTTTGACAGATCGCAAGAATTTCATCTCCCAATTTAGTTCTAGCTTTAAAGGTATGTTTCCATAGATATCGACAGGCTATATCGACGGGATACCTATGTTTCCATAGATATCTAACGATTCATACGACTATACATAACTTATTCATAAAGTTTTTTTTGCAAACATACCTTACAAACTTTTGAAAATGGCTTAAAATTTGCCAGAAGTGTTGAGAGATACTAATTCTAACAAATGATTAAAGATACCGAGTTTGTATTTTCAATAAAATTCACTTTAATTCGATATCCATATGAATTTTTGTGACGTTACTCAGTGTTTATTCCCTCATAGTTTTGCCTTCTATCCTTCTATTTGTGGTGTGATCGGTCTTAAAAATAAAAGGGATCTGTTGGTTAAAGTATGGCCCTGCTCACTATGGCCACGTTTTACGAAAATTAACGTTGTGAACTCAACTTTATCATAACATACGAGGTCTGTAAATTAAGTAATAAAACTAATCATGTAGCAGTCAATATGGCAACACTGTAAGGTTTTAATTAACACAGATGGTTAGATAAACACCTGATTGGTATTGAGTATTAATATTTATTGTATATTGTTGCCACGTGAAACGTAAACAAGGGTTTCGTGAAATAAGTTTTTGTTGTGCGTTATAAAAATGGGTGACGTCAATTACGAGCAACGTTGTGCAATCACGATTTGTGTTAAACTTGGGCACAATGCTACTGAGACTTTTACAAAATTGACAAAGGCATATGGAGATAAAGCTTTGTCGAGAGCACAGGTTTTCAGATGGATTAAAGCATTTTTAGATGGCCGGGAATCAATTAAGAATGATCCACGCTGTGCAAGACCGTAAACGTCAAGAACTGACGACAATGTTGATCGAATCAGGGACTTTGTGCGGCCTGACCGTCGATTAACCGTCAGAATCATCGTAAAACGATTAACTTTGAACCACACTACAGTTTATCAAATTTTGAAAAAAAAATTGGGAACGAGAAAAGTTTGTGCAAAATTGGTCCCAAAAAACCCCACTCTTGAACAAAAAGACAGCAGGATGGAAAAGTGCTGTGATCTTCTAGGACGAATTGAAATGATCCTGATTTTCTAAAAATTGTTATTCTTGTTGACGAATCACGGATCCTTGAGTACGATCCAGAAACAAAATGCCAGAGCGAGGAGTGGTACACATCAAACTCACCGCGTCCCAAAAAAAGCAAAAATGAGCAAATCCAAAATCACAACCGTGTTCATTTGTTTCTTTGATAGTAATGGCATCATCCATAAGGAGTTTCTGCCTACAGGGCAGACATGTTTACCGAGAAATTTTTGAAAGGCTGCGGAAAAGAGATGCCTGCGTAGAGACCAGCCGTCGTGAACACCTGGATGGTGCATCATGACAATGCACCTTGTCACACAGCACTTCGGTTAATGAGTTTTTGGCAAAGAAGTGTATTACTGTTGTTCCTCAGACCCATTATTCACCTGACTTGAGTTGAGTCTCTGTGACTACTTTCTCTTCCCGAGATTGAAAAAACATCTCAAAGAACACCATTTTGGGACAATAAACAACATTTTAAAAATGTAACCAACTAGTTGAAGCAGATTCAAGTTTCTGAGTTCCAGCACTGCTGCGAAGAGTGGAAACACCGTCTAAAGCACTGTGTGGCTTCCCAAGGGAACTATTTTGAAGGCGATAGTCTAGGTATAGTTTGATTGTAAATAAAAGGGTTTACTGAATTAATCTCATTACTTAATTTACAGACAGACCGATAGACAGACAAACAAATGCCAAACGGTCGATTTAAAACTGAGAACTCGCTTCGCTTTTTAAAAATTATTATTATTATTATTATTATTGTTGTTGTTGTTGTTGTTGTTGTTGTTGTTGTTGTTGTTGTTGTTGTTGTTGTTGTTGTTGTTGTTGTTGTTGTTGTTGTTGTTGTTGTTGTTGTTATTATTATTATTATTATTATTATTAAATTATACCTGTGTTTTTTTCTCCTTTACAGGACACATAAAATGGATCCCAATCATCGTAACAAGTCGATGGATCTGAATATGAGACTGTTTAAGCTCAACGGGCTGTTCCAGATGATCACCAGCCAGTCGCTGAACCTCAAACGGAACAAGTTCTACATGATGCAACTATTCCTCCTGCTCACATTCTATGCGGTGCTATTGTGGGAACGTGTTTACGATTATTACGTCAACACCAATGACCTAGGAAGCATCATCTACAAGAGCACCATTGTCGTTAGCTGTACGGAAGCGTGCGTCAAATCGCTTCTCGTTTATAAGAACCGCCACATGATGCAAAAATTGATACAAGTGTTCCACACCGACTTTCTGCGCTGCCACACGTTTGACAAAGACAGCTCGGCGCAGATCATGACCGCGTCCACTAACAAAATCAACTACGCTATCAATTACTGTGAATGGATCATCACTTCGACGATGGCCGTATGGGTGTTGTATCCGTTGGTGCCGTTCTTCTTTTCCGGAAACGAAACTCTGTCCGTGCTGGACACGTGGTTTCCGTTCGACCAGACCGTCTCCCCGACGCGAGAATTCATCTACATAATAGAGTCGTTTATTACCCTGTACACGGGCTACAATCTGACGATCATAAACGGTTATTTCCTGACGATGGTGGCCGCAGTCAGCACTCAAATAAACGTTTTGAAATCAACGTTGATAAATTTAAAATCGATATCGCGACGTTCTGTAGACAACACTATAGTAACAGACGTCACTCCGTACAACGTGAAGGACAGAATTAACGACGAAATGGAAAGACTGTTCAGAATTTGTTTAATAGACCATCAGAAAATTCTCAGGTAAGTTTTTTTTCTGTCTAACCTGAAGCTTAACTTTTTTAAATTTGTCATTCTAAGAACACTACTATTTTTGGATTCAAGTTATTATATATGTTTGTGTGTAAATGAAGACTACGAATTATACGTAGTAAGTACGTAAAGATAATAATCATTGGGAATCGTAAAATAAATAAGAAATTAATTTGTAATATGAGATAACAAATTACACGTAATAATTATGTGAAAATAATAATGAGTTTTAAACCGCAAAACAAATAAGAAATTGCTAATAAAAATTGAATTGATTTGTAAACCAAGCGAATAGTGTTATTATTATTATGATTACACCCCATCATTCTTGCACACACACGAATTTAATGTGTTGTAATGTTACATAAAGATTAGTCAAACATCAATAAATAAACACATAAATTTGGTAGTGTTGTAATATATATATATATTGCAACGGTACAACCATTAACGGTACTGTGCATTGCCAAAATAAATTAAATAAATAATAAAAATAAATAAATATGGATTAATAAACATGATTCAGATTGCATAAGCTGTATCGTAGTTAAAAATAGGGAGCGCAGAATTCATGCATGGACATGCATTCCTGGCACACCTGTCGCTAGCGTTGTGTACGCGCGTATTTTGTTTGTGTGTGTGAAGCCTGTCCGTTCCTGAAATGTAACCAACCCTTTTCAAGTAGAATAGTTTTTATGTTTTATTTTAATTATAAAAAAATATGTACGATATGGTAAAACAAAAGACACCAAAGTGTATACAAATTAAAGGTCGATTGAACATCGTGTAGAGTGAAACAGACTTCGTAATTCACGAAGATAGGCGAAAATAATGAATTGAACCAGAGTGGGGGGAAAAGACGCTTCGACAAAATCTGACAAGTTAAAAATTGTTCAGACCTGAGCTTTTGCACGACTTGACTATAAATACCAGGTCGCGCTAATAAAGCTTCTTCTTCTCGATTCAACCGTTGCCACAGGAGGCTATGTCAGTCGATGACGCTATTTTAAATCTATAGTAAGAGTCACATGACAAACTGGAAGTCCAACCAGAGCAGCAGAGCACATACGATGAGGTCTATGGACACACCTGCAGCATATGATGTGAGGCGTGACGACTATTAAACAGCACATGCAGTGGAATCCGACCAGAGGAACAGGAGGACACGAAGGACACGACAAGAGGACCAGGAGGACACAGACTGAGGACCAAAGGAGGACGTACGGATGATTAACCACGTCAAACGAGGTGATGTAAAACCATTGTAATTACAGACATTTGAAAGACACTAATTAAAGTTAGAATGAAAGACATTCAACCTGTATTAAAATAACTAATTGTACATAAATGTAAAAGCAGAGTGAAATTTAGAAGTAAAATTTAGTAATTGAGAGTAACATAAATGATAAGAGAAATATTTGATTTTTGAGTTAACGTAATTAATAAAGTCTTAGTTGATAAAAGAGAATGAATATGCAGTAGAAATTTTTAAAACCAATTAATATTAAAGAAATTGGAATACAAGTAAATTAATTATTGAAGTAAATTAATCAGCAATTAAAAAAAAACATGACCACACAATGAGTAAGCCGAGAGCAATAATATTTAATTAATTAAAATTAGATAATAAGATTTATGTATAACCTGTTGTATGTAATTTGTTAGCTATAAGTTGTGTACGAAAGAGTCGTACAAACGATATAATAATGAGTACTATTTCAATATGCGAAATGAAAGATTTTGTTTAATAAAAAAATAAATAATGGAACAATTTTAAACTTAAATAACGCATCATCTTCTTATTACGATTACACCCATGAATTCAATACATTATATAATTTGTTATGTTATATAAATTTGCCTTGAACGTGGGGCTACTCAAGTTAAATTAAATTACATTGAATTTGTGTTATACAAATTGGCGCTCCAAAATCGTGGGGCTACACAAATTAAATAAATATCAATTTGTGATGTTATGTTATTATATATATATATATATATATATATTATTGAGCTCTCTTTTCGTAAGGACTATAGAAACACACCCAATAATGGTGCAGTCAAAGGGGATGAGATTAG
This sequence comes from Magicicada septendecula, assembly GCA_034769895.1. Taxonomy (NCBI): domain Eukaryota; kingdom Metazoa; phylum Arthropoda; class Insecta; order Hemiptera; family Cicadidae; genus Magicicada; species Magicicada septendecula. The sequence goes on from CM068373.1 coordinate 454,742,146, forward strand.
TAAGCTGAAAATGGTTATGAATGTAAACAAATATTGTGTACCAACCGTTAAAATCCTGATCTCACGTGCTGCCATTCAGCGAGAAAAAATTTCAGTGTCATTAATTTTAACACAAACCTGTTAAGCGTAGCATTTTATATCTAATGAGTTGCGATTATACGGTGTATAAGAATGTGTTCTAAATACAAATCCATTAGTGTTAATGCCACTAATTATCTCTTTATTATTATTAAGTATAAATGTAATAATAAGTTTACCATATTTCAATAATTAGCGTGTTGTACGTTCATAATTAGTACAAAATCTGTCCTTCTCTACCGGAAACTAGCTGTTGCCCGCGGCTTCGCACGCAAATTTTTGATTTTTATTGTGTATGTATATGCTCTAGACATCAATGTTAATTAAACGAACAATGTTATAAACAATTAGAACACACACCCAGATTTTAACATATACCAGAGGATTAGTATTTTTTTTTTTAATTTTCCTATTCAATTAAATTATTTACTTTAACTACTATTTAAATTTAAAATTTTAAGTCTTTATTGTTCATGTATAATTTTCTTTTTGAAAGTTCTTTTCACAACAAAAAGTATAATTGTTTATTCATCACCTGCGTACATCTGCCGTTACCGTTGCGCGCGCGCGCGCGTGTGTGTGTGTGTGTGTCCTGAATCCTGAGAATTTGATGATGATTATGCTGATGCTGTGTTCTCTGTCTCTACGGGTTGTTGTTTGTGATGGTCCAGAGTTCCTCTATCCTCCATACGTCTTGGTGTGTGTGGTCCTGATCGATCGGCAGACCGGCAGTGTGACGTTGTGTGAAGATTTCTTGAGTCTGAGACCGCCCCAAAATTGCCGGTGGTATTTATACTGGACGGCGATCTGACAGGTCCAGGACTGTTTTCGACCTGTTAGATATTGTCACTTCGTGCAAAGCGTCCTTTTAATTACAGATCACTTTTTGGTTCATTTTCGCGATTTCGTAAACATACTCGTAGCACGAGCATTTGGGAAAATTTACAAATATACAAACATAAAACACAAAACAAACTAATACCTGAACAAATACAAATCAATACAAGACATGACACAATTTTCAAAGCACTCAACATCGAAAATACACAAAATACTAATACATACACCACAATCACGAACAATAATACCACTTTAAAGTACCAGAGACCAACAAGAAACCACAATCACGACCAGCCAACACACAAGTACTTCACCAGGCGCAAAATCACGAAGGCTGAGGATGAGAACACAATGATTCTCGAAACATGTTCCTAATAAGGAAAAAAAATATCTTGAGGTAATTTCATTATAAATATTAAATACAATATATATAAAAATTTTGTTTTAGTCAGGCATAAAAACAGTGCAACAGAAACGTTTAACAAGTTGTGATATGCCTATGCGTCTGGCCCAAGTTTTAGTTGACACAAAGTACTGTACGCACACCAGTTTTGCTGCCGAGACGCCTGGGTATATTAAAATGTCTACTGAATGATAGTGCGTGCTTGTGTTGGTGAGATATTACTGACTCTGAAAACATTATTCAGACATTTTTAATTGTAATTTTGTGTGCGTATTAGATTGAACGTTCGTCCATTACATGTAAGTGTAATTTATTGAATATTTTTAAGGTGTGTTTCCTTATTCGATACAAGAAATACCTTGTGAGAGACAGTCAAGTGACACCGAAACTGTGTTAAACGTACTTTAAATGTGTAGTATTACAGTGATGCGTGCAGTGGAATGGCATTTCTCGTTCGGTAGCAAAGGTGAACTGCGGATAGTATTCTTGGCTGTTTATAAAACTGTGGTGATAAACGCGACAAAACACAGCACAAAGATCACGTCAAACCTGATCGTCGTTTGATGCTAACAATAGTTTTGAACTAATTTCAACTTCGCCTAATTTAATCATCGGTTTATTTAGTTTATTGTGACAACACTCAATGTCACACCGCACTTTCTGTCCACAAATATTTTGGCTGAAAAGGGTATTTTATGGTATTTCAATCTCCCTAACTCGACTTTAGTCCATACGATTATTTTATGTTTCAAAAAATCAAAAGCCCACTCTGAAGCCTCTTGGAAGCGTGAAACCCATCTAAATGATTGTGACACCCTAACCAAACGTTTGTCAGTTTAAGATTTACTGCATTTTTCTGTTTCCTTCAGTGGGATTGTGACGATTTAATTCTAACTGTAATCGTAAATAAATAAAAATTAAGTTTGCGAGCGATTAAGTATTTTTAAATCGCACTATAAAACCTAAACCCCGTATTAACTCAGTAGGAGAATGAGAAGTGATTGAAAATCTACAGGAGCACTAATAAAAAAGGCCGAATTGTAAAAAGTTATTATTATCATAATTAACCCTTTGCTAGTCATCATGCGGTGACCTGTTAATTCCGGACTCAACGTGTTTATCGAGTCGTCTGTAATTTAGGAAGATATAAAAATCATAATGTTTATAATTAGAAATTTGAAGACACGAATAGTAGTTAAAATAACTTACTTAAATAATATATGTATAATTAAGGTATGGTTTTTGGTAATAAGAATGTTAACTTAAATAAAAATAGGGACTATATTGCCGCGGAGTACTTGCCCCTCTCCTTTATTATGTACCAGTTGAATAGAGGAAGGAGTCGCTATGTTGCCGTCACACCGTACAGACGTAAGAGCGAGAGCTCCTCCAAAATGTATTTGTTTTTTTTATTTAACTTTAGTATATTAGCTACCACTGCTAAACGTGGAAAGCATTGTGTAATGTATCAATAACATAAATATGAGTTAAGAAGAAAATGTAACACAAAAAACTGAACTAGTGCTAAGCAAGACGACGTCTCCCCTCAAGAGGTAAATCCAATTACAACATCACTCCTGAAGATGTGATCTGCAGAAACTTCATAAATACACGTATACGATGCATAAGACGCTGCCTAGGACCTCCGTGAATCTACACCTACTTTCACCAAAGAAACTTCAATCTCCGCAGTGAACATCCGACCTAATTCTCGCCGAAGATACGACCCAGATGATGACGCCGACTCCAAGAGTTCCCAAGACAGACACCCCAGGACGAGGTTACTACGAGCAATTGTAAAGGTGACTCGATAGCTTGGCTATCGAGAGTTAATCATATTTGATACACAACTCACTTCTAAAAGAGACTTTTCAAAGACGATTAATTTTATTTAAAATTAAAATGAGACAATCTAAGGGTTTACTGTAAAATTCAATTATCATACGTTGTAACGCTTTAAATGTAAATGTAATTTATTATCACTTCAAGTAATAATGCCATTCTTCAAATGGTAAAAGAAGTCTTGCAAGCGTCTAGATGAACTGAAAATAATTAGAAGTCTTTACTATAAATACACATAAAGTAAACTCGGATCCGAGGTATTAGAATACATAATCAATTTGATCCCAAAGTTTTATGAAAAGCATTTAAATATTTTAGTTTAATTAATGATGTCATGGGATCTTTTAGTAACTGTTGTTAACAAAGAGAAGTCGTCTTGTTACACCTGAAAATGAGTGCATAAATCAGTAAAATACCTTCCCTTGTTTCCTTATACTTATATTAATTAATTTTGTTCAATTAATTTGACTTTAAATACAGTTCGTTACAACGTAGGCAGCCCATGTAATTGGCAGATGTCAGTTAAGATGGGTTCCCTGGATTTGTAACGCGGAAATACGTTACAGGATCAGCGTCTCCATAAGTATGTGGCATTCCAAATGTGGGACAAATAAATAGATCGTTTTGTAGTTAATGTATCATAATTTTTATACAATGTTTTAGATTCTTTACTTATAAGGTACCCTATTTAGTTTTAACTTACTCTAATATAACATTCTGGTAATGTTTGTAGGGTTTGTGGGGAACTGGAAACACTGCTGAATCCAATCGCTTTGCTTCAGGTGCTGGCCAGTACCATTTCGTTATGCTTCATTCCGATTATGATTGTGGTGAGTACATACTAATGTTAATCACACACACACACATGAGTACATATTTTGTTTATTTCGTCTTCTTATTGCTTACTTTATTAATTTCTTTTCTCCGAGTTCCATAGCTTCAAGCTGTCTTCCTTCTAACGTCTCACCTTCTATGTTGTTAGAGGCTTCTTTTCCCGCCTATAGAAACAACATTTATAATTAGAACAAAATTTCATCATCCAGCGAGCTCGCTACGACTGATGTCGTTTGTCATATTCTACTTATCTTCCTGCAGGCCTCTGCCTTCCACAATAACATTCCGTTTCTCCTTCGCGTGACCTCCTGGATCTTGCTGTCTTTCTTAAGCAAGTAATCCACCTCAGCAATCTTCTCAGATATCAATCTTCTTTCATTCTCTAGTCGCATCTCTTTCTTACTTCAATATTCCTTATCCTATCTCTTCTGATAAATTTACACCATCTCCACCAGAAACTGATTTCATTGCTCTTAGACTGAGGCGTCTCTCTTTTTGATTACATAAAGCTCCGATCCATAAATTGTAATATTCTCAACGCTGTTTTATAAATTCGTATCTCCATGATTTTTATAAAGTAAGTGTTCCAACAGTATAGAACAATCAGTAGCTGAATTGCCAGATTGCCTGTCTAATCCTATTTCTAAATTCTTGAATGTTACTGTCATCATCTGTAATCATTACCTAAAGATATTTGTAGCTACTAACATTCTTCATTTCTGTCTATTTTAGCTATAGGCTTTCACAAAAATTTCCTATCACAAAATACTTTGTTTTAGACAGATTATTCGTTAACCCTATTCACAGTATCCTCCGTGTAGCCCTCTTCTAATTTCGTTGATAACATCTAATGAGCTACAGTTGTCACTGCTGCCAGTATTAAATGGTCGTATGTATAGTAAAAGGTGTATAATGCATGGCTACCTATTGAAAAAATTATATTTATAAAATTTAATTCAGTAACAGATATTTTTATTTAAACAAATTATAAATTTGGAAAAAATATATGATATAAAAACAAAGTCCTGTTAAAACTACACTGAAAGTTATCGTTTATAATATCATCTGAAAATTTTTAAAATTAATTTTCCAACTCGTTTAATTACTAACACTCTTTTAAAGTTTAAATTGTTATATCACCTCAACTGAAACTTCAATTTTTCAGGAATGCGTGTTAAAGGTACATGAAATTACTTTATTTCTAAGCACAAAGAACTGAGTTGTTAAAGTTCAGAAGTTTATGACGTATGTTATGTTATGACATAAACACAAAAAATCACAAACATATGGTAAAACAAACAAATATTTAAGAAAACTTCATACAAAATATAAATAATTTAAACTTATAGAAGATACAGTACAGAAAGATATAGACTTTTATAAGTCAAAATGCCATCTAAAACTGGGCTCTGGACGTGTACTATACTCTTCTAACACCATTTTATTAATGTAAATTTCTGATAGTCTCTCTCTCTTTACATTGTCTGTAATACCTTTATTGTTTGTTGATTCGTTTCCATTGGTATGAAGCAAGCAGATATTCAACGTTTTCTTTTTTTTTTAGGAGGATTGTGGAGAACTTGTTTTTGTAACGCGTGCATGAACACTGTTGACAGCTCATTCTATGGATGTGTGTCCATTGTGTCCATGTCTCGTACTAGTATTCATGTTGGTAACCCGGTCTCTTTTAGATTTGTCTGTGAAACTTTGTCAGAAGTCCACATTTTTAGACATCACCATTATTCGTGTTCCCTCCAAAAATTGCCAGATATTTTTGTTTGTTATGTTGATCTTTTGCTTATTTGCCTCTGATTTTGAGATTCCACAATAGCCCAGCTGCCTCTTGCTGCTCTTCTGTGTACAGACTACCTTGAAACATTCTTCATTTTCTCCCGATACCAAAGCGCCACTGTCCTCTGTCGTATTTAAAACACTCGTGCAGGTCTCTCCCTGAATTCTCGTCTCTTTTTCGACAGCTCTTTCTCGGTTGACTCCGACTTTGATAGTTTATCTTTGAGCGCCCTATGCAAGTGGCAGTAACAGTTGCCTTCTTTTATGGTATTGATTGTCCTTTCCCCGTTGTGCTGCCGGTTGCCATTCTCATAATTTTCTTCTGGAATTCGTCGCTCGTGTTCATATAGCTTATTCTAGATTCTCTCTATAATATTAATTCCTACTTCCCCTCTTGTTCTAATCTCGTCATTTCTAATTTTATCTAAACATGAATTTAAGCAACTCAGTCGTTAGTAATCCTTCTTCGCAACCTTAAATTTATTGGGCTGCTATCAGATATTTTCCACACCTCAGCGAAGTATGTAGCAGTAGTTTCATTTACGGATGTGTAGAAGCGTCTTTACGTTTTCCATAGTGTTTCCGTTCCAAATAACCAGGTGCAGTTACTTAGTCGACACTCTTCCTTTCTCAATCTTCGATTTATTTTCTGGACACTCTTTCCGCAGATATCAGAGAGTAACAACTGTAAGTAGTAAGACATAAAACTTTATATCTTGATATTATACTGTTCAGTAATCATTCCACCGATATGTGTTCATGTCTCGTATTCATTGTTGGTAAACCGGTCTCTTTTAGATTTGCGTGTGAAACGTTGCCAGAAGTCACATCACCATTATTCGTGTTCCCTCCAACAATTGCCAGATATTTTTATTTGTTGTTGCCAATGGCCCAGCTTTTTCTTGCTGCATCATCTGATGCTCCCTTTTAAGTAAAACCCAAACTTCCCATTGAAATTGTTTCAGAAGATAACAAAACATCTGGCTGGCGTGATTTTTTACTATTGTGGCGCGATTCAAGATGTGATGATGTTGGGAACTGTGCGGTTTCGTTTGGGTTTGAGCGACTGTCGTATACGACGATCGCCTGCAATGGATGCGTGCGGCCGACCCCGCATAGATATTGGAAAACTCTGTTTAGTAGCAAACGCGTACGGTGGATTGCAGTAGACAGCTGCAGCTAAAGTATACAATGGAAACAGATGTATTTCTACATTTCAGATGTAGGTGACATATTTGTACCCTATTAGGGAAGGCTCGAAATATGAACTGCAATCAGTTTTGAGTCCTCATGTCTGTAAAAAACAAAATGGGTTGATCTTAATGAATTAATTATTTCAAGGATACTTTTATTTACCTAATTACGGACTCTTTTGTTAAAATTTTACTCGCTTGTAACACATTTAATAAAGAACATATTTACTTTTATCTGTTGCTTTTTACTCATTTGTTGAGTTTACTTTACATTTACATTATTAGTAACTTCCTGGTAATAATACATTAGCATTTATTAATTATTTCTATTATTCTTGAATATTAAAACTATGACAGTAGTCAAGCGTTGCAATCAAGGACACTAGTACACATCCCACCCTATTTATCGCGCCGATTCAAAAATAAATAAATGTTATATTCGAAAGTTATTACAAAGACGACTCCAAAATAAAATGCTCTAAAAAAATGGAATTTTGCATCCTCATTTTCGAATCTGTCTCGTATTTACTTTATTCCGTGCAGAAATTAAATAGTTGTCATTCTTTCAGGATGTGCTATGTTTCGATGTGATCCTAAGATCCATCGAATAGGTTACATCCATTAAACAAGTTACAAAGTTATACATTAACCTGGTATGTTTAATTTTTTAATGTATAATTTAATTATGTTACATTTACAGTTACATTTAATTTTGCGTGATGCCATTAATATTTGTTGATTTTCAGCAACCGTTTGGCAACACCAACGGCAGCGCCATGTCGCAGAGCGTATTGAACTTCAAACTGGGCTTGTACCTCGCCTGCGTCGTTTCCGAAATCGCCATATACTGTGCTTGCGGCCACATTGTCTGCCATCAAGTAGGCTATGTATATTAGTAACCAGATCAATGTTACTTAAATTTTGTAGCTTACTGCGTTCTTTTAAAAGAAAATATTTTTACCTCTTTTAGGTAAAGAATCTTCATGAGTTGATTTGAGACAACTCACCCTTCCGAAAATCGTTTATTAATACCATTAAAAGTTTCTGTTTATGAAATCAGACGAATATGACAGAACAATGAGTTGTGTTGTTCGCGGCATATTATTTGTTTCTAAATCTAAATATCGCTAAATGATATCGACACAGTACCGTATGAAAGAGTAACCGTTTGATCGGCGCGACGGTCCGCGACGACATGTGGTGTTTTGTAAGAGTAGTAATCAGTAGTAGGCCTACACTTCTGCACTTGTGATGTTTTGTAAGAAACGATTGACTTTAATTTATTAATACATAGGTAGCAGACTTAACTCAAAAGTTAGCTAATTGGATAGAATCATTATAAGTTCTATTTATTTCCTTAAGAAGTTCAACTTTTACCATTTTTAATATGCCAACACTTTTGTGTTAGTCCGCATTTGGTATTGTTCATAGTAGTCAAGTATATATCTCTGAATAGAATTGTTTCCCTTTTGTACGACTATAGGCCTACTGGAAAATTTGGAGAGCATTCATTTTTTTTACTTCTATTGGAAGTTAGTCCAAACGTGCCAAGCAAATTTGGTAATCAAATCCGGCAGCATGTTTGTAAAAATGCTACGGCAAAATACAATTCCTTTACGGCCGTACACGATAATAAACTCTATACAAAACCTTTGTATTAATATGTTTCACCAAGTGCCCAACGAGTCATCAAATAATATCGTAATAAACTCTATATTCAACCGTTTAATGGAACCCATACTACCTGAGGACATAAGCTGAATCTTTCTAAAGGCACTACATGTCTAATTTGCAAAGTACTTTTCTCTTTTCATATAAAAGAATTTTTTAAACTTGAAACTTCTAAATTGCAGTTTGTTAACTTTTGGTACATTTGTGCTATTAGACATATGTCAAATTGAATTCCGGTTGTAATATAAACAGCTCTGTTCCCTAAAATTTAACACATCTCTGTCAGCAAGTTGTAATAGAAACTTTAAAGATGAAGTTACAATTCTTTTGCCAGTTCGTTTTTAAATTGTTGATTCTATCAATCCTCCCTTTGCCACGTTTTATTATACGAAACCCTCTGTAGCACAGGAGTAATAAGCGCCCTCAAAACTGCTTTTGAACAAATCTTCCCATTTCTACAGGAGCATCTGAAATACTTAATTTTATTTCAGCATCAGCAGTTGTCGTTAAACATAAGAAGCGATCTAACATTCTAATTTTAAATTTTCGATATGATCATTGATAACATATCATTCATTAAAAAAAAAAATATGTGTCAGCAGTAAACAGCACATGGAGATTGTGTTATGAAGGACAACATGGCAGTTTAGCGAACATCTGAAGCCAATGTTGTAAGAACAATAAAGAGTTGCTACTTGTGGGTTTTTACAACAAACCCAATTTTCAGAATCAACTTAAAACTTGTTCCAAGTGTGGCAGATAACAATCAAATATGCATCCACATTCCATTTATTGTATTTGGTATTAAACACATTTTGCTAAAATAGTCATACTCGAGGTTCCTGAATTCACGATTGAAATAATGATAGAAGTGTAAATATCTATAAACTTATTACGGACGTCACAAAAAGCTACATCGGCAACTGATTAATGTAGCTGTGTACCACAAACTTTGTACTTATAGTTTCTGCAATAAACGCTTCATGGAACCAGTAATACAGAATAACTTTGTTTCATTTACAGACGGCAAGCATACAGGAACATTTCTACTCAATCGACTGGACAGGTTGCACAAAGCGATTCCGGCGCAGCTTGCTGGTTGCCATCACCAGGAGTAAGAGACCGGTCACAATCACAGCCGGCAAATTGTATCCTGTTGATCTGGTCATGTTCACTTCGGTAAGACGTGTATAACTTACTGCCTAAATTCCAGAAATTTGGAGTAAATTTGTTTGTTCATTCTTTAATGTTTCTTATATCATATTTGCGTACAAAAAAACATACACACACATGTATTCATACAAGTGTACCTATATATAAGTATAAGCTATTTATGAGTGTGTGTTTGTCTGTATAATTTACATTATATTAACATAATTTAAAATATAATATTTAGTATAATAACAACGATTATTTATTAATACATAAGGCTTCTGATGGTGCAAGAATGTATTATGTGAAATATGTGTTACACAATTCAGTTTTTATACTTGCATGGAGTAACCGCCTTATAGTGTTCATAAGAAATATCGTCACAGTTCTTTATAATAGGATTTTCCTTTTACAAATAATTCAGAAAATATTTAGTACGCTTTTCTTAATAAAAATCCTTTGCATCACTATCTGGGCTTATATTTGAAATCTGTGGATTAATTTCCAATATACGTACATCAATCCTCAAAGATAAAATTTGTTAGTTTTGTTTTGGACAAATTTTGTTTATAATAAATGTGAATTTTATTTGTAACATTATTGTTCTACAATTTGATTGTTTCAGATAATGAAAACGTCGTACTCATGTTTCACAATGCTGCACGGGTTTGTCTCACGCAGGAACTAGCTTCTCTGTCGAACATTTGTCGCGTAGCCTAAGTATTCTTACACCCGCTGTGATATCAGCATACACTTTAGATCAACAATTAACCTGAAAGAGAAAACTGCTTTTTATATAGCAGTGAAAACAGTGTAGTTGGTCAATAAATATTACTTTTTTAGCTACAGAGCAACTTTGATTCTCCGATACCGGACGCACCCTACGTTAATTAGGCCTATGTTGAATATGTCCAGAGTTACAAATCGAATTGAAATACAGGCACGAAGGAAGAGGTAGAAGAAGTTTAATGTAATTTAAGTAAATTGATCAGAAAAATAAAAATGTAATGTAAATTTAAAAAATTGTAAATCAGTTTAAAAATAGAAAAGTGAATCAAAAATAAGTAAATGTCATTAACTTTACTGTATAAGGGGCATCAGGCATAGTTCTAATTCTGCATTCCGAAATTGTACGATTTCCAATTTGGAGTAACTAGTTGTGTCCCGCAATCGAATCCTACCTATTTAAACAAGTCGCAATTAGTTTTAAGCATTTTATGACTTTATTCTCTAACGTCATCTGAGACTGCCAATGTGAATTGTCAGTATATCCTGAATATTAACTTTGAGCGTACCATGGAAGAATTTGTGGATTAAAAAAAAATAAAAATAAATCGCATTCAATATTTTACTATAGTTTCTTAACACTTGAGAATTAAATGATCTCAGTTAGAAACTGTACATAATTTACAACAATTTTAAAGTAATTTAAAGGTTATCCATAGTATAATTATATATACATTTTAAGAAATCGTACTTTTACACACATTTACATATACAAAATTTGCATTTCTACAAGGCAAAAGTGGGGAAGACTAAGAAGGTTAATATTGGGGCACGACTCTAACACTGTAGCAACTTGTATAGTAGGGCTACTTCAATTGTGCAGGCATCAAAGACGGTCAAAAAAGCACTAGAATAAATGCCCCATAAATACATAAGGTGAATCACAAGAGTCCAAGTTTAATAAATTCCTTTCAATTTTTTTTTAATGTTCCTATTTAATGTTTACATACAAGAACCATTGGGAAATACATGATTATAAAAGATTTTTCCCACCATCGCTACCATTTCCAATGTCATGGTCAAGAAAGTAAAATACGGTATGGGAGTAAAACCACGATAAAAATTAAGTTGTTAAAATAAATTACTCTGAATCTTAATGGTTTACAGTGGTCTACAAAACCTGGTGAACAGTCAACAGGCTGGCTCGAGGTTCAACGATTAACTGTAAACTATCTGCCTCAAGGCTTGACTACCAGAACACATGTAGAGTTGGAAACATACAATCGTATTACTTTATGGTGACCAGTTCACAGCTGCGCGAAAAGTAAGGGTAGTGGGGAGCTGAACGTGCTCAGTCCTAAACTCTCACTTCAAAAACACCTGTTTTTCTATTGCTACAACCTTTATTATTGAGAATGGCGAATTCAGAATTATTTAGTTATTAAAACTCGGATTTTACACATTGTTTAAATTTCATGATTTCATTTAACTACTCTTTTAAATTTTAGTATTCCTGAGTACTAATAAATTTTAGTATTCAGTATTGCTGGTAATTTTATCAAATGTTTTACAAATATGTAAGTTATTTATTACTGTTTTACAAAACAACGTTATTTATTGTATAATGTAAATAATAGTTAACTCGCATGACAAATCAAGTAACAACTCTACAATAATAAGTGAAATTGTGAAACATAAGAAGCACAATCAAAAATTACCATAAATATACTATAACTAGACTCTTGATCGATTTTTAATAATGTGGATCTTAACTCCTAATCTTACCCTTCTTGTTGTAATTTTCTATGTTAAAATAAATAATCAAACTCCTGATCTCGTTTTGTCTCAAATTCAATTATTTTTATTTACTCTTTTCTTTGACATTGATTTAATTGTATTGACATTCAATGTCCCTTTCTAACATTTGTAGCTCATTTCGGTTGGATAACATGAAAAATCTCAATCTCAGGGTTAATGTAAAAGTAAAGTCAATGTACTGTACAATTCATACATATTACAATAAAACATCATATTTATAAATAAGGTTCAATAATTGGGTGTTGTGGATGTATGTTGTATAGTGGGTCCTTTGGATCATACAAAAAACAATTTAAAAAGGAACTCTTAATACTAATAATTATGGTGTACAAATAAAATTCATTATTATAATGTTTTATATTGTCTTTGTTATAGTGTTTCACTGTAACTCGCTCTTTAAATGAAATAAAGTTTGTTCAATAGTCTGCCTTAGCATATTGGGGCAATCTCACCAATCTGGTACCGGTAGTTTCCTTTACGAATTTATTGCTAAGATTCTTCGCTTCTGGCCTTTAAGTTTTTGGTATATTCGATTAAAACATTAGTCTTCTAGTTATTTCAACAGTTTTTCTTTATCATCTCGTCTTCTATCTTCAATTATTTTGTTTAAAAGTCCAGCAGTAAAATTAACATGTTCTACCTCATTCAGCTAATTCTTCAACAATATATTCCTTTTTACAAAACACCAATTCATTCAGTTAAGGTCTTGGATGGAATGTCTATGGGTCACAGGTTCGGTTTCATATTTTATAATTAATATGATTCCGTTGAATCTGATTTTTTCTTCGTCATTATATTATATTATAAGTTTGTAACGTAAGATTTCTATATTTTTTAATTATTTATACTTGGTTTGATCTCACTATATGAGTTACCTAGTTGTTTCATATAAATTACATGTTTCATGCCATGTTCATTTTGTAAATATTCACTAACACTAATCACTGTTTTTTTCTTTTTTAAGTCTATCACTGTTGTTCTCACCTTCTTACACTGTTACACTACCTGACTTTTATAATTAGTGTTCAATAAATAACTGTTTGAGGTTCGCAGACCTCCTCATAGTTTTAATCTAAGGCTATACTCAATGTCTTATTTCTTACATACTAAGTTTAACATTTGTACATTATATTTATGTCTACTAATAACTATTTACATTGTATATTTCTTTTGATCATCTCTTCTGGGTATTATTGTCATCGTCAGCTATTGTATTGTCATGGTAATCGAATTATTTAATTCTTAAATTTGCATTCCATATTTCCCTATTATTTATTTGTTATCATATTTCCCTTTTCCTTTTGATTACTTTTTATTCCTGACCATATTATTTATCTTTAAATAGTATATTGGGTTTCCCTTCTTTATTTATTAAGTTTATTTTATCCTTCTTTGTATTTTAATAATAAAAGGATTGTGTTTATGCATATTTCACAGTGAATTTTGATGGTATACTGGTCTTTATTCCGAGGTGTAATCTTGTTATGTTACAATACTTATATACAAGTACTGCTAAAACATGATATAATCGTAATACATGGGTAATATATGCATAGCCATGCATGCAAGTGATGACTTTACATAGAATTTTTCATAAACCTGAGGCCTATTAGTTATTTTACATGGAGAAAAGTTTTTATTCTCAAAAGTGTCCCATAAACTAATTGTTTGTAACTGCGTGTTTAAGTTGAGGTCAAATAAGCTCTATGAGCTATAGGTCAGGTTGAAACGGACGCAGACAAATAAAACTGTGGCCTTGATTTTGTAGAATATTATTTTATAGTGTTTTTGTAAACCTTTAAATTCGAACAGTTGTGTGTTTAGCGTCATAACAGCTCAGCAACAATTGTCCTGATGATGACAATAAATATTGTGGAAACGTTGACACAAATAACGCATTATTCGAACATATCACACCCCACACACACAATATCGATCTTTCAAAAGTCGATACCGTCGCCAACAAGACGGACAGTGCTCCCAATGCCAGCCTCTGAAGAAGCTTTTTAAAACCAAAAACCGGTTCAGGTTATAAGGTAAAACTTTTACGTTTTTCCCCATAAAAAACTTTGTGTTCTGAGTTGATAGTGAATTAATTATATTTAGTTAAGTAACGGACACGACATGGACAGCGAAATCCAAGTAAATAATTTCATTACAAACGCTCAAATTAATCTCATAAAAAATGAAAATGAAATTAATTTACAATATTCAAAAATTAATCAGGTAAATAAACAATTATTACTACTCCATTTACATATAGCAAATAAATTAATTATCTCACATGGTTACCGGTTACATAGTAAAATTTAATAAAATTAACAACCTATTAAATCAAAATAAAAACTTATATAATAACCAAATAAAAATGAAAATTCAAAAAATTTTATATTAATAGAATTATTTCGATTGTTATTAATTTACTTAGAAACCTCTGATGATACTGATATTTTTCAGTGAAACGTGCGTCAGGTGTTAAAAAGAATATACAAAATTATACTACTTGCAGAAGAAACAAATTGAAAACATCATAATATATATATATATATATATATATATATATATATATTCAATACTCTAATTAACATATAGCATAATATTTCTTAACTAACATGAATTTTCTTAATAATTATTATATGCAAGTATTCGACTCGTACTAGAATGCTATTCTTATTATATTTTGTTTCATTCATTTGATTATACAATATTTAAACTAAATACCCTTTCTAGCATGTCATATCACATAAACTGAATCGTTAGTATCTGAACAAGTGTGGGTCTTTTGAGAATGAGATGAGTGACACTTATGGTAGACATTAATTTCTGTGTTTGTACATTAGAGTTGTGAATTATTAAAGACTATTATACTGTTACTTGTTTGCCGGATTCCACAAGACTCTGTTTTGGGTGTTCTACGTTGCTCATTTCACTTCACTTCCACCAAACATAATTGATTACCACTTCTTAACTTTGTATCACACACTCGCGTTGTACTTAACGTCATGCACATAAATAAATATACTTTCTTGATTCAACTTTACGCGCACATATGAAATATCTTCATAATACGTACTTTACGCGCACCAATACAATATTCTTCTTTATACTTTAACTTGTTCTTTCTCAACTTTTATTTATCGAGCTAATCTGTACATTTTAAACAAAGCTAGTATAACGTTCCATTATAATTATATTATTGAATACTTGTACAGAGTAACGCAGATTTCCCGTGCTTGTCTTGAAATTTAAACTTTAAAAACTTCCTTTTTTCACTTGCTTCTCTCTTTTTATAGTTTGTCTACTGATTCCCTTACCACCGTCCTGGTTTATGACACTTTCATTGGCCAGGGTTTGAAATATTCCCCGGTGGATTTGAAATTCTCCATTCAGAAATTGTAATGCTTTCGCGCTTACTAATGACGCTGTTGCTTATTGGTCAATCAGTTCGGGCACGTAGTTTTTACCACGTGGCCGCTTCATTTGGTAAAAACGATGTTACTTTCTAAATTTGCAATAAAATTGGGGTGACACCTTTTGTCTTCTGAAGGACACTGACCCGCTTTCCTAACGGTACTTGCTCATTTTTTGCTGTTTCTTATACACAAAACATTTTATGTGTTTATGACATACCAGGTACAGGCTTCTATTATATTTTAATTTCGGCTGGTGACAGACTGTCAGTGCACTGGCCTCACCCTGTCCATTCTTATTCTACATATTACTTACATATATGTAAATTACAAATTCTTATACTACCATATCTCTATAATAACTATTATTAATTGAGTTTTTAATTATACTGTACACATATTGAATTGATTTATGTGTTCCACAGTAACGTTATATTTTATTATAGTTTACAATTAATTAACATATTTTATATACACACATAAAACATTAAATTTAGTCTGCATATAAAACAGCTGTTTTGAACAATTGATTTTTAAAAAATTTTTAGTTGTACTTAAAGCATGTTCAATTGTTTTTGAAATGTGTCTAAAAGTGTTTAATTTTTGTCTGTTAATTTTTTTCAAACCCTGCATTTGTTTTTTATGAATTCCTCTTGTTTCCAGTTGTCCTCGTCTAGTTGTTTTTCATCATCACTTCTACGGCATCTATCATTTCTATCTGGGCTATACAAGGTATAATATTATATGTCAGTGATTCCACTATGTTTGGTTATTTGTTTCGTGTGCATGTGTGTGTGTGTGTGTGTGTGTGTGTGTGTGTGTGTGTGTGTGTGTGTGTGTGTGTGTGTGTGTGTGTGTGTGTGTGTGTGTGTGTGTGTGTGTGTGTGTGTGTGTGTGTGTGTGTGTGTGTGTGTGTGTGTGTGTGTGTGTGTGTGTGTGTGTGTGTGTGTGTGTGTGTGTGTGTGTGTGATTAGTTGTGGCATTTTCCGCCGACCTGAGACCGTACTGTGGCAACCTCAGTATTAGTGGCAACGTAAAACGCGTGCCACTAATAAAAGTTATATTTTCGCCTAAATTAAAATATTTTTTTGTAACCTATGTATTCGTAAGAGTATAAAACCACTCCTACTGTAACCTAGATGTAACGTTTCGGCATTTCAGCATTTTTTATAGCTTTTACGGCTACTGTTCCACAAAGTAGGAAAATGCATGGTTGTGTGAGTGTATGCAAACCACCGCATCTGTGGCACGCACACGCCGCTGTACTCATACGAACCTAGCGTGCATTCTTGTCATCATATAATTGCAATGTCAAGGTCTCCAGACAGATTATACAACGTTGCCACGCTGAAATTCGCAAAATTAGCGGGAAACTAAATCTAAACTGTCCGCTGTGTGCCATATGAGTGACGCGGAGTGCTTTGAGTAGTGTGGCTGTAACGAAGGTGCATTACAGCGTTCTTGGATTAGAGCCTTCTTGGATTACAGCGCTTTAACCCAATAATCCAAATGGAATCAAGTTCCTTTATACAATAAAAGTCACTGTAATTTTTGCTAGACACATTATATTTAAGGTTGCATTTATAAACTTGTGTAACCGCCTTAACGTATTTTATATGAAGTATATAAAACAATAAGCTAGAATTAGTGCCGCAAATATATTACATTTGTTACGTAGGCAATAAACACATATGAAATTAGGTGTAATATACATTTTATATAAACCGTTTCCGTGCACGTGTGAAAATCAATTGTTCACCCACATGCCAATAACCTACCAACCTAAAATTTTTCAACTCACACGTTGCGGATGACAATATCCGCTTATGGTATTTTAGGATATACCAATGTTAACAGAGAAAAATAAAATGCAAGTAAATTTTAGAAACAAATCTTTAAAAGTGCGGCGACTGTACAACCCAGTGACAGGAAGCCTGCAGGTAAGGACTAAGAGAAGACAAAAGTGTGGAACTACCGTTATGGAGACAACCAATGGACAAAGAAAATTTTGTGTCGAGTACAGTGAAAGACAACAAAATATGATATATAACTTCTCATCCTTAACACTTTTAGCTAATCCCGTGACAAAAAAATAGACAAAAATTAATTTTGGTATTCTTCTAAAGAGATTATCTAAACATCAGTCGGATACAAACATCAGATAAACATATCTTTACTCATGTACTTAAGTACTTTATTAGCTTTGAAACAAACCAATTGAACTATGGAACCGTTTATGCACTATTACAATTGTTTATTTTTCCACACATTTTAGTACATGGAATTTTAATACATCATTTTACACAAAAATGATATACATGAAAGACAGAATATGGTATATAAACTTATAAAACGCATGAATAAAAACGAGAGATGCTGCGGATATTAACGTTATAAAAGACAAAAGTTATATCTCTTTTCAGAAAAGGAAACAAAAATGATGTATCTATTATTATAAAGGCATAAGTCTCTCCAATGGGAGTTACAAAATATGTAGTAGACCCCTTAATCAACGGCTGCAAACTATTTCCGATAACATATTATTAGAAGTACAGTTGGGCTTTAGAAAAGGACGTTCATGCATTGACGTGTATATATACTAAAGCAAAACATTGAAAAACGTCGGCAATTCAATTTAGAAACACACATAGCTTTTATAGATTACGGAAAAAGCCTTTGATAGAGTTAAAACTTTATGGGGATTTCTATAAGCCAGATGTATTTTGAGACACTCATTGATGCAATTAGGAGCCTATAGGCCTACTTGAACAATAGTACAGTATTGCAAAAGGATCAGTGTCACAACTGTCAAGAGAAATTGGGACGAATTAAGGTGTTTATTACGTATAATGAAAATAACAATTACCATAATCATAATAACAGTAAACGTCGCAGTCTATCACAGCCTACTTCTAACTCTTCGCTGACATTTTCTTAATCGCAATCTGGGTATCAAGGTCCAAGAAAATTTCATTCATAACAATTTCTTTTGAGATGCTGTTGTTTAATACAGCATACAGCACTAGTGTTCTGGAAAGTATAGCAAGCAACCTTTGTTTACAATGTACAGTTAATTATGAAGGACAGCAACAACGAGATGCTTAGTATACGCATTCCATTGTTATGTCGACAGAAACAAGATAAAACTTACATATTAGCGTAGTCGTCTCGGTAAAACAGTGGACAGCGTCATTCAAAGAAACGTTATCAGTCTCATTTTTTGCCACACGCTCGTTCGTTATCTCATCTTTCTTCTAAGCGTCCCCATACCAGAGCGATAGAATTTAACTTACAGCTGTAGTCGGCGGGAGCAGTCTTAGGACGTCATGTCCGTACTTTTGTGCTATTTCATCGATAAGAAATACTCTCTTTAATATTAGAATCTTTGATAATTAGTAGTAACGCTGGAAAGAGTGAGAGTGTGTGTGTGTGTGTGTGTGAGAGAGAGAAGGAAAGAAATAAAATGTGTGTTTGTGTCAGTTTCATAAAATAATGGCTTTCCCGGGCAAATATTTTAATTACGTTATTACACAAAATGAAAATTACGTACACACACCACACAAACCTCGCTCAGTCAGAAGGTTAATATTCGGAAGCATTTGTTGTCACAATGTTCTCTTAATTGCGTAGCACTTTTCGAACCTGCCTCTGTACACTAATCAGATTCCTCTGTTAGTAAGATGAGATTGGTGTTTCAAATCCACAGTTATCGCTTATCGTTTTCAATGAAACCGACCAATTCATGTGCAGAAACATCGCAACAACGTAACTACACTGACGTCAGATAAAAAAATTATTTACTATTTATAACAGTTGCTTTAATGCCGACTGTCATTTTTTTTTTAAACGGGGAGTGTAATGGATGGTACTAACCCGGTATTACCGTTAATCTCTGTTCTATTAACAGGAAGAAAGCTAAAAATGAACTAAAACAAAGGAACTATGCAGTAACATATACCAGAAAAATTATACAATGTTGTTTTAAAAATACGGAATAGATGTAGCAATTAAAAATGTGAAAGAGTATTTGGTAAGATAAGGAATAAAAACATAGAAAATGCCAATCTTACAAAGAAGCGGAGTTTTTCTTAATATAAAATGCAAAAAAATGTAACAAAGTGTACCTAAGCGAGACAGGACGGAAATTTGAATGCAGGTTGTCTAACCATAAACGAGGAGATGGTAATAGAACAACAAATTCTTTATATGCAAGACATTTTTAAAAAGAGAATCACAAATTTCTTAATCCCCTTGCAAACTATGAGCTTTCAAAAGTAGTTAATAATACAGCTGAAAGACGACACTTGATAGGAGGAGAGGGAAAACATAAGTACAAAACAATAGACTATACTAAAACACGAAACGTACTGCAGAGCCTTTGACCACAGACATCACTGCACAAAGAATCATACCACTGTGGCAAAACACACAAACAGTCGCATAGACTTCAAAAAGGCTCTGGAATTTGCACATCATAAATATGTCAGACTACTATAGATATACAACATTAGCAGTGACAGGCGTAACAAGAGAGTAACGCCTGCTACCGCAGGTAATTAACTTTTACCGTAAGGGGCTGGAAATGTTTGGCCAACCACGTGGTTCTGTCTGTAACAAGTGAGTCTAAGAATTTCTTTATTTAGGCTATTATTGACACAGTTTCCTCTGTGCAACAATAAGTCTCTTCTGAGCAGCAATTGGTGTCAATTCTTTCTCGCAAAACAACGTAGTGGACAAGAATACCCGCACCACTGACATTATGCAACGCCAAGGTCACACGCAATACACAGCTAACGGACTACACTTCGTACGCAAATTTTTGTTTCGAATCTTAGTTGATTGCTCTATAAAGTGGACTGCACTGCCCCGTCACTTGTTTCCCTTATTCTATATGATTTTGTATTTCTGCTACACGTGTGCTGTCGTTTGTAACCATGCAAATGAAGAGCTTTTCATCTTTGATAGTATTCCATGTTGCGACAGGTGCGTTGCTAACGTTCCAAAGCTGAATAAATAAATAAAACTGTCCTTCAAGTACAACTTAAATAAAGCGGGTGATATAGCACAACCTTGTCGCAATTCCTTAGTGACTGAAGGTTCATCAGATAGTCTTGACCCTATCTTTGTGGTGCATAGTAATGTTGGTGTATAGCGCTTCCACAGCATAGAGCTTCCAGATCGCTTTACAGCTCTTCTTTGGGTTATGCCTGTACCCATTACTTTTTTGAAGAATTCTTCGTTCAATTTTAAGAAGAGGTTCCAAGTTTTGAAAGCACTTTGTTTCCCCTCCATACATGATCACCGGCCTGGTCACAATGCTATAATGGCGGACTTTTACACTTCTAGAAAGGTTTTGCTTTCCGTTTATATTATTAATAATAATAACAACATTTTTACAAGAATATACTTTTTTATTTTTTTGTGAATTACTATGATTTGTTAGTATTCAACTATCATCATCTGATATAAAATTATATATAATATTTTATATCACTATCAATATAATTTTATATCTGATTATGTTAGTTGAATACTATCAGAACACTGTAATTCACAAAATAAAAAAAAAAATATTCTTCTAAAAAATGTTGTTATTATTAATAATAATATAAAACAGTAAATAATATACATTAAATTGCCCAAAAATGCTATCTGGTCTAAAATCTTTATAAGACAGGTCCACTTATACTGTTAAATACTTTGCCTAATTTAAATCCTAATGTGGGATGCCTAATGTTAAATAATTTGCCTTTGTTAAATCTAAGTGGGTCTTAAATTTATGCTAAGTTTACAACCTTTTCTCCAGTACTTGTTATGACATAAAAATTGCGTTTGTACAATATTTTTATTTCTTAAAGCCAGTCTGATTACTGATATGAAAACATACGAAACTTATTTTAATCTTCTAGCCTATTTACTATTTTAGTATAAAGTTTGTGTTACGTTTGTGGATGGAAGACTGATTCCTCTACAATATTGGTTTCATTGGATCCCCATTTTGTACAATCAAAACAGTAATCCGTAGAAATTATGTGTGTGGATTTCTTGTGTTCAATAGTACATATTGATAAAATGGAGTATTAGTATAGAACTAGTTTCTTATACTTCAACAGCTTCAAATTGATATCACTTAAACAAGGAGCACTATTATTTTTTTGTGTCATCTACAGGCATCAACTCTTCCAAATTAACACTATGTAAACATACTAGATACATTTTGCTTTGTTAAAACTCTCTTCATATCCGTTATGTCAGCGTTGAGTCTAAGGATTTTATCATTCTTTCTCGTATATACGTGTACTTAAATGTTACTCTCGCCTTCACATCCGTGATAATTGTCTTCATTACACTGTGGATAGCTGACTGATGACTATGAATGTAGGCCTAATTTTCAGAAGTTACAAAAGACCTCTTCTTTGTCTTTACCTCTTCTTTGTGTTTCAACCTAAGAATTTTATTTGCAGCAGTTATGGGTTTGCCATATATTCGATATATTTCCTGCCTCTTCGAACATTCGTAAGCTTTAAACTTGTTTACTTTGATCTTATTTACTACACTTAAAATTTCTTAATAGCGATTATAATTTTAAAGGTAGAATTTGTTTCGACTTTAAAGGAGAATAAATTATCAAGATAAGCCTGTGAATAAGTTGCTGAAGGTAGCCAATCAACGTAAGCTATACTATCAATCGGCAAAGAAATCGAACTTTGTTTACTTTAATCGGATTAATCAATTTCAAGTAGTTTCAAATTCTATGACAGCGAATAGTCGTTTCAGGATATCTTTTCTTAGTAAATTCTTTTATAGAGTTTGTGTTTTATTTAAACTGAACAACGTAGATACACATATTACATAAATGACTTATATATTATATATAAACTATTACGTTTGCTTCAGCGGTATTGCTAATGTGTAATTTCGTAATCACTCTGCTACACTAAAATAAAAATACCTTTATGTGACGACTGTGGGTTCTAAAACGTTTAGCAAAAAAAAAAAAAATAGATACAATTAAGTGGAAATAGAGCCATGTTTTAGTGTCTTCGTGTGTTTTAAACTCAAATAATAACCTTCTGTATAATAAATTAATAACCATATTTTGATACTGCAGTGTTGTATGGTTCACTGATTACATATTATATAATTTTATTGACTTTTACAAAACTCACAAAGTAAATCAGACTGTTATATCTCCAATATTTGCGTTTTGAAGAAACAGTAGAAGTGTAAAATGAGCAGCTGTTATTCAGTAAAGCAGTTCAGATAAACACGGAACGTTCTCAGTATATAGGGCCTACACAAAACATTCAATGCCAGCAGCAATTCAAGTAGACGTAAACACAGTCTACTTTTTGGCGGGATTTTTAGCTGATTTCAGAGAAACAAATGAGTTGTTACGAAGAGTTTATAAATTGTGTAATTTCTAATGGAAGTAAACGTATGTTGAAATGATAAATAAAACACGTTACTAGCGTTTTCAAACTACACAAAATATTATTTAAATATTTTCTGCCACCATATGCTGTTGATAATATAATTCAGTAAATCTGCTTAGTAGCTCTATTATGTAATCTTGCGGACAATTATGAATTATTGTATACACCGCAAATGACTAAATTGGTCATCTCATTTAGTCAGTCTTACACAATCATCACAGAGTCATTACAGGAAAATAAAGGGTTAGTAACATGTCCTATTCACAAACAACCTTTTTATTTTAGTTTTGTAACTTTCATCTATCTGCTAGTCATGTTCGCTCAACATACTCGTGCGATTGATTCCTTCTCTCACGCTTGTGTCCAGTGCATATTTAATTATTGTACGCTGCACTATTGTGACTCCATAATTTTCACTACGTTGCCTTGACTTGTTCCTAAATTTCTTTAACAAATTGTTGCCGTCTTTGATTTTTTTCCACTAATTGAATTTTATGTATCATTTGCAATTCCGACCTTTATTCCGCAGGTTTTGGTCCTCGCGCTCGTATCGCTCAGCATCACATATCGCACACCTCGCCTCCCAACATTAAATAAATTCGTTGGCTACATTACAGTTTTTAAAAACGTTTAATATACGCGATACGTTTCTTTTGAACTTTTTAAAGTTAGAAGAATGAAGACACGGTAGTGTATAAACAAAGATTATAAGGTCAACGGATTGTCTTTAGTCACGAGTCAGCTGTTGAAACAAAGACAGTTCATTCAGTGTATCTGGTGTCATGTAGAAGTTGAGATAATACACAGATGACTTTTGTAATCGCTGCTATTTAGTAATACGTACGAATTTGTTGTTGTGGCAGCAAGTTCCTTTTGGTTGACACCTGAGTGTTGCTGAGGTTTTGTAATCTTTATCGTTAGCGATAAATGTAATTATTGTTGTGGCGAGTATTTTTTGTTTGCGTTTGCTAACTGACAGTTGAGTGTGTTTGAGATTGTGTGATTTTTGCAGTAAGTGACACTTATAACTGTTGCTGTGGTCCGTTTTGTGTCACTTCCCCAGCCTGTGGAAACGTGCAAAAATCGCCATGATTCCCAAACCTCGTAAGCTGCGTATAGGGCTACTTACCGAGAATCATCGCCCAATATCTCTATTGCCAGTCATCTCGAAAGCGTTCGAACGGCACCTGCACAGCCGATATGCGCCCCTGTTGGATGGTTTCATTCGGCAGTAGCAATTCGGCTTTCGCAGAGAGCACTCGACGACCCTTCAACTCGTCAGGGTTGTTACCCAATTGACGAACGCCGAGAACAAGCGTCAGTCCTCCGTCGCTGTATTGCTCGACATGAGTAAACCCTTCTATCGAGTCTGGCGAAGGCCTTCTCTACAAACTAGCCCAATCCCCTCTCCCTGTCTCTTTCGTTCATCTTCTGCGATCGTATCTTTGCGACCGCGTCTGTAGAGTACGCGTCGTACCCATCCGTTCGACCGATCGTCGCAGGCATTCTTCAGGGATCTGTCCTAGGCCACGTTCTGTACCTTCTGTACACGAACGACCTGTCTGTACAGCCTGGAGTCATTTATCGCTCTATGCGATGACGCCATGTTTCATGCTAGCTCAGCGAACCTTAGTTTTGCCTGGTGCAACGTCAGCTCGTCCAACTTCCAGACTGGCTTTGGAAGTGGAGAATGGCGATCAATGTGGAGAAAACCGAGGCGATCGCCTTTTCTCGTAAATTTACTTCCCGCTTCCAGTCTCTCTCCCTAGAAGGGAGTCCAATCGTATGGAAACGGTCTGTAAAATACTTGGACGTCACTGTTGACTGGCGCCTAAGCTTTGAAACCCACGTCTCCCTGAGTCTCCAGTGTGCCTGCGGCGTCAAACCCTAAATATATCCCTTTCTCACTCATCGGAGTTCAGTGCCTGTGCGCACTAAACTCACCATCTATTTGATCTTTCTCAGAGCAATATTAACATCTGCAGCCTCTGCCTTTTGGGCATAATTCAGCCCAAACATTGTCGCCTGTTTGGAAGCTTTCCAATCCCAGGTCCTCTGGTACATCTCAAACTCTCCCTGGTTTGTCAGATATGATGCTATCAGGCGAGAGTTGAAGGTTCCTTCTCTCACCGAATTCGTTTGGTCCCTACCCTTCAATATCTTTGCCCGAGCCTCTGTCTTCATTTCAAGGCGGGAACTTTCTTAAATTTTTAAATAAACTTTTAACTTGATTTCAAGGCCTTGTTTTCTGAGTTACTGCGATCCATTAATCTCTTGTACCGATGAGAATTAGAATTGAGATTACCGAAAAAGATCTGTAACGCTGTTTAACAGCTGACTGGAATAAAGTCTACACACCTTGTGATATTGACGCAGCAGCTTACTATCTAAACAAGAACTTGTCTGCTATTATTAAAAAGCACGTATCAGTAAGGAAATTATTGTAAAAGAAGGATCCAGCTTGGTTTTCTAACTAGACCTTAGTCCCTGACGCATACCAACTGCTTCGTTTACTTCCATATCTCTTCGTAGAGCTGAGTAAGGAGCGAATATCCAATTTTTACCCAATGCTATGAGCAGGTACGAAATCCTCCGATGTTGAATTAGGCGGGAAATGTACCGTAAAAGACACAACGTGCCGTTTAATATAGGCCTACTGTACGTGTGTTAAGTAATAGTGTGTCGATAATTATAGTACAGTAACACCAGCATGACAATAGTTCACGTTTAAAATATTACTTTACTGCTTCAGTTTAATTATCTGTGCGTGTGTTAATTAACAGTGTGCGACGATCATCTATTAATTATAATTTTATTCTTTAATATCACTGTAAGTATCAAATGTCTTCGTAGTTCGTTTTATAATATACATTTTTATTTAATTTACATTATCCGTGCGTTGTTTATCGAGTTTGTTGTGTGATATTCATTTGTTAATTTTTTGTGATTTTTTTTAGATTTTCATAATCTAGTATTTATTCCCTTTTTATTTTTGGTTTATTAAAATCAGTGAGCTTAAACAATACTTATGTTCGTAGTGCGGTAAGGATTGTGAAAATGTAGATAATCTTAACCAGCATTCGAAATTACATCCCGAAGAAGTAAACAGTGGAATGCCGGTTTTGAGCAACTTGAAGTCACGTACACAACAATGTAACATCTGTGAAAAACAGTTTAAGCACGGATACACATTGAAGCGTCATGAACGCGAATCCCACGGTAGAGGGGTATCAGCACCGAATAAAGTTAAGTGCCCCTTATGTGTTCTTGCAGCAGCGAAGGAACAAGCATTACTTGAACACTTCGAATTCCAGCACAACATATCAGTAAAGTCTGAAATTAAAGAATTTAATTTCTTAGAAAGTTTCTTGGAGTATAAACAAGAGACTGAAAAAGAAACATTTTAAAGTTACGTTAAAAAGCGTGGCACTCATTCTGCTACCGACAGCACAAAGAGACATTAGGCCTATAATGTATGCCGTAGGTCCGAAAAATTTGTGTCTGAAAGTAAAGGTAGATGGCACATAAAATTACAGAGAAGCAACAAAATCAATGCTGTCTGTCCTTTAAGCATTCGCGTCACTGAAAATGAAGATGGTACCTGCAAGACTACATAAGTGTCAACTCATGTAGGTCATATAAATGACTTAATCCATTTAGGTCTTACAGGCAACGAAAGACAAAGTCTAGCTGTGGATATTGCAAATCAGATACCACTTCAAGCAATACTTAATAAAATACGCGATTCTGTTACAGGCTGTAAATTAGAAAGAATTCATTTATTAACGAAGCAAGACCTTGAAGCAAGAAGATGGTACAAGTCTTGAAGCGTTAGTCAAGGAGGTAATTTCCAGTGATCAGCCTTGTGTATTATTTTATAAGCTTCAAGGGGTCGTCAGAGAAACTGACCAAACTTTAAAAAAAGACGAGTTATTTAATTATAATGAACAATGTACAGAGTGAAATACTGAAGAAATATGGCAGTGATTGCATATGCATTGATGGCACCCACGATTTGAACAGTAACGGTTTTTAACTAATAACCCTACTTGTTTTGCACGACATGAGAAAGGGATTTCCTTGTGCTTTTCTCATATCAAATCGAACTGACGAAAAAGTGCTTTCTTTGTTTTTTCAGTAATCAAGGCAGAAGTAGGCGAAGTTTTACCGAAAGTGTTTATGTCCGATTTGGATGAATGCGTGGATATCAACAATGCAAGCTCCGGCAGTGACATTGTACTGCACTTGGCACGTTGACAGGGCTTGCAGAAGGAATATAAGTTCCAAAGTAAAAAGCAAAGAGAATCAGGGTTACGTTTATAGTAGAATAGTCAGGACATTAATGCAGGAGATAGACTCTTCTGCATTCGAAAAAATTCTGCCTGAAGCAATTAGGCGACTACTTGATGATCCAGACACTTCTGAATTCGGCACTTATTTTGAACAAACGTACTCAAAAAATATTCAGTCTTGGGCCTACTGCCATCGACTTCAAGGAGGTCTGAACACCAACATGCATATGGAAAGAATGCATAATACAATTAAATATATATATATATATATATATATTTACACGGCAAAAATGTAAAACATTTAGACAAAGCTATAGTTGCTCTAATGTCTTTCGTCCGCGATAAGTTGTTTGATAGTCCTGTTATCTTAAGCATAGCCAAATTAACTACAAAGTTGAAAGACATTAGAAAAAGACATAAGTCCATTACAGAAATCGACAGTAACTTAATTATGAGAGAAAAAACAGACAATGGGTGAAAGTACCGTCGTCTTCTGGCATGAAAGAGGTATATTTAGTACATGAAAATGATGTGCAGTGCAAATGTAATTTGATCTGTGTAGACTGTGATGTGTGTGTACATAAATATTCATGCACGTATGTAGAATGTATGTATTCATGTATTAAGTGGAATATGTGTAAACATATTCATGCTGTCTGCAGGATTAACAAAGCAGGGCGTAGTTTGCAGTCGAATGTTAACAATAACGAAGACGATGGTGACGATCGGTTGTTTGTGCATCCGGAGAACGAAATTGATACGACGGAAAAACAAGACATTTTATTCCAGATCAGCAAAAGAGAAAGTTTTTGACATGTATGGAGACTCAAAAAGAATCACTCAAAGGGGATTTAATTTAATTAGTTAACGATGTAGCTATATTAGAAGAACTGGAAGTGATTAAACGAGAAACTGCTACTTTAAAAACGACATTAAGTGCAATTCGCTCTCGCGTTGCAGTTCAAAATATGCCCAGCTCTTCTACTTCTTAGAAAAGAAATATCGTGCCACAGAAGAGAATTTATTGCACCAAAAAAAAAGAAATTAACACACGGTACTCTTATGGTAAAGCCCAATGAAACCGGCATACAGAACACTGCTCTGTCGCTGCTGCTGCAAAAAAATGATTGTTATAAAGTTAAAAAGAATTTTAAATAATTTTTAAGTTTTAATCAGAATTTTAAATAATTTTTAAATTTGTTAGTTGAAGTATCATTATACATTATTCATTAAATTATTAAATATTCAGCGCGTGTGTACTTAATGTGCATATAGGACTATGTATTTTATAGTGTAGTTTCTTGTTAATAATTATCGATGTGTTTCGTTCCAATGATTGTCGCGCGTCTGTGAACAATTACGATTCATCCTGGATCAGCTGCTTTCGAAGTGTGTACAGTCTTACGTAACCGGAGCGTATCAGCTCTCAGTGGAAATGACAAACGAGGTAAGCATTTTTAAACAATACAAACATAAATAAACATTCAGTTGTATACGTCATAATTTGGCGCGAAGGAAGTTCCGTAAAAATCGTGTTGCTCAATAAATATTTGTTTCTCAGTAAGTCAGGTTGCCAGCTGTACTGAAACGCAATCAACCTGTACGAACATTTTTACGGAAAGACACGAACATAAGCGAAGCAGTCGGTATTCGTCAGGGGGTAAGGTTTAGTGGTTTACTATAGAGGAAATAAAATGCCTAAAGCAAAAGAGTACAGAACATAAAAAGTTTAAGAAAACGAGTATGATTCAGCATTGCGAGAATTTTCGATGTTCAGAAAGGAAAAGATGCTTCTCTGAAGAGAGAAATTAAGAATAGCAGTGTGTTATATGCGCTCTCTTTGCATCAGAATAAATTCTGTTTTCCTGTTAGATAGAAATCTTTAAGGAGGCTATAAGGGGATATGTGGAGGCCATCCTTTAAACAAAATTATTGTTTTCATTACTTCTACTCCATTCGTATTATTATTTATAATTATTGAATTTACTTATATATATGCGCAAAAAATTTCATCTGATTTTGATACTTCTGATGTTGAAAGTTTCAACCATGGCTACGTCGTACATTCAAGATATTCCAGCGTTTTTTTTTTTAGAATTTACTGTTTTGGAATTCTAAATATAGGCTATAATTCAGTAAGGGACACAAATTTGCGGAAGTTATGTACTTCGTACGACCTTCGGAAGTGGCTCATTCTTCAGGTCATATTTCCAGGACCTTGGTAAAAATGCAGTTTTTCTTAAAGTATCA
This sequence comes from Magicicada septendecula, assembly GCA_034769895.1. Lineage (NCBI taxonomy): Eukaryota > Metazoa > Arthropoda > Insecta > Hemiptera > Cicadidae > Magicicada > Magicicada septendecula. Next base: position 454,771,882 of record CM068373.1, read on the forward strand.
AGTTTAATTAAATATAAAATATCTATCATATTTCACAGTACGCAGATACCCTGTAGTGTTGAACATATCATTATGTCAAACATAAACACCAGATTTATAGTTTTACATAAAAAAATTAATAATATTTTGTTTTCAACAAGAATATGTTTTTTACTATTTATTACACTGTTTCAACAGTTTTATTATACATTACTGTCATCTTCAGGAACAGAATGTGCAAAGAAATAGTTATACAAATTTAAAATCTATTGTTTATAAAAGCTGTTTTTTATATAAGGCTATATGATTTATATGTTTTATGTTTATAAATGGTATATATATATATGTGTGTGTGTGTGTGTGTGTGTGTTTGTTTGTGTGTATACATTTTTCTATAAAAATGTATCAAAATGGCGTGTTTTCAAAATGTATACGTTTTGGCGTCTACCTGAAAACGAAGAGTATATTGAAATTTTATTGTAACATTATGTTCTTGTGAATATGTTATTTGTTTTGCATTTTATATTTCAATATACTCTTATAATAAGCAAATAATTTTTTTTGTACAAAACGCTGTCATTATGGCATCTTTTCATAATTACGACAATAGGGCGTCTTTTCAGTTTTCCAACAATTAAGCATCTGAAATGTATACTTTTTCGAATTTCGCCGTTTTTGCTTCCAGCGACGTTTGCCAGTTTTCAACCCCGGGTATTGCACAGTTTTCGTTGACGCTTATTTGTTTTTATGAAAGAGTGACTAACTGCAGGCGAATGACCTGGCAGTTATTTTTGTTCCTTCGTTCACCCGCTACCTTTACATCATAATTTTAACTAGTAGTGTCAAATATTTATCAACAATTTTTAAACTTCACTATCCAATTCTATTAACCGTGGTAATATAATTATTTTGTTTTACGAAGCATGCCAACGTAGCGTACTGGCCTTTCGAATTATGTAAAAATTGACCACTTCTCGTCGGACCAAATAACGTAATTAACGAGGATGTTAATATTTTCTCACATGCATCGACACCGAGCGATAATGTAACGTTGATCTCATTTACTAGAGAAATTTCTTATGCAATTGGCAGTCAAAAGTAATAAATGTAATGCCAAACGTAATAAACATATACTAGTTATATAACAAATATAATCAGTTATATTTTTTGTCAATATTCATCATTATACATACAGTATTTCGAAGTAATGCTATAAAACATTTATTTGTATCTTTTTTGCGGTTAACAAAATTTTATAATTTTAGTTTGTAGTTCTGTAGTTGTTAATAGTCTATAGTTCTGTTTGGGATTGAGATTGGTAAATAGATAGATAGATAGATAGATAGACAGACAGACAGACAGACAGATAGATAGGTAGATAGATGGAGATAAAGAGTGAGAGAGGAGGGAGAGAGAGAAATAGTAAAAGGATAAAAGTGCGTAATTAAGAGATTAGGAGAGAGAGGATGAGAGAGAGAGAGAGAGAGAGAGAGAGAGAGAGAGAGAGAGAGAGAGCTAAATGGGAGTCAAGAGTCAGATACACAGACAATGGCAGAAAGCTACTGTACGTATTTTTTTGGTAATAAGATTTATATTTTTATTAGTAAGAGATATAAAGAAGGGGAGAAAGAGAGAGAGATAGAAGAAAGGAGAGCGATCAAATGTGCAAAAATGTACATAATAATAATTACTTCTTGTGTTAGAGACAGACGGAGAGGAGGAAGACAGAGGGTTGTGAGATAGGATAAAAGTTTGTATTATATTAGTTCTATTTGTGTTAGAGATTAAATAGCAAGATGACGCGAGACGCAGGCAGGGAAAGAGAGAGACACACACACAATATTAAAATGTTTTGGGTTGAGGGTACTAGAAGTCGTCGGATACCTGCTTTACATCTATTTTTATTTTATTTTTTTTTAGATTTTTTCTAATTTACTTGTACTATAGCTAAATTTATTGACCACAAATTACTGTACATTCAATTAAAAATTGCGTGCAAAAATAATCAATAGCCGCTAAAAATTCATTAAACCATTCTTCTGCAGAAAAACACTTTTCTCCAAATATATTCAATCAAATACATCTGAAATATACTAATAGACATTCTGCTGACTCTTCTCCGCATATCACGCTTAACTTTAGACCATTAGTTCTCGATCGTTTGTGTGTGAACAGCAGAATTGCGAGGACATACAAGATTAAGCGAATGGTTCACAGACAGAAGTAGGCCTATATACCCATACATTTGGGTATGTATGGGTACTCGCGAGTTGTACCCGTGCCACATATCTGCAACTATAGTGGTTCCTGGTTCCATATTATTTAAAATTACACAATTTAGTGAGTTTGCATCACGTTTATCCACCACCTATAGGAACAATTTCTTTATTATCCTGCAAATGCTCTCAAGTACCCACCGAGTTTTTGTTATTCGGCCTCTGTTGTACTTCCTTAAGCAAACGCACTTTCATCAATTTCAGTATCTCCCGGGCCGCCAATTTTTGAGCTGTTATCTATCAACCAGACAGTAAGGATCTCCCTGAATTCGTTTATTAATTTTTGCGTAGTTTTCCTGTTTATGTCGATCTGTTTTGAAATGACTGAAATTTGATATTTCAAAATCCAAGTACACACACAATACAGATAATGCAGGAACACGCGCTATTCCGAAAAAGTGTAAGCATGTATGTTTTTTGTAGCTCTGCAATTCCTTCTACCACATCTGAAGGTAACGTTTCTTTATCCTTTTACATTTGTTAACATATTACCATCACACTTTACACATTGTATTGATAACGGAAGAATATTTTAGTCTCAAACACATTTTCTGATACCCTTTTTTTTTAATGAAACACCGAAAATTATTAACACTTTTGTATTCCATTTCAGTAAGATACGGATGTGCACAACCCTGATGAATGAATGTTAATTCAAGTTTTTTCGTTTCCCTCTTATCCCTTAGTTTAAAGCGAAGGTCTTCTTTCATCGCAAATGACACACAATCTCAGGGCACTTTATATTTTATAATACTTCATAATTTATAATAAATGTGTTACATCGCGTTATAATCGTTCATTTAAGTACTAAGTAGGCCTGTAATGTGAGCGCTGATGTTGCTAGGTATAAGTCTATGTAGGCCTACTTGTGCCTCGTATCAGGTTACTAATTAATGATGGCTACATGTTCATAATAGTTATATTATATCTTATAATGTGTATTTTATAATCATTTAAGGAATTTCGTATTCTGTTAAATAACCGCATTTAATTACTTTTGTACGCAAATTGTGTGTTAATGCTCGTACTCAAGTAAATATTACAAAAAAGTAATATAGTAGTTATCAAAAAGGAACTTATGAGAACTGTACAAACGTGACGTATTGAGTCGCATTATATATAGGATGCGACGTTCTGGCAGCGCGTTTAATTGATGTTTTATACAAATTATGTCATGTGACTTCTAAACTAAATGAAGTATGGTAAAAAATGTATACAGCTCCCCTCTGTCTGTATACCTCTCTCTCACTTTCTTGCTCACTCTCTCTCTCTCTCTCTCACTCCCCCCTCTCTCTCACCCACGCCCTCTCTCACTCTTTATTTTCTCAAGTGTTTATGAAATATGAAGGACACTGGAATATGGTAAACTCATAGTAATGTTTATTTGGCTGAGACAAGATAAACGAGAAACGTGATTACATATCTGGCGGGAACGATGATGCATTTTGCAAACTGGCGTTTACGTCACACACGTCCGTCTTTTCTACAAACATTGTGCACAGTTTAATCTGAGTTGTGGTATCGCGAACTCAGAAATGGTTAATACACGTCAGCCACTGCTGTGTAGAGTGATAATGTGTTGTCTATTCAGCGTAACATCACAGGTCTCCAGCACAGAGACAAGATTTCTCATTCATCAGAATCCCTCCAACAGGACTCTCTACTCAAGGTCAAATAACATTCTTAATGTTTTAATGGCACAGCGTGTATGTTTACAAAACATACTACCTGTTTGGGCTAACACATATATACACATCTACGTCCGAACTCATGTACATCAGCTGTCTGTTTTTACGTTTCCACAAAACATGTTCCAGAAAATCGCGTTATGTTAAAATAATATGAACATTTTATAGTAAAAAAATAATAATAATAACAATTTGTAAGCTTAAGCATTCATAACATAAGAGTTTTTCAACGTTCCTTTCTCCCCCTCCCGCCGAAGACACACGCACTTTCTCTCACTCTCTCTCTCTCTCTCTCTCTCTCTCTATATATATATATATATATCACACACACAAATAAAATACGTATTAGACTACATCATTGTCTGATGTCCAATGTCCAATCACCTATCGCAGTGGTCTCAAGGCCCCTTTCAGTTCCGAGTCTGTACTCTCTCTGCAGCTACTTCTTGGGCTGCCTGGTACTCTTCCTTCCTTGTGTTTCTACTCTAACATGTGTTTTTGGAATCTCAAAAACGTAAATAGGTCTACACGAAATTACAATCTGATCCCAAATAAAGAACTTAATTATCAATTACAGTACTTTCATTGCCAAATAAGAAAGAAAAAGATCATTGTGTAGGCCTATGTGTAAACGGTTAAAAATCTAATACACCCTCGGTCAAAAGGATGGCAGTCGGGAGCAATGGTTATTTATTTATGTGTGTAGTTACGTTGTTGTCATGTTACTGTACATCATTAAACGACGACTATACCGACAGCAAAATGACGACGACACGATAGGCCGATTCACTTAAAGCTGGGATTCATGAATACTAATTGTGACTACACAGCGGCAACGTGTACTCAAAACTGTTATCTTGTCTTACTAAAGGTATAATCTGATTGGCGCATAGATACAGTTTCGGAAAGTACTGCGTAATTAAATAAGTTATTACATCAGAGGCTTCTGATTGTCATGCATATATTTGTGTAAATATATAATAAAGTAGAAGTAGTAATTTAAATACTTGTTATACTGTTACGTATAATTTAATAATGAAAATTAGGTTTATCAGAAAATGTAAATAAATTATCTAAAATGCACATTATTACTTTTAAATATCACTCGTTTTTACGCGGACATAAAGCATTGTCTTCTTTTGTTCAACTTGTCTGGTGATTATATTCACATAACAGTTGTGACTACATATCCAAGACCGGAAAAGAATGAATACGAGTTTGTTTATTCGAACAGGACTGCGTATTATGTCTTCAACTGGCTTGTGTGCATAGTATACACAAGGCAGCTGATCTCTGTTATTACATAGTTCTCCTTGATAATACCACATCTGACAACAATTGCTGCATACCTTCGTGCAACAATTTTGTTAGTCATCAGTACGAAAACTTTTATACATGACAAATTGTAGTAAGCAATTCGAACTAACCAGTTACACGGCCGTGAATTGATCACAGGACTTGTCTGGATGTTATCGAGGAATAGTTATTTCGGGACAAAAATCTCGTAACAAATAGAATTTTCGTAAGAATGTATATAACTATTTCTTCAGGCTACAAATAAAACATTTCCATGAGAGATTACTGTCTATTATGAAGCCAAGATATTTCATTTGCTTAGTATGATCAGTCACCAAGCACCTGTACATGCTTGACATGTTTTTGACATGGTGATTCATAAAAAACAATGCGAAAATTCAACCTTGTCTCTCAAAAAGAAAATCATATATTTTTTTACTTAAAACCGTACTGTATTTTACTAAATCAATACTTCAGTTTATCTAATTCGACAATCCTTTAACTGGGAAATAAAAAATACATACAATAGTTATTTATTTTTAATTTACTGTTTTAATAAACATCGTGCCATGGCTGACACTTTTTGCTACAGTCTATTTCTTGATGTATATAATATATTTAATATTTATTGAAAAACCAAAAACCAACGGGAAGTCATAACCGCCAACCAGCACACAGGTACTCCACAATTTTCAAAATTAGGAGGCTCATGATGGGAACACTAAGGGTAACGAAACATGTTCCAAATAAGGGAAAAATAACATTTTGAGGTAAAGTAAATATAAATTTTAAATATTATTTATATATATATGTATTTAATATATAAAATTAAGTTTTGTACAGTTCCATTTTGTGCTTCAAATTCTTTTAAAAGTAAAGTACTGGATTGTATATACTGAGACGATCGAGCGGGAGGGAGAATTACAGTACATTGCCATCTGTCTGTTGGCAGATTCACATATTCACATAGAGTCGGCTTGTGTGTACACTATTTGCGATGAGTACTGTTACGTGAGCAAAACGCGACAGTGATTTTCGTAATGAATTTGAACGAAGGAATTTCTATACATACGTATTGAGTGTTATCGCGGGGCAGGTACATCGTACGCCCATCTGTCTTTCATTAATCTTTTATTGGAAGAATCTACCACATTTAAGCACTGTCTGAATGGAATTAATATTTAATGATTTTACTGTCATTCCTTGCGTTTCGTTAACGAGTCAGTTATTCCAATTCCTAATGTCATAACGGCCTAATTCCCTTCCAGAACTCAGGTAAGTACGCAACTGAAAGAATTGCTTCTTAACAGCATTAATTTTGTCCAAACCATCCGGAAATATAATAGTGTGAGGGCATTCTCTTACTTTTTGGTCACGAAAATCATATCCCTGGTACAGGTTTCTACTCCTTAAAAATTTAGGGACAGATTCACAGATATATTTCCGATTATTTACCACTTGCTGGCGACAAACCTTATTCTTTGGCAGAATATGACATACGTATTGTTCGTAATGAAAACGAAGAGTTTCAACACTCGTTACTTACAATCCTGGCAGCTTTCTAGCTAATAATCCTTACGCACTACACGGCCGAGGTTATCGAACATGAAGGAGCAGACTACGTAACATGACTCTTCGGTACCAGGATCTGATGGCGATCGTACAGTACGCAAATCTGGAAAACTGGACAGGTTTTTAACTATGACCTGCAATCCGAAATGGACAGATATAACTTCTTAACTTGGTGAAAATGAAAAATCTGCCGATCGTCGTGATAGGTTTCTGGAGTGTTTGTTATAAACTCAACTAGTGATAAAAATGATTTACTAAAAAATCACTCATTGTGAGCAGTTGTTATCCTACACATATTTATTATTTATATATTTATTATTGAATCCCAGAAACGTGATTAATACACTACCTCATGCTTATCCTAAGTTGTGTGCGGAGAAATACCTGACCCAGTCAGTTTTCCAAGGATTCATAAAATTGTTATCTCGACTATGATACATGGATCTTGTAGAGCTCGTAATCCTAATATTCCTTTCATGATTGATGGAATGTGTACACATAATAACCGAGCAACGTTTTACATTAAACTACTGAAAATAACAATGGTTATCCAAAGTACCGGAGAGGAGATGACGGAATTGTTGAAGTAAAAGGAATATATAATTTGATAATCGTGATTCGTTCTCTACAATCACTTCCTAATTCTACAGTACAATGCTCACATCAATATTGAAAACCTATTCCAATACATGTATAAATAATGTGACTCAACATGTATGCAATTCGTAAGAAGCGTCAGTGACGATCATTAACTGGATATGTTGTAACTATAACATACGCGAATATGCCATACTTTAGCTCTCATCAGATATTCTGTGCCTTCATTCAAAATAAATGCATGATCAGTCACATACAATCGTTCGCTTAGCTGTGCTTGAAGATGGATATTATAATGTGTATTAGGGCAGGGGATGAGAATGCAATCCAAGGACCTGCAACAAAACGCACAACATTGATGAAATCATGGTTTGATTTTAATCAATGCGATCCCTGTGCTTGTCAATTCCTGTATACTGGTATTTCAGGACTTTATGGATTCGCTGATAATAAATGGATTCCAGGAAAGAGAGATGGTTGCAAAATGATAGGGAGAATGTACACTGTCGCACCAAACGATCATAACAGATTTTACATACGTATGTTACTACTTCATATTAAAGGAGAAACATCACTCGCATGTCCACGCAGCTACAGCAATACATACGCAACTTATAAGCCATACAAAGGAGCGGCTCTTGCATGTGGGTTACTTGAAATTGACACAGATTGGCACAAATGTTGGGAGGAAATGCAGAGCACATACTGTACATGTCGTGTAAACTACGAGAGTTGTTCTCATTAATGTGCTACTTCTACAAACTAACATTACCTTTTCAAGTGTAAACGATTATCAAAATACTAATGTAGACGATACGCAGGCCCTTGAAGGAAATGCAGCATTGCAGGATATAGATTACATTGTAAGAAGTAATGGTTTGGAGTGAAGGAACATCGGCTTGCCAATACCAAATAATCCAATGCTTATTAACCCTGTACGCAATGTGAATGAAGAGGCCAGTCATGGTGCTAATATACATAGCAAATTAAATGAAAAACAGAAATTAGTTGTAATTAAAATTATGTGGGCCATAGCAGGCGAGACAATTGAGAAGCTGTTATTCTTAGAAGCCCCAGCAGAACGTAGCATGACCTACGTATTCGCAAATATTCTGAATATTGTTAGTGAACAGGCTCATTTAGCATTAGCAACAAAATGGACATGCAAACCTGTGCAATTCTTGGCTGCAGGAATTATACTCCATTAGTTATTTGATCTTCTTGTTCCAGTGTTGCCTTCTTCAGTTTCTTCCATTAAGGCTATGTCAGGAAACGCTACAGTTCTACACGAAGAGTCAGTTATTTTAATTGATGAGATGTCAACGATCTCTGCAGTAGCAGTATGGATCATTTACTTCGAAACATAATGAAGTGTATAGTTCGGTGTATACTTCGAGACATCCATTATTAAGTATAGTTCAGACGGATGGAAAAGTGATACTTTTAGTGGAGAGTTTAGACAGGTCTTAACGTTAGTCCCAAAGGCGGGACAAACAAACAAAACTTTGACCTTTATGACCATATAGTGTTTGACCTAAAATATGTGTGTCAGTGCTAATTAACAACAATTTGTGGAGTGGAATGGAGTGGAAACTTCGATTGGGGAACAGAACTTTTCCTGTGATGGAAACACAGCATGATGGAAATATTTTTAATATTCCCAGCAGATTTATATGCAAGAAATATTCAGTTGTTAACCATATAGTTTGCAAAATTAATTGGATGGAAATAATGAAAATTATTTCAAATAATAAGTTTATAAATAAAATAAAATAAAATGTTTAGAAACTCAAACCCGAATTATTGATTGTCCGTTAAACGACAACTGCAACCTGATCAACCAGAGCTGAGCTGTGTTTACTTTCAGGGGATTTTGACAGAGTAGGCCTACTGCAGTGTAGACTCGATCTATGCCAAGATGGTGATACGGCATATACAAAGAACGTCGTATACACAGAAATACTGTTAAAGAACGACGCAACCACCTAGGCTACTTTTATCACCGACGACTAACAGCGCAAAACTGGTGGGAATAAAGTTTGTTTCTGAGTTTATTGAAATATTAAATGAAAGGAATTCTTAATAAATTTGTGTCTCATTTCATTGAAATAACTTTAAACATTCTCAATAAATTGGCGGTATTGCCCCACCAAACCACCAGTTAGTTACAAAATTTTACGCTCTTCATCTGAAAATCGCATATAACTTAAAAGAATCTAAACTAAAGTGTAAATTTCCGGTAAGCTACTGTCGTTGTACCACTGAATTTTCAATCATGAGAATATTTTTCTGTATTAGCGTTGTAATAATAAAACAACGGGGACAAAAACACAATTGTCATTATATTATTCAAAAATTGCACAGACTTTTTTATACGGAAAACTATCTAAAAATATAGTTGTCTTTGACACTCTAACTAAACAATAATTTGAAATAATTGCACCCTTTCCACTAAAATACGTTCTTCGTTTGTACTTTACAATATAAGCTTTTGTTATATTTAATACAAGATTAAATAATAAATAAAAATATGCAAAACACAATGCGCTTATTAATCAGTAATGTTCAGAATATTTTAAAACATTTGCTCTTATTCGTTGGAAAAATTTTAAGAAAAGTAAGCGTAATGGTTATACCACGCAAACTAAGCAAAGACCCGCATGACAATGAGAAAAAAATTCTTGTAGACTGTCAACAACATAGTATCAGCCGTAAACAAGTTGCAAGTGTCTTGCTGCTATGAGTCAGTTTTGGCGCGCTTTGCCCGAAGAAAATTGGCAACGCTGTATACACACGACATGAATACGAACGTATTGTGGCAACGTGTGTATGGAGTTCACGAATTATAATAAGCGTGGCACGGTTGCCACAACAATGGATATCGAGTGTATCCATAATAAGTTGGTGTGTATACAAAAATTAATAAAATTGTCAAAATCAGAGGTAAAAGATCTATGTTGTAGCGTGTTTAACTTTGACGTTGCCACTTGTACGTGTGTATGAACTTGTGCCACTAATGCTGAGAGACGTGTATGTGTGTGTGTGTGTGTGATCCAAGTTTATATCACTAACTATTAGTAGGTCAACAGTACCAAACAATTGTTCACAAACATATCAGTAATAACCTTTTATTCCAATATGAAGATTTCAAAACAGCCAATTTACTCAACTCGATCTATATATACTACTACTTACTTGCTTCTATATTCAACAGACAATTTATGTATTTTTTACAATTTTCAACTTAATTAATTTCCAATTTTTTTTACTCGTTGAGCCCGAACATGTTGTGGCACTAAATTCTATGCAGTGTATAAAGGTAGCGGTCGCATAGAATAAGTACAGGTAGTTGAAATAGATGTTATTGGAATGAAACAGATTTATTAATTATGCTATGAATTTTTCTGACAATCTACTGTACCTTTAAACAGTTCAAAAAAAATAATTAATTTGTGTCTGTTGACCTTCATAACATAAACTAAATTTAATTTCAGTAAAAGAAATTTGTTTTTTAAATTATTTTCATCTTATTTAAACTATAAAGTCTTTACCGATATAACTTGTATTACAGTCTTTATTTTAAACAAGTTTATACAAGTATGTATAAATAACATAAATTTGCTTTCCTTTAACGTCGACTGCAGATTATTCAGACAATAACATAGGTTGATCCTATCTGGATGAATATGTTAGTCAATTTACTCTGTCTGGCTTCAGGGTTGATTTTGGGTATGTAGATATTTTTCACAGGCATGGTTACATACAATTTCACACTGTGAACCGATACTGTTACTGGTTAACTGATGAATTGGTCTTACACCTCTCCAGTTAACTTGAAGCCTATATATACACTAAATGGAATATCTTGCACTTTTGTATACAGCACTCAATTATAGGCCTAATAGTTACTACAGTAACTCAACAGCAATTTCTAACTTTTGTTTGTCATGACTGGCAGACTAATCGTCTTATATGAGCACAGCGTTTACTCTTTATGCGCCCCCAAGGTAGATACCAATATGGAAACCAGTGCTCTATATTCGAACTCCAGGCAGACAGCATGCTGGGCATACTATTTGACATAAGTTTATACCAGACGCAATCAGAAATGTTCCTCTTAGAACAGCAAATATTTTGGAACAGGTTGTCATTGTACAAAGCAATACATACATGGGTAAAATTTCTCCTGTGGCTTGGGTAACCAGAATGATGCAACAAGTCCCAGCACTTCAGACACTTCAAAATTACCAGAGTAACTTGGGAAGCTGTTGAACAGATCTCTCAAGAGCTGAGGTTATAGAATTCAGCCAATTTTTACATGTATTTAAAGATGTTATTGTAGTTCAAAGCCGGTCGGTCATTGGGAAGAACCTCTCTTTCACAACATCAAATTGATCAGGAGATATAACAACAATTCACCAACCTCCTCAAAGACTTCTGTTAGCTAAGGAGGAGGAAAAATCTCAACTTGTACAGTACATGTTGAAAGAGGAAATTATCAAGCCTTTGTCAAGTACCTGGTCTTCTTAAGTAGTGGTGGGAGTGAAGAAGGTTGGTGAGCTATGTTTCTGTGTAGACTACCGGAAGCTGAATGACATGACAAAGAAAGATTGCTATCCACTACTTGTGCGGGGGGTTGACTCTTGATATGCTGTTTGGAGCTCAGTGGTTTTCTATACAGTGGTTTTCGATACTACAGCTTTAAAATAAAATTTGTGTGTTCAGTTCGATAACAGTATCAACACAAAGATGAGGACAGCCTCTGATATAGCAATGGTTACTAATATTTATCTTGATGTTCCAATCCATTTATAATATATTAACACTTAAATACTTTATTCTTACAGTAGATTGTAATTAGCACATTGTTTATATTTGTGTTGTTTTTTATGCTTTGTTTATATGTAAGTTTACAAATTGTAAATTGAGGATGAAAGTGTATGTCTGAAAGTATCTCTAATAAAGTAAATTTGCATATAGACACTTGAAAATCAACCTGGTGTGATCAACCTGTCCCAACATGAAAGTTTGGGTGTTCCTTTTACAGTTCAGATTGAAAGCTGAATTATTATTGCTAACAATATGAATTATTCATTTACTTTAATTAAATATTTTAATTACTTTATGCAATGCACAGTACCCTATACATTTGTACTGTTGCAATATATATTAATCATATGAAATGTTTATATAAGTATTTTATGGTGTTGTTAAGTCTTTTGTTGTCAAGACTAAATCGCAACTGCTTGTGAGACTGTTTGCTCACTTTGTGTTTCTCAAAGCAGGTATATTATTGTGTACACAATATGCTACTACCTCCTCCTGAACATCTGTAGACAATTTGGGATCATATTTAACACATAGTTTCTTACAGCTTTCCAGTCACAATTTAATAAACAAATGAGTCGCTGTCTCATGAAATGCAGGTGTCACCACCTTGGTGAACTACTAAGCTTATTGGTCTACAATTGCTACTAATTGTCCATAAGCTACTAATTTATTGACATTGGTCTATAAACAACACAAATGCCAAAGCTAATAACATCAGCACCATAAATCTCACAGACGTGTTTCATACAAACAAATCTCATATCTGCTGCGATTTTTTGGTAGGCCTTCTGCACTCCTTATAAATCACTTGTATTCATCACAAGACAGTAGAGTTTACAACACAACAATAGTGTTCTACATGTTGGTGTACTCTTCTACCCCACCATGAGAAATAATGGATTGCACCTGAATGCGCACCTTTTAAGGGCAATTTTTATGTCCATGTTAGAAGGTCTGACAATTGTTATATTTCGCATCAATATAAATTGATTTTGAATAAATATGTAGCTCTAAGTACTAACAAAAAAAATAACTAAATGAATATTAGTTCCACTAAACAACTGCTTATACAAATTAATATTCTGTTTCTTCATTATCCGGCCCTGTCTGATTGCTGGCATCGGGTACAAATTAATATTAAATTTCAATATGTCATTGAATCGTGACAGCAGAAATGTTTAGTATATAGTCAAAATATATATTAATGATATATATCGAAAGGGTGTCACATATATCGGGGGGTGTTGCATCTCCCCAACATTGTTCAAAATATATATAGACACAGTATTGCGACAGTGGGAAAGAAAGTGCAGAGGTATGGGAATTCCAATAGATGGAACCCATATTTTCACATTACAATTTGCAGGTGAACAGGTCTTAGTAGCACATGATAAAGAGGACTTGGAGTATTGGAGTATATGACTCGGAAGATCAAAGTTGAATACAAGAGCTGGGGACTGTCAATAAATCTAGAAAAGACCAAGTATTTGGGAGGTACTGAAACCAACTTGCAATTGGAAAATAATGAAGAAATTGAAAACTGCCAGGCATATAAGTATTTACGAGTACAGATAAAGCAGGATGGCAGAGATGCAGATGGAATAAAGGAGAGAGTAGGCATGGGACGGAGGGCTGTGAAAAGGCTAAATAGTTTAAATATGGTGGCATGACCAGATAACTAGAGGAAGGAAAGTATAGATATACAATACTATCATAAAGAGTATTCTGTTGTATGGTGCTGAGAGTTGGAGAATGACAGAAGCGGACAAAAGGAAAATACTAGCTGTAGAGATGGATGCACTAAGGAGATCATGCAGAGTATCCAGGCGAGAGAAAATAAGAAATGAACAGATTAGAGAAATGATAAATGTGAAACATGCAATAGTAGACGAAATAGAAAGAAGTCAGTTAATTTGGTTTGGACATGTTAAACAGATGGGAGGAGAAAGGTTGCCAAAAAGGATAATGGAATGGTTATCTCCAGAGAAGAGGAAGAGGGAAAGACCCATACAATCATGGGGAGACAGTATCCAGAAAGCTCTAAGTGCAAGGAATCTGACAGAAGAACATTGTCAGGACAAAAAATATTGGAAAGTCTGGAAATTGGACAGCGACAACAGATGCTATAAACCGATGTTTTATATATGTATATTGCAATGAAACACAGGATCCTGATAAGCAGTGCAGGCTTGTGTAATACACAGACGATAAACATTCATGTCTAAGTTGGTAGTTTGTTAGATTTGGTTTTTTTTTGTATGAGTTTTGTATTTTAGAAAGGATAAGGAATTAGTCAAACTTTGTATTATTTTATGTGTTATTTATTCATGTACTATGTCTGTGGAAATGTGCGCGTGTGTGCGAGTGATAAACGTTTCCCCGGCTGTGCGTGATATAATTATCGTATCATTGTGACACTTGAACTGAACATAAACTACTGTATTAGCTACAGTTCCTGTATATTTCCTATCTGTTAAATGACGTTAAAATATGATTTCATTAAAATATAAAGTTGTTGTAAAACGCATTTCTACGTGAGATAAAGGTATTCAGAGATTACCATCTATGCATGCTCTTGCAAATTCGTTGCACTTTACAGCATGAAAAACTGGCGAGTCATGTTCAAAGTAACCATGTGACTTCCTTCCACCAATAAAATGCTGGAAGGCAGTCAGAATTTTCTTAAGCCTGTTGCTACACAGTTAGTTCTTCTCATCTAGCTATCACGATCGGTACGGCAATTCTTGTGCATGATTTTCCGCTTGCAAGAATTTGTTAAGTCTTTTCGGCGGTAGTAACGAGTGCGAAGGCTCAGAACTGTTGGTGTAATTCATCGCTACACGCAGTATTTTATTTGAATATAGCGTGTGTAATAAGTGAACTTGAACTGTGTTACTGTGTGAGGTATTCTGCAGTACCAGTAATATTTCATAATTACTTAGTACTAAAATTTTGTCATCGTTAGTTTCCGCGTGAGTGGAAGATTTCCGCATAGGGAGGTCTCCTGATCGCGGTAGACTCAGTGGTACGCGTGAACACTTGAAGAGTCCGGATTGGTATAAGCCTAATATACCGTTTCTAAGTAATACCCACTGTGACCTGAGATACTAATGAATTATAAATACTGTATACAATTTCAGAAGTAGTATTCCATAGAACCGTTGTTTGTGTGCGAAGCATCTGTGTCAACGTTGGAACTCCAGGAAGCGTCACCAGGGTGAACCATCTGTCATCGTACGCCACGCCTGACGACTCCACGACACAGCAAAGTCCCCCCCTTTTCCATCAACATCGCCGTGGGAATCATCACATATGTAACGTACCACAACTCGTACATGAACAATAATTAACACTTTAAAAGACTATATCTGAAACACTATCATTATTATGCTTGTCAAATATATCATATAAACAATTACATATTAAATATCACTATTATATTGATGACTCGGAACACTAAGTTTTTTATAAGTAAATTACATATGTCTTGTGTGCAATAAATAATCTTAAACCCTCCAATATAGACTTTTCCATTAAAATACACGTACTACCATATCCTATGCGCCAATAGTTAAGTTATTTGTGTTGTCGGAATATATATATTGTAGCATAACGAAGATTTTGCCTTATTCTACAATTTAATATCACATAGAAAAAGAAGGGAAGAAGCCATCTGGAAGAAACCAATAAACTTAAAAGAAAAAAAAGTAACAGAAAGAAGTAACAACAATAATAAATAAAATGCCTTAACAGAACTAGAAAAAATCTCGATTCAAAGAAATTATATACATTCAATTTATAGCAAAATGTGTTAAAAACAAATAGTATGATTATCATCCCAGTAACATTATCAGCCAAGAACAAATTAATTAAAATGAAAAATCTCAAGATACCCAAAAACCTACTTTAAAGACAGAACACTCTATATCAGTAAACCACAATAAAGGAAAGAACTTAAACTATAGTAGTTATACAAATTTAGAAAAACAAATAACAAAGTAAGAGAATACAATACCAAATAATCAGAGCTAATGTAAAGTTAAGTATAAATAAAATAGTGTGTGATTGAAGGGAACAACCCAAACCAGTTTTAAAATGACAATAAAAGACTGTAATTAGGCTAAGACCTTAATTTGTTTAGTTATCTAATTATTATGTTTGATTATTATATGTGTATACAATACAGACCATGTTGATAGTAGTAGATACTAGATGTAGAATATAAGTGTTTATTGTATTTAAATAATGTCAGAATTTTGTGAAGGAAGGAAAGGCAAAATATTAATTCAAACGACCTATAAATAGTGAATCAGAAAATATAATAATAGTAATGTGAATTGATTATAACATTGATAGGAAAATTGAAAATTGATAATCAAGCCAAATTCAACTTTAACCCTGTAATTAAATCAGAGGAAATAAATTAATAGAAACTAGACCAAATTGATATAAATTATCCCATTCAGAATACAAATACTTTACCATAATTATAACAACAACCTATAGTAGTGATTAAAAGAATCAGAGTGTAAAATTGACTTAAATTGAGGCGGTCGACGTAAAAAGGGCATATAGGCCTATGTGCCCTTTTTACGCAGAATGGTTATTCATGTTCGCCATGTTGTTTGTAGCGGGTCAATTTTTGGGTGTTTTTATTTTAACCGTTTGGGGCATTTATATATTTTTATTCATTTCGTTTTCGGTCGGGAGCCTTATAAAATATTGCGAAATAATTGTATTGTGCAACGTATTTGTCCGTACAACAGAACAGTGTTAAGAAACAGTTCGAAACAAAGCAGTAAGGCGCAGTTGTTGTCGAGGAATGCGGCAGAGAATTCGCGCCACCCTAAAAATTCGCAGAATTCTGTACTGGTGTGGCAGTGCACACACGCCACTACTCGCGCGTGAGCGCCTACCCAAGCGGTGGTAAAAAACCAAGATGGCTAGAGAGGATAATATTCATCGCCTTCTCCAAGACCTTGCGGAAATGCTGTTTTAAGTCCCACCCACTTTTATGACATTAGCCAGTGCCTAGTTGAAATCGTCTGCTATCGTCACTCCAACAACTACATGACTAGCATGAGTCGAAACTGGGACGACTAACTGGAGGGCATTGATGTCCGTCGTCTTGACTAAAATGCTCCTGGAGTGGGGAACTGAGAGACGCCAGCAGTTCGTTGTCGACTCCCGCCTGCACAGGCTGCCCGACAACAAGGGCTCAGAAACAAAACTTTTGTAATTAATGTAACAACTAATATAACAGTGTAAAGCAGTATAAATTTATATGACCGCGGTCGTGTTTAGGAAAAAAACATCATCAAGAATAACGTTGGAATAACTTAAAATCACCAATTCTCGGGAGAAGATGCGCGTGTGCGGTGACCGCGTGGCCGGCATTTGGGGTTTGGAATTTGTAATTTAAAATGTTCAGGGTTTAATAATTTACCGAGTGAATGTGTGTGTGTGCAAAGCTGGGCAGCTTTTGTGTATATTTGTGTTTGTATTTGATATTTGCATTTGTGTCTTGTGAAATAATAAGGTAAGCTGTAGCTCCTAAGTGTTATGCTAGTGTTGCACAACTTTGCAGAAATGTATCCAAATGAATCTTCATGAGTTTACCAGCAGTCAAGATTAAATAATAATAAATATTAATTCTCTTCCAAAATGAGTTGTGTCAGTACTTTGCGTAACCCATAGACCATGTTTGTATCTAGGTACATGTGATCGAATCCTGTGACCCTGTAAGAGCTATCGTAACGGTAAGTAACAACTAATCTGAAATTTGGTAATAATAATAAATGTGATCGATCAGTACGTCACAATTGGCGCCACGGAACAGGCACGAATTGGATTAATTATAATTAATTAATTGAATTCCGCATCGACAGAGATACAAACATGTTCTAGGTTAGCATAGCGACCTAGCATTATATTACAAAATTTAAGTAATGACACCATTTATTTAATTAATCCATTTAAGCAATTTATTTAATTTAAGCATATCAATAATACAAAATGTCAAATAACGAAAATAACGTAAATAAAATGAGTGTCGAAGTTTTCGACGACTCGAATATTAGTAACTTTGAAGCACGCTCGACTCCAAGTGTGAGTCAGAATGAAATAGAAATAAGTGAAACAGAATCAAGAATTATAGATGAAGAAATTCATTCAACCCCAATTCAAAATAAAAACTCAGATAACAATAATATGATGAAATATTTATGTAGCATGGTATGTAGTATGAAAGAGAGTTCAGACAAGCAGCAGGCGATGTTAGAGTTAAAATTCAGTGAACAGAAGAGTGATTCTGACGCTAAATTTAATATACAGAATAACCAGTTTCACGAGTTAAAGAACGAGATTCAAGAACTAAATAAATGTTTAGAAAGTACCCATGAGACAATAATGACTAGTTTGAGTAAATTAGAACAGAGTGTGGAGCGAATGGGAGTACATGTGATGAATCCAGATAAGAATAATACAAATGAAACTTGTAATGACAAATACAAAAATGTAATGCCAGATAAAGAGTTAACAAATAAGGACAATAATGTCGAAAATAATGTACGTAATACCGAGAATATTAATGTGTTTGAAGAGTTAGTATCAGAGACTGATACGGAAAAAATAAATAATGAGAGTATTAATGAAAGTGTAGAATGTAGTGATTATGAGATGTTAATGTGTGTCAGTGAGTTGGAGAGAGAGAGGAGAAATAATGTTGTAGTAGAGTGGGGGCAGAGGGCAAATTTTCCCTTTATTATTTACGATGATTTAATGTGGTCACAAGAGTTTTTGAAGGGCAAGGGTCCGGTACTAGTAGAAGATTGGAGTTGTTTATTTTATTTGTATGATATTATACCCTCTGTGTGGAATGATTTTATAAGTATGAGATGGTGTTATGATGAGAGAGAATTAGAAGTATATAATTTAAAGAGAGATTATGGTGAATTGGAAGAAGTATTAGAAGAGTATTTAAATAAGAATGGTTTGATTTTTAATACAAAAGTAACTGACCCGATATTGAAGAAATTTACTAACGGAGACTTAACAGATATACTTAGTGTTGACTGGTTGCAAGATTATTTTGGTAAGACGGATGACTTTGATTTTTGGGTTTATGACACACAAAGTATCAGTATGTGTGTTAACGAAATCGAAAAGTGTTATGTAGAACCAAGGTTAATTTGGAACGATGGAGGCTAAACTATAAACAATCAATGGACAATTTTATATATATTGTTTTATGGTTTTGTGACCTCGCAACCTTTGAACATTGAAGTGTGATATGACTAAATAAATAAGGATGCAGATTTGTAAATAGATGTTTAGTAAATTTATTTGTGTGTATTGTAGAAGGTTAAGTAAACAATGTGTGTGTAGATGATTGTTGTAATAATAATATTAATATTTGCAATTTAAACAAATAACCGAATTAATTTTGAAAACAGTAATTGGCTAATTGTAAATGCTTAATTAATTTAATTAAAATAATTTGAAGGTTTTAAATGTTTTGATTAATTCAAAGATTATATAATTGAATTTTCTGATGAATTTAAATGGTTTAACGAGAAGTGAAGTTGGTAATTAAATGAGAAGTTGTTGATTTGAAATAACTTTTTGTTAAATGTTTCAGAGGTTACTTGGAGTAGTGGTGTATGGTGTATATGGTTGTGTATGTCAGTATATGAATTATGGACTGTAAGTATAAAATTTTTATGATACAAGTCAAAGATAATAAAATGTACACAAATGTTTAACTTAATGGAACGAATTTTAACTTCAATAATGAAAATAACTTGAGATAATGATTTAAAGGGTAATAATAACTGAGGTATGATGAAAAATAAGTATTAATAATGAATTCGAAAATTTTAAGTAATCTAATTGTAGAAAGTTATGAAGGATGATTAATGATTGATGATGGATGAAGATGTCACATTAGAATGTTGTATATAAAAATTCTCTTAATTAACTATTAAGTGGCTATTGAGGGGGTGGCCTGTGCTCTCATAGATAGCGAAATGGGTTGGGGGTAACCGAGAGTGTTACCTCCATCGGAGGCCAAACTGGCGATAAATGTGCGGCACACCTTATCCGTGTAAATAAAAAATTTTACACACAATACTAAATAACGTGTCGCACATAATGAGATTGATGTGAAACAGGCAGTGAAATGAAAGTTTAGATTTCCTCGACTTTTCGGGCGGTTACTGTCTTACCAGCACTAACCGTAGTTTTGACTAGCGGCCAGCTATGGTCATATCAAGTCCCTTGACCATAGCTGACTTGAAATTGGTATATATTTGAAATTCAATGGGGGGGTGACATTAGAGGAAATCTCTCCGGAACTATGGAACAGCGGCTGCCACTCTGCCCGCCTGGGGGTAGCAAGACCGGTGGTAGAACCGTTTTAAGGGTGTATGATTATAGAACAAGAACATGATGATGTTCACTACTTTAAAACTTAATAGCGGAAGCAGAGACACGGAGAGGTAAAACCTGCTCCAAAATATACAGTCTCTGTGGAAGCGAATGGGCGCCACAGTCCACCATAATTTGAAATAGTGTGTGTGGCTAGGAGGTGACTCAAACGAGTCACGAACTTAAATTTTATAATATAAAGAAATTTTTTGCTCATTCAAAGTTTGATCCAATAAAAATGTTTGCGCTCTGCTCGAATAATTAGATGATCATATTTTCAATACAAGTTATCCATGCCATAATTTTAAGTGTATTATTTTATTGTTGTCTGTTAGATAAATATTGATAAGAATATATATTTTCATTATGTGTGTATTTAGCCAATAATTAAATCGTCTGGCAGGTTAACATAAATGACCAGAATCAGAAAAAGGGGAAACAATGAGGGTAGAAGTGAGTATAAATATATATATATCCTTCATGTAATTTGTTCAATTTGAGATGCATTTTCATTGTGCTAGTAGGATCAGCTGATCAGCAATAATACGTCACTGGTATATTAGTTATAATTGTTTTAAGTAATTGATATCCAATGTAATGTTTAATGTTTTACAGATGTTTTGGAGTAATGATAACAATAATGATAATAAGAAATAAAGTAATAATTGATGCAAATTAATAAAAGATAGTTTGTGGGTGATAAATATGTTGTGGGACATGTAGACCTGTCCAAATTGAATTAAAAGTTGAATTTGAAATGATAGAGATGAATATGATGTTATTTTGTTGTATTTGTAGTGAGGCAATGAGATTGAGATTTTTGGGGATGGCAATTTTGTATTAGGGGGTAGTGTCATGTAGGAGTCCGCAACAAGGGTTGGGACGGGAAAGGGATAGATTTTAGTGGGGAAGGGGCCGCCTTAGGTAGAATCCGGGCCGCCAAATAAGGGAATTGAGTTTTGGGTGGGGGAAACACGTATCCTATGTACAAAGGGTTAGAGAATATTTTTTTATATATGTAGAGAAGGCGGCGTTTTGAGTTAAATGGTAAGTTGTGGCTTAGAGTGTTTTGATTAGTAGATATTTTGGTAGAGATGGGTGTCATGTTAATTGAAGTTGATTAATATTAGAGCTATAGGGAGAAAGTTTATGTATGTATACCGATGTAATACAGTAAATGAGAATAAATGAGTTACAACACCCACAGTAATGTAGAATTAAACTGTTAACTGAAGAGAGGAATTTATAATAAAGAATATACAATTGTTTATTTTTTTCAACCAGTGACAGAATTTTGATAAAATGTGAAAATAATGTAAAGTCAAGAATTGTTTATTTTAAATAATTTAAATGCCAATTTGATTATTGTAATAATATTTTGTTCATTTTAAATATTTTATGTTATTATGTTTTGTATTTCAAGATAGGATTTTACAGATGTCAAATGTATTTCAGATAGAAATCCTACATAACATATGTAGGTCAAGGGGTTTTGGACTTGACCTACTTTCGATCAGCTGATGAGTTCATGTACCTACTAAGCTTGTATAGTAGGAAGTTAATTTTAATTTGTTTATTTCATTGATTTAAACCAATTTTTAAATAATTTTGCATATGAAGTAAACATTTGAACAAATTTAAATTTTTTTGAATTGTAAAATTTTTTGGGAATTTTAATTTTTTGTTGGAAAAAAAAAATTTTTGATTTTTCGCCTGCCAGCGAATGAATATTTTAGATAATGATTCTTTTATTATGTGTGCATTAACCATGTTTATTTTATTGTATTGCATTGTATTGGTAGACTATAAGTGGTTCTCATGTTAGAGTAAGGATGTGTTTGTATTAATAGGAATGTCTAGGTTGTCATTAAAAAAAAAAAAAATAAAAAAAATATAAAAAAAATTTTAGAAAAACCAGGAAGAGAATTTTGTGAGCATATTATTTTTTTGAATTTTGAATTTTTTAAATTTTTAATAAATTTTAAAAGAAATTTTTTATTTTTAGTGTGTTATGGCAACATGTAATGTTAGTGTGTGTGAGCCCAGTATTTGCTAAAGGCAGCCCAGCCTGCAAAAAGGGGAACCATATCGGCGGAGGAGCTGGAATAATTTTAGCCAGGGATTGAGGATTTTTGGGGGGTAGCATGTTAAAAGGCGAGGTGCGCTGTGGTGCGAGTCTGTTCGATTTCTCGGTGTTGGGATCTTTTACGGAGAAGTCCAGTGATCTCGTTCAGATGAGTCCATAGTCGCTGAGCCAGGGGGGTCGTGTACCCATGCAAACTAAGAACCAGGGGGTTGTTGGCACCAGTTCCTCACCGGTCCTCTTCGGGGTTTGTCGATGAGATTTCTTCTGTCGTGAACAGCAGAATTCTCATCGAGGGGGTATTGTAGCGGGTCAATTTTTGGGTGTTTTTATTTTAACCGTTTGGGGCATTTATATATTTTTATTCATTTCGTTTTCGGTCGGGAGCCTTATAAAATATTGCGAAATAATTGTATTGTGCAACGTATTTGTCCGTACAACAGAACAGTGTTAAGAAACAGTTCGAAACAAAGCAGTAAGGCGCAGTTGTTGTTGAGGAATGCGGCAGAGAATTCGCGCCACCCTAAAAATTCGCAGAATTCTGTACTGGTGTGGCAGTGCACACACGCCACTACTCGCGCGTGAGCGCCTACCCAAGCGGTGGTAAAAAACCAAGATGGCTAGAGAGGATAATATTCATCGCCTTCTCCAAGACCTTGCGGAAATGCTGTTTTAAGTCCCACCCACTTTTATGACATTAGCCAGTGCCTAGTTGAAATCGTCTGCTATCGTCACTCCAACAACTACATGACTAGCATGAGTCGAAACTGGGACGACTAACTGGAAGGCATTGATGTCCGTCGTCTTGACTAAAATGCTCCTGGAGTGGGGAACTGAGAGACGCCAGCAGTTCGTTGTCGACTCTCGCCTGCACAGGCTGCCCGACAACAAGGGCTCAGAAACAAAATTTTTGTAATTAATGTAACAACTAATATAACAGTGTAAAGCAGTATAAATTTATATGACCGCGGTCGTGTTTAGGAAAAAAACATCATCAAGAATAACGTTGGAATAACTTAAAATCACCAATTCTCGGGAGAAGATGCGCGTGTGCGGTGACCGCGTGGCCGGCATTTGGGGTTTGGAATTGGTAATTTAAAATGTTCAGGGTTTAATAATTTACCGAGTGAATGTGTGTGTGTGCAAAGCTGGGCAGCTTTTGTGTATATTTGTGTTTGTATTTGATATTTGCATTTGTGTCTTGTGAAATAATAAGGTAAGCTGTAGTTCCTAAGTGTTATGCTAGTGTTGCACAACTTTGCAGAAATGTATCCAAATGAATCTTCATGAGTTTACCAGCAGTCAAGATTAAATAATAATAAATATTAATTCTCTTCCAAAATGAGTTGTGTCAGTACTTTGCGTAACACATAGACCATGTTTGTATCTAGGTACATGTGATCGAATCCTGTGACCCTGTAAGAGCTATCGTAACGGTAAGTAACAACTAATCTGAAATTTGGTAATAATAATAAATGTGATCGATTAATACGTCACATGTTTAGTGTAAGTTCTGGAAGTTTCATCTGTGTATCTTGAAAACTGAGGTTGGTACCCATGTTTAAAATCAGCTGTGCAGAGTACATCAGAATCAGGTAGTTGCAGCTGTGAAGGCATTATTGTTGTTTGTTGTTGTAATTGTAAAACTAAGTGTTATATCACTTAATTATTATCATAAAATGAGTGATAATAGTGACATAAATGATATAGGAGATGGTGATGGTCCTACATCAAAAAGAAAATTATGTAGAAAACTTTTTAATAAACAAAAGAACAAAAAACATGAACAAATGAAAGTCAAACATGCACGTGGTGAGGGTTATGTTTCTTCGTCAGGAAAAGAGGTTACTTCAAAAAAACATAATTTGGTATCCGAATGTTGTACAACTAAATGTTGTGAAAAATTGCCTTTGGAGAATCAGATTGAATTGTTTGATTCATTTTATAATGAACAAGTTAAAAGTCTCCAAGATGCCATGTTATAAAAATATATGGAACTGAAAGGAGAACCAAAAAGGAAAACTATGAACCCAAAGAAACAAAGAGAACACACTTGGCTTTATAATGTGTTTGTAGGTGGTGCCAAAATACAGGTATGTCGCAAGTTTATTTTGAATTTGTTTCAAATTTCAATAAAGCGCCTTCGGGTGATCCAACAGAAGATGTTGGTTGCTAAATGAATCTTTTGAAGAAAAAAGAGGGACACATTCCAACCGACCTAGAAATATAACTGATGATGTAACTGAACTTATGGGGGAACATTTGGCAAGTATACCCCATGATGGGAGTCATTACTGCAAAGCAAAAAGTAATCTATTATATTTTGACAATACGTTGCTTAACATAAAAGGCTTGTATGAGTTGTTTAGAGAATATTACAGAGAAAAATCTAGTAGCACTTTAAAAATGAACTACAAAACTTACTATGAATACTTCAAAACAAAGTTTTCGTATGTTATACGTAAACCAAAAACTGATGTTTGTGATTTTTGTGAAGAAAGCAAGAACAAGCTAAAAAATAATCGTAACGACCCATGTCGCCCAATGCTAGATCTTCACAAAAGAAAGGTTCTCAAAAGAAAACACTTGCGTGATTATTACATCACGAAGTGCAAAGAAGATCCTTCATATCTAGTACTGGAATTTGATTACTCACAAAATTTCCCCATTCCTAAGCTGAATGTAAATACGCAGTTCTATAAGTGAATGTTCTGGCTTTACTGTTTTAATATTCATGTATTTAACGATGACTCCAGTTATTGCTACACTTTTACGGAGTGTGATGGGAAAAAAAATCCAAATTCAGTAGTCTCATTTCTATATGACTGCTTAAAAAAAAAAAAAAAAACAAATTTCCTGAATTACATACAGTAGTTTTCCTGTCTGATGCAGCAGGAGGGCAAAATAGAAACTATACAGTGACTAAATTTGCTTCGTGGTTTGCAAAAGTACACAATGTTACTATTGTACAACTTTTCCCTGTTCGGGGCCATAGTTTCTCCCAGTGTGACCGAAACTTCGGATTAATAAGAAATAAGATTAACAAGAATGAGGTAATAGGAAGTGCGAAACCATATCTAAGTGTGATGGTAATGTGCCGGAAAAATCCTGGTCCATTTGAAGTTGTAATGGATAAGGATTTGCTTCAAGAGTGGGGTACATTTTTGACACCATTTTTCTACGGGAAGCCCATATGTAAAAGTAAAACTCCATTCAGGATAATGAATTATGTGCTTATAAAATATCTGAGCAATGGTGCTGTTCTGTGTTCTCGCACATACAATGAAAACTTTGTAGCATATACAATCTGGAAACATGGTGTACAAGGATTTGACATTGTTGCTACTGAAAAATCTCCTCGTCCAGATGTAAATCAGAAGAAAGTTGATGATGCAAAAAGTTTATACCGATTTTTGGCTGAAGAGGATGTTAACTTCATAGAAAATATGTTAAGGTCTTAAAACAAGATTTAAAAAATGAGACTTTCTCTTCCATGTTTTTGTAGTTATTGTTGAGAAGCAAATATGTTACAAAGCAATATTAAAAATCATAATTTTTTTCTTAGTCATGTCCTTAAAAAAGTTTATTTTTTGCAAACAAAAAGTCTAAGCTTGTTGCGAACAATGGCATGTAGGCCTAATATTTGTTTATAAAAGCTATTAGAAACATTTTATTAAAGACTTTGTTCAATATATTAGGCGTTTTTATTCCATTTTATTACCTAAAAGTTGTTCTGCATAAAAAGGGCTCAAAACCACCTGCATAGAAATTATTGTTTTTAAACAGGGAAAGAGTTGTGACTTTTTTTTAATGCGTATAACATGTGTTGAATAGCTAATTTTTATATTTCAGTTATTATTATATCGCTATAAAAAGACATAAACTTTATATACACAAACAAAATCTTCAACACTGTTTTTTTTCAAAACAGGTTTTTTGCATATGTGCCCTTTTTACGTAGACCGCCTCAATTGTGATTGTACCAGATAATGCCTAATCAGTAAAGCAAGTACTAGTAATATATAAATAAATTATTAAATGTTTAGAATAATAGCCAGGCAGAAAAATCAAATTACAATGATTTAATTAGTAATCGTATTTGAGGAAAATTGTAACATAAAGCATATTTTAAACCATTTAATGGGTAATTATGTGAATCATAATAATGCCTAGAAGTAAATTTCAAGGAATGTACTTTTTGAGCTTAATTCAAACAGAAATCGGTCAAGTTTAATATTAACTTGTATAAAATAAAAGCAGGAATATCGTTATATAATTAGAATTCCATAAAAGTACTAAACAAATAATTTATAGCCAGTAAAATATAAAAAATGTCATTTATTTCTATAAAATTGAATTGGTAATTAGGAAAACAGCTGATAATGAACAATGAGAAATGAGACCAAAATCTTACAGAATTTTCTATATGAAGAAACAAATATAGTTAGTTGATTGTTAAACGCCAAGCAGAACGGGCGTGTCAGAGAATATTTAAAAGACAAATGAATGGAAATTTTAACCAACTCGAACTAAGATGTATTACGAAATTATAAAAGGATAAAGAATATACAGTAAATTAATGAATACGATTAAAACAGTCATTGGAATCACAAAGCTAAATTAAACAACACTAAATCTATCTGTCACTACGTATGGACACAATTGAATAATAAATTTAACCTCATACAACCAGCAACTGATTGGAAAGAACCATTCGACATTATACATCTATTACTGAATGAAATCCAGTGGAGGACTAAAACTAAACACTACAACTTGTGGATATTCCAATAGCGGCATCACAGAAGAGGAATTAATCAACTGCTACATTTATTTGAAGGAAAATCTCAGAGTCTGATTTTCAGCGTAGAACAACTCACGAAGGCAGCCATCTTGTCATTCCGAGTTGAACGAAATACAACCTGGAGGGGACAGAGTGACGTCAGAACAGTCAGCTGGTTCGGATCTTAATTTTTCTATATACTATATTTTATTATTATTGTCTGTTAATGAGTAAGTTTTTATAATTGTAAGTATTAAATTCTCTTGCCTTTCCTGACTATTTCGACAGTTCAAAGAATCCTTGTTATATAATAATTTAATTTGAATAATTTTGGAATATGTAGTAATCGATCTGGATCTAGTCTCGACTCCGACTCGAATTAGTCGACGCAAGTCGAATAATTACTTTGATCATAATAAATATAATTATTGTTCTAAAATATCGTTTTATTGATTAGTTAAGAACTAATTTAAAGTACATTGATTAGCAACTTATAAACGAGAACTTCTGAGGGAAAGGAATGAGCAGAAGAAGAAATAAAGATACTGAATGGACCACGGCATGCAATCGATTTGGCCATGACAATCTATTTAACGCGGAGAAACAAATATTTCTTCACCAAATCATATCCAATTATTAATTATTATCTTTATTAATTGAACACTAATCATAAAACAATAAAAACAAATAAGGTAATTAAATAATTAAATTCAATTTAAAAAAAATAATAAAAAATAAAATTTTCTTAACCAGTTATTATACTTATTTGTAAATAACTTTGTTTATTTACAATATATATATATATATATATAAATCATATGAAATGTTTATACAAGTATTTTATGGTGTTGTTAAGACTTTTGTTGTCAAAATTAAATCGCATCTGCTTTTGAGACTGCTTGCTCACTTTGTGTTTCTCAAAGCAGGTATATTATTGTGCACACAATATGCTACTACCTAAAAAAAATAAAAAATAAACTAAATATAATTATTTCACTACGACTCGGAACACAAAACGTTTTATGGGTAAAGATGTAAAAGTTTTACCTTATAATCTGAACCGGTTTTCACTTTTAAAAAGCTTCTTCAGAGGTTACCGCTGGTAGCACTGTCCGTCTTGTTGCTGGCGACGGAATCAATTTTCGAAAGATCAATGTTGTGTGTGTGGGGTGTGATATGTTCGAATAATGAGTGTGATTTGAATTGTGTCTGTTCGTTTAGGATGTCGTTTTTATTTGTTTTTGTGTGTTTGTATATTTCCAATTGTTCTAGAGTGTCTAGTTTTCGGCCTTTTGTGTGTACGTGTAGAATGTTCATGTTATTGTTGATGTTTTTGTATGTGTGGTTTGCTCCAATGAGGTGGTTTGCAAAGGTGGATTCTGTAGTGGAGTGGTGTGTCTTTGTGTGTTCAATGTATCTTTGTTTGGAGTAACGTCCTGTCTGACCTATGTAGAATTTGTTGCAATCTGAGCAATTTAGTTTGTAAACACCAGGTAGATTGAATTTGTGTTGTGCTTTGTGTGTGTGTTTTGATAGCGTGTGTTCTGTTTTGTTAGTAGTTTTGTAAGCGATTCTGTATCCTGCTTTTTTGAATTTGTGGGCTATTTTTTCAATTTGTTTGTTGATGTATGTTAGTGTTATGAATTTGTTATTTTCTGTCTTTGTCTGTTGTTTGTTTTGTGTAGGAGTTTATTGACTATTGTTCTGTCGTATCCATTGGATTTTGCTAGATATTTTATCGTGTTTAGTTTGTCTTTGCAGTCTTTTTCATCTAGGGGGATGTTGTCAAGTCTATGTATCATGGTTCTGAAGGCAGCTAGTTTGTGTTGTATTGGGTGATTGGAGGAGTTGTGTATTAGTGTGTCAGTTGTAGTCGGTTTTCTGTATATAATGAATTTGTGCCTGTGTTCAAGTTTTTTTATGGAGAGGTCTAAGAAGTTTATGGTATTGTTGTGTTCGTATTCGGCAGTAAAGGTTATGTGTTTATGTATTTTGTTTATGTGCGTTAGTAACTGTTCATATTGTCTTTTGTTTCTCCTGTATAGTATTAGAATGTCATCAACGCCTTTATGTAATTTTAAAATAGAACTATGTTAAAAGAAAGAAAATATTTGACAGGGAGTAAAATCTTATATGACATGTCAGTTAACAAATAAATCTGAACATAAACATTAACAAAATCAAAACCCACATTAGGTAAATTTATATACTAAAAATAAAATAAAATTCTTGTGTGTATTAATATAATCTGTTTTTAATTATAAATTTATGAAACCATAAGAGAGAGAGAGAGAGAGAGAGAGAGAGTGTGTGTGTGTGTGTGTGTGTCCTAATTTCAGTTTCTGTAAAAATAAACTAAAATGCTTATGTGCTCGAGTCTGTCTGTACTGTCACCTGTAAAGTTTTTCCTCTTTAATAACTTTTTTTTTACATGAACAGGCCAGCCATGGACCATGCGAATATCATTTCCTTTTCTTTTCCTGCCAGAAGGCCCTCATTCGCACACTATGCACCGCCTTTCTTTCCACTATCCACCCCTTTCTTGTCTTCTTATCACTACAGAGAACCTCAATATTTTGAAGTTTGTTTCTGTATGTATTTCTATCCACACAGTCGTTCAAAGAGATACCCAGTTTCATCAATTCCTCCTTGAGTTGTTTGGTGTACCCGTTCAGACTGGAAAGTTGCAAAATATAGTTGAACATTTGTTTATTTAATCTGGACTGATCCATCCGAACCACATGTCCAAGGAATCTCAGTCTTTTCCTTTGGAAAGCTGTTTCCAGATCTTCCAGCTCTTCTTCGGGTCTACCCCTGTACCCATCTTCGGTTTTCTTGGGGCCATAAATTTTCTGAAGAATTCTTTGTTCAATTTTAAGAAATTTAAAATGAAATTTTTTAGAAATTTTAAGAAATTTAAAGTAAATTTTATTTTTATAATTTATTTTTATTTTAATAAATTTATATAATGAAAAATAATTTTTATTTGAAATTTTAATACAGTATTAATAGCTTATGGCCCACTGATATGCACTATGTATATTTTCAGAAGAAATATACATAGTGTAGTATATAGTAGGTGAATTTACTGTCAGCCATAATAATAGAAGAATTAACCAAGGTACAATTAGGAGGAGGTACAAGGTAGAAAAAGTTTGGGTAGGCCTAAGAAATGGAGAGCTCCCCAAAACATGGATTCAGAGTAAGCAGTGATACAACGTAACAGCATAAGCACCAACAACCCAACGCCAACGTAACAGCAAGAAATTGTAAACATCTTGTTGCACTACATTTATCTCTACCTATATAATTATACAAAATGTTAATTGCTTATTTCTTTAATGTTTTTGTTCATTTAGTTTGGTAAGTACTAAAGTACAATGTTATTCTTGCGTAGAAAACTGGGTTTTGTTGTTTCTTTTAAAAAAAATTTTGTTCTAGTACAAAGTTCTGAATTTTGAGACTTCATAGTTATAATATTATGATAGAAGACAAATTTTGATATTATTATAAGATAGAGTAACATTGTTTCTATTAATGAAAATGACAGAGCTGTTTTCCATTTTTATGTTTTGAATGTGCCAAATACCGATATTTAGTTTAAATTTTGAGATTTAAGTGTTTCATTAAGATTTAAGTGTTTAGTTGAAAAAGATTAATAATAAAAGAATGGAGTTACTTCTATTTCTTTGTAACAATGATTACAGACATTGTCTTTCTTTTTAATTAATATATTTTTTTTTATATTTGTTTGTGTAATGACAATAAATCTATCTTATGTATGAAACAAGCTGATAGGTTTTACTTTTTAATATATAGTAGGCCCTAGGCCTATGTATACGCTAGCGCCTAATATCGAACGAACATAATAAATGCTGCTTTTTAATGTAAAAGAAAGTGCTGTCCAGCTTTTCTGAGAAAAATGTCAGGCTAAATTAACAGCTGTGTTCGGTTTTTCTGATTTTTGATCTGGCAACCCTATACGTAATCAGGGGCAAATTAATAAATAAATGCAAATTATTGACAATGTGTACCATTCTGTAATGTTAGGGAACAACTAATAATCAATTTATCATGTACTTTTCGTTTTGAAAATACATATTTGATCACCAGCATTTTTAGACTTGAGTCTGCAGACTGACGATTGTAAAACAGCTCGGGCAACTTCGGTTACCTTCGTTCTCAGTTATGCCTGCCTATATTCTGTTGTCAGATGTGAGTTAAGTAAACGTTTGGTTAAAGTTTTGTGTATTTATTTTAGCACAATAATTTTATTAAGTTCACGGCTTCAAATACATAAACTCAAGTGTAAATTTTTCATGTATTCAAGTGTCTGTGTGTATTCGTGTAAAGTTATATTCGTGTATAACCTACCTATACATGTCCTATAAGCATTTCGATGTTTCATTTTAAAGTTTTAATTGTCATTTTATTTTAGTGTAACAGTTTTTATTAGGTACATGCACTGTAAGTGTTTGATGTGAAGTTCGTGTAACATTTCAAAGGGGTCTTGTCAATTTAAGGGGGGTGGGAACCGTATATGTTAAAATCCCATTTAAAATTTGTTTTAGAAATGACGCATTTTCTCAGCATATATTTTGTGCTACAGACTTGAAATTTTTACAGGTTATTCATCATACTTTCAGATTGTTATGGCACTAGAATAATAAATTTATATTAAAAATTTATAAATTTACAAAATTTATAATTTTCTAAATTTTTTATATTTTTTAAATAAAAATCTTTTTTATTCTGGTCAGTTTTTAAAACATTTTTATAATTCTAGTGTCATAGAAAAATGTTATTAGTAGAATAACTGGTAAAAATTTTAACTTCCTATGTTAAACAGTTTCACAGAAGACTTTTATATAAAAAACTGTGTTGCTGAGAAATCGTAATTAAAATTTACTTATAATAATGTTCAGTTATTATTTGGTTTACTTACAGTATAAAAATAGACCAGCTGCATATTGTGGGTCATCTATAGATAGTATTCTAACTTCATTTTCACCACCTGCCTAATCTGCCTAGCTTTCTTGCCAATTCTGTAGACGCTTTTACTACCCTGGTATTATCTGTTTCCTTGAGTGCAGCTACCATATTTTCTTCAGGATTAATACCCATCTTTGCTAGGACCTGGCATTTTCCTATATTCCCATCATCAAAAGAAATAACTGCCTCATAGATGCCAAGTTTTATGAATCAAATCCAACAAAAATAGTTTTTGATAGTCTACGCCACACAGTACTGTTGAAGGACTCGTTTGGACTTTGAGTTGTACCACGAAGGCACCTACGTATGAAGTCTGGGTGTGCTAGGTCTCTTATAATTGGTTTTACAGCTTGTAATGCTGGAATGGGCAGTGAATGCTTGTGAGAATAGTGTGTGCCATCAATTTTTGACAAATTTTATCTACACCAAGTGTTCTCCTCTGTTGGGCATAAACCACGATTTGGTTCTTCATCAGGTGACATGTTGTGAAAATAAAATGCCCAAATATCTTTTCTCGTACTTTTTAAGTTGGCCTTGTTCCTTCTAATTGCCTCCTCATAGTAATATTGAAGACTGTCTATTTGATTGTGTGTGAACCTACCATGCCCTGTCAAAAATCCATCCTCCAAATGCTGGCCTCTCATTGTAGTCATCAATCTTCTTACTGAGTGTTGTTCCAGTATTGTTGCACCTTAGAAGCTCTTGATAATCGTGAGTTGTTGTTAGGAACGCTATTGGAGTTGGCTGGTTTGAGATGAAATAATTGAGTGGACTGTATAATGTTTCCAGAAACTGATGGTTTATTGAGTTAAAGAGACATATTTGAATGCTTATTGAAATTTAAATTGACATATTTGATTCCTGAAGCCTGCAGATTTTAACACGGCATAAGTGCCGGAGAATTGAATAGAAATAAGATGGGGGCGTGCATACAACATGCAAGCCGAAATCGTCTAAATAAATAGTCGCATGGTGACCATGCTACTAGTATTAAATACTGAAAAAACTTTAAGTAGCCGCGGCGGCGAGTGAATACAAGTTTTCAGCTCGGAGTCTTGAGTAGAACTGATTTAAATTTAACTGTAGTCAGCCTGTCTGAATCCCGGCTGCCGATAACAAGAACAAACGTGACGTCATCTACACGCTTCGCAATACAGTATTTAGAATACAAAGTACACATGGGTACAAAGTTTGACCAAGTATGTTGGTTACAACATCAGCTGACTGTAAAGCAAAATTTCTCTTTTTAAAATGCAAAGTTTCCTTCAAAATCCAAAGAAATTGAAAATACTGCAGAGAAAACTCTTTGTAATAGAAACAAAAAATGAAGCTCTAGCATGCTACAGCTTTGCAAAACTAGCTGGCGACACCCTTGCAGGCGTTCAGAACAAAAATTGTAAAAAAAAAACTAACACAAAACACTGAGGATTTTTTAAACTCAGGAAAGTGTACAGAATTTTTAAAAATAGAAAACCAAAAATAGATTTTTTGATTTTTGTTTGTGGTTCCCACTCCCCTCAACAACACCTTGTAAACTCGGAGGGGCTTAGGCATAAAAATACAACCTTTTCTAACAGGAAAACATGCAAATTACTTTAGGCATCTTATCAGTGGCGAGGCATGGGTTTAAAACTAGGGGAAGCTCTACTGGACTACTTTGTCGTACTTATATAGGTTTTACACAATTTATACCAAACAATATTTATTTTTATTTTGCAAAAAAGTAAATTTATTCATTACATATTTAAACTTAAATAGATGCTAAGAGTATGTGAAGCCTTTATATTATTATCTGTAGTTCACCTGAATCCTTTGGTGATTTACCTGAATCATACTAGATGATCTTAACCAAGGATTTCCTTGTGGTTTTATGTTTTCGAACAGAGGAGATTTGGCGGTTTTTGAAGTGTTTGTGTCTGTGATAGTATAGTGTTTTTGAAGTGTTTGTGTCTGTGATAGTATAGTGTTTTTGAAGTGTTTGTGTCACCAATTCAAACAAATGTTTTTATGTCAGATATGGCTGAGGTGTTTTATAATGCCTGGGTCATGTTTATGCGATCTCCTCCATTCTGCCTCTTCTGTTCGTGGCATGTGGACCGTGCCTGGCAGAAAAACTTGATAAAAATCAAACGTCGTGAGAATCAAGCAGAGATGTACAAATTGATTCGAACGTTATTAGAAGAAAGAGACCAAGCTGCATTTGTCCGCATGCTTCCAGAAGCTATTGATAAAATAAAAAGTGACAAGGACACAAAAGATTTTCGTTTGTATTTTGAAAACGAATACAAAGATACTGTCAAGAGCTGGGCATATTGCTTCCATCTAAACATGGACATATTGCTTCCATCTGGGCATATTGCTTCATGCAGGTCTAAACACCAATATGCACTTGGAACACATGCATGGTGTTCTAAAACATATTTATATGGGCGGGAAGAAACTCAAAAAACTTGACATTGCACTGCATACGTTAATGCGCTTTGTAAGAGACTAGCTTTATGACAGATTAATATACCTAACCAGAGGTAAATTAACGAGTAAGATTTCTGCCTTTCATTACAGATACAAAGTCGCTAAAAATTTCTACAGAAGAAATTGTTTTTGATGGAACTCTGTGGAAATAGACAAGCAGAAACGAGATCTACGAAATAGGAGAGAGACAACAACTGCAGTGTACCGAGTGCAAAGTGTGTATTCACACTTATGCGTGCAGCTGTCCCAACTTGGCCATAAAATTTAATATGTGCAAACATATCCATGCAGTCAGAAGGAAAATAAATGGGAACTGTGAAGAACAAAAAAGTGATTCTGAAGGAGTTTTAATAATAGAAGAACATCCCAACTTTGCAAAACAAGAGGCAATAATAAAGGAATTAAGACATACTTTACCCAATGAAGACATGGAGCAAAGTAAGGCTAAACTGAGACAGCATTTTGAAACCATTCTTGCTAAAATGGAATGTGCTGAAGACATTGAAGTAATTAATAGGCTGCTTCAGCCTTAGAGGCCAGGAAACTCAAACGAGCTCTTCCTCTGGAATCGGAACCGTCGTGTTCAAAACAAATGAAGTTTGAACCACAACGACGGCTCTTTTCAACTGAAGTGCCCAAGAAGAAGTCGATATCAATATCAAAACCTAGCGTGAGCGAGCAAGAAGCTATTGCTGCCTCCATGTTGCTGCACTAGTAACTGTTTTTAAAGTTTTGTAAACTTCTATAAGTGTAATAACCAAGTGAATTTAAATATGTTTTAACGTTAAGAATTCTTCAAGTGTTGTTCTGTTTAATGAACGGAAGTGTAAAATAAAAAATAACTTAAATTCCTTAAAAATGTGCACATTACTAGAAAAAAAAAACAGAGTGAGCGAGTAAGAGGCTACTGCTGCCTGTTAGTTGTAGTGTTGACTATTTATTTTGAGAATTTAGGACTTCTGTGCAAAGTGTATTAATCAAGTATTTCTAAAGCCTGCCGTCAGGTGTGAAATATTATACAGTGGAAGCTGTAAAATTGTACAGCCTTAAATCATAATGTTGTAAAACAGTCAAGACTTAAATCGTAACAGAAATTAGTTCTAAAGTTGGTACATCATCAACCCTGCAAGTGACAAAGTTCTACTGAACAAAAACTGGGTGGACAAAGGAATAAACGCTCTCTCATTATTGGACATACAAGCTGCTATAACTACGGTAAGTCTACATTACTGTACAACCGTAATAAATTAAGTAAGAATGTTTCTGTGAGTTTTCCTAATTTTTAATATTGCTGGAAAAGTTAGTATAAATGATGTTTTATATTTTAATTAAGAAATTAATCTTACTGCAAATACGAAAGCAGCTCATTTTCTTCAAACTTCAATAATTCACATACTGTCTGCTGCTCAGACTTAGTTCACACACTTATGTATAGACCTATATTTGCCCCAACGGGGTTTTTACCAGCAGCTAATGTTCCTGCGTTCTGATTGGTCATCGTTTTTGTTATCGTCTGCAACTGCAGAACATTCAGTTCTGTGTTTACAGAGAAAAAAATACATTTAATAATAAAATGAATGTTGATTGTAAAGGTATAAAGGAAACTATATAATTCTTGAAGATAAATAATAAACACAATTGAAAATTAATTCATATCATATCGTTTCTTACATTTATTACCCTGAATTGTATATTTTGTTTCAGCATTTATCACTCCAGAAACAAAAATAATTGATTAATTTGACTCCAGATAAGTACGAAACCAACCTGCGAAGTTAGTGCACAGGTAAAGAGGAGTTTTACCACAACTGATTACAGCAATATATATCAAAACCAACATTGTGAGTACAAAAACTGAACCTAAAAACCCGCAAAACAGTATAAAATAAGTTTTCTTAATAAACGTATATTTCATATACTAATGCGACGATGTAGTAGAAAGGTATCTGGGGGGCCAGTGAAATTGTGTTTGTTTCTGGAGGAAACAAAGGTTAAAAAACAAAAACTACAATTCAAGGAAATAAATGGAGTACAATGATATGGTTAAATTAATTCTATATTATGTTTTAATATTTAACTGTGACCACAATCAATACTCATTTTAATATTCAATTCATCCGCTATGCACACAGGCAAAACCCGATTTGGATAAAAATATGTGGATTTCATTACATAGCCCCCTACACATTATCGGACCGAACCACCAGATACGACCAAACAGCCAGACCGTCTGTGGTTGGGTCAAGCACACCTTCGGACCGGACCAACTTCAGACAGGAACCTATTTTCTCTGACTAGTCGAATGTTTGATCTTGTGAAGGAAATGTTGTCGCACTATGGCTCCATATCTTTCAAAAATGCAAAAAATTGGTTAAGCTTTAAGTGCTTTAGTAGCAACTAGTGATGACAAGTGTCGAAAGAAGAGAAAAATGTGGGCAAAGAACTTGTTTCAAAAACGGAAAACATTCACCCATGCAAACTTACTTAAAGAACTGGACTCAAACGATTTTCGTAATTTTTTACGGATGGTTGAGGAATGTTTCATCAATTTACTGGATTTGGTGAAACCATTTATTCAAAGAAGAAATACGGTCTTCAGGGAATCCATGAGTGCAGAAGAGAGGCTAATTGTGACACTTCGTTATTTAGCTACTGGGAGACATGAATATGAAGACATGAAATTCAGTGCTGCTATATCACCACAAATTTATCAGCTATTATTCCAGAAATGTGTGTAGCTATCTACTATTGTCTAAAGCAGTACATAAAGGTAAGTGTAAATAACAGATACTAGCCTGAAAATTGGTGTTTATTTAAATTATTTATTAACGTTTTGCATACAATATCAGTATAGTGAAAAACTTTAACACAAAATAAAAGTAGTCCAGAATAGTGTGTAAAAGAAAATAACTTAATATTATTAAACAAATTGAACATCATCACTACAGACACTTAAAAAGACATAATCCTACATTACTGTAAAAGAAAACCTAAATCGTAAGAGTAAGTTAAGGACAGCTACAGTGCATGTATACCAGTACTAAATTTTAAGAAAAAGTAACCATAACATTCCAGTAGGAGAAATAAAATGTTTTTGTAACTTGAATATTCCTTATTGTTTTTTTTTTTTTTACTACACAACACAGTAAGTAGTCTACACAGTAGTTGTTCATTTATATTATTTTGTTTCACTTTTTGTGAAAAGTGTGCGATTTTTTACAGTATTATTAATCAGACCCCTAGAATTATTTTGTAACAGTTTGAGTATAAGATGTTTATTAGTTTTCTAGAAATAATAAAAAATTGTTTGGACATAAGTCGTTTTGGAACTGTTTTAAGGACAAGATGCTTATTGGAACTGTAGGAAGCCATCTTGTATTGGACAAGAGGCTCTCTGTACCTGTACTAAATGAAAATGAGATAAAAGTTATTTAAATCTAATTATTATTTTTTTTTTATTTTTTTAGTATAATGACTGAAACAATATTGAATATTTTACAGTAGCTTTCAGGACATTACTCAGTATGTATAATGTACAAGCAAC
The DNA here is from genome assembly GCA_034769895.1 of Magicicada septendecula. Classification (NCBI taxonomy): domain Eukaryota; kingdom Metazoa; phylum Arthropoda; class Insecta; order Hemiptera; family Cicadidae; genus Magicicada; species Magicicada septendecula. The sequence continues at coordinate 454,810,421 of CM068373.1, forward strand.
AAAAATTATTTTTAAAATATTTAGTATTAAATATTGTCATTACTTATAATGAATGTCTTGCTTTTAGAGAAAATAATAAAGACTCATAATTGTCTTGCAGTAAATTACACTGTATCTCCCAAATCTTCCATTGGTCCTCCGGCATTCTCATCGTCTGAATCTTCCTCCTCTCTGAATGTACCACAGTAAATGATATCCTTGTAGAACTTCAAGTAAGGAATATCCTCCCAGCCCTCTCCAAAGTGTAGTTGAAGTAATTTTTTCACATCATTTATTTTGGTTTGTTTTACAGCAATACCGCGTCTGATCATGGAAGGGATAATGTCTCTGACAGTCTTGTTTCGCTTACATACTTTTTTAGCCATGCCAGTGTCTAAGTTGTATGCAGTTTCACCTCTTACAAGAACTGGTGCACTTGGAACTTTCCCTCGGGTGATTATGAACCTCTTGGATATCGCAAACTTGAAGTGCCACTGAGCAGGCTTCAGCAAGACGTCTCCTGTTGCTGTCTTCCAGTCAAATACTTGAAAGTCCTCTCCAATTTTCATAGTTTTCCCATGTTTTAGAAAAACAGCATAGTAATCTTCAGGAGCAATTATTGTATTCATTGTTAGTAACTCTTTTTCTGTTCACCCAAACACTCTATCAGGTGGGATAAACGAATGACCAGGGATGGGGAAAAACAGCTGAACTTCCCGAATATTGTTTGGAGCCACAGAGAGCCATTTCATAAGCATTCCAATCATGGTTGAGTTCTTATTCTGACCCCCACAACTATTTGCAAATAAGCGAACAATTTCATACTTGCTCATGTCAATGTTTGTTAGTTGGTGGTAGACACAGGACGCAATCTCATTTGATCCTTTGTGACTATCCAGGGACATAGCCAGGGGGGTCCGGACCCCCCCCCCCAAATTGAAAATGTCTAACCATAAATACTAAAATCTCAAGCTAGACTAAGTATCAATGGTCCAGTTACACTCAAGTTCTTAATACACTGTTGGTAGCGTGAGTTACGCTAATTCTCGCGCGCATGAAACTAAGTCGTGATTTAACGAGATCTTCATCCACCGAATCCCAAAAAAATTTTAATTCTAACGCGAGAAAATAATCATCTGCAATATTTAAGGAATTGGGAGTGATTAACCCCCCGCCCGCTAAGCACATCAGCTGATTTTCTAGTGTCATGACCTGGTCTTTCTCGTTGGTTGTGTCGAGCTACAAATCATGCCTTCTGCGCATGTCTGATAATTTGCACACATCTCCCGCTCCCGCCGCGCCAGTCAGGAGTTTCGCTTTCATATACGGTGTTGTCATACAGGTTATATTCGTGTTTGAAGTTTTTGTTACTGCCAGTATACTTCTTTGGTTAGGCGAAAAATATGAAGAGACGATCGTGCAATACAATTGATAAGTATTTCAAATCGATGGCGGCTATTGCAGATACTGCATTAGTAAATAGTGCTGACTATGATTCGGAAACAGCACCTAAAAGAACTGCGTCGTCATCAGTCTTAAAGCCTGAGTTTCCAACCCCAAATTTAGTGAGTGAAAAGGAAGATCCCTGTTTTTCAAATTCAAAATCAGAGCTAGGGGAAGACAAATATATGAACGTTAGTGTGACGCGTGGATATTGGCTTAATATCAGAAGGTATTTTTAACGTTGTTTCACCTTTACCAAATACTACAGAATTAAAGTGTAAAGTGTTAAACGACATTTTTGTACCAAGTGAGACATTTGAATTCCCAGTAACTGAGTTCAGAAAAAAGAAACTCAAGTTCCAGCGACACTGGTTACAAAAATGGCCATGGTTAGCCTATTCACCGGAAAAAGACGGAGCTTTTTGCAGATATTGTGTGCTTTTTTCATCAGATTCCGTTGGAAAAGGCACCCATCAAAAAACTGGATCTTTGGTAGCATCTCCGTTTCGCAAATGGAAAGACAGTATCGGTAAGTTTGAAAGTCACGCAATATTAAGTTATCACAAGTCTGCAACTATTGCTGCAGGAAATTTTCTCAAAGTCTTGTTACGACGGTCTACTCGATTGTCGTAGTTACAGTGGAAACAAAATAAGTACAAGACACCAATTAAGTCACTAATCACACCTTTAATTGTTACAGTAAAACAGTTCGTAACAGTCCGTTACCCGCTTCTTCTCACCTTTCTATGACGGACTTTAGGTACTCGTTCCTTTTGGACACCACTCTCCGAGAAACTATCTTGCGTTGAGCTGTACTGACTGGTTTCCTCGGAATCAGAATCAAGGCAACTTACCTCGCTACTTTCACTCCGCCTTGGATTATCCTCATCATCTAACTCCTCTGCTTTTCTTTCTTCCTTTTCTACTTCTTTCTTCTCTTCTACAATTTCCCCTTCTTCGTTCACATAATCCAAATCACCATCACGACACTGCAAATCCTCAGCATCTTCCAGTTGCTCCTCTGATCCATCTTCAACCGCATCTTCACCAGCTTCACCACCACTTCTTCACTAACCTCTTCTCCGATCTCATTGACATCAACACGTTCATCATCATAATCTAAATTTTCATCATCATCAACATCATCGCCATCATGTCCACTACCACCATCTGAACACTGCACATCTTCATCCTCCTCTAGTTGCTCACCTGGTCCACCTGAAACTTCTTTCCGCTCTTCGGAATCGTCAACACTACTTACAGAAGGCGTCTGCACATCTTCACACACTACCTCATTCTCACTCGCACACTCCACAACGCTGCCACCAAATTTCTCCTCAACTTCTACCTCATCTACTTCTACCACACTTGCGGCATGGACATCCCCTTGTCCATCCACAACCTCAGAAACACTTGCAGCATGGACATCCCCGTGTCCATCTGCAAACTCAGACTCTTGAGTCTCCCTAACACCTACAACTATACTTCCCTGTGCAGCATCTGCAGACCGTTCTTCGATTCCTCTCCTTCACCACTCTCAGCAACTACAACGTCCTCAACATTTTCCATCCTGGAATCCAGCTGTCCAGGTTCATGTGCAATGACTAAATTAATTTCTACTGGCGATAGTAAAGCTACACCATCAAGTGACTTCTCATATCCCTGCGTAGACGATGATGATGTCACAGGATCTGGATCCCTCACGAACAATACCGGAACAAATTCTGCGGCATCCGGATTCAACCACGACGTCCTCTGTGAGTCCTGTAATTCCGTATTAACTGACGTGTTCCTATGCTCTTGTATTGATCCACAGAAGTTATTCCGCTTTTCTTCTTCTGCTTCACCTTCTTCATTCACTACTCTATTAGACACTGGTAATTCCTCTGGAACCTTTTAAGTCTCACTTTTCTCAAAATAAGAATAACGCCTAACTACAGGCTCCCTACTTGCCGATGTCTGTTTACTAACATAACTACTTCTTCCCCTGTTAATTTCATACTTATTTCTTCTCTCAGCTGTAACTGTTGTTACCGTCTTCACACTTGCCACCCCCTTGTAGCCTCCATTACTTCCGGAATATTCAGTTTTTCTGACAGTCTCTTATGTTCTCCACCAACCGCCATGTCTGTCCTTTTTAGCTCTTCCTAATGAACCACTGGAGTATTGCACATCTTTAGCAGCTCTTTCCCGGGACTCATCATTCTCCTGGACTCTCCTGGCATGTGCACACCACCTGTCCAGGTCCGCAAAACAATGTGGAGGATCTGCGAAAACTAGCCGGGATCTCTCTTGGGGATTCAGACCTTCTCGTATTACCTGTATGACTTCCGTCTCGGGCAACCCCAACCTTAATATACGGGCAGCTTTCCTTACATCATGCACGAAGTCCCCCAATGCCTTACCGTTGGCCTGTAGGCGATAGAATAAATCTAACTTAAGCTGGGAACGTCGTCGATGGGGTATGAAGAAATCCAACACTTCCCCATGGAAAGTGTCGACACTGCAGCCCCGATGCAGAGTGTTGGTGACCAGACCGGCCAATGAACCCCGGCAATATGAGTATATAAGGGACAAGACCTCCTCATCGGACACCCGGGAAATCTGCCAACTGCAGGACCAGTTCCAAGAAGACCAACAACCTGTCCTCATCTACTCCATCTAACACCGAAAGTTTCTGGAGAATCCCTGAAATGGGGTGGGGCAATCTCTGGTAACATACCGTCGCCAGAATTGCACAATTCTCAAACACAACACGAAAACATAAATTCCCAATAAAACACCTAACACAAACTTAACCTACAAAACATAATCAAAGAATCTGGAAAAAACCCAAGTACTATTCTTCCTTTGAGCTGCCCCAGAGTGCTCCAGCGATGCGACGAGATGGGTGTCATAAAGGCAGAGAAACAGCCATTCAAAATGCCGAGAAGAGAACAAGACACAAAACAACAAAACTGACTCACTATACAATCCACAAGGTATACATAACATTCAACATAATCCAAAAATATATAACTATCAACTCCATGACATCTGGTCGGACCATAACCGCATTCAGAATCCACAATACCGCAACGCAACGCCCTCAATAACCAAATACTACCTAATGGGGTGCTATAAAACACGTGGTCTATTCCATATAACAAGTACCAATCAAAATCAACAAGTACTGACGGCTCTCATCATGCTCAAAATCGTCTAAGCTCCAGAGTATGACCAAGTAAAATCCATTAGCTCACATTCATATTGAAAACTATTAATCACATGCTTATAACCCCTTTCCAAAACCTACGTTACACTCAACATCACAAAATAATTACTTAAACACTAACACATATTAAATTATCTTAAACTTACTCAACCCCTTATTCATTTTTATAAAATATGTTATTATTCTGATTATTCATTTTATTAAATCGTTACATGACCATTAACTTTTCTTTCAACACTTGGACTCAGATTAAAAAAAATTTGAAATAATTTGCAAGTCCCAACACCAGCTGACATGCCTGTAGCCACACCAAGTATTATTTAAGAAAATAAATGCAAGTCCTCAGATTCTAAAACTTCCAAAGTTCAAAAAAAATAAGGCAGAAATAATATCCACTACATCCCTAGAATCATAACCACGCTCTGCTACCATTTGAAACCCCCCTTTTTTTTATAAGTTTTTTTTTGTAAATTTTTTTGAATTTTTATTTTATTTTATTTTTTTTATTAAGTTTTTTTTTTGTAAAGGGGAGAGACATAATATTTAGAACTAGGTGGTGAACCTAGAGGAAGCATAAGTGTGCAAAGACCCAAGTTACAATTACAGACATGTCCCCCCAGGTGAATGACAGGACTTGCAAATGAAAAAAAGTCTATTAACAAACAAGCATGTACTTTATTAAGCCTGCAACTCTTACATGAGATGACAAGTTATAGATTCAACAATGAGCAAAATTAACGGCAGGATTATATATACCTATTAATATTCTTAATGGCATAAAATGTGAGTGAATTTAAGGTTAATATAAATTGCATAAATCCTGCCACGTTATGTTCAAGTTAATTGTTGCAAGAATATTATTCACAAAATAGAAAATTACTAATCCTTGAGTGTTGTATAGAAAAGAATTTAAATAGGCTAGCCTTTTAGTAACTCAGTAAGCACATTTATGATATTGTAATTTATAACATACTCCCCAACAAAATATATAAAGATTACACACACAAGCACATACACAACATAAATGACACAACATCCCTCATTTCTATACAAAACCCCTCATAAAACCCTTTTCAACAAGAATAAATAAATGCACAACTATATATATATATAATTAACAAGGTAATTAGATAAATCTCAGTTACGGATCATTAATATGTCAAGGTAATTAGCACCAGAAAATGTAAGTGCCCCCAACCAAATCAGAGACTCAAAATAATAATCAACCATCACTTTAATCATGATAAGCAATAAGCGTATGTGACCATGAAAATAGTTTCACAACTTAAAAACATCAGACAGCCCCCCTTTGTGACTGGAATTCTGCCATGACCCCATGACATGAAAGCACAAAATAACTAACTCTCGAATAGCTTTAATTTGATCAAAGGTAGAACTTAGAGCAGACTGCAGATATGTGTGTGTGTGTAATTTTCTTACACATTATAAGCAGATATAATAGATTTCATTAGGTTCAATTATGTAAGGTTCACACATGTAGTCACAGAACTGAACACGAGAGTTTGTGCAAAAGTTTAACGGTTAAAACTTCATGAGTGTGCTTCTGGGAGCTTCCGTGAATTCACAGTGTTGTTGAGATAGAATTAAATAATTAGAATGGTCCCACCTGGATCGTCCGGTGCACTTAAGCAATACTTTGGCTGATCAGTAGTGTCTCAGTTGCACTAAGAAGTCCTGGGGCAGCATAGCGTCATAAGTGTGTCTGAAAGGGTAGATCTCGACTGACGGCATATCATGGCTAAAGGCTCGTCTCTGCCAGGAGGGTGGACAGTTGGTCGTCAACACCCGACACCCATCTCGCCCTTGTTCGAGCACCTGGAGCAGAACTTTATTCAGCCACTCATAGAGAAAAGCGACGAAGTCCTGAACTGATGAGTGCCGTCAGCCGAGAGCAGATGATCTGGTTGAGGGTTCAAATAGAAATGAGAAAGATTCGAAGTGTCTGTCTAACCACGAAACCTCGGCGAAGCAGGAATACACAAAAACAGCTGGACGCGCCAACTGAATATCATCGCTACACAACAAACATACTGCACAGCTCACGACGACGAAATGCAGCGGCCGCGCGTGACGTCAAAGCCTGCTCGTTTTAAAAACACATTGCCTACATGCCGAACCCAGTACGGCACAGTATTGAGCGGAAAAACTGTTGATGTGGTGAATATGCTAGATACCAGTAGGGAGCAAGAAAGCCAACGAAATAGGGCAGCTATAAAGCCAATTATAGACACAATAATATTTTGTGGTGAAAATGAGTTGCCTTTAAGAGGTGATACAGACTCTGGGCCTTTAACCATGGAAAAGCCAAGGAAGAAAGATGGGAATTTTAGAGCTTTACTTAGATTTCGAGCTGATATTAATAACAATCTAAGGCAGAATATTATTAACTGTCCACGGAATGCATCTTATTTAAGCCCTGATATTCAGAATGAAATAATTAATATTTGTAGGCAATTAATCAAAAAAAAAAATTCTGAATAATGTTAACAGTGCTAAATATTTTTCTATTTTGGGAGATGAAACACTAGACGTTTCTGGAAAGGAACAGTTTTCACTGTGTATCAGATATGTCTCTGATGATGTAAGACCTGAGTTAAGAGAGGATTTTATTACCTTTATCCAGATAAAAGAATTATCTGCTGAATATATATTTAATGTGATTCTAAAAACATGCAAAAATTTGGGACTTAACCTTGTAGGCCAAGGGTGTGATGGTGTTTCAACCTTTAGTGGTCACATCACTGGTGTTCATAAGAGAATACAGGAGTTTTATCCAAAAGCAATATACGTACACTGTGCTTCTCATAGGTTGAATTTGGTACTTAGTGATTCTCTTTCAGTGCCTTCCATCAGGAATTGCCTTGGTGTCGTTAATGAAATTTCTACTTTGTTTAGAAATAATTCTCAAGCAAGTGAATTATTAAAAACAAACATTATCAAACTAGTACCTGATACCAAAAAAACTCGGTTAGTAGGGCTCTGTGAGACAAGATTCATTGAACGTCAAGTAACTGTTAATACATTTATCGAATTATTTCCTGATGTAGTAAATAGTCTCCAGGAGTTGTCCTGTGTTAGTAGAGCGATTTCAATAAGTGCGTCGTCCTTCTTGCATCCATTGAAAAAGGAAGTTTCTTAGTGGCTTTGATGGTTTGCAAATATGTCTTTAGCTTGACGCTACCACTTTCTAACTACCTGCAAAAACCTGAGCATGACCTGTCAGCTTCCTTAAAGTATGCTGATGATATCATCAAGGCACTTTGCAAGTTGCGTGAGTCAGGAACTAGTAATTTTGATGTGCAACAGTTCTCGAATATTTTTGAAAAAGCACAATTGATGGCGCAGAAGATTTTGTTTACTACTATTGATATTCCACCACAACAAGCAAAAATGCAACAATATAGAGAAAACCATCCGCATAATTCCGCAGAGGAATATTTTCAAAGGTCTATTTTTATTCCATGCATAGATGGTCTTATAAGTGCATTAGTTGCCCATTTTGATAATAACAGAGACATTTTGTCTGCTTTTCAAGTGTTGTTACCTAGGAATGCTAATCCCCAAAGTGTGGATGCTATATTAAAATTAAAAATGTATTATGAGCATAAAACATCAGAATCGGTAGTCAAAGCAGAATACTTGCTGTGGTGTGAAAAATGGAAGAGCGAAGAGGGAAAACTAGTTAAACTACTGACGATTCTAGATGAATGTGATAAAAATTTTTATCCAAATATCCGAATGCTATTATCTGTGTTAGTGACCCTGTCTGTATCAACAGCTGAAGTAGAAAGATCATTCTCATCACTTAAGAGTTTCTACGAAATAAAATGGAAAATGAACGACTTACAGGACTGGCTCTGATGACCATTCACTACCCTGCACCTTTTACTGCTGAAGACGTTTTAAATTTTATGGCAGTTAATGGAAAGAGAAGGCTGCTATTGTAAAAAAATAGCTATTTCATTCATGATTTTTTTAAACAACTACTAGTGTATATTGTGCATTATTCCAGTAATCTGGTAGTATATTATGAGTTTTATTTTGTTTGTATACTATTACGTTCCATATGAGTATAATTTTCATTTTATTTGCTATTTTAATCAAAACTACGTATAAACTGTATGCGTGTCTATTTAATATAGAAATTATAATATAATAATTTAAATCTTGGAATCATACAAAACTGGGTTAATCAGTTTTATACTTACAAATATTGGATTTAGAAATATCATACTTAAGATTATGTACCGTATATTTTTTGTTATTTTACCAATATCTTCTGCCATTAGACAAATATATGTTATAGGTTTTATAAGAATTTTTGGATTGTCTTTGTCTAGCAATATTTATTATAAATTCCAGGTACTGAATTTGTTAAGATTAAATTTTAACCACTTAATGCTTGATAATATGTTTAAACATTATATTTTTAAATAATTTACATTAATCTATGGTATATTTAAGGTATGTATAAGACACACACACACACACACATCTGGACCCCCCCAAGCAAAATTCTGGCTACGTCCCTCTGACTATCTGCCTCAATCCAAGTGTAGATAAAAACTTGATCTTGCCGCTGTGTTCCCTTGGATGTACCTTCACAAATAGTAAAATTATTACAGTACGGACATTTGTTAATGAATAGAAACAAATAGGACTCTATACTTTAGTATGTACCAATAAAATTCACCTTTTTTCTAGTACAGTATCTATTGTATTTTCATACTCTTAAAAAAAGGCCATTAACAACATTTTAGTTACTTGTGAAGAAAACAGATATAACATTTCCAAACAAGAAATCTTCAATTCTCTCCCTATTTGTTTTATAAAAACTGGAGTTTCTACTGCAGGTTTTTAAGTCCACTAACTACTTAATTTAATATACATAATTGTTCCTGATCTTGTTGGGTAACATTATATTAATACATCTACTCCCTACTCATATCTCATATGTACAAACAATGTTTTTAATGGTCGGTCCTAAACATTTTTAAAATTTAGACAAAGTCTAATGAGCAATTAGACCTAACCTGAATTACTACACTACATCTAAGAATATCTTATTCGGTCATTTAGCTTTATTTATACATTTCATGCATCTTAATTAGCACATTAACAGAACTGCTGTGTCTTACAGTAACACAATACGTTACACTAACTATAAAGAATTTCTTGTTTTCAGTTTAAAAAAGTTGAAATTGTGTATTCTTTTCTTTTCCATTAACTTTTTGTGAAACAACCTACATTAACATGTGTACGCTTACTATATTGAAATCCAGTGTTCACTATCCAATAGTTAAAAATTTTGTGGAATTGTGAAATTAGTGACACTATGTACTAATGTGTGATTATCAGCTGAATTTCTGAATTCCTTTGATTCATTAATAAATTTTACTAATTTGTTTCTTTATGTCTATTGAATGATTTCTTATTAGTTTTTAATCCTTGCAGTTTCATTATTCATTTGTAAATTCTTGGATTTTGTTGTCCATGACATGTCCATTGGTTAACTAATTATCATTAAAACACAAAGAGGATTGATCCCCTTTTGCAAGATCACAAGTATGTTTCAAGACCATTTGCAGGGCAGGTATTGTTCTGTCCATTCACTTTCTGAAAGGGGTTGAGGAGCAAGGAGGAAGATGTCTCCATTAAAACACACACTCACACACACTAGCACGCACACAATTCCTTTTTTCTTTATTTAATTTGAATTCTGTATTAGAACAAATGTTTTCAGAGTTTACAAGTTTTTTTTTTAATTTCTTGGATTAATTTTTTTTAATTTTATGCAATGCGGACACATACAGAGGAGTGTCAGTTTTTTATGTTTTTTCAATAAATAAAAATGAGGGGGGAGAGAGAGAGAGACCAAAAATAACACCTACAGAAATTTCATCAGAACTTTTCCTGATATTAAAAAAATAACAAAATAATGAATGGCAAAGAACATTAACAAAATTAATGGAAATTATAGTTATAATTTCTTGTCTAATGAGCAGGTACTAGTAACGGCTTCATATACTTCACATCTTAAAATATAACCCTATTACAAACATATTTGGTATACTCAGATTGAAACAAACGTTCAGACCAACAAAAATGGTTTAAATGTTGCCATGCTGCATTACTAGTAGGTACTGTTGAAACAGCAGGTTGATTATAATTGTTTTTAGAACAGACTTCTGGAATGTTGTGTGCAAGTGTATTGTGTTCAAGTAGCAAGTTTCCACTACGGTACTTTATAAAACATATCCTAGAAGCAAACTTTGACATCCAGTTTTTGACATCCAGTTGCTGAGAAACCTTACTAAGGGACTTATAAAAAAAAAAAGAAAAACAACAATTACACGCTTGCTCTTTTGAACATCTGATGAAAAGGTTTTGCAAAGTGTACCTAACCTAAAAATGTACAATGCTCGACTTGTCTTTGTATTCCATACTTCTAGATGATATATTGCTAACACGAATAAGAAAAGTTTAAATCTGCTGAAGGTCTAAACGAGTGATAGTTATTTGCAGACTGACAGGGCCATAAAATAATTCTGAAAGAATTGTTGTTTTTACAACACCATCCTTTATCAAGTGACTACTCAAATCTGCCAGTTTTTCACAGCAAACTGAAGTTTGATGATTTGATCCATCATGACCTAGTGATGGTCCAAACATAAAAGGATTCTCCTAGCCTTGAAAAACTGGACTGGCGTCATTGAGTGACATGACTAATGTTAAATTTACTTTGGGATACTTCCAAACATAATACAGTTTACAATAAACAAACAAACTTTATGCCTGTCTAATTTTTCCAGAACTCCATACACATAATTTGATCTGGATAGAACTATATATTTAATGCATCTTAATTAGTACACTAACAGCACCACTGCTCTGTCTTACACTAACTCAATAGAATTTCTTGTTTTCAGTTTAAGAAAGTTGAATTGTGTATTTCTTTTCTTTTCCATTCACTTTTTTATGGAAACGTGCTTTACATTAATATGTGTACCCTTACTGTATTATGGCCCTAAACATCTTTATCAACACTGTATATCTTTAAAAGTTAGACAAAGTGTAATGAGTTATTTGCCTTAACATGAATTTACATGACCTGGCTCAGAACAACTTTATTTTGGCAAATACAAAGATGAAGGACTCTGTACACCCTGGTTGCAATTTCTTTGGGGCTCACACCTGCTGCCAGGCTTAGTTCTATAACATAATCAGGAAGAAAGGAATCAGCTCGAACACTGTGGAAAGGCTTGTACACCATCACCAAGAAGATTAATGATGTCATCTACGAATAACTCATTATGCCATTTAGCTTTATTCTTAATTAGTACACTAACGGCACTGCTCTGACTTACAGTACCGGTAACACAGCTAATTACACTAACTCTAAAGAATTTCTTGTTTTCAGTTTAAAAAAGTTTAAATTGTGTATTTCTTTTCTTTTCCATTCACTTTTTGTGAAACAACCTACATTAATATGTGTACGCTTACTATATTGAAATCCAATGTTCACTATCCAATAGTTAAAAATTTTGTGGAATTGTGAAATTAGTAACACTATGTACTAATGTGTAATTATCAGTTGAATTTCTGAATTCCTTTGATTCGTTAATAAATTTTACTAATTTGTTTCTTTATGTCTATTGAATGATTTCTTATTAGTTTTTAATCTTTGTGTTTTCATTATTCATTTGTAAATTCTTGGATTTTGTTGTCCATGACATGACCATTGGTTATACTAATTATCATTAAAACACACAGAGGACTGATCCTCTTTTGCAAGATCAAGATCACAAGTATGTTTCAAGACCAGGTCAGGTATTGTTCTGTCCATTCACTTTCTGAAAGGGGTTGAGAAGCAAGGGGGAAGATGTCTCCATTAAAACACACACACACACACACTAGCACGCACACAATTCCTTTTCTTCTTTATTTAATTTGAATTCTGTATTAGAAAAATAGTTTTCAGAGTTTAAAAGTTTTTTTTTTTAATTTCTTGGATTAATTTTTTTTAATTTTATGCAATGTGGACACATACAGAGGAGTGTCAGTTTTTATATTTTTTTAATAAATAAAAATGAGAGGGGAGAGACAGAGAGAGAGACCAAAAATGACACCTACAGAAATTTCATCAGAACTTTTACTGATAGTAAAAAAATAACAAAATAATGAATAGCAAAGAACATTAACAAAATTAATGGAAATTATAGTTATAATTTCTTGTCTAATGAGCAGGTACTAGTAATGGCTTCATATACTTCACATCTTAAAATATAACCCTATTACAAACATATTTGGTATACTCAGCTTGAAACAAACGTTCAGACCAACAAAAATGGTTTAAATGTTGCCATGCTGCATTATTAGTAGGTACTGTTGAAACAGCAGATTGATTATAGTTGTTTTTAGAACAGACTTCTGGAATGTTGTGTGCAAGTGTATTGTGTTCAAGTAGCAAGTTTCCACTACGGTACTTTATAAAACATATCCTAGAAGCAAACTTTGACATCCAGTAGCTGTTGCTGAGAAACCTTACTAAGGGACTTATAAAAAAAAAGAAAAACAACAATTACACGCTTGCTCTTTTGAACATCTGATGAGAAGGTTTTGCAAAGTGTACCTAACCTAAAAATGTACAATGCTCAACTTGTCTTTGTATTCCATACTTCTAGATGATATATTGCTAACACGAATAAGAAAAGTTTAAATCTGGTGAAGGTCTAAACGAGTATTAGTTATTTGCAGACTGACAATGCCATAAAATAATTCTGAAAGAATTGTTGTTTTTACAACAACATCCTTTATCAAGTGACTACTCAAATCTGCCAGTTTTTCACAGCAAACTGAAGTTTGATGATTTGATCCATCATGACCTAGTGATGGTCCAAACATCTCAAGGATTCTCTTAGCCTTAAAAAACTGGACTGGCATCGTTGAGTGACATGACTAATGTTAAATTTACTTTGGGATACTTCCAAACATAATACAGTTTACAATAAACAAACAAAACTTTATGCCTGTCTAATTTTTCCAGAACTCCATACACATAATTTGATCTGGATAGAACATTTATTAAACAATAATACTATTCGATGCAAATAAATAAAATATCAGTATGGAGAACCATACATGACTTCCATGTTTTAAGATTTATATTTAAAATCATTTTAGAAATGAAATATTTCCACAGAAACTACTTCTATCTTCAGCCTCAAGCACAGAATTGTGGTCACTAACATATACCACCTCACATTAGCGCACTCGATTTTCACTGATGATGGCAGTCGATGGCACTTCCGAAACGTCTGGTTTTGCAGAAAACATTGGACCACGGCCAAACAGCCCGTGAAGGAATTTTATCAACAAACTACTTCTTTGTTGCCGATAACGTAGTGCACATATAACAAATTATCCCCTCCCCTTCACCTATCATTTTCATTTATAGAAAATAATCCCCTCCCCCTTCAACTTCCCCCTACCCCTTTTCATTTATAGATATTTCATCTACCTTTCTACAGTGGTATAATTATGATCTTCTTTTCAGGATACTTTATTTATCAAAATTAAGTACTTTACTCTTGTTAAAACATAAAACATTGCAGGTAAACTACCCCTTCTCCTTAACCGATCTTCACCAAAATCAACAGACCTTGAGTCCTCTACAATATGCAAAAAATTATTTGAATTTGCGGCAGTTATATAGACAAAATTCTACACACAGACATCTTTCAAAAAATGACTTCTTCATGTTTTGAGGGTAGTACAATCAGAACCAGCCCTTATCTCGAACGCGATTTTTTTCCATCCATTTCCTTATGGAACATGGAAGTAAAAACATTATCCTTCTTTTTATAATATGTATTGCACTTGTTTTCTACCATGGGGCACTAATTATTAGATAAAATTGTTACCTTCATTTAAGCCAGCTTCCACTCACTGTGTACTTTCTCAGAGGCCATAACATGTTCTTTTTAACGTTGCCGAACATAAACTGATGTTAAATTAAAAATAAAGTAAAGGCTTAGAACCTGAAGTTTGCAACGTCCAAGTTGAAAAATCTATTTAATTATTGCACTTAACTTCATATAAGTACTGATTACATTTCAGGATTATTATTCTCAGAAATAATGTATGTAAACCAGTTTTCCCCCCATATGAAGTTAGTTAAAATTCTTTAATGCATAGCATTCCAGGCCTTTATGGTAGTAGATTTGTATTATTAAATTTGAATTTACACAAATAATTCTCTTTGATTAACCAGAGTTACACACACAAACTAAATGTTGAGTGCCCTCCTAATGTATAAATTCAGCTAAAACAGTATTCCAAAAACTTACTTGTTACTAGAATATGTGACATGATGAACTTTTCATGTTAAATAGTTTAAATACTTTGTATTGAGAGTTAAGCATTTTAATAATTTCTATTTATGCAGGCGTATAGCAAAATCTGATCATCAAGAAAAAGGAATAAAGCATTTTGTAATAGCAATTAACTTATTAGTTCCTGCTGTATTACTGACTCATATTACAAGACCAATTTTTGTTTAATTGAAAAGATATATTTTTGTTGTTTCTTATGGTACAATCTGTAAATTACATGACACACATCCATAAAGGTTTTAAAATATGCTTATTGCAGTTTGATAGGAATAAATTTTCAAAAAACTAATACAAATCTGTTATGTATGATCACACCAGCTATCCTTTCTATTTGAAATGAGCCTTTTATCCAAATTTATTTCATAGTATTGTGCCAAGATATATCACTACATTTGTATACTATAATACAGTAGTGGTAGAATATTATCATTCCACTAATATTACCCTAACATAAAAATGAAATTCATTACCTTTTGACATAATCATCCTTTCACATATCACTTTTTGCCTATTAATTTATTTGATGAATATACATTTAACGATTTATGTAAAATACAACAGGTGTTTAACAGACATGTACTATGAGTAGACCTCTTATTTCCCTCCTCGGCAGGTCGAAGCTCAATTGGCACTAGAGTTGGGTATGAAATTATGCTATGCTCATAGTCAGTCTGTTAGTAGCTAGTGGCATCTATTGACATTCACTCATGTCAAATTACAGAGTCGGTAAAGATGTTCGAAATTTGAATGTAAACAAATTAATAGTTAAATAATTAATATAATGGAAGTATCACATATATAATGTATCTAAATGTAATTGTGAAAAAGCGATGTAGGTCCTACTTCATATACAGATCAGAAGTAAGTGATGAACTATTCACTTTATGTAATAAGCCTAGTTACTAAAGAATATATATTTTTAAAAGCTTCTTATCATATTGAGACGAAATGGAGCGGCATTTGAAACATCTCTTAGGTATAAAAACAACATAACGACCTTTACAAAATTTGCCGCCCGTAGGCAGTTGCCTACTTTGCCTATGCATAAATCTGCCTCTGGTGTACATGCTAAATGCACCTAAACAGTAGTAAGAATGACTTAGTATCCTGTTGAGTTATTCACTGTTCTGACGGATGATAAGCAAATACTGGAAGGTAGGATGTGAGAGCCAGCAATAACCTTAAATAAAACTCTCATATATTTCAGTTATTGCACAGTGTTCTGTTCATTACAGACAAGTGCTTGGTTTGATCATTTTTTTTTTTTAATTAAATTTTATGTTTTACTGTAGCTTTACAGTAGCTTGACAGAAAGTGTAAAAATGTAAAATACAAATGGCATGACTTAAATGTAAATAAAAAGTGAACACTTTACAGTAGCACAAAAAATGACAAAAATTGAGACAATGAAATGTTTCACAGCTAACTGAAGTTTGACTATTAGATCCATCATGACCTAGTGCTGCTCCAAACATTTAAGGATTCTCCTAGCCTTAAAAAACTAGACTGGGCTTATCGATTGAGATTATTAATGTTAAACTAACTTTGGGATACTTCCAAACATAATACAGTTTACAATAAACAAAATTTTATGCCTATCTAATTTTTCCAGAACTATGTACACATAGCAAAAATGGAATTTCTACAAAGTTTACATTAATAGAAAATGAAAGTACTGTTAGCTTTTAACAAATATTGACAATTTTGCCCAATACAGAAATGAAGGAAATTGACAGACAAATTGTCTAAGAGTTCCCTGGAAGTGTTTGAAAAATGATAAACTTTTATTCTATCATTTACTTGTTACAGTATGTAACAGAACAACATTTCTTTATTATTTATTTATGATTTTTAATATACATAGTATTTGAATTAACTTGTTTCCACTTATTTTCCATATAGACGAAGACAGGGTAATTGTAAACATGCAGTTAGGATTATAAACACATGAAATAGTACAATGTCAACTAGTTTACAGGTGTCACTATTTTTGTTTCAGTATTTCAAAAGATAAAGAAAACACTTGTTTACAATTACCTGTAAGATGTCAAGGATAATTGTAAATTGAATTTTAGAGCTGTATTTATTATTTATCCGCGTACGGTTCAAATCCGCGTACGGTTCATATGCAAATTTTGACATTTTAACTTCTTAACGATCTCGCAAGAGTGATAGTTTTACCTTTTTAATATCTGATGATGGAGCATAAGCTCTGAAACGCGTCATAGATGAAGCACAACAAATCACACGACGGATAATTTAAGGTAAATAATTTATTATTATTTATATTTAAACAATTTTTTGTACGCAACATAATAACAAATGTTGAAATAACTATTATTTGCAGTTATTTCAATTTTAAAACCTATACACAATTTTTAATCAATCAAAATGTTTCACTCCATTTTCCGTTTATAATTACCCCACCTAACCTCAAATGTATGGTGTGTCTATCTTCAGTTAGCACTTTTAATGTTAAATGCTATAAAAATAAATTGAAATAACGTGTATGAAAAAGAAACGTTAATTTTAGTAAACTTTAAAAGACTTAATAAGTCTAGGAGTCGGGAGTCTTTAAATTTGTTTTAAAGAGTTTTGTATTTAATTTGAATTCAGTATTAGAACAAATGTTTTCAGAGTTTGTTCAGGTAAACACAAAAATGGGCTTAGTACCAATCAAAATGAAGGTATTACGGGATATACGGAATTGTAGTATCTGGGAAAAACGGAAAAGATCCGCAGATTCGTCTTAATCTCTACCTACAAATAATTATACATCTTTATTATGGGTTAAGTAATTGAGTTCTTAAAAGAGCGCATGGATCTCTTCGTTTTTTTGCAAGCGACGACAATTCCGTATATCCCATACCGTTCATATTTTAATGCACTAGATTACCGCTTTCACGCCATTTCTCACACCACGTGCTAAAATTGTGTGTTGTGGAAATGCTTTCGCCACGAGTGGTTGTGTTAAACTTGTTAAGTTTTGTTACATTTTTAATCAGTGTTCTGTGTTGTGAGTTTTACATTAATTATTAAGAATGATTAGGTATGATGAACTGTTGAGTCTTATTAGTACAGAAGAGGATGCAATTTCTTTTCTTCAAGGAAAAGGATTACTTTATAATCCGCGTCGTTGCATTAATGGACATGATATGGTACTGAAAATGGGACAGCGACCTCGGTGGTTTTGCAATGAAAAAACTTGCCGTGAGTATAAGGTACTTCGCCAGGGCACATTTTTAGAGGGGTGCAAAATACCGCTGAGAAAAATAATTTTGTTTATTTATTGCTGGTGCGAAGGCCGTAGTAGTGTGAAAAACAGTAAAAATCAACTGGAAATCGGCGCCAACACACACACAGAGTGGACGGCTTACTTAAGATATATCTGTGGCTTAGACATCATGAGCAACCCACAGAAAATTGGAGGACCGAATTTAACAGTTGAAATTGACGAGAGTGTGTTTACCAAGAGAAAAAATAATGTTGGCCGGGTAACCACAACAGTGGGTTTTTGGAGGATACTGCCGGGAAACCAAGGAATTCTTCTTGTGTTGTGTCGAAGATCGCTCAGCCGCTACTCTTCTTCCTCTCATACAGCAAAATATTGAACCAGGTTCCACTATAATATCAGATGAGTGGCGTTCATACAGGCAAATTGTTAATTTGCCACAACAGTACAGTCATTTGACTGTAAACCATCGTTATCATTTTGTGGATCCTCAAACGGGAGCGCATACACAAGGCATAGAAAACCTATGGCGGTCCTGTAAACGCCGAAACAAGATTGAATGTGGTACAAGAAGGGAACTCTTAGATTCCTATTTATGTGAGTTCATGTGGCGAACAAGAAATGCAAACGTCGATTTGTTCGAGAAAATGCTTCAAGATATCAAAAAATATCATGATTAATGATTCTTGTTTTACATGATTTTGGTAAGTATTATCAATTTTGTTAAGTATGTTCTATTTAGAATACTAATTTCATAATGATATTGACTTTGAAATCACGTGCTTAGTTTAATTATTCCTTGCTCAAGCTTAATCCAATACCATTTTCAAGGATTTTAAGTATTCTGTAAAAGTATTTTGTTTCCTTATTGAACACAGTACATGACAAATTAAAAGCATTCAGTACTTAAAAGTAGGTTAGGTTACATTATTTAATCTAAACAACTTCACAGAAGCTGTAACAAAGTTAATTATAAAATAATAATCATTTTATATTTTTTCTTTTACAAGTGGATATTAAGCCAACAAGCTGATATCATATAAAGTGTAATAATCATGTCAGTGTTACACATATTATTATTATTTTTAATATCATAGGTTACAGATTAAACTAACCTTATACTCACGAGGTATAATTGTACTGATTTCACCTGTAAAAGAACAGTTGGCTGAAAATAAGACACAATTGTAACACATATCAGAACCTGTGTGTGTGTGTGTTTTGGTGGATGGGTCAATAATCTGTAAACCCTTTAATATTGGTCTCCTAGAATGTTGACTGATTAAACAAAATAATTGATTAATGTTCATATGTCAGTACTTTGTGTGTCCGGTGATGTAATTTATTTTTCTTTGCAGGCATTCGTGATTTAATGCGAAACGTGGCTGTGAATGGAAAAATCAATTACAGTATGTATTCCAGCACTGTATTCAGGTTTGTAATTTACACAGGGAAACCAGTCAAAACAAAGTATTAAAATCCTTTGAGAATATTATTAAAAGCAGGCACATTACATGGTAAGAGATGTGATGAAATAAGTGGTACACACTATCATCATTGTATGGTGTTCTGTTGTGTGACAGGTCCCAGATATTACCAATCATCTCCATTCATATGTATTTGGCTTGAACTTTTGAGCTTTCATCTCTACATAAGATACTCCACTTTGCATTTCGTACACAAGCTCATCTTCTCTCCTTTCATGGTTCTTTCAAAAACTGGTGTTAATTGTTCATTTTCTCTCAGGATTAAATATACTTATACTTAATATTCAATACTTAAAAGTTGGTTAGGTTACATTATTTAATCAAAACAACTTCACAGCAGCTGTAACAAAGTTATTTATAAAATAATTATCTGCTGTATTTTTTTCCTTTACAAGTGGATATTAAACAAAAAACCGATATCATATTCTTATACCATAATGTGATTATACGCACACTCTACCACATTTTAATTAATAAAAACTTCTCTTACCTTTTGTCGGCCAGAGTCCTTCACACGAACTCATGATCTATAAGCGTGATTTGGGGTTTTTTATTATCAAGAAACTCGACTCTCATTTAGTTGTTAATTTACTCAACTTTTATTCAACAAATACTACATTTATTTTATATTCTTTTTTAGCTTTACTTGTTATTCATTTTCCTTCTCAAAAAAAAAAACTATTACTGTTTCTTTAAAAATACAAAACATTGTTTATGAGGAACATTTCTAAAAAAAAAAAAACACATCTTGAAAAGACAACAAACTATTTTATAGCTATTCTAAGACAACCCAGTATTTGCGCACACGCTTCATTCATACTTTTACCCCATTTATTCTATTTAGAGGAATGTCTTAATTATTCAACAATGATATATAACTCTCTCTCTCTCTCTCTCTCTCTCTCTCTCTCTCTCTCTCTCTCTCTCTCTCTCTCTCTCCCTCCCTCTCTCTAGGGGGGGGGGGGTTGAATATATGAGTGATAGTTTAATCTTGTTTTCAATAAATTCCAGTTACATTGCACTCTGATAGGTTAGAGTCTGTACATAAAATGGACAAATTTTTGGTTAAGTGACCAAAATACCAGGTAAAGTGGTAAGTAAACAGCCATTCCATTCTACTCAGCCTACACATAGATATATATTATTGGCTGTCTTCTTTATTTACAGTGTGGAACAATACATCCTGTTACAGTATACTGGATTTAGTACTGGGTTGAGGCACAGATACTTCTTAAATAATACGTCTACCCTACATGAGTGTTGTGGTTGGTTTCCAGTTAATTTTCACTATGTTTCACATTGGTATGCTGATCATACCAGCAGTAAATAAATTAAATTATTGTTCTGAGCGCCAGTCTGGTCCTCTCAAATCATGTGTCCTGGCGAACTGACTTATACATGTGGCAAGCTCTCTTACTGCAACACCAAAGTTGTCAATTTCCAAGATGCAACACTGTGTCATGCCCATTCCATTAATGCAATGGTGACGATTATCAAGCAATCCTTTTTCTTCAAGAAAAGAAACTGCATCCTCTTTTGTGCCAACAACATTCATCAGTTCATTATACCTAATCATTCTGAATAATTAATGTAAATCTTACAACAAAGAACACCGATAAAAAATGGAGCACGTGGCATACAGTGAGAAATGGCGCAAATTTTTGGAAGAAGCTTTTTGTAATGGTATGTTTCATATGATTGGGGTTTTTGTATTAGAAATGCAAAGTTTTCTGAAAAAATGATGACAAGTATAAACAAAAAGTAGCTTATATACAGGGCATTTCTAATGTTTGTAGCCTTGTATACTGTTCTGCATTTAATTAACCAAAATTTGGTGTACAAATTTTTAAAAAATTTAAAAGTGTGTGTAATGATAGTACATTGGGTTTGACGTATCTTTACAAACCCAATTGACTCTGTAGTGCTCTATTGTACGTCTTTTGATCTCACTGTAACTGTTTATTCTCCATTTCTTCCAGCAATTGTCACGTAACCTGTCTTGTATGTTACTGTATTAATTTTTAAAATAAACACTTATGTATCTTGTAGCATAAGCTATTAACCGTAGTGCATACTCCTTCTTTATCTAAAAAGTTGTAGATATCTAATACTAACCTATTAAAACTGTGTATTTAATAATACTAACTTATTAACCATAATGCATGTTCCTTCTTTATCTAGAAAATGTTAGATGTTGAGTATTGTGTTTTTACAGAAACACCAGCTAGCCACAGGTAGTCATGAGTGGTAAGGAGGTGACTCTACATGCTTCTACATTAATATAGCGAGTTCAGTGTCTGTAAATCCCCAGATTGTTCCAGTAACTACGCAATTATTCTCGATGCATCGCCTAGAAAGATATTCTGGACCTCTGCGGACCTCCACATGAACTCACATAAATAGGAATCTAAGAGTTCCCTTCTCGTACCACATTCAATCTTGTTTCGGCATTTACAGGACCGCCATAGGGTTTCTATGCCTTGTGTATGCGCTCCCGTTTGAGGATCCACAAAATGATAACGATGGTTTACAGTCAAATGACTGTACTGTTGTGGCAAATTAACAATTTGCCTGTATGAATGCCACTCATCTGATATTATAGTGGAACCTGGTTCAATATTTTGCTGTATGAGAGGAAAAAGAGTAGCGGCTGAGCAATCTTCGACACAACACAAGAAGCATTCCTTGGTTTCCCGGCAGTATCCTCCAAATACCTACTGCTGTGGTAACACCCGGCCAACATTATTTTTTCTCTTGGTAAACACACTCTCGTCAATTTTAACTGTTAAATTCGGTCCTTCAATTTTCTGTGGGTTGCTCATGATGTCTAAGCCACAGATATATCTTAAGTAAGCCGTCCACTCTGTGTGTGTGTGTTGGCGCCGATTTCCAGTTGATTTTTACTGTTTTTCACACTACAACGGCCTTCACACCAGCAATAAATAAACAGAATTATTTTTATCAGCGGTATTTTGCACCCCTCTAAAAATGTGCCCTGGCGAAGTACCTTATACTCACGGCAAGTTTTTTTTATTGCAACACCATCGAGGTCGCTGTCCCATTTTCAGTACCATATCACGTCCATTAATGCAACGATGCGGATTATGAAGTAATCCTTTTTCTTGAAGAAAAGAAACTGCACCGTCCTCTTCTGTACCAGTAACACTCAACCATCATAGCTAATCATGAATAATTAATGTAAAACTTCCAGCAAGAACACTGATTAAAAATGTAACGAAACTTAACAAGCCTGTAACATAACCAAACCACAACACAAATGTATATGTATATTGGATAATATAATAAGATGAATTAACAAATTCATAAGTGTGTTTTATTTTGGTTTCCACTGTACTATGTGACGATCGGTGAGACCGTCGTAACAATTTAACGAAACATCCCAATTAATTAAATATTGTACTTTGAGGATTATAATTTTACATATCATCGGTGTACTTGTAAAAGTGACCAAGTCAAAAAACATACTTTGTGGGAAATTACAATTTAAAGTTTCAAATAATGTGAAAAATCAGAATTTAAATATTTCCGTCATACCTGCAACGGTTTTCCTTTTTTAGTAAGTTCTACTTTTTATTCTTAATTCAACATTTTTTCTTAGGTAAGCAATTCTGGAGGGAGGGGTGGGTTTTGACTTGGTCACGAATGCATTTACCGTATAATGTGACTTGGTCACTTTTTACTTACTATTATTGATTTATAAGACGACTAGTGAAGAAAGCTTCTTTCTCCAGAAAACAGTGTAATTTAATTACAAAACTGATAACAGCATTTGAAATAACATTAGCCTATGCAATAAATGTAGCAGGTCGAATTTATTAATTTCAACTTTATGAGTTTTAATAAAGAAAGAAGTTGTTATGAAAATTAAGAGCACCATTACAAGATGTGCAACAACAAAATCAATGACAAACATCTACAAAACCATAATTAAAAATACAACCAATAAGGACTAAGACAGCAATGTAAAAAAAAAAAAAAAAAAAAACACATCATCATGATAATAGAACCGGTCATAGATATAATAGAATCACATAATTGTCCTGAATCAAGTTTTCAATCTGTTTAAAGTCCTGTTTAAAGTTTTCAGTCAAAACCTCAGTTATACTTAAGTTGAAACTAAAATGTCAACATTCTTAATTAAACAAAAAAATGAGGTAACTGTCAATAGAATCTGAATGATTATCAATTAAAATTTAATAAGAAACAATTTTTTAAACTTACAAAATAAAGCAAAAATTGTTGGTAAATATAAAAAGAATTAGCGCCCCCTAGAACAAACAACAAATAACAATAAAAATAAAAAATTACTACAATTGCAACTAAGCTGAGAAGATTATAACCAAGACAAATTGAAACAGAAACAGTAGTTGTCAGGTAACATCTAAAATAAATATCTTTAAAAGCTTCACAAAACCATTTCATTATTTTCTATTAAAATTATAATTAAAACACCCCACTAATTACAAAATAACAATCTGATTGTTACAACAACTAAAAATTATATATATATTAAACTTCCACTATGAACACTTACTTTTTGGTTTTGTTACCCAGACGTTTCGACGTGGTATTCGTCTTCTTCAATGGGATTTAAATACTGAATGTCTGTACAGTAACGGTTATGGGATTCGAAACGTCTGGGTAACAAAACCAAAAAGTAAGTGTTCATAGTAGAAGTTTAATATATATATATTGCGACGAATCACAGGATCATGATATGCGGGGCAAGTTCACATATATTACACAGACAATGGACATTCATATTATATTGGTAGATGCTTAAGTTTGGTTGTTATCAATTGTATTTAGTAAGGTTAAGGGTTTAGTTTAGTAAAACTGTGCATTATTATTTATTGCTATTCATGTAGGCCTACTGTGTTTGTGGAAATGTGCGCGCGTACGCGAGTGGTAAACGTTTCCCGGGCGGTGCGTGAAGTATTTATCGTTGTGTTGACATTAACTGAACTTAGACATATGTATCGCTACAATCCCTATACCTGTCGGACTATTGTTTACGTTCATATATGATATTAGTATGCAGGCAGTTATGCATGAGATACGGGTAGTCTGATTACCGCTATGCATGCTGTTACAAAGTAAATGCACTCTACTGCATGAAAAGTGCATTGTCACTTTATACTAACCATGTGACTTCCATCCACCAATAGAATGCTGAGTGGTGGTTGGAAATTTTCTTAAGCCTGTCGTTACACAGGTAGTTCTTCTACGCCATCTACCGCGAACGGGACGTGCACTCCTTGTACAAGAATTCTACCGCTTGCAAGGTGTTGTAAAAACTATTCGTCGTTAGTGAAACGGGAAGACTCAGAACTGTGTGTGTAGTACATCTGCACACAGTATTGTTTTAACGCATTGTGCGTAAAATTATAGGCAGTTTTTCACTGCTGCTACCGCGAACGGTACATACAATCCTTGTACAAGATTCTACCGCTTGCAAGGATCTGTTAAGACTTTTCGGGGATAGTAACGCGTGTGACGCATAACAGTTGATATTATCTCTTTACACACGATATTAATATTGTAGTATTACGTGTGTAAGAAGTGAGTGTAACTGTATCACTGTGCGAGATTTTCCGCAGTGACAGTATCATTAATTGTTACGCAATAGTTCCATCAAGACGTTTCCGTGCTAGTGCAAGATTTCCTCATAGGGTGGTCTGCTGATCGCGGTAGACCTTGGTATTCGCGAGAACACTTGAAGAAGCCGGAGAGGTATAAGGTCAATATACCGTTATTAGATTAAACTCACTGTCACCTGAGATATTACTTGGTCTTAAACTCTATATAAGTTTTGCGAGTAATAAAATCCGTAGTACCGTTGTGTGTGCGAAGTGTCGGATTCATCGTGGGAATTGCAGGACATCAGCCCAGCTGTTACAGGACATCAGCCCAGCTGTTATAGGACATCAGCCCAGCTGTTATAGGACACCAGCACAGCTGTTATAGGACACCAGCCCAGCTGTTATAGGACACCAGCCCAGCTGTTATAGGACCAGCCCAGCTGTTACAGGACATCAGCCAAGCTGTTACAGGACGCCAGCCCAGCTGTAAACGTTTCTGGGAAAACGTCTTTCATTTGTAAGCCACACCTGACGAACCAACTACACCGCAAAGACAGGCCCTTCTCTTCAGCAACATCATCGTGGGAGTCTTCTTATGTAACGTATCACGTCTTGCGTATGAACATTATTTAGCATTTTAAAAGAAAGACTCTATATCAAACATTACATTCTGTACATTTCAAATATACCATATAAACTATAACTTGTGTTTGTACAATAAATAATCTTAAACCCTCCAATATAGACTTGTAATTTGAAATACACATACTATCATATCCTATGCGCCAATAGTTTAGTAATTTGTGTTGTCGCATAGAGATATTTTGGCGCTTAGCAACGTAGGGCTCGTAAAATAGCGGTAATTTTACGCTATTATATATTTGTCTATGAATATAAAATTTGTTGGAAAAATCCGACGTATAAGTATAATTAACATAATAATTGTATGTGTATTGTTCATATGAAAATCTGAGGATATAATTTTTCAAGTGTGCATATTCTCTTGTATATCATATATGAACAGATTTTATCAGTATATTGGAGGTAGATTATTAGTTGTTGTGTGTTAGATAAGGTATTTACATGTTGATGTTTTGAACTGCTTTCCGCGTGCATATAAACTGGTTACCATATGTTCTAATCTTGTCGAAATAATAATAACTTTCTTTGCTTATAAATCAATGAATTTAAATTTATTAAATTTTAAATTAATTTGTGATCACTATGTCGAAGACAAAAGAGTGTATAGAATATTTAAGGGCCAAGTCACTTGAAGATAAAACCATATCTGAGGTGAGTAGAGCCATTAGGCGGAAATTGTGGGATAAAATTGAAAGTAATTTTAACGAGGCAACTCGCTTAGGGCATAGTATTTCATTGTTCGATATGGTCGGAGATATAGATTATGCACGCAATTATAGTGATGATGACGAAAATGAAATTAGTAATAGCAACACTATTAGTCCAGAACATACTTCAGGTAATTGCTGCGAGGAGATGAAAGCCGTGGAAGAAGAGATGATATCGGATATACAAGGAGTTTCAGAGGAAAGTAAAGCCAGGGATGAGGAGATGATAGCCATTAGGCAGGAATTTTGGGAAGAAATGGACGCCGACAGAGACGAGAGGATGGCGAAACTACAGGAAATGTCAGCTGATTTGAAGTAGATTTATCTGTTGAGAATATTGCACCTTGTGATAATTTTGAAGTACCAAATGTCCTTGTGGAACATACTCTCAAAGAAAGTAATATGGAAGTTAACCAAGATGTTACATCTGGAGGAGTAACGGAGATCAGTAGCGTAGTAAATGAAATTGAAAGTGATTATACAGAAACAACCTTATTAGGGCCTAATAGTTCATATCTCGGTAAAGTCGAGTATTTAGATTCTGCATCAGATTGTAGTGAAGATAACAGAAATGAAATTAGTAGTAACAACACTATTAGTCTGGAACATACTTCAGGTAAGTGCTGTGATGAGGTGATAGTTTATAGTGTAACAGATATAGCATGCGAGAACCGTGAACGTATGATAGAATCTGAAGCTATCATGGATGCGGACAATGTATGCATAACACATAAAAATTCCGAACCAGTAGTAGAGCCTGGAACTAGTATGGATACTAACGGTGCAGGTATTTATGACACATGGCCTAATGATGAGGTACTAGATGAATCAATATCAGGTACTGAGGTGTTTACGGAGGACGGAGAGGTGAATGATACTGGTGACAATAAGGTGACAACAATTAAGGTAAATAATAATGAACCGCCGCGTAATCAGTTTCATGTTCAAACACCACAAAATCAGCCGCAATCACAACAACATAAAAATACAACTCAGCAATTTAATACCAACTTATTAGCAACAGTTATTGAAAATGATTTAGTTGAAAAGCAGTTCAATCAATCAAGTATGAAAAATGTTAGTTATAAGAATGAAACTGTTAGGGTGGTCTGCTAATCGCGGTAGACCTTGGTATTCGCGAGAACACTTGAAGAAGCCGGAGAGGTATAAGCTCAATATACCGTTATTAGATTAAACTCACTGTCACCTGAGATATTACTTGGTCTTAAACTCTATATAAGTTTTGCGAGTAATAAAATCCGTAGTACCGTTGTGTGTGCGAAGTGTCGGATTCATCGTGGGAATTGTAGGACACCAGCCCAGCTGTTATAGGACACCAGCCCAGCTGTTACAGGACATCAGCCAAGCTGTTACAGGACGCCAGCCCAGCTGTAAACGTTTCTGGGAAAACGTCTTTCATTTGTAAGCCACACCTGACGAACCAACTACACCGCAAAGACAGGCCCTTCTCTTCAGCAACATCATCGTGGGAGTCTTCTTATGTAACGTATCACGTCTTGCGTATGAACATTATTTAGCATTTTAAAAGAAAGACTCTATATCAAACATTACATTCTGTACATTTCAAATATACCATATAAACTATAACTTGTGTTTGTACAATAAATAATCTTAAACCCTCCAATATAGACTTGTAATTTGAAATACACATACTATCATATCCTATGCGCCAATAGTTTAGTAATTTGTGTTGTCGCAATATATATATATATATATATATATAATATTAAAAAAGTGAACGAAGAGGATGTATCAACAAGATAATTATAACTAAAAATTATTGAATCAGAGTACAAGCAGTGTTTTGTAATTGATAAATCTAAGGTAGAACTTTTTTTTTTTTAAGGTAAAATACGTCTAAAATTATTTTTGTTATAAAATCACACAATCTTAATCTAAACAATCATTTTCATCACAGTCATCAGAATCAATAGTCGGTTCTGGAGCTCGATCTTTCTTGGGTTTGTCCACTGAAAGCGACTTGTACCACGCATGAATTGTGTATTAAGTACACAACTTAATCAGGTCTTTCTTTTTTGCTTCTGAAATTGGTAATAAGTTGTATAATTTTGGAAAATCTGCTGTGATAACTGGAGGATGACCACAACCATAAGTTTGAATAACTTGGAATTGTGGATCTTCGTGACTGTACTTGTAAAGAATAACTCCTGGGTTTTGCGTTTCATACCTTAAACTTTAATTTTAAGCTACTTAACCTGTTCATCTTGAGTATTTTTTGTTCTGTTCTTAACAATTTTTACAAACGGATTCTTTCATCAGATTTTTGAAAAAAATATGCTTTTGTTAATTCCTGTTCCTGTCCGTATTCTTTTAGTTTTAGTTGGTTTACTTGAAACATGTTTTTTTATTAAAAAAATTCTGATGACAGTAATCTAACTTCCAAAATGCTGAACAAACTTCTTTTCTAAAATCACTATCCAATTTTGAAGTACTGTGATTTAAAACATTTTTTGAAATGTTGTTTCATTTAGAACACAGAAATGAAATGAACAAAGATTAGAATACTCTCTTCCTAAACAATAAATGAGGTTATGTTGTATCAGAAAACTTACACGGGCTAGCCAACTGCATGTTTTTATCCAGCTAAAAATGACCAAGTCAATTTTTGTAAACAATTTTCTACAAGTAAAAGTGATCAAATATATTTAGTCACATTTACTTGTATTCTACCATCAGCAGCACTGTTATCACATAAAAATGACCAAGTTGATTTAGACATTTTTAACTGTACTGAACAAGATTTTTAAGATTTAGTCATTTTTGGTAGCATGTTAAAAAGGTAATTGTAGCACAGATATTGACTTGGGCAATTTTTCATGACATAGAGAAAGCATTTCTAAAAGACTTGGGCACTTTAACTCAATTTTCATATTTTTTGACTTGGTCACTTTTAGCAGTACACCAACGATATACACTAATGTAAAATATAAAACATTATTGTTACCCGATTTCAAGCCTGAAGAAGTCAATCCAAATAAATGATGTCTGAATGTATGTACACACACAAAAGGCAAAATACAAGTGTTCTGTCTTGTATGCTGTCATAGAAAATATATTCTGTATTTCTTTATGGTTGCAACTTCATTCATGTGAGTGAAAATTAATTTATATAAATTTCAAATCATCACCTGGAATCTACACTGTTGACTGTAAACAAATACAATAAATTCCTTTTGTGATCACTTTGGGCCAATATGAATATGAATATGCCAATAGCACTAGCCGAATAATAACAATAACTGATAACAAGATTTGCCATTACTTTCCCATACCTGTGATTACAGGCATATTGATATACCTGTTACTTATGTACAGGTATTACTATATATATTGTATATTAAAACTGTGAGCTGTATTTTATAATCTGGAACATTTTATACCAAATGATATAATCACAAAAGATAATGTAAAACACAAAATTACAACAAACACCAAAAGTATCTATAGAAATTAAAAAATAAACAAAATTATATAAATCACAAATTATTCAATAAATGATTAAATATGTACCATAGTTTATTAGATACTGCAATTATTTTTTTTAGAAACAAACATCCACCAGTAGCTACAAAACTAATTTTCCCTATAATTTTCCCTGCAAGATCCTAATCTTTTCGATACATTGTTGAATTGTTAATGCTAGCATTTTTTAATTCTTTTCCCTAAACATTTTGAAACCATAATTTCAAAGCGATACTACCTGAGATGCCTTTCCATTGTGTTTCCTTCTGCTCCAAAAAAAATGTTTTGTTGTGGTGTTGATAATGTCTTTATTCTTTAAAATTTTGTGCGAGGAAGATTGCAATATAACTGAACTGTAGCATTTCATTGTCTCAATTTTTGTCATTTTTTGTGCTACTGTAAAGTGTTCACTTTTTATTTACACTTAAGTCATGCCATTTGTATTTTACATTTTTACACTTTCTGTCAAGCTACTGTAAAGCTACAGTAAAAAATAAAATTTAATTTAAAAAAAATATGATCAAACCAAGCACTTGTCTGTAATGAACAGAACACTGTGTAATAACTGAAATATATGAGAGTTTTATTTAAGGTTATTGCTGGCTCTCACATCCTACCTTCCAGTATTTGCTTATCATCCGCCAGAACAGTGAATAACTCAACAGGATACTAAGTCATTCTTACTACTGTTTAGGTGCATTTAGCATGTACACCAGAGGCAGATTTATGCATAGGCAAAGTAGGCAACTGCCTACGGGTGGCACATTTTGTAAAGGTCGTTATGTTGTTTTTATACCTAAGAGATGTTTCAAATGCCGCTCCATTTCGTCTCAATATGATAAGAAGCTTTTAAAAATATATATTCTTTAGTAACTAGGCTTATTACATAAAGAGAATAGTTCATCATTTACTTCTGATCTGTATATGAAGTAGGACCTACATCGCTTTTTCACAATTACATTTAGATACATTATATATGTGATACTTCCATTATATTAATTATTTAACTATTAATTTGTTTACATTCAAATTTCGAACATCTTTACCGACTCTGTAATTTGACATAAGTGAATGTCAATAGATGCCACTAGCTGCTAACAGACAGACTATGAGCATAGCATAATTTCATACCCAACTCTAGTGCCAATTGAGCTTTGACCTGCCGAGGAGGGAAATAAGAGGTCTACTCATAGTACATGTCCGTTAAACACCTGTTGTATTTTACATAAATCGTTAAATATATATTCATTAAATAAATTAATAGGCAAAAAGTGATAAATGAAAGGATGATTATGTCAAAAGGTAATGTATTTTGATTTATTATGTTAG
The DNA here is from genome assembly GCA_034769895.1 of Magicicada septendecula. Classification (NCBI taxonomy): domain Eukaryota; kingdom Metazoa; phylum Arthropoda; class Insecta; order Hemiptera; family Cicadidae; genus Magicicada; species Magicicada septendecula. The sequence goes on from CM068373.1 coordinate 454,841,976, forward strand.
GGTAATATTAGTGGAATGGTAATATTCTACCACTACTGTATTATAGTATACAAATGTAGTGATATATCTTGGCACAATACTATGAAATAAATTTGGATAAAAGGCTCATTTCAAATAGAAAGGATAGCTGGTGTGATCATACATAACAGATTTGTATTAGTTTTTAGAGAATTTATTCCTATCAAACTGCAATAAGCATATTTTAATACCTTTATGAATGTGTGTCATGTAATTTACAGATTGTACCAAAAGAAACAACAAAAATATATCTTTTCAATTAAACAAAAATTGGTCTTGTAATATGAGTCGGTAGAACACCAGGAACTAATAAGTTAATTGCTATTACAAAATGCCTTATTCCTTTTTCATGATGATCATATTTTGCTATACGCCTGCATAAATAAAAATTATTATAATTATCTTGTTGATTCATCCTCTGTGAAAGTTTATATATATATATATATTAATAAAAATTATTAAAATGCTTAACTCTGAATGCAAAATATTTAAACTATTTCACATGAAAAGTTCATCATGTCACATATTCTAGTAACAAGGTATGTTTTTGGAATAGAGTTGTAGCTGAATTTATACACTAGGAGGGCACTCAACATTTAGTTTGTGTGTGTAACTCTGGTTAATCAAAGAGAATTATTTGTGTAAATTCAAATTTAGTAATACAAATCTACTACCATAAAGGCCTGGAATGCCTTTGTTTACCCCATTATAGAATTTTAACTAACTTCATATGGGGAAAACTGGTTTACATACATAATTTCTGAAAATAATAATCCTGAAATGTAATCAGTACTTATATCAAGTTAAGTGCAATAATTAAATAGATTTTTCAACTTGGACGTTGCAAACTTCAGGTTCTAAGCCTTTACTTTATTTTTAATTTAACATCAGTTTATGTTCGGCAACGTTAAAAAGAACATGTTATGGCCTCTGAGAAAGTACACAGTGAGTGGCAGCTGGCTTAAATGAAGGTAAAAATTTTATCTAATAATTAGTGTCCCATGGTAGAAAACAAGTGCAATACATATTATAAAAAGAAGGATATTGTTTTTACTTCCATGTTCCATAAGGAAATGGATGGAAAAAAATCGCGTTCGAGATAAGGGCTGATTCTGATTGTACTACCCTCAAAACATGAAGAAGTCATTTTTTGAAAGATGTCTGTGTGTAGAATTTTGTCTATATAACTGCCGCAAATTCAAATAATTTTTTGCATATTGTAGAGGACTCAAGGTCTGTTGATTTTGGTGAAGATCGGTTAAGGAGAAGGGGTAGTTTACCTGCAACGTTTTATGTTTTAACAAGAGTAAAGTACTTAATTTTGATAAATAAAGTATCCTGAAAAGAAGGTCATAATTATACCACTGTAGAAAGGTAGATGAAATATCTATAAATGAAAAGGGGAAGGGGGAAGTTGAAGGGGGAGGGGATTATTTTCTATAAATGAAAATGATAGGTGAAGGGGAGGGAATAATTTGTTATATGTGTACTACGTTATCGGCAACAAAGAAGTAGTTTGTTGATAAAATTCCTTCACGGGCTGTTTGGCCGTGGTCCAATGTTTTCTGCAAAACCAGATGTTTCGGAAGTGCCATCGACTGCCATCATCAGTGAAACTCGAGTGCGCTAACGTGAGGTGGTATATGTTAGTGACCACAATTCTGTGCTTGAGGCTGAAGATAGAAGTAGTTTCTGTAGAAATATTTCATTTCTAAAATGATTTTAAATATAAATCTTAAAACATGGAAGTCATGTATGGTTCTCCATACTGATATTTTATTTATTTGCATCGAATAGTATTATTGTTTAATAAATGTTCTATCCAGATCAAATTATGTGTATGGAGTTCTGGAAAAATTAGACAGGCATAAAGTTTTGTTTGTTTATTGTAAACTGTATTATGTTTGGAATTATCCCAAAGTAAATTTAACATTAGTCATGTCACTCAATGATGCCAGTCCAGTTTTTTAAGGCTAAGAGAATCCTTGAGATGTTTGGACCATCACTAGGTCATGATGGATCAAATCATCAAACTTCAGTTTGCTGTGAAAAACTGGCAGATTTGAGTAGTCACGTGATAAACGATGGTGGTGTAAAAGCAACAATTCTTTCAGAATTACTTTATGGCATTGTCAGTCTGCAAATAACTAATACTCGTTTAGACCTTCAGCAGATTTAAACTGTCCTTATTCGTGTTAGCAATATATCATCTAGAAGTATGGAATACAAAGACAAGTCGAGCATTGTACATTTTTAGGTTAGGTACACTTTGCAAAACCTTTTCATCAGATGTTCAAAAGAGCAAGCGTGTAATTGTTGTTTTTCTTTTTTTTTTATAAGTCCCTTAGTAAGGTTTCTCAGCAACAGCTACTGGATGTCAAAGTTTGCTTCTAGGATATGTTTTATAAAGTACCGTAGTGGAAACTTGCTACTTGAACACAATACACTTGCACACAACATTCCAGAAGTCTGTTCAAAAAACAATTATAATCAACCTGCTGTTTCAACAGTACCTACTAATAATGCAGCATGGCAACATTTAAACCATTTTTGTTGGTCTGAACGTTTGTTTCAAGCTGAGTATAGCAAATATGTTTGTAATAGGGTTATATTTTAAGATGTGAAGTATATGAAGCCATTACTAGTACCTGCTCATTAGACAAGAAATTATAACTATAATTTCCATTAATTTTGTTAATGTTCTTTGCTATTCATTATTTTGTTATTTTTTTACTATCAGTAAAAGTTCTGATGAAATTTCTGTAGGTGTCATTTTTGGTCTCTCTCTCTGTCTCTCCCCTCTCATTTTTATTTATTGAAAAAACATATAAACTGACACTCCTCTGTATGTGTCCACATTGCATAAAATTAAAAAAAATTAATCCAAGAAATTAAAAAAAAAAAACTTGTAAACTCTGAAAACATTTGTTCTAATACAGAATTCTAATTAAATAAAGAAAAAAAGGAATTGTGTGCATGCTAGTGTGTGTGTGTGTTTTAATGGAGACATCTTCCCCCTTGCTCCTCAACCCCTTTCAGAAAGTGAATGGACAGAACAATACCTGACCTGCAAATGGTCTTGAAACATACTTGTGATCTTGCAAAAGAGGATCAGTCCTCTGTGTGTTTTAATGATAATTAGTATAACCAATGGTCATGTCATGGACAACAAAATCCAAGAATTTACAAATGAATAATGAAAACACAAAGATTAAAAACTAATAAGAAATCATTCAATAGACATAAAGAAACAAATTAGTAAAATTTATTAATGAATCAAAGGAATTCAGAAATTCAACTGATAATCACACATTAGTACATAGTGTTACTAATTTCACAATTCCACAAAATTTTTAACTATTGGATAGTGAACATTGGATTTCAATATAGTAAGCGTACACATATTAATGTAGGTTGTTTCACAGAAAGTGAATGGAAAAGAAAAGAAATACACAATTTCAACTTTTTTAAACTGAAAACAAGAAATTCTTTAGGGTTAGTGTAATGTACTGTGTTACCGGTACTGTAAGTCAGAGCAGTGCCGTTAGTGTACTAATTAAGAATAAAGCTAATGGCATAATGAGTTATTCGTAGATGACATCATTAATCTTCTTGGTGATGGTGTACAAGCCTTTCCACAGTGTTCGAGCTGATTCCTTTCTTCCTGATTATGTTACAGAACTAAGCCTGGCAGCAGGTCTGAGTCCCAAAGAAATTGCAACCAGGGTGCACAGAGTCTTCATCTTTGTATTTGCCAAAATAAAGTTGTTCTGAGCCAGGTCATGTAAATTCAGGTTAAGGCAAATAGCTCATTACACTTTGTCTAACTTTTAAAGATATACAGTGTTGATAAACATGTTTAGGGCCGTAATACAGTAAGGGTACATATATTAATGTAAAGCACGTTTCCATAAAAAGTGAATGGAAAAGAAAAGAAATAAACAATTTCAACTTTCTTAAACTGAAAACAAGACATTCTGTTGAGTTAGTGTAAGACAGAGCAGTGGTGCTGTTAGTGTACTAATTAAGATGCATTAAATATATAAATAAAGCTAAATGCCCTAACAAGATATTCTTAGATGTAGTAATACAGGTTAGGTCAAATTGCTCATTCGACTTTGTCTAAATTGTAAAGATGTTTAGCACCGTACATTAAAAACATTGTTTGCACATATGAGTAGGAAGCAGATGTATTAATATAATGTTACCCAACAAGATCAGGAACAATTATGTCTATTAAATTAAGTAGTTAGTGGACTTGAAAACCTGCAGTAGAAACTCCAGTTTTTATAAAACAAATAGGGAGAGAATTGAAGATTTCTTGTTTGGAAATGTTATATCTGTTTTCTTCACAACTAAAATGTTGTTAATGGCCTTTTTTTAAGAGTACGAAAAAACAATAAATACTGTACTTGAAAAAAGGTGAATTTTATTGGTACATACTAAAGTATAGAGTCCTATTTGTTTCTATTCATTAACAAAGGTCTGAACTGTAATAATTTTCTGTGTAATATACAAGCATTCTTTAATATGTTTACGAGATTCTCCAATTTTATTTGCATTAATTCAGACCGTAGTAACATTAAATTCCACTGTAACCCATTATTAATACTTAATCATTTGCGTGTTAACAGAAACTGCACACTGGTTTTACTTCCATGTTCCTTAAGGAAATGGAAGTATGGTGATGGCAAAAAAAATCGTGTTCGAGATTATTGCAGATTCTGATTGTACTACACTCAAAACATCAAAAAAAGTCATTTTTCGAAAAGTGTCTGTGTGTCTATCTGTAGTTTTTTTCTATTGAAAACAATAACAGCCGCAAATTCCAACAGAATCAAATAATTTTTTGCATGCAGCCCTGATTTGTAGAGTACTCAAGACCTATTGTTTTTGGTGAAGATCGGTTAAGGGAAAGGGGTAGTTTACCTGCAACAGTTTTTTTTTTTTAATCAAGGGTAATTTTTTTCTATGTCAAACGATAACAGCCGCAAATTTAAACAGAATCTACTACTCTTTTGCATACAGCTCTGAATTGAAGAGTTCTCAAGACCTGTTGTTTTTGGTGAAGATCGGTTAAGGGAAAGGGGTAGTTTACCTGCAACGTTTTATGTTTTAAAAAGGGTATTTTCTATGGCAAACGATAACAGCCGCAAATTCAAACAGAATCAAATAATTTTTTGCATATGGCGCTGAATTGTAGAGTACTCAAGACCTATTGTTTTCGGAGAAGATCGGTTAAGGGAAAGGGGTAGTTTACCTGCAGCGTTTTTTTTATCAAGGGTAAATTTTTTTGGCAAACGATAACAGCCGCAAATTCAAACAGAATCAAATAATGTTTTGCATACAGCCCTATATTGTAGACTTCTCAGGACCTTTTGGTTTTGGTGAAGATCGGTTAAGGGAATAGGGTAGTTTACCTGCAGCATTTTATGTTTTAACAAGGGTAATTTTTTATATGACGAACGATAACTGCCATAAATTCAAACAGAATCAAATACGTTTTTGCATACCTTTTTGAATTAAAGAGAACTCAAGGTCTGTTGATTTTTTTGAAGATCGGTTAAGGGAAAGGGGTAGTTTACCAGCAACATTTTACATTTTAATAAGGGTAATTATTTTTTGACGAAAGATAACTGCCGTAAATTCAAAGATAATCAAATAATTTTTTGCATACTTTGATGAATTGTAGAGAACTCAAGGCCTATTGATTTTGGTGAAGATCGGTTAAGGGAAAGGGGTAGTTTACCAGCAACATTTTATGTTGTAACAAGAGCAATGTTTCTATGACGAACGATAACTGCCGCACATTCAAACAGAATCAAATATTTTTTTGCATGCATCCCTGCATTGTAGAGGACTGAAGGTCTATTGATTTTTGTGAAGATCGGTTTAGAGAAAGGGGTAGTTTACCTGCAACGTTTTATGTTTTAACAAGAGTAAAGTACTTAATTTTGATAAATAAAGTATCCTGATAAGTAGCTCATAATAATCCACTGTAGAAACGTAAATGAAAAATTTATCTATAAATGAAGAGGTTAGGTGAACGAGGTGGAGGTAATTTTCTAGTAATAAAATTATAGTTGAAGGGGAGGGGAGAAGTTTTTATATGTGTACTATGGCAACAAAGAAGTAGTTCATTGTTAAAATTACTTCCCGAGCTGTTTAGCCGTAGTCCCATGTATTCTGCAAAACGAGACTTTAAAATTCCATCCCGGGCTGTTTAGCCGTAGTCCAATGTTTTCTGCAAAACCAGACGTTTCGGCAGTGCCATCGACTGCCATCATCATTGAAATCGAGTGCGAAAACGTGAGGTGGTATACGTTAGTGACCACAGTACTGTGGTTAAGGCTAGAGATGGGAAGTTCGATTCTTTTAACTGAATCGATTCCCAACAATTCACTCCTTGTGGAGGATTGATTCTTTTGAACGATTCTTTGATTCTTTTTGCCTTATTCCTTCTCTTAAAGGCTCTGGGTACTTTTTAGCCTTTCCTGTGCTTTATATTGTATAATTTTAATGAAGTAATAAAACTAAATATCATTTTCTTTATAATTGACTTAAAATAAATATCAGACGGCTTAGTGCCAAGTAGTAGCCTTTAATAAAACAAAATATAAAAAACAAGAACGTTTTGTAGTTTAAATGGTGAATGTAAATTTTAAATAAAAAGACATTATTATTATTAATTTTACTATTCACAAACTTTATTCTACATATTTAAAATTCCATATTTACATGTAGGCCTACATATATATTTTAAATGAGATCATAGTTGTGATTAACAAACAATATTTGAGCTTATTCTATATTTTAATTTACATACAGTAGAACCTTGCTAATCCGTCACCTGTAGGACTGGGGGTATGGTCGGAACGCAAAACAGGTCGGATTATCAGAAGAATACAAAATGTTTATTATTTCATTGAATGAGACAGTCTAAAATAAAATAAAACTTATACAGTAGGCTACCAGACTATATGATTGGTTATGTACAATAAATCATAATATGTACAGTCCAGCAATAGTGTAATAAAAAACAAGGAACATATTTTATTGGTGAAAAAAATCGGTAATGTCTTTTGTTTGGCAGACGACTGTCTAGACTTAGCTGCAGAGATGTAGACATAACAACAGCTCAACACTCTTCATACCCAACACAGTTTAGCCACCAAGTGTAGTACGCTACTTTTATTTTCATGTTTATCACGGCGACTTGATATTATTATAAAGACCTCTTATAAACTTTTATTGAAAACAATTATAATTGCGGTTGCAATGAAACACCAGATTTGACGTCATATTGTACGCAAAAACAAAACTCTAGAAATGCGACATAGCATTGAAACGAGAGTAGGAAAAAAATTCGGAAGATTTACACCAAATTTCGTATTTTCTGGAACATTAAAAATAATCGGAAGGTCTTCCGAAATTTCGGAAGACCTGGCAACACTGCGCACTAGACACTAGATACCGGCTCATTGAGGCAGCAAAACAACTGTGACAAGTATGTAAACAAGCTGGTAAGTCATCAACAAGTCGGTGCCTGAGCCGCGGTCGGACCAACCGGAGCGTCGGACCAGCCGGGGGTCGGACTAGAGAGGTTTTACTGATTTTACATTCTGTATTTTAAATTACATATTTACATCACATATTAACATTATTATATTACGTTACATATACATATTTTAAATGACGTCACTGTTGTGATTAATAAACAATATTTGTCCAATTTTCGAGGAGGTCAGACGGGAACGTTTTTGGGTGCAAATCTGGCCCCCTTTAGAGAATATCCTCTCACAGGGGACAGATGTTGCAGGGATGCACATCTTGCTTTAATTTTAAGATTTTTGTATTAAAATTCTTTTGGATATCGGTTAATTTAGCCATTGCGTGAGGACTTTGCTTAAAAATTGGACAATAGATTTGACTTTGTCAACCGTATCCTTTATCGAATCACGAATTGACCCCTGGACCACTAGGTTAAGGCTATGGGCAAAGTAAGATGTGTGGCGCAAATTTAAATTACTAATTGCAGCCTTAATGTTTGCAGCATTGTCCATAACTACAGCACAAATTTTGAAATCTATTTTGAATTTATTAGCTACATTTTTGATCCATGAAGAAATGTTTTCGGCAGTGTGTTTTTCAGAAAATTAGGAGCACTCTAACAAAATGGAATTTAAATTTAAATGTGTATGGGGGTCAAAAAAGTGGGCAGTAATTGCATAAAAACTGACACTATTGATGTTTGTCCAACATCACACGTTAGACAAACAGCTGGCGCTCGTTCCAGCATTTAAAAAATGTTTTCAAACAGGGAATTGAAAAGCGACGGGAGCAGACTGTTTGTAAGGGTCTTTCGGCTTGGTAAAGAATAATTGGGGCATAACATGTGGACAAATTTTTGGAATTCCTTGTCTTCTACAAGGCTGAATGGCTGGTATTCTGCACAGATCATTTTTAATAACTGAATGTCTATTTGCCGGCTTTTATTTAAAGGAATAGGTTTAATGATGTTGACAAAACGGCTGATTGAAGATTGCGTAATTTGCTGGAGCTGAGGGGAAGGTGTAGATATAGCGGGCGACAGGGTCGGTGTTGATGCTGACTGATCAGTGGAAGTGGGTAGAGGCCGAGGAGTACTACTACTGAGGGGTACTGCAGGCGGTGGGTCATCAGATGCATACCTCAGTTCTTGGATAATTGTTGCAATTCCCTGTGTGACTCATCTAGAGATGATGAGCTGGATCGGGCCTCATGTCTCGTTGGCCCAGGTTGTCCTCGGCGATCAAGATTGACCATGGGGTGTATTTTGGCCAAATGCCGGCCAAGGTTGCTCGTCGCACCACCTCTCATTGCCATCAAAGCCGAGCAATAACGGCATTTCCCTTTATGCCGGTTATTTTCATCCACCTTCACAAAATGGTACCAGATATCAGACCTGTTAGCCATACCTATTAATAAAATGTAAAAATCAATGTTAGATATTAACTATTTCTCACATTTATAACCTATTTATATACACGTTTATACCTCCAAACTCGAAATGTGTAAAAAATTGACTTTTCTCGTCCAGTTTAACATTTCTTCCAAGTACCCGTAAGATTCATAACCTTTTGTTTACATGTGAACGAGGACTTTTAATTGTGGTCTTAATTAGGAATAATAAGCAATTTTAAATTGCAAACCCAAACAAATAACAAGTAAAACAACTTTTAAAAGCAATCCTCGAAGATTCTATTCTTATAAGTCCGTTACGTACGTCATATTTCTTCAATTTTTGACAATATTATAGTTCGCTAACAAAAAAAATCGTTATTGAACATCAAAATAGGGTGAGAACATCAAGTTAGTGCAAACATTTTCCAAAGACTACCAAGCAGGAAGAAAATGAAAAAGAAATGAAATGAAGAAATGAAAAAACTACTCTATAAACAACATTGTTATTTACCTTATTCACCGAATCCTGAACTCCTGAGAGAATCAGACAGAGTAATAATTAAGTACAATTATCTTTCTGCAAGAGGCAATGACGGAAAGATACTAAAATGAAAAATACAGTGATTAATTTTAAATTAAAACATTATTGAAAAATATTGCTACGACAGCACAGAACAATCTACGCGTTTATCGAATGCGCCAGAAAGATCTCGACGTAAGCGTGTGGTGTACATGCTACTAAACGCATTTTGCGAGAATTTTCTCGACTGTGCCAGGCTCCGCTCGGGCGCTCGGACTGTGTCAAGGCCGTAGCAATTTACGTAGTTCGCGAGAGATAAGACGCAGTTTGGAAGCTTCTGGTGTGTGAGCGTAACTATAAATACATCGCGTCGCGGCCTCAGTTTTCAGTTCAATGCGAGATTTTTGACTGTGCGGTTCGAGAGTATTAGTGCGATATTGACAGCGTGGTTCGAGAGTTATTGACAGGCGACATTACTGTGCGCATTCAAGTAGTTACTAGTGAAGTGTTGCGTTTTATATTCGGACGGTATAATTGTAATACAGTTGAGTTTTAATATTAGTGGACATTTTATTGCGTACGAACAATTTCATTTGATTTGTTGTAGACACTGTGTTGTTAATTACGAACTGTTTTACTATAACAATTAAAGGTGTGATTAGTGACTTAATTAGTGTCTTGTACTTATTTTGTTTCCACTGTACCTACGACGATCGAGTAGACCGTCGTAACAGTGGTGTCAGAACTGGGATAGAACGGTTAACAGTGGAAACAGTGGATACTTTGTACAAGACGAGTGTAATTCGTAATTAATAGAAAAACAATGGATGCCAGTCAGATGATGGAAAATTTCCAGGCGCTGTTGTTGCAGACAGAAGAACGACGACGACAGGATTCAGAGAAAGCGGAAGAGAGACAGAAAACCCTCCTGCTGGAAGCAGAGGAAAGACGCAGACAGGAGGCGGAAGAAACAGAAAGACGACAAAAAGAAGAACGAATACAAGAAAGAGAAGAAGCAGAGAAACGACAGGATGAGAAACGCAGACAGGAGGCGGAAGAAGCAGAAAAACGACAGGATGAAAAACGCAAGCAGGAGGCAGATGACATCAAAGCATTAATTCATGAACAAAAGCAGATGCAAGAACATACTACCGCAGAATTGGGTCTCCTACGTGGTGACGTAGGTGAATTACGAGGTGAGCTCAACAATCAGATTACCAGAATATCTGACGTAGAAGAATCCATGTCAAATAAAATAGCTAAAGTAGAAAAATCTGTCTTGACTGTGAAAGAAGTTATGTCAACAAAAATATCTGCAGTAGAAAACTCAATGGCAAACATAAGAGAACAAATTAAAATTGAAGTTGAACAGTGCATGAAGATTCAACCAAAACAAATTTCTGAACAGACTGTACCAGTGATCAAGACAGAAAAATACACAGAAAATAAGTTAACAGAGAAAGTCACTTTGCCTGCAGTAGGGACAGTTCATGTCAAAGCTCCAACCTTTGACGGAAGCACTCACTGGGCAACGTACCTCCGCCAATTTGAAGCTGCTGCATGCGCAAATAATTGGACAGAAAAAGACAAGGCTGTTTCACTTGTTCTTGCATTAAAAGGACCCGCGGCAGAACTACTACAGAAAGTGCCACCTGACAGCCAGAACACCTATGCCGAGTTGATAAAAGCTCTGGAATTACGGTATGGTGATAAACATTTGCGAGATGTTTACTGCACCCAGTTGAGAGCAAGGCGACAGCATTCCGGGGAAAGTCTTCAAGAGTTTGAAGCAAGTATCGACAGACTAATTAGACTGGCCTATCCTGAAGCGCCAGAAGATTTTCGAACGCGTTTTGCGATGCAGACATTTACTGCCGGTGTCCGAGATAACGAACTACAGCAAGTGTTACGAATGGCAAGACACCAGAACAGTGCGGACGCCCTGGTACATGCTTTGCAATTTGAGGCCGCCAAATCAGCGTCTGGTTGGACAAGTCATAAAGTGCGCGAGCTAAAAGATCGAGACGGCACAGACGATGAGGAAGACGAACAAGGAACAGAGACTCGACGGTCGGCGCCACAGAATAAAATAAGAAAGGATGGAAGACCGAAGTGTTATCGATGTGGGAAACCTGGACATCTACAACGAGATTGTCGGATTAGAATTCAGCAGCAGGGAAACGAGCAATAGTCGGTGCAACGGGGCGTGTGCTGACTAACTGGAGGAACGAAGCCCCTAGGGAATACGCAATTTCTACGCTTCAGAAAAACACCGGGAGCTTGGTAGTTACCGGATTTGTTCAAGAAAGGCCAACCTCGATTACAGTTGACACAGGCGCAACAGTTTCTATTGTGCGCCCCGACGTGGTGAAATATCTCAAGCCAATCTGGTGCTCTTGCAGCTTGCGAACAGCTACTGGACGGCCTGTAAAAGCGTATGGAAAAGTGGAGATACACCTACGCCTCGGTAGACTTGAGTTTAATCATCAAGTACTTGTTGCAGACATTGTGGATGAAGCAATTCTTGGTGTGGACGTTATGAACGCATACGGATTTATAGTCGACTTCAAAAACAATGTCTTGAGAATCGGAGGCGAAGAGGTAATGCTATCAACAATGACGACAGCAGAAAAATCGATGGACGTCATAAACCAAGTGGCCGTAACTGTTCCGCCAAACTCCGAAAAGATCATCATGGTTAGAACTGCGGTAGATACTAGGGGCAATCAGTGCTCTATATTCGAACCCCAGGTAGTCAGCACACCGGGCATACTAATTGCCAGAAGTTTAGTAAAACCTGACGAAACCGGAAATGTACCTATTAGAGTGGCGAATATTTTGGATCAAGCTATCACTTTACAAAGCAATACGCTCCTAGGCAAATTGACTCCTGTGGCCTGGGTAGCCGGAATAACGCAACGAAGACCCAGTTCGTCGGATACTTCTAAATTACCAGAGGAACTGCAAGAATTATTGAACAGATCTTCTAACGACCTCTCAAGTGGTGAGGTAAAAGAACTCGGACAGTTTTTACACGAATTCAAAGATTGTTTTGCAGTTCGGGGACAGTCACTGGGAAGAACCTCTCTTGTGCAACATCGCATCAATACCGGGGACACAACACCGATACGCCAACCTCCTCGAAGGCCTCCATTATCTAAACAAGAGGAGATGTCTCGGTTAGTACAGGACATGTTGACAGAGGGAGTAATTGAGCCTTCGTCAAGTGCTTGGTCTTCCCCTGTAGTGCTGGTAGCGAAGAAGGATGGTGGATTGCGTTTCTGCGTAGACTACCGGAGGTTAAATGACGTTACAAAGAAAGACTGCTATCCATTACCTCGCGTTGACGATACACTCGACACGTTGTCCGGAGCACAGTGGTTTTCCACATTGGACCTGAAGAGTGGATATTGGCAAGTGGGTCTTCATCAAGAAGACAAGGAAAAGACCGCTTTCTCGACCCCAAGTGGCTTATTCCAATTTAACGTCATGCCATTTGGACTCTGTAATGCACCGGCAACATTTGAGAGATTGATGGACCTGATACTCCGAGGCCTGACGTGGAAAACTTGCCTTGTTTACTTAGACGATGTCATAGTGATCGGGAAGACTTTCGAAGATCACTTGGAAAACCTTAAGGAAATTCTAACTAGAATTCACGGTGCACAACTGAAGCTGAGCCCGAAGAAGTGTTCTCTATTCCAGAAGGAAGTACAGTATTTGGGCCATCTGGTTTCGGCAGCGGGCGTTGGCATGAATCCTAATAAAGTAGACACCGTAAGAGACTGGCCAGTTCCGAAGAATAAACACGAAGTTCGGAGTTTCCTGGGGTTATGCTCATATTACCGACGTTTTGTGAAAGGCTTCGCTACTATTGCTAAACCACTACATGAGCTAACGGAAAATAAACGAAACTTCCAATGGTCGAGAGAGTGTGAACAAGCATTTAGAACGTTGAAGATTGCATTATGTTCGCAGCCAATTCTCGCTTTCCCAGCTTCCGAAGGGAAGTACATCGTAGACACAGACGCAAGCAATACTGGTCTAGGAGCAGTTTTGTCTCAAGTGCAGAACGGTGAAGAACGAGTAATAGCGTATTACAGCAAGACGCTTTCTAAACCAGAGAGAAATTATTGTGTTACGAGAAGAGAGTTGTTGGCAATTGTCAGAGCTTTGGAGCACTTCCATAAATACCTCTATGGGAGAGAGTTTTCACTACGTACCGACCATGCTGCACTTGCATGGCTCTTGAGATTTAAAAATCCGGAAGGACAGTTGGCAAGGTGGCTCGAACGTCTGCAAGAGTACAACTTCAAGGTACAACATCGGCGGGGGCGCCTGCACGGTAATGCAGATGGCTTATCACGAAGACCGTGCCCGGAAGACTGCCGAATTGCCACAGAAAGGAAGAACAAAACTCAAGTGAACATGTTCAAGCCATCACTGTAGATTTCCTGGCTGATGGCTGGACAACACAAGACTGTCGACAAGAACAGATGACTGATGAAGATATTGGACCGATCTTGACAGCAAAAGAGGAAGGTCGCCGCCCGGATTGGCAAGATATCTGCCATGGTTCCGAAGTGCTGAAGGGCTACTGGGCACAATGGGAATCTCTCACCTTAGAAAACGGATTGCTGAAAAGGGCTTGGGAATGTGCAGATGGACGAGACGTGGTCATGCAGTTGATAGTTCCCCGAAGTAAAGTGCAGTCTGTTTTGAAGGAGATGCATGATGGAACATCTGGAGGCCATCTTGGCGTTAACAAAACCCTTGATAAAATACGGAAGCGATTCTATTGGCTTCATCTTCGCCACGACGTAGAGGAATGGGTTCGGACGTGTGAAATATGTGCTGCAAGCAAGGGCCCACAAACCAGAAGCAGGGGAAAAATGAGACAGTATAACGTTGGACAACCTTTCGAGAGAATTGCCATAGACATTGCTGGACCATTCCCAGTTACTGACGATGGAAACCGGTACATCATGGTTGTAGGTGACTACTTTACTAAGTGGGTGGAAGCATACGCAATTCCAAATCAGGAGGTTACCACTGTGGCAAAGCAGTTAGTTCACAACTTCTGTTGCCGTTATGGAGCCCCTATGGAAATCCATACGGATCAAGGGAGAAATTTCGAATCAGGAGTGTTTAAAGAATTATGCCGTCTACTGGGAATTCGAAAGACCAGGACAACGCCTCTGCATCCTCAGTCGGACGGGATGGTTGAGAGATTCAACAGGACACTTGAGCAGCATCTTTCGAAAGTTGTTGACGAGAACCAGACTGGGACCAACGTATACCACTATTCCTTATGGCGTATAGGTCATCAGTACATGACACAACCGGCATGACTCCAGCAAAATTGGTGTTTGGGCGGGAGATTCGTCTTCCTGGGGACTTGATGTTTGGATCACCTGAGACTCAGTCCCAAGAGCCAAAGAACTATTCCTCGCAATTAGAAAACCGACTGCGAGAAATGAATCGTTTGGTAAGAGGACGGCTGAAGATTGCCAGTGATAAAATGAAAACTCGGTATGACATTCGCAGCAATAGTGTGGGTTTCCAAGAAGGAGATCAGGTCTGGTTGTTCAATCCAAAGCGCCGTCGTGGTCGCTCACCTAAGCTTCAGTCTAACTGGGAAGGACCCTACACTGTAAAAAAAAAAGATTAACGATGTTGTTTATCGGATTCAACAGGAAGGACAGCGAAAGTTCAAGGTCGTCCACCTAGATCGCCTGGCTAAATACAAATTTAGAGACGCTTTGCCAGTTCGGGACGAACAGGCTTAAGGAGGGGGAAGTGCTACGACAGCACAGAACAATCTACGCGTTTATCGAATGCGCCAGAAAGATCTCGACGTAAGCGTGTGGTGTACATGCTACTAAACGCATTTTGCGAGAATTTTCTCGACTGTGCCAGGCTCCGCTCGGGCGCTCGGACTGTGTCAAGGCCGTAGCAATTTACGTAGTTCGCGAGAGATAAGACGCAGTTTGGAAGCTTCTGGTGTGTGAGCGTAACTATAAATACATCGCGTCGCGGCCTTAGTTTTCAGTCAATGCGAGATTTTTGACTGTGCGGTTCGAGAGTATTAGTGCGATATTGACAGCGTGGTTCGAGAGTTATTGACAGGCGAAATTACTGTGCGCGTTCAAGTAGTTATTAGTGAAGTGTTGCGTTTTATATTCGGACGGTATAATTGTAATACAGTTGAGTTTTAATATTAGTGGACATTTTATTGCGTACGAACAATTTCATTTGATTTGTTGTAGACACTGTGTTGTTAATTACGAACTGTTTTACTATAACAATTAAAGGTGTGATTAGTGACTTAATTAGTGTCTTGTACTTATTTTGTTTCCACTGTACCTACGACGATCGAGTAGACCGTCGTAACAGTATACATACCTAAATCTACAATCGGTAAATACTAAAACAGAAACGCTTCTTTCTATTTTCCTTGTTTTCCCAAGAATCGAGATCAAGGTATTTTTTCACACAGCAAGAAACTAAAATGAAAAATCAATAGACTATTTTATAATTTTATTGGTTAACTTGAAATGAAAATATTAATGAATGATAGGTTATAATCTTACCACTGGGTTTTCCCAAACTCGGCAATCCGAAAGACGAAGCGGCAACTGGAAGCGTCGAAGGCACATAAACAACTGGAAGGTAAGGAGAGGACTGAGCCGTGAACGGAGGAAGAGGCGATGTCGAAGCTGAATGGAATCGAATGGAACGGAAGGAGTCAAGAAGAACTGTAGCTGACTAGCTCAGTCGCCTAAACGGTGAAGGAATTGTGGGAGTGGGAACTGAAGGAGTCAAGGGAGTCGAAATCCTCACTTGACCGTCCCCCACCATCCGATTCCATGTGAATCGTGATTCTTTCATGTGAATCGATTCAGAGTACGGTTCTTTCAGAGGAGTCGATTCTTTGAATCGATTCTCGGTTCTCTTGCCCATCTCTAGTTAAGGCTGAAGCAATAAGTAGAAAGAAATAGTTTCTATGGAAATATTTCATTTCGAATATGATTTTAAATATAAGTCTTAGAACATGGAAGTCATGTATGGTTCTCCAAACCGATATTTTATTGCATCATGTTGAAAATGGATTTTAATGTACTTGTTTGGTTATACGTTCGATTGTACTAGGTTATACGTTCTAATAATGATCTTCGAATAAATACAGCCTTTAATGTTCTATACACCCTTTTATCCATACAATAAATATAGCCTTTGAATGTACACTAAGGACATTTTTTGAAGTCTAATTTTAAAAATCTAAGGTTAATTAAGTTAAGGATTTAATAAAGTTAATGGAAACTAATTTTGTACTTGCAGTAAATACAGCCTTTTAATAAAATATGTACCAATAACGTACTAGTATAGATCCTTAGTACTAGGTTATACGTTCTAAATTGGAAGTAGGTTTTAATTCCGGTACTTCGAATAAATACAGCCTTTAATGTTATATACAACCATTTATCCATACAATAAATACGGTACAGCCTTTGAATGTACACTAACTAAGGAAAATGTTTTTAAGTCTAATTAATTTTACAAATCTAAAAGGTTAAGTTAGATTGTTAAACGTAGACACAACCTCATATAATTACGTGTCAGATTATGCTGAAAGACTTTTAGTTTCTATGTTGGAAGATATGTTGTTACAACAACGGATGCAAAATTAAAAAAAATCAGTTAGTAGGTAAGAATTCAAGACAACCCGAAATATAAGATCGACAAGACTGTGCTGTATAAGATTATTAACGGTCAGTGGAAAATAATGTACAGTATGTTAGTTTCGTATTATGTGATTTGTATGGCACTGATTTTGAATAATGTGTTAATTAATAGAATCGTTCTTAATGCAGTGATGGACAAGTCGGATGTTGCCATGTTGACCATCTTTGTTGGTAAAATTCTAAATACAGAGATAGTCAACTAGAGTCAGCTGCATGGAACTAGAGTTAACTGCATGGAAGTAGTACCGTCAAGGTCACTCACTTTCACTGCTTCTCCCTGTCACCTCCACGCCCCTCGCCCAGCGTTGTTGCCGGCTAGTACAGTGTTTAGCGTTTAGCAGTGTTACGAAAGCAAATTTCATACATCCACCTTATATTGCACGTTTCAAATTTATTTATGCGTATCGCGTAAATGAATTTTTTTTATCAGGAATAATTAGTTGTGGGTAACATTACTCAGTTAAATTCTGGGCGCCAGTATTTGAGCTATAAAAATTTGAGTGTCGGCAACATATTTTTTGTTGTCGCGTAAATATCTACAGAATTTCTATCTTTGCATTTCTTCTCTTTCTTTGGCTTCTTTTGTTACGATTTGCAGTTCTCTGAATCTACGATTTATACTGCGCTGGTTTTTCTTATGTTGGAATCTAAAGCTTTTAGCAATACACACCCTAACTTTACAAAGTACCATTAGGTCAGTTATTTTGTGTTTTCCATACAGTGAACTTACTTATTTAAAGTTTTACTGTTTTCTTCATGGGTGGTTATCCTACAGACTGACAGTTGTCTGAGAACGCTGACCTTGCCTGCTGTTGTCGTTTTAATTTTTTCATACTCACGGTCTTTTCCCTTTTGTAAATGAATCTGTTTTCTCTGCACGGTCGTTCCTAAGCCATATGGTTCGGAAGTTCTGTTAGGTATATGTACACATTTGGTATGCAAATTGCGTATACCCTGTTGGCATGTCTTTTCGGTAAATATTGCTGTCTGACACTTTTATGAATGCCTTTGTCATTTTACACTCCCCTCAAAAATGTGTATGTTTACTGGCCACGCTACTACCTTTCTTCCGTTGCACAAAGATAAATAAGACTGAGCAATTTCTGTAAACAAATTTGTCGCTGTTGTGGCAAAAGCCAATCCCATTTCAGTTACAGTACTGACTATTATTTATAATACTCATAAGGAATTCTATAGTTTATAAAATAAGGAAAATTTTAATTATAAAATTTGTAAGGACAATTCATAAAATATAGAATTATAAATTTAATTTCTATATTTAAAGATTTATAATATATTAATATATGAATAAGGAATTTTAAATTTATTTCATGAGACATTTGTATTTGTTGTTTATAAAATTATTCTTATTTTCTTAAGAGATCCAACTCGTTTCACGTTTATACATACGATTCAGAGTCACGAATAGTGCGGTGTCTCTTCAATAATTAAATGGGGCAAGCTTAAGACACAGGATGCGTACGAAAGTTTGTTCAAACAAACTATAGCTGACGCATCGCATTGAATGTTATGTATACGTTACGGAAATTCATTGTTAATTAATTATTAACAATGTATTAATTGTGATGTAATTATTATTAAGAATTATTGACAATGTATTCTAATGTATGTATTAGAAACTTTCTCCCTGTAAAATTTTACTTAAAAAAATACAGTAAAACGCAAGTTAACCTTACATTACACTATCTTACAAAACCAGAACAACTGTGTGATACTCGTAAGATTTTAAAATGTTTTTTACTTTAGATAGCATTAAATTTTATCTATAAAATTTCTGCAGTAGGCATCTATGAACCTTCAAAATGTATCGTTGTTTTTTCAGTCTTCTATTGTCATTGATTTTAGAATGTTCAACAGTTTAAAGCACAAAAAATGATTTTAATGGAAGCCATATTGATAACAACAAAGTAAATATTTAATTTAAAAAATCACTTTGTTATATTCTTTACATTAAGTAGGCCTACTTACTAGTGTAGCATTTTTCGGAAGAAAGGGAAACTGTCGCTTAGTGGCAACGCTGTAAGTAAGCGGTGTGACCTTGACGATACTACTTCCATGCAGTTAACTTTAGTATCGTCAAGGTCACACCGCTTACTTACAGCGTTGCCACTAAGCAACAGTTTCCCTTTCTTCCGAAAAATGCTACACTAGTAAGTAAGCCTACTTAATGTAAAGAATATAACAAAGTGAGAAAGTTTGTAATACATGCATTAGAGTACATTGTTACATTGTCAATAATTCTTAATAATAATTACATCACAATTAATATATTGTTAATAATTAATTAACAATTAATTTCCGTATCTTATACATAACATTCAATTCGACGCGTCAGCTATAGTTTGTTTGAACGAATTTTATACGCATCCTGTGTCTTAAGCTTACCCCATTTAATTATTGAAGACACCGCACTATTCGTGACTCAGAAAAATATTCTATTTTTATTTCCTGCGCTGCTTATTAATAATTAAGTAAAAAAATTAGAACTATACTATAAGATGTTACATGCACAAGTAGCATAAAAATAATGGTATGTATAAACGTGAAACGAATTGGATTTCTTAAGAAAATAAGGATAATTTTATAAACAACAAATACAAATGTCTCATGAAATAAATTTAAAATTCCTTATTTATTTATATATATATATATTTTAACTTAAATCTTTAAATATAGAATTTAAATTTATAATTCTATATTTTATGCATTGTCCTTACTAATTTTATAATTAAAATTTTCCTTATTTTATGAACTATAGAATTCCTTATGACTATTATAAATAAGCAGTATGTTGAAAAACTCACCTTAAATAGGGTTAGTCACACAATTATCACTTTGCAAAGTGATAGCACAGAGCACATTCATAACACTCCTGAAGAAAACACGCACACACGGTTTTTTATGTTTCAATAAAAATAGAAAATACTACGCTTCGCTATAGACACGTTTACCACCTATATACACTTTTTAACACTCCTGCAGTATTCGTCTTCGGATTCACTGGACTCAGGTTCGCTGTCACTACTCACACGTAAGTGTATGATGAAGGGCTCCACTGTGGTGTCTCTCGTGCACTGCTTTGAGTAATCGGCTTCTTGTAGTGCCTCCGCATGTCTTACGCACTTCTCCCAGTCTTCCTGACTTATCCTGTCCAAAGCTTCGTGTGCAAGTTGTTCAATATCGGCCAATCTGAAAGTCGTATTCTTGTTTGCAACATACCGTTTAACTTGGGCCCATATCAGCTCGATCGGATTATACTGACAATGATATGGTGGCAGGCGCACTACTGTATGTCCCATTTCATTTGCCAGTTGATCCAATTCGTACGTCTTCTTGGCCGTTCGGATCTCTTCTTTAGAAAGAAGTTCATCCCTGGTTTCAGCTGTGGAAAATGAAATTCTCTTCTTACGCAGCCACTCCATGATATCCGCTTTACGCCAGTTTGGTTTATCTATTTGTACAGAATGATAGCTGGCATTATCCATCACGATGACAGAGCCTTCTTCCAAGGAGCGCAACATACCAACAAACCAGGTCTTAAAAACTTCAGCATTCATTTCTGTGTGGTAGTCAGATGCAGCTGAATGCTTACTGCCACGAAAGACAAGTTTGGCACCTGCTATGAAACCTGTACTTGCGGATCCAGCATGTGCAATAATCAGCCGGCCACCTCTACCAGTAGGTACTTTCAGCCCACCGTTCCCTCTGGAGTCTTGCCAGATGTATTTATTCGTATGATTCTGTGATATCCAGGTTTCATCCAAATAAATTATAGGCCTGTTGTCCTCCGTACGATGTATATGCATGGTTCTCAAAAACTTCGCTCTCAAGGCAGCAATGTCTCTGCGCTCCATTAAAAATTTTCGTCCATCGTTGCACTTCTTAAATTTAAAACCAAGCACTTTCAGAAGGCGAAGTACGGAGGCTTCTGAACCAGAATAATTGATTTTCTGACAGAGATCAGCTCGAATTTTGCTTGCAGTGGGGTATTCCCCTCGGTCGTAATATTCTAGTACGGTCCTGCGGACTATTTGTTTATTAAAATCGTCCAGTTCAGTGTTTTTGTGTTCCCGTTTATACCCTTTCCTTGGAGAACTGAACACAACACTCACGCCTTGATCATCTGCCGAAGCAACGGTATTGCTAATACGTTGCACCGACTGTTCAGAAATGCCACAAGCTTCCGCTGTCAATTTTCGAACTTGTGCAAAGTTTATGTTCCTCCTGGCTTCTTCATTATACGCAAGATTTTTAAAAAACTTGTAAACGTTTGCTATGATGACTTTACTTTGTTTTCTAATGTCCTCTCGGCCCGCAAGTACACCACCGCTGCTTGTACTCGAACTAAATGTAGGATACTGTTCCTCAATATCACTCATAATAAATACAAATTATTGAAATAAACTAATACACACACTGTCTACAATAAAGACGTCAACCGTTCACATGAAACGCACAAAATGTCTGTCAACAATACTAAGGACGATAAATATTTTGGATGTTTGTTGCTAATTCGTCTCTTCCTCACCTCGTCCACCCAACCTACTTGGAATGGGGTACTGTAACTGAAATGGGATTGGCTT
Organism: Magicicada septendecula; assembly: GCA_034769895.1. Lineage (NCBI taxonomy): Eukaryota > Metazoa > Arthropoda > Insecta > Hemiptera > Cicadidae > Magicicada > Magicicada septendecula. The sequence continues at coordinate 454,863,806 of CM068373.1, forward strand.
TTGTCACAACAGCGACAATTTTGTTTACAGAAATTGCTCAGTCCTATTTATCTTTGTGCAACGGAAGAAAGGTAGTAGCGCGGGCAGTAAACATACACATTTTTGAGGGGATTGTAAAATGACAAAGGCATTCATAAAAGTGTCAGACAGCAATATTTACCGAAAAGACATGCCGACAGGGTATACGCAATGTGCATACCAAATGTGTACATATACCTAACAGAACTTCCGAACCATATGGCTTAGGAATGACCGTGTAGAGAACAAAAACAGATTCATTTACAAAAGGGAAAAGACCGTGAGTATGAAAAAATTAAAGCGACAACAGCAGGCAAGGTCAGCGTTCTCAGACAACTGTCAGTCTGTAGGATAACCGCCCATGAAGAAAACAGTAAAACTTTAATAAGTAAGTGCACTGTACGGAAATCACAAAATAACTGACCTAATGGTACTTCGTAAAGTTAGGGTGTGTATTGCTAAAAGGTTTAGATTCTAACATAAGAAAAACCAGCGCAGTATAAATAGTAGTTTCAGAGAACTGCAAATTGTAACAAAAAAAAAGCCAAAGAAACAGAAGAAACGCAAAGATAGAAATTCTGTAGATATTTACGCGACAACAAAAAATATGTTGCCGACTCACACAAATTTTTAGAGCTCAAATACTGGCGCCCAGAATTTAACTGAGTAGTGTTACCCACAACTAATTATTCCTGATAAAACAAATTCATTTACGCGATACGCATAAATAAATTTGAAACGAAGAATATAATGTGGATGTATGAAATTTGTTTTCGTAACACTGCTAAAACGCTACACACTGTACTAGAATTTTTCTAGTACTAATACTAATACACTGTACATGTATTAGTTCCATGCAGCTGACTCTAGCCGGCAACAACGCTGGGCGAGGGGCGTGGAGGTGACAGGGAGAAGCAGTGAAAGTGAGTGACCTTGACGATACTACTTCCATGCAGCTGACTCTAGTCAACTTTAGGTAAACAATAAGTACTAGGAGGGGAGTGTGGTTGTCCATCTCTGTACTCACAGTTCATAGTAGAAAAGCCCGCCAATGAATTTTGTCCAAGCCGTCTGCGGTGAGCAGAGGCGTAGTTCCAAAAAATATTTCTCTATGAAAATAATTTAAAATAATAACTATGAAACAGATTTTAATTTAGCACATTTTTAAAGGCAAAAAATAAAAATCTGATGCTTAAGGCCTTTTATAGACTATATATTAACTAGTTATTTTCAAAACTTCGTGGGGGTTATGTGTAAGATGTACAAATATCGTAAATGTTTTTGTATGGTTGTAATGGAATTAAAAAATAAATGATTAGTTGGTACTAGAAGAAACCTACGTTTTAACAAAAATTTCCGTAATTAGTGTACAAAAAACGGCTGTACTTTTGAACCTGAGACCATGCTGAATCATGATTCCCTATTACCATTCTCTTCCGGTATAATTCTTATGCAGTTTCCAATATAGAAATTAAGAGTTTCCATTTGTAAGAAAGAAAGTTGATATGTTCAATGCGAGGCGATTTACCTGTTGACCTTTTTTTTAAAAGCATAATTGTTATTTAGTTTCCTTTCTTGTTCTGAATTTATTGGACCGAAATTATAACCTAGTTCCCATTTACAGCACATTATTACCTTACAAAGACGAATTTAAGTAAATCTAATTTATAACGAAAGAAGTATATTAAAATCCTCACTTCAACCTGATGCAATAAAAACCAATGTACAAGTTTCTATCAATATGCAAATGATTAATTATTAGTAGCCTAATTGGTTATTGTGGAATTTTATATTGGTCTAAGTTAACGAAAAAAAAAATTGGAAGAACCACTTGAAACCGATATAAAATGACTAGCCTACATTGTATTAAAAGATGTCAAAGAGTGTATTTTGCATAAAACTGATACAGTAAGAACCTTTGTTTATGAATAGAAACAAATAAAGACTCCATACTTAGTTTGTACCATTTACAGACTTTGTACCATTGTCTATTGTTATTAAAAAGATAGAAATAACAAATGTATAAACAAAGTTTTGTATATTCTGAATACAAAAATTAAATATTTGACATTTATAGCCTTTTACAAAGTGTATAGAAACTTGTTTTACTTGGTGTAATGATTTGTTTTATATAGCGACTTCTCAGGTTTGAATAAAAATAGACACTCACGACCCACAGTTCTATGATTATTTTCACACATCATATTAAAAAACATGTTTTCATACTCTTAACAAACAAAACAAAAATCAGTAGCAACATACGTTTATTATGAGAAAATATGATTAAAAATTGTAACCTGCCATTACTTGTATGTGAAGAAAACTGGTATAACATTTGCAAACAAGAAATCTTCAATTCTCTTCCTATTTGTTTTATAATAAACTAAAGTCTCTACTGCAGGTTTAAGTCCATTGCCTATTTAATTTATTATAATTAAATAATTATAATTATTCCTGTATTTTGTTAAGTGATAATATTTTATTAATACATCTGCTTCCTGCTCATGTCCAATGTAACTAGAGTAGGAATGGCCCCCTGGCTCATATTTGCAAATAATTTTTTTAAGTGTAGGTCTTTATGAGCACTTTGTATCATTGAAATTTAGTCAGAGTCTAATGAGCAATTTGGCCTAACCTAACTTACTACATCTAAGAATAACTTAATACTGTCAGTTACCTTTATTTTAACATTAAATACATCTTAATTAGTGCAATAGCAGTATTTTTGTGTCTCACATTACACTAAAACAAAGGAATTTCTCATTACAGTTCAAACAAATGTTGAAATTGTGTACAGGTATTTCTTTTCTTTCAATTCACTTTTTATGAAAACAAGCTTTACATTAATGCTTCTAGGCTTATTGGTACGGTATTCTATATTTTCAATCAAATGTTCAATATCCATTAGTTAAAATTTCATGGAATTGTGAAATTAACAATGCTATGACTAATGTGTGGTTACCAATCTATATTTAATTTGTCTTAAATAGAAATAATTTGGTGCAATTAAATTTCTGAGTTCATTTGTTTTATTAATAATTTTAGTAATTTGTTTTTTTTTTTTGTTTATTGAATGATTCCTTATCAGTTTTTCATCTTTGTGCTGTCAGTTTTCATTTCAAAACATTGGATTTTATTATTCTACATTCTATTAATCTATAGCACTGTAAACACTATAGTCTTATAATTTTGGAGGTAGGTCTCCTTCTCTAGAAAGCTTTGTTTCAGAAACTGTCAAAGCAATTCACTCTGTAACACTCCATAGAATTCAGTTAATTTTATTTTTGAAAAGTGCTCAAGTATGTATCATTTTATTTATGTAGGCCTATGTTTTGCTCGAATATTTCCATTTGCTTGAATATTTTCTACCAGAAAATGGATGAACATGGCTGATGAGATTAGTGACCAACCAGCACAGTGATTGTAACATGTCACACTATGAATTTAAAAAGACTACCAATATATGGTGTGTTTCAATATCCAGTTAACACTATTGTCAGTTGCTAAGAAAATAAGTTGAAATAACAAGTGCATGAAACAGGCTGTAATTTTAATACATTCTTAGAGATTTAATATGAGTAATCTACTAAAGTCATTTGTTTTAAATGGTTTTTATTAGAGCTCTTGAATTTTGCTTAGATTAGTCAAAGACCCAATAAGTTCTTTTTACGGTTCTCTAATTTCTTGGATTTCGTTGTCCATGTCATGTCCGTTAGTTAACTAAATATAAGTACTTCTCCCTTTTACAGTTCATCAATTTGCTTTCTCACAGTCTTTTGAATTGTTCATAAAATTTCTATCTAGGATTATACACTTACCTGTAACACTTTATTAAGATACAGATTTATCCCTTGTAGAGTCATCTTCCAATCCCTTGAAAAACTAAAAGTATCGTATGTCTCTGGAATAGGAAGTCAAAGAAAAACAGAATTCAGGTAGCAAGTTTCCATTATTTCATGAGATATATCCTAGAAGCAAACTGTAGCTTCCAGTTATTGTTCATGAGAAACATTATAAAGGGGTTTATCAAAACAAACAATTACAAGCTCACACTTCTCAGCATTTGATAAAAAAGTTTTGAAAAGTGTACCTAACCTAAAAATATATAGTTGAGTTATTGGAAATGAAATATGAAGGCTTGGAGAATGTTTATTGATTCTTGGATTTCGTTGTCCATGACGTGTCCGTTACTTAACTAAATACAACTATTATATTAACGACTCGGAATACAAAGTTTTTTATAAGTTTCTCTTATAAGTACCTCCCTCAGGTACCTCTGAAGAAGCCTTTTAAAGGTGAAAACCGGTTCAGGTTGTAATGTAAAACTTTGTTTTTACTTATAAAATATGATCAAAATACAATCTTCTTCTTAGATTTGTTTTTCTGTTAACATTGTTTCTGCTAGATATTTCTTCTTGCTCTTTTACTCGATATTGTCTTCAGTTCTTAAAACTTATCTGTATCTTCGATTTCAAGCAAGGTATCTTTCTTTCTTTTTGAATAGTGGGATCTGTAGACATTAAAGACTTTTGAGTTTTTCTAATTTCTGATGTAAATATTTCTACGAATCTAGTTGATGTTTCTAGAGTTGAATTTTGTTGTGGCATTTTAATAGGCGTCTTCTCAACCCCAGTTTAGTGTAATAAGGCTAGGTAAATCTTTGAAATATTTGTAGTGTCACCAGGTCATAATGGAACTTCAGCTTGCTGTTGAAAACAAGCAGATTTCAGTAGTTACTTGATAAAGGATGTTTTAAGAGCAATAATTCTTTCAGAATTGTTTTAATAGCCCAGCATTCTGCAAATAACTATTGCTTCTTTAGACATTCAGCTGATTTGAACTTTTTTTAATCATATTGCAAAAGTTTCATATACAATTGTTTCAAATCACATAAAACCTCTGGAAGTATGAAACACACAAGGACAAGTTGAATTATGTTGTAGGGTTAGGTGGGATAATTGTAAATGGTAGAGAGGTTTTAGTTTTCAGACAATCAGTATTGTCATTACATCATCTGTTATAGTTCCCTTCAAAACTGCAGTGCTTCTAATATAAGGGTACCATATGTGCTAATATTTATAACCAAAGTTTTCACGTTAAAAAATATACTGTGAAACAGTTTTGTATGACTTTCAAAGTATACTGATTTTTTGACAGAAATTGCACCAAAACAACATAAATGTAAATCTAACAGTCTTTATTAACTTTTTGTGATGTTCTGTAAAGGTTTTTTAAAAGTTTCAAGCTAAACTGAATTTACAATTACCCCAAAAATTGCTCAGTGTGGTAAATCTAAATGTGATTTTGGGGTAATTGTAAATGCTGTTATTCAAATACTCTTTTTTGTTTAGTACTATTAAATATCAGAATTTACCAAATCTAGACACTATTATGAGTTCACCACTCTTAAAACATATTCTATGAAAGATAAAATTAATTAAATTATTCAAAAACCTATGTAAAAAGATTTCCAGATATTTTGTTAGGCCTATGTTAGTGTAGAACAGATGTGAAAAAAATATTTCTTTCTGCATCTGATAAATAGTCAGGTGTATTGTTATGTTAGTGCTCATCACTAATTCACACAACTGATAAAATTCAACCAATTCATAAATGTGTTTGACTCAGTAAAATATTTCTTGGGAGAAAAAATTGATAAGCTTGACCGAGAAAAAAAAAGACTGAGACAAGAAGTTTGTCCACCAACAAAATGTGAATTTCTACACTATTAGGCCAAGTGTGGAGAGAAGGTATGATTAGTAAAAAAGTCATAGCAGGTTTTAACAACAGGAATTTTTCAAGTCGATGGAAGAAAGTTTTCAGAATCTGCTTTCAGTCCAAAAGAATGCAATGAGTATAAGAAGAGTAGGGCTATTATACATATTAAATGTTCAGTTCATCTGCAAGCAACTCTACTGATGGGGCACGTCTGCTTTTCAGATAAGTACTCCACTTGATAGGCAGGATTAATGTTAAAATTACTTTGAGAAGCCTGTGAAGGACCAATCATGTTGCAGATGACTTGTAAATAAAAAAAATCCAACATCTTTCAAAAAGAACTAACCTTCCAAACGTTGACATAAAGACCCATGTTTTACGCTTTTCTTACATATTTTATGTCTATCTCTTGAGGAGTTTTTGAGAAAATGTGAACACATAATTCGATCCAGATAGGACACTTATGAAATAATAATACTAGTTGCTTCCAAAAATTACAAAACAATATCTTTCTTTTTATGTATACATTGCACTTTTCTAGTATGCAACAATAATTATTATTTTAATAATAATTATGATAACAATAATTATTAAACTAATTCACCACATTAGCAAATAATTATACTTCTTAAAGTGCAATTAATTAATATATTTTTTTAATATTTAATGTTATTTATCATAATTATTGGCACAGTACATGTGACATGAAGTATTGTTACCAACAGAATACAAACTTGGTACCATAATGTATTCCTGTAAACTCATTGGATGATACAAGGCAAATAACTTTTTATCATAAATCATTTTAACTGAGTTTTTAACAGTTCAGAGACTATGGGAAAAAGAATAGAAAGGAGAACAAAATATCGGTATGGAGAACCATAATGACTTCCGTATTCAATATGGAAAATGACTTCCATGTTCTAAGATTTATATTTAAAATCATATTCGAAATGAAATATTTCCATAGAAACTACGTCTTTCTACTTATTGCTTCAGCATTAACCACAGTACTGGTTACTAACTAACGTATACCACCTCACGTTTTCGCACTCGATTTTCACTGATGATGGCAGTCGATGCCACTGCCGAAAAGTCTGGTTTTGCAGAAAACATTGGACTACGGCTAAACAGCCCAGGAAGCAATTTTAACAAAAAACTATTTCTTTGTTACCAATAATGTAGTACACATAAAAAATTCTCCCCTCCACCTTCAACTATAAATTTTAATAATAGAAAATTACCCCCACCCCATTCGCCTAACCTCTTCATTTATATTTCATCTACGTTTCTATAGTGGATTATTATTAGCTTCTTATCAGGATACTTTATTTGTAAAAATTAAGTACTTTACTCTTGTTAAATCGTAAAATGTTTCAGGTAAACTACCCCTTTCTCTTAACCGATCTTCTCCAAAATCAATAGACCTTCATCCTCTACAATTCAGGGATGCATGCAAAAAAATATTTGATTCTGTGTTATCGTTCGTCATGGAAACATTTCTCTTGTTACAACATAAAATGTTGCAGGTAAACTACCCCTTTCCCTTAACCGATCTTCACCAAAATCAACAGACCTTGAGCTCTCTACAACTCAGGAAAGTGTGCAAAAAATTATTAATTCTCTTTGAATTTTCGGCAGTTACCACTCGTCATAAAAAAAATTACCCTTTTTAAAACATAAAACGTTGCTGATAAACTACCCCTTTCCCTTAACCGATCTTCACCAAAAACAATGTGTCTTGAGAACTCTACAATTCAGGGCAGTATGCAAAAAATTATTTGATTATGTTTGAATTTGTGGCTGTTATCGTTTGCCATAGAGAATACCCTTGTTAAAACATAAAACGTTGCAGGTAAACTACCCCTTTCCCTTAACCGATCTTTACCGAAATCAATAGGTCTTGAGAACTCTACAATTCAGCAAAATATTATTTGATTGTGTTTGAATTTGCGGCTGTTATTGTTTGCCATAGAAACAAATTACCCTTGATTAAAAAAAAAAAAGACGTTGCAGGTAAACTACCCCTTTCCCTTAACCGATCTTCACCAAAACAATAGGTCTTGAGTACTCTACAAATCAGGGCTGTATGCAAAAAATTATTTGATTCTGTTTGAATTTGCGGCTGTTATCGTTTGCCATAGAAAAAATCTAGACACACACACACACACACTTTTCGAAAAATGACTTTTTCATGTTTTGAGTGTAGTACAATCAGAATCTGCAATAATCTCGAACACGATTTTTTTTGCCATCACGATACTTCCATTTCCTTAAGGAACATGGAAGTAAAATTAGTTTCTGTAGTTACTTATCATTTGTCTCCCTCTTTCAATACACGCCAGTCACTTGTTTGATGCTCCGCATTGCTGGCTAGCCTAATCAACTCTTGTACGAGTCCTCTTTGGAAGATATATCTTCAATACTTACCTTTTGTTAGACATGTTAATTACTATTTGTATTTGAGTAAATAAATATAAATTGTGCAACCAATTAAAAAAAGTTGAAGAAATAAAATAAAAACAATTTTAAATAAGAATTTTGTTTCTACACTTTTTCTGTTTTGTTTTGAGTGAGGTCAGTGACCATACCTGTCAGTCACAGCTACAGACACTTTGCCTCATCTTCTTCATGGTTGGATATAAATTTTCTGCTGGCATTTTTTAATGTAACTATTTCAGTTTGGAACACTTTTTTTTTAATACTTATTTTACATATTGAAAAGCTTATTACTGTAGCACTGCACCAGCAACGGTGTAGTATGGGTTACTTTATAATTATTGTTGGTATTTGGGTATAATTTAAATTTCAGCTATGAATTTGTATATGCAAAGAAGTTATTTATTTGTTCAGTTCAATTTTCTACTGCACCTATGCTCCGACATTGTGATAGTTGCCATTTTTATACACAATTTGTTACGTTGGTAGATGGAGCTTTATAAACCATTTTGTTTCTTAACCTTGATGGTGATAACCTATAATGTACACATTAAAACCCTGAGATATTTCCAAAGGAACTTGTTCATGACGTGGCATCCACGATGTGGATGATAATCTTTTCCTGACTGGACTCTTTCTTACCAGAATAACTCAAGGAAAGCTAAAATTTGATTTAGCACTAAGATTATGTGGTTTCTGGAGTACATTCTGTAAGATGTTTAGTCAGAAAACCTATTATACTGGTTATAAAATATCCTGTGGTTACTTGTACCCATGATTGGTGCAAATGAAAGTTGTACTTGAGTAATTTTTTTCATCAATTCAGTTACTGAGCATGTGTGAAGCAATTATCAACCTCCTAAGAATTAGTTTCTGAATAAATGTGATTCTTTTTGGAATAAAGTGAAATTATTCTCAAGCATTTCTTTTTACTTCATCTTTATTTAAGTACTTACCAAATACATAAATGAGATACAAGCCATCTCATCAATCTGTACATGTTAAAGCATAGTATATATTAAAACATCTTATTTCAAGTTACGTTCAACACTTCCACATACATTTGACAAGTACAGATGTGACGATTTCATTAATAAAAATATGTTAATTAATTAAATTGTTAATGTATAAGCTGAGAAAATTTAATAAAATCTCACATTTTAAACTAAATCTTATTGCTATCATTAAATAATAATAATATTTAATAAAAAGTCTAATAATAAAATAAAAGGGAATACAATTGTACAGAAAGGGTAAAGCTTGTTAATTAATCCTGCATATACAGGCACTGACCAGAATTAACTTGTTTTCTGACCCCTAAACAAACTAAATATAATTGTAAATTTTGTTATTATTTAAATAATTAAATAAGACCACTGTAATGTACTTTGATAACGTCTGTAACTAAGAATATCTCGATTTAATTATTTAATCAAACTTTAGTCCTTTAATTAAATTAGAAACATGGAACTACTTTTATGTTGACTAGTAATTGTCGCGAGATTACTACTCTCCCCCTAACTATTTTTGCCCACTTGCAATGGAGCGCTCACGCCGTAAGCTGCGTACAGCGTTGTTTCGCGACGCGTGTATAATTATGTGAATGGTTGGTTCAATGAATATTTAAATAACTAAATTTGTGCGGCGATGACATCTCTCTCTCAATGAATAAATAACAAACTATGTAATTCATACATTACTACAAACATGAAGGTGATATTCAACTAATCTATAATCATGTGAAGTGTATTACTGTGAAACAAACTTTCTATTTATTTATTATAACTACAAGAATTACAACAGTCGTCTAAGATGAGAGTATCCTACAAGAATTACTACAGTCGCCTAAGATGAGAGTACTTCAGCCCGAATGATATAACAGACTTCAGGAACTTCACCGTCACCGGATACTACGGCAACGACAGACCTTCAGGAAACGCACGAGGACCGAAGAACCAATTCTGCAGCAAATACTGAAAACCAGGTGACATGGAGGCTTGTCTTCCATGGTTATGAGTTACTAAAATTATTACCCACAAAAGACAATTTAACTCACCACTTTTAAGACTTTAAAAGACAGACAGTATATGTAACATGTAGTCTGTAATCTAATAACACTGGTTATAGCAAAAGAGTAAATGTTTAAACTAAACGTTTTCTTGTTTTGAAAGATTAATAAAGTCCATTCTTCAAATGGCTCAATTTTCAATATTGTATATGGCAAGGTGACCATTATTAACTTAATATATAATCAATCCCGGATCCGTGGAATAAATTAAATAGATGTACATCATATTTTGAGGGCCCTTATGAAAGAGTAATATATATATAATTATACTGTAAACTATATATGTTGAGAACTTTAAACAGAGAACCTTATCTCATAATGTAATAAAGAGATGTCATCTGAGTACCGAGTAAACTGAGTGCATAAATCAACAGTCTCCCCTTCCCAATATCCTGATATAAGAATTGTTTTATTTGTTGTGATTAATTTTCAGCTCGTCACAACGAAAGGCAGCCTGTATAATTGGCATAACCAATTAACGCGGGTTCCCTACGTTATAACACAAGTTAAGATGTTATACAGATATAATGCCAGAGGAGTACTCATCGTCAACAAGTCTGTCTAGTGACCTGTCAACATATTATTCTGTATAACGCTACGTAACGTTTTGTGTGCCAGCATCATAGCTTAATTGTTATGTAATTAATTATATAACTGTAAGAAGCCACACACACACACACACACACACACACACACACACACACACACACACACACACACACACACACACACCATATAGAAACAGTTTGGTTTCCATTTAATAAAGTTACTTGATTATGTTAAATAGTTAGTCCCCTTTTGAATGAAACCTGTTTCTTCAATTGACAGCAAGATACAATGTCACCTTCTTACCACTCGGGACTGCTTACTTGTGGCTAGCTAGTGTTTCTCCCAAAATACAATATCTGATGTTTACAATATTTTAGATAAGGAATGAATATTGTAATAAAAAGAAATAATAGGGTGTGTGTTAAGATGCGACGATGATGCCTCACGTTGCGAGCGTCAATTTGTAAAGAAGTGAAAATATATAGAATGTGTTGAGTACGTGTTTAAATAAGTTCCACGTTGTTATGCGCCAATTTGTAAAGAGACTAATTATGTGCCGGTGCTAGCGAAAATGTCCGTCTTATTCAAACCCCACTGTTGTAATCAATTCAGTAACGAACTGCTTGTTAATTATGTGAGGACGTATGTAATATTGTATGATACCAGCTGGAGACGTCAAATTGTAACGAAATCTTGTCTATGAGTGTAATTAGTTATAAGAGACTCCGGTGTAACAAACGCCAAGTAGTACGTTGTAGGTGGCGATTCGTAACAATTAAAATGCTGTTACCTGGTTTAATTAATATGTTATTAATTAATATACCTCGCGGTTGTGACCAGTGAAACCCTCAGAATACAGATTATTAAGTCCACAAACTTAGAATTATATTCCTGAATTTATAATGGTATTATTCTGTAGACTTAATTTAATCCCCAGTGGTTGTTTAATATGAGCAATTTATATGGAGTATTTACTGAATGTAAGTGGTTTTTGTCTCAACCCTAGTCCCTCAACGATAAAAATTCCATTCAAATTTAGTATGGCAAAACCCGTTGGTTCAGCAATCTCCCGTCTCACCAGCTGCAAGCTTCGAGCGCTGTTATTGTAAATAAGTGTGCGTATAGGTTAGTTATTCTGAGTGTTTGTATCAATCTGTTAATAAATTATTACGTCAATTACATATAGTATTTTCTCTGCAATGATTAAAACGTTATCTCATACAACAAATGTACTTTATTTATTTTTCTCTGGTATTTAACCAGTTACGTTGTCTCAGACAAACAATAAGACAATACAATCGACTATCCCAACATGTATCGATTCTTAATTATTCGAATTCTAATAAGAAAAACATACATACTTTGAAAATAATGACAAATAATTCTTGTACCAGGGTTCGTGTAGTTCTTTGAACCATTAGTAAGGCCAGGTAAAACGCATAATTAAGGTTGTTCAATTTACAAAATAATATTATTTACTTAAATTACAATGGAATGAAAATAAGTTGTTTTTTACCAAATCGACGAAACTTCGTTAGGCGGTGAACGTTTGTCAACAACGATCAAAATCCAGTTTATATCGTCTTCATCCAATGATACTGCTCTGATTTTCAATAAAATTGATGGTGGTGTGTACTGGTAACCCCTTATGAGATCTTCTGGCTTCTATTCTTCTTTTGCGGTCTTCACAAGTCTTGGTCTCAGTGAATTGGAATTAGGATCTCAGCTTCTGCTGCCAATGAAGGTTATTTCGTCAACCGAATCTTCTGTATTTCCAAATATTTCCGTTAATTCAGGCTTCAACTCTTTATTGGTCTTCAATTTATAGCATGAAATGGTTTAATACCAAATTCAGCGGAATTATTTAGTGAATGAGGTGAGACGTTTTCAATTCTCTTTTATTGTATTCATTGATAATTTATAGGGTTATTTAAGTTGTATTATTCATTAACATTCCAGTATAATTGTTTTGCAAAAATGCTTTTTCAATTAGGATATATATTTTCTTTATATTTATTCATATATTTTTAAATATATCGGTTCATCTCAACCTAATAGCTTGTAACAATAAGTACCATCTATTCAAAATCAACAAGTTACTAAAAAATCAGTTGCCCTTAACAACCATGTTTTCTATATATCCTTGAGCCGGCATTATAGAATATTACTACTCCTTTCCAATAAAATACTCCATGCTTGGATTAATATTGAATCACATAAAATTCTCCCCTAACCTTCCTTATTAAACAGTAAATGTTTTACTAGAGTTTCGTTGGACTGGGTTTACTAAAAAGGTATTAATTTCCTTTCACTAATATGGAATTTAGGCCTATAGATTCATTTACAACCATTATAACATTATTTGGTTTTTAACTTAATTTTCTTTTTTACCTGACCTACTGTACAATTAATTATTGATTACATAGTTAATTACATGAATTTTAATTTACTGGTGGTTATTTGTTTTTACATTAATCAATTGGTTCTGGAACCCTTTATTAATTTATGACATAATTGTCAGAACTACTTGTTAGACTTGAAACACTGGTCACACTCCTGATCCAGTTTATAAACATTAATTAGATCAACAGTATCTTTCAATTTTATACAATACTGACAACTTAGTACCGTGCCTAACATTGGTAACTATTGTGCTGTATAAAAACAAATCTAATATAAAATATAAACATAATTATTGAGTAAGTATTATTATCAAACAACATCATTTCATTTTTAACACATTCAACATGCAATATAAATATTCTGTAGACCTTAACATGTCACAGTACAAAACAAACATTTCATTACCTCCAATCATTCATTAGTCTGGGTTTTATACATTTAATATCAGTCATTGCCTCCTTTTTACTTGAGGTCCTTCTCAAAAATATGAACTATCGAACAACCTTAAGTCAGGGTATGGTCTTTGACCATATTTCATTCAGTCTTTTATGTAACGTTGGGGAACCTCAACTATGTTGCGTTACAATATGCATTATGATTAATAAGGTTAGTCTTATTAAAATGCTTACAATGTACATAACTGTTTATTAAAAAAATTATATACAGTAACAAAACAATAATTACATTAATAATACATGAATTATAGATACGTTGCATGAATAATTGTTGGAAAAAAACTGAGAATGAACAGAGTTACAGTGGGGTCGAAAGATATATAGGATGGAGGACTACAGAGATACGAGACTTTGTCAAATAGGTTTTAAAGAAAGAATTCAAATACAGAAATGAGAAGACTTAAGGGTAAAGAACAAGTGAGTGTTACTATCGCAAACATATCATTGTAGATACAGTACAATCCCATTAAAACACGCCAGCTTATTACAATATCTCTTGTAAGACACGTTTTTTGTCTGGTCCCTACACGTCTTGTATATCGACATTATGAAAAATCCTGTTATCTTTCCAACATGCACTTGAAATTATTTTAAACTCAGAATTTAATGCAAATTCTTTGTTCCATCATATCTAAAATGTACAGTGTAATGGTACATTCCAATGGAATTTTCACGGGTTAGAGAGAGATGTGAACTGCATATGTGACCTTGGCCTGGGAAGAGATTTGTGCGTAATTATGTATATGCGTTCAAGAATCAGTTCGCAAGGTCGAGAAGTATTTCATCAGACAAAACAAAGCCTTGCTTGATGTAGCTGGATAAAACCAGGAACAAAGGAACCTCATTAGACACACAAACAGATAAGTACAAAAGTGGGGAAAAATTTGGCCAAATAAAATATAAAAAAAAGAACATAAAAACAGAAGATATGAAATAAAACAATGAGAGAGAGAGAGAGAGAGAGTGTATTGATTTCATTTTTATGTTATATTTCATTGATAATTAAATGATCTAATTACAGTATGGTAAAGTTTTTTCTTAAGTTTTCATCACATATTGATGGTGATTGCACCACATAGGGTAACAGTTCCACTAGGTTACCTTATAAAAAATGATATCTTTTAAACAAAAACATATTATTTTTTGTGAAATATTTTATAGTAATAATAGCAATTAATAAACTTTTGTAAGTAATGATGAATATGAGTTAAGTTATTTTAACATGACCCATCTTAACCTAACCTGTGCTCAATGAGTTCGTCTAACGGACTTTGGAATTTTCTGATAAGGGAAAGTTTGATTTTTAAACTGGTTTCACGGGGACATTGATGCGGCTTCCACCTGTAAAAATGTGGTGGTGACTAGGTTTTTTTTAGGAATCTTCTGAATTAAGGTAAGTGATAGCATCGGGGCCTCCTTATTTGTACAATTACAACAGCTCACCAAGCATGCTAAAATGTGTTGTCAATGTTCACTTGTTAAACACAAACAAGAGTCTAATAACTGACATGTGCATCAGAGAGAGTGGTATGACGTGAGAAAAAAATGTTGTCAACTGAAAATGTATAGACGTGAAATTTAGAAATTCTCATTACTTTTTTTTGTTCTCATCACTTCGTATGTGACAATGTTGTGTGAACTAATGTGTACACCTTGGTAAGCGGCGAGAAATTCTCTGTGGGAATTTTGTGTATAATACAAAATGTTAGCAAGGGAAGTCAAACTACACAGGATGTTGTAACATAACAAGATTATGCCCATAATCATGTCATAGCCAAGAGCATTACTAATTGAATCGGGAGTTTTTTAAAAGAAAGGGTATTGTTGAAAGGGTTGGTTAGCAGATTAATTTGAACCTGGACATTTTATACAAAAAAATTAATGTTACACAATGAATTAATAAAGAAAAACTTAAAAAAATAATGAGAAGCATAATGGTTTAATATAATACACGGAAAACTGAAACCCAGAAGATAAATATCAAGAAATAATCTGTAGACTAAAATACAAATTTGGTGAGATTGTTCCATCATGTTAAAATATACCTTTGATCAAACATTATTCAATTCAAAGCACAAGAACAGTGAAATGAAATAACAAAAACACAAACATCATGTTTATTAAGTTTATTTGTTCATTGTAATTTTTGTTTATTTTATTAGTTGTTCCTATTAAGGTTGTTTCTTTTGTATGATCCAAAGAACCCCTAACACATATACAATATCACTTTACTAAAACAGATTTATAATTATTATATTTTATTTCATATGTATGACTTTAACTGTACATACTTTAATTAATTTTTTATTAACCTTGAGAAAGAGTTTTCATGTTATCGAACCTAAAGGAGCTACTAACTGAAGAGAAGGGCATTGTATGTTAGTGAATCTCAATATATGTTAAAGAGAAAAGAATAATAACTTTATTGAAATTAAGACAAGACAGAATAAAAGAGTTCAAATTTTTTAATTCACTTTGTTAGAAAATAATTAATTTAACATAATTTGGCACCAACAACCTGAAGCTACAGGATACATTGATGAAGGGTAAGATTAAGATTTAAGACTTATTATAATACTATAAAACAAAAGTAACAATAACTAATAAAAACAGATCTAACAATGTACACAAAATTATACGGAAATGTAATACAAAAAACTATTAAAACTATAAACAACTTATACTGCACAAAGTATAAAAACTATAAAACATGCAGAACAATGAATGCATATAAATAAGAATATGAATAAATGCACATAAAATAAAAATCAGTTAAAAGACAATACTTTCTAAATAAAATACGTGTAGTATTTTTCTAATTATTTTATATATACACTATTTACACAACAATTTTCTAATTAGTTGTCTTGCGTTCCAAGACCTGATGTGTGTGTTAATACCTGCAACAAGTGACAAAAATATGGGAGTATCTTTGTATAACAGAAATAAACAATAATGCAGTCAATGTATCAAAGTGAAATTTTTCTTGTATGTACCCAACTGGAGAAAGTAGAAAAAAATTGAGCAGTTTATCATATTTACTTAATAGTACATATTTTTCTTACTGGTTGCCTAAAAGAATACAATAGTACAAGAGAACTGTTAATTTTCAAAAAACCTTAAAATCCCTGTTTACTGGTAGTAATAGTTTTGTATCAGGTTGGTACTGAAAGTGCTAAGTCTCATTGAAGACTTTGTACATAAATTTTTCATATTTAGTGAGATGAATAATGAAATGGATTTAAATTTTCATATGAAAAAAGAGTTTGGTACTCAATGTAATTTGAGATATAAATTTGATTACAATATACAAAGTATTATTATTTTTTAAGACTAAGAATTTATTTAAGTCTGAAGGTCCAGAACTCCATGATAGCTGATAAAATTTCAACAAATCGTGGACCTTCTGTGACAACAAAAAGTTATTTTACATCACATTTTCTTACCAGTTATAACACTGTATATATACTTTCTATATTCATCTGAATTAAAATTCTCATCTGTTGCCTGGCCCAATAAAATTTTTTCTGCATACCAACAAACAAACACACCGCAGCTTGAACTATCATTCTGACGAACATGTTTAGGACAGTTCACTTGCCAATCCTCAAGTGTTCCCCCCCAAGATCTTAACTAACACTTGTCTCCAATTACAGATTGATTTTTCATATACGGGTTTTACAGATTCTGACACCGGGTCATAAAATGACAACTGTTTTTTAAGAGCATCAGCTACTAAAAGGACCCAATGATTACTGTCTTGTGATGTACTAATCGATCACATTTATTATTATTACAACCAAATTTCAAATTAACTCTTACTTACCGGCACGATAGCTTCAACAAGGTCACAGGGTTCGATCACATGTAGCTGGATACAAACATGGTCTATGGGTTACGCAAAGCACTGACACAACTCATTTATGAAGAGAATTAATATTTATTATTATTTACTCTTGAATGATTGTAAACTCATGAAGATTCATTTGGATACATATTTTCAAAGTTGTGCAACACTAGCATAATCACACTTATTAACTACAGCTTACCTTGTTGTATATTACACAAAACACAATAATCAACACAAACACAAACGGAAACAGCCCAGCTTTGCCATTCCACATTCATTCATACTTGAAAGAAACAAAGAACCCCTTAACACATTTTTCTATAATAATGCCCCCACGTCGACCACGCGGTCATAGCGCCCGTACTAAGTCCTCGTTCAGGTGTCCGAAAAAGAAACGAAACTATTAATTCATTTAGGCTTACTCATTACTGTTGTTATTTCACTTGTGCACTGTTGATTAATGTTTCATATTTTAACTGTGAGGTCGGCCGACCTTAAAAGAAACTGTTAACAAAATTTAGATGGACCGCATGCGGTCTGTTGGTAAGAGGCACTGGGCAGAAGTTTGTTCTCTGTTCCCTCTCCACAGTTTTCAATACGGGAACTCACTGCCTTGGGCGTCGTCGCCGAAGCTTCGGCCCATGCTATGCATGTTGTTTTTTGAGTCAATGTCGCATATGATCTTCTCTAGGCATTGGCTGACGTCATTTAAGTGGGCTTGGCCTAAGCAGCACTTCCTTAGTGAAACCAAAGGAACGATGAATAATTCCACTCTCTAGCCATCTTGGTTTTTGCCAGCGCTTGGGTAGGCGCCCCTGCTTGGTGTGCGCATGGGAGCGCAATGCCACACTCTCGCATAGTTCTTAGAAATTTGTGGAGGTGCAAATTCTTCAGCCGCATTACACAACAACAACTGCGTCTATGCCTTGGTTTCAAACTGTTTAACATTGGAAATAACGTTGCCAGGCGTTCTGTTATAATGGAATGAATCTGGTTGCACAATAATTTTCACAACTTTTAGACAAACCCGCCCAAAAATGAAATAAATAAAAATATAATTATTCCAAACTGTTAAAAATAAAAACACCCAAAAATTGACCCGCTACAGTCTGGATTTAGGGGTATAATTAATTTTGAATACCCATGCAACTCCATGTGGCACACAGACTCAAGTGCATAATCTAATGGAAATGTTAGAATCATTTGGGATACTGCACTATCTACTGGAAAGATAGAAAATTTGTTACCGGTACATATCTTATTTAAAAAAACATTTATTACATTATCATAGAGCCAACCAGTATGAAAATGTGGATCTGCTGAGGTCAGCATATTCAGTTCGTTATTATTTATATATGTATCCAAAGATTTCAAATGAAGAGCACTGATGCTGTATCCGCAAACATTGTAAAGGGTACGGTGTATATACTGTTCACTGGAAATAGGGTCAGTGAAACTTTTTCCACGTAGTAGCAAAGACTCCTTTATACAATTATACCGAGCAAAGTCTGTATTTTTAGTGTCTGTTTTTATAGGCTTCTTTTCTTTGGCAGTTTGATAAAATCTCTTTTGAGGAGAAATTTTGATGTTTGGTGGAACAAAATCATGTGCCATTGAAGGAGGTTTACCATGTACACAGTTTTGATCGTTGTTCAACATTTCACATTTTTGAACTAATAATTGTAAAGTGTTTTGCACATATGGCAGTAAAGATTGAGAATTTTTATTACATATAATGTTTTTCAATTTATCTGCCAATTGACACACGGACTGAATTAATATGTCTGTATTTGCTGTTGCATTATCTAGGTTAACTGAGTTACTATTTGTAGTTACCAACGTTTCATCTGTAGCTAAATCTGTACAATCAGAACTTATACACGATGGTAAAGTTAGCTTATGGACAAGATAAGAATGAAGCTTGTGTATATGTTTGCACAATGAATTACTGGATGTGGTCAGCACATGAGCATGTATACTGTCACCGGACAAAAGGCTTGCTGCATGACAACTGGCGCCAATCGTACACTCTAGTTATTTTGGTGGCCCTAAAAAAGACTGAGTGGCGAGAACGTTGATGTTGGTAGTGCCGCGCTGAGATGTTCGGCGGCTGTGCCCGCTGTTCGTGGCGTACTGCAGTCCTCCTCTTCTTTCGGCACCGGTTGTAGAGTCGGCTGCCGGCCCAGCGAAATCCATCGCTGGCGCGGAACTGGAGGGCGAAGACGCAAGAACGCCGGTTCTATTCTTCGGCCATTCCTTCCGGCTGACTCCGCACCGATGTCGTCCGAGAGAGGAGAGGAGATGAAGTGCGTCCGATAGCGTGGCGATGAAGAGTGCGCAAAATTTTCTGCCGGCCAGGGTTTTATTAACTAACCGGGATTGCTGATTGGCTACTCCGAACATGTAGTTGGTCACGTCTCGGCGGCTGCTGATGCCGGATTGGCTCGCTGTGTCCACTGCTGGTACCGGAGAGCAGATGTTCGCATACCGCTGGTGTCACAATACACGTGTGAACACAAGCTGAAACATGTATATTCATTACATTTTATAAAACATAATTCTGGCATATAACATTTTCTAGCTAAACAATGGACTTTATAAAGGACTGTTGAGTCCGACTGACTCCTGACTTGCCAAACACTACAATTTCCAGTTTCAATTATATCAGAATCTGTTATTTGTATGCCTATTTTATGCCTTTTGTTAACTGCATTGGTATATCCTAATGGGGGCATCTGGGTCAATCTTTTATATTTTAACGCTAAGTGTATAGTTTTATTAACTCTGAAAATGATGTTAATCAAGTCATCTAATCGCTTATTTACATTTCTTTGGAGGTATTGAGTTTTAATTTTATTAAATGATTCTAAAAACATGTTTGTGTCGGTATATCCATGTGAAAAATTTCTGAAACACATTGCCCACTTCTCTTTTGTACACACATAAATTTCTTTAAAATAATCTAAAAAGCGACTAGCGGACTCGGAGTATTTATTAAAAAAGGCTTCTAACATTTCATTAAAATTATTCATATTTTTTTCATGAGTTAAAATTAATAAAGAATATAAAATTTCTGATGTCAGAGACTTGGATTTCACTTTGGTTTTAAGATTTTTCAACCAGTTCCGTTTCACATGCCACAAACAAAGATGATGTCTCACATTTTTCCCAAATGCAGTTTCAACCGCACTGGCAATGGCTTCACCACCATCCGTCATGACACAGTTTACTTCCATATTTGGAAATTTGTCAACAACAATTTTTAAGACACACGCCAGAGTCATTTCATCTAAATAATTTATTATAAAATAAGCAACAGGGAACCCAACACCATATTCATCAGGAACAAGTAAATTAAATAAGTAAAATTTATACTGGTTTGTATTATAAGTTCCGTCTATACACAGTATTCTACAGCAACCAGCAACCATTTCTGCTGCTTGATACTTTGTTTGAATGCCTACAACAAAAAGTTCAGAACTGTGTGGTAAATTATTTAAACTGGAGGGCCCAATTATGGTATCCATTCCTTGAGGTTTATATGCTAAAACTGGGTTGTAACTTTCATTTTTTAATAAGTTAATTAAGATATTTACAGAGTCTGCATCATTTTTATTAAGTCGTTTTTTCATCTCCAGTTGATACCTCATTTTAATTATCTGAGATGTTGTTATATAATGTTCTTTTACTGCAGATGTGTTATTATCGTCACCAATGGAAGGCTGTAAATGTTCCTGAATAACATGTTGTAACAGGACAAAAGCCTGTTTTCATATTTATGGTACAAAAGGAATTATTTTATTGTATTTTGCACACATATAAATCGGTAGGACAATTTTCCCTGTGCTTAACGAAAACAACGCAGTTACATCGGTGCGGGACGATTCCAAGGTCAAGCCTACGTGACCGGCGACACACAGCGTTATATAATTGTCATTGGCCAACAATACGAAACGTCATTAAAAAACATACAGGACGTAACAACAATGACGCATAATCAGGGCGTTTCCTATTTCGATACACCAGACAATGACGTCAATGCGCACACACTTACGCAAAATGTACATAGCATCCACTCTCAGTCTGTTGAATACCATCATAGAGTGAAGATGCTATCAATGTTGCTGGCAAAAGGTCAGCCAGATAAAATGTGTTAAAATCAGTGACAGAAATGTAATTAGTAAGAGTTAGTGCTTCACAATTATCATTTAGTTAACAATGTAAAGTCAGTGACAGAAACACCCAGCAAATACGGAAACTACGCCACACCTGGCCGGACGATGATGACCGTTCAATGTGGATAGCACGAAGTAGCAGGAAAGTCAAAATTGCAATCAAATTTTCTTTTAAATAATTGAGCTCAAAATTAATAATATCTAAAACAAAAATGTATCTTGAATAATATTGTGATGAGAGGGAGAGAGTGAGAGAGAGGAAGAGTGTATCAAGCAATGCCGGTAACAAAACTGAGGCGTTGGTTTGTGTTAAAGATTATAGCAGTATAAATCAAATGGAAACACTCAAGTATGTTAATAGCTGCAAACTAATAAAATTATCTAGTTAATCAAACAATATAATGAAGTATTTAAAGTCATGACTAATGAATATAATAGTAAGAATATGACCGCCATTTTGTCTTGGTCACGATAAGGCAGCCATTGTAATGTATGACGATTTAATTTTGCAAATTCGAAATAATAAAAAATAAGTTGATTTACTACCATATTGATGTTGATAACTTCATTTCAATCACCAAACTGTCTCTATTTACGCTTAATACGAACTCTGGACCCAACAAGAAACAAAGATAGTGATGATGACATGTGCTCTAATAATTATGGTAAGTCCCATAATTATTGTAAGATTCACGTAATAAATAAATACACAAAAATAAGTATACAATTTGTATATTAACAATGTGTTGGCACACCTTGCTCTAAAAAGTGATTTACAGAAGACTTTGTGGTGTTATCCCATCGATAGAATTTCACAAATTTAAAATTAAGCTCATGGTTATGAGCATTAATGTATGTCACATGGATTCCAGTATCACTTCTTTGACGTACATTCTGGCCAGACAGTTTGTATTCGGCATACTACCAAATGTCCTTTTTCTATTAGTTTTATTTATTTTTGTTTCGGGTCTACAAAAATTATTAAATTTGCAAATATAATAGGAAAATTTAAAGCCACTCACTGCATGGGCTGAACCAGTTTTTTTGACCACTGCAATGTGGTTGTCTTTACAAACAGCTTCCTTCCATGTGAGAAATGCTGTCACATCCTTAAAAACAAATTCCTCCTTTGGAATAATTTGGCCATGCTCTTTCTTCAAATGTTCTATGAGATGGAAATATGTTCTAAATTTCAATGTACAATCTGAATGGGAACACGATAGGGATAAACCAGACGAATCACAATGTTTTTTATGTTTCGAGAAGCTGAATCTATTGCTGTATTGAACATTGCAATCAGAACATACCCTTGGGTATGTTATTTTAAGACACGAGACAGCTGTTTGTTTTGCACATGACGATATTAAATTATCTACTTTACGAGAATCATCATATTCAAGGGAACTGTTTAACGTAGATAAACTTTCCTCAGCAGACTCACCATTTGTAAACAAATATGTGAGGTGTGATTTATGGTTTAGATTGTGTGATGGTGTTACATATGAAAAAGATTTACGTATCTGTGATGTGTGTGAAACTGAAGGTGATGTTACTGCTTTTGTGAATGATGGCCTTGTAATCATACTGTGTGATGTGTACGTATGTATATCTGCTCTATTTGATGCCCCTGTGACTCTGGTATGTGATGTGGAAGGGTAAGCGTGTGCCCTATTTGATGTCCCTGGCTGTGTGGTGTGTATACGTGATGTGGAACCGTGTGCGTGTGCCCTATTTGAAGTCCCTGGCTGTGTGCTGTGTATACGTGATGTGGAAGGGTATGCATGTGCCCTATTTGATGTCCCTGGTTGTGTGGCGTGTATACGTGATGTGGAAGGGTATGCGTGTGCCCTATTTGATGTCCCTGGCTGTGTGGCGTGTATACGTGATGTGGAAGGGTATGTGTGTGCCCCATTTGATGTCCCTGGCTGTGTGCTGTGTATACGTAATGTGGAAGGGTATGCGTGTGCCCTATTTGATGTTCCTGGCTGTGTGGCGTGTATATGTGATGTGGAAGGGTATGCGTGTGCCCTATTTGATGTCCCTGGCTGTGTGCTGTGTATATGTGATGTAGAAGGGTATGCGTGTGCCATATTTGATGTCCCTGGCTGTGTGCTGTGTATACATAATGTGGAAGGGTATGCGTGTGCCCTATTTGATGTCCCTGGCTGTGTGGCGTGTATACGTGATGTAGAAGGGTATGCGTGTGCCATATTTGATGTCCCTGGCTGTGTGCTGTGTATATGTGATGTGGAAGGGTATGCGTGTGACCTATTTGATGTCCCAGGCTGTGTGCTGTGTATATGTAATGTGGAAGGGTATGCGTGTGCCCTATTTGATGTCCCTGGCTGTGTGCTGTGTATATATGATGTGGAAATGTGTGCATGTGCCCTATTTGATGTCCCTGGCTGTGTGGAGTGTGTATGTGACCTAACAGCTTGTGCATATGATGTCCTTGTGTCTCTGGTATCTGATGTGGATGTCTGTGCGTGTTTCCCAACTGGATATGGAAATGATGTTCTGTTATGTGTGTCTGTAGTGCATGTCTGGTCTCTGTAGAAATTTGATAAAATTTTAGACCTATTTCTTGTACAGACATGAAAAACATTACCCATTAAACATTGAATCCCTCGCTGTGTAATGTGTAAGCCATCCCTGGACAGCAACTCCATAAACGGATCTCTTGAATGTAACATAAAAGACTTCCAGTTGTCTATGAATAGTCCTCCATATCTACGAACACAAAAAAGTGGAATCACTGTGGCAGTCACAAAAAAGTATCCTGCACGTCGGGTGTTTACGTACAGGCCCACAGTACTGTGTTTACCACACAGGGCCTATACCACAGTACTGTGGGCCTGTACGTAAACACCCGACGTGCAGGATTTTTATACCACTGATGATGGCAGCCAGTGGAGCTGCAGAAACGTTTGGTTTTGTTATAAACCATGGACCACGGCCAAACAGCCCGGATATCATGAACAATTCATTTTACACGTATAAAGTTTTACCTGGTAGCCAAGCCTTGTATCAGCAGATTCAGCTTCTCTGTCTTTTCATTTATTATCTTTATTCTGTTCATTTCAGCATCTGAATATGGCCTATACCTATTTTTACTGTGAAACAATACCCTTGACAAATGGAGTTGCACATGCTGGTTGCCTTTTAGAATTTCTTGGATAAGAGATTCATAATGTTGGATTATTTGATCTGGATGCTGACCTGTTAAAAAGCTTTTAAGAATTATAAAAATAAACGGGTATAGTACCTATCGATAAAATATTGGAAAATAATGTGCATAACACCAAAGCAATCTTACAAATATTTTTGATCAACCATAATCGTATAAAGTAGAGCACTAATAACTGAAATATTTTATTTACAAAATTCTATGTAACTTACCACAAATCAAATTATTTGTGCCCAAATGGATTTACTACGTGATAAAAGAACTTGGTTGCTTCAACCATTGAAGCAGACATTTCTTCAACACGCATTCCTGACACTGAAAACACTGTGACTTCAAAATCATTCTGGTACTGAGTAGTCATATGTGCATATTTTACCTGGGAGTCACCAAACATGAGGAGGCCTGGACGCACCATTGTGACTGCAAATGAAGAATACTTTATTAAAACAAACACATATATTTACATCTGCCAATGGAAATTTAACCTTGCTTTTGTTTTATATTCCTCTTTCTTAGGCTTCAGAATACTCGATTTTAAATTACTGTTATTATTCAACAGCACTTTGGGTAATTATCGACTTTCTGGGCCGAGCTGGTATGGGTGTGACATATTTTTTTCTATTCTTCTATACTATATAAACACGAGAAAAATAATCTTAAACGGTGGTCGAACCTATTTACGGAGGAAAAAAATTAAATAATTACTCACATAAGAACGCATGCAACAGCAGTACAGGACGGCCATTTTTCAAACATTTACAAGCGAGTTGGATGAAAAGCGAGTTGAGCCGATACCTGCCGGTTAGGTTCGGAGGGGCGGCCCGAAGGGCCACGCATATAGTTCATTGTTTCATATAATTCTTGCAAAAATTAAGGCGAACCATTTTTCAAACATTTACTGTGCATTTGTGCGCCGTCGCTCAGTTAACATGGCGGCCATTCACTTTACATGTTCTTATGGGAGTAATTATTTTATTTTTTTCTCCGTAAATAGGTTTGACCGCTGTTTAAGATTATTTTTCTCGTGTCTATATAACATAGAAGAATAGAAAAAAAAATATGTCACGCCAATACCAGCGCGGCCCAGAAAGTCGATAATTACCCAATTACCGCACTTTGTTTTGACCTGCATTACATAATATCTGAGAAGTCAAGAAAACTCACAAACACCAAAAGGAATTGTGGCTCCATGTGAAAAAAAATGGGTATTCATGTTTCATCTCCTTAATACTCATGAAACTTTTTAAACTAAATTTTAGTATTTTAAACATAAAATAATTTCAGTTTATTCAAAATAACTGTAAATGGCACAAACCTAGAACAAAGAATAATTAACCTAAACAAACACGTGGTTTCAAAGCAGATCAAGCCCCAAAATGCATGAAGCTTTTATTTAAAAATTAATTTTTAATCTTTTAAACATAACATACTTCTACACTTTACTCAGTCCTTGAAATTTTTTGGAAATGTCACAGAATTAATCTAGAACAATGAATAATTAACCGTAACAAAAACAAGTGGTTTCAAACCCGATAGCACAAATGAAATACATCCCAAAATTCATGAAACTTTTATACTAAATTGGAGTTCTTTTTGGTAAATATTTACCTGTGCTCCACCATACAATCTTGAAGTGAAATATTTTTTTTTCTATTCTTCTTGTTTTACATTACGTTTTGATCTTTTTTAAACATAAAATACTTCTAAACTTTACACAGTACCTGAAAACTGTTGGAAATGTCACAGGATTAATCTAGAACAATGAATTTTAACCTTAACAAAAACGCGTGGTTTCAATCACGACAGCACAATTACATCCTAAAATTCATGAAACTTTTACTTTAAACAAAATGGGGAGTTTTAACATAAAAGACTTACAGTTTACTCAAAACCATTGTAAATTAAATAAACAAAAAACATTAACCTACACGAACACGTGGTTCCAAAGCCGTACCCATTTAGTATTTCTATTTTATTTCTAAACAAACACATATAATAATAATACTCACAAAATTCCTGAAAAATTATGTAAAAGAGATACCTGTATAAAATTAACAATATAATTTAAATCCGTAGAAACACCTCCAAATTGATGCACACGTGCACACGAATTCCACCGTAACTTAGACTAGACTAATTTATTAGGGTAACACAGAAATAGCAACATCCGGTAGCAAGTTCATTTGTTTACCACGTGTGGTCTGTTTCAGCGCTAGTTGTCGGTTGTCCATCACTGCAATAAGAAACAACGTTAGTTAATGAATATGGTGTATAGCGTAGTTTGTATTTACAGTATATCCATTGTTACCGTGCTTTTGAAAAGTTTATTACCTGCAGCGGTGTACTGAATAGTTTATATTAGTGAAACTAAATTATAGAAGCCGTAGTATACTTACGAAGGTCTAAGGTAATTTACTTACTTAAAGACAAGACAACTGGACGTTAGTTTAAGGTGGTGGTTAGTTTAGGTTGGTTGGTTACGCGTGTAGAAGAGACATAAGAATCTCTTCTATTCGCTGTGGTAGAAGTAACGATAATAGTCATTGATGGGTATGAAGTATAATTACGGATAATTTCATTTGTAATATAATGCACACTCATTATCAAAAATTCATTAAGTTAAATACGATATTAAGGGTAGGCCTAAACATACAGTAATTCTAATTTTCGTGACAAATTACACAAATTTATAGAGATTTTGCCACTGGGCTTCTTTATTATGTTAATATTATCTTATAACATTAGCTTATAGAATGCGTTGTATTCTGATTGCTGATTAAATAAATAAATAAAAATTACACAATGTCTTTGTACATTCCATAAGGAAGTCATATTGATAAGGAAAAATATAACACTTGTTTATACAAAAATGTATATATATATCATTTATTTATTTCTTTTTCTAGTTTTTCTTTCGAAGAAGACTTGACTATCATTTTGTTTTTTAACATAATTTTACATGCTGACAAATTTATATTCTCGAATTTTTTGTATAAATTATTATTACAGCAACAGACTTCATCAAAATCTTGTGAGAATACATCTTGTAAATATTTATTAAGCACAATACAACTCAGTTTATGCAGTACTGAAAGCTGATTCTTAACACTTAAAAATAAATTATAAAATTTGTCACATAATTTTTGCAGTATATGCCATGAAATTGAAACTGATACTGATGTATTCAGAGGGTAACATTAATTTACCTCTATCCATTTCTAATGTTAAGTCTGTGGGAATATCTACTTCTATTTCTTTATTTGATTGATAACCAATCACTACACAGTCGACAGATATTATTTCTCACTTGTTTTCTAACAGCATAGCCAGCTATATAAACTAAAATGGTAAGCTTGTCTTTAGGGGCACAGTCCAAAGAAAAGTCATAATATGTAATTTCGTAAAATGAATCTATGTTTACTACAGTTTCGCAAGACTCATTTTTACATGGAAGCAATGTCTTTAAAGATATCTCTTTATTTTCACATAACAAGAGAATAGTGTCTTTAAACCTGATTTTTCTCTCACTCTCTAGAACTTGCATGAAACTAACATAGTAATTGGCTCCACTTAATTTTCTATAATATCCAAATCTATCTTCTAATACATCATTTTAAAATTTACTTAACAACAAATAATAAGTTTTATATTTTTCAAATATGTGGTATGAGGTATAAAAAAGTGTCAGTTGTATGAATAAGAGACTAAAATGGTCTCTGGTTTGTGCTTATAGTGACTGAGAAATAGGTACAGTCTGCTTCCAGTTTTTGAGCCACAGAGACATTTTTCTTAGAAAATTTATTTGTAATGTGCTGTTAGAGGGAATAGGGTCTCTATATTCATCATTAAACCTTTTGACTTCCCAAGCACTTTTTACATTAACAATTTTCCACCATCTAATAATAATGCTTAAAAACAAGCATGTTCCTTGAACATCTGGAAGTAGACCCACTTTGTCTTTTGAAATAGCCTACATTGAAGAGGAGCTACATTTGTTTCACTAAAAAAATTTTAACGCTAATTTTACATTTTGTTTTTGAATAGTAGAAGGGTATAGTACTTTATATGATAATAAGTGAGCAAATTTTACAAGAGAATTTTTTTCCAACTCATAAAATTTCAAGATGCCTAAACTGTGCTACATGTAAATTATCGGTATTGCTAAATTCAAAATCAGGAAATACAAGTTTACAGTTATCTGTTCTTCTACTGATCCAGTTGTTACGAACACATCTCCAAGTCTTTAGTCTTTGATGGACCACATCAGAGATTAAAAAATAAAGCAAATAAAACTTTTTGTAGACTTCCAAACAAAATAAAACTTTCAGATTCTGAACACTTTTTGTTCAGACATTATTGTCAGTATATGTTTTATCTATGTAATAAATACCCATTTTTACTTAAGTCAATGTGTTTAATGTAAAGGCAGTGCAGTTCAGCTTGAACAGTAACAGTAACCTGGAGCCATGTTATGTTGTGCATGAAATAGCTTTGTGGCGGAGGCGGCATAAAGTAGTTTTATAGTTTCTTGTAAGAAATTTATTTTCAAAACGGATTGTATATAATATTTCTGGTTTGGTCAGTACTGTATTGTATTAAGCCAATACATGACATTAGATATTATTAAAATACACAAAGTAAACTAAAAATCTATTACATAAATGTGTATTTTAACCAACTACTGAATATTATTATTTGGCCGTGTACAGCCATTTATTATAAACAGTTCAACATAAACATAATATGATTGCAAGGTGGATGTCCCTATTTTCACTATGTTAAATTCTGAAAATTGAGATGCATTTTCAAAGAACTAACAAAATATAAAATATAATTTTGTTTTTAATCCTACAATATCTTTCATATAACATCAGTATTGACACTTGGGAATGCACAAGAAATTCAGATTTGGTGCTCTTTCACTTTGCCATTCATAGCTGATGTTAAGATGTCCTTCCCATACCAACAAATAAATGTTGCCAATTCTTATCAGCTTACACAAATGTCTCTTTTCAGTGATATAACACATCACGTTTTGGATCTGTTAGCTGTTTTTGTATGGGGTTTGTTTTAGTAATGTGTTATTAGTAATGTCAGAAATTATATCAGTGACATGAATATCATTAATGTTACCCTTCATGTTACTGGAAAACTCTTCAAAGTGGTCTCAGCGGATCATGAATTCAATCAGTCCCAGTTTTCCTTTTCATATGTAGTTTACAAACTATGAAATATTGTTCCATTGTCCATTATGGTATTTCAAGTCATTAAAAATTATAATTTCTACACGATTTCTAATATTATTTGTCAAAGATTTTCTGTTTAAGACCAGATTAAATTTACTGCACCCTGAAAGCTATAAACGCGTCTTCAGACTAGATAAAGCAGAACAAATATTTCAACTCTTTAAATCTGTCAAACACTTCAAACTTCCATTGTAAACAACAGTTTGCTAGTAGTATTGCAGAGTATTCCCACAGCTGTCAATTTGGAAGTTATGTGAAACAGAGTATACTGTATAACTTCTGCAAACATTTTGACTGAGGTATCATAAAAATTTTAGCATTCAATTGATAAGCAGTTGTTGTTTCCTTCTCAAAATAATTCTAAAATTATGTCAAAAGTCTTATAATTTCTGGTAAATAGGAATTTAAAAACAAAGTCTGTGTCAAAATAAGTAACATGGTATGACGAACTGATAAAAAGAATTGTGGACACATGTTTGTATGGCTTCAAAGAAAAGTGTACCTTTATGGGGAAAACATTTTCCAGGAATCATCAGTATAGTTAGCACTGTAGGTTGAATGGTCTTCTGTACATTAGCTCATTCCAATTACATGTGCAGAAGTAATGTGACTTTTCCTCTACATAAGTAGTCTTGGTATCTCCTTTCAGTCAAGAACACTTTATTGTATTAAATGAAGTACCTTGCCCACACTAAGATATGGCATCCTCATTGGATAAACTGAGGTCTGACAATGGGAAGACATTATTTATTAATAAAGATGTGTGCATTTAATCTAAAAGTGTCCTTAATCAGATGTTATTCTTGTGGTTACTTGTGGGTGTTTAGTCTTCATTGACTGCCAACTTGTTTCCATTTGTTTCAGGTGTTAACAAGATCAATTTATCCATCATCTGAGAAA
Organism: Magicicada septendecula; assembly: GCA_034769895.1. Taxonomy (NCBI): domain Eukaryota; kingdom Metazoa; phylum Arthropoda; class Insecta; order Hemiptera; family Cicadidae; genus Magicicada; species Magicicada septendecula. Next base: position 454,894,814 of record CM068373.1, read on the forward strand.
TGGAAGAGATCAAATTTGAGGACAAGGTATACAGTTTAAAAATAAAAATATATTTTTTGCTGTTTAATGTACGTATTAAATTGATACACGTGTTATATACACGTATCGTATACACACATTCATTTCTTATATTAATAATAGTTTATTTATCATCATATTGATTTGTAATTAATTGCTGTACAGAGTATGATTTATACATGTATTCTTTTGTATAGGGTTCGCATTGACAATATGCATTTTCCATAACCTCCTAACTTTCAAGCAATTCTCTTCCTCCCTCGTCCAATTTAGACTTGTAGTCTGTTTGTTAGTTCCAAAGTAGCTTTAAAACTTTTTTTTTTTATCTGCCAGTCCTCTGTCTTTGTGTTGACCAATTATGTCAACATTCTCATACTATTCTATCAGCACTCATTCTCTTGTGTTGTCCACTCTGGTAGTCCTGTCCTCTGCAAGTCTTCCCTGGTATTCTCCTGAACTCCATACTTGTGACATCTCATTTCGCTGTTTTGACTTGCATTGTTGTCTCACTCCCAGTTTTTGCAGAATACATCAGTATTAGATGTATTGTATGTCTTATGTTATACCTTGTATGTATTACTTCCATATTCCTTAAGGAATGGAAGTATGGTGATGGCAAAAAAAATCGTGTTCGAGATTATTGCAGATTCTGATTCTACTACACTCAAAACATGAAAAAAAGTCGTTTTCCGAAAAGTGTCTGTGTGTGTGTCTGTCTGTCTGTCTGTCTGTCTGTCTGTCTGTGTGTCTGTCTGTCTGTGTGTCTGTCTGTCTGTCTGTAGATTTTTTTTCTATGGCAAACGATAACTGCCGCAAATTCAAACAGAATCAAATAATTTTTTGCATGCAGCCCTGATTTGCAGAGTACTCGCGACCTATTGTTTTTGGTGAAGATCGGTTGAGGGAAAGGGGTAGTTTACCTGCAACGGTTTTTTTTTAGCAAGGGTAATTTTGTTTGTTTGGCAAACGATAACAGCCGCAAATTCAAACAGAATCAAATAATGTTTCGCATACAGCCCTGAATTGTAGAGTTCTCAAGATCTGTTGATTTTGGTGAAGATCGGTTAAGGGAAAGGGGTAGTTTACCTGTAACGTTTTATGTTTTAACAAGGGTATTTCCTATGGTAAACGATAACAGCCGCAAATTCAAACAGAATCAAAAGATTATTTGCATACAGCCCTAAATTGTAGAGTTCTCAAGACCTATTGTTTTTGGTGAAGTTCGGTTGAGGGAAAGGGGTAGTTTACCTTCAACGTTTTTTTAACAAGGGTATTTTCTATGGCAAACGATAACAGCCGCAAATTCAAACAGAATCAAATAATGTTTTGCATACAGCCCTGATTTGTAGAGTACACAAGACCTATTGTTTTTGGTGAAGATCGGTTAAGGGAAAGGGGTAGTTTACCTGTAACGTTTTATGTTTTAACAAGGGTATTTCCTATGGCAAACGATAACAGCCGCAAATTCAAACAGAATCAAAAGATTATTTGCATACAGCCCTAAATTGTAGAGTTCTCAATACCTATTGTTTTTGGTGAAGATCGGTTGAGGGAAAGGGGTAGTTTACCTGCAACGTTTTTTTAACAAGGTATTTTCTATGGCAAACGATAACAGCCGCAAATTCAAACAGAATCAAATAATGTTTTGCATACAGCCCTGATTTGTAGAGTACTCAAGAGCTATTGTTTTTGGTGAAGATCGGTTAAGGGGAAGGGGTAGTTTACCTGCAACGTTTTTTTATCAAGCGTATTTTCTATGGCAAACGATAACAGCCGCAAATTCAAACAGAATCAAATAATTTTTTGAATGCGTCCCTGAATTGTAGAGGTCTCAATGACTTTCGATTTTGGTGAAGATCGGTTAAGGGGAAGGGGTAGTTTACCTGCAACCTTTTACGTTTTAACAAGAGTAAAGTACTTGAAAATTTATTTAAACTTTTTGAAACAATGGTAATTGTTAAAAATAAAATAATTTTGTTGCCAGGCAATAAAATTATAATTTTTTCATTTTAATGTAATATAATATTTTTCATTTAATACAGCAATAAAAAGGCAGGTAAGACACAGCCTGGCTGTTTGGCTGAAAATGATTTTAAATATAAATCTTAGAATATGGAAGTCATGTATGGTTCTCCATACCGATATTACATGGGCTTTCTCCCTAAATAACATTATATATCATTTCCTTATCTCTACTTTAAATACTATTTCTAATTATCCTTAACTACATAATTTTCTACAAGCTCACTCTTAAATCATTTATTGGTTCATCAATGACTTACTAAGTGTTTTCTTATCTATTACTACCTTTTACTTCCATATTCCTTAAGGAATGGAAGTATGGTGATGGCAAAAAAAATCGTGTTCGAGATTATTGCAGATTCTGATTCTACTACACTCAAAACATGAAAAAAAGTCGTTTTCCGAAAAGTGTCTGTGTGTGTGTCTGTGTGTCTGTCTGTCTGTCTGTGTGTCTGTCTGTAGATTTTTTTTCTATGGCAAACGATAACTGCCGCAAATTCAAACAGAATCAAATAATTTTTTGCATACAGCCCTGATTTGTAGAGTACTCGCGACCTATTGTTTTTGGTGAAGATCGGTTGAGGGAAAGGGGTAGTTTACCTGCAACGGTTTTTTTTTATCAAGGGAAATTTTTTTTTTTTGGCAAACGATAACAGCCGCAAATTCAAACAGAATCAAATAATTTTTCGCATACAGCCCTGAATTGTAGAGTTCTCAAGACCTATTGTTTTTGGTGAAGATCGGTTAAGGGAAAGGGGTAGTTTACCTGTAACGTTTTATGTTTTAACAAGGGTATTTCCTATGGCAAACGATAACAGCCGCAAATTCAAACAGAATAAAAAGATTATTTGCATACAGCCCTAAATTGTAGAGTTCTCAAGACCTATTGTTTTTGGTGAAGATCGGTTAAGGGAAAGGGGTAGTTTACCTACAACGTTTTTTTAACAAGGGTATTTTCTATGGCAAACGATAACAGCCGCAAGTTCAAACAGAATCAAATAATTTTCTGCATACAGCCCTGATTTGTAGAGTACTCAAGACCTATTGTTTTTGGTGAAGATCGGTTGAGGGGAAGGGGTAGTTTACCTGCAACGTTTTTTTTTCTATGGCAAACGATAACTGCCGCAAATTCAAACAGAATCAAATAATTTTCTGCATACATCCCTGAATTGTAGAGGTCTCAAGGACTTTCAATTTTGGTGAAGATCGGTTAAGGGGAAGGGGTAGTTTACCTGCAACCTTTTACGTTTTAACAAGAGTAAAGTACTTGAAAATTTATTTAAACTTTTTGAAACAATGGTAATTGTTGAAAATAAAATAATTTTGTTGCCAGGTAACAAAAATAAAGTCATTTTGATAATAAAATATAAATATTTACAAGAAAAGAATTTTCAGTTTTCAAAATTTAAATATATTTTTATAAAACATTGGGTTCTTCATTGAGGTGGGGACTTGACGACAGTGACAGGGCTTTCCACCAAATTCAGCAGAGTGACAGGTAGGCCCAACTCTGATTGGCTCCTCAGATTTCCCCAGCGTTAGTAGGTTCTATGAAAATATTTTATTTCAAAAATGATTTTAAATATAAATCTTAGATATGTTTTATAAATCTCATGTTTTATGTTTTAACATGGGTAATTTTTTATATGACGAACCATAACTGCCGTAAATTCAAACAGAATCAAATAACTTTTTACATATGTGCCTGAGCTATAGAGAACTCAATGTCTGTTGATTTTGGTGAAGATCGGTTACGGGGAAAGGGCAGTTTACCTGAAACATTTTTTGTTGTAACATGAGTAAAGTACTTAATTTTGATAAAGTATCCTGATAAGATCTTAATAATCCACTGTAGAAACGTAGATGAAATATCTATAAATGAAGAGGCTAGTTGAACGGGCTGGGGGTAATTTTCTATAAATCAAAATTATAGTTGAAGGGGGAGGGGATAATTTTTTTTTATATGTGTACTACGTTATTGGCAACAAAGAAGTATTTTTTTGTTAAAATTCCTTCCCTGGCTGTTTGGCTGAAAATGATTTTAAATATAAATCTTAGAATATGGAAGTCATGTATGGTTCTCCATACCGATATTTATTAGTATTATATGTCTAAAAGTCAATATTAGACATGTAATTGATGTACATATTCAAACCTTTGTGTTTTGTCTCAAATGTTTGTTAGCCAGATAGTAAGGCCAGGCACACAACTGACTATTCTATGAGCTATCATGACTTGCATTTGAATTTTTACTTTCATGTTCCATAAGGAAATGGAAGTATGGTGATGGCAAAAAAAATCGTGTTCGAGATTATTGCAGATTCGGATTGTACTACCCTCAAAACATGAAAAAATATCGGGTAGTTTACCTGCAACGTTTTGTTTTAACAAGGGTATTGTCTATGGCAAATAATAACAACCGCAAATTAAAACAGAATCAACCCTTGTTCTGCAATAACAAGAGTATTTTCTATGGCAAACGATAACAGCCGTATATTCAAACAGAATCAAATGATTTTTTGCGTACAGCCCTGATTTGTAGAGGACTGAAGGTCTATTGATTTTGGTGAAGATCGGTTTAGAGAAACGGGTAGTTTACCTGAAACATTTTATGCTTTAACAAGAGTAAAGTACTTAATTTTGATAAATAATGTATCCTAATAAGAAGCTCATAATAATCCATTGTAGAAACGTAGATGAAATATCTATAAATGAAGAGGTTAGGTGAACGGGGTAGGGGTAATTTTCTATAAATGAAAATTATAGTTGAAGGGGGAGGGGAGAATTTTGTATGTGTACTACGTTATCGGCTACAAAGAAGTAGTTCTTTGTTAAAATTCCTTCCCGGAAGGAATTTAGCCGTAGTCCAATGTTTTCTGCAAAACCAGATTTTTCGGCAGTCCATCGACTGCCATCATCAGTGAAAATCGAGTGCGAAAACGTGAGATGGTATACATTAGTGACCACAGTACTGTGGTTAAGGCTGAAGCAATAAGTAGAAAGAAGTAGTTTCTATGGAAATATTTCATTTCGAATATGATTTTAAATATAAATCTTAGAACATGGAAGTCGTGTATGGTTCTCCATACCGATATTTTTCTATGGCAAACGATAACAGCCGCAAATTCAAACAGAATCAAATAATTTTTGCGTACAGCCCTGATTTGTATAGTACTCACGACCTATTGTTTTTGGTGAAGATCGGTTGAGAGAAAGGGGTAGTTTACCTGCAACAGTTTTTTTTATCAAGGGTATTTTTTTTTTTGGCAAACGATAAGAGCCGCAAATTCAAACAGAATCAAATAATGTTTCGCATGCAGCCCTGAATTATGGAGTTCTCAAGAACTATTGTTTTTGGTGAAGATCGGTTAAGGGAAAGGGGTAGTTTACCTGCAACGTTTTGTTTTAACAAGGGTATTTTCTATGGCAAACAATAACAGCCGCAAATTCAAACAGAATCAAATAATTTTTGCATGCAACTCTGAATTGTAGAGTTTTCAAGACCTATTGTTTTTGGTGAAGATCGGTTAAGGGAAAGGGGTAGTTTACCAGCAACGTTTTACGTTTTAACAAGGGTAATTTTTTCTATGACGAACGATAACTGCCGCATATTCAAACAGAATCAAATAATTTTTTGCATACATCACTGAATTGTAGAGAACTCAAGGCCTTTTGATTTTGGTGAAGATCGGTTAAGGGGAAGGGGTAGTTTATCTGCAACCTTTTACATTTTAACAAGAGTAAATTACTTGAAAATTCATTTAAACTTTTTCAAACAATGGTAATTGTTAAAAATAAAATAATTTTGTTGCCAGGCAATAAAATTATAATTTTTTCATTTTAATGTAAATCATGTATGACAGAAAATATATCGTTCGTGGCAGGCAAGCATATCTCAGTTATGTAATGTATACGTTTCCATTTTATTATTATGACTACCGCAATAAAAGGGCAGGGAAGACACACACACACACACACACACACACACACACACAAAATTCGCATTATTTCTGGCCTCATTCATGTTTATTTTCTTACATTTGCACGCTTTTTAAATGGAAAGTGCCGAAACCCATACCAACATAACGCGTGCAAGCCGAAAAAGTGTCCAGCATGGATAGTGATTTGCTTCCTGTGGATCGCTGGGCAGTGTAACTGCACGTGTTTACAGAGGAACGATTCATAGACAGACTTTTCGTCTTTAGGGAATGAACCCTCTGCAAGATGCTGAGGGTCCATGAGTGACTTCGGAGCGCTCCTTCTTTTCCACGTGTTTGTTCTGTGAAACGTACACTGTAGATTCGCAGCTTTACTCTAAGCAACGCTCAATAGGAAATGTTGAAAATTTTTGTCCACGGTGTACCCTCATACACACTAAACCTGCTCTGATGTTTTAATTACGGACATCATAATATTAAAACTTTGGAAACTTGAGCACTACTTAATGGAGATCAATCATTAACTTATACTAGCCATTAATTTTATGCATATTTTTTATATATATGTGTACAACGTTATCGGCAACAAAGAAGTAGTTTTTGTTAAAATTCCTTCCTGGGATATTTGGCTGTAGTCCAATGTTTCCTACGAAACCAGACGTTTCGGCAATGCCATCGACTTCCATCATCAGTGAAAATCGAGTGCGTTAACGTGAGGTGTATACGTTAGTGACCACAGTACTGTGGTTAAGGCTGAAGCAGTAAGTAGAAAGAAGTAGTTTCTATGGTAATATTTCATTTCGAAAATGATTTTAAATATAAATCTTAGAACATGGAAGTCATGTATGGTTCTCCATACCGATATTTTTCTATGGCAAACGATAACAGCCTCAAATTCAAACAGAATCAAACAATGTTTCGCATACAGCCCTGAATTATAGAGTTCTCAAGACCTATTGTTTTTGGTGAAGATCGGTTAAGGGAAAGGGGTAGTTTACCAGCAACGTTTTATGTTTTAAAAGGGTATTTTCTATGGCAAACGATAAGAGCCGCAAATTCAAACAGAATCAAATGTTTTGCATACCTTCCTGAGCTATAGAAAACTCAATGTTTGTTGATTTTTGTGAAGATCGGTTAAGGGGAAGGGTAGTTTACCTGCAACATTTTATGTTTTAACAAAGGTAATTTTTTTTTACGAACGATAACTGCCGCACATTCAAAGAAAATCAGATATTTTTTTCATACGTTCATCAATTGTAAAAGACTGAAGGTTTGTTGATTTTGATGAAGATCGGTTAAGGGGAAGGGGTAGTTTACCTTTCACATTTTATGTTTTAACAAGAGTAGTGGTTTTTATGACGAACGATAACTGCCGTAAATTAAAACACAATCAAATAATTTTTTATATATGTGCCTGAGTTGTAAAGGACTCATGGCCTATTGATTTTGGTGAAGATTGGTTAAGGGAAAGGGGTAGTTTACCTGCCACTTTTAATGTTTTAACAAGAGTAATTGTTTCTATGGCAAATGATTACTGCCGCACATTCAAACAGAACCAAATAAGTTTTTGCATACAGCCCTGAATTGTAGAGTTCTCAAGACTTATTGGTGTTGGTGAAGATCGGTTAAGGGAAAGGGGTAGTTTACCTGCAACGTTTTATGTTTTAACAAGGGTATTTTCTATGGCAAACGATAACAGCCGTATATTCAAACAGAATCAAATGATTTTTTGCGTACAGCCCTGATTTGTAGAGGACTGAAGGTCTATTGATTTTGGTGAAGATCGGTTTAGAGAAACGGGTAGTTTACCTGAAACATTTTATGCTTTAACAAGAGTAAAGTACTTAATTTTGATAAATAATGTATCCTAATAAGAAGCTCATAATAATCCATTGTAGAAACGTAGATGAAATATCTATAAATGAAGAGGTTAGGTGAACGGGGTAGGGGTAATTTTCTATAAATGAAAATTATAGTTGAAGGGGGAGGGGAGAATTTTGTATGTGTACTACGTTATCGGCTACAAAGAAGTAGTTCTTTGTTAAAATTCCTTCCCGGAAGGAATTTAGCCGTAGTCCAATGTTTTCTGCAAAACCAGATTTTTCGGCAGTCCATCGACTGCCATCATCAGTGAAAATCGAGTGCGAAAACGTGAGATGGTATACATTAGTGACCACAGTACTGTGGTTAAGGCTGAAGCAATAAGTAGAAAGAAGTAGTTTCTATGGAAATATTTCATTTCGAATATGATTTTAAATATAAATCTTAGAACATGGAAGTCGTGTATGGTTCTCCATACCGATATTTTTCTATGGCAAACGATAACAGCCGCAAATTCAAACAGAATCAAATAATTTTTGCGTACAGCCCTGATTTGTATAGTACTCACGACCTATTGTTTTTGGTGAAGATCGGTTGAGAGAAAGGGGTAGTTTACCTGCAACAGTTTTTTTTATCAAGGGTATTTTTTTTTTTGGCAAACGATAAGAGCCGCAAATTCAAACAGAATCAAATAATGTTTCGCATGCAGCCCTGAATTATGGAGTTCTCAAGAACTATTGTTTTTGGTGAAGATCGGTTAAGGGAAAGGGGTAGTTTACCTGCAACGTTTTGTTTTAACAAGGGTATTTTCTATGGCAAACGATAACAGCCGCAAATTCAAACAGAATCAAATAATTTTTGCATGCAACTCTGAATTGTAGAGTTTTCAAGACCTATTGTTTTTGGTGAAGATCGGTTAAGGGAAAGGGGTAGTTTACCAGCAACGTTTTACGTTTTAACAAGGGTAATTTTTTCTATGACGAACGATAACTGCCGCATATTCAAACAGAATCAAATAATTTTTTGCATACATCACTGAATTGTAGAGAACTCAAGGCCTTTTGATTTTGGTGAAGATCGGTTAAGGGGAAGGGGTAGTTTATCTGCAACCTTTTACATTTTAACAAGAGTAAATTACTTGAAAATTCATTTAAACTTTTTCAAACAATGGTAATTGTTAAAAATAAAATAATTTTGTTGCCAGGCAATAAAATTATAATTTTTTCATTTTAATGTAAATCATGTATGACAGAAAATATATCGTTCGTGGCAGGCAAGCATATCTCAGTTATGTAATGTATACGTTTCCATTTTATTATTATGACTACCGCAATAAAAGGGCAGGGAAGACACACACACACACACACACACACGCAAAATTCGCATTATTTCTGGCCTCATTCATGTTTATTTTCTTACATTTGCACGCTTTTTAAATGGAAAGTGCCGAAACCCATACCAACATAACGCGTGCAAGCCGAAAAAGTGTCCAGCATGGATAGTGATTTGCTTCCTGTGGATCGCTGGGCAGTGTAACTGCACGTGTTTACAGAGGAACGATTCATAGACAGACTTTTCGTCTTTAGGGAATGAACCCTCTGCAAGATGCTGAGGGTCCATGAGTGACTTCGGAGCGCTCCTTCTTTTCCACGTGTTTGTTCTGTGAAACGTACACTGTAGATTCGCAGCTTTACTCTAAGCAACGCTCAATAGGAAATGTTGAAAATTTTTGTCCACGGTGTACCCTCATACACACTAAACCTGCTCTGATGTTTTAATTACGGACATCATAATATTAAAACTTTGGAAACTTGAGCACTACTTAATGGAGATCAATCATTAACTTATACTAGCCATTAATTTTATGCATATTTTTTATATATATGTGTACAACGTTATCGGCAACAAAGAAGTAGTTTTTGTTAAAATTCCTTCCTGGGATATTTGGCTGTAGTCCAATGTTTCCTACGAAACCAGACGTTTCGGCAATGCCATCGACTTCCATCATCAGTGAAAATCGAGTGCGTTAACGTGAGGTGTATACGTTAGTGACCACAGTACTGTGGTTAAGGCTGAAGCAGTAAGTAGAAAGAAGTAGTTTCTATGGTAATATTTCATTTCGAAAATGATTTTAAATATAAATCTTAGAACATGGAAGTCATGTATGGTTCTCCATACCGATATTTTTCTATGGCAAACGATAACAGCCTCAAATTCAAACAGAATCAAACAATGTTTCGCATACAGCCCTGAATTATAGAGTTCTCAAGACCTATTGTTTTTGGTGAAGATCGGTTAAGGGAAAGGGGTAGTTTACCAGCAACGTTTTATGTTTTAAAAGGGTATTTTCTATGGCAAACGATAAGAGCCGCAAATTCAAACAGAATCAAATGTTTTGCATACCTTCCTGAGCTATAGAAAACTCAATGTTTGTTGATTTTTGTGAAGATCGGTTAAGGGGAAGGGGTAGTTTACCTGCAACATTTTATGTTTTAACAAAGGTAATTTTTTTTTACGAACGATAACTGCCGCACATTCAAAGAAAATCAGATATTTTTTTCATACGTTCATCAATTGTAAAAGACTGAAGGTTTGTTGATTTTGATGAAGATCGGTTAAGGGGAAGGGGTAGTTTACCTTTCACATTTTATGTTTTAACAAGAGTAGTGGTTTTTATGACGAACGATAACTGCCGTAAATTAAAACACAATCAAATAATTTTTTATATATGTGCCTGAGTTGTAAAGGACTCATGGCCTATTGATTTTGGTGAAGATTGGTTAAGGGAAAGGGGTAGTTTACCTGCCACTTTTAATGTTTTAACAAGAGTAATTGTTTCTATGGCAAATGATTACTGCCGCACATTCAAACAGAACCAAATAAGTTTTTGCATACAGCCCTGAATTGTAGAGTTCTCAAGACTTATTGGTGTTGGTGAAGATCGGTTAAGGGAAAGGGGTAGTTTACCTGCAACGTTTTATGTTTTAACAAGGGTATTTTCTATGGCAAACGATAACAGCCGTATATTCAAACAGAATCAAATGATTTTTTGCGTACAGCCCTGATTTGTAGAGGACTGAAGGTCTATTGATTTTGGTGAAGATCGGTTTAGAGAAACGGGTAGTTTACCTGAAACATTTTATGCTTTAACAAGAGTAAAGTACTTAATTTTGATAAATAATGTATCCTAATAAGAAGCTCATAATAATCCATTGTAGAAACGTAGATGAAATATCTATAAATGAAGAGGTTAGGTGAACGGGGTAGGGGTAATTTTCTATAAATGAAAATTATAGTTGAAGGGGGAGGGGAGAATTTTGTATGTGTACTACGTTATCGGCTACAAAGAAGTAGTTCTTTGTTAAAATTCCTTCCCGGAAGGAATTTAGCCGTAGTCCAATGTTTTCTGCAAAACCAGATTTTTCGGCAGTCCATCGACTGCCATCATCAGTGAAAATCGAGTGCGAAAACGTGAGATGGTATACATTAGTGACCACAGTACTGTGGTTAAGGCTGAAGCAATAAGTAGAAAGAAGTAGTTTCTATGGAAATATTTCATTTCGAATATGATTTTAAATATAAATCTTAGAACATGGAAGTCGTGTATGGTTCTCCATACCGATATTTTTCTATGGCAAACGATAACAGCCGCAAATTCAAACAGAATCAAATAATTTTTGCGTACAGCCCTGATTTGTATAGTACTCACGACCTATTGTTTTTGGTGAAGATCGGTTGAGAGAAAGGGGTAGTTTACCTGCAACAGTTTTTTTTATCAAGGGTATTTTTTTTTTTGGCAAACGATAAGAGCCGCAAATTCAAACAGAATCAAATAATGTTTCGCATGCAGCCCTGAATTATGGAGTTCTCAAGAACTATTGTTTTTGGTGAAGATCGGTTAAGGGAAAGGGGTAGTTTACCTGCAACGTTTTGTTTTAACAAGGGTATTTTCTATGGCAAACGATAACAGCCGCAAATTCAAACAGAATCAAATAATTTTTGCATGCAACTCTGAATTGTAGAGTTTTCAAGACCTATTGTTTTTGGTGAAGATCGGTTAAGGGAAAGGGGTAGTTTACCAGCAACGTTTTACGTTTTAACAAGGGTAATTTTTTCTATGACGAACGATAACTGCCGCATATTCAAACAGAATCAAATAATTTTTTGCATACATCACTGAATTGTAGAGAACTCAAGGCCTTTTGATTTTGGTGAAGATCGGTTAAGGGGAAGGGGTAGTTTATCTGCAACCTTTTACATTTTAACAAGAGTAAATTACTTGAAAATTCATTTAAACTTTTTCAAACAATGGTAATTGTTAAAAATAAAATAATTTTGTTGCCAGGCAATAAAATTATAATTTTTTCATTTTAATGTAAATCATGTATGACAGAAAATATATCGTTCGTGGCAGGCAAGCATATCTCAGTTATGTAATGTATACGTTTCCATTTTATTATTATGACTACCGCAATAAAAGGGCAGGGAAGACACACACACACACACACACACACACACACACACAAAATTCGCATTATTTCTGGCCTCATTCATGTTTATTTTCTTACATTTGCACGCTTTTTAAATGGAAAGTGCCGAAACCCATACCAACATAACGCGTGCAAGCCGAAAAAGTGTCCAGCATGGATAGTGATTTGCTTCCTGTGGATCGCTGGGCAGTGTAACTGCACGTGTTTACAGAGGAACGATTCATAGACAGACTTTTCGTCTTTAGGGAATGAACCCTCTGCAAGATGCTGAGGGTCCATGAGTGACTTCGGAGCGCTCCTTCTTTTCCACGTGTTTGTTCTGTGAAACGTACACTGTAGATTCGCAGCTTTACTCTAAGCAACGCTCAATAGGAAATGTTGAAAATTTTTGTCCACGGTGTACCCTCATACACACTAAACCTGCTCTGATGTTTTAATTACGGACATCATAATATTAAAACTTTGGAAACTTGAGCACTACTTAATGGAGATCAATCATTAACTTATACTAGCCATTAATTTTATGCATATTTTTTATATATATGTGTACAACGTTATCGGCAACAAAGAAGTAGTTTTTGTTAAAATTCCTTCCTGGGATATTTGGCTGTAGTCCAATGTTTCCTACGAAACCAGACGTTTCGGCAATGCCATCGACTTCCATCATCAGTGAAAATCGAGTGCGTTAACGTGAGGTGTATACGTTAGTGACCACAGTACTGTGGTTAAGGCTGAAGCAGTAAGTAGAAAGAAGTAGTTTCTATGGTAATATTTCATTTCGAAAATGATTTTAAATATAAATCTTAGAACATGGAAGTCATGTATGGTTCTCCATACCGATATTTTTCTATGGCAAACGATAACAGCCTCAAATTCAAACAGAATCAAACAATGTTTCGCATACAGCCCTGAATTATAGAGTTCTCAAGACCTATTGTTTTTGGTGAAGATCGGTTAAGGGAAAGGGGTAGTTTACCAGCAACGTTTTATGTTTTAAAAGGGTATTTTCTATGGCAAACGATAAGAGCCGCAAATTCAAACAGAATCAAATGTTTTGCATACCTTCCTGAGCTATAGAAAACTCAATGTTTGTTGATTTTTGTGAAGATCGGTTAAGGGGAAGGGGTAGTTTACCTGCAACATTTTATGTTTTAACAAAGGTAATTTTTTTTTACGAACGATAACTGCCGCACATTCAAAGAAAATCAGATATTTTTTTCATACGTTCATCAATTGTAAAAGACTGAAGGTTTGTTGATTTTGATGAAGATCGGTTAAGGGGAAGGGGTAGTTTACCTTTCACATTTTATGTTTTAACAAGAGTAGTGGTTTTTATGACGAACGATAACTGCCGTAAATTAAAACACAATCAAATAATTTTTTATATATGTGCCTGAGTTGTAAAGGACTCATGGCCTATTGATTTTGGTGAAGATTGGTTAAGGGAAAGGGGTAGTTTACCTGCCACTTTTAATGTTTTAACAAGAGTAATTGTTTCTATGGCAAATGATTACTGCCGCACATTCAAACAGAACCAAATAAGTTTTTGCATACAGCCCTGAATTGTAGAGTTCTCAAGACTTATTGGTGTTGGTGAAGATCGGTTAAGGGAAAGGGGTAGTTTACCTGCAACGTTTTATGTTTTAACAAGGGTATTTTCTATGGCAAACGATAACAGCCGTATATTCAAACAGAATCAAATGATTTTTTGCGTACAGCCCTGATTTGTAGAGGACTGAAGGTCTATTGATTTTGGTGAAGATCGGTTTAGAGAAACGGGTAGTTTACCTGAAACATTTTATGCTTTAACAAGAGTAAAGTTAATTTTGATAAATAATGTATCCTAATAAGAAGCTCATAATAATCCATTGTAGAAACGTAGATGAAATATCTATAAATGAAGAGGTTAGGTGAACGGGGTAGGGGGTAATTTTCTATAAATGAAAATTATAGTTGAAGGGGGAGGGGAGAATTTTGTATGTGTACTACGTTATCGGCTACAAAGAAGTAGTTCTTTGTTAAAATTCCTTCCCGGAAGGAATTTAGCCGTAGTCCAATGTTTTCTGCAAAACCAGATTTTTCGGCAGTCCATCGACTGCCATCATCAGTGAAAATCGAGTGCGAAAACGTGAGATGGTATACATTAGTGACCACAGTACTGTGGTTAAGGCTGAAGCAATAAGTAGAAAGAAGTAGTTTCTATGGAAATATTTCATTTCGAATATGATTTTAAATATAAATCTTAGAACATGGAAGTCGTGTATGGTTCTCCATACCGATATTTTTCTATGGCAAACGATAACAGCCGCAAATTCAAACAGAATCAAATAATTTTTGCGTACAGCCCTGATTTGTATAGTACTCACGACCTATTGTTTTTGGTGAAGATCGGTTGAGAGAAAGGGGTAGTTTACCTGCAACAGTTTTTTTTATCAAGGGTATTTTTTTTTTTGGCAAACGATAAGAGCCGCAAATTCAAACAGAATCAAATAATGTTTCGCATGCAGCCCTGAATTATGGAGTTCTCAAGAACTATTGTTTTTGGTGAAGATCGGTTAAGGGAAAGGGGTAGTTTACCTGCAACGTTTTGTTTTAACAAGGGTATTTTCTATGGCAAACGATAACAGCCGCAAATTCAAACAGAATCAAATAATTTTTGCATGCAACTCTGAATTGTAGAGTTTTCAAGACCTATTGTTTTTGGTGAAGATCGGTTAAGGGAAAGGGGTAGTTTACCAGCAACGTTTTACGTTTTAACAAGGGTAATTTTTTCTATGACGAACGATAACTGCCGCATATTCAAACAGAATCAAATAATTTTTTGCATACATCACTGAATTGTAGAGAACTCAAGGCCTTTTGATTTTGGTGAAGATCGGTTAAGGGGAAGGGGGGTAGTTTATCTGCAACCTTTTACATTTTAACAAGAGTAAATTACTTGAAAATTCATTTAAACTTTTTCAAACAATGGTAATTGTTAAAAATAAAATAATTTTGTTGCCAGGCAATAAAATTATAATTTTTTCATTTTAATGTAAATCATGTATGACAGAAAATATATCGTTCGTGGCAGGCAAGCATATCTCAGTTATGTAATGTATACGTTTCCATTTTATTATTATGACTACCGCAATAAAAGGGCAGGGAAGACACACACACACACACACACACGCAAAATTCGCATTATTTCTGGCCTCATTCATGTTTATTTTCTTACATTTGCACGCTTTTTAAATGGAAAGTGCCGAAACCCATACCAACATAACGCGTGCAAGCCGAAAAAGTGTCCAGCATGGATAGTGATTTGCTTCCTGTGGATCGCTGGGCAGTGTAACTGCACGTGTTTACAGAGGAACGATTCATAGACAGACTTTTCGTCTTTAGGGAATGAACCCTCTGCAAGATGCTGAGGGTCCATGAGTGACTTCGGAGCGCTCCTTCTTTTCCACGTGTTTGTTCTGTGAAACGTACACTGTAGATTCGCAGCTTTACTCTAAGCAACGCTCAATAGGAAATGTTGAAAATTTTTGTCCACGGTGTACCCTCATACACACTAAACCTGCTCTGATGTTTTAATTACGGACATCATAATATTAAAACTTTGGAAACTTGAGCACTACTTAATGGAGATCAATCATTAACTTATACTAGCCATTAATTTTATGCATATTTTTTATATATATGTGTACAACGTTATCGGCAACAAAGAAGTAGTTTTTGTTAAAATTCCTTCCTGGGATATTTGGCTGTAGTCCAATGTTTCCTACGAAACCAGACGTTTCGGCAATGCCATCGACTTCCATCATCAGTGAAAATCGAGTGCGTTAACGTGAGGTGTATACGTTAGTGACCACAGTACTGTGGTTAAGGCTGAAGCAGTAAGTAGAAAGAAGTAGTTTCTATGGTAATATTTCATTTCGAAAATGATTTTAAATATAAATCTTAGAACATGGAAGTCATGTATGGTTCTCCATACCGATATTTTTCTATGGCAAACGATAACAGCCTCAAATTCAAACAGAATCAAACAATGTTTCGCATACAGCCCTGAATTATAGAGTTCTCAAGACCTATTGTTTTTGGTGAAGATCGGTTAAGGGAAAGGGGTAGTTTACCAGCAACGTTTTATGTTTTAAAAGGGTATTTTCTATGGCAAACGATAAGAGCCGCAAATTCAAACAGAATCAAATGTTTTGCATACCTTCCTGAGCTATAGAAAACTCAATGTTTGTTGATTTTTGTGAAGATCGGTTAAGGGGAAGGGGTAGTTTACCTGCAACATTTTATGTTTTAACAAAGGTAATTTTTTTTTACGAACGATAACTGCCGCACATTCAAAGAAAATCAGATATTTTTTTCATACGTTCATCAATTGTAAAAGACTGAAGGTTTGTTGATTTTGATGAAGATCGGTTAAGGGGAAGGGGTAGTTTACCTTTCACATTTTATGTTTTAACAAGAGTAGTGGTTTTTATGACGAACGATAACTGCCGTAAATTAAAACACAATCAAATAATTTTTTATATATGTGCCTGAGTTGTAAAGGACTCATGGCCTATTGATTTTGGTGAAGATTGGTTAAGGGAAAGGGGTAGTTTACCTGCCACTTTTAATGTTTTAACAAGAGTAATTGTTTCTATGGCAAATGATTACTGCCGCACATTCAAACAGAACCAAATAAGTTTTTGCATACAGCCCTGAATTGTAGAGTTCTCAAGACTTATTGGTGTTGGTGAAGATCGGTTAAGGGAAAGGGGTAGTTTACCTGCAACGTTTTATGTTTTAACAAGGGTATTTTCTATGGCAAACGATAACAGCCGTATATTCAAACAGAATCAAATGATTTTTTGCGTACAGCCCTGATTTGTAGAGGACTGAAGGTCTATTGATTTTGGTGAAGATCGGTTTAGAGAAACGGGTAGTTTACCTGAAACATTTTATGCTTTAACAAGAGTAAAGTACTTAATTTTGATAAATAATGTATCCTAATAAGAAGCTCATAATAATCCATTGTAGAAACGTAGATGAAATATCTATAAATGAAGAGGTTAGGTGAACGGGGGTAGGGGTAATTTTCTATAAATGAAAATTATAGTTGAAGGGGGAGGGGAGAATTTTGTATGTGTACTACGTTATCGGCTACAAAGAAGTAGTTCTTTGTTAAAATTCCTTCCCGGAAGGAATTTAGCCGTAGTCCAATGTTTTCTGCAAAACCAGATTTTTCGGCAGTCCATCGACTGCCATCATCAGTGAAAATCGAGTGCGAAAACGTGAGATGGTATACATTAGTGACCACAGTACTGTGGTTAAGGCTGAAGCAATAAGTAGAAAGAAGTAGTTTCTATGGAAATATTTCATTTCGAATATGATTTTAAATATAAATCTTAGAACATGGAAGTCGTGTATGGTTCTCCATACCGATATTTTTCTATGGCAAACGATAACAGCCGCAAATTCAAACAGAATCAAATAATTTTTGCGTACAGCCCTGATTTGTATAGTACTCACGACCTATTGTTTTTGGTGAAGATCGGTTGAGAGAAAGGGGTAGTTTACCTGCAACAGTTTTTTTTATCAAGGGTATTTTTTTTTTTGGCAAACGATAAGAGCCGCAAATTCAAACAGAATCAAATAATGTTTCGCATGCAGCCCTGAATTATGGAGTTCTCAAGAACTATTGTTTTTGGTGAAGATCGGTTAAGGGAAAGGGGTAGTTTACCTGCAACGTTTTGTTTTAACAAGGGTATTTTCTATGGCAAACGATAACAGCCGCAAATTCAAACAGAATCAAATAATTTTTGCATGCAACTCTGAATTGTAGAGTTTTCAAGACCTATTGTTTTTGGTGAAGATCGGTTAAGGGAAAGGGGTAGTTTACCAGCAACGTTTTACGTTTTAACAAGGGTAATTTTTTCTATGACGAACGATAACTGCCGCATATTCAAACAGAATCAAATAATTTTTTGCATACATCACTGAATTGTAGAGAACTCAAGGCCTTTTGATTTTGGTGAAGATCGGTTAAGGGGAAGGGGTAGTTTATCTGCAACCTTTTACATTTTAACAAGAGTAAATTACTTGAAAATTCATTTAAACTTTTTCAAACAATGGTAATTGTTAAAAATAAAATAATTTTGTTGCCAGGCAATAAAATTATAATTTTTTCATTTTAATGTAAATCATGTATGACAGAAAATATATCGTTCGTGGCAGGCAAGCATATCTCAGTTATGTAATGTATACGTTTCCATTTTATTATTATGACTACCGCAATAAAAGGGCAGGGAAGACACACACACACACACACACACACACACAAAATTCGCATTATTTCTGGCCTCATTCATGTTTATTTTCTTACATTTGCACGCTTTTTAAATGGAAAGTGCCGAAACCCATACCAACATAACGCGTGCAAGCCGAAAAAGTGTCCAGCATGGATAGTGATTTGCTTCCTGTGGATCGCTGGGCAGTGTAACTGCACGTGTTTACAGAGGAACGATTCATAGACAGACTTTTCGTCTTTAGGGAATGAACCCTCTGCAAGATGCTGAGGGTCCATGAGTGACTTCGGAGCGCTCCTTCTTTTCCACGTGTTTGTTCTGTGAAACGTACACTGTAGATTCGCAGCTTTACTCTAAGCAACGCTCAATAGGAAATGTTGAAAATTTTTGTCCACGGTGTACCCTCATACACACTAAACCTGCTCTGATGTTTTAATTACGGACATCATAATATTAAAACTTTGGAAACTTGAGCACTACTTAATGGAGATCAATCATTAACTTATACTAGCCATTAATTTTATGCATATTTTTTATATATATGTGTACAACGTTATCGGCAACAAAGAAGTAGTTTTTGTTAAAATTCCTTCCTGGGATATTTGGCTGTAGTCCAATGTTTCCTACGAAACCAGACGTTTCGGCAATGCCATCGACTTCCATCATCAGTGAAAATCGAGTGCGTTAACGTGAGGTGTATACGTTAGTGACCACAGTACTGTGGTTAAGGCTGAAGCAGTAAGTAGAAAGAAGTAGTTTCTATGGTAATATTTCATTTCGAAAATGATTTTAAATATAAATCTTAGAACATGGAAGTCATGTATGGTTCTCCATACCGATATTTTTCTATGGCAAACGATAACAGCCTCAAATTCAAACAGAATCAAACAATGTTTCGCATACAGCCCTGAATTATAGAGTTCTCAAGACCTATTGTTTTTGGTGAAGATCGGTTAAGGGAAAGGGGTAGTTTACCAGCAACGTTTTATGTTTTAAAAGGGTATTTTCTATGGCAAACGATAAGAGCCGCAAATTCAAACAGAATCAAATGTTTTGCATACCTTCCTGAGCTATAGAAAACTCAATGTTTGTTGATTTTTGTGAAGATCGGTTAAGGGGAAGGGGTAGTTTACCTGCAACATTTTATGTTTTAACAAAGGTAATTTTTTTTTACGAACGATAACTGCCGCACATTCAAAGAAAATCAGATATTTTTTTCATACGTTCATCAATTGTAAAAGACTGAAGGTTTGTTGATTTTGATGAAGATCGGTTAAGGGGAAGGGGTAGTTTACCTTTCACATTTTATGTTTTAACAAGAGTAGTGGTTTTTATGACGAACGATAACTGCCGTAAATTAAAACACAATCAAATAATTTTTTATATATGTGCCTGAGTTGTAAAGGACTCATGGCCTATTGATTTTGGTGAAGATTGGTTAAGGGAAAGGGGTAGTTTACCTGCCACTTTTAATGTTTTAACAAGAGTAATTGTTTCTATGGCAAATGATTACTGCCGCACATTCAAACAGAACCAAATAAGTTTTTGCATACAGCCCTGAATTGTAGAGTTCTCAAGACTTATTGGTGTTGGTGAAGATCGGTTAAGGGAAAGGGGTAGTTTACCTGCAACGTTTTATGTTTTAACAAGGGTATTTTCTATGGCAAACGATAACAGCCGTATATTCAAACAGAATCAAATGATTTTTTGCGTACAGCCCTGATTTGTAGAGGACTGAAGGTCTATTGATTTTGGTGAAGATCGGTTTAGAGAAACGGGTAGTTTACCTGAAACATTTTATGCTTTAACAAGAGTAAAGTACTTAATTTTGATAAATAATGTATCCTAATAAGAAGCTCATAATAATCCATTGTAGAAACGTAGATGAAATATCTATAAATGAAGAGGTTAGGTGAACGGGGTAGGGGTAATTTTCTATAAATGAAAATTATAGTTGAAGGGGGAGGGGAGAATTTTGTATGTGTACTACGTTATCGGCTACAAAGAAGTAGTTCTTTGTTAAAATTCCTTCCCGGAAGGAATTTAGCCGTAGTCCAATGTTTTCTGCAAAACCAGATTTTTCGGCAGTCCATCGACTGCCATCATCAGTGAAAATCGAGTGCGAAAACGTGAGATGGTATACATTAGTGACCACAGTACTGTGGTTAAGGCTGAAGCAATAAGTAGAAAGAAGTAGTTTCTATGGAAATATTTCATTTCGAATATGATTTTAAATATAAATCTTAGAACATGGAAGTCGTGTATGGTTCTCCATACCGATATTTTTCTATGGCAAACGATAACAGCCGCAAATTCAAACAGAATCAAATAATTTTTGCGTACAGCCCTGATTTGTATAGTACTCACGACCTATTGTTTTTGGTGAAGATCGGTTGAGAGAAAGGGGTAGTTTACCTGCAACAGTTTTTTTTATCAAGGGTATTTTTTTTTTTGGCAAACGATAAGAGCCGCAAATTCAAACAGAATCAAATAATGTTTCGCATGCAGCCCTGAATTATGGAGTTCTCAAGAACTATTGTTTTTGGTGAAGATCGGTTAAGGGAAAGGGGTAGTTTACCTGCAACGTTTTGTTTTAACAAGGGTATTTTCTATGGCAAACGATAACAGCCGCAAATTCAAACAGAATCAAATAATTTTTGCATGCAACTCTGAATTGTAGAGTTTTCAAGACCTATTGTTTTTGGTGAAGATCGGTTAAGGGAAAGGGGTAGTTTACCAGCAACGTTTTACGTTTTAACAAGGGTAATTTTTTCTATGACGAACGATAACTGCCGCATATTCAAACAGAATCAAATAATTTTTTGCATACATCACTGAATTGTAGAGAACTCAAGGCCTTTTGATTTTGGTGAAGATCGGTTAAGGGGAAGGGGTAGTTTATCTGCAACCTTTTACATTTTAACAAGAGTAAATTACTTGAAAATTCATTTAAACTTTTTCAAACAATGGTAATTGTTAAAAATAAAATAATTTTGTTGCCAGGCAATAAAATTATAATTTTTTCATTTTAATGTAAATCATGTATGACAGAAAATATATCGTTCGTGGCAGGCAAGCATATCTCAGTTATGTAATGTATACGTTTCCATTTTATTATTATGACTACCGCAATAAAAGGGCAGGGAAGACACACACACACACACACACACACACACAAAATTCGCATTATTTCTGGCCTCATTCATGTTTATTTTCTTACATTTGCACGCTTTTTAAATGGAAAGTGCCGAAACCCATACCAACATAACGCGTGCAAGCCGAAAAAGTGTCCAGCATGGATAGTGATTTGCTTCCTGTGGATCGCTGGGCAGTGTAACTGCACGTGTTTACAGAGGAACGATTCATAGACAGACTTTTCGTCTTTAGGGAATGAACCCTCTGCAAGATGCTGAGGGTCCATGAGTGACTTCGGAGCGCTCCTTCTTTTCCACGTGTTTGTTCTGTGAAACGTACACTGTAGATTCGCAGCTTTACTCTAAGCAACGCTCAATAGGAAATGTTGAAAATTTTTGTCCACGGTGTACCCTCATACACACTAAACCTGCTCTGATGTTTTAATTACGGACATCATAATATTAAAACTTTGGAAACTTGAGCACTACTTAATGGAGATCAATCATTAACTTATACTAGCCATTAATTTTATGCATATTTTTTATATATATGTGTACAACGTTATCGGCAACAAAGAAGTAGTTTTTGTTAAAATTCCTTCCTGGGATATTTGGCTGTAGTCCAATGTTTCCTACGAAACCAGACGTTTCGGCAATGCCATCGACTTCCATCATCAGTGAAAATCGAGTGCGTTAACGTGAGGTGTATACGTTAGTGACCACAGTACTGTGGTTAAGGCTGAAGCAGTAAGTAGAAAGAAGTAGTTTCTATGGTAATATTTCATTTCGAAAATGATTTTAAATATAAATCTTAGAACATGGAAGTCATGTATGGTTCTCCATACCGATATTTTTCTATGGCAAACGATAACAGCCTCAAATTCAAACAGAATCAAACAATGTTTCGCATACAGCCCTGAATTATAGAGTTCTCAAGACCTATTGTTTTTGGTGAAGATCGGTTAAGGGAAAGGGGTAGTTTACCAGCAACGTTTTATGTTTTAAAAGGGTATTTTCTATGGCAAACGATAAGAGCCGCAAATTCAAACAGAATCAAATGTTTTGCATACCTTCCTGAGCTATAGAAAACTCAATGTTTGTTGATTTTTGTGAAGATCGGTTAAGGGGAAGGGGTAGTTTACCTGCAACATTTTATGTTTTAACAAAGGTAATTTTTTTTTACGAACGATAACTGCCGCACATTCAAAGAAAATCAGATATTTTTTTCATATGTTCATCAATTGTAAAAGACTGAAGGTTTGTTGATTTTGATGAAGATCGGTTAAGGGGAAGGGGTAGTTTACCTTTCACATTTTATGTTTTAACAAGAGTAGTGGTTTTTATGACGAACGATAACTGCCGTAAATTAAAACACAATCAAATAATTTTTTATATATGTGCCTGAGTTGTAAAGGACTCATGGCCTATTGATTTTGGTGAAGATTGGTTAAGGGAAAGGGGTAGTTTACCTGCCACTTTTAATGTTTTAACAAGAGTAATTGTTTCTATGGCAAATGATTACTGCCGCACATTCAAACAGAACCAAATAAGTTTTTGCATACAGCCCTGAATTGTAGAGTTCTCAAGACTTATTGGTGTTGGTGAAGATCGGTTAAGGGAAAGGGGTAGTTTACCTGCAACGTTTTATGTTTTAACAAGGGTATTTTCTATGGCAAACGATAACAGCCGCAAATTCAAACAGAATCAAATAATTTTTGCATGCAACTCTGAATTGTAGAGTTTTCAAGACCTATTGTTTTTGGTGAAGATCGGTCAAGGGAAAGGGGTAGTTTACGAGCAAAGTTTTATGTTTTAGCAAGGGTAATTTTGTTATGCCAAACGATAACTGCCGTAAATTCAAAGAGAATCAAATAATTTGTTGCATAAGTTCCTTAGTTGTAAAGATCTGAAGGCCTATTGATTTTGGTGAAGATTGGTTCAGGGAAAGGGGTAGTTTACCTGCCACTTTTCATGTTTTAACAAGTGTGCCGTACTTCGTTCGGTGCATGGTTAACACGCTAAGCTCGGTTGCATGGGCGTGTACCATTTCTTTTTAAAAACTCGCGCGTTATCCTATCGTTCAATGCTAATGTATTGCACGTCATCGCTGTGTGTAGGCGACTCGTTTGTTAGAAGCGGCGACGAATATTTGGTTTGCCTGGCCAGCTGTTGTACGCCGTAACCTGCAAAAAACGAAGTTTCGTGGGTGAAAATTGCTATGTGATCTGCCTCATTTGTGTTCTGACCCTCACCGAGGAAATTTCTCTGGTTTCGATTGACGGCATCCGATATATTCTGCCTGGTTGAAACCTCTACTATGGCAAGATAAATTAAAGCAAGCTCCAGGTGCTCGACCAATGGCGAGATGGGTGTCGGGGTTGGCCGAAGATCTGCTAACCCCTTGTGCAGAGAAGAAGCTACATGAGCCGTGAGACGCCGTCAGTCGGGACACAGACACACACACTTAGAGAAATTCTGCCCCCAGAAGTTATCAGTTCCAGCTACTGCTCATCCTAGTCACATGGCCACCTAGTTACATTGGACAATCCAGGTGTGATCTTTCTATGTTTAATTTACCAATATCATCTACCACAATACTGTGTATCTGCAGACGCTCTCGGAAACAGACTTATAAAACCCACCTTTAACTTGCACAAGATCTGCAAACACACACGTGAAGTTTCGTGCCTGCATGTTCTGACACTGTATACAACTAAGCACCTTATGTAATATTTCACAACATTCTTATACTATGTAAGGGAATTTGCACATACACATGTACCTAGATGAACAGCTCTAAGTTTTCCCTTTTTTTTGTGTTCTATGTATCTGGGCGTTGGTTATGTCCTGCATAATCACGTCCTTCCATGTGGGCATAATTCAGGACTGGGGGTGTCTGACTTTCATTCAATTATTGTGGCTTTAACAATAATTATGGCTTAATTCTCTGAGTTATTGATTCAGAATTGTTGAATGAAGTATGAAATTATAAATTTTAAGTTATCTTGTTATGTTGGGGGCAAATCAGTTGCTTATGGTTATATGAATTTTCACCTCAGATGTGACACTAACTGTGTGAATTGTAAGCTTGGTATTGTTTGTAATATATATATTATGTGATGGGTTATTGCGAGAGGGTTGGTGCAGGAATTGGGTGTGTTATATGTATTAAGTACGTGCTTATGTGTAATTTTCAAAAGGGGGAATATAATATAATATTAATGATGTTATAGCACATGTGCTGAAATAATTGTCGACAGAGCTAGCAAATCTAACATTAAATATCAAATATTAAATAGCAACATCAAATATCAAATATCAGATATCAATATCATTCTTTGAGTTGCATTCATTCTTTTTTTACAAGCCACTGAATTAAGCACACTCATAAATCTATGGTGTTGTATAATAAATGTATATATGAAATGATGCATTACAGTCAACAATTTTTTGAATTAAGTGGATTATGGATAGCACTTGGTCTTTGATAATTGTCAATCATTTATCAGTCTGTAATGCAGTAATGCATAATGATTATATGTGTAGATGCTCTCACACAACACAGTGATGTATAATTAAGATATATATATATATATATATATATATATACACACACACACACACACACACACATAACTCAGAATAGTGATGACTATCATATTGTAGGCTAATACATTTCAGTGATTGATATTGTTATATACATTCACATGCTACTTAGTGCTTGATCAAGGATATGTATATGTATTTCAACATTAATCAGTGGCAATTATTTAATTATACTTTTATTATATTATATACGAGACTGGACACCAAATAAATTTTGCACTTGTTATTGTTAATAGAGTTTTTTCATTTGCAAGTCCTGTCATCCATCCAGTGGACATGTCTGAAATTGTAGCTTGGGTCTAGGCACTCTTTAGGCTTCCTCTAGGTTCAGTACCTAGTTTTAAATATTGTCTCTCCCCTTTAAAAAAAAATATAAAATAAAACAAAAATTCATAAAACACTTAATAAAAAAAGGGGGGGGGGTTTCACAAGAGTAATTGTTTCTATGACGAACGATAACTGCCGCACATTCAAACACAATCAAATAATGTTTTGCATGCATGCCTGAATTGTAGAGGACTGAAGGCCAATTGATTTTGGTGAAGATCGGTTAAGGGAAAGGGGTAGTTTACCTGCAACATTTTATGTTGTAACAAGAGAAATGTTTTCATGGCGAACGATAACTGCCGCACATTCAAACAGAATCAAATATTTTTTTGCATGCATCCCTGAATTGTAGAGTACTGAAGGCCTATTGATTTTGGTGAAGATCGGTTAAGAGAAAGGGTAGTTTACCTGCAACGTTTTATGTTTTAACAAGAGTAAAGTTGTTAATTTTGATAAATAAAGTATCCTGATAAGAAGCTCATAATAATCCACTGTAGAAACGTAGATGAAATATCTATAAATGAAGAGGTTAGGTGAACGGCGTGGGGGTAATTTTCTATTAATGGAATATTTATGGAATGAGTTGAAGGGGGAGTGGAGAATTTTTTATATGTGTACTACGTTATCGAAAACAAAGAAGTAGTTTTTTGTTAAAATTCCTTCCCGGTCTTTTTAGCCATAGTCCAATGTTTTCTGCAAAACCAGATGTTTCGGCAGTGCCATCATCAGTGAAAATCAAGTGCGAAAATGTTAGGTGGTATACGTTAGTGACCACAGTACTATGGTTAAGGCTGAAGCAATAAGTAGAAAGAAGTAGTTTCTATGGAAATATTTCATTTCGAATATGATTTTAAATATAAATCTTAGAACATGGAAGTCTGTTCTCCATGTTAGAACATGTATGGTTCTCCATACCGATATTTATATATGTACTACGTTATTGGCAACAAAGAAGTAGTTTTTTGTTAAAATTCCTTCCCGTCCTGTTTGGCCGTAGACCAATGTCTTCTGCAAAATCAGACATTTCGGCAGTGCCATCGACTTCCATCATCAGTGAAAATCGAGTGCGATAACGTGAGGTGGCATATGTTGTGCCGAGTGAATAAAATCGGCGCTTATACAAAATTCTTATACTGCATTTAACGAATACACTAAAGAAAAATAGGGTTCTGTATTTAGCGGTGGGAGTTCTGCCGTACTGTGTTTAACAGAAATACACACAGAATCTACAGGAGGTAATAATGCGGCGCCTGATCGGTGCTGCTCCCTTGCGGACGGGTTACAGCGCGAGTTGAAAAATGCCAGAATAAACGTTTCCTTGCTTGTCTGATTCCGGTCCTACAACTAATCACCTCGCCTGGTTGCTCCGACAGAGAGAAGTTTTTTTAATTGTACCATCTTCCACCTATGGCAGGCTAAATTAAAACAGATCTGCGGTAAGTGAGTGCAGTATACTTATATATATTAATTTGAAGTCATGTAAAAGGAGTTTTGTTTAATAAGTACAGGAATGAATGAAATTGGTTAACCTATCACACTCACGCCACGTGGCGAATTAGAGTATGCAAAATGAGTTAATTGTATAACAGTAATTGAAGTCTTAACTAAGGCCCCGTAATTGAATAATGTTAACGCAAAATAATATGTAATTTAGTCAAACTTAGTGTTTTCAAAGATAGGGCCACATGCCCGTATAACCTGTTGCAGAGTGTGTCAAACTTTCATTTCAAGTAGGCCTAAAGCAGTGTTTAAAATTATAAAGGGATTTTGGTGCGTGTGAGGGTCCTGGGGGAATAAGTGTTGGAGCTTCTCGCTGATAATATTTGTATGCTTAGGGTCCCTCGCTTCACGTCGAGGAACAGCCCCAACCTGAACAAATGAACATCCAAGACTCTCAACTTTATCTGCCGGAGGAGAACAGCGAGGACAGGCCACACCAACACTAAAATGCTTTAGACCAGGACGTCAGACTTCACACCAGGGAATAAATCAGGTGACACCAACCCAATATTACTTTTCACACAAGGGAATGTAACCCACTAGAACTTGTGGGCATATACCTACACACCCTACAATGACTTTAAACTTTACACCTTTTAATTGGGTCCCTGGTTAACGGGACAGAATAGTGCGCGGACTTGGGGAGGAATCTTTTGTAATACTGTTTATATTAA
Source organism: Magicicada septendecula (assembly GCA_034769895.1). Classification (NCBI taxonomy): domain Eukaryota; kingdom Metazoa; phylum Arthropoda; class Insecta; order Hemiptera; family Cicadidae; genus Magicicada; species Magicicada septendecula. The sequence continues at coordinate 454,922,628 of CM068373.1, forward strand.
ATGTGAGCCCAGAGGTTGGCATGTATCCGTGGCTGATTACCATTCAGGCATGTAAATTTCTTTCTAGTTTTCAGTAAAAGGGTTACCTTAGTGCTAGTAATTCTATCATTCATCATGTAATTTCACAGGTTAAATTTAGTTTTCAATTGATTCATTAATTTCACATATTTATATTCAGTTTGGGTCCTATAATGGATAGGAATTTCTTTTGTTAGTTTCAGTCGGGTCCCCAGTTTAATCCTGTATAGGCAGATTTTCATGCAGACTTGAACGTGCTCCTGGGACAGGTTTAGTTATGCACGATCTTGCCTAGGAACATGTCGGCCTTTGGGCCAAATTAATTCTTAAAGGTTATAAAGCATCATGACACATTACTGTTTTTAATATTTCACAAAATTTGTCATGCTTAAATTCTTTTTAATTTATTATGGTCACTTGTATTTTGATTGAATTATAATTATATTTACTCCAAGTCTAAGTGCTCAGTGTGGGAGCACTTTATAGTAGTATCAGGCATTATGCCAACCCCTGAATTTTAGTATGCCCTGGGGGCACTGGTGTTACACACACACATATATATATATATATATATATGGGTTATTATGTATTAACATCTTGCAATAGGTGTTGCGTGCAATAATATTTATGAATTGTAAATTATGTACCTCCTGGGGTGAAAGAGGTGTGGCAAGATATTAATGTTGAAAGTTGTAATTGTCCTGTGATGTGGAACGTGTGTATGTGTTGTAGTTGTAGACATACGAGGTGCTATCGGAAAGTTCCCGGACTGTACTTGGCACGGCTGTTGGACGTGACTGTACAACCTGGCGTCCCAGTGTTCGATTCCGTAATACGTAATGAGTCAGTCTGCCGAGTTTCGTTGCATTGTGATTTTGTGTTCGGTCTACGCGTTGTGTTTTGTAATCGTGTGTTAACGTTCATTTGCTAATTTTATGATGGCTGATAAATTCGAGCAACGCGCGTGCATTAAGTTTTGTTTTAAACTTGGTAAATCGCCTACTGAAACTTTTGCAATGCTTCGAGAAGCTTTTGAAGAACATTCCCTACACAGAACACAGGTTTTTGAATGGTACTCTCATTTCAACGCCGGCAGAATGTCACTTGAAGATGATCACCGTTCAGGACGACCTTCCACGAGCAAAACGGATGAAAATGTTGAAAAAATTCGACAACTCATTCACGAAGACCGTCGTCAAACAATCCATGAGTTGTGTAAAAGTGCCGGAATAAGCTATGGAAGCTGTCAAGAAATTCTAACTGAAAATTTAGGCATGTGTAGTGTTGCTGCGAAATTCATCCCTCGGCTTTTGTCTGTGGATCAGAAACAGCGCCGTGTTGATGTGTGCAGTGAACTCAGAGAAACGTCTGAAAATGACCCTACCTTCATCTCCAGGGTCATAACCGGTGATGAAAGCTGGTTTTATGGTTATGATCCAGAAGCAAAACAGCAGTCGTCACAGTGGAAAAGTCCACAATCACCGAGACCAAAAAAAGCACGGCAGGTCAGAAGTGCAACAAAAACCATGCTCATTGTGTTTTTCGACATCAAAGGCATTGTCCATCGCGAGTTCGTGCCAGCTGGTGTTACAGTGAACTCAGATTTTTATTGTGACGTTTTGAGGCGGCTGAGACAAAATGTGCGATGAAAAAGGCCCAAATTGTGGGAAGACCAAAACTGGCTGTTGCATCACGACAATGCACCTGCTCACGCTTCACTGAAAACAACAGTTTTTGACCAAAACAATATGGCCACTGTCCCACACCCTCCATATTCACTAGATTTAGCCCCCTGTGATTTTTCTCTGTTGCCGAAAATAAAAATTCACATGAAGGTCACCGTTTTGACACTGTAGAAGACATTAAGAAAAAAACGCAGGAGGTGCTTGACAGCCTTCAGCAAAAGACTTTTTTTGACACTTTCCAGGCATGGAAACAACGCTGGATTCGTTGTATCAATTCGTAGGGAGACTACTTTGAAGGAGATGGGAGCCATTAATGGCCTAGGTAAGCAAAAAGAATTTATTAGACCTAGTCCGGGAACTTTCTGATAGCACCTCGTATATATGTTTATATGTCCATTTATGTGTTGTATATTCGTGTGTATTTCTGGGGGTTAGGTATAGGGCTAAGTGGGGAAAAGTAACCCCAAAGAAAATCTTTATATTCATTTCATTTAAAATTTTATATTTATTTTTCAAGTAAACATTTAAAGCAAAAATATTTTAAGGAGAATACACTGATTTTGTTGGGAGATAGATATTTAACGTTTGGTTATAATAAAAATTTATTGGTTGTTAATTTTGTGAGTTTTAATTGCAAGTCCCGTCTCACTGGATCCAGCACATTTTGGCTTCTCTAGGCTTTTGGCCTAGTTTTAATTATCTTGTGGCCCCTCTTTAAGGGGAAAAAAAAATTTATAAGTCAATAAAATACTTAAAGAGGGGTTACATTTGGTAGCAGAGCATGGTTGAGATTAGGGTCAACCCTTGGGTCCTTTGGGTGTGACGGGGCTTGCAAACTCAGGAAACATTTTGTGGTTCGAATCGGACTGGGAATAATTACTAGAAGTCCCTATATCTATAAGTACCTATGTCTTGTTATGTTTAAGGTTTTGTTAATTATATGTGTGTATCATTGCCCGCCTGTTGGTATTGTTGAACTGTAGGTTGCCACGGGGTGTGAAATTTTAGGGGGGAAATTCCTGGGCAACTCGAAATATCGCAGATCTGGGCCGAGGTGGAGAAATGGTTTTCGCGTATTACCTTGCCAATAATAGGGAAGGCGTTTTTAGTTATGCGGTATGGCCCGATCGGCAGTCGGTCTCCTCCAAGATACGGGAGCCGAAGTTATTGCAAATATTTATGAGAATTTGTTGTTGTTCGTTGGTCGGTAATTTTGTCATGTTGTGTGTTAGTGTGTGTGTTGCGTTCCTTCGTGTGTAGTGTTGTTGAGAGCTAGTTCAGGTAAGTGGGCTGGGTCCTCGCAACGGTAGGGGGACCCGCAGTCTGCTTGAAGGAAGGACAGTACTCAAGTATTCCTGTGTTCTTTATTGTCAATTTTTGTACGGTGTTGTGTTTTTGTGTGCCGACCGCGAAGCTCGAGGATGAGCGTCCTAAATCCAGAGTTGTTTCTGCGTGACGAAATCGAGTTCGAGTTACGAGCCCGGGGGAGAGACCCAAAAGGGACGGTAATTGTATTGTGACGGCAGCTCAGTGAAGCGCTGTCCGCGGGCGAAGCGCTCTCGATGGTCGCCATCGCTGACAAAGAGAGCAAATTAGAAAAATGTAACGAGAAGTGGGAGGAGCTGCAGGAATTAGCTCGGTGTGTAGACAGTTTGGAGGAGGGACCGGGGTGCTCCATCGGCGTCCGGCGAATCCGGCAACGCCTGCAGCATGTAAAACACAGGCTGCAGAATCTTGACCAACAATGGGGCAATCTTGAGCCGGCCCATGATGTAAAAGGTCTGATCCAACAGATCACCTCGACCCTGCAGGGATCTCAACCGGGTAGACCACCTACGCCAGCTCCAGTTGCTGAGTCCAAGGTCTTGGCTGTAGCGTCATCGTATAGAGCAATCGAGCCTGCTGCAAGTACCCCGGTTTTCTCCGGTTTGGGGGCGGCGTCATATCACAAGCTGCCCAACCCTCTGTCTCATATCATCCAGCAATTACCGGTCATGGATGGGCTGGATATGGACAAATTATTGCCATTTTTTAAAATAATATTCCAATTGGTCGATTTCCCGGTTATGTCAGATCGCACCGTGCTCGAGCTCGTTTTTCCTTATTGTCGCGGCCCCATGGCTGAGAGGGTAGCGGAGGTAATGAGGTGGAATGGCGGAGTTCCACCAGGAGGTGTTGGAGGCGTTCGTGCCCGGGAGACTAATGCAGCAATTACATCACCGACACTTTTATCGCGTGCAGGCGAGGGGCGAGAGTCTTGCCCAATTCGTGCAAAGTATTCGAGAGGTAGCGCGCATACTGGGACTGGGCATGTCGGAGGAAGAGGTTGTCCAGAATATTCTTGACGGCGTCTCCTCAGAAGACAGATTGCGACTCGTATTTGCTGAGCGGCTGCGGTGGTTTGCGGACTTGGACCGGCTGTGTGTGATGACCAAGGCCATTCAGATGAGCAACGAGGCGAGGGGAGACAGAAGAGGGGAACTACCCAGACCTCAGAGAGCGGAAGGACGCAGTGAACCTTCCCCCCCCTCCGGACAGGCCCAGTCAGTTCGAAATCGTGAGCGACGGGGGGACATCATCTGTTACAATTGTAATCGCCCGGGGCACGTGGCTCGATCATGCACCCAAGGGCACGCGCGTCCAGCACCTCCATCGTCAAGACCCATCCCAAAAAACTAAGTAGACAGGGGAAGATATGTCGGAGGATGTCTTCCCCTCGCACTAAATCTTTACAACTTCCAACTACCTCCAGGCAATTGCTAGGATCCAACTCTTTCGACATCAAGGTCCAGTCCACTACCTCTCAACACCTTTCAGTATGCCCCTTTCTGTCGCTCGAGGTAAAAGGGGGTCAGCTCAGAGCTTTAGTTGACTCCGGTTCAGCCCGATCCATCATCTCATCCCGGGTATGCGCGGATCTTGAAAAGCAGGGCTTGATCAAGGGGTCGAACCTGTCGTCTGTGGTATGCTGGACTGCATCTCGAGAAATCTTGCCCATCTCCCAGGTGATTACCTTTAAAATTAAAATCGATGGGTTTTCTTGGGTGTGGCCTTTTCTGGTTTCTCCTGCTCTGGGAGTGGATTGTATCATTGGTGCCAATTTCATCGCGAAAAGTGGTCTCTTGCTGGACATCCAAGCACACCAATGCTATTTTAAGTTTAATCGGGGAGCTCTTATTCCGTTCCTTGGGTACCAGGGAGCTAAGCCAGGTATCCAAGAGGTGGCTTGTCCCGATTCTGCATGAGATCAATCTCACTCCATCCCAGCAGAGGGCCTTAGACCAATTGTGTGAGGAATTTCCCGAGGTGTTAACTCCTACATTGGGACTCGCATACCTGCTGGAGTATAAGATCCGTCTTACAGACTCAAAGATAGTAAGGTCGCACCCATACAGATTCGCACCTCCGAAGATGACTATTCTGCGAGAGAGGGTTCAAGAGTTGTTAGAACAAGGGGTGATTGAACCTTCTCATTCTAGCTATGCCAGTCCAGCATTTTTGGTACCTAAGCCTGGGGGTAAACACCGAATGGTCATCGACTATCGGAAGTTGAACGCCAATATCGAGGTGGATTCTGTTCCCCTCCCAGACTTACATTCGGCCTTTCATTGGTTCAGTGGGGCCAGGTATTTCACCATAATCGATCTCAATGCGGCTTATCACCAGATTCCTTTGGCCAAAGAGAGTAGACCGTACATGGAATTTGTACCAATACACAAGGGTTCCCATGGGTTTGGCTGTGGGGGCCCAGACACTCACTCATCTTCTCGATACCGTTTTTCACGACGTGAAATTCAGGTTCGTCTTCAATTATTTAGATGATTTGTTGGTATACAGTGAGACATTCGAAGATCATCTGGGTCATCTCCGAGAAATGATGTGTCGGTTGAGAAGATCTGGCCTCACTGTCAATCCCGAGAAGGTTCGTTTCGCCCAGGAGAGTATTTCTTTCTTGGGCCATTTGGTTTCACACCGGGGCGTTACGGTCGACCCCGAGAGGACACAGGGCATCCATGACTTCCCCCCTCTTAGGGATGCGAAGGGAATAGCGAGATTCGTAGGTATGGTCAATTTTTATCGACGATTCGTACCTAATATCGCTGAGATTGCCGCACCCTTGAACGAGCTGAGGAAGAAGGGCGCTAAATTTACATGGGGTGAGAGTCAGCAGAAGGCTTTCCACACCTTGAAGGAGGCCATCATCTCCCCACCGGTGTTACGGATGCCCGACTTTTCGAAACCCTTTACCCTACAGACGGACGCAAGTTCGGTTGCGCTCGGGGCGGTTCTGTCCCAAGTTGTTGATGACGCTAGGCAGGCTGTGGCTTTTATTTCCCGGACATTGACCCAGCAAGAACGAAAATCATCCGTCTATGAGCTAGAGTGTTTAGCTGTTGTGTACGCTCTAGACAAGTTCAGGCGTTTCCTGGAACATGCTGAGTTCCTGCTCGAGACCGACAATCAGGCTCTCTCTTGGCTTCTGGCTCATCCCCGGCAACTGGGTAAAATTGGTAGATGGGTGGTGAAGATCTCATCCTTTAAGTTCAAAGTGCAACACATTAGGGGATCTCAAAATGTAGTTGCAGACGCCTTGTCCCGCATGTTTTCCCAGTCCAGTGAGCCCAATCTGAGCAACCCTGTTCCGTTCTGATAGACTTTCCATTAGCCTTCACTGATGTGTTACCCCATCAGTTAAACGATGAAGAGCTGGGTCCAGTCATCCAAAATATAAAGGAGGGTAACGTACAGGCCCCTTACTTCTTGTCCAAGGGAGTCCTCTGTTGTAGAGAAAGAAAAGGACGTGCCCCTAAGATCGTGCTGCCTAGCAAGTTAGTGCCCATGGTCTTCAGTTATTACCACAATTCCCCAGTAGGAGGCCACAAGGGAATTTCTAAGACCATTTCCAGTATTAGGAGACATTTTATCTGGAAGGGCATGGATAGGGACATCGCGACCAGGGTTAAGAGCTGTCATCTATGTGGCTTGAGCAAGCCTTCCCAGAACACCAAGTTAGGGTTGTTGTCATCTGATGTGGCGAGCAGACCGATGGAGAAGTTGTTCATCGACTACGTGGGGCCATTCCCCCGTAGCAAGTCAGGTAATGATTACCTGCTTGTTTGTGTGGATGCTTTTTCAAAGTTTGCCTGGCTATTGCCCTTACGGCAGGCAACGGCTCGTTTAACCATCAGCGCGCTCCAAAACAATATATTTCAGCATTTCGGTCTTCCGACCATCATTGTCTCGGACAGTGGCCCGCAGTTCATTTCGGGTGAATTCCGGCGGATGTGTTTCGCCAGTGGGATCAAACACGTAACCACTTCCCCTTATTACCCACAGCCGTCCCATGCGGAGAGATTCAATCGGAATCTCCGGTCCGCCCTGATTGCTTATCACGCTGAGCAACAAATCACCTGGGATCAGAATCTTAAGTGGTTACAATTAGCTTTTAATACGGCCCGACATGACAGTCATCTGGCCGTGCCCTTTGAAATCCTGTTTGGATTCTCGCCCGCACTCCCGTTGACCAATTTGTGGAACATTGAAGATCTGCCACGGGAGCCAGATAATAGAACCGCAGAGAGGTGGAAGGAGGCTCGGAAGAATTTGCTGTGAGCGCACGAGCGGGTCCGTCGACGTTATAATCAGGGGCGAATTCCTAACCCCTTCCGGATTGGGGACTGGGTCTATTGCCAGAGCCACCCACTCAGCTCAGCCGCGGACAAACGTGCCGCAAAGTTATGTTACCGCTGGTCGGGGCCATATCGCATCCTGGGGTTCACGTCACCGGTGACGGCCCGGCTGGGCGTACCGGGGGGCGATTCTAAAGATATTGTTACTCATGTTTCCAAATTGAAGCTCTGTCGGAGGGAGTAAGCTGACTAATAGAAGTGGAAGGTAAGATTTGGTGGTTTCCATGTGTGTAGGGATGGTGATCCTTCGGTGGTGTGTGTTCCAGGGAAAAGGTAAGAACCTGTTACGGGTAGCGAGTAGATGTTCCCCACAGTCCCAGTGGTGTTCGTCTACTTCAGGGTTGCGCCCCTGCCTCTGCGAGCCTTGGTTTTCTCCACCCATCCTTATTCTCGGAGGGAACCATGTCCTTACCCTTAGTCCTAGCTAGTGACCTTTTAATGATCCTTGCCCCGTTTCATCTTCCCGCTTTTCCCACCCCTCCCCTTAAAAAAAAAACTAGAAAAGCAGAAAACATAAAAATTAGAAACGGAAAAGGATGAGAAAAAAATCAAAAATAGGAGTAAGTAGAGCAAGTCGTACCGCTCCAACGAGGCCAGGTAGGGTCCTCGGTGGCGTTGTACGATGTGGACAATGTCCTTGGAGCACACATGTAGTAGGTTATAGGAAGGATATACACATTGGGTAAACAAATTATGGTGTCATGGAAACCACCTCCCCCGTTCTCTCCCTGGTCCTGTGGCATGTAAGAGGGATTCATGGGATAAAGTGTTATTGGATTTTGGGGGGTTAGTCTCCGTGTAATTATAGGGCATGGGTCCCTGTTGAGGTAGCCTCGGAGTTCCCGCATAAATGGTCAAGCCTCAGGAGGTCAGAACTCAGGGTGCACCCGAACACTCTTCTTTTCTTCTTTTGTCTTTCTTGCTGCATGCTGAATCAGGTCAGTGTGTAGTGCCAACACACTCGCATTCTACACGTCTTCTTTCTGGCTTTTCGACTTCCTTCTGAGCCACTGCTCTCCTGAGAACAAAGGCAACTGGGAAAACCGAGGAACACCTGCGTTTTAGTGGAAAACATTGGGGTACACTGCAGGGTACTCCTCTGTCTAAGTGTGGGGCAACTATGTTGCCCTTTTCGGGTGGGGGTGTGCCGAGTGAATAAAATCGGCACTTATACAAAATTCTTATACTGCATTCAACGAATACGCTAAAGAAAAATAGGGTTCTGTATTTAGCAGTGGGAGTTCTGCCGTACTGTGTTTAACAGAAATACATACAGAATCTACAGGAGGTAATAATGCGGCGCCTGATCGGTGCTGCTCCCTTGCGGACGGGTTACAGCACGAGTTAAAAAATGCCAGAATAAACGTTTCCGTGCTTGTCTGATTCCGGTCCTACAACTAATCACCTCGCCTGGTTGCTCCGACAGAGAGAAGTTTTTTTAATTGTACCATCTTCCACCTATGGCAGGCTAAATTAAAACAGATCTGCGGTAAGTGAGTGCAGTATACTTATATATATTAATCTGAAGTCATGTAAAAGGAGTTTTGTTTAATAAGTACAGGAATGAATGAAATTGGTTAACCTATCACACTCACGCCACGTGGCGAATTAGAGTATGCAAAATGAGTTAATTGTATAACAGTAATTGAAGTCTTAACTAAGGCCCTGTAATTGAATAATGTTAACGCAAAATAATACGTAATTTAGCCAAACTTAGTGTTTTCAAAGATAGGGCCACATGCCCGTATAACCTGTTGCAGAGTGTGTCAAACTTTCATTTCAAGTAGGCCTAAAGCAGTGTTTAAAATTATAAAGGGATTTTGGTGCGTGTGAGGGTCCTGGGGGAATAAGTGTTGGAGCTTCTCGCTGATAATATTTGTATGCTTAGGGTCCCTCGCTTCACGTCGAGGAACAGCCCCAACCTGAACAAATGAACATCCAAGACTCTCAACTTCATTGAATTTGAGGAACATGTCGGCCTTTGGGCTAAATTAATTCTTAAAGGTTATAAAGCATCATGACACATTACTGTTTTTAATATTTCACAAAATTTATCATGCTTAAATTCTTTTTAATTTATTATGGTCACTTGTATTTTGACTGAATTATAATTATATTTACTCCAAGTCTAAGTGCTCAGTGTGGGAGCACTTTATAGTAGTATCAGGCATTATGCCAACCCCTGAATTTTAGTATGCCCTGGGGGCACTGGTGTTACACACACACATATATATATATATATATGTATGGGTTATTATGTATTAACATCTTGCAATAGGTGTTGCGTGCAATATTTATGAATTGTAAATTATGTACCTACTGGGGTGAAAGAGGTGTGGCAAGATATTAATGTTGAAAGTTGTAATTGTCCTGTGATGTGGAACGTGTGTATGTGTTGTAGTTGTAGACATATATATGTTTATATGTCCATTTATATGTGTTGTATATTCATGTGTATTTCTGGGGGTTAGGTATAGGGCTAAGTGGGGAAAAGTAACCCCAATTGGAAAAGAAAATCTTTATATTCATTTCATTTAAAATTTTATATTTATTTTTCAAGTAAACATTTAAAGCAAAAATATTTTAAGGAGAATACACTGATTTTGTTGGGAGATAGATATTTAACGTTTGGTTATAATAAAAATTTATTGGTTGTTAATTTTGTGAGTTTTAATTGCAAGTCCCGTCTCACTGGATCCAGCGCATTTTGGCTTCTCTAGGCTTTTGGCCTAGTTTTAATTATCTTGTGGCCCCTCTTTAAAAAAAAAAAAAAAAAAAAAAAAAAAAAAAAAAAAAAAAAAAAATTTATAAGTCAATAAAATACTTAAAGAGGGGTTACAATGTTAGTGACCACAGTACTGTGGTTAAGGCTGAAGCAGAAAGTAGAAAGAAGTAGTTTATATGGAAATATTTCATTTCAAAAATGATTTTAAACATAAATCGTAGAACATGGAAGTTATGTATGGTTCTCCATACCGATATTTTTCTATGGCAAACGATAACAGCCACAAATTCAAACAGAATCAAATATTTTTTGCATACACCCCTAAATTGTAGAGTTATCAAGACCTATTGTTTTTGGTGAAGATCGGTTAAGGGAAAGGGGTAGTTTGCCTGCAACAATTTATGTTTTAACATGTGTAATTTTTCCTATGATGAACGATAACTGCCGCACATTCAAACAGAATCAAATATTTTTTTGCATACGTTCATCAATTATAAAAGACTGAAGGCCTGTTGATTTTGGTGAAGATCGGTTAAGGGAAAGGGGTAGTTTACCAGCCACATTTTATGTTTTAACAAAAGTAATTGTTTCTATGACGAACGATAACTGCCGCAAATTTAAACAGAATCAAATAATTTTGTGCATACCTTCCTCAATTGTAGATAACTCAAGGTCTGTTGATTTTGTTGAAGATCGATTTAGGGAAAGGGGTAGTTTACCAGCAACATTCTATGTTGTAACAAGTGAATGTTTTCCATGAAGAACGATAACTGTTGTATATTAAAACAGAATCAAATAATTTTTTACATATGTGGCTGAGTTGTAGAGGACTCATGGCCTATTGATTTTGGTAAAGATCGGTTAAGGGAAAGGGGTAATTTACCTGCAACATTTTATGTTTTAACAAGGGTATTTTCTATGGCATACGATAACAGCCGCAAATTCAAACATAATCAAATAATTTTTTGAATGCAACTCTGAATAGTAGGGTTCTCAAGACCTATTGTTTTTGGTGAAGATCGGTTAAGGGAAAGGGGTAGTTTACTAGCAAAGTTTTATGTTTTAACAAGGGTATTTTCTATGGCAATCGATAACAGCCGCAAATTCAAACAGAATCAAATAATTTTTTGCATACAGCCCTGAATTGTAGAGTTCTCAAGACCTATTGTTTTTGGTGAAGATCGGTTACGGGGAAAGGGCAGTTTACCTGAAACATTTTTTGTTGTAACAAGAGTAAAGTACTTTATTTTGATAAATAAAGTATCCTGATAAGAAGATCTTAATAATCCACTATAGAAACATAGATGAAATATCTATAAATGAAGAGGCTTGTTGAACGGGCTGGGGGTAATTTTCTATAAATGACAATTATAGTTGAAGGGGGAGGTGATAATTTTTATGTGTACTACGTTATCGGCAACAAAGTAGTAGTTTGTTGTTAAAATTCCTTCCCGGGCTGTTTGGCCGTAGTCCAATATTTTCTGCAAAACCAGACGTTTCCGCAGTGCCGTCGACTGCCATCATCAGTGAAAATCGAGTGCGATGACGTGTGGTGGCTACGTTAGTGACCACAGTAATGTGGTTAAGGCTGAAGCAATAAGTGAAAAGAAGTTGTTTCTATGGAAACATTTCATTTTGTAAATGATTTTAAATATAAATCTTTGCACATGGAAGTCATGTATGGTTCTCCATACCGATATTTTATCTGACCACCTGCTTCTGTGCCAAGTGGGGGGAGTCCAAAATTCACCATTTATTGCCCTCTTTTAATGTTGTAACCGTTAGCTATACAATTGCTTCCTTCAGATTTTATGTACACGACCTACCTGTTCGTGGGGAGTGAAGTTAACCCTTCTTACGAAGCCACTGCTCTCAAGATTAGTTATAAACAAGTCAGTCAAGGACACTGTAGGCAAGCTCCTTTTAACTATAATTAACAAACTATTAATATAGAAAGTGTGTTAATAAGTTTACACTACAGTAGACAGTAGATAATTAATTACATTTGACTTAGTTGAATTGTTATCTTACTTTAACATCATTAACATTCATTATCACCTCATCATAACTAATAATCTTTAATGCAACAATATATGATGGAAATCCGTTTGAAACATGGCTTTTTGTAGATAAGATCATTTATCCTTTCGTATACCTTACAGGTATATACTAGGGCAATTTGAAACGTTCATGGCCTAATAATAAAAGACTTAGCAGTATTTTTTAGTTTTGGAATCACTTTTCATATTTCAGCAGTCTCCATGTAGTTGAACACATTTGGTTTAGTGATGCTCCAGTGCTTTTATCCCATTGAGAAGTTTGATTGTTCTAGGTCCTCTGATAACTGTTTACTGCCGCTTTCAGTCATCTCCAGAAAAATCACTCCCTCCCCATGGAATTTCTGAGTTTTGGGATAATTAAAATTAAATAGAGCTAAATCAGGCGAGTGAGTGTGATGTTGCAACATATTGTACTTCAGCTCAGCGATTTTTTGCCTTTAAAACAATGTTTGTCTGAGGTCTTCCATTATCCTACTACAAATTTATCTGTTTATATACTAAACCTGGTCCTTTTTTACAAGTATTGTATTTATTTGGTCTAAAAGGTTAGAATATCACTCTTTATTTTTTGGCACATCCATTATAATCTCTTAACAACATTCTCTTAACCACTCAGAAAATCAAGTCATACCTTTCCAACAGACAAAATTGATTTTCCTTTTTTTTGTTTACATGACTGTAATTAACAATACTGCAGAACAACATGTTGCTTTACAACTGTTCATGAGGCAAATGTGGTGTCACCTGATGTGTCTGATATGTTTCACAGACTCTTTGTATCTTCTTCTTTTTTCACTCTTTCTGAACCACCCTCTTTATCTGTGAGAGCTTACAGCGTCCCACAACTGAACAGTCAACCTGGGTAGAGGTTGTCAACGATAGAGAAGCGTATGCGCAGTGAAACACGGAGTGGAGTAGTGGGGGCAGTGGGTATACCTACAAATGTTGTCGTGTACCCCCACCTTTTCCCTACCAGCGCAAATTGAGCTTCTCTAACGTTGATAATCACTACTCTAGACTCTGCCTTCCTCTGCAACACTTCCCACTCACTGGGCGCCCATCAGCAAAGTCATTACTGGGTCTCAACCAGTAGTGACCCACCACAGTGTCTCATCTTCACAAACCTCTCCATTCACCCACTGTTTCCAGAACCTGTTCATTTTTGTTTTCTAATTACTTTATCCGTCCAGTATATTTTTAATATTCTCCTACAGCAGCAGTTTTCAAATGCTGTGGTTGTGTCTTACACTTTTCCCTATTGTCTAGGTTTCACATGTAGCTTCTATAATAGCATGGTGCAAACATATAATTTGAGGAATTTCTTCTTAATTTAGAATCCAGTATTTGACAGTAGCAAATTTGTTTCTCCATTTGGCCTGTGCTCTGACACTGATTCCTCTCAGTTATCTTTACCAGTTTTAATATTTACCTATTTTTGTTCCTGATTCTCCTTTTCCCCCTAATAATTTTTTATAATATTCAATAGTGTTCTCAATTTACCTTGTTTTCTGTGAGTAGAAACCATACCATCAGTAACTCTTAACTCTTAACATCAGTAACTCTTAACTCTTATACTGTCCATGAAATGTTATTACGGTCTTGAACATCTTTATGGTTTCCTTTACAGCCTCTTATAAAGCATTCTCGTATAATGGTAATGAATTTGTATAAAAGTAAATTTTAATTCCTTGTTATTTGTAGGATGTTTTAATGGTCAGTGTAAAGAAAGAAGCAGATTCAGAAGAGGCTGAGACTGAACAGGTAATGTGCATAACCATTATTTAGCCCATAGCTAATGTGTTAGGTTGTTCCGTGTCATGTACCACTAGAGATTTGGATCACTTTCATTTGTACATATGTAATTAAAAATCAACAGAATACACAAACTGTATCATAGTGTTGTATACATATAAACTACACGAGATTAAGTAAGTAAAATCGCACACTTGTGTGACCGCATGCACTCACACACACCATGTAGGTACAGAGTATGGATAGTTATTGCAAAAATTTATAGGTGATTCTATATATATTTCATATTTAGTTCTGATCACGTCTTTATATAGTACTCTATAAATCACTGTGAAGACAAAGTAAATTTTTAATTGTTCAATTTGCAGGATGTATTCTCAGTTATAAATTCTGTCATAAAAGGAGAACTGCATCTAAAAGAAGAAATCATCAAAGAAGAGAATGAACAGTTTGTTGATCAGGTATTATACGTAGTTATAAATTTGTTTATAGTAATAAGCATTTATTGTTATAATGAACAGCATTGTTGTATCATGGCACATCCATGATAATCTCTTAACAACATTCTCTTAGCCACTCAGAAAATCAAGTCATACCTTTCCAACAGACAAAATTGACTTTCCTTTTTTTTTGTTTACATGACTGTAATTAACAATACTGCAGACCAACATGTTGCTTTACAGCTGTTCATGAGGTAAATGTGGTGTCACCTAATGTGTCTGACATGTTTCTCAGACTCTTTGTATCTTCTTCTTCTTTCACTCTTTCTGAACCACCTTCTTTATCTGTGAGAGCTTACAACGTCCCACAACTGAACAGTCAACCTGGGAAGACGTCAACGATAGAGAAGCATATGCGCAGTGAAAGACACGGAGTGGAGTAGTGGGGGCAGTGGGTATACCTACAAATGTTGTTGTGTACCCCCACCTTTCTCCCTACCGGCGCAAATTGAGCTTCTCTAACGTTGATAATCACTACTCTAGACTCTGCCTTCCTCTGCAACACTTCCCACTCACTGGGCGCCCATCAACAAAGTCATTACTGGGTCTCAACCAATAGTGACCCACCACAATGTCTCATCTTCACAAACCTCTCCATTTACCCACTGTTTCCAGAACCTGTTCATTTTTGTTTTCTAATTACTTTATCCATCCAGTATATTTTTAATATTCTCCTACAGCAGCAGTTTTCAAATGCTGTGGTTGTGTCTTACACTTTTCCCTATTGTCTAGGTTTCACATGCAGCTTCTATAATAGCATGGTGCAAACATATAATTTGAGGAATTTCTTCTTAATTTAGAATCCAGTATTTGACAGTAGCTTTGTTTCTCCATTTGGCCTGTGCTCTGACACTGATTCCTCTGTTATCTTTACCAGTTTTAATATTTACCTATTTTTGTTCCTGATTCTCCTTTTCCCCCTAATAATTTTTTATAATATTCAATAGTGTTCTCAATTTACCTTGTTTTCTGTGAGTAGAAACCATACCATCAGTAACTCTTTAACTCTTAATGTCAGTAACTCTTAACTCTTATACTCTCCATGAAATGTTATTATGGTCTTGAACATCTTTATGGTTTCCTTTACAGCCTCTTCTAAAGCATTCTCGTATAATGGTAATGAATTTGTATAAAAGTAAATTTTAATTCCTTGTTATTTGTAGGATGTTTTAACGGTCAGTGTAAAGAAAGAAGCAGATCCAGAAGAGGCTGAGACTGAACAGGTAATGTGCATAACCATTATTTAGCCCATAGCTAATGTGTTAGGTTGTTCCGTGTCATGTACCACTAGAGATTTGGATCACATTGAGAAGTTACAGATTAATAACAACATCATATATATGATACATCAACAGACACAAACAACATACATCAACAGACATCAACATCATAATAAACAGACACATTTCTACATCTCTTACCTTGTCTTGGGTCCCAGAGTCTTCACGTGAACTCGTGACCTATAAGTGATTTAGGGTTTTATGCCGTAATAATTACTCTCATTTGCTGTTAACTATGTCAACTTCATTTTGTTATTCTTTTTTATTATTCTCTTTTTTTGGTGAAGCAAATAAAATTTTGACTTCTTCTTTTACATTCTCCAACATTTAAAGCAAACAAATTTCAACATTGAGGTAAAGACCCCATTTAATCAAAACAAACACGATTTCAACATTCTTAATCCTTATAATTAAAATAACTGATTAATTAAATTAATTAAAGACAACCCAGCATCTGCTCACATTCATACCTGCCTCTCATACTTTTATCCCATTTTCGTTTTATTTGTTTAGAGCTCTTTTTATAAAATTTTTATATTTATTTAAAATGAGTTTAAAGCAGTTACTTCCCTTTTGCCGCCATGAATACCAAGTGTTGTAATTAGTCCGTTTTGTTTGTTCACTGTTTTAGTCCGAAAGATGTTCTCACTCGGTGAATTTTGGTCACGTTCTCACTAGTTAAGATTTCACTGTTTATATTATTTTATATCATGTTAATTTTATAGTTTAGATCACATTTTCCGTACTTTTAATAAAACTTCGGCTCGAGAGCCTTCTTGCTGAACCGTGTCTATTTTTATTGGTTTTGAATCCACTTATCCGATTTTCGGCCAGTCTGTCTACATTTTAATGTATTTTAGGCGGAATGCGCACCAACGCCTCTGCGCATTTCCGAAGTTATTCGCCGACAGACCTTTTCAAGATGGCCAAACGCCATCCTGCCCGTGGCAACTTGCGTTTTCATTGGACGAGCACCTCTCGAGGAGTCTACGTCATCTAGTACCGGGTGAGAAGGAATTTTTGAGACGTGACATTTCCGTGTGAGCGTTGGCCGACCCGTGCGCGCATACGTGTGACTACACACCCTTGCTAATAACATACATTCCTGTACCATTCTGTAGCTCACACGGAGTATAGTCGGTTACCCATTATTATACTCTGGTTAAATAAAATGAAAAAGCTTTATATTGCAAACCCTCATTTGTTTGTACCGTTACAATACCCCCCCAATGAGAGGTTTTCTGCCGAAACAGAAAAACTCATTGCTAAAACCTAAAAGGACCAGCGAGGATATGGTGCCAACAACCCCCCTTAACTCCTTAATAAATCATGGGTAATCTATCCCCATAGTTCGGTGACTGTGGCTGTACCTGAATGATTTCTGTACCATTCCTGTACCATTCTGTAGCTCACACGGAGCTATAGTCGGTTATCCATTATTATACTCTGGTTAAATAAAATGAAAAAGCTTTATATTGCAAACCCTCATTTGTTTGTACCATTACAACATTCGTTTGTAGATATGTAATTAAAAATCAACAGAATACACAAACTGTATCAGTGTTGTATACATATAAACTACATGAGATTAAGTAAGTAAAATCGCACACTTGTGTGAGCACATGCGCTCACATACACCATATAGGTACAGAGTATGGTTAGTTATTGCAAAAATTGATAGGTGATTCTATATATTTCATGTTTAGTTTTGATCACGTCTTTATATAGTACTCTATAAATCACTGAGAAGACAAAATTTTTAATTGTTCAATTTGCAGGATGTATTCCCAGTTATAAATTCTGTCGTAAAAGGAGAACTGCATCTAAAAGAAGAAATCATCAAAGAAGAGAATGAACAGTTTGTTGATCAGGTATTATACATAGTTATAAATTTGTTTATAGTAACAAGCATTTATTGTTATAATGAACAGCATTGTTGTTATTTGTAAACTTATTGGTTAAAACTGTTGGAGACCGTTTGGTGTCTAATGGAAGTCATTTTAAGTGCACTTTCAATCCATACGATTTAGCCATAACATGTACCAGTACCACATGGCAAGAAATTTGAATTTTATGACGTCGGGTGTGAGTACGACGTGACCATGGTGGGGGTAAATATGACTGAAGTAGGGATATCACATGGCCATGGTGGGAGAACCATGTGACAGGCACCATGTGGGGGTACCACAGCACTGGTGCGAAGTGTAGTGATTGGTCGGCCATGTTTAACACTTATAGTGCTGTGTGTTTTTACTCATAATATGTGAAGAATGCTGGCCATTTTTCATACTCTTAATTTTTATGTAACTCATAAACTAGAACAGATAGAAAAGTATAACTTACCTTATTTTAAAGGTCATTCTTTCTTCTTTATAGTGATTGTATTGTGAATATTGTACAGAAAATGCTTAAGCTGTTTCTGAAATTTCAAATTTAGTTGCTTTTGAAAATTTTAAAAACTTGACCGTGTTAAACTTACAATTTTATTAATCAGTTTCACTTAGTTTTAACACTATTCAATTTAATTAAAAAGATATGTATATAGTATGTAATAAATTCACACTATAGTTTTTTTTTTAATGAAATAATTTAAAACAAGGGTTTATACATAATGCTACCTTATGCATTATGTAATGCAACGACTGGGTTCAACTCAAACTGTTGACTATTTTGTGGCTGCATACGAGATCTAGCGGTAAAAATGTGAACTGCTTGTGCATTACCAACTCTGTATGGTGCTGCTAAACCATCACATGAATGACTAATCCATATAAAAGTATTGAAAACACGACTCCGTCAATTGACGGAGTTCGCATTTACGGAAGTTTCGCTAGTCCGTCAATTGACGGAGATAGCACTCAAAGTGTTAATATATGTCACGTCATCATATAGCAAAATCAATTGTGATTGGTGTGTTTGAATGGCGGTAGTCAGTGTGGCCAACATGTGATAAGGGAGAAGAAAATTCCCTCTAGAAGGGAAATAGGTTAAAGTAGGATATGTGAGGGAAAATTTAGCGTTGCCACTACCACCAGTGTGTCTACGTCATGGCGGAATGGATTTATGTTCCCTTAACAAGTGTATCCAGCATGTCCATGGCCATCTTGTCCTCTGCTTGTCTTGATTTAATAGGGCGATGTTGTGTGAGGCATAAAATTGTGTAACTTAATGTATACGTGTGTATGAAAGAAAATATAAAGTGGCCAGTTCCTGGTTTCTTCTTCTTGTCTTGTTTTTTCTACGTTCATAAATAAGGTTAACGTTCATGCATGTGTGTGTGTGTGTGTGTGTGTGTGTGTGTGTGTGTGTGTGTGTGTGTGTGTGTGTGTGTGTGTGTGTTAAGTAAAACACTGTGTCTTGACTGCTTTTCTTGTCTTTGTTGTCGCAGGTTTTTTTCATTGTTCAAAAGTAAGGTTAACCTTCACACAAATGATTAATGAGTGTTGAGGAAAACGAAATGTGTATATGGGCGTGTTGTCTGTCTGTGTAGAGATAAAATGTGTGTGGGTCGGGTAGCCTTTGCGTAAAAGCACCTTGATGTATATGTGTGCACATAGATTTATGTATTGTTGTAACCTAATGAAAACAATCATTCTTCTCGCTCACAGTGCGAAACAGTATGTGTGAAATAAAACACGTCATCAATCGTGTGTAAGTGTAATTCCACCATCAAAAATGGTACAATAAATATACACAGTTATGCATTACATAACACAGTAAAACACACACACACACACACATGCATAAAGTACCTATAGAATTGTCAGATCGTTTTAACATCAGCAGTGAATCTATAACAGACGTCAATGTACGGAATTAGAGAGTTACAAATGAAACCGCTGTAGAATGAATAAATAGAAAATCACTAGGTCTTACCTTATAGAAAAACAAATGTAAAACTTCATGTTCACACGGTATTGAACAATGTAGTAAGTGAGTAAGTGTGCAATCGAGCTACGAAATACTGTCCGCACTGCTCCATTTCTCGAATACAAATGATCATATGGCAGATCACTTCCTCATCCACTGCACCATAACAAGTGCGCAACAAGTTAGGTAAGTTCCAAATGATCTGTGGAACAATCAACCGTATTTTTAGAAACTAGGTAGCTCGAGATGCAAAATTAAAGTTTTACAAAGTTATGAGAGTCCCTGTACTATGTAAAGGGACACACACTATGGGTGTGAATTATGGGCAACAACGAAAAAAGACGGTAAAATACAGACCTCGGAAATGGCATTCTCAAGAGTAGTTAAAAGGTGTTCTATACTTGACCTTATAAGAAATAAGGCCATAAGAGAAGAATTAAAAGTTTTTAACTTGAATGAAAAATTAAAAGATTACAAACAACAGTGGAAAGAACACTTAGATTCCAGACTGACCAAACAAGTCTGGAAATTCAAACCTATAGGACACAGATTTGTGGGTAGACCCAGGAAGAGATGGCTGGAGGATTTTTAAGATGGAACAGGCAGCACCTTGCCTATGCCGTGTTGGGAAGATGATGATGGTGTATCAAGAATGTCAGTAAATCGGTGCTTTTACTATGCTAACAGTTATGCATGCATATACCGTCATGCTTGCTATACAGCCAAATATACACATATCTTTGTTAATGAACATCCTTTGGTCTAATCTTATGTCCTTCACTCTCATTGATTATATTATTTACATTAAATAAGTTGATTCCATAATTCTGCAACTGGTATAGGAGTCCCATTACAGCAAGTAGATTCACAGTTGTTAACTCCGTACTTCTTCATAGCACTGTTCAGACTCAGACATCTGACCAAAATTTCTCTACCGTACCTAGAGAAATTTATTGAATATTTTTAATTTCTTTACCTCAAGATGTATTTTCCTGTATTTGGAACATGTTTCGGGAATCCTATTGTTCCCATCCTCAGCCTTGTTGTTGTTATGCTTTCCTGTTGATTTTTGGTATTTTATACTGGTATTATTGTGTGTGATTGTTGTGTATATACAGTAAGGCCTTGATAATCCGGAACTTGGTAGTCCAGAATCCTCGATAGTCCGACACTTTTTATCAACAGCAACCGATTTGAAAATATCGCAATGTTTGACTAAATTGCTGACGCTAATTCAGGTGGCGTTTGTGGTCTCTCAGATGTTTCAGTAGAATGACGTAATTTGGCATATTCAGCCACACTTGAATGCATTTTTAACGTCTCTGCTGCTACTGGTGTTATCATGTTTCTTCGAAAATGCTCAGTTGTCCTTGACACAATTGGGAACTCTCGACAGAGTTTGTCAGCTGACTACTGTTCGGGTCATTGGCACCATTATGTATGGGTTTGTCATAAGTGTCTGCTTCTTGTGTTTACACAGTGTGTGCCATACCGTATTTGAGTTACAGTATTAGTGAACTCCGCTACAGTTACGTTGTTCTGTTGTTGTTCAGTGGAGTTCAGTTTTAAGTTGTTGCTTCACAGTTTTGATCACAATGTTTTCTGAACACAAAAACCAGAATCCAGTGCTTCTAATAAAGGAAAACATTTGACTTTGACAATCTAACAAAAACTTAACATTATAAATAGGTTAGAAAAGGGAGAAAACAGGAACGTAATTATGGAAGAATTTAATATTGGATCCTCAACCTTATATGATATAAAAAAAGAATAAGAAAAACTTCAAAATTTGTTGGCTCAAGCAGATACAAAAAAAGCTACTGACAATTGTCAAACATTAAAAAAGCCTAAGGTTGACCAGTTGGATAATGCATTGTATACCTGGTTCTCAGCAAAACGTTCTGAAGGAAAACCTATAACAGGTCCAATGGTAATTGAAAAAGCCAAACAGTTTAGCAATGATTTGAACGTAAAAGGAGACTGTAAATTTTCATGATGTTGGTTGCACAACTTTAAAACTCGTCATGGGATACGCAAATTAGATTTTTCAGGGGAGTCTAAATCTGCTGATGAGGCTGCAGCAAATGAATTTAAAGTTTCGTTTGGATGGACGCTCAGTTCTTCAAAAATTGGTTTTTTGAACAGTTTGTTCGTGGAGTTAAACTAAACTTAAAAAAAACTTGGTTTGCCTGAAAACACACAGGCTGTTCTGTTAGTAGATAATTGTAGAGCCCATCCTCCTGCTAGTGAGTTAAAGTAAGCAAATATAACAGTGAAATACCTCCCTCCAAACGTTACCCCTTTGATTCAGCCTAAGGATCAAGGAGTAATTCAGAACTTTTAAGTGCAAATACAGGGTTTCATTTATTCAAGGACTCATAAACTCAGACTGTAGTGTAAAAGACTTTCAATCAACTTTTAACATGAAAGATGCTACTTTTGCAGCTGCTGTTGCTTGGCAAGAAGTAAAAAATGATACGTTAATGAAGGCATGGAGAAAGTTATGGCCAGCTGTGATGAACAATCCCCTTAGTGAACATAATGAACTAGATGACCTAGACGATCATGAAAGTCAGTTGCTGGAGACTGTTAAAAATGCTGCAGAAGGCTGTTCATCATTGTCAAAAATGTCTGATGATGGAGTGTTTGACTGGGTAGATGTTGACAAGGACGAACTTACTGTGGAGGAGATAAATGAAGAAAAGATCATTCAAAGTGTGATATTAACTTTTATGTCACATTATAATTAACTTAATTACTCATTGTTTACTTTTTATGTCGGGCGCCATCTTGTAATATTAATTACAAGAAACAAAAATATGTACTTACCAATTCGGGCCAGATCCTTTTCGGTGAACTAAAAAGAACAGAAATGGTTGTCGAAATAACAAAAACTTTATTTGTTCCCCATGATTTAAAATTTTATTGGTTATTAAGCATTTCAATTTTATCATCAACATCTTATTCTTTTCTCCCCTTCATCTCGGTTAACCCAGTTAACAGACAATCAGTTTAGTGACAAAACTTATTAATGAGTTATAATTAACATGTTATAAAATTTCCAAATAACAAAATCAAGAAACTACATATAAATAGAACACAAACCAGCCTTCTTGGTCTACATACTTTCTCACGCACACACACATACAACATACTTTAAATTTTTTCCTTTGAGCTCATATTTAATTTAATTTTCCCGATCTGTTCTTGTTTTATGAAAAATAATAAAATTTGATAGTTTTGTGTATATCCTTGTAGGTACGTAGCTGAATTTGAGTCCGAATTCTAGTCCAGAAGACGTCACATTGTTTTACGTGCGCACTTTCATTTTAATTCATAATCTCCGAACTGTTATAGTGTAAAGAAAACTGTTAACTACCTTTTACCTATGAATTTTGATTTTTAAGTCATATTTTAAATATATTATTCACATTCTTTCTGTTTTGCGGGCCCGCAATTTACGTTCCGGAACTGTTTATGTGTGTCACTCGCGCGAGTGTTGAATTCGGACTGGGATGAGACAAACGGCACTATTTTGTAAAGTGACCATGACTGTTTTACCAACTTGCATTGTCCTCAGTTTGTATCACTACGCCAGTATAAGGTTTGGCTTACACGCCCAAATTCCACAGCGGGGATGGTCTCTGACGTAAGATGTTGACATCACTTGGTCCGATGTTGTTACATAATTTGTTTACAGTTTGCAAGTCATTGGAGCCGACCTTGACACATTCTCGCTTGTTATTTACTGCGTTGTATAAATTCACGAACAATATTTTCAATCAGTCGTACCACTTTCGCTACCATCCAAATTTACCTTTCTTGTCCCTTTCTGTTTATGTTTCCCAGGGTGTCCACATTCTGGAAAGTCAGGGAAAAAAAAGTTGGTCAGGGAAGTAAACAAAAAATCTGGAAAGTCAGGGAAATCTTCCCCGATGACAGACTTGAGGGTAATTTTTTACTCTAGTCTGCCGCAACCCATGAAAAGTCAGGGAAATCTTCCCCTATGATGGATTTGAGGGGAATTTTGAATGCTCTAGTCTGCCGTAACCCAGACTATTTTAGCATTTTTTCCAGGTATTTTTCACAAGAAGTGCACAACAATTATATATTTTTTGTTGTGCCCTTGTGTCCTTTTTTCAACCGATTTAGCTAATTCTTTTTCTATTTTCAGTTTTTTTAGGCTGCTGACTTAAACTCATTACAATGGCTAACAAGAAATGTTTGTTTAATAAACTTTGGCTGGACAGTAAAGTGTTTCCGGAATTTAGTGGTTGGTTGGACTTGGTGGTTAGTGATGCAAATTCGGCTTATTGTCAAGTGTGTCTCAAATCTTTTAAACTAAGCAATATGGGGAAACAAGCAATTGTTTCTCATGCTAAGGGACCAACTCATGTAAAAAAACATGAGAGCAAAAGCTTCCCAGCCAGCAATTTCTTTTTTTACTACTCCATCTCCATTAAAAGATGTGCAACCAACACCTTCAACTTCAGCTACAAAAGAATTATTAGTAGTGCCAGGAACAAGTCAAACAAGTTTAAAGAGTTTCAGTGTGAATGAAGGTGATGTTATGTCAGCCGAAGCAATATGGGCTCTCCACGTCATCACTGGGAAAATGTCTCTAAACTCTTGTGATGAAACCTCTGCAGCCTTCAAAAATATGTTTCCAGACAGTAAAATCGCTCGGAGCTTTTCTATGGGCAAGACTAAGGCTTCCTATGTAATAAATCATGGGTTAGCCCCATATTTTCAAGAAATGTTGCAAAATAACATGAAACGGTGCTCTGACTATGTTGTTTGTTTTGATGAATCTCTGAACAAATTTGTTCAAAGAGGACAAATGGACTTGTGTGTAAGGTTTTGGGAAGTAAACCTTCAGAAAGTTTCAACACGATATTGGAATAGTGTATTTTTAGGCAGGGCAACTGCAGATCACTTGTTAGATGGGTTTATTCAAGGGCTCTCCTTACCTTTAGGAAATATTTTGCAAATCTCAATGGACGGGCCGAATGTTAACCTCAGTTTTATGAAAAAACTCGAGAGCCATTTGCAAGTCTTAAATCCAGAGGGAACGTCCCTTCTTGATATTGGCATATGCAGTTTGCATACAGTTAATGGAGCCCTGAAGACTGGGATCTCCAAAACTGGTTGGGAACTTTTTCACTTTTTTTAGATCTCTCTACAGTCTTTTCAAAGATAGCCCAGCTCGGCGAGCAAAATACTCAGATATTACAACCAGCACCTCTTTCCCTTTTAAGTTCACAGCAGTAAGATGGCTGGAAAATGGTCGCTGTGTAGATCAAGCTCTCAAAATATTTGATCATGTCGATAAATTTGTAAAAGAATACAATGAAAAAGACAACAAAAACCTGCAATACCTTAGAGAAGCTATGAAAAATCCATTTTTTAAGGCAAAACTAAGTGCTTTCAGAAGCATATTGTCAGACGTTGAGCCGTTCCGGAGAAGGTTCCAAAGTCAGAAGCCTATGGTCCCTTATCTCTTTACTTCACTTGAACAACTTATGAAAAACCTAATGATGAGATTTGTAAAATATGAAAAAATAGCTGAAGCAAGTACTACTCAAAAATTAATGAACTTGGACTTGCAAGAGAGTGCCAATCTGGTTTCAGTAGAAAAGGTGGATGTTGGTTATGCTGCAGAAAGCTTAATGAAACAAATTAAATGCTCAGAAAAAGAGAAACTTGTTTTTAAAAATGAGTTCAAAAATCTCCTTACCACCATGATAGAAAAACTCAGAGAGAAAAGTCCTTTGAAATCACATTTAGCACAAGGCCTCACTGCCTTAGACCCTAAAATGATAATGCTCAAACCCAGTTTGGCAATAAAAAGGATTGATGTTGTTCTAGAAAACCTGCACAGCCATAGAAGAATATGTGATAAAGTGCTGAAAAGTCCAAACGACAGTTTTCTTTGCTAACTGAAGAAGCTAACGATTTTATTTCCAAAACATCTGATGACATGGGATTGGACGAATTTTACTACGGCCTTTTAGGAGAAGATAAGAAATATGAAGATCTCTGGTCTGTAATGAAGCTGTGTTTCATTTTATCCCATGGTAATGTATCAGTTGAATCTGGCTTTTCTGTCAATAAGCATTTACTAGTTGAAAATCTTCTAGAAGAATCCCTTGTGTCCCAAAGAGTTACTTGTGATAGCATAAAGCATCTAGGTGGTTTGAGGAATGTGACTATCAACAGAAGTATGCTTACCTCGGTCAGATCTTCAAGAAGAAGATATCAATCATATTTGGAAAAGAAAAAAGAAATGCAGTCAGAAGAGGAAAAAAAGAAAATAGAGAAAAGGAAAATTGAATTACAGTTGAAAGAGTTGGAAGAAAAAAGAAAAAAGTTGAAACTTGAAAGAGAAATGGAGGATGTAGAAATTGGGGAAAAGAAAAAACTGCTGGAGAACATGAAGAGATCACACTAGTAAATTTTGAAGGAGTGCATATTTTTCTTTTTCATTCTCATCCTGTCGGACTGGTTCATTTTCAATTTTGAAAGCTATAGCTGATTATTATAATTATTTGTTACCATGTAAGTTGTTCTATTAATTAGTCCATTTTATCTTGTTCATATATTATTTTATTAAGTTCTAGTGAAAATACTCTCATTCTTACGTTACCTAAGTGTTACCTTTAGGTAATAATGGAAATATTTATTTTTAAAATGCCATCAATGTATTTGTATTTTTCAATAAATAAATAATAAAAAATAAATAAAATAAAAGAGGAAGAAAAAAGAAAGTGGAGAGAGAATTAGGCTGTGGGGAAGGTGGAAGCTGGGTTTTCTTTTTTCTTCCTTGTAAAATATAATGCTCAAAGAATTAACGTACTGTGCATTTTAGTGAGTCAGGGAAATTTCTGTAAGTTGGTCAGGGAAAGTCAGGGAAAATTAAAACAGAATTTCTGTGGACACCCTGGTTTCCCCAATTATTATTATTACATTGTAAAAAATGCTGTTTACTTTTATGAAAATACAAATTTATTTATTTCCCCAAAAATAGGCCAAAATGCCCCGTTACAATACCCCCTCAATGAGAGGTTTTATGCCGAAGCATAAAAACTCATTGACACACTCATACTTGCTAAAGGGATCAGCCAGGATATGTCGCCACAACCCTCTTTACGGTTTACAAACAAAAAAACATAATCAACTCACCCTTGGTCCAGTGACTGGACCGCACCTGAATGACATTACAGGACTTGTCTCTCGAGATCCCAACACCATAAAGTCAGGCAGATACATAACGCCCCTGCTCTGACGCGCTGGCCAGCTCAGGACCACCGCCACAGCATCACCAAACACTGAAACAACAAATCAAAATATCAACTAGTGGCCTTATACAACACCATACCCCAACTGATCTGTTTCCCCCTAGCGGTGCTGGTTTGCATTAAGAAGCACTGGTTTTGTTTTCACTTAACCTATAACAGATATAGGAATACATAACATAACCAAATCAACTACCTCTAAACACATTATGTCCTTAAACATCTCCCTATTCTATATCTCAAATTAACACAAAATCATCTAAGTACATCATAATAAACATTGTTGTTATTACATTAAAAATAAACAATTCACATTTAGGTTTGTCCAAAAATAACACACTTTACATTTAAAACTTGCATATAAAATTATAAAAATTACATTTTAATCTCAATTGAACTTTTATTAATTCATTTCCCCAAAAAAAATAAATTTTTTTTCCAACCTTCCTTTTACCTAATATTTCATTTATTATCCCATTTTATTAATTTGGGTGATTCTCAGTTATGCATTATAATTCACTTTATCAACTTGGCATTTACCCCCTTTTATGACTAACGCTCCCTTACAAAATTCTTTATCTAGTATGACACCCATCTCCCAAAAAATCTACCACCCTTCTCTACCCCTAACTAACTACTCTAACTCATTTCGCATCACTCTACCCTTATCACAAAAATACTATACTATACTATACTAAGGTACTATACAAACTGCCATCAATTTGGTCACCTTAAATTTCTACGTTCTAAATCTAAATTATAACTACTTCTTTTTCTCCTAAATAAATTCGACCACCATTTAAAATTATTTATGTTTTATTTCATTACCGAATAATATTGTTACTTCTCACTGAACAATATTATTAGGGAATGAAATGACTCCTCACAAGTCGCACTTGTTAAATTACATGAATTTTGGATCGTTTTATTATATGAAATAAAATTATTATTTGTTCGTGGATAATTGCCAATTGTACTTTTTTTTTAATGTATCTTCCATCCACGAACTTTATGGGTCCCCCTCCCCGTTCAACAATAAGATTAAATTTCTACTTGCACCAATTTGTGGAGTAGGACCATCGTTGCTTTCACCCCATCTGTAGAAGTTCCGCCAACCATGGTCCGCCTCCAAACAGCCAAAATCCAAGGTCAGGGATGGTGAAGCCTTGACCGCCCGAAAATGGGGGAGAGTCCCTTCTGAAACAAAATAAATAATACATTAAAATTCAATTACTTATTGTGACCGATACAACTTCAAGTTCGTCGCATTTTGTGTACCTACTATCTCCTGCGTTGTTTGGTTTCGTAACACGTACGCATTATTCATCTTTACTTCTACAATTTCATATGGTCCCTCATATAATAGAAAAAACTTCTTTATCTCTTTATCCTGTGCGCTAGACAAATCGTGTCTCCGTACCAGTACTAATTGCCGTACCTCATATTTAGTCCACTTACCTTTAGCATCATGTCTCTGCTTTCTCCTTTCTCCTTTTGTGAGTAAATTTTCATTCGCTAGTCATATCTTCATATTCACGTCTATAGTTTGATTTTCTGGTGGATAGTCAAAAAGTTGTTCCAATATCCTAGGTGGCCTTGTTCCTTTTATTAATTCATATGGCGTAAACCCGGCGGATTCATGGGTGGTACTATTCAGCCACTCCTCTACTTTCTTAATGTAGGATGGCCATTCTGTGTGATTGGCATGACAATACGCCCGAAATATCCTACCAATCTCTCTCATCACTCGTTCTGCCTGGTTGGATTGTGGATGGTAAACTGCCGTATGCTTGGGTATGATGCCTTCCCATCCAAGAGTTTGTCTCCACCTACCACTTGTAAATTGAGGTCCATGATCGGATAAAATTATCTTCGGCTTACCTATATTCACCATATAATATCTCGTTATCTTCTCGCTCAGCACTCTGCTCGTCGCTCTCTTGATAGTATATAACCTAACATACTTAGAAAATGTGTCTAATACAACAAAAACATACATTACTCCACCCCTACCTTTGGGTAATGGGCCATACAAATCTACAGCAACTAAATCGAACGGTCTCTCTACCTTAATATAATTCAATTCCCCTTCTACTCTATAATTCACTACCTTAGACCTCTGACATAAATCACACACCCGTAACAACATCCGTACTCGCCTCTCCATATTCTTAAAAACACATGATTCTTTTAAAACATTCGTACACTTGTTTGCCCCAAAATGCCCATACCTTATATGGCAATCCCAAATAATTTTATCTATCAACCCTCTGGTACAACTAATCTCCAATCACGTTCACCCCCTTCTACTTTCTTAAACAGAATTCCCTTATGTATCTGGAAATGTGTATTATATTCCGACCCATCTACATCCGCTTCTAAACTAGCAATTATTTTACCAGATTTGTTTTCAGATCTTTGCATGCTCTTAATATCCCTTAACTCTTCACCAAAAACTCTATCTTCCCTTGTTAGTCGAAAAATTTCTGTCTCCTTAAGATCCCTCCCTGTTTTATTTTCTATGTTATCTACCCTGGAAAGAGCGTCTGGTAGTTTATTATCTGTCCCCTTAATATATTCCCATGAAAAATTGTATTCCTGTAAGGTTAGTACCCACCTGGTTAGACGACTATGTGTTAATCTGCAAGAGTTCAAAAATGACAGGGCTTTGTGGTCCGTCCTGATAACGGTCTTGTTCCCCAAGATGTAAGTGCAGAACTTTCCTACCGCAAACACGATGCTCAGCAGCTCCTTCTCTGTAGTTGTATAGTTTCTTTCGGCTGCTAAAAGAGATCTGCTGGCGAAAGCTATCGTGTGGTGCTCATTGTCGCTATCCTCCTGATACAACTCCACTCCCAGGGCGACGTTACTGGCATCAGTCTGTAAGTAAAAAGTTTTAAAGAAATCAGGATGGTTCATCATTATCATATTTGAAAATTTTCTCTTTATCTCCTCGAATGCATCCCTTTCCTTCTCTCCCCATTTCCATTGTTTATTTTTCTGTAGTACAGCGCTTAACCTTGCTGTCGTCTGAGCATAGTTTTTCTGGAATTTTCTATAGAAATTGCACAACCCCAAAAAACTTTGTAACTGTTTAATATTCTTAGGTTCGGGAAAGCGCATTATAGCTTCTACTTTATCAGGGTTAGCTAAAATTCCTTCAGGAGTTATAATAAAACCCAAAAAATGTATTTCGGTTTGTAAAAATTTCGACTTCTCCCAATTAACTGTCAAACCCCCTTTCTGTAATTTATCCAACATATACTCAATATGTTCTAAATGTTCCATGAATGTTCTGGATGCTATTAATATATCATCAACGTATACAGTCAGAAAATCTAAGTCTTTTGGTTGTAATATCATGTCTAAACACTTTATAAAACTCGCTACACTAGTGTTAAGCCCAAATGGCAAACGCTTGAACTGATAATTCTTACCATTGAAGAGAAATGCAGTATACCTCCGACTCTCTGCTTCTAACGGCACCTGCCAGTATCCTGCGGTTAAATCCAACGATGTCATGTACTTGACCCCGCTAAATTTCTGAAAAATCTCATTAATAGGTTCCGGTGATTCCCGGTCAGGTATTATAATCTGATTTATTTTTCTTGCATATAAGCATAATCTTACCTTTCCGTCCTTTTTGATCACTACCACTAATGGGCTCGAGTAAGGCGATATTGATCTTTCAATTATGTCTCGATCCATCATTCGATCCAACTCCTCTTGTACTGCTCTCCGCTTTGAAAATGGTACTGGATAACTCCTCTGCATGTAGGGTGAGTGCTCTCGAACCTTCAGCTCACACACATAGTCCCTGGCTTTTCCAGGCAACTCCGCAAATACATCTCTATAACGCTCCACAACTGCCCACAACTCCTGTCGTTGGGGATTCCCTACAACTCCACCCTCATTAAAAAATTTATCAGCCCTATTTTCCCATACTCTCTCATCACTCACATGCATCTCTCTCTCCTCATTTTCTACAATCTCACTCTCTTGACATATGTTTACTTTAGTTTCTATATCCCCATCGTCTACTCGCTTTTGTATCATTTTTACCCCTGTAACTCCAACTTCGTCTAACACCCTCTTAAAATTAACCCAGACTGGCTAACCCCCTCTACTAAATTCTACTATCCGTTTATTAAAATCTATTACTGCCCCATTTTTCTCCAAAAAATCATTCCCCAATATTACATCTAAACTCAGTCCCTTAACTACCAAAAAGGTATTTTCAAACTCAGTTTCATTAAGGAATATATTTAACTGCACTTGTTTAGTAACTCGTTTACTACGTACTCCAGTTACCCCCACTACTGTTACACCCGCAACTGGTAATGATGGTATATTTGTATTTATTTCTTTCAATTCACCCATTACATTTTCAGAAACTACTGATATTTCACTCCCTGTATCAATCAATGATTTAAAATTCTTACCTTCTATGGTGACAATTACCTCCGTCAATCCAGTTTTGTTTTCTATAACTTTTGTATCATCTTCCTCCAACAACTCCTTCGTCATGTCCATTTGTATAACATTATTATGATATTCGTCGATTATCTGGACCCTCTTGTTCTCCGTGGACAATGGTGGTGTCCTCGCTTCCATTGTCGGCCTTAGTTTTCCGTTCTGGCGGTGGTACTGCTCGGCTGGTACCCTTTCTCCTGCTGCTTATGAACTCCATTGCTCCTCGATGTTTCCCCTCGGTCATCTCCTCCTCGCTGATGTATGCTGTTATGCGATGACTTATTTCCGCCTCGCTGATTTGGCCTTGGTTTTCTACATCTGTAACAATTTCTACCGACATAATTCTCACCCAAGCATCCTGTACATTTCCACTCCACGTCTCGACTATGATTTTCTTGGTTATGGTATACATGCCCCTGTGGTGACCCTCTTTGTGGCGTATAATGATTGTTATTATTCATACCTGATTGGTTAGGACACCTAACTACTACTTCACGGTCTCTAATGCTCTGGAATACATCTAATATATTCTCTAACTCATTTATGTCCGCCACCTCTCTAGTCATTAAGGTAACTTGTACCTCCCTAGGCAGGTGTTTACTAATGTGTGACAAATGACCGAAATGGTAATGGCGGTTCTAAATATTTCACCTCGTTAAATATCCTCATTACGTATGTGGTTATGTTGTTGTTAGGTCCCCCATAATTCCCTGTACCCATAATTCTACTACGTAATATTTCCTGGTCCTCTTCAGACCAATATTTATTCCAGAATGCTGCCTCAAAATTCTCATACCTACCCCACTCGGTTCTATGTACTTCAGCCCATATTTCAGAACTGCCCTTAAAACATTTTAAAATCTTTAATAATTTTACTTCTCAACTACTGCTATTAAAACGGTTAAATTCCCTTACCCTACTCAAAAACTGCATCGGGTGTACTCTCCGGCTATCACAACAAAACTGTTCAAGTTCAATATCATCTTTTGCTTCACGAGTATATAATATTCGCTCCGCAACATTATTTAAATTTTGGCTCACTGCCACATGTAATTCGTCTTTAATTTCTATTATATCTTGTTCTATCATGCTAAATTTGTTATCATATTTACTTGCATATTGAAGGTTATGTTTATTCATAACCCCCACACTCTCTTGAATTGATTGTTTACATACATTCTTTACCTCCATTATTTTAATTTTTATGTCATCATTATTTTCATTAATTTTACTAATACAATTACTTTCTATCCCTACACTCTGTTCTTTAACTTGACTCTTAATTTGATCTGTCATTTGTTCATTTGCATAATTTATTTTGCTTTCAAAATTTTCTGTTAATTCATTGATTTGTTTCTCTAACTTATGGTCTACTGATTTTATACTTGGTCTTTGATTGTACTAAAACGTTCATCAATCTCGTTCAGACGTTTATTTATATTAATTTCAAATTTAACATTTTGTGTATTCATTTCATCAAATTTACTGTTCTGAATATCAAATTTACTATTCTGTACATCGAATTTGCTGTTCTGAATGTCAAATTTTACGTTAACACTACTCAAGTTATCAGATATTGTTTTCATGAAATTAAACACATCTTCCATTGACAACTCTTTGACTCGTGTTGTCATTGGAGTAGATTGTACTTCTAACATTGACTCTGTAAGAGTGTTTTCTAAACTTAATTCTTTATTCTCCATTTTGTAATAGTAAAATTCTTACGTTTATATCAAAATACTAACATATAGTATCACACAATTCTTTCTCTAACAAAGGATTATATTTACTTGTATTACATATGCTCATAACATAACCTCATATTTACATTTATTTTACGTACACATCGCTTTATTCATTCCAAACAACCATCTCTGCCCTCCAAGTGGCCTATATTTATATAAATTTATTTATATAAACGGTCCCAAAGTTCGGAAGCCAATTGTGATATTAACTTTTATGTCACATTATAATTAACTTAATTACTCATTGTTTACTTTTTATGTCGGCACCATCTTGTAATATTAATTACAAGAAACAAAAATATGTACTTACCAATTCGGGCCAGATCCTTTTCGGCGAACTAAAAAGAACAGAAATGGTTGTTGAAATAACAAAAACTTTATTTGTTCCCCATGATTTAAAATTTTATTGGTTATTAAGCATTTCAATTTTATCATCAACATCTTATTCTTTTCTCCCCTTCATCTCGGTTAACCCAGTTAACAGACAATCATTTTAGTGACAAAACTTATTAATGAGTTATAATTAACATGTTATAAAATTTCCAAATAACAAAATCAAGAAACTACATATAAAATAGAACACAAACCAGCCTTCTTGGTCTACATACTTTCTCACGCACACACACATACAACATACTTAAAATTTTTTCCCTTGAGCTCATATTTAATTTAATTTTCCCCATCTGTTCTTGTTTTATGAAAAATAATAAAATTTGATAGTTTTGTGTATATCCTTGTAGGTACTTAGCTGAATTTGAGTCCGAATTCTAGTCCAGAAGACGTCACATTGTTTTACGTGCGCACTTTCATTTTAATTCATAATCTCCGAACTGTTATAGTGTAAAGAAAACTGTTAACTACCTTTTACCTATGAATTTTGATTGTTAAGTCATATTTTAAATATATTATGCACATTCTTTCTGTTTTGCGGGCCTGCAATTTACGTTCCGGAACTGTTTATGTGTGTCACTCGCGCGAGTGTTGAATTCAGACTGGGATGAGACAAACGGCACTATTTTGTAAAGTGACCATGACTGTTTTACCAACTTGCATTGTCCTCAGTTTGTATCACTACGCCAGTATAAGGTTTGGCTTAAACGCCCAAATTCCACAGCGGGGATGGTCTCTGACGTAAGATGTTGACGTCACATGGTCCGATGTTGTTACATAATTTGTTTACAGTTTGCAAGTCATTGGAGCTGACCTTGACACATTCTCGCTTGTTATTTACTGCGTTGTATAAATTCACGAACAATATTTTCAATCGGTCATACCACTTTCGCTACCATCCAAATTTACATTTCTTGTCCCTTTCTCTTTACGTTTCCCCAATTATTATTATTACATTGTAAAAAATGCTGTTTACTTTTATGAAAATACAAATGTATTTATTTCCCCAAAAATAGGCCAAAATGTCCCGTTACAAAAGTGTGTTAAATCCTGAAACAGTTCAAGAAGTTGAAAGTGAAGAAGAAGAGGGTAGTGCATCAAATAACGTTACTTGGTGCGAGGCAACTGACGTGATACACACTTTTGTAAAATTTGTGGAGACAAATAAACATAACAACATGGCTGAAGTTATGAATCTTCATATAATCCACAATGACTTTTTAAAAACAAAAGATGTAACAACAAAAGACAAGTTGATATAAGATCTTTTTTTTAACAAACCTCAAGTACAACAACCAACGTGGCATGATGATTAGTGGCATCAACCTCCATGGACAATCACTAACACTCACCCTAACATGGACGAATTATTGATTTTGTTTTAAATGTTTAATTTTTTAGAAAATGTTTACTGTTGTAATTGAACATGGTCCTATGTAATTTAAATAATAAAGTTACCTATGTAACTGCACAATAACAGGTGTACTGTACCATATCCCTTGTTTTATCATATTTAATCTAAACACCTTGATAGCCTGGAAAATTTGATAATCCGGCACGCTCTCGGTCCCGACCGTGCCGGATTATCAAAGTCCTATTGTATTAACTTTTTGAGTGTTTTTGATATTGAGTACTTTGAAAATTGTGTCATGTTTTGTATTGATTTGTGTATTAGTTTGTTTAGTTTTGTGTTTGTATGTTTATAAATAGGCTATAACATCTTGAGGTAAAGAAATTATAAATATTAAATTATATATGCATCAAGAAATAGACTGTAGCAAAAGTGTTTGAAATGTGTGTGTGTGTGCGTGCGTGCGTGCGTGTGACCAATTTGAACAGTTGCAGAGAATGTTTACAGTTTGTTAAAACAGCCGTATTTCATGGGGAAAAATAATAATTTATTTTTTATTTTAGGGTAATAATTTTATTTATACAGTAGACTCGCGACTATCCGGCCTCCGTACTATCCGGCCTATTTTTGAACCTACATGCCGTATGCAAAACACAAGTTGCGGCATGAAAAGTGCGGATCCCCCCCCCGCTCTTCTACTTAGATGCCATAAGGTGGTTGGCCGAAACATGGGAAGAGATTCCAAACATATCACTTGTAAGGTCTTGGAAAATTCTTTTGAACCATGAAGGTGGACATTTCAACCTTGAACCCATGTGTGAAACCGAAGTGGAAGATGAAAACGATAAACTTGTTTCTTTGCTAGAAAAAGTACCGGGCTGTGACGAAGTCAATGCAGAGGACATTAGAGTATGGATGACAAACAACAAAGTTGATGAAATAACAGATATAGTGTGGAAATTTTGACACTGGGACATGAAATAAAAGAAGAGGAGGAGGAGACATCTTTAGATGACAGGAAAAGTCTCATCCCACATTCGGAAGGGTTCAAGACGATTGAGGCAGCACTGGAGTACATTAGTCAGCAGGAGGAACGATGCCAGCTGATATCATCTGGTTGTGTATGTGGAGGGACATTGCGTCATGGAAGAGTGCTAAATCGGATAAGCATTCATCTATCAAGGGCTTTTTCAAAAACTAAAAACTGTAAGTTTTCACTCTTTTATCTTAGGATTTTACACATTTGTGTAATCATTTATCAATGAACAGTAAAATAAGTTTAAATCATTTTTTTAAGAAGTAAGCCTATGTTTTACGTTAATGTTTTGTTTATTTTAAAATTGTATATATTAATACTGTACAGTGTACATCATTTTATGTTTCCTGCAATTAAGTTAGACATTATAAAATTTATCTTAAAATGTGTATACAGTATTTTTATTCTTGGACTTCCTTTTTCTGTAATAAATTATTAAAACGTACAGTACAGTACATAACAAACATTTAATAAAGTACTGGACTGTACTAAGACGTCTGAAAATATGAATAAGACCGGGTTTTGGTGTAAAAAGTGTGATTTTAATGGTATGGTGGGGCAGGAAGTGAGTGATTATAGAACTCCGGCTTATCCGGCCTGCCCTTCCACCACATTAGGCCGTATAGTCGAGAGTCTACTGTATTTATATTTATTTTGTTACAGCATTTGGAAGACATCACTACAATTATAAAGGATGAAATTCTTTTAGAAGAAGTGGAAAAAGAAACAAATACACAAGAGGTAAAGTTTTTTTTAAAATATCGAATCAGTCTTCCATCTACAAGTAGGTGAGACAAGTGAGATTCATGGTAGATCAGTCTTCCATTGAAGGCGGTCACTTTATTAACAAAATATTTTTGAAATTGAACATTTATAGCTGAAAATTAGATTCAGTCTTAGCCTTTCCGGTGCTCTGGGTGTGTATACACAAAATTTTTATGTCAATATGATGCTCCTGATGTCGTAAGTCGCACGTCATTTTAAATTGGTGAAGTGCTCAGAACGGTTTAGTACGCCTATGGCTGTGACACACGGAACAAGCATTGTGCGTACTAGGTCAACGAATTGTCTTTAGTTATGAGTCAGCTGTTGAAACAAAGACAGTTCATTCAGTGTGTCTGGTGTCATGTAGAAACTGAGATAAAGTTGATATAATTTGCAGATGAGTTTTTGTAAACGCTGCCATTAAGTGATACGTATATTTGTTGTTGTGGCATGTTCCTTTTAGTTACATCTGCAGTTGACAGTTGAGTGTTGCTCGGGTTGTGTAATCTTTGCCGTTAGCGATAAATGTAATTGTTGTTTGTAACTTTAATTACCTTTTTAGTTTTTATTAACTT
Organism: Magicicada septendecula; assembly: GCA_034769895.1. Taxonomy (NCBI): domain Eukaryota; kingdom Metazoa; phylum Arthropoda; class Insecta; order Hemiptera; family Cicadidae; genus Magicicada; species Magicicada septendecula. The sequence continues at coordinate 454,959,838 of CM068373.1, forward strand.
TATAATTATCTTTATTGTACTTACCTTGTAATTCAAAACACACATCCAGTATACACACGTGGCGTCGTTGCCACATTACTTTTTCTTACTAAGGGCCAGGATACGTTATTAAGCGAGCACAGAAACAGTTTGGGAGTTCGAAATAATAAGCCTAACAACATTTAGCTGAAATAACACTTGTGGTTTAATATTTCTGCATTTCAATCATTAAAATTTACAGAAACAAAATGGAGTCATATACACACAAAACAAAATGGCGGCTATGTACTTCCGCCCAACTAACTACACTTCAATTTTAATTATTCATTTCTTGTATTTAATTTGCAACAAGAGCATTTTTTTATTAAACTGCAGTTATCATTGATTTTATTTACTACGTATCAGATTATATTACAACACAAACCAATGCTTCATTGTATAACTTGTAGATGCCGGCATTCTTTCGCACGCACACACTCTCTCTCTCTCTCTCTCTCTCTCTCTCTCTCTCTCTCTCTCTCTCTCTCTCTCTCTCTCCATACATTAATTAGTGGTACATATCTTATTAGTAATTTCGAGCTCAATTTGAACAAAGATATTGATTTAAATTTTGAACTTTCCTGAATCTATGATGTCGCCGTTTCTCCTCAGACGTTCTCCATTTCCAGCAGGTGTTCGGCCGAACTTTACGGTTTGTCTGTTCCTTTACTGCACTGACTTTACTCTACATTTTACTTGTAGCTGTTCACTGATTCTACTGAATGTAATTACATTTTGATACTTTTAAAGCACTTTGGCTGGCAATACTTTGCCAGCGAATTTTGTAGCGTGCTACTGCACTGAATGTAGGTTGAAGACTGAGAACACACAACTGGTGTAATTTCGCCAGGTGGAAGGGATTATTCGTCATCACTCTTTTGTCCTAGGGTGATGATGGCATCGTTTCAAGTCTCAGTTGTTACGTCTGTCGCATTAATTATGACGTTTTAACATAGTTCGACTTTTGCTTTGTATGAATATGTGTCGTCAGTCATGTAGGCGGGTGACCTTGGCGTCGAGTTGCTCTGGCAAACTGCGTTGTCTGATATATTTTGAGAAATTTTAACCTCACCACTTTTAATACATTGAATCACAATAAAATATATTTTCCGTTACTGACAATTTCCTACACGGACTTATGTACCGTTACAAACCCCCTCAATGAGAGGTTTTATGTCGAAACATAAAAACTCTCATTGACTCATTCATACTTTCTAAAAGGATCAGTCCGGATATGTCGCCACAACCCCCTGTAGTGTTTATGTAAAAAGAATTCAAATAACTTACCCTTGGTCCAATGATGGTGACCGCACCTGCCTGACCTTACTGGACTTCTCTTGCGAGATCCCAACACCGCAAGGCCATTCAGGCACTTGACGTTCCTGCTCTGACGCGCTGGCCAGATCAGGACCGCCGTCACAGCATCACCAAACTCTGAAACATTGAATACAAAAATCAAACAGTGGCCTTGTATAATCCCATACCCACAACTGATATGTCTCCCCTTAGCTGCATTGGTTTATGTTAAGAGGCATTGGTTTTCTTAATCCCTAATTTTTTTTTTAAATACCAAATAAACAAGATTTAAGACAGAAGATCTTTCTCTTTTTGCATTCCTACATTTACCACAATCCTGACTCCAGTCAACACTACTTTACTCTTTTCACCATAAGAAAAATATACGCTTATACTAAGATAATAACACGTAAAATAATTCCTTAAGTTTTCAAAAAGCAACAACAACTTATCTATATCTCTATCATATAGAACTCAAAACACAACTTTATTATGGCAAACAATCTAACTATTTAAAATTTGTTGATCAGTTTTCCTGATATTAATACTTCTTCAAACAAAATCTTAATCATTTTATGTTCAACACCATTTCCAACATCGTATACTTAATACTTAATATTTGTTACCGTTGCTACCCCTGTAGCAACCTCCTCGCCACACACACTATGACCATAAAACATTAACTTTGAATATTAACATTGCTACATTTGCATTAAATAAACAATTCACATTTAAATAATTGGTATAAAATTTTATAAACATTACAGCTTCAACGTTCTATTAACTATTAACAATTCTTTTATATCAACTTTTAATTCTTTCTTATTTATTGTACCATTTAGATTCTCCATAAAAATTCAAATTTATTATCAACCTTTATTCTACATTAACTCTCAATTATTATTACCTTTCAACTATGAATTTTCTCTTATTTTATCTTTTCCTCATCAATTAGTTTGGGTGACTCTCCCTTATTCACTATTATTCAATTTATTATATTGGCATTTATATATCTAACCTTACTCACCTTTCTTCCTACTACCAGCTACTAACAGAATTACATAGGGTGACACCAATCTCTCAATAACCACCCCCTTCAACATTAATTCTATTTGACTCATTCACCTCTTATAATAAAATATCTATTACCTCTTTGTACCTAGGATGTGTGTTCCCGACCTTGGCAATTCCATTCATCACCTCTTGCCCTTCCCATAATCTCGGCAAGCACTCTTAGACCCTTCATGATTACTATACCTGCCCAACGACGCACGTTGATCACACCTTACCTCATCTACAAAATTTTACCATCAACTATTTACTCTTTAATTACACATTACTCTCACTTCCTCCACATATAATCACTCACTACTGTGTCCCTAAAATATCTAACACCCTCTTTGTGTACTACTGGTATTTCAAAATTCTTATTTAGTCTAACTCCCATTAAAATTAACTCTGATTAACTCACATGCCTTAATTAAATAATCCTTATTACCCAAACTCTATCTTTTATAACATTTCACCTTTATGTGATCATTAAGCATTACCCTAGAAAATTCATCACTTATCTCATAATTGAAATATAACTCAAATCTAAACATATTTATGTGTAATCATTTACTTTTCTTTAGATAATCTAAATCTCATAAAATCATTTACATTCATCAACGTTAATTAATTAATTTATTATTCTTCAATTATTTAATTCAATTAATTTTACAACACAAAGTTACTTTAATTACCTTAGACTTCACAATTATTCTCATCTATTTAGTCAAACAAAAAATGTTATACTTTATCATTAAATCAATTCTTACCTATCACCTACATGGTTTACATAAAAATACATATAATACACAACATAATGTAATACAAAAATACTTTTAACATAATGACATCGACACATAAAATAATATACAGTCCAACTTATTATTTGTTACCATTGACCAAAATCAGTTCATAAGACAATCCATTTCAAAACCACACTATTCACATAGCTAAATGTTCATAAACAATAAAACACTTTATCCTCCATCATTATACAATAATCTGATCTTAGGTCTATATACATTATTTATTATCGAATATATTATATTATTACACTCAATATAATACTTATTTAATTTTTTTATACCCTTCTACAATATCATTAGAATTATTCCTTATTCTTTTGTCATATAACATGTCATCATAGAGTATGGTCCTGTCGCCCTTAGTATAATTTGTCATAATCAAGTAAATTAACAATTCATTGTTATCAACATCATCTCCTACTACCTCAGTTTCAATACAAGGTAAGTACTTGCTATTATTATCACTTCTCTCTCCACCTAACCTTTCTACAAATTCTTCATAATTTCTATTTACTCTAAATAACTCCATCTCCCTTTTTCTCTCTCTCTCTCTCTCATCACAATACCTCTCACAACCCCACTGACCTATTTCATACCACGCAAAGGGTAACACAACGTTATCATGACTCATATAGGCTTTTCCAATGAACTCATGATACACGAAAGGGGACACTACAACTTTATTGATGCACCACCTATCAGGTGCACAAAACATCCAGGAACGGCTATTTGCAGACCTTGTGTCTTCTAAATACGCGCGTGAAGCCTTTTCTTCACCCCCGACTACAACATCACGGGAAAAATTTACCCCCTGCAAAACCCCTCTACTTGTAAATTCTCTCTATACTTTCTCTCTAACTCATCAACACTTTTTATCACTTCATTATCAAATTCTACTCCCACTAAAATTTCATTATCACTATCAATATTCACCCCGTTATTCTCTAACACCATATTTTTACTTATATTGTCATAATGCTCACCCCCTACTTACCTTATCATATGTCATCTGACCGTTTTTAATTACGTCTAATTTATCTGTTTCTCCACTATTCTTTACCCCCATTTTACTCTCAGAATTATCGTCTACTTTTTTCTTTTGTCTATCAAACTTCTTATTAACTAATGCTACTATTTTCTCTTTTGTTTTATCGAAACGTGCATTCATTTCGTCAATTCGCTTATCAAAATTAAAATTTTGTTTTTTGATTTAGTTTTTTACTTCCTTAAATTTCTCATCAAGTTTATTAAATTTCTCATCAAAATTATCGACCTTTACATTCTGTGCATCAAATTTGGCATTTAACTCGTTACTTTGAACTTTCATCAATTGGAATAAATCGTCTAATGACACCTTACTAATTGTCGGTGTTGATTTTGGGTTCACTCCACTTATTATCATAGATTCTGTTTCTCTGTCATTCAAACTGACACTTTCATTATTGTCTGCCATTTTAAGGAAAAAATTTTGTTGGAATATCTTTTGTTTCAAATTGTTGCTTTATATATCTCTAACCTACCAACAACATAATCTAACAATCACTATAACCTCTCACTCACGTGTTATGTTATATATTAATTCGACACCCACTCTGTCTCTGTTCGCTGGCTTATTTATATAAGTAAAACTTTATATAAAGTCCCTAGTTCGGTCGCCATTGTAACTTTTTTTTTAAATAAGTCCCTGTTCTGGGCGTCACTGTAACTTTAATTACCTTTTTACTTTTTATTAACTTTTATAATTATCTTTATTGTACTTACCTTGTAATTCAAAACACACATCCAGTATACACACGTGGCGTTGTTGCCACATTACTTTTTCTTACTAAGGGCCAGGATACGTTATTAAGCGAGCACAGAAACAGTTTGGGGGTTCGAAATAATAAGTCTAACAACATTTAGCTGAAATAACACTTGTGGTTTAATATTTCTGCATTTCAATCATTAAAATTTACAGAAACAAAATGGAGTCATATACACACAAAACAAAATGGCGGCTATGTACTTCCGCCCAACTAACTACACTTCAATTTTAATTATTCATTTCTTGTATTTAATTTGCAACAAGAGCATTTTTTATTAAACTGCAGTTATCATTGACTTTATTTACTACGTATCAGATTATATTACAACACAAACCAATGCCTCATTGTATAACTTGTAGATGCCGGCATTCTTTCGCACGCACCACACACACACTCTCTCTCTCTCTCTCTCTCTCTCTCTCTCTCTCTCTCTCTCTCTCCTCTCTCTCTCTCTCTCTCTCTCTCTCCATACATTAATTAGTGGTACATATCTTATTTGTAACTTCGAGCTCAATTTGAATAAAGATATTGATTTAAATTTTGGACTTTCCTGAATCTATGATGTCGCCGTTTCTCCTCAGACGTTCTCCATTTCCAGCAGGTGTTCGGCAGAACTTTATGGTTTGTCTGTTCCTTTACTGCACTGACTTTACTCTACATTTTACTTGTAGCTGTTCACTGATTCTACTGGTTACATTTGTAATTACATTTTGATACTTTTAAAGCACTTTGGCTGTCAATACTTTGCCAGCGAATTTTGTAGCGTGCTACTGCACTGAATATACGTTGAAGACTGAGAACACACAACTGGTGTAATTTCGCCAGGTGGAAGGGATTATTCGTCATCACTCTTTTGTCCTAGGGTGATGACGGCATCGTTTCACGTCTCAGTTGTTACGTCTGTCGCATTAATTATGACGTTTTAACATAGTTCGACTTTTGCTTTGTATGAATATGTGTCGTCAGTCATGTAGGCCGGTGACCTTGGCGTCGAGTTGCTCTGGCAAACTGCGTTGTCTGATATATTTTGGGAAATTTTAACCTCACCACTTTTAATACATTGAATCACAATAAAATATATTTTCCGTTACTGACAAATTCCTACACGGACTTGTGTACCGTTACATGTTGTGGCGAGTTTATTTTTTATCTACATTTGGTAATTGACAGTTGAGTGTTTTGAGACTGTGTAATCTTTGCAGTAAATGACATGTATAATTGTTATTGCGGCCCATTTTGTAAATGGTAGAGTGCTCCATGCGTATATACACACACTGCTGATGAAAATATGGCACACGGGCAAAGCATAAGTGCTCACGTGTTGGCAGCGAAAAGGTTAAAACATGGAGACATCTGAGATGTCTTGCATTGGTGCTGTCACCCAACAAGTTGAGTGCTAGTTGATTGGGGTTGGTGATTCAATTTCAGTTGTTAGTTTATACAATAACATTGAATTTCCTATACCAGTGAAACACTTGAATGTTGTCTTCTACACTTTTGTTCCTTGTGAGCAATGGGTAGGTTGATGATTGTTATCAACATGTAATATGAATATATTGTAAGTACATCAATAATTGAATGAACGAATCGAGTTTTGTTTTTACTCGACCTTTTTTTGGCATTTGTCTTTCTGTCTGTTGGGGTATGTCTCATGATTACTTTTCAACACATCAAATGATTTTTGTAAACCTTGGCCTGTGTGTCTGTAACTCTACTGTACAGAACCCTATTGTTTTTGACACTGATCCTGCAAAATGTAGGTGGGAGAGTGGTAAAAATGTGTGACTGTGAAAATTTGGAAAAAAATCAGAAAAGTCTGTATGGAATATCGAATTAAAGCAAACTATTTTGAATTTAGCTTCATTTTTAAAAATCGTAAAATTTTTGGATGCCAGGGGCCAAAAAGTGAGGGAAAATTCTGATAAAATAGTAAAAATTCAAATGGATTATTGGGCATATGGCATGTGGGATATCAAAGGGAATATTAACTAAAATCTGAATGTAGTGTTGAGCTTTAGAAATTTCAATATTTGGAATGCAAATTTTTAACACAGCAGCCTAGAATGGAATCAAAAATTATTGAAATCCAGCTGTGGTCAGACTAAAGAATATTTTAACACAAATTAGATGTTTAAAATTTTTAGCCTGTATTGTGTGCTTACTATAGAGTTGTTAATTTCTTAACAAAAAATAGGGTATTTTTAATTAAGAAAGTTGTGTTAGTGGTTGTAATCACTATTGTCGGTCCATTGTTAAGCAGCAGGGAAATGGTCAGTAGTCAGTACAACTAATTGGAGGAATGAAGCGCCTAGACAATACACAAGTTATACACCTCACAAAAACAGTGGGAGGTTAGTATATTATCTGAAATGAAGACAGATAAACCTGTTTGAAATGATATGCTGTCACATCCTTATATATAGTGGCATTTCTCCTGTGTGTATAGTTTGCTACAATCAACAAAATGAGCTATCACATGACTAAAAACCATAATGGCTGCCACACAGTCAACTCTATGTGGGCCACTCTTTATATACAAAACAATCATAAAACCTGTTTAGACATGTGAGAGACAACAATGGGACATGCAACAACACTAAAATGCTTCCTGAGCTGCAGAACTTGATCACTACTTTGAACAAAGTACATTTATTACTGAATGAACTTTTATATTACATCATTTTCGATTAGCAGAAAATCCTGATTACTATATTTTTTGGAACAGAATTAACACTGTTGCACACCACTATAGAAAAATTATTCCGATTAGAGCTTTCAAGCTTTACAGCTCATCGTCAGATCGGAAATAACAATAATAGGACTAGACAACTTCTTTATACCCACTTGCCCTACCACTAGCATACACATTTTCATAAACAAGTTATAAGTTAAATGTCATTACTGGCTATTATTAACTAGCAAGTTCAGTCAGCCATGTTGGTACTTTTACATTTCTTTCTAGTACATTCTGTGTGTGTGTGCATTCTTTTTAATACCTAACGTTTTAAATCCTTTCTCATTTAGTTTTAGTATTCATTAAATTTTCTAACCCTTTCTCTCTTTCTTTCAATATTTCTAACTCCTCTCTAAGCCTTCTTTTAACTGTATTACTCACTACTTTCAAAATTTCATAGTCTTCTAAAGGATTAACAAACTTATGGTTCTCTTCTATGAAATGTCTTGCATATAACGAATGTGTTGTTCTATTACCTTCTCCACGTTTGTGGTTAGATAACCTGCATTCGAATTTCCATCCTGTCTCACCTAGGTACACTTTGTTGCACTATTTACATTTTAATTTATAAACTCTGCTTCTCTGTAAGATTGGGATTTTTTCTATATTATTTCTTATCTTATCAAATACTGTTTCACGTTTTTTAATTGCTATATCTACTTGTATTTTTTAAAACATTGTATAATTTTTCTGGTATGTGATCCTACATATGCCAGTGACCGTGCATAATTCTTTTGTTTTGGTTCATTTTTAGCTTTTTGCATGTTAAAACTTTCCATAACTTTATCCACTATGTTGGTGTTGTAGTTATTGTTATTTACAATTCCCTTTATCTTTTTTATCTCCCTACCTTTTGTTTCTGTCTCTTTTAAGAACCTGTAAGCTCTATAACAAAATGAATTGATTGCCACCATTTTATTTGTTGTACTTGATTTCAGATAATATACTGAGTTCCTACTGTTTTTGTGAAGTGTATAACTTGTGTATTGTCTAGGTGCTTCATTCCTCCAATTAGTTGTACAGACTACTGCCCATTTCTCTACTGCTTAACAACGGACCAACAATCTCTTTGTAGATGCCCAGGTTCCCCATATCTAAAAAGCTTCGGTCTTCCATACTTTCTACCTTCGTACTGTGGTGCCGAACTTTTAAGACTCTGTCTCTTATTCTTCCTCTTAATCATTTGTGTCGTCACAATCTGTTAGTGTGCGCACTTTATGATTCACCCAACCAGACACTGACTTGGCGGCCTCAAACTGTACAGCATAGACAAGCGCATCCACTCTATTCTGGTGTATTGCCATTGTAACAGTTGTTGTAGTTCACTATCTCTGACACCATCAGTAAATATCTGTATCACCAATGTCATACAGAAATTCTCTGGTGCTCTATGATAGGCCAGTCTAACTGTAACCCCTCTTTCAATTTTTTATGCTTTATAAAAAAACTTTTTTTTTTGAAAGAGGGTCCACTAGTTATTTAAAACTAGGCGGAAGGCCTAGAGAAGCAAAAAATGCGCTGGGTCCAGTGAGACGGGACTTACAATTAAAACTCGGTTGTTAAACAGCGATAACAATCTTTATTACAGTATTTCCAATTTTTTGTTTTTTGTTTCTAGCCAAATTATTCAACCCCTATATAAATTTAATATAATTTAAAATTTCATTAAAACTTCTAATCCCCTCCTTCACATTATAACATTCTTAAAATATACATGTGTAACATCATAATTCGTAATTCAACAATTTCTCATAAATACCCATAAATACAACATCAATCAATATACTTACATGAATACACATAGAACACACATATACATATACATATACCACACACACATGTTCACCTGGCCGACAGTATATATATATTTCTTTTTTCACCATACCTCAGGAGAGTATAACCCCAGTATCTGTCACCAAGACCCCCATCCCAAACTACCATAATCGGATAAAGTGCCCAGCAAGCCTTAAAAATTTTTCATTTAAGAAACAATACATTAACTCATCAGAGTACAACTCAGTTACAACCAATAAAATAATTACCAGTATGAGAAATGGCCGAAGTCAATTTGGCAATACAGCCCGAACAACTCTTAACTTACAAGCATACAAAAATTTAGGTTTTGTTCCCCCAAATAGTAAGGTGCCATCGCAAGGTCAACATGACTGCACGGTCTTATAGAATGAATATTTCTCAACTTCTTTTATGCTCTTACAAAAATACAAATTTGAGCAAAAAACCTAGTGGGACGTAACCACCAGAAAATAACATAGAACTGATTTTACAGCTTTACAATTATAATTGAAGAAGTGAGTACCGGTAGTGTGCTCATATTAACAAAACTCAACAATTAATGCACTGGCTGTGGCAGTAAAAAAAAATAATGAAAATTTACTTATTACAGAATTATCAAATAGCTAACATAAATTTTATAAAATGTATAATAAAAATTTATTAAAATTTTAATAAATTTTTTTTTATAATGTAAAACCTAATAAAACATATTTGAGGCGTTCATAGAGAATTGGGTTGACCTCAGGCACGGCCATGCGCCTGGACCAGCCCCAACAATATTTAACATGTCAGAGACCTGTGGATGAAGGCACCAACAGGTGACGGCCACAGGTTAAAGCACCCCCAAACCTTTAAATTATTTAAAAAAAAAACAAATACCCATATAGATAACTATATTTAAAACAAGAAATTCCCCCAACAAAGTACCCTGGCACCCATGCAAGCATAATTAACACCCATACAATTCAGTAACATTCAGTTCCGCCCACTTTTGCAGTAAGAGAAAAATTTAACATCAAAATCGGGTGACGCATGACACCCCGTCTGGGTTTACACTTACTCTGGGGGCGTAAGCATCTGTAAAGTGAATCTGACAAAATTTATAACCACTAAATGTCCCGCTGGACTTGTGCACAAACGAAACTTTTAACTGGAGCCGTTCCAGGAATAATATCACATGTTCTACATTGTAGCGGCCAAAAATATTTCTTAAAGGCTTAAATGTCACCTGGTTGTAGTCCGGCACAAAACCTGAGGTTATTGTAGCGTGTTGTCCATCTCTTCCTCCCGGCGGCCAAGACGGAAAGTCACTAGTTTAATGGCATGGATGGCAGATAATCGGCCACCAGCTGGAGCGAATCAGGTGATCGACTTAATCAGGAACCCTGGACATTTATATATATGGGTGATTACTCAAGTGTTCAATAATTCACAATACCCCTTTTACTCCAGCATAACTCACGCACCACAACATGCCCCGATTTAAAAAATTTGAAATTTAAGTATGCATAGAAACTACCTTCTGTATAGAATTTAGAATTAAATAAATAGTTATTCATAGACTGTTCATCAATTAATTAATCACTTATTACAATTTCGATAGGAGTTAGCAAACTTGAACAGGTTCATAAAGCACGTTCGTTTCAACAAAATTACAAAATTTTCTTACCCCCCTCTTAATATAACTAGAAAAATATACCGACATATAAAACTGTAAAATACTGTATTATACTGTATTCATAGACTGTTCGTCAACTAATTAATCACTTATTACAATTTTTGCTATGAGTTAGCAAACTTGAACAGGTTCATAAAGCACGTTGTTTCAACAAAATAACCAAAATAAATTTTCTTACGCCCCTCTTGATATAATTAGAAAAATATTCAGATATATAAAACTGTAAATACTGTATCTCAGCCAGTGTTAACATTTAAGACATGAATAATCAGTAGTTAGCCTGTGCTCGCCACGTGGTAACTTCACGTATATATATCGCCTTGCATCGGCATTGATTTTAAGTTAAATACAATTCTTTTTATCAAATAATAAGTAAAATACCTTAAACGCACTTACTGGAGAGTCACGTAGCGATTATTTATGCATAGTAGATATTAGTATACAAAATCCAAACTCAATGCCGCCGGGAGAATGCAAGGTCAGTCGAGGCCAACTGCTAGACGAGAAAAGGTTTGAGCACCGACTGAAAAAACGTTACGTAGCGCTGACCCCAGAGCGCGCGCGGATCGGCAAGCGAACCTATTGATAACGGGGCAGGCACACCTGAGCTAATTAATTAACGAATACGGCAATGCCCGTCACATCGTTAACATAGAAAACAGCCGAGTTTTTCCCAAAACTCTGCACATAACTAGCAAATCAATACTTGCTTCAAACTGTTCTGCATAAGATTTCTGGCTGTAAGGTGACACTTTCTGTAGTAGGTCTAAGGCAGATCCTTGAAAGCAAGAATAATTGAAACTGATAATATGTGCTTGCGACTTCAAATTGCCGAAGGTATGTTGTCCAGTAGTGCTTCCATCAAATGTTGGGCCCTTGATATGAATAGGCATGGCTGCAGTCAAAGTAACTCTCTCTGTTACCTTATTTTCTGTAGTTTTTTGGACTTTACCTTTTTTGGCACAATCTTTTGAGCAATTTGATTTGAAACACATGGTTTTTTCATTGACTGTTCAGCTTCTGTTTTAATCTGTTATTTTACATTTGCAGTCCACTTCTCTACTACAGATAATCTTACCTCTTGCCCACTGAGATCACCATGTAATTCACCCACACCTCCACATAGTAGAACCCAACTCTGCAGCAGTATGCTCTTGCAAATGCCTTTGTTCCTATATCAGTGCTTTTATGTGTTCTGTTTCTTGTGGATGTTCTTCTTTTTGTCATTATATCTAAGCAGGGATGCTTTTAATGAACTAAATGAATAAGTATTACCTTCTTAGTCCGTCCTGTGGCTTCCTTATGTAAATTTTAAAGATGTAAAAACAACGTGTTTCAGAACTTGTGTTCCATCATCAGGTGCGTTTCACTCGTTGAAGGTCATCAACACATTAACACACAACACGTATTTAAACACAAAAACACTAATTAACAATAGCGCGTGAAGTTCACGGTGCGCACCGTACGGTGTAATATCCATACTGCCATCTGTTGTCATTGTTGTCTGTGCGCTATCTGTGATGCAGGCTTCAGGTGTTCAGAGAATTGCAATGCTGTATCATACAATGTGTTGGAATGAAAATTCAGCTGGTCGTTTAAAAAACGCTTGTGATAAAATTTATACGCCTTATACACTTCAAACTCCTCGGCAGCACTTATGTACTGGCCTTACTTGCAAACATGTATACATGGGTATAAGATTTATAGCAAAATCTGTGTAATTGTGGTTACTATTACATTCAAACTGCCGCATTAAATGTAACACTGTGCGGCAGTTACATTAAAATTAAAATTTGTATACATTTCAAAAAACAAGCAGTTTTACAAAAAAAGTAGTCCATTCCTTGGTGTGGAACTGTTCGTAAGGTGATGGCACTCAAAATGTTAAGTATAATGGAGTGGTATGTAAGGATGTGTAGCCATGTTTGTAGTATGCATGTGTGAAGGTACAAAATTATTTTTTTTGGATATGTATTATAACGCTATATTAAGTTACTGCCTTTGTTGTTCTAATGTTTATTTGTACAATTCACACGTCGATTCTTAATCTGTTAGATTCAGAGTTACACTTTCGATAGTTATATATACTGTTTCCGTTCTTAGGTTAATCCTGATGTAAACAAACCCATGTGGCTCATCTGAAACGCTATTGGTCAGGGGTGTTGACACTGTTCCCACAGTAATGTGTTACGCACATGAACGGAGGAATGTCTGTACAGTCATGTCAGAGTTGTCATAACTATGACAAGTGGTTTTTGAATACGTTTCATCATCTTTATGAATACATAGTAGAGCTTTATCGCCGCTAGCAAAGTTAACATAAATTTAAAAAGTTTTTAGAAAATGATATTGCCGAAAAATTGGGGCATGCCGTTTTAAGACTGTTTCCTTATCATTGTATTCTGAATCTCATTGAATTAATATGGAGCGAGTTGGAAGGATATTATGTTGTCCGTCACAATACAACATATAAGCTGCATGATGTAAAACAACTGACAGAGCAGGCGATAAATGAAATAACGATGAACAAGTGGAATAGTTGTGTCGAGCATGTATTCAAGGAAAAAGATAAGCTTATGGGAATTCGACCTAATTACCGACGCCGTCGTGGACAATCTTATCATTAACACTGCTGACTCAAGTGACGATTCAAGTTCCGACAGAAACCTAGAAGGCATTAAATTACTCTCCGACAGCAACTGATAATACACAGTACACTGGTAAGTAATTATCATAGCTTCTATTTTCTCTTTAAATATAAACCTACTTTATTTTATTTTCTCGCGATATTCAAACAGTAAATAAAAAAGCCATTAACTCTGCGTGTTGTAAAATACCGGTATATCATTGTCGGTCTGACACAGCGACACAAATATACTTTGGTCCGGTAATCACAATTTACATGTGTTTATACAGTATCAACATCATATGTACCCTGTCTGTACTCCTTCTGTCAGAGTGAGTGACACACCTATAATTCAAGCAACAAATAGCGTTTCAGATGTGCCACGCCTGTTTGTTTACATTAGGATTAAGCTAAGAACGAAAGAAGTATACACTCCTGGGATTCTTTTGACTGTTATTAAAAGTACGAAATGCAACTAAGAAGTACAACATATTTCAATAAAAATAATTCTTACTTACTAATAACAATAAAATTAAAATCAAGAAAATACAATGAAATGGTTGTTTGGTCTGATGTGCGAGCACAATAGTTAGTGTCGACGCAGTGTTGATTTCGGTTGGCAGTGCCAAGATGGCAGACTGACGCTAAGCGACTACAGAGATAATTTACTTCCTGACTATTTAAAACAGTTGTTTTGATAGTTCATCTTTTTTCACAGCACTAAATTAATATAGATTATTAAACTTTAACTTGTGAACTTACTTTGTTTCCTCCCATACGCGTTTTGGCATGATGTGCGCCTTCGTCAGCGGTGTGAGACAGACTGTCAGTAACTTGTAACGGTTTTTTAGTAGGTTGAGTGGCAGTCAACCTATAATATTTCTATCATAGCAGAACAATATGAAATATACAAACACTACACAACACAACCAAACAACATACTTAACGACCAATTGCACTATAAATCGCACACACTCTTTGACACAATTATACATAAAACAAACAATAATTCAGATCCCCGCGCCGATTCCCTTCCACCACACACCACCCCCACTCAACCTACCAACTAAAAACCGTTACAGTCGACTCCCTCTAATCCGGACACCTCGGGACCGGATCCCTGTCCGGATTAAAAAATTTCCGGACCATCCGGCGGTTTTTTACTTATGTAAATTACAACCTGTAATAGCGTATCTATATTTATAAATCACATTTTAAGACAATTTTCAAGTGTACGGAACACAATTTTAGGTTCATAAAATTGTCCCAAACGAATAAACTTAAACCTAAAACTAATGAAAAACTTGGCTTTGCAATATTAAAAGAAATCTGTTATTTTCTTCTGCTTCTTTACTTCAACTGTTTTCTTGAAGGCATAATCACGCCACTTCCTTAGAAACATAACATCCACAGCTGATGCACCAGGCTGTTGTTCGACGTAGGTAGTTGCCAGTTTCAGTGCTGCCCTACCCTCTGCATGAGTCAAAATTCCCACGCCATTTCCCGCTTCACTATCACCTTCGTCGTCGTCTTCTTCTTTTTCTTCCTCTTGACGAAGGACTACATCGACGATTTCGTCATCATTCAGGATTTCATTAGCCAGTTCATCATCAGCTCGCGAAATCCATTCCACAACGTCATTCTCATTAATACTAGCAGAATCAGGCAGCCGTTGTAAATCCTTTAAAATTGAGTGGTTGTCATCAGGTTCAGTTGCATGAATATTTAACCCTATTGTATTTGGGTTGTCTTCTTGTCTCTTCTCAACGAGAGTTTCAACATCTGGCCACAATTTTCTCCAGGATTTGGTAAACGTAGATGATGGGATTTCATCATACGATTTAGCAGCGATATAAATGACGTCCTTAATGTTAATTGTCTTGAGCGTCTGGATGAGACCTGCATTGTCATTACCATCCATCTTATCCAAAATTTCTGAAAGAAGCTTCCTCCGGTATTTTCTCTTAAAGCATTCGATTACACCCTGGTCCATGGGCTGTGCGATACTTGTTACATTTGGAGGCATATATAAAAGCTTGATGTCACTGGAACTATCACATTCGAGACCTTCCTCTGGATGCGTAGGGGCATTATCAAGCACAAGAACTGCTTTTACTGGCAATTTCAAGGATGTCAAATGTTCTTTTACAGACGGAACAAATTGAGCCACGAACCACTCCTTAAACAAATAAGAATCCATCCAGGCAGACTTTTGTGACCTGTAATACACTGGAAGGGAAGACATGTTTAAGTTTTTGAATACTCTGGGTTTGGCCGACTTTCCAATCACAAATAGCGGCATCTTGTGTGTCCCAGTTGCGTTTGAGCATAGTGCAACAGTGATCCTTTCTTTATTTACTTTAAAGCCCGAAGCAGACTTTTCTTGAGGAGTGGCAAAGGTTTTATTAGGCAAAAGTTTATAGTTAAGCCCGGTCTCATCGATATTGTACACTTGTTCTGGGGTTAGTTTTTCACGCTCAATGATACGCTTCAATTTTTCAGAAAAATCATTAGCTGCCGGTTGGTCTGCTGAAAGCTTCTCCCCGCAAACTCCAAGGAAATGCACTCCATGCCGTTTTTTCCATCTCGTTAGCCACCCATCGCTTGCCGAGAAGTTTCCTTTTTCCCCAAGTTTTGAATGAAGAATGACGGCTTTTTCTTTCAAAATCGGCCCATTTATAGGAGTCCCTCTTCTACGTTCCTGCATGAACCACAACCATAATGCGTCATCAACAAGTTCATGGTGTGGTTTTTTCAAGGTAGATCGAGTAGAAAGGACGGATTCGACTTCAATTTGCATACAAAAATCCTCGATCGATTTTCTGTTTTTCCGCCAATCATAAACTGTGCTTTTCCCTACATTAAACTCCGTACAAATACTTTGCACTGATTCACCCTTATCTAAACGTTGTAAAATATTAAGTCTGTCTTGCATTTTAACCGTATTATGCTTCCGTTTTTCACTCATTTTTGAGAATTTTACTGTCAAATAATCAGAGTTACTGAAACTACAATTTCACCTAACAAATAAACTCACTTATAATAACATATGTAACTCACATTGAAAATTATTAAAACACACAACAATATCAGTAGTAATTAGTAAAAACAGCTACAGTACACTGTATGACGATCCGGAGCAAACGCAATCGTAAGCCGAACTGAGGATCTTTGTTTACATGTAGGCCGGAAATAAACAGACACGCTCAATCCTGTCGTTTTCGGCCGTGAGAAACCCGGCGCGCGCTGATGACTCATTTCCAAGAAGTAGTCCGGACCATCCGGCGTCCGAACCATCGGAGTCCGAACGAGAGGGAGTCGACTGTACTAGTTACTGACAGTCTGTCTCACATCGCTGACGAAGGCGCACATCACGCCGAAACGCGTACGGGAGGAAACAAAGTAAGTTCACAAGTGAAAGTTTAATAATCTATATTAATTTATTTAAAACAAGTTTTTAAAATAAAATAAGTCAATAAATTGTTCACTTGTGTTGAATTGGTCTTTTCACTTTGGTTCTGATGAATGAGTGTTATGTGATTTAGTTCTGGTGTTGTATAATTAGTACTAGTGTTAGTGTATAATGTTCGGTCTCACCACTTTTGGTAGATCAATTTTATTTGTTTTTTTAGAGATATTATTATCTTTTTTATTGTTTTATTATATTATTATTATTATTTCTTGGTTCTAGTTTGACACTGTTAATTATTTTACTTTCACTCTTCTTCTGACTTGGACTTGACTATCATATACTTTTTACACAGAGCAGCATAGATTAGTTCTTTATACTTTCGAGTCTAACAATCAAGTGAAGAAATTTCTTTATACCTTCAACGGGCTTGACCAAAATTTCAAACTTTACATCTTCTAGCTACAATTACACCCTGTCTATTACATAACAAATGCCAAATTAGTTTACAGTACAATATTCCTTATAACAAGACAAAAATTTAGACACCTCACATGGCATAGGTGTTTGTCCTAATAATTAATTTAACATTTTATAAAATTTCACCTCATAAGCCATTCCATGTAGCTTTTGACATTTCAGATCACATTAACATTACATTAATTAATTAAAATGTTGCTTCTGACACTTAAATAAAGCATATATTTGTATGTATACCATCTTTTACTATTTATTACAGTGCTGTGATGGTTTAATAGTTGGATTTACAATAATTTCTATTCTGATATTGCCCAATTAATTGGTATTTCTCTATAGCACAAAGTTTCAATTTAAAATTACTGTATGACCTTGTGGCTTGATACACAATTATTATTACATGCATTGAATTATCCATTATGTTATTATTATCCATTGAATTGATTCGGATAAAGTGTGAAACAATATAAATTACTTCATATTAATTAACTCTTACCTTAGGGTTCTTCTCCAAGGTTTCACAGACGAACACAGCTGCAGAAAGGATTATTTGAGATGAACGGTACAAATATAAATACACAGTTTATGTTAAAACAAATTGCTTCTGGTTTATTAGACAAATTAATTATTTCGTTTTACTTTGATGTCAATTAAAGTTCTAAGTTCTGTTCTGGTATATTATGCTGTACTAGTAATACATTAAATTAGTAACAAATATCATGAAATCACACAGATTAACAAATGAAATCTTTCTTACTTAAACTAACCTATGACAAATTATTTATTTTTAAATAAACCAGTACGTATTCATTTCTTTTTCCCTTGCTATTTTCTTTTATAAAAGCCCCTTTCGCTTAGAAATCTCGATTATTTAGGTTTACATATAAATTTTTCTTTTAAAATCATTCATTTTAAACTGATTTAAATATGTATACTCAGGGTTGTTAGTTATCCGTCCGCCGTGGGTGTCCAGGTTGTTTGTTGCCCTGTCTGGTTTTGACCGCTTTTTGGTTCGAGCGCACTCACGCAACTATTTATACTGAGTTTTTAATTAACTTGTCACTGATTTGATTTAATGTCTCCACATGTGGTAATATGAAGTCGGCCGATGTAACTTTGCTCGAGCATTTAGATGGTTAATTTTTTCTGGCCGCGCGACCATGAGTTGCAGTAGAACTATCTCATTACTGCGCTAAGACGGTACTGCATGAAGTTGAGTCTGGTCACGTGATCACCAGTCTGCGCTCCCATTGGTGTTTTTTAAAAGGCGCCATAAGACAGGCATAGAGTTTGGCAACATTTTGCCGCCTGGTGAAATACATGACTTGGCGTTATTTTCTTCCATGATTCACGGCTGACACAAAACTGTATGTTGTTACATAATCTGTATGGACTGTTTGAGTGCGGAAACAAAACACAGACGTTTTGTTTTGTAATAACACTGCATACGTGGTTGACTAACTCGAGGTTCTAAAAAGGTGGACCCTGGCTATATAGGAAATACACTTGATTCAAAATTTTGTTTTTCATACAATTCTGTACCGTTACAATACCCCCCCCCCCAATGAGAGGTTGGATGCTGAAGCATACAAACTCTCATTGCCTAAAACCTAAGAGGATCAGTGAAAATATGGCGCCGCGACCCCCCTTAACTCTCTACTAAAATCATGGGTACTTACCCCCCTTAGTGCGGTGGCTGTGGCCGCACCCATCCGACCTTACTGGACTTCTCTACACAAGATCCCAACACCATAAGCTCGGATAGATACCTGCCACAGTATCACCTGACTCTGAAACATTTAATTAAAATATCAATAAATGGCCTTCCATTATTCCATATCCCCAACTGATTTGTTCCTCTTAGTCGTACTGGTTCATTAATTCCAAAGTACTGGTTCATTCTTGAATTTGTAATATACATATAGCAATACGAGCTTACTGTCTGCTTACATTTATATTGAGTACATAAAAACCATATACCAGTTATATATTGGTAATTTTACTCCCCTAACAAAACATTATTCCCCGCCAAAAGTACAAGTAGATTGCATAGAATATAAATGAATCATCATCAACATTAACTCAAACTTCTGTTTACCTTTCATTATCTCTTTTACTTTGCTCTTCTTATAAACATAATCAGGATACAACCTGATCCAAAATAACAGTAAATCATAATAATCATAACTAAGAAATACAAGTTATATCCTCAAGAATGCCTTATCCTTAACTCCTATATATACATTTTTTTTCTACTACCCCCCTTTAAGTCCCTTAACCCCTGATACCCGTTACATTTTACTGTGTTCAGCACTAGGCTTCTTGAACATCGCCGGCCTCATCCTAGCCGTAAACCACATCTCCCTCGTGACCTGTAACTGGGTCACCCCCCATCCACACTCACTATTACCCCCCCTGGACTGTAGCGCCCAGTTGCTTCCACAAGGACTGATGCGGAAGGGGTGGACATTTTTTCTTTTATTCCACCCCATCCTTGCTTCGGCGTTACAATAAAAATTCAGTATAATATACTTACTAATAGTGATTGATACGCCCCTAATGGACTACCACCCCTATTTGGGTGAAAATAGCGCTGTTCCAAAATTTGGTAGATTCCCCTAAAAATAACCCCCCTACTAAATCTAACAAACCACCAGGTTAACAAAACAAAAACAAACCACAAGCCGGTTATAACAAGTAAAATTTATGATTTGTCACAATTAACTACTTTCATGGTCATGATCCGGTGAGGTCATGACTGCACTTAGGTGGGGAGTCTACAGTTAAACATAAAACATAGATTGACATTTATAAAGGTTTACATTAACAGTTGTATGCACATCTCATTTTACAAACACTATTTTAGCCCAACCATTTTTGTTTATTTTTACCCAGCAATTTCCTTCAGTTTTAATCAGTTTTTATTTAATTTATCATTACAGTTAAAATTCAAATCACAATAAAGTTAAGCGCTTCACTAACATTCACACTTTTAAGTTAATCCAGGGGCAACTCCAATTTAATTTAGTTTCTTCATCTATTCAGAACAATTTCAATTACTTTAATTACATTTCTCAGACTGATTCTAGTTAGTTTAATTTTTTATTCTTTCCCTAGTATTTCAACAAATTTTCCAAGCATTACATCATTTGTTTCAAGTCTCTCCTTAAATTCCTCCATAATCACATTCTAAATACCATTTCTCTCTACTCATAACCTAACATAGCAGGTACCATAAAATAAAAATTTTTAACCATTAGGTTATATACCTTTTATTTTAAAATATTTTCACAATTTTTTTATTTTTTATTTATTTATTTTTTTTTTATTACCCGTGAATAGGTTATATGTTTTATGTACAGAATAATGGTCTACAGAGATGCGATTGAAAACGAACAGAACCCCTACTTCAATGAAAGTGAACAAAAGCCCTTCCGACGGCCCTAAATTCCTTACCTACCTCCTTTTCCCAAAAATAAGAAACAAACCACAACCACTAATCTACGACCCCATCTCAGTAGGCCATAATTCTATTAGCTTATACAGAAAATTGATTATTTCATTTTGTTTACTCAGCCACAAAACTTCTTTACTGCCTACCTAATTAAGGGATGAGTTTACAATCTGCAAATAACACCAGTTTTTTAATTTGAGGATTACCCTAATGTATTATAATTTAGAATTAAGGCAATCAAAGGTCCAAAAGGGTGTGCCAATTTATGTACCTATTGTTGTTTTTCTACAGGGAGGGTTTGGAATATAGGGAAGATGAAAAAGGACAAGGATCATTGAAAGGTCAAGAGCTAGGACTAAAGGTAAGGACATGGCTCCCTCCGAAAATAAGGATAAATGGAGAAAACCAAGGCTCGCGTGGGCAGGGGCGCGTCCCTGAAGTAGACGAACCCCACTGGGACTGTGGGGAACATCTACCCGCTACCAGTTACTGTTTTATATAAAATTCCTAATTTTATACTTATATAGTTTATATACCATTACAGTATTTATTATTTATTTTATTATTTTATTTTAACAAATACTTTTTTAAATTCGTGGCGTTATGGGTACCCACTATTTCCCCCGTCATTTGATTTCGTAAAACGTAGGCGTTATCCATTTTAATTTCAGCTACTTCATACGGTCCTTCATACAACAAAAAGAATTTCTTAATCTCTTTATCCTGTGCACTTGATAAATCATGTCTTCTCACTAATACCAACTGACCTACCTCATACTTAGTCCACTTACCTTTAGCATCATGAAGCCGTTTTCTTCTTTCTCCCTTAGTTAACAAGTTTTCATTGGCGAGTTTAAGTTTTACTTCCAGATCTCGGGTGTTGCTCTCCGGTGGAAAGTTGAACAGCTGTTCCAGAATTCTGTTCCCTTGACTAACTCGTATGGTGTGAACCCAGTTGATTCATGGGTGGTACAGTTTAACCATTCTTCAATTCTCCCCACATATGCTGGCCATTCACTGTGCTTAGCATGGCAATACGCCCGAAAAATTCTTCCTAATTCTCGCATGACCCTTTCAGCCTGGTTCGACCGAGGATGGTATACCGCCGTGTGTTTAGGTATGATACCTTCCCAACCCAAAGTTTGTCGCCATGTTCTACTAATAAATTGGGGTCCATGATCAGATAGTATTATTTTGGGTTTTCCGGTTTTAATCATATAATCCTTCGTTATTTTTTCACTTAATACTTTACTGGTTGCCCTCTTTATACTATATAACCTTACAAATTTCGTGAACGTATCTAACACCACAAAAATGTACATCACGCCTCCCCTTCCCTTTGGTAGAGGGCCAAACAAATCTACCGCAACTAAATCAAAAGGCTTTTCGACTTTAATGTACCTCATTTCTCCCTCTAATCGATAATTAACTACTTTCGACTTCTGACAAATCGCACCCCCGAAGTAAAGTTCTAACCCTCCGTTCCATATTTTTAAATAAACATGATTCTTTCAATACATTTACACATTTCCTCGCACCGAAATGCCCATACCGAAAATGACAGTCCCATATTATCTTATCTACCATCCCTTCCGGTATAACTAACCTCCAATCACGCTCCCCCCCTCTACTTTCTTAAACAAACTCCCTTGATAGATCTGAAAATATCGGCTATACCCTAACTCGTCTGAATCAGATTCTAAGCTAGTTATTATTTTATTCAATTTAGTATCTGTCCTCTGCATGCTATTAATATCTTTCAATTCTTCCCCAAACAATCTATCTTCCCTACTAAGTCTAAAAATTTCTATTTCTTTTAAGTCGCTCCCTGTTCTCATTCCCTCTGTATCTACCCTGGATAAAGTGTCAGGTATCTTGTTTTCCACCCCTTTTATGTACTCCCAAGTAAAATTATACTCTTGTAAAGCTAGCACCCACCTGGTTATTCTGCTGTGTCAACTTGCAGGTGTTTAAAAAAGATAATGCCTTGTGGTCTGTCCGGATGATGGTAGAATTTCCCAACAGATATGTTCGAAATTTCTTCACGGCAAAGACAATGCTTAGCAATTACTTCTCGGTTGTTGTGTAATTTCTTTCGGCAGCTAACAACGTCTGGCTGGCGAAAGCGATAGTATGATGTTCTTTGTTGTCGTCGTCCTGGTACAACTCGGCACCTAAACCAATATTACTGGTGTCCGTCTGTAAATAAAATGTGCGTTCAAAGTTAGGGTGATTCATCATGATCATGTTCATAAAATGGTCCTTTATCTCGTTAAACGCATCTTGTTCTTTTTCCCTCCATTTCCACTGTTTATTCTTTTGTAACGCTGCACTCAACTTTGAAGTTATATGAGCAGAGTTTTTCTGAAATTTTCTATAAAAATTACATAGCCCTAAAAAGCTTTGTAACTGTTTAATATTATTGGGTTCCGGGAATTTTAAAATTGATTCTACCTTCTCTGGGTTAGCTTTTATCCCGTCTGGTGTAATTATGAAACCTAAAAAATGTATTTCTTTCTGTAAGAATTTAGATTTCTCCCAGTTGACTGTCAACCCCCCTTTTCTCAATCTATCTAATACGTACTCTAAATGTTCCACATGTTCTGAAAATGTGCGTGAGGCTATCAGTATATCGTCTACATAAATAGTTAAAAAATCTAAATTTTGTGGCTGCAGAATTTCATCTAGACATTTTATAAAGCTGGCCACACTGGTATTCAGTCCGAAAGGCAACCGTTTAAATTGGTAATTCTTCCCATTGAAAAGGAATGCTGTGTATTTCCTGCTTTCACATGTTAACGGGACTTGCCAGTACCCCACGGTTAAATCTAGTGAGGTCATGTATTTAACTCCACTGAATTTTTGGAATATCTCATCTATTGCTTCGGGTGATTCCCGATCCGGAATAATTATTTGATTAATCCTGCGGGCGTCTAAACATAATCTGACTCGACCGTCTTTTTTAATGACTACTTACTACTAACGGGTTAGAATATGGTGATACTGATCTCTCTATTATGTCCCCCTCTAACATTTTATCTAATTCCGCCTGGACTGCTCTTCTCTTTGAACATGGTACCGGATAGCTTCTTTGTACATAGGGTGCGTGTTCCCTCACCTTTAATTCACATTCATAATTTCTTGCCCTCCCAGGTATGTCGGCAAACACTTCTCGAAAACACTCTATTACCCGCCACAACGCTTTACGTTGAGAACTCCCTACGTCACCCCCTCGCCACAAAATTTCACCGCTCTATCCTCCCAAATTCGTTTATTTATATTGTCCCCTAATTCTCCCTCTCTACATGCACACGCATTGACTTCCATTTCTACTTTACTAGCCCGATTTAATATCACCTTGACTCCCGAAATTCTCACTTTGTCTACTACCTGCTCAAAACTAATCTCAGCTGGTTTACCTTCATTATTAAGTACTAACAACCGCTTCTGAAAATCAATTATCGCCTTGTGCTTTGTCAAAAAGTCTTTTCCCCAGAATAACCTCCAAATTTAACCCCCATACTACTAGAAATGTATTATCGTACCCTACTCCATTAATTACCATATTCAAATGTACCTGTTTAGTTACACGTTTACTCCTAACCCCGGTAATACCTACAATAGTCACCCCCGCAACTGGCAAAGATGGGATATTTTTATTTGATTCTTGCAAACCCTCTAATATGTGTTCAGAAATAACAGAAATTTCACTGCCTGTATCTACTAAAGTTTTTATTTCCTTACCTTCAATTTGGATTCTTACCTTGGTCAGTCCGGTCTCCAATCTTGCTGCCTCCATGTCGTCCTCCTCCATCAGTTCCATGGACAGGTCGGTGCAGATGACGTTACTTAGATAGTCGTTGTTGTTTTGGGCCCCGCAGTCCTTTGTCGACAATGGTGGGGTCCCTTTACCCACTGTCGTTGCTAGTTTTCCGTTTGAGTGGTTGCACGGCCTGGAGTATACCCACCACGGCCTCTGTTAGCAATTCCACTCCTTCCCGGTACTCCTCGGTTGCTACTCCCTCCTCTGTGGTTGATTGTTTTGGTTATGCTCAGTGTTGTTTCGTTGGCAATTCCTTTCTTTATGGCACCTATAACAGGTCGTTCTACTGCCATAGTTCTCACAATGACACTCTACACACCGCCAGTCATCACGTCTATAGTTATTATTGTAACCTCCCCTCGTCCCTCTATATGTGGTTGGTGTCCCACTAGATCGTTATGATTATCATTGTTATGCACCCCTGACGAGTTCGAGCGCCTACCCATTTCCCGGTCCCCAATATTCTGGAAAATATCTAGTATTTGTTAAAGGTCGTTTATGCCCTCCACTTCCCGTGTCATTAGGTTAATTTGCACCTCCCTTGGTAAATGTTTACTTATATGGGGTACAAATGATCTAAACAGTAATGGCGGTTCAAGGTATTTGGCTTCATTGTACATTTTCATCACATAAATGGTAACATTGTTACCATTAGTCCCAAAATTGCCCGACCCCATTATCTTACTTCTAAGCACTTCTTGGTCCTCTTCAGACCAGTATTTACTTCTAAAATCCCTTTCAAAACTTTGGAAATTTAACCAATCTCCCTTATGCACCTCCGCCCAAACCGCGGGGCTTCCCTTAAAGCATTTCATAACTTTTAATAATTTCATCTCCCAATTGCTATTACAAAATCGGCTAAAGTCTCGTACTCTATTCAGGAATTGCATAGGGTGTACCCCCCTACTATCCTCATTAAATGACTCTAACTCTATTTCGCTATCTGTGTTACGGGTGATTACTACTTGCTCGTTGACATTATCTAGTTTTTTATTTATTACCATGTTTAAATCATCTTTGACATTAATTAGTTTTTGTTCCATTAAATTAAACTTGTTGTTAGTTACACGTTCAGATTGAATACTGGCATTATTTACCATTTCTACAGCACCTTTTAGTAGCTGTATTTCTGACTTACAACTACTTTTTGTTTCACTAATCTTACTATCAACATTTTCATTAATTTCTACAATTGTATTCGCAAAAGTCAATTGACATTCACTTATTTTATACTCAATATCAGCACTGTATTCATTTATTTTGCTTTCACAATTACTTTCTATTTCACTACATTGTTCCCTAACTTGTACTTTGATCTTGTCTGCTACTTGTGCATTGCTTAGTTTACTTTCTACACTTTCTCTGAATTCATGAACTTGTTCTCTCACTTTGTAACTACTCAATTAATTACAAAATTATAATTATATTTATCTCTTACCTTCGGGTTTTATTCCAAAGTCTTTCAGACGAAAACAGCTGCAAAAAGGATTACTTGGATTTGATATGTTCAATAATTACGTTAACACATGTGATACTGTCTAAAACACATACTTATTTTTATTTATCAAAAATTCGCCTTTCTTTTATGTTATTACAATCTTTCAACGATAGTACAACTGGTTGAAATTATTTCTTATCTCTATCGAGTTTTATTTTGGTTAATATTATAAGTGATATTGTTAAATAATTAAAACATTGAAAATGAACCAGTGGATAACCTCTATCTTAGCACACGCACACTCATTCTGTTACATTGATCTTTAAATAAACTCCGCCCCTGAGAGAACTCTATCGTACAAAGTATTGGTGTTATATATTTTCCTTTTATAACGAATAATCACCAGTTAGTTGGCATTGGTTTTAATATGCATATTGAATGTTTCTAGTTACCCATACGCAGCGTACTCCTAGGATTAGTTGCGCGAACTGGTGTTGACTACTTGCTTCGATCTCACGCACTCCGGTACTCGTTTAACACGTTTACTGTTTGTGGTTAAAAGCCCTTACTGTTTTATACATTAAGGTTCCACATTATACATTATGATTAAGTCGGCCGACATAATTTTATTCGCACTAAGAAATTGTTGTAGGCTGGCCGCGCGGAACTGTTTTTGAGTTGTTTAAATAGATAGGCCCAATTAATCTAGGCCTATCTTATGCCCGAGGCCACTGGTTTTAATTTACGCACTTTACTGTCTGATGCTGGCTGTCTGTTGTGCACTCTCTAATACCAAACTGCACACTGTATGCTGCTTATTACCACTCTCTCTGATGACACACAGCAGACTGTAGACTGTTTCACAAAGCTGCTGCTATGTGATTACGCAATGCGTCTGGCAGTTGTTTTGTCTGGCTGTATGTGTGTTGCATTGCTGTACTGGAGGCTCCTTACAGGTGAAAGTCTGGCAATTTGGAAAGTGCTTAAAATGATGATTTGAATTAATATGAAATTAAACTGGGGTGGCTCACAATTCCGTACCGTTACAACTTGTTCATTTACAGACTGTACTATTTGTTCAAGAACAACATTGCATCGTTCATCTATATCATTTATACGTTTATCAAGGTCAACGTTTTGTGACATATTATTAATTTCGCTCTTCAGTTCATTAAATTTACTGTCTGATTTACCCTCAGTTATATCAAAGCGTTTACTCAATTCATTAAGTTTTGCATTTACATCACTACTTAATTTATGAAATTTATTATCGAACTTTTATCATTACTATCAAAACGACTATTCACACTCTGCTTAATATCATCTGACATTGCTCTCATAAAATTGAATATATCATTCATTGAATACTCTTTTTCTTTTATTTTAGTTACTACGGGAGGTAATATAAAGTCGGTTGACGTAACTTTCCTCGAGCACTTAGATGGTTAATTTTTTCTGGCCGCGCGACCATGAGTTGCAGTAGAACTAACTCATTACTGCGCTAAGACGGTACTGCATGAAGTTGAGTCCGGTCATGTGATCACCAGTCTGCGCTCCCATTGGTGTTTTTTAAAAGGCGCCATAAGACAGGCATAGAGTTTGGCAACATTTTGCCGCCTGGTGAAATACATGACTTGGCGTTATTTTCTTCCTTGATTCACGGCTGACACAAAACTGTATGTTGTTACATAATCTGTCTGGACTGTTTGAGTGCGGAGACAAAACACAGACGTTTTGTTTTGTAATAACACTGCATACGTGGTTGACTAACTCGAGGTTCTAAAAAGGTGGACCCTGGCTATATAGGAAATACACTTGATTCAAAATTTTGTTTTTCATACAATTCTGTACCGTTACAAGTGGAGAACAAGATTGACATAAAACAAACATATTACCATAATGTTAGGCCATTATGGTCAAACTCAAACCAACTTTAAACAATAAAACTTTTTTTTAATAACCTCTTAATATCTAATGTTATAGTTGGTAAATTTATTATGACCTATTATTAAGTATTATTGACACCTGGTCAATTTAAACAATCTAACTCTTATTATCCTAAATTAAGATTTAAAACTTTAATTTGAACAACACAAATGATTGTATTATCCACATTAGTTAGCGTTAAAAATAAAATAGGGAACTATTTTATACAATGAAGGTTATTCAGTTAACATTAAAATAAATTAAATTAACAACCTAAATCGCCTTTTGGTCCTTTATAGGTTGAAGTCTTATGGCAAATTGGTAATACACAGGTATATTGAATATCAGATATTTCACACATTAAATATTATTATATGATCACACATTGTCTGTAGTTGTGATTATAAATTTCATTCATAGTAAGTTACCACTATTATTAACAGTCCTGTCTGTATAGTTAGTAACCAATATCTTACATTTACATTTAACACTCAATCACTTATTGTTCTTGTTGTGATTACATTTTCTTTTTACAGTTAGCTATTATTGCTATGAACAGTCACTTTTAATGGTTTAGAGTACATATTTGTTCTACATTAGCTTAGATTGTACTTCTTTTTGCTTATTTCGGGTTTTAACCTTCCTCATTGGTGTAGCAAGGTTAGGTATATTGTTTAGTTTATCTCATATTATATGGGGGTTTATACAGTTATTGGGTTATGCTCATTGTGTCCCATTACAATATATAAAAAGCATGTTAATTTAAATAATTTTTGTGATATGTAAATTTTTGAGATGGGGCATATCAGAATGTTCTAAATAAAAAGATGCTACCCAATTAATGATGGTAATTATTTTAAAAATTAGTAACTTGCAACAACACAAATAACTTAACTATTGGCGCATAGGATATGGTAGTGCGTGTGTTATAATGCAAAAGTCTATATTGGAGGATTTAAGATTATTTATTGTACACAGGAAATATGAAATCGTGTGTATATGATATATTTAACAAGAATAAATAATAATAGTGTTTGCAGATATAGTCTTTTAAAATGTTAAATAATGTTCATAAATGATTTGTTGTACATTACATATACGATGATTTCCACGGCAATGTGGAGAAGGGTTTTTTTTTGTAGTGGAGTCGTCAGGCATGGCGTACGATGACAGATGGTTGACCCTGGCGATGATTACAGCTGGCCTGGTGTCCTGAAGTTCATATAATACATTTTATTGTTTTGTCTCCAAGTCGCGCTCTAATATAAAGGTACAAACTTGCCTATTTTTATTTTCCGTTGTGCAACTTCGTATATTTTATTTATTCACTACGCGTTTCAGCAACAAGTTGCCATCCTCAGGTGAAACATTCACTCAAAACGAGGTCGTTAAAAAAGTAAAATAATTTATTAAAACACTAAAACTTAAAGTCAAAAGTGCACTTTCAACATACACAAACATGAGCAGGCCAGTGCTATACACGCGGGTATTAACGATCGACTAGACTTAGTGTTTATGTAAGAATGTACGCTGATAAAACTGTTTGTTTACCAAACTCGGTACGTATCTATTTATTGTTGTCCGCGCACACGTATAGCCATATCGTACAATACATTAGACAAAAACGCAAGCTTATCGTTCAAAACACAACCACTGTTAATTTGAGCTGCTTTATATATTTCATACTCCTCGAGTGCGTCCATGTATTTCCCCTTCTTGCAGTAATGCATAGGCACAAAATTTGTTTCGAAATCGACATATATATGATTACTCATCATCAGTTGTCGGGCAAAATTTTATGTTGTTTTCTGTAGATCCCTCCTAGGGAGATGTTCTTTATAACGTTCTTCGAACGGTCTGCCCGTCTGGCCCAGGTAGAACATATCGCATGAGCTGCAAGTCATCTTATATATGCCGGTTCTTTCTTTATTTGGTACGGTGCTCTTCTGGCTGAGGAACTTCTGAATGCTGTTTTTTGTGCAGAACGTTACATGTAGTGATTGCAATCCGACTGGATTCCCAGCGATCCAGCCGGACCCGGCCGGATTGATCAAATCAGGATGATTTTCACTTTTCGGTTCAAAATGAACTGTTAATGAGTTAATCGAGTGTAATTGTACTTATTATAGGTAGTTTATTAAAAAAAAACATATATATATATATAATCAACTTTATTTCCATTGTTAAGATTAGACAACGAGCAAACAATTAAAATCTAGTAGTGTAGGGTAAGTAATTAGTAAAATTTTAACAACGTAACGAGTGGTTCAATCTTCCACTTCCTAAATTTCATAGTAAGTAACTTTATAAAATCTAATTTAATTAACCTTACGTAATTTACTTAGATGAGAATTGAGATCACAATAATTATTAAAGTATTTATTTGAAAATGCTAACTAACAAGTCTTATAGTTATGACAGACACCATCATGACTTGATGAATTTGTCTGATGAATAGCACAATTATAACAATCTTTATTGTATTATAATTATAGCTCTTTAATTTAGTCAACTTACGATAAATAATTATTTTAAGTAATGATTATTTCAGTATATATATTATCAAAAAATCAATTTTGATTTTTAAAGAAGGATCTTAGAAAACAAATAGTGTTAATTGTGTCATCTCCCAGTCGACTTCTAATGGTGCTACAAATATAGCCTGCGGCCGAAAAAGCCCTTTCAGCTTCTACACTTGTTGGCTTTATTGTCAGCAAATAATCATGAATAGTAGATAAGTATTCTCCTCGAACTCCTTCACTTTCAAACGCAGTCATTTCCTTTTTTAGTACTTTATCAAAATCTTTTTCTTTTTTAGTATTTATGCTATAACATGTGGATTCTTGCTGGATTTGTAATTGTAGTTCTTCCTGTAATGTCAAATCTTTCTTTAGTAATGGTGAATCTACGTTCTCCTCTACTATTTCTTCCACGTTTTCTTTAGACTTATCATCTTGAATAACTCTCTCTAAGATTTTTTTCATTTCTAATCGTATGACTTTTTTCTTTGGCATAGTAAATGTATCATCGGATCCGTTTAGATTTTCATGATATTTCTTTGGATTCTGTAAATATATTAATATTCCTGATACTACAGTGCGGCGTTCTTTAATCCTTGTACATAGTGCTTCATATAATTCATTACTTAACACCGTGTCATGAGTGAGCAACTTCTCTAAAACAAATTTTAGTGTTGTTTCAGCAGTTAACAGAGTCGAATCTCTTCTGCATAGGGCCTCTACAGCCAATTTAAATGGCTGCAAACTGTCAATCAAATCTTTTATTTTCGACCATTCAAGGTCACTAAATTTAATGTCAGATCCTATATCTATTAAAGCTTTATCGACACACACTTTCAGCTTATAAAATCTTTCGATCATAGAGAGAAGACTATTCCAACGTGTGCGGCAATGCAACATCAGGCTTAATTCTTTACCTATATCTTCTTTCACATACTTTTGCAGATACATATCGTATTTAGTAGGCGACCTTTTGAACAGCTTTACTACTTTTCGCACTTTTTGAAGAATATCATTGAATCTAGGAATTACTTCAGCCTTAGAAAGATAAGGATCCCCAGGATCCGTTATTGTAACTATAACCCCTTGTTCAAGTTGTTCTTCATCATTCATTATGTCTTCGTCATCTGTATCTGTATCTGATTCATTAGATGTTGTTGACGTTGTTGCTAGGCGGTTTTCTGCCTTCTCTTCATATTTTTTTATATAAAATATCGACCACAGCTAATTGTAACCCATGTGCGAAGCAGAGTTGTTGATAGCAATTCATGAGCTTACCTACTTTGACCATAACACTTGCGCCGTCAGTACTCATGCCAATAATATCAGTATCAGTATCAAGACCGAAGCTTTTTAAGCGATTTTTTATTAGACTGATAGTATGTTCCGCAGTACACAAACCATGGATTCTAATCAAGCCCAGATTAAAGTGTTTTTCTTTGTGGTGTAAATTTAGGTTCAAATATCGGTGATTTTTTTGGGAAGTCCATTCGTCAAAACTCAAAGAGAATCGTTTTCCTTGTTTCCTAAGATATTCGAACTCAATTATCAAGTCTGCTTTAACGGTATTTGCGAAATTTGTTACTATAGATCTTATAGTATTTGGTGAATTAGGAAGTTGAAATCCGCTTTTTCTAAACAAATATCTCAAATCTGGCGATGTACAAAATAAAGTGAAGGCCATACCATTTTTACAGACCATTCTCGAGATCATCTTTTCCATCGAGTTTTCCTTTTGAAAATAATTGTCTATTGTTTTAGACTTTTTCTTGGGTATTTCTTCCTCACAAATAATATTATCTGAATCAGTTCTTGATGTGGATGGTTTAGAGAATGAATCAGAATTCGGACGTTTTAATTGCAACTTTCACAACGTTTTGCAACGTTTTTTTTTGTTTTAATTTTCAGAACTTTGATCAATGCAAATGCAATGCTTTGTTCTCAAATGTGTTCTTAATCCTTTATAAGAACCTTTACTTATTTTTATTAACTTTGAGCACAATATGCATTCGGCGTCAGCGTTGACAGACTTGTCTTTTTGCATTTTTTTTAAATAATGCCATATAGTTTTCTCACTGTCCCCACCATAATCCTCCTCATTTTGACTTGTTTTTGAAAGTGACATGTTTTATAATTTTTTTCAACTAGGATAAACTAATAATAAATTAGTATACTACGAGTAATACCTGTAACAAACAAAAGACAAAACATATTTAATTACAATATTAATTTAAATTTTTGTTCGTACGTAATGTAACTCAATTTAATTCATTTCGAAGTCTAATAATTCAGACAGTTTGTGTAAACTATCCAGCATTATTTATTTATTTAATGATCTTTTATATCATTCACACACTCATAAGTCAACAAAATTTATTTGTCGATTGAGCAAAAACAATGTCTATTTCCATTTGAATAAAACACTTTTCAACGGATACTATCGCTAGCGTAAATACAAAAAAATAATATATATTTACTTACATTTTGACGAAGCACCGACATAACCAAACACATATTTATTGTCTCAAGCGAGGCGAATAATACTGAACTGATCAGCTGGCATGTTGCGGAGAGAGGGGGACTGCGCAGCGTAGTGGCGCGGAGCGTCTCAGCGTCGAACGACTCACACGCATGCACACACACCACGCGTATCGCATTTAAAGCACCTAATCTTGCAACAGCGCTATTATTTTGTCATAAATTGCTAACACCGGACCCGGTCACCGGATCCGGTATATTGGTGCCGGATCCGATAAAGGTTTAATGATACCGGATCTGCCAGATTCCCGGTCCGTTTTTCCGGATTGCAATCCCTAGTTACATGTACCTGGTGTTTTTTAAACTCATTCATTATAATATTTGGTAAAATATTTGTATAGTCAGCAGATATATATTTCTTAGCCGGTAATAAGTCATCACTGGCCAACTTTTTAACCTTCTCCTTTCTGTGTTTGTTAATTAATTTATCTATTAAAGAGCTTTGATAACTGTTTGCTGCTGCTATGTACTTGATGGTGTCAACCTCTTCATTGTAGTCGTTTTTACTTAGCGGTATTGTCAACAACCTGTGCACAAAACTATTATACGCTGCCATCTTTTGCGAAACGGGATGATACGAATCAGCATGTATTGTAATATCCGTTGTGGCTTTTCTAAAAATTTTAAACTGAAGTTGTCCTGCATTTTTTGTAACAGTTACATCTAAAAAATTCAACTGATTTTCTGCCTCTATCTCAGACGTGAATTTAATTTTTTGGTATATACTATTTAGGTGACTATTTAAGTTTTCTATTTGTCTTCTAGTTCCGTTAAATACCATAAATGTATCATCAACGTATCTACAGTAAAAAATGATCTTATCTTTGTATAATCTATTATCTATTGTTTGCATTCTCGAAATAGTTTAGGTAAATATCAGCTAAAAGCCCCGACAACAGTGAACCCATTGCTAAAGCATCATTTTGTATAAAAAAATCGTTATCAAATGTGAAATAGTTCTGTTCAAGGACCACCGTAAGGAGTTTTACAAGTTCATTAATTTCTTGTGTGCCAAGCTGTGCCACCTCATTTAGATTGTTGGTTAAGATTTCAATAGTTTCTTTCGCTGGAACATTAGTATATAAATTGGTTATGTCAAAAGAAACAAACTTATACTGCGGGATCATTTTCATTTTTTTAAGTTTTTCAACGTACTCGTAACTGTTCTTGATACTATAATTATTTTTTATCCTAATATTATTTTTAAGTATGGTTTCTAACAATTTAGCAGCTTTGTAACCGGGGGGGGGGGGGCTGTGGTATAATTTATTACTGGACTGATTGGTGTATTTTCTTTGTGTAATTTGGGTAATCCTGTGAATTTTGGCGCCTTAGCGTTAATAGGTTTTAGGAAACTGCGTGTTTTTTCATCCATACCCTACATTGATTAATGGCATTATTCAACTCTTTTACATAGGCCTTTGTGGGATCCCGGTCTAATTTTTTAAGATTATTATTACGTATGAAGTCAAGGACCTTTTGTGTATATTCTTTTTTCTGTATGACCACTAAAGTATTACCTTTGTCTGCCTTACTTATAATTGCATCATTATCTTCTAATTTATTTTTTATGGTTCTAAGGTTTAAGACATCTTGCTTATATTTGTGTTTTAAATGATAAGCTGTTTTAAGTGGTTGTGTTTTGAACGATAAGCTTGCATTTTCGTCTAATGTATTGTATGATACTGCTATACGTGCGCGGACAACAATAAATAGATACGTACAGAGTTTGGTAAACAAACAGTTTTATCAACCACACATTCTTACATAAACACTAAGTTTAGTCGATCGTTAATACCCGCGTGTATAGCACTGGCCTGCTCATGTTCGCGTATGTTGAAAGTGTTTTAGTGTTTTAATAAATTATTTTACTTTTTTAACGACCTGGTTTTGAGTGAATGTTTCACCTGAGGATGGCAACTTGTTGCCGAAACGCGTAGTGAATAAATAAAATATATGAAGTTGCACAACGGAAAATAAAAATAGGTAAGTTTGTACCTTTGTATTAGAGCGCGACTTGGAGACAAAATAATAAAATGTATTATATGAACTTCAGGACACCAGGCCAGCTGTAATCATCGCCAGGGTCAACCATCTGTCATCGTACGCCACGCCTGACGACTCCACTACAAAAAAAACCCCTTCTCCACATTGCCGTGGAAATCATTGTATATGTAATGTACAACAAATCATATATGAACATTTTATTTAACATTTTAAAAGACTATATCTGCAAACACTATTATTATTTATTCTTGTTAAATATATCACATACACACGATTTTATATTTCCTGTGTACAATAATTAATCTTAAATGCTCCAATATAGACTTTTGCATTATAACACACGCACTACCATATCCTATGCGCCAATAGTTAAGTTATTTGTGTTGTTGCAAGTTACCAATTTTTAAAATAATTACCATCATTAATTGGGTAGAATCTTTTTATTTAGAACATTCTGATATGCCCCATCTCAAAAATTTACATATCACAAAAATTATTTAA
The DNA here is from genome assembly GCA_034769895.1 of Magicicada septendecula. Taxonomy (NCBI): domain Eukaryota; kingdom Metazoa; phylum Arthropoda; class Insecta; order Hemiptera; family Cicadidae; genus Magicicada; species Magicicada septendecula. The sequence continues at coordinate 454,995,737 of CM068373.1, forward strand.
ATTAACATGCTTTTTATATATTGTAATGGGACAAAATGAGCATAACCCAATAACTGTATAAACCCCCATATAATATGAGATAAACTAAACAATATACCTGACCTTGCTACACCAATGAGGAAGGTTAAAACCTGAAATAACCAAAAAGAAGTACAATCTAAGCTAATGTAGAACAAATATGTACTCTAAACCATTAAAAGTGACTGTTCATAGCAATAATAGCTAACTGTAAAAAGAAAATGTAATCACAACAAGAACAATAAGTGATTGAGTGTTAAATGTAAATGTAAGATATTGGTTACTAACTATACAGACAGGACTATTAATAATAGTGGTAACTTACTATGAATGAAATTTATAATCACAACTACAGACAATGTGTGATCATATAATAATATTTAATGTGTGAAATATCTGATATTCAATATACCTGTGTATTACCAATTTGCCATAAGACTTCAACCTATAAAGGACCAAAAGGCGATTTAGGTTGTTAATTTAATTTATTTTAATGTTAACTGAATAACCTTGATTGTATAAAATAGTTCCCTATTTTATTTTTAACGTTAACTAATGGGAATAATACAATCATTTGTGTTGTTTAAATTAAAGTTTTAAATCTTAATTTAGGATAATAAGAGTTAGATTGTTTAAATTGACCAGGTGTCAATAATACTTAATAATAGGTCATAATAAATTTACCAACTATAACATTAGATAGTAAGAGGTTATTAAAAAAAAGTTTTATTGTTTAAAGTTGGTTTGAGTTTGACCATAATGGCCTAACATTATGGTAATATGTTTCTTTTATGTCAATCTTGTTCTTCACTTGTAACGGTACAGAATTGTATGAAAAACAAAATTTTGAATCAAGTGTATTTCCTATATAGCCAGGGTCCACCTTTTTAGAACCTCGAGTTAGTCAACCACGTATGCAGTGTTATTACAAAACAAAACGTCTGTGTTTTGTCTCCGCACTCAAACAGTCCAGACAGATTATATAACAACATACAGTTTTGTGTCAGCCGTGAATCACGGAAGAAAATAACGCCAAGTCATGTATTTCACCAGGCGGCAAAATGTTGCCAAACTCTATGCCTGTCTTATGGCGCCTTTTAAAAAACACCAATGGGAGCGCAGACTGGTGATCACGTGACCAGACTCAACTTCATGCAGTACCGTCTTAGCGCAGTAATGAGTTAGTTCTACTGCAACTCATGGTTGCGCGGCCAGAAAAAATTAACCATCTAAGTGCTCGAGCAAAGTTACGTCAGCCGACTTTATATTACCACATGTGGAGACATTAAATCAAATCAATGACAAGTTAATTAAAAACTCAGTATAAATAGTTGCGTGAGTGCGCTCGAACCAAGAAAGCGGTCAAAACGAGACAGGGCAACAAACAACCTGGACACCCACGGCGGACGGGTAACTAACAACCCTGAGTATACATATTTAAATCAGTTTAAAATGAATGATTTTAAAAGAAAAAGTTTACATGTAAACCTAAATAATCGAGATCTCTAAGGAAAAGGGGCTTTTATAAAAGAAAATAGCAAGGGAAAAAGAGATGAATACATACTGGTTTATTTAAAAATAAATGATTTGTCATAGGTTAGTTTAAGTAAGAAAGATTTCATTTGTTAATCTGTGTGATTTCATGATATTTGTTACTAATTTAATGTATTACTAGTACAGCATAATATACCAGAACAGAAATTAGAACTTTAATTGACATCAAAGTAAAACGAAATAATTAATTTGTCTAATAAACCAGAAGCAATTTGTTTTAACATAAACTGTGTATTTATATTTGTACCGTTCATCTCAAATAATCCTTTCTGCAGCTGTGTTCATCTGTAAAACCTTGGAGAAGAACCCTAAGGTAAGAGTTAATTAATATGAAGTAATTTATATTGTTTCACTGGCGCCCGGAACAGTTGGACGATTTGTGTGATTTATTTTAAATCGCACAGATCAGGCCTAATTAAGCTGCAGAACGAGTCATTTGTGAGTGAGGGCGTTTTTGTAAACCACATAAACGTGTAATGAAAAGTTACGAAAAGTAAATGTTAAGAGATTTATAATTGTGTAGGCAGTTTATTGTGTAAAAATTATTTACTTAAATTAATTATGTTGATAAAGATGGAAGACGTGAACGAAATAAATCTGACCAGCTCGGCAGTTACGAGTGAGTCAGTAGGTGGCTTAATGCCAATTACGGTCGAAGAAAACAAAAGGACGCCAAAATTCACAGGATTACCCAAATTACACAAAGAAAATACACCAATCAGTCCAGTAATAAATTATACCACAGCCCCCCGGTTACGAAGCTGCTAAATTGTTAGAAACCATACTTAAAAATAATATTAGGATAAAAAATAATTATAGTATCAAGAACAGTCACGAGTTCATTGAAAAACTTAAAAAAATGGAAATGATCCCACAGTATAAGTTTGTTTCTTTTGACATAACCAATTTATATACTAATGTTCCAATGAAAGAAACTATTGAAATCTTAACCAACAATCTAAATGAGGTGGCACAGCTTGACACACAAGAAATTAATGAACTTGTAAAACTCCTTACGGTGGTCCTTGAACAGAACTATTTCACATTTGATAACGATTTTTTTATACAAAATGACGGTTTAGCTATGGGTTCACCGTTGTCGGGGCTTTTAGCTGATATTTACCTAAACTATTTCAAGAATGCAAACAATAGATAATAGATTATACAAAGATAAGATCATTTTTTACTGTAGATACGTTGATGATACATTTATGGTATTTAACGGAACTAGAAGACAAATAGAAAACTTAAATAGTCACCTAAATAGTATACACCAAAAAATTAAATTCACGTCTGAGATAGAGGCAGAAAATCAGTTGAATTTTTTAGATGTAACTGTTACAAAAAACGCAGGACAACTTCAGTTTAAAATTTTTAGAAAAGCCACAACAGATATTACAATACGTGCTGATTCGTATCAACCGGTTTCGCAAAAGATGGCAGCTGTAACAAATAATAATGTTGTTACTTATTGAATTAGATGAAGATCAAAAGCTCCACTGTGGAATGCGTCGATTTGTAATATTTTACTGCAGATGAGATCTGCAAATCAATGTTAATTTATAAAAAAAATTATTTATTATGTTGTTGAGATTATTCGGTGATTGATCATAGACCTGTGTTAAGTAGTTAAGTGTTTTACCAGAGAAAAATGCTATATTCCAGTTATTATAGTGAATAATTCAGTATTTTTCTCCAACCCTAGTCGGTATGTATTATCTAAATTGGAAAGAGCGGAGAGCATAAGTTAGCTCTCTATTCTCCCGTATTCACCAGCTGTCAACAAGCAAGCGCTGTGGTTGGCGATCGGCCAGTTATTATAGGTTAAGGCGTTCCGCTTGAGGCGTTTCTCACGTTCCTTTCTCTGTAAATTACACCCTATTTGAAATACACTAATTATTCTACAAATAACAAGAAATCGTCAGATTCAAGAAGGATTCTTTATTGTATATATATTTTATTCCAACAGCTGCTTCCTTCTGCTACTAATACATCATATCGATCACACAATATAGAATCGATTTGTTATTGAATTCGGGTTTTAGATGTTAAGATTTAATTATAAAATTTAATTTGTTTTTTATCTCAGGGTACATGTGGTTCTTTTAACTATTAGTAAGGTCAGGCAATGCAAATTCAGGTTACTAGGTATTACAATTTAGTTATAAAATCTTATTATATAAAGTATAAACATAAGCAGGTTTTTTACCACGTTTACAAAATACTCGTTAAGGCGGTGTTCCACTAAACGGTGACGGATAGCAGAGTGATGATGAATGGCTTGAATATATCAACCTCCAGCTTCTCGATAAAAGTTTGGTGTTGGTGTCCCAAGATGTAGTAGAAAGTTCAGTTCTTGATCTTCGCTGATTTTTCGTTTCTGGTGGTCACAGGTCCCGATGGAATTAGTGTAGTATTACGTCCTTGCTCCGTTGTTGAAAGTGAGGTTCTGTATGTAAATTTAATTCTCTTTATTTTTTGTTGTAAGGTATTTATTCACTTCGACGACTTCTCCAGGTCTGGGGTTGTCTTCATTTATTTATTGTTTTCCATTATTACTCATTTGACGGTATGGTTAGTTGATTTATTCTTTAGATTTTTGATTTGAATTTTATTGATAGGTATTTTTATATTCTCGTAGTGAGAGCCTCGGAAGTCGTCCAACCGTCTTTTTGATCAGTTACTATATTTTAATTTGAATTAACGGTAATTTTATTTATTAGGTTTATTGGTTTTTTTCTAGATTTATCACAACTGAACTGTCCTCGTTCATATATAACAATTGAATGTTGTAAATCAACAAGATATCTTGCATTTAGTTGTCCCTAACAACCATTTCTTCGTCTGTTATTGGATAATATTTGTTATCCTAGAGCCATAATTAGGAAATATTCTTACACTTATTTAATAAAATACTCCCTTCTTGGAATTACATTAAATCACATAAAACTTTCACTTAATCTGCCTTATTAAACCGTATACATTTTACTACATTTTCTTCTTAATCGACTTATTTTAAAAGGTATTAATTTCCTTTTACAAAATACTAATTTTAGGCTTATTGGTTTTATTACATGTGTTATAATTTTTTGTTTTTAATTTAATTTTTCTCACCTGACCTACTGTACCACGAGTCACTGGCTTGTGGCCAATTATTCTAATTTCAATTTCCTGATTTCAATTTATTATTATTATTTAGTTTATCATTGAACCCTTCATTGGTTTATAACTTAATTACAATTACCACTTGACAGTCTATTAACAATATTATTGTCTTCCTGGCCAAGTTTACAAATATTATTTTATGATATCTTCATTAATTATTCAAAGTAAACACATTTAACATGATACAATACATAATAAATACACTTGTATTTAATTACTTAAATACAAGTTTAACATGAATGAAATTAGTATCCATTACTTAATACTTTCGTAAAGCAACAGCTTCACACCTGCTACATACAAAACACAGAATAAATATCATGTAAACACAATATCATGATAAAGCACAACAACACGTACATCTTTATAAAACATTAAATATTAATTAAACAGTCTGTTATTTTCAAACTTGTCTATAGTAAATTCATCTCATTAGACACTGTGTTTATAGTTTACATCTTCCACTGATCACTCCATATTTTATATTTAGATACATTTTTACTATCTTATTACCTAGTAACCTTACTAGGTATTATTCGTATATTTTTTAGGTGAGGTTTGCCTTCCTGACCTTAATTATGGCATACCTTGGGTATTGTTTGACTTTCTATGGACAAAGTTTTTTATGTAACGTCTGGGACCTTAACTTTGTTACGTTACACAGCGTATAATAGTTTTGTGCACAGGTTGTTGACAATACCGCTAAGTAAAAACAACTACAATGAAGAGGTTGACACCATCAAGTACATAGCAGCGGCAAACGGTTATAAAAGCTCTTTAATAGATAAATTAATTAACAAACACAGAAGGTTAAAAAGTTGGCCAGTGATGACTTATTACCGGCTAAGAAATATATATCTGCTGACTATACAAATATTATAATGAATGAGTTTAAAAAACACCAGGTACATGTAACGTTCCGCACAAAAACAGCATTCAGAAGTTCCTCAGCCAGAAGAGCACCATACCAAATAAAGAAAGAACCGGCGTATATAAGATGACTCATGCGATATGTTGTATCTGGGCCAGACAGGCAGACCGTTCGAAGAACGTTATAAAGAACATCTCCCTAGGAGGGATCTACAGAAAACAACATAAAATTTTGCCTGACACCTGATGATGAGTAATCATATATATGTCGATTTCGAAACAAATATTGTGCCTATGCATTACTGCAAGAAGGGGAAATATATGGACGTACTCGAGGAGTATGAAATATATAAAGCAGCTCAAATTAACAGTGGTTGTGTTTTGAATGATAAGCTTGCGTTTTCGTCTAATGTATTGTATGATACGGCTATACGTGTGCGCGGACAACAATAAATAGATACGTACAGAGTTTGGTAAACAAACAGTTTTATCAGCGTACATTCTTGCATAAACACTAAGTCTAGTCGATAGTTAATACCCGCGTGTATAGCACTGGCCTGCTCATGTTCCCGTATGTTGAAAGTGCACTTTTGACTTTAAGTTTTAGTGTTTTAATAAATTATTTTACTTTTTTAACGACCTCGGTTTGAGTGAATGTTTCACCTGAGGATGGCAACTTGTTGCCGAAACGTTTAGTGAATAAATAAAATATACGAAGTCGCACGACGGAAAATAAAAATAGTAAGTTTGTATCTTTGTATATGAAGTTCATATGTTGACACTGACGATTCGCACTCGAACACTGATTCTAGGGGTACTGTTAATGGAATTTTACACAGTAATTAGAATAACACAAGTATCTCAGGTAACAGTGGGTATTTAACTAAAACGGTATATTAAACTTATACCTATCCGGAATCTTCAAGTGTTCACTCATAACACTAGGTCTACCACGGTCAGCAGACCTTCCTAAGCGGAAGTCTTCCACTCACATAGAAACTACTGATGATAATATTATGACAATAAGTAAACTATTAAATACTTCTGGTACTGTAGAATACCTCACACAGTACCCAGTTTAAGTTCACTTTTATACCCGTTACGTTACAATGAACAATAACATGTCTGATGATGGTTTAATTAAAACAGTTTTGAGAGTTCGCACTTGTTACTGCTGACGAATGGACTTAACGAATTCTCGCAAGCAAAAAATCGTGAACGTGAAGCGCACGTTCGCTTCGCGACAGCTAGACAAGAAAAACTGCCCGTTCAGCCATCGGCTGAGGAAAATTCCGACTGGCCTTTCAAAGCTTCTTATTGGTGGAAAAGAAGTCACATGGTTACTTTGCACACGGCACTAGTGTGGTTTCATGCCGGGAAGTGCATAGAATTTGCAAGGGCATGCATAGATGATTATCTATGATTGTCTTATCTCAAGCAGAAATGCGTTTTATAAAGTGTTTTATATTTTGAAAGAAATCAGATTTTAACATTATATTACAATCAGGAAATATAGGGAAACTGTAGCTAATATAATAGTTTATGTCCAGTTCAAGTGTCAATACGATCGGATAATTATATCACGCACGGCAGGGAAAACGTTTATCAAATAAAACTTATAGTTTTACCTTATTTCCTTTCCATCTTGCGACTTCGTTATATGTCATACACGACATGTTTCGGGAAACATGTTCCCATCTTCAGGTTTAAAAACTTTTCGTTCTCACATGAAGAACTTGTCAACGTAAATAAAAACTTTTACTAACATAATTACAAACACACTACATTAATAACGTACCGCGCGAAGAATCAGTGCGCACTGTTCGGGTTCATAATCGCAACATAATGCGCACGCGTGCACATTTCCACTGACACAGTACATAAATAAATAGAACATAAAATAATACACAGTTTGACTTATCCTACTTCCTTATCCGTTCTAAGATACAAAACTTATAGCAAAAAAAAAAAAACAAATTTAACAAAATACCATTTAAAATCTGAATGTTCATTGTCCGTGTATTTAGATTAGCCTGCACTGGTTATCAGGATCCTGTGTTTCATTGCAGGATTAACCCCTTCCCGCATTAAAAAAAAAATTTTTTTTTAGTTGATTAACAAAAAAATTTTTTGTTTCTTTTGATACATCAATAACAAATTCCTAATCCTATGAATAATACACCAATAATCTCAAACGTAAAATCAAATAAATAACTTCTTTGCAATTTTAGCATCCCATAACTGTCAACTTGACAATAAATAAAACAAAGACATGTTGCTACACTGACCTTTAAACAATAACAAATACACATGTTTTTGACAAGCAGATAGCAAGTGGACAAGGTTGGTAATGTAAACAATTCCAACCCATGGCGTGCTATACATCAGATTGCATTCCTTATCTCTAATTGATTAACGTTCACTCTCTGATTTAACCTACATATGACATTTGTACATAAATTGACATATTTTAAATACAGCTACACATTCGTACATCCTATATCCTGATATTTATTTATTTATGCGTGAAATTTGTCAATCGCACGGTTAGTGTTGGGGTTGGTTAATATGAAAGTATTCTTTCCAACCTGCTCAGATAGGGTATAAGGACCTTTGTATAGCCTGAAAAACTTCGCGGCTGTGTTGTCCTCCCTTTTCCCAACATTCAATGCACGCAAGAGCACACCTTCCACAGGCTTGAAACTCATGAGTTTATGTTCAGCATTAAACTTTTCCATGCGCTCTTCTGCTCACTTTTTAATACGTCGCCTCGTCTCAAGTTTCTTTACTTCGACTGGTATCGGAACATACTGAGTAGCTGTCCTTTCGATGTGACCTTCCCAGATCCGTCCTGGTATCGCTCCGGTTTGGAGTTCATTTGGGGTGAATCCTGTTGTTGAATTGTAATTGCCAGTTATGGCCGATTCAAAAAATTCCAGGAATTCTGGCCATTTACTTTGGTTGACATTACAATATGTCCGGAACAATCTCCCCAACTCCTTATTGACGCGTTCAGCAAGGTTTCCTTGCGGTCTCCAGATCGCTGTCAGTACAGTCTGGACACCGTGTTTTGCTAGCACAGAGTGCCACTTGGTGTTCGTAAACTGTTTACCTTGATCAGATAGTATTTTTTTAATGGGGCCATATTTAGGTATGTATTTATTTAGGATGATGTTTATTACTGCCGATGTGGTAGGTCTGCCGATGGTGTACAGGCTGACATGCTTGGTGAAGGAATTGGTACAAACCACAAGGTTCTTCAACCCACGAGCCGCCCGCGGAAGTGGACCTAAGAAGTCAATGCAGATGAGGTCATTTTTATTTTTTGACACGATGTTACCCATTTCTACATGGGTATGTTGGTTGGGATACTTTGCAGTTTTGCAGGCGTGGCATGTGCGCAGTATGGCCTTTACTTTCCTGGCCATATTTAGCCATACAAAATCCTCCCGCATCACTAGGTAACACTTATAGGCCCCCGCATGTGCGAGGCCATGACACATCCAGGTAAGGTCTTCCACCATTGCGTCAGGCACCATGATTTTCCAACCCCCCATTTTAACAATTTTATATAGCACATTTTTAGATACTTTGTATTTGGGGTTTTCTTGGATCTGGATCGCGTCACTGATTTGTTTTAATTTTGTGTCCTGTTGCTGCTCCGTACCAATATTTTTTAACTTATTTTTCAGATTATCTTCTATTTTGTACTTAACAGCAAGAATTTGTATTTCGTTATTATTCGACGAATGACGCTCTTCCATTACCGGAGGGTATCTGCTTAAGGTGTCCGCCGTTTTGTTCTCGCTGGCCTTGCAGTATTTAATAGTGAAATCATATTCCTGATGGCCATGATCCATCGGGATATGCGAGCGTTAGCCAACTTGCAGCGCAGCATGAATGATAAGGCCTGGTTGTCCGAGAGGATTTCGAAATGTTGCCGTACCAGGTAGTATCGGAACTTGCTGATGCAGTAGACTATGGCCAAGATTTCCTTCTCTGAAGTGAAATAGTTGCGTTCAGCCCCTTTTAGCGATCTACTGATGTGTGCGATCACTTTGTACTCACCTTTATCATTGCGTTGGTAGAGTACTCCTCCGATGGCATAATCTGAGGCATCACAATTTAGGACATACGTGCCCTCCTTTTCGGGGTGGAATACATGTAGGTTCCTGCTGTAAAGGTCTTGGTTGCATTAAAGGCACGCTCGTGATGCTCCTCCCATCTCCATTTTGTATTCTTCCGTAAAAGTTCCAGCAACGGCTCAATTGTTTCGGAATACTCAGGAGTGAAATGTCGGAAATAACCAGTCAGACCGAGGAACGCTCTGATGTCCTTAGGTTTCCTGGGGTATGGGAACTCTATGATCGCTTGTATTTTCTCTGGATCAGTCATTATTCCATCCGCCGAAATTATATGCCCTAAAAATTTAATTTGCCATCTACCAAACTTACACTTTTCGAGGTTGAGGGCCAAGTTAGCGTCCTTTAATTTTTGAAAGACGATCTTGAGGTTTTGAATATGCTCTTCGAAAGATTTGGATATGATCAAGATGTCATCCACGTAACAAAATTTTGCTAACAAAATCTTCCACTTCAGGACCTAAAGCTAGTTCTAAACACTTGACCATGGCGGCTAAGCTTGTTACCAATCCAAAGGGGACTACTTTGAATTGGTAGCATTTATTTCAGTACAGAAATGCTGTGTATTTATGTGATTCCTTAGCAAGGGGGATTTGCCAGAATCCACTTTTGAGATCGAGATGGGACATATATTTAACATATAAACAAATAGGTTATAACAAATAGGCATTTAACAAATAGGTTTTCCGCATTCGGAGCTCAGTCGTAGCATTTTTTTATGATGGTGTTTAGGTTCCTCATGTCCAGACATAACCTAATGTCATTATTCTTTTTCTTGACAACTACCATGGGGTTCAAAAAATTGCTATCTGTGCATTCTATCACGCCACTATCCGGCATTTTATTGACTTCTTCATCAACTTGCTGTTGATAGTGTAGAGGGATGGGGTACGTTTTTCGCACAAATTTACTCCGTGATTTGAATTGTGTGTTCGTATACATTAGTTGTGGTCGGTTTATGTGAAAATATAGCCTTGAACACACGCTGTAGTTGATTTTGCTCGCTGGCCATTATCTGAACATTGTTGGTCAGTGAGTTATGTGTTATCGGCTTGCTGGACCGCCGGTCGGACTAACGTATACGGCTTACATACGGATCTCTCCAGTGGCGTATGCTGAGTTCGAGACCTGGGCTAGCTCACCTTAGAATTGAAGAAAATGCACTGGAGGGGGTCCCCCTCATTCATATTTCTAGCTTTTTGAAGTGATGTGTTGTGACACCATGCCAATGCATTCTAACTTATATAATAATGACTGATACTTCAACAATAATTATGAAATGGCATCATTAGAAAGACAAAAGCAAGCAAAGAACTTCAGTACTTCATTTATTTATTTATAGCATACATTTGTTCCGCAGAAGCCACTAGGGCCGGACGGCGGTAGTGAAACAAAAGATTACAAAAAGCAAGAACTATATCATTACATCATGAGGAAATAATATATAATTATACTGAAGAAAGTTTGACTTACTTCAACGACGGCTCTGTGTAGACTTATTTGAACAAGAACTCCATTCTTCTCTCCTTTTGTGTGAATTTCAGGATTACACTTTCATAAAATGTTTCTTCTGACCACTTTTTCATATTAAGAAGAATGTTTTTCTCAATAGATATAACAGCCAAGTTGCTTAACCGGACTTGTCCTTGTGTGGCTCTGAGGTAAGTCTTAATCCTCTTTAGAGCGGAGAAACTTCTTTCAACAGTTGCAGTTGTAGATGGAAATGTCAATGTTAATTCTGCTAGTTTGTACACTTCACTAAACACTATGTCCAAATTATTGAGTTTCATATAAATAGTAATCTCATTCACTGATTTTTTTCTTATACTCATCTAGAGTATAAAGCACATTTAGTTCATTTTTTAGGCGAACAATGTCAAAGTATGAACTATATGGTTCTTTAAGTTCTGTCATCAGATTTTGTGGGAAACTTTTACAAAATGTATCAAAATTGTTTGAATCCAATAAAGACATGAATTTAAGATCCTTTTGGGACTCAAACCTGAATTTTATCTGGGACATCACTGTGTCCAGAATTTCGTTAAAAATACGCTGCCATTTGGAACGGTCATCATTTCTCTGTCTTTTGTGTCTTGGTTCATATTCTTTATCTTCATTATCTTCATATTCAGAATTACTTGTAGCTTCTGTCCATACAAGATCAAAATCCTCATCTCTAATTTTCTGCAGAGTATCATAGAATTCATTGACTTTGTTCATGCAGTAAGAAATGTCCAAACATTTTTTTTGCATTATGTCAAAAAGAACATCAGAAATTGCAAATATTTTGCTGAAACTAAGAAGAAGAAATCTAGTGTCGAATTTATGTAAAAAACAAACAAAGCCTGAAGCAGTATTCACTTCTTCACCTGTCCAGTCACCGGGTTCATCTTCTATTGATGAAAAGAACATGATAAGAGGCCTTCTATATTCTTTGACAGTATTTACAAGCCTTGATGAGAAATTCCACCTTGTTGGTGCCACTCTCGGTAGTTTCTTCTCCATAAAGTTTTTTTAGAGCAGTTGTGCGGACTGTAGAATGTGAAAAAAAGCTAGGTATTCCTGATAAAGTGATGAAAAACCGTTTACATTCTGCTACAAAATTTGTAGACTTTGACAAAACCAAATTCAGCCTGTGACTACAGCAATTAATAAAAGTTGCTGATGGGTACTTATTTTTCACCAAGGTTTGAAGTCCAGACACATGGCCGGCCATAACAGCTGCTCCATCTAAAGTTTGGGCTATAAGTTTTTTTGAACATTCTAAATCATCCACAACCTTGGTGACATGTTGGAACAATCCTTATGCAGTTCGGTCTAAACTGACATCAGTGAAGTGCAAAAATCGTTCCTGACAGTTTCCTTCATTATCGACAAATCGTAAAACTGTTGATAATTGACTTTTATTGGTTACGTCAGTTGTCTCGTCAAGTAATATTGCAACGAATGTTGCATTAGATATTTCTGATTTGATTTTGTCTGTAATTACGCTACCTACTGCGTCAATTAAATCATTTTGTATTACCGGTGACGTTCCTCTAAAAATTGTTGCGGTTTTTAAATGGTTCGCTATTGTTTGCTCATACGTTGATAAAAATTCCAAAAGTTCTATGTACATGCCTTTATTTGTTGAATCGCTAGACTCATTGTGGCCCCTAAATGGACATTCTTGCTTCCCTAGGAATATTACTGCGTCAATCAGTCTTCTTAAAATAATTCTATTTTCCTTTACTTTTTCATTATGTAGACTGTCAGCAATGTTTTTCTGTAAATTAAGGGAATGATCGATTCTTTGAAAACCGAATGTCTGTAACGTATTGAATGCTCGTATACGAGTAAGTGATTTTTGATGTTTATCACAAGCCGTTACCAAATAATTTAAATTACTAAATCCTGTCTTATTCCAAGGACTTGTATCGGTGCAAAAAAGCAAACACGGCCAGCAGTACAATTTATTAGTTGTACTCGATCCAGTTAACCAAGGGTATTTTTTGTAGTTGGCCTCACTAAAACATCTAGTATACACTCTGTTCTTTTCTTTATGTTCACTTTTAAGTTCTAGAAGGGATGGCTGAGGCCTACCTATCTTTATAATTTGAAGCTTATCCTCATACGGAAGCTGAGCAAATTGTGTCTTTGTCAATAGTTTATTAACTATATCACTCATCTTAATTTATTATTCAAACCGCACAGCACAAAATATCATTCACAAAATTATAACTAATTTTAAAATGAATCACTGCTTTGCATGCCACACGGCGTACTGTCTCACACTGTTGTCTAGCTCTCCAAGGAGCGAAGCCTAGCCTACGATAAACGTCACTGCCCCCACCAAGTCCCTCACCGTTGTCATAGCAACGCCATTGAATCGTGACGAGGAAAGGCTTCGCAAGTTACTTGCGAAGCCTGAGTAAAGCAATATGCAGCGATTCAGGCGCCGTTATATGCGAAGTTCTATTGTCTATAATTAGTAATTACGCTACTACGAAACAGAAGTAAACACGTGAGGGAAACACATCTGACTTCGATAAAATGAACAATTTTATGCAAATTCCTAATAGATTTTTTTGTGCTTTAATCTTTGGGCTTTGCAGCTAGCCTAGAATATACGCCCCTGGACCTCTCCTTATCTTCCCCGCATCCCAATCTGATGTGTTGTTTATTATTAATTGTACATTTCAATGTTTTGTTCGGAAAATCAATGGTAGCATGCAGTTTATTTAATGTTGTTATGATCTAATAATATTTAATAAATAAATTTGTCCCTAGTTCGGACGGCGATTGTTATGATCTTTTCTTTTTTAACAAACTTAATTACTTTTAATTTCGTTCACTATTTATGATGCCATCTTTGATTTTTTGTTACGAACTAGGAAGCATGAAATCTACTTACCTTTGGGCCAGGTTCGATTCAGGCAAACGGAAGAAACAGAATGGGTTATTTTCAGTAAAGAACTCTTTTGTTTTTTTTTTTTACCAATGACATTCCCCTTTTATTTTGCTCATATACTTGTACATTTAACCCCTTCTTCAACAAAATGAAACACATTCGTAATTGATAAAGAAAACAAGTAAAATAATTATTAACATCAACATTTTCTCTCTTCATCATGTATTATTCTAAATCATCAATTTAATTCATATTTCTAATTGAACACAACCCAGCACTTATTAAATATTTATTTAGTATCCACACAAAGACACACACACATTCATGCGTTACATTTTATATTCCCCTCAATGAGCTCATTTTATATTAATTGGGGGACTTGCAAGATTTTATTGAGTGTATTAATTTACTTCCCTGTGATGATCCTTCTAGGTGCGTCCATCAGATGACTCCTCGTGCACACACTACCGTTGTTATTTTGTACTGAATTTACGTATTTTGAAGAAGAATTTTAGTTGTTAGCCACTCTAACAACTAAAATTGTCTCTAGAGTGGCTAACAACTAAAATTCTTCTTCAAAACATGTAAACTCACTATGAAATAACAACGGTAGTGCGTGCACGAGAAGTCATCTGATGCATGCACCTAGAAGGATCATCACAGGGAAGTAAATTAATACACTCAATAAAATCTTGCAAGTCCCCCAATTAATATAAAATGAGCTCATTGAGGGGAATATAAAATGTAACGCATGAATGTGTGTGTGTTTGTGTGGATACAAAATAGATATTTAAGAAGTGCTGGGTTGTGTTCAATTAGAAATATGAATTAAATTGATGATTTAGAATAATACATGATGAAGAGAGGGAGAGAAAATGTTGACGTTAATAATTATTTTACTTGTTTTCTTTATCAATTACGAATGTGTTTCATTTTGTTGAAGAAGGGGTTAAATAATGTACAAGTATATGAGCAAAATAAAAGGGGAATGCCATTGGTAAACAAAAAACAAGAGTTCTTTACTGAAAATAACCCATTCTGTTTCTTCCGTTCGCCTGAATCGAACCTGGCCCAAAGGTAAGTAGATTTCATGCTTCCTAGTTGGTAACAAAAAATTAAAGATGGCGTCACGAATAGTGAACGAATTTAAAAAAGAAGAGATCATAACAATCGGCGTCCGAACTAGGGACAAATATATTTATTAAATATAAAATATGTGTACAAGTGGCGCTTCCGAACGTAGGGACGTTTATATAAATACATGCCTACTGGGAAGAGCAGAATGGTTATTTGAGATAAAATAAAAATTGTTTTGATGTACATAAAAATAGACATACAAGTATAAGGTTGTTGTGATCATGTGTAGTATGGGTAAATAGAATACCTTGTTAGGGGATAAGTTTGTGTAATATACGAGGGGGTACCCAAAAATAACAGGAATTTTTTTTTTAAAGCTATGTATTTAATTTTTTTTACAAAACAACCTTATCACCTTCAAAGTACTCTCCATTACACTTAATACATTTGTCCAATCTGCGATCCCATTCCTGGAAACATTTTTCAAACTTGTCTGTTTTGATGGCCGACAGCTCCTGCCTCGTTTTTTTTTCCTTTACCGCTTCCACGTTGTCAAAACGTCCTTTCATGTCCCTCTTCATTCGCGGAAACAAGAAGAAGTCGCACGGAGCGAGGTCAGGTGAGTAAGAGGCGTGTTGTTTTTTGCTAAAAACTGGCGCACTGAAATGGACCCGAGGCACAAATTTTGCAGTGACCCTTCTCATCCCCAAATCTTCTGACAAAATTCGCTGAACCGAGCTCCAAGTTATTCCAGATAACTTACTAATCACTTCAATGGTCCGTCGTCGGTCTTCAAGCACGATTGCATGAACTTTTTCAACATTTTCATCAATTCTGGAAGTTGACGGATGTCCAGAACGAGGTTTGTCATCAATTGACATTTCACCTTCTTTGAAACGAGAAAACCATTGGTACACTTGAGTTTTTCCTATAGCACTATCCTTGTAAGCTGTTTTCAACATCACAACAGTTTCTGCAGCGTTTTTCCCAAGCAGGAAGCAAAATTTCACAGCAGCGCACTGTTCACTTAAATCCGCCATGACAAAAACACGAAGAGCAAGTGAAACTGCTTTTACAAAACGAATTACTGTGACCAGACACAACCTTCCCAGGCGACAACAATGACAGCACTGAACTCGGAACGAGTTGCGCTACCCTCGCCCAGCAGGAGAAATGCGTACTACGTAAGCTCCGCCAATCGCAGCGCTATTCTGGTTATTTTTGGGTACCCCCTCGTATGTTGGTATTAAAAAAAAAAAATTTTGAGATGGCAAATAATGTGGAAGTCAGCTTAACTGACGATACATTTACGAGTGAGATGGGCGTTCACTCAACCCCAATTAACCAGATCAGTGAGTCTAGCGCTACCGAATCAGTTGAATTAAAAACAGTTCAATTAACACCCATCTCAACTCGGTATGAAAACAAAACAGATGAGATAACAGCAATGATGCAGTTGCTAGTAAAGATAGATAGTAAATGTGACAAACAGAATGAAGATCTTAATAATTTCAAAAATGAAATTAACGGTAAATTCGAAAAAATTGATAACAAATTTGTAACAATAACTGATAAAATATTAGAAGCAGTCAATACGCAAATAGACAGTTTAGAAAGCAGAATGATTAAAGTAGGTGAAGTATTTAAAAGTGATATAATGAAAATTAATAGTGACGATAATTATGAGAGTATAGTGGGGGTAGAAAGCGGTGAAAAGTACGATAAATTAAATGAAAATAAAGACGATCAGTTAACATAATACGGTAAGTAGGGGTGAGAATAATGATGATATAATTAAAAATGTGGTGTTAGAGAGTAAGGTGGTGAATATTGAGAATGCTGATGAAGTTTTAGTGAGAGTAGAATCTAATAATGGAATGTTAGTGAGTGTTGATGAGTTAAAGAGAGAGTTTACAGGTAGAGGCGTTGCAGGGGGTAAATTTTCCCCGGGTTTATCGTGAACCAAGGTGTTCACTGTTGTTGTTAAAGGGCAAGAGTCCCTTATTATTGGAAGACATGGTGTCTTCAAATTGTCCTTTGAATTTTAGTGTCATTCCTGGAAAAGCCAGGAGGTGTTTTAATGTAGCAGTACCCTCTGCATGGATTAGTAGAGAAAGTGTGAGATGGCGTTATGGTGAGAGATATTTAGAGAGAGAGTTGTATGGGGATAGGAAGATAGAGTTATTTGAGATCGGTAGAAGGTATAAAGAATTAGTAGAGAGGTTAGGTGTAGAGAGAGTTGATAATTATCTTGCGTACTTACCTTCTGTTGAATCAGATATAGCAGCAGTAGACGATGATAGTGTAACTTACCTGACTTTAACGGAAAATACTAAAGGAGAATTTACCATACCCAATGTCGACAGGAATTTTGAATTGATAGTATACAATAATGTTTGTAACTACTATAGTGATACAATGGAGAAAATTAATGACGATGATTATTATAATTATAATAGCAATATATCTTTAGTTGTAAATGAATGGTGTAGACGTAAGATCAGAGTATTATTCGATGATGGTGGTTAGACAGTTGTTGTTCATGAATATTTAATTATGTGAATAGTGAGGTTTCGAAATGGACTGTATTGTGAAATGATTTATGGTAAACAATAATGAATAATAATTTGGATTGCATATACTTGTGTAGTGATGTTGTACCTTGTATTTTAGGTAAGCGATGTATATATGTAGTAAGAATTATATAATAACAATAAAAATAATAATATTTCACCAAACTAAGTAAATAACGAGAATAATTGTGTTTATAATGAGATTAACTGATTTGGAATTGTTCGGACTATTGTAATAAAAAAAAACTGAGTGTTTTTGAAAAAGATTGAATTAAATAATTTGAGAGGAAGTAATTAATGTTGTATAAATGAACTTTGATAATGAATTTAAATGATTTATAAGATTTGAACTTGATAATAAATAGTAAATGAGTAAACGTAGAAGGTGTTTAGTTGTGGAGGCATATGGTTGTTATGATGTATCAGAAATTGCATAGGGGTATGTACAATATATTTGATGTAAAACAACAATAATAATCTATAACATCAAAACAAAAGACATCAGAAAACAATTGTAAAGTTCTTGTAAATTTCTTGGGTGTCTGACAGGAATATAAACTTTGAATCATTAATAAAATTTTAAATCTTGGCAAATAATCTGCAAAAATAGTATTATATTTTTTGTTAAATCAAGTTGTAACTTTATTAATATTTTAATAAAATATATTCACTTTAAGAAACATAATTATTGTTTACAAGACATCACCCATTCTAAATTGATTGGAAAAATTATTCTTAAGAAAACTTAAAATTCCGTATTACTTATTTTGCTTCAACTATTAACTTCACTAACTCATACTTCAGTTCTTTGTGAGTTGTTTCTCTGTTTTGAACAAAATAATTGTTTATTTTTTACTTCTGTGTGTGTGTGTGTGTGTGTGTGTGTGTGTGCGTGCAGCTTCTGGATATATGAGACAACGACAACAATGATGATGGTGATGATGTTGTCGATGGCGATTTCCTGTCGCTAATAAAACCCCAAGAGTGGCCCTATGAGTAAGTCATTTGCATCTTCCGGTGGCAGTGGAAAGAAAGTACATTTCTTCTTATGGCATTGTCTGAATTGCATAATGTGTTTTGTAGGCTTCAAATTTGACTAAATAACCATGTTTAATTATTGTCATTAATTCATTCATGTCTGGACAGGAGTTCTCTAACCAAGCAAAATACATGCGTACACAGAGATCATCCCCATTTGCAGCACAATACCTGTTTCTGGTGGTAGACCAAACACACACACACACACACACACACTGCATAAAATCTACAAGTGATCACGTTTGACAGGCTAGAGCCTGTAATCTTTGCCTGTACATACTCTACTTAAAATTATTTCTAACAACTTCTCACTATGAATTATTTATAACAATATTGCCATTGTTAAATATGCAAATATATGTGTTGTTGCATATATTCCCCAGGTGTTATTGGATTTGAATGGTATTCATATTTTATTTACATCTTCACATACGTAAATTATTCACATAACAATACGTTTTGAAACGGCTTCTTATAAAAAAAGATTTAATCGAACATAGTAAACACTGCCATGGAGGAATACAAAATTCTGCCACCTTTCTTTGGATGTATTGTTCTCCATTGACGATATCCTGTGTCACATTTACGTGGTTTGTAGGAAGAGGCTATATAATGTAACGGCCACTTAGGCTGTTACACAACATTTTAAAAACTAGGCTACTTAACCTAGAGGTAGCGAAAAGTGTGCTGGAGCCCAAACAGTGACAGGATTTGCAATCAACACTCTTGTAACCAGTAACAATTTTTATTAGTGCTAACATGTGACACATTGTTATGATCATGAACCATTTTCTTTAATTTATTGTCGTATTGGAGTGTTAGTGGTCTCAAATATTTCTACTAGTAATTTTGTACAAACCACTATGTTGTCTTTGGTATTGACGAGCGCTTTCGGCAGTCAAGCCATCTCAGGTCATTTACCAACGATGGGTTGGTAAATGACCTGAAGATGACTTGACTGCCGAAAGCGCTCATCAGTACCAAAGACAACATAGTGGTTTGTACAAAATTACTAGTAGAAACATTTTCTTTAAGAACATTAATTTGAGTTATTACAAAATATTCAGTTACAAGTTTTTCAAACAGCTGGATTCTCATATCATTTTCTTTAAGAACATTAATTTAAGTTATTACAAAATATTCAGTTACAAGTTTTTTAAACACCTGAAGTTCTTGATCTAAATTATTATGAGTTCTCAACAAGATGTATAACGTGAACACCAGGGGGGCCAGTCTATTGAGTAGATGTTGACTGAAGGGTAATAATTAGAATGCTCCCACCTGTAATTAGAATGTCCCACCTGGTCTTTGTTGAAGAACTCAACCGGTACCATGCTGACCAGTGTGCCATTAGTACTGCAGACTGTACTTAGAGTGTGTTGAATCTCCAGCGAGTCTCATTCCAGCAGATGTGGGTCCTTCGGTGTTCTGCTGGATGAGTATTCCTGGGCCTGACGGCTTCTGGGAGCATCCTGGTACACTGCTCTGTGGATAGTGACAGCTGTTGATGTTGCTACCTCTTCTTCTCCTTTCTCCCGGCTGGGGCGGGGACCCTATAACAATTTTTATTTGGAGATTAGCCGTCAGTCAATATACCCACCCATACACTCTCTCGCCTCGGAACACAGACACCACATTCACTGTCACAATTTTTATCAACATTTTATTTGCTTATATTTTATCCAGTTATAGTCATTACTTTAAATCTTTTACTTTTAACTTTATCAAAAGACAATTAAATACAATGTCACCATGTGTTTCGAGACCGGAAGTAACATGTAAGTCAATTTTACAATACAAAGGTTACAGTGAAATAGACTTTACAGATGTCAAGGCCACACACACACACACAAACAACACATAATCCATCATTAAATAACATAGAATAATATAATTGAGTCTAACCTGAAAGCCCTTTACTGGATTACGAACTCATGCAGAAAGATTACTTAACCCTGAGCCGTCAGACCGTTGAAACACTCTCCCTGAAGGTTGGCAAGGAATGAGAATGAGACCTGAATTAGTCTGTCACATTATCTGGCATAAAAGCGACCTGTTCCGATTTGCTGATCATAACCTTTGGTAACCTGCTTACTACAGTGTACAGCGAGCAGCTCATACGTGTGACTAGGCCTGCTAGATTGCATCGCTGAAGCGCAGACACAGCCTTGGCCATCACATGTTAATGATCGAGTTAGCTGTGGTGAGCACAACTGCCAAGCGCTTGGTGGCACTGATAGCATTCAAAGCGGGCCAGGAAAATTCAAACCCCGGCACAATAACAATGATTTTTATACCTTTCTTTTCATGGTGCTATTTCTACCTGTTTCTCTAATAACGTGCTGTTTATTCTGAGACTCGTACTGTGTTCACCCTTGGTCTCTCTCTCTCTCTCTCTCTCTCTCTCTCTCTCTCTCTCTCTCTCTCTCTCTCTCTCTCGTGGGAAATAATTTCTCTTTGTCTTCTCTCATTTCGTTGTTCATATCGTTTTGCTCTTCTCCAACCTTGCTTGCATTTCTCTTTTCATAGCGATTCCTTCTCTTTCTGCCCAAACTTTTCTCTTACACTCTCCTCTCTTCTTTCTTGCAGTTCCTTTTGGTTGCCATCACATATCACCTCTAGACAATTGCTTTTATTTTTGTAATCTGTGTGAGCAAATTTAGTAATTCTTCAATGGTTTTAATTCCTTGTATGTATATTTACATATATATTCCTAATCTTATATTTCAGTTCTTGTGGTATGCTAATTTTAACACTAACTTGTGTTCAGTGAATTTTGATTTGTTTACTCCTTTCAACTGGCTGAGTGATGTTCTCTTCAAGGGTAAGTTTTCCATGTGTTTAATATCTACCACAATTGGTATCTTACCTGTCTTTGTGTATCAATATTCCAAAAGCAGCAGTATTCAAACAGGTCTTATGTTGTTCACAAATAGTTCACTTGCTCAAACAATCATGTGGCTGCAGAATCTTGAAAAAGTATATTTATTAAGCAAGCTTCTCTGTCAATTATATTATTACCTATTGATTCCATTTCTCGTTCACTATTCAGATGAAATTCAGTTTGATTGTTCTTCAGTCCTTGAATATTAAATTAGTCATCTCTTCTGTACGTGTAGGATACACAATCATCTGAACCAGTCTTCTCTTTATTCACATTCTAAGATTTTCTACTTCAATGTGTAAATCATTGTGGAACGTATTTATTTGACTTGGATAGTCCGTTGTTGTTTTGGTAGACGATGGCAGTTTCCAATGAGTAGTTCAGACTTGTAACACTTGTCTTCCTTATGTTTTCAAATACCCTTTTACTGACTTAAAATCACACACACAGAGCTTAAAATCAACATGTGTTCACTTTCACAAGATACATCTTGTAAGCTTTCCCTGCACATACACATAGCACTACTTAAACTATTTTTAACAACTACTCTATACTAATTATTTACAAAAATTGTAGTGTGGTTAAATATGCAAATGTGTTAGAGAGAGAGAGAGAGAGAGTGTGTGTGTGTGCCATTCACCATTCAATTATATACACATTTGCTTATAAAAATCTATTCTTCCTATGAAGAGTAATGCAATACTGTAATCAGACATAGGGTAAGGTTACTTTTTCAAGCCGAAAGCTACCTCACAGATAGAACATGATTTTTAACACTATTTTCTACTGCTTCAATGTTCCAATTATGAATTATTACAGTTGTGTATTCATTTGTTCCAGTGTTACTTATTTACACCCATGAATAATATCTGTGAAGAAGAGGATTCTACTCTGGATTGTGAACTATATAGGGGAAAGTCAAGTCGGAATACTCTGGGAGAACATCTGTCACCACACAAGTTAATACATTCTGGCAGTAAGAAGTACCAGTGCGATGTTTGTTCAAAATCATTTGCTCGTTCATGCGATTTGTCACAACACAAGTTGTTACATTCTGGCATTAAGAAATTCCAGTGCGATGTTTGTTCAAAATCATTTGCTACGTCAAACTATTTGAGAAAACACAAGTTAATACATTCTGGCATTAAGAAATACCAGTGCGATATTTGTTCAAAATCATTTACTGATTCAAGCACTTTGTCAAAACACAAGTTGATACATTCTGGCATGAGGTACCAGTGCGAAGTTTGTTCAAAATCATTTACTCTGTCAGGGACTTTGTCACAACACAAGTTAATACATTCTGGCGTTAAGTACCAGTGCGATGTTTGTTCAAAATCGTTTACTACCTCATACTATTTGTCACAACACAAGTTAATACATTCTGGCATTATGAAATTCCAGTGCGATGTTTGTTCAAAATCATTTGCTACGTCAAACTATTTGACAAGACACAAGTTAATACATGTTGGCATTAATAAATACCAGTGCGATATTTGTTCAAAATCATTTACTCAGTCAAGTCGTCTGTCAAAACACAAGTTAGTACATTCTGGCATTAAGAAGTACCAGTGCGATGTTTGTTCTAAATCATTTGCTCGTTCAAGCGATTTGTCACAACACAAGTTAATACATTCTGGCATTAAGAAATTCCAGTGCGATGTTTGTTCAAAATCATTTACTACCTCGTATTATTTGTCACAACACAAGTCAATACATTCTGGCATTAGGTACCAGTGCGATGTTTGTTCAAAATCATTTACTACGTCATACTATTTGTCACAACACAAGTTAATACATGTTGGCATTAACAAATTCCAGTGCGAAGTTTGTTCCAAATCATTCACTGTGTCAAGCAATTTGTCAAAACACAAGTTAATACATTCTGGCATTAAGAAATTCCAGTGCGATGTTTGTTCTAAATCATTTACTCAATATTTCAATTTGTCACAACACAAGTTAATACATTCTGGCAATAAGAACTACCAGTGTGATGTTTGTTCAAAATCATTTACTCAGTCAGGAAATTTGACAACCCACAAATTAATACATTCTGGCATTAAGAAGTACCAATGCGATGTTTGTTCAAAATCATTTACTGAGTCAAGTAGTTTGTCAAAACACAAGTTAATACATTCTGGCATTAAGAAATTCCAGTGCAATGTTTGTTCAAAATCATTTGCTACGTCGGGCTATTTGACAAAACACAAGTTAATTCATTCTGGCATTAAGAAATACCAGTGCGATATTTGTTCAAAATCATTTACCGAGTCAAGTAGTCTGTCAAAACACAAGTTAATACATTCTGGCATTAAGAAGTACCAGTGCGATGTTTGTTCTAAATCATTTACTCAATCAAGCCATTTGTCACAACACAAGTTAATACATTCTGGCATTAAGAAATTCCAGTGCGTTGTTTGTTCAAAATCATTTACTACATCATACTATCTGTCACAACACAAGTTAATACATGTTGGCATTAAGAAATTCCAGTGCGAAGTTTGTTCCAAATCATTTGCTACGTCAAACTATTTGTCAAAACACAATACATTCTGGCATTAAGTACCAGTATGATGTTTGTTCTAAATCATTTACTCAATCAAGCAATTTGTCACAACACAAGTTAAGGGGACCATGTACCCGAAATTTTTTAAAAATTTCACTTTTTCTGTTTTTCAAATTTTCAGAAACTACAGTTAATTCTGAAAAAAATGATAAAATTTGTTTACCTATGAGAAATAAAAATTACAAATATAAATAATTAAAAAGTACACAATTTTGTGTTGAGCGCTTGCATTTTCAGGCTTGGAAACTTTTAATATGTTTTTTTTTTCACATACAAAAGGGAATTTTTGGTGTTATAGGTTAGGTTGGCTACTCTGTCATTATTACAGGTGAGGAATACAAACATGAGCATTCACTGCCTTTACCTGAGCTTCATAAAATAAAACATTCAGCTTTGTTGTGTAACTATGGTAACATTGACAATAAAGTAAGTTTTCTCAAAAAATGACTTTTTACCATATTTATGTACCTTTTTCTCAACTTCTGTAAAAGATAGAAACACGATTCTTTTTTTAAGCTGTAGGGCTAATTACAGTGTATCTACTGAACCTCAAAAACAGAAGAAGAAAGTAACCGAAAAATTATAAAAAATTATTAACTCTAACAAAATTAAAATATTTAGACAATTATTCAAAAAATTAATTAAATAAATGTGAGATAATAAAACGTAATTTTTTTGGTTCAGATGGTTAAAATACCTTCCCAGAATATGCCGACCAAACCTCAAGTTTGTACCTTGAACAGGTTTTGAGAAAAAGGTACATAAGTTGATTAATTTAACATGGGGAAGATAGGCGGGTACATCGTCCCCTTAATACATTCTGGCATTAAGAAGTACTAGTGTGATGTTTGTTCAGAATCATTGACTATATCAGACAGTTTGTAAAAACACAAGTTAATACATTCTGGTATTAAGTACTAGAGCAATGTTTGTTCAAAATCATTTACTATGTCACACTATTTGTCACTACACAAGTTAATACATTCTGGCATTAAGAAGTACCAGTGAGTTGTTTCTATAAAAATATTTAATTTGGCATAGCCCTGTTGCGTTATAAATAACATGCTGGCATAAAATAATAGTGGTGTTTGTAACAAAATTTTCTGTTTGTACATTTTGAGTGTAAATTAATCAATTATACTATTATGAACCATTACTGTGTGGTATGTAAGAATAGTTTCTATTGCCCAAGAAGTTTTAGCAGTGTAATAAAACTTATCAATATAATGTTTTTAAACAAGAATAATTATACAAATAAATTAATATATGCTGTAATATTGCCACTGCAAATATGTAATATGTCTATAATATTATAATATTTGGCACTACAAAACAGTAGTGAAATTAGTAACAAAATTTTACCTTACAAATAAAAATCTTGAAATTATACATTGTAATGTAGTGTGACATTATTGATACACATTTATTCTCTAATTAAATTTATCACTGCATGATTTACACTGATATATGTATGATTAGTTGAAATAATTTGAACGTCTTTGTTTCTTGCTATACATAGATTATACTTCTCACACAAGATTTTTGTCTGGCTGCTACAACCTTCACGATGACAGAGTCCTGCGGTCTTAACACATCTTCGTTATTGCTTGGCAAAATGATTCGCATGGTTATGTCCAGTGATTTTTTATTGTTGTAATTTTATATTACAAAGTAACTTAACTTCTTGACTGAAGATAAAATATGGTAATTTAATTTCAAATCTGGATCTGAATTGAATAATGTAGAAAATGAAGAGAAATTTTGATCTGACAATAGAGGTAAGAGTACATAATTTGAGGTTACTTCATCTCACTGTTTACTGCTGGTGTCCAAGATAACGAACTATAGCAAGTGTTACGAATGACAAGACACCAGAATAGTGCGGGCGCCCTGGTTACATGCTTTGCAGTTTGAGGCTGCCAAATTAGCATCTGGGTGGACAAGTCATAAAGTGCGTTAAAAGATCGCAATGGCACAGACGAGGAAGAAGAACAAGGAATAGAGACTCGACGGTCGGCACCGCAGAATAAAATAAGAAAGCACAGAAGACCAAAGTATTGTAGATGTGGGAAACTTGGACATCTACAACGAGATTGTTAGGTTAGAATTCAGCAGCAGGGAAACAAGCAGTAGTCAGTACAACGAGGCATGTGCTGACTAACTGGAGGAACAGAGCCCGTAGACAATACGCAATTTCTACACTTCAGAAAAACAGCGGGAGCTTGATGGTTACCGGACTCGTTCAAGAAAGGCCAACGTCGATTACAGTTGACAGAGGCGCAACAGTTTCCATTCTGCGGCCCAACATGGTGAAAGATCTCAAGCCAATCTGGTGCTCTTTCAGCTTGCGAACAGCTACTGGACGGCCTGTAAAAGTGTTTGGAAAAGTTGAGATACACCTACACCTTGGTCGACTTGAGTTTAATCACCAAGTACTTGTTGCAGATATTGAGGATGAAGCAATTCTTTGTGTGGACGTTACGAACACATACAGATTTATAGTTGAAAACAATGTCTTGAGACTCGGAGAAGAGGTAATGCTCTCCACAATGACTACATCAGAAAAATCAATGGACATGATAAACCAACTGGCCGTACTGTTCCGCTGAACTCCAAAAAGATGATAATTTTTAGAACTGAGGTAGATACAGTAAAATTAAAAGTTAAGGGCATATGCGCAGAAACCAATTTATGGACGGACAAGTCCACTTTGAATGTGAATTGGGAAGGGTAAGAGAGAATCAGCTGGTATGCAAGTGAAGGTGTTGCCAACTTTGCGTGTGATGTTTTAGTTACCCGTACATTGTTAGTTACTGTATGACGTACTATCTCGGTCTTGTATTTGTTAAAACTATTTCAATTTATTATTAATTATGTAGTTGTTTTACAGTCACTCATTTTTGTTATGTAATTTTTTAGTTAATTTCCATTGGTAATTTTTATTCTATAATTACGTATTATCGTAATTATTTGTGTATACAGTAACGAGATTTGATAAAATGGATGCTTCTCCTTCAACTAGCAAAGACAGGAAAGTTATTCATAGTAAAGCACAGGAAGTAATAATGCACAGTTTTTTCTTGTCCAGGATTAAAAATTCTTGCAATTAAATTAATATGAAGAACGCGTTCCTTTATGTAGTTATAGACTGTAGAGATAGTCGAGTTTAATTAAGGAGTAGAAGTGTACAGTTTGCAAATTCCATTGCGATAAGAATGGTCAGAAAGCTGTAGTTTTTTATGTCTCAGCAGTACACAATGCCAGAACCAAACAACACTCATAATATGTTTATAAAACATTCTGATATGTAACAGCAACAAATTCCGATATGCGTGAACAGTACATATCATTTGCTTGATTTGTATAGTAATACAATTACAATATTATTATTATTATTATTATTATTTGATTTACGTCGGAAACAGTAAATGTATAATTCTTTTTTTAAGCCAGCTGTGCGACTGTACGCACACACACACACTTTCCCAGATAGATGTTCATGGTGACACATTTACAAACAAACCTTAACAGTTGCGAATTTTTGTTACTATTAGAAACGATATTCATAGGTTGGCAACAGCATTGCTGGTAACAACAATTCTCTTCTCACATCTCACAGTGACTCCCACCACATCGCCTTTCCCCTCTGATTGTAAGCGTTTCGCGCATTTCCATGCCCTTAACTTTCAATTTTGCTATACTAGGGGCAACCAGTGCTCTATATTCAAACCCGATGTAGTCAGCACACCAGGCATACTATTGCCAGAAGTTTAGTAAAACCTGATGAAACTGGAAATATACCTATTAGAGTGGCAAATATTTTGGATCAAGCTGTCACTTTACAGTGCAATACGCTCCAAGGCAAATTGACTCCTGTGGTCTAGGTAGCCAGAATGACACAACAAAGATCCAGTGCTTCGGATACTTCCAATTTACCAGAGGGACTGCAGGAATTATTGAACAGATCTAACCTCTCAAGTGGTGAGGTAAAAGAACTCAGATGGTTTTTACATGAACTCGAAGATTCCTTTGCAGTTCGGGATCAGCCATTGGGAAGAACCTCTCTTGTACAAAATTCCGTCAATACCAGGGACACAACACTGATACGCCAACCTCCCCGAAGGCCTCCATTAGCTAAGCAAGAAGAAATATTTTGGTTAGTACAGGACATGCTGACAGGGAGTAATCGAGCCTTCGTCAAGTGCTTGGTCTTCTCCTGTAGAGTTGGTAGTGTAGAAGGATGGTGGATTGTGTTTCTGTGTAGACTACCGGAGGCTGAATGATAATACAAAGAAAGACTGCTACCTGATACCTCCCGTTGACGATACACTCGACACGCTGTCCGGAGCACAGTGGTTTTCCACATTGTACCTAAAGAGTGGATATTGGCAAGTGGGTCTTCAGCAAGAAGACAAAGAAAAGACCGCTTTCTCGACCCAAGTGGCTTATTCCAATTTAATGTCATACCATTTGGACTCTGTAATGCACTGGCAACATTCGAAAGATTGATGGACCTGGTACTCTGAGGACTGACATGGAAAACTTGCCTTGTTTATTTAGACGATGTCATAGTCATCGGGAAAACTTTCAAAGACCATTTGGAAAACCTTAAGGTTCTGACTATAATTCATGGTGCCCAACTAAAGCTGAGCCCAAAAGTGTTCTCTATTCCAGAAGGAAGTATCTGGGCTATCTGGTTTTGGCAGCGGGTGTTAGTATGGATCCTAATAAAGTAGACACCGTAAGAGACTGGCCAGTGCTGAAGAGTAAACACGAAGTTCAGAGTTTCTTGGGGTTATGCTCATATTACCGACGTTTTGTGAAAGGCTTTGCAACTATTGCTAAACCAGTACATGAGCTAACAGAAAATAAACAAAAGTTCCAGTGATCGAGAGAGTCTGATCAAGCATTAAGAACTTTGAAAATTGTATTAAGTTCACAGCCAATTCTCGCTTTCCCCGTTTCCAAAGGGAAGAACCATCATACACACAGACACAAGCAGTACTGGTCTAGGAGCAGTTTTGTCTCAGCTGCAAAATTCTGAAGAACGAGTAATGCCATATTACAGCAAACACTTTCTAAACCAGAGAGAAATTATTGCGTTACAAGGAGAGAGTTGCTGGCAATCGTCTGAGGTTTGGAGCACTTCCATAAATACCTCTATGGAAGGGAGTTTTCACTACGCACCGACTATGCCGTGCTTGCATGGCTCTTGAGATTTAAAAATCCGGAAGGCCAGTTGCCAAGGTGGCTCGAACGTCTGCAAGCATACAACTTCAAGGTATAACATCTGCAGGGGCTCCTGCATAGTAATGCGAGTGGCTTATCACGAAGACCGTGCCCGGAAGACTGCCGACATTGCCACAGAAAGGAAGAACAAAATGCCAGTGAACATGTTCAAGCCATTACTGTAGATTTCCCGGCAGATGGCTCGACGACACAAGATTGTCGACAAGAACAGATGACTGATGAAGACATTGGACCAATCTTGACAACAAAACAGGAAGGTCGCCACCCGGATTGGCAAGTTATCTACCATGGTTCCGAAGTGCTGAAGGGCTACTGGGCACAATGGGAATCCCTTACCTTAGAGAACAGATTGCTGAAAAGGGCTTGGAAAAACTGCAGATGGACGAGACGTGGTCATGCAGTTGATAGTTGCCCGAAGTAGAGTGCAGTCTGTTTTGAAGGAGATGCATGATGGAATGTCTGGGGCCTATCTTGGCATTAACAAAACCCTTGACAAAATACAGAATCGATTCTATTGGCTTCATCTTTGCCATGACATAGAGGAATGGGTTCGGACATACGAAATATGTGCTACAAGCAAGGGCCCACAAACTAGAAGGAGGGAAAAATGAGGCAGTATAACGTTGGTCTGCCTTTCGAGAGAATTGCCATAGACATTGCTGGACCATTCCCAGTTACTGACGATGGAAACCAGTACATCATGGTTGTAGGTGACTACTTTACTAAGTGGGTGGAAGTTATGCAATTCCAAATCAGGAGGTTACCACTGTGGCAAAGGAGTTAGTTCACAACTTCTGTTGCTGTTATGGACCCCCTATGGAAATCCATACAGATCAAGTGAGATATTTCGAATCAGGAGTTTTTATAGAATTATGGGATCTACTCGGAATTCGAAAGACCATGACAACGCCTCTGCATCCTCAGTCGGACGGAATGGTTGAGAGATTCAATAGGACACGAACAGCATCTGTCGAAGGTTGTTGACGAGAACCAAACAGACTGGTACCAACGTATACCACAATTCCTCATGGTGTATATAGGTCATCAATACACAACACAACCGGCATGACCCCAGCAAAATTGGTGTTTGGGCGGGAGATTCATCTTCCTGGGGACTTGATGTTCGGATCACCTGAGACTCAGTCCCAAGAGCCACAGAACTATTCCTCGCAAATAGAAAACCAACTGTGAGACATGAATCGCTTGATAAGAGGACAGCTAAAGATTGCCAGTGATAAAATGAAAACTCGGTACGACATTCGCTGCAATAGTGTGGGTTTCCAAGAAGGAGATCAGGTCTGGTTGTTCAACCCAAAGCGCCATCGTGGTCGCTCACCTAAGCTTCAGACTCACTGTGAAAAAAGAATGAACGATGTTGTGTATAGGATTCAACAGGAAGGACAGCGAAAGTTCAAAGTCATCCACCTGGATCGCCTGGCCGAGTATTACTTCATAGACGGTTTGCCAGTTCAGGATGAACAGGCTCAAGGAGGAGGCAGTGTTATGACATTACAGAACAATCTACTTGATTATCGAATGTTTCAGAGGAATCCGGCTGTAATCTGTGTGGTGTACATGAATCTTGATGCATTAGCTAGACTGTGCAAGAAACCGCGCGAACTGTGTCAAGGCCACAATGAATTATGCTCTAATGTTTTCCCTTATTGTTAATACGCAGTATGGAATATTCTAGTATTCTGGTGGGGTATAAATACAAGTACTCAACGACAATCAGTTTGAGTTGCGATATATCTCAGTGTGGTTCAGGTATTGTGGCAAAGTGTTACGTGTTTTATGTTTTTTTGCGGTATGATTGTTGACGACAATTGTGTTTTATATTAGTTGACCTTTTTATTGCATGTGAACAATTTTTATTTGATTTGTTGCAAGAGCCTGTCTTGTTAATTACAAACTTTTTAATTGTGATAATTAAACCTGGTGATTAGTGATGTAATTGGAGACTTGTGTTTTGTTTTCCAATGTACCATACGATGATCAGTATACCGTTGTAACAATATGTTTCTTGAAGTGATCCCCTCCAGAATGTAGCTCTAGCACACCATTGTGTGTGTCGCGTGCATTGATAGAAACCCCCCCCCTACCAGTGTGTTGGTCACATGTTATTATTATTCAGCAGATAAAACCTCACCTTTTAGTTCTTATTTGATAGAGTGAGTTATTTAGTCAGCTAATCAAAGAATTGTCTTTTCATATGGACAGATGTATAAATGTGTGTGTGTGTGCGTGCGTGCGCGTGCAACCTAAATAACCTGTACAATGTACAATAACCTGTCAGCAATAGAATGAGATATAAAAAAACTTGTTTATGTTCGGCAAACACACGGGTGACATTTATTAAGAAATACTAAGTATACATTTCTTTATAATTGTTTTTTTTTTTTTTTTAATTACAAAGAGTATAAAGA
Source organism: Magicicada septendecula (assembly GCA_034769895.1). NCBI lineage: Eukaryota > Metazoa > Arthropoda > Insecta > Hemiptera > Cicadidae > Magicicada > Magicicada septendecula. Next base: position 455,027,690 of record CM068373.1, read on the forward strand.
AAAGATCTGTGAATTGTTTCACTGGTGGGGCAAAGGACACTTGAAAAAAACAAGTTCTGAAGGGGGATAAAAGTTTGATAAATACTGATCTAATCCTCTTTTCACTATTTACTAGACAGTGTAAAGAAAACATTGCGAATATAATTCAAATGGAGATTTCACTGATGTTAGCCTGACTGAAAGTGTTGTGGGCTCAAATTTGTAGTTACTGTGTTGGAAAATAATATTATCTACACAAAAGTAAACAATGTAAACTTATGAATACAATGGATAGTTATTTTACCTAAGTCAGACACTGTTCTTATGTGAAATGAAATAGGGACATCAAATATGACTTCAAAAAGTGATTAGTGAGGAACTTTTTCAATTTTTGTCAGTAACTTTTAATCAGTAAGAATGTTGTACCCAATAATTTGAAATTAGTTACAAACTGGACAAGTTATGTGGTCGCCCCATTTCATAGTAAGTGATTCTGAAAATCTATTTCCAAACCTTGAAAAATTTGTGACTGGAAAGCGTTTTTCATTAAATGAAGAGATAATGGCAGCTGTAGAGGGGTATTTTACGGATCTTTCAGAATATTACTTAAAGACAGGGATCGAATTGTTAGAGAAGTGTTGGACCAAGTGTATTAAAGTTGGGGGAGATTATATAGCAAAATAAAGTCATTTTTGTAACAATTAACTTGTTTTTTCATTTCCATTCTGCGAACTTTTCAACTATCTTTTGTAAGTAACTACACATAACAAAAAATATTCAACCTCTGATGTTTTTCAGTTACTGTCCCAAGTCTACGTTGGACAAAAAGAACAGATTTCCATGCGTGTGTAACAGTTCCTACTAATTGAGCACATCAGAGACATTAAAATATATACCCAAATTCTAATTTTATCACACACATGCACACACATACACATGGTAAGATGAAAGTCATTAGGACCTAGGAACGCATGTGTACTGTATTGAAATATAGATAGAACTGTACTCACAGCCTTATTAGACTTTGTTAATCTGATTGTATTTAAGAACAAGTATCTCATTCAAAATAGTGAGCAAGTTGAAGTATGTTCAGTAATTAAATGAATATTGATTTTATGTGTAAGGTTTGATCCAGGATGACGTTTAGTGTACTTCGGCAGAGAACAATGAGCAAATACAAATAACAAATGCATATATCAAGAAAATTATAACATTATTTATTTTCTTTTGATAACATGAAACAGATCATGAAAACATTTATTTCGCCTTAAGGCATAAAACTGATTACCAATAACTATTACATCAAAATACAAATACGTATATCAAAGATTACGCAAACTCAACACTTCTTATAATTTTCATATTTTTTATTCACCCAATCACGCACACTTTCATACTTCTACATTTCTTTTTATTGAGCTCAATTTATAAGATGCCAGTATTTAATTATTACTTCCCTTGATTATGATGCGTAGAAGTCCGTCACGTGGGATGTCTCCTTGTGGCGTGCACTGTTTTGTTGTTTTCACTTTTACGTTTTTACGGCTGAAACTGTCACTCCAAATTTTTTACTGATCAATTTTGGTTTTTGTTTGTTACAAGAATGATAACAGCTGAATCTTATAGAATTTTTGACGCTGATTTCAAATATGTAAATGGTTTCTTTCTATCGGGCATAGTTTTTTTGTAATTACCATTTTTTGAAAAACGTTTATTATACATACATGCAATTTCAACATACCTAAAATCTGCTTCGTTTTGATTTTCTGGCGTAGTGTGCTGTAGGTAAATCAGTCTTCAGATTCCAGCAATAGTCAGCTAGCATTCTTGGGTTCCACTTTCCTTGGTAGCGTGTCTCCATGGTGAATATTTCCTGGTGAAAGCGTTCACCATGTTCGTCACTCACAGCTCCGAGATTGGTTGGGAAAAAATCCAGATGAGAATCTAAGAAGTAGATCTTTAGTGACATATTACAGCCAAGTGCTTTATAATTTTTAAGAAACTCAGTTACCAGTTCTTTGTAGTTATCTGCCTTATTATTTCCAAGGAAGTTATTAACAACATTTTTAAAAGATTTCCAAGCACCAACCTCACAGTCATTCAAACTGTCTTCAAATTGAATATAATTCATTAGTTTTCTTATATCAGGACCAACAAATATGCCTTCCTTAATTTTAGCGTCACTTATCTTGGGGAACTTGCTTTTTAGGAACTGAAATCTACTCCCCTCATGATTCATTGCTTTAACAAAATTTTTCATTAAACCTAGCTTAATGTGTAGTGGGGGAAGGTAAACTTTTTCGGGTTTTACTAGTGCTGGGCTCACAACGTTCTTCTCTCCTACAGTCAATGTTTCTCTTTTTGGCCACTGTTTCTGAAGATAATGATTCTTCTTATCACTGCTATCCCACTCGCACAAGAAGCAACAAAATTTAGTATATCCAAGTTGTAAACCAAGTAACAGTGCTATCACTTTCAGGTCTCCACAAACATGCCACAAATGTTTCTCATACTGAATCATATCCAACACAAGTTTCATACTTTCATATGTCTCCTTCATGTTAGCTGCATGAGCTAAAGGGATTGATGGGTATTTATTTCCAACATGAAGAAGGACTGCTTTCAAACTACGTTTTGAGGAGTCTATAAAAAGACGCCATTCATCAGGATGGTGCGTAAGTCCAAAACTTTCTAGTAAAGATTCCACATCATTGCAGTAAACTAAGTAAGAAGAAACGTTCAAAATCACACTGCCTGTCATGGAAACCACTTATTTTAGTATTATGTTGTAAAAGATTCCATCCTTTCAGTCGTGATGCGAGAAGTTCAGCTTGATTCTTGGATAAATGTAGATCACGAACGAGATCATTTAATTCTGACTGATTAATTAAGTGTGGTTCAGTATTTGTACTTTCTAAAAAGTCTGGGTCTCTCCTTTCTTCATCATCCAATGAATCTGCACAACCTTCAACATTAACAGCATCTTCGTCTAATTCCCATGTTTTCGGTGGTACTGGAATTGGAAGCTGTGGAGTGTGAGGCACTGGTCTTATAGCAGAGGGAATATTAGGATATTTAACAGTGTTTCTAGTCTTCGCTGTTATCCCTGATATTTTTGTTAAACAAAAATAACAGTCCATGGAGTGATCCTTCGGTTCTTTCCAAACCATTGGAATTGCAAATGTCATGTGACGAGATCCATTCATCCAACCAGTCAACAGCGTTACACATGAATTGCAACAACTGTGAGGGGCCCAGGACTTGTCCTGATCACCCAATTTACATCCAAAATATAGTTCATACGATTTTTTTAACAGTGGGGTTATATTTCTCCTCTGAGACTTTAGTGTTACCTCACCACAAATATAGCAGAAACTGTCTGGCTGGTTAATGCAACTACGTGGCATTTTTATGAAACATTTCACTGTTATACACTCACAAACACTTAATACAAAATGTTTAAACACTTTTCAACACAGATTAATTTAGTATGTACATGCACTGACTGTACAGGGAAAAATTAAATTACAAACTGGTAGGAAAAGTACCATAAACTACGCCACGAGTACTACGAACTTAGACACACGAGAGCTCACACTTGACTGAAGTAGAGGTGATATTTCTTAGCCAGCATGATAGTGTTTGTTTACTGTATTACATTCAACACTGAGTCATCGAAGTCCAATGTTCTTCAAAGCGTACGAGTAATACAGTGTGACAAATAGGTGCCGTAATTTACATGAATCATATGTGTCATTTGTAATCGTTTTCATTATTGTGTTGACATAATAAACGTATCTGTCATGGATATTAATGAACTGAAATAAATTAATATACAGTTTAAATAGCAACATAAATTTTGCAAAAAGTAAATTAATAATGTCATATATATTGCACTTGCATAGTTCGTGCCCATGTACTTTCTAGAGAAGTAAGAAGGGCTATTGCAAAAAAACTAAGGCCGATACGGAATTTCTGACTTCATATTCAGAATCAGCGCTCAACAATACATAAGATTCAGCAAATATTAACCATGTAACAAAATCATTGTTGTCCAGTGTTATTTACATGATTTATATTTTTTACGTTCCAATATTAGTTAAACTTTCACATTTTATGATTTGCGGTTTATGCGGGCGAAAACTATTCAGCCGGCAGCGAGCGAACGGCTCGATCCGTATTATTTTGATGTTCATGGCTGACTAACTTTCAGCATTACAATTTTTGTTTGGTGACATCTCGGCAACCAGTTCATCCCGCTCCCCGCCATACGTCTCGTCCTCAGTATTGGAAAGTTCCGCTTGCCCAGTATCACCTTTTCAACTCACCACGAACTGATTTTCATCAACCGAATACCAGCGGTGTTATTCACTGGCTATAAATAAACTTTTGTTATGCATGCTCCAGAACCATATATGGTCATGAAACTCATTGGCAATCGTCTCACCTTATGGGTGCCCCATCTTAACATGTTATAGAATTTGAAAATAATATTTATTTCAATTTTACCCCATTACAATACCCCCCCAATGAGATGTTTTATGCCGAAGCATAAAAGCTCTCATTGACACTCTCATACTTCCTAAAGGGATCAGCCAAGATATGTCGCCACAACCCCCTTACGTTTTATTAAAAATCCTGGTTAACTTACCCCCTGGTCCAGTGACTGTGACCACACCTGAATGACCTTACTGGACTTCTCTCTCCAGAGATCCCAACACCACAAAGCCAGACAGGCACTTGACACTCCTGCTCTGACGCACAGGATTGCCGCCACAGCATCACCAGACACTGAAACATGAATCAAAATATCAAATAGTGGCCTGGTATAATAACATATCCCTAACTGATCTGGTTCCCCTTAGCTGTGTTGGTTTGCGTTAAGAAGTACTGAGTTATCCTTTTTTTTTTACATTTGGATGAATACTTTGTCTAACATAATACATTATAAGAATTCCCTACTAACATTCTGTATAACCTTCTCTCCTTAACTCTTATCCCAAGATTCAAAATTATTGCTCTGATTCCCATCAAAATTTAAATAAACATTTCCCATTACAACATGTGAAGCTACTTACCTTTTTGTATCACATAAAATTAACTAACAAACATTGTATATTTCTCGGGCGCCATCTTACCAACTGTAAGAAAATAATTTACCAAGGTTCGTTTCAGCGAACTAGGAGAACAGAATGTGGTTGCTGAAATAATAACAATCATTTATGTTCATCAATAATTAAACATTATTATTCATATTTCATGTTAATAAAATCATACAGACAAAATTTGAATTAATAATTGACAAAACGTGAATAATAGTTGTTGATTACCTTGAATCTCTTTTAATTTACTTACTCGCATTACAATAACAGATTCTTGAAATACATTTTTAAGAATTATAATGGGAACGCAAACCAGCCTTCTTATTACTATAAACTATAGTAAAACTATATTCTCACACACACACACACACACAAAGCTACTTTAGAGATCTCATTTTAAATATTTTATACTTTATGATTATGAAATCAAAATTGATTTCCCCATTCCGCCAGTAATTTTGAAAAACCCTTATTAAAATCTCATTGATACATGGCTACTTAGCTGAATTTGAAGCCGATTAATATTCCTGAAACCGTCACATGGTTTTACGTGCGCACTTTACTTCACTCCATGATCATCGAACTGTTATTATATATATAAACTGTTAATTACACTTTTAATACGAAATTTTGATTTTAGTTCATGTTTTAAAATATAGTATTCACATTTTATGGTTTTGCGGGCGCGTCGGCGAACACAGAATAACTTCGCCCGAAAACCGGCGAGAGCCGGGCAGACGCAAAACCCTTTTATTTAGCGTCTGGTCCGCTGAGATGTTAATTTCCGACTACTTTGTTCTGTTGTGTCACAATGTTGCTGGCGTGACACCCTGCATTCATGTTATGTAATGCGCTGACGTAACACATCGCCTGATGTCTGGTTGCATAATTGTTTTACAGATTATGCAACATAACATAACATTACATAACGTGTTTACGTTTTTCGTGTTCGTCATTTGTTGACCTTGGTACAGTTGTTGGCGGGATAAAACTGTCCACACGATATCCTTAAATAATTGTCACAGTCAATGCTGCCACTGTTATTCTTGTTTTAAACAGGAAATTTACCCAAGTCTATAATTTCTGTCCCTATTGCCAATTATGTTATTTATTATTTAGAAAAAAAAAAAATACAAATTATGTCATTACCCCAGGTATGCCCAAAAATGCCCCGCTACAATACCCCCTCAATGAGATATTTTATGCCGAAGCATAAAAAATCTCATTGACACATTCATACTTGCTAGAGGGATCAGCCAGGATATGTCGCCACAACCCCCTGTATGGTTTACAAAAAAGAATAATCAACTCACCCTTGGTCCGGTGACTGTGACCGCATCTGCATGACAATACTGGACTTCTCTCTCGAGATCCCAACACCGTAGAGTCAGACAGATACTCAACGCCCCTGCTCTGACGCGCAGGCCAGCTCAGGTCCGCCGCCACAGCATCACCAAACACTGAAACAACAAATCAAAATATTAAATAGTGGCCTTATACAACACCATATCCCCGACTGATCTGTTCCCCCCTAGCGGTGCTGGTTTGCGCTAAGAAGCACTGGTTTTGTTCTTTATTCATATTTAACATATATATGAATACCTAACTACAACATGATAAGATTCTCTTACACTAACAAACACAACATAACATAAGAAAACATAGACATACAACATAAAATAAGAAACATATTACACTTCTAATTCCCATTAAAATAAACAACTGGTATTTAAAATGTTACACACTTTACATTATTAAATTGGCATATAAAATCAAAAAATTACTTTTAAACTTGATTTACTCTCATTAATTCGTTTCTCAAAATTACAAAAATTATTTTTTATTTTTTTTTTTTTTTCAATTATGGCCATCATTATTCCATTTCATTACTTTGGGTGATTCTACGTTATTCATTATAATTTACTTTATCCACTTGGCATTTACTCATAATCTTACCCCTTTTATTACTCTAACGTTCCCTTACAAAATCTCTAACTAGTATGACACCCCTCTATCAAACTTTTACTAACCCTTCTCTACCTCTAACTACTTACTACTTTAACTCCAATCGCCACCTTCTACTCTTATATAAATAATACTCTCTAACCCTTTGTACATAGGATACGTGTTTCCCCCCCCAAAAAAACTCAATTCCTGTTCTCTGGCCCCTGGATTTTTACCTACGGCGGCCCCTTCCCACGAAAACTATACCAAATCCCGTCCCAACCCTTATGTTGCGGACTCCCACATTACACTACCACTACTACAAAATTGCCATCCCCAAAAAATCTCAATCTCATAACCTCACTACAATTACAACAAATAAACAACAATATATCACTCAAAACTCTACATAAATTCTCCATTTCTACTGTGTCTCCACTTATACTTCTCAAAATTCTATAACATACATTAACTCAAAACAACATTGCATTATTTTCATTTCCACTATTACTTTAACTCTTACTTCGATTTGGACAAATCTATGTCCCACAAAATTCAACTTGAACTGATTCAAACATTTTATTCAAACAATTACTATCACCCACTTCTATCTTTTACAACCTATTGAAAATATTACTTATTACAACTATTTTTCATTTTATTTTAAAATCTATAAACACATTGAAAACATAATATTATATTTTTATAATACTTATTCCTAACATACTAATGCAATCAACACAATAAGACATAATAACACAATATAAGAAGTATTTAGTGCATCTATTTTTTAAATTCAAACAAAATTATTGAGTAGCAAATCATCATTATTAATTAAAATATATCAAATTTTTAATACGTTATCCCCTTGGATAACCTCCCAGCCACACACACTATTTCAATTATGTAAGACTGTGGCGCCTTTTCGCTTCCACAGAGACTGTATATTTTGGAGCAGGGTTTTTACCTCTCCGTGTCTCTGCTTCCGCTGTTAAGTTTAAAATTGTTGAACATCAACATGTTATCGTTAATAATCATGCACCCTTAAACGGATCTACCACCTGGCTCTGCTGTTCCTTCTCGAACAGAGTGGCAGCCGCTGTTCCATAGTTTGGTGATTCCCCTTTTATTACCCCCCATCAATTTCAAAATACACCTTTACAACGATAACAGCTATGGCCAGTTATGGTCAGCGCGTAATCGTAATGTGCCCCAACCATAGCTGTTAAAGCTAAACCAATTCCACGGTCAGGGTTCGGTGAGGCCGTGACCGCCCGAAAATTTGGGGAATCACAAGTAAAATATCTTTCGTAATATTAAATTTAAGAATTTATATTTAAATGACAATATTAATTTAGATGGGGTTTTAACCCACTTTATATGGAAGCTTAACCATTATTAACCTAAAATATTAAATACAAAATCTACAACCTCCCCCCATAGCAGTTCCACACTACACTATTTTAAAACATCACATAACACAATACACAAATGGCAATCAACCTGGATTATTAGCAAAAAATATTAAACAAACAAGTCTCTTCTCAATAATTTATATAAAATTTTATAAACATTATTATTTAAAATTTTTCATTAACTGTTTTTATTTATCATCATTATTGACTTATCCTGTGTTGCAATCAGATTTTCAAAAATTCTAAATTTATTATTAACACATATTTTTAATCATTATGTTCCACAAAATAAACCATTTAACATTTATTTATTTATTCATGATTATTAAATTAAAATCTCATCACACAATTTAAATTCCTTATAAAATTAAAACACATAACATTCAATCACAATATCTAAACATCTCAACTTATTTAATTCAATTGATTATTAAAATTGAATATTCCTTTGATTATTAAAATAACATATTTCAATTATTATCAAATCATTAACTATTGTCTTCATAATTATTTTGTTATTTAATTAGAGTGCTAAAATATTAATAATATTATTATTATTAATACAACATTTTCTAAAACATATACACATTACTTTTCTAACATTTCACAATACACACAAATGAATTCAATATTATTTACAAAATATGCGTCAAAACTGTTCAAGTGTATCTCACTTCAGATGTCCAAATCAGCAAGGTCATTACCAAAAATTTACAATATTTAAAAATGTCCCAACACTGATCTTTATTTCACCCACCATCGTCATATATATATCTAGTGTATTTGTAACATTCATCATTTTTATCAACACACAAATTATGATAATCATTACTATCATAATAATCTATCAACTCTATTTCATCCATTGTACCACTATAAATCTTGTTACCATAGGTTAGGATTGTCCAGTCTATATCAGTGTTATTTGTTAACGTCAGGTAAATTATTTTCTCATTTTTGTATTCCTCAACTACTACGTCAGGTAAGTCATTATAGTCAGGTAAGATATTATCAAAATTATTCTCTGTCTCTCTTTCAACAGGTACGTATTTCACATGATTCATCATCACCCCTTTTATTAATTTTCTCAATTCATCATACTTTCTTTCTAACTTATATATTTCTATTTCATTCTCAACATATAACTCTTTCTTCATAGCACCACATCACACTCTCACAATTATTACGGACAGAGGGTACAACATTATACAACATTACTTCATTTAACAATAAGGGTCTCTTGCCCTGAAAAAACAACATTAAATCATCATCATCATTATAAACAATAAGGGGAAAATTTGCCCTCTGTCCCCATTCAATTACTACATTATTTTTCCACTCTCTTTCTATTTCATAAACACTCATTAACATTTCATTATCACATTCTAAAACTTCATCAGTACTCTTTGTTATTATATTTTCATCATTTGCTTCTACATTATTCTTCACCCCCACTATACTCTCAAAATTGTCTACTATTTCGTCATTTTTACATTTTGTCTTACTTAAAACATTGTCACCTAATTTCTCGAACTTCTGTTCTAACTTATTTAAACTGTTTCTTATTATTTCGTTAGTGCTTTCTAAATGTTTATTCATTTCTTGTATTTCATGTTTCAACTCTTTATTCTGATTTTTTAATAACTCTTCAAAACTATTCTTTTGGATATCGAACTTCTCATTTATACTACTATTTAACTTTACACTCTGGTTCTCTATCATTGTTTGTATTGCTTTAAACATTTCATACGTATCGTCATTTTTTTCATTTTGGATAGGTGTCGATTGATATTCGACATCTTTCATTATTTTTGATTCGGTCAACTGACTCTCTACATTATCATTCGTTTGAACTCCCGAATCGGTACTAAACTGACTGTCAGATAAGCTGACAGTACTATTATCGGCCATTTTTCTTAAAACTCTTTATATATATTTCTTTATTAAAATCCTATTATATGTAACATATACTTATTGAAAAATATTCTACTCACCCATCTTGAACATAACCTCTTACGTCTAATTTACGTACATACGTAAATACACATTCCAAACAACCATCCTGTTCTCCCCGTAGGCCTATATTTATATAATTATATTATATAAATAGTCCCTACGTTCGGAAGCCAAATGTGAAGCTACTTACCTTTTTGTATCACATAAAATTAACTAACAAACATTGTATATTTCTCGGGCGCCATCTTACCAACTGTAAGAAAATAATTTACCAAGGTTCGTTTCAGCGAACTAGGAGAACAGAATGTGGTTGCTGAAATAATAACAATCATTTATGTTCATCAATAATTAAACGTTATTATTATTCATATTTCATGTTAATAAAATCATACAGACAAAATTTGAATTAATAATTGACAAAACGTGAATAATAGTTGTTGATTACCTTGAATCTCTTTTAATTTACTTACTCGCATTACAATAACAGATTCTTGAAATACATTTTTAAGAATTATAATGGGAACGCAAACCAGCCTTCTTATTACTATAAACTATAGTAAAACTATATTCTCACACACACACACACACACACACAAAGCTACTTTAGAGATCTCATTTTAAATATTTTATACTTTATGATTATGAAATCAAAATTGATTTCCCCATTCCGCCAGTAATTTTGAAAAACCCTTATTAAAATCTCATTGATACATGGCTACTTAGCTGAATTTGAAGCCGATTAATATTCCTGAAACCGTCACATGGTTTTACGTGCGCACTTTACTTCACTCCATGATCATCGAACTGTTATTATATATATAAACTGTTAATTACACTTTTAATACGAAATTTTGATTTTAGTTCATGTTTTAAAATATAGTATTCACATTTTATGGTTTTGCGGGCGCGTCGGCGAACACAGAATAACTTCGCCCGAAAACCAGCGAGAGCCGGGCAGACGCAAAACCCTTTTATTTAGCGTCTGGTCCGCTGAGATGTTAATTTCCGACTACTTTGTTCTGTTGTGTCACAATGTTGCTGGCGTGACACACCCTGCATTCATGTTATGTAATGCGCTGACGTAACACATCGCCTGATGTCTGGTTGCATAATTGTTTTACAGATTATGCAACATAACATAACATTACATAACGTGTTTACGTTTTTCGTGTTCGTCATTTGTTGACCTTGGTACAGTTGTTGGCGGGATAAAACTGTCCACACGATATCCTTAAATAATTGTCACAGTCAATGCTGCCACTGTTATTCTTGTTTTAAACAGGAAATTTACCCAAGTCTATAATTTCTGTCCCTATTGCCAATTATGTTATTTATTATTTAGAAAAAAAAAAAATACAAATTATGTCATTACCCCAGGTATGCCCAAAAATGCCCCGCTACAAACATACAAATATCTTCCATTATATAATTCACATTTCAAAATTAATAAACTCCTTATATAGAGTAAAACACATTAATTCAACTACATCAGAACAAATTACTTACTTGACAATCATTAAGCATCTTCATATTACTCCTTAATACATCAAAATAAAATACTCCTCGTCAATACATCATTCATTTACATCAGAAAATCAATTACACACTGTACATTATTGATGTAACTCATTTTAATATTTAATAACTTGTTACAACCTAGTAACCACCTTCTCCATCATCATACAATTTATTATAATTTATAAAATTATGAATTTATTTTAAATTCCTCCTTCCACACACACTATTACCCCCCCTGGACTGTAGCGCCCAGTTGCCTCCACAAGGACTGAAGCGGAAGGGGTGAACACTTTTTTCTTTTCTTTCTCCCCCATCCTTGCTTTGGCGTTATACAAAATTCGGCATTACTGATATCCCGGATACCAGTAATCCTACTAAATTAATATTCACACTCCCTTAATCTGTCTATCACCCATACTTAGGTATATAGCCGTGTTCCAAAGTTATTTCATCTTAGATTCCCGTGATCTAAACCACCCAGTTGTATTTCTAAGTTCACCAATTTAGAATATTAAGCCAAATCCACGGTCAGGGTTCAGTGAACCCGTGCCCGCCCGAAAATGGGGAATCGCATTTACCATATATCTTATATTGTCCAATACACACTAACATAATACATAATAATATACAACATTCAAATTAACATTGCGATTATTACATCAAAATAAAAAATTCGCCTTTACGTTTGCATATAAAATTATAAACATTACACTTTAATTTCAATTGAACTTTTTACTACTTAACCATCAATTATTTAGCATTTACTATACCATTAAATTCTCCAAAATTTTTAATTTGTTATCAACATTCATTTTACATAACATTTTATTTATTAACTCCTTTCAAATTACTTCAACTATTTTGTCAAACACATTTTAATTACTTTAATAAAATTCACAAAGTTGAGTATACTTCACCTTGTTACCTCATTACATTTAACATCAACACAAAATATATACAATCTACATTATTATTTGTTATCGTTTACCATAAATCATTGCATAATACAGTCCATTTCAGAACCACTACTCACATAGTTAAACGTTCATAAACATTAATTGTTTACCCCCCATCTTCGAACAATAACTGGTCTTACGTTTACAGAATTCATTTTTTATTAAATTCATTATATTATTTCTGTCAATATAATGACTATTTAAATTCTCATACTTTTCCACAATACCATAATAATCAACAGGATTATTCCATATTATTACATCATATAAATTGTCACCATCGAGTATAGTCAAGTTGCCCTTAGTATGATTTGTCACAATTAGGTCAATTATAATTTCATCATTATTATCATCTGCTGCTATACCAGTTTCATCACAAGGTAAGTAATCAAGATCATTAACCTGATCATCATTTGCTGCACTAATTACGTCACAAGGTAAGTACTTAACATCACTAACTCCCCCAATATCTAACCTCTCTACTAATTCTTTATAACCTCTATTAACCTTAAACATCTCTATCTTCCTATCAAAATACCTTCCATCATAACACCATTTCATACTTTTTCTATCACTCCATGCAGAGGGTACTAAATCATAAAAACACCTCCTGGCTTTTCCAGGACAACTACAAAAAATTAAGGTATTACTTGAAAACACATTGTTTTCCAATAAGGGACTCTCGCCCTTCAAAAACATTTGTAAACATCTTGGTTCACAATAAACCTGGGGAAACTTTACTCTCTGCTCTATATTTCTACTTAAATTCTCCTCATATTCTCTCTCTAACTTATAAACACTGATTTCTACTCTGTCGCTCTCACTTTCTATTTCTCTAATCTCATCATCACTACTAATTTTCACTGTATCACTTTTATATATCTCCTTTTCAACTATCTTACTACTACTACTTGTTAATTCATTTCTATAATTAACACTTACCTCGTTAATTATTTCTTCGTAATTTTTCGTTATTTTATTACTCTTATTCTCACCTGTATTGACACTGTGGTCGTCTGTTACTTCGTTATTTTCGTTTTCGTTACACTCACCTGTGTCATCATTATTTTTGACACCACTACACCCACTTATCTGTTTTAATTCAACTTCTGTATTCTCTAATTTATTATTTATTTCAACGAACTTCTCATTCACTCCATTAAAACTCTCACTTATACTTTTAAATTGCTTATTCATACTTAATTTAGTCATTTCTATTTTGCTTCTTATATTCACGAATTCGTTATTCATGTCTCCTAATTTCTCGTCTTGTTTGTCAAGTTTATTATTTATTTCAGTTTTGAATTCATTCAAATTCGTGTTCAAATTATTATCTGACTTCATTTCAGTTTTAAATTCATTTAAACTCGTGTTCAAATTATCATTATTTTTATTCATCATTTCCATAATCAATGCTAATTGACTAAATATATTTACCTCGTTACTTCTACTATCCTCAGCTTCGACCGTTTCATTTATATTTATTACTATTTCGCCTACCTCACTCTTATTAACATTTTCATTCGTGGTTACTAAATCATCTTGTGTAACGTCCAACATGGACCTCACATCTGCATTCTCGCATAAATTTGCATTTGCATTCCTCTCTGCCATTTCGACTAAATTGCAACTTTCCACTTTAATTTACAATGTCCCTGTTAATTCGGGCACCAACTGAAGTATGTTCAGTAATTAAATAATTAAATCAATATTGATTTTATGTGTAAGGTTGATCCAGGATGACGTTTAGTGTACTTCGTCAGAGAACAATGAGCAAATACAAATAACAAATGCGTATATCAAGATAATTATAACATTATTTATTTTCTTTTGATAACATGAAACAGATCATGAAAACATTTATTTCGCCTTAAGGCGTAAAACTGATTACCAATAACTATTACATCAAAATACAAATACGTATATCAAAGATTACGCAAACTCAACACTTCTTACAATTTTCATATTTTTTACTCACCCAATCACGCACACTTTCTTACTTCTACATTTCTTTTTATTGAGCTCAATTTATAAGATGTCAGTATTTAATTATTACTTCCCTTGATTATGATGCGTAGAAGTCCGTCACGTGGGACGTCTCCTTGTGGCATGCACCGTTTTGTTGTTTTCACTTTTACGTTTTTACGGCCGAAACTGTCACTCCAAATTTTTTACTGATCACTGATTATTTACATTATTTATATTTTTTATGTTCCAATATTAGTTAAACTTTCACATTTTATGATTTGCGGTTTATGCGGGCGAAAACTATTCAGCTGGCGGCAAGCGAACAGCTCGCGTCCGTATTATTTTGTTGTTCATGGCTGACTAACTTTCAGCATTACAATTTTCGTTTGGCGACGTCTCTGCAACCAGTTCGTCCCACTCCTCACCATACGTCTCGTCCTCTGTATTGGAAAGTTCCGCTTGCTCAGTCACCTTTTCAACTCGCCACGAACTGACTTTCATCAACCGAATACCAGCGGTGTTATTATAAATAAACTTTTGTTATGCTCCAGAACCATATATGGTCATGAAACTCATTGGCAATCGTCTCACCTTATGGGTGCCCCATCTTAACATGTTATAGAATTTGAAAATAATATTTATTTCAATTTTACCCTATTACAATACCCCTCCAATGAGATGTTTTATGCCGAAGCATAAAAGCTCTCATTGACACTCTCATACTTCCTAAAGGGATCAGCCAAGATATGTCGCCACAACCCCCTTACGTTTTATTAAAAATCCTGGTTAACTTACCCCCTGGTCCAGTGACTGTGACCGCACCTATAGACTTTCACCATTGTTAAACATTAATTACACACTCAATGCTTCAGCCACTCAGAATCAGTGTGTATGTACAGTGACACCAAAAAAACTGATCTATAATTTAAAAAAATTATATATATTTACACAATAAATGAAGTAAAATAAAAAAATGACACGCATGAATAAAACTTATGAATAATGCCCACAGACTGTAAGAGTTTCCACCCATTTCCACGATTCCAGGTGTGTGAGTTCCTGTCTGTGGAAGGTATAATGACTAGAAACCTACAGACTCGTGGCCTTATTAGCAAGTTGTGTGTATGCAATTAAATTTCTTTTTTTTTAAATTTTTACAAGACATTTTGTTAAAATGTTCTGGTACTTCAAATGGCAACCACTGATTATGAACAGTCAAAATGTTGTGTTAGTATGTAATTAACATTTTATGATAATTTGAGTCCAGAATACTTTTATATTGCAGTGCTAGCAACAGCACAAAAAAGAAACCACTTATTTATTTTGAACTAGAATGTTAAGATTTGTAAAAAAAATTGGTACTTGTGCAGTTATATAACCAACCACCGATATCAGTACAGTTTTTATCACTATTGATATGTTTCGTGTTGTCATCAAAATAAGGAAAACAGACAGGGTGTTCAGTAGATGCGGTGGTATAAACTAAAATAATATATATACAATTTAGACCAAGAAACAAGTACATCCAATAGCAATTAGACGTGATAAAATGTGTTGTATGGTTTAATGTACAGGGTCCGCCAGTGAAGCGGGAAATTTTGAAAGTCCAGTAGTTCATTTTCTGCTCACGAGAGGGCGTGGAGGTTTTCGATTGTTGTTTTACATTTAATGCCATTTGTTAAACATGGAGCAGTGGTCCGGTGCACAGCGTGCTTTCTGCGTAAAATCATTTTATAAGAATGGTGACTGTGTGGCTTCTGTACAACAATTGTTTTGTAATCATTTCAATATTCCATGACATGGAAGAGTCCCGTCCGCTCATGCAATTATGTCATGGGTGAAAAAGTTTGAAGAAACTGGTTCCACATTAAACTTAAAGCATAGAGGAGCAACAAGATCTGTAAGAACAGAGGAAAACATTGAAAGAGTTCGAGTAGCATTGACGCGTAGTCCACAACGTTCTGCAATGAAACATGCATCCTCACTAAACATTAGTGACACATCGTTACGACGAATTTTGCATAAAGACTTATCTTTTCATCTTTACAAAATTCAAGTAATCCAGGAGTTGAAAGATGGCGATATGCTGGCTCGCAGGATTTTCAGCGAAGAAATATTGCGACGTGTAAATGATGATGAAAACTTTATTCACCGCATGTTTATGTCAGATGAAGCACATTTTCATTTGAATGGATATGTAAACAAACAAAATAGTCGATATTGGAATGATGAAAACCCAGGTGAGTTGCATGAAGAGCCATTACATAGTCCGAAAGTTACGGTGTGGTGTGCAGTTTCATCATCTGGCATTATTGGGCCATATTTTTTCCAAGACGATAGAGGAAACACCACAACTGTCAATGCAGACCGCTACACACACATGGTCAGAACATTTTTGATGCAACAGCTCCCTAGGTTTCCGGAAATTAATTTTTTCTAGCAGGATGGTGAACCCCACCAACCTGGGCCCAATGTTTGGGAAGCCAGGCTCTGCCTGTCACAAGTCAGGACAAAGGGCGAGTGATAGAGGAGTAACACCTCTTTAAAAAACCTTGGGCCAGCTGACCCGGCTGGTAGTCCCTTGTAAGGGTCCCTTGCCAGGGTTACGGTGAAGACCTCAACGACAGTGAAGGCAGAGAAGAGGGACTTCGGAACTGACGGAAGAGGCAACCCTCCTGTTCGGGGTAAATAGAACAGGAACTGCTGCCTTGTAGTTAGAAGTGGGAACTTCAAAGGCTAAGGGAAGAAACCCCGACAGAAAATCAGTAGGCCTGGCTACTTAGAAGGCAGCCCGTTCACCAGGCTTTGGGTGCTGAAGGCCAATAACCTACACACCCGAGATTAACTCATTACAGAAACATCAATGAATAGAAGCCGGATGGATAAAATGGATTTGACCTTTGGCATGAAATCGGACACGAGAATTGGACTGTGGAATGTACAGACAATGTGGCAGGTAGGAAGATTGGCTGAAGTATCCAGGGAAATGAAGCGATACAGGTTGGACATACTGGGTTTGAGCGAGACGAGATGGAATGGGTTTGGTGAGATAAGGACCCAGGAAGGGGATACGCTGTTGTACTCAGGAAGAGAGGAAGAACATAGAGAGGGTGTTGGATTACTGATTACCCAGAAGACAAGGAAGAGTTTGATGGAATGGTACCCAGTCTCAGAAAGGATTGTAGTAGCTCGATTTGCATCAAGGGTTAGACCTATTACACTGGTGCAGTGTTATGCACCGACAGAGACAAGAGATGAAGAAGACAGAGAGCAATTTTATGGTCAGTTACATCGAACCCTGTTAAAGGCAAAGAAAAGGGATATTCTGGTCGTGATGGGAGACCTGAATGCGAAAGTTGGCAATGATAATCAAGGAGTAGAAAATATAATGGGAAGACATGGCATAGGAACTAGAAATGAGAATGGTGAAAGACTTATGATCCTGGTGATAGGAGGCACTATCTTCCCTCATAAGAACTGCCATAAAGTGACATGGGTTTCCCCAGACCATAGAACGGAGAACCAGATCGATCATTTCACTATTAGCAAGACATGGTGAACCTCCCTGTTGGATGTGAGGAACAAGAGGGGGGCAGATGTGGGAAGTGACCATCATTTGGTAGTAGCCACACTCCGACTGAAGATTGCAAGTATTAGACACATACATCAAAAGAGGAGGATAAAGTATAACTTTGATAAATTGAAGGATAAGGAGATACAACAAAATTTTTCACTGGAATTGAGTAACCGATTCCAACAGCTAAGGGAGGAAGAAGAAGGACAGGATATTGAACACAATTGGAAGAGCATAGAGAGTACCTACATAAATACCTGTGAAAAGGTCCTAGGCGAGAGGAAGAGAGGAGTGGATTACTTCAGAGACATGGGAAGCCATGAATCAAAGGAAGGAATGTAAGAAAAGACTCAATACCGCAAGAACGCAAGAAGAGAAGGTACAAGCTAGAACAGACTTTAATCAACTTAACAAAACAGTGAAGAGGAGTTTTCGACGAGACAAATGAGCATTTATCAACAATCTTGCAACACAAGCTGAGATGGCAGCGCAAAACAATGACAGTAGGACTCTGTACCACATTACCAAGAGATTAACAGGAAAGTTTCAAGAGCGGACAAACCAGT
Organism: Magicicada septendecula; assembly: GCA_034769895.1. Lineage (NCBI taxonomy): Eukaryota > Metazoa > Arthropoda > Insecta > Hemiptera > Cicadidae > Magicicada > Magicicada septendecula. Next base: position 455,046,668 of record CM068373.1, read on the forward strand.
GAGAGCTAAAGATGGGAGATTACTGTTCACACAAAAAGAACAGCTAGAAAGATGGAGAGAACATTTTCTGGAGAATTTGAATTGTGAAACAATCGAAGAAGGGGAGACAGAGGTGATGATGGAAGAAGAGCAGGAAGATGTTGCTATTAGTACAGAGCCACCATCAAGAACAGAGATTCAAAGGGCCATTAAACAACTTAAGAATGGCAAAGCGGCAGGCATGGACAATATCGCACCGGAAGTCTTGAAAGTGGATATGGGTACTTCGGTTGAGATTCTATTCCCACTTTTCAAGAAGATTTGGGAAGAAGAGAAGATCCCCTCAGATTGGAAGAAAGGACTGTTGATTAAGCTTCCGAAGAAAGGAGATTTATTAGAATGTGATAACTGGAGAGGGATTACCCTCCTTTCAATACCAAGTAAGGTACTCTCACGAGTAATTCTTGAAAGGATAAAACAGCGAGTTAACTCAAGGTTGAGGAAAGTACAAGCAGGATTTAGAGAAGGTTATTCCTGTACGGACCAGATCAATACACTGCGTATAATTATAGATCAATCCACGGAGCTGCAGTCGTCACTGTATATACTATTTGTAGACTTTGAAAAGGCGTTTGATAGTGTAATGAGGAAGAAGATGTGGAAAGCCATGAAAGAGTTTGGGATTCCAAAGAAAATTATTAAGTTAACTCAAGAAATGTATGAGAACTACACATGTCAAGTTTTACACCAGGGGATGTTGTCCGAGCCCATCCCAGTAGATAAAGGAGTGAAGCAAGGATGTTTGCTGTCACCAGTATTATTTATTATGGTGCTGGATCTCATGATGAAGAAGGCAATGAATCGCCGAAGAGGAATTCAGTGGGGACTGACAGATAGGTTGGAGGACTTGGACTTCGCGGATGACCTGTGCTTGCTAACCAACAGTTTTAAGGATATGGAAGCAAAGCTGAACAATTTAAAAACCGAAGCATCAGAGGTGGGATTGAAAATTAATGGAAAGAAAACCAAGGAGATGCGTTATAATAACCGCAATAAGGCACTATTATTTTTAGGAAACCAAGAGATCGAACAAGTCAAACAGTTTTGTTACCTGGGAAGTATGGTCACCACAGAGGGAGGAACCATAGAGGATATAGGAAATAGAATAAATAAGGCTAAAGGAGCATTTGCAATGCTGAGACCAATCTGGAAATCAAGGGAACTTAACACCAATACCAAACTACGCATCTTCAATACAAATGTCAAGTCGGTACTGCTCTATGGGTGTGAAACTTGGAAGACTAACAAACAACTGATTAGCAGACTCCAAACATTCATGAACAGAAGTTTGCGGAATATCCTGAGGATATGGTGGCCACAAGTTATCTCCAATGAAGAGCTGTGGAGAAGAACCCATCAAACACCCATTGACATTGAGATGCATCGTAGGAAATGGAAGTGGATTGGGCATACATTACGACGAGATGGAGACAACATAGCAAGACAAGCCCTGGAATGGAACCCACAGGGTAGCAGGAGAAGAGGCAGACCAAGGAACACATGGAGGAGGAGTGTAATAGCGGAAGGGATGGAGAAAGGAGGGAAGACCTGGCCCGAGATCAAGACGATGGCGCGGAACAGAGTCCGGTGGCAGAAGTTCATTGATGCCCTATACTCCACTTAGGAGATGCAGGAATAATGATGATGATGAGCAGGATGGTGCCACAAGTCATACTGCTCATGTGTCCATGACTGCTTTAAGAGAACTCTTCCCGGACGGACTCATATCCAGATATGGCGACACCTCGTGGCCTGCAAGATCCCCAGATTTGTCCGCATGCGACTTTTTTCTTTGGGGATTTCTGAAGAGCAGGGTGTACATTGATAGACCGCACACCATACCGTAATTAAAAACAAATATCAGACAAGAAATTGCATGGATTCAACCTGACCTGCTTCGTCGAGTGATGGAAAATTTTCGGTCAAGATTAGAAGAATGTTTACACAGAAATGGCTCTCACTTGAGCGGCGTTATTTTTAAAAAGTAAAATAATGGGATACTTTACTCAACTCAAATCTGTAAAAAAAAATTCTGATAATAAATGTTTCATGAAAAAATTGGGTACTTTTAATTTTCCTGCTTCACTGGCGGACCCTGTATTTAAGCAGAAGGTTATAAAAGTGGTTTCAGTTCAATTCGTCTGTACCTATGTGCCAAAATCCTGTGCCTATTGTACAAGTTTAGGCTGTGTTGACATAGGTCAGTGGGCTTAGGTAAGTAGGTATTGGTTTTATTTGTTTATTACTTTTCTTGAGGTGAAAGTTTTTCAACTAAAGCAAAAACGCCTTTCCTGACCTTATTCTTGAGTATTTAAAGTGGTTTGCTCCCATTTGTCTGAATTAAGTGTATGTAATATATGTTAACATGTGCTGGTGTTTTTATGTGTGAAGGTTATGTATACCCACTGGTTGTGGTTTTATTTATTACTTTTATGAGTGGCAGTGTTTTAATACACCAAAAACCAATTTTCCTAAGCTTTTAGGAATTAGTCTGGCAAATCAGCATCTAGATGGAATGTACCAATTGTTAAGGGGGGTGGGATAATGTACAAGTACAAAAAATTAAAGTTTAATTTAAATTTATCATGTTTCTAGTAAAATTTGATACCTGAATTAAAATTTACTTAGAATATTTTAACAAAACTATTGATGGAACCATAGACCAGACCCCAACCAATGAAAAGATTAGTCACTAATGTGGGGTGGCAAGCTCACATCACTGTCATTAAAGTGTTTGCATTGATTTCAGTAACAAGTAACAGACTGTACAGTGGCCACACTTTTTCCTGTGGCTCTTGATTTGACTTCAGAATTTTGTTTGTAATAACTACAGAAAAGGACTTTCTCACTAAATGTCTCATCTGTTAAAGTTAAGAAACTTCTCTTTTATCTCATGTATAATATTATTTAGATCAAAATAGGGTTTGGCAAATACATGTATACCTGACTTATTAGTCTTCAACCTGTCTGCAAGAGCTTCATTAATTTTATCAGTTACTCGACAATCCTGGTCAGTCTGTGACTATCTATTACACATAATAGTATATTAAACATGATTTATTTGTTAATTATTATTTTTGAAAGTTAGTTTTATGAATATTTAAATACAGATTTTAACAAACTCACAGACATAGAAGACAAGTAAGTAACTATAATTAGTCTATCTAAAATGGAAGAAAAATAAAAACAAATAGTTTGATTTCCGTGTGGTCATTACAGATCTGTGTATGGGGGGGGCAAGGGGGCAGCCGCCCCGGACAGCATAGCCAGGAGGGCGGCAAAGTGAGCATAGACTTATAAAACTACAAACAACTTGGTTCTTTCATATGACTATTCCTTTCATAAAAGAAGCGTAACCAGCCAGCTTGTCTGTTGTCATAAACATTGCGTGATAAACAGTATTAGTCTATTTATTTTTGAGCATCATAATTACAGTTCATTATGATAAGAAATTACGGTGTAATAAATATTACTCTAAAAAGTCATTGTGATACCAGGTGGAGTTCAAAAGCAGATGTTGTTAAACCAATATCCACTCAGCTGGATGAAGTGATCACTGCACTGGAGAAACTGAGGGATACACCAACTGGAACAGTTGATACGAGGGAAGATGCAGCATTTATAATGAATGCAATAGAAAACTTCAATTTTGTAACCTTACTCTTTTTTCTGGACAGATATTCTTTCTTCTATGAACAAAATCTTAAAAATCTTGCAGACCAAAGGAATAAACTGTATTCAAGCCTTGACACTCCTGGAGACGCTATCGGACAAATTATAAGTTTGCAGGAATGAGTTGTGTGACAATGTCATTACTAAGGCAGAGCAGGTATGTAATAAATGGGGTGTCAGTATCACAAAAAGGATAAGAAGGAAGCGCACAATGTTAGGGGGTATGCAGATGTTTCTACATTAACTGTTCAGCAAGAATTGCGATGTTCTCAAATAGCAATTTTGGACAAACTGTCAGTTAAAATTTCAAGCCCTTTCTCTAACATCAAAGTGTTAGGAAAACGTAATGTAAATTTGAGGTGTATGTAAATGATGGGGATATACATTTTAAGGAACAGCTTTCCCAAATCAATAATAAGTGTAGAGTACTTCCAAAACTGTATCCATATGACCTAAACAGTAAAGAATTGTTCAAAGACTTGAAAGATGTTGTACTTTTATTAAAAAGGGCAAAAGTTAACGAAGAACAAGTGGACTTTACACCTCAAGGACCGCTACAATACATTTCTTCAATGGAATTAGCAGCCTACAAAACACTAGCAACAGCTTTAAAAATGTTTTCTTACTTTACCAGTCTGTGTCTTCTTGTGAAAGATCGTTTAGTAAACTTAAAAGTGATTAAATCTTACCTACGATCAACAATATCTCAAGACGGTATCAAATTTAGGAATACTTTCAACCGAAAATGACACTGCTTCGTCTTTAGATTATAGTGATTTAATAACCTAATTAAGACCAAGAAATTTACATTTTGAAGTGACTCATTTTAAATATTTATTAAATATTAAAACTAAATTTATTAAGTGTTTATTAATAGAAGGTGAATCCATTAACCTGTAATGGTAAGTCATTTAGTTTATTACTTTTAATGTAGTTCTTTGTTTAACTTTATGTTGCTTTAGGATATTGTTTTGACAATGTGCTTTAGACCTACAAGAAATTTGCATGTTTATTATAACATTTTTATGTGATAAATTGTTTACATTACTACTATTTTATAGTGTATATTTGAATCGTTCCGCCCAACAACGTTGCAAGTGCCAAAAGTACGATTTTTCAAAAAACGGTAAAAACTTTTTCATGTGTTGTATATACCTTTTGCCTATTTTTTTTAGCCATAATGTATTGTAACAATTTCGAAAAGAGTATTTTATAGTCCCACATGATTGTTGTTCACTTATTTTAAGAAATATACAAAAAACTAACCTCCTTATAGAGCAACAACATTGTAGGCGCCTGTTGGTTACAACGTTGTTGCACATTGTACCTATTGATTATATTATTTGAAAGTAGGGATAAAATGAATACAATTTTCTTAAGTACATATTTCTTGAATGAAACACACACACACAAAATGTCAACTTAACAGAATAATTTTTTGAGAAAATGAGTATAAACATTTTAACTTGGTCATTACAAATAAAAACTTTCAAAATAGCTATTAAGACATTAAAGTATGTAAATAGGTAAGTCCAAAACAATGTTTATTCACCTCGAAGGTTGTTATAAAAGTCAACAAATTCCTCACGAATATATCGGCACATATCTTCCAAGTCAGTTTTCTTGGCCTGTTTAATTGGAAGGCACTCCCCGTACAAGTTGCGAAATCATGCTACTTTAACTGGTGGAAGGTTTCTCCTGCCCCTTCCCTGAGTTTTCTTAGCAGTGCTATGTGTTTCCCAAGGCTGAAGCACATTGTGTGAAGTTCTGCCGCGTAATGTTGTAGGGTCATCAGAAGCTATTTAATATGTTCAGTAATCTTATATACTCAAATCTTTGAAGTCGTCTGTTCCCATAACACACACTTCAAACCTGCTGGGACTGGCATTGGCAATTGCATCTACCCAGTGCATAGGGATCCAGACTTTGGTCCCTTTTTTGCTGTCTCAATGACAGCGAAATTGCGGTCACATAGGAGGAAGCTATGACCAGTAGTCATAAACTTTTGTTCTACTGATGAAAAGTACTGTCCCACCACTAGATGCTGCATTAGGGCAATCATCCACCAGTTATTATTCTGACCAATATATTGATCAGACCAGAAAATCAAAACACGTGCCTCACCTGGCTTCAGTGATGTGAAATGTATTTCTACATACTTGAGGATGCATGATGACACCTCTACTGCTCTTTTTTTTTTTTGGCATAACCGTCTTCCTATGATTTATAGATCCTTTTATATTCAAAAACTTACATTAATAGTTCCGCCAGTGACTTACTTTTTGTCGTTACGATGCGTTTCAAGACGTATGTCTCATCATCAGGTTTCACTCGATAGGTGAGGTCGTCAATACATTAAAATAAAATAAATAAACGAACACATAAAAACACAAACGTGAATGGAACATATATGGCCGGTGCGCACTGCGTTGAAGTCGAGCCTGCACTGTTGTTATTACTGTACGTTATTTACTCAGTAGGCCATGTGTTTTCAATCTTCTCTTGGATACTAATAACTACGTCATAACAGTGAGTTTGATTGGAACTGCAGTTGATCATTTAATAGGAACTCAGGGATATTCTTACTATTATTTATATCACTACCTTTAATTTTACTGAGAATTTTTTGTGCCTTATATATTTCAAATTCTTCAGCAGCGTTCATGTATCTGCCTTTCTTACATACATGCAGGGGTCTAAAGTTGGTCTTGAAGTTCATGTAATTATGATTATTATCAACTAAATGGTGAGCAAAACTGGAACATAGTTTTACTGTTTTGTTTGGGGAGATGTTCTTTGAAACGCTTACCAAAAGATCTACCAGTTCGTCCGATATAATAGCTATTACAGTCGCTACATGAAATCTTGTATACCCCTGTCTTATCTTCTAATGGTGTGGATTGTTTCGATCTAAGTATTTTGCCAATTGTATTAGAAGTGTGGGACGCCATTTTAATATTTGACCTGTTGAACACACTATTTAATATTTTGGGTAAAGTGTTGTCATATTCACATGATATATACCTTGTATTATCTAGATTTTTACAGGGTGTACCATTCTTTTCCTTTCTCTTTCGATGTTGCCTGATTAGGTTATCTATCATTACCGCCGTATATCCATTAGCTATAACTATGTGCTTAATTGTCATTAGTTCTTCATTGAAATCACTGGCGTCCATTGGTATTGTTAATAATCTATGTACTAAGCTATTAAAGGGTGCCATTTTTTGTATAAACGGGTGGTGTGAATCAGCATGAATGTATTGTAGTATCTGTGGTGGTTGGCTTTCTATAAATTTTATATTTAAATTTGTTATCCAGCCTTGTGACAGTCATGTCATCAAGGAAATGAATATTGTTATTCACTTCAGTTTCAAGGGTAAACTTTATCGTGTCGCTAATTTCATTCATGTAGTTTTTTAGGTTTTCTATTTGACGTAAAGTGCCATTGAATATTATGAACGTATCATCGACGTATTGTGAATATGAAATTATCTTGCTACAAAGTTTATTTCTGTTATTAAGTAAATATGTGTTTTCATAATGTAATAAAACAATAATATTATAAATCTGTAGTAATGTTGTTACAATAATTTGAAATAATAAAAAAAATTTTTAATTTATTTCAAAAAAAAAAAAAATTTCTGAAAAAGTTTTCTGGGTAATTTGGTTCTTAAAATTTAGGAACTAATCATGTTTACTGTTTGTAATTAGAAATGAAGTGGTATTATGTTTATTTTGGTAATAGTGTCACTTTCAGTAAATTTGTTAAAAGACAATCTGGTTAACTCCAAATCTAGGCGAAAGACGGGTCTCTTCTTCTTCTTCTTCTTGAAACGTTCGTTGTTTCGTATATACCGCCTTTTGGTTAGTTGGGTTTCTTGATTAATTTACCTGTTAAGCCTTTTTCTAAGAGAAATCAAATCCAAATTACAAAAAACAGAACGTTTATTAATAAAATAATTAATTTGTTCGATAAGAATCGATGTTACAAAGTAGTATCGACTCACTCAGGGCCGGTCGATATAAAAAGTTTACATTAGTATTCTAAAAATATGGTTCTTTAAACGGTTATTTAATATATAGCCAGAGAAGGTTATGGGCAGGAAAGTATAACACTTACAATTATAAAATGCCTTAATATTAAACAATACAATCTTATAATTAAAAATAATAAAAGTTTATATATGATTTTTATTCAAACCAAAAGTAGCCGAAGACAGTCGTTCTCTGCAGCTGACGGGATTAGTTGACGACAATTCACAAAATGGCCGACTGGCGCATGCGTAGTTAACGAATAACTTGGATGAAAGTTTTATTTAAATAAAGATGTCTTTTTTCCGTGTAAACGGTCTCAGCAATTGTATATGATTGTCCTGGATGTATTTGAGTGTCACTGGTGTATGGTGGAATCGTTCACTTGGTGTAAAATGTTGTTATTGGATATATCTCATTGGGTCTATGTGTGTCGGTTTTAACCTTAATTTTTCGTCAGTAAATTGTGTGATATTGGTGTTATTTCGATTAATTAGTCTTATGTGGTTCAGTTTATTGGTGTTACACTGTTCATATGTTAACTTCACCGGTTCACAATAAAAAAAATAGCTCAAAATAAGTTTTATACAAATTTTCACCGAACTCGGTTTATAACGTTAACCGCCATTACAGGTTACTTCTAGCAAATAATCACGTTAAGTTCACTCATCAACGTATAAGAATGAACTGTTCTCATTTCCTTCGTCTCCTGAAAATCTTAGCCTATTTAATACATCTTATACATTGTTTCAAATTATCTTAGCTTCCGATACATTTTATTTTAATACATTATACTCAGAAAATAATTTCGTTATTAGTTAACTGTACGAAATATGAAATACATATTCGGTTTCTTTATTCTATTCTGCTTATTTTGATGATAATTAATATAGTGTTACAAAGTTTCATTAGAAAATTATATTTATTACATTTTTGGAAGGTAGGCCTAAATTTATACTTCCTGTAGTCTAAGCAAATAATAGCCATTTTCCCTAATATAATTATTATTCTATTAAATCTGAAATTGATATAATTGTCTATTCTTACTTAATTTCTTGCAATTTAGTTTATTAATGATTGTTTTTAAATACAATTCATTTGTCTATGACTCCTCCTCTGATAATGTCAGTTAGTCCATTCCATTTTTATTTATAATTTTATTAGATAAATAAGTAATTTTGCTTATCTACTGACCATATCTTTAGAAAGTCTTATTTACATGGTATACTATATGTTGGGTTTATCTTGCATAAATATTGTCAGTTTAACTGGCTTATAAGACTAGATTTATTAATTATTCTGCAGTTTAAATTCATTATATGGCCTAGATTTGATGTGTTGCTATTTGCAAAATTTTTACTAATGTAGTTAGTTTATACCCTTCTCTGACTTTTTATCCTTATATACTTTATTAACAATTAGTTCTTTGACTGGTATAACAGTGATTATTGATTGTACAATTAAAATATAACAACTATCTCTATCAAAACTGGTTCCTTGAGTAATACATTTTATGTGTACTGATTATACCTAGTAACATAATTAGAAAACATTTTATAACATGGGGAATGATATCTACCTTTAGATAGGGCATTCCTAATTTAAATTAACAACAAAATAACATCTTATAACAATAATATCTCTTACTAATAAATCTTATTTGTCTAATTATTTATGGAACAGGAACATAACATATTGGTTCCATATAATGGTTAACACTTTCTTAAAACTAATTATTGACAGTCTGCTCTGTATTTCCCAATTTTAAGGATTTATTCCCCATCTCTAAGTATAACACTAGCTATCTGTTTATTATTTCATTCTATGGAATGTTCTTATAAATTCAGAAGCATTTCACTAGCAATATTATTACTTCATATCAAATATGACACTTTTCAAAAAACACTTAAAGTTTATTCATTTGTACGGCAACTCATGTACCTTTTCAAAGTTTATTGGCTATAATTCAATAACTTACACTGGTCCATGGTTATTTATAAATATTATTACTAGTCCTTTTCTAGCTTTACAACATGAAATATTTAACCATGGGGGGACTGTGAAGATTTGTTCATACAAACTAAACAATAACTTTTTTGGGTGCACTGTTACTTAATACTATTGACACTTTTGGTTTTTGTCAGTTTTACATTGTGATATGGTTTTTTAGGGTGTTATACTTTCTCTTTGGACATTCATTTATTTTTGGGGTTTTTGGGTTCTCTCCCTATGGGGTTTCTATTTGGTATTGGTCGTCTCACTTCCTTTTTTCTAGTGGATCTTCTCAGGTTTCTTATTCTTCAGTATTTTTAGTCATTCTATAATTCTTCTTTCTTCGTTCTTCAGTATTTTCGTTCATTTTATATCTCTTCTTTCTTCAGTACCATTTCGCTGTGTATACTTTTGTTTCTTCTGGTCTGGTTTCTTTGTCGGGGTATCTTAATTGCCTGCTTCTATCTTACCTGGGTAATTTTGTTATTCACATTTTTAGTTTTCTGGGTTTTTAAATTTGTAGTATATATATTATTTGCAGATTTTTTCTTTATTTTTACTTTTCTTGTGAGTATATTAATTAATAGTGCCTTTTGATTGATTCTCATCTGGATATTCCATATATTAGAGCTTTATTAATGATCATTGAGTAATTTATTTATGTGGATTATCTGTCATGCTACAGATTGCTCTCTTCCAGAAGTGATTAGTTCAGATCATACTTAGTTTGTCTGAAGTAATTGCTTATGATATTTCATTATAAATTATATTTCTTTACTTCCTTCACATTTCTAAAATTTTTTCTTCTATATTTTTGAGCTTATCTATATTTCATTATTAACTGGATTCTTCTTGATAGTAATAGTCATCTGATGTTCGTTATTTTTTATTTTTCCATTTTCTTCTTAACTTGGTTCTTTATCCTTGGGATATTTATTCCCTAAAATTCCCTAACACGTTAGCTGGGGCAGTCCAGAGGGGCTCTGTAGGCTACACTCTCTGCTGGCCATACTACGTCATTTATTGATTACAGAGGCAAATCATCTCTGATCAATACATAATAATACTGCTGGACTTATCTACAGACAGTTATTAATAAAAATTACATAAGAATAGTCCACCTTATGACTATAAAAAAAAATTAAATATCTTTGGATACTTCACTTCGTATTTGCTCAGATCTGTTAATATTTCTATCTTAGTTAATTTCTATCTCAGTTACTTTTCTCAATGGTTAGCTCGGTTGGCATTTTATTTCTCCTTGTGGTTGGAAGCTGGTATAATATAATTATCACTTGTTATTCAGTGTTAAGTTTTTATTTATGTTTAATTCTCTGTCATATTTTGACTGTTATTACAATCTCTTTCTGGTCATTGGTAGCATATATTTTGTATTATATTTTTGTTCTTTTCTTAATTCTTATGAATCGTTCCACTAGTATTATGTTCTTGCAATTACTCTTTTAATTGTCTTTCTTATAATTGACATTTATTATATGATCATATTTTTCTTATGGATTTATTTATATATAGTTTTTTCTTTCTTTTTAAAAATTTTATTCTGCTCTTGCTTTTTATCCAAATGCACTCTTTAATTATTAATTCCATGTGGTTATTATCTCTGCTTATTTTGCTTAAAAGTCTCATTAATTTTACTTCACAATAAGTTTATTCATTTTAATTGTATCAGTGGTTTGTACTGCCATTTCTTTATTCTCGAAAGTTTTTCAGAATTGGTCCCATATATAATTGTTGGTAATGTGAACTTCCTCTTCCTTTTGAATGTTGTGGTTATTCTTCAAAATTCTTTTCTTTTCTTTTATATTCCATGATTTGAGTTTCATTGATGTTTGGTAGTAAGTAGTACTTACATGTTTTTTTTTTTTAAACTTATTTGTGTTTTACTAAATTCTTTTTCTTTTAGTTTTTTTACAAATAGTTCCATAAATATTTGGTTAGTAAGTAGTGCTTACTTTGGTTTTAAATTTTTGTAATATATTATCAAAATTCTTTTTCTTCTTTATTAATCCAAAAGTTGTTCAAATATAAGGTAGTAGGTAGTTCTTACTTGTTTTTAGAAGTTACATATTTATTCTAAATTCATTTTCTTCTTTTTATTTTCCATAAAGTTTTTTCATAAATATTTGGTAGTAAGTAGTCCTTATTTTGTTTTTGAATTTCATTGTTCTTGTTTATTAATTCAATAGTAGTTTCAAAAATTAGGTAGTAAGTAGTTCTTACTTTCTTTTTGAATTTATTCAATTAAATAAATTCTTTTCTTTTTATTTCATTCATAAATTGTTTCCTAAAAATTCGGTAGCAAGTTGTGCTTACTTGGTTTTAGAATTTTTTAAATTTATATAAATTCTTTTTCTTTTTTATCAATTCCAAAAGTAGTTTCAAATATAAAGTAGTAAGTTGTCCTTACTTGATTTTTGAATTTTTTAAATTTTATTCCTAATTCTTTTCCTTTTGTTAATCCAAAAGTTGTTCAAATATAAGGTAGTAAGTTGTTCTTACTTGATTTTTGAATTTTTTAAATTCTTTATGCACACAAAATTCAACCTTCTATACATTCAATTACTCATAATATTTTTTCATGGAAGCCTGGTTATATACACCCTTTATCCTTTCTGAATCAATTTCCTTTATTTCATAAGTATTATTATTTTTCACATTGGATATGACATATGGTCCGGTGTATAACAGCAATAACTTCTTCGTTATTCCTTCCAGTGTGCTGGGTAGTTCACGATTTTTTAACAACATTTTTTTCTCCCTTTTCATATATTATTAATTTACCACTAGCCTTTTGATACTTATTTTGCCATTTTACCTGGTCTTCTGCCACTTTGTTGTAGAACTTAGCTTTGTCAAATCTGTACATATTGTTACTGGGGAACTCGAGGATATCCGCGATCTCTCATGGGGGTGGTTTTTCATACATAGCAGAGTATGGGGTTATCCCTATAGCTGGATGGTATGCCAAGTTGAGGAATTCCTCCGTGGCTTCTAGATAGTCTTGCCACCTTTTTTGTTGATGGTGACAATAAGTTCTTAGGATCCTCCCCACTTCTCGTAACACCCGCTCTGCCGGATTACTGCTCGGATGGTAGACCGAGGTCTTGTATGTACGAATGCCCATTGACAATAATGTATCTCTCCATTTTCCACCCTTAAATTGGGTTCCATGATCAGTAATGATCGAAGATGGTTTCCCCAGGTGTGGGATGTACTGTTCCGTGAGTATTCCCAGAATTTTCCGGGTAGTCGCTCGATTAGTAGGGTATAGCTTAACATACTTTGTGAAGTGGTCCATTATGATGGTTAGGTACCGATATTGGTGTCGACCTCCACTACGGGGAAATGGTCCACAAATGTCTAGGAATACCTTCTCCAATCTTGCTTGGGAAGTGATTGGGATCATAACACCTTCCTTCTTCTCATTATTTGTTTTTACCAGCTGGCAGATTTTACAACTTTTTATATACATTCGGACTTTCCTGTTTATGTTTTTTATATGGCAGCTCTCCTCCAGAGCTTTTATTACCTTGAGGGCGCCCATATGCCCGTAACGTATGTGGTAGTTCACTATCAATTCCCTTTCGATCGGTGTTGGAACAACCACCTTCCAGATCTCTTCCTTCAGGGAGGTTTTAACGAACAATATTTGTTTATTTATTTGGTAATATTGAGCAACGGTTTCGTCTCCCTCTTCTAGTCGAAGTTTGAGGTTTCTCAATTTCGGGTCCGCTTGTTGGTGGGTGCTCATATTGGTCAATATTGTTGTTAAATCGGCTCTGGTGCTAAGAAGATGGTATATTTTTAGAACGCTTTCCTTCTCCCCTTCGAAAGTTTGTTCTTCCACATTGACCCGGGATAACACATCCGCTACTACATTCTTTTTACCTGGGATGTATTCCCATTTTAGATGGTATTCTTGAAGGGCAAGTATCCACCTCGTTAGTCTGCCATGGTTCAGTTTGCAGTTTTTCAAGAACGAAATAGATTTATGGTCTGTTCTGACGGTAACAGGGTATCCCAAAATGTAAGTGCGGAACTTACCGCAAGCAAATACCACGCTCAGTAATTCTTTTTCAGTCACCGTGTAATTCTTTTCGCACTGGTTCAAAGACCTGCTCGCGAAGCTAATTACTTGATGTTGACCCTTCTCGTCCTCTTGATACAGTGTCGTTCCCAGACTGATGTTGCTGGCATCGCAATTCATGAAGAATGGTAATTTAAAGTTTGGGTGGCGAAGTATTATAGTTGCCAGAAATTTGTCCTTAATTTGTTGAAAAATCCCCTCTTGTTCCTTACACCATACCCATTTGTTTTTGGATGATAATTGAGGTTGAAACCTCGTGGTTAATTCCGAATATTGTTCCTGGAACTTTCTATAATAATTAGAGTCCCAGGAACGACTGTAATTGCTTCCTGTTTTTGGATGCCGGGAATTTCTGGATGGCTTCCATCTTTTCTGCCGACGGTGAGATTCCTTGATCGTCCAAGTTAAATCCTAAAAATTGCACTTCTCTGGCAATAAACTTGGATTTTTCTAACTTCAGCGTGACGTTACTGACAGATATTTTCTCAAGCACATGTTCTACACGGTAGCAGTGTTCCTCCCACATTTCAGATGTTATTGGTAGGTCATCGACATAAACTGTTGTAAACTGAAGTGCTTCTTGTCCCAATATCTGGTCCATGCAGGTCACAAAGATGGCAACTGAGTTTACCAATCTGAAGGGCAATCTTTTGAATTGGTAATTGCGTCCCTCGAATATGAAAGCCAGATATTGGCGACTCCGTGGGTGTAACTCTACCTGCCAGTAACCGCACACCGTATCCCAGGTACTGTAGTATTGGGTACCATGGAAGCGTTTCAGGATTTCCTCAATCTCACCGGGCGATGTTCTATCGTTAATGATTTTTTTGTTTATTTCCCGTGCATCCAAGCAAAGCCGGACTTGGCCGTTCTTCTTGGGAATAGCGACAATAGGGCTGGTGTATGGGGATTGGCTATGTTCTATAATATCGCTATTAATCATTCGGTTGATTTCCGCTCTCACAGCCTCCTTTCGAGAATGCGCAATAGGGTAGGATTTCCTATTAAACTCCACTGTATCTCGGAATTGAAGGGTACATTGATAATTTCTTACCTTGCCTGGCTCATCTGAAAATACTGAGCGGTACTTTTCATAAATCCTTATCAACTGATTTGCTTGAGTAATGGGCAATTTCTCTCTATTAATTCTGCTTCGGAAATCCCTTATCTCCTGTATTTTTTGGGACCATAAATCTTCGTCCGTGTTGTCGTATACTATGGTGTTAGAAATAGTGTTAGTATTCGTATAATTAATGCTACGTATTTGCTGGTGGATACTGCTGGGAAGTGTTATCTCACTACCGACTAAATCGGCCATCCAGGTCAGATCTCCGGTAAACAGTGATACCTTCTCCATTCGTAAATCGATGATAGCCGAGTTCCTTCTCAGCACATCACATCCCACTAATATGTTGAAGGGTAATCCTGCCGCAATTAGGAAGACCATGTTTATAGCTATACCCTTACTAATCACATTCAGTGACACTTGTTTTCTGATTGTCTTGTTTTGGCGACCAGTGGCACCGATTAATACTATGTTATTTATAGGTAAGGTCGGCAATAACTTACCACATTTTTCTTGGATTCTCTCCAATTCTGTGGTGTTAATATAGATACATTCGCACCTGTATCGATCATTAGCTGTGCGAATGTTCCTTCGATTTCTGCATTAATATAAATTATTTCATTGTTTATAATAGGGAGGCGAGTGTCATCCTCCTCCAGTAGTTCATTTCGAATGTTTTTCAAATAGTTACACCGAATGATAGTAATTTTATTGTGATGATTTGCTCTTGGCAATTCTTTTATATACCCAGGCGATAGAAGCAGCAAAAGGTCCTTATTGTTTATTACTGCCTCCTCCCATTTAAATTCTCCTCATCCTGGTTATTAATTGGACCAACAGAGGCATCAGTGGGGAAACCTTGAGTGGGTTCCAGCCTTTCAGTTCTCTGTTCGTATGTTTGTTCCCTATTTGTATGCCGCTCCGGGTCATCTAGGCTGGTACTTCGCCTTGGCGGATTATAACTGGAGTTGTCCCGTTCTCGGCTTCTGCGTCGATCTTCGTACTCGTGGACGCTGCTCCTCCGTTGATGGTTATACCTGCATTGGCTGTTTCCCTCTGCACGTATAAAATTTACCCGGGGTCGGGAGAACCTGTTGTTGTTGTTATTGTTATTATTAGGGTAACCCCTATTGTTATTGTAAAACCGCTCGGTGTTATTGGTATGGTTGGGGTTTCTCTGGCTATTTACATTATTATTCGGGTAATAATTATTTCGATTACCGGAGAATCCGTTATTATTTCGGTTAATGTTCGGGTTTGTATTACCGTGGTTATTGTTGTTATTGTTACCGTTCGTGGGGTGCTGATTATGGTAATTTGGATTATACCTGTTTCCTTGGTACCCACTGTTGATCTGTTGATTATTATTGTTCGATGACGGATTATTTCGAACTTCTGGCCGCTCATTTCTTCTTCTACTCTGCCTGTAATATTCTTCGTTCTCATAATTTTCTAATAGCTCCGTCATCGCCTGTATGGTCTTTATCTGGCTACCTCTTCGAGCTCTTATGACCTCTTCGTCATAATGATAGGAAAGCTTGTTCACCAGGCATTCCTCTGGTATGGCTGGTTCCAGGTGCTTGGCCAGACACACCTTCCCAAGGAAGTATGCAGTCATGGTATTGCCAAACTGGGTTTTGTATCGGCCATGGCAGATGTTGTCCCTTATTAAATTCTGGGTGGTCTCTGACCAATACTTGGACTTGAACAAACTTTTAAACTGCTGGTAATCGTTTATTTCGCTCCTGTTCGCCATCCACCAATTGTCCGTCATATCCCGGAATGATTCGTCCAATAGTTCGCGACTATTGGTCCATCGATTATTTCTATGTTTGGCCATATATTCCTCAATACGGGCCAAGAACTCCATCGGCTTCCTTTTATATTGGCGGAAGTTAAGCCATTCTCTGTTCTCGTTGATGGGGATATTAGTGAAGCTGGTTGGTCGGTTCCGAATTGCTTCCATGTCCTCCTGGTTCTGCCTCACTTGACCAGTGATGTTAGTCATCGCTTCCTCCATTCCGTCACATCTTTCCGTAATTCGAGTTCGTACTTTACTGAGTTCTTCCTGGCTTTCCTTTCGGTTTTCTTCTGCCTTCTTGCGACTAGATTCTTCAAGATTTGTGACCTTGGTGTTCACCACTTCCTTGAATTCTTGCACCTCCACTTCCGTCAGCCGACATCTTCCATCAACTTCTCTTATCTGTTGATTTATAGTTATGGTTTCGTCTTCCAGCCTTTTGGTCATAGATTTCTTATTATCTTTGAGTTCTTTGTTCATTTCCTTTCTTAATAGTTCCATTCGTTTGTCTAATTTGTCTAAATTCTCTTGGTTAACTTCCCGTTATTCTTCTCGTAATAGTTGGTTATCCTTTCTTAACTCTTCCAACCTCTCCCCCATCTTCTCTTCCATTTTCTTATTTTCTCTTAATTCTTCCCTTAATTGTTGGTTGTCATCTTCTATTTTCTTGCTGGTTTCTTCCATCTTTTCTTCCAAATTCTTCTTATTTTCTTCCATTTTCTTTTCCACCTTCTTACTGGTTTCCTCAATTCTCTTATTGGTCCTTTCGATTTTACGGCCCAATTCTTCTTTTGTTTCTTGGTTGTCCTTCTTCAATTCTTCTTTTGTTGCCTCTATGTTCTTATTTATATCACTCAAATTTTCCTTCAAGGACTGTTGGTCTTCTTTCCTTTCCTTACTATTTTCTTCTGTAGTAGAATCCATTTTCTTTTCCATCTTCTTGCTGTTTTCTTCCATGTCCTTTTTCAAATCTTCTAACCTTTTATTATTGTCTTCCTTGGTGGATTCTATGTTTTTATTTATTCCACTCAAATCTTCTTTCAAGGACTCCTTATCGTCATCCATTTTCTTACTCATTTGCATGAACATTTCCATTAATTTGTCCATTGTACTTTCTTCTGTAGTCCTAGACTTTTCCACTTCCTTGTCTTGGACATGGACGTCCCCTGTTTGGGTGGGTACTTCGGGTTGTTCCTCTGGTGGTGCTGGTTGTTTATGTTCCACCCGTTCTAATATCTTTTCCACGTCCTCCACTGGGGTCGCCTCCTTATCATCCATATTGAATTCTTTTTCGGCCTCCGCCGCTCTCTTCTTTGATGTGGCACGACGCTGCATCTTCCCTTGTTCCCTGGCTGGATAACCGCTGCCAAACTGAATTAGAAATTGGGCGAGTAATTACCGCCTTTCAACCCCTAATTACAGCCCTTTAGTTGGACGCCAATTTTGTAATAAAACAATAGTATTATAAATCTGTAGTAATGTTGTTACAATAATTTGAAATAATAAAAAAAATTTAAAATTTATTTCAAAAAAAAAAAAAATTTGAAAAAAGTTTTCTGGGTAATTTGGTTCTTAAAATTTAGGAACTAATCGTGTTTACTGTTTGTAATTAGAAATGAAGTGGTATTATGTTTATTTTGGTAATAGTGTCACTTTCAGTAAATTTGTTAAAAGACAATCTGGTTAACTCCAAATCTAGGCGAAAGACGGCTCTCTTCTTCTTCTTCTTGAAACGTTCGTTGTTTCGTATATACCGCCTTTCGGTTAGTTGGGTTTCTTGATTAATTTACCTGTTAAGCCTTTTTCTAAGAGAAATCAAATCCAAATTACAAAAAACAGAACGTTTATTAATAAAATAATTAATTTGTGCGATAAGAATCGATGTTACAAAGTAGTATCGACTCACTCAGGGCCGGTCGATATAAAAAGTTTACATTAGTATTCTAAAAATATGGTTCTTTAAACGGTTATTTAATATATAGCCAGAGAAGGTTATGGGCAGGAAAGTATAACACTTACAATTATAAAATGCCTTAATATTAAACAATACAATGTTATAATTAAAAATAATAAAAGTTTATATATGATTTTTATTCAAACCAAAAGCAGCCGAAGACAGTCGTTCTCTGCAGCTGACGGGATTAGTTGACGACGATTCATAAAATGGCCGACTGGCGCATGCGTAGTTAACGAATAACTTGGATGAAAGTTTTATTTAAATAAAGATGTCTTTTTTCCGTGTAAATGGTCTCAGCAATTGTATATGATTGTCCTGGATGTATTTGAGGTCACTGGTGTATGGTGGAATCGTTCACTTGGTGTAAAATGTTGTTATTGGATATATCTTATTGGGTCTATGTGTGTCGGTTTTAACCTTAATTTTTCGTCAGTAAATTGTGTGATATTGGTGTTATTTCGATTAATTAGTCTTATGTGGTTCAGTTTATTGGTGTTACATTGTTCATATGTTAACTTCACCGGTTCACAATAAAAAAAATAGCTCAAAATAAGTTTTATACAAATTTTCACCGAACTCGGTTTATAACGTTAACCGCCATTACAGGTTACTTCTAGCAAATAATCACGTTAAGTTCACTCATCAACGTATAATAATGAACTGTTCTCATTTCCTTCGTCTCCTGAAAATCTTAGCCTATTTAATACATCTTATACATTGTTTCAAATTATCTTAGCTTCCGATACATTTTATTTTAATACATTATACTCAGAAAATAATTTCGTTATTAGTTAACTGTACTAAATATGAAATACATATTCGGTTTCTTTATTCTATTCTGCTTATTTTGATGATAATTAATATAGTGTTACAAAGTTTCATTAGAAAATTATATTTATTACATTTTTGGAAGGTAGGCCTAAATTTATACTTCCTGTAGTCTAAGCAAATAATAGCCATTTTCCCTAATATAATTATTATTCTATTAAATCTGAAATTGATATAATTGTCTATTCTTACTTAATTTCTTGCAATTTAGTTTATTAATGATTGTTTTTAAATACAATTCATTTGTCTATGACTCCTCCTCTGATAATGTCAGTTAGTCCATTCCATTTTTATTTATAATTTTATTAGATAAATAAGTAATTTTGCTTATCTACTGACCATATCTTTAGAAAGTCTTATTTACATGGTATACTATATGTTGGGTTTATCTTGCATAAATATTGTCAGTTTAACTGGCTTATAAGACTAGATTTATTAATTATTCTGCAGTTTAAATTCATTATATGGCCTAGATTTGATGTGTTGCTATTTGCAAAATTTTTACTAATGTAGTTAGTTTATACCCTTCTCTGACTTTTTATCCTTATATACTTTATTAACAATTAGTTCTTTGACTGGTATAACAGTGATTATTGATTGTACAATTAAAATATAACAACTATCTCTATCAAAACTGGTTCCTTGAATAATACATTTTATGTGTACTGATTATACCTAGTAACATAATTAGAAAACATTTTATAACATGGGGAATGATATCTACCTTTAGATAGGGCATTCCTAATTTAAATTAACAACAAAATAACATCTTATAACAATAATATCTCTTACTAATAAATCTTATTTGTCTAATTATTATATGGAACAGGAACATAACATATTGGTTCCATATAATGGTTAACACTTTCTTAAAACTAATTATTGACAGTCTGCTCTGTATTTCCCAATTTTAAGGATTTATTCCCCATCTCTAAGTATAACACTAGCTATCTGTTTATTATTTCATTCTATGGAATGTTCTTATAAATTCAGAAGCATTTCACTAGCAATATTATTACTTCATATCAAATATGACACTTTTCAAAAAACACTTAAAGTTTATTCATTTGTACGGCAACTCATGTACCTTTTCAAAGTTTATTGGCTATAATTCAATAACTTACACTGGTCCATGGTTATTTATAAATATTATTACTAGTCCTTTTCTAGCTTTACAACATGAAATATTTAACCATGGGGGGACTGTGAAGATTTGTTCATACAAACTAAACAATAACTTTTTTGGGTGCACTGTTACTTAATACTATTGACACTTTTGGTTTTTGTCAGTTTTACATTGTGATATGGTTTTTTAGGGTGTTATACTTTCTCTTTGGACATTCATTTATTTTTGGGGTTTTTGGGTTCTCTCCCTATGGGGTTTCTATTTGGTATTGGTCGTCTCACTTCCTTTTTTCTAGTGGATCTTCTCAGGTTTCTTATTCTTCAGTATTTTTAGTCATTCTATAATTCTTCTTTCTTCGTTCTTCAGTATTTTTGTTCATTCTATATTTCTTCTTTCTTCGTTCTTCAGTATTTTTGTTCATTTTATATCTCTTCTTTCTTCAGTACCATTTCGCTGTGTATACTTTTGTTTCTTCTGGTCTGGTTTCTTTGTCGGGGTATCTTAATTGCCTGCTTCTATCTTACCTGGGTAATTTTGTTATTCACATTTTTAGTTTTCTGGGTTTTTAAATTTGTAGTATATATATTATTTGCAGATTTTTTCTTTATTTTTACTTTTCTTGTGAGTATATTAATTAATAGTGCCTTTTGATTGATTCTCATCTGGATATTCCATATATTAAAGCTTTATTAATGATCATTGAGTAATTTATTTATGTGAATTATCTGTCATGCTACAATAATGACTTAAGTACATCTGCCAGTAAGCCGGATAGTGGTGAGCCCATTGCTAAACCCCTTTGCTGGATGTAATATTTGGTATTAAAAGTAAAATAGTTCTGACTAAGTATCACTTCTAATAGGTTAATTATTTCATCAATTTCTTTTGTATTGCGTATTTTGGCATCAGTTAAGTTGGTCTTTTAAATGGTTAGTGTGTCACGAACTGGGATATTAGTGTATAAATCGACAATGTCAAACGAAGCAATTTTATAATTGGGGTGTAACTTTGTCTTTCATTTTGTTAATGAATTCAATATTATTTTTTACGCTATAATTATTTTTTAGATTTATACTATTTTTTAAAATTCTGGTAAGTACCTTGCTGATTTTATAACTTGGGGCAGTAGTAAAGTTAACAAGAGGCTTATGGATTTTTGGCAGACCGACGAATTGAGGGGCTACTGCCTTGATAGGGTTTAGCGCGTGACGTGTGTTTTCGTCGAATATACAAGTACTTCGATTAATTATATTATTCAAGATTTTTACAAACTGAGCTGTTGGGTCCACCTGTATCATTTCGATATTATTGTTATTTATAAAATCATTGACCTTCAGTGTGTATTGGTCCTTGTCCATTACTACAATAGTGTTCCCTTTATCAGCTTTTGTAATGAATGTATTATTATCGGACAATTTTTTTCTTAATTTGTTTCAGGGTTTTAATTTCTGCATGGTGTCTGTTATTTGAGGTAAGGGGTTTGTTGTGTTCCACATGTTTTATGTATTTGTTCAATTTATTATTAATCATGATGCGAGCTTCATTCTGCATTATATGGTTCGGTAGTATTTTAACGGCGGCTTCTGCACTGATTATTTCACGTATTATATGGCTCTTGCTATTGTACGGAATATTATATTTTAATCCTCTATTAAGGACATCCATTTGAACGTTATTAAACTGTGTAGAAGTTAAATTTGAGATGCGCGTATAAAACTTGTGTTTACATATAACTTTATCTTCGTTGATTTGTTTGTTCATGAGATTCTGGAGTTTAACCTTTTGTTTATGATAAGTGCGTTGCAAAATGTCGTTAATGTATTTGTTGACTGTCATGAATACGTTATCTAGCAAGGCTACATGAACACTGCTGAGTAGCTGTAGATGAATTTTATATAATTCGGTATTAACTTTGATTTCTTTTTATATAAAGATTTGAGTTCCTCTTTCAGCCATAATACTTGGGCACAATTTTTTATATTTATGGCGGTTTTTGATTTATTATTTATTTTTATAATGGCATAATTTGGTGTTAAATTGTTTCTGATGCATTCATTCCTTGTTAAACTTAATGTGTAGGTTCTTTTTCTTTAGTTTTATCTTAATGTTTTGAAATTTAAATACTGTTCTTGCTTGACAAGCTTCTAATTTAAGATTCATTTTTCACAAGTATCCAAGTCCCATTGCAAAGGGGTTGAGCAATGGGATCACCACTCTCCGGCTTACTGGCAGATGTACTTAAGTCATTATGAAAACACATATTTACTTAATAACAGAAATAAACTTTGTAGCAAGATAATTTCATATTTACGATACGTCGATGATACGTTCATAATATTCAATGGCACTTTACGTCAAATAGAAAACCTAAAAAACTACATGAATGAAATCAACGAGACGATAAAGTTTACCCTTGAAACTGAAGTGAATACAAGATTCATTTCCTTGACTGACTGTCACAAGGCTGGATAACAAATTTAAATATAAAATTTATAGAAAGCCAACCACCACAGATACTACAATACATGCTGATTCACACCACCCGTTTATACAAAAAATGGCACCCTTTAATAGTTTAGTACATAGATTATTAACAATACCAATCTACGCCAGTGATTTCAATGAAGAACTAACGACAATTAAGCACATAGCTATAGCTAATGGATATACGGCGGTAATGATAGATAACCTAATCAGGCAACATCGAAAGAGAAAGGAAAAGAACGGTACACCCCGTAAAAATCTAGATAATACAAGGTATATATCATGTGAATATGGCAACACCTTACCCAAAATATTAAATAGTGTGTTCAACAGGTCAAATATTAAAATGGCGTTCCGCACTTCTAATACAATTGGCAAACTACTTAGATCAAAACAATCCACACCATTAGAAGATAAGACAGGGGTATACAAGATTTCATGTAGCGACTGTAATAGCTATTATATCGGACAAACTGGTAGATCTTTTGGAAAGCGTTTCAAAGAACATCTCCCCCAAACAAAACAGTAAAAACTAAGTTCCAGTTTTGCTCGCCATTTAGTTGATAATAATCATAATTACACGAACTTCAAGACCACCTTTAGACCCCTGCATGTATGTAAGAAAGGCAGATACATGAACGCTGCTGAAGAATTTGAAATATATAAGGCACAAAAAATTCTCAGTAAAATTAAAGGTAGTGATATAAATAATAGTAAGAATATCCCTGAGTTCCTATTAAATGATCAACTGCAGTTCCAATCAAACTCACTGTATGACGTAGTTAGTATCCAAGATAAGATTGAAAACACACGGCCTACTGAGTAAATAACGTACAGTAATAACAACAGTGCAGGCTCGACTTCAACGCAGTGCGCACCGCCCATATATGTTCCGTTCACGTTTGTGTTTTTATGTGTTTGTTTATTTATTTTATTTTAATGTATTGACAACCTCACCTATCGAGTGAAACCTGATGATGAGACATACGTCTTGAAACGCATCGTAACGACAAAAAGTAAGTCACTGACGGAACTATTAACGTAAGTTTTTGAATATAATTTCAAGTGACTTTGATACTTGTGAAAAATGAACCTTTTATATAAATCTTAATAAAAAACAAAAATTCGAAAGTATTCGAATTTTTATGACAATATTTAAAAATTAAAATTTTTAAAGTATTGATACCTGTAAAAACTTGTAGCTAATAGATATATGGAAGGCTGTGCCCAAATTTTTACTACTTTTATATTAGCTTCACAATAAAAAAAAGATCAACTACATTTTATATTCATAAATATACAGCTAGTATTCAAATCCCTAAAGAAACACAGATATTCTACAAGGAAAAAAGTTTTGTCAGCTAAAATCAGTTCCTTAAGAAATGAAGAAAACGGTGGAACGCCAATCTCTTTTAGCGACTGTGGAACACGTATACGTGAGTGCGCATTCGCAAATATCGCATGCGGCAACCGCTTTCGCATAGCACGAGCTCTCGTATACACACACCATCCTACACATGCAAACTCGCTTCTCGGAATAGCCACTCAAAAATGTGAGTGTGGAGCAACCGCAAGCTGACAAAACTTTTTTCCGTGTATCAGGTAGTGCATTGAAACAGGTGGTGGTTACAACGTTCTTGAGCTTACATCAGTTGGGGGCAATTTTCCTGGTACTGGCTTCTTCCGTGATGATATGTATGGATTTCCAGAGTCCTTGAAACTTTTCTAATCGTATTCTTCTACGAAGACACTCAAATCTTCCTTTTTCTTCCACTGTTTAAAACGTTTTCGTCGCCAAGTGACAGCTTGACACCTGACTGGGAAGGCATGTTAGGCGCTTACAACGTTGTTGCTGCCACTGAACTAAACACGCGGGAGATTGTAGGCTTATTTCAGGGCATCCAACGTAAAAACTTTCTCAAACAAAAAATACACCACACTATTCAGAATGTTTCAACAAAACCTGCATTTTGGAAATGTTGGCATTTGCAATGCTGTTGGACGGAGCAATTCATTTGTTACTAATAGATGTTTAAAAACTGAATACCCTACAAACTGTAGTTTCTTAATTTTGACTTAACAAATATTCTTAAAACATTTGCTGGACATGCTTCCATACAAAAATCTACGCATTTGCATTTATTAAGTACTTTGTTCGCTGGATGGGCCTTCATTTTTGCTCTTGTGTCCCCTTTTAATTGTCCCAGGGCTGATGATCTCCTTGCCCTGGAGCCAAAAAGCCTAGCTATGCCAGTGACTTCTATCACTTGTTTTTATAGGAATGGGTCTGTCTAACAAATGAACAAGGCAGTGTATTAAACGCAGATAATATAATACACATAGATGCACTAGAAAATGAAGTTAAGAAAGCCCTGCACGAACAGTCTGTTAGGTTAGAGACTAAGCATAAAGAGTTACGTGTAGAATGGAAAAAAGATTTACAGGACATTCATAAACAAATCAATGATGGGGTAAATGAGCAAATGAATCTGATAAAGCATGAACAGGACAGTAAAATACAGGATGTTCATGATCTGCTTCAAGTTACCACTAGCAAAACAAATGAAATAGAATCATGCACAATTGTAATAGAGAACAAGATAGAAGAAACATCCAAGACTGCGAAAGATTATTCTGTCCAATATGAAGGCTAAGAGTGAAATGGATCAGCTTCGTGAGGAACTACGTAGACGTCCAGCAATGATGATGATGATGTATCCAGCACCACTAGAAGATAGAATGAAATTAACTTTTGCAGGAAAAAAATGGGAAAACAGTATGGAGTTTTTATCCAACTGCAAGAAGGAAATGGAAAGATTGGTAGTACCATTGACGATAACGAAAAAATAAATTTTGTGACTCGACATTTTAAAGATTCAGCAGCATAATGGTATATAATAATATGTGATAATGTTGCAAATTATCAACAATTCCGAGACTCGTTCGAAAATAGATATTGGAATATCCATACACAATGTCAAATATGGTAAATATAATATTCAAAGTCGTCAGAGTATGGAACAATATACGATAACACAAATTGAATGAGTGAAACATCTTAAACCTAAGAGTTTGGAATACGAGATAATATCTAAACTGTCTTACCATTTTCAGAAAAATATCCAACTCGCTGTTTACACACAAGGTATTAAAACAATTGAAGAATTTTAATACTTGTAACACAATCTGAGAACATCACTCGCGGAGAAAACACAAAACAATTATCAACCACAGGTTAATTATAACCGTAATTATAGCAGTGATGATTATAAACCAACAACATCACACACATTAAATAGATCACCAATGCAACACATGGTAAATAAATCAACTGTAAACAACACCCACAAGCCAACGCCACAACGAGCGGAATGCAGTCGACACGAGGTGGAACGCCGTGATCAGCAGGACAATAGAGGCGGCAAGGGGGGTTACATTTGGCCCAATTCAAAGAAACGATTTTCGAAGCCTTATGAAAGAGGGGTTAATGCTGTGAAAATGCACAACACATCAAAGAAGGAATGCACAGAGGAAATGGCTAGTGCACTATCCACGTCTAAACAATGACTTGGGAAGCGGAAAAGGCAGTATACAATAAATAATATATATCCGGTTGACATACACAATGAATTGCTTAGTACAGATCAGGATATAAATCAAGCGGAGCACGCACACACAATCTGCCCCATTGTAAATGTTTATATTAACAATTGTCTAATTAAAATGTTAGTGGACACCAGTAGTCAACTGTCAGTTTTAAACGCTACTTGGGTTCAACGAAATAAAAATTATTTAAAAATAAGCGATATTACCTGTAAATAACATGAACATTACAACCACTACTAATAAGCGAGAAAAGGTTAAAAAACAAGCATACATAACCATGACATACGAAAAATTCGAAATAGAATGTCCAATGATTATTATGAATAAGTTGACATATGATGGTATTATAGGAATTGATTTATTGAATGTGCTAGATGCTAAGATTGATATCAGTAATAATAAGATAATGTGAAATTATAAGGGTGTTCAACATAACATAAATATGAATGAAGAAGAGAGACAATATAAGGTAAGTGAGACGCCTATTGTCTTAACTAAACCAAAGGTTCAATATGTACCTACTCGACGTACAAGTCAGACAACCAACAAGATTTCTAGACAGGAAGAAAAGTGGCTTCAAGAGGTAATCAATGAATATGAAGATGTATTCAATGAAACACCAATGCAGAGGACAGTCTACAAACATACCATAACTGTAACAGACCCAACAAAATTCGTCAGAAGGACATACCCTATTCCAATGCGGTACGAGGAAGAAGTAGAAACGGAAATACGTTGCATGCTGGATAATAACGTGATAGAATGGTCCAACAGCAACTTCTTAAATCCTCTAGTAGTAGTAAAGAAAAGCGGGGATATTCGTCTATGCCTGGACATGCGGGAGCTGAACAGTATTATAATGAAGGAGTATGACTGCGCGCCAAATGCGGACGAGCTGTTTAGAAAATGTGAAGGAGCATGCTACTTGACAAAACTCGATCTACGTTCAAGTTTTTGGCAGATTCCAATCCGAGAAGAGGATAGAAAATTTACTGCATTCCTGTACAAGAACAAGTGTTACCAACATAAGGTAGTACCATTCGGATAAAGCACGAGTTTGGCAGCTATTGTGAAATGTTTGGAAAGAACATTAGGACCAGAAATAGAACCTTATATGATGATCTTGGTAGATATTTTAGTAATATCTAAGACATTTGATGAACACATAAGAAATCTACATACAATATTCCATAAGTTTAGGCAAGCAAACATGTCCCATAACCTAGACAAATGTGAATTCATAAAAACTTCCATCCAATTCCTAGGACACATCATTTCATCCTCAGGTATACAACCAGATCCTACCAAGATAACCAGTATAACCAATTTCCCTATACCCAGAAATCATAAAGGTTTACGTGCATTTTTGGGTTTAACTGGATATTACAGGAGATTTACACCATTGTATGTTGAGAGGACTTAACCTTTGTTAGAATTAACAAAGAAAGGACAAACATGGAAATGGGAGAAGCAGCATCAAGAAGCCTTCCACCAAGTGAAGACGTTATTCGTAGAGAACATCATCCTCTACGAACCTAGAAGACTAGAGAACATCATTTGTCAAAGACAAGGGAAATTTGTGATTTATTCTGATGCTAGTGATTACGCCGTGGGAAGTGTACTATACCAGAAGGACTCCGAAGGAAAACTAAGGGTCATCGGCTACGCAAGCAGAGTTTTCAAAGGAGCAGAGCGGCACTACTCAACATCAGAGAAGGAAATACTTACAATTGTCTACGCTCTTAAGCAGTTTCGATATTATATTTATGGTACTCATTTTGAAATACATACTGACCATCAAGCATTGTCATTTCTACTGAAATGTAAAGTCACCAACTCTCGTTTACTAAGATGGATTTTAGCCATTGGGGAGTACTCATTCACCATCAAGTTCTGCAAGGGGAGAGATAATAGCGTTGCAGATATTTTGTCGTTATTTTACAGAAGAGTATGAAGAGATCTACGATAAAGAAAATAATGAAGTACGTCTATTACCTATTCAATTTGAAGCTAGCAATGAAGTAAGAAGAATGCTACAACATTTAGCAGAAGAGCAGAATCAAGATGTTACCGTAAGAAATCTAAAAAATCAATCTCACCTACCAGCTCAATATAAGCTACATAACATTCTTTTCAAATTAATAAGACATGATTGCAAAGTTGTGTTGATAAACGAGATGTTATTTAAACTGATAACACCAACTCATGAGAGCTTAGCTCACGCATTGGCATTAAAATGTTATTTATCCCTTAGAGAAGATTTTACTATCAACATGTGGAGAAAAATTAAAAATGAACTGAAAAAATGTTATGATTCCCAGACTGCTAAGCAACCTAATCTTCACACATATGTGGAAATGCAAAGTATTGCTACGACAGCCAAGAACAATCTACGCGTTTATCGAATGCGCCAGAAAGATCTCGACGTAAGCGTGTGGTGTACGTGCTACTAGACGCATTTTGCGAGAATTTTCTCGCATGTGCCAGGCTTCGCTCGGGCGCTCGGACTGTGTCAAGGCCGTAGCAATTACGTAGTTTGCGAGAGATAAGACGCAGTTTGGAAGCTTCTGGTGTGTGAGCGTAACTATAAATACATCGCGTCGCGGCCTTAGTTTTCAGTTCAATGCGAGATTTTTGACTGTGCGGTTCGAGAGTATTAGTGCGATATATTTACAGAGCGGTTCGAGTTATTACGGTGTACGGTTCAAGTAGTTATTAGTGAAGTGTTGCGTTTTATATTCGGACGGTATAATTGTAATACAGTTGAGTTTTAATATTAGTGGACATTTTATTGCGTATGAACAATTTCATTTGATTTGTTGTAGACACTGTGTTGTTAATTACGAACTGTTTTACTATAACAATTAAAGGTGTGATTAGTGACTTAATTGGTGTCTTGTACTTATTTTGTTTCCACTGTACCTACGACGATCGAGTAGACCGTCGTAACAGTGGTGTCAGAACTGGGATAGAACGGTTAACAGTGGAAACAGTGGACGCTTTGTACAAGACGAGTGTGATTCGTAATTAAATCGGTAAACATGGATCCCAGTCAGATGATGGAAACTTTACAAACACTGCTGCGGCAGACACAGGAAGAAGCAGAGAAACGACAGGATGAGAAACGCAGACAGGAGGCGGAAGAAGCAGAAAGACGACAAAAGGAAGAACGAAGACAGGAAAGAGAAGAGGCTGAGGAACGTCAGAAAGCACTAATGTTAGAAACAGAAGAAAGACAAAAAGATAAAACGGAAGCTCTCTTTGAAACTATGCAGAAACAGTTGCAAGAACATACTACCGCAGAATTGGGTCTCCTACGTGGTGACGTAGGTGAATTACGAGGTGAGCTCAATAATCAGATTACCAGAATATCTGACGTAGAAGAATCCATGTCAAATAAAATAGCTAAAGTAGAAAAATCTGTCTTGACTGTGGAAGAAGTTATGTCAACAAAAATATCTGCAGTAGAAAACTCAATGGCAAACATAAGAGAACAAATTAAAATTGAAGTTGAACAGTGCATGAAGATTCAACCAAAACAAATTTCTGAACAGACTGTACCAGTGATCAAGACAGAAAAATACACAGAAAATAAGTTAACAGAGAAAGTCACTTTGCCTGCAGTAGGGACAGTTCATGTCAAAGCTCCAACCTTTGACGGAAGCACTCACTGGGCAACGTACCTCCGCCAATTTGAAGCTGCTGCATGCGCAAATAATTGGACAGAAAAAGACAAGGCTGTTTCACTTGTTCTTGCATTAAAAGGACCCGCGGCAGAACTACTACAGAAAGTGCCACCTGACAGCCAGAACACCTATGCCGAGTTGATAAAAGCTCTGGAATTACGGTATGGTGATAAACATTTGCGAGATGTGTACTGCACCCAGTTGAGAGCAAGGCGACAGCATTCCGGGGAAAGTCTTCAAGAGTTTGAAGCAAGTATCGACAGACTAATTAGACTGGCCTATCCTGAAGCGCCAGAAGATTTTCGAACGCGTTTTGCGATGCAGACATTTACTGCCGGTGTCCGAGATAACGAACTACAGCAAGTGTTACGAATGGCAAGACACCAGAACAGTGCGGACGCCCTGGTATATGCTTTGCAATTTGAGGCCGCCAAATCAGCGTCTGGTTGGAAAAGACAAAGTGCGCGAGCTAAAAGATCGCGACGGCACAGACGATGAGGAAGAAGAACAAGGAACAGAAACTCGAGGGTCGGCGCCACAGAATAAAATAAGAAAGGATGGAAGACCGAAGTGTTATCGATGTGGGAAACCTGGACATCTACAACGAGATTGTCGGATTAGAATTCAGCAGCAGGGAAACGAGCAATAGTCGGTGCAACGGGGCGTGTGCTGACTAACTGGAGGAACGAAGCCCCTAGAGAATACGCAATTTCTACGCTTCAGAAAAACACCGGGAGCTCGGTAGTAGGGGGAAAATGACAGTTCAAACGCAACACAATGTCAACTAATAGAGTCCCGCACCAAACACTTTCACTTTCTACTGGACCACAGCATCCGCGACTTTTTCGCGTATATGCCGCCTTTCGCGAGCCTAGATCACTTTCACTATCTATCAGCCCGCGAATTTCAGCGAATAAATTTTTTTATTTTTTTAATTTGATATTTTTATTTTTTATTTTTTTTTAATTTGATATTTTTATTTTTTTAATTAAATTGATTTGCATATCCGCGAATATATGCCGCCTTTCGCGAGCCTAAATCACTTTCACTTTCTAATTTCCGCGAATATAATTTTTATATGCCGCCTTTCGCGAGCCTAGATCACTTTCACTTTCTACTGGACCACAGCATCCGCGAATATAATTTTTTTTTTTATATGCCGCCTTTCGCGAGATTAGATCACTTTCACTTATGGGTTCAAACTTGATATGTGTGTGTATTATAGTGTATATTAAAATATATGATCAGGGTTACCAACCTTGCATGAGTTCAAATTTGTTATAATGTATATTAAATCTATATGATCAGGTTTACCAAGTATCCCTCCTCATACGCTGGTGTTACTTTGCATTTTTGCATTAAATATATATATCGTAAACAATGAAATAATAATATTTCGTCATTGTAAGATTTTAATAAAACAATTATCAGTTTAAATTCTCTCTCTCTCTCTCTCTCTCTCTCTCACACTTGTTGTGTATGTTTCTCTCTCTGTGGTCAGTACCGCGCGCATGTATATGAAATTAGAAAGTTTATATTTATTCGACAAATATTAACGCCCTCTCTCTCTCTCTCTCTCTCGTTCGCAGACGTCGGAAGCAATTCGAGGTCATTGACACGACTTTACACTGACACATTGCAGTCTCTCACTCTCTCTCTCTCTCTCGCTCTCTCTCTCTCTGGGTTAAGCTGGTGTTGTACGTTACTAAAATCATAACAAATATTTTCATTCTAAGCATGTATTACTGTTTAGTAATAATTACAGCCCCAACAAAGGATATATAAGTTTGTGTACATGGATTGTATATTGCAAGTACGGAATTATTATTTAAATCCGATATCTGTTTTTATTAAAATCATACAATGTCAAAAGAGGATAGTTGTCTGTTACGAACCAGTACTAACTCTCCTATATGGCCGTCGCTCGCATCATCCGTATTTAAAGTTCGCTACTTCCAGTACACATGGCCTCTGTAACAGATTTGGTCTCCAACAGGTGTGATTCAAACGGTAAGAGCAAGAACAATATGAACAAGGTCAAGGACATTATATGTCTAGTATCCCTCCTCAGACGCTGGTGTTACTTTGTGTCATAAAATCTCGTGGCACTCAAGATAAGAGACAATACGTTTGCAAAAAACGACAAAATTGAACTTCTGGAAACAAAATTGTACGGTTTGTAAGTAATATCGACAACACAGGTCAGCATTTTTCGGTCATTGACAGATAAAGGGATCGTCACATTAGGACTACTGACTGCTAAATCCAGTAGTACAAGAACTTAGATATTTGTTGAATCAGTAGCAAAAAAAATGTTAGATCTACTGTTTTCAGCGTACATAGACATTTGATAATATTCCATTTTGGTTGTATTCGTGAAGCCATAGTGTAATGGCTGTCCTTGGAAGTCATGTAACCCTTAGTGTTTGTGTGGGAATCGTAGTCGGATTTTAGTTTCTGTCATGTCTTTCGTCCGTTTGTGTGCAGGTTGTCTTTACAGTCATGAAAATCATTTCAAGAGGTAAGCCGCATTGTATTGTTCGCGTACCGCGAGCATATGCGGTGGTGATTGCTGTACAAGAATTCTACGGACTGATGTGTTACGAAATTAGCGTGGTAACCAAGTTCTATGACATAGAGCGCGGGTTTCTCCGTACAATTGTGTAACGTCGCGTAGCATTTTTGTGCGATGTTAAGCGACCTATAAAACGTAATGAACCTGTTGTGCCATGATGACGGAGTTGCACAGATGCGTGTGATAATAATAATAACAATAATAATATAAAGAGGTCGCGTGCTCAAACATTATTATTATTTCGCCTTTGACATGCTCCTTGTCAGTCTGTAATTTAGAGGTAGCGAATCTTTTTGCCATTCTTCTGCCGATGATAAAATGTTCTCTGTAGAGTTATTCGTCAAGTTGTTGGTGTAACAATAACATGGTGTAAGCTACCTCTCGTTTATCCATGAGAATGAGTGTTCGGTGTCATCTGCCGTGAGGGTAAATAGCGCCTTATTTTCGCTATTATTTACAACGGTACGGCTAAAATACTAGTAAGCGTAATCAAAAATTACTTCCTACCCTGCTAACAACATCAATGGATGCATTTTGAGTACGTGGCTATGAAAATGATCCGGACACAGGTTATGTCAGGTTGTAATAAGTTAGGCCTCTCCAGTTCTATAATTTTCTACAAAAAATTAGCTTTTGTTTCCGATTAAGTATCTCCATTTTAATTACTTTTAACACTACACTGAAAAGTTTGTAGTTGTGGGTAGAGGAAAAAATATCAGGAAAGGTATCCGTAGTATGTCATACGATAGTGAAGGAAAGATTTCATCGATGTTTTGACATGTTCTCTCGCATATGTTATAGGTTACAGTGGATATGAGATTCGGTTAGAACATGTGCACACTAAATAGGTAATTGTAAGGAAAATAAGAAATTACTGTAATAGGTAAGTTGTTCAGTACTACAGGAGTAGAAAAATATTTTCATATTCATCATTGTCGTAAGGAACTCACACCCTGATGGAAGGACACACAAGGTGCAGTACAAAAATCCTCCCAGAAAGTCCTTCCAGAGGGCGACTGACTGTACGCTATCATTAAAATTATACAAAACCACTGCTGTCCCGATTCAGATGTACGACAGTGAGGAATGTAAGCGAGACATGTCTACAATTTGAAGCAGCTGAAGTGCTTTCTCTGAGAAGAGTCAAGGGTTCCACACAGTTGGACAGAACGACTGCATTCGGAACGAGCTAAACGTCTATAATCCGAACCAGCGAATAGACGATTACAGATTAAAATGGTGGGAACACGTCGACGGAATGGACGAAAACAGGCAAGCAGTCCAGCGGGCAAGTGTGACATTAGAAGTCGTGGAACGTGAGAACAAATTTATGTGACTTTACCGAGACGGAACAACCATTTATGTCTAAACCATGAAATGAAGAAGCAGAAGAAGAAACGACGTAGTTCGTTTTGTCGTTATTTGGTAGTTGTTGCCTAGCTATGCAATAAATTATTACCTTCAACTAAAGGAAATTCTGATTTTTATGTAGTCCTTCGACAACGCAGGCTTTACATTGTACCGAGCAACACTCCGCGTGCTTTTACGGAAAATGTAACATGCGCATGCAATAACGTCACTTAAGCTGCTAGTTGGACATGTTTATGACAGCAGTTTCATGGGATGATTTGAACGGTTTGTTTCATCGAAAACTGTCTGCAGGCGAACATATATTTCTGATGTACACGGTTATGTAAACAGAATAGAGAACATGAACTATCAGCCCAAGTAACCTACAATAAATATTATATTTAATCGCTTTTCGTTATAACCGATATGAAATGCCACAAAATGACTACAATTATTGCGTATAACGGAGGATTTATGCCAGCTTTAAATAACAGAAGATTTATCTGAATGGTCAGGCGGCACTAAACGTAATTTCGATTCGTTCCAACGTGCCGTTATTTACCGGTTTAAATACTATGTATTCCACAGCGTTGTGATTTATACAGTAAAAGTGATAACGAAAACGAAACGTCGGTCGGAACGGTTAATTAGGCAGCATAATGGTAGGCGATTTGACACGTACGGACAAGTTCATGACAGCGGCGGCGATGATTATTGTACGTAAGAAGAAATGTAAATGAGCTGTGGAGTCATGACGGCTGTGCACATCAATTGCTTCACAACAATGCGGACTACACCGTTATCGTACAACAATGGCTTTATACAGTGATTATTGTTGTATTGATTTTTATTCAGCGATTGTCGAAGCCTTTCAGTTTTCTTTGTCTGTTTAATTTCAGTTGAAGCTAATTCGAAGCGATTGCCTGTTACATTTCGTCTTGTCGTCTTTACATTTCCTTAGTGTAACACATAGTTTTGTTTTGTGGCACGCGTATTATCTTCAGAAGAAGGTCCGTTAAATTTATTTTTTAAGACAAACCTTAATCCCACGTCACCGGATTACATATGACCTATGATGTTGGAATCGTTGTTAATTAACACGTAGACCGATTTGTATTGGTTAATTTGTAGGCGTGTTGAATTTGTTTAATAAAGGACTTGTCGGAAAATTTCTTTTCCGACCACAACATTAATCCTTTGCGTCAATTATTTGGTCATTAAGTAGTTTTATCAGTAAGTAAAATTTCGTCATTTCTTGAAGTGTTGTTTATAAAAATTCCATATGCGGCAATTACAGTAATTTACAATGCAAAAGCGATGTTGTAAGTAATCTTACAGTTATAATTTTAAATTCTTTTTTATACAAAATTGTTAAGAAATTTTAAATAAAATATTTAGTATCTAAATTTAAACAATACATGTGTATGTATTTAAATAAAATATTTAGTATCTAAATTTAAACAATACATGTGTATCTAGTAACGTAGTAAAGTTATTGAAATAATAATATTGTGGTTTGGAAAATTGTTCACTGCTAGTCGGCAAAAATGAATTATTCAGTCGGTGAAGTAGTAGGCCTATGATTGCAGGGTAGCGCGTGTTTAAAGTATACCATTATTTTAATATTTCTGTAGTTTCTTACTTCTGTTTTTCATTTTGACGTTTATTTGTTTTATTTACTTTATGTTATTACAATTTAGTTTATACGAGAATGTAAAAGCAACAAGCAAACCAGCACTCATTTATGAAGCCATAGTTTAATTTATTTTATCATTTTATTGATACGTGTATCAAGATTGTACGTGTTTTGTTTTTAATAAATTTATTTTCTGCTTTTCTGCATCCTCCAATTTGCAACACGAGTTTATAGTAAGTGCTGACAGAAATGGAAATCGACAAGAAATATCTCGCAACATAAATTGAGCTTGGCGTTTGAGGCTGACGGTAGTTATCTGATTTATATGCATTTACATCCAGTGGTTGTAGTAACTTGAAAATAAATATGAGATTGTTGTGTAGCGTGCGTAAAGTAGGCCTACCACTGGAGACCTGTCATTAAGCGGACCAGTGTGGCACGTGATTCTATCTTTATCAGATTTGGAAAGAAATATTTTTATTGGCTATGTTGAGAGAATGCACACTGCTAGTCGGCAAAAATGAATTATTCAGTCGGTGAAGTAGTAGGCCTATGATTGCAGGGTAGCGCGTGTTTAAAGTATACCATTATTTTAATATTTCTGTAGTTTCTTACTTCTGTTTTTCATTTTGACGTTTATTTGTTTTATTTACTTTATGTTATTACAATTTAGTTTATACGAGAATGTAAAAGCAACAAGCAAACCAGCACTCTTTTATGAAGCCATAGTTTAATTTATTTTATCATTTTTATTGATACGTGTATCAAGATTGTACGTGTTTTGTTTTTAATAAATTTATTTTCTGCTTTTCTGCATCCTCCAATTTGCAACACGAGTTTATAGTAAGTGCTGACAGAAATGGAAATCGACAAGAAATATCTCGCAACATAAATTGAGCTCGGCGTTTGAGGCTGACGGTAGTTATCTGATTTATATGCATTTACATCCAGTGGTTGTAGTAACTTGAAAATAAATATGAGATTGTTGTGTAGCGTGCGTAAAGTAGGCCTACCACTGGAGACCTGTCATTAAGCGGACCAGTGTGGCACGTGATTCTATCTTTAATCAGATTTGGAAAGAAATATTTTTATTGGCTATGTTGAGAGAATGCACTGTTTTGTTTGGGAAATTCTAATCAGGCAAACCGGAAGATAGTCCGAGGTGGGTGTGACAGCTTCATCAGTGTCTGCTACTAGCGATGCAGTTAACAAAAAATATAGCAGGTTGTGAAAGCAATAAATAATTCAATAGACATTTTATAAAAATTCATAGTAAACGGTTGAATTTTGATGATGCTGAAATTGAGTAATTTATATACATCAGTCATTACTTAATATGCAAACCATTTTACCGGATCTTGTGCGATTATGATAGTAGAATTTGTGGTTTCGTAGTCCTGCTGGTGGTCGCGGACCTAACCATTGCGCGCTGGGAGGGGGATACAAAGAATTACATATTGTTATTCTCCTTCTCTATTTATGTTTCCAATTGTAATGGAGTGTTATACTCAGCATAAAAAAGTAATGCGCGCACTGAAGCCTATACTAACTGCTAACCAAATGAAATATTTACAGACGGACAACAGGAAGGCATAAAATTTACCCACGAGGTTGAAATATAAAATAAACTTAATTTTCTCGATCTAACAAGGTTGGGACAATAGTT
This sequence comes from Magicicada septendecula, assembly GCA_034769895.1. Lineage (NCBI taxonomy): Eukaryota > Metazoa > Arthropoda > Insecta > Hemiptera > Cicadidae > Magicicada > Magicicada septendecula. The sequence continues at coordinate 455,084,295 of CM068373.1, forward strand.
TCAATACCACATAAGAAAGATCTTTTATAAAAAGGTGACAGCACGTGCTGAAAACCGTATGCTTTCAGTATTCGCGAAGATGAAGATTGTACAGTAAGCAAACAAATTGTCAATAAAAGATATGGACTTTTTGGTAGGTGACGAAGCAGCACTGATCCGCTATTACCGAACAGTATTCGTTGTATACATTACACACACACACACACACACACACACACACACACACACACATGTTAGGTTAAATGCAACCTCTATACAAAAACAGATATCGGATTTAAATAATAATTTTGTGCTTGCAATATATACTACCTATGTACACAAATTTAAAATATAGTTTACTGACCATTGACACGACTTTACACTGGTTTAGCATAGTTACTCATGTTAGGTTGTTCGCAACACACACACACACACACACACACACACAAATACTATACATCAGACTGCATGTATCTGTCATTAGCAATCTACCGTTACGACGGCAGCATAACGATAATGAAAGCCATACATTATCGTTTGCTAACGTTTGTATTTTGTCTAAGCTATGTTAACTTCACACACACACACACACACACACATCATTAGCAATCTAACGTTACGACGACGACATGTTAAATATCAAATTCAGTCTACTTACGTTTCACGTTAGGTTAAAAAATGCAAACACACACACACACACACACACACACCTGTATGTTATTTAAATTACTATTTAAATAACATACACACGTGTAGTGTTTAGGTCATCAGTACATGACGCAACTGGAGTGATAAGTCCAATTAGGTGTGTTACACGTTGTGTGTTAGGTTAAAATGCAGTCCATTCACGTTCATGTTAGGTTAAATAACATACACACGTGTAGTGTTTAGGTCATCAGTACATGACGCAACGGGAGTGATAGGTCTAATTAGGTTTGTTACATGTTATGTGTTAGGTTAAAATGCAGTCCATTCACGTTCATGTTAGGTTAAAATGAAAACAAACACACACACACACACACACACACATGTTAGGCTGTAGCCTAACACGTGTGTATGTTATTTAAATAATAATTTAAATAACATACACGTGTGTGTGTGTGTGTTTGTTTTCATTTTAACCTAACATGAACGTGAATGGACTGCATTTTAACCTAACACATAACATGTAACAAACCTTATTAGACCTATCACTCCCGTTGCGTCATGTACTGATGACCTAAACACTACACGTGTGTATGTTATTTAACCTAACATGAACGTGAATGGACTGCATTTTAACCTAACACACAACGTGTAACAAACCTAATTGGACTTATCACTCCCGTTGCGTCATGTACTGATGACCTAAACACTACACGTGTGTATGTTATTTAAATAGTAATTTAAATAACATACAGGTGTGTGTGTGTGTGTGTTTGCATTTTTTAACCTAACGTGAAACGTAATAGACTGAATTTGATATTTAACATGTCGTCGTCGTAACGTTAGATTGCTAATGATGTGTGTGTGTGTGTGTGTGTGTGTGTGTGTGTGTGTGTGTGTGTGTGTGTGTGTGTGTGTGTGTGTGTGTGTGTGTGTGTGTGTGTGTGTGTGAACATAGCTTAGACAAAATACAAACGTTAGCAAACGATAATGTATGGCTTTCATTATCGTTATGCTGCCGTCGTAACGTTAGATTGCTAATGACAGATACATGCAGTCTGATGTATAGTATTTGTGTGTGTGTGTGTGTGTGTGTTGCGAACAACCTAACATGAGTAACTATGCTAAACCAGTGTAAAGTCGTGTCAATGGTCAGTAAACTATATTTTAAATTTGTGTACATAGGTAGTATATATTGCAAGCACAAAATTATTATTTAAATCCGATATCTGTTTTTGTATAGAGGTTGCATTTAACCTAACATGTGTGTGTGTGTGTGTGTGTGTGTGTGTGTGTGTGTGTGTGTGTGTGTGTGTGTGTGTGTGTGTGTGTGTGTGTGTAATGTATACAACGAATACTGTTCGGTAATAGCGGATCAGTGCTGCTTCGTCACCTACCAAAAAGTCCATATCTTTTATTGACAATTTGTTTGCTTACTGTACAATCTTCATCTTCGCGAATACTGAAAGCATACGGTTTTCAGCACGTGCTGTCACCTTTTTATAAAAAATCTTTCTTATGTGGTATTGAAACTATTGTCCCAACCTTGTTAGATCGAGAAAATTAAGTTTATTTTATATTTCAACCTCGTGGGTAAATTTTATGCCTTCCTGTTGTCCGTCTGTAAATATTTCATTTGGTTAGCAGTTAGTATAGGCTTCAGTGCGCGCATTACTTTTTTTATGCTGAGTATAACACTCCATTACAATTGGAAACATAAATAGAGAAGGAGAATAACAATATGTAATTCTTTGTATCCCCCTCCCAGCGCGCAATGGTTAGGTCCGCGACCACCAGCAGGACTACGAAACCACAAATTCTACTATCATAATCGCACAAGATCCGGTAAAATGGTTTGCATATTAAGTAATGACTGATGTATATAAATTACTCAATTTCAGCATCATCAAAATTCAACCGTTTACTATGAATTTTTATAAAATGTCTATTGAATTATTTATTGCTTTCACAACCTGCTATATTTTTTGTTAACTGCATCGCTAGTAGCAGACACTGATGAAGCTGTCACACCCACCTCGGACTATCTTCCGGTTTGCCTGATTAGAATTTCCCAAACAAAACAGTGCATTCTCTCAACATAGCCAATAAAAATATTTCTTTCCAAATCTGATTAAAGATAGAATCACGTGCCACACTGGTCCGCTTAATGACAGGTCTCCAGTGGTAGGCCTACTTTACGCACGCTACACAACAATCTCATATTTATTTTCAAGTTACTACAACCACTGGATGTAAATGCATATAAATCAGATAACTACCGTCAGCCTCAAACGCCGAGCTCAATTTATGTTGCGAGATATTTCTTGTCGATTTCCATTTCTGTCAGCACTTACTATAAACTCGTGTTGCAAATTGGAGGATGCAGAAAAGCAGAAAATAAATTTATTAAAAACAAAACACGTACAATCTTGATACACGTATCAATAAAAATGATAAAATAAATTAAACTATGGCTTCATAAAAGAGTGCTGGTTTGCTTGTTGCTTTTACATTCTCGTATAAACTAAATTGTAATAACATAAAGTAAATAAAACAAATAAACGTCAAAATGAAAAACAGAAGTAAGAAACTACAGAAATATTAAAATAATTGTATACTTTAAACACGCGCTACCCTGCAATCATAGGCCTACTACTTCACCGACTGAATAATTCATTTTTGCCGACTAGCAGTGTGCATTCTCTCAACATAGCCAATAAAAATATTTCTTTCCAAATCTGATTAAAGATAGAATCACGTGCCACACTGGTCCGCTTAATGACAGGTCTCCAGTGGTAGGCCTACTTTACGCACGCTACACAACAATCTCATATTTATTTTCAAGTTACTACAACCACTGGATGTAAATGCATATAAATCAGATAACTACCGTCAGCCTCAAACGCCAAGCTCAATTTATGTTGCGAGATATTTCTTGTCGATTTCCATTTCTGTCAGCACTTACTATAAACTCGTGTTGCAAATTGGAGGATGCAGAAAAGCAGAAAATAAATTTATTAAAAACAAAACACGTACAATCTTGATACACGTATCAATAAAATGATAAAATAAATTAAACTATGGCTTCATAAATGAGTGCTGGTTTGCTTGTTGCTTTTACATTCTCGTATAAACTAAATTGTAATAACATAAAGTAAATAAAACAAATAAACGTCAAAATGAAAAACAGAAGTAAGAAACTACAGAAATATTAAAATAATGGTATACTTTAAACACGCGCTACCCTGCAATCATAGGCCTACTACTTCACCGACTGAATAATTCATTTTTGCCGACTAGCAGTGAACAATTTTCCAAACCACAATATTATTATTTCAATAACTTTACTACGTTACTAGATACACATGTATTGTTTAAATTTAGATACTAAATATTTTATTTAAATACATACACATGTATTGTTTAAATTTAGATACTAAATATTTTATTTAAAATTTCTTAACAATTTTGTATAAAAAAGAATTTAAAATTATAACTGTAAGATTACTTACAACATCGCTTTTGCATTGTAAATTACTGTAATTGCCGCATATGGAATTTTTATAAACAACACTTCAAGAAATGACGAAATTTTACTTACTGATAAAACTACTTAATGACCAAATAATTGACGCAAAGGATTAATGTTGTGGTCGGAAAAGAAATTTTCCGACAAGTCCTTTATTAAACAAATTCAACACGCCTACAAATTAACCAATACAAATCGGTCTACGTGTTAATTAACAACGATTCCAACATCATAGGTCATATGTAATCCGGTGACGTGGGATTAAGGTTTGTCTTAAAAAATAAATTTAACGGACCTTCTTCTGAAGATAATACGCGTGCCACAAAACAAAACTATGTGTTACACTAAGGAAATGTAAAGACGACAAGACGAAATGTAACAGGCAATCGCTTCGAATTAGCTTCAACTGAAATTAAACAGACAAAGAAAACTGAAAGGCTTCGACAATCGCTGAATAAAAATCAATACAACAATAATCACTGTATAAAGCCATTGTTGTACGATAACGGTGTAGTCCGCATTGTTGTGAAGCAATTGATGTGCACAGCCGTCATGACTCCACAGCTCATTTACATTTCTTCTTACGTACAATAATCATCGCCGCCGCTGTCATGAACTTGTCCGTACGTGTCAAATCGCCTACCATTATGCTGCCTAATTAACCGTTCCGACCGACGTTTCGTTTTCGTTATCACTTTTACTGTATAAATCACAACGCTGTGGAATACATAGTATTTAAACCGGTAAATAACGGCACGTTGGAACGAATCGAAATTACGTTTAGTGCCGCCTGACCATTCAGATAAATCTTCTGTTATTTAAAGCTGGCATAAATCCTCCGTTATACGCAATAATTGTAGTCATTTTGTGGCATTTCATATCGGTTATAACGAAAAGCGATTAAATATAATATTTATTGTAGGTTACTTGGGCTGATAGTTCATGTTCTCTATTCTGTTTACATAACCGTGTACATCAGAAATATATGTTCGCCTGCAGACAGTTTTCGATGAAACAAACCGTTCAAATCATCCCATGAAACTGCTGTCATAAACATGTCCAACTAGCAGCTTAAGTGACGTTATTGCATGCGCATGTTACATTTTCCGTAAAAGCACGCGGAGTGTTGCTCGGTACAATGTAAAGCCTGCGTTGTCGAAGGACTACATAAAAATCAGAATTTCCTTTAGTTGAAGGTAATAATTTATTGCATAGCTAGGCAACAACTACCAAATAACGACAAAACGAACTACGTCGTTTCTTCTTCTGCTTCTTCATTTCATGGTTTAGACATAAATGGTTGTTCCGTCTCGGTAAAGTCACATAAATTTGTTCTCACGTTCCACGACTTCTAATGTCACACTTGCCCGCTGGACTGCTTGCCTGTTTTCGTCCATTCCGTCGACGTGTTCCCACCATTTTAATCTGTAATCGTCTATTCGCTGGTTCGGATTATAGACGTTTAGCTCGTTCCGAATGCAGTCGTTCTGTCCAACTGTGTGGAACCCTTGACTCTTCTCAGAGAAAGCACTTCAGCTGCTTCAAATTGTAGACATGTCTCGCTTACATTCCTCACTGTCGTACATCTGAATCGGGACAGCAGTGGTTTTGTATAATTTTAATGATAGCGTACAGTCAGTCGCCCTCTGGAAGGACTTTCTGGGAGGATTTTTGTACTGCACCTTGTGTGTCCTTCCATCAGGGTGTGAGTTCCTTACGACAATGATGAATATGAAAATATTTTTCTACTCCTGTAGTACTGAACAACTTACCTATTACAGTAATTTCTTATTTTCCTTACAATTACCTATTTAGTGTGCACATGTTCTAACCGAATCTCATATCCACTGTAACCTATAACATATGCGAGAGAACATGTCAAAACATCGATGAAATCTTTCCTTCACTATCGTATGACATACTACGGATACCTTTCCTGATATTTTTTCCTCTACCCACAACTACAAACTTTTCAGTGTAGTGTTAAAAGTAATTAAAATGGAGATACTTAATCGGAAACAAAAGCTAATTTTTTGTAGAAAATTATAGAACTGGAGAGGCCTAACTTATTACAACCTGACATAACCTGTGTCCGGATCATTTTCATAGCCACGTACTCAAAATGCATCCATTGATGTTGTTAGCAGGGTAGGAAGTAATTTTTGATTACGCTTACTAGTATTTTAGCCGTACCGTTGTAAATAATAGCGAAAATAAGGCGCTATTTACCCTCACGGCAGATGACACCGAACACTCATTCTCATGGATAAACGAGAGGTAGCTTACACCATGTTATTGTTACACCAACAACTTGACGAATAACTCTACAGAGAACATTTTATCATCGGCAGAAGAATGGCAAAAAGATTCGCTACCTCTAAATTACAGACTGACAAGGAGCATGTCAAAGGCGAAATAATAATAATGTTTGAGCACGCGACCTCTTTATATTATTATTGTTATTATTATTATCACACGCATCTGTGCAACTCCGTCATCATGGCACAACAGGTTCATTACGTTTTATAGGTCGCTTAACATCGCACAAAAATGCTACGCGACGTTACACAATTGTACGGAGAAACCCGCGCTCTATGTCATAGAACTTGGTTACCACGCTAATTTCGTAACACATCAGTCCGTAGAATTCTTGTACAGCAATCACCACCGCATATGCTCGCGGTACGCGAACAATACAATGCGGCTTACCTCTTGAAATGATTTTCATGACTGTAAAGACAACCTGCACACAAACGGACGAAAGACATGACAGAAACTAAAATCCGACTACGATTCCCACACAAACACTAAGGGTTACATGACTTCCAAGGACAGCCATTACACTATGGCTTCACGAATACAACCAAAATGGAATATTATCAAATGTCTATGTACGCTGAAAACAGTAGATCTAACATTTTTTTTGCTACTGATTCAACAAATATCTAAGTTCTTGTACTACTGGATTTAGCAGTCAGTAGTCCTAATGTGACGATCCCTTTATCTGTCAATGACCGAAAAATGCTGACCTGTGTTGTCGATATTACTTACAAACCGTACAATTTTGTTTCCAGAAGTTCAATTTTGTCGTTTTTTGCAAACGTATTGTCTCTTATCTTGAGTGCCACGAGATTTTATGACACAAAGTAACACCAGCGTCTGAGGAGGGATACTAGACATATAATGTCCTTGACCTTGTTCATATTGTTCTTGCTCTTACCGTTTGAATCACACCTGTTGGAGACCAAATCTGTTACAGAGGCCATGTGTACTGGAAGTAGCGAACTTTAAATACGGATGATGCGAGCGACGGCCATATAGGAGAGTTAGTACTGGTTCGTAACAGACAACTATCCTCTTTTGACATTGTATGATTTTAATAAAAACAGATATCGGATTTAAATAATAATTCCGTACTTGCAATATACAATCCATGTACACAAACTTATATATCCTTTGTTGGGGCTGTAATTATTACTAAACAGTAATACATGCTTAGAATGAAAATATTTGTTATGATTTTAGTAACGTACAACACCAGCTTAACCCAGAGAGAGAGAGAGCGAGAGAGAGAGAGAGAGTGAGAGACTGCAATGTGTCAGTGTAAAGTCGTGTCAATGACCTCGAATTGCTTCCGACGTCTGCGAACGAGAGAGAGAGAGAGGGCGTTAATATTTGTCGAATAAATATAAACTTTCTAATATCATATACATGCGCGCGGTACTGACCACAGAGAGAGAAACATACACAACAAGTGTGAGAGAGAGAGAGAGAGAGAGAATTTAAACTGATAATTGTTTTATTAAAATCTTACAATGACGAAATATTATTATTTCATTGTTTACGATATATATATTTAATGCAAAAATGCAAAGTAACACCAGCGTCTGAGGAGGGATACTTGGTAAACCTGATCATATAGATTTAATATACATTATAACAAATTTGAACTCATGCAAGGTTGGTAACCCTGATCATATATTTTAATATACACTATAATACACACACATATCAAGTTTGAACCCATAAGTGAAAGTGATCTAATCTCGCGAAAGGCGGCATATAAAAAAAAAAATTATATTCGCGGATGCTGTGGTCCAGATACGCGAAAAAGTCGCGGATCTTGACACAGATCAGCGAAAACGTCGCGGATGATGTGGTCCAGTAGAAAGTGAAAGTGATCTAGGCTCGCGAAAGGCGGCATATAAAAATTATATTCGCGGAAATTAGAAAGTGAAAGTGATTTAGGCTCGCGAAAGGCGGCATATATTCGCGGATATGCAAATCAATTTAATTAAAAAAATAAAAATATCAAATTAAAAAAAAATAAAAAATAAAAATATCAAATAAAAAAAATAAAAAAATTTATTCGCTGAAATTCGCGGGCTGATAGATAGTGAAAGTAATCTAGGCTCGCGAAAGGCGGCATATACGCGAAAAAATCGCGGATGCTGTGGTCCAGTAGAAAGTGAAAGTGTTTGGTGCGGGACTCTATTAGTTGACATTGTGTTGCGTTTGAACTGTCATTTTCCCCCTACTCTCGGTAGTTACCGGATTTGTTCAAGAAAGGCCAACCTCGATTACAGTTGACACAGGCGCAACAGTTTCTATTGTGCGCCCCGACGTGGTGAAAGATCTCAAGCCAATCTGGTGCTCTTGCAGCTTGCGAACAGCTACTGGACGGCCTGTAAAAGTGTATGGAAAAGTGGAGATACACCTACGCCTCGGTAGACTTGAGTTTAATCATCAAGTACTTGTTGCAGACATTGTGGATGAAGCAATTCTTGGTGTGGACGTTATGAACGCATACGGATTTATAGTCGACTTCAAAAACAATGTCTTGAGAATCGGAGGCGAAGAGGTAATGCTATCAACAATGACGACAGCAGAAAAATCGATGGACGTCATAAACCAAGTGGCCGTAACTGTTCCGCCAAACTCCGAAAAGATCATCATGCTTAGAACTGCGGTAGATACTAGGGGCAATCAGTGCTCTATATTCGAACCCCAGGTAGTCAGCACACCGGGCATACTAATTGCCAGAAGTTTAGTAAAACCTGACGCAACCGGAAATGTACCTATTAGAGTGGCGAATATTTTGGATCAAGCTGTCACTTTACAAAGCAATACGCTCCTAGGCAAATTGACTCCTGTGGCCTGGGTAGCCGGAATAACGCAACGAAGACCCAGTTCTTCGGATACTTCTAAATTACCAGAGGAACTGCAAGAATTATTGAACAGATCTTCTAACGACCTCTCAAGTGGTGAGGTAAAAGAACTTGGACAGTTTTTACACGAATTCAAAGATTGTTTTGCGGTTCGGGGACAGTCACTGGGAAGAACCTCTCTTGTGCAACATCGCATCAATACCGGGGACACAACACCGATACGCCAACCTCCTCGTAGGCCTTCATTATCTAAACAAGAGGAGATGTCTCGGTTAGTACAGGACATGTTGACAAACGGAGTAATTGAACCTTCGTCAAGTGCTTGGTCTTCCCCTGTAGTGCTGGTAGCGAAGAAGGATGGTGGATTGCGTTTCTGCGTAGACTACCGGAGGTTAAATGACGTTACAAAGAAAGACTGCTATCCATTACCTCGCGTTGACGATACACTCGACACGTTGTCCGGAGCACAGTGGTTTTCCACATTGGACCTGAAGAGTGGATATTGGCAAGTGGGTCTTCATCAAGAAGACAAGGAAAAGACCGCTTTCTCGACCCCAAGTGGCTTATTCCAATTTAACGTCATGCCATTTGGACTCTGTAATGCACCGGCAACATTTGAGAGATTGATGGACCTGATACTCCGAGGCCTGACGTGGAAAACTTGCCTTGTTTACTTAGACGATGTCATAGTGATCGGGAAGACTTTCGAAGATCATTTGGAAAACCTTAAGGAAGTTCTAACTAGAATTCACGGTGCACAACTGAAGCTGAGCCCGAAGAAGTGTTCTCTATTCCAGAAGGAAGTACAGTATGTGGGCCATCTGGTTTCGGCAGCGGGCGTTAGCATGGATCCTAATAAAGTAGACACCGTAAGAGACTGGCCAGTTCCGAAGAATAAACACGAAGTTCGGAGTTTCCTGGGGTTATGCTCATATTACCGACGTTTTGTGAAAGGCTTCGCTACTATTGCTAAACCACTACATGAGCTAACGGAAAATAAACGAAACTTCCAATGGTCGAGAGAGTGTGAACAAGCATTCAGAACGTTGAAGATTGCATTATGTTCGCAGCCAATTCTCGCTTTTCCAGCTTCCGAAGGGAAGTACATCGTAGACACAGACGCAAGCAATACTGGTCTAGGAGCAGTTTTGTCTCAAGTGCAGAACGGTGAAGAACGAGTAATAGCGTATTACAGCAAGACGCTTTCTAAACCAGATAGAAATTATTGTGCTACAAGAAGAGAGTTGTTGGCAATTGTCAGAGCTTTGGAGCACTTCCATAAATACCTCTATGGGAGAGAGTTTTCACTACGTACCGACCATGCTGCACTTGCATGGCTCTTGAGATTTAAAAATCCGGAAGGACAGTTGGCAAGGTGGCTCGAACGTCTGCAAGAGTACAACTTCAAGTTACAACATCGGCGGGGACGCCTGCACGGTAATGCAGATGGCTTATCACGAAAACCATGCCCGGAAGACTGCCGACATTGCCACAGAAAGGAAGAACAAAACTCAAGCGAACATGTTCAAGACATCACTGTAGATTTCCTGGCTGATGGCTGGACAACACAAGACTGTCGACAAGAACAGATGACTGATGAAGACATTGGACCGATCTTGACAGCAAAAGAGGAAGGTCGCCGCCCGGATTGGCAAGATATCTGCCATGGTTCCGAAGTGCTGAAGGGCTACTGGGCACAATGGGAATCTCTCACCTTAGAAAACGGATTGCTGAAAAGGGCTTGGGAAAGTGCAGATGGACGAGACGTGGTCATGCAGTTGATAGTTCCCCGAAGTAAAGTGCAGTCTGTTTTGAAGGAGATGCATGATGGAACATCTGGAGGCCATCTTGGCGTTAACAAAACCCTTGACAAAATACGGAAGCGATTCTATTGGCTTCATCTTCGCCACGACGTAGAGGAATGGGTTCGGACGTGTGAAATATGTGCTGCAAGCAAGGGCCCACAAACCAGAAGCAGGGGAAAATGAGACAGTATAACGTTGGACAACCTTTCGAGAGAATTGCCATAGACATTGCTGGACCATTCCCAGTTACTGACGATGGAAACCGGTACATCATGGTTGTAGGTGACTACTTTACTAAGTGGGTGGAAGCCTACGCAATTCCAAATCAGGAGGTTACCACTGTGGCAAAGCAGTTAGTTCACAACTTCTGTTGCCGTTATGGAGCCCCTATGGAAATCCATACGGATCAAGGGAGAAATTTCGAATCAGGAGTGTTTAAAGAATTATGCCGTCTACTTGGAATTCGAAAGACCAGGACAACGCCTCTGCATCCTCAGTCGGACGGGATGGTTGAGAGATTCAACAGGACACTCGAGCAGCATCTTTCGAAAGTTGTTGACGAGAACCAAAATGACTGGGACCAACGTATACCACTATTCCTTATGGCGTATAGGTCATCAGTACATGACACAACCGGCATGACTCCAGCAAAATTGGTGTTTGGGCGGGAGATTCGTCTTCCTGGGGACTTGATGTTTGGATCACCTGAGACTCAGTCCCAAGAACCAAAGAACTATTCCTCGCAATTAGAAAACCGACTGCGAGAAATGAATCGTTTGGTAAGAGGACGGCTGAAGATTGCCAGTGATAAAATGAAAACTCGGTATGACATTCGCAGCAATAGTGTGGGTTTCCAAGAAGGAGATCAGGTCTGGTTGTTCAATCCAAAGCGCCGTCGTGGTCGCTCACCTAAGCTTCAGTCTAACTGGGAAGGACCCTACACTGTGAAAAAAAGAATTAACGATGTTGTTTATCGGATTCAACAGGAAGGACAGCGAAAGTTCAAGGTCGTCCACCTAGATCGCCTGGCTAAGTACAAATTTAGAGACGCTTTGCCAGTTCGGGACGAACAGGCTTAAGGAGGGGGCAGTGCTACGACAGCACAGAACAATCTACGCGTTTATCGAATGCGCCAGAAAGATCTCGACGTAAGCGTGTGGTGTACGTGCTACTAGACGCATTTTGCGAGAATTTTCTCGCATGTGCCAGGCTTCGCTCGGGCGCTCGGACTGTGTCAAGGCCGTAGCAATTACGTAGTTCGCGAGAGATAAGACGCAGTTTGGAAGCTTCTGGTGTGTGAGCGTAACTATAAATACATCGCGTCGCGGCCTTAGTTTTCAGTTCAATGCGAGATTTTTGACTGTGCGGTTCGAGAGTATTAGTGCGATATATTTACAGAGCGGTTCGAGTTATTACGGTGTACGGTTCAAGTAGTTATTAGTGAAGTGTTGCGTTTTATATTCGGACGGTATAATTGTAATACAGTTGAGTTTTAATATTAGTGGACATTTTATTGCGTATGAACAATTTCATTTGATTTGTTGTAGACACTGTGTTGTTAATTACGAACTGGTTTACTATAACAATTAAAGGTGTGATTAGTGACTTAATTGGTATCTTGTACTTATTTTGTTTCCACTGTACCTACGACGATCGAGTAGACCGTCGTAACAGTATCCTTCTTAGGCCCATTACCACGATCAAGTCGGGGGGTTAAACACATACTAGTCTGCATAGATGTGTTTCTTAAGGCAGTTCATCTGTATCCTATTATGCGACCCACAACGAAAGCTGTCCTAAAAATTCTGTTACAAAAATATATTCCAATACATGGTAAGATGAAGAGGATTCTTAGTGATCAAGGAGTGCAATTTCAAAGTGAGGTATGGAATAGAATATTAAGAGAAAATGGAATACAACCCATACTCACATCCATCAGGCATCCACAGGGATATTTAGTCGAGAGAGTGAACAAAGAATTGGGTAAGTACCTACGAATCTACTGCCATAACCAAGATAATAAATGGGCAGAATATTTACCATTCTTTGAGAAAGCTATTAATGAGAATTACAGCAAAGTTACGAGCTACACACCAATAGAGATTGAACAAGATTGTCAACCCAACAGATTTTGGAAAAGGTATGTACAGAAACCTGCTAATCAGAACTTACCAATATCATTAAGCATTAAGATTGCACATGCGAAAAGAAGAATAATGGAAAAAGGTAATAAGAGAATAGAACAATTCAACAGAACTCACAAGTTGCAGAAGTTTAATGTTGGAGAGAAGGTATTATTAAAGACCAATCCAGTGGGAAAGTGTATTGATAATACTGCGGAAAAATTCTTCAGATTATATTATGTCCTTACACTTTGCTAAGACAAATTGGCAAACAGACTTTCATTGTGTATGATGACACAAGACAGAAAGAAGTGGGCAAATATCCCGCCAGCTCTTTAAGAAAATTCTATGAATAAATAACTAGGTCACTGGACAAAGTTAAAGCTGAATGTATATTGAAGATGATGCTACGAGGCACACTCCAAGTCAACATGTGCTATATCTTTTTATTACAAATTTAAAACTTAATTAATTTTCTATATTAATCATGGTCATGGTTCATTTTCTAACTCTTCGGGCGCCATCTCGCCATTTTGCGAGAATATTAACTATTGAAAAAATATATTGTACTTACCATATTTCTCGGGTTCTTTTCGGCGAACAGGAGATCAGAATGGTTTGTTCTCAGTAAATAACTCTTTTATTTACCAATGACATTCCCTTTTATTTTCATTTTCTACCACTAGTACATTTAACCCCTACTTCAAAACATTTTAACATATTTGGCCAGAAGCTCCATTGGTAAAACAAATAGTAATTATTATCATCAACATTTTCTCGTTTCCCCCAAAATTACTTACATTAGCTTATTTATTGAAATATATCGCAACCAGCACCTCTTAATTATATTTTGTACATTCACCCAGCCACGCACACTTTCATACTTTACATATTTAATTTCTTTTTCTTATGACCCCTTTTTGAGCTCATGATTCTCTTTAAAAAAATTTTGAATGGCCAATTGAATGATTACATAATTTAGAATAAACTTATTGTTTGTTGGTTACTTATCTGCGCATTATTCCAACGGTCCCACGCACTCCCGATTTATCCTCAGATGTCACTTATTTCCTTTTACCTTTAACGTTCTACTTCAAAACAAAATACTGTTAATTCACATTATATTAAAATTTCGTTACTTTACTGTTTACTTGTATTTGGTATTCACATTTTAGGTGAGGGCGCCCGCGATTTACGTTCCGGAACTTTATATGTATGTCACTCGCGCGAGTGGTGAAGTTAGACTTGGGTGAGGCAAACGGCACTATTTTATAAAGTCGCCGTGGTTGTATGACCAATTCTTATTGTTCAGATGTTCGTATTACTACGCCAGCATACTGTTTTTGTTTCATAACTGCATTCCACCGTTAGGCTAGGCTCTGACGTAAGATCGTCCGATGCCGTTACATAACTTGTTTACACTGTTTTTGTATGTCATTGGTTGACCTTGGCATAGTTCCAGCTTGTTGCTTTCTGCGTTATAGAAATTCACATACATAATGTCACAAGCAGTGTTACCACTGTCGCTACCAATAAATATACCTTTGTTTACGTTTTGTCCCAATCATAGTAAAAAATGTTATTTGTTTTATTTAAAAAATACAAATTTCTTTATTATCCCAAAATAGGCCCAAAATGTCCCGTTACAATACCCCCTCAATAAGATATTTTATGCCTAAGCATAAAAAATCTCATTGACACATACATACTTGCTAAAGGGATTAGCCAGGATATGTCGCCATAACCCCCTGTATGGTTTACAAAAAAATATAATTAACTCACCCTTGGTCCGGTGACTGTGACCGCACCTGAATGACAATACTGGACTTCTCTCCGAGATCCCAACACCATAGAGTCAGACAGATACTCAACGCCCCTGCTCTGACACGCTGGCCAACTCAGGTCCGCCGCCACAGCATCACCAAACACTGAAACAACAAATCAAATATCAACTAGTGGCCTTTTATAACACCATATCCCCAACTGATCTGTTTCCCCCTAGCGGTGCTGGTTTGCGCTAAGAAGCACTGGTTTTGTTTTTTACTTACTTCTAACATATATCAGAATACCTAACAACAACATGATACCCATTTTAAAATTCCATAATCTCATTCTATCTACTTTCTCTTGTTAACTTTTATCCCAAAATTCAAAATTATTGCCCTGATTCCCATCAGAATATAAATAAACATTTCCCATTACCATATTATACATCTCTGTCATCCCCAATTTGCATTTAAAATATTTAAATTCATAAAATTCTCTTTATATTAACAAACACAATATTACATAAGAAAACATAGTACATTCATAATTCACATTGTTATTATTACCTTAAAATAAACAATTCGTATTTAAAATTTACACACTTTACATCCTTAAATTTGCATACAAAATCATAAAATTTACCTTTTAATCTCAATTTAACTTTTATTAATTCGTTTCTCAAAATTTTTTTTTTTTTTTTTTTTTTTAACTTCAATCTTCGTTTTCCACATCATTTCATTTATTATTCCCTTTCATTAATTTGGGTGATTCTCCGTTATTCATTATAATTCACTTTATCAACTTGGTATTTACCCATAATCTTACCCCTTTTATTACTCTAACGCTTCCTTACAAAATCTTTGACTAGTATGACACCCCTCTCTCAAAACAGCTATCAAACAATTCTCTAAACCCAACTTATTATTAAACTCATTTCGCCACATTCGCTCGATATATAAAAAAAATACTCTCTAACCCTTTGTACATAGGATACGTGTTTCCCCCCCAAAAAAAACTCATTTCCCTTATCTGGCCCCTGGATTCTACCTAAGGCGGCCCCGTCCCCACTAAATCGATCCCATCCCGTCCCAACTTATCATTATGTTGCGGACTCCCACATTACACTACCCCCTATTACAAAATTGCCATCCCCAAAATCTCCATCTAATTACCTCACTTCAACTACAACAAAATAACATCATCATTTATAAACATCAATTTATCAATCAAAACTCTACATACATTCTCCATTTCTACTGTGTCTCCATCAATACTTCTCAAAATTCTATAACATATATTAACTCAAAACCACATTACATTATTTTCATCTCTACTATTTCAACTTCAACTTTGACTTCAACTTGGACAGATCTATATGTCCCACAAATATTCATCACCCAACTTCTATCTTTTGCAACCCATTGAAAATTTTAACTATCACAACTTTATTTCATTTTATTTTAAAATCTATAAACACATTGAAAACATATTATTATATTTTTATAATCCTTATTCCAAGCATACTACATGCAATTAACATAATAAGACATAATAAACACAATATAGGAAGTATCTAGTGCATCTATTTTTCAAATTAAAACAAAATTATTTAGTAGCGAGTCATCATTATTAAAATACAACAAAAAATTTTTTAATTCGTTACCCCCCTGGATAACCTCTCTGCCACACACACTATGACCCCCCCTGGACTGTGGCGTCCAGTTGCGTCCACAAGGACTGAGGTTTTGGAGGAATTTGACATCTCCGTGTCCTTGCTTCTGCGTTACATTTGAAAGGTTTAGATATCAACATATCTTTGTTCTATAGTTATGCGCCCTTAATGCGGGTCTACCACCTGGCTTTGCTGTTCCTCCTCGAACAGAGTGGCAGCCGCTGTTCCATAGTTCCGGGATTTCCCCTAGTTTCACCCCCCATTAATTTCTAATATAGACCAGCTATTAATTTTAAGCCAGCTATGGTCAAGGGACTTGATATGGCCATAGCTAACCGCTAGCCAAAACCACGATTAGTGCTGGTAAGGCAGTAATCGCCCGAAAAGTCGGGGAAATCATCTCTTCCTTCAGGCATGTATTCATCATCATTAATTTGCACGGCACGGCAATTTATCAAGTTACAACATAAAATTGTACAAAAGGGTGTGCCGTGCGTTTTCGCCATGTTGGCCTCCGATGGAGGTAACACTCTCTGTTACCCCCAACACTTTCCGCTAACTACTGGGGCACATGCCACCCCAACAACAGCAACTTAATAGCTAAACTAAACCATATCTACAATTGCTGTCTCTACGTTCCATTGTTATAATCACTTCTATAGACACCACTCTACCCCCCAAAATTACCCACACATCTTGTATAATACATTACATAACATAATAAACAAATAGACATTAACCTTGATTATTAGCATTGTTACATTCACATCAAACCAACAATTCTCTTTTAAATAATTTATATAAAAACTTATAAACATTCTTGTTTGAAATTTTTCATTAACTTTTTTATATATCATCATTTCATTATTTATCCTTCGTTGCCATTAGATTCCTCAACATTTCAAAATCATTATTAACATTTATTTTTAACCATTTTGTTATTCCACAAACTAAACCATTTAACATTTATTTATTCATTAATTGTTATCAAATTTAGAACTCATAAAATCATTTAAATTCATTATAAAAATTCAAACATATAACATTCAATCACAATATTTAAACATCTCAAATTATTCACTTCAATTGATTATTAAAACACAACATATTTCAATTATTATCAAAAATTTACAAATCATTAATTATTGTCTTCATAATTATTTTTATTATTTATTTAGTCTACTGAAATAATCTTATTATTATTAAAACAATTACCTACACACATTGTTTACATTATACACTTGTTATAATTAATATACACACAATTGAATTCACTACAAATATATTTACAAACTTTTGTCATTAACTGTTCCATTTTTTCACACTTCATTGTCCAAGTCTGCAAGGTCATTACCAAAATTTACAATATTTAACAATGTCCATACACTCATTTTAATTTCAACCTCCATCATCATATATATAACGAACATATTTATAACATACATCATTGTTATCCACAAACAATTTGTTATTATTATTATTATTATAATAATCCATTAACTTTATTTCATTCATTATGCCATTATAATTTATAGGGTTATTCCTTATTAATATTTCATAAATCTTGTCAACATAAGTTATTATTGTCCAGTCTCCATCAGTATTATTGGTTAACATCAGGTAAGCTATTTTATCATTTTTGTATTCCTCTACTATTACATCAGGTAAGTGTTTATTGTTTATAAAGATATCATCAAAATAATTCTCTATCTCTCTTTCAACAGGTAAGTATTTTATATGGTTTATCTTCACCCCTTCTAACCTTTCTCTCAACTCATTATAATTTCTTTTTAACTTATATAATTCTATCTCTCTCTCAGTACACAACTCTCTCTCTATATCTCTCTCATCATACCACCATATCACATTTTTTCTCTCACTCCATGCAGAGGATACTAAATCATACAAAAAGGGGAAACAACTTAAATCTTCCATTAACAAGGGACTCTTGCCCTTCAACAATAATATTTTTGAACACCTTGGTTCATCATAAATAAGGGGAAAATTTACCCTCTGCCCCACATACTCATCTACTCTCTCTTTCCACTTTCTCTCTGACTCATAAACACACAATAACATTCCATTATTACATTCTAGAACTTCATCAGTACTATTTTTGATTATATTCTCATCATTTGTCTCTCCATTATTCTTTACCCCCACTATACTCTCAGAATTGTAATTAATATCATTATCTTCACTATTTAACACTACATCTTCCACTATTTCGTCATTTTTAATATTTGTCATACTTATAACATTGTCACCTAACTTCTCAACACTCTGTTCTAATCTGTTAAAGTTTGCTTCTATTATTTCACTAGTGTGGTTTAAATGCTCATTAATTTCGTTAATTTGGTTTTTTAACTCATCGAATTTAACATTTTGTCCATCTAATTTATTGTCAAAACTATTCTTTTGAACATCGAATTTCTCATTAAAATCCCTACTTTGTCAAATTTGTCATTCATTTGATTGTATTTAACATTGGAATCAATTTGTTGTTCTTTATTTTGTTTTTTCAATTCATTTAAATCACTACTTATATTTTCGGACATTGCTTTTATCAGACTGAACATATCGTCCATCGACAACTCTCTAACTCGTGTTGTCGACGGGGTAGATTGTGCCGATACATTGTCAGTTAACATTGACTCTGTAAGAGTGCTTTCTAAATTTAATTCTTGATTCTCCATTTTGTAATAGTAAAATTATTACTTTAAATAAAAATACTAATATATAACATCTACTTTTCACACAACAATGTACTCTACTTACATAACGCTTTACGTTACTTCTTGTAACCTCCTATGCACCTTATTTATACTTCATTTATTTCAAAATTTATTTATATAATACCCTTTTTATTTTAATTAAATACAACCATCTTATCCGCTACAAAACATCAACATCAATGTTTTACCTTTATCAAAACATAACCCATATCTACGTCTATTTTACGTATACAAAACAAAACAAAATTCGTTCTCACTCCCAAACAACCATTCTGCTCTCCCAGTAGGCCGTATTTTTATATAAAACAAAATTTTATACAAAATGTCCCTGCCTTCGGAAGCCAATTGTGCTATATCTTTTTATTACAAATTTAAAACTTAATTAATTTTCTATATTAATCATGGTTCATTTTCTAACTGTTCGGGCGCCATCTCGCCATTTTGCGAGAATATTAACTATTGAAAAAATATATTGTACTTACCATATTTCTCGGGTTCTTTTCGGCGAACAGGAGATCAGAATGGTTTGTTCTCAGTAAATAACTCTTTTATTTACCAATGACATTCCCTTTTATTTTCATTTTCTACCACTAGTACATTTAACCCCTACTTCAAAACATTTTAACATATTTGGCCAGAAGCTCCATTGGTAAAACAAATAGTAATTATTATCATCAACATTTTTTCGTTTCCCCCAAAATTACTTACATTAGCTTATTTATTGAAATATATCGCAACCAGCACCTCTTAATTATATTTTGTACATTCACCCAGCCACGCACACTTTCATACTTTACATATTTAATTTCTTTTTCTTATGACCCCTTTTTGAGCTCATGATTCTCTTTAAAAAAATTTTGAATGGCCAATTGAATGATTACATAATTTAGAATAAACTTATTGTTTGTTGGTTACTTATCTGCGCATTATTCCAACGGTCCCACGCACTCCCGATTTATCCTCAGATTTCACTTATTTCCTTTTACCTTTAACGTTCTATTTCAAAACAAAATACTGTTAATTCACATTATATTAAAATTTCGTTACTTTACTGTTTACTTGTATTTGGTATTCACATTTTAGGTGCGGGCGCCCGCGATTTACGTTCCGGAACTTTATATGTATGTCACTCGCGCGAGTGGTGAAGTTAGACTGGGGTGAGGCAAACGGCACTATTTTATAAAGTCTCCGTGGTTGTATGACCAATTCTTATTGTTCAGATGTTCGTATTACTACGCCAGCATACTGTTTTTGTTTCATAACTGCATTCCACCGTTAGGCTAGGCTCTGACGTAAGATCGTCCGATGCCGTTACATAACTTGTTTACACTGTTTTTGTATGTCATTGGTTGACCTTGGCACAGTTCCAGCTTGTTGCTTTCTGCGTTATAGAAATTCACATACATAATGTCACAAGCAGTTTTACCACTGTCGCTACCAATAAATATACCTTTGTTTACGTTTTGTCCCAATCATAGTAAAAAATGTTATTTGTTTTATTTAAAAAATACAAATTTCTTTATTATCCCAAAATAGGCCCAAAATGTCCCGTTACAAACAAGCATGGGGGGGGGAACAATTGTTCAGCCCACCACATAAGGATAAATTGAATAATAGTCTATTCATTATTATTTGAGCACAATGTAAATAAATGTGTTTGTTTTAATAAACCTGTTTATTAAATTTTTTTATTAAGCAGGGAAATAATGCAACAGTACAAATGTACAGGGTACTGTGCTTTGCACAAAGTAATTAAAATAATTAATTAAAATAAATAAATAATTCATATTGTTAATAATAATAATTCAGCTTGCAATATAAACGACCAAACTTTAAGGTTGGAACAGGTGGATCACGCCAGCTGCTCTGTCTGTGTGTACACACGTATGTTAGATGTGTGCATGAGACCTGTCCATTCCTGAAAAGCGTCAACCCTTAAGGAACGCTATCAATTATTTGAATTTATTTAATTTGTAAAGATTGTGTGCACAATAGCATAAAACCAAATACATCAAAATGTGTATAAAAATAAGACGCATGTGTGTATAAAAAATAGTGTAAAAAGGATAAAAAGTGTAATTACAGGAAAATAAAAATAAATAGAACTTATGTTAATTAAGATAAAGAAAAACGGTTTGTACATGGTGAACACATAAAAATTACTGACAGCATGAATATCGGGTAATGTGCAAAAGACTTCACAAATTGTGAAGACAGGCGAATTAAGTGTGACAAGAATCGTCTGTGAGAAGTGACGCCACGACAGTCTCTGACATGCAGAATATTGTCAAAACATGATTTTAGCGCCCTGGGTATAAATACAGGAGATGCGCTGACATCAATCTCTTCCACGTTCAACCATAGTCGCAGCCGGAGGCTCTGCTTCATGAGTACAACTCTTTCTCGATCAACCATAGTCGCAGCTGGAGGCTCTACTTGGCAACTACAACTCTTTTCTTGATCGACTACTGTGGAGGTTCGCACATTAAATAATTAGAAGTGTTGTAATATATATTTATATATGCATTTTCTCCCATGTTAGCTTTGTGCAAGAGGTTATTACATCTTGTTTTGTGGTTGCCTAAAAATAAAAACACCAGTTGTGACTTAATAATCAAGTACCCGTAAAATGGTAGATAACAATTTTACTAGGCTGGCCACATTTCTGAGAAGGAAATACAGACACTAGCATACTGGGTTAGATTCCTAGCAGGGGAGTGACATATTTTGCAGAAAAATTATCGTTCTTATGTATTTAAAATTACAAACTCTACAGTGTAAAAATGCATTATTGTTTTTATTACTCTTATTGTAATAGTATTACTAATATAAATCATTATGGTAAAACAGTTTATTATACTGTTTCGCTGTAAGAAAAACAAATAACCAAAAGTTTTATAGAGACCTATTTTAAGTTCGAAGAAAGTTTACATCACAGTCAACCTCAGTACTTTTATTGAACCATTCATACTTTTCTGAGGAATGCACTTTCATCAGAAGAGTTTTATCTTCCTTTATTTTTTTATATAAGTCACTACATTCAAGTTCGGAATTAATTTTAAGAAACAATTAAGTTTCAACTAGTCTACTCTCACCTGTACTTTCACAGAGTCCCACATGTTTCAGTACAGAAAAAACTATTAAAATTGTAGCAGATATACCTGGAAGGCAGAAAATGAGGTCTTTTAGTTTTGCAGGTGTTGTGGTTGGTATGAAACAAGTGAAAGATTTTCAACTAAAGTTTGTCTCCCTTCAGTTTTCTTCAATATCTTCCTCATTTCCTTTCTCCTTTTGTTCCTCCTGGGTATATTTCCACCTCATCAAAAAGTACTAAAGCCACCTAATCAAAAATTTCATCTTTATTACTTCTTGCTGGCATTGGGAATTACTTATCTTATAAACTTGCTTTTACTTTCTACAGAAGACTACTCACCTTTCTTCCAAATTCAACAGGAATCCGGAAAACTTCTCCATTCCCTTAAAATCCATTATTGTAGAAACAGACAGCATGTTTTGAAAACCTTCTTGCGTAACATCTCCATCAGCAATACAAGCTAAGCGCTTCTGTTTAGCATGTGAGGAGTAAATATATTTTCCTTCCTCAAAGTCAGGTTTTCCTTGAGCTCATAGTACTTTATTGCCATGTCAGTTGCTGAAATATTATTTTGCTAAATCACAGGGATGGTGGTGCTGAACATTTCTGGGTACCATGTAGAAAACAGCCACATCTCGTTCACAGGATTTTAAAAGAAACATTTTGGTCTTAACAATTCCTATGATTTTAACCCATCAAAATTTAGAAGTATTCTGTTGAAAGTTGACTGAGAAATGGAAAATGTTTGTTGTTCTATTCCATCCCAAAAAAATCACAGAAATTTTAGAGTTTGTAACCCTCACAGAATAAATATGAAATAATCAGGCATGTCATTTGATCAGTTAATGACAGAAATTTCAACATCCTGCTTGCTGAACACAATTGTGCACCGTATATGGTGGACATCCTGTCTGATATTCTCTTCCCAAACATCTGTTCAAGTTTTGTATGAACATTTGTTTTCCCTTTTGTTTGTTCCCCTCCAAAGTATGCATTTGTGTTTCTGAACAGTAACAAAGTTATTCATCTTCTAAGCAATACTTCTTCAACACTTTTTACATATAATCTGACAGAATTTCTGCAGTTTCTCTACTCACTTTGTCAAACTCTAAAATTCTTACATTACCAGCTTATGTCATAATGAAAATTCTACACATATCTGGCACCAACTTGATCTTGTTACTGGTAGAGAAATCATTTGTGACAGTTTCAAAATTCGCTTTGTTGAGTACAGATCTGACATCAACATAAATTTAGGAGGAAGAACATTAACTGCTATGCCCTCAGATTTAGTCCTAGGACTCCTAAACTTTGGGTCATACAACTTGGTGATAAGCTTAAACTGACAGTCAGTACATCTGAAACTCTGTTCATATGTTACATTGTGGTATGAAAATGTGGTTTTGCTTACTGCAATAACAAGGACATCAGTCTTTATCACTTTATTTTTAAAAAGAGTCCACAGTTAAATTTGCATTTGCACTCTGTATGGTTGTCAAATGTTTTGAGGTCCAAATCTTCCATATCTTGCTGGTCATGAAATGCAGTATTCAACTGAATCACTACCATCAATCGTTATTAAAAATTGGAATTAACCATAAACGTAACTTGAGAAAAATGACACTTCTGATTTATTTTCTACTCACATCTTGTATATTTACTACCACTAAATTCAAATATGTTTACTCCAGACTACTGATATATTATCTGCTTAACATAATATGTAAAACATACGAAATGGCACTTCCTACCATGTTAGTCAAACACCCTCCATATAATTTCTGTTGCTCTTTAGCATTCAGTTTTTTATATCACTACAGATTTATGTTCCAAATCAAATTTTAATTTCTCTTGTACTATTAAACTGACCTTTTCAACTGGACAGTTTATAAACACACGCACACATATGCAGTTTCCCCTGCTGTTCATAAGTTTATATTCCATTGAACCAAGAAATTTATGGTCTACCATTACTTCTTCTTGTGTTTATTCAACAGTAGTTGCTTAGAACTCCTTATTTCAGGCACTTCATGTAGGTGGCAATAAAATTTTATTTCTTTACTTTGACTGTTCCTGTAATATTTATATCCATTCCAGTTCACCTTCTTATTTCATCATTTCCAACCATGACTAGCCACTTGTTGATTTACTACTTCTCCTCCAGCACCCAATTTTAACCGAACTTAACCTTTCCCCATTTCTTTTATGTAGGCCTACATTCCACACTTGTGATCCATAAACAACTCTCATCTCCAATGTGATCTTTTATTTAAGACTTGTAATTCTCTTGGATATTGGTTGGTTTTAATCTTAATAGGATGCAAACTCTTTAAAGCTGTTTTTCATCTTCTTTGTATCAGTCATATTTTTTGTTCCTTTTTTCATCATCAGGTTTGTCCAATATAATCAGATGTTTGTTAAACTATGTCAAGACTTTTCTACAACTCAGATTATGTCTGCTTATGTCTACCATATTTCCATTTCAATTTAAAATGATATAATATGTATCTAACGCAGATGATAAATTGTGTGCGATGATTGTGACATGTTTTACATTGGCCAGACAGGGAGAAAATTTAAAGATAGATTTCGTGAACACATGCCGAAGGGCAGCATTAGATATACTACCTCCAACTTCGCGTTACATTTGATTAATAATAACCACAGATACACTAGTTGCGCCAAAAATTTGAAACCATTACATATTTGCAACAAAGGGCGAATTATGAGCGCTTTAGAAGAATTCGAAATCTACAAAGCATCGAGAACACAAAAAAACCTAGTGCTCAACGATCAATTGTCGTTTAACTCGAACAGCTTGTACGATACTGCGTTACAACATGTTTATCAGATTATAGAAGAATGATAAATCAACAGTTGCGATTATGAACCCGAACAGTGCGCACTGATTCTTCGCGCGGTACGTTATTAATGTAGTGTGTTTTTAATTATGTTAGTAAAAGTTTTTATTTACGTTGACAAGTTCTTCATGTGAGAACGAAAAGTTTTTAAACCTGAAGATGGGAACATGTTTCCCGAAACATGTCGTGTATGACATATAACGAAGTCGCAAGATGGAAAGGAAATAAGGTAAAACTATAAGTTTTATTTCAATAACGCGACTTGGAGACCATAATCACAAAAAAAATAATAATAATAAATTAAAATTTACTATGGAGATCGAAAACAACAAAAGTATCAATTTTTTAGACTTAACTGTATTACATAACGGGAATAATTTAAAATACAAAATCTTTAGAAAACACACTAATACTGACACAGTAATACACTACGATTCACATCATCCCGTTACACAAAAAATGGCAGTATTTAACAGTCTTGTCAACAGACTTTTAAATGTTCCCCTCGTAAAGGAGGACTACTTGAATGAGGTTAGCACTATCAAACAAATAGCTATAAACAACGGGTATAAATCTACAATAGTAGACAAAATAATAAATAAACATAGAAAACGTTTAGAAAATAAAAATTCAAACTGTATAAAAACAAGTAATAAAAATTGTAAATATCTTTCTGCTAATTTCACAGGTATTATGCCAAATATTTTAAGACCCTTTCTCAAAGATAATAACTATATCTTATCATTTAAAACTAATAATAACTTGGGAAATTATTTCAAAAACAAAGTACCTTTAAAAAAGAAATTGGTGTGTATAAAATAAAATGTGATGATTGTGAAGCGTTCTACATCGGTCAATCAGGCAGATGTTTTTATACAAGATTTTTAGAACATATTCCCAAGCCAAGTAATACTAAATCCAATTTTGCACAACATTTAATATCAAGCGGACATAAATGTACGAGCTTTGAAGAGAATTTAGCAGCGTTGCATTTTTGTAAAAAAGGTAAACGGATGGATAGTCTGGAGGAATTTGAAATTTATAAAGCTATAAAAAATAGTACCACTAAAAACAGTTTATTAAATGATCAGGTAAATTTTGCATCAAACTACTTGTTCGACACTGCCATCGGTTTGGATTTAATCTTTGACCAGTCGCGTGACGATCCCGGTTGAGGGTGAACGCATGCGGGAGCTCCAGCCGTGGTTCGTATAACATTTCACATGCGATTTGAAATTTATTTTATTTTATTTGATTGACATGACCAGTATCATGGTTGCGATTTTTATTGTATTAGTTTATTATATTGAAATAAGTGTTATCTGAGGATGGGACTTAGTCCCGAAACGCGTAATAACTGACGAAACTTTGTATCACTAGAGTGGATAATAAAGTAATTATATAATAAGTGATACGGTACGCAAAAAAATAAGTAATTGAAAACAAGTGCTTTCTAACCTAAAAAATAGGGTGCTTTATTCATATTAATAGTCTTACTGCCTACGCCTCAGTTAGCAGCCGGACACGTTGGTTAGCATGGCTCATCGAGAAGTCATCTACAGTATAGCGGCTCCACAGCTGTGGTTGAGTTTCAAGCTTTCCGAGGCTTTCGCAATGAGTACATCATCAAAGAGTTGGCTGTCGTGGACCCGTCTACTCAATGTTTCACAGTGACATTATTCGCACCACCATGCTTAAAATAACGCTTTTTATCACCAAATAATCGACCATTTTTTCGTATTTAGCCTCAGGTTCGTTGTCAGTGGGTCAATCCTAATTTCTAACCATTAAATCTTATAGAGGACGATAAGACAAAGAGAATGGTACCTTATTTGAGGATTCAGGTCTATTTTTATCCGCTCTATGCTTATAATAACGCTTGTTATTGTGACGATTTCATTAATAAAAATATGTTAATTAATTAAGTTGATAATATATAATCGGAGAAATTTTAAATTCTTAATAAAATCTCACATTGTAAACTAAATCTTATGGCAATCATTTAATAATAATAATATTTAATATAAGTCTACTAATAATAAAATTAAAAGGGAATGGAATTGTACAGAAAGGGTAAAGCTTATTAATTTATCCTGTATAAACAAGAACTGACCAGAAGTAACTTGTTTTCTGACCCCTAAATAAACTAAGTATTATTGTAAATTTGTTATTATTTAAATAATTAATTAAGACCATTGTTACGTACTTTGATAACTTCTGCAACTAAGAATATCACGATTTAATTATTTAATCAACCGTAGTCCTTTAATTAAAATTAGAAAAACGGAACTACTTTTATGTTGCCTAGTAATTGTCTTGAGATTACTACGCTCCCCTTAACTATTTTCTTTGACTTGTAATGGAGCGCTCACGCCGTAAGCAGCGTAAAGCGTTGTTTCGCTACGTATATATATAAAAATGTGAAAGGGTTGATACCGTGACTATTTAAATAAGTAATTTGTGTGGTGATGACATCTCTCTATATTATAAAATAACGGACTATGTAGTTTATACAGTATTACAACCTAGAAGGTGATAGTCAACTAATCTATCATAATGTGAAGTGTATAACAGTGAAACAAACTTTCTATCTATGTATTCTAACTACAAGAATTACTAAGAATAACTACAGTCGCCGGAGATGAATGTACCACACCAGGAATGATTTCACATACTTCTAGAACTTCACCATCACAGTATGATAAGGTAACGACTGAACTTCAAGAAACATCAGGAGGACCGAAGAACTAATTCTGCAGCAACTTCAGGAAACACACAGGTGACATGGAGGCTTGTCTTCCATGGTTAAGAGTTACAAAATTATACACCCAAAAAGACAATTTAAATTATCATATTAAAGACTTTAAAACTTATGTTTAAATGTAATAACATTAAAGACTTTAGAAACCTGACATTTTAGGTAACATGTAGTATAAAATCTAATAACGCTAGTTATAGCAAAAAGGTAAAGTTTAAACTAATAGTTTTGTTGTTTTAGAAGATTAGTAAAAAACCATTCTTCAAATGGTTAGAGTTTCAATATTGTACATGGCAAGGTGACCATAATTCATTTATGATATTTAATCCCGGATCCGTGGAATTAATCAATAAGATGTACATCATATTTTGAAGCCCCTTTGTAAAGTAGTAATTTATATATTTAATCATATAGTAAACTATATTGTTTGAGAACTTTCAATAGAGAACTTAATCACCAAATGTAATAAAGAGATGTCATCTAAGTACCAAGTAAAATGAGTGCATATATCAACAGTCTCCCCTTCCAAATATCCTGCTATATAAATTGTTTATTTGTTGTGATTATTTTCAGTGCTTCACAACGAAGGCAGCCGGTATAATTGGCACATCCAATTATTACTGGTTCCCTACGTTATAACTCAAGAGAAGAGGTTATAATTTGCGCAACTCTGCTTTACTGCTGTTTTTGCTATTCTGCTGCTATTTTGCGAATTTGCTAATTTTGCGTAAGAGAAAAGAAAGAAGTAATTGCGTCCCGATATCCCACGCACAAAAGCTGTTGATCTATACACTCATGTATTTCAATATGTGTCAGAGTTTGAAATAAGATAAAAATAATAATTAATATTATAGTAAGATAGTATAAATAACTTTATTAGTAAATATAATATGTGTAACGTAATATTAGCATATAATCCAATGTAAACAAACCATGTCGGTACTTGTTAAGAGTCCCATTCATAAACGTGCCACATTCTCGACAATCTCGGACGGGTAGTTTCCTGCTGCCGTTTGTTTAAAATTGTCATTGTTTAGTTGAGTTGAAAATAAGTCACCCTCCTTGTGTGGTCTATTGTTATAAGAAGCGTGTCTGTTCATGTGTTAGTAACCGAAGGGGGAATCTTTTGTCGTACGCATATTCATGCATGTGTGAAATTTCTCTCTCTCTCTCAAAGTAAAACGATAAAGGTTGTCATAACATTTTATGTGTTTATTTGTAAAAAAAAAAAAAGAAAAAGAGATAGCGTTGTATCGTAACTAATGCAAATGTTTAATAATAACTGTTAATAAATGTTTACCATGTACTAAAGTGTATAGGCGATAATTGTGTATAGGATAGTAGAGCAAATAATATTATGACTTAAAGTTCAAATGAATAAATGACTTACTTAACCCTCCCTTGTTAGATAAAGTATTAAACCCCAGGTCCAAAAACAGTAAACTTGTAAACTGAGCCAAATAAATTAATAATAATAAATAAAGTGTGCTAAATAATTATGGTAAGTCGATAGGAAATAATTCTAGGTAAGTTTTTTTAAACCCCCCCCAAAGTAATAGTAAGTGAATAATAAAGGCTGAATAAATCTTAAGTTAAACTAAATTTGTGTAACGTGTAGCAGTAAATAAGAGAAAGGTAAATAATAATAAAAGTATAGTTGAATAGTCAACAACCAGTTGTGGCCAGTAAGAGAACAATAAAGCGTGTTGAGAAATTGTAGTAAGCAGCCACACACTCTCCCTATTGTGATAAACCGTTGCCTCCCTAAACAATGAATACCACCGCGCGTGAAATACAATGAATTGTGTAAAGTCTCTCCCCTTCCGCAAAGTTGTCTAGTTATGGTTAAAGAGATAATAAGAATTACCATCGTGAGATTCCGCTTCTCTCAAGTAACTATAATCTAGAGTGGAGTATGGGATCTTCTTTAGATTATTTTAGAAGTAAGTCTATGGTATATAATCAAGATAGAATTATATACATGTAAAGTAACTAGTCACAACGGCGCCGGCTGAAAAGGATAATGATGAGGCAAAAAAGGTGCCAAGAGTTCATTTATGAATGCTGAAAGCTAACGTGTAGAGTTAGAGTAAGCTGATGTCAGTCGGGCCACGATATTGTGAGTTACTGTAATTAGGGAAATTAGTATTATAAGTTAGTACTGTAAGAAGTGAGATAAAGGGAATTTCACGAAGGCGAACATTTAAATGAGAACTAGATCATTTAAAAAAGAATTAAAAAAAACAAACCGTGTACTACTAATAATAAATAATAATAAGAGAGAAATTACACACGGAAATCCCTAAACATACTCTCGGTATATAAAAAAAAAAATTATACCGGCGTCTGTGGCTTAAGCGGCGGAGTATGTGACGATTTCATTAATAAAAATATGTTAATTAATTAAGTTGATAATATATAATCGGAGAAATTTTAAATTCTTAATAAAATCTCACATTGTAAACTAAATCTTATGGCAATCATTTAATAATAATAATATTTAATATAAGTCTACTAATAATAAAATTAAAAGGGAATGGAATTGTACAGAAAGGGTAAAGCTTATTAATTTATCCTGTATAAACAAGAACTGACCAGAAGTAACTTGTTTTCTGACCCCTAAATAAACTAAGTATTATTGTAAATTTGTTATTATTTAAATAATTAATTAAGACCATTGTTACGTACTTTGATAACTTCTGCAACTAAGAATATCACGATTTAATTATTTAATCAACCGTAGTCCTTTAATTAAAATTAGAAAAACGGAACTACTTTTATGTTGCCTAGTAATTGTCTTGAGATTACTACGCTCCCCGTAACTATTTTCTTTGACTTGTAATGGAGCGCTCACGCCGTAAGCAGCGTAAAGCGTTGTTTCGCTACGTATATATATAAAAATGTGAAAGGGTTGATACCGTGACTATTTAAATAAGTAATTTGTGTGGTGATGACATCTCTCTATATTATAAAATAACGGACTATGTAGTTTATACAGTATTACAACCTAGAAGGTGATAGTCAACTAATCTATCATAATGTGAAGTGTATAACAGTGAAACAAACTTTCTATCTATGTATTCTAACTACAAGAATTACTAAGAATAACTACAGTCGCCGGAGATGAATGTACCACACCAGGAATGATTTCACATACTTCTAGAACTTCACCATCACAGTATGATAAGGTAACGACTGAACTTCAAGAAACATCAGGAGGACCGAAGAACTAATTCTGCAGCAACTTCAGGAAACACACAGGTGACATGGAGGCTTGTCTTCCATGGTTAAGAGTTACAAAATTATACACCCAAAAAGACAATTTAAATTATCATATTAAAGACTTTAAAACTTATGTTTAAATGTAATAACATTAAAGACTTTAGAAACCTGACATTTTAGGTAACATGTAGTATAAAATCTAATAACGCTAGTTATAGCAAAAAGGTAAAGTTTAAACTAATAGTTTTGTTGTTTTAGAAGATTAGTAAAAAACCATTCTTCAAATGGTTAGAGTTTCAATATTGTACATGGCAAGGTGACCATAATTCATTTATGATATTTAATCCCGGATCCGTGGAATTAATCAATAAGATGTACATCATATTTTGAAGCCCCTTTGTAAAGTAGTAATTTATATATTTAATCATATAGTAAACTATATTGTTTGAGAACTTTCAATAGAGAACTTAATCACCAAATGTAATAAAGAGATGTCATCTAAGTACCAAGTAAAATGAGTGCATATATCAACAGTCTCCCCTTCCAAATATCCTGCTATATAAATTGTTTATTTGTTGTGATTATTTTCAGTGCTTCACAACGAAGGCAGCCGGTATAATTGGCACATCCAATTATTACTGGTTCCCTACGTTATAACTCAAGAGAAGAGGTTATATTATCACCAAATAATCGACAATTTTTTCGTTTTTTGGCATCAGGTTCGTTGTCCGTGAGTCAATACTAATTTTTGTCAATTGAATCTTGTAGAGGACGATGAGATAAAGAGATTGGTACCTTATTTGATGTTATAGGTCTATTTTTAGCCGTTCTATGCTTAAAATAACGCTCTTTATCATCCAATAATCGACCATTTTTTTCGTTTTTTTGGCCTCAGGTTTGTTGTTCGTGAGTAAATAATAATTTTTGACCATTGAATCTTGTAGAGAACGATGAGACGAAGAGAATCGTACCTTATTCGAGGTTCTAGCCGTTTTATGCTTAAAATAACGCTTTTTAAGACCAAGCAATCGTGCATTTTTTCGTTTTTTGGCCTCAGGTTCGTTGTCCGTGAGTCAATACTAATTGTTGTTGTTGTTGAGCGAGCCACTGAGAAAGAGTAACTGTGACAATAGCTTTAAGCAGGCTCATGCCAAATCTCGGTGGCCTAAAGTCATGCAAGAGACGACAGCTGATGACAGTAGTAAAATTTATCATCCTGTATAGGATAAAAATCTGGGGTGACACACTCAAGTTTGAAAACCACCGCAAGAGGATGACATCGGTTCAGCGGCAAGGGGCACATGAGGGTTTGATGTAAAAAATAACGAAAGCGTATATTGGATTCTGTTTACATTTATTTTACACAAAGAAAAGACACATTACAAAATCACAGTAGTTTATACTACAGTGGTATATGCATATTTATACACACACGAGCGCGCGCGCATATTACAATCAACGTCTGTTACCTAAAAATGTCCCACATTCAGCGCATGTGTATCGCGCTCGTTTGTAAACACCACCACTCGTCATCAACCAGTTAATTTAGTTCATCGCTTTACGCAGTGCGCACTGTGTCAACTGTCCAGTGTTATCGTTCCCATTGTGTTGTCGGATAGGACACTGCTGCAGCGTTGAAGATCCGTCGTTCGTCATTGACGATCCGGCGTTCATGTCGTTGAGATTGATCACGTTGTGATGGTAGGCGCGGAGGAAGTTTCTTTTTTCCATTCCTTTTTTGTAGATCGTAGAGAAGTGCGAACAGATTTCCACGAGCGTACGAGGGATATCAGTGTACGGTGTGTATCCCTCATTCCATCTCGTACAGTGATAATGTCTTGTCAACCATTCGTTGTTTCTAACGGTCTTTTCGTCCAGACGCGATTCTTCGTATTGTGGTGCGAATAATGTCACTGTGAAACATTGAGTAGACGGGTCCAAAAGAGCCAACTCTTTGATGATGTACTCATTGCGCAAGCCTCGGAACGCTTGAAACTCAACCACAGCTAAAGAGCCGCTATAGATGACTTCTCGATGAGCCATGCTGACCAACGTGTCCGGCTGCTAACTGAGGCGTAGGCAGTAAGTCTCTTAATATGAATAAAGCACCCTATTTTTTAGGTTAGAAAGCACTTGTTTTCAGCAACGTGTCCGGCTGCTAACAGAGGCGTAGGCAGTAAGTCTATTAATATGAGTAAAGCACCCTATTTTTTAGGTTAGAAAGCACTTGTTTTCAGCAACGTGTCCGGCTGCTAACAGAGGCGTAGGCAGTAAGTCTATTAATATGAGTAAAGCACCCTATTTTTTAGGTTAGAAAGCACTTGTTTTCAGCAACGTGTCCGGCTGCTAACAGAGGCGTAGGCAGTAAGTCTATTAATATGAGTAAAGCACCCTATTTTTTAGGTTAGAAAGCACTTGTTTTCAGCAACGTGTCCGGCTGCTAACTGAGGCGTAGGCAGTAAGTCTATTAATATGAGTAAAGCACCCTATTTTTTAGGTTAGAAAGCACTTGTTTTCAGCAACGTGTCCGGCTGCTAACAGAGGCGTAGGCAGTAAGTCTATTAATATGAGTAAAGCACCCTATTTTTTAGGTTAGAAAGCACTTGTTTTCAGCAACGTGTCCGGCTGCTAACAGAGGCGTAGGCAGTAAGTCTCTTAATATGAATAAAGCACCCTATTTTTTAGGTTAGAAAGCACTTGTTTTCAGCAACGTGTCCGGCTGCTAACTGAGGCGTAGGCAGTAAGTCTATTAGTATGAGTAAAGCACCCTATTTTTTAGGTTAGAAAGCACTTGTTTTCAGCAACGTGTCCGGCTGCTAACTGAGGCGTAGGCAGTAAGTCTATTAATATGAGTAAAGCACCCTATTTTTTAGGTTAGAAAGCACTTGTTTTCAGCAACGTGTCCGGCTGCTAACTGAGGCGTAGGCAGTAAGTCTATTAGTATGAGTAAAGCACCCTATTTTTTAGGTTAGAAAGCACTTGTTTTCAGCAACGTGTCCGGCTGCTAACAGAGGCGTAGGCAGTAAGTCTATTAATATGAGTAAAGCACCCTATTTTTTAGGTTAGAAAGCACTTGTTTTCAGCAACGTGTCCGGCTGCTAACAGAGGCGTAGGCAGTAAGTCTCTTAATATGAATAAAGCACCCTATTTTTTAGGTTAGAAAGCACTTGTTTTCAGCAACGTGTCCGGCTGCTAACAGAGGCGTAGGCAGTAAGTCTATTAATATGAGTAAAGCACCCTATTTTTTAGGTTAGAAAGCACTTGTTTTCAGCAACGTGTCCGGCTGCTAACTGAGGCGTAGGCAGTAAGTCTATTAATATGAGTAAAGCACCCTATTTTTTAGGTTAGAAAGCACTTGTTTTCAGCAACGTGTCCGGCTGCTAACTGAGGCGTAGGCAGTAAGTCTATTAGTATGAGTAAAGCACCCTATTTTTTAGGTTAGAAAGCACTTGTTTTCAGCAACGTGTCCGGCTGCTAACAGAGGCGTAGGCAGTAAGTCTATTAATATGAGTAAAGCACCCTATTTTTTAGGTTAGAAAGCACTTGTTTTCAGCAACGTGTCCGGCTGCTAACAGAGGCGTAGGCAGTAAGTCTCTTAATATGAATAAAGCACCCTATTTTTTAGGTTAGAAAGCACTTGTTTTCAGCAACGTGTCCGGCTGCTAACTGAGGCGTAGGCAGTAAGTCTATTAGTATGAGTAAAGCACCCTATTTTTTAGGTTAGAAAGCACTTGTTTTCAGCAACGTGTCCGGCTGCTAACTGAGGCGTAGGCAGTAAGTCTATTAATATGAGTAAAGCACCCTATTTTTTAGGTTAGAAAGCACTTGTTTTCAGCAACGTGTCCGGCTGCTAACTGAGGCGTAGGCAGTAAGTCTATTAATATGAATAAAGCACCCTATTTTTTAGGTTAGAAAGCACTTGTTTTCAGCAACGTGTCCGGCTGCTAACTGAGGCGTAGGCAGTAAGTCTATTAATATGAGTAAAGCACCCTATTTTTTAGGTTAGAAAGCACTTGTTTTCAGCAACGTGTCCGGCTGCTAACTGAGGCGTAGGCAGTAAGTCTATTAATATGAGTAAAGCACCCTATTTTTTAGGTTAGAAAGCACTTGTTTTCAGCAACGTGTCCGGCTGCTAACTGAGGCGTAGGCAGTAAGTCTATTAATATGAATAAAGCACCCTATTTTTTAGGTTAGAAAGCACTTGTTTTCAGCAACGTGTCCGGCTGCTAACAGAGGCGTAGGCAGTAAGTCTATTAATATGAGTAAAGCACCCTATTTTTTAGGTTAGAAAGCACTTGTTTTCAGCAACGTGTCCGGCTGCTAACTGAGGCGTAGGCAGTAAGTCTATTAATATGAATAAAGCACCCTATTTTTTAGGTTAGAAAGCACTTGTTTTCAGCAACGTGTCCGGCTGCTAACAGAGGCGTAGGCAGTAAGTCTATTAATATGAGTAAAGCACCCTATTTTTTAGGTTAGAAAGCACTTGTTTTCAGCAACGTGTCCGGCTGCTAACTGAGGCGTAGGCAGTAAGTCTATTAATATGAATAAAGCACCCTATTTTTTAGGTTAGAAAGCACTTGTTTTCAGCAACGTGTCCGGCTGCTAACTGAGGCGTAGGCAGTAAGTCTATTAATATGAGTAAAGCACCCTATTTTTTAGGTTAGAAAGCACTTGTTTTCAGCAACGTGTCCGGCTGCTAACTGAGGCGTAGGCAGTAAGTCTATTAATATGAGTAAAGCACCCTATTTTTTAGGTTAGAAAGCACTTGTTTTCAGCAACGTGTCCGGCTGCTAACTGAGGCGTAGGCAGTAAGTCTATTAGTATGAGTAAAGCACACTTCTTTTTAGGATAGAAAGCACTTGTTTCCAGCAACGTGTCCAGCTGCTAACTGAGGTCTAAGCGGTGAATCTGTACAATGTATGGGCACGAGCATATTATTGCACAACTTTGTTCAAGGCTTTGATTCGCTTCCGGTTTACAGCGTGGGAAAGTCCTTTTACTCTCATTCTCAAACTGGTGCTGGGCATGTGTTTTCAATCTTCCTCAAGTGTGTCTGTTATTCCCTCGTTGCATCATATCGTTGTGAAACAGTATGGTGCAATAGTTACGCTCGTTAATAGAACAAGATTGTCCGTCTATATAGGCAAAAAATATTTAGGTCAATGTATTTTACAATCCTTGACCCGGTTACGGGAAACGTACTGTTGCACCATATCACCGTGGCTCAGTACGACACGATTCGACCGATAGAACCGTTGCATCATATTATTGTGAAACAGTATGGTGCAATACGTGTTGACAGGATGTTGTGCAATAGTTACACGCAACAGTAGAACAGGGAGGGGGTGGGGATCGTCCGTCTTTATAAACGGGAGCTCGTTTGCTATACCGTTCGCTCTTGTGTCGACAGTCGGAAGCAACGCTTGAACTCCAGCAGACTTACTAAGCAAGAAAGCAAGCAAGATGGAATCCATTATACAGAAATTTGGGAGCGTCACCGTTTATGAGTACGTACGATGTCAGGACCTACAAACGAGGACGAAGTATCCGATTCGCCTGTTGCGGAACGAGACGACGCGGGATTACTCAAGGTCTACTGGCCGAAACGATACGCGAAACTGTTTATGGACGAGGAACTGCAAAGTGTACAGGCGGACACGCTCTACCTACAGTACAACGGACAACGAGATCGTGTAGCGGACGTCACTATTGCAAGATTGTAAAATATTGTTTGTACGTAATTTTGTAACACTTTTTTATTTGTGTGTGTGTTTTTTTTTACAATTCATGTATTGACTAACATTATAAACGTTAATATTGTCCCCCTCCTTATTTGTGCGGCGTTCTGACCTATCTTCTGTTAGTGTTGACGAATACCCAGGTACTTTGCAATGACATAATACACGTTTTACGATCGCAAATCACAGTTTATTGCTTCGTTAATTTTATTGGTCATAAATTAAATAGTGCTAGCGGGTTTTACGGATTTGATTCAAGACGTTTGTTGATACTCGTCACTCCTCGTTCCTTTTCTCCTCTTCAATCACTACCAACCAACGCGTCCGATAGTCGGGCCCGTTCGCTTCGATAATCGACGACACGACGACGACGGAGTGTCCCGACGATCACAAAAGGTACGTCTTGTCCGTACCGAAAGAGTACAGCGGCGTTAATCAAGGAAGCCACACGAGCGTTACACGCGGAACGAGGTTCCGTCTATGTTCTACCCAAAGTTCTTTACGTCACGAAGAATGGATTCGCACCTTACGGACTTTTTCGAGTTGGACGTAGTAATCGACGACAACGCGCTCTGTTTTCGATCTTCAAATACATCACTCGCCTGCGTAAACTCGTCAGGAAACGGTGATCTGAACATCGAGGATAGCCCAAGCCGGAGCCTGCTCGTCTCACCTTCTGGGTCGCTTGGAAGAGACGAGATGACATAACGTTGTTTTAATTATACGTAATTGACACGATATGTATGCATCTAGTTATAAGATTTCGACAATTGAATCTTGTAGAGGTCGATGAGAATGGTACCTTATTTGAGGTTATAAGGCTATTTTTAGCCGTTCTATGCTTAAACAAAACAACGCTTATTATCACCCAATAATCGACATTTTTTCGTTTTTTGGCCCAAGGTATATCACAATCCTTGACCCGGTTACGGGAAACGTACTGTTGCGCCATATCACCGAGACTCGGCACGACACGATTCGATCGATAGAACCGTTGCGTCATATTATTGCGCAACAGTATGGTGCACAAACGCACGCACACAGCCAAACACTTAAAACGATTACCCCCCCCGAACACCCGCGTGTCCTACACCTGACTGGCAATGAGCAGATGTTTGCTCTGTTGGTGAAGGTCGTATGCGCGCGGCTGTTATTACGGTGTGATAAAATTGACGCACAACCTTAGAATTCTCTTCCGTACAGCAACTGAAGGCTCTCCTCCCCCTCTCTCTCTCTCTCTCTCTCTCTCTCTCTCTCTCTCTCTCTCTCTCTCTCTCTCTCTCTCTCTCTCTCTCTCCTTCTCTCTCTCTCTCTCTCTCTCTCTCTCAAACACACACACACAAACGCGCGTTCACAAATATCACACTTGTCCGTGCCAACGCCATAAATTCATATAATTTGAATACTTTTCCAGTGTTTCTTTTATAGTGTAGGCAGCACAGTGATTCTAATCAACGAGACTGTACCTCGCTAAAAATATTTAGGTGCAATAATTACGCTCGTTAGTAGAACACGAGTGGGAGGAGGGGGATTGTCCGTCTATATACACGAGGTTCGTTCGCTAAACCCTTCAATCTTATCTCAACACTCGCAAGCGACACGTCGTCCAGAGCCCGAGCCAGTTGACTGCAGCGTTCTTGGTTTAAGGTGATATCGGTCATGTTTTGTATTTATTTTTCGTTATTAAATTTTTTATTTTATTTTTTTTAGTATATATTATTTTTTGTAATATCTACGATTATTTTTCTTAATTCATTTGCGAAAAATACATTGTACACACACAGACCGAGTCCGAACTGAACGGGAAAAGACATAATTTGCGAAAATGTTGCACTCAATAGGCGGTAAGGAAACAATAACACGAATAAAACAATAGGCGCTACTGAATCAATAGCATCGCTAAAACAATAGGCGATACGGAAACAATAGGCGATATGGCGACAATTGCGCGAATAAAACAATAGGCACTACGGAAACAATAGCATTGCTAAATCAATAGGCGAACACGAACTAGACCGAAATGAACGAGTGCGAAATATTTTGCAAAACTTCGCGCGCACACATACACACACCACGCCAAGAGTACCCCCATCCGCGGCCTCCGCGTACAAAATGGAGACGATCCGAGGCCATCTATTTATCTATTTGCGGGGGGGTGTGGTGGCGATCTGTTGAACTAGGTCAAGGACACATACTGTTGCGCCATATCACCGTGACACATTACGACACAATTCGATCGATAGAACTGTTGCATCATATTGTTGCGCAACAGTATCACACACACACACACACACTACGCCAACAGTACGGCCTACGCGAGGTGGTGACGAGCTGTTGAAGTAGGTCAAGGACACGTACTGTTGCGCCATATCACCGTGACTCATTATGACACTATTCGATCGATAGAACTGTTGCATCATATTATTGCACAACAGTATGAGACACACAGACATACTACGCCTACAGTACCTCCCTCCGCGACCTCTGCGTACAACGTGGGGAGAATTCGAGGCCATCGATGGCCCGGGGGGGAGGTTGTGGCGAGCTGTTGGAGTAGGTCAAGTGGAACTGTTGCATCATATTGCGCAACAGTATGGTACAATAGTTACACTCGTTAGTAGAAAAAGAAGGGTGGAGGGGGATTGTCTGTCTATATACACAAGGTTCGTTCGCTAAACCATTCAGTCTTAGCTCAACACTCGCTAGCGACATGTCCAGAGCCCGAGCTAGTTAACTGCAGTGTTCTTGGTTTAATATAAGGTGATATCGGTCATGTTTTTTATTTATTTTTCGTTATTACATTTTTTGTTTGTATATATTATTTTTTTGTAATATCTACGATTATTTTTCTTAATTATACTGTTTACATTGATTAAACATTGTATTTCTGTATATGACCTAACACACACACAGCCTGCAACGCCCCCTCCGTACAACAGGGATAGGATACTGAAACAGTTGAGGGGGGGATACTGAAACAGCGGTCAGTGGGGTGATGACCTCGACAGCGTGAAACAATAGGCGGTATTATTAGAAAACAAAAGAAAACAATGAAACCATTGTTTCAACACTGGAACAATAGACGTCGCTTAAAACGATGACCCCATCGTTGTTTCTGTGATGTCACTGGCTGTTTATGTAGGTCAAATTTCTGTTCATGACGTCATCACCCTGACAACACTGGCTGTCAAGGTCATTCGTGACGTCATCACGTTATCCTTTTTACACTGTTTTTTGTACACATATGTGTCTTATTTTGATACACATTTTGGTGTATTTGGCTTTGTGCTATTGTGGACACAATTTTTACAAATTAAATAAATTCAAATAATTGATAGAGTTCCTTAAGGGTTAACGCTTTTCAGGAATGGACAGGTATCACGCACACATCTAACATACGTGTGTACACACAGACAGAGCAGGTGGCGTGATCCACCTGTTCCAACCTGAAAGTTTGGTCGTTCATATTGCAAGCTGAATTATTATTATTAACAATATGAATTATTTATTTATTTTAATTAATTTGTGCAATGCACAGTACCCTGTACATTTGTACTATTGCACTATACGTATATTGCAACAATACATATATTTGCATATTTGCCCAGGGCGGTATGTTTGTAAATATTTAGCATAGAAAGTATATGATGAACAGTTTTTAACAATATTATGCAAGCTAAGAATTGTCAGAAAGCGTACACCTGCCCCGTGAGTGAATACAGCGCTTGTGTGTGTGAACGCAAGCTACGACAGGCTACGTTGGGGTGATGCATACGAATTGTTGGTTTGGCTGTAATCAGGTTTTAACCGGATAAAAATAAACTAATTAATTCATTTTAAATCTGTGAACAAAGACTTACCCCAAGTATAAAAACACCACTACATTAAGGAATTTTTAACGATTGTAGTGATGTAAAAGTATTGCAGAAATTTGCAATAATAAAGACGCTAGGTAATTTAATGTTAATTACTAGTGTAATTAAATAGTAGTTAATAAGTGTGTTATATGTGAGTGACCAGAAAAAAATTATGCAAATGATATCGCTCATGGTACGAGTATGTTTACGAAATCATGATAATGAACCAGAAAGTGATTTGTAATTAAAAGGATGCTTTGCATGAAATGACAATATCTAACAGGTCGAAAGCAGTCCTGGACTTGTCAGATTACCGTCCAGTATAAATACCACTGGCAATTTTGGGCCGATCTCAAAGAGAGAGACTCAAGATATCTTCCCACAACGTCACGCTGCTGGTCTGCTGACCAATCGAACATTGTTACCACACACACCAAGACTTATGGAGGAACTCTGGACCATCACAAACAACAAACCGTAGAGACAGAGAACACAGCATCAGCATAATCATCATCATCAAATTCTCATGATTCAGGAGACACACACACACACATGCAACGGTAACGTCGGCAGTACGCAGGTGATGAATAAACAATTATATTTTTTGTTTGTGAAAAGAACTCTTAAAAAGAAACTTATATATGAACAGTAAAGACTTAAAGTTCTAAATATAATCACTGTACATAAATTAAAATCGTAGTTAAAGAAAATAATTTAAAAAATGGAAATTTAAAAAATACTAATCTTCTGTTGTATGTTAAAATTTGGGCGTGTCAGTAGAAATAAATAATAGATTGGAAGTAAATGTTATATTTTTTTATAGCAACAATTAGTTTTATGCTTGAGATTTAATATTATTTTTGTTTGTAAAGGAGTTGCTATTATTATTTTAATATCGGTATGGAGAACCATACATGACTTCCACGTTCTAAGATTTATATTTAAAATCACTTTTGAAATGAAATATTTTATAGAAACTACTTCTTTCTACTTACTGCTTCAGCCTTAACCACAGTACTGTGGTCACTATCGTATACCACCTCACGTTTTCGCACTCGATTTTCACTGAGATGGAAGTCGATGGCACTGCCGAAAAGTTTGGTTTTGCAGAAAACATTGGACTACGCCTAAACAGCCCGGGAAGGAATTTTAACAAAGAACTACTTCTTTGTTGCCGATAACGTACTACACATAAAAAATTCTCCCCTCCACCATCAACTATAATTTTCATTTAGAGAAAATTACCCCCACCCCGTTCACCAAACCTCATCATTTATAGATATTTCATCTACGTTTCTACAGTGGATTATTATGAGCTTCTTATCAAGATACTTTATTTATAAAAATTAAGTACTTTAATCTTGTTAAAACACAAAACGTTGCAGGTAAACTACCCCTCTCTCTAAACCGATCTTCACCAAAATCAATAGACCTTCAGTCCTCTACAATGCAGGGATGCATGCAAAAAAATATTTGATTCTGTTTCAATTTGCGGCAGTTATCGTTCGTCATAGAAAAAATTACCCTTGTTAAAACATAAAAAGTTGCAGGTAAACTACCCTTTTCGCTAAACCGATCTTCACCAAAATCAATAGACCTTCAGTCCTCTACAATTCAGGGCTGTATGCAAAACATTATTTGATTCTGTTTGAATTTGCGGCTCTTATCGTTTGCCATAGTAAATACCCTTGTTAAAATATAAAACGTTGCAGGTAAACTACCTCTTTCCCTTAACCGATCTTCAACAAAATCAACAGACCTTGAGTTCTGTATAACTCAAAAAGGTATGCAAAAGAGTAGTTGATTCGGTTTGAATTTACGGCAGTTTCGTTCGTCATAAAAAAAATTACCCTTGTTAAAACATAAAATGTTGCAGGTAAACTACCCTATTCCCTTTATCGATCTACACCAAAACCAACAGGTCTTGAGAACTCTACATTTCAGGGCTGCATGCAAAATATTATATGATTCTGTTTGAATTTGCGGCTGTTATCGTTTGCCACATAAAATACCCTTGATAAGACAAAAAATGTGTCAGGTAAACTACCCCTTTCCCTTAACCGATCTTCACCAAAATCAATAGGTCTTAAGACCTCTATAATTCAGGGCTGTATGCAAAAGAGTAGTTGATTCTGTTTCAATTTGCGGCTGTTATCGTTTGCCATAGAAAATACCCTTGTTAAAACATAAAACGTTTCAGGTAAACTATGCCTTTCCCTTAACCGATCTTCACCAAAATCAATAGGTCTTGAGTACTCTACAAATCAGGGCTACATGCAGAACAGTATTTGATTCTGTTTGAATTTGCGACTCGTATCGTTTGCCATAAAAAATACCCTTTAAAAACATAACACGTAGCTGGTAAACTACCCCTTTCCCTTAACCGATCTTCACCAAAATCAATAAGCCTTGAGAACTCCACAATTCAGGGTTGTATGCAAATAATCATTTGATTCTGTTTGAATTTGCGACTCTTATCGTTTGCCATAGGAAATACCCATTTAAAACATAAAATGTAGCAGGTAAACTACCCCTTTCCCTTATCCGGTCTTCACCAAAATCAATAGGTCTTGAGAACTCTACAATTTAGGGCTGTATGCAAATAATAATTTGCTTGTGTTTGAATTTGCGGCTGCTATCGTTTGCCATATAAAATACCCTTGTTAAAACATAAAACGTTGCAGGTAAACTACCCCTTTCCCTCAACCGATCTTCACCAAAAACAATAGGTCGCGAGTACTCTACAAATCAGGACTGTATGCAAAAAATTATTTGATTCTGTTCGAATTTGCGGCTGTTATCGTTTGCCATAGAAAAAATCTACAGACACACAACAGACACACACACAGACACTTTTCGAAAAATGACTTTTTTTCATGTTTTAAGTGTAGTACAATCATATTCTGCAATAATCTCGAACACGATTTTTTTGCCATCACCATACTTCCATTTCCTTAAGGAATATGGAAGTAAAATTAGAGTCAAAGTCAGACACTCTGAAATAAAAAGTGTTTAGATAATTTGTTTAACATGTCTGTTTAGCTAGTAAGATTATATGGTTGTTTATTTTTTGTCATGAACAGA
Organism: Magicicada septendecula; assembly: GCA_034769895.1. Classification (NCBI taxonomy): domain Eukaryota; kingdom Metazoa; phylum Arthropoda; class Insecta; order Hemiptera; family Cicadidae; genus Magicicada; species Magicicada septendecula. Next base: position 455,128,332 of record CM068373.1, read on the forward strand.
GTAGAAGGTTATATTGTACTTTTTTTTTGTAAACTTATAAAAGAAAATATTTTTTAATTTTTATAATTCAAATTAATATTAATAAATCATAGAATGATTATTTTGAAACGGTTTTAATTAATTATTTCATGTCATCAACATCTCACTCCTCTTTGAAAATTAATTTTTTATTGTGCAACTACATATACTTGACGCAACGTGAATAAAAAAAAATCCTGCGGCCTGGCCGGTGTGATACACTTCATAGTTGCATTGAGTACATGGTAATGTATTTGTGTACAATAATTGTAATGTTGCATAATAAATTGGCGTGCCCAACGTGTGGCTCGATATATGTTAATTATCGTATATGTGCTGTGACGGCAGTGGTATGCGAACATCTGCTGTCCGGTACCAGCGGTGGACACAGCAAGCCAATCCGGCATCAGCATTCGGAGCGAGTCAATCAGCGATCCCGGTTAGTTAATAAAACCCGGGCCGGCAGAAAATTTTGCGGACTCTTCATCGCCACGCCATCGGACGCACTTCATCTCCTCTCCTCTCTCGGACGACATCGACGCGGAGTCAGCCGGAAGGAACGGCCGAAGAATAGAACCGGCGTTCTTGCGTCTTCGCCCTCCAGTTCCGCGCCAGCGATAGGACGTCGCTGGGCCGGCAACCGACTCTACACCCGATGCCGAAAGAAGAGGAGCACTGCAGTACGCCACGAACAGCGGGCGCTGCCGCCGAACATCTCAGCGCGGCACGACCAACATCAGCTTTCTCGCCACCAGGTCCTTTTTAGGGCTACCAAAAGCACTAGAATGTACGATTGGCGCCATTTGTCATGCAGCAAGCCTTTTGTCCAATGACAACACATAACATCTCTTGTATAAGCTAGGTATTATTATTTTTTTGCCTGGCTAGGATTATGTTATTATGGCCAGATTCTGTTATTATGATAGTGTCAGGATGAGATTGGGAATGTACATATTCAAGAAGAGTTTTACCTCTTGTTATGCTCACAGTTGAAGAAATGAAATTGCAAAACAATTTATACAAGTTTCCAGTTACAAATATAGTATTTCTAATCATGTTTAATGCACCTTGGTATCTCTTTTAGGGAGTTATTGTTCAACATTTGTTTCTCTATAACATTTAACCTTTCAGGGTTAATCAGATCAATAGAACCTGTTCATGTATAATCAGTGGTTACACGACAAAAGGGTACAGCGACAAAAGGGTACAACAGAAATTATGCGACAAAAGGGTACAAGGCGATGGCCTGACACTTGACGAGGGTTAAACGCGAGGCCATAAAAACTGGACAGGCGACAAAACGGTACAACGTCTAGTCCCTAGCTACCTGATGCAACTTTCCCCCGGTTATTTAGTATATCAAATTATCATATCCATCCTGCGACCTAAATTAAGCTCTTTGATTAAGTTTTTCTAACTGATTTCCATCACACTTTTCCCAGGCTTTGGACTGGCAAAATGATAGTGCACACAAATACCATCATTTTGGCGTGTTTAAAATCAGATTTCGCTTCGTCTTTTTTTTTAGTTTATTTTATTTTTTATTTTTAGTTTTATTTTTTTATTTTAGAAAATGCCTCTTAACCAAAATCTTAATCTAGTTTCTGAAGATAAGAGACGGATTTCGAACAAGAATAAATATCCCCTGTTTCTTCGTACTTTTTCACTGGTCTTTCTAAAGACTCGTCGAGCTTTATGTATTTGGTTCTCCTCCTCTTCCCTTCCATGTTGAGCTCCATTCGCATGAACATGCAGTTGGTGTTCTCTGCTTCTTTTTTTAAGCACTCTACAACATCTCTCACCTTGGGATTAGGGGTGTGTAGAATGTTGTTTATTTTGTGGTGCCACCCCTCAACAGCATTAGTTGTTCGGTGTCTTCGTCGATGGCAGGACCACAACTCAACCGGGACATCAGCATTTTCGAGCCACTGGTCTACGAAGTAGTCAAAAAACTCTGTGAGTTTTTCGTTGTCCGGTGCTTGTGAGTGTATCTCGGTAAATCCCTCTTCGGCGTCTTCTGGTTTCAAAAAACGTAGGGCTGCACACATCCTGATTGACTGTCGGATTTATTCGTTTTCACGGTATTCTCTCGTTAACCCAATTCCTTGAACCCTCCTCCACAAACATTTTTTCATGTGGAAGAAACAACCGTTGATCTCTGCCTCCGGGAAAACATCTCGAAGCGCTGAGATTGCCGCAGCTTCAAAATCTACATTAATCTTTTGAGGCTTCCATTCGGGAATCTCATCAAGGATGAGACGAAACATCCGGACATACGATTCTTTTTTCTTACTTGGCACCAGAGCAAATGTTACCGGATGCACATTGGTTTCTTCTTCTGTGCTGTCAAAGTCGGCATGTATTGTGTAGATTTGAGCAAACTGTTTGCTACAACTCTTGAATGTACCATCCATAAAAAATATTTTTGACGTTTACATGCTTTCTCGGCCTTTTTCACCGCTGAAAAGTAATAGTTTTTGAGCATATGAATCGTCATTCAAAAGAAAATTGCTGCCATCACTCATCCTTAAACAACCCTCATCAAGGACAATTTCATCACGCGATTGTGGCTCCCTCTGGTTTCCTCGAGCGACACTTCTGTTTCTTTGCAGTACTCTTCTAACAGTGGAAGTTGATGGCATTTCTGTGACGAAATCGTACCCTCTGTTATGAAGATCACTAAGTTCTTCGGAGTATATCTGAGATATAGAAATCGAATCCTCTCGTGCCCGCTTCTTTGCCTATAAACAAAGAGAAAACTGACTGTTGCAAGGACATTTTATAAACAATTTTATATGACTTGTGTTTAGGAAGAGACGTCCATCCCTAAGCGCACTTTTCTAACAAGCTTCTCTGGAAATGTATGTTTAAGCCTATTTTCTCTGTAGACGAGGAACGTTAGATTCGTAACATGTGAATAGGGGAAAAAATTCGTCGGAGGATCGGACCAAGCTGTAGTTCATTAAATATTGATTTTACAGAAAAAATTGTTCTTTTAAAAATGTAGAGCGGAACATTTTGCACAAAAACGTCATATTTCGATCAAATCATAAATAAATGAGCTGCGCAATAAACAATAGTGCTGTATATACTGCCTATGTGGAGAGAGACGAGGCAGCCGGTGGCACCGTTTTAACACGCGCGCGCTATAAACAAATGCCTATATCTTTTGATCTAATATGGATAATTAAAAAAATCAAAATCTCATCGATTAATAATACCTTAAGGAATAACTTTTGGTTAATTTAAATGAATTTGCTACATTCAGAAATAACATATTATAGTATAATGTTGTCAGATCGAAGTATTTTCGAATTTGTTTACATCGAAACTAACCTTGCAGATTTGCTTCTTTACTTCTAACAGTGCTTCATCTGGCGGCCCACACTGTAGGTCTGCAACTTCAAGTACGTCTCCGTTCTTACTTCTAAATCTTCCCTTACATCCCTTTCTTTCCTGCTTCAAACACAACCACGACACAACTCCCTCCGCTTTTCCCTATGCTTGCGATAACCGTAGCCAAGGTAATGCGCCGATGGCTTTCCCTTATTAGTTAGTACCACTTCCATATTCACAATGAGCTACAGATAATATGAACTACCAGCTAATATATATAACGGGAGCGGCTACCTGGCGTAAGGGTTGTTTTCGTGGAAATATCTTGCATTTACCGTAATGTAAATTACTAGACGTTGTACCGTAATGTCGCCTGTCAAGTATTTATGGCCTCGTGTTTAACCCTCATCAAGTGTCACGGCAACGCCTTGTACCGTAATGTCGCATGTACCCTTTTGTCGCTGTACCCATTCGTCGTGCTACGTAATCAGTCACTGTGAGTGATAATAATAGTAGAGAACTATTCCTAGCACTAAAGGTGTGCACAAGGATTTTACCATATGAAGATATAAGTGTTTTAGTGTTAAAATAAATTATTAAAAGACAACTTGTACATGCTTACCCCACAGTTTCTGTTGCTTTTCATATTTGACTAACAACACTAGAAGCTGTTGGATGGAGCAGTGGTGCAACGTAGAACCCACCCCGAAAATATGAAAAAAATATTTTGTTATCAACACATGTACAAATAGTAAGATATTCTTAATATGTTAATTACTATATTCTTACAAATAAATTAACGTTTTTACTATTACTAAATGATTACTAAAATTCAGTGTAGGCAAGTTTACTAGACATGAATATACTATTTTCGTGCCAATGGCGCATGATATGTAATTGTGTTTGTACTTTTCAAGAAAAAAGAAAAACCAGTTTTCATCAAAACCGTACCATTTAGTTTATTGCTATATTTTTGGTATGGAGAGTGAAATGGATCAATCTGGGTGGTCTGTCAACTTCAGTACAAAGGAAAGTCATACATAGTCAGCATCAGAAAATAATTTATAACACGTACAAGTTTATTAAATTGGAAGATAAAGAAGTATCATAAAGAAAGTTGCAGGAACATACAAGTTTATTAAATCGGAAGATAAAGAAATATCATAAAGAAAGTTACAGGAACGGGTAGCTCATGCATGTGGTGTGACTCTAAGTAGCATTTTTAGAATTATTAAAGAAGCGTCAGCGTTTGGGCTGATATAATTCTTTCAGCACTCCCCATAAAACTGTTCAACAAAGAAAATAAAAACTGTTTAAAGACGATTTTGACAAGTGTACAAGTTGACTAATTATTCTCAAATGTCAATCCATTTTAGGCGAAAGACCAAAATATAATTTAAACAATTTTCAAGAACGAATTAATTATAATGGTAGTGCATCTAGTCTGAGCCACTTTATTCGTCAAATGGAATTTTGATGGAAATGTGCCAAAAGCAATAAGAAACTTTTAATAGAAAAACATGACATTAGAAACTTGTGAGTTGACATATAAGAAAATTGTGGCAATTCAGAGAAGAACGGTGGCCCATAGTATACACAGACGAAAATTATTTTCACAGTTCAACATATGAGGTACAAAAATTGTGGGCACTCAATAACAAAAGTGGCTGAAATTTCCAATAAATAAATAAATCCACCTGCGACATCATTAACAAAGAGGCAGAATCATTAACTGGATGCTGAATCATGGGATTCCTTTGGTCCATTTATGTTAGAATCCGAGCTCTATTCACTAATCAAACAAAATAAACCGACATACAAAACATTTAAAATAAACACTGTATTGGCAAACCATGGACATTCCGCATTACCCGGATCTTAAGCCTAGAAAGATTTGGGCAACTGTGAAGAAGCATCTTAAAAGAAAAAAAAGCCCATTTTCTGTAGATAGTGTTATAAAACTGTGTAAAAAAGGAATTTGAGTGCTGTTACATCTTTCAAAATGTACTGTTTAGTCATATTGAATTAGAAATCAAAATCAAAACTTACATATGTAGACTTGTCATTCAGGGAGTTGGCTAATATTTTCAACTGTAGCCTTTTCCTACTCATGTGTATTACACTGTTCCTGATTTACCCCAACTACAACGTGTGCGACTGCTTCATGTCTGATTACTTTAACTATATTACTGTATTATTGTCTCAGTAAATTCAGTGTCTAATGATTAAGTAATTTAAATTATTCAGTAAGCATATGCAAATTAGTAAGCCTGTACTTACATGATATTTACTCATGATCCTTACAATCATTGTGTGTATGATTCTTACTCATGCAATATGTTTATGAAGAGCTCTTTTTGGCATTATAGGTGGAATGTACATGAGTGAAAGGATCATTATAAGGCAAGGATCATTTTTACTTGTCCTTGTGACACTGAGTAAGAGTTATGTATTTGCGAAATCCCTATAAGTTGTGTATTATCATTCCTCCAGAAAAACCCCCTGCTCGTAAAGAAAAGAATGAGGAAAACCAAAATTATGCTACTTGTTCCTAAGTTTTACCCCCCCCCCCAGAAGAAAAATCCTGGGCGCGCCTCTGTGTTAGAGAAGTCCTTTTTGAAACACAAGTTAATAGCCTACAGAATATTTTGGGCTACCAAGGTACAAGACAATGACTTTTCACTTTGTCTATTGAAAGTGAATTTTGTTGTTACCAAGAAACATATGTACGTCATGGAGACCAATGTAATTATTCAGTACATGGGGACTCAATTGGCTCTTTTTATTTTATTATTTAGCAATGCATTCAAGAAATTTAAATCAAGAGCTACATTTTATTACTCTGTGGTTAAACTAAATAGTAAACTGATAAAATAACTTGCTTTTAAAAGAAAATAATATGATATTACTATAGTCGAAACAAATGTTCTCTACCAAAATAAGCTACAGTGAGCCACATAAACTGGAACAGATAATCTATGTTTTTTTTTAATTACTAATAGCTAGGGTTGATCAAAAAAGTTTGTGATATGGATAATGCCTGAATTTGGCACCCCTTTAGAAAACATAAAATGTTTGTTTTTAAATAAAATAATTTTGGCAGATAAAAGATTTATTACATTTTTGTTAAATCGAATTTGCAAAGACTCTGGTTTACAAATATCCACACCTAAAACCAAGGTGATGGTTTTTCATGGAACTGATCCCGTGCGGGTAAAAATTGTTATAGATGGTACTGTCCTGGAACAAGTCAGCAATTTTGAATACCTGGGCTACAATGTGTCTTATAATACAAGCAACGATGTTGTGAATAAGTTACATAAGTTCAACCTTATGTGCGGGACCATTAGGCGAACTCTTAAGTCAGCAAGTAAAGAAACACGCCTAAAATTGTACAAGGCGATAGCCCTTCCCACACTTGTTTATGGGTCTGTGAATTGGACTTTAATGAAAGGCAAGGCCGGTTGCGTTCAAGCAGCTGAAACACGTGGCAGGTTATACTATCCATGGTCATAGAAGAAACACATATATACGGCAGGAACTGAATATTATGAGTATACTCGACAGGATTGCCCAATATCTGTGGTTGAATTTGTGGGAAAATTTTTGCCCAATGGATGACTGCCACATCCCCAAACAAACTATGGGACTATAAACCTAGGGGATGGAGAGGTGTGGGGCGTCTAAGGAAGCCCTGGGGTGACCAGCTCTAATATTTGCCTGTTTGAGACCGGAACAAACCATCCTTGGTTTAATCCTAGCAGATGATGATGATGACTAAGATTTATTTTCAGTGAACAGCAGCTATATTAAAAAATTCAATAAAAAATATTTTTTAAAGTAACATAAGATAAAGTATTGACTAATCATAGAAAATAAAACAATGCAAAAAATATTAACAGAAAACTTGACACATTTAAATACATAAATTATACAATTCGAGACAAGGAAGCAAACAATGCAAGAGAAATAAAAATGGAACTATCATACTGCCTAACTCCTCCTCCTATGCTGCTACAGCCCAAGTCAGGCCCTGGCCTCCACCAATCTTCGCCTCCAATCCACTCTACCCACTGCAATCCTCCTCCAGTTTCTTATCCCCATGTCCCTCGCATCATCTGCAACGCCATCTTCCCACTTCCTCAGTCTGCCTCTAGGTCTCGTTCTCTCCCATGTAGCCAGCAAAGCCCTGTTGGGGTTCCTGCCATCCTCCATTCTCATAACATGTGCGGCCCAACACAATCTTTGTATTCTTATAAATTTTGAGACTGGTACCTCTTTATATATTTGATACAGTTCATTGTTGTATCTCAGTCTCCATAAGCCATTTTCTTGTATTGGGCCTATAATGCGTCTGAGGATTTTCCTTTCAAAGGTGTCTACTATGTCGGCTGTTTTCTGTGTGATTGTCCATGCCTCACACCCGTAGCATAGCACCGGTCTGATAACAGTCCTATATATTTTCGTTTTTGTTTCCCTGTGAACATCCCCAGACCTAAATGATGGCAGCAATACGAAGTATGCCTTGTTAGCCATGGTGGTCCGTCTTTGGATCTCCGGCTCCTCTGACCAGTCTTTGCTAGGTTCACTCCGAGATACGTGAAATTGTCCACCACTTCAATTGTGTCCTCCTCTATCTCAATGTTGTTATGAACCTGGTCCTTTCTTGTTTGGATAAGCATTTTTGTTTTATCCATATTTATGGCTAGCCCAACTTCCTTGGCTTTGTTTTTAAGCTCTATAAATATTTCTTTAGCTGCCGTGATCCGTCTTGACATGATGTTAATGTCATCTGCATATGCGGCTATCTGTACAGTTTTATTTGTTAACAGATTGGAGCTATTTATTGATAAGCCTCTAATTACATATTCCACTGCAATATTAAATAGTGTTGGGCCTAACCCATCTCCTTGCTTTAGTCCTCATGTAATATTTATGGGTTCAGTTAGTTGGCTATCCACCTTTACTTGGGCTTCAGTCTGCTGCATGGTCACTTGTGTTAATCTTACCAGCTTGCCTGGTATTCCAAATTCATGCATTATGGTGTAGAGTTCATCTCTACAGCTATGCTTATCATCATTTCAGTATAAGTTTCTCAAGTTCGTAGATCAAAATAGTGTTTGTTTATAATATACACATTTTGTATTGCAGTTTGGATCTCAAAGTTAGTGCTTGTTCTAAACAGAACAATTATTTTGAAGTATGTCATTGAAACCTGTTAAACGTTTGGCTTTCAAATTTCTTGAAGAGAAGTAGTAATAATAAATCACAGAACTGTTGCCATAAACTAGTCAGACTAAGATGAATAGCCCATACTGTATATGGAAGCTTGAAACTATCTCTTATTTGACTATTTGTTGGATTTTGTTTATAATTTTAGAAATTTGGAAACAAAATTTTACAAAGCTTGGACTATTGGGGGGTTAGTACCCTCTTGCCCCCCCCCCAAAGTTGTACCTATGTACATAATTTTGTCATATCAATTAAGAATTTTCTTGAGAACAAAATTTGAAATTATCTGTATTGACCTGTAGAAAACCATTTTAAGTCGAGAAACATCTTTTAAATACTACAATGAAGAGTATGACAAATTGGTGTACACACCAAGTTCATTATGCGATCTACAGAGACTTGGTGGCATAATGAATTGGAGAGGAGGAGACTAGACATGATATAGACAGGTGTTCTGAGGAGATCTTCTAAAATGACTACCCAGAGTTCAAAATGATACAATCAGGAATGTTATGGTGACGGAAGAAACTGTAACACAAACTACAGAAAGATGTCAATTGATATGGATGTGCATGTTTGGCAAATAGCTGATATTATACTTCCAAAAGTTGTTTGGAAATGGAGTCCATTCAGAAGGAGGAAAAAACGATGACCCAGAAGAATGTGTGACAACAGAGAGAGAGAGAGAGAGAGAGAGAGAGAGAGAGAGAGAGAGAGAGAGAGAGGATTGCTCGAAGAGCAAGCCTTAAGCAGAGAGGTTGATCGAGGTTGCCTTAAGATGCTCAAGGTTGAAGGTCAGAAGTCGTTGAAGACCATTATACATAACATCTTTTAAAAAGTTGGCATCTACAATTGTAATAATGACTTCTTCAGGTTTATACATTGTACATGTTTTTAGTGGTTGAAACATTTATGAAAAACGTATTTTCTGTACTACTATTTGATTTCATTTTGACATTATGTTTACTTTGATGTGTTCAATTATTATATTAGTTCATTAGCAATTTGATAATGTCATAATAACTGAACCATGTTGTCAAAAACAAATGAAGTGTATTTGTCACTACAAGTAATGTAATTTATCAGCAAAATATTTTTCATAAATCACTTCTTCAATCGAATGAGTAAACATAAGAGAAAGTCAAAGGAAATTAAAAAAAAATGATGAAGGGAAAACCCTACACTCATCTGCAAGAATTGTTCACATTTGTATGGACAGTGATATAGTCAAGGGGGTTGTCGGGTATTACCATATTTACTATACCATATATTCATTGAGTAGGTTAACATATAAAATATACATTATTATAAATTCCTGCTATTGCCAACACCTCTGCTCCTGCTTATCAACAGTAATTCACCAATATAGAAATACCATGGAGAAATCTTGATCAGTAAACCAATCCTGACTGTATACCCTGCCCAATAAGGGTAGAAAAGACATAGGCATTAAATAATTTTATGATTAATTTTCTAAATTACTTCTTTCATGTAGGGATATCTTATATTGTGTGAAATATCACTTTTGACTATCTTTTAACAGCATTTTTTTCAAAATATTTTTTAAGATTTCCTGAAGAATTTTGTTATATAGGTCTACCCATGGACCCACCCCTGGTATCATAGAATCTGTTTTAGCATGTTCTCATAATGCTAAGGAAATGAAATATGGTTGAGTATTGTATGGTACAATACACAATGATTTAAGAGTCTGCTGTATAGAAGACAAAAGACAGGTTAAAGGTGAAAATGAGTTATCCATTTATCACTGTGAGTATGTTAAGAGTCTGTGTGTATTCTACTAAGCTACAGTTGAACACGTGTTCTTAGTTTTAACTTGATCATTTATATTTAGTAGGAATTAAATATTCCTATGTGGGCCAGACGGGCCGTGGTTTCCTCAAAAGATTTAACGAACACAAACCACCCACTATCTGTTGCAACTATGATACCATCAAATCAAAATTCGCCAAACATCTTATTAATAAAAATCATAATTACACCGATTTCGGAACCAATTTAAAACCCCTCCACTTTTGCAGTAAGGGACGTTATATGAATGCACTCGAGGAATTTGAGGTGTACAAAGCATTTAGGGACACTAGTACCAAGCCACACATTTTGAACGACCAGTTATTATTCAAATCTAATATATTGTACAACACCGCGTTGAGATACTAAGATAACAAGAATCAATTGTGGTTAATGCACGGTGGGTCGCTGCGCAGTGTACACTGTTTGCTCAATGTGCATATTCATGTTACAAAAAATAATAAAGTTCGTTATGTTAAAATGTGCTATTGTGGTCATCATAACGCGTGGATTTTAACGTTTGACAAGTATATCAGTGAATGATATGTGCTTTATCATTTTAAATTTATGAATATAAAATGAATTTTATGCTTTGAAAATGGGACAAGTGTCCCGAAACATGTCGCAATAGGAAAGGACATCATATACGAGAAGTCACAGACGGTTAGTACAATATATTTTTCATATAGTTATCGATCATTTAGCATTTGTCTGTCTGTCTATCTGTATATCTGTGGATGTCTCATGATAACTTTTGAACCATCAATCGATTTTTGTAAAACTTGGCATGTGCGTCCTTACTTTTATCCTATAGACCAGTATTGTTTCTGAGATTGATCATCCCAAAAATGAGGGGCAGATGGCAATAATGTGAGAAGGTCAAAATTGAAAAAGTCACTAAAATCCATGTAACATGTCAAATTAAAGAAAAATGAACCACAATCTTAATATAGTGTTCATTTTTAAATACTTTTGGACACCAGGTTGCAAAAAGTGGATCAAAATGTTAGTAAAACTGTAAAAATCCATGTGGGGTATCAAATTAAGAAGGATTTTAACTAAAACTTAAATGTAATGAGTGTTAAGTTTTGGAAATTTCAAAATTTTAGGACACCAGAGCCACAAAAAGGAATCAGATATTTGCAGAATTGTAACAATTCATTCAAAATTTAGCCCTGAGATGTAAGACCAAAGGGAATTTTAACCCAAATTTGAATGTAGCTTTTACTATGAAATTTAAATTTGGAAGAACCAAGACATAACAATGGAACTCAAAGTTTTAAGAAAATTGTAAAAGTTTTTATGGAGTACCAAGTAACGAGGGGTTTTATTCAAAACACGAATGTGGTATCTATAAAAATTTTATAGAGGAAATATCTCTCAACACTAATATGCAAAAATTTTGGATCATTTCAAAAAGCTGGTAAGCTACGTTTGCAAGTAAAGATTTAAATATTGTTTTTGGTTATCTATATTTCTGAAACATTCAGGGGCTGTAAATATCTATAGAAACATTCATAAACTTAAATGCAATAATTTACAGTCTAAATTATTTGTCAAAATGTAAGTGTAATACTACTGACTCGAAACACTAAGTTTTTTATTGGTAAAAATGTAAAATTTTTATCTTGTAGACTGAACCAGTATATGCTTATTATATGCTTTGTCAGAGGGTGCCACTAGGAGTGCTTGAGTGAGTACAGGAATCAGGGACTGTACTAGTTAAATACCATCTCATAAAATCTAAAATGTGAGATTTGATATTGGCATTTCTTTGATGTTCGCAGTGGATGACCTGGTAATAAACTGTACAGACCTGTTCTTTGCTGGAGCCGAATCCACAAGCAACACCATTGAATTTTTAATTATGTACCTGGTACGTCACCCTGAAGTACAGGAAAAGTTACAAGAACTCGATCGTGTGGTACAGAGATCCAGAAGAGCTAATCTAGTTGACAGAAACAAGTTTGTATTATTCTGTTTAGATCAAAGTAGTAAGTTAAAGGTACCATTTTTCAACCTTAGATTCAGTATGCATGCAACATTAATTTTATTTGTAGCCTTCAGTACCAAAAGTAAGTATAGATAATCCATGTAATATAAATGCAAGGCCATCTACCTACACATCTACAATATTAGTTTAATATTAAACAATGGTTGTCATTAAATTCTCTAGTTGGGCTGAGCAGCAAACATAATATTTCATAGCCTACATGATTAATACCTTTGTAGACCTCCTTTTAGCATTCATAATTAATGAACTGCATTCATTGTTAAATGATACGATCCAGGTCTTAATAAAACTTTCTAGTAGCCTACCTTGTAAAGATAACAATCCAACTGGCAGTTGCTTTTCAAACAAACAACAACCAATTTAACCATGTAACCAAGATTTATAGTTGTTTAATCTTTGAATGTTGTGGAGTATTTTAATAGTGTATTAATTAAGATGGAAGCTAAAAAAGTTCATAAGTGTCCAATGCTTTTATGTCAACAAAACAGACAAAAATTATTGGGTGTCAGATTGATGGTTGATGCTTACAGTGTATGTTTTAGGATGAGAGATCAAGATTAAGATACAAAGTAGTTGCTTTAGATAACACTCCTTAGAAATTTAAATGAATAACTATGTAGTCAAGAGGCCTTTTTTGTGCTTAATTGTTAATGGGGTCACTTTCATATACATATGTCTTGTGGTGGAGCAACAAGAGGTTCTGGAGCTTAACCCTTCTCCCAAGGGATAAAGGTAAAAGGAAATGCCAAAAATTAAAAAGAAAGTGCCAGTAGAAATGTAGCCGTATAGGCTAAGTTAAATTAAGTAATTAGGATAATTAATTAGGTGAGGATGATTTTTTAAATTGGCGTCTTACGAGTAAACATTGCTAGTTGTCTGGACAATTCAAATTTTATCCTAGTTTATTTGCCCTCTTAATGAGTAGGAAATACTGCTGCAGTAATTGTGCAATAAGAAAACAACTGAGGGGGTCAGGGCAAGATAGTGTCAAACCATATTTTTTCATAAATTGAGATGTGTACTGCATTATTAGTTATAATGTGTAACAATAGTATAAGCTAGGAAGTAATGCATGCAATTTGTTCACAACTAAATAAAGATGATAATTATGTTCTTAAACGCCATGTAGTTAATTTGTTTCAAAAGATGTAAGGATTTGATTAAACTTTCAACTATGAATTTCTGAAAAATGAGGCTTGTGCACTACCTTGCACTGACCCCCTCAGTTGTGCAATGAATGGTGTAGGAATTGGGCAGTAATTTATTCCACAATAACTTAAAATATTTCTATACAATAAACAGTTTTTTTTTACTATTCGAATCTTACAGGGCTACAGATATGAATTGTTGCTTGTTGGTTACGTTCTTGTTGCACAAAGTTTTTCAAAAAAAAATTGAAATTTGTTTAATTTATTGGTTTATTAATACTTTTAAAATAGATGAACAATTAACATCACAAAAGATGTCCCTTGTCCTATACAAAGGCTATGTACCTAACCCAAGACTGAATGCAGCATCCAGATCACTGCAGTTTACAAGTGCTTCGTTGCCTCTACAGATGAAACTGATTTGTATGGGAGCTTCAACATAACATACAGCCAGCCATATTATTTGTTAGGATTATGCACCTCGTAGCGTGAGTTATACAACCTCTGAGCAGACTCAATTCAAACATAGGAGGTCTAACAGCAAGTAAGCAAAGACCTCAGTCATGCATTCCATCCTTCTTATAACAGCAAGATTTGGGCTGACTCAATTCAGTAAAGTAAGTACAGGAAGAGAATGGCCATGGTAGAGAGACATGGAACCCTCAGGGTAGCAGACTCTTCCTGCACAATGTCAGAACAAGCTGTTATCGTGGTTGCAGGTGTGATTCTTATTGACGTCCTTGCAGCTGAAGGAAAGTATGTGTAGAAGGAAAACTAAAGTGGATAATGAAGTTGTGGTCACAGAGGCAAGAGAGATCACTGTGTGATGCTGGCAAGTATTTTGGGGTTTTGAGATCAACCAAAAATGGACTGCTAGGCTGAACACAAATCTTGCCAAGTGGACAGACGGTGGGTATGGGGAAGTTAAATACTACTTCACCAAATTTTTCTCTGGGCATGGCTTACCTTAAGAGTATGGGAAGCATCATGAGCCCAGCCTGCCAGTATGGTGACTCACCTATGAATGTTGGTTACTACACTTTTTTGGGGGTGGTACAAAGGCTATGTCTTGTAATCCAGATGGGTGAAATAATGCCGGATAACATCATGGGAATGATGCTAGCTGATGAGGACAACTGAGATTGCATCATTCCCTTAAGGGGAGCTGACGGAGAATAAGAGGAAACAAGATTTAATATAATCCGAAAACGAGTTGTTAGCCTGACAGGCTTCACAGAAGCTCCATATCGAAGTAATGCGAGGAGCAGTTCTGATGTGGGGTTATGCCTGGTGTGGGAGAGTTTTTTAGTCGATTAGAGTTCACACCAGGGGGTGGCTGACCAGCCCTTCGACAGTGCACGATACATTTTTCTCCTCCTCCTAAAAAATATTATAGCTTACAGTTTTATTTTATTTAAATCATCTTATCCTTCTAATTACTTTATCTACATCTTCTGCAAATACTTCCAATTTATTTCTTTTCACTAATCCTTATGAACACTAATCAAACATATCAATTTTTATTGTGTCTGTGGTTTCAGAATGCCGTACACAATGGATACCATCAGTGAAATGATGAGAATCAACACAATTGCACCAGTAGCAGTGTCACACTGCTGTACACAAGATACCACATTCAACAACTTGTAACGGGACAAACTATTGGGGTTTATTTTATTCTTAAATAATTGTAAAATATAGTAGCCACTCAAGCTGAACAACATTTTGATCACAAACGCTTGACATTTTTTTGATCACCTTGCAGTCAGTGCGGTACCAAGCCGTACGTACGTGTCGCACAAAAGCAATTAAAGAGTCTGGGAATGTAAAAGTTATCAGCAAGGGTGCGCATTCACGCATACACGCGCACAGGTTGGCCAGCGTCCACACGAAAATGTCACGTACGAAACATTCCAGAGCCGAACATGTGATGGAAACAAAGAACTCAACGCAGTACAATCCGCCTCAGTCGCATATACAGCTTAAAACCGGCCGGTTGTGAAAAGGGTTCCGCAACGAAAATGCGGGCACGCAACTCAAACAAAATGTGTTTTTAGAACCGAATTTATAATTTAAATCGGAACATGATTATACAGTGAGTAATTAAATAATTAAAGTAACAGTTTCGATAAAAGATGGTGCGAAGAATATGTGCGAAATGATGGAAGGTACTACGGAACATTGGACTCTTTCGTAAGCCAGATCAGTAACCAGAGTGGTATATCAAATTCAAAATTATGTTCTTTTAGAGTACTCTATTTACCATTGAATAAAGAAATTGAGATCTCAAATGGGCATGGGGCATATGTATGAATGCGAGCGTGAATAAAAATAATAAAAATGGTAAAATAAGAAGCGCTGGTTTGGGTTAATTAAATTTTGATAGTAGTTTTAAAGATGTTATTTTGCATATAAATTCATATATAAGAAAAATTAAGTTTTTGTCTGAATAATTTTCATTTTGATATGTAAAAAATTGTTGGAACTGAAAGGGATATAAAAAACAAGAAATGATCAATAAAATTTTATTGCTTGGTAAACTAAGAAATGATCGTTATTATTCAAATAACCAGATCTGATTTTCCCGTTCGCTGATTCGAACACCTGGACCCTGGTGAGTAAAACTTTAGGTTGGTAATAGACAACATGGCGGCTGTAAGAGTATAAAATTAGTAAACAAATAAAATCAAGTTTATTTATTAATTTGTAAAAGTAAGTACTAGTACAAACTACTCTACCCCCAAAGTAAGTACCTACGTACATTCTGTATTTAACTGTTACTACACAAATCTCTTGACTCTTAGTTGACTTAAATTGTTATAGTTAAGCAAGAATAGTGAGTATCTAACAAGCTGCCTGGCTGCCTAATTAAACATTATCATGATCATCGTCTTCCCCAAGTATTAGGGCTTCAACCTAAATGGTCTACATTTAGCCAAAGCAGAGACAAGCTCTGTTTGTTGCCAAAGATGGAGAGTGTGTTGTCTCTCGTTGTTACTGACTGAGATCCGCTTGTCTCAGTCAAACTGTTGAATTGGTAGACAGAGTCGAACTAACTCTACCTTGATGAAATCCACAGCACAACTTGACAATGTATACCATGCAAAGTCAAGGTCTCTTCCAATCAGTTATCCCATCATTGTTGCCATTGTGGCAGGACGTGGGTTATATGTAAGTGGAGTTCAGTTATATTAATACCCTTATCTACTGGTTGGGATTAGAATAAGTGTGTTTTATTTAAGTATGTTGACAATGCCTAAGAACCTATAGCTCATGTTCACCAATTTTCCATTCACACCGAACTAGTATTGTATCACCTAATTAAATAAACATGTGTTAAGAAATTTCAATATAGGCCTATAGGGCCTAGTATATAATGGCGGCTGGTGTTATGGCTGCAGAGTTGTACAACCACCAGTCTAGTTTAACTAAACTATAAAATAATATACGAAATCATTAAGCAGTTAAAAGTGTCATAAATTTCAACGGAAAACATATTAAATTCTATGCGGCAATGTTCATGTACTATTCAAATGTGGCGCGCGGGTTTATCAATCAGATCAGCCGCGCCTGACGGAAGTTTAAACGTAGACACAACCTCCAAAAATCGTCTCTGTACCGTAATTATGTGCGATAAATGGAAACTAATTTCTGTACTTCCAATAAATACACCATTTTAATGTACACTAACAAAGTAAATTTTATTTAAGTTACATTATCGTACATAACCTCCATAACCTGCCATTAAGTTACTTGTGAATAATACATATCCAGTAGAAATCTGGACACGGAAAGTGGTACAAATGAGAACACGGAAGTTTCAATTTGCCGTACCATCGTAGAACTAATTAATGGACTCTATTCATACCTGTATCGTGTGAGCAATTATGTGTTATGCATTAATAGACTGCATAAATAAACGTAAAAAAATTGTAGCTTCGCGAGGCAATACTATAGGCTGTGGCTGTGGTATTCAGTTATCGTTATCGTTATCATTAGTGAACTTTTGATACTTGTAGTTTAGTGTTTAACCTATAAATTTTGTTTGTAAGTGATCTTACTGTTATAGGTAATTTTATTAATTGTGTTTGTTTAATTTCTTGTCTTACCGAAATTATCTAAAGATAAATATTTTTAGGGAGATTTATCGTGCCTTTCTTGTTATCAAGCACTCTGACCAAGGCAGAATTGTTGAATATTTGCTTTCGAGATGCATTCGTATTGTGCTAACCAAACTTTGGTTCTGTATAGTATAGTGGTTGATTTTTAGGGGTGTTGAGTGTGCTCGTTTTTTTGTTTATATGACACAAATTTACCAAGAGTTGCAGTTTCTTAACAGTGGATATATACAATTATTTAATAACACTTTAAATTTGCGATTAGTCAAGTGATCAAAACATTTAACCAAAACTAACCATAAAACAGTGAAAGCAAAATAAATTTGACCTAACGTACCTAACCCTACCAGATTTAATGTAAACAACTTTATAAAATAATAAGCCTTTATTACTTGCAGCTAATGAAGGCATTTTGGTTTGAAAATGTGTTAGTACACATAGTTTTTTTGCTTAAGGGAAAGCAGTGTGGGAGAGATTGGTCTACAGTGTACAAAGAAAACTCGTAATAATAGCATTTTGTAAGACTATATGATTAATGTTTCGATATTCGTAGACAGATTACCTTCTACCTGTAAAAGTACCTGTACATTCAACAGCGTCAAAGTTATAATAAGTTAAATAAATATTTCTGTTGTCAAGATAATCTTATCACCTTTAAGGACAAGAAAAACAAGATAAATCTATAAGTTGAATATAATTTTTTTTCTCCGTAAATAGGTTCGACCGCCGTTTAAAATTATTTTTCTCGTGTTTATATAGTATAGAAGAATAGGAAAAGAAATATTTCACCGAAATTTGAGCTTAAGTAGTATCGTAAATAATTGCCATTTTTTCAAATACATGAATTACGTATGGGCTGATAAATGGTCAAAAAACAGTGAATTATTTATGATCATATAAATAATCAAATACAAAAAGGAAATTCATGCTTCATCATCACATCTCTTGAGATTGCCTCCATGGACAGGTACTATCCACAGTGTTACAAAGATAAGTAGCACTATGACTTTTTTGTCAATATGATATTAGTAGTCTGTTTGTTGGGAGAATTTAGTGACTCACTGTTATGTTTCATTCATGTTTCCCAAGCCAACACTACTTCACACTTCTCTTTTAATTCACAAAGAATGTATACTTATGGCTATAGACAATATAATACACTGTCACTAAATTTTTGTAAACTGATTTTATAAACTAGACTTTTTGGTTCGTGTACAGAAATGAAACAGTTCTTATTCAGTAACAAAGAAACTCAGTTTTAACATTCTTTAAAATATTTTTCATCAAATATAGAGGAATTATTTATTACAAAGCCAAACAAAGGTCCATTGTTGACTCAAAATTGATGATAGTTCACCATATTTTATCAACACACCATTCACAAGGCAGCTCGCATACCAAAAATACCAACGATTCCACTGGTTGCTTGAATGAAGATCTGGGTCAGACTAAGTTGATTTCAAGCAACAGGGTAAAAAATGTTCACTGTACCTAAGAGTATATAATGCGTGTCTCTGTTTTTGGTTTTCTGGATTTTAAAATTACACATTTTATGTTATTTGAATGGTCAGCTTGTCCAGATAAGGAAATTATTGTTTGTAAGTTACTACAGTTATTTTGTGGTATGCACCACACACATTGCACTAATGGCACTAATGAAACATCTGACACATATTGTTTTAACTATCCAAATAATAAAATGATAAAACTGAGATTTATAATCGTATGTATACATTTTTTCAACAAGGAACATTAATATTTTATATTATTTTTTTTTTATTGTAATCATTGTCTATTTATAATTGTTGCTTTTGCTCATTGTGAGCTTTGTCAGAGGCAGCCGTTAAGCAATGAGCAGACGCTAATCCAAAGGTAAACATTTTCGTCTTAAATATTATTAATGTTCTTTGTCGTAGATAACAAAATCCAAGAAATCTCAGATCTGTTGTGCTTGTTTGCGTCTTTCTTTGAGTGTGCAAAAGTTACTTGAATGTTATATGAGACTAGTGGCGGCTGGTGACATAAAAAAGTGGTGGTTGCAAAACGTGGTGATCTATAATAATTAGGCAGAATACATAAATTGTATGTAGGCCTACTAGAGGCAGATCCAAGAGTGATAGGGGGAATTCCAATCATCTATCTTGAAAATTATCCTGTGATGAAAATATGAAATTACTGTTTATCAGGCTTTCCAAAAAATTACACTCAATTCAGCTTTCAACTTTTCAATATTATTCCCAACAGAACTCCTGTTCACATTTGCCCCTGGTACTTAGTACCTAGAATAAAATTAAGTTGAAATTATAACCTATTTAGAAAGGACAAACAATATACTGGTCTAGAAATAACATATTAGACATTTTTGAATAATAGTTTATCTTACCTTTCCTTAAACAAAAATTCCATCCTCCTTTCTTTCTGCTGAGTGAACTGTCAATAACCCTTTGGTTGAAGTCTGGAATACTCATCACTAAATCTTTCTCAATCGACAGCATCGCCAAAGCAGTTAGTCTTTCTTGGGTCATCGTGTTGTGGAGAAATGTTTTTATTCTTTTCAATGTTGAAAAGCATCTCTCGGCTTCTGCAGTCATCATTGGAATGTGATTAAAATTTTCAGCAGCTTAAAACACTCAGTGAATGTCTCTTCTATTCTGTTAGATTTAATAAAAGCATATAAACTAACAGCTCCAGCCATATTTCTAAATTCTTCTGCGTTATATGTAGTTGACGGTTCGAATTTTAACTTATTTAAATTTAAAATAGGGTATGCAGAACAAACTATATATAATGCTTTTTCTGGAAAGTTAGTGCTAAATTTATGGAACTTTTCGGCAGAAATAATGTTTCAGCAGTTAAATGGCCGGTGAAAGCAAATCTTTCTTTTGCCTGTGAGATAATAACATCAATAACTTCTGTGGCTTCTCTCTTCCATTCTTGCTTCTCCATCTTCCTTCGTTTCGGTGACGATACTTCTTCACTTGCTTCCACTCCAGAATCTAAATTGTTTCGAATTTTTTAAATATTTTCCTCAAAATTTCTAAGGAATTTCTGTGTCACACCAATCTCCAAATTTTCATTCTGAATCTGGGCAAACAAAACTTCTACAAAAGGCATAATCTGATTGAACCAGTTTAACCAAAACAGAAAACTGGTAGATGAAAGTGTTTTTAAATGTCCAGAGGCTTGTGTCAATGTAGCTACATTCTGAATATCTTTGCTTTCAAGAATAGCCTTCATACATTTCATAATAACGGTCCGGTGAAGATGGATTGTCATAACACTTCTTGACTGGAAATTCTATCTAGTGGGAGCAGATCGAGGCAATCGCTTCTTTACAATCTTATCTAGGATAGCAGTCCTTTGTGGACTTGTTGAGAAAAAAGTACAAAGCCCTTGAATGTTTGCAAAAAATATTTTAACTTTTATATAGATTGATGCTGTTTTCATCATTACGAGATTCAGCCGATGGGCATGGCAGTGAACGTAGTGAGCATCAGGGTAGTCCTCTTGTATTAAAGCTTGAACACCTCGCAAAGAACCTGAGATTACAGCTGCTCCATCATAGGTCTGAGCAATTAGTTTTGACGGATTATTATTGACATTTTGCAATTTTAATTCTTCAAGAATGCAAGAAGCCAATGATCGAGAGTCATGGTTAGGCAGGGTTAAAAACTTCCAAAACCTTTCGACAGGTTTATCTCCAACCACATATCAGTAAATTAAGGCCATTTGAAATGAGTTCGATATATCACTTGTTTCATCCACAATTATTGATAAAAATTTTGCGTCTTTTATTTCTTCCGATATTTTACAGTGACAAGCATCAAGCATAATTTGTAAGATTTCATTCTGTATAGTCTTGGAAGTACCTTTAAATACAGTAGCTGTTTCCAAATGATTTTTTAAAAGAATGTCAAGTTCGGCACTAAAATCTGTTAATCCTCGAAAGATACCCGGGGCACTTGATTCAAGTGCCTCGTCATGCCCTCTGAGGGCTAGTTCAAAAGAACCGCAAAATCTAATGCAATTAATAATTATGTTCAAAGTACATCTATTTTGTTTAACTTTTTCGTTGTGAATAGCAATATTTTGTCTGTAAGCAGAATCTAATTTTTCTATTACATTAACACTCCTGAACAATGTAAGTTTTCAATGTGTTTTTTATATGCACTGCAGATGATTCATATTTTTTGGCATGGTCAGCTAAATGATTTATATCATAGAAACCTGATTGTCTCCATGTATCCTCACTTCCACCACCAAACAATAAAGAAGGAAAACAAAATAAAGCATTTTTATGGTCACATCCACACAACCAAGTCCATTTTGAGTATACATTTTTAATTAAACTTCCTATTAAACGACCTATTACACCCAATTTTACAGTTTGAGGTGTTCAGGGTTGGTATGGGTCTACCCAGGTTTTAATGGCTAATTTTTCTTCATTAGAGCGAAGATTAAAATAATTTGTAGCGGGTCAATTTTTTGGGTGTTTTTATTTTAACCGTTTGGGGCATATATATATTTTTATTCATTTCGTTTTCGGTCGGGAGCCTTATAAAATATTGTGAAATAACTGTATTATTGTGCAACGTATTTGTCAGTATAACAGAACAGTGAAACAAAGCGAAACGCAATCAGTGTCGAGGAATGCGGCAGAGAATTCGCGCCACCCTAAAATTTGCAGAACTCTGTACATGTGTTTCGACGCCCGTATGCAACTCAGCCGGGCAGGGCTCGGAAATGACGCCGTGAGAAACACCAAAGTGGAGGCAAACATGGCGATGTAGAAAAACGTTTGTTGCAGCTATCAACTCAATACCGGAAGTCGCATCAAACTCCGCCTACTGTTGGTGACATCAGCAGAGCCAAGTCCAATATTAAGCTCTGGTCACACACATATATCAGCTCCAGTCCATATATAAAATGGTTACACAACAGCATATGAGCAAGGAGCGACGACGAAAACATAGTGGCAGTAAAGAACCAGCTTCCCTCCAAGAAAAGCAAGCGGTACCTGTTACGTTCTCGGTGACAGTCGAGATTAAGCAGAGATGCCATACAGTCAACAGGACGCCAACTCCAGTAACAGACGCTCACAGTTTTGGTTTAAGGCCCGGTCGGTAGTGTTATAAAGTGTAATTAATCCAGTAGGACCGACCGGGACCCCAGAAATTAATAGACATATCGCAGTTGAAAAATCGGTACAGGGATGTGGTAAAGTCAACGTGATAAATACGGACGTTGAATGTGAGGGACTCAGCACGTGTTCGGCCGGTATCGCGCTCGTGGACGGGCATATTAATGTATAAAACTTAACAAATAAGGGGTCATGTATAAAAGGTATGGCAGCGTGCGTGAGCAGATTGGGCTGCCTTAGATGTAAGTACAGAAAAAAGGTAATTCAAATTTGATTTTGTAGCACTCTAATGTGGGCAATTATAATAAGTGAGTATAACTAATTCTCTTGTATTAATAATAATGAACATTGACTTAATTCATTAAATCAGTTAATTTACAATATAATCATGTGTTAGACTAAGTTATTTCGTCATTGCCACTTTCTCATTTCTGTGTTGCGAGATTCGTCTAAACGGACCGGAATCTTTCTGAATTATTAATTGGGTGGGATCAGATTGCTAAATTGTCCATTTTATTAAGGTAAAGTGTAAAGGTCTCCATATCTGTCCTTCAAAGATATAGGTGGCGACTCTGGGCTTCTGATAGAAATTTCTGCAACAGGTAAGTCCTGGTAGTGGTTTTATTTATTATATATATTTCGGCCCCCTTTTTTATTGTTACAAATGGCTCTCGCTGCCAGGATTTTCGTTTAATTGTAATTTTATACGAGATAGACCTATTTTAATACACAGAAAATAGGATGTGGTAATGACGAATGTATAAAAATTTTATCGTACAGAATTAAGTAGGTTAGGTTTATGTTATTGTGATTCACAATGTGGTAGGTGTTTAAGCATAGAAAAATAGTAGCTTTATATATAAAAGTGTTATACAAACGAACTTTAAAAATGTCTATAATACAAAGGAATGATAGTGATTTTTCATGGGATGAGTGGGAGAATGAATTTCGAGGTGTTGTGGGTGAGATGACAGACGAGGAATGGGGAAATTTAGACGATAGGTTAACCCGAATGGAAGAACAAGAGGAAGGAATATTCGCTGAAATTAAGAAGCACAGTGATGATATTGATAGTGAGGTGCCAAGTAATAAAGGTAAGATCGTTGAAGAAATAGTAGTAGTAAATGAGACAGAAAATAGGCCTAATGATAATGATGTCGACAGTGTGGGGGTAGTAAAAAAGAAGCGTTCATTGGAGGACGTGATGAACTTGTTGATAAAAATGAATGAAAATTGGGATAAACATTTTGAACTAATCACAAAGATGAATAAACCAGACGAGAAGCGGGAGGAGAATAGAGGTCAGTTAAAAGAGAGTACAGAAGTTGAGTTAACACAGGTAAGTGGTAATAATGTCTTTGATAATAGCAAAGAAATAACTAACAAGGTAAGTTACAGTTGTAAAACTGAATTAATAAATAATAGTGATAAAATAATTGAAAACGAGTTATTTAATAATGATGTAGTGAAAACAAATGGTGATGATGAAGTTTGTGGTGAAGTAGAATTTAATAACGAAATGTTAGCGAGCGTTGATGAAATTGAGAGAGAGTGTGATGAAAGGTTAGGGTGGCAAAGGGCAAATTTTCCCCGTGATATAAGTGGAGTAAGGACTCCGCTAGTAGTGAATTTTGAGGACAGAGTTTCCTCCGTTAATTATGTGGAAGACAAGGTGTCTTCAAGCAGTCCCCTAATTTTTTGTAAACCTGGAAAAGCCAGGAAGTGGTATAGTAAGTTTATTGTGCCCTTTGCATGGAGTGAAGTAGGTCAGTGGTGTTGTGACAGGCATTGTGATGAAAGTGATTATGAGAGAGAGAAAGAGTTAGAGTGGTTCAAAATAAATAGAGGTTATGTAGAGCGGATAGAGAAGATGGATATTAAGAGAGTTATGATAAATAATGTAGACCTACCTTGTGTAGTAGTAGACAATGATTATATTGAGGATAAATATGTACCTGTAGGAAGAATTAGTGTACTTGTAGTGGAGGAATATGATGAGAAAATAAATTACCTGGGTGTAACAACAAATATTCACGGAGGCGGGATAAAAACAAATAATGATGACAAGTCTTATGAAATAATAAAAGGGAGAATGAATGACATAGAGGTAATGGTTTATAATAAAAATAATTATAATAAATTGGATGTAAATAAAAACCATTTAGTCTATAAATATGTAAGATATCTTTTTGACGATGGTGGCTAAAATAGAAAACAGTAAAAGACAGTTAAATATTTTGTTTTAAGCTATTTGACTTTGCTGATTTGGATATTGAGATATGATAACTGAATAAATACTGAAGTAAATTTGTAAATAAATATGTAGTAAAGCCAATGGTATGTGTTGTGGTTAAGTGAACAGTGTATGTAGGTAATTAATTGTTATAACAATAAGACTAATATTTTGGCAATTTAAAGAAATAATAACATTCATTTTGGAAACAGTAATTGGCTAATTGTAAATGTTTAATTAATTTAATTAAAATAATTTGAAAGGTTAGGTTTTAAATGTTTTGATTAATTCAAAGATTATATAATTGAATTTTCTGATGAATTTAAATGGTTTAACGAGAAGTGAAGTTGGTAATTAAATGATAACTTGTTGATTTGAAATAACTTTTTGTTAAATGTTTCAGAGGTTACTTGGAGTAGTGGTGTATGGTGTATATAGTTGTGTATGTCAGTATATGAATTATGGA
The DNA here is from genome assembly GCA_034769895.1 of Magicicada septendecula. NCBI lineage: Eukaryota > Metazoa > Arthropoda > Insecta > Hemiptera > Cicadidae > Magicicada > Magicicada septendecula. Next base: position 455,153,849 of record CM068373.1, read on the forward strand.
CTGTAAGTATAAAAATTTTATGATACAAGTCAAATATAATAAAATGTACACAGATGTTTAACTTAAGGGAACGAATTTTAACTTCAATAATGACAATAACTTGAGATAATGATAATATACCGTCTCTGTGGAAGCGAATGGGCGCCACAGTCCACCATAATCTGAAATAGTGTGTGTGGCTGGGAGGTGACGCAAAGGAGTCACGAATTTAAAGTTTATGACATAAAAGTGTTTGCTTATTCAAAGTTTAATTCAAATAAAACTGCTTGTGCTCTGTTCAGGTAACTAGCTGCTTAGATATTTAAAAATAAGGTGTTCATTATGCGTTTTTAAATGTAGTGTTTACTTGTTGTATGTTAGATATAGGTATTGTAAAAATAGTTAATTTCATGATGTGTGTATGTTTTTTCCTAAGCCAATAATTAAATCGTCTGGCAGGTTAACATAAGCATCAGAATCAGAAAAAAGGGGAAACGATGAGGGTAGAAGTGAGTATTGATAAATATATATTTCATATAATTCATTCAATTGTGAGATGTGTTTTTATTATGTTAGGATATCAGCTGATCAGCAATACCATGTCACTGGTATATTGGTTAGTAAATGTTACAAGTAATTAATGTTTAATGTACTACAGATATTTTGAAGTAAAGATAAAAAGAATATGAGAAATAAAATAACAATAATTTATGCAAATTAATAAAAGATAATTCATGGGTGATAAATGTTTTATGGGACACGTAGACCTGTCCAAATTGAATTAAAAGTTGAATGTGAAATGATAGAGATGAATATGATGTAATGTTGTTTTTGAGTTGATGTGATGTAACAGAGTTGGTGAAGTATTAATGTTGACACAGTGGTAATGGAGACTTTATGTAGATTTTGAGTGACATATTGTTGTTTTATAGTTAATGAGGTTATTTTGTGTATTTGTAGTAATGTAATGAGATTGAGAATTTTGGGGATGGCAATTTTGTATTAGGGGTAGTGTATTTGGGGAGTCTGCAACAAGGCTTGGGACGGGATAGGGATAGATATTAGTGGGGAAGGGGCCGCCTTAGGTAGAATCCGGGCCGCCAAATAAGGGAATTGAGTTTTTGAGTAGGGGAAACACGTATCCTATATACAAAGGGTTAGAGAGTATTTTATATGTAGTGAAGGCGGCGTTTTGTGTTAAATGATAAGTTGGGGTTTAGAGTGTTCTGATTAGTAGAGATTTTGATAGAGATGGGTGTCATGATAATTGAAGTTGATTAATATTAGAGTCAGAGGGAGAAAGTTCATATATGTATACAGATCTAATTCAGTAAATGAGAATAAATAATTTACATCACCCACAGTAAAGGATAGCGAGATTGTTAAATGAAGAGTAGGGTTGTTAAGCAAAAAGAGAGATTTATGACAAAGACATAAAATTTTTCATTTTTTAGCCAGTGACAAACTTTTGGTAGGATTGAAAATAATGTAAAATTGAGAATTGTTTGTTTTAAATAAATTAAATATCAAGCTGATGATCCATTTATATTAATATTTTGTAATTTTAAATATGTTATGTTACTATGTTTGTATTTCAAGGTAGGGTATTACAGATGTTCAGTGTATTTTCAGAAATCATACATAACATGTGTAGTTCAAGGGTTTTGGACTTGACCTAGTTACGATCAGCTGATGAGGTCATACACCTACTAAGCTTGTATAGTAGGAATCCAATTTTAATTTGTTTGTTTGATTAAGTCAAACCAATATTTGAATAATTTTAATAAATGTTATTTAATAAATAAATTTAATAAAATTTTTTAATGAATAAATTTAAATTTTTTTTTGAATTTTAAAATTTTTGAAAATTTTAATTTTTTTTTTTGAGAAAAAAAATTTTTTTTTTGATTTTTCGCCTGCCAGCGAATGAATATTTTAGATAATGATTCTTTTATTATGTGTGCATTAACCATGTTTATTTTATTGTATTACATTGTATTGGTAGACTATAAGTGGTTCTCATGTTAGAGTAAGGATGTGTTTAGATTAGTAGAAATGTCTAGGTTAAGTCATTTGAAACAAAAATTTAGAAAAACAAGGAAGAGAATTTTTTGATAAAATATTATTTTTTTTTGAATTTCGGATTTTTTAAATTTTTAATAAATTTGAAAAGAAATCTTTTATTTTTAATGTGTTATGGTAATATGTAATGTAAGTGTGTGTGAGCCCAGTATCTGCTAAAGGCAGCCCAGCTTGCAAAAAGGGGAACCATATCGGTGGAGGAGCTGGAATAATTTTAGCCAGGGATTGAGGATTTTTGGGGGTAGCATGTTAAAGGCGAGGTGCGCTGTGGTGCGAGTCTGTTCGATTTCTCGGTGTTGGGATCTCTTACGGAGAAGTCCAGTGATCTCGTTCAGATGAGTCCATAGTCGCTGAGCCAGAGGGTCGTGTACCCATGCAGATTAAGAACCAGGGGGTTGTTGGCCCCAGTTCCTCACCGGTCCTCTTCGGGGTTATCGATGAGATTTCTTCTGTCGTGAACAGCAGAATTCTCATCGAGGGGGTATTGTAGTGGGTCAATTTTTGGGTGTTTTTATTTTAACCGTTTGGGGCATATATATATTTTTATTCATTTCGTTTTCGGTCGGGAGCCTTATAAAATATTGTGAAATAACTGTATTATTGTGCAACGTATTTGTCAGTATAACAGAACAGTGAAACAAAGCGAAACGCAATCAGTGTCGAGGAATGCAGCAGAGAATTCGCGCCACCCTAAAATTCGCAGAACTCTGTACATGTGTTTGGACGCCCGTATGCAACTCAGCCGGGCGGGGCTCGGGAATGACGCCGTGAGAAACACCAAAGTGGAGGCAAACATGGCGATGTAGAAAAACGTTTGTTGCAGCTATCAACTCAATACCGGAAGTCGCATCAAACTCCGCCTACTGTTGGTGACATCAGCAGAGCCAAGTCCAATATTAAGCTCTGGTCACACACATATATCAGCTCCAGTCCATATATAAAATGGTTACACAACAGCATATGAGCAAGGAGCGACGACGAAAACATAGTGGCAGTAAAGAACCAGCTTCCCTCCAAGAAAAGCAAGCGGTACCTGTTACGTTCTCGGTGACAGTCGAGATTAAGCAGAGACGCCATACAGTCAACAGGACGCCAACTCCAGTAACAGACGCTCACAGTTTTGGTTTAGGGCCCGGTCGGTAGTGTTATAAAGTGTAATTAATCCAGTAGGACCGACCGGGACCCCAGAAATTAATAGACATATCGCAGTTGAAAAATCGGTACAGGGATGTGGTAAAGTCAACGTGATAAATACGGACGTTGAATGTGAGGGACTCGGCACGTGTTCGGCCGGTATCGCGCTCGTGGACGGGCATATTTATGTATAAAACTTAACAAATAAGGTCTTCGTATTGTTTAAATTAGCAGCCATCCTTACTTTTCTTTTATAAAATTGCTAAACTGCTATAATTGTTTTTATTATTTAGACAAAGCTTTTCGTCATTACTGACATCTTCAGGTCTTAAACAACCTTCGTTGTTTAAGACCTGAAGATGTCAGTAATGACGAAAAGCTTTGTCTAAATAATAAAAACAATTATAGCAGTTTAGCAATTTTATAAAAGAAAAGTAACAAATAAGGGGTCATGTATAAAAGGTATGGAAGCGTGCGTGAGCAGATTGGGCTGCCTTAGATGTAAGTATAGAAAAAAGGTAATTCAAATTTGATTTTGTAGCACTCTAATGTGGGCAATTATAATAAGTGAGTATAACTAATTCTCTTGTATTAATAATAATGAACATTGACTTAATTCATTAAATCAGTTAATTTACAATATAATCATGTGTTAGACTAAGTTATTTCGTCATTGCCACTTTCTCATTTCTGTGTTGCGAGATTCGTCTAAACGGACCGGAATCTTTCTGAATTATTAATTGGGTGGGATCAGATTGCTAAATTGTCCGTTTTATTAAGGTAAAGTGTAAAGGTCTCCATATCTGTCCTTCAAAGATATAGGTGGCGACTCTGGGCTTCTGATAGAAATTTCTGCAACAGGTAAGTCCTGGTAGTGGTTTTATTTATTATATATATTTCGGCCCCTTTTTTTATTGTTACAAATTCAATAATAAATTATTAACTGTATTCATAGCTCGAGTTATAGACACTTTTAAAACGAGTCAAGAGTACACAAATAAACTGAATTTACTTAAAAAGTGAACACAAGCACTACAAACTAACACTTATACAGACTGTAAGAAATACTTTTATAACACATAAAACAACCATTCATATTCGATACAAAGCGACGACAACGACGCGACGTGTAGTAAGAGAGCGCATACAGTGGTATCTTTGATACGCATGTGCTCTACTGCACAGCAGCGCTTGCGGTGGCGGTTTGCAGTACTCCAATGCACCAGCTGAACCCATTACCAGCTGCCGTGTATTTTATCCCTACTACCGTTTTTGTCACTGTGCTATGTTCAAGTCGTACCACAACGATCACTTTTACTGGTTTGCAGAGCTCAAACAACCACCCGAGTGCAAACCAACTACCGGCAGTACACTTAACTTAGTCCTCTGTGATGTGCTGCATTAAACATTATATTTCAACATTTTCCCAGATGTAGAAAAATAAGTTCATTTGAAAAATAACTGGGAAAATATTATTGTCTTAACATAAAATAATTTTGTGGTATCACTTAGTCTAAATATACATATACACTGCTATGTTAGACCTATAAATACTGGTGGTTGTGCAACCTTAACACCAGCCACCCCTGTATGAGACTGAACACTTATAACATTGATTAAATTATTGCTTGTCCCTTTGTTTCAGGCTAACAGCAAACTCAGTGTAAAACATGGCAGAAGACAGTGTTGACAGTAAGGTATACAAACATACAAATACAAGATTTATTTCATGTCGATTAATTTTGTATTCATATAATATAAATTCATCGTGATGTTCTGTAATCTTGTTTGTAAACTTCTGTAGTTTCACTGCTAAGAACAACACCATATGTTTTATGTCATTTATGTTTCTTTGTGACGTATGATTTGCATCTTTTATGATGAGACAACCTCAGTCCTTTGACTGAGACTTGACTAACTGGAGATGCCTTATCACTGAATTCATGAAACACATGGTGATAAGAAAAATAAAACAGGTGTTAAGCCTAAAACAGTAACTGATATGCATGTTAACAGTACTGTTTAATTTTAATATAGAATATTGAACTTTCATTTGTGAAACTTACTTGTTTTCTCCTGTACGCGTTTCGGCATGGTGTGCGCCTTCATCAGCGGTATGAGACAGACTGCCAGTAACTCGTAACGGTTTTATTTGGTTGGCTGAGTGGGGGTGGTGTGTGGTGGAAGGGGATTGGCTTGTTTTATGTATAATTGTGTCAAAAAGTGTGTGTGATTTATAGTGTAATTGGTCGTTAAGTATGCTGTTTGGTTGTGTTGTGTAGTGTTTGTATATTTCATATTGTTCTGCTATGTTAAGTTTTCGACTTTTGGGTAAGTAGTGTAATATCTCAAGATTAGTATCTATGTTGGTGTAGCTGTGGTTTTTTGTGTGTATGTGTGTGGCAAACGTGGAGTGTATATTGTTGTTGGATAAAGCTTTTAGGTGTTCAGAGTAACGAGATGAAAAAGATCTTCCCGTCTGGCCTATATAGAAACTGTTGCAATCATTACAGTTTAATTTGTAAACACCTGTTTTGTTGTATTTGTCTATGTCCATGTTTGTATCATTGATTTGTTTTTTGATGGTATTGTTTGTTCTGTATGCTATTTTGTACTTGTGTTTCCTGAATGTGTTAGCGATTTTGTGTGTGTTGGAGTTATGGTATGTGAGTGTGATGTACGTATTTAGTTTGTTGTATGTTGTTGGTATTTTGTGTTTTGTTGTTTTTGTTTATGATGTGTTTGTGTAGTTTGTTTATTAAATTAGGGTTGTAGCCGTTTTTTATTGCTATATATTTGATTGTGGAGTTCATCGTTATAATCCTGTTTAGTTAATGCTATTTTTGTTAGTCTATGGAGCATATGGTTGAAGGCCGCATGTTTGTGTTGCGTTGGATGGTTTGATGTGTTGTGTATAACCATGTCGTTGGTTTTCTGTATATTTTATACGTGTGTGTATTGTTTGTTTTGTTAATTGTTAGGTCCAGAAAATTTATACTATTGTTTTGTTCTATTTCCAGTGTAAATTTTAGTTTGTGGTGTATTGTGTTTATGTATTTGTGGAAGTTTTCGACCTGCCTTGTATTGCCATTGAATAAAAGTAATATATAGTAACGTTTAATTTTGCATGAATATACAGAACAGCAAATCCTATCACTTTTGTGTTATTGTTAAACAGCTTGAATGTTTTGCTTTCAGTTTGTTTTCTGTAGTGTTTATACTACTGAGATGAAGGAAGAGATCGTTAACCAAGAATTGGAGACTGATCCTTTAGATATCAATTCATTAGTAAAAGAAGAAAGTGTTTCAGAAGAATCAGAGTGTGTTGTATCAAGTTCAGATATTGTCATAAAGGAAGAGTTGATTTTAGAAGAAACACAACATTTACAACCACAAGATCAGGTATATTTGGCTGCTTTTTTTTTTGTTTAATCTTAGTTTTATATTTGTAAGAGTGAGATCCCATAAGCATCTCTCCTAATATACACATCAGTGTCGTCCTTTCATATATGTACATTTTCATTATAGGTTAAAAAAAAGTGAAATTTATCAGTTTCTGAAGTAACAGCAAAAGCGTTTAGATGTGACATTGGCAGTGTGAATTTTACTTCCTTGCAGTAATGTTTTTAAATTCTGCTTTTATATTTTATGGTGTGTCTTTAGATGTTTTTTCTTTCTATTAATAGTTCTTTTTACTTTTGGTTTTATAACTTTCAAACATAATTTTGTAACATATTTATGTATGTTCATCTATAGGCTTCAAAGATTAGTATTAGCTTCACATTTGGTAGTATTGGATGACTGGATGGTTGATGATAGCTGTATTCTTATTGGAGAGGCTTTACTGTTTCTCACATCTTTCTGGACAGAGGTTTCCAACTTCCCATTCTGTTGATTATAGTCCTCTGGTTGTCACTTCATCATTTACGTTGCCTCTTGAGGAACTTTGACATCTAATCCCGCTTTCTTTTCCTGCTTGGGGTCCAGTTTAGCATTTGTGGACAACTACCATATCAAAAAGTAGCTTAATCTAATAATACTGAATAAAGAATGAGGTCCAGACTAACAGACTTGGGCAAGATGAATTTCTTATCACACCATGCACACTCACATGTACATGGTGGCAGCACTGTTTAATAACTAAGTAATTTTAACAAATGAATTAATGTTTTTTTTTCTTTATGGCAAATATGATAATCCTCTACATTCTCATAGGCCATCGAGTCTCTGACATGAGACTACCGTATTACTCTGTAATGGTAAAAAGAGAAACGTAAACTATTCAAACCCCCTACCAAAAAAATTTTAACATAACCATAGTCACCAGCTATGTTTGTAAAGTCAGGACATAGTACCTGAATCAAATTCTCCCATGGTCTAGAATTAGTATCCTCCCTTAATATGAAACTTCCTGTGATAGTTCAACTCAGAGCACTGACAGTATACATTTAACTATAACTAATTACTTTATTTACAACCCTCTTATGAATTGTTCACTTTACAATATAGTCTAAAACATATGACCAATGTAGGTAATATAATTTACAACTGAAATTAAATTTTGGCAGTCCTATGAAATTAATAAATTACTTATCATCAAACAATTGTAAAAAAAAAAAATATATACCCTATCATGAGAGTTCTAACCTCAATTTATAACATGACAGCTTATATGTTCTCATATGTTATATATATATATATATATATATATGTATGTATTGTAACGTCTCGTGGGTTTATCTCTCAGAGTCTATAAATATACGTTTCCTAAAAAAGGTTTCTTATCGTCTCCCTTGCGATCGTCACTGTAATTAATTAATGAAATAATGCTTTATTAGCCCCACTATTGGGTTTTCCAACTTGTAACGTCTCGCGGGTTTTATCTCAGAGTATTTATAGTACTTTACTTAATTAAATCTAAGTTTTATTAGCCCTTCGAAAATATCGCTTTAATGAGAGTCACAGAATTTGTTATAATTTATGTTCAATGTTTCCAAAAATCGAGTTTGAATAACATGTCTGTCGGTATCCAGGTCACTTATAATGACAAATAATAAATAAATATATTTACCTTTTTTTCCTGTCTCGTGACCACAATATAACGCAATGAATTATAATTGACGCGTTTCGAGACTATGTCTCGTCATCAGAATATTAAAATATTAACTGGATTGCCAAAAATCCACAAAATTGATATGCCAATTAGACCTTTAGTTAATTTCACTACAGCGCCAGGGTTCCGTACAGCTAAGAAATTAGTAAAAATCATTAAGGATAGTTTAATTATAGAAAATAGCCACACTGTCAAAAATATAACTGATTTTATACATAAAGTTAATAATATCAAATTATTACCTAATTATAAATTAGTGTCCCTCGTTATTGTTAATTTGTACACAAATATCCCAATAAATGATACACTTAATATTTTAAGGGACAATCTGATGAAATGCAACAAATTAAACACTCAAGCAATAGATGAATTAATAAACCTACTTAAAGTTATTTTAAACCAAAATTATTTTGAATTTGACAACAGATTTTACAGTCAATGCGATGGTTTGGCAATGGGCTCACCGCTGTCAGGCCTTTTGGCAGATATTTATTTAAATCATTACGAAAACACACACTTGTTTTCTAACAATATTCATAAGAAAAACATCATGTTCTACGCACGATATGTGGATGATACTTTCATAATATACAAGGGCACATTCCGTCAAATAGAAAACTTTAAAAATCATTTAAATAATATCAGCAAACACATTCAATTTACACATGAAACTGAAATAGATAACAAACTGAATTTTCTTGACTTGACCATCACCAAATGTGATGATAAATTGAAATATAGTATATATAGGAAACCTACTACCACAGATGTAACCATACCGGCTGACTCACACCACCCATTCTCGCAGAAAATGGCGGCTTATAATTATTTCATACACAGATTGTTAACGACACCTCTTAATGAAAATGATTTTAGAAGTGAATTAAATATTATAAAACATATTGCTGTTGCCAATGGTTACACATCTTCCATGGTTGATAACCTCCTTAAAAAGCATAAGCGTAAACTGTCAAAACCACGAGTGATACAAGATAAGGAACCAACCTTTATTTCAACAACCTACACCAGTATTATGCCCAAAATTTTATCAAAAGTATTAAATAGTAACAATAGAACTGTAACATTTAAAACCAGTAACAATCTGTTTAATAGGCTTTGTAATAGAACCAGTACACCTTTGGAAATGAAAACAGGTGTTTATAAGCTTTCTTGTAATGACTGCGAATGCTTTTATATCGGTCAGACAGGGAGAGGTTTTTATAAACGTTTCGTTGAGCACACTCCTAAGCATAATGTAAAAGACTTGACAACACAATCTTATATAAAGTCTAACTATGCTCGTCATCTTATACAGGAGAACCATAATTATACAAGTTTTGACACCAATTTGAAACCCATACATGTCTGTGGTAAGGGCGCTTATTTAAATGCACGTGAAGAATTTGAAATATATAAAGCACATAATGACAAATACTACCGTAAATTCATATTAAATGACCACTTACATTTCAAGTCGAATCCACTGCATGACACAGCATTAAAATTTATCTGTAACTGATAACATTCAGTGTCCGGCCGGCTTTCATCGAGTGCGCACTCGCTTCACATAATGCTTATATGATTTGGTTTCGATTTTGTATTTTAATGTTTTAAAATTTTTAACGATCTCAATGAGTGATAAATTTTAATATTCTGATGACGAGACATAGTCTCGAAACGCGTCAATTATAATTCATTGCGTTATATTGTGGTCACGAGACAGGAAAAAAAGGTAAATATATTTATTTATTATTTGATAAAAATCGAGTGTGTGTGATTATGCCAATATTTCCCTTAGATTTTATTTGAGTGAAATCAATACTGTAGTTTGACCGTAGTTTGGAGAGAGAGTGCAAAGAGAATTACTCTCTTAGTATACGATTAATTAATTTAAATTTCTCCGCTCATGAGACCAGCTGATTGTGACATTTACAAACACATTTGAGGTTAAATTAACCCCGAATGGTATGTAATATTTTCTGGTTGTCTGTTCTCTTCTCTGTCTCCAGACAATCTGTAACCAACTACCTCTACTGAAAATAATACACATTTTTATTCAAACAACAAAGTATTCATTGGATTTATTTAGCAAATTTTTGTTTTATCTTCTCCCAAAACAGAAAGGGATAATCGATTCTTACTGACAAAACAGCACTAGTTCGATCTTATTTTTAAACATATAATGTATAACAAATATTTTTATTTTTTATTTCAATAAATATAAAGAAACAATTTATAAATTTCCCAGGGTTATTGTAGAGTTCTTTGTACTATGAGAAGGTCAGATATGAATATTTTAATACCAAGCTTTACAAAAATACAGTTTTATAATTTGTATTATTTATGTTATGTAGTTGCTTGGTTTACCGCTAGATAGCAGATCACGTCTTCACTGAAAACACGAAATTTATTTAATGGCGGCAAGAAATTCACAGGAATCCGATCTGCTGGTTTTTTGGTTAACAAAAATAATAAAGTTTGTTTTCACCTCTTTTCCTGAAGTGTTTAAAGATATGGTGCTGTTTCTAGTGTTATAAAGTTATAGTTGAGATGTAATTTAGTTAAATTTTTACTTGGTAACGATCTCACCAAATGTCGACGTCCTGTGGACTAGGCCTGGATCTTGGAGGTTGATTTATCAAAGTTTCATCAAATTACGGGCGTGAATGGTTCTATTCTAAGAAGTCCTGATATGTAGTGGACATCACTTGTCAATTTTATTAATTTAGCACTACTTATTCCAAATGGTATTTGTTAATTTCTCAAATTTTTATAGGCATTACACTTTTTCAAACGTTCACTTCCAAATCGTTTTAACAATTAAATTCCAATCTTGTTAGTTGGTTACTGTTAGTAACCAAGAATTTCTATGGTTTTTTATTGGTGAATCTATATACTTTTTAGTATACAGGCTATTATTAATTATTATAAATTTATTTCTTCTTTTTAGAAAAATAATCCTTTTTAGGTTTTATTTATAATCGAATTTAATTTATTTAAGGTTTTTCCTTATATTTTTCCTTAAACTTGTACATCGGTAATTTATAAAATAATCCCTTTTAATTTGATTTATATATGATTTATTATTTACTTAATGTACCCTTACTCTAAACTATTTTTCCTATGCCATCTTGCTAACATAGTATTATTTTATATTATTATTATTTTATATCTAACCCTGGGTTATCTTATATTTAAACAAAATCATTATATTAAACACAAAGATTATTCCTAAGTACAAGACCTTTGTGGCCTACACAATACAAAATTACACAAAATACAAGAAATACAAAATTTGTCAGCAGCAATATAGTCCACTGCTACAATATTGATTGTTTTTTCATCTACAGTACCAATCTGTGAGATGCTCTTTTTTAAAAGTTTACACTTTCACTAAATACACTATATTTCACTTTGTACACTGCACTTTCATTATTATTGTTTACAGTGTTTTGTAGTACAAAGTTTTTTATAGCTTGGTACATAATACCCATTTCTGACTTTTAGAATGGGGTGATTACTGGTTTTAACGATGGTGATTGTGTTATCATATTTGGGCAGGGGTTATGTAACGTTACAATATATATATATATATATATTGTAACGGTACATAACCCGGTCCCAATAAATTAACTCATGATAATATAAAGGTCAGAAATGGGTAACCTATGGCTCGCTCAAAATTAAAGTATATCACTAAACATGATAAACAATTCGAGTGATATACGGTGCAAAGTGAGTTATAGTGTACCCATTGAGGTAAAAAATAAAAGTGAAGGTAACTTATTACAGAACTGTGCTGTAGGTTTGGAAATTATAAAACTATGAGAGTAGGATATAATACTACTAACTGATTTTGTATTTTTATTGATTTATTGTAATATTTATATTGTATGAACAACCAATTGTTATACATAAGTTAATGTTATATTTTTTTAAATATTTGTGTTATAATATAGGATAACCCAGGGTTAGTTTTTAAAAACATCAAAACTTTTAAATATCAAAGGATAATAAAAAATTAAAATAATACTATGAGGGAGATGGCAGCAGGAAGTAGTGCAGTGTAGGAATACTATGAGAGACTAATAAAAAATATAAATAAATTTATTTAAAGATAATAAAATTATCAAATATTTATATACAAGGTCATAAGAAAAGGAACAAAAACTTATTATGTAAACCAAATTGATAAAGAAACCAGAATGGAAAAGAATTATTTTTCGGTAAATAAAATATAAATTTATAATAATTACAAACTGCCTGTATAATAAAAATACTATGGGTTACTAAGAGTGACGAGAATAACAAGTATTGTTAATAATAAATTTTTGAAATAAAACCATAGAGTTGCAGAAATGATGCTACTACAATTATAATAAAAATAACCTTTTTTGGAACTTTGGAGGAGTGGAAAATAATACAAAATTAACAAGCAACATGACCACTATATAATCATCCATGATTTATCAAACTTAAATGGTTATACTCCTTAATAAACAGTGAAAGAAAACCTTCTGATGATTCAACCTGGTTTTGCCATAGTTCTAGTTGACGATCGAAAAATTCGCCAGACGGTAAGGAAATTATAACGCAAGACGGACCTCACCAGAGAAAAAGCTTCATTCCAGTAAGAACCATACGGAGCGAGGTAATATAAACATTTCGTTTAATAGTTCAAGAAGAAAACGCATTCCGAACGTTGATATAGAACACAAAATAGTCATTTAATCACATGTTTTTTTTAAAGTAAACAAAGGCACGCTGCTCTCTTACGGACATTCCTGGAACTACATACTACACGAAAAAATAAACAAATTTATTTAATATTTTTTCGGTATTTGTAAAGCTTAGTAATTATCCATTTCTGACACTCTCGTAACAAAAGGAACTTACCCTGAACCCTGGGGAATTATTAAGAATTATATATTAATTGATGTTTATTTTAAAATAGTGTAAAATTTGGTAAACAAAACCATATATGTTTTTCTCTTTAGACAATTCCATGTTTACTCTGTGAAGTCGAGATTATGTTTTATTTAAGGAAAGATCAATTGTGATACTTGTATTTTGGTGGCAGAAAACAAAAACCAATAATATAAATAAATAATATTATTGAAAAATAATCTTGAATAATAAAGTGTGTTATAATTTTTGTAGTGGGTAGTTGCAATAGATTTCAGCACAAAAAACAGAAGAAATCAACACATCGGATCAAATTTTGCTACAGAGCAGGCTGGTTGAACTAAGCGTAGAAACTTATCTCACAATCAGCTGATTTAAATCACAGCGAACAATTTGAAAAAAAAATCCGAAATCGTCTAAACCGAGTGTAAATAATTGGTACTTACTCTCTCTTCTTCATAAGGCTGAACAACTTCCCTCCTTGACCCCAAATCACACACTCTCGATTTCTATTTAGATTGAGTAACACATTAAAAAATCCTTTATTTATTTTTTTTAAAAAAACGTCAGTTATTATAATTCATAAGTGGCGACTGCGGAGAGACGGAAACTTTAATATCTCAAACCGAGACGTTACAAGATTGGCGCATAACAATATTGGGAGCTTAATTAAATAAGACGAACACCCAATAAGCCACATACAAAGTTTTCGCTATTAACTCTCCTATAATCAACAAAGAGCAGGACGTTACAAGTTTGACGCTAACAACGTGGGGCATATAAAATAACTCTACTATACCTCACTGAGTTACGTTACAATATATATATATATATATATATATTGTCACCGGACAAAAGGCTTGCCGCATGACAAATGGCGCCAATCGTACACTTTAGTTATTTTGGTGGCCCTAAAAAGGACCGAGTGGCGAGAACGGTGATGTTGGTAGTGCCGCGCTGAGATGTTCGGCGGCTGCGCCCACTGTTCGTGACATACTGCAGTCCTCTTCTTCCGGCACCGGTTGTAGAGTCGACTGCCGGCCCAGCGAAATCCATCGCTGGTGTAGAACTGGAGGGCGAAGACGCAAGAACCGCCGGTTCTATTCTTCGGCCGTTCCTTCCGGCTGACTCCGCGCCGATGTCGTCCAAGAGAGGAGAGGAGATGAAGTGCATCCGATGGCGTGGCGATGAAGAGTGCGCAAAATTTTCTGCCGGCCGGGGTTTTATTAACTAACCGGGATCGCTGATTTGCTAGCTCCGAACGCTGATGCCGGATTGGCTCGCTGTGTCCACTGCTGGTACCGGAGAGCAGATGTTCGCATACCGCTGCCGTCACAACTCCACCGGGTCTTGAATGCTCTCCGGTAGCCAGCCTAGTGCTCTTCTCCAGATGTTGTGGAGGTGTCTGTTGGGCGCCATGTTGATTGGTGTGCCGGCTGGTACTCGCTGGCATGGCTGGATCTTGCATCCGCAAGATGATCATCGCCCCACGTTGGGCGCCACTTGTCACCGGACAAAAGGCTTGCCGCATGACAAATGGCGCCAATCGTACACTCTAGTTATTTTGGTGGCCCTAAAAAGGACCAAGTGGCGAGAACGGTGATGTTGGTAGTGCCGCGCTGAGATGTTCGGCGGCTGCGCCCGCTGTTCGTGGCGTACTGCAGTCCTCTTCTTCCGGCACCGGTTGTAGAGTCGGCTGCCGGCCCAGCGAAATCCATCGCTGGCGCGGAACTGGAGGGCGAAGACGCAAGAACGCCGGTTCTATTCTTCGGCCGTTCCTTCCGGCTGACTCCGCGCCGATGTCGTCCAAGAGAGGAGAGGAGATGAAGTGCATCCGATGGCGTGGCGATGAAGAGCCCCCAAAATTTTCTGCCGGCCCGGGTTTTATTAACTAACCGGGATCGCTGAATGGCTAGCTCCGAACGCTGATGCCGGATTGGCTCGCTGTGTCCACCGCTGGTACCGGAGAGCAGATGTTCGCATACTGCTGCCATCACAATATGTATATTGTTATAGAACAGATGTGTGTGTTGTTTGTATTGTGTTGATTGTAGATACGCTCCGGTATCCACAACAATATTGTATAGTAAAATTTCCAAAAATGTAATTATTATTAGCGGTTTGATTGTTATTAATAATTGTGTGGGTATTGCCGTTTAAATCTTTTAATTTAAAAAGTATTTTCGCACTCTGCTGATCACCTCCCCACTTACCATATGTGGATATTACTGTTCTGTTGGGTGACTGCTTCAGCTGTAACATACACTCTACACATACAAGGGGATATTCTATTTGAATATCATATGTGATAAGCATGCACAATAAATAAAATAAAAACTGAATTATGATTTGAATTATAAGGAATATTCAAATTCTGCCGCCACCTTTTGATAGAACTAGCTATTAAAACTAAACTATTTCAATTTTGAAATTAAACACTTTTTCCACGGGTAAAAAAAATATTGAGGTTTATTAACAGTTTTGGAATGCTATTAAATCTTTTAAAATCAACAATCAATCGCTAATAGTTTTACAGAAAAATAATTATTATGAACAATTTTAAAAAGAAACTCTTCTTAACCTCAAGGCTGGTAACACTGTAGGTTAATACAATAATTTTATTTAGAGAGGTTATGTCCTCGTTACATAGTTAAATTACCAAGTTCGTGTGATCTTTGAAGTGACATGATGCCAGATACAAGATGTTGTGTTTTATAACAATATTTAATAAAGAATTAATAGAAAACAAACAAACAAATATTAAAATTGAAAGTCGGTACCATATAATCGATAGCTATCATATTATCGTACGCGGGATCCAGTACACAGTAGTTACTTTAATAAACACGTGCGTTGATTTGCACTGCTAAAAATTACTATTAATATTTAATAGTTGGCTATAAAAATTATTTATTGACAAGAGAAAAAGTTTATAATAAAAAAAAAACTCTTGTGATAGCTTTCATTTGGTTTGTGTTACTTGAGAACAGACTTATGAAAAAGGTGGGTGACAAGTTGTTGTTATTATTTCTAGGTTATCTAATAACGTAAGTAGTTATTAGGGTTAAATATATTATTCATTGATTTCTTATTAATCTAAACATATGTATACTATTCATAATACTTCTGATGCGTAACTATCAGTTAATTTGAATGATTTTTTCGCAAAAAATAAAAATATTTATTTTCATTAGTCAAATCAAAAACGACATGAGTCAATTGAGCGACTATTGCGACACTCATATTTTGTAATATTTAAATTAATCTTGACTCCTTTAATTATGATAAATAGTAAAAACATTTATTTCTTAAGTTAATAAAATGCAAAATAATTCCTTCATTAATTCTGATAACTTTCATCAGAATTGCTACACTTCGATACTACTGATTAGAGTAGTATCCAAACAATCATTTACAGAAATTATTATTTGTTTTATTTTTTAAATAATGAAAATATAGTACTCCCTGGTTTTTTATCAACACAAAACTCGAAAATACGACCGATATTATACACTGGTCGTATTTTATTATTATATTCACTCCGCACTGTACGCTCGTTAATTGTTTGTTATGTGTAGGTTAGGCATGTGTAGTATGACTCATGTATATGTGTCGCGCACAATTCAAATAAAACTTCTTCATCGATTTTGTCCGTCGAATTATGCGTGTTGACTCCTTGATGATTGAAAGATGACTGTGTCGCTTCTCCTAAGCGTCTCTGGCTTGTCTGCCGGTTTTCATTCATTTGATTGGTTAAATTCTTCGAACTCTCCGACCCAAAACACCTTGATTTAGTAAAACTTTTAATTTATTGCCAATTTCGTATATGGGTTGGAGACTAAAGTGACGTAAACGCCGATGCACAAAATGATAAAAAAGTTTATAATCGTTATAACTTTCTTATTAGTTGTCATATCGTTGAATGGTTAACGTGTCAATAAATCGCGGACATCCTGGGCTTTAAATAAAGTCCAAACAAGAATATAATCCGTCCATTATTAATTCACTACAACGATTTCACAAATTTTTATGGTGAATCTTAAAATTAATAAGATTATTTCACCAAATCTTATCTAATTACACAATAACACTTCTGATTAAACGTTTTGAGTCCATTTCTCAATTGCTTAATACAAAAATTTGGGAGTAATTATTATTCAAACAATGTTTGATAATGGCGTCTCAAGCATCCATATTCGATTATTTATAATCGCCCTTAATACTATTATTCCTTATCTAATAACATTTGTTTTGTATTCTAGTAATAATAAAAACGTTTATTTACATTGGTTTACACTTTAGTATATGCACAATGTTGTGTTTCATATACTAGTAGTCTTATCTAACTACCTTCCGATCTCTTTTCTTTAAATTGTCACTTTGTTTGTGTTTTTCTACATAAGGTATCTAATGTTGAAAAATGCAAATAGTGTACCACTATAGTACCTAGTTCATTTAATATATTTGTTAGCTTTTAGCTATCTGAAAACCCTTCAATTCCTAGTATTGGGTTTGTTTACATCAGGTCATGACATGGCAGTCGGTTATTTTTTAATAAATCAATAACTAAATTGTTATTATTATATTTGACATAGATTCTCAAAGTAGTATCAGATACCCTTCTGATTACTAATAACATTTTTATTTACCTTTGAACAAGTTTGGATGGTGCATTTTGCTTAAATAACTTGCTACATATTGTTTGTTTACATTCTGATTCCACCATCATGGTCATTTAGTTTTCAATAATTTGTCTATAAAATTACTATTCTTATGCTTATGATCTGTTCTCATAGTAGTATTAGATGTTCTTCTAACTACTGGTAACACTTTCATCACTCTCTGTGTAAGTTTTAATAAGGTATTTTGCTTAATTAGTTTGTTACATTGCCTTTGCTTACATCTGGCTATTCATTCATAGTCAGTTAGATTACAATATTTTGATCATAAAACTATTATTATTACACTTATAATCTGTTCTCATAGTAGTACCAGATGTTTTTCTAACTACTGGTAATACTTTCAGTGCTCTTTGTACAAGTTTTAATAATGTATTTTGCTTAACTAATTTGTTACATTGGGTTCCCTTTCATCTAGCTTTGTGCTATCATATTTAATCTGCTTTATGTGCAGTGTATTTCAATATAAGACATTATTTATTAGCGGGCATCATTATTTATAATGAATCTTTGATTGACACAATTGTTGATGGTTGTTTGGTTTAATTAACGTATGTGATTTTTTGTTTTATAGGTGCATTTCCTGTGGGGTTATGTATCAATGTACAATATATTCTTATGCAGCATTTGCTACTACTATTATGACTTCATTATGGTATTCTATTACAATGGTTTAATTGTTGATTATTACACATGTTTACACTATTTCTTCTAAACAATAATACAAATATTCTTGAACTAATGATAATACATTTCTTGTTATGGTTTGTACCTAATTTCTGTTACATTGTTGTTTGATACTTAACAAACTAGTTTGTTTGTTATTATTTTTTCTGGCCTTTCTTTGTATTGTATTCTGTTTTTCCGTGGCATTCAGTTACATTTCTTTTAAAATTTACAAAGGTTTTTATTATCAGGTTCTATGAACAATGATTTGACTGTTCTATCTTACATTTCTTGGTGGTCTTATGATTATCTATTTGGATTACAATCTTCATTAAATTAGTCACACTAACTGTCTGTGTATTTTTGACTATTTAATCTTTGATGTTTCCACTATGAAGGTAACTCATTTTCTTCTGCTATAAACCTTATCACTTGAATTGTCTGTGGGGTTTATTAGGTTAAAATTGGTTAATTGGTCACAGGTTCTCACACTTACATTAAGTATTCACTATTACTGTTTGTGATTTCTTAAATATGTTAAACACTGTTTCTTCATAGTTGACAATCGCTATTCTTCTTCCGGTTACTAGTATTGTCTCTAGTATACTTGGTGAATGGTGATTTCTTGTATTGTCTATCCATTTTCTTCTCTCTTCATGTCATGTTTCCTTGTCCTTCTTCTTCCTTTCTTCTTTAGGTTTAAACGTCTTCTTCAATATTTCCATTGTAGTAGTCGTTGTTTCATAATATTTATATTTGTAAATATATTGGTTTGTCTGCCTTCATTGTGGTTGCTCTTGAGTTGTCTCTTCTTTTTATTTTATATAGTCATTTTATTGGTTCCCCTCACTGTTGGAATCCTGGTGTCTTCTTTTACCTTTTGATATAGTCATTTTATTGTTTTGTTGGTTCCCCTCACTGTTGGAATCTATTGGGCCTGGTTTCTAACATTTTATTTTGGCTCATGGTCATTTTCTTTCTCTATTTTGTGTACGATGCTGCTATGTTACACTTCCTTCTTCTTTGTTGGAATTTTACACTAATATATCTGTAGATACACACTTTTTGTTCACATATTTTTACTTACTTAGAAATAATTTCATGCCTTCCCGTCACTTGACGTAATAATTGCTTACTTTATGTAACTACCAAATTTGGTAACGTTACAATATATATATATATATATATATATATATATATATATATATATATGTATGTAATTTTATTATGTTCTTTATTATAACAGTTATTCATTTTATATTTGTTAGATCTGTTTTAAATGTCAAATACTGAGATCATTAAAACTTAATATCTATATCTATATAAGCCAAATACCACTGACTGACTCACTGATCACGATATCTCTGAAACCACTGAATGGATATAAATGAAACTTTGAACATAGCTTCATCATAGGTCTTAGGTGCTCACTAAGAAACGGTTTTAAAAACTTTCACTCCTAAGGGTCACCCCCCCATTGTATGTATGTATCTATGTATATATGTTCCACATCTCCTCCTAAACCACTGGACCGATTTCAACCAAACGTGGCACAAATATATTACGCGATGGGAGAACCAACATAGGGTAGGTGTTTTTTCGATGGGGTCCTTTGAGGGGTTCTTTGGGGTCTTCCACATCTCCTCCTAAACCACTGGACCGATTTCAACCAAACTTGGCACAAATATTTTACGCAACGGGAGAACCAACATAGGATAGGTATTTTCTTCGATGGGGTCCTTTGGGGGGTTCTTTGGGCTCTTCCACATCTCCTCCTAAACCACTGGACTGATTTCAACCAAACTTGGCACAAATATTTTACGCAATGGGAGAACCAACATAGGATAGGTGTTTTCTTCGATGGGGACCTTTCGGGGGGGTCCTTTGGGGTCTTCCACATCTCCTCCTAAACCACTGGACCGATTTCAACCAAACATGGCACAAATATTTTACGCAATGGGAGAACCAACATAGGACAAGTGTTTTTTCGATACGATCCTTTGGGGGGTCCTTTGGGGTCTTCCACATCTCCTTCTAAACCAATGGACCGATTTCAACCAAACTTGGCACAAATATTTTACGCAACGGGAGAACCAACATAGGACAGGTGTTTTTTTCGATACGATCCTCTGAGGGGATCCTTTGGGTCTTAAAAAAACTATTAGATCTGGTTACTATGGCAACCCAATAGAATAGATTGTGGTTACCATAGCATCGGTGGAAGTCTCCCTCATAGGAAATAGCGTGGGAGTCGTCCGACAGGCCTTCCCCGGAGGTTCATCCATGGAACCCAGGGAGTCTTAGGTCGGATCCCGCGAAAGACGGCGGGGCCAGAGTCCACGGTTCTTATAAATGAAGATATAGGTTATGATATCAAAGGTGGTGTATGCATCTTAAGAAACTTCTTAATAGTGTGTGAATTCAGAGTTGTTTCAGTTTGAATTTAAAAGTGGATAAGTTAAGATCGAAGTAAGTTATAAGCGAGTATAAAAAACAAAGTTTGATAGCGAATGTATTCAGATCATAGTGTTCAGACAATATAAATGCACTTGCTTCAGTTTGAATTTAAAAATTGATAAGCTGAAATCTATAGAGGTATTGTATTGTTAGAATAAGTTTAGGAGACACTAATTTAACAAATGCCTTATTTCAACATTAACACAATGAATTATAAAACGACAGTTAAATACGCAGCGCGTGCAAGTACTGTAGACATTTTATTGAAAACTAATTTAGCTGTTCGCCCTCTCCCAGAGTTAGAAATCGAGCAGAAGCATCACGCGCAACAGAATTCTTCTCCAGATATAAGAATACAGTTTATGACATGTTCTTAAACAGGTGCGCTACAGAGTATTCCTCCAGTGAGAATGGGAACGTAACAATATAAGGAAGATTATACAATATACAAGTAATATAACGTTAGAACAAGAATAGGTGCCTATGAGCCTATGAATAAATTATGAACCCGAGCAACGCTGGGTAAATCGGCTAGATATAGATATCTATATAAGCCAAATACCACTGACTGACTCACTGATCACGATATCTCTGAAACCACTGAATGGATATCAATGAAACTTTGAACATAGCTTCATCATAGGTCTTAGGTGCTCGCTAAGAAACGGTTTTAAAAACTTTCACTCCTAAGGGGCAAAAAACCAAATACTGAAAATTATCGCGGGAATTGCATACTTGGTAAATGAAGTGGTTGACATCTCAGTTTACTGGAAACCCCGAATACATTTAGCCCTGATTTTTTAATCGTTGTTTTAAATTGAAAAAAACTTCGTTGTTTGCAGGTTCTCATAGTCGAGAAAATTTCGAAGTTCAATTAATTAATAAATGTATGTCCTTTTTTTCTCGGAAACGGCTCTGCTGATTTTCTCGAAATAAATAATAAATAGCTGTTGCTCTGAATGTAAATAAACAAACTAAGAGTTGAGAATTTGTACAACCTATCTAATCCTATACTATTAAGCGAGCAATAATTGTACAATTACGTACAATGTGAAACTCCGTAGCGAAGCACGGGTATTTTGCTAGTTCATTATATAAATGT
Organism: Magicicada septendecula; assembly: GCA_034769895.1. Taxonomy (NCBI): domain Eukaryota; kingdom Metazoa; phylum Arthropoda; class Insecta; order Hemiptera; family Cicadidae; genus Magicicada; species Magicicada septendecula. The sequence goes on from CM068373.1 coordinate 455,175,966, forward strand.
TAATACATAATTCAAATTGCACTGTCATACAAAGGTTGCTACATGACATGAAATTAATACAGTAGGTAGTGATTATGTACCCATAATTAGTATGTATTAGTATTAAACAGATTCAGATTACTACATTTTTTCTTATTTTCTTACTTTATATGTAACACTTTGATGCCGATGGATGTCAATTGATAACCTGCAGTTTTACAGAGATTCTGTATAGTATTGTATATATAAATATGTATTTGGAGCTATTTTAAAACAAAATGAATTCTTATAGTTTTTAAGTGATCCGCAAGATTGCACTGGCATTCACTTTCGTAACATCTGATGAAAACTCATCACATGTTATGTGCAAAATTATGTTGTGCTTAGAACCACATTTTAAATTATTTCACTTAAAAAATAACAAAAATGGTAATTTATAAAACAGGTTATAGTAGAAGAAATATGTAACAATATGTTTAATGTGTTTATAACAAATAATAATGTCATTAAGTACATTGACGGCTAAGTACATGTGTCTTGGCCAATTTTTTATTTTTCACAAAACATAGACATTTTTGAAAAATTATTACAGACAACATAGACACTTGAATCGTATATAGCACATAAAATTTTAAACAGGACATTTAGAGCTGTATATGTAATCTATTTTTATACTGTATGGTGTAAAAGCAACACCTTTTAAATTAATGCAAAAGACCTGGCCTGAGCAAAGGACAGCCATTTTAATGTCCCAGCATCAAGTATTAAATGTAGATAAAACACCGCTTTTCTATATGCTTTATAGCATGGGTGTAATACAAATCAAACCCCACAAATTGCTTAATCCTGCACATGGTCAGTTTTCCATTGTTTTTTGTACTTATCTGTTTTGTAGTTTGATATAAATATTATAGTGTTGCGATAATGCTTGCAGCCAAAAATAAGAGGCCGGACTTGGTATTGTGTGGTCATGGCAAAATGAATGCACATCTGTACACTTTGGTTTCTCTTGGGTGACTCTCATAAATTGTAATTAAAAAAAGTTATTAAACCTTTTACACTGAACCACTTGCTTGGACTGTGGTGCCTATAATGTAGTGGTTTTCAACCTTTTTAAAGTCTGGGATCCATTTTGAAGGGCATTACACTTCATGGGACTGATAAGCATGGACGCAGGTAGAATTACTTTTAGGGGTGTACCCAGTTTATAATCATATTTTTTTAATAAATTAATTTACCTTTCAATAATCCGCCATGTGACTTCTTATAGAACTCTTCTATAATGCATTTCGGAGACTATGCTCCATCTTCAGATAATAAAATCAAATGAAACGCTAGACATTCACTTGCATATAGCCATTGTGGCTTCACTACTGTACTGTAATGCCTTATTTTCACATTTTTAGATATGCACTTTTTATTGTAAATATCTTTAGTTATACTATATGCCCTTTCCATCTTATGAATCCTTTCTTCTATAGCAGATTTTTCTAAACCGTTCTCTTGAATTATTTCTCCTAGATACTTAAATTTTTGAACCCTCTCTATTCAACCGATATCTGTTACCAGAAATGTTGGCGCATTTTTAATGTTTGTTAGAAATTTGTTTTTTTCTTCTTTTGGAGAAATTAAGCCTGTTCTACTGGCTGTGGCCTCTAAAAAATTAACTTGTATTACTGTAGATGTCAGATGTTCAGAAAGTCTTTATATACTTTATTATTATTATTTTTATATTTAGGTGGTATTGCTGTATGACAAAATATTTTTAAAAACATATGAGTATTAGAACTTTACTTCAAGAAAATGTACCACCACAATTAATTGTGGTTGTGCGCATTAGACCATTCTTATAGCATTGAAACAAAATGCTTAGTGATGGAAATAGTTCTTATACAAAAGAATCATGAAGTGTACATTAAATATACAGAAATTAAAATAATAATTACACAATATAATAACTAAGTGTTTTTACCAAATTTCAAGTAATTTTATTTATTATTACTGTAAACTGTTGAAAAATTGAAAGCATTTAGCTGTTTTTGATGATATTTCACATTGATGAATTCATTGGGTAATATTATGTTAAATTATTTGGAACATAAAATTAGATACAAAGATAAATCTGAAAGTAAGCCAGTATAATAAGGTTAATGAAGAAAATATTAATACTAAATATAATTATGGTTAAATGAATAGTGATTTATGTTGTAGCATAAAATAATTTGAAACAGTCATTGTTCCTTGCTATACGTGGATATACTTTACATTTCTTGCAAAAGATTTTTGTCCAGCTACTGCAGCCTGCAAGATGGCACCGTCTGGGGGCAGAAGTATCATTGAACATAATAAAATTTTCATTACTGTCATACAGTTTGTCTGTACCAGAATGAATGCTGGTGGATTGTAATACAGTAGAACCTCGCTAATCCGTCACCTGTGGGACTCGGGGTATGGTCAGAATGCAAAAAAGGTCGGATTATCAGAAGAATACAAAATGTTTATTATTTCATTAAATTAGACAGTCTAAAATAAAATAAAACTTATACAGTAGGCTACCAGGCTATATGATTGGTTATGTACAATAAATGATAATATGTACAGTATGTATGCACAGTATTAAAAGTGTAAAAAAATATTTGTAAACACTAAAACTGTCACCAATTACTACGTACACCAATTCACATAGGACGAGTAATTAGCACGCAGTAGTAAGCGTGCTTACACTGAAAAAAAGTGTAAATGAATTGTCTCTATCTACTGCGAGAGTGCCCGCAATTCTAGATATGGAGTTCCACGAATTTGATGTTTTGAACAGTGTTGGCCCGATATTTTCGATTTGCCAGAGCTCACACCAACACTCTTCATAGCCAACACAGTTTAGCCACCAAGTGTAGTACCCTACTTTTATTTTCGTGTTTACCACGGCGACTTGACATTATTATGACCTGGTGTAGGGTAGACATTACAGTATCTGTTTATTCAGGTGCAGTCATGTAGTGCAATTCTGTCAGCTTCAGACTAAACTATAACGATTAGTCACTCTTATTTGAATAGCAGTAGGTATGGTATAATAAGTGGATATTGCAAAATGCTTATTACATCATTGTGTATGGGTGGTCATAATTATTGTTTGTGACAGGAGGAAGGAACTATAATTTTTGACAAGACCTCTTATAATCTTTTATTGAAAGCAATTATAATTGTGGTTGCAATGAAAAACCAGATTTGACATCATAGTGTATGCAAAAACAAAACTCTAGAAATGCGACATAGCACTGAAACGAGAGTAGAAAAAAATTCAGAAGATTTACACGAAATTTCGTATTTTCTGGAACATTAAAAAAAATTGGAAGGTCTTCCAAAATTTCTGAAGACCTGGCAACACTGCGCACTAGACACTAGATGCCGGCTCACTAAGGCAGCAAAACAACTGACAAGAATGTCAACAAGCTGGTGCGTCATCAACAAGTCGGTGCCTGAGCCGCGGTCGGACCAACCGGAGCACCGGACCAGCCGGGGGTCGGACTAGAGAGGTTTTACTGTATTTTGATTGTTTTAAAGGTAGAGGCTCATCCTCACCACTCTCATCTGATAGAACAGGCCTTGAGAGAGCAGGGGCATTCGTTAGAGCTTCTCGTATTACCCACAAATTTAAATTTAGTTGCTGTTGGTGTTGGAGCTCTCTCTCCCCCCCCCCCTGTGTGGCACAGCTCTCCAGTGGGCAGACACTCTCCCTCTTCCCAATTTTTGTATTAGTGTTGATTTGAATTAGTGTTCCATAGTTCACTTTAAACTTGTACCGTGCTGCCACATGGTTGAAAAATGACACAAAGATTCTTTACATTGTGTTTACTATTTTAGACATGCACTACTGTCATCTGTTATTTATTTGGTTCTTTGACACCAACTACGCATTTTCGCTCAGACTCACATGCACTATCCACCTTTTAGAGCTTATTTTTGCTCTACCTTTACACCAGCATACAACCATGTCATTGTTCAGAGAGCGACTGTAGACTGATTCTTGTGGCGTCGCCTTATGCGGTATGATCTTTTTCGATACCTTGCTTCAGCTGGAGGCCTTGACCAAAAATCTGTTTACAATATTTTGTTACAGATATTATACGTATCTTAATATTAAATATTATTAAGACCATAACTGCCCATGATTTTATCCTGTTCTGGTTATATATGATGAACTAATTCGTCCACTGAAGTACTGTCCGGGACTATTTGTGCACACGTCAGAGTTCCCAATCATATGGAATTTTGCATTCTTGTCTGAAATTATCACAAAAACCATTCCCCATCAAAATAGATTTTCTTTACTATTTTATAATTTTATCTAATAACATTTCCTTTTTTTAGTTTCTGTTTTCCTTTCTTACATGTGCTCACACCACAACCTGCTTAATACACATTTTCCACTACCTTTTTGGTGTGGGAATTTTGAATTTATCGTGATACAGGTCAGATACCATTACAATATAGGTGGTAATTTACATCACTCTAGATTTACGTAGTTTAAAGAAAATCACTTTTCGCAATTATTTATAAACATTAGATAGCATTTTACTAACAGAAATGTGCTACTATAACTAAAATTTAAGTATAAAACTAAAAAAAATGAGACAAATACTTATTTCTCATGTACAACCACTCATTGTTGACATTTGGAAATGTTACTGAAACTGAGGTGTTCTGTATGGCAGAAGTCAACACTAAATAAATATGTGTGACCCTATCTGATGTTACTTTCCATCCTGAACTAGGTCATTAAGGTAACACCAAATATAAGTTTATCTGACAGACCCTCACAACTGTGTTAGGGCCATCCAAAAGGGATATACCACTGAACAACTAACATTTGACCTGGTGGTATTTTTCACCTGAACTCTCATAATCAGCTGTCCAAATTGTTGACACTCTGTATTTATATATGCTGGCCAGGTCACCTGGTGCATAGTATTTACAAGAAGGTCTTAGTTATCACCAGATATAGGGAGAATAATAGAGCAATATTTCAAAACTGCTAGAAACTGTAAGACTGTTCCAAACCACCCATTATCCAGCTGACCTTGTATTCTGTCAAATTCCTGTGTACGTGCACCTGTTATTTACATATATAATAGGGAATGTTATTTAATATTGTTTCATCATTTCATGAACAGGCCTAATGTTTTATGGGAGTATGATTTTTGTTGAAACCATGTTTCTCTTTTGTTAGAATCCATGTTCGAGATTAGTTTATATTGTCTTATCATAAAAGGTTATGGACATTCCTGAGTACAGACGTAAAGTTTGTTTTTTCTGTGTAGTTAGGTAATTTGTAGTAGTTTTTCTTTATCTGTAGTTAAAATTATAAATTAATTTTTTACGTATTTTCAAAAACAAATACAAATGTACAGGTTTACTTTGTTTTCCGCAAATACATTTTCCTTGTACTGGAATAAAGGAATCTAAAATCAAAATTATGGTTTTTGTGTGTGACTAAACACGGGACTTAAAAATCTGTATGTATTTACTCATATCCGAAATAAGTAGTATTTACTCATAGTTTCTAGCTTCTATTTGACATGTTAAATGATTGTTTTCAATAATTACCAATTATTTAAAATCATCAATGTCACAATTACCCAAATGTGTTGCTAATTCAATGTACTGTTTGTTATTAATATCTAATATTTTGTAGGCTAGACTTCGATGCATTTATTTGTTTATTGAAATATGAAATAATTGAGAAATTGTAATATTACATAGTAGTAGTATAGTTCCCTCTACATCATATGTGGTTTTTACAGACCTTGGTAAGGTTTGTCATTTCACTGTGGTTTTGCGGTACGATTTTGTGTTAATTATGAAACAGTATGGCAAAGTAAAATGAATAGTCTTATTTTCAGCACACTTCATTACATACACGCATGTCATTGGATGAGAGATTCATCATAAGGGACAATCACCATGAACACAGTCATGCTGGATTACAACTGGGCATGCCAAGTGAGACACACGCTGTGTCTGGATCACTTTTAAAATTGGATCAGTCCAATTCAGTTCAGAAGAGTGGCAAATTATATAAGTGTAATAACTGTGATAAAGCATATAGCAAACCCTTTCTCTTGCGAAGGCATAAAATAATTCACAGTGGTGATAAAAAGTACCAATGTGATGTGTGTAATAAACGTTTTTATTACTTAGGGGATTTAAATAAGCATAAAATAATTCACAGTGAAATAAAAAGTCATCAGTGTAACATGTGTTACAAAACTTTCCGTGAACTACGTTCATTGAAAATGCATAAATTAAAACATGCAGGAATTAAAAACTATAAATGTGATATGTGTAACAAAGCTTTCTCACAATTGAATGTTCTAAGAGGACATAAGTTAATCCACAGTGGCACTAAAAGTTTTCAGTGTAGTATATGTAGTAAAGCATTTGCTGATCGTTATAATTTTAAAAGACACAAGTTAATGCATGATGGTATTAAAAAGTACATATGTGGCATATGTAATAAGGCATATGTCCAGTTAAGAGACTTGAAAATACATGAAGTAATTCACAGTTCCATAGATGGAAAGTATAAGTGTGATATTTGTAATAAAGAATATGTTAATGGGCGTGGTTTATATTCACATAAATTAATTCACAAAGGAAGTGTTAAAAGCCACCAGTGTGATGTTTGTAATAAGGTTTTCTATAAGGCAAGTATCTTGACACAACATAAATTAATTCACAGTGGTATGAAAAATTATCAGTGTAATGTGTGTTGTAAATCATTTACTCAGCCAAGTTCTTTGTACAGACATAAATTAAGTCACACAAGGACAAAAGAATTTCAGTGTGATGTTTGTATGAAAATGTTTAGTCTACAAACTTATCTCGTAAGACATAAATTAATTCACAATAAACAGTTCTACTGTGATATATGTAATGGGGCATTCAGAAATGTAACTGACTTAACAAGACATAAAGTGCTCCACAGTAATTTAATAAGGTAACATTACAGTGTCTATAATAAAAATTCATGTTTTGATAATTATATAATCATAAAAATTGGCAATTTTGTTTATAGTTTTATGGAAGACATTTATATCAAGTATTAGTGGTATTAAAACATTTGAGTGCCATATATCAGACAGTATATGAGGTTTGATCACTGAATACACGTAATTTTTTTATTTTGCAGGCTGTATAAATGCTATATATAAATGCTGTATAAATGGCAACAAGTCCAGTTTCCATAATTTGTTGTTGTTGTGTTGGTACTCCTGTTCCCGACATATCTTCACATTGGTAGCCATATTGGATCCTTAGTTCATTGGTGGCTGTCAATAAGGTTATACGTGTTTTGGTGTGCTTGGTGATTTTTCACTTGTGGAAAAATTGAACAAAGAATTTTTATTAAATTTTGTTGAATGCTGCTTTTGGCGAGTCTTGTATAAATAAAACAAGCATTTACAAGTGGTACAAATGTTCCCAAGATGACCATGAAGACATGAAGATAACGAGCACCTGGATTCACCAGCATACCAACTATTGAGAAAATCGAATGAGAACATCGAAAAAGTGAAGAAAATTATTATTTACGATCTCCTATCACTATCAGAGGGGTTGCTGATGATGTTGGCATATCATTTGGCCCATGCCAAGATTTTTTTCAGATATTTTGGGTATGAGACGTGTGGCAGCAAAATTTGTCCCGAAATTGTTAGTGCCCAATGGACGTTGCTTAGGAGTTGCTGAATGAAGTCAACGACGATTCAGAACTGCTCAAACGGGTCACAACTGGCGATGAAACATGGGTGCATGGATATAATGTCAAAACTAAGGCCCAGTTGCCCCAATGGATTCTTTCTGAAGGGCCAAGACTGAAAAATGTTTGTCAAGTTTGATCAAATGTAAACGTTCTGCTCATTGTTTTCTTTGATTTCAATGGCATAGCGTACCATGAGTTCTTCACATCAGCTCATACAGTCAATAAGGAGTGCTCTCTGGAAGTTCTATGCCATTTGCATGAAGTAATCCGAAGAAAATACCAGGATTTGTGGTGAAACAACTCGTGGCAATTGCACTATGATAATGCACCTGCTCACAATTCACTGCTTGTTCATGAATTTTTGGCCAAAATCAACACCATTATGATGCCTCAGCCTCCGTATTAACTGGACATGGCCCCCGAAGATGAAAAAAAGACATGGAAGGATGACGTTTTGCCAGCGTTGAGGAGATAAAGGCAGAATCACTGAAGAAGCTAAACGCCATACCGAAAATTGCGTTCCAGAAGTGCTTCGAAGATTAGAAAAATCACTGGAACAAGTGTATTACTGCTGATGGAGACTACTTTGAAAGGGACAAAATTAATATTGATGAATAAATACAGATTTAAAAAAAAAAATTCGTATTTATTGATCAAACCTTATATTCTCATTCAAGTAATTTTTTCTCAGTATGATAATTGGTCATTTGTAATAAATAAATGAAATTACAAATAATGTAAAATACTAATTTTTATAATTACTGTCATCTGGTGAAGCATTTTTTAAAGATCATATATGACTTGACAATTTGTAAATTGAACAAGTAATATTATGAAATTAGTTATTTAAAGCAGTAGTTTCCACGTTATTAACTAGATTAGTTGCAAGCAAGTAAAGACAGTAATATTTAAAAACAAGGTTGTGACCATTTTATATATATATATATATTTCAATCGCTTTCTGCTACAGTCCGTTTCTTGATGTATATAATACTGTAATACTTCTAACTAATTTACCTCAAGATATACTTTTTTCCTTTAGGAACATGTTTCGGGAGATCTTGTTCTCCCATCTTCAGCCTTCGCCATCTTGTTTCTGGTGAAGTATTTGTGTGTTGGCTTCTGGATGTTATTAAGGTAGTTTGTTGGTCTTTGGTCCTTCAAAGTTGCCACTTCAAACCACACACAATAATGCAACTTTGAAGGACCAAAGACCAGCAAACTACCTTAATAACATCCAGAAGCCAACACACAAATACTTCACCAGAAACAAGATGGCGAAGGCTGAAGATGGGAGAACAAGATCTCCCGAAACATGTTCCTAAAGGAAAAAAGTATATCTTGAGGTAAATTAGTTAGAAGTATTATAGTAATATATATATATATATATATTATATATATATTGCAACAATACAATTTAAAACTGCATAGATAGGTGTAATATAGAAATTATGAAAACAGAGTCTGTATCTGGAGGTAGAAAAATTTATTAAATTAAAACATTAAAATTTACTATTGTCTTTCAAAATTGAGTCTATGGCTTGCTTTACAACTGCGTTACTTGATGTGTCGAATTCCACTGTTTGCATAGCCACACGACACTCCGCGCTCATAGTTCGACTGGACAGCTGGAACTCTGCTCGGCGACCATTCGAAGATCACTAACGCCGACAATTTATGTCTTTGCACCCACGCACACTGTGATACGAACTTTTAATGTTATAATGGGAATAACCTTAATCTCAGGAATTTACAAATGGGTAAAATAGATTTGTGTGTATTGATCTTACACAAACTCCGGATTCTTGAAGTGTTCTCGCATAAGTATCAAAATATCTGGGTAAATATTTTGTCCTAGTGGATATCTTCTACTATACGCGAAAAGCACTAGAGTATGATGATCTATTTAGAATTTTCTCAGTTCTATAATGGCAATGGTTACAAAGAACTCGAACCGTGAACCAACTCTAAGTCTTAAGGAAAACGATGTCTTGTCCCGAAAAACTCGTGACAGCGAGTACGTCTTCCTATAACGAGTCCTTATAAGAAACTGCATGAAGTGTTCTCGACAGAGGACCAAACTGAATAAATTTTAGACCCTCTGATTGGTTGAAACTTCAGCAACATCACAGATGAGAATACAGATAGACTGAAATCAGGCTTAAACTCTGCCCGATTCTGCAAAGCCCTGTCTAGATCTAATCTATAAATTTTATTACTTTCTTGAAGATGACGAGAATAAAAGAAGATTGAATTCATTAAAAAAAAAAAAAAAAAAATTATAGGTGTGGAGAATTGAATATATGAAAAATGTAGCTTATATGTGAAAATACTCTGTCCAAAGTTTCAGAATGAAATGTTAATTTTCTTCGAAGTTATTAAATAAAATGTAAATCACCCGCCCACTTACACACAAATATTTCAAATGGCATAAAAGAGAATAAAATTGTGAACATTTTGACATAACATACTTTTTAAAACAGCTTGGTTCAAAACGTATGACTACTTTACAGAGAAAGAACAAAATCAATTTAAAACATGTCTATGGCCATCAGAAAATGTTATATTTTACATTAGTATTCCACGTAAAAGAACTTCATATGCTTTGTACTGTTGCTATATATATATAAAGTAAGTTTTTATTTACTGTTGTTATAAGTTTTTCAGATATTTATTGATCATAACACTGTATCTAAAGTACTTTTAATCTGAAAAATTTTCTAGTATTGCTGATTGATTTATATTAAAGGTTTGGTACATCATTCCTTAATAAAAATATGATATATACAAAACTACATGTATGTGCAGAGCGATACTATTCAATAAGTACTTCTTCACCATTTGAGATCTTCCACTTTGCTTGCATCATGAAAGCGCCAACCCAAAAGGTGTTTCTTCATCCTATCAGTACATCTGGAGGTACCAAATTGTGCTGCAAGGGGTTATGGAAGTAATGTTATTCTGTTTTTGTAAGAATCTGTGGTGTTGACAAGAGATGTGGGGGACTGTTTGGTTGGTGGGGTAAGCAGGTTCAGGCGTTCCTCTAGCCTTTTCTTGGTGACTGTTCTTCTTTGTTGTGCTGTACTGAGATAAGCCACATTTTATACTGCCATTAAGATCACCCTCTTGCAAAAAGACTTCACTTTATCTTATATTTTGAATAAAATACAAGAGAGCTCTGTAGTTTTTTAGTGAGTAGGAGTTGGAGTGTCATCGCTCCCTAATTTGTGGTCTGTAGGTATATCATAAGCTAAATCCATATCTACCTCATGGCCAGTTGAAAAATTCATAGAAAACATGTCCTTATTATAGCCAACAGTTTCAAACATGCTTTCAGTCTCGTCTTTTATCTTTCCTCAGTATTGTTGAAGAAACCACTTGTAACACGATTTTCTTGTAGACAAAGTCTGAGAATAATCCACTTGAGAAGACTATGACTGTAGTCAAATTCCTCAGCACTTTTACTGATAATGACATGTTGGTTTGCAGTTGTTAATACTGTTTTGGTGTTGTGTTTCTTTCATAGGCTTCTATGCAGTTTATCTCTAAAATGTTTCACCTTCTTAACTTTTTCACCTCTTTTGTACCTTAATTTCATTACTTGTTGCCTCAAGGTACAAATTTCAGAGTCTTTTGCGTAACTTGTAAATTAAAAATGTCAGTACCGCTGGACTGTATACAAATCTCTTTTACTGAACTCTGCAGTCTTTCCACAATCAAAAGTTAAAATAAAGAGTTCATACATTACTGTATTATTGTCTAGAACAAGAAGGGCGTGGTTCAAATAGAACTGGATGCATGTGTACCCATCATCATAATTCGTGGAATTCCAGACACATTTGCCCGGCTGGCGGGGATGACATGAGTCATGCGGTGCAATGACCTTCATAAATATGTATGTACAACCAAAATACGCATCTGTTATAAGCAACGTTTGGTTTAATGGTGTCCATTAAAAGTTTTACTGTATTACGCAAGAGGTTGTCGACGAGAACCAAACAGGCTGAGACTAGCATATACCATTATTCCCAATGGCATATAGGTCATCAGTACGCAACACAGCCAGCATGACTCCAGCAAAACTTATGCGTTGGCGGCAGATTTGCCTTCCTGGGAACTTGTTCAGATCACCCGAGACTCAATTCCAAGAGCCGCAGAATTATTCTTCGGAAGTAGATAACCAACTGTTAAAACACATGGTGAAGTATTGCTGCAGAGATGGTTTGCCACTTTGCGACAGATAGGCTTAAGAAGGGGGGCAGTATGTCACTACAGTACAAGGCAGAGAAGTATAAAGACTTAATTTCGAAGCGACCCAGTTCAGTTACATCTGGCTATATTTCAAGATTAGTTTGGGGTTATCAGGGAAAGTGAGGTTATTGTTTATTGGAAAGTGATTATTGTGTTAATAAGTGCAAAACTGTGATAAGATGAAATTTAAGTTTGCGTGTTGGATAGATTTAACTCGAATTATTGTATAAGAGTGCCTTTATTAATGTCCGACTGTTGTTTGTAGCTTATTAAAAGTTTGTAATTAGTGACTTCATTGGTGTCAGTTATTCTGTTTCCACTGTACAACACAATGATCTGAGTGACAGTCTAACAATAGCATGAGTTGTTTATTTTGACTGTCGTTAAGATTATCTTATATATTTAATATCTCACTAAAAATGTAATATGTAAATGAAGACGTTATTAGTTTCAAAACTGTTATGTCAGTATACGTGAAGCCTAGTCATTTGATTATAATTGATAACAGAAGTAAGTAAACATGGTACTTCCTTTTAGAACACTTGATGGCACTTTCAATGTTTTTGTATGTTTGTCATATGAATTTGTATACTAATTTCAATAGTCATTTTATAAGTCAGGACCTGCTAACAATTAAGACTGAATTTTGTGTCCAGAGCTTAGTGTAACGTATATTATATTTCATTAAAAATAAAAATGTAACAGAATATAATAATTAACCTAATTCCAGTGGAAAGATAAACCACTATGAGTTCCCATTACTAATGTACATTATTATTTATAAGAGTGAAACAACATGTTTCACAGTAACTTCTACAGTATGACGTAAATGAAATGTGTTTCATATGTATAGTAAGTAATCATAATGATGACTGTGATGGGTTATGATTATAGTGTATTTTAATGTATTTAGGAATAAATATATTATATATAAATGTTTGTAATATCAGTTCTATAACTAGAGTAAAAAATGAATATTGTTAAATTCTATCTTCCGCCTTTTCTTTTATAATATCCTTTTCATCCCACATTACACTTATAAAAAAATAAATGGTTACTTTATGGACTCTCTTGAGAGAATCCAGTTTTAAAGTAAAACACACAATATAAGTGAGTATTTCTTTTTCAGTTCCCAAAAACACAAAAGTAACCCCTGGTAAGGATAGAAGGGTAGATGTTGATTTTGCTTACCACTTTATATCCAAGTATGCATTATATACAGACGACCCTAATATAGTTCATAAGTTTTGAATTATGTACATAAAAATCATTAAAATTGTTCTACTCATTAGAAGACTAATTGTTCAACATTCACAGTTGAACTGTACCAAAAATTCTTTATCAATATAGTGTTTGAACATTTATTCAAGTGTATTCTTATTAGATATTATTAATTAATTTGCTCTACTAAACATATTGAACAAGAAATTAACAATAAAATACGTATTAGAAAACATCAACTATACTATGGTATAGGGAATTTATGAGGCAGAGAAAAACTGAAAATATCTAAAAATTTCAAAAAGGTAGATAACTTTGTACTGGAATGATAATTTAATTTTTAAACTCCATAACTTTTATGTTTAACCAAAATTGTAAACAGGAACAGTGTACAGTCTTATATAAGATTGATTCTGTGATAAATAAATAGTTGAAGTTGCCAAAAATGGAAACCATAATTTGTGGCAATTGCTGAATTATGAAACCAGGGGAAATACTGGACATACTAAAAAAAGGTTTAGGTTGGTTCTTGAATAAAATCTAGAAAACAAGTATTTTAGATGAATTATTTACTGGATGAAGAACACTTGCAGACATAGTAGTATCTGACTCTAATGTCTATTAGAAGTACTGTATATCACTGAAGGGAATGATGGTATGCTTAATGTGACTCCATGCAAAACAAATAAAAAAATTGTGCCAAATGTCTTTTTTGTATTCTGAATCTGGTAAAGTTAAGAATTTAAAATTGTTTGTTAATGTAAAACGTCATAGTATAATCTATTGAATTTTTGGTCTCATACTGTTGCCACTTTCTAGGAAAAAATTAATCTAACTATTTTTTAAACAAACCATGTACAACAAAATGAAAGTGGACATATTATCATGTGTCTGTCCTAAGTAGAAGAGAACATGGGGACCTGAGGAAAATAAATTATTTTAAAAATTAATAAAAAGCACAGAAAGGTAAAGTAGAAAACAGGATAATTGAAGAAAAAAAAAACAGATGTGAATAGAGTACCCATCATATATTAGTAATAAACCTACTGTATATTTATTAACAGTGGTGTGGTATCCGTGTACTGGTAGCAACAGTACATGAAACGAAATAAAATAAAATTAATTATATCAGAGAGGAAATGCTTTAGTTATTGATTAATTGGAAATGTGAACAGTATTAGTAGGCTGCTAGGCCCTTCCACTGTCAGTTTAATGTAGTGTTGATGGCTCATATATGAGAGACGTTCTACCGTGTAGTAGTCACTGACCATCCATTGACCTTGTACTACATGACTCCATTAACACAATCCAGAGAGGGAAGCGTAGCAGCACTGGCACTGCCAGTTGCGCGGGGGTTCAGTACGTTCCCCTACGCTGCTTGACGTGTGTACAGTCAAAGTAAAACTCATAAGAGACTAAAAAATTTACACATCCAAAAATTAAAGTTAGACGTTATAATACTTAAACTGTACGCGTATGGTGTCAAAATTGTTATTCTACACCGTTTCAAAAATTTTTAAATTAATTTGACCATAAACATAAACTATATGAGCAATAAACGCCACAATTTCAATTAGGTATTGATCTGTAAAACATACCTAGTCGTGTCTCCGTTGTTGATCAACATAAATGGATTATTGTTACTTCACTTTGGAGCTTAGTACCCCCCACTTGAATTGATAGCCTTATTCAATGTTTACTCTTCATATATGTATAAAGTTATGTTACTTCTGCACATGATTTTTTCGAATTACAACATGAAACGTTAGATGGTAGAGAAAGGTTTTGCTATTACAAATTAGTATATAGTAGTTCTATAAATGAGTGAAATTATGAGGAACAAGTGAATTTAATTTCTATTCAATTAGCAAGTTTCTAAAGTCATATAGTGTGTATAACATTATAAACAGACTTGGGAAAGTTCATAATAATTGTTGACTGATTATGTTAAACTTACTGTAAAAAAAAACTAAGTTAAAGTTATAGTCACAAAAACTAACTTATTAAAACTAAAATAAAATTAACTGATTAAAAGTTAAAACATTTTTGGTTTGCTTTTTTTGTTTTATTTTTATTGAGTAAAGTACTTTGATTTCTGAAATAATTAAAATCGGATTAAAATATGTAATTACTGAGTTTATAGACAACTTTAATTATTCTTCACAGTTATCACTGTATTATTCAATTTAGTATTTAATTTACAAATAAGTGTTCCATAGTCGGAAAGTGAATTACCTATTACTGATACTTGAGCACATTATGAACAACAAAATCTAATTTTTTTTATTAACATTTTTGTAGGCAACTTAAAACGCAATATAGACACATAATAAGGCTTCATGAAATAGGCTCTCTCATTAAACTGTTAACAAGTGATTTAGTGGCCGTTCACTTGTTAATGATGTGTATGTTTGAAAATATCAGCCTAATAAAGCGGACAGGTAGTAGTTGGAAATAGGTTGTTTTACAAAGGACAGGTTGACAAGTCGGTAGGTATTAATAAGTCTGAACAAAGTGACTAATCTTACAAACCAATAACGGTAGGGCGTTATTGTTGTGGATCAGGTAAGTTATTTCCATCAAAGACAATTTACAAAGTTACTTTCATAATAGTTTTTATGGTGGGATATATAGAAGAAATATTTCAAACAAAATGACTTATTTTGTTATAGAAGCTGTCTCCAGTAGAACAGGTTTTTACATACAAAACAACAATGATCGGTATCACTAAGTAAATCATGCTGTGTTTATTTCGAACTTGATGTAAAAATGAATTAATGACACTTTGCTTTTTATGTTTTTTGTAGTTCTCATTTTGGCTATAATGCCCATATACTAACTGTAGTGTGTTATTCGTTAGTATTAAAGACAGAATTATTATCACTAATTCGTGGTTGTGAATTAAATTACCATTTAATAAATAATTTTAAAAAATCTTACCTTGATGAAATTTTTAGAAGCTTATCTTGAGAACTTGGATTCAAGTGTCTTTCAAACAATTGTATCGATAAAACTATAACTTTGTGTTATGTCTTAAAACATAATACCGCGAGAAATAAATTAAAACACACATGCTAATTTGTACCGGAAAAAACATAACATTGTAAATAATTAGTAGAAAAAAGTAGTTGGACTTACTTCACTCAACACAAATTTGTTGTGAACGCACTGAAACAGTTTTCATATTAAGTGGCATTCTATTCTAATTCTTCAACTCCAGACATTTCACATCCATCTGATAAATTACTAAAGCATTCACTCTCATCATCTGTATCAATGGAAGTGTCAGAAGATTCTTCTCCCCCAACCAATATTATAATCTCTATCTCATCTTCCATCAGAGCATCAGTTTCCCAATATTTAGCTTCCTCACTTTTTACATGCTGTATAGCTTTCTTCCAGTCACTTTCTGAAATTGAAGCAATAATATTTTCGGTGAGGTTTTCAATATCACCTGCTTTCTGATTGACGCTGAGTTTTGCTACTTGTCCCTTAACCATGTTCCACGTACTCAGTGGCATTCAGGCTGCAGTGGTATGGAGGTAATCTTATCACTTCATGCCCTTTTTCTTTAAAAATAGTATCTACTTTATACGTTGGTGATGGCTTTCGAAAATGAACCGTTTCCAATAATTCGCTATTCATCATATCTTCTGAAAAACTGACTGCCATTTTTCTTAGCCACTCTTGGATTTTGCTGTAGTTGGCGGTTTGTTCTCTTGTACACTGTGGTATGCTCCAAGATCGTAGACAAAATGCATATATATGGCAGGAACTGAATATTATGAATATACTCTATAAGATTGCTCAATATCAGCTAAAATGATTAGAATGTCTTAACCAAATTGGTGACTACCACATTCCCAAAAAACTATTGAATTGTAAGCTGAAGGGACAGAGGTATGGGACTTTGAAGAAATGCTGGAGTGTCCAGCTCTAGTCTATCTACTTGGCCCCAGAACAAACCATTTTTGGATTAATTTTTCTAGAAGATGATGATGATGATGATGATGACATTTAACTATTGGGGTAGGGGATTGTTAACCTACCAAAACCTCCACTTTGCTGCACCATTGTGCTGTATGTAGAGCAAAGGTACCACTAACACCAAATGGCCATATGGCTGATATTTTCCTGTGAGTGGTAATCCTATATTATTAACTAATTATATATAAATTGTCATGTACACTCACAAAGTCTGTTCTCCCACCTGCCCAAGTTGCACTAACTGACAAGCAATATGTAGTTTAGTACTCGAAAATTAAAAAATTACATTGAGAGGGGGTTTTGATACTTACGGGTACTCCCAGATAGAAAACACAAAATTCTGAAAGATAAATTGTAACGGTACAGACCGACGGGGTTTTGTAAGTGAAATCTTTTCAACTTGTTTGCAACTAAGAAATTACGGTGAATAGACTATAGCGTCGAGACGGGTGTGAATTGACATTGGTATGTGCAGATTACAAAGAGGGCGCGTCCTCTCTTTCAACCGCGCACTCGGACGGCCAACTTTCCCAGAGTTTGGTCATGTATTAAGAAATTCTTTCGCTCTGCGCGCCCAAAAAACTCCATAGTCTATTGAGAGACCGAACCTCGGCCGGGCGTTAACACATAGACTCATCAGCCTAAAACTTCAGCTTGTAATTTTAAAGTATTAAAATGTGGCTAAATTGATAATATAAAGTGGAATAAAAAACAACGTGAGAACAAATTACTTAACAGTGACATAGAAAACAAAATGTGAGAACTATTTTCGGACATGTGAGGGAATAAACCCACAGAGTACAACACGGGTCGACCAGGACGTACAGAGAAGTAACAGTGCAACTTTCTTCTTAATTCTTGCCATAATTTTTATAAAAGCGCTAAATCAAACCTAAATATGTATGAATGAGGTGTATGAGCAAACTGGGTCGTTTTATTATTATTATTATTATGATCATAATTTAAGATGATTAGCAATAAGTAATTCAAGTTTTTATTTCATGTATAATAGATAAATAGCAGTGTTTTCGGAGAAGAAGTAACGTAAAATCAAATATTTAAATGAATGTAAAATAAATAATATTTTTTTGAAGACAATGAGCAATACATAAATTAAAGTTATTATCCAGCAGTTATTAGCGATGTAACATAAAAGAAATTGTTGATGTGGGAGTTTTGATATCATTTGACGATAAAATAAGATAACAATAAAATGTGTTAATTAGACATATAAATATGTGTTTGTCATTGCACCACCTGTTGTTTTTTCTCTGCCAAAGTACATCAGACGACACCTTGGTGCATTACCTTTAAAGGTAAGTAATATGAATTTGCTGATTTTAATATCCTAATTAACTAGTAATACTTAAAATAACGCCCTAACAAGGGACAAATTTAAATATTTCTATCACTAATTAACTCGTAAAGCTTCAAAATTCATCATTCTGTCTACATATAATATCTAAAGCCTGGAGAAAGTTATAGAAAACCTTTTGTAGGATGTTTGAAAATAATCAAAATCATTAATATTCTGTTTTTCTGTAGAACATTATGGAAAGTTGTTTAACGGCCATTCTGGAACATAAGCATTTTGAAATAGAGAACAGATAGTTTATAAATCTCTTTGGGATGCTGAGGTCTATAAAAAGCAAGACGATCTCTTAAGCCTCTGTTGGGGGCTTATAGGACAATGGAATGGTACAGTTGAGTACAAAATATTCGTCTGTCATAACCAAAACTCGTCATGCCTGGACATCACATGACAGGATTTAAGCACAAAAAAAAACTTGCCTTTCCTCACCACCAATGGGTACTGATAAAAGAAGCTTTCAATCTAGCAACCTAATTTGACATAGTGACATTGAAACACTATGCTGTAATCTTCCACTGACATAATAAGGAGTGGATCTCTCAATTTTGTAGTTTAATAGGGGTCAGCAGGACTCCTCTCCAATAGAACATTAAAGTTTAATCAAAATACTGAAATTGGAACAGGTAATAGTAAACTTAGCAGTCACAAAATTTGTGAAATAATTGCTTGTCTGCGTACCAGCAAGCCAATTATGTTAACAAAATTTGCATTGTGATATCAAGTAATAAATTATACTAAAGTTGCCTTATAGGCTTAATTGAATCTTAAATTAACCCAAATTTGATGACTTAACCATGCAGATTTCTAAATTAATTTCAATCTGTTTACACACACACACACACACATGTACATATATAGCACATAAAATAATAAATAACCTAGTAAGGATTTAATGCATTGCTAGTTCAGCATTACGGTGTGGTGTCAAATAGCTTGGTGAAAAGCCTATAAGGAGAGGACAGTGGGTAAGTATAGCAAAATTGAAAGCTAAAGGCATATCCAAAGAAACCAGTTGATTCATGTACGAGTCCACTTTGAAATTGCAAATGGCGGGAGGGTAACGGAGAATCAGCTGCTATGCAAGCTAAGGTGTGGCCAACATGCGAGTCATGTTTAGTTACGTTGTTAATTACTGTGTTACGTACTACCTCAGTCTATATATTATTACATCAGTTTATTATTAATTATGTCGTTGTTTTACAGTTCATTTTAATAGTTTAAACGGAACTATTCGTGCTAACTTTAGCACATACTTGAGCAAGTCTGAAGGTTTTTTATTAACGTCTTACTTATCTTTACAATACAAATAAATAATTATAAAACAAACAGTACAGACATAATAATAGAATATTAGGTCTATTATGATACAAAACGCGTGCACGTGTGTGTGTGTATGTGCGCACGCGTTTTCGTTTTGAGTAACAATAAAGTAAATTAATATAGAATATTGAACTTTCACTTGTGAAAATTACTTGTTCAATATTCTATATTAATTTAGTACTGTGAAAAAAAGAAGTTGAACTATCAAAACAATAAAGTAAAGTAAATAGTGAAATGAAAAAAATTCTTAACATTTTAATTATCGAATGTTGTAACTTTAACTTTTTGCTTTATTTACAACAAAAGGTTGTTTTGCCAGCTGGTAAAACATAAATAATCGCTCTGTCGTTCATCTGATACTTTTACAAGTTGTAACATTTGTGGGGCTAAAGGATATTATGTACCTAAAATACTGTATTAAAATAACATGATTTTTTTCTTCTTCTTGAAACAGATTTTTGTTGTCTAGGATTAAAAGATTTTCCCAAGTAAGCTAATACCGGTACGAAGAAGTCGTCGCTTTATGATAAACTGTAGAGATAGTTGAGTGTAATTAAGGAGCGGAAGTGCACAAGTGCATAGTTTGCACATGTCATTCCATTCTGATAAGAACTGGTAGTACGTCTCAACAGCAGGCAATTGTAGGACTAAAAAAAAATATCGGTATGGAGAACCATACATGATCTCCATGTTCTAAGATTTATATTTAAAATCATATTCGAAATGAAATATTTCCATAGAAACTACTTTCTACTTATTGCTTCAGCCTTTAACCACAGTACTGTGGTCACTAACGTATACCACCTCACGTTTCTGCACTCGATTTTCACTGAGATGGAAGTCGATGGCGCTGCCGAAAAGTCTGGTTTTGCAGAAAACATTGGACTATGGCTAAACAGCCCGGGAAGGAATTTTAACAAAGAACTACTTCTTTGTTGCCGATAACATAGTACACATAAAAAATTCTCCCCTCCCCCTTCAACTATAATTTTCATTTATAGAAAATTACCCCCACCCCGTTCACCTAACCTCTTCGTTTATAGATATTTCATCTACGTTTCTACAGTGGATTATTATGAGCTTCTTATCAAGATACTTTATTTATCAAAATTAAGTACTTTACTCTTGTTAAAACATAAAATGTTGCAGGTAAACTACCCCTTTCTCTAAACCGATCTTCACCAAAATCAATAGACCTTCTGTCCTCTACAATGCAGGGATGCATGCAAAAAAATATTTGATTCTGTTTCAATTTGCGGCAGTTATCGTTAGTCATGAAAACATTTCTCTTGTTACAACATAACATGTTTCAGGTAAACTACCCCTTTCCCTTTACCGATCTTCACCAAAATCAACAGGCCTTGAGTTCTCTACAATTTAGGAATGTGTGCAAAAAATTATTTGATTTTCTTTGAATTTACAGCAGTTATCGTTCGTCATAGAAAAAATTACCCTTGTTAAAACATAAAACGTTGCAGGTAAACTACCCCTTTCCCTTAACCGATCTTCAACAAAATCAACAGACCTTGAGTTCTGTATAACTCAAAAAGGTATGCAAAAGAGTAGTTGATTCGGTTTGAATTTACGGCAGTTATCGTTCGTCATAGAAAAAATTACCCTTGTTAAAACATAAAATGTTGCAGGTAAACTACCCTAGTGCCTTAACCGATCTACACCAAAACCAGCAGGTCTTGAGAACTCTACAATTCAGGGCTGTATGCAAAACATTATTTGATTCTGTTTGAATTTGCGGCTGTTATCGTTTGCCATAGAAAAAAATTACCCTTGATAAGAAAAATGTTGCAGGTAAACTACCCCTTCCCGTTAACCGATCTTCACCAAAAACAATAGGTCTTGAATACTCTACAAATCAGAGCTGTATGCAAAAAATTATTTAATTTTGTTTGAATTTGCGGCTCTTATCGTTTGCCATAGAAAATACCCTTTTAAAACATAAAACGTTGCAGGTAAACTACCCCTTTCCCTTAACCGATCTTCACCAAAAACAATAGGTCTTGAGAAATCTATAATTCAGGGTAGTATGCAAAAAATTATTTGATTATGTTTGAATTTGCGGCTGTTATTGTTTGCCATAGAAACAAATTGCCCTTGATTAAAAATAAATGTTGCAGGTAAACTACCCCTTTCTCTTAACCGATCTTCACCAAAAGCAATAGGTCTTGAGTACTCTACAAATCAGGGCTGTATGCAAAAAATTATTTGATTCTGTTTGAATTTGCGGCTGTTATCGTTTGCCTTAGAAAAAAATCTACAGACACTTTTCGAAAAATGACTTTTTCATGTTTTGAGTGTAGTACAATCAGAATCTGCAATAATCTCGAACACGATTTTTTTTGCCATCACCATACTTCCATTTCCTTAAGGAACTTGGAAGTAAAATGAATTTTTTTCATGTTTTGAGTGTCGTACAATCAGAACCTGCAATAATCTCGAACACGATTTTTTTTGCCATCACCATACTTCCATTTCCTTAAGGAACATGGAAGTAAAAAGACGAGATAGGTTTATATAACATTTGATAAGTAACAGAGAGAGAGAGAGAGTGAGACATCCGTGGTAAGCGAAACACAGATTACTAACA
The DNA here is from genome assembly GCA_034769895.1 of Magicicada septendecula. Classification (NCBI taxonomy): domain Eukaryota; kingdom Metazoa; phylum Arthropoda; class Insecta; order Hemiptera; family Cicadidae; genus Magicicada; species Magicicada septendecula. Next base: position 455,198,457 of record CM068373.1, read on the forward strand.
AACCTTGCACGTGAGTTTTGGTTACTATTCATATGTTGGGTGCACTGATGCTCATAAAAACAATTCTCTTCTCGTATCTCAAAGTGACTCCCACCACATCACCATTCCCCGCTGCCATAAGTGTTTTGCGCATTCCCATGTCCTTAACTTTCAATTTTGCTATAGAAGACTAAAGGCAATGTTAGGTTAGAGTTTTTTTTGTAGTGTTTATGTAATGCCAGCTGCTGTCCTTTTCTCTCTTATCATGGAAGAGGACTAGGAAGGTTAACTAATTCCATCAATTGGTTGATGCAGGACATAGGCTGTTTGGTTTTCCTTGTTTGCTGATTTATTGTGAGGGCAATAATTTAGAGTGATTGATATAGTTTTGCCTTCCAGGTGTATTGGAGATTCCAGAGTGGGTGGCAGTATAAATCTGTCAGACAGAAAGCCTACTGTTTTGTTATCCTGTAAGCTTGGGACCGTTCTGTTATCCAGTTGAGTGGGTGTAAATTTTGATGTATAAACGCTGTGTAAATTTAGCAAAGTCTGACTGAAACAGTCATTGCAACAGCTGAATATACTGAGATGTCGCCTGTACAGCAAAATTGTACAGAGATGTCTGAGTGCCTGGGGGGGGGGGGAAGTGACAATATTGATGTGGTCATACAGGTTAGGGTGGAGTCAAGATTGTTGCATACAGGAATAGGAGTAATGTCAGAAGGGCCAAAGCAGGCTGGAGTTAGGTAAAGATGATGTATGTGTAATCCTGTGGGGTTGAAAATACAGATCTGAGGCTTGTCCACATTTACAATGATTTGCCACATATTAAATTGCAGTAATTTTAGAAGGACTGTAATAGCCTACCTTTTGTAACCTAGGGATAAGCACTTGGTTCTTTTAAACATTGACCCAGTATGTAGTATCACTAAACATCTTCGTACTGAGAGAGACCCGCTATCAGATAAAGTAGATACATGTCTATCCTCATGGGGGATTGGGAGATAAGGGTATGTCTTTAGTAAAGGTGATATATGAAAGCAGGTTTATGCTGAGCCCTATAGGACACCAACAGTTAATGCGAATGATGCTGGCAGACATGGACTTGTGCAATGCAACTATTTAAGAAGTTTTATAGCCATTTCATGATGCTGGGAGGGAAATGACATCTGAGGGTTTTAAATTTGAAGCCGTTGTGGCAGACAGAGTCAAAAGGTTCATGGATGTTGAGTAGGCTAAGATAGTAGGGTGTTGACTTTAGAAAAGTTGTCTTGGATAGTGCTTGTAGTTAGTTGTAAATGTTATATTCTGGCTGAAAGCCACATTTTGTATTGGATAGGATGTTGCTGCTCTCAAGTGAGGGTTATTCTGGCAACCAATATTTTCTCAAATACCCTGGAGATAGAAGGAGTAATAGAGATTAACTGGTAGCTGGAATAGTCTGCCAGGTTTTAGAGGTATGGGAAACATGAGAAGATGGAAGTGTTTCCATGTGCACTGGTACTGGGGGGCCAGAAAATTGTCTGTTGTCAGAGAAGTTTATGACGTTGTCAAAGTCCAGGTTGTTGGGATGGCTATAAACCAACTGGAGATTGTCCCGAAAGGTGACAGCCTTTTCACTGTTGCTAACAAGGTTGCAGCCATCCAACACGAATGGAAATCCGAAGATGACAGGGAGTATAGATGCTTAACGTGTTGTCAGAAATGGTTGGTATTTGGAAGAGAAAGCTTGCACTTGAGTACAGAGATTGTCAAAAGAGCATAATGCGAAAGTCTCGAATGATGGTCTTCACTGCGTTTGTCAGTTTTCTCTGTTCTATATGTAAATCTGGATTGCTCTGTTTGTCCCTTAAGAGAAAGCAGTGGACCCAGTGTTTCCGACGAGTGCAAACACGTGTGGGGAAGTCTCTTGCCTGGGACAAGAGGAGTTGTTTGTGTGGGATGGCCATAGCCATAGCAGTTTTGATGGCGGTAGTTACCATGGAGGTGTAGTCATCTCTGCGCAGGGGCTGTTGATGGTGCCGGGAGTGGGAGAGAAGTGATACAACAGTATGGGAGAAGGCTGGGCAGTCTTATGCCATCAGTTCGACGCAATGTCAGCTGTGGTTAGCAGCTTGTCAGGACAGATGGGCACATGAACGTTGTTGTCAGTAACTGGGGAAGTCTGATGCCGTAGTAGATTATATCAGTCCGCAGTCATTACTGCAATCTCCAAGTGTTTGATGGCGGACGTTAAGAGCTCCCAAATAGTTAATCAAGTTTGTCATGAAAGCAATGTCTAAGGTGGGTTGTGGGAGTAAGTAGCTAGATGGATGGGTGGTGAGTTTTGAAAATTGATTTGTACACCCCCCAAGAAGTTTGTTCATAGGGTCACCTGGAAGGAATAACCATTTCGCCAACAGAGAATTGCTACTCTTCCTCTGCGGTTGAGGTACTACCGAAAGTTGTGTTAGCATAAGAAATAAAGGCAGTGGTTTGCAAAGATGGGTGTTTCATTGATGTTAGCTACATCATTGTGGGATTTCTGGAAAAGTTTTAAGATCTCATCTGTCTTCCACCAAAGGCCTTGACAGTTGAGATGGACAGATGATTTTTCTTCACAACATTATCATCCTCTCTCGTGGTTCCTTAGCTCTTAGTATAGGATAGTGAAGCCTTCGGGGTGTGATCTGTTGAAAGGACACGGACGTGAAGCAGACACTTGGTTAATGCTTAGTTTGAAGTAAGTGGATGGGTCGGTGACATTGTAAATGACCCCGATGAGTATGTCAGAAATAGGAGGCGTCGTGTCGCTAATTAATTTTTGCACGCCTTTAATCATGGATCTGAAGAGGGACTGGATGGTGGAGCTGTCGATGAAAGATGTTATTTCAGTCTTGAGTTTCAGTAGTGAATTCAATTTTGTTGTTATTTAGATATCATTTCACCTTTTATACGGGGACATCTCATGATGGAATCCAACTTAAAATTTAAATAACTAATCAATTTAATACACTGACTGAAGTAATGCTTATTACATTCTAGGGTGTGTCACCAAATTTGCCACTGGAAAGCAATAACTGGAATTACGATTCTGACAAAGAATTAAACAAAATTCAAGAAATAAAGAATATAGGAAGTGAATTTCTGAAATCATTTAGAAAAGAGAAGCTATTATATGAAAATATTAATAAAGGGTCTATTGTTGAAGGCCTAATTCTTGAGAGTCGGTGTGGTCAGTGGTGTCGTCTGCGGCCCGTCGTCTGCTACAAGTCTAGTTATTGATTCTCGTGTCTGGCACACTGTTGCCAAAGTGAAGTATTTTTCAACTAAAAGAGTAATTTTTAAGTTAATATTGTATATATTCTAAAATATATGTTTACAGATTATATATAATAAATTTTGTATGAGCGCTATTACAAAATATAACATGGTAATAGTCTAATTAACTACTGAAATTGACAAATATGGCAACATTAAATGGGTTAAACACCTTTTCCTTTGTCAATCTAGTGTGCAGTGGCTAGTTTCTAACAAACACGTTGTTATTCTAAGTGGTACGATGTCGACGCCGATGAAAAAACGTACAATACGCATAGAAAATAATTCTAACGAAGACGGATCTGGCAACGAAGGCGTTTCTGATAATGAAGACATTGAATTGTACGAGGGTCAAGAAGTAAGTGCTGACTTCCATGCTTTAGAGTTTGATATAGGTTAGACGTACTTTTCCCACATACTTTTTGAAGAAATAATGTTTTCAGTGTACTTAAGTTTAATAATTATGATAATAACGTAATGGTATTAATATAAAATTGTATTGAATCAGGGTTTTAATTTTCAATTTACATGTTCTCTAAATGTAAATTTAATTTTTAATTTAGTTAAGGGACATCCTTCTTAACTATTGAGTACCTCAGTACTGTTTTTATATGATTTTTCAAAATAGGGGTAGCGTACGTAAATATTTAAACATGTTTTTGTCTCATACTAACATGATACAAGACAGGATCGTCATAAATTTATTGCGATTGTTCTATTTTCATGGCATTACAGCATGCTTGTTTGCATGTAAACTCGTTTGCATGATTGATAGCAAAGAAGTGGCAGCAGACAATATAGTAAAAACAAACTGTTATTTCAAAATCGTTTTGTAACTAGAGGATTACGCATAAATATCAGAACTGGAATTCAGCATTCAGAATTTGGCCTATTAAAATAAAGAAGTGAAAAAAAAAGAAAATTAACTGATTTATAATTCGTTGTTGTACATATTGAAAATACTACTGTATTATTAAAATATAGTTTTTTTAATTAAATTGTAAAAATATTAATAAATGTTGTTTGGAATCAGTTTTAAGAACTGTATGCAGATATTTAGAGGATAGTTGTCTTGATTGTTCATCTCTTCTTTCACAGCACTAACACTTGTTTAAAAATGAACTTTTTCTTGTGAAAACTTACTTTTCTCGTCGGACGCGTTTCGGCGTACGTGTCCGCCTTCTTCAGCTTTCAGTCAGACCACCATCCTTTCGTAACGGTTTTTGTGTGGAAGGTGTAGTGGGGGTGGTGTGTGGAGGAAGGGGATTGGCGCAGGGATTCAACTTGATGTTTGTTTTTTGTAAAATTGTGTCAAAAAGTGTATGTGATTTATATTGTAATTGATCGTTGAGTATGTTGTTTGGTTGTGTTGTGTGGTGTTTATATATTTCGTATTGTTCAGTTGTGTTGAGTTTTCTAGATTTAGAGGATAATTCAGTAATAATGAATATAGTGATTATGCACTCTCACTTTTGGCGCACTTTGATCAAAAATTGAAACTGGTTATGGTTTGATCAATAATAAGGGTAGGAAAGAATTGTTAAAAACAAATCACCCGTACTCAAAGTTATCAGATCCCACACTCTGGGCAGTTATGTCTTATAGTTGTCTTGATTATTCATCTCTTCTTTCACAGCACTAACACTTATCTAAAAATGAAACTTTTACTTGTGAAACTTACTGTTTATTCACTTCTCGTTGAACGCGTTTCAGCGTACGTATTCGCCTTCTTCAGCTTTGAGACAGACTGCCATCATTTAGTAACGGTTGTTGTGTGGAAGGTGAGTGGGGTTGGTGCGTGGAGGAAGGGGATTGGCGCGGGGATTCAATTTAATGTTTGTTTTTTGTATAATTGTGTCAAGAAGTGTATGTGATTTATATTGTAATTGATCGTTAAGTATGTTGTTTGGTTGTGTTGTGTGGTGTTTATATATTTCGTATTGTTCAGTTGTGTTGAGTTTTCGACCTTTGGGTAAGTAATGTAAAATTTCAAGATTAGTGTCTATGTTGGTGTAACTGTGGTTTTCTGTGTGTATGTGTGTGGCAAATGCGGAGTGTATATTGTTGTTGGTTAAAGCTTTTAAGTGTTCAGACATAGACAAATATAACAAAACAGGTGTATACAAATTAAATTGTAATGACTGCAATAGTTTCTACATAGGACAGACGGGAAGATCTTTTTCATCCCGTTATTCTGAACGAATAATATATTTCTATCGCTATGGCCTCTCACAATAACCTGTTCATCCAAACACAGGCATCTATGCCCTTAATTAAAAATACATATGACATCCTGTAGAATCGAGCCAGAGAACTCGTGTGTAGTTGTCTTGTAACATGTCATGTAGCTCAGCCGTCAACACAGAACTAATAAGTATGATTTTATTCATATTCATTAACATTTACATGACGCACTTGTTGAAGAATTTTTAGTGCCCTGTACGAATTAGACACAATGATTTAATATATTTCGCTAATAGATTCGCTGTGTTTGGGAATTCATTCGGATTAGAAAAACAGTTTCTATCTTTTGTTTTAGTTAATTGAAAAACAGTTTTTATAACGAATAATCGTATAGTGTTCATATATCTGTAATATTGTCATGTTTAATATGATTATTCTTGATCGCTTTGAGTTTTTCTGGAGTTGGGGTCGTCTGCATCTTAAGTTTGCTCTTGTAGAACTTAAAGCTAACTAATATTATCTAATGTAAATAGTGTTTTTGTAATGTACTGTTATGTATGACTTTTTTTTTAACTACTCTTGGGGAATTCCATTTTGATTTCCTTGAGTTTACTCCCTAATTATTGTGGAGTCTTCTTCCTGCTGTGTTAGAGTCTTCTCTAACTGTCTTAGAGTGTTTTATGTTATAAATATCTTCACTGGATATTGTTGATGGAGTGCTTGCTGGAGACGTGAAGAGCATTAAAAAAGTGGTTGGATAAGATAGCACTGAGAAGACTCCAGAAATCTCCGTTTCCTTATGATGTGTTCTCCTAGATGTTTTTATGGTTCCTTAGTCCATATTTTTATACAAATTCTGGTTGTTCCCAAAATTGCACCAGGATCGACATATTGACACCTACTAATAGGTAAGTATGTTATTGTAATATATAAATAATGCATTATTTATATTTATATTATTATAATTTACATAATTTTGAAAACAAAAGTTTGGCATTCATTATCTACAGTTCATTTCACAATACATTTTTGTTAGCAACTTCAAACAGAAAATGGAGACATGTTATAGAACTGTTGTGCAGTTTCTATAGGCTAAATAACGCCCTGTTTCATGAATGTATTACAATTTTCTTTCGAATGGACTGTTATTTCACTAACATCCATTTGGACCCACTTTGTAAATAATCGTTTAATCGTCTGTTCTGTCATAGTTGATGATGTTGCTTCTGATTGGTATAATATATTACATATCCATTTTATTTTGAATACACACATGATTAATTAACAACAACATATGTATCAAAGCAAGACCAATGTAGGCTGTACTTGGATTTATTTGTGCCCAGACTATGGCAGAATCCTTGTGCTTCAGTTGTGTAGGCTGTTGCTGGCACTGTGTCCATAGCATGCTAGGGGCTCGCCAACATCAACAAAAGTTGGCCAACCCAACCCTAATAGGCAACTGAACCGCAATGTTGGTCACACCATCTTCCTTGACATTTGGTTACTGGTAGCATGGTCTCCTAAATTACTTTATAGGTACAGAAAGGATGATGTTATTGTTATTATAAATTTTGTTTTAGGAAATACAAGTTGAATTTGAAGGCCGCAATCCAGTGGACTCAGACTTTCATGGCATTAAGCAGTTGTTGCATCAGTTGTTCCTAAAAGCACACATTAATTTATCCGATCTAACTGACCTGATTATTAGTCAGAATTATGTTGGTAGTGTTGTCAAGGTGAGTGATGAAGAATGTACAAAATTTGCAATGTTTATTTTATCATCACTTAATATTTTTTATGCTTACAAATAATTTTAGATGAAATAGTCAAGTAGCTGAAGCTTTTTATTGCACTGTGTGAGGTACCATTTATTATAACTAAATAGAAACAGTAATAAATAACATTATGATAATTTGACACAACCATAGGCGTCCTAGAAGTGACCGGCGCCTGTGTGTAGAACTTTAAGTTGGCGCCTCTATACCCTCTCCCCCACTGTAAAAAATAATTTGTATAAAAAATATCAATGAGTACAAATCAAATACGAAATATATTAATTATAAGTTTATTGAACAAACCCCAGGAATTACAAAAACAAAAATAATAAAACAAATAACAGTACAAGTATTTGAAAACATAACAATTTGAAAAACAATAACATACAACTTCAAGGGTACAAAAACAAAAACCTCAAAAATAAGTTGGAAGAAAATAAAGTAATTTATGTTATTCATCAAGAAAATCATTTGCCATTGTACCTTAAATAGTTTTACATAAATTAACAGTTAAACTTACAGTTTTATAAAAACAAAAATATTCAATATGTTTTGTTACATAATTAATCTTACTATATTTTATTTGGCAAGAAAATCACTTTGATATTTGTACTTTGTTTATATTTAGTGAATTGCATTTTTCTAGCTTTCATAAATGTAAATTCTCAAATAATATCGAGTATATCAAGTTAACCAAAATATTTGACTCTATTGCTTTAATGGCAAGATTTGAAAGTCTGTCTTATACCATTGTGGAGCGCAAGTAGTTTTTACTAATTTTAAGTTTTGAAACGGATCATTCCACAGGTACTGCTATAGATACCGGTAATGACAAAAAAATCCGAAGATCTATTTGTAAAGTTTGGCTAAACTGTAAGTCATTTGAATAACTGGGTAAATAAGTCGTTAATTAGAGCCATAGGCGTACAAAACTGTTCTGAGTACTTTACCAATTTAAAATGACGTGTGACCTAACATGTCAGGAACACCATGCACCCATAAACATTTGGCAAGAGTACCTGTCCAGAGCACCGAAAAGGTTAATATAATTAATTTAATGAGTAATAATTTGTTTTTTCAAATATTCCCTCCTTGCCTGAGGTTTTTGGTGCCAGACACTTCTGTCATACCTGGTATCGCATTATATCCTGGTACCTGTGAGCACTGTGCACTTTGCACACTGTATCAGCACACCACTGGACACAATGGTATCTATACAGAATATGAACCAACCTTTAATATGTTGTCTTAAAAATTGCTGAGCAACTTTCTGTTTCTGAATTATTCAGCGCCAGTTAAATTTTACATATAATTCCATATAAATTCTATAAGAAAATATGCTTATTACCATTAAAGTATAATAGAAATCTCACTTGGTACTTAACAAGATGTATTTCTATTTGGTGGCGTTCAAATAAAATGAATATCCCAGTTCTCTCATTTGAAGTTTGTTTACAGTTGTTTGAGCACTATATCTGTTCAAACATTATACAAAAACAGTGTTTTGTGCATGAAATTATTGTTCAAGAGATAAACTGAAAGTTTTTTAATAGCACAGTATAGAACGGTTTGGTGTGAACAACAAACTTACATTTTTGCAACAAAAAAGTGGTAATAGTAAAATGTGGTTATGTTTTGTTTTAGTTTAAGAAATCCTTGTAAGAACACAGTTTTTGTGACAGTGCATTTTCTTAAATTTGTAATGCGCCCTCTCATAGCGGTTTCCTGAATTTGATTGTACTGTACTTTCAAATCAAAACTTATTACATCTTTTGTATCTAAGGGCTTTGTTGAATTTTGATTTAAAAATTAATTTTTGCAAATGTGTGAGAAACAAATATTTCAGAATTGTTGTTAATAAATCAAACAAATTTTTGTTTACTTCAAAAGTATTTCTTTTTGTGCAGCAAAGTGATGTTGATGAGGGAAGTGGTGATGATGATGAAGACAATTCAAATGATGTTTATGGTATTACCACTGTTATCAACTTAACAGATAAGCAGGTAAGTGTTCATTCTTAGGTCAAAACAGGAAATGTGTTTGCGTATGTGTGTGATGCGCATGAGTTTATGCTTAAAAAACATATTTTGCATAACATTACAACTGCACAAAATCAGTCTCCTTCAGAATATTATTGTTCTTGTTGAAAATCTTCGAGTAGAATGCTGTCATTTACTTATGTCTGCAGTGTCCGCAGAAGTGCTGCAGCAGTTGCATGCCTTTCAGTTCCTTCATTATCCATGGGAATAAAAATCACACTCAAATGTATTGACTTGAATAGGGGAGGACATATATGCCATTGTGTTTTTGCTGAATCAAAATTTTGCTCTATTGAAGTAGACATTGTAATGGATTTTTTTAAGCAAAATTTTAACTATTTTGTGTTATATAATTTGGGTTTAAATTGTTGGCATTGGTTTTGAACAAATGTCTCAAACATTTTTCAACGGTTCTTCTCGTGGATGAATAAGGAAATGCAGTTGGTTGTAAATAGTGTAGCTGTGTTGAAATTATTCGGTTCCTCATAAAGCCTATGGTGGATGACCCTTGGTGATGGGTGTGTGGGGGGGGGGCTACAGGCTTCTTCTAACGAAAAACACACTGTTTCAGAGTATTTAGTAAGTCTTGATTAAAGGCATTATGAATAATTGAGGTTAACAGTGAGTATACAAAGGCAGTAACTTAAAAGTAGATTATGTAAATTTTTAAACCACAATATGTTATGAAGGGAGGATTCATGGAGAATAAGTAAGATTGATAATGGTTATTTTTGAAAAATTTTGGAGGGATGATTGTGATAATTATAGAGGTTAATGCCTAAACGTATGATAATTATAGATGGATTGCTACTTAAAATTGCACGTAACAATCATTGGCATTGATAAGTGAATAGAGATATAACAGTATGTGAAATCTTGTAACCAGGGATGTGTGTGGAATATTCTGGGGGGGGGGATTTGTTGGGCACATAAGTAATGGAATTGTAACATGACCAGATGTCATTAAGACTAAAATGTTTTAATATATATAGTCAGGTATGTCTTAATAAGATTTCATTATGTTAAAATTGAATTACTTATGTATGCATATTCCCACTGCGCGTGCGCGCTTGTGTGTGTGTATGTTTTAGAGAATGCAAATTTCTTTAATGACGATTCAGAAAAACAATATACAGTGTTCTGTTTTACAAGTATTCAACATTTTGGAGGGGGCTAGAGTTCAGCCTCCCCCTCAACTCCTCCTTGTAACCAAACTTTTGACACCGTTTGTGTAAAATGATTTTATAAATAACAAGGATATACTTGTTCTTGAATTTTAAAAGTAGGCATGAAATTCCTTTGATTATTTCATTGGCTCATAATGATATAAACTGAAATTGCTTTGTTCTCCATTCAATAATGGAGAACAAAGGATGTTCTCCATTCAATAATGATTTTAAAGGTTATGTAGGTGGAAATATGGAATCTAGTTCTGCATTTTGGAAGGACAACATAAACCGACCGATTTGCCTTCCACTTCAAAGCTTTTCAGTGAGGACAAAAAATATTAATCGATCCTATATCATTTTCATTTGCATAGTAGATGAGCGGATTATAATTAAAAACACTGTTTAATTTATTTTTCCACCACAAAGATTTTTGTTCAGCCCTTGCATTAACTCTTTAACATTTATTTGCCTACTTCATTGAGGTGTAAGCCTTTCGTCATGTTCTTGTTATGTTTCCGATGTTATCGAAAGTCTTTATCATTTTGCATTTATCATCAACGGTCATCAACATTTGGCATTGTGAAGTATGAATAACTGAAAATCAAAATAATTGCTGCAAACACATTATTCATTCTTATGTGTTATTATCGTCATAAGTAGGTCTGAATCTGGCTTAAAGGAAGCCTTTCGGGAACTGGAGTTGTCCGCTAAGGCTATGGGCTTGGTTATAAACCAAAGCAAAACCAAATATATGGTTGTAGGTGCCAACACTCGTGCCCTGTCCCTGTGCATTAACGATTATGAATTTGAAAAGGTTCAGGGTTTTCCATATCTCGGGTCATATGTGGACTCTGGAAATGACTCCTCTAGGGATATTGAAAGACGGATATTATCTGCTAATAGGTGTTACTACGGACTGGTGAAACATTTTAAGTCTAAATTAATAAGTAAAGATACAAAAGCCACCCTATACAAGACCTTGATTAGACCAGTCGTGATGTATGGCTCGGAATGCTGGGTGGTAAAAAAACTAGATGAGCAGAAACTATCCGTTTTTGAGAGGAGGGTACTGAGGAGAATCTATGGTCCTGTGAGGGAAAACGACATTTGGAGGCGATTGCATAATCGAGAGTTGTACGAAAGGTTTAAAGATCTTCCGATCGTGCAGCTCGTACAAATTAACAGATTGCGTTGGGCTGGTCATGTGCAGAGAATGGCGGAGGATAGAATCCCAAAAAGAGTGATGAATTATTTGCCGATGGGAAGGAGAAGGAAGGGAAGACCGCGTGCAAGATGGCTGGACCAGGTTGGTAAGGAGGCAGTGAGGCTGGGTGCAGCAAACTGGTGGACATTGGCCGGGAGTAGAGACCAGTGGGGAAGATTTCTTTTGGAGGCCAGGGCCCGGACTGGGCTGTAGTGCCGAGGATGTATGTATATGTTATTATTTCAAATGTTATTTGACTTACTAATGAACACCACTGACAAAGTGATGAAAAGCGAAATACTTATGTATCAAACAAATAAGAAATAGTTTGAGAATAAACACTAAGTCAGCTCTACCTTCTAGCTCTAACTTCCCTTTCACTTGTAATAAAGTACTCCTACTCCTAATAACTCAAATAATGGGTAGGAATGGGAGAGGAGATCAAAGATGTGGTATAGATTAGTTTGCATATGTAAACAGTGCTCATGATTGAATGTTAACAACATTGAATATGATTCCTTAAGCTTTCGCGGCCAGTGTCGTAATTATAAGAACTACTGTCCTGGCTATCAGGTCGTGGTCTTCTATTGTTCAAAACAGACCTTTCAGCATCGCCATTGGAAGCCATCTTCAGTGTCTAAAAGAACTTAATTTCATACTGACAAAATGTCTGTCAGGTACACCACAATACTGATAGCCTGTGTCAGCCTTTGCCACAATACTGTGGTGTTACTGACGGACATCTTGTCACTACGAACTAAAGTAATTTTAGACACTGAGGATGACCTCCAATGGTGAGGGTGAAACGGCAGTAGTTCTTGCTGGGACTTGAACTCATGACTGTTTCTGGTGAGATACATGATTTGTCTGTTTTGTCCAATTCCCTCCATTTTTAGATATTCAAATGAAACAAAATCTTAAACCTTCTCCAAAGTAGCCACTATAAGCCTGCAAAGTTTACTTCATATTGTCCCAGTAGTTTTTGAAGTTAGCGTGGCGTAACTTTTTTCCCTCTACAGATTTATGAAAATAGATGTGTAATGTTTAAAATTAAATATTTTTCCCTTAGATCATGCTTGTAAGGTCAAGACTCTTGTCCTTCACAAATTACATGGGTGATGGGGGGAAGGTAAGAGAGAGAGTGAGAGAGAGAGATTCACATTTACACATTTTAACAACAAATTGTGCGAGTTCTGTTTACTATGAGATGTCATAAGGTGGATGTAATGAAATTGTAGACAACTCCCTTCTTACAACTGAGAGTGACCCCCTTGACATTGGCATTCTCCTTGTGTAAGCAGTTTGTGCATTTTCGTGGCTTTAGCTTTTATATTATTATACACATATATTGAAATACTTTTTATATGGTTTTATTTATTTCATTTTCAGCATTTAATAGTGAATTTTTTATTGTATGAGCTTGTTTTCTGTAATAGTAATTTTTTTTTATTGTGTTTCTGGCAGAATCTTGAGTGTATCCAACAGTTACGCCAGCTGCTCAGAGAACTGTGTCAGGAACATGGTACAGATCAAAGTAATGCATTGGTGAACTCACTGTTAGCTGATGATTCACGGCCAGTTGGTCTCTTGCTCAATGAGAGATTCATTAACATTCCAGCACAGATTGCTGTTCCTCTGTTAGAAAGTTTAAGGTAAGAATTATGTCTGGCTGACTATTGGAGTGGAATGGGTTTTCTGACATTGAAAGAAATGTTAGCTGAACTGAACTAATTGCTTTACACAAGATGGAGGTCTTTTGGTGTCTCCTCTATTATCATGTCGTAGCCAACTGTAAGTGAAGACACTGAGGATCATCCAATTCAAGGCAGTTAGCGGTTGCAAAATACCCTGTACAGTCACTGGAATAGGGACTACTAATAATCAATCTGACTGAGATGGTTGTGTTTAACCTTACAAGGGCAGTCTGAAAAGTTCTTGCCTAACAATGAAAATCAAATTTATAATTTCAAAAATATTTGTATTTTTCAACATAATCTCAGTGTAACACATTTATTCCAGCGGTGTCCAGTGCCACTATCCCATCCCTGAAGTGGTTTTTTGTAAGATATGCAACTTTTTTTCTATCCGATGTAAAACGCTGACCAGTGTGAAAGAGTTCAAGTTTTAGAAAAAGATGGAAGTCTGAGGTAACCAAATCTGGGGAATAGGGAGGATGTTCCAACAATTCATAGTGGAGATCTCTTAATTTTCCCATAGCCAAAACACTTTTATGGGCATGTGCATTGTCTTGATGAAAAATTATTATTTTTTTTTCTTCTGTTTACCAGGTCTTTTTTCACTAATTTTTTTCATCTAGTTTCAATAAAAAGTTGGAATAATATTCTCCAGTTATTTTTGCACCCTTTTCAAGCTAATCAATGTACAAAATACCTTTAGCATCCCAAAACACTGACGCCATCGTAATAAACTGACACAACAAAATCTACTTTGTTCTTATTAATACGCTCCAAGAGCTGTTCAAACATTGTCATGTGCATGCATTTTTGGTTTGCTGCTAGCAAGTGTGGCACCCACCTAGCACAAAGCTTTTTCATTTGCAATTCCTCGTGTAAAATATGTCTGACACATTCTTTCAAAATGCCTATAGTTTCAGCAATTCTGTGCACTTTAATTGGCGACTGTCTGAAACTATATTATGCACTTTTTCGATGGTTTCCGGAGTTGCCGTTTTTGGATCTCCTTCATGTGGATCATCGTCCAGGCAGGTACAACCATATTTGAACTCTGCAGCCCATTTTTTTAACTGTTGAAAATGAAAGAGAAGAGTGACCATACACTTTAACGAACCTTGAATAAATTTCACTTGGTGTTAAACCGTCTTTCACAAAGAAATTTATGACCACACGATACTCAATTTTCTCCATCTTAAGGAATATGGAAAACACTTCTGTTTCAAACGGCGTGTAATACAAATTATTTGGTAGAATGACCAGAAATTGCACACGCATGGTAACAATATATGTACCAACATAAGAAAAAAACATCGCGTAGTGTGTGTCTTTGGTTAGTTGTTCTATACTTTTACTTGTGCCATGCCATTGATCTATAGGAAAACACAAGGTGCCACAAATTGTAAGCTGAAAAGGACTAGAAATTTTTTCACAAGCTCTCACATGCACAACGTGTATATAAACATACACACATGCAAGCAATATTAATATAGACTTGTAATTAGTATTTTGTTGATTCTGAACTGCCATGCCCTGATTGTAATTCCATGTTTCTTTGGATCCATTTTCAGTCTTGTAGTTTTTTAATAGCTGCTTTTGATATTCAAAATTTTAATTTTATGTTTTTAACAAAGTCTGAAACAATATTTGTATGTATTATTGTCATCTAGAAACACTAGTGTTTTATATTTTTGTATACTACTGAGCAAAGATATTTAGTGTTCAAGGTTATGGACGAAACTGTGGACACTTCCCCT
Organism: Magicicada septendecula; assembly: GCA_034769895.1. Lineage (NCBI taxonomy): Eukaryota > Metazoa > Arthropoda > Insecta > Hemiptera > Cicadidae > Magicicada > Magicicada septendecula. Next base: position 455,213,558 of record CM068373.1, read on the forward strand.
ACTATGCTGCTAGTACACTAGTGCATGCATGCATAGTGTTATATATAATTGGGATATATAATGGAACAGTAGACTACTCACCTTCAGCTCTAACATTTCTGTGACAGCCTCTCTTTCTTTGACCAGCTCACATCATTAAAACTCTCATTCATTTAAAACATTCCAATAACTTATCATAAAAGACTGTCACTTGAAATATTACTTTTGTATAAAATGACTGATTACTGTTCTTATTAAATATTTTAACACCACATCATTCTATATTGCGACAATACAAGCAAAGGCTGTAATGCGCATACATAATATATTGTAAATATTTTAGTTAATTTCATCGATAATGAAGATCACATGGCGTATTAATCATGATTTTCATAATATTATAATATTTTTGTTTGTTTGTTTCATATAATAAATGAAGCATATTACAATTCGTAAAAAGAGTTACTCTTATTATAATTACACCTACACCCCAATTATTCATGCACGTTGTTAGTAATGGTATAGAGAGTGTATGAGTTAAATATGTACAAATTAAATTGCACAGAAGGGTTAATGTGTTACATTTTTGCATCCCAAAGAACGTGGGGCCCATTCAAATAAAAATTGCATTGTTACATTTTGTCGTAAAAAAATCTATTTTGTGTCTGAATAGCCCATTCAGACACAAAATAGATTTTTATTTGAATTATCAAAAAAGTGTTGCATATTTTGGCGCTCCAAGATCGTGGGGCTCCACAAATTTAAATTAATTTGTTATAATATATTTACAGTATTGTTATTTATTTGTGTTACAGACTTACAAACATGCTAACTGATTACATTCATTTTCACCATCTGATTCAGAACAGCTACTTTCAGTCAAATTTACTATAAAACGTTCCACGTCACTATTTGTAAGCCAAGCTTTTTAAAATCGTCTTCTTGCATTGTATGTATATGGCATACACAACATTTCACCCAATTGTCTACTGACACTTTATCAGTTGCTTCATTGAATATGTTTTCTATGTCTAGCAGTTTAAACTTTTTGTATTTTCTGCAGCAAATCTCTTTACCTGAGCCCAGACAAGTTTAATTGTGTTATATTGGCAGTGGTAAAATGGCAGTCAACTTCATGACCCATATTTGTAGCTATTTGATCAGCAGCGTATCTTTTATGTTTATGTTCTTGTACAGTATTTCATAACTCTAAAACGTTTTAATTCAGATTAAAATGTATGTTCTTACTACTGAGCTAAGATATAATTTCACTTTTTTTAAAAATTAGTTGTTAACTGAAGCATTTGTGTGAACCAGTCAATAAAAACAGTGCCATTCATTTTGTGATGATAGTCTGTGCATACTGTTTCTGATTGAAATGCCAACTTCATTCCCGGAATAAATCTGAACTTTTACCGACTGCATGCACTGCAGTTACTCTTATTTTTTACCTACTGAAACTTTTATCCCACCATTTCTGGCCGAATCCTGCCAAGTCTGACTTAGTGAGTGGTTCTCGTTAACCCAAGTCTCATCTAAATAAACTATAGGTCTTAAATTATGCATTTTTCTAAGGAATTCAGTTCTGTGAAAAGCAGTGTCACTTCTTTCAATTAATATTTCTGTCCTTCATTTGCCTTGCTGTAACAAAAGCGTAACAGTTGCAATAGTTGCCTAATTGAACTCGCTGAACTGATATCTGTTAATTTTTCTGTCAGAACTGTACAAGTTTTGCAAACATAGGATATTCGCCTCGGTAATAGAATTCAAAAATTGTTCGACGAATCACATTTCTCTCAAAATCATGGAAACTTGTCATGCTTTTGACATGTTTACATTTTTTAGCGATGACTTAAATTTTGGTTTTGAATTGTTGCCTAACTGTAGTATACTTTCATTGGTTACTACTTAACAGACATTATGAACAGTACTAAGACTAACTCCACACATTTCAACAGTTATTTCAGCAGCTTTTGTAAAATCCATATAAGTAGTGTATGGCGATTCTGAAAATGTTTTTACCACAGTGAAAACAGAGTTCTTTTGGCAGAACCATTTAGGTGTACCTTCAGTTTCGTTTCTTCCATCTTATACAAATATAAATGTTACAAAAAAAAGGGAGATGTAAAAGTTATTAAAAAGACTGCTGTAACTAACTAACTACACTACACTGTTTACTCCACAACTACTCTAAAGATAAAACTGTTCTTTTTTCTATTAAACTCTGATAACAAAACACTCAAAACCTAACAGTAATTTTATTGTATACAAAACCTATAAACATACTGCCCCAGAATAGAGGCTTGCACCATTTTGTACGAAGGGAGGACAGAAAGATGTAGAGGTGGTATAATTAAGCACGAAGGGGACACGAGAAATAGTTGAGCAGTACTATAGTATAGATGCCCTACATGCTGCTGCTTTGCACCTCAATATATACTAGAATTTATGTGTGTGGTTCGTAAGAGTATAAATTCTTCACAAGAGTATAACTTATTGTATAGAATTTCTTCTCCCACCACAAGGTTATGTTGTACAAAACATCACAATTGGAGGAAAGTGAAGTTAGGAAATCATGAATAAAAATATAAAATACAGCTCTACATTGTAACTACATAACTAAAGTATAGTACATAAAACCAGTACAGTGGTTTCAAATGGTTGACATTTCAGTTATAAAATTTTTATAATTTTAAAAGTTAAGTACAACAAAAACTTGTGAAGACAAAAAATACTGGCAGGTTTTTGTACTAAGCAGAGGAATTTTCCTGAGTCATATAGGCTGACAAATACCATAGATTCACAGTTGTAAACTGCTATTTCTCCATAAAACTGTTCATGCATCTGAGGCACAATGGCTGATTAAACTTTTTGTAAGTCTGTACACTTTTCATGTTCAGATGAGACCATTGACTTTTAATGAAGAGGCTTGCATATATTAAAGCACCTGTAAATGCCTGTCACCCTACTACTGGAAATATCAATATAAAATGTGTACATTCATGTACACATAAGTATGGATGATTATAACAGTAACTAAGAGCTTTAAAATATTACTAAGGCTGAGTTCATGTGATCACCCAGGATTGAGAAAATATGCTAGTTTGAGAACTTGTTAAATATACTCATAGCTACAACTATTAAACTTTTATGAATTATGATTGGACTGCAGGTTTTTACAGTTGTTTTAAGTCAGTATTTATACAAAGAAGTGAAAACATCAATAAGTTTTCTCTTTTCAAGCAAAAAGTGTTACGTTCTATTCTTTTACTTACCTCACACTTACACGCCACCCTGACTTACCGAGCACAGAAGATTCCAAATCACTTATAGGTCGCCACCGATATCTTTAAAGGTTAGATATGGAGACCTTGAAACACTTTTACTTATTTACCAGGTTCGTTAGGCGAAATTTTCTATACAGGATAGGTGATGTTAATGTGATGTAATAATTAACTTAACACATGGTTACACTACTAATTCATTTTATTAAAATTCATATTGTAAAAAATTACTTTCTTCTCTGTTTATAACTTTTAACAGTTCATCAAATTCTTCGCTTAATGTTGTACTCTAAAACAGTGTGTGAAAACTAAATTGATTACTCTAAATAATCGGTCTACATTTTAGTTTGTTAGACAAATGCTACATTTCTTTTCTATTCTTTCTTTCAACACATTTACGTTAATCATTGAAAATGCAAAATATGGCGTATTACCTCCTTTTAGGACAAAACATATATCGAAAACAAAAAAACTTAAACTATTTTAAATATATATTTTAAAAACGACCCAGTTTGCTCATTCACACATTCACACTTTTTGAGTTGTCCCCTTTAGATAAAATTATAATAATAATTTTATTTTAACATGAATACTTGCAGCTGCGTCATTTCTCCCGACCTCGCATCGCGTCCCACGGAGTTTTCCTATTTGAGTTCCAAAAGTTTGTTTGCACTTTTAATAAAATTTTCTTGGTGTTCACTGTTACGTATCTGGTTAGTTTTTCTTTTCTTTACACTGATTTACACATTCTGATTTATACGGGGTTTGGTCGGTTCGTCACTTAGGGATCACGAATCTAAAATATAATATATATATATTTTATATATAGCGGGCAGACGTACGCTATTTTGTCGACTGCCCGCAACTCTGTTACACCGCTGCCTACTACCACTCTGTTACGCAGATGGAAATGCACACTGCCTTCTTGTGACGAATTGTTAGTCACCACTCACAATGTATGGCTTTGTCCATGTGCTTCAGGTGTTGATGATATTGCACTGCGACAAGGCTGGAGGCTCAGGTGGGCGGAGTCTTCCCTGTACTTCCGTCATCTTCAAACACGTGGTGAAAGAAATCTTACAGCTTAGCCATTTTGTTAGCGTCCCTTTCAAATGGATGTGCGTCGCCTCTGCGCGCGTGTTCATGTTGCGCATAGTAGTACGTGACAATCACTGAATTCAATACCAGAGTCTGACATTCCTCACTACATTCCACTCAAAAGTTTATGTTGCTGTTCTTTGTTCGACTGCAGCCGTATTTTCCGTGGGATTGGCAGTTGAAAATTAAATAAATTTAATAAAATAAAACCTCCCATTTTGCCCTGTCGCAATACCCCCCCAATGAGAGGTTTTCTGCCGAAGCAGAGAAACTCATTGCTAAACCCCAAGAGGATCGGTGAGGGTATGGCGCCAATAACTCCCCGTTAATTCTTTAAAACACTTCATGGGTAAACTACCCTCCTAGCTCGGCGACTATGGCTGCACCTGAACGAGATTACTGGACTTCTCTGTACGAGATCCCAACACCATAATATCGGACAGATATTCACCATAGTACCCCTAACCTTCTAACATTTCACAAAAAAATCAAAACTGGCCTTATACCATACCAGATCCTCAACCGATATGTTCCCCCTTACATGCATACTGAGTCGCCTTTAGCAAATACTGGGTGCGTACACATACTCATTATTGTATTAAAACAAACATTTTATTTAAAATTCATAAAAGGTATCTTTCAAACTTCATTTCTTTTCTCAATTTACTTAAATCCAATCCAGTTCAAATATAAAATAAACTAAACAAATCAAATTGAAATCATTTAAATTTTTTGTTTGCCTAGAGGAATTTAGCTAAGTTCATTATCAAAGATCCATTAATCTGATCATTTCATTACATTTACTTTCAAAAATTTTTAAATCTTTTAATTGGATTCATAACTCTTCTTAATTACCTACTAACAACCATAATGAACCAATAAAAATACACAACTTACTTCTACTATAAAGTCAAAATTCAAAATAAATGCACTTGTATACAAAAGAGAACATAAAAGGCATATCATAAATCAGCTAACACCTTCCCTACTTATAATGAACATTACCATTTACGGTGACGTTCTCTAATACGAGATTTTTTTTTTCCCAAGAAAAAATAAAATTATTTAATCTAATTAAGTAACAAAAATTTCATGAATCAATTACTAGAAACCTATCCTGTCTCTAACGTCAGCCATCAGCTGAGCTCTCTGGGTCAGGTGAATGACCTTGCTGTAGATACACCATACAAAACTACACCAGGAAAAATACACAATATATGTTCATAATTCTTACACTCTAACATAATAACAATAATGACACAATAAAACAAACATAATAAACAAAATCTGATAAACATCTTCTATACTTGACATATAGTCTTTTCAGAATCAGTAGAGTCTTTTATGAAATCATTACACAGAGTACAACGCATTGAAATCACTTACTTCTAAACAGCCTATCTATTACAATAGTATTTCTTGAATCAAAATAAAACCATTTAGTTAGATTATCAGCTAGTCAGCATCATTAAGTTTCAAATTTTAGTTCGTTACTCCCCTGAGTAACTCCCTTACCACACACACACTATGGCTCCCCCTGAACTGTTGCGTTCAGTTGCTTCCACAAGGACTGAATTTGAGGAGGAATTTTGGCATCTTCTGTCCTTGCTTCGGCCTTACATGTTTAAAATTATCAGATATCATAATATCTGAAATTACATATTTAAAACCTTGATGCGGGTCTATCACCTTTTTTTACTGTTCCTACGGGAACAGAGTGATAGCCGCAGTTCCATAGTTTGGTGATTCCCCTGAGTTACCCCCCTTTAAATTTCTAAATTCACCTTTACAACGATAACAGCTATGGCCAGTTAAGGCAGAACGTGACGCAATGAGCCCCGACCATAGCTGTCAAAGCTAAACCAATTCCACGGTCAGGGTTCGGTGAGGCCGTGACCGCCCGAAAAGTGGGGAATCACAAGTATAAAAAAATATTTGTTTATGATATGGTTACACTTTAAAGTTACAATTTTCATTACATGACATTTCTAGTCTTGGTTGTGTGTTTTAACATCATACCTTTTTTTCTTAACTTTCCCTACCTTGACCTTCGTTAACATAAAATAGTGAGTACAACAAAATATTTACTTAGTCACTCAAACTAACCTATTCATACTTATGTAGGCTATCACCAACTAACGATTGAATCTTTCATTACAACTTAAGTGACCATTTAATAAAAAGAATTTACTTCCTCTCACTCCATTAAAATAAACATTTACTTTGCATCTGAATAAAATTTACAAACATTTCAAATTTAGGTTTAGTTTCAAATTCTATTAAATTCTTACTTGTTTCATTTATGATTACTTGTTACATTTTACCTATGATTTTTTCTTTAACATTTTCATTATCAGTTATTTTGGGTGACTCTTAATTATTCATAATACAGTATAACTTGGCTAATTCGAACGTGCATAATTCGAATTCGTGGATAATTCGAACTTTTACCATGGTCCCTTGAATATCTTATATAAAACCGTGCATAAACATCGTCTGTAATTCAAATTTTTTTGGTTAATTCGAAATAAAAATTTTGCTCAAACTACAAAAAATCGCCTGCAGTATGCGCTAGACCACGTAACACTAGAGACAGAACTGGAAACAGACAAGCAGGCATTGCCCTTTGTGAACAGACGCTTGTCCTTTGTGTCAAATTCGTGGAATTGGCGCCAGTATCTCGCGATGACACGGGACTGGCTCGTGTAATGGTACCGTCCGCCATTGTCCCTTGTTCCACGCCTCGTCAGTCAGCCACCCTCACTGTTGCGTTCAGTTCAGTCTGCCTGCATTCGTGGAAGGGTTAAGTCTTTTTGAGTTTCTACTGTGCGAGCTGTGTCCTGTAGTGAGAGACCGTTCCTTTCTTTATACAGTACTGTATATACAGACTGGTGTGTTTTAGTAACGCTTATTGTGCAGTGTGTTCATCATGGCCCTTTCAAAACCAACACGGACCCAATACAAATCATTGACATTTGCCGAAAAAGTTGCCGTTATTCGGGAAGTGGAAAAGGGGACAAAAAAGAAATCTGAAATTGCTAAGGAATTCGGGATACCACCAAATACACTGTCAACGTATCTAAAAAATAAAGGGAAGATTTTGAATAGTGTGTGTAAAGCCAGCGACAAAGATAGGAAAAGAGCGCGAGGACCAGAAAATCCTGACGTGGATGAATGTGTAGTGACGTGGTTGAAGCAAGCAAGGGACAAAAAAATTCCAGTCAGTGGGCCCCTCGTCAGAGCCAAAGCTGAGGAATTCGCATCTAGCTTAGGGAAAAATGATTTTAAGGCCAGCACTGGTTGGCTCGATGGTTTTAAAGAAAGAAATGGCATGTCTTTCAAAACTGTTTGTGGGGAAAGTGGATCTGTTGACATTGAAGCTGCAAATTCATGGAAAGACGATTTGTTGCAAATAATTTCTGATAGAGACGCTAAAGACATTTTTAACGTAGACGAGACGGGCTTATTCTTCAAATGCACCCCCGACAAAACACTTGCTTTTAAAGGAGAAAGTTGTAGTGGCGGCAAACACAGCAAGGAGCGCATAACACTTTTAGTCGGAGCAAACATGGATGGCTCGGAAAAACTGCCTTTGCTAATGATAGGGAAGTCGGCCAACCCACGTTGTTTCAAAAATGTAAAAACAAAACCAGTTGAATATGAATCAAACAATAAAGCTTGGATGACAGGTGACATTTTTGAAAGATGGGTTTTGAAAATCAACAGGAAATTTTGGAATCAAAACAGAAGAATCGTCTTGTTTATTGACAACTGTACAGAGCACAACACTATTCCTGTGATAGAAAATGTAAAGGTTCTGTTTTTCTCCCCAAACATGACTTCAGTAGTTCAACCTATGGACCAAGGTGTAATAAAAAATGTTAAGCATTTTTACAGACGGCTTGTGGTCCAAAACATTTGAATATGAATCAAACAATAAAGCTTGGATGACAGGTGACATTTTCGAAAGATGGGTTTTGAAAATCAACAGGAAAGTTTGGAATAAAAACAGAAGAATCGTCTTGTTTATTGACAACTTTACAGAGCACAACACTATTCCTGTGATAGAAAATGTAAAGGTTCTGTTTTTCTCCCCAAACATGACTTCAGTAGTTCTACCTATGGACCAAGGTGTAATAAAAAATGTTAAGCATTTTTACAGACGGCTTGTGGTCCAAAACATTCTGTCAGGTGCTTATTTAGATGAGTACGAAAATACTATCAAGATTAACATCCGTCAAGCTGCCTGCATGTGCCTGCTTACAAACAGTGCTTGGGACCAAGTTACGCAAAAAACAAATGCCAATTGCTTTCGTAAAGGTGGTTTCTGCCACATTGAAGGTGAAGAGGAGAATAAAGCTGCTAGAGAAGTCGTACCCACTGCGGATAACTGGGAAGATGTTGGACATGACGCAGGCATTCGTTACGAAGAGTTTGTAAACATCAATGAAGACTTGGCGGTGTGCGGTGAACAGACAGATGCGGAGATCGTCGCTGATGTTATAAACAAAAGGAATGATGGTGCATCTTCAGATGAAGAAGGGGACCATCTATAACTTCCAGAGATACCGATTCCAACGGCTTCACTGGCATCAAATTACATTCAAGACTTAAGACGGTTTGTTGAAGGACAGCAGAACGTAAGTGACGCTATTTTCCAAGCATTTAATAAACTTGAAGAGTTTACTACAACTCAGTGTATTAATTGCAAAATGCAATCAAAAGTTTCTAGCTTTTTTAAAAAACTGTAAATGCTATATTTTGTACTGAAACGTCTTTACACGTTTGTAATACATATGTAGAAGGAAATTGTTTAATAAAATAACATATTGCTTTACTGAATTATAGCTACTTTAGACTACTAATATCGGCCACTAAGACATGTTTTGTTGGACACTCTGTATACAATTCCGTACCAGTCCATGCCTAGTACAAAACGATAACATCGGAATGTGACTGTAAGTGCGCGCTCATGAGCTGCTATGCATAATCTCGACGCCAAAGTTGTTGGCGGAAGTTAACACAACGTGGCTAATTAAACCGGCCATGTGAGCGCATCAGCCAATCACCGCACGAGCTGACGGAAATGAATTTGACCGACGCTCCTGGTAGCGTCAGTTAGTCGACGACTAATATAGGCCACGCGTGGTCCTTTCAATATTCTGTTTGAACAAATTTAAGGTCGGCCGACCGATACTATATATATATATATATAAATGGCCTAATGGTCTAAAGCAGTTTAAAGTAGTACAAGTACAAAAACCAGTGAACTAAGTGCAGCTTTTAAAAACAAATGGAAATAAAATTTTTTCATATTAAAACAGTGAACTGTGAGTGATGCGCCATGCGGTCGACGAGGACGCCGCTGCAGTACGTAACCGTATCCATGTCAATCTATTCGTATTTTATGTAAAAAGGGGTAATTTGTATGTGTGTGTGAGTATAGCAAACTGGGTCGTTTTATTATTATTATTATGATCATAATTTAAGATGATTAGCAATAAGTAATTCAAGTTTTTATTTTTCATGTATAATAGATAAATAGCAGTGTTTTCTGAGAAGAAGTAACGTAAAATCAAATATTTAAATGAATGTAAAAGAAATAATAGTTTTTTGAAGACAATGAGCAATACATAAATTAGCGTTAGTATCCAGCAGTTATTAGCGAGGTAACGTAAAAGAAGTTGTTGATGTGGGAGTTTTGATATCATTTGACGATAAAATAAGATAACAATAAAATGTGTTCATTAGACATATAAATATGTGTTTGGCATTGCACCACCTGTTGTTTTTTCTCTGCCAAAGTACATCAGACGGCACCCTGGTAAATTATCAATAAAGGTAAGTGGGACAAATTTAAATATTTCAAATACTAATTAACTCGTAATACTTTAGTTGGCGCCCGAACAGGGACAAAGTTCATTTTGAAAAACCCAATAAACAAGTAATACTTTAGTTGGCACCTGTAACAGTTGACAGTGTAAAGTAATTTTTAATTTAATATAAATTGAATTAATTTACAACCTGATCGAAGATGGCAGAGAAAAACAAAAGTGCAAATTTATGTGAAAGTGTAGAGGAATCTATTTTAAACGTTACGCAAGACAATTTAATTTCAACAAACGAAAATATTGATGAGAATGTACAATTAGAAATACCGAATGTAAACGAAACAGTCGAAGTTGAGTGTAGTAGTAAAAGCAATAGTGTAGATATATTTAATCAATTAGTGTTGATTATGGAAGTAATGAAAAAGAATAACGATAATTTGAATGAATTTAGAACGGAAGTCAAATCAGAAATAAATGTCGTAAATATGAGTTTAAATGAGTTGAAAGCAGAAAATAATAAGCTAAACACGAGTTTATATGAGTTTAAAATTAAAATCAAATCTGAAATCAAATCAGAAATAAATGTAAATATTAAACAACAAACAAGATGAAAGGTTAATAGAAATAAATAACGAGTTCGTGAACGTAAGAAGCGAATTAAGAATGAGTGAAGTAAATATGAATAGCTGATTGGAAAGTATGGATGAGACTATTGCGGGAATGAAAGGTGAGATAATAATAAATATAAATAAAATACAAGACGAAATAAACGGTAGTAGAACACTGAAGGAGGAAGTAGAAAATGACACATTTATGGGTGAAGGTGATGAAATAACAGACGACCAGGGTAATAGTAAAATAACAAATAATTACGAAGGGAACATCAACAAGGTAGGTGTTAGTTACGAAAATGAATTAACAACTAATAGTAGTAAGGTAGTTGCAAACGAGATATATAAAAATAATACCGTGAAAATAATTAGCGATCATAATAATATAGAAACAGTGAGAGAGAGCGAGAGAGTAGAGATCAGTATTTGTAAGTTAGAGAGAGTGTATGAAGAGAATGATTTTGTGAATACAGGGCAGAGGGTAAATTTTCCCCAGTTGTATGGTAAACCAAGCTGGTTACAAATGTTATTGAAGGGCAAGAGTCCCTTACAGGAAAACAATGTGTTTTTAAGTAGTTTTTTAATTCTTAGTAGGCGTTTTTACGATTTAATACCCTCTGTACGGAATGATAGCAAAAGTATGAATTGGTGGTTGATGACAGAGATGTTGATAAGAAGGTGAAGTTATTTAAGGTTAGTAGAGGTTATGACGAATTAATAAAGAGATTAGATATGGAAAGAGTTAGTGATAATAAGTACTTACCTTGTGAAATAGTTAGTACAGCGATTGATGATATTGATTACTTACTTTTGACAAAGCTAATACAGCAGTAGATAATAATGATAATGAAACTGTAATGGACATGACTATGACAGATCATACTATGGGTGACTGGACTATACTCGATGATAATAAATTATATGATTTAATAACATGGAATAATCCTGTTGGTATTGTGGAAGAATATAAACATTAGGATAATCTTTATATTAATAAAAATTATATAATGAGTTTAATAAAAAATGAACTGTGTAAACGTAAAACCAGATTTTTGTACGACGATGGGGGGTAAAACAATTAATGTTCATGAGCATATAATTATGTAATTAATGGTTTTGGATTGGACTGCTTTACAAAATGAGGTGTGGTAAACTATAAAATAATGACAAAGAATTGTAAATAAATTTAGAGTGAAATTAATTGTGTTTGTGTTGTAAAATGTATTGTAGGTAAACAATATGTGTGTGTAGCTGAAATTAATTTAATAATAATAATAATAATATTTTGTTAAACTAAATAAATAATGAGAGGTGATAATCAATGAATTGTAATTGTTTTGGAAGAATGTAATTAAAGTAATGTTGTGTTTTAAATAATTGATGGAATTAAAATAAGTTGAGATGAATTAATTAATTAATTTAAAATGTTATATAAAGAGATTTTGCTAATGAATTTAAATGATTTTTGAGATTTGAACTTGGTAATAATAAGCAGTAATTGAATAAATGTAAGATGTATTTAGTTGTGGAATCATATTATCATTATTGTTTCAGAAGGTACATGGAGATGTGTACATGATTTGGTGATGAATTGTTTATAATTTTGTGTCAATAACAGGAATCAGATGTTTTGAATGATGTACTGTGAGTATGAATTTTATAATACAAGTTAAATAGAGTAAAATGTTTACATGTGTTGAAAAGATTTTAAACTCAATGATGAAACCAATTTGAGATAGTTATACTAAATAGAAACCATAGTTAAAAGGTAATAATAACTGAAATGTGATGTAAAATAAAGGTTAATAATAAATTTGAAATTTTTGAGGGATCTAATTGTAGTAAGTAAATAATTAAATGATGATATATAAAAGAGTTAATAAAAATTTCAAGTTATAATGTTTATAATTTTCTATATAAATTATTTAAAAGTGAATTGTTTGTATAATGTGAATGTAACAATACTAATGTTCAAGGTTAACTTCTATTTGTTTATTATGTTATGTTATGTTATTATGTAAGATGAAAGGGTGAAGTCAACGATGGTCCTAATCCACAAATTGGTGTAAACTAGAAATTTAACACTGTCATTGAGCAGGGAGGGGGACCCCTAGTTTCGTGGAAAGGTGGGGTAGGTTTAAAAAAAAAATTATGGTATTTTTCCACGAACTACAGTAGTTTGTTTTAGAAATTGAAACTAGAAAATTAGAAAACGAAAATCAAAATTATGTAGCTTAAATATTTAATTTTTCAAGAAGTTGTTTTCCTTCAGAAAATAAATGTATTTTACTTTTAATGTAAATTTATAAGATGATCCATTGTTGTAGTTCCTATTTTGGTCATAGAGAAAATGTTAGGGAAAATGAAAGTTCGGACTTGCAAAAGTGTTTATGTGAGAAAATGTTAAATAAAATGAAAGAACTTGTTATCATGCAAGGTTAAAGGGTGATTTTGGGGGGTTGTTTGGTGTTAATAGAAGTGAAATTGTAATGGGGCGAATTAGGTTTTTTATTTTTTTTAGTAATTTTAGTTTTCATCTTTTAAAATACTTCAAATCATTTCGTATATTTGTCCTGTCCCCAAGGTGAATTTAACTCTCAGGCTAAACAAAGAAACGGTAAACTGTAACTGGGTGATGTAATAATATAAAGGAATGTCGTGCTGTTGACGATAATACGATTCCTAGAACTTTGCGTCTGTGTGACAACCACTCACAAATGCGCCAGCACCTGCATCTGCGAAGTGCCTAATCCACGCTAAACGAAAGTAAAGGCTGTGAAATATCGTCGTCGCACCGCACACGTAAATCCTGTGTGCCAAATGTACAGCTACTAAAACTTCGACAACGAAGGCTGCGAACGGCGATGAAATTCGTTGGCCGGCAAGGCAGTGATGTCTGTCCACATGTAACAGCGACACAAAAAGTTCACCCCAGTCGACTAATTACCATGGCCGCAGCTGACTAAATACAACCGGCTAGCTGGCCGAAAATTCCACCCGACCATAACAGTATGTATAAATAAATAGTGTAAAATCAAAGTAAAGTAGTCTCAGTCAGTAACTAAGTGCGGTTTCCGAAATCAGTGGAACAATATTTTTTATCAAGAAGTGAATAGTGTGTGCGACACGCCATGCAGTCAACGGGGACGCTACGGTAAACTGTAAAATGTATCTAAATCAAAATTGTTATGATCACATATAAAAGGGGGACATAAAGTAATTACATAAAAGGGGGTTTTTGTGTGAATGAGTAGATGGGCAATCTGGGTCGCTTTATTATGGTAATAAATATATATTAGTATAAGTTACAATGGTAAACTGAAATTTTATGTTACATCTGTTTTTTAAAAAGAAAGAAAGAGTTGCAATAATATGTGAATTAAAGTAGAAGGAGGAGTGAGTGGTGTATTTAAAGAAAGTAAAAATGCAATTAAATTAGATTTGTTTCAAATGAAAAGCGAGTTGAGTACGTTATTCAGATAACCTGAAGGTCATATTTGTATTTCGCAGTTTCGTGCAACGGACCTTGGCGTAAGAGGTAAGATATAAAATTAATAAACATTTTAATAATTAAATGTAATAAAACGAAATAATACATTTGGCGCCCGAACAGGGACTCGATTTGTAAAATAATTATAAATCGGCACCTAAAAGCGAATACAAGTATGGTTGAAGGTTGAATAACGATACGGAAAAATTACGTAAAGTATGCAAGACAATGAGTTAAGATTAGAGTAAATATAAGATGTTGTAGAAATAAGTCTAAGAGCAGTATAGGTAAATAAAGAAAAGTAGTAAATTTACAATATAGAAATGGCAGGTAATAATGAGAATGTCAGCGTAACTGACATCGAAAACGAAAGCCAAATAAATATCGAATTAAGCGAAACAGAATCAAAAATTATGGATGAAGGAATTCATTCAACGCCAGTTCAGAATAAAAAACCTGATGATAATGATATGATGAAATACTTATGTAGCATGGTGTGTAGCATGAAAGAGAGTTCAGAAAAGCAACATGCAATGTTAGAGATAAAATTTAACGAAATAAAGAGTGATTCTGATGCTAAATTCAATATTCAGAATAATAAATTGAATGAAATTAAGACCGAAATTAAAAGTGAATTTAATTGTAAATTTGATGTACTTAAATTTGACATTGATAAAGTAAAAATAAAATGCGATAATAGTTGTAATGAATTGAAACAAGATATTGAGAGAATAGTAGAGTCAGTAGAAGAACAGATCAAAAGTAAAAATAATAATGACAGTAAGAAATTAACAAGTGATGACAATAATGTCGAAAATGAGAATATAATTTAAAATGTGGTAGTAGAGAGTAAGATAACAATGATATTGAAAATGGTAATGTGATTGAAAGGGTGGTATCAGAGAGTGATACGTTGAAAATAAATAGTGAAATAGTGAGTGAGAGAGAGAGCGTTATATGTTGTAACGAGGTAGTAATTAGTGTTGATGAATTAGAAAAAGAACGGAAAGAAAGAGTAGATGAATGTGTAGGGCAGAGGGTAAATATTCCCCTTATTTGTGATGAACCAAGGTGTTCAAAAATGTTATTATTGGAGGGCAAGAGACCCTATTTAGTGGAAGATTTGAGTTGTTTATTTTTGTTGTATAATTTTGTACCCTCTGTCTGGAGTAATATTGAAGATATGAGACGGTGTTATGATGAGAGAGATTTAGATGGAGAGTTGTGTGCTGATAAGGAGATAGAATTATATAAATTAAAGAGAGAATATAATGAGTTGAAAGAGATGTTAAATGATTTGAAGTACTTACCTGTTAAAAGTGAGAGTGAAGATTATTTTGATGATACATGTTTAAATAATAATAATTTACTTTATGATGAAAAATTAACTGACTTGATAATGAATATAACTACTAATGGAGACTGGACAGAAATAAATAATGTTGACCTGGTATATGATTATTATGGTAAAATGAATAAACTGAAATTTTACGGTTACTATACACAAGATAACCGTATGTGGAATGCAAATAAAATTGAAAATTGTTATTTGACACCCAGATTAAATTTTGACGATGGAGGTTGAGCCTTAAATTCACAAATGGACAATTTTAAATAGTTTGTTTTATGGTTTTGACCTCGCAACCTTGGACATTGACGTGTGATATAACTGAATAATTAATGCTGAAGAATTGTAAATATATGTTTAGTGAAATTAATTGTATGTATTATAAAATGTTAGAACAATAATATTAATATTTTGCAGCTTAAATAAATAACAAAAATAATTTGGAAGAAGATAATGAATTAGTTGTAGTTATTGCAATGGGTGAAAGTAATTAAAATGTTGTGTTTTCAATAATCAATTTAATTAAACAATTTGAGATGTTTGAATATTCTGATTAATTTAAAGGTTGTATAATCGAATTTTCCAATGGATTTAAATTGTTTTATGAGATTTGATATTAATAAATAAATGTTAAATTGTTTGTATGAAATAACATTGTTGTTAAATGTTTCAGAGGTTACGTGGAGATATTGGTGTGTGTGTGTGGTGTGTATTTTGTGTTCAGGTCAATAGGGGATAATGTACTGTAAGTATAAAGTTCATAATACCAATCAGATAGAATACAATGCTTACAGGTGTGAAAAGAGTTTAATTCAATAATAAAAATGAATTGAGATAATGGTATTAAATAGAAACTGTAATTAAAAAGTAATAACTAAAAGGGTGAATTAAAATTATATTTGGTTTGAACTGTAAGAAATAGACATTGATAAATATGTTATCTAAAAGATTTATAAAAATTGAAAAGTGAAGTACAGGTGTTAGTATGATGTAACCATGAATGCTGAAACTGAGAATGTTTATAACTGTGTTTATAACACCAGTCTGGCAGACAACTGTTTATGTAAACAGGTGTGCTGTATGTTGTGACTAATGTGTATAGCCAGGTGTGGAAGCTGACAACTGTTGTAGTCTGTTGAATCATTGCCAGCAGCAAAATCGTATTGTGAAATAAAAGAAATGAAGGTAAATTTTTTGAATTACTTAATGTTTTGATTGTGAGACAGTTAATATTTATGTGATAGGCTGTTGTTAATGTAAAATCATTTTGATCAAATGTAATTAATTTTGAAATTGTTATTAAAACAATATGAATTAAATTTAATGAAAGGTAATTAAATAAATTAAAAAGATAAATTTTAATAATGATTTTAAATTTATTTTGATCTGAATTTTGATTGTAATGATAAAATAAATAATTGAAAAAAACATAATGATTAAAATATGCATTTAAAATGGAAAATTGAAGGAAATGTTTGAGCTGAAACGGTGTTTGGAAAATAAGATGTGTATATTACTGTCCAAGTAACTTGTATCAATGACAATCTAGGTTTTATGTTTGTAACTGTAGATTCTCCACCTAAGTGCGGCCATGACCTCACCGGATCATGACTGTGAAAGTAGTTAATTGTGGCAAATCATAAATTTTACTTGATATAACCGGCTTGTGGTTTGTTTTATTTTGTCAACCCGGTGGTCTGTTAAATTTAGTAGGGGGGTTATTTTTTGGGGAATCTACCTAATTTTGGAACAGGGCTATTTTCACCCAGATAGGGGTGGTAGTCCATTAGGGGTGTATAATTAAAAACTAGTAGGTGTAATACCGAATTTTATTGTAATGCCGAAGCAAGGATGGGGTGGAATAAAAGAAAAAATGTCCACCCCTTCCGCATCAGTCCTTGTGAAAGCAACTAGACGCTACAGTCTAGGGGGGGTAATAGTGAGTGTGGATGGGCGGTGACCCAGTTACAGGTCACGAGGGAGATGTGGTTTATGGCTAGGATGAGGCTGGAAAAGGCCAAGATGCCTAGCGCAGAACACATGAATATGTAACGGGTATCAGGGGTTAAGGGATTAAAAGGGGGGTAGTAGAAAAAAAAAATTTTTTTTATAATTTTGGTGTCTGCCATCAAATGGATGTTTTAAATTCCGATAATATTATTGTTTATGTATATTAATAGTGTTATTGGCTTATATTGTTTAGGATATATGTATAATCAAATGCTAGGATAAGGCAGTTCATGTTTTAATTAAATATTCAATTTATTTGTTTTTTTTTCAGTAATAATAACAAAGAGATTTAATCTATTCAGATAAGAGATTTTGTTTTGTTTTGATACAATTTGATTTTGACTTAAATTTTAAATGATGAGTTTGTTTAGAAAACATTATAGGTGTATGTATGCGCCCAGTATTTGCCAAAGGCGACCCAGTTTGCATGTAAGGGGGAACATATCGGTGGAGGATCTGGCATGATCTAAGCCAGGGATTGAGGATTTTTGGGATAGTATGATAGAAGGTGAGGTGCGTTGTGGTGCGTGTCTGTTCGATTTTTCGGTGTTGGGATCTCGACCAGAGAAGTCCAGTGATCTCGTTCAGATGCGTCCATAGTCGCCGAACCAGGGGGGTCGTTTACCCATGAGGTATAAGAACACATGGGGGGTTGTTGGCACCAGTTCCTCACCGGTCCTCTTAGGGGTTTAGCAATGAGATTTCTTCTGTTTTGACAGAAGACTTCTCATTGGGGGGGTATTGTAATGTTTTTTTAGTAATTTTGGTTTTCATCTTTTAAAATACTTCAAATCATTTCGTATATTTGTCCTGCCCCCAAGGTGAATTTAACTCGCAGTCTAAACAGAGAAACGGTACACTGTAACTGGGTGATGTAATAATATAAAGGAATGTCGTGCTGTTGACGATAATACGATTCCTAGAACTTTGCGTCTGTGTGACAACCACTCACAAATGCGCCAGCACCTGCATCTGCGAAGCGCCTAATCCACGCTAAACGAAAGTAAAGGCTGTGAAATATCGTCGTCGCACCGCACACTTAAATCCTGTGTGCCAAATGTATACATACATCAACGTAGCTGGAAACCCACAGAGGGGAAATTTCCCCTCCGCTGACAAACTTCCCACTACTACGTGAGTACGCGTGTACTAGTTGGTACAGTCACCACTGCAAGCAGGGTTCGGAATGCTTTGTTTGTGTCAGTGTTTGTTTAAATTTCAATAATTTAAGAGCTGTTTTAAATATAAAAATTGCACACTCGTGCGCTCATAGCCCCCAGGTGGTAGCAAATATGCCTTATATTTTATGTCTTAAGAAAAATATCCACTGTCACTTTAAAAATAGAACCAAACAACGAAATGCAAATACTACTGGTAATTATGTGCTACTGTAATTTCTAAATTTTGTAATGCAAATTATTTTCTATTTAACGTTTTTGGATCTAAAGAACAACATTTATAATCGTTAACGTACTACAAATTAAACACAGAACACTAACAAAGCATACCGAAAATTATTGTAGGCCTATAAATATGCCGACATTATCAAATTAATCCATTCATCACCTCACCCCACTTGCTCCTATTTATGCAGTAAAATAGATCATTGGAACTACGTACTATAGAAGTAGGCCTACACAAGACAACAAAAATGAAAAATGGAATTATGTTTATACAAATTACCTTTCATGATTCCAAGGTCATCTTCAGGGCTCTTTTTCGTTTCATGTCAGTAGACGATCAGTAATATGCAGTCCTATGGTCACAAATAATTGCTAACTGTTCAAATAGAAAATAATAAAATTTTTACTGTGCAAGTCATATAGTAATATGACTTTTTTTATAGTAATGTACTTTTTTGTAACAAAAAAATTTTCAACTAAGTTAACAGCTATGACAGCAGGTAAACCACACTTCACATTATGTCTTCAATTCCTGATAGTTTCTTCACTGTCCGTGTCCATTTGACTACATCCGCTGGCGTCATCCTCATCTGTGTCACTGGTTTCCCCTCCAAGTTGAATGATGAAATTTCTCAGCAGCGTTTTCTATTTGTGGTTGAGATGTAACGTAGTCTTCTTCAACCTTTTTTACATGGTCACATTTTTTTTGCCAGGATTCTCTGGTGATTTCCCCGAATTTTTGTACTGTTAGCTGCTTCACGTCTTCAATAGTAAACGTTGTGTTGTTGGTTGCTACCCAGTTCTTCACCTCGGCCCAAATAAGTTCTATTGGGTTGAGCTCCAGATGGTATGGAGGTAAGCGCAATAGTGTGGCCGTGTTGTTGGAGCGAATCGATTACATATTCTTTGATCCTTGGTTTATGTAACGACTGCAGTAACTGTACCTTCAGCATCGAATCATCGAAAGGTATTCAGTTACTTCGAAGCCACTCTTGCATTTTACTTTTAGTTGAAGCGGAGGTTGGACACTTTTTTGACTGCACATTATGGTATGGTGCATTGTCAATGACAAGTACACTTTTTTCTGGCAGGTTTGGTATTAATTTTTCTGTCAACCACTTTTGGTAGTTTTCAAAGTTCATTGAACTGTAATAGTCTCCTGAACACAGACTTGATTTCCACATGGTGAAGCAGTTTGCAATAAAACCCATCTCTCCTCCCGCATGAATTATTATAAGTCTTGCTCCTTTAGTGAGGGGTATAGCGACACCATCATTGTTATTGTCTGCCCACGATTTCTGGCTCACATGTGATGAGTGAATATAAGTCTCGTCCATGTAAACTACGGGTCGCCCTTCTTCTCTGTATTTCCTAATGTTTTTTTAAATATTCGTGTCCGTGGAAGGCTATGTGTTGTTGTTCAATAAGTACATTTCTGTTGTTTCTCGTCTTTTTCCATTTAAAACCCAACTGTTTGATTACTGTCCTTAAACTTGTCTTCCCTCCATTAAACCCTATATCTTTCACTAATTTTGAATGTAATTTTGGTAGTGTAGGTAGACATTTTTCGACGAGGTAAAAGCCGTTGATCATTCGGCGTATAACAGATTTATCAAAATCGTCCAAATCTGTCAAAGGCTTTTCTCTCTTCCTTTTCTTATTTTGCGTTTCAAATAATGGTTGCCCTTCGCTTCTCTGCTTCTTCGCTTCCTGGTTTATTCTCGCTAGTGTCATCTGACTTACACCAACTGCAGCCGACACTCTTTCTCTAACTTTTTTACAGTCTATTAAAAACCCTCCATGATCTACTTTCTTCTTCATAAACTCCATCACATTGTATATAACTTCGCGAGTTTGGCTTTTAGGCACCTTTCCCGACAACTTACTCATTGTTAAGCAATCACTAATAACAAAAATTAAAGATATAAAATGTATCGCGACGAAAAACAATACAAACAAATTAGTTTTAAATAACGTCACAGAAAGGTAAACCTAATCACTAAGATAGCTATTAAAATACAAAACGACAGCACAGATTGCAAAACACAAAACACAACAGCAACTCAGTAACTTTTGGAATGCTTGCAGACTGTACGTTTAAACAACACCACACGTACATTCACACTGTATGGTGGGAGATGCTCATTCATTGCGCATGCGCTAACCAGGCAACTTCCTAAATTGATGTGTGTATACAGCTACTAAAACTTCGAAAACGAAGGCTGTGAACGGCGATGAAATTCGTTGGCCGGCAAGGCAGTGATGTCTGTCCACATGTAACAGCGACACAAAAAGTTCACCCCAGTCGACTAATTACCATGGCCGCAGCTGGCTAAATACAACCGGCTAGCGGGCCAAAAATTCCACCCGACCATAACAGTATGTATAAATAAATAGTGTAAAATCAAAGTAAAGTAGTCTCAGTCAGTAACTAAGTGCGGTTTCCGAAATCAGTGGAACAATATTTTTTATCAAGAAGTGAATAGTGTGTGCGACCCACCATGCAGTCAACGGGGACGCTACGGTAAACTGTAAAATGTATCTAAATCAAAATTGTTATGATCACATATAAAAGGGGGACATAAAGTAATTACATAAAAGGGGGTTTTTGTGTGAATGAGTGGATGGGGGCAATCTGGGTCGCTTTATTATGGTAATAAATATATATTAGTATAAGTTACAATGGTAAACTGAACTTTTATGTTACATCTGTTTTTTAAAAAGAAAGAAAGAGTTGCAATAATATGTGAATTAAAGTAGAAGGAGGAGTGAGTGGTGTATTTAAAGAAAGTAAAAAATGCAATTAAATTAGATTTGTTTCAAATGAAAAGTGAGTTGAGTACGTTATTCAGATAACCTGAAGGTCATATTTGTATTTCGCAGTTTCGTGCAACGGACCTTGGCGTAAGAGGTAAGATATAAAATTAATAAACATTTTAATAATTAAATGTAATAAAACAAAATAATACAAAATCAATTATGGCGTGTAGAAACTGAAAAGTAGAAGGACTTAAGTTTAGCTATAAGTTATGCTATTGCAGTGGCGGCATGTGCCACTGTAGATAACGATGAGTGTTGGTGGTAACGTCAAGGCACGTTACCATCAGCGGAGGCCAAACTGGCGTAATATATACTGCACAACTTTTTATATAATTTCTTATTATATGTTGATTTGTTGCCATACAGTGTATTATGAGATGAAGTAGAACATGCATGAAATGAAAGTTGATTTCCTCACCTTTTCGGGCGATTACTGCCTTACCAGCACTAATCGTGGTTTTCGACGACAGCCAGCTGTGGGCAGCAATTGTAAAACTGACCATAGTTGGTTGCCCTTAAAATTGGTGAACTTTGAAATTAACGGGGGGCCACTTAGGGGAAATCCCCGGAACTATGGAACAGCGGCTATCACCTTGTTCGCATGGGAACAGTAAAACAGGTGATAGACCCGCCACTAAGGTTATAAATATGTAAAATCAGATGTTATGATATCTGACCTTTTTAAAAAATGTAACGCAGAAGCAAGGACAAGGAGATGACAAAATTCCTCCAAAACTTCAGTCCTTGTGGACGCCACAGTCCAGGGGGGGGTCATAGTGTGTGTGGAGGGGGGTTACTCAGGGGAGTAACGAATCAAATTAAAAATTTTTTTGCAACTTAATGATGGTGACTCACTACTGAGCTAATTAAATATTTTTATTTTGAGTTGAGAAATGGATACAGTAGATGTTTATCATATTGTGTTTATTATGTCTTATTGTGTTATTATTTTATTATGTTAGAATATAAGGATTGTAAACATGTAATGTATTTCACACGGTGTAATGGTTTGAAACGTAGTCAGAGTAAGGTCAGTCACCTGACCAGGAACATCAGCTGATTACTGGTTTTATATATGTAATACGTCACTGACTTGCAGATTTTTCAATGTAATTAAATGTTTCAATAATAAATTGTCAATGTGTTTAAGAGATTTTAAATTAAAACGTTCTATTATATTATGTTGTATTATGTTTGAAGGTAAAAAATTTTAAAGCTGTTTCATGTATTTTATGGTAGCTTTATGTAGTGTGTATATGTCAAGGTCATTCACTTGACCCAGAGAGATCAGCTGATGACTGATGTTAGAGACAGAACCATTTTCTGATAATTAATTCACACAAGGGTGTTACTTAAGTAAATCAAATGGTTTTATTTTTTGAGATTAGAAAAAGAGATATTTTGGTAAATTAAAATTTTTTGAAAAAACAATAAAAAAATTATTTTTTATGCCTGTCATATAGATGAGGTTTTGAGGTTCTGAATATATTGTAGTTTATATGTATTACTAGTGTGTTTATTGAATTATGGTTTAGTATATATGTGTTATAAACAAATATTAGAATAAGTGAATTTATGATTTAATAAGATGTTCAATTTGTGTTTTTATGATTGTTAGTAATAGTCAAGAAGAACTGCAGATTCGTATATAAGATTTTTGGTATTTTGATGAAATTAAGGGTAATATAACATTTTGATATTGGAATTAGATTGATTTCTTTGAGTTGACAGAATTTAAATGATTTAAGGGAATTTGCTTAATTATTTTGAGCTGAAATTATAATGTCTAATCGATGAAATACTAAGAGAAGCCATTAGAGTTCAAGTATGACATGTTTTTATAAATATTAAAGCAACAAAGTAGTGTGGAAATGTTATATACAGAAATAATGAGTATGTGAATGCACCCAGTACTTGCTAAAGGCGACCCAGTGTGCATGTAAGGAGGAACATATCGGTTGAGGATCTGGTATGGTACAAGGCCAGGTTTGGAGTTTTTGGGGTGGAATGCTAGAAGGGTAGGTGTACTATGGTGCGTATCTGTCCGATTTTATGGTGTTGGGATCTCGAACAGAGAAGTCCAGTAATCTCGTTCCAGTGCAGCCATAGTCGCCGAGGTAGGGGGGTAGTTTACCCATGATGCGTTAAGAAGTATCGGGGGTTGTTGGCACCATATCCTCACCGATCCTCTTGAGGTACCAATGAGAGTTTTTCTGCTTTGGCAAAAGACCTCTCATTGGGGGGGGGGGGTTTGTAACGGGGTAATTTTGAAGGATGTATTTTTTATTTCGTTTGATAATAATATTGGGACTGATCTGTTTGGACACCCTTTACGGCCACTAAGACATGTTTTGTTGGACACTCTGTATACAATTCCATACCAGTCCGTGCCTAGTACAAAACGATAACATCGGAATGTGACTGTAAGTGCGCGCTCATGAGCCGCTATGCATAATCTCGACGCCAAAGTTGTTGGCGGAAGTTAAACACAACGTGGCCAATTAAACCGGCAGCCAATCACTGCGCGAGCTGACGGAAATGAATTTGACCGACGCTCCTGGTAGCATCAGTTAGTCGACGACTAATATAGGCCACGCGTGGTCCTTTCAACATTCTGTTCGAACAAATTTAAGGTCGGCCGACCGATACTATACGAGGGGGTACCCAAAAATAACCGGAATTTTTGTTTTAAAGCTATGTATTTAATTTTTTTTACAAAACAACCTTATCACCTTCAAAGTACTCTCCATTACACTTAACACATTTGTCCAATCTGCGATCCCATTCCTGGAAATATTTTTCAAACTCGTCTGTTGTGATGGCCGACAGCTCCTGCCTCGTTTTTTTCTTTACCGCTTCCACGTAGTCAAAACGTCCTTTCATGTCCCTCTTCGTTCGCGGAAACAAGAAGAAATCGCACGGAGCGAGGTCAGGTGAGTAAGGGCCGTGGGGCAAGGGAGTCATGTTGTTTTTTGCTAAAAACTGGCGCACTGAAATGGCTGCGTGAGCAGGTGCATTGTCATGGTGGAAAAACCAGTCCCTCGTCTGTCACAAATCGGGCCTTTTTTGTCGCACATTGTTACGCAGTCTTTTTAAAACCTCCAAATAGAAAGCCTGATTAACAGTCTGACCTGGTGGGACGAATTCAGAATGCACTACCCCTCTCACATCGAAAAAACAAGTGAGCATCGTCTTGATGTTTGATTTCACGTGACGAGCTTTTTTTGGGCGAGGCGACAATGAAGTTTTCCACTGGCTTGACTGTTGTTTAGTTTCGGGGTCATAACCATAGCACCATGACTCGTCACCAGTAATGACCTTGGAGAAAAAATCTGGGTCGGTTCGGAGCTGGTCTTTCAATGCACGGCATGTTTCAACTCGATTCTCTTTTTGCTGTTCAGTCAGGACCCGAGGCACAAATTTTACAGTGACTCTTCTCATCCCCAAATCTTCTGACAAAATTCGCTGAATCGAGCTCCAAGTTATTCCAGATAACTTACTAATCTCTTCAATGGTCCGTCGTCGGTCTTCAAGCACGATTGCATGAACATTTTTAACATTTTCGTCAATTCTGGAAGTTGACGGACGTTCAGAACGAGGTTTGTCATCAATTGACATTTCACCTTCTTTGAAACGAGAAAACCATTGGTACACTTGAGTTCTTCCCATAGCACTATCCTTGTAAGCTGTTTTCAACATCACAACAGTTTCTGCGGCGTTTTTCCCAAGCAGGAAACAAAATTTCACAGCAGCGCGCTGTTCACTTAAATCCGCCATGACAAAAAACGAGGAGCAAGCGAAACTGCTTTTACAAAACGAATTACTGTGACCAGACATAACCTTCCCAGGCGACAACAATGACGGCACTGAACTCGGAACGAGTTGCGCTACACTCACCTAGAGGGAGAAATGCGTACTACGTAAGCTCCGCCAGTCGCAGCGCTATTCCAGTTATTTTTGGTTACCCCCTCGTATATATATATATATATATATATATATATATATATATTGTAACGATACAATTAAGCCAAATCTCGTACCAGTGATAAAAAAGATAATTCTTGATATAAAATTACTTCATATGAAATAAAATGTGTAAAAAATGATTAAAATGTAAATACTTTGACAAGACGTACAACGATATTACCCAACCCAAGTGATTGAACCAAAAACATAAACATAAAGAAGGGAACCACGTAACATACTTATTAAAATGTAAATATTTTGAAGTGATTGAGCCAAAAATACAAACATAAAGAAGGGAACCACGTAACATACTTATTAAAAGGTAAATATTTTGACATGATTGAGCCGAAAATACAAACATAAAGAAGGGAACCACGTAACATACTTATTAAAATGTAAATATTTTGACATGATTGAGCCGAAAATACAAACATAAAGAAGGGAACCACGTAACATACTTAAGAAAAATATGATAGACAAAACAATGATGGACACAGAACTAAAGAAGAACCAGAAGAAGAGGACAGATCCATACAAGTAAACAGAATTTAAACCAGAAGAGAAGAAGAGGAGAACCGAACCGGATTGAAGAAGGAGAAGAGGAAGAATGAAGAGGAGACAGATAAAACCCAAGGGGAAACTAACACACATATATAAAAGGGAAAGATTGTATGTTTAGAGAAAGAATACGGTCAATAAACCTTGAATAATTATATATTAATGAAACCAATGTTATTATTAGCATTAATTTAACATATGTACCCAATTTTAAGACAATACAATTGTAAAGCAATGTAGTATAGGAAAAGTACACTAACCCTGTCAGAAAGGTTAGATTCAACCAAAACACAACTAGCCTAGTATTGTTAATAGTAAAAATAATACTAAAACAAAATAGTGAGAAATGGTAGGAGAAAGTATAGGGAATACCCATTAAATAACACTAATTACAAAACAGTGAACCAAAGTGAAGTGCTTTAGTGAAGTGTAAATGCCCTAAAAAATAGTGAAAGTGGATGTGAAACATTCAAAATAGAATGCTAAGTAAATAGAGACTCTGTAAAACATTGATAAACCACCAATGATTGGAGTGAGATTATAATTAGTTATATACCTAGAAGTAATTAGAAATAGTAATCCAAATTAATATTAAGGAAGCTTGTAATAATATTCAGGGAGAAAGCCCAGTACAATAACTTGTGTTAACATGGCATGATAGGATAGAAGTAAAGTTTGTTATTAAAGATTAAAATTATAAAGAATACAACACCCCATGTTGAAAGGGGAATTAACCTTCATAATATTAGAGAAAGTGACAATGTTTATCACCCTAGTTTATAAGACAAGAAAGAAATCAATGTTAGTACTAAGAATAATTTATGACTTGTAAAGAATAGTTGATTCAATGTTAAAGAAGGAATATGGCTGAAAGGGGACTTACAGTCCATAAACCTAACTATTATATTTTAAATGAAGAGTAATGAAAATGTATGTTGAATAGTAATTAAAACACAAACAAATAAGTGAAGCCCATCAGGCTGAATTCAGAATGTAATTTAAAAAAAGGAAATATACTAAAAAACAATAATGGCTGTTTGTAACTATGAAAACAGTTAACTGCCAAAGACATTCAAATGCAAATTGTATCAATTTCACAAAAAATCTTACTAATCTAAGAACAGTGAATGGACAGTAATTATATATCAGTCATTTCAACACAGAAATATTATTGTAATAATTTAATTCAAGAAAGATATGTTATTTATTAAATGTCAAATAATTAGACTATAGTTAAAGTGTAACAGAATATGACCTTATGAGGTATCATTGTAAACTTTGAAAGGAAAGAAAAATAATAGTGATGTCATTTATTATCCCAAAGGAATTATAAGGGAATAAAATCATTAGGAAAATACTTAATAAATTTGAATAAAAATTCAAATATTTCTAACAATGTATGTAAGGAGTAATTAACCAAGCATTGAATTATTGGTTACTATGACAACGAGACGTTTGAGGGCTTATTTTTCCGTTAAATTTAAGAGACGCTGAAGAAACTAAGCGTAGGTAAGCCACACGAAAAATTGGACAATCTAAAACTTTAATTTAAACAGTTATAAAAAGTCGGGATCAGTGAACAAAGATAACCCAATATGAAGAGACGTCGATCTATACAGAATTAATGATGTCCAGGAACGAAATTAAATAAACTAATTAACGAAAAAACCCAGACCAGTTTGAAGAAGATGTTGGAAGCCTTCAACCAGCCCAAATTCGAAAAATATACGACTATCCTGATGACGATACAGACAACGTGAGATGAACTGATAAGTACCGAATAATTTCTTACTCCCAAAACCCCAAATTACTTAAATTATTTTCAAATGATAAAATTTCTCACTATTTAAAAAGTAGTATTTTCTTTCAAAGGTAAAGTCATAATTTACTTACATTAAAAAACATTTATAGAGATAACCTTATTTGTGAACATAACTACTGTAACAGAAATACGACACTACTGAACAAATTGTACAAACACATTATAAATCCTAAGTACGTATAAGGTATAGTAGTGTACTTTCTTTTCATGTAATCAACGTTTATGTCCATTTTCATGATCCAAAGAACCCCAGATTTTAAAACTGGTAATATTTTATATGTAACTTAATGCTGTGTCGGCAACGATAAGGTTTTGAAATCCATTTTGCCAACCTTGAGATATTTGTGTTTCAAGCTCTAAGCCGGAGCATAATATTATAAATTTGTTTATGATTCATTTGTCATATTTATTGATAATTAAATGTGTATTAAAACACGCAGTACAGAACATTACTATCTTGTTATTTCATAGGAATTTTGTAGAATATATGTGTGTTAGCGAAGTTTTAAGTTATAGTCAACTAGCGCTCACCACGAGCGGCCGATTCGACAACCTGTGTAGCAGCGGGAACAATTCGAACGTCACAGCTGTCTAGCTAATATCACGTATTACCTTAAAAATTAAATGTTTTAATTGTTTTAACAGAAACAATTTGGCGCCACCCGGGAATAGAAACCCCTATGAATTAACAGGTAGGTTGTACTGGTGACATTGACAACGCTACGGACTCCAGTAGTGACGTCGATTTATGTAACAACCAGTGTGAGGCAAACACACTACATTCACACTAATACACAAAATAAACAAGTGTGATACATTTCAACAGGTACGACCTCGTTTATACGTTACATATTGACGAACCCAACGAGGGGCTTTAAACAGGTACGACCTCGATAATACGTTACATATTGGCGACCAACAACGTGCGGCTGGTAAGAATAACTAGCGGCGATCATGAATAGACACGGGATGGTTACGAGACGCAAAGGGAAGGAAACATCAAACCAAGAAGGAAACCCAGAAGAAATGGTGGAAGTTGAGGAAGTAGAAGTGGAGGAAACGACTGGAGAATTGTCAGAAGAAAACCCACAGGAGGACCAAATGGAAAATCCTAATCCAACTGAACCGGAAATAGAAACAGAAGTCATGGTGACTGAACAACCAGTCAAACCAACAGAAGAAACGAATTTAAATAGCATGATGAAGTTCATGATGGAACAATTCGGACAAATGAATAAGGATAGAAGACAAGACAAGGAAGACTTGAATAAAAAATTAGAATCACTGCAAGAGGGAAGAAAGGAAGACAAGGAAGACTTGAATAAAAAATTAGAATCACTGCAAGAGGGAAGAAAGGAAGACAAGGAAGACTTGAATAAAAAATTAGAATCACTCCAAGAGGGAAGAAAGGAAGACAAGGAAGAGTTGAATAAAAAATTAGAAAAACTCGACCTAAACAGTGAAGAATTGAAGAAACAAATGAAGGAGAGTATAGAATTCCTGAATGATAAAATAGAAAGCAACCACGAAGACTTGAAAAGAAGTCAAGAGGCATTGGAGAAGAAGAGCGAAGAACTGAAGGAACAGATCAAGAAGGATCTGGAGATAGTAAACAAAAAGATGGAAACTAATCATGATGTTCTCCAACGGAAAATCGAGGAAGAAAGTAAGAAAACCAAGGAGGAATGGAAGCAACAACTAGTCGAATGTCGAGAAGAGATTAGACAAACGGTAACAGAGACCAACGAAACAGTGATACAAATCATAGAAGAATTAAATAATAAAATTAGTAACGTTGAAGAGGAAGGTAAATTGAGGGCGACGGAGTTCTACCAAGTCCTTACTGAAGGGTGCCAAAGGAATAAACAAGAAGTGGTCAAGGAATTGGAGGAGAGGCACAAAGAGCTACAACTGGATGTAAACAATCGGGTGGAGAAGGTGTACACCGTCATAGATAAAATCGACGGACTGACCCGAGAAAACCGAGAAAAAATCCAGGGAATCAGTATGCGAGAGAAACAGATGCAGGAAGAATTAGATGCATTAAGAGAAAAACCATATAATCACACACAGTTCATAACTAGTGAGAACAGAGAAATGATTAATTTTCGTAGCTACAGGAGAAACCCGATAGAATTCCTCAAACGGGTAGAAGAGCTGATAGAGAAGAACAAAGAAACCAGATGGTCCAATGTAAGAAGTATGATCGACGAGATGTTTCGTGACACCCATGACAATTGGTGGACGGCCACAAGACCTGAGATAAATGATACTCAAGAGTTCAAGAAACAATTCAGGGAGAAGTATTGGTCCGAATCAACACAGAATGTGGTCCGCAATGACATCAGTAACGGAAGGTACGAGACACAAGGAGGACACACGTTAACATCGTACTTTCTGGGAAAGGTATGTTTAGCCAGAAATTTGGAACCCAGGATACCGGAAGAGTCGTTGGTGATACAACTGGGTTACCATTACGAAGAGGCCATCCAGAAGGCCAGGCGACAAGGCCAAATTAAAACAATCCAAGGAATGGTTAGCTTACTGGAGGACATGGAGAATAATAACCAGTATCGAAAAAACAGGATCACAAACCAAAGGTACAATAAGTGGAATGAAAATAACAATACAACTAATTTCCATGGACCATACAATTATCCACAAAACAATAACAGAAATAACTGGGGCCGCAATAATAATGATAATAATGCAGAACAAACGTTCAATAGAAATACCCAGCAACACCCTCCAAACGATCAGCCTGGTAACAGAGGCCAACAGAACCATCACTCAGGAAATCAAAACAATAATAGAAACAGCCCAAATAATAATTACCGACAGAATGATAATTACCGAGGAAATGGACCTGAACGACGTACCAATGGTCACCACAATGACCATAATTACTACGGCAACCGGTATCATCCCAATGACCAGTACAACCGGGGACCCGGGGGTAATCAGTATAGAAATGACGACAGACGTCGAGTAAACTTCATCCGTGGACAAAAACAGAATAACCAAAGAAGATATGGCCAGAACTATCGTCCTAACTGTTATTATCAAGTATCAAATAACAATAATAGCCCACCAGCAGAGGGTAGGAATGATGAACCACCTCGCAATGAAGATAACCAGAGCCCAAGAGAAGAAAATGCACAAAACATACAACAGGTGAACAGTATAGTGGGAGTGAGATCCGGAAACAATAACCAAAGAAGGGACACTCCATCCGGAAGTAATCAGACCGAAGAAAACTATGACTGGATACCATTCAGCAATGACCCAGAAGAAAATTTCCGCATAGCGTATAACAAACGAAACCCGCCAGAACTATGGATTCCACCAAGAAATAATGGAAATCGATCAAACACACCTCAGACAGAAAGGCAAGTCGTTGACGAAGAAGAAGGGACGGCCGATAGGTGGAATGCCTAATGAACCATGGTCAATGAACTTGAATAAAATATTATCCAGAATAAGTGTGTCTACCAAGCACTTGAAGGAGTAGAGGTGCCTAATAACAAAGAGTCGAACAAGAGAAGGAAATAATAAAGGAAAGAAAAGGAGAAGTCAACTTACAAAAATATAAATAACGGACCAGTATATAGCAATATGAATAAACAATTATGTATATCATAATAATCCGTATATCATCACAAGAGACAATGGTAATAATACTTACCAGATCAGTAATATCAATACAAGGGAAATCAAGGGAGTTTACAACCAAACTTCAATAAAAAAATTTTACGAAGAAGAATAAAACCATTGTGAAATGAAACCGATTTCAAAATTCTAAAAGAGATTGTAAGAGCAGCTTACTCAAATATTTAGATGATATATGCGGAACAATAAAAAAGTTTTATAATAATGAAAAAAAAATTGAAATATGAAGTATGAAGTAAAAAGTGAGATAATCAGGAATAAGTTACACACATTCCTATGTAATAAAAATGTAAGAAGCACAAACTTACAATTATAATTAAAACAAAAAATAGCTAAAAAGGAATACGCTACAAACATTCCTTCAAGGTAAGACCATTAACTTACCAAAGAATTATCAAAAATGATGTTGAATACAGAGTAAAATAAACAAAAATAAAATCAAGTTCAAATTACTGAGATGAATACTTGAAATTATACTGAATCAAAAGTATTATCAGAAAAAATAAATAAAACTTTACCTGGTACAAGGAAAGAGGGAGATTATGTATAAAACCAATATACAAATATGGCTAAAGCAGAATTCTGCTAAATGACTAAGAAAAAAAAAAAAAATGTCTATGACAATTAAAATGATCACAACGAGCATTGAAAACAAAATAATGAAAAGTGAGATATGATGAAATTAACATATGAATAAAGATAAAATTTCTCAATATAGTATATGAGTAGATGTTAGTGAATAGTTAAGGTATAGCGGAAGGAAGAATGAGTAGTTAATGATAAAGTGATCTAAAAACAAACCACAAGGTGGACAATCCCAAATTATATTATTATATTATTATTATTATTAAGTCACAAGTTGACAAAGATTTAAGATTGACTGTTGAAAAGTCCAGCAATCTATATGAACTGAGTAGAGAAGATATGCCTCTAGTCTCAGAAAAATGAGTAGTAATGGGAGAAACCAGCTACTATATAAAGTTAGGGAAAAAATTTGTGTATGAGGGAATATGCACCAATGGAAATAAATAAAAACAGATCCAAACAAAATGGAGTGAATTAAGTAAGAAGAGAAATGGAGAATGGAGAAACAAACAAGGAAGAGAAGGAAAAAGGTTATCTATAACTGATAATTTCATAAAAAACTATGCTAGTATTTTATTAAAATGATCATTTTTAGAGGAGAGGCATTATGTAACGATACAATTAAGCCAAATCTCGTACCAGTGATAAAAAAGATAATTCTTGATATAAAATTACTTCATATGAAATAAAATGTGTAAAAAATGATTAAAATGTAAATACTTTGACAAGACGTACAACGATATTACCCAACCCAAGTGATTGAACCAAAAACATAAACATAAAGAAGGGAACCACGTAACATACTTATTAAAATGTAAATATTTTGAAGTGATTGAGCCAAAAATACAAACATAAAGAAGGGAACCACGTAACATACTTATTAAAAGGTAAATATTTTGACATGATTGAGCCGAAAATACAAACATAAAGAAGGGAACCACGTAACATACTTATTAAAATGTAAATATTTTGACATGATTGAGCCGAAAATACAAACATAAAGAAGGGAACCACGTAACATACTTAAGAAAAATATGATAGACAAAACAATGATGGACACAGAACTAAAGAAGAACCAGAAGAAGAGGACAGATCCATACAAGTAAACAGAATTTAAACCAGAAGAGAAGAAGAGGAGAACCGAACCGGATTGAAGAAGAAGAAGAGGAAGAATGAAGAGGAGACAGATAAAACCCAAGGGGAAACTAACACACATATATAAAAGGGAAAGATTGTATGTTTAGAGAAAGAATACGGTCAATAAACCTTGAATAATTATATATTAATGAAACCAATGTTATTATTAGCATTAATTTAACATATGTACCCAATTTTAAGACAATACAATTGTAAAGCAATGTAGTATAGGAAAAGTACACTAACCCTGTCAGAAAGGTTAGATTCAACCAAAACACAACTAGCCTAGTATTGTTAATAGTAAAAATAATACTAAAACAAAATAGTGAGAAATGGTAGGAGAAAGTATAGGGAATACCCATTAAATAACACTAATTACAAAACAGTGAACCAAAGTGAAGTGCTTTAGTGAAGTGTAAATGCCCTAAAAAATAGTGAAAGTGGATGTGAAACATTCAAAATAGAATGCTAAGTAAATAGAGACTCTGTAAAACATTGATAAACCACCAATGATTGGAGTGAGATTATAATTAGTTATATACCTAGAAGTAATTAGAAATAGTAATCCAAATTAATATTAAGGAAGCTTGTAATAATATTCAGGGAGAAAGCCCAGTACAATAACTTGTGTTAACATGGCATGATAGGATAGAAGTAAAGTTTGTTATTAAAGATTAAAATTATAAAGAATACAACACCCCATGTTGAAAGGGGAATTAACCTTCATAATATTAGAGAAAGTGACAATGTTTATCACCCTAGTTTATAAGACAAGAAAGAAATCAATGTTAGTACTAAGAATAATTTATGACTTGTAAAGAATAGTTGATTCAATGTTAAAGAAGGAATATGGCTGAAAGGGGACTTACAGTCCATAAACCTAACTATTATATTTTAAATGAAGAGTAATGAAAATGTATGTTGAATAGTAATTAAAACACAAACAAATAAGTGAAGCCCATCAGGCTGAATTCAGAATGTAATTTAAAAAAAGGCAATGGCTAATATTAAAAAAAATGGAATGTAATACACTAAAAAACAATAATGGCTGTTTGTAACTATGAAAACAGTTAACTGCCAAAGACATTCAAATGCAAATTGTATCAATTTCACAAAAAATCTTACTAATCTAAGAACAGTGAATGGACAGTAATTATATATCAGTCATTTCAACACAGAAATATTATTGTAATAATTTAATTCAAGAAAGATATCTTATTTATTAAATGTCAAATAATTAGACTATAGTTAAAGTGTAACAGAATATGACCTTATGAGGTATCATTGTAAACTTTGAAAGGAAAGAAAAATAATAGTGATGTCATTTATTATCCCAAAGGAATTATAAGGGAATAAAATCATTAGGAAAATACTTAATAAATTTGAATTAAAATTCAAATATTTCTAACAATGTATGTAAGGAGTAATTAACCAAGCATTGAATTATTGGTTACTATGACAACGAGACGTTTGAGGGCTTATTTTTCCGTTAAATTTAAGAGACGCTGAAGAAACGAAGCGTGGGTTAGCCACACGAAAAATTGGACAATCTAAAACTTTAATTTAAACAGTTATAAAAAGTCGGATCAGTGAACAAAGATAACCCAATATGAAGAGACGTCGATCTATACAGAATTAATGATGTCCAGGAACGAAATTAAATAAACTAATTAACGAAAAAACCCAGACCAGTTTGAAGAAGATGTTGGAAGCCTTCAACCAGCCCAAATTCGAAAAATATACGACTATCCTGATGACGATACAGACAGCGTGAGATGAACTGATAAGTACCGAATAATTTCTTACTCCCAAAACCCCAAATTACTTAAATTATTTTCAAATGATAAAATTTCTCACTATTTAAAAAGTAGTATTTTCTTTCAAAGGTAAAGGCATAATTTACTTACATTAAAAAACATTTATAGAGATAACCTTATTTGTGAACATAACTACTGTAACAGAAATACGACACTACTGAACAAATTGTACAAACACATTATAAATCCTAAGTACGTATAAGGTATAGTAGTGTACTTTCTTTTCATGTAATCAACGTTTATGTCTATTTTCATGATCCAAAGAACCCCAGATTTTAAAACTGGTAATATTTTGTATGTAACTTAATGCCGTGTCGGCAACGATAAGGTTTTGAAATCCATTTTGCCAACCTTGAGATATTTGTGTTTCAAGCTCTAAGCCGGAGCATAATATTATAAATTTGTTTATGATTCATTTGTCATATTTATTGATAATTAAATGTGTATTAAAACATGCAGTACAGAACATTACTATCTTGTTATTTCATAGGAATTTTGTAGAATATATGTGTGTTAGCGAAGTTTTAAGTTATAGTCAACTAGCGCTCACCACGAGCGGCCGAGTCGACAACCTGTGTAGCAGCGGGAACAATTCGAACGTCACAGCTGTCTAGCTAATATCACGTATTACCTTAAAAATTAAATGTTTTAATTGTTTTAACAGAAACAATTTGGCGCCACCCGGGAATAGAAACCCCTATGAATTAACAGGTAGGTTGTACTGGTGACATTGACAACGCTACGGACTCCAGTAGTGACGTCGATTTATGTAACAACCAGTGTGAGGCAAACACACTACATTCACACTAATACACAAAATAAACAAGTGTGATACATTTCAACAGGTACGACCTCGTTAATACGTTACAATATATATATATATATATATATATAAATGGTCTAAAGCAGTTTAAAGTAGTACAAGTACAAAAACCAGTGAACTAAGTGCAGCTTTTAAAAACAAATGGAAATAACATTTTTTTCATATTAAAACAGTGAACTGTGAGTGACACGCCATGCGGTCGACGAGGACGCCGCTGCAATACGTAACCGTATCCATGTCAATCTATTCTTATTTTATGTAAAAAGGGGGTAATTTGTATGTGTGTGTGAGTATAGCAAACTGGGTCGTTTTATTATTATTATTATGATCATAATTTAAGATGATTAGCAATAAGTAATTCAAGTTTTTATTTTTCATGTATAATAGATAAATAGCAGTGTTTTCTGAGAAGAAGTAACGTAAAATCAAATATTTAAATGAATGTAAAAGAAATAATAGTTTTTTGAAGACAATGAGCAATACATAAATTAGCGTTAGTATCCAGCAGTTATTAGCGAGGTAACGTAAAAGAAGTTGTTGATGTGGGAGTTTTGATATCATTTGACGATAAAATAAGATAACAATATAATGTGTTCATTAGACATATAAATATGTGTTTGTCATTGCACCACCTGTTGTTTTTTCTCTGCCAAAGTACATCAGACGGCACCCTGGTAAATTATCAATAAAGGTAAGTGGGACAAATTTAAATATTTCAAATACTAATTAACTCGTAATACTTTAATTCCGCTGTTCTTTATTCTCGTAAAAGTTTATGTTGCTGTTCTTTGTTTGACTGCAGCCGTATTTTCCATGGGATTGGCAATTGAAAATTAAATAAATTTAATAAAATAAAACCTCCCATTTTGCCCCGTCACAAAAGCTTATACAAAACTGTTCCAAAAATAATTGTTGATGACCATATGCAGATTATTTAATTCAATTATATTTATCACATTGTAGATCCATCTGAAAAATCAGGTTTTTTGTTGTGCGTCTAAATTCAAATGTTAGGGTTCAGATTTGTGTACAGATCCAAAGAAATTGTAAGCTTGTAATCACTGCTTGAAGTAATATTCATATTCTGTCTTCAGAGGTTTAGCCTGAATTAAGATACGAAACATATCCTGTGAGTAATAATGACTGAGTGATTTTTTTTTCAGTAAGGAGATGAAAAGGGCAAAGGAAAAGAAACTTGCGTTTGAGTTTGCATATTATATAATAATATGTAAATTATATAAACTGGATGGAACAGTTGACAACAATAAAAAGAAAAAGAAAGCTGGAAAAAACAAAATGGCTGTATCACAGCATACAGATGTTATTTGGTCTAATCCAGAGGAAGAATTATTTGATCAGGTATGTGGTGTGTCAGTGTATTACTTAGTTGTAAATTACTTTTGTTAAGTTTGTTGTAGAAACTTTGATTATCCTAAAAGTGTTCCATAATGAATGCATAACTTATGCATTATTTATTTAAAATTACAGAGACTTTAATTTTATTACAAAGTGCATGTACTGTGATTAATTGTGAAACAGTATCAAATAAATATCACCTGTGACGCTCTTCCTCTTAAAATTTTTTGATGTCACATAATTACAGCTCAGTTGCTCCACTATAAAATCTCCACCTTATGCTTGGAAATTGTTTGTTTACTTGACATAAACAAGAGATTTCAGAAACCTGGAAAGGAAGAATCACATGGTGTCAAGGCAAAAGACCTCAGAGTTCTGGTCGGCATTGTGTGAGATAATTGGAGGGGAGGGGGAGACTGTTTTGCAAATCAGATGTTTCGTGTATAGTGTGACAGATTGTGTCATCCTGCTGAAACTGGATGTCTTCCAGGGCCATACTATACAATTGAGCCCATACAAAAATTCTTCTGTACTTATGTGGTAATTAGTAATACATTTCCAGTGTATTACAAAAACAAAAATATGACCCAAACACTCCACCAGGCCAAAATTGAGTGGCTCATTGTGGATATTTGAAGTCCCACCAATTTTGTTTTTAGAAATACATCAACACTAAAGATTGAGGTTTCTTAGGAACATTGCTATCCATTTTGTAGTTTTCAACATTGAGTTGACAAATGGTCATCAGATAGTTTAGTTAGGTTAAGTTCTTGTCTCAGTTGAAACTTACTGTCATTCAGATCAGTTATCAGTCTCTGTACTGTTGTTTGGTTAGGCGCATCCTGTTAACTGAAAATGCAGTTTGCAAACTGTCTCTGTAACTTTCTTCATATGGTGTTTGTACTATACTAACGTGTTATTCTTCATGTAATGCTCTATGACAACTAATTGTAACGTAAATATATAATAAAAGCAGAACAACGGTAATGCAAAATTCAAATCTTGCGTTCTTTAAGAGATACTCTTTGTAAATAAAATCATACAGTGGAGCATATACAAACTCTTGCCAATTCATCATACTCCATTCATTGCTAGTCAGTTGTTGCGTGCAGAGTCTCTTCTATCTTGATATCTTTAAATGTTGATAAGAAGGTTATAGATTATGGGACTTTTATATAACATTGAAATTATAATTGAGGTTATATCCTCCTATTGAAATTTAAGAAAGTTGTATTGTTGAAATTGCTGATCTATCAAAATTCCTGTTACTGTGTAGTCCTGTTCCACACAAATCTGAATTCTGGAGTAGTTACTTCTTTCCATATTATTTGTAGGTTCCCATAAAATAACTATAATTTGAACAAAACCATAGTGTTGATTTAAGGTTTTAAATTGAGTAAGCAAAGACTTTTAGTAATTATGTAATTTACTACTCTGAAGTTGAGGAAATACATTTTTTTCAAATTATTGAAACCTTGGGTTACTAAGGTTTCCAGTATAATGATTGTCCTGTAATCACAGTTATTGTAGTGAAGTGAGGTACACTACAGAATAATGAGTGTATTGGAACATAACTATTATTGTTATCAGAACTTAGGCATGCTGGACT
The DNA here is from genome assembly GCA_034769895.1 of Magicicada septendecula. Taxonomy (NCBI): domain Eukaryota; kingdom Metazoa; phylum Arthropoda; class Insecta; order Hemiptera; family Cicadidae; genus Magicicada; species Magicicada septendecula. Next base: position 455,252,774 of record CM068373.1, read on the forward strand.
ATAAGGCTGTAGTCCAAGGTCCTTGGCTGCAAACTTTTTGGCCGTGCCTTCGACGGCCATCGTCAGAGGAGGTGGCTGCAACACACTGACCAAGGTTTCACAGTCAGTGACCACTGAACTGTGGTTAAGGCCAGTGGCTCTGAGTGGGACACCCATATTTATAAACTTTTGGAATACGCACAAATGTGTTGTCTGACACCACCAGCCAGTCAGAAGAATGGCAAATTCGTATTGGTAATTATTGAAACAAACAGGGTTTAAAAATAGATTTTTACACATTACGAGGGTCACTTAGAAAATATGGTCTGATTATGCATGACTTCAGCTCAAATGACACGATTGGTTCGGACATGTACAACATATTAGTTTGATTCATATGAGTCTAGTGTAGTGTAAGGTTTCATTGTTGTTTCACATACACATGTGTAAGACTATTAAAAAATTAGTAATATTATTGAAAATGCTGACAGATTATTAAAAATCTAAGTCTGTGTTGTGTATGATGTTTGTACATGAGAAAATTAAGTACATCAGAAATTCATTGCCAAATTACTGCTGAGATGTAAACACACATTTTACAGTAAGTAAGTTAAGTGATAATTTTTCTGAATTATCAGAAACTGTTCTGTATGAAATAATAATTGAAAATTTACTACAAAATATTGGGTAGGTCAGTCCCAAAAATGCTCACAGAGCCCACAAAAATCAGAGAGCAGAAATAGTTAATAAGACTTTATAGATCAATATCTTAAGTGTTGGTTATGTGTTTCTCAAATATATTGTCATTAGAGGTAAAACTTGTTTTTTATATGTAAACTCAAACTAAACGAGATAATTGATACAATGGAAGCATAGGTAATCACCAAAACAAAAAAAATCCAAGCATTTGCTGCCAAAAAGATGATGGGTACATTTTTCTGGGACCAGAAAGGTGTTACTTATTGAATTAATTTTGTGGGCTAGCGGTGTTTCTTTTATCCCTCACAGATTGATGTCACCATGGGCCTATCAGAGGGCCACTGGTTCCTCAGTGGCTCACTGTGAACTCTTCTGGTTCCTGCCAGCCGTTTGCGCCGAACGTATCAGATGGCTCCCTGCCATTCTGGCTGGCACGGAGAGCAGTTGTCTGAGATATCTGTTGCTGCTGTCACAATGTGTGCATGCACATGTGTGTGTGTGTGTGTGTGTGATAAAAGTCCATTACCTACAGTATTTTGGAGAACCAGAGATTCTTCTTGTAATATTTAGGAGTAAGTTGAATGTTAAATGAAATTTTTCCTCTCCAAGCACTGGGTTATATAATTTATATAAAGTTATATAATTTAATGTTTATATTAAAAAGTTAATATATGTAACAATATACTGTACTTAGTATTTCCAACTTATGACTTAAAAAAAACAGTCACTTCTATGCATGTATAATATGTGCAAGAAGATGAAAAAAATGTATAACCATTATAAAAGTGGTAAGAAAGGCGTGGCTCTTTGTGTATATCCCATTGTAAATAAAGCTGGTCCCTGAAGGGTTAACAGTTTTTTTAATAGTCTACTCTCCACATGGCTCTCATGTCTTGCTTTGAGGTTTGTACAAAATGTGAATATGTGTGAGTGATTATCGAAGCATGCATTAAAATAATAAACATCTCTTTCAACAACACTTCCTCTATCACTTGTGAACAATATAATTCTTTTTTTTCATAGTAAATGTAGATCTATATACCATGGTACCATGATTGTAAAGTACATATCAGATGTATCTCAATAATTTCCACTTAGCACAAATTAAACTTGTACTAACAATAATTGTTGTCATTCAGGAGGCAGATTGCCGATTCGAGTTCAGTGTGAAAGCTGAAAGTGACACAGGATTGAGTGGCCAATGGATGGAGGATGATGTCACTATGACACCATACAGACGGGTGCTGCTGTTGTCTGCAGACAAACTGGAACCTGTGATTCAGAGAATCAAGGAATATGTTGTTCGCTAAGTATAGGAAAAATAAATGATAATTGTATAGCTGTTGCTGTAGCATATTTACAACCAAGGGTATTAAACTGACATATATAAAACATTTATATACTAATGATGATGAAGTGCGGTTTAAACTTGCAAAGCACCCACCATAAAAATGTGATTATTTTCATATTTAAATTTTTATATTTTTGTACAACACTGATGTTTAATTTTGTAAAATCAACCGTGTTTGTGTTATGACAGTTAGATTATTAAGTAATTTGATACTGTAAGAATACTTACTGTACAGCTTTAAAGAAATCTTTTTCTTCCATGTTCTGTCAGTATTCTGGAATAATTATTAAGATAAAAAAGTGTGGTGATCATTTTTGTATTAATTTTTTAAAACTGATAACACATGTGATCAGAATACTAAGACTATATGTCAACTCTGCATAGAAGGAATAAAACAGTGATACGATGTAAGTATTGTTTTGTTAAAAGACAAATAGAGAGAAATTTGCCACTTTTTTGAAATAATGTTAAAACCAGTGGTTCACCAGGAAATGACATGAAAAACGGTGTTGAAAATGTTGAATATTATTGAAGTAGAAACATCTTTCTGTTTGTACTTGCTAGTTAATGAACTTTATGGTCTGTAAACAATAACAGAATTTATCAGTCAAGTAAAAGGTGTTTTAGTGTCATAAATAATTTTGTTAAGTATTCTTCCTATATAAGAATTGTGTTAGTGGGTTTTAAAACTTAGATTTATGAAATAATCTAGTCAAATTAAAGGAATGTTTATGAGTGCCAACTGGTTTGAATGAATTTTGTCAAAAGTACAACTTTTTGTAAATTAGGTATTTCTGCTTTCAGTGTATAATGATTACAGAAATTAGAATTCATAAATTTTGTGTAATTATACATTAGTATTAATTAGGACAAAGAAAATATTTTTGTAATTGGATGTTACATAGAACTTGCACAATTTTTGGTACACACAAAACATTTAATACCTGCTGTGATTCAGAACATTTAAGGGACACAATTTTATGTATGCATAAATGTATGTTTTTAACACAAAACAAATTTTGTACATGACTGATCTTGAAAGGAGTGTATCCCAGGCTCCTTAGTTCATACCATTGCTACCATATTGTAATGTTCTGCGCCTTTAGTACATAATATATTGTAACAACCAGATACAAGATACTAGTGTGATACTAGTGATATGCTGATATTGTAGTGTAATGGTGTTGCTTGCAGATACGCACCGGTATCTACAATAATGTTGTTTGATAAAATGTTCAAATTATAACTATTATTATTATTAGTTTGATTGTGATTGACAAATATGTGGGTATCGATGGTCCACTTCTGTAATTTAAAATATTTCTTGCACTCCGTTAGTAACCTCCCCCACTTACCACACGTGGATATTGTAGTTCTGTTCGGTGACTGCTCAGCTGAAATACACACACTACATATACAAGTAGATATTCTGGTTGAATATCCAATGTGACTAGCATGCACAATAAAATGATATAATAGCTAAATACAGTTCTGAGTTATTAGAAATATTTGAATTCTTCCGCCACCTTTTGGTAGAACTGACTATTAATAAATGAATTAATTTAAGTTTGAAATAATACTCTTTTTCCACTGGTAACAAAATGTAGAGGTTTATTAACGGTTAGTGATGTTATAAAATCTTTTAAAAATTGACAATCAGTTACTAATAATTTTACTGATAATAATTACAATGAACAAAAATTTAAAATAAGACTCTCCTTAGCCTCAAGGCTGGTAACCCTGTTGGTTATACAATAGTTTTAATTTGAGAGGTTATGTCCTCTTATATCAGTTAATTACCATGTTCGGGTGGTTCTTTTAAGTAGCATGATGCCAGGTACAAGATGTGGCATTTATAATGATATCAATTGAACAATAAATAAAAAACAAACAAACAAATATAAAAATCGAAAATTAGTACCATATAACAGATAGTTATGGTATTATCGCACGTGGGAATTCGTACGCCGTTTACAGTATTTATTTGACAATCAACAAGTGCGTTGGCTTGCACTACTGAAATGTATTACTATATTTTAATAATTCACTGTGGGAATTATTTACTTACAAGAGAAAAAGTTATTTAAAAAAAACTCTTGTTATTGTTTTCATCTGGTTTTGGATTACATGAGAACAGACTTGTGACAAAGAAGGTGGCAAGTTACGGTTATGATTTTAAGGTTATCTCATAACGTGAACTGTTATTATAGTTAGTTATCTTGAATATTTATTTCTTCTTAATCTAAGCATATACATATTATTTATAATAGTTCTGATGTGTAATTATCAGTATCATATAATACTCTTTCGCATAAAAGTTAAAATATTTATTAAAAAAAAAAAAAAAAAAAAAAAAAACGTTAGTCAGTTGAGCGACTATTTATATTGTTCGTATTTTGTGATAAGTACTTTAATCGTGAATCCTTTAATTATGAAAAATAATTAAAATATTTATTTAACATGTTAACAATTGCGAATTAATACTTTCATTAATTCTGATAAATTCCATCATCATTTATGATACTTCGCTATTACTGACTTGCGTAGTATATCAACATTAAGTATTTACAGAAAATTTTATTTCTGTTTCATTGTTAATTAATAAAAAAGAATTGTACTCCCTGTTTTTATTTTTTGCACAACACTCGTAAATACGATCGATATTGTACACTGATCGTATTTAAATATTATTCACTCCGCACAGTGCACTCGTTAATGCTTGTGTAGTATTTAGGTTAGTGTATGTCAGTTACTGATGTTCACATGTCGCGCACAATTCAAAAATAAACTTCTTCATACCTCGTCCGGAGAGTGACATGACCTGTCTGTTCGATGGTTGATAGATGACTCTTTCGTTCCGTCGGAACGTCTGCAGCTTGTCTGCCGATTTCCATTCATACGATTGCCTGAAATGATTGAACTCTCTAACCCAAAGTATTTATTTTCTTAAAATTTTTAATTTTTTACCAATTTTGGCGTTTGCGTTGGAGATTATATGACGTCAGCACTGGTACAAAAAATAATTAGAAAGTTTAAAATCGTAATAACTTTCTTAATATTTGTCTTATCGTTAAACGGTTAGTGTCAATAAATTGCGGACATCCTGCGCTTTAATTAAAGTCCAAACAAGATTATAATCCGTCCATTACTTAAATCACTATAACGATTTTATCGATTTTTATGGTGCATCTTATATTTAATAAGTTTATTACACCAAACTTAATTATTATTTACACTAAAACACTTTTAATTAAACGATCTGAGTCTATATCTCAACTTGTTTAATACAAAATTTGGGAATAAGTATTACCCAAACAATATCTAGTTATGGCATCTTTGGGCGTCCGTATTTGATTATTCACAATTGTACTTAAAACTAATTTTTCCTATCTAATAACACTGATATTGTAACCTAATAATAATAGAAACGTCTATTTACATGAATTTGTACTTGAGTATATGTACAGGGCTGTATTTCATATACTATTTACATTGTTTCAGTACCCTTCTATCTCCTTTCTTACAATTGTCACTTTACTTCTCGTTTTTTCTATACAATGTATATTATGTAATAAATGCAATTAGTGTACACTTATAGTACCTAATTCCCTTCATATATTTGTTAGCTTTTAGCTATCTGAGAACCCTTCAATTTCTATTAATGGGTTTGTTTACATTATGTCATAGCATGGTATTCAGTTATTTTTGTTAAAACAATAATTAAATTATTATTGCTACACTTGATTTATATTTCCAAAGTAGTATCAGACATTCTTCTGATCCTTGATAGCATTTTTATCTACTTTTAAACAAGTTTGTATGATGCATTTTGTATAAATAACTTGCTCCTTATTGTTTGTTTACATTCGGATTCCACCATCATGGTCATTTAGTTTTTAATGATTTATATATAAAATGACTATTCTCATGGTCATGGTCTGTTCTCAAAGTAGCATTAGGTGTCCCTCTTACTACTGGTAACACTCTTATCAATCTTTGTTCAAGCTTTAATAAAGTATCTTGCTTAACTAGTTGGTTACATTGTTTCTGCTTACTTCTGGCTATGTATTCTTAGTTAGCTAGTTTACAATATTTTGGTTACAAAACTATTGTCATTATATTTATAATCTGTTCTCATAGTAGTACCAGATGTTCATCTAACTACTGGTAATACTTTCATTAACATTGGTACTTGTTTTAATACTGTATTTTGCCTAACTAATTTGGCATACTAGGTTCCATTTTTCCTATCTTTGTGCCATCATATTTGATCTGTTTTATTTGTATTGTATTTCAATATAATACACTGTCTACTGTGGTGTATCATTACTTATAACAAATCCTTGATTGATATTATAGTTGATGGTTATTTGGTTAAATTAACATGTATGATTTTTTGTTTCATAGGTGTCTTTCCTATGGGGTTATGTAACAATGTACAACATGTTCTAATGCAGCATTTTGCTACTACTAACATGACTTCAGTATGGTATTCTATTACAATATTTTAATTGTTTTAATACACATGTTTACACTACTTCTTCTTAAACAATAATACAAATCTTTTTGTACTAATTACAATATCTTTCTTGTCATTGGTTGTATCTAATTCCTGTCACATTTGTTTGATATTTAATAAAGGTTTTTATTGTCAGTTCTCTATGAACAATAATATAATTGTTCGATTTTATATTATTTTGGTGGTCTTAGGATTATCTATATGAATCACAATCTTTATTAAATTAGTCACACTAATTGTCTGTGTATATTTGACTATTTAATTCTTGATGTTTTCACTATGAAAGTAACACATTTTCTTCCACTATAAACCTTATCACTGGAATTGTTTGTGTGGTTTATTAGGTTAAAATTAGTTAACTGGTCACAGGTTTTCACATCTATATTAAGTACTCACTGTAATTGTTTGTGGTCCCTTAAATGTTAAACACTGTTTCTACATAGTTGATAATCACTATTCCTTTTGGTTACTATTATTGTCTCTAGTACACTTGATGAATGATGAGTCCTTGCATGGTTTATCCATTTTCTTCTCTCTTCATGGTATGTTTCCTTGTCCTTCTTCTTTCCCTCTTCTTTAGGTTTTAACGTCTTCTTCAATATTTTCATTGTAGTAATTTTCTTCATTTGTTGCCCTCACTGTTGGGATTTATTCGTAGTTATTTTGTTGGTTCCCCTCACTGTTGGATCCTATTGGGCCAGGTTACTGATATTTTATTTTGGCTCATGGTCATTTTCTTTCTTCATTTCGTATTTGATCCTGCTATGTTAACACTTTCTTCCTCATCGTTGGATTTTTATTCTAATATATCTGTAGATACACACTTTTATTCACATAGGTTTATTTATCTAGAACTACTTTCATGCTTTTCTGTTACTTGACGTTATATTAGCTTATTTTATGTAACTACCATATTTGGTAACGTTACAATATACTTAATGTACAGATTACTTTTTTAATCCCATTATTTTGTATCATGAACTAGCACTTGTCTATAATTGTATATTCAATTTGAACTTTTCTGATGAGTATGTTACACACTATTGATCTGGATGTGTTCCAGAGTTTTATCAGGCTTTATTTAAAACCTACTAAATTATGAAATTTTTTGTAGAGTAAGTGAAACAGATTATCCTATATAGTTCGAAGTTCTTATAGGATTTCATAAAGTTTTTTGGTGTGTTGTGATTAAAGGTACAATTTTGAAACTCACCGCCAAGGCAGCTCGCTGCCGCTGCCAGGACGGAGCAGCATTGGCAGCGCCGCCACGGCGGTTTTGGTGATTTCGTTTCTCATTGCCAAAGCGGTGGCAGCGCTGTCTGAGGGAAGGTGATACTACACTCATATTTCGCTTATTACGTAGTTCATACTGACATTTATACAGTACCAGTATGTGGTTCATTGTTTTTAAGAAACTAAAATTAATTAAAGTACTGCAAGAAGAAGAAGGCAACGGCACTTTGCTAATGCTAGCGTTATTTATCCACAAACGGAAAAGCAAAGCCACCAAAGATGTCTTCAAAAGTTGTGAAGAAGGATGTATTAAAATATCGGTAGAAAGGCAATTTCAACGGGATGAAGACCTCGTATTTAGACAATACTGCAAACTCAATTGTAATCAGTCGGTATGGTGCTGAGTTTGGTTGCTGAAGACATAAGGCCGTCTACAACACGACAGTGTAATAGTGCCCAACAGAAACTTTTTCTAACCCAGTAAATAAACGTCCTCAAAAAAAAAGTAAACTTTTAAAGCGATATGCGGCAAGTAATGTAAGTATGTACATGCGTAGGTAGTACATATGTACGCAGTTTTTCATTTGACTGTGTGTAGTAAGTATATATGGATGGATGGTGGACTTGGTTGAAATTATCTGTGTGATTACTGCACAAATTTGAAGATTTTAAACTGGTTCCTTAATTTAGTAAACACAACAGAGATGGGAGTTTCACTATATGTTCGTAAGGTATTTGAGTTTGGTATGAACTTCATACACAATACACGTTTTCCACTTTTCTGTTCACATCCATAGTTAAAATGCACACAGTTTTATTATAAAAAAATTATACAAAAGTTCACATGTTTATTACATTTGATAATGTGTATAGTCCAAGTAATGTATATTTGTTACATTCTCGAGATTTAGACCTTGATCTGCACCAGAAAAAGTCATGGTTGGTGCTATCATGTGATGATACGGTACTCGCTGGTATTGGGGTCGATTCCTCAGTGCATAGAGTAGATAAAGAATTGATTTTGGTATTTTGAAGTTCATACTATGTTAAAGTATTGAAAATTTCGGATTATGTTTGTAATGGAGGTAGGCTACTCAGCACTGTTTTTAATGTGTTCCCCAAAAGTTTCTATCACGGAATTGAATTTGGTCAATTCTTCATATTTTCCCGTTGATTCTCTCTCCTTTTTAGAGCTTTATCCACGAGTTTCTCATCATTGGAAGGTAAAAAAGACATAGTGAATGTACATGCTGCACGCTGCCACACTGCTCCTGACACCGCCCGGCAGCGCCGCTGCAAAGGCGGCGACGTACTGGAAGCACTGCTCAGGCGGTGGCAGCGGAGTTCGAAATGTATCCCTATTAAAATGCATTGGAGCAGTAGTGATTGTTCGCCACCAAGGCAGCGCGCGGCCTTAGCGGCGGCAGCGAGGTTCGAAATCGTACCTTAAAAAACACATCTTTGAAGATAAACTGTTTAGTCTAGCCACGTGGAACAAGAACTGCTATCATAACATAGGAAAGAATAGGTCTTTGATCATCTCAAACCTGTTTCACTTTTTTACTTCCATGTTCCATAAGGAAATGGAAGTATGGTCATGGCGAAAAAAATCATGTTCGAGATAACGGCTGATTCTGATTGTACTACCCTCAGAACATAAAGAAGTCATTTTTCAAAAAGTGTCTGTGTGTGTGTGTAGAATTTTTTCTATGGCAAACGATACCAGCCGCAAATTCAAACTGAATCAAATAATTTGTTGCATACATCCCTGAATTGTAGAGGACTCGAGGCCTATTGTTTTTGGTGAAGGTCGGTTAAGGGAAAGGGGTAGTTTACCTGCAACGTTTTATGTTTTAACAAGGGTAATTTTTTCTATGATGAACGATAACTGCCGCACATTAAAAAAGAATCAAATAATTTTTGGCATAAATCCCTGAATTGTAGAGGGCTCAAGGCCTATTGATTTTGGTGAAGATCGGTTAAGATAAAGGGGTAGTCTACCTGCAACATTTTGTTTTAACAAGGGTAATTTTTTATATGACGAACGATAACTGATGTAAATTCAAACATAATCAAATAATTTTTGGCATTCATCCCTAAATTGTAGAGGACTCATGGCCTTTTGATTTTAGTGAAGATCGGTTTAGGGAAAGGGGTAGTTTACCTGCAATGTTTAATGTTTTAACAAGAGTAAAGTACTTAATTTTGATAAATAAAGTATCCTGGTAAGAACAACATAATAATTCACTGTAAAAACGTAGATGAAATATCTATAAATGAAGAGGCTAGTTGAACGGGGTGGGGGTAATTTTCTATAAACCAAAATTATAGTCGAAGAGGGAGGGGATAATTTTTTATATGTGGACCATGTTATCGGCATTAAGAAGTAGTTTATTGTTAAAATTCCTCCCCGGGCCGTTTGGCCGTGGTCCAATGTTTTCTGCAAAACTAGACATTTCGGCAGTGCCATAGACTGCCATCATCAGTGAAAATCGAGTGCCTAATGTGAGGTGGTATACATTAGTGACCACAGTGGTGTGGTTAAAGCTGAAGAAAGAAGTAGTTTCAATAGAATATTTCATTTCAAAAATGATTTTAAATATAAATCTTAGAACACGGAAGTAATGTATGGTTCTCCATACCGATATTTAAATGTTGTGTTTTATATTTTACTAAAATACCACTGATTTTTTTTTGACATGATAATGTCTTTTGGCTGGCCATCATTTGAAAATTTCTGTAACGCTGTAAACTGTAACGCATCACGCTGCATGACGTCATTCTTGCGTGACGTCATTGGGATTGTTGTAAATAAACGTTTGTTTTGATACGTCGCAATATATATAATGTGTTAAAAATAATATCACTGCAAACAATTAAACCAGATTTATAAAGCGTCCTGAAAGTTTAAAATCAAGTGTTAGCACAATTTACCAGCCGGGAATCGTTAACTAAAACCGCGACCGCTAACATGCTAACGTCGTCGCAGATTAAAGACCTAACAAGCGAACAACACTGCATAGCTGTAGATAGGTTATTGGGGTTATTGTCTCTAGTTAATGTTTGTCTTCATATGTGATTCAGCTAACGATCTATTCATTAAAATATTTGTCATCGTAAATGCAAATCTACTGTTCTTTATATTTAATTACTCACCGCAGAAATGTGAAGTATAACACAGATACATAATGTCATTGGGATTGTTGTAAATAAAGGTTTGTTTTGTGTTGTGGTGAAATACACTGCTGCTGGTATATAGTAACCATAACGTGGCGACTGATTAAAACAGCGTTCGACAATGGATAGCAGCGACGAGAAGGCTCAGATCAAGAAACGACAAAATGCCGAGCGAGCAAGAAAGTATCGGGAACGAAAGAAGCTCGAGAAGGAACAGCAACGAGCGGTTGCTGTCGGCGGTGAAGCTTCAATACCAGCGGCCCCATCGCAACAAAAACGAAAACAAGATGACTTGTTGAGCGAAGAATTAAACGAGTACTTAATAAATACACCGTTCGCGTCGATGATGACTGAGCAGGAGAAAATCGATGCATTCTACAACATGAAACTATCAGAGAAGCGAAGGAAAACCAACGAACGAGTAAAACGTTGTAGATTGAATAAGAAACAAGATGACTTGATGCACGAAGAATTGAACGAGTACTTAATAAATACACCGTTCGCGTCGACGATGACTGAGCAGGAGAAAATCGATTCATTCTACAACATAAAACTGGCAGACAAGCGAAAGAAGGCCAACGAACGAGTAAAACGTTGTAGATTGAATAAGAAAACTGAGATGGCAACGAAACGAGCGAACGAAGCAGCTGAATTTGAACAGGCAATCGCTGCGGTATCGCCAAAACGCTTAAAAACTGAAGAGATAGCAGCAGATGCGGAATTTACGAAACGATTCGACGACAACGAGTTCGGTTACGCCTGCTCCGTCTGCGATCGCTTATGGTTTCAGAGAGATTTGCGAGCACCGCCGCAAAAGAGTCAACACATACTGGCCGCTGAGTTCCCCAACGAAGATGTAACTAGCTACAAAGTATGCGGAACGTGTTACACTTCCCTAGCACTCGAGAAGGTACCCAACTTTTCGCGATACAATGGCTTCGTGTACCCTGAGTATCCCGATCATTTGCCACCAATCGACTGTATAACTGAACGTCTGGTCTCGCCGCGTCTACCATTCATGCAGATACGACGCAACATTTGCAGAAAGGAAACAATCAGTCAGTCAGTAACCATAATAATGTTGCGTTTAGCTGGCGGCCGAAAGACATTATCATGCTCTTTAGCTTTTGCCACTAGGCAGACGGTACTTGAATATTTTTTCAATTTGATGTTTTCTATTGTTGTATGAACAAAACACTTGGAAATATGAAATATTACTTGACATTTTGAATAACTGTTAGCATTGTATAGTTTATATACACTTTGTTTTGTAATTCATTAATCATTTTTTCACAAACTTAGATATTGTGTAAGTGGTTTATGTGTAAGTGGTTTTTTAGTAATATTATTTTTGTCTAGTCGAATACAAGTAAAGTAAGATACATAAAAACCAATACATGCTCTTGCACATGCGTGCATGTTCTTACATAAAAACAATTCCATTCCAAATATGTTTAAAATTAGCTGCTGAAAAAAATGCAGTGATGATTAAGTTGTCTTGTGTAACTCTTCTGAATGTTACTGAGGTATTTAGAAATTCTTGCTTATAGGAGTTGCTCATGCTGATGTCACAAAAACTTAGCCTTCAGTTAACCTAGCATGAATTTGGTGTATACATTTGTATTGACTATTGTTTGCGTTTTAACGTGAAGTAGGAAAGTAAGTTTATATTGTTACAACAGTCTAGCTGATCGTTGTACGGTACAGTGGAAAACAAAATACAAGACACCGATTAAGTCACTAATCACCAGCTTTAATTATCACAATTAAAAAGTTTGTAATCAACAAGATAGTCTCTTACAACAAATCAAATAAAAATTGTTCACACGCAATAAAATGTCAATTAATTTAAAATACAATTGCATTACAGTTGTCCCACACAATAATCACTTTTCACAAATAGGCACTTGAAACGCACTGTGTAATCGCCCGACAATAACTAAACTAAGCGCCGCTGAAACCTTGCATTTATACCCCACTCGGACACCAGAACATTCCACATACTATGCATCAGCACTACACTAGCACGTAATTGATTGCGGTCTTGACACAGTGCGCGTGGCTGATGACGTATAGAAAAGTCTCGCAAGCGCATGTTGAAATCACGTAGGCCTACGCACACAAGATTACAGCCAGATTCCTCTGGCACATTCGAGAAACACGTAGATTGTTCTGTAATGTCGTAACAGTATTGATTAAAATGGATTTTTGAATTATTGATATCTACTTTTGCTGACAATGATCTTATTTTGTTGTAGTGGGAATTACGTTGCCTGCAAAGTACAAAAAATAACAGCAGGCAGTATTAACTGACAGTAAATGGATGTTTTTGATGTTTAATGAATGATTTACTGTTACGGTTGTGCATTTTATACTCTTGTCATTCTTAACAAACTTTAAGATCGACATAATTAGGTTGCATTTCATTTTAGCCATACAACGTGCTAATTAAGTAATGTTAAGTGCAGGTAAACACTTTCAAACAACCTGTTAATGAATCAAGTTGGTAAGCACTGCATCTTGCTGTGCTGAGAAGTGTTGGTGGGAATTATCTCCACCTATCACGAGTAGCATATTTAAATTGTATTGTAGTATATTATGTGTGATATATATAAATTTAAAAGGAAAAAATTAAACTTATTATTTAATTATATAACTGAAATTATAAAAAAATGAATATTACTATTCTTGGTTTAAATGCTTGGTATTGTGTAGTGTGTGAACAAGTGAGCGGGTAGTGGAGTACGGTAGTGATTTTGCTGTGCAAAATCAGGCAGCATTCTGTAGATATACTCTACAGAATGCTGCCTAGCTTGCTATAAATCCCCCCCCTTCCAGATTAAGCGAGTCCTTGGTTGGAGTCCAATTGAATGTTTTGACAAACTACCATTCCTCATGTTTTGAGTATTATATACAGTAATAAATTTAAAATGGAATTAACATTTTCTTATTAAATAAGTAGAAATCAGTTTTAGTTTTCTATGAATCCAATGAAACATGTACTTATGATGTAACAGTGTGTTTTATGACATCCAGTTGTATTACATTTATATGTAATTATGGTTTGGCCTTAAAATTTAAAACAGCTGTAAGCCATATGTAAAACATTGCAGGGTAGGTGTTATAAGGGGATGAAGTAAATCATTGTAATGTGACCATCAACTAATGACTTTTTGTTCAGACATTTTCCCAAATTGAATATCCCGAATATCTATTTTGCAGAAAGTGAATATAATAAATTTGAAAACCCTGAATCAGTTTTTCCAAAATCAATACACCTGAATATATAAATGAACTCCAAAATCAATACACCTGAATATATAAATGAACTTAAGTACATGAATAGTTATTTTTGAACTTCCCAAGTTACAATATTGTGAGCTAGTGCTAATAGGTACTCTATAATACTGACTTCAGTTTGTAATTTTCATAATCCATCACGATACCTTGGATTCTTTTTTCACAGCCAACCATTTCTTTTTAGGTCGTGCTTCAACACTTCTGCCAAGAGTTAATTCAGCTTGTTCTTTCTGAAACTCTGTCAGGGCTGAATACAAATCTGGGTGATGCATACCAATAATGATTCAACAATAGTTGTACTGGCCTTCACTCACATTATTCATTCTGTGAGTACCCCATAATATCACTTCATAGTGTGTCCAAGTTTTTATTGGATATCGTGGTGGCACTGCCCTTCTACCTCTTGCCGTTCGCCCAATGACATAATTCTCATCAAAATAATTGATTATTGGTAGCTAGGATTCTGGCACTTCATCTGATAAAATTTCAAAACTGTTTTAATATCATCTACTGGTACGCATGCATAAGTGCATGAATTTTGAATTTTCGGTTATTGGGGTTGTTGTACTCCCCAATACAAGCCCTCATTCTGGATTTCCCCGTACAATTGTCCAGGTACAATTTTTTGATGAAAAAACAGGCAGATAAAGATACCTCAGGGAAAACTGAAGCACATATGTTCTTTTTTTTTTTTAAATCACTCATTCTTTGAGGTCGGCAGTACGGCATTCCATAATCTTGAGCAGCAGATATGACAGTGTGAAGAACAACTTCATACTAAATTGTTTCTTTAGAAGACGTCAATGCAAAACGATATGGCAACGGGATTGTTTCTGCTTTGTCACCCAAATCTACTCAATTTTTTTTAATTATACCCAAAATCATTAAAATGTGTGTGAATATACTGGGACAAACTTGCACAGAACCATTTTTTTTTTTTTAACATTACTCATAGTTTTGTTTTTAACTTTTATGTTCTGATAATTGACTCAAAAGTCAGATGGCATGGATGCTAATTAATTTCTTAAAATGTGAATAGGAGGCTGTTCCAGATGTTCCTCTCTTGTGTGGATGGTTTGTACAGACCTTTTTCAGGTCAGTACGCCGCTGTTCTCCAGGAATAGTAATTGCTCTTGCAGTGCATTCATGCTGACATAACCTATTGCAATCCCAATAAGTCATTTGATAGTTTTTGATCTTATGTACATGAAACCATTGATAAGTAACTTATTACCCGCAATTTCAATTGAATACTTCATTTTTGTAAAAATAAAGGCTTGAAATGAGCAACTTATTAATTTACTACTGCAGTTTTATTGGCACAAAAAGTGTTGTCAATGTTTACTCGTGAAATTTGAATTTGAACGTTTCCATGTTTACTAATTCAGGAACATGAATATTCGAGATATCCGATTTGGCAAATTGTATGAGGGGGGGACCCAAAAGTAACGAGAATTTTTCTCTGGCAGTTGGTAGAACGCTAGTTCCGACTTCTCCCGCTAGGTGCCTTCACTATACACCATTTTGTATCAGTTGCCCTAGCGGCATTGTTGTGGAAAAATTAGCGCGGTCAGTGTGACTATTTTTTGTAAGCGCTGTTTCACGTTTTCGGCGATTTGTCAATGGCAGATATTAAATACCAACGTGCTAACATGAGGTTCTGTTTCCTGGTAGGGAAATCAGCAGCAGAAACTGTTGCAATGCTTCAGACGGCTTATAGGGAGGAAGCTTTGAGCCAGGCAAGGATTTATGAGTGGTTTTCTCGTTTTAAAAGTGGTCAAATGTCAATTGAAGACGAACCACAACCGGAACATCCCTCAACTTCCAAAACGGAGAAAACATTGAAAAAATCCGTTTTGCGATCATGTTTGATCGTCGTAGAACAATCGATGAATTGGAGGAAATGACTGGAATATCCTGGAGTTCATGCCAACGAATTTTGACTGAAGATCTGAAGATGAAACATGTTGCAGCAAAATTCGTTCCGCGTGTGCTTTCTTATCGGCTTAAAATCCTTGCCTGGCTCAAAGCTTCCTCCCCATAAGCCGTCCGAAGCATTGCGACAGTTTCTGCTGCTGATTTCCCTAACAGGATACAGAACCTGATGTTAGCATGTTGGTATTTAATGTCTGCCATTGACAAATCGCTGAAAACGTGAAACAGCGCTTACAAAAAATAGTCACACTGACAGCGCTAATGTTTCCACAACAATGCCGCTAGGGCAACTGATACAAAATGGTGTCTAGTGAAGGCACCTAGCGGGAGAAGTCGGAACTAGCGTTCTACCAACTGCCAGAGAAAAATTCTCGTTACTTTTGGGTCCCCCCTCGTATTTGGGCTATTCACTTCGGCTAAACAACCATTCGATAAAATGTCCAGGAACCATGACTTTTAGCTACCGTTAGTTATACATCACTTTAGCCGTTAAAATATCTCTAAAAAAGTAAATAAAACAAAAACAGGATTTTATATTTGCATAATTTTTATTTTTATTATATATATGGATTTTATTTATTTGTGGTGAAACTTCATGAAGTTGCTGAAATAAGGTATTCACTCATTCTTCTGTTTTTATACGATTAGTACTACTGTTGTGTTATCATTATTTTTGTTATTATTGTTTTGATGTTATTAATAGCACACGTGAAAAAAATACTCCATAATCACAGTTATTCAGTTCTAAATTACAAGTTTATTATTTGTTGTGTATGGTCTACAAGTGTGATGTAATATAAAGTAAATGTGTGCTTACTTAAAATTTTTATGGAGTTGTTTAAAATGTTTCAGTTTCATCTTCAGGTTAACTCTGTATTATTGAAAACAAATAACATTACTTTGTCAATAACTGTTCATTTTTGTGTATTATTGCTTTTTTTTTAATCAAGTACCAATCTGAAACAGGTGAAGTAGGTGTGAGGATGACACTAATCAGTATAAGTGATATTATGTCCTTGCATTTGAAAACTTGTGAGAAAAAAATCAGGAAGCATGTGCTTTAAGCAATTGGTATTATAACTGATAATAATGAGTTTATCTATTAAGTTTATACACATAACTAGCATGTAACTAGTGGTAATGACAGTAGAGTCAAACATAATCTGTAAAATACACTTGGTTGTAAAAAGGGAAATATCATTATTATTTAACTCCATCAGTGTGCATGAGCATATGCATAAATGGTGCAAAAAGCTTGTTATTGCCTTTATATCATGTGTATATCACAATAAAACTGCATTATTATAAAGTAATGTTTAGAAATCAAACATGAATTTGCTACAAAGTTTTTTAAAAAATTTGTATGTATTTTGTAATCTAAAATGTTTTAACTTTATTATGTGATTATACTACTATGTGGATGCTATTTTTGTTGTTGAACATGTTTTTATTTATATATTTTAAATATATATATTCATGTATTTCAATTTTTATTAAAATTTTCATAAATTTTTGCTACATAAGAAGATAGTTTTTTCTAACTTCCCAGATATTCCAAAGTCTGTTGTACAGTTACTCTATGGGTATTCAAACAATATTTGCATCACATTGCATTTTATAGCATTAATAAGATTAATGCTACTACAAGTATACAAGGGATCTGTTCCTGTTTTATATTTCTATTCTATGAGACATATGTTTAACTACCCACAAAAATTTGGCAATGTCTCTTAGGAATATGCTAATTCTAAGAAAACGCATAATGATTTTTCATGAATTTGTCAAATTTTAATTTTACAAAATCGTGAAAAATTTGTCAGAAATAAGGAGACTGTATTTTACTGTCCTTGAAACTTCAAATAATGTTATTAATATTGCATGATTTTCAATTTTATCAACCTCACTCATAGGATTCTGTAGTTTTATCATTTAAAACAGCATTTAAAATGTTTTTGAAGTCGTCTTCCAGTAGGGACCACGTCAAAAATGTCTTGTATGACGTTTCACTCATATTACAGTGAGTATCCTCAGGTCTAAGTGAGGTCTTTAGAGTATCCTCAGGTCTATCATTGGTCACTTAGACCTAAAGATACTCATTGTAATATGAGTGAAACGTCATACAATACATTTTTGACACGGTCCATATCGGAAGGAGATTTCAAAAACATAGTGGACACTGGGCGTGGAAGCCTTAACTTATACTTAACTGGTAAGCTATTGGGTGGTGGTACAAAAAAGAGCCATTAATATTTTGGTTGACACCAAATGCTTTTTACCCATTGTATGGTTAGGCATCCTTGGTAACTAGACCAAGACTGAATGGGTACTTTTAGCAACCGCAAGGCCCTATGCCCTCCATCTCCATACCCTCCTAAAAACAAACAACAGGTTTCTCGTGTGTGTGTTATAAATTCTAAAAAAACAAGACACCTATGATTGTGAATGGAAATTCACAAAGTTAGCGTGTAATTATAATCCTTAAAGTGCACTTCGTAAAGAAATGAACTAACTGTAATTCTTGAAATAAATGACATCACTAATATAACAAGACACACAAATAGTTGTCAAATTTGTCCCCTTTTGCTATCCTGTTGACAACAAACTGTTTGCTTAATGCATGCAACTGCAGACTGCTTAAAATGTTTGCATCATTTTCTTACTGCAACATGGGTGTTGTAGTTATCTGAAAATGAGTTTATAAAAAGTTGACAGCGAGTGACAGTCAGAACATTACAAAATATTATATTCTAATCTATTCTCTGAAAGTAATGGAATTTTTCTATAGTGACTTACCGACAACTGAGATTAACTGCTGTCATTGTGTCTTCATGTTTCATATTCAGAATTGCAGTCAATTTGACATTAGCCCATAAGAGGGATGACTTGAGACGGGCCTTGACTTCATCTACACTTGTCCCCCATGGCACAACAGGTAAGGTCTGTCTGAAGTCACCAGCCAAAACCACTGTAACTCCACTCATAAGATGGTTGCGGCCCCTAATGACCTGGAGCGTCCTGTTCAGAGCCTCAATACCTCCCTTGTGGGCCATGGTGCACTCATCCTACACAATAACTTTGGCTCGAAGCACCTGAGCCATGTCACTCTGCTTAGAGATGTTACAAAGTGCAGACTCAGAATGATTCAGGTTGTGAGCCGTCTTGTATCCGTCGATCAAGGTAGCTGCAATACCTGAGGAAGCAACTGCAACGGCGATGTTCCTTTCACCCCTAATTGTGGCTAGCAACAGATTGATCAAGAACGTTTTGCCAGTGCCACCAGGAGCATCAAGAAAGGACAACTGCCCAGAATCAGAAGCAATGCTGTGCATGGTTTCATCGTAGGCTTTCCTCTGTTCTTGATTTAATTTTGGAACATTCACAGCAACTGTTTCGGACAGCTGAACAGTATCATAAGACAGTTCCCTCAGGTATTCACGGTTGCCGACAACGGCTCCTTGCTCTCATGAAGGTGGTGGAAGTCTGAACTGTAGGAGTGTTTTACCCGACTTGGAAATGACAATATCCTCAAGAAGGGTGAGGGTGAGGCATTGGTTCTAAACAATGTCAAGGTCCAGTTGGGCATCTCCGTGCTCTCTCTCCATTTGCTGTCTAACATCTTCCGCAAGACTGTCTCGGTGTTTCTCCCACAATTTTATGGGATCTCCTGCTTGGCAGAAAACCAGCATGATGGCAAACAGCTCACGGACTTTGTTAGGAGAGTTAGAGATGGAGGCTTCTTCCAAAGTCCAGTCCCAGTGAGCATCGTCCTCCAGCAAGCCAAGTGCTCTGCACGCCGCCTGGAATGTCGGGTGGAGTACCCCTGCCACAGTTTTTAGGCCAGTAAATGACATAGGGCCCGAATCTCGTGCAAGAAGAGGTGTAGGTAGTAGCACTTAGTATTACCGGGATGGACGGTGTACACTCTGCCCAAAACCTGATCTTTCTTCACCCCCAGATAACCTGGCACAGGCTTCCCTTGTTTCCTCCTGCAGAACTTGTTGCCTTTACATATATAATAAGTCTGAACTTCGCAATATACAAGGGTCCTTGCGAAGGCATCGACTATGCACAGCTTGAAAAAGGCCAGAAGTGTGTTTTCGGAGGGTTATTGATCCTCTCAACGACATTTTCCTCAGTAAAATAAACTTTTTGGCCATTTTTGAGATGTACGGCAAGGTGCATAACAGGAGAAAACTTTTCGTGAATAGGGAAGCAGGGAATGCGCCAAGCTGCCTCAGAGCTGCTTATGTATCGTCCTGCCTCGTACCTCGTCCAGATCTTTAACGGTGAATGCTGCCTAGTCAGACACTTTGTTAATGTACTTGCAGATGTATTTTATGGATTTTACAGAATTGCAGTACTCAACATTAATATGGGCCAAGAAGGTGCGAGACAGGACAGGGTTGTATGGCACCACCCAGCAATTGTCAAGATTGACTCCACTGATGTTGGCAGTGAACCCATCGTCTGCTGGGGACTGCCTGCGATACTGAGGATAACCATCCTCTCTGGTTTGAGTTTCCTTCAAAAGAGGCCGAGGGTATTTCTTGGTGCAGGCTCCATCCATCATGCAGGTTGAGTTCCTGTTGAGGGGTCCACGTGGGCCGTGGATCATAGTCGTCTTGACAGTCTCATGGAGAGCTGGGTCTAGGTTGGGATCAGGTATTTCAGCGCTTATAACTTTGTCAATGAACTCTGGTATTATCTTCTCTTCTAGCCAGAGGAGAATATGAACGTGGGGTAGTTCCAGTTTCTACCATTCCATGGAGTACATGTGACACCTGGTAGGGCCAAAATGCAACCTTTAGTGAGCTTTATTATATGCTTCACTTTCACGTGAAAAACCCTCACTACAAATGTCGTGTCTATCGTGAGACTTTTGGCCTTGTTTCAAGAGCTCTACGATTTCTGGCCATTTCGGATTGCAGGTAAATGTAATAAAACAGATCCGGCCATCCAAAACGGTACACATACATCATAGCATCTTGAGTTTGGTCATGCATGTAGTGAGGTCCTCCAGTGAAAGAGGACAGCAACACAACCATCTTGCTAAGCTCTGATAACTGGCCATCAGTTCTAGTCATGGCGTCCTTCAGGTGCACATACTCCTCACTTCTCAGCTTTTTCTGGTTGTTACGAATCCAATTGAGTCTTTCAGTCTCAATTTTCGCATACATATTGTAACTTTACAAATAAATAAGAGAAGAAAATACTTACCCCGTTTCTTACGATCTTTTTATGACTTACCTTAAAAAACAGAAAACTCCCAACATCATAAAACCAGGGCCGCCACCATATTTTGAGGAGCAAATATGGAAACCAATTACAGTCTCCCCAAAAGAAATAATTTAGTAAATACTTAAATTCCCTTAAATAAAAACTCTCACAGGTTCTTTTGTATGATTAAAGATATCCGGGCTGTTTGGCCGTGGTCCATGGTTTATTTCCAAACCAAACGTTTCTCCAGCTCCAAGGGCTGCCATCATCAGTGGAATAATAAAAATCCTGAACGTAGGGTGTTCACGTCAGGACCACAGTACTGTGGTATAGGCTGAAAATGTCCCACCGTGCAACCTGTACTTATAAATCCAAGATTTACTTACAGGCTGCCATGCTACCTGTACTTATACGTTCAGGATTTTTATTATTCCACTGATGATGGCAGCCGTTGGAGCTGCTGAAACGTTTGGTTCGGAAATAAACCATGGACCATGGCCAAACAGCCCGGATATCTTTAATCATACAACTGACACCGGCCATAAAAGCCTGAGGACAATGTTCTCGCAGGTTCGTTTAGACGAGCTCTTGGTACAGAATAGGTTATGGGTTTTTGCGTAATAATTAGCCTACACTAACACATGGTTAGATCCAAAACAAATCTTATTTTATTTTTCTTAATTAACATTATTAAAACAACTTGTTATTGTTTAGAACAAAACACTAAGCGATAAGATACAATTTGTTTTTTCACTGTTACTTATCTGCCACATGATCCCAGATGTTGTGCACTACGTTGACTAAGCCTTTTTCACTGCAATATCTCAATAAACATTTCAAAACGGTTAGATTATGTTCACTTCACTACTTTATGGTTTCTTTAAAAGTTTGATGCTGTTTCACTACATTTCAATACACTCATTGGTAGGCCTACCAAAAACGCCCAAGGCCACTATTATATTACGTCCGTTCGGTCTGATGGTGTTCTTCATTGCGCCTTTGAAAACTGGTTTGAGGCGGAATTCCACACCTTGTCCTGCCCTGGAAATTTTTCGTTGTTGTTTGTCACCTGCAAATGACTAACCAGTGATGTAAACTCGATGTCCAGCATTCCTTGCCTTATATGGTCTGTCTACATCGTGCTGTACCATATGATTCACCTACGCTTTGTTATAACTTCCAACACATCTCTAACAATAGGTTTTATAAAATTATTATATACATTTGGGTACACCAATTTTGTCCTGTTACAATATCAACCAGAAATGGATTGAGAAGTTTGCAGAACAGCAGTAGGTAGCATTCTTCCCCATCATGCTCCATTATCCTGTAGCTGTTAAAGTCAGCAGCAGACACGGTCTTCTTGAGAGGAGCCTTGGTCTTCGGGTCGCACTGAGGTATATTGATGTAATAGCCATTTTCTCCACGGCAGAACGTCAGAGGGTACTGGAGAGTGTCATAGGCACGGTGCATCTCACTGATTCATACCAATCTGTTGTCTTTGTTATGGAGAACGATGTCCCTTTCTCAAAATCCTGACCAACAATGAGAAGTGCCACTTCTCTAGTCATGGGGGCATTGAAATGTCCTCGGTGCTCTCCACAAGGCTTCCTATCGGCGTTAATCACCATTTGGAAGTCCTTCTGGTCCTTAGGAAAAGAATCAACAGCAGCCTTAAAGTCCAGAATATATTTGTTGTGTTCATGCAGCAACTTCTGCAGTTGGCTAACCAGTTCTGGCTTAATGCCAGGGTAGATGCCACAACGGATGTCCCTCTCATTGTCATCGTCACCAACAAAGTATATCTGGAGAAATGAAGGCTGCTGCTGAGGCTCCCTATCCTGTGGTGGACCTGCCCCTGCACTTTGAATGTTGGCATAAAGTTGCCCTCCTTCACCTCTCTGGCACCAAAAGATGTCATTTGGAAGCATCCATTGTAGTTCCGGGCAGCAGAAAGAAAGTGCTCTGCCATTGGATGCTGGTGGGTGAGGAGGCTGTGTAGGGGTTCAGGGTAGGGCTCAAGGAGAGGGAGCTGGACTTTACCGCCACTGCAGCACATTCCGGGAGTCTCATCCTTCCACTTCAGGGCACGGCACCAGGTACAGGGTGACCGAGGTCCGAAGTCAACAACCTTGTCCCTGGAATAATCAGTCTGAGGTTCATATTTAAAATCAGACAAAGACTTATTAGTCCAAGGCAATAATCTGATTTGTAATCTCTTTTCATTGTAATTAGCTGTAGCTGCCCGACTAGTGTGGGGGTTGTTACATACTTTTTTCCAGCTTCTCTGTTTACCTCAGGATTAGTCTTTCTGTATTTTTCAACAGCTTTCCTATTTACCTTCGGATTTATTTTTCTATATTTGTCAACAGCTTTTATAATGACCTCGGGATGGATATTGTGGTATTTTTTACAGCCTCTTTGTTGACTTTGACTATACTTTTTTGCAGCTAATCTGTTTTTTGCATATTTTGAAGCAGCTTCCCTAACTTGTTTTTTACCTAATTGCATGTGTAAATATTTTCCTGTTTTTTCCCTTTTACTGGTGTTGTAGTAGAAAAGGAACAGATTCGTCTGAACTGAGGAGGTCAGTGTACGGAGTGAGTTGGGGCTGGGATATGATGCAGGACAAATTCGGTTCACATTCCGTTGGCTCACTGGTGGTTGGTGGTCATTATTAGGGTTAGTTAATTGAACATTATCAGGATTTATTGGTTCGGCCAATGGAATTAGAAGATCAAAGTGCCCTTCCTTGAAATCTCCTTGTGAACTAGGGATGAGCATCGATGGCCGATGTTCCAAAAACATCGATGGTTCAGTTGCGATGTTTTGATACTATCGATGGTTTCGTTTCGATGTTTTCCTTTGAACACTTTTTTTAAATTTGTAATGAAGACTTTTTAAGTTGATTGTTAACTTTAGTTTATTTTAAATCAACAAATTTTTATTTTAGATATTAATGGCTACGTAGTTTGCTCCCTAACCTAGGTAAACGATAAGTACCATGTATATTTAGTGATGTAATAAAATGGTAAAACTAAACAAAACCATTTTATAGGAGACTGTAACATAGGTTTCAACAGTTTCAAAGTTAGCTTTAGCTTACATATGAAGACATACGTACGAAATAACGGTTTACCCTTTACGTTAGTCGTATTTGGTTTTCATTCAGATTTAGTTTTAGATTTTTTAGTTATTTTTCATACTGAGTATAGCGTTTTTCTCTTTTAATTGTGATAGTGTTAGAACATAATTTAAATAGTTTACATTTGAATTTTTAATATCATCGGCATCATTCATAATTATCTACCCGTTAATTATGCCACCCAAAAGATATATTGCAACGTTACAGGTATTTTAAAAATGAATTACACTGCTTTCCATGTACCCTATTTGTATTACTTTACCTCATATTCTGTTCTTTATAGAGGTGGGCTAAACTAGTATTCGAAAGTTACAGGTACCAACGTAATCGTTCCAAAAAAATAACAAGTACAAATTATGAATACCTGTTATTATACATATACCTGTGCAATTTGTTTTAATAAATAAATTGAAACTAAAGTATTAACAGTGTTACTTTACACTGTGATTTTATTAAGCTTTTACTGTTTAAAAGAAAATAAGAGAATTTATAGGCCTATCTCTCTTTGGGAATACTAATTTAAACGTTCACTAGGAGTAAACAAACCTGACATAGATTTAAAGAGGTTTCAGTTTTTGTTAAAGGAGGTAGTTTTATGTGTTTGTTCAAAACACTTTATAATCATTATAATAATAAATAATAATGAGCAGGTTTAGTTAATTATGAATGTGAGTTAAATTATTTTAACGTCACCTCCCCTTTACCTAACCTGTTCTCAACGAGTTCGTCAATGGCCCTGGAAATTCTGATACGGGGAAATTAGATGTATTTAAATTGTTTTCTTGGGTACAGTGTTGGGGTTTCAAAATGTGGTGGTGACCCAAGGGCTTTTGGTTTTTCAGAATCTTCTGATAAGGTAAGTGAGTAAAGTATCGGGGTATATTATTCTTCTCTTTAATTATTTTTATTTATTATTCATCCCCAATTATTTGTACTATTACAAACATGTAAAAAGCATACATTTTTATTTGAATTGCAACATTGGCATAAAAACATCGATGTTTTTAGTCTTAAAACATCGATGGTTTTCTGGCGATGCTCATCCCTACTGTG
This sequence comes from Magicicada septendecula, assembly GCA_034769895.1. NCBI lineage: Eukaryota > Metazoa > Arthropoda > Insecta > Hemiptera > Cicadidae > Magicicada > Magicicada septendecula. The sequence continues at coordinate 455,278,382 of CM068373.1, forward strand.
AACCGGATTCTTTTGACTCCCTGTAGTGCCTCTCCAAAGGTAGCAAAAAGGATGCCACCTTGGAACACCTGAAACTCATAAGGGAATATCTCTCCCGCCGCCTTGATATCGCAAGTAGTTCCATAGGTGTAAGGCCAAGACAAGGTGTAAGATTTCGGCGAGGTACCGACGTTTAGTACTGTAAGGAGCCCCAGACTGATTCTGAGTGAAGTACTTGAACCTCTGGCAGTTGTTGGACACATGACGCACAATGTCAGCCTGAATTTGAGCAGCCACTGAGACGTCGCCGTGCACCAGGTAGGACAAGGAGGGGAATAGGCACGTGCCATTACCACGGATCTTTACTATTCAGTGAGGGACCTGTATTTCGTTAACTACAATAATTTCCTCATCCATAACAGTAGGCTTTGTTCTTTTCAAATCGATAAAATTAAATATGAACTAACGTAAAGTTACTTAAACAAAGGAACGTTTCTTCTGGATTTACCGTACTTTAAAATAAAATGAAATAAAACTTCTCTCTAGAACAAAATGAAATGCTAATAAAACTTAATTAAATTAAAGTAAAATAAAAACTGTAAGGGGTTTCCTTAAAATCCTAGTAAAAAATATTACAAATGCTTGACGTTCAAACTAAATGGGGTACAGTTGCGAACATTAACTACACATAAGTAGAATAAGGCTTTCTGAAAATGCTTAAAAATAGAATAAGTTTGATAGATGAAATGTCGAAAGAAATTAAATGCTAGTAAACTATGGACTAAAAGTGTTAGTGGGTTCTCTGCCCAGATTAAGTAGGGGTAAACAGGAATGAAAAATGAAAAGCAAGGGCTTGGTGGAAAAAGAAAATGAGAAGCTATAAAACTACTGAACTAAAATAAGACTTCTTGAAATTGAAATAAATTTCTTCCTGATTGAATTCAACTAAAGGTTAAACTAACAACTATTAAAAATCAGTAACACAATAATAAGAGACAATAATACACTTGTTATACTTAGCCTGTGAATTTATTTATTTAACACAAACACTGAGTAGAAATACATTTACAATATGCGTGAGACGGCATGAGCAGGACTGACAAACCACGCAGTGCCCCTCCACTCACCACAAGTGTCTACGCTCAGTATCAGACTTTGAGCAAGCCGCAAATCTGGCATGGTGGGGAGCTTAGCAGATTGTGGTATGAATTCTAACGAAGACGTCTGAACATTTCACCGCACTTAGGTATAGCCTAAAGTACTGCAGGAAGGATACAACTCAAAAAACCAGCATTATCAGTGTTGAGGTTTTCGCGGATAGGCGTTAAAGCTTTCAAAACTCTTTCTTAGTGAGCACCCAGAAGCCAAGAAGAATATATGTGCCGAACTTAGAACTCAAAATAAACCCTCAACGCCACATAGCATGGAATAGAGTGACAGGGTGAACCGTTCTGCGGTTATTTTTAAGCTTCCTCGTGGTTATAGGTTAGATGAAAAAAATACTGTTTTAGTAACTCCCCAAAAGCCTAAAGGAAAGTAAAAAAATAAACATTAGACTTCCAGGAAGCGTACAGCTGGATTATTGGTGACATGGTTTTTAGCGGTTAGGCATTAAAAAGTTTTCAAAACCCTTTCTTAGCGAGCACCTAGAAGCCAAGAGGAACATATGTGCCAAATTTCAAGTTTGTAGCTTCATAGTTATGGAGATTTCGTGATGAGTGAGTGAGTGGTATTTGGCTTATATATATATATATATATATATATATATATACTCACACTGAATTTAATGGGTGCTTCAAGGTCAAGCTCAGCTTATTCCAGTTTCTCACACTGCTGCTACTCTACACTGTTATGATACATTGCACATATTGTGTCAGGACATTTATGTGACTTATTTATACAAATATAGTCCATAGTAAAGTGTAGTTTGTGTCGTATTATATTTTATTAAATTTTAGTGCTTTTTAATTGTAAATCATTTATAATGGCAGTCACTAGCCCGGATATTATAAGTCAAAGGATACAGTTTTCAGCATATTTAGTTATTGTAAGGACCTTGTAATGAAACAATTGTTTCTATATTTCCATAGAAGAAATATAGAAATAAATAGAAAACAAAAGTTTTCTTATAATTCTGTAGTTTTTACATGTTGTAAAATGTATGATTGAAATTACACTGACGTAAAGCTACTAAAGATTAATAAATAATCTAAAATAATTGGTCCACACACCTGTAACAATGCATGCATTTGTTTTCAGACCAAAAGTTATAACAACAGTCACAGGAATTACACACTTTATGAGTAGATTCACCAGGTTGGCATAAACAAATTTTATATTACGCATCTTTTTACTACAAAAATTTATTAATTATCAGCCATCTAATAAGTACATAAACAAGTTTTTAGTCTTAATGAACATCAGCCTTAGAAACATAACTTCATTTACAGTAACCTAAACTATAGTTGTATAATATTAATAAAAATTGAAATCTCTTCTAAATTCATTTCCAAACCACTACCACAAATAATTTTTCTTAGCACACTGAGACTGTGCACATCCATTTTCAATAATGACATTTATTAAATATTAACTTACCCAAATTTAAATCTGAAAGCAAAATAAAACTTCCAGATCTTTCTTTTACTTTACCATTTTTCCACAATCTGTACGGAGTTAAAAAAAGTTACTTATACCTAAATTTGTATTACATATAAATGAAATAGATGAATACAGACATTTTATTATAGATACAATGAATACTTCCTGAATGTACAATTACTCTTTTATAACTAAAGCGCTGTTTTTAAATGTAGCTGACAATTTAGCCACTGAGAATTGCTGCTTGGTTCAGATTATAATACAGCCTTCCATCCCTCTGCAATAACTAAAGAAGAAGGATCCTGTCCCTACATATGCATGTTCAGTACTTGGGTAATACAGAGCGACGTGCAGTTATCAGGCTTGCCTGGACACTGCAACCACTGGGGCATGTCAAACTGCTGCTCCAAATGGGAATTGGAACTGGTAACTGGTAATTATTTATTATTTTATAATAACTTGTATCTGAGTGAGCATATTATACAGACACCAAAAAGCAATATTCCAGTTTGGAACTATTTCTATTTTCACAAAACTTTTAAATATTTTCAAGTATGACATATTACTTTCCATAACAAACGACAGTTAACTAAAGTTGTCAGCTCTACAGACATGAGCTAACTTGTTCACTACTTTCACATAGACGAGTCACATTAAGCCATAGGTTCTAGAATTCAATGGTTTAACAAGGACTCAATATTTTAATTAATGTATTAATTATTTTGCATGCCAGCCACAAGTTAAAACATTCTAAAAATTGGAACACAGTTCTAGAATTGTATAGTTTAGTAGTGTCTGCTCTGTCAATTTTTTACACATTTGATAGACCAAGTTAATTCAAGAAAATCTACTTTCCACAACACTCACCACACTGATTAACAAAAACAGAAAGCTGTGTTATTTTATAACAAATTAAAATTCAAGACAGTTACTCCATTGAGGAAAATGTTGAATAAAACAAGAATTATATAATGTTAACAGTCTGCAACACTTGAAAGACATTTTATAGAATTAATGACAATATACGTAGAAAAAATTGTTTATTAAAAAGGCGCTAAAATATTACTAAATGATACAATGAAAGTTATCAAATTAACCATGAAGTAAACTACAGTTCACTTAAAGTGCAAAACTCAATAAGCTGTTCACATGTTATTGTTATTTACGCTGATTTCACACTACGACAATTTGTAATATAATTCTATTCACATTCAGTGAAGAAATGTTTGGCATCCTGGATGCTGGCCCCACATAGTTTTGTTAAGGAAACCTTTCAGCTGTCACATATTCTTTTTACTGACTTCTGCTTAAAAACAAACTATAAACATTCAGCATTTTCATGTTGTCAGAACATATAACTACGGAATATACAAGGTCATCCAATAAATGAAGAGACAAATACCTGAAGTTAAAAAAAAAAAAAATGTAAATAAGAAGCAATATGTTTTCAAAATCATAATTTGTGCTTAAAAATTATTAACAGGAAGTCAGCAAAGTTACCAAATTCACCAATTTCAAATAAACATCCACACATAAAACAGTGGTTTTAAATATGACTGTCACAAACAGCTACGCCAGTCTTCAGAAAGGTACAAGACTACAGTGGTGCCAACTACTGTGCATAAAACATGGTTGATAGCATTTCTATTTCGGTTTGTGTTGTATAGGTTTGCATTTCTAAATTACTGCCGAAACTGTTACTAACAGTAAAATCAAAAGAATTAACACTGTTGCACACCGGTATAGAAAAATTATTCCGATTAGCGCTTTCAAGCTTCACAGTCATCATCAGATCGGAAAAAAATGGATCATCATTTTTTTTAATCCATTTTTTTCCGATCCGATGATGAGCTGTGAAGCTTGAAAGCGCTACTCGGAATAATTTTTCTATACCGGTGTGGAACAGTGTTAATTCTGTTTGTGATTATAACCACTAACACAACTTTACTAATTGTAACAGTAAAATATTTAAAACACATATGAATGCTAGAAACAGTGAATTTGGTTTCTGCTGGTACATAATGAGCCATACTTCGCATCCCTGTCATCAATTCAAAATAGGTGAGTGTCAACCATATTAATATAAATAACATAACAGTCTACAATGGTAAGTCCGTTTGAAAAGTATACATATGAAGAACAACATTCACCAATATGATTTCTGGTCTGAGGGAGTGTAAAATGAGTTTTTGGAAATAATAGTAACTTGAGATGAATCCTGAGTGGAACGTTATGAGCCAGAATCCAACAGACAAAGCACAGAGAGCAGTATCTCCAATTCTTCAACTAGGGAAAATGAAGGTCAAACAACTCGTTTAAATGATACATGGTTTACAGAGGAAAGGAGTACCATGTTTCTTTTTATCAATAACACTGCATAATCAATCACTGCAAAATTCTGCTGCCAAAGACAAATTAGTAACAACACAAAAAGTGTATCAATTAGCTGGGGGATCATTTTGAAATACGATAATTTTTTAAAATTAATTGTGTATGTTATACTAAAACAACAGTCATTTGTTTTTACTTATTGAATGACCTTCTACACTTATTAATTTAACAGCAAAATAATTAAACAATGGATCACATGGATTTCCTTCTTCTCAACTAAAACTGGATTTCCTTGTTAAGCAATATCAAAAGTGCAAGGTTGCCAGACTAATCAGAATATATTTTTATTGATTAAGAATTTAAATATCATACTTTTTTCTGTGTTTTATATCTTCCTCCTACCATCATACTTTAATTCAGACAAGGACTGAGTTTGCCCCAGTGAAAGCAAAACATTAATTATTACAGTTGTCTGTGGAAACCAAATCATTAGCAGCATAACTTTATGTGGTCAAAATAAATTATATAATATTCACGTTTACAGTTTTACAGTAACTATTATTTTATAGTATTATTACATTCTATTATTACTACTATAGTATAATTTTCTATTTTAATACTAATTAATTAATAACACATTTAAATAATCTTAAATAACAAACAGAAATTAAATTAATGGAGGAAGCAAACATATAAAATACAGTTTTTAAATAGAAGCTAATACAAAAGTAGAATTTTAATCTAACACAGTAATACTTATTTCACACTATACGGAAACTTACTCCTTTCACATTGCACTTACTCTAATACTATGCTAACATAATTATTTTGTAACGCTATATGTAATCTGTATAAAAATACTAATCTCTTATACAAACTTACACAATCCAAAATAGTCTTCTATACATCTGTTTTCAATTTTATACTACACATGTAAAACTATAAAACCAGTACACAAGTTTCATAATGAGAAAGCAAACATGCCCTCATGATAGGTGCACTCACAAAACTTTATTGTATTGTTTTTTCAGGAATGCAAAATTCATTACAAAATTTGTCAATAATGATGAGTTCAAGTTTATTTCACACATATGGTGCAAAAGTGTAATATTAAATGATGCACACTTTCATGACATTTGGCCTTTTCCTACTGGAACTAGAACAACATCAAAATCATCAGAAAGAGTAAAGTTTTTTTTTTTTAATATCTCTTACCAGTAAAGATCAAAACAAAAGAAAAAACTGTTCTGTCCCAGTTTTAAACTCAATATGCTCAATTGTTTATTGACATAATCTTACCTTGCAACCAGTTTAGAACAAAATTAACCTTTTTAAGTGGGCTTATCTTAAACTACAAACTATAAAAACTATATTACTCAAGTAATATAAACTTGAAGAATCAAGAATTTTCTCACATTTATACATAATAAACATATACAAAATGATATAGTGACTATGTGATGTTTCTGACCAGTTAAAAACTAAACACTCATTTTAGGGTCATGATAAACTCTGTGTTTATTATAGTTTTGAATATCTAAAAGTACAGAAGTCAGCGGAGTTATAGAAAAACTGCCATCTGCATACTTGGCAGTATATTTCGGAACAAACATTTTTGTACATTTCAATATGTGCACATCTTCATCTTATCTATAATATAAGAAAGTAAGACAGTAAAAGTCTCACTAATGCACATATACCCTGTGTATACAATGTATGTTTCCTGCTTGAGATTATTTTAGGAAGTACAATATTTACCAGCACGTGTTATGTTACTAGTATTATGTAGGCCCATACATAATTCATTTTGAGTCATGAATAAGTGATATGTCACAAGCCATTCACATAACATTTTTGCCAAGACCATACTTATATTTAGATTTAATGTAACTTATTGTTTTCTAAACTCAGCGTACTCTATGCTATCTTCTTTGGGTTTTAGTTTGACACTTTTGTATTAAACACTATAAGTATACGAAATAGCCTATTTCACATAGTTATGTGATTTAAAAATTCACTTTATCTTATGCTGCCCTTTTTCTAATGTACAGAAAATATCAGGTTGTAAACTGACACAAAATAAAATCCATTCTTATTTCTTTTGCACCCTTGAAAAATTAAACCTTCAACCAATGAAAAAGCTTTTGTTTATGAAAGATGATGATACAAAGGCCACACAATATTGTCAGTGATATGGGTCATATTTTAGGTAATTCTCCAACACCTCCTGCAATGTCAAAAACTGCTTTTACCACATTTCTTGCTAATATATCACAGTTTTCCTGTGTGTCTGCTTCAGCATAGACTCTAACCACATCTTCAGTTCCTGACGGTCTAAATAACAAATGAAACATACTTTTATTACATGTTACATTATGAAGAACAATTGATGGAAACAGCAGTTTCAATTACAATCGCTGGTTAATACAAATCAAGAGTTTTTAATTCAAAGTATAAAATAAAATTCATAAATTACATTTCTTATATTTAAATTTGAATAGCTTTTGACAATAATACGTACAATATACACGTATACATATAGTGGGCATTCATTAGTTACCAGTCTCTTTTATAAGGGTTGTTCAAAAAGTAATACTTACTTGCACAGAGTGCGTAAGGGGCCCATGGATGTCTATGTCTGTTCAATCTCAGTGAAATGTCTACTTAAGTCTTTATGAGTTTCCATTGTGATTCTAACCTTTGTATTGTTTTTGCGCAAGTTCAAAATGAATTAAAAAACTGAGAATGCTGCTGTTTGGGAAGCAAGCTCTGCGATTAGATTTCTTCATGCAAGAAGAACGTGACCATATGAGATTTACCATCAAATCAATAAAGTGTACAGTGATGTGATGGATGAACAGGGTCACAATTTTAATGCAGGAAAGAGACAATGTCCTTGATAGTAAATGAACTGGCTGTCCTTCCACCATTACGGACGATTTGCTGCATTGTGCGGATGCATTCATAAAACAGAATAGGCATGTCACACCTGATAAAATTAGTGAAACTTTCATTTTTCTCTCGTATTATCTTCCCTAAAATTGTCACCATTCATCTTAAGTAAAGAAACATTTGTAAAAAGTGAGTTCTATGAAATTTTAAAATGAAAACAAAAACCACAGGGGTGCTGCATTATTATTTTTTAATACTTATACAAATGACAGAGATGAATTTCTAACATGTATTGTAACAGTGGATGAAACCAGAGAATAAACATCAAATGGTATCAGGCTGTCAAATGGCATCACGCTCATTCACTATCCAGAAAAAAATTCAAGCATGCAGTCTCAACTCGAAATGGCTACTGTCTTCTGGAACTGGAAAAATCTACTCATTGTTGACGTTATGCACCATGGAGCCACAATAAATGCTGACATGTATTGCAAAACATAAAAAAAATTGTGGCAAGCCATTGTGGACCCGTTGTCTATCAGCATTTTACTTCTCCATGACGATACATGATTCCAGCTTCTGTGGAAAAAACACAGTTGCCTGCAAAATTTAAATGAGAAGCTTTCTATTATCCAGCCAACAGCCCTGACCTCGCCTTATAACTGGCATCTATTTCCAAATGGAAAATACTTTATGGAAAGAAAGTGATTTGAGAATAATGAAGAGTTTAAATAAACAGATTAAATAAAAAGTCAAGTTATAAAATAAAACATGTTGTTATTTTTATATAATAAATGAGTATTACTTTCCAAACGAATCTCATACTTCAACACTATCCTTGATAATTGCTAAGTTGCTAGTCGCTTCAAACTGGACATGGCTTTTCCTTCATCAGGGATGCTGAACCCTGGTGGGTCCCTAGTCTTCTAAAGGAGACTTCGCCAACAATGTCCATTGGAGATTCCAGTTCTCTTCGCCACCATCTAGCCATCACTATTTTTATTTTACTTTTATTTTCCCATCAGGCTTATACATGAAACACCTCCCTTATTTGCTTAGATCCTGTGTTTCTAAAGTATGCAATGACTCTGGGACAATTATTGTTTTGTAAAGGAGGCTCTTTATTTCGATAAAAAAACATGTTTTCATAATTATCCTGGATGGATAGAAGTTTGGATCTAAATTTTATTTATAATACAAAGTAGACCTTGTTAATAAGGGGGGGTCATTCTTCATTGCATTTTCATTGGTGATTAGTGCACAGAGATACATAAATGCTTTTACTATTTTGAATATACGATCTCTGAAATGGATGTGTTTGGCCATATCTATTCCTTATAGAAATATTGAACCATATATACACCAACTCTCATATCTACATGAGAATCCAACCATGAGTGCAGAATGTTTGAAGACACCTTATAAGTGACATTCTCCATGAGAACCCAACCATGAGTACAGAATGTTTGAAGACACCTTATAAGTATGTCATACACTGATATTCCCTAAAAGTTGTGAGATTTTTTTGTGCAATGGGAAAATTATATCTCTACTCCAATCTTGTGGCATCTTTTCATTTCTGGAGATTCTTATTTAAACTGTTGTGCAGTTTGGAGATTAGTTTTTTCACTGCACTTTTTTAGTCTTTATACAGTCTTCAGTCAACTTATTCTATATCCTATCAGAACATTATCAAAATGTTCCGCCCATTTGTATAAGATACTTCATTGTTACTGCGAAGACTTCTATTTTTAGTTTTGCAAATTGGAGTTTAAACTGTTTCCTACCATCCTTTACTTTCCTATAAAAATATTCTTATTTCATTTCATTTTTTAGAGCTTACAATTCTGTAATTTGTTCTTCATATCTTTATTTCTTTTTATATATCCTTTTCTCTTGTCTCTTGCCTGTATTCTTCTCATGCATCTCTGAATACTTTTTTTAAGCTTTAATTTTTGCATCAGTTATTTTTTCACCAGTTTCATTGAACTGAACAGATGTGCTTACTCCCCTGGCTTTGTTTTCTCAGCTGAATGAATGGATTTCTTACACTTCCTCTGTTCTTCTTCCAACTCAACTTCACCACCATCCCCCAAGACGCCACTCAAACAATTATTGTATGCCATCAAGTGTGTTCTAATTTTTCAATGTGCTTACACTGTATTTCATACTCTTGCTACCTTTATGTTTGTTTACCTTTGTTAATTTAACTTTAGTCTTAGCTCCTGTAGGCGAGCTGGCACAGTGGTAGCGTCTCTGACTCACAATCAGAGTGTTGCTGTGCTGCCGATGTGGTGAGATCGAGTCAAGGTCACGGCTCGATTTGCTCGTCTACCCGCACGTACGCTTCTCTGGCATACCCGGTCCAGATAAGTAACAAGGGCACACAATATACTACACACATAAACAACACTCTTCCCCCCACCGCATGGCTTGAGTTCTATCACGGCCGGAGGGCGCAACAGGTCTATGACCTAATGCCTGAAAGTGAAGATGAGATGTCTTAGCTCCTACAATATAATGGTCAGTTAATCTTGGGTTCTCTAAATAAGTAGGTATTTGATATGTCTGACAGATGTTCATCAATTAAAAGGTGGACAATATGAAAGGCCTTTCAGTAAGTGAGTACTAGTGGTTCAACAATTAATAATGTCATCATTAAACAATTGTTTATATTCCTTTTTATTCATTTATGAGTGATTAATTATTGACAAGTGTTTCAATACAGGATGGGTGTAACATTGAGTAGCTATTAATTTAATATTGAATGGTCTACAACAGTTATTAAGCTATCACCTGTAACATGACAAACAGCCTGATTTCATAATTATGGGATGTAAGGATTTTGTATTGTATTTATGAATTTCAAACATGGTTAGGTCAGTTTTACCCATGTCCAAAGAAACAACGCAGTTCATCGGCACGATTCATCTCAAGGCCAGGAGCATACGTGCAAAACGAAACATATTCGATGGCAGTGGTGATCGACAAAAGCCAATTGTTATGACAAATATTGACACACATCATAGCGATGACGAGGAACCATGCCATCACCTGGCTTAGACAAAGGGTTGATCACAATAAATCCCCACCACCTGTCGACAATTCGACAAAATGTCGCCCCAGTCAACTACAAGTCGTCATGAAGTAAACACGTTGTGAAAGTGTGCTGGTACAAAATGGGCCAGTAGAAGTGTTTGTACTTAATTAAAAATGTAAAAGCAGCAAAATTATATATCTAAATCTAATAACCATCAAATAATGTAGCTTCAGTGACAAATAAGCAGACAATCAGTTGATCAGCACGTCGAACATCAGACTAACGATGGAACAACCTTAATCTGGAAACCTCTACAGTCAGGGAAGTGCACTTTTTCAATCAATTTAACAAAAGAATGAGCTCATAAACCAAATTTGAAATATAAACCGCAACTAATCAAAATTATTAAACATGTGATGAGAGATAGAGTGAGTGAGTGTAAGGGCCGGCCACGTCTTATAAAAGAGCCGTTGGTTTGTGTTTTTAGAGATTTTTTAGTATAGTAACGTTAAATAAAATCAAATACTGCAGCAAGAAATTAATTCTGATATGTGATACCTGTAGAGAAAATAAATATTATAAAACAGAATATATATAAAGAGAAAAAGGCCGCCATATTGGGTGTGGTCTAAGTCACCATTTGTAAAGTTGAATTATCATTTAAATGCAGTCATTAAACAAATTTTTATACCTCTAAATGCCAACTGATTTATTACTTCACACAACCCGATTGTTTTCTGCACTTTCGCTTAAAGAACTTTGGACCTTGGGTATAAAGCGTAACATATATGGGGGTAGCACGTGTCTACCGGAAGTGTGACGAACACGTGGTAAGTAACAAATTATGTATTATTTACATATTTATGTATTTGTATTTATCTGAAAAGGGGAGTGAGTTGACAATGGCGACCGAACGGGACTTTATATAAATAAGCAAAAGAGCAGAGACAAGCGGGTGCCGAAATAATAAGTAACATTACAATGAGAGGTTATGTGATTAAAATAGAAAGCAACAAGTAAAAAATAAAAAATAAACGATAGTTTATTATTAAAAAATCATTATTATTACTATCAAAATGGCAAACAATAATGAAACAAGTAGAACAGAATCAGAAATAATGGGTGACAGTATTCACTCGACACCAGCCCCAACAAAAAGAGTTGAGGAGAATGATATAATAAGAATGATGAAATTACTTTTTAACGAACAGAGTATCAAGTTCGATACAAAATTAGACAATTTTAATGATAAATTAAACCAGTTTGATGAACAATTCAATGATATAAAAAAGGAAATTAAAAAACAAAATTGTAATTTTGATGAGAGAATAAATGAAATCGAAATACAGTGTAACAGTATCCAAAAACAAACAGAAACCAATAATGAGCAATTCCATACCAAAATAAGTAATTTAGATGATAAAATTAATCAAATCAATGAGACAGTTCAAAACCAAATAGAAACACAAAATAAAGAAATAGAGAGTAAATGTGTAACCACAGTTAATGAGCAGATAGAGAGTAGAACTAAATGTGAAGTAAATAAACAGATAGAAATTAAAACTAATATTTTACAAAATAAGTTAGAGAAATGTGAATCAAACGTAATAGACATAACCAAACATATTGAAACAATAGACCAGACAGTATCAAAACATGAGAATAATGCTAGTAATAGAATGAGCATGTTACAAAATAAGATTAAAGAAATAGATGACCTAGCTATACAAAACAACAATGATATGCATGTTAAATATGATGTAATTGAAAATGATTTAATGAGAGTGAAAAACGAGTTACGGGGGGAAATTCAGAAAAAAGTTACCGGTGCTGTTGAAAGAGTAATCGTAACTAGGGACTTGTACAACGAAATAGAACTAGAAAATTTTAACCATGAAAACAGAGTGATACATCCCATGAGATTTTAAAATCAGACGCGAGAATACAATCATTTTAGTAACCATAGGTGGGAAATACAACTAAAATAGTAAGATGTTTCAAGGGTAATTCGATAATATGGGCAGAGGTGCATAGCCTAGAATGGGACCGATATGAAAATTTTGAGAAAGCATTCAAAGATAAATTTTGGCCAGAAGAAGAACAGGAGAGTTTGAGAAGCTGTATCATGGGAACGGGCAACTTCATGGGACATAATAATATAACGATGTATGTGACAAAGCTGTATAACGAGGCGAAATACCTTGAGCCGCCAATACCTTTTAAATCGTTCGTCAGATATGTAAGTAAACACCTACCTAGAGAAGTACAAGTAACTTTGATGACAAAAGAGATGGAGAATCTGAGCGAACTTGAACGAATTTTAGACATTTTACAGAGCATTAGGGATCGTGAAACAGATAGGCGACCTATACAGTATAATAACCACCATAACAACACAGAATTTAACAGACCCAGAAATAATTACCAGGGAAATAATGGTAATAATAATAATAATCATGTACATAAGACCAATTTCCAGCAACCAGGTGAGTGGAGTTGTTCCAGGTGCGGAAGAGAGAACTACGCCTACAGACAGCAGTGTTTCAGATGTAAACTACCAAAAGAACATCAGAAGAGGCGAGAAAACACAAAGCAGTATATACCAACAGACAGAGGAGCACCGAGTACCAGCGGGACGTCAAACCACAAACAGGGACGGCCGAGTGGTCAACAACAACAGAATGTGAACAACAGCAACCAACAGCCGGAAAACTGAGATCAACAGTGGTAACCAGGACCCGACCACTGTTCAGAGAAGCGCATGAGGTCCAACCGACAGAAGACATCCAAAGTAACGTCATCAAAACGGATATAGTAGCTGATTTGTTAGAGGAGGAAAACAATACTACAATGGAGGTGAGAGCGGGACTAACGGAAATCCAGGTAACTATAGAGAGTAAGCATTTTAGAACACTGGTAGACACCGGAAGTGAAATTTCAGTTATAGCAGAAAATATTTTAAGTGAATTAAGAGAATTTAACAAAAATATTCCAGTTTTGCCAGTAGCAGGGGTTACGGTGATAGGAGTCACAGGAGTACGAAGCAAGCGTGTGACAAAACAGATACATTTGAACTTTTTGATTAATGAGATAGATTTTGATAACACATTTTTGGTAGTTAAGGGTTTGAGCTTAGACATTATATTAGGTAACGATTTTTTACATAGGAATAGAGCGGTGATAAATTTTAAAGAGAAAGTGATAGAATTAGATGGGGGTGACCGGTCTGTAAGAGTTAATTTTGAAAGGGTGATAGATAAAATTAAAACAACTGGTGTAAAGTTACTAAAAAAGCGAGTAGACGAGAATAATTGCGATACTAGAATTAATTGGTGTAGAGAGGCGGAGTATATTAATGATGATGATAACGAAATGAGCAATATTAATGATGCAGTGTGGGAGGTAAGGACAGATGAATTTTGTAGTGAAGGGTCCGGTGTAAGGAGTGGCCAGCGTGCGGCGTTATGGCAGGTGATAGAGCAGTTTAAGGGAGTGTTTGCCGATGTTCCAGGTAGGGCAAAAGATTATGAATGTATGTTACAGATAAGGGAACACACACCATTCATGCAACGAAGTTATCCTGTGCCTTACTCCAAAAGACGAGCGGTGCAAGAGGAGTTAGATAAAATGCTGGAAGGAGGAATCATAGAGAGATCAGTATCGCACTACTCGAACCCATTGGTGGTGGTAATAAAGAAGGACGGCAGAGTCAGATTATGTTTAGATGCGAGACGAATAAACCAGATCATTATACCAGACCGGGAGTCACCAGAAGCGATTAATGAAATATTCCAAAAATTTAGCGGCGTGAAGTATATGACATCGCTGGACCTTACTGCAGGATATTGGCAGGTACCATTAGCTGAGGTGAGTAGGAAGTACACCGCATTTCTATTCAATGGGAAAAATTATCAGTTTCGGAGACTACCTTTCGGATTAAATACCAGTGTGGCAAGTTTCATCAAATGTTTAGATAAAATTTTGAGACCTAAGGATTTGGATTTCCTGACAGTTTATGTAGACGATATTTTGATTGCATCCAGGACTTTCGAGGACCATTTAGAACATTTAAGGTATGTATTGACAAAATTAGAGACAGGAGGACTTACTGTGAATTGGGACAAGTCAAAATTTTTGCAGACAGAAATTAACTTTTTAGGTTTTATCATTACGTTGGAAGGGATCTCAGCAAACCCGGACAAGGTCGAATCTATCATGCGCTTCCCTGAACCAAGGAACATAAAGCAACTTCAATGTTTTCTAGGGCTGTGCAACTTTTACCGAAAATTTCAAAGGAACTACGCCCACATAACAGCAAGGTTAAGTGCAGTACTTCAAAAGAACCGCCAATGGAAATGGGGCGACGTAGAGCGTGGAGCTTTTGAAGAAAGTAAAAAGAAATTTAGTGAGATGATCATGATGCACCATCCGGATTTTGAAAAAGTGTTTTACCTACAAACAGACGCCAGCAATGTAGCAGTCGGCGCAGAGCTTTATCAAGAGGATAACGAGAAGGAGCACCTCACCATCGCCTTTGCGAGTAGATCACTACTGCCCGCCGAGAAGAACTATACGACGACAGAAAAAGAACTACTTAGCATTGTATTCGCCGTTGGAAAATTCAGGACTTACATCCTAGGAAACAAGACAATCATACGAATGGATCATAAGGCGTTATCCTTCCTGAAGACTTGTAAGCTTGCTCACAGCCGTCTAACCAGGTGGGTGCTGGTTTTACAGGAGTACAACTTCGAGTGGGAATACGTCAAAGGGACAGAGAATAAGGTACCCGACACTCTTACCAGAGTAGATTGTGTGGACAGCAAAACAGGTAGGGACTTGAAGGAAATTGAAATTTTTAAAATTAGTAGGGAGGATAAGATATTTGGAGAAGAGTTGAAGGATATCAGAACCATGCAGAGAGCAGATGGTAAGTCGGGGAAGATAATAAACAGCTTGGAGACGGAATTGGAGGAATCAGAGTATAACCAGTTTTTCCAAATTTACAAAGGATTGTTGTTCAAGAAGGTAGTAGGGGGTGAGCGTGACTGGAGGTTAGTAGTACCAGAAGGGTTGGAAGAGAAGATTATTTGGGATTGTCATATTAGATACGGTCATTTTGGGGCGAAGAAGTGTGTCAATGTGTTGAAAGAATCATGTGTTTTCAGGAATACAGAGAGACGAGTGAGGAAACTGCTGAGGAATTGTAATTTGTGTCAGAAGTCGAAGGTAGTTACTTATAGGGTTGAAGGTGAGTTGAATTTTATAAGGGTAGAGAGACCATTTGATTTAGTTGCTGTGGATTTGTTTGGACCACTGCCGAGGGGTAGAGGCGGAGTTATGTATATTTTTGTATTGCTTGACACTTTTTCGAAATATGTGAAATTGTATAGCGTAAAGAGAGCTACCAGCCAGGTATTGAGTGAAAAGGTGACTAAGGATTATATGAGTCACGTGGGTAAGCCGAAGGTGATTTTGTCAGACCATGGGCCACAGTTCATCAGTGGGAAATGGCGCCAGACCTTAGGATGGGAAGGAATCCTCACGAAGCATACGGCTGTGTACCATCCCCAGTCAAACCAGGCTGAGCGTGTAATGAGAGAGATAGGCAGGATCTTTAGAGCCTATTGTCACGCTAAACACAGCGAGTGGCTGTTGTAACTGGCCCTTGTATGTAAAAAGGGTAGAGAATTGGCTGAACAGTACCACCCACGAATCCACCGGCTATACACCTCACGAATTGGTAAAGGGAACATGCCCCCCAAGAATTTTGGAGCAGCTATTTGATTATCCACCTGAGAGCGAGCGGACGGATGTGAGCATTAAGATCCGGTTGGCCAACAAGAATTTGTTAAGCAAGGGTGAACAGAACGTAGGCACGACGCAAAAGGTAAGTGGGTAAAATATAAAGTAGGACAGTTGGTATTAGTAAGGAGGCACGACTTATCGAGCGCTCAGGACAAGGAAATTAAGAAGTTCTTCCTGCTCTACGAAGGACCTTATGAGGTAGTAGAAATCAAGATGAAAATTTCATATGTGTTGCAGGACAGGGAGACTAGGGAGATAGTAGGAACACACAATGCAACAAACTTAGAGTTATATTGGTCATCTTAGGAATGGGATAGTGGGTTTATATTAGAGTATGAATGAATTTTAATTTGATGTTTATGTTTACAGGAGGGATACTCCCCCATTTTTGGGCGATCACAGACTCACCACCTCTGATCGTGGATTTTGGCAATTTGGAGGCGGACCAGGGTTGGCAGTAGCCTCAGTAACGGGGTGAAACCAACGCTGGTCTTACTCCACAAAAGGGTGTGAGTAGAAATTTTAACGTACAAGAACGGGGAGGGGGACCCAGAGTTCGTGGAAAGGTAATCTTAAAAAAAAAAAAAAAAACAAAAAAAAAAAAATGATGGTTATGTTCCACGAACTAAGGCAGTTTCGTTTAGACATTGTGAAACGAAATGCTTAAAATTATTGTAATTTAAATGGTTAAATTTTTCAAATGCTTGTTTTCCTTCAGAAAGCAATGAAGTGTATTTTATCTTAATGTAAACCTATCAAATGATCCAGTGTTGTAGTTCCTATTTTGTCATGAAAGAAATGTCAGTGAAAGTAAAAGCTTGAACTTGCAAAGTGTCTATGTGAAAATTTTTAAATAATTAAAGAACTTGTTTTCGAGCAAGGTTAAAAGGTGTTTTTTATAGTTGTTTGGTGTTAGTAAAAAATGTTAGTCAATAATGGACTGTAAGGACAGCATATGTAGGAGGAGTTAAGGTAGATGTAATTGGGCTAGTGCAGTAGTGGCATGTGCTACTGTAGTTAGCGAAGTGGGTTGATGAGTAACGCACAGACCGTTGCCATCATCGGAGGCCTCAAGAAGGCGTGCATACGCTGTACAATTTTAATATAATTTTATATTATATATGATTCTTGACAGTACAGTGTATAAAAATGATGTAGTGTAAAACATGCTAATGAAGTTGATTTCCCCGCCTTTTCGGGCGATTACTGCCTTACCAGCACTAATCGTGGTTTTGGACGACAGCCAGCTGTGGGCAGCAATTGTAAAACTGACCATGGTTGGTTGTCCTGAAAATTGGTGAACTTTGAAATTAATGGGGGGACACTTAGGTGAAATCCCCGGAACTATGGAACAGCGGCTGTCACTTTGTTCACATGGGAACAATAAACCAGGTGATAGACCCGCATTAAGGGCGTATAATTATGTAACTTATAGATATCATGATATCTAAATTTTTTTTTATAATGTAACGCTGAAGCAAAGACAAGGAGATGACAAAATTCCTCCACCAGTTCCGTCTTTGTGAAGGCACCTGGGCGCTACAGTCCAGTGGGGGTACAATAGTGTGTGTGGCTAGGAGGTCGTTACAGGGGTAGCGATGGTAACAGATGTTAATATGTAGGAAAGATAAGGTTCGAATGGTTTTGAACAAAATCTAGTTGATACTGTTGCAAAGAAATATAAGAGTAAAGGAAGTTTAAAATATTTGAAGTGTTTGCCATAAAAGCTATATTTTTTTTGTTAATGTAATAAGGTTGATTAGTAGTTGTTGCTTTTGAAAGCTAGAAATTTATTTTATGTATCATGTTTAGGATAAGAATACGTTTTCTTATGGTGAAGAGTATAAATAATATTGACTAGAGTCAGGAAGTCTTAATGATATAGGAATGTTGAAAAGAGCAGGTCATTCTGTTGTAAATCTTGTTTATTTTATTAGTGGAGAATTTTAAGTTGAGCAAACCAATGGCTCACAACACAAACCAATGCATCTAAGGGGAGACAGATCAGTTGTGGATATGGATATAGAGAAGGCCACTATTTTAAAATTTTGTATTTCATGTTTCAGAGTTTGGTGGTGTTGTGACAGCGGTCCTGAGCTGGCCGGTGCGTCAGAGCAGGAACGTTCGGTGCCTAATAGCCTTATGGTGTTGGGATCACTCCTGAGAAGTCCAGTAAGGTCAGATGGTACGAGCATCATTATTGGACCAAGGGTAAGTGATTGCATTTCTTTTTTATAGTAAGACTACAGGGGGTTGTGGCAACATATCTGGGCTGATCCCTTTAGAAAGTGTGAATGGGTCAATGAAAATTTTTAAGATCAACATGTTCGATCAGCACGTCGAACATCAGACTAGCGATGAAACAATCTTAATCTGGAAACCTCTACAGTCAGGGAAGTGCACTTTTTCAATCAATTTAACAAAAGAATGAGCTCATAAACCAAATTTGAAATATACACCGCAACTAATCAAAATTATTAAACATGTGATGAGAGATAGAGAGAGATAGAGTGAGTGAGTGTAAGGGCCGGCCACGTCTTATAAAAGAGCCGTTGGTTTGTGTTTTTAGAGATTTTTTAGTATAGTAACGTTAAATAAAGTCAAATACTGCAGCAAGAAATTAATTCTGATATGTGATACCTGTAGAGAAAATAAATATTATAAAACAGAATATATATAAAGAGAAAAAGGCCGCCATACTGGGTGTGGTCTAAGTCACCATTTGTAAAGTTGAATTATCATTTAAATGCAGTCATTAAACAAATTTTTATACCTCTAAATGCCAACTGATTTATTATTTCACACAACCTGATTGTTTTCTGCACTTTCGCTTAAAGAACTTTGGACCTTGGGTATAAAGCGTAACATATATGGGGGTAGCTCGAGTCTACCGGAAGTGTGACGACCACGTGGTAAGTAACAAATTATGTATTATTTACATATTTGTGTATTTGTATTTATCACAAAAGGGGAGTGAGTTGACACACCTCCTCCAATGGGGAGGTGAGACGTGGAGTCCAGCTGAGAAGAGCAGCTACGCCGGCAAAGGAAAGCTCAGGAGAATGTCGGCTTTGCTGTCTTGCCTTATGTTCATGGGATAATGGACCACATTGGCAGGTTGCTGAGCCGGTACAGCGTAAGACCCATCTTCAACCCAATCAGGAAGTCCAACAGTTCCTGAGGTTGATAAAAGATGCCAAGAATTCATTCTTGTCTTGCAGAGTATACGGTGTGCCTTACTTGTGCGGCAAGACTTACATCGGCACCACGAAGCACAGCGTCTGTACCCGCGTTGGTGAACACAGCCGTATTGTTGTCTGAGGTAGCCGGAGAAGTCTGCGGTGGCCAAACATGCACTAGCTAACACTAACCATCGCGTTCTCTTTGAGGAAACTAAGGTCCTGTCCTTGGTGAATGCGTACTTCCCTTGTTTGCATATGGAGTCCCTTCAGATCCAGAAGCATGCTGCAGTCACAATGAATTGGCGTGGAGAAAGTCTGTCTTTACATAGGCTTTGGTATCCCATGCTAGCAAACCTATACAGTTGCGCTTACTTCTGATTGTTGGTGGTATTTGCTGGTACTTCATGCAAATTCTATGAATTCATATGTAGTGTAATGGTACATTTCCTTAAGCATTACAAAAACCTATTTTCGTGTGCGAGAGACCTCAGAAAGCGAGCATGGAATTTGTTGTACATGACTTTTGGTATGAGAAGAGATTGTCGCGATCAGCAAGTGTACGTGACTTTTGAACGAATTTCACACATTCCTGGAGCTTTGCATCAGCCAACTGGACAATGCACTTGGATTAGCACTGGAGGTGGGGGTAGGACGCTTCGGCATGGCATCGGGCAGTCACAATTTTAACGCCAAGTAGTACAGTCAAACGGCCGGGGCAGTGACTCAAGCAGGCTGCGCCAATTGTGAAATCATTATGAAATACTAATTTTTCAGTTAAAAAAAAAAGTTAATCAACTCACCAAACAGTGCGCACATCATAATTACAGCGATTCGGTGCCCGCGGGCGTAAAAGATGTAGGGCTACAATTACGCTGTAATTACATCATTGAAGTATTACAAAGTTGCTCACCTTTACCAGTTTCCAGATGGACTTAAGAGAAAACTATATTGGAACACTAAATTAAAGGAATTAAAATACACAGAAAATTAATTAGTGCATGGTATCGACCTACGTGTGCGCGAGAGAAAGCAAGTGGCGTTTCTACGAACGGACAGCTCAACAGATAAGTAACCAGCAGGGGAAATTACAAACAAAAAATAATATAAAGAAATGATATAATAAACAATAGTTTGGAGGGTCAGATGGTATTTAAAAGAGAGTGTCATAAGTGAAAAGGGCGGTATATAAAGAGAGAGCATGTGTGAGAAGGGGGAGGGGTGATAGAAAGAGAGAATATAAAGAAAAGTACTGATTTTGTATTGATTTCAGATTATAAGTTGATCTAATAATTAGTTTTCTAATAATGCTGATCTAACATTCAAATGTAGTTTTCAAAATTACAATGTAGGGTTGGTGATTGCACCACAGGTAGTAACTGTTTAGATAAATTACTTTATACAGAAAGATACATTGTGTAAAACATATTAACTTGTGGAATTGATAGCAATGAACGCATTTTCCATTTGGGAATTAATAAATTTGGGTAAACTATGATAAATATGTGTTAAATTATTTTTACGTCATCTAAGTAACCTATGACCTGCATTCCATAAGTTCGTCTAAACGGCCTTGGAATTTTTCTGTGAGGGAGAAGGGGTATCTTAAATTGCTTTTCATGGGGAAAGTGATACAGTTTCCACATTTCCTCCTATAAAAATGTGGTGGTGACCCTGGGGCTTTTGGAATCTTCTGTCTGAAGGTGAGTAAGTAAGTAACAAAGTAGTATCGGGGGATAATTCCTTCTTCTCCTCTTTTTCAACGATTACAATAGAAGGCCCTTTTTTGGGACCACTCAGCCTTTGCCACAGTGATGTACACCTAGTCAGCCATTCCATCCTTATTATACTGAAGCTGGTATCTAGAGATGATACCTTTCAACATGAAGAAAATGGATACAACAGCCTTACTGCAGCCTTAAAAGCTTTGTACAGAGTCTTGCAACTGCAGTGTTCAATGTCCGTAAAATATATGAATACCACACACTTGATAGTAAAACCAATAAGCAAAAGAATGTGTTTAGAGCATGTACAGCTGGATTTCCAAAACACACACGTGTGCACTAAACGTTAAGACTCTTAGGTGAAATTAACATGGTGTGCAATAAACCCTAAAAAAAAAAACATTATGATAATTACATATCATTACCTCATGACTTGTCATAGGCTAAAAAAATAAAAGAAAATTTTTGGAATGATACACAGAATGTTTATGAGTACAATAATGTACACCATTAAGATATGGGAGGACAAGATGACATGTTTGACTGAGACATGTTTCAAGACAAGATAAGGACAAGAGACATTAATCAGAGATAAGATTCTAAAGGAGTATGTTAGGCTGTACACTCTTAGATACAAAACGAATATAGTTGCAGTGGAATATAAAGACCTGATGAAAGAAGATAACAGACCTGATAGGTCTAATCCTTCGACGTGAAGAACAAGTAGAAGAAGATAAGACATGATAACTGTGTAGGATATAATGACATTCTGTTATAAACTAAACCATACTTTGTCTTTTATGAAGTCTTATTTAATGTACGTATTATACTTAAAATATGTTATAGTACACTGTAACGGTACGAGATTGTAGGGCCAAGATAACATTTTTTAAAATTACATTCTCTATACAGTCATTGTTCACCCTTGTAGAACCCCAAGTTAGTCAACCAGATAGGCTGTGTTTATTGCAAAAAAAAAAAGTCTTTGTTTTGTCTCCGCACTCATGCAACGCAGACCGATGGTGAAATAACATCAACCTGCGCCTCAGCCGTGAATTACGAAAGAGAGTATGTAACTGCACATTGCGCCAGGCGGCAAAAACATTGCTCACCTTCCCGCCTCTGCTAAGGCGCTCTTTCAATAGCACCAATGGGAGCACATATGCACGACCACGTGACCAAAAAACACTGTATGCAATTTAGCAAACTAACGCCAGTGCCAGTTGTGACACCGGGCCGCCCGGCCAACCTAAGCGAGCTAAGTGTTCGAAAATATATGTCGGCCGACAAAACAACACTAAATGCTATTTAAAAGTGAACTAGAGTAATAGTGGCGCATCAACTTAATTTGAAATAAGCAATAACAGTACCGCGGTTAAACAGTGTCTTAACTAAATTATGGTGTGTTAAACAGTGCATTCACAGCAGAGGTGCAAAACAGCGGAGTTCTTCAGACGTTAAGTATTAACTGAGTTTTAAACAAGATTATTTTCCTTTTTTTTTTTTCCCCCAGAGTATAATTCAACATAAATAAATATAAATCTAAGATGTACATCAGAGATCTCGAAGTGGGGTTTAAATAGAACGATAAAATCAAAGAACGAATGTGTGTGAGTGTGTAGCTAAAGCACGTATTGGTTCATTGCAGATAATAAATAGTGGAGGTATATCGTAGTGTCATAAGCTAGTTAATTAAGAAATAGTTGTGACTATATTTGATTTCACAAATTGTTGCTCCTTCTACAAGTATTTAATTTAAATGTCATGAAAGGGAGATGAAGTAGTTATTTGACATAATAAACCAGAGGCAATTTGTTTTAGCACAAACGGTGTATTTGATCTTTGCCTATATCAAATCCAAATAATCCCTTTTTGCAGCAGTTTCGTCTGAACGACCCTTGGAGTAAAAACCCCGAAGGTAAGAGATAAATATAATTATAATTTTGTAATTAATTCGTAGAGTTACATTTGGCCCCCGTACAGCGACGCGAGTATAGGTTACAACCTATATTCGCCAGACCTAATTAAGCTGCAGAACGGGTTATTTGGAAGTGAGGGCGTGGTTAAATAAATTAATTTCATAATGGAGAAAATAAATGAAATTGATGTAGTTGTCGGCAGTGAGGCCGAAAATAAATCAATGTATGAAAACACGTCAACTGAGTCGGCCAATAAAGGCGATTCAGGTATTCAAACAGAGTCACTGTTAACGAGTGAAAGTAATGTAGACGAATCGAAAATCATGAATGAAGTTGCAATTCATTCAACACCTATTGTAGTAAATCAAAATAAGAAGTCCGATGAGGACAATATGTTAACACGATTGTATAATATGATGTATAGTAATTTCAGTGAACTAAGAGGGGATATTAATATTAAATTCGATATACAGAATGTTAAGTTCCATGAGTTAAAGGGCGATATAAATAATATTGACCAAAAATTTGATAAGCGTTTATGCGAAATGAATACAAAATTTGATGAGCGTTTATATGATATGAAACAACAGACGAATGAATGTTTCAATACATTTAAAGAACAAGTGATAGGCTCAGTAAATGAACAGTTAAATAAGCATATCATTAATGTAAATAAACAAGTGTCAGAGACGGTCAAAATACAAGTGTATGAGCAAATTCAAGAGTTGAAAGATAATTTTGAAAGTAGGATCAATAAGTATAATGTTGATAATGAGTGTAAATTTAACTGTGTAGTAGAGAAAATAGAAGAAGTTAGAGATAACATTGAGACATATGAAACTAATGTTAATTCCAAAATAAATGAAATAGAAAGTAATTGCGATAGCAAAATAAGTGAATGTCAATTGAGTTTTGCGAATAAAATCTTAGAAATTAATGACAATGTTGACAGTAAGATCAGTGAAACAGAAAGTAGTTGTAAGTCAGAAATACAGCTATTAAAAGGTGCTGTAGAAATGGTAAATAATGCCAGTATTCAATCTGAACGCGTAACTAATAACAAGTTTAATTTAATGGAACAAAAAATAATCAATGTTAAAGATGACTTGAAAACGGCAATAAACAAAACACTAGACAGTGTCCATGAGCAAGTAGTAATCACCCGTAATGTAGATAGCGAAATAGAGTTAGAGTCATTTACTGGTGATAGGAGGGGGGTACACCCCATGCAATTCCTAAATAGAGTAAGAGACTTTAATAGACTTTGTAACAATAATTGGGATATGAAATTGTTGAAAGTTATGAAATGTTTTAAGGGAAGCCCCTCAATTTGGGCGGAGGTACATAAGGGAGATTGGTTAGATTTCGAAAGTTTTGAAGGGGATTTTAGAAGTAAATATTGGTCTGAAGAGGACCAAGAAGTACTTAGAAGCAAGATAATGGGGTCGGGTAATTTTGGGACTAATGGTAATAATGTCACCATTTATGTAATGAAAATGTACAATGAGGCAAAATACCTTGAACCACCATTACCGTTTAGATCATTTGTACGTCACATAAGTAAACACTTACCCAGGGAGGTGCAAATTAACCTGATGACGCGGGAAGTGGAAGGTATAAACGATCTGGAACAAATATTAGATATTTTCCAAAATATCAGGGACCGGGAAATTGGTAGGCGCCCAAACCCGTCAGGGGTACATAACGAGAATCATAATCATAATCAAGCTAGTGGGACACCAAACATGTATAGAGGGACAAGGGGAGGCTACAATAATAACCATAGACGTGAGGACTGGCGATGTGGAGAGTGTCATTGTGAGAACTATGGTAGTAGAACAACTTGTTACAGGTGTCATAAAGAGAGGAGTTGCCAACGCAGCAATACTGAACATAACCAAAATAGTCAACCACAGATAGGAGGGAGCAGCAACCGAGGAGCACCGGGAAGCAGTGGAACTTCCAATAGAGGTCGTGGTGGACACACTCCAGGCCGTGCAAACACCCAGACGGAAAACTAACAAGGACAGTGAGTGAAGGGACCCCACCATTGTCGACAAATGACTGTGAGGCCCAAGGTAACGAATATACAAATAACGTCATCTGTACGGATATGTCCAAGGAACTAATGGAGGAAGAGGACTTGGAGACAGCCAGACCAGAAACCGGACTGACAGAGGTAAGAATTCAAATTGAAGGTAAGGAAGTAAAAACTTTAGTCGATACAGGTAGTGAAATTTCTGTCATTTCTGAACACGTATTAGAGAGTTTGCAAGAAATAAATAAAAATATCCCAATTTTGCCAGTAGCGGGGGTGACCATTGTAGGTATTACCGGGGTTAGGAGTAAACGTGTAACTAAACAAGTACATTTGAACATGGTAATTAAGGGAGTAGAATATGACAACACATTTTTAGTAGTAAGGGGACTAAATTTGGAGGTTATTCTGGGGAGTGATTTTTTGATAAAACACAAGGCGGTAATTGATTTCCAGAAGCGGTTGTTAGTATTAAATAATGAAGGTAGACCAGTTGAGATTAACTTTGAGCGGGTAGTAGATAAAGTCAGAATTTCGGGAGTTAAGATGATACTAAATCGGGCCAGTAAAGTAGATACGGTAGTTAATACGTACGCATGTAGAGAGGGAGAGTTAGGGGATAATGCAAATAAACGAATTTGGGAGGATAGAGCGGTAAAATTTCGTAGTGAGGGGCGTGATGTAGGGAGTTCTCAACGCAAAGCGTTGTGGCAGGTAATAGAGTGTTTTCGAGAAGTGTTTGCCGATGTACCAGGGAGGGCAAGGGATTATGAGTGTGAATTAAAAGTAAGGGAACACGCACCCTATGTACAAAGAAGCTATCCGGTACCTTATTCAAAGAGGAGGGCGGTTCAGGCGGAATTAGATAAAATGTTGGAAGGGGACATAATAGAAAGATCAGTATCACCGTACTCTAACCCGTTAGTAGTAGTCATTAAGAAAGATGGCCGCGTTAGATTATGTTTAGACGCCCGCAAGATTAATCAGATAATTATCCCGGACCGGGAGTCACCCGAAGCAATAAATGAAATCTTCCAAAAATTCAGTGGAGTTAAATACATGACCTCATTAGATTTAACCGCGGGGTACTGGCAAGTCCCGTTAGCATGTGAAAGTCGGAAATACACAGCATTCCTGTTCAATGGAAAGAATTACCAATTTAAACGATTACCTTTTGGGCTGAATACCAGTGTAGCCAGCTTTATAAAATGTTTAGATGAAATACTCCAGCCACAGAATTTAGATTTTTTAACCATTTATGTAGACGATATATTGATAGCATCACGAACATTTTCCGAACATGTGGAACATTTAGAATATGTATTAGATAGACTGCGTACAGGGGGGTTGACTGTCAATTGGGAGAAGTCTAAATTCCTACAGAAAGAAATACATTTTCTAGGGTTCATAATTACACCAGAGGGGATAAGAGCTAACCCAGAGAAAGTAGAATCAATTTTAAAATTTCCCGAACCCCGAAATATTAAGCAGTTACAAAGTTTTTTAGGGCTATGTAATTTTTATAGAAAATTCCAGAAAAACTATGCCCATATAACTTCTAAGTTGAGCGCAGTGTTACAAAAGAACAAACAATGGAGATGGGGGGAAAGAGAACGAGAGGTGTTTACTGAAATAAAGGACCACTTTAGTAATATGATTATGATGAATCACCCTAATTTTGAACGCACATTTTATTTACAGACCGATGCTAGTAACATCGCATTGGGTGCAGAACTGTACCAGGAGGACGACGAAAAGGAGCATCACACCATCGCTTTCGCCAGTCGTACCCTATTAGCTGCTGAAAGAAACTACACAACAACGGAGAAGGAACTATTAAGCATTGTTTTTGCGGTGAAGAAGTTTCGAACATATCTACTGGGAAATTCCACTATCATCCGGACGGACCACAAGGCATTATCTTTTTTAAACACCTGTAAGTTGACACACAGCAGGATAACCAGGTGGGTGCTAGCTTTACAAGAGTACAATTTTAGTTGGGAGTATATAAAAGGGGTAGAAAACAAAATACCTGACACTTTATCCAGGGTAGATACAGAGGGAATGAGAACAGGGAGGGACTTAAAAGAAATAGAAATTTTCAGACTTAGCAGGGAAGATAGATTATTTGGGGAAGAATTGAGAGACATTAATAGTATGC
Organism: Magicicada septendecula; assembly: GCA_034769895.1. Taxonomy (NCBI): domain Eukaryota; kingdom Metazoa; phylum Arthropoda; class Insecta; order Hemiptera; family Cicadidae; genus Magicicada; species Magicicada septendecula. The sequence continues at coordinate 455,306,054 of CM068373.1, forward strand.
AAAGAATAGATCTTAAATTGAACAAAATAATAACTAGCTTAGAGTCCGACTTAGATGAGTCAGGGTATAGCCGTCATTTCCAGATTTATCAAGGGAGTTTGTTTAAGAAAGTAGAGGGGGGAGAGCGTGATTGGAGGTTAGTTATACCGGAAGGGTTGGTAGATAAGATAATATGGGACTGTCATTTTCGGTATGGGCATTTCGGTGCTAGGAAATGTGTAAATGTATTAAAAGAATCATGCTTATTTAAGAATATGGAACGGAGGGTTAGAATTTTACTCCGAGGGTGCGATTTATGCCAAAAGTCAAAAGTAGTTAATTACCGCTTAGAGGGAGAGATGAGGTGTGTTAAAGTAGAAAAGCCTTTTGATCTAGTTGCGGTAGACTTGTTTGGCCCTCTACCGAAGGGAAGGGGAGGCGTCATGTATATTTTTGTAGTATTAGATACATTTACGAAATTTGTAAGATTATACAGTGTAAAGCGGGCCACTAGTAAAGTACTAAGTGAGAAAATAACGAAGGATTATATGATTAAAACCGGGAAACCGAAAATAATATTATCTGACCATGGGCCCCAGTTTATTAGCGGAATATGGCGACAAACTTTGGGCTGGGAAGGTATTATACCTAAACACACGGCGGTATATCATCCTCAATCGAACCAAGCCGAAAGAGTCATGAGAGAATTGGGGAGAATTTTCCGGGCATACTGCCATGCTAAACATAGTGAATGGCCAGCCTATGTGGGAAGAATTGAAGAATGGTTAAACTGTACAACTCATGAATCAACGGGGTTCACACCATACGAGCTAGTCAAGGGAAAACGTCCACCTAGGATCCTGGAACAGCTGTTCAATTTTCCACCGGAAAGCAATCCACGAGATCTGGAAGTAAAACTTCAACTCGCCAATGAAAACTTATTAACGAAGGGAGAAAGAAGAAAACGGCTTCATGATGCCAAAGGTAAGTGGATCAAGTACGAAATAGGTCAGCTGGTATTAGTAAGAAGACACGATTTATCAAGTGCACAAGATAAAGAGATTAAAAAATTCTTTTTGTTGTATGAAGGACCATATGAAGTTGTTGACATCAAAATGGATAATGCCTACGTTCTACGAAACCAAATGACTGGGGAAATAGTGGGTACCCATAACGCCACCAATTTAAAACAGTATTGGTCAAAATGATAATAATAAACAAAAAATAATACAGCAAATCCTGTAATTGAACATAAATTAAATAATTAAAAAAAAAACTATAACTAAGTAATTATAAATAACTATAAATAACATAAAACAGTAAGTGGTAGCGGATAGATTTTCCCCACTTGTCCCAGTGGGGTTCGTCTATTTCAGGGACGCGCCCCTGCCTACGCGAGCCTTGGTTTTCTCCATGTACCCTTATTCCGGAGGAAGCTTTGTCCCTACCTTTAGTCCCAGTTCTTGACCTTTTAAGGATCCTTATCCCTTTTATCTTCCCGATTTCCCTACCCTCCCCCTAGAGTAAATACCTAAATAATAGTTACATAATCTGGCACACTTTTTGTAACCATTTGATTGCCTTAATTCCAAGTACTACATTAGGGTAATCCTCAAAATTAAATAAACTGGCGTTATTTATGAATTGTAAACTCATCCCTTAATTAGGTCGGTAGTGGAGAAGTTTTGTGGCTGAGCAGACAAACTAGATAATAAATTTCAGTATAATTTTACATGAACATTGTGGATTGAGATGGGGTTGTAGATTAGTGGTTGTGGTTTGTTTCTATGGGAAAGGAGGCAGGCAAGGAATTCAGCGGCTGCCAACAGGTTTTGTTCACATTTACTCATGTAGGGGTTCTGTTCGTCTTCCATCGCATCTTGATTCATATTGTACATGTACATGTAACATATAACCTATTTACAGGTAGTTAAGAAAAAATAATAAGTATAAATATTACAATAAGTATAATATCAAGTAAATACATAATTTGGGAAAACATTCCAAAGTAAACTCATGTAACCAAAGGGTTTAATTATTATTTTGTGGTACCTGCTATGTTAGGTTAGGAGTACGGTATATTGGTAGTCGGAATGTGATTATGGAGGAATTTAAAGAGAGATTAGAACCAATGATGCCATGTTTGTAAAACTTACTGAAATATTAAGAAAAAACTGAAACATGTAAACATTAAACCACGTAGAATCATTTTGAAAATCGTAATTAAAGTAATTGAAATTGTTTTGAACAAACGAAGAGATTAAATAGAATTGTAGTGGTCCTTGGAGTAACGTAATATTGTAAATGTTAATTGCTGTGTTTAAATTCATTTTGATTCAAATTGAAATTGTAATTTTATATATTTTATACATTAACTTTATACAGCTGTAATCAAAGCTAAACTGTCTGAGTGGAGATTATTAAAGTCAATTTTGTTAATGAAGCCCATTTGATGTTGTGTATTTATATTCAACGTGTTAAATAATGTAATTATAGTTAAAATGTTTTTAGTAAAATGTTATTAAAGCAATTGAAAGGTGAATTAAAATTATATTTGGTTCGAATTGCAACAAATAGATTTTGATAGATATGTTAATAAAAAGATTTATAGAAGGAAAATTTTTGCAGGAAGCATATATGCCAGTACCTGATGTAACCAGAATGTTTATACTATGTGAGTCTTGCAGACCAGTGTTTATATAAACAGGTGTGGTATGTTGAGACTAAGGTCTGTAGTCATGCTTGGTGACGATAACAAAAAATGTAGTCTGCTGAATCAGTATATTATTGTGATAGAAGAGAATTGAAATTAAATTTTTTTACAGACCAAATAATAATGAGGCCATTACTGTAACTTTTGAGATTAATTGAATTAATTAAAGTAAATTAAATACAATTAAACTAATTTAGTAATAAAATTAATAGAAACGATTTTTAACAATGAACTTAACTTTATTTTCATTTAGATTCAAATTGGAATTATAAATTAAATGCTAATTGATGCCAATAATGATTAAAACATTTATTTAACACTGACAATTGATGGAAAATGTTCAGGATGAGATAGTGTCTGGAAAATTGAGGTGTATATTACTATCCACGTAACTTGTATCAATGCCAATTTATATTTTATGTTTTAACTGTAGATTCCCCACCTAAGTGCGGTCATGACCTCACCGGACCATGACCGTGAAAGTAGTTAATTGTGGCAAATCATAAATTCTACTTGATACAACCGGCTTGTGGTTCGTTTTATTTTGTCAACCCGGTGGTTTGTTAGATTTAGTAGGGGGGTTATTTTTTGGGGGAATCTACCAAATTTTGGAACAGGGCTATTTTCACCCAGATAGGGGTGGTAGTCCATTAGGGGTGTACAAATAAAAAATAGTAGGTATAATACCGAATTTTATTGTAACGCCGAAGCAAGGATGGGGGTGGAATAAAAGAAAAAAAATGTCCACCCCTTCCGCATCAGTCCTTGTGAAAGCAACTAGACGCCACAGTCTAGGGGGGGTAATAGTGAGTGTGGATGGGCGGTGACCCAGTTACAGGTCACGAGGGAGATGTGGGTTACGGCGAGGATGAGGCTGAAAAAGGCCAAGAAGCCTCGTGCAGACCACATTCAAATGTAACGGGTATCAGGGGTTAAGGGATTGAAAGGGGGGGGTATATATGTATATATATAAAAAAAAAAAAAAAAAAAAAATTATAGTAACTAAGTATAAATGGAGTTAATGTCATTTTGTGTAATTAAGGTGTTATTTTGGATGGGCAACATTGTATGGGGAATATTATTCAATTTAACTGGAATTTATGTGTATCATTGTAAACCAATATTGTTTATTATATTATTAATATATATATATTATTAATATTATATTTTTGTTGGGTCTATAATATAAAATGAGCCAGTACGTTGTCAATGAACCAGTACGGCTAAGAGGAAACAAATCAGATGTGGGACATGGAGTGATGGAAGGCCGTTTGTCAATGTTTAATTACATGTTTTAAAGTCAGGCGATACTGGGGCGGGTATCTGTCCGAGCTTATGGTGGTGGGATCTTGAGTAGAGAAGTCCCATAAGATCGGATGGGTGCTGTCGCAGTCGCCAGACTAGGGGGGTAAGAACCCATGATGTAGTAGAGTGTTCAGGGGGGTTGCGGCGCCATATCCTCACTGATCCTCTTAGATCTAGGCAATAAGAGTTTGAACGCTCCGGCCTTCAATCTCTTATTGGGGGGGTATTGTAACGGTACGAGATTGTAGGGCCAAGATAACATTTTTTAAAATTACATTCTCTATACAGTCATTGTTCACCCTTGTAGAACCCCAAGTTAGTCAACCAGATAGGCTGTGTTTATTGCAAAAAAAAAAAGTCTATGTTTTGTCTCCGCACTCATGCAACGCAGACCGATGGTGAAATAACATCAACCTGCGCCTCAGCCGTGAATTACGAAAGAGAGTATGTAACTGCACATTGCGCCAGGCGGCAAAAACATTGCTCACCTTCCCGCCTCTGCTAAGGCGCTCTTTCAATAGCACCAATGGGAGCACATATGCACGACCACGTGACCAAAAAACACTGTATGCAATTTAGCAAACTAACGCCAGTGCCAGTTGTGACACCGGGCCGCCCGGCCAACCTAAGCGAGCTAAGTGTTCGAAAATATATGTCGGCCGACAAAACAACACTAAATGCTATTTAAAAGTGAACTAGAGTAATAGTGGCGCATCAACTTAATTTGAAATAAGCAATAACAGTACCGCGGTTAAACAGTGTCTTAACTAAATTATGGTGTGTTAAACAGTGCATTCACAGCAGAGGTGCAAAACAGCGGAGTTCTTCAGACGTTAAGTATTAACTGAGTTTTAAACAAGATTATTTTCCTTTTTTTTTTTCCCCCAGAGTATAATTCAACATAAATAAATATAAATCTAAGATGTACATCAGAGATCTCGAAGTGGGGTTTAAATAGAACGATAAAATCAAAGAACGAATGTGTGTGAGTGTGTAGCTAAAGCACGTATTGGTTCATTGCAGATAATAAATAGTGGAGGTATATCGTAGTGTCATAAGCTAGTTAATTAAGAAATAGTTGTGACTATATTTGATTTCACAAATTGTTGCTCCTTCTACAAGTATTTAATTTAAATGTCATGAAAGGGAGATGAAGTAGTTATTTGACATAATAAACCAGAGGCAATTTGTTTTAGCACAAACGGTGTATTTGATCTTTGCCTATATCAAATCCAAATAATCCCTTTTTGCAGCAGTTTCGTCTGAACGACCCTTGGAGTAAAAACCCCGAAGGTAAGAGATAAATATAATTATAATTTTGTAATTAATTCGTAGAGTTACAACACATTGCAGCAGGACACTTTCATCTGATGGCAAGATACATGATTACTGTATGAAACCATGTGTATAACTGAAAATTATACAGTTTCCTTGCACCAGTTGAAGTTACTGAAGTTTTTTTTTTATTTTCCATGTTATTGACAATCAAATTCCCAATAACAAAAGCTGCTCATTTCTTGCAGACTCTTTTAAAATGTTCATTTGAGAACAAGAAACTTTTATGTACATGCACAAATTTACATACCGGTTTGGCCCGAATATAAGACGGCCTCACATATAAGACGACCTTAGATTTTTGAAGGTGTTTTACACGAAAAAAAATGGTCTGCATATAAGACGACACTGAATTTTTTGAAGTGTTGTATGAGAGAGACAATTAAATGGTCTAAATATCATACCTTGAAGTTACACTACGTAAATATGGCTATTTTACATTAAAGGTGAAATCATTAGTGTTAAAATGCCTTATTGTTTTTAATTCCAGTCATCATCCTCATTTTCTTCTTCTTCTCAATGTTCATATTCAGAATTGGTACTGGAATCAGATTCATAACTGGAGTAGTCTTTCCACAAAAAATCATCCTCACTACCATCCATGTTATTAGAAACACAACATTTTAAAAACCCTTTTACAATGGATTCACTTTTATTTTTCCCCAGGCTGTGATTATCCACTGGGTCAGTAAGCCAGTAACTGTATGCTTGGTTTCTTCAACTTGTCTGTCGGAGTCAATGCATGGTTTCCATTAATTAACCAGTCACTATAGTTCTTCCGTAAGTAGTCCTTAAATGGTTTATTAACAACCACGTCTAAAACTTGAAGCTGAGGAGTCATTCCCCCAGGAATTATAACAAGATCAGTGTTCATTTCTGCGACCAGCTTCTTTATTTTCTCACTTGTGTGACCACGAAAGAACTACCTCTCTGCCCTAGTAAAGCACCTGGTCGATGTCCCCAAACAACCTTAAGCCAATCTGCCATAAGCTCTTCAGTCATTCATCCTATATCCTGTGCTCTACACACAATCCCAACTGGTAACTGTTCCTTCGGAAGCATTTTTCTCTTCAAAATAAGTATGGCAGAAATTTTTTCTATCTGCAGTAACTCCTAGCATCACAGTATTGCGTGACTTTTCGTTGCCTATAGATTTAATTATAACTGATTTTGCACAATTTCTGTCCACAGTAACATTTAACGGGATATCGAAAAACACTGGTGTTTGGTCAGCATTTGCCATTTGACCAAGCAGATAATTGTGGGCTTTCCTCAGTTTTATAATATATCGCTGATAAGAGATCAATTTGTTAGTATAATCTGCAGGTAGGCATTGTACAAGTGTAGTCCGATGTTGTAAACATAGACCTGGACACCGCATCATATGTTTACACTTCCCAAGTATGTCATGTAGAACAACAGAAACAAATGAGCCATTATATGCACTGTCGTATGGTAAATTTATCGTTCCATACTCAAAAACATATTGTGGTGTCCTAGGAAACGCATCCAATAAAATATCGGGCGAGTTGTTTAGATACATGGGTCGTAATGGTTTCGTTTATGCACTCGTGTGAGTTTTTTATCGTATGACTTTCAGACATCAGTGCTGCCAACCTTCCTGCCTAGAGTCGGTGAGGCCAGTTATGCCAAGTAATCAGTGTATTCACGTCGTGGTGTGATTTTATTAATTTGTTTTGTAAATACGGAAGACATTAATACAGAAAGGCTCACCGACGAAATCCAGAACAGGAGAGCACTTTAGGATCCCGCTTCCGAAGCTTATAAAAACGAACCGATAAGCGGCATACAACACGTACGGATTCATTTTCAGTACTGATGACGGCAACCCTGATAGAGTTTGTTCACACCCACTTCCGATATTTTTGACTCATGATAAAAATCGGAGTCAACTCAGATGCAAAACTTATCGTACGATTTGAATCGGACGCATAAAAGGGCCCTTAAAGTGAACAACTTTTAACGTCTGTGACACAATACGCTACTTCAGCCATGCAGTAGTGAAAGTGTGCTTGGGATTTTCACCTTGAGCTTATTATAAAACGTGCGTGTTGATTCACGCTACGCACGAGGCAAGCCTGTGCGTTACTAAATATGCTAGGCACTTAACATGAAAATTTTAAATGTTAGGTTGCGCATATAAGATGAGTATGGTTTTCGGAAGGGCGTTTTATGGAAAAAATCATCTTTTTATATTTGGACCAATACGGTATACATTAGTGTTCCTTTCAAAAAATTTGGATGATGAAGTATCTTAAAATAAAACGTTTTCACAGTCATAATGAATAAAATAAAAAATATCACTATAATATTGACGACTCGGAACACTAAGTTTTTTATAAGTAAAAACGTAAAGTTTTACCTTACAGCCTAAACCGGCTTTCACCTATAGAAGGCTTCATCAGAGGCTGTCGTTAGTAGCGCTGCTCGTCTTGTTGTTGGCGACAAGATAGTGTTTCGAAAGATTGAAGCTGTGTGTGTGTGGTGAGATGTGTTCGAATAATGCGTGCGATTTGAATTGTGTCTGTTCGTTTAGGATGTCGTTTTTATTTGTTTTTGTGTGTTTGTATATTTCTAATTGTTCTAGAGTGTCTAGTTTTCGGCCTTTTGTGTGTACGTGTAGTATGTTCATGTTATTGTCGATGTTTTTATATGTGTGGTTTGCTTCAATGAGGTGGTTTGTGAAGGTAGATTCTGTAGTGGTGTGGAGTGCTTTTGTGTGTTCAATGTATCTCTGTTTGAAGCTACGTCCTGTCTGGCCTACACGTACACACAAAAGGCCAAAAACTAGACACTCTAGAACAATTAGAAATATACAAACACACAAAAACAAATAAAAACGACATCCTAAACGAACAGACACAATTCAAATCGCACGCATTATTCGAACACATCTCACCACACACACACAGCTTCAATCTTTCGAAACACTATCTCGTCGCCAACAACAAGACGAGCAGCGCTACTAACGACAGCCTCTGATGAAGCCTTCTATAGGTGAAAGCCGGTTTAGGCTGTAAGGTAAAACTTTACGTTTTTACTTATAAAAAACTTAGTGTTCCGAGTCGTCAATATTATAGTGATATTTAGTTAAGTAACGGACACGTCATGGACAACGAAATCCAAGAAAATAAAAAAGTTAAAATATACCTATAAAGTTTTATAATCAGTAAGTGTAAATTAAAAATTGAATCGTCTGTAATACAAAAAACTGTGACACCAAACATTCAGAACCACATTAAGGTCTCAATGAAGTGATAACCAAAAGCACCCATACAGTGGATAAGGAGGATGTAAATGTAGACACAATTTGTAACCATAACACTAGGCCTACAGATCTAATCTTTAACTAGAGAAATTAAGTTACTACAGAATAAAAAAAAGTTTCAATTTATATGAACACACATGCTACTTGTTTGGTTTATAATTTGTTTTGTTTTATATAGTGTAAACTGAATTTAAAAATTTGTTTACCTTACTGGACATTTCAGACTAGCAGAATTCTGATACTGGAGACTGTCTGTATTTGATAATGACACACTGACAGTAATCCAACATATTTTTGCTTTTTACATATTAGGCCATTATACCTACAGTGTGATTTACACAGAAACTCACAAATTACTATCACAGTTATCAGATAACACTCATTTTTATTTTAATCCTATAAATCTACTGTTAACTAACCTGACAAAAGATCTCCCTCGGGGTACTTCTTTGCAGAATTCGTCAATTTCATTTTGTAATCCATCAGGTGAAACACATCTTCTTTCAGCATCTGTTGTCTTAATTACAGAGCGGTCCTAAACAGAATAACTTTATTAATATATTTTCATAATTCATTGCATCTGCTGCTACTTAAACATTCAGATAATTTTTAACTACAGTCACACTAACGGCAAGAAAAACATAAAAAAAGAAAACTTCCTATTATGAAAATACTATCTGACTTTCCAAAAGTTATAAGGAATTCTAGTATCCACAGGTTGTTGGCGATTAATTGTAATCACCTACAATATGATTTTGTTCTAAAGGGGAGTACTCTTAAAATATTTTAAATGGTGGCATCAATGCAGCATGAGATTTTACATGTTAAGGTGTGTGACTCATATTAAAAGACACAAAATATGAAGCGCATTCAAAAAGTAAGTACCTCTGGGTATCAAAAAATACAGATTTTTTTAAACAATTCTTTTTTACATAAAAGTCATCCCTTAAACTACTTTTTTACAGTTTCCATCAATATGAATGCATCTGTTATGGCATTTAACCAATTCCCGAACTTCCTTTTCATAAAATAAAGCTGCCTATGAGAACAGGAGAATGGTCACACATAGAATCTTTTAACCGAAAGATTCTATATGTAGTAGCTTATTGATAGTAGGTGAGCCAATAAGCATAAATTAAAACAACAAGCATTACAGTGCTGTACTTAATGATAAACAGATTCAAGATTTGTCACAGATTTGAGATGTAGCATATTTTATTCTGACACAGAGTTTCAGAAAAACTCCAAGTTGATGATAGTGAGAAGTGGTCAAACTATCACTCAATTATTATATTTATTTTATAGAAAATTTACCTTATACACCTGAAACAGAAATTGAACTTTTTCCAACAAATAACTTTTATTCCAACAATAAATTAACACAAACAATTTAATCACTAAATATTATAAAATAATAAAAAAGACAATCACAGGATGTGCTGACACTCTGTTTCACGTTAAATTAAATACACTTTACATCTAACTTTCAATTAACACAGTAGTTATAAAATAAATTACCTCGACAGAAACTTTGACTAATCTATTAGGAAGGTCAGTGTAAGTGTTTTCCCAGTCTTGAATGTTCCAGCCACGAGCATGTAAAATGGTTTCCACCAAAAGTAAATCAGAAATTGCATCACCCACAGTCTCATTAATTAAATCAACTAATGATGCCAACCTCTCGGCTGCTGCTAATTTTTCAGCATCTACACTGCAAAGTAAAATGTACAAACTTGAGCATACGCCATTTACTCATGGGTCACTGTTCTGTTGTTTCTACTGTAACTTGATATTTATTATTAGTCCAAATGATTTTTTTTTTTTAAGAACTAAAAAAAATATTCCATACTCATCATGCTAAAAGTGCCCTAATTTAACAATACATTGTAGTTCACTGTTGATAAAACAAAATTACTTTGTTGGATGTTATAAAGCTTAAAATTCCAAATTATGCCAACCTAAAACTTATAACACACAAAATATTTTTATTCAATATTTTTATTTTTTATTAACTGAAAACCTTAAGAAGTTTGTCAACATTATGTTTTAATGCACCATCAAAAGCTGTTTATGCTTCTGTCTCCCTGGTTCATGCTAGCACTAAACACACACATGCACACGCACACACACACACACACACAAATGGAATCTAAGGATGTGCAATCTTGAATGTCAGGCGTGTACATTCACGTAAAGTTTAATTTTTACCACAGACTAGTTCACTCTTCAGTACAATTCAGATGCGAGTCACATCATTTTGATTGAAACCAAAGCTGCTGCACCAATTATAGTTAACCAAATACACTGTACTCACCGTCTATGGCTTTTTTCCTTGATGTTTTTTCCAACTGGAAAAAACATCAAGGAAAAAAGCCATAGACGGTGAGTACAGTGTATTTGGTTAACAAACACGTGGCTTGGGACTACAATAGGATTTATTCCATTTAAATCAATTATAGTTCTCACAAATGAATGTCATAAGAGAAAAATTCAGGAAAATTTGGGCTAAGAAACGGTTTGATACAAGAATGAATTCAGCAATAAGAATTTAATAAGAGAATTACAGAAAAAATTCAGATGATTTAAAAAAACTAGGAGATGTTAGATGATATTAACATTTTCTTTTGGAAAAAATACAAGAAAAACGTTGCAAATTAACACAATGCATGAGAAAATCCAGAATATGCAGGTTACAGGTTGTTTTAGCATACCAAGTGTTGAACGATGGGTAAACACACACACACAGAGTGGTACTTTTAACAGTACATTATGCAACCTATTTTTACCTGTTGACAAGTAAGTCATAATTACGTACGCTGAATGGAATGTGTTTATATTATTGTTGTTGGGTGCAAAACAAAATGGCGCAGTTATGTATTTACACTGTAAACAAATGTTATGTCAGCCCACTGCAGCAATGTGTGGCTGTAACCAGAAAAACTGGTTTGAGTGCCCAGTTGAACGGACGGACTGTTGTGTAGAACAAAGGCAGTGGAACTCAGTCTCATAATAGCCGGCAGCCAGTACACATGTATTTTTTTAGTGCCTGCGGGCAACCACGGTAGGCCGAGCAGCCAAGGTAGGCCTACCGCATTCTAAATTCGAAACATTGCAAAATTGTACAAATTTGTGAAATGTAGTGGACCAATCTTTTTTAGCGGTTTTTTAAATTTTTATCAGAACAATAATTCCTGAGAAAGTGTGTGGTTCTGCCCGTGTGATGCAACGACAAGAAAGAAAAAAAATGAGACACCTAAATACAGATAAGTGCAAAGACAAAAAGGTAAAATATAACGAGTCTGGGGAAAGTTTTTTTGGCCAAATAATAAATTCAAACGTAATGAAACAAAACTATATATAGAATAAGAGAGTGTGAGAGAGCGAGAGAGAAAAAGAGAGCAATAGCAAAAGCACTGATTTGCTGTAGTGAATTTTTATGTTTTGTTGTTTCATTTTCATTAATAACTTTTCAGTGAAGGGTTAGTAGTGAGGATCGGTCAAGAATAACACAAATTTTAACTTATTTGCGTCGACGTTTCGACAATGTTTATTGCTATAATCAGGACAATTGTTGTTGTGTTTGGCATCAGCAACAATTGTCCTGATGATGGCAATAAACACTGTCGAAATGTCGACGCAAATAAATTAAAATTTGTGTTATTCTTGACCGATCCTCACTAACCCTTCACTGGAAAATTCATTGATTGATGGTCACTACGAATTTAAGGATTTATTAATAAAATAATGATATTTCATTATAATAAAATAACAAAATTTTAATACAATGTGTTAAGTTAATTTCTTACGCCACCCTACCTAACCTATTCTCTGTGTCCAAAGGTTCATCTAACGGGCTTGGAATTTTTCTGTGAGGGGAAGTTTACATTTTAAATTGTTTTTCACGGGGACGGTAGTTACGGTTGGGTCATTCCACATCAAATCAACAAACAAACAAAAAAATAGTTTTCTAATTGACTATCTCAGATTTTGTTGAAACTTTGGCTAACTATACTCTTTAACATCCTGAATTCAAATATAATTTTTTAAAAATTCGATCTCTTACATTCTATCTCTTACAGTTTTTGAGTTATAATTTTTTTGAAAATTGTAAAATATCGCTTTTTTTTTACACGCGCTCAGCGCTAAAAAATGTTCTAATTCCAGTTGTATAAGTCCTAGAGAGTTGTGTAATAACTCGTTTTAAAGAGGATTTAACAGGCTTTCATTTGATATTAAACTTCAACACTTTTTGGTAAAAAAATGTTTTTTGAAAAACTCCAATGTTTTTGAAATTTTTTTTGAGATAGTTTTTTAAAAATTTTGAAAATAATATATATGTTTTATGGTGACTTAGTGAATACATCATAAAAATTTCAAAGTGGGACCATGATGGAATCAGCAGTTATGACGAAAATGCATCACAATAGTTCAGTATTTTAATGCGTTTTGGCATATGGGCTTGTCCCAGGAAAGATTGGGATTTAAATGACCAAAACTTGTGTTAATTTAGTAAGCCTAGTATTTAAATAACTAGCCTTTTTTATCTTTTTTTTTTAGTAAGTTAATAATATTTTTTTAGTATTTTGCTGATGCATATTGTAACGAAGGTGAGGACTCGGTCGTATCTGTAAAATGTGTACATCTGTTTTTTATGTGTAGAAAGTGTTAGTGTGGTGTGTTCGTCTCACACCTGTCGTTACATTAATGGTTGTTGCTACCGAAGTCCGTAGCGTTGTCACAATTATCAGTACAACCTACCTGTAATTTCATAGGGGTCGTGAATCCCGGGTGGCGCCAAATTGTTTAATGAAAACGATTAAATTTGTGAATTAATAAGTTAGATTGGTGTTATCAGCGGTGACGGCTGGATCGTTGAATGATTCCCGCCTCTGTACAGCTTACTGTATTGCCCATATGGCAAGAGCGCTAGTTGTCTGCTCAGTGAAATCGCTAACACACACATATATTATACAACTTCCTATGAAATACAACAATGGTAACACTCTGTACTGTATCTTTAATTATGGTTTGGTCATTCATCAATGTGACAATAATATTATAAGTTAGTTTTCAATAAAATTGCTCCGGCATAAAACATGAAACATAAATCTCTAGGCTGACGAAATTAATTTTGAAACGAGTTTTACTGAGGCCAACATGGCGACTGTTTGTACATTATATATTAACTCGCCCAAAATCTGGAGTTCTTTGGATTATAAAGAAAACATAAAATATGGTTACATTAAAAAAGTACACTACCGTACCTTATCCGTACTTAAATGGTATAAAGTGTGTTTACAAATTGTTCGGCAGTGTAGTAATAGTTGTTACAAATTTCGCAAATTAGTGCAAGGTTATTTCTTAGTTAACAATTTCTTTACGTAAGTTTATGTTACTCAATCCTTGAAAGAAAATTATTTTGATTTCATAGTGAGAATTTTGTATTGATGTGAGAAATATATAAAGTGCTTTTATTCCGGGGATTAGGGTATTTAAATGATACTTATCAGTTCAGAAGGTTGTGATAGAGATCGTTGGTTCTTGATAATGGAAAATTCATCAATTTTGGAGTGACAGGCTGCTGGCATCTTTTTCTAAATTGTCTTGGGAATTTCTGCTATTTAATTTTTGTTTATTTAGTTCCTGGACATCTGTTAATCGTTGAACCTCTTCATCTCCTTCTCACTGGTTCATGTTGTTGACTTTTGTGTATTTTTTAAACCTTTTAAAGTAAAATTTCGGTCATACAAAATCTTGCGTCCCTACTACCCAAGCGTCATTTTTCGAGTAAACAAATTTAATGGAAAATTAGTAACCAACGGCCCGTTTCTATGGTAACTGAAACCCTTTGATTGGTTAAGGCCTAGATTAAAAGCATTGTTATCATATTTGAAATTTTTATTCAAATTTATTATATATTTTCTGATTGATTTTATTCTTCTGTCTTCCCTCCTGGGTAATAAATATTATCACTATTGTATTTATTTCCTTTCAAAGATTAATATAATACCTCATAAGGTCATGTTCTATTAGATACTAACTTTTGTCTAATTATGCTGACATTTGATAATTACATATTTCTTTTAATTTAAGCTCTTATTGTAATATTTTTCTTTTAAAATGATTTATACATAATTTTTGGCTAGTTACTTGCCTTAGATTTGTTAATTTCCTGGTGGATTTTATACAATTTGTTATTATTGGTTTTGGCAGTTACGCATTTCCTAGGCCTAAGTAGCCATTGATTATTTTTACTTATTATATTCTAATTATATTTCATTTTATTACAAAGCGTTTTGTCCTGTTGTTACAATTGATTTGTTTAGTGGTTGTAGTGTCTTGAATTTGTTTGTGTTCTGATTACATGTCAAGATTATTTTCTATATCTTAATACTCAAAATATAACAATTAGGCCTACGGACTGCAAGCTTCCTTCAGCCATATCCTATACATAAAATTAACATGAACAATTCTTTACAAGTTATTAGTTACTGTTGGTTTAACATACATTTCATTCTTTTGCTATTATCTTGAGTGAGAAATATCATCACTTCCTTCAAACTTATTTAATTTATTTTCCCTTATAACATAGGGTGTTTATTAATTATATTCTTAATTTCTTAATTCTTTACTACTCCCCTTCTCCATTCCATGTTAACACAAACTGTTCATCTTACATGGGCCTTCTCCCCTGAATAACATCATATCCTCTATCTATCTCTACCTTAAATACTATTTCTAATTATTGTTAACTATATAATATATTTTTTATAAGCTACCTCTTAAATCATCTATTGGTTCATCATTGATTTACTAAGTGTTTTCTTACCTATTACTATCTTTTTTTCACTTACAATATCTTTTTTCACTTATCACTTTCACCTTTAATTAATTGGTGTTTATCACTGATACACTCACTATTTTGGGGTATTTACACCTTCACTATTGCACTTTTTTAACTGTTTACATTAAGTGTTTTTTAGTAGGTAATCCCTATAATTGTTTCTCTTTCTCACTATTTCTTTCATTATAAATTATACATAGTATTAATGATATTTTTCTATATATTTTACTATATCTAACTCTAATTTTTGGGTTAGTGTACTTTTTCTTTATTAGATTACTTTACTGTTTTGGTTATAACAGTTATATTAATTATTTCATTTACAGTAATATTCATTTCTAGTATTGGATAATTATTGGTTTTATTCACAATATTTTATATTTGAGTTTACTATTTCTCCCTTTTATATGTGGTGTTTCTTATCCCTTGGTTTCATTTCATTTCCTCTTCATTTTTCTGCTTCTTCTCCTTCTTCTTCATTTTTAATTAGCTTCATTTTTCTTCGGTTCTCCCCTCCTCGTCTGGTTTGATTTTATTTAGTTGTAGGAATTCGCTCACTTCCTTCAATTGTCTTTATTCTTCTTTGGTTTTGGTTTTTTCCCTTTCTTTGTTAGTTCCTGTTTGTTTGGTCAATCACTTGGGTTAGGTAATATCGTCGTTTGTCGTGTCACTGTCTTTATATTTTATTTATATTTAATTATTTTATTTAATATGAAGTATATTTATATTTAATATTATCTTTTTTTATCCCTGGTACTGGAGTGGCTTATTTGTGTTGTAACAATATTAACAATACAAAATATTAAATAAATAAATAGAATTGCATTGCATACATTCTAATTTTAATAAAAACATTGATAAATAAAATGCATTATTTAAAATTATTTATTAATACACTGTAAATACCATGCATTATAGTCTAACTCAATGGTATACTGTAATAACAGTACTCAGAACAGCAGATCACAATGTAGCAACAGTCTACATATATGATGCTTGTGCAGACCTGTAGCTTTCATGTCCCAACAGGACTAGCTGGCTGTGGCTCATGACTCCACAGGTTGCTTACAGTCTTCAAGTCTTCAGATTAATGAAGAAAGTTGTGTTAGTGGTTAAAATCACACGCAGAATTATCACTGTTGCACACCACTATATAAAAATATTCCGATTAGCGCTTTCAAGCTTCACAGCTCATCGTCAGATCGGAAATGAACAATTAACTTAAAATAAACCCTTCACCCCCACCCCACCACACCCTGCTCACACACAACAAGCTATAATTCAATGTCCCTTCCTCCCCTCTGAGCCCTGGACAGTTACATATTTTTCTAGCAAATTCCTTGTGTTTCAGTGTTGTGTGTGCGCGTGTGTGTGTGTGTGTACACATGCATGTATATGTGTGTGTGTGTGTGTGTGTACATTCCTTTTAAACCTACCGTCTTTCTCCCCCACATCTGGGCCAGTCACACACCCTTATTTAAAATATCCAATTAGTCCTCTGCAATTTAATTCTTAATCTTATCTATCTGTCCTCTATCATTTACTTCTTAATTATGTTATAAAATATTTCTTCATTATCAAATTTAATTTTATTATTAATTAAATTGTCTAACCCTTTTTCTCTTTCTTTCAATATTTCTAACTCCTCCCTAAGTTTCCTTTCAACTGTGTTATTTACTACTTTCGTATGCAGGTTGTCTGACCACAAACGTGGAGAAGGTAATAAAACAACGAATTCGTTATATGCAAGACATTTCATAGAAGACAACCATAAGTTTGTTAATCCTTTGGAAGACTACGAAATTGTAAAAGTAGTAAATAACACAGTTGAAAGGAAACTTAGGGAGGAGTTAGAAATATTGAAAGAAAGAGAAAAAGGGTTAGACAATTTAATTAATAATAAAATTAAATTTGATAATGAAGAAATATTTTATAACATAATTAAGAAGTAAATGATAGAGGACAGATAGATAAGATTAAGAATTAAATTGCAGAGGACTAATTGAATATTTTAAATAAAGGTGTGTGACTGGCCCAGATGTGGAGAAAGACGGTAGGTTTAAAAGGAATGCGCACGCGCGCGCACACACACTGAAACACAAGGAATTTGCTAGAAAAATATGTAACTGTCCAGATGGAGGGACAGGGCTCAGAGAGGAGGAAGGGACATTGAATTATAGCTTGTGTGTGAGCAGGGTGTGGTGGGGTGGGGGTGAAGGGTTTATTTTTAAGTTAATTGTTCATTTCCGATCTGACGATGAGCTGTGAAGCTTGAAAGCGCTAATCGGAATATTTTTATATAGTGGTGTTGTACAACAGTGATAATTCTGCTTACAGTCTTCATGTTGCTTTCAGAGAGTGAACAAGTATAACATTAGTATTTGATTTTGTGTTGATGTTGTAATTTTTGACATTTTTCTTTTGTTTATAATATCTTTCAACTTAGTGAAAAGTGTGTTTTGGTATTTTCAGTGCATTTAAAGTGTGTTAAAACAATCATTTCATTAATCTAAGTTGTCTACAAAGAAAACTAAGGAAAAGTGTAGTATTTCTTATCCAACATATTTTAAAATGTTACATATTTTTAAAAGTGACCCTTTTATGGTAATTTAAAAAAAAAATTTTCAACTAAGTTTTAAGACCTAAAATGGCAGAGGCCAGTACTTCAAAAATTAATATAATGTTTGTATACTGCTGCAATCCATTTAAACGGCCAGGACATGACTATCACAAAAAAAATTTAAGAACTGTAAACAATAATATTTTAAAACATCATAAACAAATAGTTGATGGTGATAAATTATGTGATGGTTGCCGTAAATCTGTTCTTAAGTTACGTGTACTTAGCCTAGAAGCAGAAGACTGTTTGGATGATGTTCACGAAAGAGAAGACGGAATTCAACTTTCAACCCCAGAAAAGGCTGAAGCTATGGAAACTTTAAATAAAAGTCTCAGTCTGATTGATGAAACTTCCGTTAAAAAATACCATCTAAGTGAAAAGAAATATCCAGATAAAAAATTAAAAAAAGGTCACAGAAGCTTTTAGGGCCAAAATACTTGGTTTGAGCCCAGAAAATCCAGTTGAGCCCAATAAAAATGATAGTGAAATAATTAACCAACTAAAAGCAAAATTCAATAGTACGACAAACAAAAGTTTACAAATGCAAATTTTAACTACACTTCCAAAAAGGTGGACCTTGAAAGAAATAGAAACTGAATTTGGAGTGACAAATTTTATTGCTAGAAAAGCTAAAAATCTTGTAAAAGAAAAAGGTATAATGTCTTCTCCCAATCCAAAACCTGGCAAGACGTTAAGCTCGGAGACAGTAGATTTAGTTCAAAGGTTTTATGAGTCTGACGAGGTGAGTTGGCAGATGCCAGGTAAGAAAGACTTTGTTTCTGTTAGAGTAAATGACAAACGAGCCCATGTTCAAAAATTTCTAATTTTAAATACATTAAGGGAATCTTTTGTACTCTTCAAAGAACGTTATCCTGGACAGAAAATAGGCTTTTCTAAATTCTGTTAACTTCGCCCAAAGCATTGTGTTCTTGTTGGATCTGCTGGGACGCATTCAGTTTGCGTATGCACTATACACCAAAATGCAAAGTTAATGATGGCTCAATGTAAACTACCAGAGTTGCTAAATGGAGAAATACCAATCAAAACTTATAAAGACTTAACTAGTAAAATGGTTTGTGAAATTCCTACAGACAAGTGTTATTTCAATCAATGTATAAACTGTCCAGGTGTTAGTAATTTGAAGTCTCTATTTGAAGATTCGTTTGAACAAAACAGCATCGATAATGTGACATACAAACAGTGGATGCGGATTGATAATAAGTCTGTCCTTGAAACCATAACCAAACCCACTGAAGATTTCTTGGACTGTTTGTTTGATAGTTTGCCCAAACTACTGAAACATTCTTTTATTGCTACCAAACAATCGTCTTATCTGAGACATACGAAAGAGAATCTACCTTTAAATCAATGCATTGTTTTGTGTGATTTAGCTGAAAATTATTCTTTTGTCCTCCAAGACGCTGCTCAAGGATTTCACTCACTAATGCTCAAGCAACGATACATCCTTTTGTAATTTACTACATGGAAGATAACAAGTTACAGCATTTGAGCTTAGTTATCATTTCTGATTGCATGGCTCATGATACAGTTGCTGTACATTTGTTCCAACGGCTCATGATAACTTTCTTGAAGCAGAAACTACCGCAAAAACTAGAAAAGATTCATTATTTTTCAGATGGAGCAGCATCCCAATATAAAAATAAATCAAATTTCCTTAACCTCTGTCATCATACTGCAGACTTTTCCATTGAAGCAGAATGGAACTTTTTTCCATCTTCACATGGGAAAAATGCATGTGACGGTGTAGGAGGTTCGGTTAAGCGTTTAGCTGTGCAAGCAAGTCTTCGTATGGTATACAACGAACAGATTATGACTCCTCGCCAACTGTATGACTGGGCTAAAGACAATATTAAAAGTATCGATTTCATTTATTCAACACAAGAATATGAACAGGAAAATACATTTTTGAAAACAAGATTTGAAGAAGCCAAAACAGTGAAAGGAACAACAGTTTCACAGCTACAGACCAAAAAATGAAACCAGAGTTTTGGTTAAAACTTATTCCTTTTCAGATGATGTAAAAGAAGAGGTACTAGTTTCAGAAAATGATGTTGACGGTGATTTGGAGTTAAGTGACGTAGTTGGTTTTGTGACATGTGAGTATAATAACGGATGGTGATTAGGATGTGTTTTAGGAATTCCAGATGAGGAAGTGAAAATAAGTTTTCTAGAACATCATGGACCTTCTCCATCCTTTAAGTATCCTAGGTCACCAGATATCTTAATTGTGAATAAAACTGAGGTACTAACTAAAGTTGACCCTACAACACAAACTGGAAGAGTTTATCATCTGACAGAGTTTGAAATTATAAAGCAAGTAAAAAGCTCCATTCCAGATCAAAATGAAGAAATAAATAGCTGTACGAGGCAAGGTTAAATCTACAGAAAACTGTTTATTTCTGAGACTTTTTCAAACACTAGGCTCTCTTCATAAAAGTTTCATTTTGGTATTGTTTAAATAAAAATTAGTTATTTTGTTTTCTTTATGTTCTGTATCCTATCTTGGGTACAATAATTTTAAATAATGCATTTTATTTATCAATGTTTTTATTAAAATTAGAATGTATGCAATGCAATTGTATTTATTTATTTAATATTTTGTATTGTTAATATGCATTAATAACGCATTAAAATACTGAACTATTGTGATGGATTTTTGTCATAACTGCTGATCTCATCTTGCTCCCACTTTGAAATTTTTACGATGTATTCACTAAGTCACCATAAAACATATATATTATTTTCAAAATTTTTAAAAAACACTATCTCAAAAAAAATTTCAAAAACATTGGAGTTTTTCAAAAAACATTTTTTTACCAAAAAGTGTTGAAGTTTAATATCAAATTAAAGCCCGTTAAATCCTCTTTAAAATGAGCTATTACACAACTCTCTAGGACTTATAGAACTGGATTTAGAACATTTTTTAGCGCTGAGCGCGTGTAAAAAAAAGCGATATTTTACAATTTTCAAAAAATTATAACTCAAAAACTGTAAGAGATAGAATTTTTTTTAAATTATATTTGAATTCAGGATGTTAAAGAGTATAGTTAACCAAAGTTTCAAAGAAATCTGAGATAGTCAATTTGAGTGCCTTGTTGATTTGACATGGAATGACCCGGTTTCCACATTTCCTTCAATAAAAATGTGGTGGTGACCCTGGGGCTTTTGGTGTTTTTGGAATCTTCTGAAGGTAAGGTATGTAAGGTTAGTAACGGGGTTTAATTTCTTCTTTTCTTTATTGTTAATTATTCCGAAAGATCACACGCTCTTCTACACATTCAAAATTACCACAGAGTTTATATGTGGTATACACCACATCTATGTTATGCTTTAGAGATAGTAAAATTTTATTATCCATCACTCTTTCCATTTTCTACTGAAATGAAAATTCAAACAATGAATCCAGAAGACATTCATAGGTACTACTATTATAGAATGCCATTTATAAAAAAACTTGATTTTACAGAAAGAGAATTAAAAGTTCACTCAGTTCAGCTGAAAGTATTCACAGCTTTACTGAACTAGATACACACATTTATTTGTAAAAATATGTGCTCTCCATTGTCAAAAATATTTGTCAAAAATATTTCAATTGACAATGATAACACACACACACACACACACACACACACACACACACACACACACACACACACACACACACACACACACACACACACTTTAAAATTACGTTCAAATCAAAATAACAAAAAACATGACTTTAGTAATGGTAACAAAATAACATCTAATGCTACTGTCATATGGTAAAAGTTTCAAACACATGAAATGATACTGAATTCATGGGTGAAATACAATTATGACATTTTCTACACACGAAATAAGGAAAGAATTCCACATCTGCAAACAAAGTCTAACTGATTGAAAAGAAAGTTGAGAAGTCTTTAGACTCTTCATCTCATCCACACGAGGTGGTCTCTGTTCTGTCAAATACCTACTTCAAGGTTGTGGTAATCAACCCCTCTGGCATAGAGGATCAGACAAGAGAAGGGAGTCCTGTGAGGGCAGCCTGGTGGTAACCTGGATCCTGACTGCCAGATAGTCTACTGGCAGCAGTGTGCATCTAGTTGGAAGTGGATAAGCCTGTAGCAGGCCAATGGTTGCACATACACACTGGATAAAAAAGCCTATGTCCGGGCAAAAAGGCATCATAAACAGAGGTGAATGCAACTTCTTTAAGGAAGAACATTGTGAATTCAAAGTTCCTGATAATTTTGCACATAACCAGGCCTTTGACTTATATAAAACAGTACAACCTGATTTTTTTTTTTACAAGGAATTTGTTTGTTTTTCTCTACCAGTCCTCAGCATACAAAAATGATGGGTGAGATAGTAAAAAAAAAAGGTTTCTCCTTACCTCCCTATGATTACACCCTTAGAATGTTTGGAACTGATTCTTAAAGGAGTGGAAGTGAAAAACCCAAACACAATTGCTCAAGCATATGAAAACTTTAGCATGTAAGGATTTTTATTCTGCCTTTCTTTTTTCCATGACATTGTCTCTTGCTGACATTTTATTTGGCCATTTTCAACAACACGATATTGATAATTAGATTATAAACTACTAATGACTGTTTTATATCTGACTGATTGACAATCAATCCCTGTAAACATCACTTCCCAATCCCTGTCTTAAAATAAATTCCTGTAATAATGGCAATTTTAAATGATGTCTGACATTTTGGACACTAGTCCCCACAGGATTAAATAAAATAATCTTTAAGAATAAATAAATAGATTAACTTACGTTTTATCCATAGTTGTACATTTTATTAGATTTTTGGCATTTTCACTGAAAACCACAGTTCCATGACCATTTGCTTCAAAATACACGCCGATATCAAATTCCAGTGCTTTGTGGTGTAAGTGTTTTACTCCAGTTGGAACACAAACAACAGGAACTTTCTACAGGAGAACAAAACATATTTACTGTTTATGTTATTTATCTCTGAAAGGAAATTTTGTTAAGGCATCAAAAATTGATTAATTATACAGAAATCATTTGCTAGTCAGGCTACATCAAAACAGAATTATCAAACAAACTTATACTGAACAGAATTTGCCTTTGCCAACTGTTAATACTGCTTTACACTGTATGAGGTATTTCACTGTCTCCATCGTTTTCATTCCATTTGTGAAGATCTGTGAAAACAGGTCCTAAAAGTGGTAAAGGCACTAAAAGGCCTCATGCAGTGACAAATTACTAGCACTCTGATAAATAACAGTGGTTACTTAAAAACTGTACCTGACCAAAGCTTGTAATTTCTCATTTACTAGCATTTATTGGTAAATTACTTTACAGATCATTTATTTTTGGATTACTGTAACTGAAATACTTTACTGCTGGTAATTAAAAAGGAACATATATCACAAGACCCTAGGGGGAGCGTGTAACCCCTAGAGCAGTGTTCCGCAACTGGTGTTCCGCGGCACAATAGTGCGCCGTCACAAGGTGAAAGGTGTGACGCGAACTTTTACCTATTATTGTAATAAATTAATTGTCGATTTTAAGTAAGAAGGTGCTAATTTATTCTTTACTACATGCTGATAACTGTTATATTTTCATAGAAATTAAATGTAATTTATTTACTGAATATTGTTGTTATAGTTTGCTTATCTTAAGTTATTTGTATTCTCGCCTGAAGTATTGGGCCAGTTGGTGGGTTACAGGGGGCAAGCTTTGTGTTCACCGCAAAGAAAGCCGCGTAAGACTTTTAGCAAGCCTTTTAGCGGCCCGCACCAATCATACAATAGAGTTTACGTTCAAAACTCTAAACGTTCTAAACTCTATTCAAGAGAGTTCTTTGTAACACCCCATCTTTTGTGTACGGCTGGCTGTACGTGCTTTTAACTAAAATTGCGGGGATTAGCAAAAATTTCCCTCTCTTTTATTATTTTATTGCCTTGTTTTGATATTTGTGCCTGTTTGTCGGTGCTTCTTAAACTTTATTGCTCTTTTCCTTCGCCGAAGGACCCACACATTGTCAGACAACAATTACAGTATTTCAGTTCAGTTCTATCACAGCTGTGCTCTGCAGTAGTGCGAATATTGTGATTGCTACACCAGTCTTACTATTTTCTATTACAGTGTTATTAAACTATTTTTTTTTCGATATGGATAAATTCCTTGTACGGAGTGGTCCGTCCTCGAGTGCAAGTAGTGAAACCATCGAGCCCGAAAAAAAGAAACAGAAAGTAGTTCACCAGCAATATAGTGATAATTATTTATCTTACGGTTTTTTTTGGTGTGGTGACAAAACATGCCCAATCCCCGAGTGTGTTGTGTGTGGTGAAAAACTCAGTAATGCTCCTATGGTTCCCAGTAAATTGAAACGACATTTGTCAACAAAACATTCCTCTCTGTTAAGTAAAGATGTGAATTATTTTCGTCGGTTGTTGGAACAAAATAAAAAACAAGTGACGCTCATGACTACGTCAGTACGTGTTTCGCAAAAAGTACAGGAAGCTAGCTATAAGGTAGCCGAACTTATTGTAAAGGCCAAAAAACCACACACAATAGCAGAAACGTTGTTAATGCCCGCATGTAAAGAAATGGTAAAAATAGTCCTGGGTTTAGAAGCTGGTACTGAAATTTCAAAAATTCCTCTCTCTGCTGACACAATCAGCCGCCGAGTTAGTGACATGTCCAGTGACATCGAAGACATTATGAAGGAGAAAATACAGAGCAGTCGAAAGTTCTCACTTCAGATCGACGAGTCCACCGATATTGGCAAGTCACGCACAACTTCTTTCCTACATAAGGTATGTTGATGGGGATGTAATTGCAACTAATTTCTTTTTTTGCAAAGAACTACCCAAGCGAGCAACCGGTGAAGAAATATTTCGTACGACTAATGAATATGTGGTCCGTAATGAATTAACATGGGAGGATTGCGTTAGTGTTTGTACAGACGGAGCCGCATCTATGACAGGCCGAGTGAAAGGATTCGTGGGTAAAGTACGCGAAGTAAATCCTAACTTACAAACCGACCATTGTCTCATTCACCGCGAAGCCATTGTTGCTACGTCTTTGCCATCTCCTCTGAAAATTGTGATGGACGAAGTAGTAAAAGTCGTGAACTTCATCAAATCGCGGCCCCTAAATATGCGGCTGTGTCAAGAAATGGGATCAGAGCACACTACACTTCTGCTACATACAAAAGTACGATGGTTATCTCGAGGTAAAGTGTTAACGCGAATGTTTGAACTTAAAGAGGAGGTACTTGCATTTTTGACTATTGAGGGGCATGAGTATGCGGATTTATTTGCAGATGATGAATGGGTATCTAAGTTGGCATATCTTTCCGATATTTTCGTACACTTGAATGAACTAAACAGAAAAATGCAAGGTAGAAACGAAAATATTCTGACTAGTATGGATAAGATTCAAGGATTTATTAATAAGTTAAATTTGTGGATACAGACAATTGAAAATGGATCGTGTGCGATGTTCCCAACTGTATGGCCCCTTGCTGACGATAATAAGGTGTTGATGGACTTAATTAAAGAACATTTAGTACTCTTGCAGCAGAATTTCAAAAAATATTTTGGAGAGAGTGTTGAAGATTTTGACTGGGTTCGTGATCCATTCATTATGGATTCGAAACATCTTCCGAATAATTTAGGCTTACAAGAGGAACTGGCAGATTTGAAAGCAGACAGAACATTGAAATTAAAATTTTTCGAAGTGCCTTTGGAAACATTTTGGTTGTCAATAAGCAGTGAATACCCGGCTATCTCTGAGATGGCAGTTAATGGGTTATTACCATTTTCAACTACATATTTGTGTGAACTGGGCTTCTCGACGTTGACTGAAATTAAAACATCAAAGAGAGAGAGACTCAAATCCATCGATGAAGAAATGAGGCTTGCTTTGTCAACGATTCCGCCACGAATCAGCCGTCTGTGTGCAGCTAAGCAGGCTCAAGTATCACATTGAAGGTATGAGGAGTAGAGTTATTTACTTTAAAAATCGTATTTTCTACAATGAATTAAAGTTAATAAATTTTTAATAAATGCATGAGTCTATACCTATTTTATAATAATAATAATAATAATAACAACAACAATGATGATGATGATGATGATAATAATAATAATAATAACAATTGATTACATAACGATGTAATATTTCGTAATTATATTAAGATTCATATGACTTTGAGGGGACAGATATTTTGGTGTGCCGTGTTGAGTCTAGGCCCGTCTGGGGTGTGCCGTGAGTAAAAAAAGGTTGCGGAACACTGCCCTAGAGGGCGCGTCCCATAGTGGCGGATAGGGTAATGCCCTAACCGATCTGGTTCTTGCTAGATCGGTGGGTAGGAGGGAAATAAAATACCTCCCGCGGACCAACAGGCGGGGCAGGTAGGGCTCCTCAGCCGCAGAGAAGGCAACCTACCTAAGAGAAGGACACTCTGAAATCAAACCCTGGCCCTCCAGGATGGAGGTTGAGTCGTTAGGCCAGCAACCTACACTTGTAAAACCCATAAGATGCTAACAAACCCAACAAAAACAAGCCTTGGATGGTGGACAGGGATTTCGGTAGACGAACACAGCAACGGAAATGGACTTTGAGTTTGGCTATATGGAATATTCAAGGAATCAGAAATAAACAGCAAGAAATATTACAAGACTACCTGAAACGGAAAATAGATATTACTGTCCTCTCAGAAACGAGGAAAAAAGGAAATGGGAATGAAAATCTAAACGAATACATACACTTCTTTTCGGGTGTAAAGAAAGAGCAAAGAGCCTATGCAGGGGTATCCATATTTATTCATAAAAAATACCGGAATTGAGTAAAATCATGGGAGCTCATTAATGAAAGGTTTTTAAAAATGACAATTCAGCTAAGAGGGAGAATTATTACAATCATTGGCATATATGCTTTAACTGAGGACGCCACAGTTCAAACCAAAGGCAATTTTGAAGAAGCTCTGAGAGAAATCATAGAGGACATCCCAAACACTCACGAAATAATCCTTGCAGATCTTAATGCAAGAGTCGGAAAACAAAGAAATAGTAAAGTAGTTGGCACACACGGAGAAGAGACAGTTAATAACAATGGTGAGAGATTAATCGATTTATGTGAACAATATAAATTGAAAATAATGAATACCTTCTATGCTCACAAATACATCCATAAGTATGAACCAGAACACAAGAGGTCTAAGATCTATAATAGATTATGTAATATTGAGACAAAGATCTGGTTTGAGAGTGCGGGATGTGAGAGTGCACAGAGGAGCTGAATGTAGGTCAGATCACAGATTGGTCATTGCTAAACTGTATATTCCCTTCATAGGAGCTCATGTAGAAAGAGCAGGAATTGTTGGCCTGAAAATTGAAGACGCAAAATATAATTTGAAGAGCTTTCAGCACGATAGTACAAGAATGCTGTATTCGTGGGGATTAGAACAAAAGTTAATGACAGCAACCAGATCCACTTTAGAAGAAAACGAGCATATAAAGAAATGTATTAGAGAAGCGGCTGAGGAAATCAAATAAACCATTCTGGTGGGATAGTGAAATAGAAGAGAAAAACAAAAAGAAAAAGGAAACATATTTGAAACTACTACAAACTAAAGATGAAGAGACTAAAGAAGAATATAAAAGAATGGATAGAGAAGTTAAACAACAAGTTGTGAAGAAGAAAAATAATGCTTGGGAGAAAAGATGTGAATGCGTAGATAATCAGCTGGGAGGTACACAAAGCTCAGAAGCTTGGAAGACAATTAAAGCCATTAAAACTACAAACAGGACACAGATATTTTTGAACAACATACCTGAAACAAAATGGATACAACACTTTAGGGAGCTATTGGTTGAAACAAGGAATAAATTCATTGTCAACGACCAAGAAATAAAAAACGTGTTCGACGAGAAGAAAAAACAGTAAGTTCACAAGTAAAAGTTTCATTTTTAGATAAAATGAAATAAAAGTATCTGGCGAAATTACACTAAGTATTGAAGAAGTTCAAGAGGCAATAAAAGGTACAAAATTGAGGAAATCCCCAGGTCCAGGAGGAATAAACCCAGAATTAGTTAGATATAGGCCCCCCAAGCTGTTTGAAATGCTCAGAAAACTATTCGAAAGATGCCTAAATGGAGAAGAAGTGCCAGTGGAGTGGCGAACATCGTATATCTCACCAGTTCATAAGAAGGGTTCAAAGTTGGACCCTAGAAATTACAGAGGAATTGCTGTGATCCCGACCATCAGGAGAATATATTCAAGGATTTTGAAAAATTTAATTGAAGAAGACATCAAGACCAAGCAGCCTGAAGAACAATCAGGTTTTACAGCAGGGCGATCCACGGTAGACAACATCTTTACAATCAAAATAGCAGTTGAAAAGAGAGTACAGCATAATAGAGAAACGCATATAGCTTTAACAGATTTAGAAAAGGGATATGATAGTGTACCAGTCTCACAGTTATGGAAGGAGATGGAACATTTGAACATAAATGCAAATTTGATAGCAGCCACCAGAAGATACTATCAACAAAATATCACCAGGGTCAAACTGGGAAACAAACTCATTCTCCCATTCGAAACTACAAAAGGTATAAGACAAGGATGCTGCTTGTCCCCTGCCCTCTTTAAAATATACTTAGACGGATCTCTAGTAAGATGGACAAAGAAGTGTAACAGCATGGGCTGAGAGTAGAAGATGACACTCTATCACTCTATATTTTGCCGATGACCAGATTGTGGTAGCGGAGGATGACGAAGACCTCGAGTATATAGTCAGAAAGTTAAAAGAAGAATATGATGCAGCTGGTTTGACGATGAACATGGCAAACTGTGAGTACCTGATAGTGGGCAACAAAGAAGTTAAGGACTTAAAATTGGATGTGGACAGGATAAGAAGTGTTGAAAAAAATAAATACTTAGGCGTTATTTTCAACAAACAGGGAAGCAGCAAAGATGAAATTCAAGAACGTGTTAACAAGGGGCGAACCGTTATAAGAACTGAATTCTCTTCTATGGGAAAGAAGTATAACAAGAAATACAAAGAAACATATATATAATAGCATGGTGCAAAGTGTAATCCTTAATGGAGCAAAAGTTTGGAATGTTTCAAACGTAAATAAGAAAAAACTGATGGCAGTGAAAATGGACTTCTTCAGGAGGAGCTGTAGAAGATCAAAATTAGACCGGGTTAGAAATCAGACTATTGGAGCTGAGATGTTTATTGACAGGACAATAATAGATGAAATAGAAAGAAGACAATTGACTTGGTTTGGGCATGTGAAGAGAATAGAAGATGGCCCCGCAAAATACTGGAATGGATACCACTGGTGAGGAGGAAAAGAGAACGTCCACGGAGGAGTTGGTGAGATGACGTAGCGGAAGCAATGGTTGCGAGAAATTTATACATCTTTCTTAGATGGGTTGTAGGTGTGTCCATCGAACCTCTGTTCTGCCTCACAAGTCATCAGGTGACGCTTACTGTAGATTTACGATCACGTAGTTGACTGACATAGCCTCCTACGACATCGGTTGAATATAGAAGAAGAAACTTTATTAGCGCGACCTGGTATTTATAGCCAGGTCATGCAAAAGCTCAAGTCTGAACAATTTTCTTCTTGTCAGAGTTTGTCGAAGTGTCTTTACTCCCACCTGGTTCAATTCACTAATTTCGCGAATTGCGAAGTCTGTTTCACACTACACGATGCTCAATCGATCGCTAATTTTTATATGTTTATTATACGTAAATTACACTTCTTTATTGTAATTATAAAAAGAGCTATTCACTTTTTACTTCATAGTAATTGCACTTTCTGTCACTTTGTCACGGTCTTTTAACCCTTTGTTCACCTTTATTTTCTACACCCTCTGGGGTCTCTCATTTTACAATATCGTACATATTTTTCTTATAATTAAAATAAAACATAAAATCTACCAACATTTGAAAAGGAATGGTTACTGTTCAGGAACAGACAGGCTTCACACACACAAACAAAATACACGTGTACACAACGCTATCGACAGGTGGGCCAGATATGCGTGTACATGCCTGAACGGATGTTCCCTATATTTTAAACAATCCAGCTTGCAATCTGAATCATGTTTATCAATCAATATTTATTTATTTTTTTTATTTATTTAAATTATTTTGGCAATGGACAGTACTGTATCTGTTTGTACTGTCGCAATATATATAACTCACCTCACCCTATACAGCTACTGTCACACTCCCCCCACCCTATACAGCTACAAACCCATACTAACCATTTAAAGTAACAACTCACATTAATTAATATCAATTTGTATGCTACTTGAGATGGCTGGAGAGTGATCTGCACCACTACTTCTCACAGTATGGCAAATGTGTAGACTCAGTATTGTAATGGTACGCATCATTTGAAAAGTGGACCAGTGTAAAACATCGATATTGCTATTGGTATAGCAACAGATATACAGTATGCAATTGAGAATGAATATATAAGTTGTAGAGTGTTGCAGAAAAGATTTTGGTTTTGTATTATATTTTTATATAGTAAAAATATTAACAAAGAATGAATTACATTAATTTTGGCAGCACAACTGGAGGAAATATTGAAAGCTGGAAAACTGTACTCCAAACACGTAAGAGGAAGTCCCCAGAAAGTGAAGATAATCTAACAGTGAAGCCATTTAAGAATGCTTAATATTCTTTGTCATTGCTAAGGGTAAGAAGTTTTATTAATTTTGTTGAAAACATGGTCATGGTCATGGACAATTCGTAGATTGCAGTCATTATCCCATAAAAAAAGGCAACTGTAGAACTGGAATAACTATCGTGGTGGAAATAGTCTTCCCCATTTAAGATATATGGAAAAATTATAGCAAGCGGGCTAAATGTATTCACAGAAGTGTTTCTTGCAGGGGAACAAAATGACTTTACCTGACGCAGGTCCTGTACTGTTTTTTTCAGTTTCTCAGATAAATGAGGAATACAGACAGTACAAACCTCCATACATCACTTTCATAGATTATGACAAAGCAATTGACAAAATCGTCCAAGTTTAATTAAGAAAGTTCTGTTAGTGGTTATAATCACAAACAGAATTATCACTGTTGCACACCACTATAGAAACATTATTCCGATTAGTGCTTTCAAGCTTCACAGGTCATCGTCCGATTGGAAATCATCTGACGATGAGCTGAGAAGCTTGAAAGCGCTAATCGGAATAATTCTTTTATAGTGGTGTGCAACAGTGATAATTCTGTTTGTGAAAATCATCTAAGTTATATTGTGGGAAACAATGGGAACTATGAATACCCCAAATACTTAATACAATCAATTCAAAGTCTGTATATAAATATCAACATTAAGAGTGTAGTGGTGAAGCAGCAAGCCAAATTTAAAAACCATCTGGAGTAAAGACTTGGCTGATATTATTGACAGGAAGAAATTGGTACATATGAAATATTTTCAATCACAATGAATAGAAGTGGCAAGTGGCAGAGGTTAAAAAAAAGAGACAAGGAAAATAAGATGTCAGCACTGAGACAGTTTTTTTAATGCTATAGAATTGTCATACACAGACAACACATCAAGGACCAAATTCCAAGGAGTAAGACAAGGATTATCCCTGTCATCTAATTTATTTAATATGTTAACAATATCATAGAGACATGACAGACTAAAATAAGACATCACTATATGATTCACAGTAAAATCCAATACATACTCCCATTCGAAGACAATCACATAATATTTACAGATTTGGAACACAACTTACAAATAGCAATGTAGTCTCTTTGCATGTGGCAGAAACATACAATCTGAAAGTGCCCATGAATAAAACCAAAACAATAGTCTCCCAGAGTAAAGACCATCGCAGAGCAAAAATAATACTTGACAATCAAGATTTGGAACAAATGAATACTTTTAGTTACTTAGGTTGAGATGTTTCCTACATCCAATTTAATGACTATAAACAAATTTACAGTAGTTTCAAAACACACACACACACACACACACACACACACACACACACACACACACACACACACACACACACACACACACACACACACACACACACACACACACACACACACACACCTTATCTTTTGAAGATGTTGCATTGAACTTCTCTTTTATTAATTGCATAACATGAGTCTTACCAGTGTCTGAGAGATGTAATCTGTTGAGCTTCCATTTGCATATGCTGTCTGCACTAGGCCCATATTTAATTCTAGACCCGAGTTATTTACTACTTCCACCAAGTATCCCGCAACTGTAAAAAATGAAATTTAATTTATTACTTGTGAATAGTTACAATATTTGTGAATTTCATCTGTTGGCAACAGCCATTCAGAATGCACACATACACATGCAATCTGCATTCAATGCATGGTCATTGGCAGAGAAGGTTTAAACTTCTCACTCCAAAACTTCTAGATAAGTTTCATATTAATGACAAAATAATACTGTTACGACGGTCTACTCGATCGTCGTAGGTACAGTGGAAACAAAATAAGTACAAGACACCAATTAAGTCACTAATCACACCTTTAATTGTTATAGTAGAACAGTTCGTAATTAACAACACAGTGTCTACAACAAATCAAATGAAATTGTTCATACGCAATAAAATGTCCACTAATATTAAAACTCAACTGTATTACAATTATACCGTCCGAATATAAAACGCAACACTTCACTAATAACTACTTGAACGTACACCGTAATAACCCGAACCGCTCTGTAAATATATCGCACTAATACTCTCGAACCGCACAGTCAAAAATCTCGCATTGAACTGAAAACTAAGGCCGCGACGCGATGTATTTATAGTTAGCTAACACACACCAGAAGCTTCCAAACTGCGTCTTATCTCTCGCGAACTACGTAATTGCTGCGGCCTTGACACAGTCCGAGCGCCCGAGCGAAGGCTGGCAAAGTCGAGAAATTTCTCGCAACATGCGTTTAGTAGCACGTACACCACACGCTTACGTCGAGATCTTTCTGGGACATTCGATAAACGCCTAGATTGTTCTACGCTGTCGTAGCACTGCCCCCTCCTTAAGCCTGTTCGTCCCGAACTGGCAAAGCGTCTCTAAATTTGTATTTAGCCAGGCGATCTAGGTGGACGACCTTGAACTTTCGCTGTCCTTCCTGTTGAATCCGATAAACAACATCGTTAATCCTTTTTTTTACAGTGTAGGGTCCTTCCCAGTTAGACTGAAGCTTAGGTGAGCGACCACGACGGCGTTTTGGATTGAACAACCAGACCTGATCTCCTTCTTGAAAACCCACACTATTGCTGCGAATGTCATACCGAGTTTTCATTTTATCACTGGCAATCATGAGCCGTCCTCTTACCAAGCGATTCATTTCTCACAGTTGGTTTTCTAATTGCGAGGAATAGTTCTTTGGCTCTTGGGACTGAGTCTCAGGTGATCCAAACATCAAGTCCCCAGGAAGACGAATCTCCCGCCCAAACACCAATTTTGCTGGAGTCATGCCGGTTGTGTCATGTACTGATGATCTATACGCCATAAGGAATAGTGGTATACGTTGGTCCCAGTCTGTTTGGTTCTCGTCAACAACTTTCGAAAGATGCTGCTCAAGTGTCCTGTTGAATCTCTCAACCATCCCGTCCGACTGAGGATGCAGAGGCGTTGTCCTGGTCTTTCGAATTCCAAGTAGACGGCATAATTCTTTAAACACTCCTGATTCGAAATTTCTCCCCTGATCCGTATGGATTTCCATAGGGGCTCCATAACGGCAACAGAAGTTGTGAACTAACTGCTTTGCCACAGTGGTAACCTCCTGATTTGGAATTGCGTAGGCTTCCACCCACTTAGTAAAGTAGTCACCTACAACCATGATGTACCGGTTTCCATCGTCAGTAACTGGGAATGGTCCAGCAATGTCTATGGCAATTCTCTCGAAAGGTTGTCCAACGTTATACTGTCTCATTTTTCCCCTGCTTCTGGTTTGTGGGCCCTTGCTTGCAGCACATATTTCACACGTCCGAACCCATTCCTCTACGTCGTGGCGAAGATGAAGCCAATAGAATCGCTTCTGTATTTTGTCAAGGGTTTTGTTAACGCCAAGATGGCCTCCAGATGTTCCATCATGCATCTCCTTCAAAACAGACTGCACTTTACTTCGGGGAACTATCAACTGCATGACCACGTCTCGTCCATCTGCACTTTCCCAAGCCCTTTTCAGCAATCCGTTTTCTAAGGTGAGAGATTCCCATTGTGCCCAGTAGCCCTTCAGCACTTCGGAACCATGGCAGATATCTTGCCAATCCGGGCGGCGACCTTCCTCTTTTGCTGTCAAGATCGGTCCAATGTCTTCATCAGTCATCTGTTCTTGTCGACAGTCTTGTGTTGTCCAGCCATCAGCCAGGAAATCTACAGTGATGGCTCGAACATGTTCACTTGAGTTTTGTTCTTCCTTTCTGTGGCAATGTCGGCAGTCTTCCGGGCATGGTCTTCGTGATAAGCCATCTGCATTACCGTGCAGGCGCCCCCGCCGATGTTGTACCTTGAAGTTGTACTCTTGCAGATGTTCGAGCCACCTTGCCAACTGTCCTTCCGGATTTTTAAATCTCAAGAGCCATGCAAGTGCAGCATGGTCGGTACGTAGTGAAAACTCTCTCCCATAGAGGTATTTATGGAAGTGCTCCAAAGCTCTGACAATTGCCAACAACTCCCTTCTTGTAACACAATAATTTCTCTCTGGTTTAGAAAGCGTCTTGCTGTAATACGCTATTACTCGTTCTTCACCGTTCTGCACTTGAGACAAAACTGCTCCTAGACCAGTATTGCTTGCGTCTGTGTCTACGATGTACTTCCCTTCGGAAGCTGGAAAAGCGAGAATTGGCTGCAAACATAATGCAATCTTCAACGTCCTAAATGCTTGTTCACACTCTCTCGACCATTGGAAGTTTCGTTTATTTTCCGTTAGCTCATGTAGTGGTTTAGCAATAGTAGCGAAGCCTTTCACAAAACGTCGGTAATATGAGCATAACCCCAGGAAACTCCGAACTTCGTGTTTATTCTTCGGAACTGGCCAGTCTCTTACGGTGTCTACTTTATTAGGATCCATGCTAACGCCCGCTGCCGAAACCAGATGGCCCAAATACTGTACTTCCTTCTGGAATAGAGAACACTTCTTCGGGCTCAGCTTCAGTTGTGCACCGTGAATTCTAGTTAGAACTTCCTTAAGGTTTTCCAAATGATCTTCGAAAGTCTTCCCGATCACTATGACATCGTCTAAGTAAACAAGGCAAGTTTTCCACGTCAGGCCTCGGAGTATCAGGTCCATCAATCTCTCAAATGTTGCCGGTGCATTACAGAGTCCAAATGGCATGACGTTAAATTGGAATAAGCCACTTGGGGTCGAGAAAGCGGTCTTTTCCTTGTCTTCTTGATGAAGACCCACTTGCCAATATCCACTCTTCAGGTCCAATGTGGAAAACCACTGTGCTCCGGACAACGTGTCGAGTGTATCGTCAACGCGAGGTAATGGATAGCAGTCTTTCTTTGTAACATCATTTAACCTCCGGTAGTCTACGCAGAAACGCAATCCACCATCCTTCTTCGCTACCAGCACTACAGGGGAAGACCAAGCACTTGACGAAGGTTCAATTACTCCCTCTGTCAACATGTCCTGTACTAACCGAGACATCTCCTCTTGTTTAGATAATGGAGGCCTTCGAGGAGGTTGGCGTATCGGTGTTGTGTCCCCAGTATTGATGCGATGTTGCACAAGAGAGGTTCTTCCCAGTGACTGTCCCCGAACTGCAAAACAATCTTTGAATTCGTGTAAAAACTGTCCGAGTTCTTTTAACTCACCACTTGAGAGGTCGTTAGAAGATCTGTTCAATAATTCTTGCAGCTCCTCTGGTAATTTAGAAGTATCCGAAGAACTGGGTCTTCGTTGCGTTATTCCGGCTACCCAGGCCACAGGAGTCAATTTGCCTAGGAGCGTATTGCTTTGTAAAGTGATAGCTTGATCCAAAATATTCGCCACTCTAATAGGCACATTTCCGGTTTCGTCAGTTTTTACTAAACTTCTGGCAATTAGTATGCCCGGTATGCTGACTACCTGGGGTTCGAATATAGAGCACTGATTGCCCCTAGTATCTACCGCAGTTCTAACCATGATGATCTTTTCGGAGTTTGGCGGAACAGTTACGGCCACTTGGTTTATGACGTCCATCGATTTTTCTGCTGTCGACATTGTTGATAGCATTACCTCTTCGCCTCCGATTCTCAAGACATTGTTTTTGAAGTCGACTATAAATCCGTATGCGTTCATAACGTCCACACCAAGAATTGCTTCATCCACAATGTCTGCAACAAGTACTTGATGATTAAACTCAAGTCTACCGAGGCGTAGGTGTATCTCCACTTTTCCATACACTTTTACAGGCCGTCCAGTAGCTGTTCGCAAGCTGCAAGAGCACCAGATTGGCTTGAGATCTTTCACCACGTCGGGGCGCACAATAGAAACTGTTGCGCCTGTGTCAACTGTAATCGAGGTTGGCCTTTCTTGAACAAATCCGGTAACTACCAAGCTCCCGGTGTTTTTCTGAAGCGTAGAAATTGCGTATTCTCTAGGGGCTTCATTCCTCCAGTTAGTCAGCACACGCCCCGTTGCACCGACTATTGCTCGTTTCCCTGCTGCTGAATTCTAACCCGACAATCTCGTTGTAGATGTCCAGGTTTCCCACATCGATAACACTTCGGTCTTCCATCCTTTCTTATTTTATTCTGTGGCGCCGACCGTCGAGTCTCTGTTCCTTGTTCTTCCTCCTCATCGTCTGTGCCGTCGCGATCTTTTAGCTCGCGCACTTTATGACTTGTCCAACCAGACGCTGATTTGGCGGCCTCAAATTGCAAAGCATGTACCAGGGCGTCCGCACTGTTCTGGTGTCTTGCCATTCGTAACACTTGCTGTAGTTCGTTATCTCGGACACCGGCAGTAAATGTCTGCATCGCAAAACGCGTTCGAAAATCTGGCGCTTCAGGATAGGCCAGTCTAATTAGTCTGTCGATACTTGCTTCAAACTCTTGAAGACTTTCCCCGGAATGTTGTCGCCTTGCTCTCAACTGGGTGCAGTACACATCTCGCAAATGTTTATCACCATACCGTAATTCCAGAGCTTTTATCAACTCGGCATAGGTGTTCTGGCTGTCAGGTGGCACTTTCTGTAGTAGTTCTGCCGCGGGTCCTTTTAATGCAAGAACAAGCGAAACAGCCTTGTCTTTTTCTGTCCAATTATTTGCGCATGCAGCAGCTTCAAATTGGCGGAGGTACGTTGCCCAGTGAGTGCTTCCGTCAAAGGTTGGAGCTTTTACATGAACTGTCCCTGCTGCAGGCAAAGTGACTTTCTCTGTTAACTTATTTTCTGTCTTGATCACTGGTACAGTCTGTTCAGAAATTTGTTTTGGTTGAATCTTCATGCACTGTTCAACTTCAGTTTTAATTTGTTCTCTTATGTTTGCCATTGAGTTTTCTACTGCAGATATTTTATTTGACACAGATTCTTCTATAACAGATATTTTTGTAGACATCGATTCCTCCACAGTCAAGACAGATTTTTCTACTTCAGCTATTTTTAATGTCATTGATTCTTGTACCTCCGATATTTTAGTTACTTGCTTATTAAGCTCACCTCGTAGGAGACCCAACTCTGCAGCGGTTTGTTCTTGTGTCTGCTTTTGCTGCTGTATTAACTCCTTGATGTCATCTGCTTCCTGCTTCCGTTTTTCATCCTGTCGTCTTTCTGTTTCTTCTCTTTCTTGTATTCGTTCTTCTTTTTGTCGTCTTTCTGCTTCTTCTCTTTCTTGTATTCGTTCTTCTTTTTGTCGTCTTTCTGCTTCCTCCGCCTCCTGTCTGCGTTTCTTGTCCTGTCGTTTTTCTGTCTGCAACAGCAGCGCCTGTAAATTTTCCATCATCTGACTGGCATCCATTGTTTATCGATTAATTACGAATCACACTCGTCTTGTACAAAGCGTCCACTGTTTCCACTGTTAACCGTTCTATCCCAGTTCTGACACCACTGTTATGACGGTCTACTCGATCGTCGTAGGTACAGTGGAAACAAAATAAGTACAAGACACCAATTAAGTCACTAATCACACCTTTAATTGTTATAGTAGAACAGTTCGTAATTAACAACACAGTGTCTACAACAAATCAAATGAAATTGTTCATACGCAATAAAATGTCCACTAATATTAAAACTCAACTGTATTACAATTATACCGTCCGAATATAAAACGCAACAACGCAACACTTCACTAATAACTACTTGAACGTACACCGTAATAACCCGAACCGCTCTGTAAATATATCGCACTAATACTCTCGAACCGCACAGTCAAAAATCTCGCATTGAACTGAAAACTAAGGCCGCGACGCGATGTATTTATAGTTAGCTAACACACACCAGAAGCTTCCAAACTGCGTCTTATCTCTCGCGAACTACGTAATTGCTGCGGCCTTGACACAGTCCGAGCGCCCGAGCGAAGGCTGGCAAAGTCGAGAAATTTCTCGCAACATGCGTTTAGTAGCACGTACACCACACGCTTACGTCGAGATCTTTCTGGGACATTCGATAAACGCCTAGATTGTTCTACGCTGTCGTAGCAATACTTAATAAAAATTTACACATATTCCCCATTCCTTACCTTTATCGGGTCCCAGGATCCTTCATTCGAACTCGCGACCTATAAGCGTGACTTAGGGTTGCGTTCTTTAATAAATTACACTCTCATTGCCTATGTTAACTATTTCAACTTTATTTAACATTCTTTTTAGTATTCTCCTTTTTGTGAATAAAATAATAATATAACTTCTTTTTTTTTGTATAACTTTCAGAATTTAAATGAAACACATTTTAATATATTGTCTACTTATAATTAATGTAACTATTTACTTAAAGTAAATAAAGGCAACCCAGTATTTGCTCACACACTCTTTCACGCTTTTTATTTTAGAGCTCTTTTGTAAATTACTATATGGATTTAGTTAAATTTGGAACAGTTACTTTCCTTTAGTTGTATCCCTGAAGACCACGTGTTGAAATCGGTACATTTTAGTTCACTTGTTTGTCCGAATTAAGTTTTCACTATTTAAATTTTGACCACTGCCGAATTGTTGATGTTTAACTGTTGTTGAAAGTTATGTCACATTATTATTTATACTTGAACTCCATTTTTTAGCACTTTTGTTCAAATTTAGGCTCGAGAGCCTGTTACAGTAAACCGGCCGGTTTCGATGGGTGACGCTAAGTGGCTCAGGTCGATTGAAGTTTATTAACACTTTTTCTGCCGGTCGATTTACATTTTAAAGTAGATTTTAGGCGAACCGCGCACCCACGCAACTGCGCAGTTTTGAGTTTGGTTGCCGACTGACACCGAATTCGACATTTTCAAGATGGCCAGGGTCATCAAAATTATATAATATAAATCATCAAATGTGCTTGTTACCTCTCAAATCATCATAGTATTTAATACAGCATGTCAAACCACTGATTCTCATAATTAAATGTTCATTAATAATCATTGAATCACAAAACAAATAGTACCATTACAGAGCAGTAATTGGGTCATCAATAACAAACTCTCTAGTCAGGGCCAAGCAAACTTAATTGCACCGTTGTTACGGTTTAGTAATTCTTTTCACTGAATACTCAGTTACTTCTCCTTCTACATCATTATATTATATCCCCCCTATCCCAGTTACAATTAGGTAAATCACCTGCCGGGTAAACCGGATCAAGCATTTACCTTGTGCATAGATGCGATATCTATGCCCTTGGCTTGTAACGGCCAGCTCCTTTTCCACACACACACTATTTTTTCCTGATGGTGGACTGTATCGCCCATGTGCATCCACAAGAACTGAAGTGTATTTAGGGTGTAGACGCTGCCTACACTGTTCTTGTTTCAGCGGTATAAAACATTCGGCATTACTGATGTCCGAGGACACCAGTAATCCTACTAAAATTTACTTATATGCCCTTAACACAGCACTATCACCCCCTTCGATGATAGCCGCTGTTCCATAGTTGTGGTGATTCCCTTGATTTACCCACCGGTTAATTTCTAGAGTCACCAATTTTGAAAATAATAAGTATGGCTAGGGTACAATATGCCTAACCACACTTGCTACCAATAATCCAAATCCACGGTCAGGGTTCGGTGACGCTGTGACTGCCCGAAAGTGGGGAATCCCATGTAAAATACACAACACATGTTTAAAATTCCTACACACTAACATAATAAATATATTACAACATAAACATTCATAAAGAACATAAACCTCATTCCATTAAAATAAACATCTCATTTGCCTCTGAATAAAATTTACAAACATTTCAATTTTAATTTTAATTGAACCTTTTATTCCTCAACCTTTGATTATTTATCATATATTGTAACATTGAATTCTCCAAAAAATTCAAATTTATTATCAACATTCATTTTACATAACATTTCAAATTCAAATTTTACCATAATTTCACACCTTACCTAAGTT
The DNA here is from genome assembly GCA_034769895.1 of Magicicada septendecula. NCBI lineage: Eukaryota > Metazoa > Arthropoda > Insecta > Hemiptera > Cicadidae > Magicicada > Magicicada septendecula. The sequence goes on from CM068373.1 coordinate 455,346,683, forward strand.
AAATTCTTTCAGACTCATTTAATGTCATTATAAGATTCTTTTACTTTACTTCAACGTCATTATCAAATTCATACTTACACAAGGTCAATCATTCAATCAAATGAACACATCATCACTTGTCATAGACTCAAACTATAAACAATTGTCACCACAAATATAACGTACAAAACCATATGTACCTTCTGATACATTATAACAACCATATGACTCAACAACTAAACACATTTTACGTTTACTCATTTACTATTTATTATAAAGTTCAAATCTCAGAAAATCATTTAAATTCATTACCAAAGTTCATTTATACAATTAATGAATTAATTAATTCATCTCAAGTTTATTTAATTCAATCAGTTTCTTAAAACACAAAGTTACTTTCATCACCTTTTTCCAAAACAATTACCATTCATTTGTATTATAAACTTCATAATTACTCTCGTTATTTGTTTAGTCTGATAAAAAATATTATAATTATTATCATTATTAAAATCAATTCCTTTTGCCTACATACATTGTTTCATAACCTACTGAGTACACCATAACCTATTACACAAACACAATTAACCTCACTATAAATTTATCTACAATTTTTTGTCATATTATATTATTGTTTACCACACCTCATTACATAAGTTAGCCAAGTAATGACCATAAACTAAAATAATTAAATGTTCATTCACTTTCTCTAACCACCATCATCGAAAATTAGTCTGATTTTCACATAACAATTTTCATCTTTATTTACACTCATTACATTATTATTTTTAATATAATGCCCCGTTAACCCTGTGTTATTCATTATACCATAATAATCTATCGGATTATTCCTTGTTATTATCTCATAAACCTTGTCAACATTAGTTATTTTTGTCCAGTCTCCCTTAATATTATTTGTTATCCCCAGGTAAGTTATATCATCATATTCATCTACTATATCCATTACATCACAAGGTGAGTGCTCATCATCGACAGTGGTATCATCAAAATAATCATCAACATTTACTACAACCGGTAAGTATTTATATAGTTTACTTTCTCCAATTTTAACCTCTCTATCAACTCTTTATAACTTCTACTTAATTTAAACATCTCTATCATTCTCTCTCTCTCAACATATTTCTCATCATAACATCTGTCACAACACCCCTGAACTACTTCATTCCACGCAAAAGGCACCACAAACTTATTATAACCCTTCCTGGCTTTTCCAGGAACACTACATAAAATTAAGGGACTACTCGAAGACACCTCGTCTTCCACATAACCTCTGGAGGAAACTCTGTCCTCGTAAAACATTTGTGAAAATTCTGTTTCACAATATACCCGGGGAAAATTGGCCCTTTGCTCGCCTAACCTCTCTTCACAATTTCATCAGCGCTCGCTAACACTTCGTTATTAAATTTTACTTCAACAAAAACTTCATCACTGCTATTCGTTTTCACTGTATCACCCTTACATATCTCGTTTTCAACTATTTTACCGCTACTACTTATTAACTCCCCTTTATAACTATCACTTACCTCGTTAATTATTTCTTCACTATTTTTCGTCATTTTATTATCATTACAAACACTTATCTGTTTTAATTCAACTTCTGTATTCTCTTTTAATTTATCTGTCTCTAGCTTCCACTTTTCATTCCGTTCGTTCATATCATTAATATCACTGCTTAATTTATCCAATTCCTTATTCATAATATCAAATTTAATATTCTGAACATCCAATTTTACGTTAAATACTAATCATTTTATTGATATAACTACTCAGGTTATCAGATATTGTTCTCATGAAATTATATATATCGTTCATTGACAATTCTTTTACTTTACTTATTACAGGAGTAGATTCTGCTTTTGCTTCACTCATTATTACAGATTGTGTCAAATTATTTTCGTCTATTAGGCTTGGAGTTATCTCCATTCCTGAATCATTGATATCATCTGATCCGTTTACAATGCTTTCTTTGACCACATTGAGGTCTAAATGAATTTCTACCTCCCCCGTGACAGTTACGTCAGTCATACTGACTTTATTTTCATTATTATCCATTTTTATATTATTTATGAGATTTTCCTTTACATAAAAAAATCAATCTTAAATGTATTCAGTGTTATTCAATATAGCATAATATAAGCAACACTTAACTATAACATGTTATAGTATAACATCGTTTTTTGTAATTTATACGTACTCTGCCTTAACCTCCAAATCACGCTTATATTCACGAATAAGTGTGGTTTGTATCAAATTTATTTGTACAAACAGTCCCTGTTCGGGCGCCATTGATGAGTTACATATTAATAAAAAAATAATACTTAATAAAAATTACCCATATTCCACACTTCTTACCTTTATCGGGTCCCAGGTTCCTCACTCGACCTCGCGACCTATAAGCGTGATTTAGGGTTGCGTTCTTTAATAAATTACGCTCTCATTGCCTCTGTTAACTATTTCAACTTTATTTAACATTCTTTTTAGTATTCTCCTTTTTGTGAATAAAATAATAATATAACTTCTTTTTTTTTGTATAACTTTCAGAATTTAAATGAAACACATTTTAATATATTGTCTTCTTATAATTAATGTAACTATTTAATTAAACTAAATATAGTCCAGTCACCATGTACATTTTACCTGGAAAAAGGTCCGAAGTTAATGAGCTTTTAATATGTTGTATGTGGGTATTCTGTGGTGTAGAATCCAAGTTTTCCAATTCGAGAACCCTGTGCGAACTTCAGGGCAGCCGAAAAACCTCGAAATTTTCAGACTTTTTTCAGTTTTTTTCTTATAACTCCTAAACGACACGTTCTAGCCGAAAACACTCCATTACAAAAGTTAAAGAGCATTAAATTTCCTATAATTTGCACTGGTTAAACGTTTTTTTAAACCAAATATGTACTGAGATATAGCGCTTCAAAGTTTCGAAAAAATTTTTCAAAATATCGAAAAACTGTGAAAAATGCAGGTTTTCCCCTAGTAACTTTCATCTTTTGACATTTCTATATGAACAACGTTCAATAACCTAAACAATAGAAACCCCACCCTTAATGAGATGTTCATTTCAGAATAAAGAACACAATAATTATCGATGTATAAAAAACGTATTTTATAACAATTTATACTACATGTAATGAAATGTGGGTATATTAACTAAGTAGAAAATATTTAAATTATTACAAATTAGCCATTAATATTAATTCATAGAAGCCTTGACCTCTTTTGTCCTGATGGCAAGTCGGCATCATCTCTCAGTAATTCCTCTTCCTCCTGAGCAATGATCTCATCGATGACATCCTCCTCCTCGTCGCACTCAATGTCTGTGTCTTCCTCGTTGAGGTCGGTCTCAGGCGAATTCTCGCAAGCATTTCCTGCACAATTCTTGCAGATGGCTGAGCACCGGAGTCCTGCTTTTTTGCAGCTGCAAGCCCCGGTGCTACACCCTGTCGTATACTTGCATTGTATCATGTGCGGCAACTTTTCTGGAGCTGCATCCATGGTCGTTGTTATGGGGATCAGCCTTCGTTTCATTAAAGTCCAGCCCCAAACTGACGGTAACTTTTCGTAGCCTAGCCACGTCTGCACTTGCACATAGGTACGAAAAGAATGGTACCGGGCAGCGTCTCGTGTAGGGGGCAATCTGGCAAGGTGGAATTTGGATTTTACCATGGAGTTGGAAAATATTCGGTAGCGAAGATCGTCCAGAGTATCTGTGTCCATGTTTCCACCGTACAGTGTTACAAAAAACTTTTCCCCTGCTTCCGAAATTTGGCGTGGTGTTGCTTCATCATCTTTGAAAACACTAACAATGTTAGACAGAGAACGGTTTTTCTCATAAATAGTGAAAACTTTTTTCTTTCCTTGTCCAAATGGGTTCGATGTAATGTCACACCCGCTTGCTGCATGAAGGAAAAGAATATCCTGAGTATTATATTTGCACGAAGCTGATGAATACAAAACACTGGGGGCATTACCTCTCCCACTCTTTTGGAAATAAACGTTCTTTTGAGAAGAGCCTAACGCAGTCAGCAATACTAAGAGATCGACGTCTTCACCTGTGATAGTAACACTATCGAAGTCAGCAGCCTTAGATATTGCAGTTTTCACTATCATGACATCAGCATCTTCTATTGCCTGCTTAACCTTGATACCCTTTGCTGCCATTTCAGTCATCAGCATTGAAATAAAGTTTCTCTTGTTGGTGTCACTGGACAGAAATTTTTCTTGTGACAGTGTAACGGCCGTTGTTAACGAAAATACAAATTTTGTGGACGATTGCAGCAAAGCCTGGCGATATCGTTCAGCTGCTTTGGTGCTCTGATAAGCGACGTCACTAGGGTATCCATCGAATACTACTATTGCATTACACCCAAAGTGTTTCTGTACGTAGTCCACATAGGTCTTGCATACTGACTCAAACATGGGTGATGTAGTCTTACACCATACAACCTTATGCAGCAAGTACACACCGTCAATTACTGCACATTTTCTGCTCCCAAGGTCTTCTTCCTCTACAGGAGTGAATGCTTCGTACAACGCTGACTTTTTGCCCTTGCGCATACCTTCCTCACTAAAGAGGGACATGGGGAAGGGTGCAAGGTCGAATCTGAATAAGTCTTTGAGGACATCATCAGACTGTTTGGTAATGCAAACTCGTTGAAAGAGAGTTAGAGGGTCGACTGTAAATTTTTTGTTTTTAATTTTCAGAGCACTGGAAACTGAGGCTAGAGTTAACACCTTATTCTTCCGTTTCAACTTCACTTCTTCAAAATTTTCTCCCACCATTCCCTTCATGCAGCTGATGCCGATTCCTCGCGCCAAGTGACAGTTCACCCCTTCATGAGCAATAGCTCCTGTACAGTGACACAAGCTCCTCAATTTCAAGGAATGGTGGATGTTCAGCAAACCAACCACTCAGCTTCTCAATATCAACATTATTCCTGGTTACACGGGAAGGCCGCATATCCACATGTTGTTCAGATGTTCCTGAACGTACTTCGGTGAACATCTCTATCTGTTGACAGATGTGTTGGAGACACAGCATACCAACAATCCATCGAGAAAGCACACTGTCAGTTACGCCGCGTCCACGAGTCAGCCCGCCATAACTCTTCATCGCTCTCATTAGAACCTGCTCTATGGTCATGTCCGACCATATGCCAGACCAGAATGTATCAGTTCGACGAATAGTGAAGTAGCCTCCAGTGGTGAACTTGTGATATTCATCAGGATCCATTTTGTCTTCCAAGCTGAGCATGTCTTGGAGGTAGAGGTGTGCACTCTTGGCATAATGCAAATGACCTGCTGCATGGAAGTAGGGTATCATATCTCCGACACATTCGAGGTGCAGGTTCCAGTCCCCCATGCGTTCAGCTTTAATGAAATTTTTCATTAGGGTACACATACGGAAGTATTGAATCCATAGCGTAGCTGTTGGGCCACTATTCTCAATTTTCTTCAGCATTGCTGAAAATTTGACAGTCACTGCATGGAACACCGGATCATCATGTGCCCTCAGAATAATGGATCTTTCATGAGAATTAATAACTGTATCCAGTGCAGACACTTCTTCCAGTGTCAAATCCAACCATTCAATAATTAAACCAGCCAAAGCAGCATGAGTGAGGGTGTGCGCTCGAACAGCCATGGCATACACATGTCCAGACAGGATCTTATCAACACTGTTTTCAGCGTAAACCATGCAAAACAACTCTTTCAATCCACTCCCAGCCATAATCGTCCCCATCACACCCATAAATGACATTAACAGGTGGAAGCCTCCAAGCCTCACAACGACACTGCTTAGCTCTGGAATAGAGTCATTTGCTACCACATCCCGGGCCTTCCAATACAGAGGCTGGTCATAAGTGACGACACATGTTTTCTGATTCAGTACCTTACATTCATCAATTGCAACCAGTATGGATGTATATACTGTTGCGTACTCGCTAGGAGGTGCGTTTATGAAAGGGAGGCATACTATTTTAGAACATTCATATTTCTCACCATGTGTCCCCAGCTCCATGAAACCATTCCAGCCTGGTACTGATGAGTACGATGAGTTCTTGCCATAAACCCAGGCGACATCAGACGCAGACGGCACAACATCCTGTAAACAGCTGATGTTGATGTCCTTCACTTTGACGGTTTTTAATCCTCCATTGGTTGGTCTGTGATACGACTTTACTCTCACAATGCCAGCTTTGTCGATCAAGTCGGATGCTGATACATGCGCTTTCAAGCGAGCTACATCTCTTTCGCAGGTTACTGCTTCTCGAGGGGTCACTGCCATAATTCCTCCCATGGCGTGGAAGGTGCCATGCCCATCCAATGTGTTCACATTAAAGTCAGCATTGTCGAAGATAAACTGACTGAATGGACTGGCTGACTCTTCGATTTTGGTATTCTCAGCCTGCAGAACGTAGGATCCTTCAAGCCTAGCAGCTTCCGTGTAAGGAGCTGACAATCCTAAAGTGGCTAGAAGGTTCAGCAAATGTCTGGATCCAAACTTTTTGTAGATGTATGTGGCTACTGACCTTAGGCTGGAGTACTACAGATCATCTTGAGTTCTCAATATGAACAAGACATCAGTACATAGTAAAATATTTCTATTTTTTTCTAGTTTAATTCTTATTGGTCTGTCACACTGCTTCCAGTCACTCAAAATTACTTTGATGTGTATATTAAAAAGTGTAGGAGACAGACTATAACACTAACTAATCCCTTTATTTGTTGCATTTGTTTTGTTACTAAAACTGCAATCACTTATATTAATTCTTGTGGCTAGATACAACTTCTGATACACTCAACCAGATGCGGACAACCCTGATCTCTTAATGTACTCCAAAACACACTCTGATCAACTTTACCAAAAAGCCTTATAAAATCAATAAGAAAACACTAGAGTTTAAAGGTTGAACTCTTGTCTCGTTTTAATTAGTCAATTAGTTCCATAACCATCTTATGTAACGTTATCAATACAGTTTTGATCCTTCCGGAATATAATTGTTCCTCTCTGAACAAAACCTCACTTATAATTTAAGTCTGTTATTCAGAATCTTCAAATATGCAGATGATTCAAAAAGGACTTCACAAATTTGAAAGCATAGAGAAATTTATTCAGATGACTTATAGAGTTGGTTAAGTGAGCACCATTTGTGATATGGCAGACGTCCCACCTGAAGTCAATTTAATTTCACACTTGAGTCAGTACATCAGGTGTCACTTCTTCACTTTTGCAACTGCAGCGTAAATGCGATTTCTCAGCTCAAGGAGATCTGCAGGTAAAGGTGGAACAAACATTTGATCTTTAATGAAACTCCCAAAAGAAAAAGTCAAGAGGGGTCACAAATCTGGGAAGCGAGGTGGCCACGCAATAGATACTGAATAGCCAATTCAATGACCTTGGAACAGTTATCAAGGAAATCTTGGACACGTAAGCTGAAATCAGACTGATGCCCTGTCTTGCTGGTAGTGAAGCCGGCAATTGTGGTCATCTTTGTTTAACTGTGGAATAAGGAAATTTTCAAGCATATCCAGATACACGATATCATTTACGTTTTTCTTCATAAAAAAGAATGAGCCACAAACTTTAAATTTCCTGAGGGCACAAAAAAACTCACTTTGGGCTGTGACAGCGTGACGCTTGTGCTGGAATGTTTCTTGTGGATTTTCACTACCCCAAATCCTGCAGTTCTGGGTGTTCACCTTGCACTACTATGACTAATCACTAAAGATTACATTGTCCAGAAATGTCTCATTGGTTCCTATTCAATCCACATTTCTGGAGAGAAATATTGATGAGCAACTTTGTCTGCTTCATTCATTTTTTGTAACATGCAAATTTTGTATGCTTTCAGGCGCAGAAGTTTCTGTAATATGTGTCAAATGGTCAGTTGTGGTATGCCAGTCTCACGAGAAGGACGTCATGTTGATTTCTTAGGGCTATGGGCAAAGCTCTCTCTAAGCTATTCCACAGCAGCATCAGAAACTTGTGGTGATCCTGTTGATTTTGCATGTTGTACAGAACAACCAGTCTCAACACAGGTTTGGTGCCAAAAGTAAATTGTAGGCCTACTTGGAGGATCTTTACCATATTCAGTACAAAAATTAAGTTGGATTGAAAGCTGTTTTGAACAACAATTGTGCCAGTTCAAAACGGCTAAACATAAAATATATAAACAACAATATTCCTAAATTAAAATATAATAATAAAATGTGTGTTTACCAAGGGTTGCAATTTTATCACCATCCATTAAATGAAATTTTTCTGAATCATCTGTGTAGTAATACACAATTCTGTCAGCATCACCATCTACTGAAACACATCTAGCATAAGGTTTGAGCGGTACGCCTTCTGGAGGAACCTGCTGTGTTTTCACATAATCTGCTCCACACTGTTACAAAAAACACAAATGCATATGACTAAGCAATAGTGTAATAGTGTAGTCAGTCCAAATTAATACTTGTCTATGTACTAATACATGTCTATACAAGAGAGAACGAGAGAGAACAATATAATAGTTAACATTTAAACTTAAATTGTATGTTATACCCAAAACTATACGAGGTGCTACCCAAAAGTTCAGGGAATTTGAATGCCACGCGCGAACCGTTTGTGTATGACCTGCTGCCGCTAGAGTGTGCGAATAGTACCCTTTGTGAATTAGTGTGCCAACAGCTAAGATGGTGAGAGGCCGGGTTCGTGAGTTTTGTGCGTTTTTGTAACGTTATGTTTTAGTGTTGTGGCGATTTTATAAATGGCAGATTTTACAGAGCAAAGAACCTGCATCAAATTTTGCTTAAAACTTAAAAAAAACTACTGCAGAAACCCATCACATGCTTGTGGAAGCATTTGTTGACAATGCTATGAGTCAAAGTAAAACTTTTTTTGTGGTACAAATGCTTTAAGGATGGACGACAGTATGTTGACAATAGTACGACAACATAAGTGTTCAGTACGACCATCAACAAGCACAACACCGGAAAACCTCGCGAAAGGAGGCAATTGTTCCAGATCGTAGACAAACAATCCATGATGTTTGTGTGATCGTAGGAATGTCGTACAGGTCCATGCAACGCATCTTGTCAGACATTTTGGGCATGAGACGCATTGCTGCAAAGTTTGTATCAAGAGTGCTGAACAGCGACCAAAAAGAACATTGCGTGGCTGTCTGCACTGAATTGAAAATTGCAGCAAGAGATGACCCCAACTTCATCTCCAATGTCATAACTGGTGATGAGTCATGGGTTTACGGTTATGATCCTGATACTAAGCAGCAGTCATTACAGTGGAAGTAGGCACATTCACTGTGGCCAAATAAAGCACGTCAAGTTCATAGCAACGTGAAGTCCATGTTTTTTTTTTACAAAGGAATTATCTACAAGGAATTTGTGCCCCCCTTGTCAAACAGTCAATGGGAAGTTTTATTGTGAAGTTTTGAAGCGGCTACGTGAGAGCATTAGGCACAAACGTCCAGAAAAGTGGATGAACAACAGCTGGGTTCTCCACCACCACAACGCGCCCAACCAAACATCGTTAGCTCTTCAGCATTTTTTGGCTTCCAAAAACACGGTAGTGATTCCCCATCCACCCTATTCGCCAGACCTCGCCCCGTGTGACTCTTTCCTGTTCCCCAAAATGAAGCTTCACTTGAAAGGCCGAAAGGCCGTCCTTTTGACACAATTGAGGACATCCAGGCTGAATCGCAGAAGGTGCTTTGAATGCTTATGCTTGGCGACTTCCAGCGATGCATGGAATCACTGAAAAAACGCTGGGATTAATGTATCCACGCCCAATGGGACTACCTTGAAGGAGACAGTGGAAACTAGGAGTTATGGTAAGCAATTTTGGGTAGCACCCCGTACACACACTAAAATAATTTCATTTTTTAATGCACAAATGCAAAGATTAAAATTACGTCCAAAAAATTAAATTTCATCATACTCATGGTTTTTTATGAATCAGACATAATAATATTTGATTCTGAATTAGACTAATTTCAAGACTTAGAAAGCTTGAGGCAAAAAATGTTTGAGAACTACATCAATGTTTTTAAAAATGTATTTGTATATCTAAGTAGAAGTTTTATAAAAAGCTTTCCAGTTTTTTTAAGAAGCCTTTATTTAATCTAAATGCAAATGGGAACCATGTAGAAAAGAAAATTTGAGGTTGTTTAACCTTTGATTTATACCAGTTCACATATACTGAATTACTGAATGAACCACAAGAAAAAAATACACAACACCTTTAAGTAAAACTACTTAGGCTGGAAAAAATGTTTTATTTGATTCTTTATAGTTTTTTTGGTAAAAAAACATGGTTTAGCATTAAATTGAATATCACAGAAAAGGAAAGGGATAATCATAAAAACCTTTTTTTCAAAATAATCCTCAATACATGGGCTATCATATGAAAAAATAAAATTGATGGGGTTTTCATTCCTTTGTTTTTTTTCTGTTAAGGGGATACGCCACTATCTATCTTAATTTTTTTATTTATCATTTTTTTATGACCTAATGGATTATGTTTTAAGTATATGTGTGTAATTAAAGTATTTATGACAAAAAATATGGTTAAATTATGAAATGTGGTATTTTTTTATTGTTTTAATGTTTTTGATGTATTTTTTAATTTTTGAATAACTTTTTTGTTTATGAACCATATGTCAAAAACTAGTAATTGTTTGATTCCTAACATAAAAAGGAAACTTTTTGTGTATGGAAACCATGGTATCACAAAAAATAATAATCTGAGGGATTTATTTTCAATAAAATAAAAAATATTTCAAAAACTTTCAAAATATTTTTGTAAAACAGAAATTTATTGTTAAATATGCTTGAATTGTGTTACCTATACACACAAACCTTTACAATATTGTCAAGATGATCTGGTAAAAATTTTATTAGTTTAGGTGAAGTATTTACAGAGTTATTTAAACTTACGTATCATAAAAACAGTAAAAAATCAAATTTGAGAAAACTGCGAGTCTACAGAACTGTTTTTACACTTTTAAAACTCTCCTGATCCATATGAAACACCCTCTCTGTCCTTTTTCTGTTCTTCTTCTTTCAGCTGGGCAGTTTTCAACAATTTCCTATACTTCTTATATTTTTCTGTGTTTTGTAACAGTACATAATGACCCAATACCATAATTATGGGATTCAAAGGTATTTTTTTATGTTTTATTGTTTAATCATTAAAATACAGAATGGTTAAGTCCATTGTCCCTATATACGAAGGAACAAAGCAGATTCAGCAAGAGTACCGTACCAAGGTCACCGGTGGACGTGCGGGAGTCGGTAAAGGCCATGGCGGTGTTTGTGACGAATGACTGTAAATATGCATTGTGATTGGATAATAACACTGTTCCGTCATAACCAAAAACAATGACGCACTGACTACAATACGTGCAACGAGGCGTTGTCCTGTATAACAAAGCTTGATGACGCAAAATACACACACACAAGCGCAAATTTACATTTGCCTCTTTCTCAATTCAGCGTAGTTCTTCAAAGGATCAACAGCGATGTATCGCTGTCTGATCGGTTTTATAACAAAAGCTTATTACAACTAGACTCTAAATTACAAGTGTGATGGTGGAGCAATAAATGCTCGAATTTAGTAACAGTATAAACCATAACATGTAGAATCAGTGCTTATATTTCATTAATTAAAAACTCAGCAGAACATGAGGCGAACACCGGCCATCAACATGGGAATCAACCAACAACAGCGAGGGAGCAATGCCGACCACCACTAAGAGAAGTCCAATTTTTACCATCTTTCTTTATTATTTTAATGAGCTCATTAATCAAGAATAACCAATTAAACGAATGTACTTGTAACAGGGTGAACGTGTGTGAGAGTGTGCGAGTGAACACATGGCCATAAATATCTATGCCGAGGGCATTGGTTTGTGTGCAACTTAAATACTAGTTAATAAATGATTAAAGCTCCAGCAATATAAAAGTTACAATGATCTTGATTTAGAAACCAAAAAAGGGAGTATTAAGAATGATTTTGGTAATTAAACTAGCCACCATTTTGTTTTGTAATCTTGTATGACGCCATTTTGGCCACATGGTTGTGTATGCAAAATCTATTTGGGAAATTAAAAATTTGAGAGTTACTTTCAACATAATACAGTGTTATCATTTGTGTCACCTTCTGTGTATCAAAAATCTCGCTGTTAATGAATCCTGGCCCCTTAGGTAAAAAGCATATTAAAAAGAAGAGTATGAACCCGGCAGTGACTGAAATTGGTAAGTACGCATATGTGCCATATTATGGTACTATTTATACATATAAATATCAGTATATGTGTGTAATAATTAAAAATAAAGTGGGTAAAATCACAAATGGCGCCTGAACTGTGGACATTATATAAATTACTTTATACAAAACAGGCCAGATTTGGAAACACAGAAGGTGATATAAGACGGAACATAACCTAATACACAAGAGGTTATGTTGATGAAACAAAACAACCAGTAATCGTATAATTAAAAAATAAATAGTCATTTAAATAGTTAAATTATGGCAGAAAGAAATAATAGTATGGAAGTAAACAATACAGACACAGAATCTATTTTATTAGACAAAATAAGCGCGAATTCTACGCCTAGGGCAGTCGAAAATAAAATATCGCTGGAAGATGTTTATATTAATTAAAACACAAAATAGTGTATTAAAAGAAATTGACGAAAAGTTTGATAGCCTTGAGAATGAATTAAAGAAACAAAACAATGTACAAGATGTAAAATTGAATCATTTAGATGAGAAACTTAAAAAAGTTGAAAACGAAATGCATAAGCAAAATTCCAATGTTAATGAGAAAATTAATACAATAGAAACACAATATGATAATGTTAAAAAACAAACAGAAATTGTAAATGAGCAAGTTAAAACTAAGATAAGTAATTTAGATGATAAAGTCAAACAAATTAATGAAACCGTTCAAAATCAGATAGAAATCCAGAGTAGAGAAGTAGAAAATAAATATGTAGAGACAGTAGAACAGTTAGAAATTAAAACTAAGAATGAAGTAAGTAAACAGTTAGAATTGAGAACTTATGTTTTACAAAACAAATTAGAACAATGTGAATTAAATGTAGTAGACCTAACAAAAGGTATTCAGACAATAGACAGCATTATATCAAAACATGAAAACAATACAACCAATAAAATAAGTATGTTACAGAATAGAATTGAAGAAATAGATAGTTTACATATACAAAATTATAACGATGTGCATGATAGATATAACCTAGTTGAGAGTGATTTAACAAAAATGAGAAATGAGTTGCGGGAGGAGATTAGCAGAAATTTAACGGGAACCATGGAAAGAGTTGTTATTACGAGAGATCTGTACAATGAAATAGAGTTAGAATTACTCAGTTACGAAAACCACACAATACACCCCATGCGATTTATTAACCAAACCAGGGAGTACCACCATTTTAGTAATAGTAATTGGGAGATACAGTTAACCAAGATAATCAGGTGTTTCAAGGGTAGTGCAGCAGTATGGGCAGAAGCACACAGAATAGAGTGGAGTAATTATGAGATGTTTGAACAAGCTTTTAAGGGAAAGTATTGGCCAGAAGAGGAACAGGAAGCGTTGAGGAGTAGAACAATGGGAACGGGTAGTTTCGGGAGCCACTCAAATGATAACATAACAATATATGTAACACAGTTGTACAATGAAGTTAAATATTTAGAACCTCAAATTCCTTTTAAATCATTTGTAAGGTACGTTAGTAAACACCTACCTCGAGAAGTACAAATAACATTAATGACTAAGGAAATAGCAAATTTAAGCGAACTTGAGAAAGTCCTTGATATTTTGCGGAGTATTAGAGATAGGGAAGTGAATAGGCGATTACCACCGGGTAATTATAAACCAAACCATGTAGAATATAATTCACAAAGAAACAATTACAATGAACATAATGTGACAAATAAAGATAATCATTATAAACCAGGTGAGTGGAGATGTTATAGGTGTCAGCAGGAGAATTTTGCATTCCGTCGACAGTGTTTCAAGTGTAGAATGCCGAGAGAAGTACAACGAAGGAGGTAGGAGACGAGACAAGACAAACCACAAGGCAGAGAGACACCGGACACAAGAGGAGCAGTGAACAACAACCAGAGGCCACATAAGGGACACCGAGGCCCCACCACCAGCAGACACCAGGAAAACTAGAAACGACAGTGGTAGCCAGGACCCGACCACTGTTCAGGGAGACGCAGGAGGTCCAACCAGTCGAGGAGATACGCAGCCATGTAATCAAAGCAGATATTGTAGCTGACCTGATGGAAGAAGAAAACAATGCCAACAACGAGGTGAGAGCAGGACTGACAGAAATTCAGGTAACTGTAGGAAATAAGAATTTTAAAACATTGATAGATACGGGTAGCGAAATTTCCGTGATAGCAGAGAACATTTTAGCAGAATTAAGAGATTTTAACAAAGATATTCCAGTTTTGCCAGTAGCACGAGTCACGGTGATAGGAGTCATGGGTGTACGCAGCAAGAGAGTAACTAAACAGATACATTTGAGTTTTCTAATAGATAATATAGAATTTGTAAACACATTTTTGGTAGTAAGAGGGTTAAGTTTAGATGTCATATTGGGTAATGATTTTTTGCAAAGGACGAAAGCTGTTATAAATTTTAGAGAGAAGGTGATAGAATTAGATGGGGGTGACCGGTCGGTAAGAGTAAAATTTGAGCAAATATTAGATAATGTTAGAACGTGCGGAGTTAAAATACTACAGAAGGGTGTGAGTGAGAATAATATAGATACCAAGGTAAGTGCATGTATAGAGGCAGAATATATGAGTGAGTTGGAGAGTGAAAAGAGTAATATTAATGATGCTGTATGGGAGTTAAGGGCGGATGAATTTTGTAGTGAAGGTGAGGTGGTAAGGAGTGGCCAGCGTGCAGCGTTATGGCGAGTGATAGAGCGGTATAGAGGAGTGTTTGCCGAGGTTCCAGGAAGGGCAAGAGAGTATGAATGTGTATTACAAATAAGGGAACACACACCGTTCATGCAAAGGAGCTATCCCGTCCCTTACTCAAAAAGAAGAGCGGTGCAGAGAGAACTCGACAGGATGGTGGAAACAGGTATAATCGAACGGTCAGTATCACATTATTCTAATCCACTAGTAGTAGTAATCAAGAAGGACGGACGAGTACGTTTATGTTTGGACGCTAGGAGAAAAAACCAAATCATAATTCCCGACCGAGAGTCACCAGAGCCTATCAATGAGATCTTCCAGAAGTTCAGTGGAGTAAAATATATGACATCGTTGGATTTAACATCTGGATATTGGCAGGTTCCGCTAGCAGAGGTTAGTAGAAAGTACACAGCATTTTTGTTTAATGGCAAGAACTACCAGTTTTGACGTCTACTCTTCGGATTGAACACCAGCGTCGCCAGCTTTATAAAGTGTTTAGATAAAATTTTGAGGCCCAAGGACTTAGATTTTTTGACGGTCTACGTGGACGATATTTTGATTGCATCCAGGACCTTCGAGGACCATTTAGATCACTTGGAATATGTATTGGCTAAACTAGAGGCAGGAGGACTTACAGTGAATTGGGACAAGTCAACGTTTCTGCAGACACAGGTCAATTTTTTAGGATTTATTATCACGCCTGAAGGAATCTCAGCGAACCCCGACAAAGTCGAATCAATCATGCGTTTCCCTGAACCGAGGAATGTGAAACAATTGCAAAGTTTCCTTGGGTTATGTAATTTCTACCGAAAATTTCAGCAGAACTATGCAGATCTAACTGCAAGATTGAGCTCAGTACTCCAGAAAACCAAACAATGGAAATGGGGAGAGAGGGAGCGTAAGGCATTTGAAGAGATTAAAAAGAAATTCAGTCAAATGGTAATGATGAACCACCCAGACTTCGAGAGAGTGTTTTATTTACAAACGGATGCAAGCAATGTGGCCATCGGTGCGGAATTATACCAAGAAGGCGAGGACAAGGAACATAAGGTAATAGCATTTGCAAGTAGGTCATTGATCCAGGCAGAGAAGAAATATACGACGACGGAGAAGGAGTTATTGAGTATAGTATTCGCCGTTGGAAAATTTCGAACATACATTCTAGGAAATCGCACAGTAATTAGGACGGACCACAAAGCTTTGTCATTTTTAAACACATGTAAACTTGCTCATAGCCGTCTAACCAGGTGGGTACTGATATTGCAGGAATATAATTTTGAGTGGGAATATATCAAGGGATCGGAGAACAAGGTACCGGACACTCTGTCAAGGATAGACATGCTGCACAACAAAACAGGTAGAGATTTAAAGGAAATCGAGATTTTTCAGATCAGCCAAGAGGATAGAATTTTTGGAGAGGAGATGAGAGACATCCAGACCATGCAGCGAGCAGATGGCAAGTCAGGTAAGGTTATAGAGAGTTTAGAAAAGGAGGTAAGTGGATCAGAGTATAGTCAGTATTTTCAAGTTCATAATGGGTTATTGTTTAAGAGGATAGTAGGGGGTGAGCGTGTTTGGAAATTAGTAGTTCCAGAAGGATTAGTTGAGAAGGTTATTTGGGATTGTCATTTCAGGTATGGTCATTTCGGAGCGAAGAAGTGTGTGAGTGTATTGAAGGAGTCATGTGTTTTTAGAAATATGGAGAGAAGGGTTAGAAGGTTGTTAAAGAGTTGTGATTTATGCCAGAAATCAAAAATAGTCAACTATAGAGTCGAAGGGGAGATGAATTTTATAAAAGTGGAGAGACCATTTGATCTGGTTGCAGTGGATTTGTTTGGACCGTTACCAAAGGGTAGAGGCGGAGTACAGTATGTGTTTGTAATGTTAGATACATTTTCTAAGTATGAGAGGCTGTATAGTATTAAAAGAGCTACCAGTCGGGTATTGAGTGAGAAAGTGACTAAGGACTACATGATACAAGTGGGTAAGCCGAAAATAATTTTATCGGATCACAGACCGCAATTCATCAGTGGTAGATGGCGTCAGACGTTAGGATGGGAAGGAATCATCACGAAGCATACGGCTGTGTACCATCCCCAGTCCAACCAGGCTGAGCGTGTAATGAGAGAGATAGGCAGGATCTTTAGAGCCTATTGTCACGCTAAACACAGCGAGTGGCCGTTGTACGTCAAGAAGGTAGAGAGTTGGCTGAACAGTACCACCCACGAGTCCACCGGCTATACACCTCACGAGCTGATCAAAGGAACACGCCCTCCGAGAATATTGGAACAGTTGTTTGATTACCCACCTGAGAGTACACCTGTGGACGTGAGCATCAAGATTCGTTTGGCAAATGAGAACCTGTTGAGCAAAGGAGAAAGACGGAAGCGTAGGCACGACACGAGAGGTAAATGGATGAAATATGAAATCGGACAGGTGGTATTGGTGAAGAGGCACGATTTATCAAATGCACAGGAGAAGGAAATTAAGAAGTTCTTCCTGCTCTACGAAGGACCTTATGAGGTAATTGAAGTTAAAATGCAGAATGCCTATGTGTTACAGGATAGGGAGACTAAAGAAATAGTGGGTACACAAAATGCTAGTAATTTGAAGTTGTACTGGACGGCGTAGAAAGGAACAATGGGTACCTGATTAGATGTGTGAATGAGAATTAATTTTGTAAAAAAAAAAAAAAGTATTCCATTAACACAAGTAGTTTCATTGAAAGATGTGAAGTAAAAGATGTAAAAATTGTTGTAAATACAGAAATAAGTGTTGCTTGTTTTCCCTCTGAAAACAAGGAAATATATGTGTGTAAGGTAAGCAGAGCAGGGGATCCATTGTTGTAGTTCCTATCTTGTTATAGCAGTGAAAATAGTTGTGAAAAAAGGTAAAGCTCGAACTTGTAAAGTGTCTATGTGAAAATTTTAAATAATTAACGAACTTGTTTTTGAGCAAGAGTGAAGAGTGTTTTGTAGTTATTTGGTGTTAGTAAATTATAAGTCAAAATTGGACTGTGAGAACAGCTGATGTATGAGAAGCTAAAGTATAAGTAATGGGCTAGGACAGTAGTGACATGTACTACTGTGGCTAGCGAAATGGGTTAATGAGCAACACATAGAATGCTGCCATCATCGGAGGCCTCATGGGGGCGTAAATACACTGTACACCTTTAAAATAATGTATATTGTATGTGCTTTTAACCGTTTTAACCGTGCAGTGTATCAATATTGTAAAAGTGTAAAACATAGAAAATGAAATTGATTTCCCCGACTTTTCGGGCGATTACTGCCTTACCAGCACTAATCGTGGTTTTGGCGAGCGGTCAGCTATGGCCATAATTTAAGTCCCTTGACCATAGCTGTCTTGAAATTGGTGTATAGTAGAAATTAACAGGGGGGTACACCTAGGGGAAATCCCCCAGAACTATGGATCAGCGGCTGCCACTCTGTTCGAGGAGGAACAGCAGAGCCAGGTGGTAGACCCGTTTAAGGGCGTGTGATTATATAAGTTTAGATATTATAATATCTTGTTGTTTAAATGTAAAGCCAACACAAGGACAAAGGAGATGACAAATTCCTCCACATTTACAGTCCTTGCAGAGGCACCCGAGCGCTACAGTTCGGTTGGGGGGTACAATAGAGTGTGTGGTTAGGAGGTCATTACAGGGGTAATGACATGAACAAGTGTCAAAGAATAGTAGTTTTTTAAAGTTGAAAGTCTAAAGGTACAAATGGAAGTTGTGCAAAAATATAGTAGGATGCCATTTACAAAATAGATAAATGATTATAAGTTGAGTAATAAAATATGAATAATAAACGTGTCTGCCATAATAGTTGTAGGTTGAATTTGTAGTAATAGATAGGTGAAAGTATTTTGGGGGAATATTAGAGAATTGTTTATGTATTGTGTTATTTGTAGTTATATATATAGTTTGTTTTTCTTACAAGGAAGAAATTGAGTTTGGTGGTGGTAAAAGAATATACATTTTAGAGTCTTGTTGTTGTTATGTTAAACTTTTGAATTAGAACAAACCAATGCCCCAAACACAAACCAATGCATCTAAAAGGGAACATATCAGTTGTAGATATGGAGGTATCTTGGACCAGTATTTTAATTTTTGTATTCAATGTTTCAGAGTTTTGTGGTGTTGTGACCGTGGTCCTGTGCTGGCTGGAGCGTCAGAACAGGAGCGTAGAGTGCCTCATGGCCTTATGGTGTAGGGATCTCTCAGGAGAAGTCCAGTAAGGTCAGAGGGTGCGATCAGCATCATTGGACCAAGGGTAAGTGATGACAAATTTTTTTATATAGTAACATTACAGGGGGTTGTGGTGACATATCTAGACTGATCCTTTTAGGAAAGTGTGAATGAGTCAATGAAAGTTTTTGTGTCTCGACACAAAATCTTTGATTGAGGGGGTTTGTAACAGTACATAATGACCCAATACCATAATTATGGGATTTAAAGGTATTTTTTTATGTTTTATTGTTTAATCATTAAAATACAGAATGGTTAGGTCCATTGTCCCTATATACGAAGGAACAAAGCAGATTCACCAAGAGTACCATACCAAGGTCACCGGTGGACGTGCGGGAGTCGGTAAAGGCCATGGCGGTGTTTGTGACGAATGACTGTAAATATGCATTGTGATTGGATAATAACACTGTTCCGTCAAAACCAAAAACAATGACGCACTGACTACAATACGTGCAACGAGGCGTTGTCCTGTATAACAAAGCTTGATGACGCAAAATACACACACACAAGCGCAAATTTACATTTGCCTCTTTCTCAATTCAGCGTAGTTCTTCAAAGGATCAACCGCGATGTATCGCTGTCTGATCGGTTTTATAACAAAAGCTTATTACAACTAGACTCTAAATTACAAGTGTGATGGTGGAGCAATAAATGCTCGAATTTAGTAACAGTATAAACCATAACATGTAGAATCAGTGCTTATATTTCATTAATTAAAAACTCAGCAGAACATGAGGCGAACACCGGCCATCAACATGGGAATCAACCAACAACAGCGAGGGAGCAACGCCAACCACCACTAAGAGAAGTCCAATTTTTACCATCTTTCTTTATTATTTTAATGAGCTCATTAATCAAGAATAACCAATTAAACGAATGTACTTGTAACAGGGTGAACGTGTGTGAGAGTGTGTGAGTGAACACATGGCCATAAATATCTATGCCGAGGGCATTGGTTTGTGTGCAACTTAAATACTAGTTAATAAATGATTAAAGCTCCAGCAATATAAAAGTTACAATGATCTTGATTTAGAAACCAAAAGAGGGAGTATTAAGAATGATTTTGGTAATTAAACTAGCCACCATTTTGTTTTGTAATCTTGTATGACGCCATTTTGGCCACATGGTTGTGTATGCAAAATCTATTTGGGAAATTAAAAATTTGAGAGTTACTTTCAACATAATACAGTGTTATCATTTGTGTCACCTTCTGTGTATCAAAAATCTCGCTGTTAATGAATCCTGGCCCCTTAGGTAAAAAGCATATTAAAAAGAAGGGTATGAACCCGGCAGTGACTGAAATTGGTAAGTACGCATATGTGCCATATTATGGTACTATTTATACATATAAATATCAGTATATGTGTGTAATAATTAAAAATAAAGTGGGTAAAATCACAGTTTCTCTCTTTACGCAGCCTTAGACGGCGTGAGTCCTTCTTTTGGGCGAGATCTACCGTGTTATTGCCTGGTGAAATTCCAGCTTTTGTGTAGAGTTTAGTCATGGTGAGCAAATACCCCTCATTGTACATACACACACCCTCTGCCACTAAAGCTTCAACCTTCCTTTTGGCTGTAAAAATTGTTTTAGGACATTTACTCCATATAACTCCGTGTAGGGATTCATTCGCATTGTTAGTTTGCCCCGATGAACATCTGTTCAGTAGGTCATCAGTTGATAGACGTTCATAAAGAGGAAAAACATGTTCGTAAACAATCTGATTTATTGGTGTTTTTATGCAATCTGCACGTTTTCTTGGCGTAACGTGGTTTGCAATATCTCTTTGAAAAAAACACCAACTATTCTCTCCGACAGGGCAATTTTGATGTAGAGGATTAGCATCCGTTGAGCGACAATGATCCAAAGTAGCAAAAATGGCAGTTTTCATTGCCTTAGGTTCTGCTATATTGCTGGTTACAGCATTTCTATAGTACTGTGTTAGCTTATCAATTGTTGTGCCCTTCAGACTGCCATGGGTCTTACCACCTAAATTAATATTTAGGTTCACACATTCTTGTTTCTCAATCTTGACACCTTTTCCATAAACTTCTAGAGAAGCCAAGTGGTCATGCGTCTTTGAGTCTCCATCGGATACAAAACTGGTATAGCGGAATCCGATGTCCTGTGAGCGCTTCCAGAGGCGTTCTGCGCCTTCAGCCTCCATTGCCGGAGATGATCCATCGAAATTTGCTTGGCATGTAAGCCAGTGGTCCAATAGTCACTCTTCATATTCTTCGGAGTCTTCACCCAATTCACTTTTCTTCTTCTCGCATACTCGGCAATATTTAGAAATAACTTCAAAATCTATGACTAAGCCTGTTATTAGTTCAATAACACAGCCTATTCCATACTTTGAAGTAAATCCTCTTTTCTGCCAAGACCCGTCGTAGCTCACTGTAATGTCTAAAGGCTTTTTTATTTCTAAGGTTGGTTCTAATTCACAATATGCTTTTTTTACTTCAACTCGTGCATTTTTTAACAGGCTATCCACGTGCTCTTTTGCTATGTCAACAATTATGTTCATTTGTTTATCATAAGCTGAGTGATTTATACATGGAATATTTAGGCCCATGCAAAATGTCTGTAGGCCGGTGTGTCCTTTTCCTAGAGACGAAAATGTTTTTACCATTCGTCTATTGATATCATAAGGAGGCCTTGTTTTCACTGTGTCATCGTGAATTTTTCTTGATGTTTCGAAACTAGTAATTTGATCACAAGAAAGACAGTGAAAAGATATTTCTTGGGCAAAACCCTTTTGTTTGGTAGGGAGGAACTCTGAATTGATATAAAAGCAAAACTTGCATGGCAATCCTTTCACGAAGTTTGTAAGAACAGCTAAATCAACCAAACAGTAAGCAGGACTATCTTCACTGCAAGCGTCAACAGTAGGGTTGTATGACGATACAAGTTCAAATCCTTTTGGCCTTTTTCTTATAAGATTGTTTTCATCAAAATCATCTTCAGTAGGCTCTGGTGGCAATTGTACAGGCTTACTATTATCAAGAGGTATATCCTCATTACTTGGCCCTGGCCTAACATTTTCATAGTCGATTTGCCCAGGGTTACCAACATTTGATTGACTGTATGTACAATCTAGGGGTTTTCCTGTATTAGAGTTACCTAATTGATTATAACTGTCCCATCTTTTAGAAATACATTTTCTGTTCAATTCAGATCTGTTTTTCTTACTAAATTTTACCCTTCCCATTTTTATAAACTGTACTTGCACAAAGTCATATAAAAACACAGGTTTGGAAATATATCATAAACACACTGATATAAACACACGCTAAGACAAACACAGTTGTAAATCGCTTTACTAACATATAAACATAACCACAAAGCAACTACTAACAACATCCAGTCAGCTGACAACAAATCTATAAACACAGAGCAGGACTGTTGATGACAGCTGATTGATGAAACTACCGCAGTTAGCCAACCTTATGTAATAATCTGACATTATAATAATTACCTTGGAAAATATTTTTTTTGCCAAATAAGTACACTAATTATTACTTAGGTTGATATGTACTCATAAGTATAAATAGTTTGAGAAATAGTTGAGAAAAACTCAAGTAGTGGCGAAATTGCTCAGAATCGTAAAACGCAATGTTTTACATTTTTATGATAAAATCAATGAAAAAATCATCAGATTGGCATAAAATTTTACATACATGTTCAGAATTAAATGTACAATCATTAAATATGACTTTTGAAAAATGTAAAAAAATTTGAAAAAATGACCTATAGATAGTGGCGTATCCCCTTAAAGGTAAGTTTTTAAAAAAATTTTATTCAGCGATTTAACTAAGCCATAGACATTTAAAAAGGTCTTAAGTATTTTTTTTTAATAAAACTAAAATTTTAAGTGATTATAAAACAAACAGGCCCTATATTAAATCAAATATCACAGAAAGGGAAAGGTATAATCACAAAAACTTGCCCACCCAAAGAAAATCTAACGAACGTTTTACAAACAAAATTTGAAGATTGTGATGAAGACAACACCATTGAATTTAATCAATGGCTTTCAACTGACAGAACACAAATGATTACATGTTCTGCAAAAATTGGTGAATTTATTGATGACCTTTCATCTAAATTGGAAAAAGTTGTCCCACACTCTTATGTTGCAAAGTCTCAATCAAAATATTTCAAGATACTTAAAGAATCTTCTGATGCAAACGTTGCCACAGTATCAATTGACTTGAGTGAAAATTACTCTTTTACTATCCAGGACGAAGCCCAAGGATACCACTGGACATCTGACTCTTGCACTGTACATCCTATTATAATTACCTTAAAAGTATTGAAGGCGAAATATTGGTTTTGTCTCTTTGTGTGGTATGTGACGACATGAAACATGATATTTGTACGGTCTACAAAATTCAAGAAATTGTGACAGAGTTCATTAAAGAAAAGTATTCACATGTTACAAAAATCCACTATTTCAGTGATGGCTGTGCAGGCCAATATAAAAATAAATTTAATTTTATAAACCCTTGTCGGCACAAAAAAGATTTTAAGATCAGGGCGCAGTGGTCGTTATTTGCAACTAGCCATGGGAAAACTGAGTGTGATGGTATAGGAGGCACTGTTAAAAGGCTAGCACGAAAGGAAAGTCTACAAAGACCTCTTGGACATCAAATATTATTTCTAGCAGATTTGTTTGAGTTTTGTAAAGTCAACATCACCATTAATTTTCATTTTATTTCTAAAGATTCTGTAAATCAGATATGTTCTGACCTTGTGGAATGCTTTGAAGATGTACAAACACTTCCAGGAACCAGAAGTTTCCATAACTTTAAGCCATTAGATTGTTTAGGGAACTTGGAAGCAAGGAGGATCAGTAGTGATGAGAAACCCACCTTTACATATAATTTAAAGAATAAATAGACATCACTTGTAAGAGAAGAAAATTTGAACTCATCATCATGCTATGTAGCTTGTAAATATGACAATCTGTGGTACTTTGGAATCATAACTGAATTAAATAAAGAAGAAGGTGATATGACTGTTCAATTTTTGCATCCTGCAGGACCATTGCCATCATTTCATGGCCCAAACGAGAGAACATTTGCCCGATGCCAATTCCTCATATGCTTGCAATTGTTGAGTCTCCTCACTCATCAACTGGAAGAGCCTACAGATTCTCAGAGGAGTGTATGAGTTCAATTAAGAAAAAAATGTTACTCCATTAAATTTCTTTGACTCTACATACTGTAAATAACAAATATTGGAATGGAGTTTTGGTAAATTTCCAGACTTTGTTATTAATGTACATAATGTTAAAAAATATTTGATCTTTTGTGTCAGCATTAAAAAAAATTCTTGAACAAGAATTAAATTTCTATGGCTTAGTAAAATCACTGAATAAAACATTTTTAAAAACTTACCTTTAACAGAAAAAACAACAACAAAGGAATGAAAACCCCATCAATTTTATTTTTTCATATGATAGCCCATGTATTGAGGATTATTTTGAAAAAAAAGTTTTTATGATTATCCCTTTCCCTTCCTGTGACATTCAATTTAATGCTAAACCATGTTTTTTACCAAAAAAACTATAAAGATGCAAATAAAACATTTTTTCCAGCCTTAGTAGTTTTACTTGAAGGTGTTGTGTATTTTTTTCTAGAATCCTTATACTTTAGAGTATATAACCACAAACTTTCACAAAGATTGGATGATAAATAAAAAAATTACAAATTATTTTCAAAAGGTTAGCAAGTCTCGTTTTGCGACATCCGATTGTTAAAAACACCAAAATTTCAAAACTTTGAAAGCCTATATAATGAAAATGGAGAGAGATAAAGGGTTAAAATTTGGTGTAGTTACTTATCTCTGTAGGGAGAACAAATAAGCCAAGTTTCATCAAAATCTGAGATGGTGGGTGAGAAAATGATTTTTTTTTTTTTGTTGAATTGATATGGAATGACCCGAATACAAGGTAAAAAAGAGAAATTAAGAATGTTTATAAATACAAACTTAAGTGTTCAGTGAAAAGGGTAAACTATAAACATTGACTACATAAGTAATGTAAAACCTAACTTAGACAGTTTTAGAATGATTAATTAAGTAATTGATTACATAAGTACTGTAAAACCTAACTTAGACAGTTTTAGAATGACTGATGAATTAACTGAGAGGAGAATAATTGATTAGTGCATGATTTATTTTATAAAAATGTACATGTTATTATTTTTTATCATGTTGTGTTATTATCATGATATTTATGTTGTTTTTTTTGTATGTAGCAAGTGAGGTGATTGTTTTAAGAGAATATCAATTAAGTGATGTTAATTTCATTTTTATGTTATCAAATATATCATTATAGAACTGGTGTTAAACTTTATAAAATTAAAATTTTTATACATGTACTTAGTTAGTATGCGGATTATAATTGTAAACTTGGCCAGAAAGGCAATAATTGTTAATGAGATACAAAAGGGTTTATTATAATTATATCATAAACAAATGAAGGATTCTATAATAATGTAGGTAATAACAAATTAAAATCAGAATGAGATAAAAGTGTAATGATAGGCCACAAACCAGTAACATTGTATAGTAAGTCAGGTCAGAAAAGTTAGGTAACGAAATTTGTAAAAAAATACTAAGTAGAATATAATGAGTTAGGAGAAATCAATAATAATTACTGATAGCAGATACGTAAATTCAATTTAAATAAAATCTCAAAATGTAATAGTGCAATGATACCGAAAGGTAATATTTTGTAACAGGAAAATAATACTTGTTAGAGTAAGTAGATTAAGAGGAAACGACAGCAAAATGTATATAATTTAGTAACAAACAATATGTAAAGGTATAATATGATATAATGTAAATTTAGTAAGGGGGTATTTTAATAAGTGCAAGAACATTGTATGATTATGGTTATAGGATTATAAATATTATCCAATAAGAGAAGACAGACTGGTTGTCAAGGACGACAAAATGGAATAAAATTTGTTGATTCGATTATTGAATTGTTATCCATGAACGAGGACAGTTTAGTTTTGATGAACTTAGAAAAAACGATAAAATTAAATAAAATAAATTAATGAGTGAACAAAATTAAGTAATAAATAACCATAGAAGGTTCACTGACTTTGACGGTCACATATAACCGAATACTAATAAGCCTATTGCAACGGTACAATTCTGGTCCTATAATATTTTGGGAAATAATTGTTATACAGTATAATTGTTATAATTGTTTTTAAAGCCCTATAAAGAAAACAGAGTAAAGTTGTCCAAAAGTTTTCAACGACGTAATATTGAGCGGACAAGATTTGTGTCGAGGTCAGGGGAAAATCCCAGTAATAGCAAAAAACAGTTCTTCATATTAAAGTAAACAAGCCTAACCCAACGATGACATCAGCTACAGGAATGCGATACGCAATAAATACATTTGTAAACAACAAGGTTTGGCCGTTTCGAACAAAGGACTAGTGACGCAGTTTGCCCCACCTCCGCATTGAATAGCTACAAACCACTAGCAGTCTTGTCTCATCAGAGTAGCGTGCCGGCCGGCAATTCTGTAAAAGCTACTCATATCTAAATTTTACACAACCAAGAGTTTGTTAAATATGTGAAAGTGCAGTATTTTTAAAAAATAACAGTTCGATGTAAACCCCACATAAAATTTTGGGTTACGGCAACATCGAGAGTATGAGATCAACGATGGGACATCTTCGAAGAATTTCCAGCTAAGTCATAAAAATGGGGGGGTCCAAAAAGTCCAACTAAGGGTTTAGATAATCTTTTCTTTAAACACGATTAATTAAAATGAGCTCAATTTTGGGGAAGTCAATTAACTAAAACTTTGTTACACGAATGAGAGTGCGAGTGAGAGAGAGGATATTTCATTACAATATTTAATAAGTGCTGGGTTGTGAAGTCATATTTTTTAATAACTATATATTGTGTTTATTATGTAACAAGTATAAAACATGTTATTTTGGAGGGCTTATAAAAATTTTAAGGGATATTATATGTTTACAAAATAAATGGGACTACGCCCCGAGGCATAGTAACGTGCGTGTTTGGCACATAGTTCAGTAGAATCATTTTCATATGTACGTAGAGTCTTTTTGATAATAAAAGGTAATGTCATTGGTAAACAATATAAGTCAGAGTGAGTTATTTCAGGTAATACATTCCGCAAATACTGGTTCGCTAACACGAATTCTGACCTTAGGTAAGTACACATATTTTGTTGTACAGTTTGCAACATGGCGCCTGATGAAAATTTCAAAATTATCGATACTACAAAATAATAATAAAAAGTAACTAAAATAAAATAAAGTTACATTGGCGCTTTCCGAACAGTGACTCGACATAAAATATAATTTTATGTGGGGTGTGCCTACCAGAAAAGCGGAATAATTACCTGGAGTAATATTTTGAAAGTATGTAAACACGTGCGTAAGGTAGGGTTAAGTTACGAGACTATAGGCATATATGTGTTAGAGATATAATAAACAAAATGAGTACCAATGACAATAAAACAATAGAAATCAGTCCAACTGATGACAATTTGACTAGTGAGATGGATGTTCCATTAACACAAATTAGTCAGATTGGTGCGACTGCATATTGTAACGTTACATAACCCAGTCCTAAAAATGATAACTTAATTACCCCATCATAAAGGTCAGAAATGGGTATAATATACCTAGCTCTAAATTACTTTATATCACAAAACATTATAAACTATATTTAATTGATATAAAGTGTACCAAGTGAGTTATAGTGTACCCAGTGAGTAAATAAGTGACTTTGAAGGGAGCATCTCACAGACTTATGCTGTAGATGTAGAAACAATTGATTATAATAGTAGACTGTATTGCTACTAACCAATTATGTGTTTTGTTTAAATATTGTATGATTTGTATTGTATAGGCAACTAAAATTTAGTACCTAGGTTTAATTTTATATTTAATAGAATAATTATGTTTGAATATAAGATAACCCAGGGTTAAATATAAAAGAGTTAAATATAAAATTGTTAAATATAAAATAATAATAAAAAATAAAATAATACTGTATTAATAAAATGGCAGAAGAAAATAGTGCAGTGTAAGGATACTATAAGAAATTAATAAATAATTTATAAATTCAATTAAAGGAAATAATAATATTAAAGACCTATATCTAAGGTTATGAGAAAATAAACGGAAAAACCTTATATAAATCAAATTGGATAATAAACCAAAGTTAAAAAGAATTATTTTTCTATAAATAAGAAATAAATTTATAATAATTAAAAACAGCCTATATACTCAAAAGTAGATAGAAGCACCAATAAAAAATGATATCAAAATTATTGGTTACTAAGAGTAACCGGGTAACAACATATGAATTAATTGTTAAAACGATTGGAAACCGTTCAGTTGAGAAAAAGTAATGTCACAAAAATTTTATTAAAACCATTTAAAACTTTCGGAAACAGTGCAAAAATGGAATAAAAATTAACTCATAGTATCCACCTTATGTTCAAACTCCTTCAGATATCAACTATAACGTGCTTTACCCGATAAAAAAGTGAAATAACCAATTGCCAGATCAGGCCTAGCTAAACCGCACTTCGAGATTTTGGCGAGATTGTATCTTATGGGCATTCAACGAAATTACAAAACAACTAGAACTACAACACTAGAAACAGCTCCATTCAAGTAAAAACTTCGAGGAAAGAGGTAATATAAACGTTATTAAGAATTATTAACCAAGAAATCCTCACATCAAATCGTTGTGCAGTTCCAATATTTCGTAAATTATTCCATGTGTATAATAAAGAAATAATCTGCACTCTTGCGGACAAATCCGGAACTACATACTACGAAATAAACCAAAAATTTGAAATTTATTATTTTTATCTTGTAAAGCGTAGTATATAATTATTCATTTCTGACCGTCTCATAACACAAAGAACTTACCCTTAATCCTGGGGAAATTAATAAAACGAATTATATGTTGTTTAATGTCTAATCAAGGATAAAATTATAAAATCATAAAAAATATATTTTATGATAATTCAAATGTTTACCTAACTAAATCGATCCAATGTATTGTTGACTGAAAAGATCGATTATAATACTTGTATACTGGAAGAAGAGGAAATCAGTGTATTACATAAATAAATACTCTGAATATTTTATGTTAAATAATCAAACGTGTATTCTTTATTGTAGAGGGTAGTTGTTGTAGATTTCAGGAAGCCAAGAAGAGGACGATCCACCGGGGAATATCACCGAACAGTGGTGTTTGTTTAACCTAACATTTTGAGGTTGATGTCAAAATCAGCTGATCTTATGAACAGCGAATATTTAAAAATAAGAAATTGTATACTCTGGGTGTAACAATTTTGTTCTTCCTCTCTCTTCTAACTAAGATTAAACAACTTCCTTAATCTCTACCAAATCACACTCACTCGGTTTCTGTTTCGTTTGGTAAACATCAAATCCAATTGATTTGAACATTAATAAATATAATTCATAAGTAACGATCGCAAAAAGGTATTCTGACCGCTCCAAGACTTTCAAAAAATAACTCTATACCTCATCTAAAGCGGATGTTACAGAGTGACGTACTAACGTGGGGCCTTAATTGGGAAAGCTTAAATTAATAATACGATACTTTCACTAGATTACCCGTGGGACGTTACAGATTGGCGAACTCAACTTTGGGGCGGAATTAACTATAAACCCGTAGTGGGTCGGAAGCGATCGCATTACAATATGTAGAGTTAGAGAAAGTAACGGCAACATCCATCTCAAGTCGTCAGGAAAATAAAACAGATGAGACAGCTGCTATGATGCAGTTACTATTAAGCGAAATTAAAGGAATTAAGAGTAGTTTTAATAATAAATTCGATGAACACAGTAACAAATTTGAGATGCAGAGTAATAAATTTGATGAGAAGTTCAGCAAGCTAGATGTAAAGCTTGACAAACAGAATGAAAATTTTAATAACTTCAAAAGTGAAATAAAAAATGAAATTAAAACACAAAATGTTCAAATTAAAAGTGATTTTAATAAGAAGCTTGACGAAATGAAGAATGAAATTAAAAACAAAATGATAATTTTGATAAACAATGTGACGAAGTGAATAAAAGGTTAGATGAGAGATTAAGTCAAATAAGGAATAAGAAGGTAAGTAGCAGTGACAATATGACGAAAAACAAGGTGCTAATCAATAAGGTGAGTAACAATGGTAATTTGAATAATGAGTTTACAGGTAATAATAATGATATAATTAAGAACATGGTGTTAGAAAATGATGATGAGAATATTGGGAGTGATAATGAGATGTTAGAGTGTGTTGACTTAGAAAGAAAGTGTAAAGAAAATATAGATGTAAGAGGAGTGCAGGGGGTAGAATTTTCCCTTAATGTTGTAGTAGGGAGTGAAGTAAAGTCTTCATGTGTGTTTAGCAAGGACGTGAGTTCCTTAGATTTATATTTGGGAGACGACAGGTCTACAAATAAAGTTCCCTGGTGTTTTTGTGCACTTCATCGGTGGTGCAGTAATTATGAGTTAGTGACCCCTGCATATTTGGAGAAAGAGAGTGTAGCTTGGTGTTATGGCGAGAAATATATTGAGAGAGAGAGAAAGAGAGTAACAGAGATTTTTAAGATAAATAGAAAGTATAGAGAATTTGTAGAAAGGTTAGGAGTAGAGATGGTGGATAATTATAGGGAATACTTACCTTATAGTGAAATTGAGATAGCAATAATAGTAGATGATGATAATAATGATAACAATTACTTACCTTGGGAAGTAACGGGTGTCGTAGTAGATAATTATGATGACGATATAAATGACTTGATAACTTACATGATTATGACAGATAATACTGAGGTAGACAGAACCATACCCGATGATGACATGGTATATGATAAATTGATATGGAATAAACCTATTAATTCAAACGAGATTGTGGAAGAATATAAAAAGTTAGATAAATATTATATTGATAATAATAATATCATTTATTTAATAAAAAATAAGTTGTATAGACCTAAGATTCGACTGTTATTCAATGATGGAGGATAGATTGTTTTATTGTGTAATGAACATTTAACTATGTGAACAGTGGTTTTGAAATGGACTGTATATGAACTGATTTTGGTCAATGATAAAATAATAAGTTGGATTGTATATTTTTGTGTGTATTAATGTCAATGTATTTGTGTATTACAGGTAAATTTTATGTACACCATGTATGTAACAGTAAATTATAGTTTAATTGATTTAATAATAACAATTAACATGTTTTTGTTTTGACTAAACAAGTGAAAGTAATGGTGAAATTTTAAATAATTGAAGATTAATTACTCAATTAATGTGGTACAACAGAAAATTTTGATAATGAAGTTAAATGATTAAGCATGTAATATTTGGATATTGAGACGTATTGTTATGAGTAGGTGAGGGATGAATTTTCTAATGCGACTGTCAATGATCACAGAAATGTAAAGTGTTTAAAAAGGGATAGCGCCTGTTAATGGGAGTTAGATAAATAAGAATTGTGAATTACCAGTAACACACAAAGAGGGTGTTAGATATTTTAGGGACACAGTAGTAGTGATTATATGTAGAGAGGTGAGTAAAGTAAAGGGTAAACATATATTTGTTGATGATGATATTTTGTAGTGGGGGTGAGGTGTAAGGAGTGACCAACGTATAGCGTTGTGGCAGGTAATAGAGTAGTTTAAGGGAGTGTTTGCCGATGTTTTGGAGGGCAAATGGTTAGGTATGTATATGGCCAGGTAGGGAACACACATCCTTGTACAAAGACGAGCGGTGCCAGAGGATTTAAATGGAATTAGTGAGAAGGGGTCTATAATTGAGAAATTGGTGTCATAATATGTAAATCTGGTTGCTAGTAGTGGTTAGTAGAAAGAAAGGTGAGCAAGATTATAAATGTTAATGCCATATGATAAGTCACATCATAGTGAATACAGGAGTCACCCAGACTAATCAATGATAAAAATATGAAAGGTTAAGTAGAAAATTCATAGTAGAAAGGTAATAAGAAATGAAATAATAATGCAACAAGAATATTAATAATAAATTGGAAATTGTGAAGAATTAAATGGTAGTAGATGATAAATAATTGATGGATAATTAATAAAAGTTTAATAATTAAAAGTATTAATTAATTAAAATGTAATGTTATAATTTTATACGCAAATTTAAAGATAAAATAATAAAGGGTGTAAAAGGTGTGTAAATTTTGATCAAAGTTAAATGTGAGTTGTTTGTTTTAAGGTAATACTTGCAATGTTAATGATGAGTGTATTAGTATGTATTATGTTTATTATGTATTAGTGTAGGAATTTAAACATGACTTATATTGTATGTATAAATTGTTAGTTTTAGGGTAGTTACAAATGTAACTGCATATGACACAACGTGACAAACCATTGCGATTCCCCATATTTCGGGCGATTACTGTCTTACCAGCACTAATCGTGGTTTTGGATGACAATCAGCTGTGGGCAGAATTTGTAAAACCTGACCACAGTTGGTTGCCTATGAAATTGGTTCAACTTAGAAATTTAATGGGAGATTCAGGGGAATCTAAGATTATTTGTTTGCATAGGCTATTTTCACCTAAGTATGGGTGGTAGACCTTAGGGGTGGTGTAATAAAATAATAAGTAGGGGTATTGACCTTGAAGTTTCTGTAACGCCAAAGCAAGGATGGGAGAGAGAGAGAAAGAAAAAAGTGCTCACTCCTTCTGCCTCAGTCCTTGTGGAGGCAACTGAACGCAACAGTTCAGGGGGGGAAATATTGTGTGTGGAGGAGAAACAGGGGTAAATATTGTTAACAGCGCCGGATTACTTACTGTTAATGATAATATTAATAATAAAAATAATAATAGTACATTTTTTTTATAAAATGTTTTAGGAAGAGGGAGATTTTGGTAACTGTATCCATAGATTTTGGATTATATGTTTCAATTGTAGTATAAAGATTTGTGTTTCTCCTATAATTATATTAATTATGAAAACAAAAAAGGGTTAATTATTATCGATGGGAATCGAAAAAATTTTATAATGTTAAGGGTAGTCAATGAAGAGAATGGCACTTCTATATAATTCTTGTCGAGTTGAAGAAAACCCAGTGCTTCTTAACACAAACCAGCACATAGCTAAGGGGAAACAGATCAGTTAGGGATATAGCATTATACCAAGCCACTATTTTGATATTTTTGATTTATTGTTTCAGTGTTTGGTGATGTGACGGCAGTCCTGAGCTGGCCAGCATGTCAGAGCAGGAGCGTAAAGACCCTGATTGGCCTTATGGTGTTGGGATCTCGTAGGAGAAGTCCAGTAAGGTCATGCAGGTACTGTCACCATCATCGGACCACGGGTGAGTTATTGTATGCTTTTCATATAAATAGTAAGGGGGTTGTGGCGACATATCCTAGCTGATCCCTTTAGGAAGTACGAATGTGTCAATGAGAGTTTTTATGCTTCGGCATAAAATCTTTCATTGAGGGGGTTTTGTAACGGTACAATTCTGGTCCTATAATATTTTGGGAAATAATTGTTATAAAGTATAATTGTTATAATTGTTTTTAAAGCCCTATAAAGAAAACAGCGTAAAGTTGTCCAAAAGTTTTCAACGACGTAATATTGAGCGGACAGGATTTGTGTCGAGGTCAGGGGAAAATCCCAGTAATAGCAAAAAACAGTTCGTCATATTAAAGTAAACAAGCCTAACCCAATGATGACATCAGCTACAGGAATGCGATACGCAATAAATATATTTGTAAACAACAAGGTTTGGCCGTTTCGAACAAAGGACTAGTGACGCAGTTTGCCCCACCTCCGCATTGAATAGCTACAAACCGCTAGCAGTCTTGTCTCATCAGAGTAGCGCACCGGCCGGCAATTCTGTAAAAACTACTCATATCTAAATTTTACAAAACCAAGAGTTTGTTAAATATGTGAAAGTGCAGTATTTTTAAAAAATAACAGTTCGACGTAAACCCCACATAAAATATTGGGTTACGGCAACATCGAGAGTATGAGATCAACGATGGGACATCTTCGAAGAATTTCCAGCTAAGTCATAAAAATGGGGGGGGTCCAAAAAGTCCAACTAAGGGTTTAGATAATCTTTTCTTTAAACACGATTAATTAAAATGAGCTCAATTTTGGGGAAGTCAATTAACTAAAACTTTGTACCACGAATGAGAGTGCGAGTGAGAGAGAGGATACAGTGGAAATCGGTTAACACGAAATGACGGGGACCAGTTATTTTTTTCGTGTAAACAGAATTTCGCGTTAAGCGAACAAAAAGTGAAACAAAATGAGGAAGTGAACAAATAGTGTACTGTAGATTATTTATTGTACTGTCTAGTAAAATGCAACAAATACAACCTTTATTTATCCTCATGTTTTATTATTGTTAATTTTTCTTAAAATTATTATTAGCTGTTCTAAATTTAGTCCTATGATTTAGGTTTTCTTATAGACTACTGTATGTCTTTCAACTTTACCGTAGTTTTCGTGTTTATCTTTATTTAAAATAATCCGTTATTTTCTTTTGCACACAATTTTGACTATTTTATTTTCAACAAATTGTTCTAATTTATCAACGTGTTCAAACATTTCACCTCCGAGTTGGCTTCAAAACATCGACGAACACGGCTCAGCAATGAAAGCATATCGGTAGCGGTAGGAACATTTTCACTATCATTTTCCGTGTCAAATTTGTCGTCACTATCATCACCTTCACAGTTGTCAACTTGCACTGTTTCCACGATATCGGTATCTGTTAATACGGGAGCCGTAGTTACGTTCTCGTCGACAGTCACGTACTCATTTAGAGAAATTGAAACATTTAATACAGATGACACACGATTAAACATTTCAGATAGTGTAGGATCAATTTCATTTTCTTCGGGTTGTTCAGTTTCTGAATTCAAAATGAATCGAGCATGAGCGAAACAATTTTGAATTGTTGTAGGCGTCACGAGGTTCCACGCTGTTCTCAACAAGTTACAAGCATCCAGAACTTTTTTTTCTAAAGAGAGGGCACTTTGTTTACGCACTTTCTTCTCCATTTTACTTCTGGACTGCAAAAACGAAATTTACGAAAGCGTAACTTCACTTAACACATACACGTCACACGCTTAACGTCACTTAACTGGCTGTAAAAGACTAAGAAGTTTGTACAGTAAAAAAGTAAACAGTTAATCCTCACAACTGAGTAAATTTTTTACAATAAAATGTTATCGGTACCGTACCGCAAACTTTACCACCGCTGTACACGCACAGAATATAACTGAACTGAACTCACCACACCCTATAGAGTAGGTAGTTAATGTAAGCGATAACGGTTTATTTGCGGTCAATGAACAACACATTTGGTGCTGAAGGAGAGGCTATGGTTCTCGTAAACAACGGTACACTGTATACAGTACGTACCGTAAATAGAACTTGGTACTGAAGACAAAACAAAACAGGTAGACAAAACAAACTATGGTCACTACCTGCTCTTTCTCTTTTAGAGATAAAGAATGGATTCCTTTACATCGAAAACAAGCTTTTGGGTGTACTTGTGTGGCTTTATTTTGTATGCAGTTACTTAAAGGCCAGCCAAAAAAAAATTATTTTTAACAAAAATTTTTCGTGTTAACCGATATTTTTCAGGTAAACCTTTCGTGTTAACCGTACAAATAATACACTGTACATAACAAACGGCAATCGGTACCCGAGTGGTATTTCATGTTAACCGATATTTTGTGGTAACCGTTTTCGCGTTAAACGATTTCCACTGTATTTCATTACAATATTTAATAAGTGCTGGGTTGTGAAGTCATATTTTTTAATAACTATATATTGTGTTTATTATGTAACAAGTATAAAACATGTTATTTTGGAGGGCTTATAAAAATTTTAAGGGATATTATATGTTTACAAAATAAATGGGACTACGCCCCGAGGCATAGTAACGTGCGTGTTTGGCACATAGTTCAGTAGAATCATTTTCATATGTACGTAGTCTTTTTGATAATAAAAGGTAATGTCATTGGTAAACAATATAAGTCAGAGTGAGTTATTTCAGGTAATATATTCCGCACATACTGGTTCGCTAACACGAATTCTGACCTTAGGTAAGTATACATATTTTGTTGTACAGTTTGCAACATGGCGCCTGATGAAAATTTCAAAATTATCGATATTACAAAATAATAATAAAAAGTAACTAAAATAAAATAAAGTTACACTATAAATCAAAATTGACGAAAATCTAAGGGAAGAACTTTACCAATAAAATTCAGTATAATGAGTAATCCTTAAACTTAATTAATAGACCAATGAAGAGAAATAACTACCTGAATAGAATAAAATAATCCAGTATTCTAAAGAACGAAAGCAGAACTCAAAATTGTACTCGAACCTCACTTTCCACGATTCAATAGAGAAAGCATATTTTGACACAAAATACGTTGAAACCCGTAACCACAAGAATTGGACATTGGTGAACAGTAAGGATCGGCATTTCTGCGTCATCCCAGGACCAAGACATCAACC
Organism: Magicicada septendecula; assembly: GCA_034769895.1. Taxonomy (NCBI): domain Eukaryota; kingdom Metazoa; phylum Arthropoda; class Insecta; order Hemiptera; family Cicadidae; genus Magicicada; species Magicicada septendecula. The sequence continues at coordinate 455,383,468 of CM068373.1, forward strand.
TTTATTTCGAACTTGGAGTGAAGACTGGCCAGGATTTATTCATCTGTATCCTGTTGTTGATCAAACACATCGAACGAGGTTAGCTGTGCACTGCCATCACAAGTAACGATGCCGTCGGACGGTAAACTCCACTTATTTTAAATAATAATTAATAAGAAATTAGCAATAGATTGTAATACCTTGTAATCCTATTTATGCATTTTCTGACCTTACTAATAGTTGAAAGAACCTTCACACCCTGTGTTTAAAGAAAAACAATAATAATTAAAAATAATATATAACCCTGAATTCGATAATTAATCGATTAATTCCAGTACGATCGATTTTTGTATCCTCGTAAAGGAAGAACTTTGTTGTCAAGAAAAAAAAGAAAAAAATAAAGAATCATTTTTGAAATTGACGATCTCTTATCAGTTGTATAATATTTCGTGCATGATGAACAAGTTGTAATTTATGTAGAGAGTGTGTTGGAATTATTGTGCGCGGACAACTAACCTACAATACTCAGCTGACTGTGAACAACAGCGCTAGCTCGCGGACCACTGTTGAATTACAAGGGAACGAGAAACAGATATAAGGAGTTACTCTCCTCTCTCAAAACGCGGACTAGGCTTGAATAAGAACATTAGAATTACACACTATATCAACTGGTATTGAACGTTATTATTACAGAAAGTACTAAACTAATACAGAATATTGAGATATTCTTAATATTTGATTAAGATCACCCTTTAGAAGATATTATTTCTTCACAAATAATCGAACAATGCGGTTCTTAAGAGAAACCACTTAACACTTAATAAATAATTTAAATCACAACAACACATATCTTACTTGAAGAGTGAATCAGGGTTAATATAAATTGGCACTCACTACAGTAGGGCTTTAGAAGATATTGATACGGGAGGAACCGTGTTAGTATAAATTGACGCATACAACGTGTGGCAAATTAACACGGAAGCTACCGAGTAGTAGTATAATATTCAGCCCAATACGGTACACTCCCTTCTACAAAAACCATTTAGAATGCATTCATGTGAAGAGAAAAAAGAAATCGCAGCATGTCCATGACCAGAGCCTGTGAAAAGTACCTTAACCAAGAAGTTGAACAAAGCCATACTAATTACACTTAATGGATATTGTTACGTAACGCGGAAAAAGTGTATGCCATTACAGAACATTCTACGTGTTTCTCGAATATTCTAGTGGAATCCGGCTGTAATGTTGTCTGCATAAACGATTCTCAACATGCATTAGCTAGACTGTTCCAGACTTTGCCGGCCGTGCGCAGTGTGTCAAGGCTGCAATCAATTATGCTCTAGTGTTTTACTTTATTGTTGACACGTATTATGAACTATTCTGGAACACTTGTGCTATCTATTTAAACAACGACATCTGCGCTTAACAGTCAGTTTTAGTGGTGATTTATTCCAGTGTGGTTCGAAGTACTGTGGCGAAGTGTTATGTTTTATAATTGTGTGGTCTCTATTAGTTGACATTTATTGTGTGCGAACAATTTTGAGTTGATTTGTTGTAAAAGATTATCTTGTTGATTACAAACTGTTTAATTGTGATAATTAAAGCTGGTGATTAGTGACTATTGGTGTCTTGTATTTTGTTTTCCACTGCACCATATGACGATCAGTAGACCATCGTAACAATATTTTTATCACAGCAACACAAACAAGTGCATACTTGAATATTTAAAAATGATTTTCTAGCATTGGATTTTTATGTACATGTGCCTATATTGTGCTTAGAGTCATAAGTGCTCGCCCTACCCATTGGGTCAGGAATCACCACTGTTACACAGAGTATCTGATACGGCATTGCACTTTATTATTATTATTTTGCAATAACAAATCTAACTTATATGATGACCAGTATATAAAAAGGCACAAAGGCTGTTCAGTAGGACTGATGTCGGTACTTTGAAAAAATTTCTGATTACTGACGAAGGAGCTAAATTTTATTCAAGAGTGCTGGAAGAAACAGGAAAATTTCTATTTGTACTAAAAATTATTCTCTCTTCTAGATTATGTATACAACACAAAAAGGATTAATGAACATCAATTAATGTATATTGTGGCAGATTAGTATATGGTGCAATTGTCACCATACTAATCATAATTTAAAAATAATGGCTCATATGAGTAACGATAACAGAAACAAACCCATAAGAGCCACTGATAAACAGCCAACACAAACATATGTTTATTACAACTACATTAACTAAACAAATATTACTTAACTGAAAACCAAATATTGTAACGGTACAGAAGTGTGTGATCCAGTTTTAATTTTAATTCAGTAATTAATAAATTCACTTTCACCTGTAAGGACCCCCAACCAGCAATGCACATACAGCTAGTCTAAACAATTGCCCAGACGCATTGCGTAACTGCCCCAGCAGCAGGCATTTTGTGAATTACAGTATGCAGTCTATCACCAGTTGTTGCATCAGCCAGTAGCAGATAGCAGTCTTCAACCAGAGCGGTCGTAAGTTAAATAGTGGCCTCGGGTGCAAGATAGGCCGAAAGTACTATAATCGGCCTATCTAGTAAAGTGCGCAATACAACAGTAAACTAACTACAGTACCGGTTATACAAAAAGCTTTAAAACAAACTTTGTTGTTGGAGTAAAAAGACGCAATTGCAGTACGTGACCAAGTGTAGATAAACAGCAGTGAAAACAGTCCATCAAATAATAATCCATCATTTGTTTTTTTTTTTTAAAGTGTACACAAATAAATAATGAGATCTCAAACAGTCGGGTTTAAAAACAAAGTGTAAAAAGAATGAGAGAGTGAGTGAGGTAATAAAGGGGGAGAAAGAAAACATTAAGGAGAGTACTGGTTCGTATAGTAGATATATAATTTACATATTTTGATATTGCAACCTTATTGATAAAAATTATAAGTAAAGAAAAAAAAAGGAAAAGAAAGAAGTAAATTTTTATGTTAAATAAAATAGTATTTGAATTATTATAAACATGTGTTAGCCTAGTTATTACGCCATCACCATTTCCTAGTTTTCTGTGCTGACAACTCGTTTAACGTAATTTGGGATTTTCTGGGTTTTAAGGGTGGTCAGATAGCGGGATTATGTTACGATTTTTATAAGGGCAGTTTTAAAAGCAAGTTTTATGGGGACCATGACGGTAAGTGAAATTCTGGCAGCGGTAAGTATTATTTTAGGATGAGTAATTATTAATTATAAAAGGTAGAAGGCCGAGGACCTTCACAGTGGCGGCCCTGCCAGGATTCGAACCTGGAATCTTCAACCCCCCCAATAAGAGGTTGAAAGCCGAAGCGTTCCAACTCTTAATATATACAGATAAATGTTCAGTATCACTGATAAACTGTTCAAAGTCCTATGCCTTGGAAAAAAACAGACAATATTATGGAATGTAATACGACATTTTTATGGAGCATGTGTTAAAGTTGTTACTCTATGTACATTATTTTGAGTACTTATTCACGGCAATATGCCTTAATTGCAAGTTAAATGTGATGTGTGTGCGTGGTTGCCATGCCAACTTTCAATCAGATGATGTCACTTATGTGCAGGACACACATATGCAACAGCAGAAATATCCGTCATAGTTTTGAACAAAAAACATCATAATGGTGACCTAGACCTGTTCCCATTCTTGCTTACACTGTTAAAGATTGAAAATGTAAATGGATCAATTTATTAATTTCATTTGACGTGTTATCCTGTACTTTATTACTTGTATGATTGTTCTTAACAGCAAAAATTAATTTTACCTTGTGATTTAGTTTTCCCAAACTAATATCAGAATTGTGTATATTCACTTGAAGTAAATCACCCAGATACTCCATAAGATCAGTCATCTTAAGGGCTCCTACACCATTAGAACCATCAAATTCTATTTCTGGGATATAATGGCCATTTGTTGTCTTCTGAAAAAAAGAAAATGCATAAATGAGAGCGACTTAAAACATCAATAAATAAATTATTAAAGTACAAATACAATTAATTTAAAGATACATCATAACTGATTTAAACAGATGCCTCAGCACTGAACTGTTTAAACATAGTATTTAATATACACAGAGCATACTAGTTATTTAATTCTATTTACATGGACTGAGTGAGAAAGTGAGATACTACTAGGTATGACTTAGTTCAAGTTTAATGTACGTACACTTTAAGATTGGCAACCAGCTGACTGGGTAGAAAAATGTAAGATGCAATAATAAAAAATGTCAATATTAAATTTTATAGCTACACCATTGTAACTTATTACTGTTACTTTTGTTTGTCTGAAGTTATAATACATGAATTCTTATGTCTAACACCACATAGCTGCAACTCTTTAATTGTAAAAAATAATGTAAGTTAATTTAGTTTTTAAAATAATTTTTTAATGTCACTAGGGCTATGAAGTTGCTTTTACCACAAAACGGTTTTGTAATAACAACTGATCTCACAGCGGTCCTGAGTATTCATTAACGATTTTCAACCAACACTATTTGTGATCATATTATCGTTTGCCTTTTGATCTCTTTTAGAATTTCTATTAAAACCTGCCCCGCACTGTTCTATGGCATAAAATATCACTATAGAAAACTTTTCTTCCAATTAGTGCTATTTTTTTAATTTTTGTGTGCAACAGTGTTATTTCGATAATGTCACATGAGAATTACGTATTTAGGAAAGCTATAGATATTATATGAGGATTGTTCAATAGAAACACGTTTGATCTGCGCAGCCGTGACTTCGTCGCCGTGGCAATGGAATTCATTTGTTTATATTGTCTGTTTAAGTATTAGTGATGCGTCTGTCAAAGATATTTGCAGTTTGCTCTTTCCTAAGTGTTGTGACTGTTGAAAAATGGCATCTATGATAAATCCGTTAAAAAATAATCTGCGTGTCATTATTCAGTTTTTGGCCACTGAAGGGCGTCAGCCAATGGAAATTTTTATGAGAAAGATTTGACCCATCCCAGACCTGGACATGCTGCAGCATCAGATGAAAATGTGAGGCAGCTGAAAACTGCTTTATGTGCAAATAGGCGCATCAAAGTTAGAGAACTTCATCAAATGTTGAGCATCAGTGTGGGAACTGTTCAGTCCATCATTCATAGTCTTGGCTATAACAAAGGCCTGTTAAAGAAATCACTAAAAGGACGGCGGTTCAAATCAGAACCTGAGGTAGTTTGCTGTTAGCGAATGGTTCCGCAAACAGCCGCAAGAATTTTACCACCAGGGAATCTACAGATTAGTGCAACAGTGGGACTCATGTCTTAAATGGAGACTTCTTTTAAAATCGTTTAATAAAAAATGCTTTACAGCCTCTAAACGGTTTATATTGAACAATCCTCATAGATTTAGGTCTTATATTCATATTCCCCATTAAATGTTTAAGTAAACAGTATGAATCTTACTCTTTTTGAGCCAATAACAACTGTATATATGACTCATCAAAGCTGACTCAACTAGTCAGTGCCATACATGAAACACAAAAGTAGTCAAAGGATTTCCTGAAGATTATAATGGTCCATTGCTAAAGAGGAATGATGCTAAAAATTGAAGATTTTAAAACAATTAGTTTTATTACTCATTTTACACAAGCATTATGATTAGAATAACTTTGAAGAGAACTGAAAATAAAATACAACAGAACCTAAGTGATAACCAGTTTGTTTTCCAAAAAGGAAAGGCAACAACAGACGCTACTAGATGTACTAGAACCGTGACTAAAACATCTCTGGAAGTAACCAAAAAGGTTTATGAATACTTTAACAGACTGAGAAAAGACATTCGATAGAGTGAACTGGGTGGTGCTGAGGTGCTGACTGGGGGGGATAGAAGGTTTGTCAAGGACATACTTAGGGCAGAAGACAGCAGTGAGAGTAGAAAATGAAACACATGAAATGTACAAAATGCAGTGAGAGAGGAGTGAGACAAGGCTGTTGCATGTCTTCAACACTTTTTAATATTTACAGTGAGGCGTTGATGACTGAAGTGTTAGAAGGGACGGATGCAGTGATTATTGGAGGAGAAAGAATTATGGTCATTAAATATGGAGATGATTGGACAGGTCTAGCAAGCCATGACAAAGACTTTCAAAACGTTATGACTAGAATAGCTGTAATAGGAAAAAAGTTTGGAATGAAAATTAATGTCACAAAAACTAAAGTAGTGGGAATCGCTGAAGAATAGAATGAATAGAATATGATAGTAGATCCAAAGTTGGAACAAGTAGATTCATTCACACACCTTGGGAGTAATCAGTTGCAACAGAAGTTGTCCAGAGGATATCAGAAGAATTGCATTTGGAAAGATAGTGTTTAGTGGAGTAAGAAGCCCACTGGTTACACGAGGAATTGATGTGAAGATTTTCAAACTGTTTTACAAGAAGCACTGTAATGTATACAATGGAGACACAGATATCTAGAACCATAGAAAAGAAGTATCTGGAAAGCTGTGAAATCTGGTTGTGGAGAAAAATGGAAACAATTAGTTGGAAAGAGAAACTGACACGCGAAGAATATGCTTGGGAGAATGAATGAAGACAGAAGTATTACAAGAGACATGAGAAAGAAAAAAGCAACTACAGTGGTCAAATTTTTTATTTACCTTATTTCTTTTCTCTGCTGTAACCGTTGCTACCGTCTTCTTACTTGTCACCCCCTTGTAGCCTCCATTACTTCCGGAATATTCGGTTTCTCTGACAGTCTCTTGTGTTCTTCTCCAACTGCCATGTTTGTCCTTTTTAGCTCTTCCTAACGAACCCCTGGAGTATCGGACATCCGTAGCTCCTCTTCCCCGGGATTCGTCCCCTGCTCGGACAGTATTAGAGACCACACACAACCGGTACAGATCCGCGAAACAACGTGGACGGTCCGCGAATATCAAACGCGATCTCTCTTGGGGATTCAGTCCTTCCAGAATTGCTTGTATCACTTCCGTCTCTGGCAACCCTAATCTTAATACCCGGGCAGCTTTCCGTACATCCTGCACGAAGTCCCCCAACGCCTCTCCGTTGGCCTGTAGGCGATAGAATGAATCTAACTTAAGCTGGGAACGTCGTCGATGTGGTATGAAGTAATCCAACACTTCCCCATGAAAAGCGTCGACAGTGCCGCCCCGACGCAGAGTGTTGGTGACCAACAATGCCAACGAACCCCGGCAATAAGGGTATATAAGGGACAAGACCTCCCCATCGGACACACCCGGATAATCTGCCAACTGCAGGACAAGATCCAAAAAAACCAGCAGCTGGTCCTCATCAAATTCATTCACCACCGAAAGTTTCTGGAGAACTCCTGAAAGGGGGTGGGGCAATTTCTGAAAGCATACCGCCACCAGAATTACACAATTCACAATACACAATCAACAAAACATAACTCCCACAAAACACCTAACACCCTACAAAATAATAACAATAATAACACAGGAAGCAGAAAAAACTCGAGTACTAAACTCTTCCTTCGAGCAGACTGCGGGTTCCCCTACCGTTGCGAGGACCCAGCCCACTTACCTGAACTGCTCTCTCTCAACAACTCTACACATTAAGGAACGCGACACACACACTAACACACAACACGACAAAATCACCGACCAACGACAATTTTCAAAAAATATTTTTAATAACTTCGGCTCCCGTATGTCGGAGGAGACCGACTGCCGATCGGGCCATACCGCATAAATTATACACCTCCGCTCTTATGGGCAAGGTAATACGCAAACCATCTCCACCTAGGCACAGATCTGCGATAATTCGCGTTTCCAAAGGAATGTCTCCTTCTAAAATTTCACACCACGTGGCAACCTACCGTTCAACTATCCAAGGCGGGCAAGTACATAGACATATTATACATAAAACCTTAAACCTAACCACGCTCTGCTACCAAATGTAACCCCGCTTTAACTTAGATTGGTAAAAAAAAAAGTATTTTTTTTGAAAAATTTTGTTTTTTCCACAATACAAGACAATTATAACATAGATCTCTTGCCACACCCTTTTCTACCCCCATGAGGTACATCATTAATAATTTATGAAAATCCATGTCAGGTTTTAATTGTTAATATGTGCATAACACATTACATGTGTATCTGATTATATATGCAACACCAGTAGTCCCCAGGACATAATCAATTCAAAAACTTGGCCAAGTGCCTAATACTATTATAAAATGCTGCCACACTGGGCACTTATACTGGGAGAAATAAAATTTAGAATACAGTGAACACCCCAGTGATCATAATTAATTAATAGAATTTATATATTGAGAAATATTGTTAAGTTTTGAAAATAGTACTGTGTCATGAACCTTATAACCCTTTTAAAAGTAATTTTGGCCCAGAGACCGACATGTTCATGGGCCAGTCAGTGCATAATTCAACCTGTCTCAACAGCATGTTTAACACTGCATGGACATGCACCTATACAGGATTAAACTTGTGACTCTACTTAACTACCACAGAAACTTCTATCCCTATATAATCCAAACTGAATTTAAAAATGAGAAAATATATATATATATAATGAACACTAAATTGAAACAGAGAAATTACAAATTGATTGAATGAATTAGTAGCAGTAATGAAACACTTATACTGAAAATAAGAAGGAATTGTACGTTTGAATGGTGAGCTGCCAAAGATGGATGTCAGCCTCTGAGCTCACAGATTATACAAACAAATTAATAAAATTTACAAAAGATTTCCCTCCCAGTTCACGCACTATTCTGTTCCGTTAATCGGGGACCCAATTAAAATGTTTAAAACTTGAAAGTCATGTTGTTGAGTGATTGAATGTCCACTGGCTTTATTGAGTTACATCACAATGTGTAAAGAGTATATATATGGATTGAGTTCACCTTAATTTTTCCATGGGTGTGAAGTGGTGATCATCTGGCTTTCATGATAGGGTGTTTGTGTTAGCCATCGCCATTCTCCTCCGGCAGATGAAGAGAGAGAGAGAATCTAGGTGTTACATGTTCAGGCTGGTGGAGCTGTCCCCGTCTTCAGCGGAGGACCCGCAGTTCTGTATAGATTTAGCCTGCCATAGATGAAGATGGTGAAACAAATTTTTCTTCTCTGCCGGAGAAAAAGATGCAGCTAATTTGACGACGTTCGGAGCGAGACAAAGATTTTAAGAAACCCAGTTCCGCTTTCTAAACTCGTAAACTGTGGCTCACGCTAGGGTACAGCACTAATCAAGCGCCTCTCTTTATGGTAAAACCAGTTGCAGATTCATATGGAACTCCAACAGCTAAACGCAGTACCGCATTTAACTATTTTTGACGTTAAATACTGAACACGCGCCGTATACTCGCCGATCTATTTTAGAACGGCACACCCTCACCCCAAAAGGGCAACATAGTTGCCTCACAGTTAACTCACAGCCTCTTGGCTGTCATTATACTACAACTTTCTTGGCTGTCTTGGGAAATCTCAGAAACTTAACCGCTCTCGGGAGAACAGAGGCTCAGGGTGAAAACGAAGGAAGAGGAAAGAAGAAGAAGTGTAGTGTGTATGCATGTGTGCGGGTACTGCATGCTGACTTGATCAGGGTCAGCCTACAGCAACAAGAGACAGGAGGAGAAAAGACGAAAGACAAGAATCAAGTACCCCCCCTAAGTTCTGACCTCCCAAGGCCTCCCAAACCACAAACTGAGAACCAAAGACCGATACCTACTCAGGACAACTTCTATCCCCCCCTCACAGGACTGGAAAACTCTCAACCATGATCATCCCCACGCGACCCTCTCCGCCATGCCAACCCCACGGGACTGCCCCTACACGTCACCTTCACTGGTGACCACCACCTACTTCTACTGGTCCCACTCACATACTCGTCCGAAGACCTAACAAGGTATCACACACCTTGGTATGTGAGTGACCGTACTCCTCCTCTCTCGTCCACCTCTCGGACCGACCAGCCACATGCACCAACAAGGCATCTCCATCCTTGCCATACGGCTGACCCACATCCCTACACTAGGGCGGACGGCCCCACTTAGCCGGACAGAGAAAACCGCATAGAGGGCATGCGAACATCAATCCCCCTTCATTTACTCTTCAATACTGCGTAACTAGCATGGGGGGGTTTACTCCAGCACGGCATCGTCTAACAACCCATACCTAATTCAAAAATAACCTACCAGGGAAATCAATCGGGGAATGCGGCATGGCCAGGACCCTACAATAATCCACAACAAAGAAAAATGAAAGCGACAAACCCTAGTCACACTCCATCATAAAACGACAACCAACCTAGTCACAACTCTTCCAACTAACTTCTTTCTGATATTTTTCTTTTTTCCTTTTCTAATTTTTATTTGTTTTTTTACTTTATTTTGTTTTCTAAGGGGAGGGGTAGGAAAATTGGGAAGATGAAAGGGCAAGGATCATTGAAAGGTCAATAGCTAGGACTAAGAGTAAGGACATGGTTCCCTCCGAAAACAAGGATTGGTGGAGAAAACCAAGGCTCGTGGAGGCAGGGGCGCAACCCTGAAGTAGACGAACACCACTGGGACTGTGGGGAACATCTACCCGCTACCCATTAACCGCTTCTTCTCACCTTTTTATGACGAACTTTAGGTACTCGTTCCTTTTGGACACCTCTCTCTGAGAAACTATCTCGTGTTGGGCTGTACTGATTTACTTCTTCTGAATTATAATCAAGGTAACTTACCTGACTACTTTTACCCCGATTTGGATTATCCTCAACCTCTAACTCCTCTGCTTCTACCTTCTTCTCTTCTACAATTTCCCCTGGTTCTGTTTCTTCCACCTCTTCCTTTTTCTCCTCTACATAATCCAAATCACCATCACGACACTGCACATCTTCATCCTCTAGTTGCTCACCTGGTCCGCATGAAACTTCTTTCCATTCCTCGGAATCCTCAACACTACTTATACAAAGCGTCTGCACATCTTCACACACTACATCATTCTCACTCACACACTCCACAACGCTGCCACCCAATTTCTCCTCAACTTCTACCTCATCTACTTCTACCACACTTGCAGCCTGGACATCCCCTTGTCCATCCGCAACCTCAGAAACACTTGCAGCCTCCCTAACACTTACACTTATACTCCCCTGCGTAGCATGTGCAGACCGCTCTTCTGCCTCTTCCTTCGATTCCTCTTCTTCACCACTTTCAGCAACTACAACTTCCTCACCCTTTCCCAACCTGGAATCCAGCTGTCCAGGTCCATGTGCAATGTCTAAATTAAATTCTACTGACGATGGTAAAGCTCCACCTTCAAGTGACTTCTCATCTCCCGGCGTAGGCGATGATGATGTTACCGGATCTGGATCCGCCATGAACCGAGATGGAGATACCGGAACACATTCTGCGGCATCTGGATTCAACCATGACGTCCTCTCTGACTCCTGTACTTCAATATCAACAGACGTGTTCTTGTCGTCTTGTTACTTCGCTTTTCACAGAAAGTTACTTCGCTTTTCTTCTTTCTCCTCACCTTCTTCATCCACTACTCTATTAGGCACTGGTAATTCCTCTGGAAGCTTTAAAGTTTCTTTTTTCTCCCAATAGGAATAACGCCTTGCTACAGGCTCGCTACTTGCCGATGTTGGTTTACTAATGTAACTTCTTCTTTCCCTGTTAATTTCGTACTTATTTCTTTTCTCAGCTGTAACCGTTGCTACCGTCTTCTCACTTGTCACTCCCTTGTAGCCTCCATTACTTCCGGAATATTCCGTTTTTCTGACAGTGTCTTGTGTTCTTCTCCAACCGCCATGTTTGTCCTTTGTAGCTCTTCCTAACAAACCACTGGAGTATTGGACATCCGTAGCAGCTCTTCCCCGGCACTCGTCCCCTGCCCGGACAGTATTAGAAACCACACACAACCGGTACAGATCCGCGAAACAACGTGGACGGTCTGCGAATATCAACCGCGATCTCTCTTGGGGATTCAGTCCTTCCAGAATTGCTTGTATTACTTCCGTCTCGGGCAACCCTAATCTTAATACCCGGGCAGCTTTCCGTACATCCTGCACAAAGTCCCCCAACGCTTCTCCGTTGGCCTGTAGGCGATAGAATGAATCTAACTTAAGCTGGGAACGTCGTCGATGGGGTATGAAGAAATCCAACACTTCCCCATGAAAAGTGTCGACACTGCCACCCCGACGCAGAGTGTTGGTGACCAACCCTGCCAACGAACCCCGGCAATACGGGGTATATAAGGGACAAGACCTCCCCATCGGACACACCCGGAAAATCTGCCAACTGCAGGACAAGGTCCAAGAAAACCAGCAGCTGGTCCTCATCAAATTCATTCACCACCGAAAGTTTCTGGAGAACCCCTGAAAGGGGGTGGGGCAATTTCTGAAACCATACCGCCGCCAGAATTGTACAATTCACAATACACAATCAACAAAACATAATCCCCGCAAAACACCTAACACCCTACAAAAATAATGACAATAATAACACAGGAATCAGAAAAAAACTCGAGTACTAAACTCTTCCTTCGAGCAGACTGCGGGCCCCCTACCGTTGCGAGGACCCAGCCCACTTACCTGAACTGCTCTCTCTCAACAACTCTACACATTAAGGAACGCGACACACACTAACACACAACACGACAAAATCACCGGCCAACGACAAATCTCAAAAAATATTTCTAATAACTTCGGCTCCCGTATGTCGGAGGAGACCGACTGCCGATCAGGCCATACTGCATAAATTATACACCTCCCCTCTTATGGGCAAGGTAATACGCAAACCATCTCCACCCAGGCACAGATCTGCGATAATTCGCGTTTCCAAAGGAATGTCTCTTTAAAATTTCACACCACGTAGCAACCTACCGTTCAACTATCCAAGCCGGGCAAGTACATAGACATATTATACACAAAACCTTAAACCTAACAAAACATAGTCACTTTTAGATATAGGGCCTTTCAAGAATTCTTCTAAGTTCCATTGGAACCAACAAAATGTTTCCTGAGTTTGCAAGCCCCGTCACACCAAAAGGACCCACGGGTTGACCCTAATCTCAACCACGCTCTGCTACCAAATGTAACCCCACTTTAACTTAGACTGGTAAAAAAAATTATTATATATATATTTTTTTTTTATTCTCCTCCGGCAGATGAAGTTGAGAGAGAGATAATCTTGGTGTTACATGTTCAGGGTGGAGCTGTCCCCGTCTTCATCGGGAGACCCGCAGTTCTGTATAGCTTTAGCCTGCCATAGATGAAGATGGTGAAACAAATTTTTCTTCTCTGCCGGAGAAAAAGACGCAGCTAATTTGACGAAGTTCGCAGCGAGACAAAGATTTTAAGAAACCCAGTTCCGCTTTCTAAACTCGTAAACCGTGGCTCACGCTAGGGTGCAGCACTAATCAAGTGCCTCTCTTTATGGTAAAACCAGTTGCAGATTCATACGGAACTCAACAGCTAAACGCAGTACCGCATTTAACTATTTTTGATGTTAAATACTGAACACGCGCCGTATACTCGCCGATCTATTTTAGAACGGCACATTAACCGCATTTAACGTCTACCCTAAAAAAAAGCCAGATGATCACCACTTCACACCCATGGGAAAAAAAAAAAATTTTCAAAAAAATAATTTTTTTTACCAGTCTAAGTTAAAGCGGGGTTACATTTGGTAGCAGAGCGTGGTTGAGATTAGGGTCAACCTGGGGTCCTTCGGGTGTGACGGGGCTTGCAAACTCAGGAAACATTCTTGGGGTTCCAATGGAACTTAGAAGAATCTCTAAAAGGCCCTATATCTAAAAGTGACTATGTTTTGTTAGGTTTAAGGTTTTGTGTATAATATGTCTATGTACTTGCCCGCCTTGGATAGTTGAACGGTAGGTTGCCACGTGGTGTGAAATTTTAAAGAGAGACATTCCTTTGGAAACGCGAATTATCCCAGATCTGCCGGAGGAAATTCTTTTAAAATCGTTTAATAAAAAATGCTTTACAGCCTCTAAACGGTTTATATTGAACAATCCTCATAGATTTAGGTCTTATATTCATATTCCCCATTAAATGTTTAAGTAAACAGTATGAATCTTACTCTTTTTGAGCCAATAACAACTGTATATATGACTCATCAAAGCTGACTCAACTAGTCAGTGCCATACATGAAACACAAAAGTAGTCAAAGGATTTCCTGAAGATTATAATGGTCCATTGCTAAAGAGGAATGATGCTAAAAATTGAAGATTTTAGAACAATTAGTTTTATTACTCATTTTACACAAGCATTATGATTAGAATAACTTTGAAGAGAACTGAAAATAAAATACAACAAAACCTAAGTGATAACCAGTTTGTTTTCCAAAAAGGAAAGGCAACAATAGATGCTACTAGATGTACTAGAACAGTGACTAAAACATCTCTGGAAGTAACCAAAAAGGTTTATGAATACTTTAGCAGACTGAGAAAAGACATTCGATAGAGTGAACTGGGTGGTGCTGATGAGGTGCTGACTGAGGGGGATAGAAGGTTTGTCAAGGACATACTTAGGGCAGAAGACAGCAGTGAGAGTAGAAAATGAAACACATAAAATGTACAAAATGCAGTGAGAGAGGAGTGAGACAAGGCTGTTGCATGTCTTCAACACTTTTTAATATTTACAGTGAGGCGTTGATGACTGAAGTGTTAGAAGGGACGGATGCAGTGATTATTGGAGGAGAAAGAATTATGGTCATTAAATATGGAGATGATTGGACAGGTCTAGCAAGCCATGACAAAGACTTTCAAAACGTTATGACTAGAATAGCTGTAATAGGAAAAAAGTTTGGAATGAAAATTAATGTCACAAAAACTAAAGTAGTGGGAATCGCTGAAGAATAGAATGAATAGAATATGATAGTAGATCCAAAGTTGGAACAAGTAGATTCATTCACACACCTTGGGAGTAATCAGTTGCAACAGAAGTTGTCCAGAGGATATCAGAAGAATTGCATTTGGAAAGATAGTGTTTAGTGGAGTAAGAAGCCCACTGGTTACACGAGGAATTGATGTGAAGATTTTCAAACTGTTTTACAAGAAGCACTGTAATGTATACAATGGAGACACGGATATCTAGAACCATAGAAAAGAAGTATCTGGAAAGCTGTGAAATCTGGTTGTGGAGAAAAATTGAAACAATTAGTTGGAAAGAGAAACTGACACGCGAAGAATATGCTTGGGAGAATGAATGAAGACAGAAGTATTACAAGAGACATGAGAAAGAAAAAAGCAACTACAGTGGTCAAATTTTTAGAAGGAAATGTCTACAGAAGTTATCTACTAATTGAGAGAAAGATAAAAGATATGATATGTTGGTCGGTTTGATGATAAGGAGAAATGTTGAACAACTGAAGAGATCGGCACAGGATAGAACAACTTGGGGAGTACAGTCCACCTGAAACCTGTCTCAGACAGATTCACCTGATGATAATGATGAGATGACTCAACTGAGTCAATAACAATATTTTGTTGTTGTGATACAAACAGGAAAAAACAAATGACTATTAGCTTTTTTTCAAGCTGCGTTAAAAAAAAAGATCCGAGCTAATAAATATGGTTGTTACATAAACACATTGAAATCTGAGATGATGGGGTAAACACCACCTGGACAATTTAGCATGCAATGTCCTGTAATTACACACTGACGTGCTGTAGTTAATTTTTTAAAATTAATCTTTAACACATTAGTAGCCTGAAAACTGTTTTGTAGCTTAAATGAAGGTGACTAAGAACAAGAAAATGTGAAAACTCTGGTTAAAAATGCATGTGCGCGCGCGCACACACACACACACGAGCTCAGTTTAATTTTTACTATTTTCCACAATACAAAATTTTACCATCTCACTTTTACAGAATGGCATATGAAAACCCCAAAAGAATGGCACAAGGTCAATTATGAAAAACCTTATTTTTTAAAATAAACCAAAAGTAATAGATACATAGCAAGCCGTACATCTCCTCTAAGCGATTTGAATGCTTCAGACAGTTTTGAGTAGTAGCCTTCTTCAGTTGGTCTGCCATATCCGAATTTGGTATTCTCACAAGTGACAAAGTAGTGTAACATTGGTGTTGATACTACTCCAAAATCATAGTCCTGACCCATCATGGTATGAATACCTTCTTTGGCTACAAAAGCCAAACTACGACTACTTGGTCTGTAACAAAAAAAAAAAAATTGATACTTATCAAACTAAAATAACTCTGCTACAATAACCAGCGGTAACACTATTAACAACAGTTACACATTCACTACTATAAAAATGTCAGTACTAAAACTGTTCACACTCCCTCTATTACATTGCATCCTTTGTATTTTTTTGTGTTCAGTATTGTTTACTATCAGATATAAGTCTATATTTCTTAGCTTCTGTTGTTTTACAAGTCTACTCATAATCAACTTGTTTTTATTCATACCTTCACAAATTCTCTCAATTTTTTTTATTAGATAATGGGTAAATAAATTTTAGATTTTCTTTATGAAAATGGCTCATCTTCATTTGCAAACCAACGTTGTTATTCTTAAATTTCCTACATTTCAAGAATATCTGTGTAAACCGCCTTCATCTTTCTCCACAACTTAATTACATGCCACACCACATACATCATTGCACAACTAGTATGTTGCACATAACTTAAATATTGGGAACAAAACAAACATACGTTGTTGAAACAACAGACAGGCTAACTTGGAAATAACATTTCGATCAAGTGTTACAAGATCGTCTTAATTTAAAAAAGATAGATCATCTAATATATATCACTAATGACGATGTTATTTTGAATGAGATTCAACAAGCTGAAAATAAAGTATCAGTTGATCCAGAGAATACATGTTACTACAAGATAACACTAACAATATGGAAACAGTGATTACTGAATCCAATGATTAAGAATTTAAGAAGACAAAATCTACATATCAGGCTAAACCTTTAGATAATTACCTCATCAAGCTCATTAATTAATTACCTCATTTATTCTTTAAATCGTTTTAATGTTATGACTCAGTTGGTATGTACAACACTACTTTTTACTGGTACGAAAATCAATAAGGAAACTAGACTGCATAATATAGGAAGCAGTCTTCCAGTCCACACACTCTTTTATTATTTACAGCTAAGCTTTGGAAATGTGAGACTCAGTAACTTAACACACCGTAAAACTCATCACTTTTTCTAGAAATAAGTTACAGTAATTTGATAAGGATTTTGTCTCAGCTGAGCAGATGACAACATGCACTACTCCAAGAACAAGACAGGAGAGTGAAGAGGACCAGATGAAGAAGTGTGAAGATTCCACAGTGTGTGATTCACAGTGTGTGAATCAGTGTGATTGATGGTGACGTTTAAAGAATGGATGGAAGCAAGAAAACTGGTAAATTCATGCAAGATGGAATTACTCCAGTAGCAAAAGATGTAAGAGATGGAGTACCAAGAGGACAAAGAGGTGGAAGAGATGAAAAGACTATTCACAGTGAATGACTGAAAGCTGTTGAGGGAGGTGGCGTATATAGACTTTGGCTTGGGGAGCGGGGAGTCCAGGGTCGAGTTAGCTTCATACAAAAGAAAAAACAAGTTAAGACTAATCAACATTAGTATCTTTAAAGTGGCTGGAAAACGTGTGATAACATCCTGAAATCAGTCCCATTATAAACGGTAATAATACAATAAAAATACGAGTTATTGAAACATTGTTTACAAGATATTTATTGACTGAATTGATTTTGTTATATTTCATATTTCAAACATATATGCTAATGCTGTACCTATTTATATATTGAAAAAGGAGTTACTACTGTATTAGCGTACACAACTGAAAAAAATAAACATGCTAAAAATTATTCAAAATTCGTTAACTGCTTTTGACTCACAGGGGGAGGGGGAGTCCAGTTTGCCCCCCCCCATAATATGCCCCTTCTTAGGGGAGCACTATGTTATTTCTAACAGAGGATGCGCCAATTACAGACATTTTATTCTACATTACTAGTTTTTTCTCAAAAACAACTACATAAAGTAATTTGTATAAAGTAAGTAAATATGACAGTATTTATTTGAAAAACAAAATTATTTTATACTAAATTGTATATAAAATAACATAACTCATGCTAGGCTATAAAACTTCCCAAATCATTCTGTGAAGTACATTTGGCACTAAATAAAATTAATATGAAGACAGTGAAAAATGAAGATTTCCTGCTGAAGAATCATGAAGAGAACAGACTAGTGATATTTTCTTGCGATTTGGATCCAAGTACCTGTGTAAAAGGGATATTATTTTAATGGATGGTACTTTTAAATACGCTCCTAAATTCTTTTTGAAGCTCCTTATTATTCATGGATACACGTATGGTTCTTACACTCGGTTGGTCTTCTGCCTGCTGAAAGATAGAAAGATGGAGATATCCTGCGACATTTTGAGAATCCTTAAAAAAACGTGGAAAAAGGCGCCCATTTTTTTATCCAAAAACATTTGTAGCAGACTTCGAAAGTAATCAATTCATGAAGGCATTCCCAGGAATCAAATTAATTAGCTTCCTGGGAATTAATTAGCCTGGTAAGTAAAGTAGATGTTCATTTTGTGATATTTTTAACACACACACACACACACACACACACACGTTTTTGAATAATAATTATTTTTATATGTACCGGTACGAATATATGTTTATTTAATTAAATCATTACAGTGTTTTGACTATACGGCTTTTATTTTTACTATCCTCTTCAGATACGAATACAAAATAAATATGTAAATGGTAAGTTACAATCAAATTATTAAAAGATGAGAAGTCTGAGCACATTCATTCTGATTGTTTGTGTCTGTGACATTTAAGGAATTTATTTTGTTCTCTGTTTCTTGTCCTATACAGAAATTCTATTACTATGGAGATCATTAACTAAAGTAAATGTCTGATTAGTGCTGTGATCAATATTCTGAGATATGCAGAGCATGTCATATACATATCTGTAGTAAAGATGTATGTAGTGTACTATATTATCTAAATCTTGCAGAAATAATTTTAATACACAGGGGTGCCCATTAAAAGCCCATCTTTTTTGATTGATAAATATTGGTTTTATACATAAAATAAAATAATTTTGGTTTAGAATATGATTTTATATATTTTTATCTAAAATGTTGTTTATTTGTTTTATGTACTGGGAACTAAAATTATTGGTTTTCAATTTCCTACTGATAATTTTGTGCCCCCCACTCTTCCAGTTGCCAAATTCTGCCGATCACCTCACTAGCTTCAGTTGCCCTCGAGAGAGGTCTGAGAGTACTTCGTAAGTCCGTTTGTGTGTTTTGCATAATGTCGAGTGCGTCGTCTCACAGACAAAACGTTAGCTTGTACATTAGTTTTTCGGCCCAAATTGTTTCGAACTTTTAACACAATACCTTGTATTTTATAATTTATTATCATGTTTTTTGTATATTGTGAAAGGGAAAGAATTTTAAATAGTTGTAAATATTTTGTGATTTATTTTTATTATACTACGTTGAGTATGTGTGAGAATTTGCAGACATGGGAACAAAAACGTTCGCAGTATCTCACTAAAAGTGAAATTTTATAATATCTGAATGCAGAAACTGATGAACATGAATCGGAATCAAATTCAGATACACATCCAGACTACATTCAAATTAACTCCAGTTCAGATTAGGACCAGATTTCTCCAATACCAAGAAAGAAAGCACGTCGTGTTAAAGATTCTAAAATCGGAGTTTCTCAACATCAAGAAGATACTGATGAATGTGTAACTACTCAAGTAACTAGAATAGCTACTACTACCCAACCTGATGATTCTCAACCAAGCACAAGTGTTGTGTCTTCAGTCCCAGAAAGAACTTCATTGGCCGATACGCATTTTTGTGTCCGTGATAAGGCAAACTTCAAGGGCAAAATGGTCATCTTTGGTCCACTAGACTTCCAGAGAATTCCAATGTTTGTACTGCAGCCAGAAATATTGTCCATAACCTTCAAGGACCAAAGGATTGTGCAAAAGACAAAACTGCACCATCAGACACATTCTCCCTCTTCTTTACAGATGAAATGAAGAACAAAATTACCCAATACACCAATTTAGCCATTGAACAAAAGAAGAAGAACACAATTCAGAATTTAACAGTTTCTGAAATATCAAAAGCAGAATTTGATGCTTTTCTAGGAATTTTAATTATGTCAGCAGCACAGAAAGACGTGCCTTCTAAAGAACTGTTTTAACTCCGAGTTTTGTGGAGAAAGATACAAGACCACTATGAGCTGTGACCAATTTGATTTCATCACGGAAGCACTTTGATTTGATGATCGCGAATCTAGAGAAGACAGAATAAAAGAAGATTGTTTCCCTCCTATCAGAGAAGTGTGGGACATGTTTGTGTCGTCTTGTAGAAACTCTCACATACCTGGCTCATACTTAACTATAGATGAGTAACTACTTGGATTCAGGGGCAGATGCAAATTCAGTATGTATATTCCCAATAAAACAGCGAAGTACAGAATAAAAATTGTGATGATGTGTGACACTAAGACAAAATACATGGTAGATGTAATTCCATACCTTGGAAAAGCACAACACCATGTGGGTTTCCACAGGCACAGAATTTTATGAGGGAACTTTCAAGGTCTACTGATCGTCGTATGGTACAGTGAAAAACAAAATACAAGACACCAATTAAGTCACTAATCAGCAGCTTTAATTATCACAATTAAACAGTCTGTAATCAACAAGATAGTCTCTTACAACAAATCAAATACAAATTATTCACACGCAATAATAATGTCAACGAGTATAAAACACAATTGTATTACATTGTCCCACAAAAAAATAAAACACACCACACTTTGCCACAATACTTCGAACTGCACTGGAATATATTGCCACTAAAACTGAAACTGAGCGTCACCGAGTACCTGTAATTATACCCTGCCGGAATACCAGAAACATCCATACTACGCGTCAGCGCTACACTATAATGTAATTGATCGTGGCCTTGACACAGTGCGCGTGGCAGGCGAAGTCTAGAAAAGTCTCGCTAACGCATGTTGTAACTTTTGTACTTTTTACCAATTCCCCCCCCCCACGTGACTTCTACTTACTGCGTGCGATCTTTTTACGAACTCGCCCTGATTACACTTTACCCTGACTTACCAAAACAGAAGACTCCAAATTACTTATAGGTCGCCACCAATATTTTTAAACAAACGGACAAATATGGAAACCTTTATACACTCTCCCCTTTTTGAATTCAATTACTTACCAGGTTCGTTTGGTGAAATTTTCTATACGGGATAGGTGATGTTAATTTGGCATAATAATTGACAACGCATGGTTACGCTATTAATCCATTTTATTTATATTCATTTTAAAAGTTAATTATTCTCTGTTTGTACCTCTTAACAGTTCATCAAATTCTTTATAATATTATACGTTAAACATTTAAGAAAACAAAATTTACTAATTCAACTAAGCGGTATACCTTTTTTTTTTATTTGACAAACCAGTATTTTCTCATTTGCTCACACTTTCATTCTTTACAGATCTTTTACCCCCACCCTTATTTTAGAGATCTCTTTATTATTGTTATATTTGAATTTATTTGCCTTTGAACATTCACATGACCTATTTTTGAAGTTTAGGCATTGAATTATAAATGGTACTTAGCCATTTTGTAGATGTCTCCCTGCTGTTGCACCATCACTTGATTCACTATTTATTTAACGTTCCGAAATTCGGTTTTAAAACGGTTTCAACTGCGATACTGCTGTATATGGTTCCAAATACATGTTTCACTACTGTTCACATTAATTATGTCATAATTTAGTCGGCCGACTATATTTTGCTCGCGAGCACTGTTTTTCTGACCCCGCGGTCTGAGGGCTTTTGTCGACTGCTAGTTGATCACACACATTATTTGAACACAATTCAAATACACAGTTTTATGTTCGGCCGGTCGGTTTACATTATTGAGTACAGGTTTTCGGCGAACCGCGCATTGACGCCCCTGCGCGGCTCGGAAGTTCGACGTCGACTGCCTTTGTTCTTTACGCACCTGGCGAGAAGGAATTTATTCAGAAGTGACATTTCCGTGTGAATGTTGGCCGAAGCGTGCGCTTGTCCACGTGAATACGCACCCCTTCTGATACTTAACATTCCCAGACTCTTAATTACTTTTGTACCTCGCATGGCTAGGTACGAGGGGGACTGCAAGGTGTTCAAAAATGTCATGCGTTTTTGATCAAAACGTTGGTCAGCTTGAGTTGCTACTACTTTTTATAATTATTAAAGAATAAAATAAATCCCAATAGTTTGTCCCGTTACAATGTTGAGATCACGTACGCACACATTCCAGCCGCATTCCACTGGAACATCCAAGAAACATGTAGAATGTTTTGTAATGGTGTAACACTTGTTCCGCATTAGTATTCATGGTTCCAACAGGAACATCAGAATGGACAACTGGATTATGTCAGTGCCTTTAGCAACAGAACTTCTTTCCCCTCCATACAAATTGACAACTGTTGGGATCATACACCACGACAAGTCTGAAATACCTACTGAAATGAAACACTTGGTGAGAGAGCAGTTGGAACATCAATGTTTTATTTTGATGGCCACAAAACTGTGGTATCTTAAAGACAAAAAAGAAAAAAGTTGTCTTATTAATATCCACATGCCATGGTACACCACAAATTAATGAAGACAGTAAAAAAACCAAACACACAAACACAAACCAACACACACACACACACACACACACACACACACACACACACACACACACACACACACACACACACACACACACACACACACACACACACACACACACACACACACACACACAACACAACACAACTCCAACACTAAACACACAGTGTGTCTGTGTGTCGTGTGTAACAGACAGTAAAAATCCAAGGACAGTAAAAAAACCGAAATTATTGAATCCAAACCCGAATTGTCTACAGTGCTACTGAAGGTGCTGTAGACACTTTCGACCAAATGTGCAATCATATGTATTGCAGCCGAAAAACAAGAAAGTGGCCTCTGTCGCATGTTTTACGGAATGATAAACACATACTAGTGAACAGTTATGTGAACAACACTATAAAAAATTGGTAAAAGCCAGTATGTAGACGAGTTTTTGCTAAAACCATTCATTGCAAACTGGTATGACCATGGCTACAGCGCCGAGTTCAAGTGACAAATCTGAGTCACCCTCTTCGCTAGTCCATTGCTGATATACTTGGTGTCTGTTTCTACACTTCAAAGCAACATTACAGAACCTCACGGAAGGAAAATATGTGCACATTGTACAGCGAAGAAAAGATGAATGACAAAATACTTTTGTGGCCATTGTATCAAGGCAATGTGTGGAGAACATCAAGGAAGTGGTGTTTTCAATGTACTGAGCAATGTAAGTTTTGTAAAAATATTTTAATCATTATAAATTTCCATTATTAATATAACTAAAGAAATTTTGAACATAACAAATACTTTTTTAATTAAAAACTACCCATCGTCTCACAGACAAAAATTAGCTTTAATGTTTCTTGTAGACATGTTAGCTTTCTAGGGTTAACTGAGACATTTATATAAATGTTTGATACATCAAAGGTAGGTGTTATCTCTCTCTCTCTCTCTCTCTCTCTCTCTCTCTCTCTCTCTCTCTCTCTCTCTCTCTCTCTCTCTCTCTCTCTCTCTCTCTCACACACACACACACACACACACACACACACACATACACAATAATACATTCCACCGCTACAACTAGAGATCTGTACAGAAACTGCAAAAATTTCTTAGGATAAGTAATTGATTGAGCGAGGTGAGTTTTCAGTATTGACTCAACTGCTTGACATTTTTCTTTCTATCTATTTGTTTGGGTTATTCCTCATAACTGTTGAATGGATCAACCAATTTTTATGAAACTTGGCATGCATGTCCATACTTTTACCCTACAGAATCCTATTGTTTTTGAGACTGTAATAGGGGGATGGGAGGCAAACATGAGGGGACAAAATTACAAAAAAAAACCACAAGCCGCTGTGAGGTATCAAATTAAAGAGAATTGAAACCACAATCTGAATATAGTGTTAACTTTTGAAAATTTCAAAACTGTTGGATGCTAGAGCCCAAAAAGTGGGTGAAGTTTTGTTAAAGTAGCGAAAAATTCATGTGTGGTTGTTACGTCTTCGACGCTCTCGAATAATCTTGAGTTGGTCTTACAACGTTAGGTGATGAGTTGGCTGGTATGAGATGAAATAAAGAAGTGGACTCTATATATTCTTTGAGCTAATTGTTTATTAAATGTTTCCAGAAAGTGATTGCATGGCGCGTGCAGTTTAGCGCGGCAACATTGCCATGGAAAATAAAGTCGAATTAAATATTGAAAATCATGAAGATGGATTGAGGCAGAGATAGCCCAAGTATTAGTGCATGAAGATCATGGTAAAATTGAAGTGTAATGTTACGAATTGAAAATGATTATGTAGCCGCGGCTGGTGAACTGAAGGCAAGTTGCCCGTTCGGAGTTTTACAATTAACTAACTCGCCGGACTGTTGCGGGCTTGCAAGTCAAGCCGGCAGCAGCTTGGCGGGGGAGAATGACGTCACTGCATGTGCCGCATTGCAGATATTCTAAGTACAAAGTTTAAACAAGTACAAAGTTTAACCAGTGGTATCAAATTAAAGAGAATTTTAACTAAGATTTAAATGTAGTGTTAAGTTTTGAAATTTTTAAGTTCTGGGACCCCCAGGGTCAAAAAAGAGATGAAAAATTTGAAAGTCTACCAGATCTCAGACTAAAAGGAATTATAACCTAAATCTGAATGTTTTGAATTGTTAGCATTTATTGTACGATTGTGTGCTCTATAGTTGTTACACTGCTGAAGAAATAGTAGAGAAATCACTATTTTTGTAATTCTTCCCATAATTGAAAATTTATCTAATACTAAAATGTATGTAATATTAAGTGTGAATTAATATACTCTGCAAATGAATGTATTAAAATAGTGAGCGAGTTCTGCGCTCATGGAGCATTGGAGCATACTAGTTAATAATAACATTGCCAGAATTTATTAATTTTGTATACCAAAAAAGTACTGTTCTTTTTTAAATATGAAATAAACTGAGTTTCACTGTGATTTATTAATGCTAAAAGTTCCTTAGTATAGTCTAATTAATTTGATTAAGAAATAAAATGAAATGATATTCTTTACACAAATTATAAATTATACCAGCAAAGAAAATTATATAAGATTTTATGTTCTTTTTATAACTTTTCAAAAAAAAAGTTTAATAGTTTCCCGTACAGTTGTACAGGGGTGCAGCATATGTTCAGACCCCTGAAATTTCCCTCGAACACAATTTTCTCGGTAGGAAATTTCCCCAAAACTAACGCGAGGGTTTTTACCAACCAATCTGTTGTATGTGATGAATGATAAAAAGAGAAGTAATTAAAATACAGGTTGCAGGCACTTCATTTACTCAAAAAATTATCTTATGAACACGAAATACATTAATAATCACAACTCAACAAACACAATAGGCTAATATTGGCTGTAATGTGATGGCTGCAAGGGAAGATGATCACTGAGAGGCCAATGAAATAAAATAAATGTGTTAGGCTTAATCTAAGAGACATGCTAAAAATATTACTTACTAAATATGGTAATTATTAAAATACAAATTTATCCCGTTTTATTTTGAGAACACACATAAATATTGCGCCTTATCGCTCTGTCCCTTGCCTGCCGCAACTTGATTCTATGAATCTTTGCTCGCGAGGAATGATTTTGCTATCATTGTTCTCATTAGGATAAATGTTTCTTTTCAAAATTTATTTTAAACATTAATTATTCCAGTTAATAATTGTAAAAATGATGTGAAAACATCAGTTGATATTTTCGTCATGATTTCTATTTTTTGTCACTGATAAAAATTTCCCCGGACAGCCCAAATTTCCCCCGAACCAAGTTCGCGCATTCGGACATATTCTGCACCAATGCAGTTGTAGAAAACTACATACAAATAGCATATGGTAACTACAAACAGATCTCGTATGGGAAAATAAGTAACTATTAGTAGGCCTAAATGTCTATTTTTCACACCATGAAAATAATTCTTCATAGCTGTTGCTTTCTTTCAGTCTACATCAACAAATTATTTATTCTTGAGAAAAACATGTTTGGAAACAATAATACAAAATTTTCTGTTGCTCATAAAATACTCTTAATTATACACCCTTAATTACACTCTTAAACTGATTACACATCTAAACCAAGAGATAAGCTACGGTCATATTCATTTTACAAGCTAAAACGAATAAGAAAGGACTATTTTCAAATCATGAGTATCTGTTCTTGACTACTGTAATAACTAAAATTATTATAGCAAATAAAAGTGTGTCATACTTAAGACAGAAGTCATCAGCAAAAATAAGTTTCAAGGAAGAAACATAAGAAATAGAAAAACAAAACTTAAAAAACGTGTCTTCCAGTATATAATAAAATAAAAAACAGTACTGCTTCATTGAATCACCATGTAATAAAAGAATTCACTCTTCCTGAAACTGAAACATGCAGCAGTATAATACAAACCAGAGATATACAGTTTATGTAAATGAATCTTACTATATACAAAATTAAATATGTGTTTCCTGGTTTTATGAAGAAAAAAAAAAGGTATGACAAGGTATGAACTTTTTTACTTTTTCAAGTCTAAGCAATATTTCTGATAAGTGAATGTATTTTGGATGCATAAAAAACCATAATGGCAGCAGTGACATATATTGTTACTGTACATAGTGATACACAACACTATTACATCAAGCATGCTGTTGATGATTTGTCACATAATGATATGAAGAAAACAACTTGTTACAAATAGACAGAATGTTTCAGCATTATTATGAGTAATCCATAAGTAGGCCTACATTTCAGAATGTTGATGGAACCATGGAATGTTAACTCAATAAATTATGAATACTTTTCTATTTATGAAGTCATTAATAAAACTTGATTTGTGTATGGGTGGTTAAAAGTATGTATGATGAGGCATATATTAGAATTACAGACAGCAAGAAATATTCTCTAAGCACTCAAGGAGGAAGGCAGGATTGTCCACTATCCCAGAAAGGACTATGCACACATGATACGACTGATGATATGATTCTAAACACAATTCTTTTTGGAGTCAGATTCTGTTTTCTGAATCTGAGAACAGTTTACAGTGGGGACTGTTTGATCTCACTAAAGTCATCAAATATTATAACTTATGTATGCCCCTTTCAAAAAAAAAAAAAAAGTTATGGCATTTAAGTGCTGCAACCCAACACAAAGAAAAATTATTCATAACAACAGAACGACTGGAAACATAAATAAATTTGCATTATTGGGATGTGAGATTACTTAATGGGCACAGTTGCAAA
Organism: Magicicada septendecula; assembly: GCA_034769895.1. Classification (NCBI taxonomy): domain Eukaryota; kingdom Metazoa; phylum Arthropoda; class Insecta; order Hemiptera; family Cicadidae; genus Magicicada; species Magicicada septendecula. The sequence continues at coordinate 455,410,877 of CM068373.1, forward strand.
GGCTTCAGTATTATGCAGCAGAATAAGAAGACATTTAAATAGGCCTACTAGTCCCATCACACAGTTAAAATTCTATAAGGTAATGGCTGTTCCAGTCCTCTTTGGGTATGAAAACTGGATGTTAATAAAAGAACAGCGAAAAGGATACAGAGGGCTGAAATGAGATTTTTGAGAGTTGCTGTCAGATACTTCTTAGTAGATAAGAGTAATACATTCATAAGGGAAATATTAAAAATACTTTATATAAGTACTACTAAGACAGAAAGCTGTATGAATAAATGAGGGGCCACATTGATTGTATGACACAGTCTCGAATTATGAAGGTCATTAGAAATTATATGCCACAGCATGCCAGATGTGTGGCTGACCATGCAAAAGATGGAATTATCAGCTGTAGTGAAGGTGGAACAAATCAGAAATGGTTGAGACTTTGATGCTGATCATAAATTCCGACGATCACTTGAAAAGCACAATGACAAGAACTAAGTCATTTTTACAAGTTGCTAAGTTATTTTTACAAGCGATCTCTGAGTGCAGCAGTTTGTCAGACTGTTATCACAAAAGTGATGTTAAGTGTTTATTTGTTGAGAGCACAGCACAGGATTTTCATGAAAGTGAATTTTCAAAAAATGTCAAATGAAACTTATGACTGTTTGTTGACACCAATGTAAGTATTTTCCCTCTACTGGGATATGATAAACAAAACACTAGTTTTTCAGAATAAAAAACATCATGTACCTGTTATAAATGGAAATCCAAGATACTGGAAAATCTTATATTTAAAACTAATATAATCTTGTAAAAAAATATCACTTTACATGAATTTGAAGTGTTTTTCTTTTTTTTTATTTGACAAAAAAAACTATTAGCTAAAACGATAATCTTCAAACCATCAGGACCTTCTTGACAACACAGTGCATATAAAAGATAATATCAATTCAACAAAAATCCTAAACTGTGGAATCTGAAACAACTACCAAATAGAAATAAGAAGAAATCAAAATAAATTATACAAAAATAAATACTATAATTAATTTACCTTGTATCTCTTCCAATAAAAACAGCTGACAGTTTTCCCATATCTATCTTTTCTTCTCTGATAATGTCATCAATTGCTCCTTTGACTTCATTGTCCTTCAAATTTGCTAACCTAGTTGCAATTTTCTCCCATGATTCTTCTAACATTTCACCATGTGGATCAACCAATTTTATTCCATTATCAGGTTCTGCATTATGTGATGCTGTAATCATTATTCCAACTGCTGATGACGTCTTTCTGGATCTTAGCACGGCCAACATGCCCATCCGGAACATTATGTACTCCAAACGATGTGCTCTAAAATAATAAAAATAACAATCCTTACTTTGTGAACTGAAATAATGGCCCTTATTTGTGTACGTGTAGAATATCCATGTTATCGTCGATGTTTTTGTATGTGTGGTTTGCTTCAATGAGGTGGTTTGCAAAGGTGGATTCTGTAGTGGAGTGGAGTGCCTTTGTGTGTTCAATGTATCTTTGTTTGAAGCTACAGCCTCTGGCCTATGTAGAATTTGTTGGAATCTGAGCAATTTAGTTTGTAAACACCAGGTAGATCAAATTTGTTTTGTGCTTTGTGTGCGCATTTTGATAGTCTGTGTTCTGTTTTGTTTTTAGTTTTGTATGTGATTCTGTATCCTGCTTTTCTGAATTTGTGGGCTATTTTTTCAGTGTGGTTATTGATGTAGTGTTATGAATTTGTTACTTTCTCTCTTTGTCTGTTGTTTGTTTTGTGTAGGAGTTCATTGACTATTGTTCTCTTGTATCCGTTGAATTCTGCTAGATATTTTATCGTGTTTAGTTCGTCTTTGTAGTCTTTTTGATATAGTGGGATGTTGTTAAGTCTATATGGTAAAACCACACATACAAAAACATCGACAGTAACATGGATATTCTACATGTACACACAAAGAGCCGAAAACTAGACACTCTTGAACAATTGGAAATATACAAACACACAAAAACACATAAAACGACATCCTAAACGAACAGACACAATTCAAATCACACGCATTATTCGAACATATCACACACCACACACACAACATCGATCCTTCAAAAGTTAACACCATCGCCAAGAACAAGACGGATAGCACTCCCAGTGGCAGCCTCTGACGAAGCTTATAATAAGAGAAAACTGGTTCAGGCTATAAGGTAAAACTTTTATGTTTTTAGCCTACCCATAAAAACTTTGTGTTCCGAGTCGGTACTGACTTAATTATATTTAGTTAATCAACAGACATGTCATGGACAACGAAATCCAAGGCTTTAAAATAATTATCTCCAAGGTAAGAAAAGTAATAACTGCATGCAATGAAAAACAAGAATATGCAATATTAGATGTCATGCAGTAAAAATTTGTAGGTAACAGTATAAAGCAAACAGGTAATTGTTTAAACACCAAGATAGTACAATGGCAGGTAAAAAGAGTTTGAGGTAGACCACATCAGAGATGGGTAGGACAACAAGAATTGTATGAATAAGACTGGCAATGGAAAGAGTATTGTGGAAGAAACTATACAAAGCCCTATGCCATGTAGTTGAGGAAGACTGAAAGAATACTCTGTCATATAAAGTACTGTCTATTCAGCTTTTTGAGATAGTTCGACACTTTTAAAACTGTGGAAAATAATACTTCTGGCTCTGAAATATGGTTAATACTTTGTGAAAAATTGTAACTTTCACTGGTGAACACTTACGTTTCTTAATGTCCTCGTACATTTCAGTGTCCTGTTCACCTTCTTCAGCGAGGTTTAAATACTTTATTGATTCTGTATTTAAACCTCGCTGAAGAAGGTGAACAGCACACCGAAATGTACAAGGACATTAAGAAACGTAAGTGTTTACCAGTGAAAGTTACAATTTATCACTAATATTAAGTGCGTGAATGAAGAGGATGAACCACCAAAACAAATGGTTAATACATATAAAAATTAACACCAAACACCACAATAAATTAATACTATTTTTACCTGATTGTAAACTTAATTGCCAGTTTTTGTCTACCCTTTTTCTGTATGACATATTGACTTTAATGAAGTTGTGCTAATATATAAAAGTAATATTCCGTGTGTAGTTTATAAAACACTGCCAAAATGTGTGCAGTGGTGACACATGGATGTGATCATTTTTAACTGAATTCTTTAAAAGGGATTAGTTGTAACAAGTGAAATTTCCTGTGTATAGTTATCTTTTTTCTCAACAGTGTGCAGAACAGTTACTGACATTTATTAATCGAAAGTATTGTAGCACACTGGAAATGTTTTGCCTATTTATAAATGACACATTCCAGTAAAAAATAACAATTACTTATTTTTTTGCGTTGCATGTTTGTAAAAAGGGTAGAAAGATGGATAGTCTGGAGGAATTTGAAATTTATAAAGCTTTAAAAGATAGTAACACCAAAAACAGTTTATTAAATGACCAGGTAAATTTTGCGTCAAATTACCTGTTCGACACTGTAATCAGTTTGTCTTAATCTTTGACCAGTCGCGTGACAATCGCGGTTGCGGGTGAACGCATGCGGGAGCTCCAGCCGTGGTTAGCAAAGCTTATTACATGCGATTTGTAATTTATTTTATTTATTTTTGACTTGACCAGTATCATGGTCGTGATTTTAATATTTTAGTTGTCTTGATTAGTTAAGTGTTAAGTGTTTTAGTTAAGTGTTAATATTTTAGTTTATTAATTAAATGTATCTGAGGATGGGACTTAGTCCCGAAACGCGTCATCAGTGACGAAACTGTGTATCACTAAAGTGGATATTAAGGTAATTATATATCAAAAAATAACAGTATGCAACTACAGTTACATAACCCTTGCAGAATTCCAGTATCTCTACTTTTCATAAGTACTCAGTATCTTTCAATATAATAATCACAATCCTTCAAACAAAACTAGTGACATATTATTTTGTATAAAACAGCCTATTTAAATATTGTATATTAAAACTGTACAGGCTTGCAATTGGAAGAAATGGTGGAGAAAAATCTATATCTCTGAAAAAGCACTAACTACTCTTATGTAACAAATGGGCATAAGAGGTCTAATTGAATTTGATTCATATCACACACACACACATAACCTGTATTCACAAGTAGTCAACACTTTTAACAAAGAATATAATTGAAAAAAAAAAAAAGATTCTGCTTATGGACACTTCAAGACTTTTACATGTACAGTATTGTTCTGATTTCAATATTTTTTTTCTACAGTTTAGCACAGCAAACAAAAACAAGTCAGTTTAATATGTACATATGTATATGTATAACATGTACAGCTACGATGCGATACTGTGGAATTACACTGACATCAAATTGGGGCGCAGAACAAAGTATATTTACAAAAGACATTTTATTTTTCTGTGATAAGATTAGCTTATCTCTCATCAAAACAGGATATCTGTTTATAACTTGTAAGATGAGACATGCTGTTCAGTGAGAATTATGGAATACTTCCGCAACAACTAATATATATTAACTTTTTACATAAACTACTACACAAAAATATATAGGTGCGATAATTTTGTACCTGATAAAGACATGCATTTTCATATAGCGACCATTTTCAAAGTAAGAAGTGAAGTTTACTAAAAATTTATTTCCTTGGATTTCGTTGTCCATGACGTGTCCGTTACTTAACTAAATATCACTATTGTATTGACGACTCGGAACACTAAGTTTTTTATAAGTAAAATCGTAAAGATTTACCTTACAGCCTAAACCGGCTTTCACCTTTAAAAGGCTTCTTCAGAGCAGCCTCTGAAGAAGCCTTTTAAAGGTGAAAGCCGGTTTAGGCTGTAAGGTAAATCTTTACGATTTTACTTATAAAAAACTTAAGTGTTTCGAGTCGTCAATACTAGTTTATAAGTTGGTTTCTATGTTATAATTACGAAACTTTGTGGTGTGAAATCAAGCAAATTATGTGGAAATTTAATAAATGTCAAAATAATAATAACAACAATAAAAATAAGCTGACGCCTAAAACCACAAACTATAATTTCAGTGACAAAACTTTTGGTTTGTATTAGCGTATGCCAATAAGCATGTATTTTGTAATTAATTTAAATACAAAATATACAGCGCATACAAACTTATTTGATTTAAATAAACGTGGGAAGGTTTGATGTGCAGCCTAACTTTGCTTACTTTGTTCGAAATCCAGCCGTTCCATATTCTATTATCATGTCATTGACTCTACGATATTTTTTTACACCCACTTCTACCTCAAACGGCATGTAACCACCCTCCATCTTGTCCTAACTAGACTATGCACTACAACGACCGTATTCTGTGACAGCGACTGACTGACTACACGTCACGTCACAACCAGAAAACATTTGATTTAATTTCATACGCAACAGTGTAGCCAACAGGAATAATAATTCACATTTAAAATATAACATATGTGTAAACATAGTATTTAAGCCTTTTCATAAAACTATTTAAAATATCAGTATATTCATTTTATACTTAAAATGTAGTAAACTTTATTGTCATAAAGTAAACAAAAATAAATACTTGGATTTTGTTGTCCATGACGTGTCCGTTGATTAACTAAATATATCACTACCGACTCTGAACACACAGTGTAAAAGTTTTACTTTATAGCCTGAACCAGTTTTCGCTTATTATAAGCTTCGTCAGAAGCTTAAAAACTTTGTGTTCCGAGTCGGTAGTGATATACTTATATTTAAAAATAAATAAGTAAATTAAAGTAAACTTTAAATGTAGTCATAAAGTAAACAAAAAATGGAATAAAATAAAACTGTAATAAGTTGACGGATACCAAGTTGACTAATCTTACGAATAACTTTTTCTTTATTTGATAGAAGATTGTGATGAAGAAAAATTGATACTTTTAAAATACATAACCTAGAGCTCTATAATATTTATAGATCCTTACATAACCTCTATGAGTGAATTGGTTGTAACGGTTGGTGCAGGATTTTCAGCTGCTTGGCTGCCCTTGTGTGTAAGTGTAAACCGAGACCCTCCCCCAGTGGCAGTGATAGTATTGTGTTTCTAGGAAGAGTGTTACTGGAACGTATTTAAAATGACGGATTCAAAGTATTTTACAACAACGAAAAAAGGAGAAATATTTGAATTGAAGTCTGAGTTGAATAGTGACAAGAAAGAGAAAAAGCGTGAAGCTGTGAAAAAAGTTATTGCATCGATGACAGTAGGTAAAGATGTGTCTGCATTATTTCCTGACGTTGTCAACTGCATGCAGACTGATAATCTGGAACTGAAGAAATTGGTGTATTTATACCTAATGAATTATGCGAAAAGCCAGCCTGACATGGCTATTATGGCAGTAAACACATTTGTAAAGGACTGTGAAGATGCCAATCCGTTGATTAGAGCTTTAGCGGTTCGTACAATGGGGTGTATTAGAGTTGATAAAATAACAGAATACTTATGTGAGCCATTGCGTAAATGCCTGAAAGACGAAGATCCTTATGTGAGGAAGACAGCAGCAGTATGTGTAGCAAAACTGTATGACATAAATGCTCAACTTGTTGAAGACCAAGGCTTCTTAGACCAGCTGAAAGATCTATTGTCAGACTCTAACCCTATGGTGGTAAGTTAAAATGTCACATGTTTAACGATCAAATCATACATTTAATTAAATTGGTATTTGACAGAGAATTTTCCCCATATAATAGTTTTATGCTAATAAGACAAAAATTATGTACTAGTACTAGTGATGTTACATAAAATTGTACAAAAATTAATTTTGATTCATTTACTTTCTGAAGTAACACCATTTGGGTAGGAAGTTAGGTATGTTTGATAACTTATGTCTGAGAGACATTAAAGAAATTACACTGTCGCACACCACTATAGAAACAATTCCCGATTAGCTAATTTGAAAATTTTTTCTATAGTGGTGTGCGACAGTGTAATTTCTGTTTGTGATTATAACCAATAACACAGCTTTGTTAATTAAATAAGAGACATTAGTTATTATTCAGCTGTAAATGTTAAATCTTGATGGTTCATTATGGTGGTAAAATTATTTTCAATTAACTATTTGATTGCAAACTCTTGAACCTTGCTTTCAGTAGTTACTTGAACTAGTTTGGCAAACAAAACATGTCATAATTTCCAGTGGAATAGTAACATTTTTGGACAAGCATTATAAAATGTGTCCGGTAATAATGTATAAATGTATAGCCTAGTTAGCATAGAGTTTGGGTTTTGTACTTCTTTTTACTAATTATTGTAAATCATTTTTCCCATTAACTCTTATGAACTGGTTTCATACGGTACTTCTTTTCATGCTGTGTCTGTTGTTGCAGCTGCCATTTCAAATATATTTAATAGATTACTTATTGAATTCAATGCAAATGATAACAGGTTATGTTGCTTAGAACCGTGTTAACAAGAATAGTTCAGATTCTGTGAACACAAACATAAGTAATAATTCCTTTTTTCTTACAGTTATTGTAAACAGAGGAATGCGTACAAAAAGGCAAAAAAAGTTAAGGTATTGTTAATGTTGTTAGTTGTGCAAATTACAGACTTCTTTTTTAGAATTAGTAGGTAAACCAGATAGCTAGGTCTTAGGATTTTGTGTGTTCGTTGTGTTGAAGTATAATTAATGCACAATAAACTTTTTTTATGTAGAGGAGTGAGATGTTGATGGCATGAAATAATTAATTAAAGTACTGAAAAAGAATACATCACCGATTTATTAATTATTACCTTAAAAAAATAATTATATAGGCCTATTAAAAATTTTAGTATAGATTCGGAATTTCAGAATATTTCTTTTTATGAGAAGATACAATGCCAACATATTATACTATTATAATATTTTAATACTATCTGTATATACTATTATACATATAATATGTCAGTATTGTAACTCACAATAAATCCAAGAACACATAAACATCGAAACATAAAAAATATATTTAAAAAAATTATAAAATCATTTAAATTGCTAGGATGTCTGACAAGATCTCAACTTTGATTAATTATTAAAATTTTTCAGTCATAGAAAATTATTTATGAAAATAGTATTGTATCAGCTATTTTATCTGTGTTAGCAGTCTTCAGAACAACATTGTCGTATTTTGTTGCTTCTCTGCTATGTACAATTTTCCCTTGAACGAGGCCTTTCGGTTTTGCAACCATTATAAAGTTCTTACTACAATAAAAAGTTTAATTTTTTGTTGTAGTAAGAACTTGATAATGGTTGTGAAACCGTAAGGCCTCGTTCGAGGGAAAATTGTGTACATAGCAGAGAAGCAACAAAATAGTATTATATTTATTAAATCAATTGACTTTTATTAAATATAAAATAATATTTACTTTAAGTAAAAGAAGTATTATTTACAACAGAGCACCCATTTTAAATTAAATAGAAAATTTATTTTTAATAAAACTTAAAATTCCATACTACTTATTTTACTTTGACTATTTACACTAATTACATTTATGTATTGATTTTACTTTGTTAGCTCGTACTTCAGTTCTTTATGAGTTCTTTTTTGTTTAAAAAAAAAATTGTTTATTTGTCAATTGTGTAATTGTTGAGTTACTCTTATTGTGTGTGTGTGTGTGTGTGTGTGTGTGTGTGTGTGTGTGTGTGTGTGTGTGTGTGTGTGTGTGTGTGTGTGTGTGTGTGTGTGTGTGTGTGTGTGTGTGTGTGTGTGTGCTACATGAGGCTCCTGGATATGGACGATGACGATGATTTCCTGATTCCTTTGTAGATTGTCAGTTGTCTTATGTTACTATTGTATGATGACGATGGTGACAATGTGCTCCTTCATCAATCGTGGTAGGCTATGTTCGGTTTACTGCTTGATGACGATGTTGCCTACGCCGATTCTCTGTCACTAATCAAACCGGCATAGTGTCCCTGTGAGTAAGTTATTAGCATCTGTCCTCGTTCAAAATTGTTAGAAATAGTCTGCCGGAATTCTGACATGTCAGGTATCAAAATATGTCATGTTTGTAACATGTTCAATTTGGTCTGCACATGCATAGCAGCACCTTTTCAACACATCACTTTTTGTCTGTTTGTACAATACCAGTAGAAATTATGTTCAAACTAGCGGGGGCATTAACTGTGCAATTTTCTACATGCTACTTGCATATAACTCACTTGTTTATTATTTATTAATTATGGCCGTAATTAACTTCAGTTTATATAACTTAGTTATTATTTACAATCACATTTACAATAACTTTTTTGCAATCACATTTACATCAACACATCCATTCTTCTGATGGCATTGTCTGAATTGAAAAGTATATTTTGTAAAATGCAAATTTCATTAAATAACCATATTTAAATATTGTCAGTAATTCATGTCTGAATCACAAGTAAAATACCACACAACACAAGTTCCACTAACACAAGTAAAATACCTGTGTATACAGAGATCACCCTTATTTATAGCACAATGCATGTTTCTGCAGGGAGACCAAACACACACACACACCGGTTAACACCGACAGGTGTTCACTTTGACAGGCTACATCCAGTAACCTGTCTGTTCTTACAGTTTTTAACAATTTCTCTATATTTACAAATATAATACCATGGATAAATATACAAATATATGTATCATGTTGTTACAACGGTCTCACTGATCATCATATGGTACAGTGGAAACAAAATACATAATTACAGTGAAGTCACTAATCTTTAATAAGTTACAAATGACAATTTGTAATCAACAAGATTCTCTTATACAGTAATTGAAGTTAAATATGCCCACAGCAATAATAATGTCCACTATTAAGAGTTCCACACTAATTATTACATGGTAATCACTTTATACAACAACCACTTGATCCTCCCTGAATAAATTGCCACTTATAACTGAAGCTAGCTGTTGCTGTATGTAGCCTGCAGATGTTCCAGACTAATGGTCCGTAAGCACTTGATGTGTCAACAAGCACTCAAAACGTCTAGAGGGTTGTCACAGAGACACACACATGCTTGGCTAGCCGTAAATGTGTAGAATGACACTCAAGAGCATTCCGTAATTGCATAACACTGCCCCCTCCTTAAGCCTATTCATCCCCGAAATGCCAATCATCTCTGAAGTAATACTTGGTCTGACGATCTAGGTGGATGACCTTGAAAATCAGCAGCTGAAATATTTCTTCCTGCCTATATTTACATCTAATCTATATTTAATATATATTTACATCTATATGCCTATATTTACATCTATATTTAATCTTGGCCTCAAAACTTTCATTATGACCCTTCCTTAGTTCACTTGTGACTTCTGGCTTGAATTTTCTATTCAACCTTATAGTACCACAACATTTGTTTGTTTTTCACACAGGATCTGGAAGAGGTTAGCACTAGGATACTAATTGTGAATACACAGTGTGTGACCCGGGTGAACCATTTATGAGTGTCATAACAACAGAACCAGATGTATGTAGAAGTGAATCTATTGACCAAAAAACTGAAAGTTTTTCAACACACAAGGAAACAGCCAAAAATACATATAATTCGATCCTGTTTGTGTCTTGCCATTTAGGTAAATGTGGGGATGGGTAATTTATATTTGCAACACATTCTGTACTATACCGGTTTGTTTCTGCAGCGATCTTGCCTACCAACTTTGGTGTCACAAAGAGTTTGAAGAAATCTAAAGCCAATGACTTTTCATTCACATCATCCATCTGCACACCACCACAATTATAGTAAAAAAACACAGGGTTAAATGGGTTTTCCCACTGAAATCCTTTATTTACAAATGAATCAACACTAAAACTACAAGTATTAGTGTCTTCAAAATTACTCAACACTTCATCTTTGCTTTCAATATTACTGTCATTATTTACAAACAACGAATCATGGAATATTTGTTCATTTTCAGAACTTGGGCAAATCTGTTATTATTACATGAACAACACAAAAATATGTAATAAATAAACCAAATGAGAAAAGAAATAAACTAAACAAGAAATGAACAAAAATCAATGCTATATAAACACGCAGTGACTCTCATTGCAGAATCACATCTTTGGTCAAGTGACGAATAGTCAACTGTTTGAAAATCAAATTAAAAAATAAAAATTTCCCTCCCATAAATAACAGAGTACCAATATAAGTAACCTATTGATATATTGTCATACCGAAACTGTCCACCAAATAGCTCAAACAATGCGACCAAATTAATTTCTTGGATTTCGTTGTCCATGACGTGTCCGTTACTTAACTAAATACAACTATTTCACTAACAACTCAGAACACAAAGTTTTTTATGAGTAAAAACATAAAGTTTTACCTTACAACCTGAACCGGTTTTCACTTTTAAAAAGCTTCTTCAGAGGTTGCCGCTGGTAGTGCTGTCCGTCTCGTTGTTGGCGACGGAATCGATTTTTGAAAGATCGATGTTGTGTGTGTGGGGTGAGATATGTTCGAATAATGGAAACACACGAAAACAAATAAAAACGACATCCTAAACGAACAGACAAAATTCAGATCACACGCATTATTCGAACATATCTCACCCCACACACACAACATCGATCTTTTGAAAATCGATTCCATCGCCAACAACGAGGAGATGGACAGCACTACCAGCGGCAACCTCTGAAGAAGCTTTTTAAAAGTGAAAACCAGTTCAGGTTGTAAGGTAAAACTTTGTTTTTACTCATAAAAAACTTTGTGTTCCGAGTCGTTAGTGAAATAGTTGTAATTACCAAATTAATGTGACAGTAGCATTTCTGGGACCAACTCTGGCATGACCTGTCAACTACACATTAATTCATCAGTAGCACAGAAAGGGTTAAGGATGCAATTTTTAATATTACTGATGCTTGGTACAATATTCCAGGAGAAACTTAAAAAAAAAGGTTGAAATAAACTGTGGCCTGAGGAGAAAAAAGAGTGAGACGAGCATAGAAAAGAGGTGAAAGGTGACAGAGGTGAAGTTGAAATTTTTCAGATTTTTGGAAGTACCCTGGTGGTGAAACATTTTAGTGGATGATGTCAGAGAGTGGTTGGGAGCACACGAAGTTGATGGAAGCTTTGAGATACTAAATGATGGAGTGTTGTGACTGAGGATAATTGCATAATTGAGAATGAGGAGAGGATTGCCATTGAAAGACTCAGTAAAAATAGTAAACCATAATGAAGAATGGTATATTCTTTTCAGTTTGAACAACAAGGCAAAGCAGACACTATGTAAGCTATTGCTCCTATGAAAAAGATGAATCACAACAGCAATAAGGTCTATTGCGCATTAAGGCATTGAAAATTGATAACTTTTAAATACATAACTTAAATTACCTGTCAGTGTTGGGACTGGTCACTGTGATGGATGAGTGAATAGATGGATAATAGAAATACATAACCCCCCCCCCCATTGCCCATGACTATCAACAAATAGTCCTGAGCATATTGTAATATAAATTAAACATACAGGTTTTAATTATTGCATTGAAATATAGAACAAAAAGAATGTGAGGCTGCAATTAAATCAAAAGCATACATTCATAACAAAAATGTAGGTAATAAAATACATGTACAAACATACATAAAATAAAATTACAGTAAGGTTAACGTGATGTAGGCCTATAAGAGTATGAATGAAATAAGGTACTGTGCATACCTGTAACTATTTTTTTCAAAAAGTCTATCATTTTCTTCTGCCTGAGCATACTATGAGCGTATTTGCTGCTGTGTTGCAGATGTTCCAAAGAAGCAGCAGTAGAGTAGGATCTGCCTCCTCTTGCTGTTCAAACGATTCAGTGCACTTAGGAAGCATAGCTGCTCCTTCACTATAGCTAATTGTGTTAGATGATTCCTCAAGGTCAGCATCTTCTTTATCTTCAGACAACAAGCTGTACACCAGTTCATTTCATTAACACAGTTCTAAAATTGTATTACCATCTTTAACATTTCCAAATTTTTTTTTGGTGACAGCTTCGTCTTCTTTTGTGTCTGGCCACAATTATTCAAGCCTTTTTAGGGTTTCTTCAGTTTCACCTTGTCAGGCTTCAGCACTAAAAATTGAATGCTTGATATTGTAAGACTTTCAGAACTTGTGCACACTTTATCACTTTATTTTTTCTGGACTGTTAGGCCATGGTCTAGATTGTCTGTGTTTGCCTCCAGATATTTTGTCTGTACCAAAAAATATAATACAATTTGAAAATTTTCAAATTTTTAATGTCTGGAGATAAACATGGACAATCTAGACCACAACTTAAAGACTGGAAAATTGTCATAATGTAAACATCGGGCATGAAAGATTACTTTCATTTATCTTTTACACTTTGTCTGTCATCACAAGACACATTAGTCTTTTAGCACCATTTCATACTTTCAATAATTTCCCAGTCCTTAGTTGGAACAGTGAATTTGTATTCGCTTTCATAAATGACATGTTATTTTTCCATCATTAATCTTCAGTTCTAAAGAAGGTTATGTAGGAGCCTTGTGACCTTCCTGAGGCAATCTGGATGATGTTAAATGGGATTTTATTTTTGGTACTAACTCCTTTTGAAACCAATCCTGAAATACTTCTTCACTCATCCAGGCACTTTTTGTGTAAAATATTTCACAAGAAAGATGTTCAGGTTCAGAATTTTAAATGTGTGATGTGTCTTGGCTTTTTCTTTAACAACTACAGTAAATGAAATCTGTGTTTTTTAATTAAGATTTCCGATCTGATGATGAGCTGTGAAGCTTGAAAGCGCTAATTGGAATAATTTTTCTATAGTGGTGTGCAACAGTGTTAATTCTGTTTTTATCACTTGCGTGTGCGCACACCGTTCCAATGATGCAGTTTTTGCATTTTAAAACCTGGTGCAGATTTTTTGGAAATTGATGCCATCTTTTTTTTAAGCCAAGGTAATTTTTTTGTTAAAATCGTAATGTAGTATTTTCATTTTCATTCATTTTTTATTTATTTTTTCCTCAGGGCCTGACAGTTAATAGAAGTTGAAGATTAAACGGGGTGACAGATAATTGAGGTTCTAGTGTAATAAGTAAAATAAACTTAATGTACTGTATAATTATTTCATGATCACTGTTATTTAGTGTATTCTGCTTTACTTGTCTATTTTAATTGCTACTTTACAACACATGTAATAATAAATTATTTTGCTTTTCTCTAAGGCTTTACTGGATTTTTTACAATTGACAAAAGTTAGAGTGTATTTATGTATTTTAAATTATAATTAGTTTTTCATTTGCTGTGCAATTGTTAAACAATGTCAATCTAATTATAAAAATACATAAACAAATTAATAAAACAATGTAGCAAGGAGGCTAAGTTATAAAACAATTAATTCCCAGTTCTAACCTTAATTTTTGTTTTCTACACTATACAATGTAGGTGAACTGTGCTAAAAATAGAGCTTCATTATTGATCACAGGTATCTGGCAAGAAGGTAGGCGAGTATTTCTGTTATCCGTGTATTTCTTATCCATTGCGATGATGGTTCTGAGACTGGTGTGAAAATCCATTTTATTTGTAGTAACAGTTTTGTATATCTGAGCGTATGTTATTACAGGCTGTAACATAGAAGGCATCATCACTGTACACATTCAGATTCTGTTCATCAATATAAGAAAAAATGTTCTTATAAATATAGGTCCAGCATGTCTTGTTTTCCATCTGGCCACCATTTTATGTTTTGATTGCTAATAGCTCTCTGGATTTTAATTTTATCAAAATATGATTTACCAGGTAAATTTTTGAACAGTTTATTGTGAAGATAATGACATCATGTTTATTGAAATCCAATAACAAATAACCGAGTCAAGGCTACTGTATTAGTACGAGTAGAAAGCGCTTAACATAAATAGGATCTAATCCTAATTCTCAATGCAGAAAGGGTCTCACAACACTGAAACGAAAATTTGTGAAACTGTCACAATAAGAATTAATAATAAATGTTTAAAGTACCCTCTACTGCATTGAACTCAGACCTTTACAATTCGCTCAAACACTCCTGGTGTACGTTAGATTTGCTGGCAACCTTCAGCGATCCTTTGCTGTTTTTTACATCCTACACTGTTTGCTGTTTGATCCTACACTGTGGTTTTAAGGTGTCTCCATAGATAAAAATCTAATGGATTTAGATTAGGAAATCTAGCAGCCCGCTCTGTGTTTTGCCACAGCCTGGCCATCTTTCATCATCACATTCATCTCAATGTTAAAGTGTGCTTGAATCACCCACTGTGCATAAAAACCATTTGATTTTTTTTTTCTAGCTGGTGGAATATCTTCAATATAATTTGGTAAAATGTTTTGAAGAAATTAGAGATAATTCTGGCCATTAAGTCTTGAAAGAAAGGACCCATAAGAAGTCACCAATGATAACTGCCCAGACATTGAGAGAAAAGAACTTCCTGGAATCTTGACTGCAATGTGTGTCAAAGTATTTTGTCTGCCCAGTAATGATTATTATGCAAATTAGTAATTCCAGAAAAACCGGCTTCTTTGATGAACATGACAGAGTCTAAATTAGTGTGGTTCAATTGTAATTTTTTGTAGAAAAGTAAACAAAATGCCCTCTTTACCGCTACAGCCCAACATAAGTCCTGGCTTCTAACACCAATCTTCTCCAGTGTCTCCTATCCAGTGCCATCTCACCATAATTCCGTACGGCCATTCTTCTTAGATCTTCCAGCATATCATCGTAGGTTGGCTCCTCTTTCTGCTTTTATAGACTTTTATCCTCTCTAGGTGACCTAGCCAGTGTATTTGTTGAGCCTTTATGAATCTTTATGCTCAATAGCTCATCTATCTCCTGGTTATTTCTTATCATCTTCTTTAATAGGGCCATAAACATGTCGTCCAATCTTTCTTTCAAACGTTCTTAGCGTTTTTTGTGGTTTTAGTTGCTGGCTTTGTAAAATCCTTAATACAATCTTGTGATCCACACCTTCAACCATAACAATTTTCCTTGTACTTACTTCAGGATTTTCCCCAATTCTGTTCAACACTCTTTCCTTCAAATCCCAACCTTCTTTTTATAAAAGTTCTATCTCGATCAACAGTTCAGGTAACAAAAGGTTAGGTTTCTCTTAGCTGATTATGCAGCCTAACACACATTTTCTCACCAGGCAAGTTTCAGTTGGGAAAACATTCTGCATAAAGTCGCTGTGCGTCCTTCCGATTGTAGTTTGAAAGTCCATATTGTGAGGTGCATATTTGACATTTCAGCAAAACTGTAATCAGCCATTCTCAACAATTACGTGATAAACGATGAGTAAAAAACACAAGCAAATGAATTTAAGAATTGTCTTTAAGAAAAGTAACTGACAATATTATTTAGTTAAACTACATGTGACAACGCTTAGAAAAGAGCAAACTGCAAATATTTTTGACAGACGCGTCACTAGTACTTAAACAGAACTGAACTCATTAAAGCGAACAGTTGATTTAGAAATTGAAACAGGCCGTTATCATTTTCTATTAATTCCAAATAATTTTAATTCCTGTGATTCGAACTATGTTATAGTTAAAGTTGTGAAAGTTTATTAATTTCATTGGAAATGAATCATTTACTTTGTTATGAATTAATGTTACCAAGTTAATTTTAAAAAATAATAATAATTTTAAATACAGTTTTCCTATACTAGATGATTCAACATCTGGCACAAAAAAATAAAGTAGTCACAATTTATGGGAGGGCTATTTTCTACTGTAACTCGGGTATTTGTCATCGGATGTGAACAAACAAGCTGCTGTTGTGTTCATAATAAAATGTACGTAATAAACCACAATTCAATAAAATCAAAATTAACGAGCTATTAGTGATCCAAAAATTAAAATGGCCACCATTTTAAAATTTCACATCACAAAATAATAGTTTTTTAAATAACATATAAAAATAAAAATAATTTTTAATAATACAAAATATTAATATAAATATATCTTGAGATATAAAGGTTTCTTTAAAAAACAAAGTGGATAATGATGGATAATGAGGTATTTCCAGACCTACATTTATAGCTTTTTACTTCCATGTTTTTCTTATATTGGTGCATAGAATTGGAATGTGTATAGTGAGGGACACCTTTTCTGTTTACAGTGAGGACACCTGTGTATAGGTGTGTTATAAATGTCTTGTATTTTGTTTTTATTTAATACTTTGTAATATTCTCTTTTCAGATAATTTTAAAGTTTTGTACAGGTGTACAGTAGAAATTGTAAATTATATTTGTACATAATGTTTTACAGCTGTACGGAATGTTATGTGTTGCAGGTAGCAAACGCAGTTGCTGCTCTGTCTGAAATGAATGAAGCTAGCACAAGTGGATCACCGCTGATAGAGATGAATGCCCAGACAATTAATAAGCTTTTGACAGCACTTAATGAGTGTACAGAGTGGGGTCAGGTGTTCATTTTAGATTCACTCGCTAATTACAGCCCCAAAGATGACCGAGAAGCACAAAGTATTTGTGAGCGCATTACACCTCGATTAGCTCATGCCAATGCTGCTGTAGTTTTGTCTGCTGTGAAAGTGCTAATGAAATTTATGGAAATGCTTGCATCAGAATCTGATTTTGTTTCAACACTAACTAAGAAATTAGCACCACCTTTAGTCACACTTTTGTCATCTGAACCTGAAGTGCAGTATGTTGCATTACGTAATATAAATTTGATTGTTCAGAAACGACCTGATATATTAAAACATGAAATGAAAGTTTTCTTTGTTAAATATAATGATCCTATATATGTGAAGCTGGAGAAATTGGATATAATGATTCGTCTTGCTTCACAAGCTAACATTGCTCAGGTTTTGTCCGAGTTAAAGGAATATGCCACAGAAGTTGATGTAGATTTTGTACGCAAGGCAGTAAGAGCAATTGGTCGATGTGCTATAAAGGTAGAACAGTCTGCAGAACGTTGTGTGTCTACACTTCTAGACTTGATTCAGACAAAAGTTAATTACGTTGTACAAGAGGCTATTGTTGTTATAAAGGATATATTCAGGAAGTATCCAAATAAATATGAAAGTATAATCTCAACATTGTGTGAGAATTTGGATACACTGGATGAGCCTGAAGCCCGGGCGTCAATGATCTGGATTATAGGTGAATATGCTGAAAGAATTGATAATGCAGATGAACTTTTGGAAAGCTTTTTGGAAGGTTTTCATGATGAAAATACCCAAGTGCAGTTGCAGTTGTTGACAGCAATTGTTAAACTTTTCTTGAAACGTCCAACAGATACACAGGAATTGGTGCAGCAGGTTTTGAGTTTAGCCACTCAAGATTCAGATAATCCTGATCTAAGAGATCGTGGTTTCATTTACTGGAGGCTTTTATCTACTGATCCAGCAGCTGCAAAAGAAGTTGTATTGGCTGAGAAACCATTGATCTCTGAGGAAACTGATCTCCTGGAACCAACGCTTTTGGATGAATTGATCTGCCATATATCAAGTTTAGCTTCAGTCTACCATAAACCTCCCACTGCTTTTGTTGAAGGACGTGCTGGGTTAAGGAAATCACTTCCGGCCAGAGCAGGTTCTCAAGAAACTGTTCGTGATAGTACAACCACTGAAGCAGCAGTAATCCCATCACAAGAGTCACTGATTGGTGATCTTCTAAGTATGGACATCAGTGCACCAAGTGTAATACCCACACCAGCTGCACCTACAGTGGACTTACTGGGTGGAGGCTTAGACAGTTTATTAGGAGTTGATATTGGAAGTGTAACAACAACAGCAACAACTACGACTACAGGTGCTTCACAATCAACTACTGGACTTCTTGGTGACATATTTGGATTTAACCCAGCACCCACTATGTACTCACCACCGAAAATAAATTGGCTTCCAGCTGACAAGGGTAAAGGATTGGACGTTTGGGGTACTTTCTCTCGTAAAAATGGTCAGATAAACATGGATTTGACATTTACCAATAAAGCTATGCAGCCGATGGTAGGGTTTGCCATTCAACTGAACAAGAACAGCTTTGGTTTAACACCAGCAAGGCCATTACAAGTTTTGACCCCATTGCCTCCCAATATCTCACATGACTGTTCACTATCTCTTGGGACAACTGGCGCTGTTCAGAGAATGGAACCTTTAAATAACCTTCAAGTTGCTATTAAGAATAACATCGATGTATTTTACTTTGCCTGCATTGTTCCGATGAATGTATATTTTGTTGAAGATGGTCAGATGGATAAGAGAGTGTTTCTAGCAACATGGAAAGATATCCCAGCACAGAACGAAGTGCAATACACTTTAACAAATGTCCAATGTAATGCAGATGCAATTGTTCAGAAAATGCAACAGAATAATGTTTTCACAATAGCAAAGAGAAATGTTGAGGGGCAGGATATGTTGTACCAGTCACTGAAGCTAACAAACGGCATATGGGTATTAAATGAATTGAAGGTACAACCAGGTAATCCTAACATTACTTTATCATTAAAATCCCGTGCTCTTGATATAGCTGCTGGAATCTTCCAAGCATATGATGCGATTGTACATTCATAGGTGAATTCGTGAAAATATTATATAGTGCAATGAATCTTTTGACATCTAAAATAATTTGATTGTTTTCATGTGAGTTTATTATAGTATTATCAAAACCAGATTTGGTTTGAAATATGTGAATATGAAGCAAAATGTGAAAGTTAGTAATATTTACATACTGATTTGTAATTTAGTTTAAACAGTGTGCTTTATACCATTCCATTTAGACTAATAAGCTAATATGCATATATTTATTGTTGTATTACTTTTTTTGTATAGGTTATATATGTTTGAAAAGAAAAAATGTTAAATATGTATCGTTTGTTATATTTACATAATTAAATCTGAACTGAAATAAATGATCATTTAATAATAATGTGGGTATTGTTTATTTTTGAAAGATTTAGCTTTTACTACAGAAGAAATGTCACATTTTTATATTGAGTTTAATATAATTTTGGTTACATAACATTTGTGTCAGTATTTATAAGAAACATAATGATCAAAATGTTCTTAAATAAAACTTGACCAGATCTTAAAAAACACATTTTTGTTCTTGATTGTGTGTATCAATAAATTGTATGATTGTGTCCAATTTTTTTTTCAGGTAACTTTTTGTTATAAGCAGTATTTATAAAAAAACAATGTAGAATGAAAATTTTGTTTTGAAAAATATTTCATTAAGAAGTTGTTTAAAAAAATAATTGATCCAGATAATGTGAGATGCGTGCAGTACTCATGACAACTTGATAAATTAATGGTCTATTGCCTGTATGTGTGTATGCGCACATGTGACTGCATAATGCATTTGTGTATATTGTTAATAATATGGCATATACTAAGAATTTTCAAATTTTTAAGTTTCCCATACAATCCATAAGTCATGGAATTTCATAGTAAAACAACACCCATAATAAATTTTTTGGGATCTTGCTGGGTGGTTGATTTTTATGGTTTGCGTATTAAGGGGAGCAGGTCATGGGCCCATGTTAATCATATGGAGAACACATCAATGCTTAGGTACCATTATTTAAAAAACTATTGAAGCTACTGACTTGAAATTTTTTACGTTTACTTAGCATAGTACCCTGCTCAATTTCATGCTAAATGAACAAAATAGTGGTTTTTGAGAAAAAATTATTTATTTTAGTTTTATTTTGACGCACATACAAAAAATTTTCAAGAATAGTAAAAGTTAATATATTTTTAACAAAAATGCATGAAATTACCATACCATAAGAAAGACGTGAAGTTGAAGTTGATGGATTTAATAGTTTGTTAACAAATGGTACCTACAGACTAAAAAAATTGTACTTTCAGGGAAACGGGTTTAAAAGGTTGTAAGCACTTTACGCTTAAACTAATATGCTCCAGAGCAACATTCTGCACTGTCACTGTCCTCTCTTTTCCTCTTCATTAGCTTTCCAATTATTCTTTTCTTTTTATGTTCTTCTCTCACCTTCTTGTCAGCTTTTTGTATTCTTTCCTCGTCAATTTTCATACGGCCTTCAACCATTAGTTTACCTTGTCGGAAGCCCAAGGTTTCAAGCACATTTACTTTTCTACAGAACCATCACTAAAACAGAGGACTGCATTGCTTACTTTCTATACCTAATGGCCTACAAAAACTGTTTTTTGTACCCTTTGCCAAATGACTCCATTTACACTTTCATTGGGAGTTTGGGGGTTTCCATGAAGGCAGCGTTTTAGTAGGTTGACATTTGATAAATCTGAATATTGGCTTTACAACATCCATAACTGCCTCTGTTAATGAATGTTTATGTGTGTATTTTTTACAATTCTGATGGGTTTTATTATATTTATACGATGTTTCATTGTGGGTAGGGGATAAGTGATATTGTGGTTTTTTGTCTGACGACAGTTTATGAAAATAAGTAGCCCAGATCGCCTTCTTCATTGCTTCCAACACTAAAATAAGGTTTTGCCTAATAGCTAGTCCGTAGTTCTGTTGAAGCTGGTCTATTTCTTCATCAGTTACCCTTCCTTTACTTTCCAATCTTTTAGTTTTACTCGTTTCATATCTTTTTTTAGTGTCCGCAATCTAGAGCATACATGCTTTTCCATGTGCCAGACTGCAAACAGTCAGCTGTTGAGTCTGCTTCTTACAGGTTAGCCAACATGAAAAATGAAATACTATTGACTTAGAAACAAAAAGTTATACTACAAGTGTAAGGTACAATGGGGAATGTAGTTAGTAAACTGCACTAGAGTTGCACGCTCAGTTCAACCGTGAATACAGTGTACGCTTCTATTCAGAACTTTTTTTTTCTCCTATTAAATGGCGAATTAAGTATATTTTCTTAAACATAGAAATGGAGAATGTTTTAGCAATATTTTTGAAAAATCGATTTTTTTTACTCTGCCCACGACCTGCTCCCCGTAAGTTAAAGCTAAAGAAAAACCTGTACATTTACTGGAAAATTTAGTTTCCTATGTAAGTTCAACTAGAAACATATTCCTGGTAGAAATGTGTATTTGACCTATTGGCTAAAAAAGCTTCTCATCATGCCAGAAATTCTGAGAATTAAAATGAACAAGTTGTGTTCACTCTTAAAACTCATATTACATAAAATGTGGCCAGTTGTGATTACTAATACAGTATATCATTTTGTGGTCACTTATAAAACACAAGAAAATTAGTTATATTTGAGCTGCTGTCTGATAAAAATTCCTGTACTACTATATACATGTCCAGTTGTGACAATCATGTTTAAACAATTCTCACCACTAAACCTTCAATTCACTAATTGCCTTCAATTGCTTCGATTCACCACTAAACCGTAACCAGCGGTTTAACAATCAAAAGGGAACGTTTATTGTAGTAAAGTAACCAAGATAAAATTTAGTACTCTTTTAAAAACTCAATTATTCTTTACATGATAAAATTATTGAATCAGCGTATTAACTGTGCACAGAAAGGTTTCCATTGCTTAGGAATAAACATTTATTTCAGCGTCTGATAAAATGAGAATGCTTAAAAAAATGTAGTTATTTGGAAGGGACAAAATAAGAATTCAGGCGGCAATGCCCAAAGCACTTTTGTGAATATTACATACAACTTCTTTAAAAGATGACTATTGGATTGTAAACATTTGAATTTAAAAATAAATGACATACTTTTGCTAAATGACATCACATAAAAAATATAAATGTGACGTTTCAGCCACCTAAGCAATCAGCAGCCATCTTCAAGCTAATTATTGTTGTGCAAGTGTTTATGTGCGTTGTGCTTGTGTGTTTTTCTTAGGAAGTATTTATTTGTATTATTTAGTCGTTTGACATATGTGAACTTTTTTTTGTTGACTGTTACCACTCAGAGTATTATTTACTACTTTTTGTGTATTTGTTTATAATTAGCCTGAAGACGGTCACCAATTGTTTGGGTGGTTGAAACATTGCATTTTCTTTCTGTGATGGCAGAAGTCCACCATTTAGATTCAGATTGAAAATATTATATACAAACATAACTTGGGATCAGAGCTAGCGCTACCAGGGGCGTAACCCTTGCATTTGCACAGGGCAGCAGGCTGAGGTGGGGTCAAATTTCAAAGGACAACTTTCTGATAGTACATTGTTGAGAATAAAAGAGCACAAAGGGAACACTTATAGTTCTAACATTAGTCTGTACAGGCGCCATGCTTTTTAAGTTTGAGCACTCTGGGACCCACCCGCCACCCATTTCAGTTAACCCATGTGATCAGCACTCAGCGAAACTCAGTAGCCTCCTATTCCTGCACCAAGCTCGCAAGAGGGGTCAGTCTCACTGTGATCCATGCAATGTACTATTTTCATAAAATTTTGTTCAATGTGAGATTAATTATACCATTGCGATTGCAGTGAGGTTTTTCGTACTCTGGTGCAGAGTAGCCAGCCACAAAGGAACATGCTAGCAAATCTTAAAGTGGCGCATTGCACAACTTTTTAAAGCTTGATAACAACAATAATTTAAAATACATCTGTCAATAGCAAAGTCTTGATGGAGGAAACCAGTGATATTTCTATTAAATTATCCTCGGAAAGTGATGCTCCCGTCTCTTTTAACTTCACAGTCAGAATGTGTTGATAGAACATGAGGTATCTCAATTAGTCAAACACCAGTAGGAATTTCAGATGATCCTGGAGAGTGGGCAGATGTAATTAGTGATATATTGCAACAGAAACTTGTAAAAATGGATCACCTGAAAGACTTGGACATGATTTCCTTTTTCTCAAACTTGAGCGGCAGACTTTCTGTAAATGTGTACAACGGAGTGAGTGTTTAATATACTTGGTTGGTGTATTCTTGTACAAAAAATGCATTACAGTAAACCCTCGATTTAACGGACTAATTGGGGCTGAGGGGTGTCCGTTAAATCGCAAATTTTGTTTTTTGAGGATATTTTTAAATCAAATAGGCCTATAAAACTTGAAATTTTAATACTATTAATATCATGCAAATACCGTATTGTTCCGAATTTTTCTCCTACAAAAATGGTCGCTAATTTGGCATGCGGCTTGCATTCGCGCGCTAACGAAATTCGAAGTTATACCTGACTTCTGGCGGGACGAACGCTTTTGGTATCTATGAGTTGTTTACTGCCTAAGCAACAGCAGTTTGCCTGGCTGTACTTAACTCTGGCGTTATGATTTATGACTACAACCGAATGTTTTAACAGCAAACTGAAGAAAGAATAGGAAGATGAAGTGTAAGTGCGTGCGCACCCTTCTGTAGGCAGCAAGACAAAGGATGAGTAGAGGGGTGTGAGTAACATGTTTCTAAATAACGGGTAAACTACCAGTGTGGTTTTCTATTGTAACAGCGACAACATCGCTTATCTGTA
Organism: Magicicada septendecula; assembly: GCA_034769895.1. Taxonomy (NCBI): domain Eukaryota; kingdom Metazoa; phylum Arthropoda; class Insecta; order Hemiptera; family Cicadidae; genus Magicicada; species Magicicada septendecula. Next base: position 455,435,188 of record CM068373.1, read on the forward strand.
CTTTGTTTTTATTCGGCGTTTTTGTAGTGCGTTTGCGGTATGAGTGATATTGTGGAGACTAAAGGCACGCAGTCAGATCAAATTAAACGTAACCCGTACGATGCGAATTATAAATTAATTGTGATACAAAATGTAGAAAAAACATACAATCGCGAAGCCGCAAAGAAATTCGATATTGATAAATCCTGTATTCGACGATGGAGAAAACAGAAGGAACGACTTTTAAATGCAAATACTGCGCGACGAGCATTCGCGGGACCTCAAGTTGGGCGTTTTGTAGCAGTAGAGTCCAGCGTCTGTGAATACTTAACGGCTTTTAAGAAGGCAAGGACTCCCTGTCACTAGACATTTTTTTAAATTAAAATCTTTAGAAATCGCAGAATTAAAAGTTTCCGGTTTCAAAGCCAGCTTCGGGTGTAAAAGACGAATGATGCGGTGAAATGGATTTGCGCTTAAATGACGTACATCACTCGCGTTAAAACTACCGAGTGACTACGAAGAAAAACTCCTACAGTATCAGCGGTTTGTCATTCATTTACGCAAGAAGCATAATTATTCACTTGAACACATGGGAAATGCCGATGAAACGCCCGTATTTTTTATTTACGTATATTTACTGTGGACCAAAACGGAACCAAATTTGTAATAGTAAAGATTACGGGAAATTAAGTTACGTGCCACTGTAATGCTTGCTGTATTAGCTGATGGACGAATATTTCACAGTGAAATAAGATGCATATCAGTGTATATTGTTCAGTGTTAGTCGTTGTGATGTCTTCCACTGAACGTGTGCGATGCCTGCGTCAACGACAACGCAAAGACAGGGATCGTGAAGAATTAAATTAATTCTTGATGAATACTATGTTCTCATCAAATACAATTGAAGATGAGAAAATGTGCGTTTTTTTTCCAAATTCTGTCCGTTAAAGCGAGGGTTTACTGTATTTTGTTTTTGTTGCAAGTTTTCCTCTTGCAGAATGTATCACTAACAAATAATGGTTACAATGATTGGAGTATGTGTCCACTAACTTGTGTGGGCATGAAAAATCGAAATCATTTAAATGTCCATGTGCAGTGGATTGAGTTATCTATAAAACTGAAAACCACAAGACTATAGATTCCTAAAATCAAAAAATAGTACATGCTGAAACTTGTCACTGTTGAGCTGTGGTGTCGACCTGTGTGAGCTAGGGTATTGTTCCTTTTTGGGCCAGCAATCCTTACCTTTAGGGGGAAAAAAGGTCTACCATCATAATAGTAGAGATTTTTTGTAACTTGTACCTAATAGCGATGTTTGACAATGTGATGAGTGAACGTTTCATGAGGGTAGTTAAGGATGCATCTCAACACTATTTCAGTAAAGGTATAGCAAAATTGAAAGTTAACGGCATGGAAATGCTTACGGTCAGAGGGGAAAGGCGATGTGGAGGGAGTCGCTGTGAGAAGAGAATTGTAGTTCTGACGGTGTTGCAAACCTATGAATATCGTTTCTAACGGTAACAAAAACTCGTGACTGTCAAGGTTGTTTGTAAATGTGTCACCACGAATCTCTTATCTGTGTGTGTATGCACGCGCACTCAAATTTTGTGTAAAAATAAAATGAAATGTAAGAAATTTCATAGATATTGAACATCGCATGTTATAACTTTGCATCGCATTGTCCAGGATTAAAAAGATTCTTGGAATTAAATTAATATGAAGAATGTGTTCCTTTATGTAATGATAAACTCTTGAGAGTGGAGTGTAATTAAGGAATGCAAATGTACAGTCAGAGTGTAAGTGTACAGTTTGCAAATTCCATTGCGATAAGGACGGTCAGGGAGGCTCTAGATTTTTACGTCTCAGCAGTACACAATGACAAAACAAACAACACTCAGATATGTTTATAAAACATTCGGATATGTAACAGCAACAAATTACGATACGTGGACTGTTCCAATTGTATTTATTGATCGACTTAATTTCACTTTTGTTTGTAAACATAGATAAATACAATTACAATATTATTATTATTTGATTTACGTCGGAAACAATAAACGTATAATTCTGTTTTTAAGCCTGCTGTGTGACTGTTAGGCACACACACACACACACACAGAGATTAAAACAAATGCAAGACTGAGATAGGACGTAACACAGTAACTAACAATGTACTGGTAACTAAAACATCATGCGCAAGTTGGCAATACCTTCACTTGCATACCAGCTGATTATCCGTGACCCTCCCGCCATTCACAATTTCAAAGTGGACTCGTCCATCCATAAATTGGTTTCTGCGCAATGAAAAATTAAATTGTCCATGTTACAACAAACCAAGGTTTACAGTATTACAGCTAACTGTACCCTTGATATTGGTCGTGTTGAATAAGTGAGTGTAAGAGTCGACCTTTATTAATGTCGAGCCAGGAAACATAGGAATTTACAAACATTTTATCAGTTTATTCCACTTGAACAGACAACTAACTGGTGGTGCTATCAAGAAGTGTAATTTTACAGCTGTTATCTAACATGGCGGGGAAGAATGTAATGTCTAACAGTGTATACTTTAGATAAATCCAAGAGCTTTATTCTGTTGAGATTTCTTTACTTCACATTCACTCAGTTTAGTTGTTAATGATGCATCTATGTCTTCAACAGGTGGTATTGCTTTCTTTGAAACAATTTAAAAGATATGGGTATTTTCTCTGTCTCCACATGTCTTTGGACCATGCTTCAGAAACACGTTACAGCACTGACCTTAAAACCATTCATGTCTTTGGACCATGCTTCAGAAACACGTTACAGCATTGACCTTAAAACCATTAAGTGCATTACATTATGCTATGAGGCATGAATTGAAGTTATTTGTTCTTTGAGGTACTATGTTAAAACATTATTAAGATGCCACTTTAATACTGAGGTAGCAGCAGATGACAAAATGGTAAGGCAGGAAATTGAGGCATTAGTAGGCAAAATATGTAACTTCACGTTTCTCTGTTGTTTAGTAATCTGCCATGACATTCTTAATTAAACAAACATAGTTATGTGAGGTGGTTCAAAAGATTACCACTTTGTGTAATGTCACAAGAGCAAAAAGAATTCCATGCTGAAGTTTCACAAGATTGTCTCGACACCTCTAATGGTGACCCAGATCTCCCGAGAAAGATCATAACTGGAGGTACGTTGTGGGTTTGTGTCTTTGACCTCAAATCAAAAGCCCAATCTTCCTATTGGATCACCACATCAGAACAGCAAAGTCAGCAATGTGAAGGCCATGTACGGCGTTTTTTTATCATGAAGGTGTTGTCCATCATGGTCCTTGTTTGCTCTTCCAGGCCAGACAGTTAATATGAATCACTAAATCACAGTTCTTCGCTGGCTGAGAGATGCAGCATGAAGAAAACTGCTGCAGTTGTGTGCGAATTGTGAGTCAGCTCATTCTTCACATCTTGCACAAGGATTTTTGGTGAACATCCCACAGATGTCATATCGTCTCCTCCCAGACTTGGCTACCTGTAACAACTTTCGGCTTGTCCCTAAACTAAAATCACCTTTCAAAAGAACTTGATTTCAGGCCATAAACAAAGTTCACAAAAATTCAAAACTTAACCTCCAGAAGATATGGAGCTAGCTACTACAAGTACAGTATAGTTTTCATTTTATTCAATTAGATATTCTGTTTGCCGCATCTTTTGTCTTCCTGGACATTTTGGAAACAGGGCATTCTCTTCTTAGACTTATTAACCTAAGTAATTTTGTATTACATAAAATAGCTCAGAACCCACTTAGTCACAACTGTTTAGTCACAGTGCCTGAAAAAGGACATTGTGTAAAATAAGGAGAGATCACATATATAAAATAGACATGCCAGGAAGTGATAAATTAACATTTTTAATATTTCCAACATACATATAAAATGTATAACAATTTATCAATAAGGAATGTTTTAAAATGTATATAGAAAGTATAAAAAATATAGAAAAACTTACTTAGAACTATAACAGATCTATATGGAATGATTGATATTTTACAGTGAAATATGCAACACATAGAGTACACAAGCAATACATGACACAACTATTTCAACACTTGTAACAAAAATAAGAACTTTTTAAGCAACAACTGCACCCAACAGCAGATGCGGAGGCAACTATGGACCAGTTACTACAATTATACAATATTATCGTACAGTAATTGATAAAGGTCCAATCTATATTTAACGTTATGTTGATACGATAACACAGGGCCTCATTATACTTAAAAAAATATTACAAGAAGAGCCAGGAAACTCAAAACATTCACAGTTTTTTACATTATATATACACAGAGATAATAAAAACCAACACTGGAGACTGAAATATTTCACTACTACAAGTAGTTTCTAAACACAACACAAAGAAAAAATAAGCCCCTTCTTTGTGTTGTGTGCATTTCTTCAAGACCAATGAAATATTTTTGACAACAAAAAATTTTAAACCGGTGTTGTTACTTGCTGCACGCGTGCGCGCACACACACATGCATGTTTATTGATTACAGTGAATCAAGATCTGATTCCATCTGTAGAAAGTTGGTTTTAAAAAATGGTGTTGAAAAACCAGGAGCTGAGTGAAGGGATTAATACTTTTTCAAGTAGTAAATCTCAACAGTCAGCACCAAATACCAAACAGTGGAGCACATGGACTAGACTGTTTGCCAACAGATTACAGTAAATTGTGGTCTAATTTATTTATATATCCAGCTGGACCTGAAACTGACACATATACAATACTGTTATTGTTAGAGAGAAAGTGTGTATCCAACGGTTCTAAATTAAATGGCCAAAATTCAGCATAGGAACAAGTGTTTAATCAATAACTTGATGGTGAAGAATCTTATAGTATTATTACAAGAAAATTCAAGATAAGTTTTGTGATGATCTGGCTCAGATGTATGAGAAATATGATTCAACATTAGAACCAGATAATTTGGTTTTAATAATGTTCTCAATGTGCTTCCCATCTGCAAAAACAAATGAATTCATGACGAGAAATATATAAACAGAAATAGATGGGTGGGTATTATAATCTCTTACTTATGTGGACATACCACTTTCTCACAGCTTTGATGAAAATTCTTCATCAATTTCACTAAAAACTGGTCTTGTTAACAAATTTAAGAAAATATTAATGAAACATCATTTGTAGAGCTTAACATAACATGGCTTATAGAAAAGAAAGTGGAATTTAAGAGTATAGATGAGTTCATAAACACCAAATTGAAAGATATGAGTCTGAGAAGGTCAATGACATTATAGGACCTGTCCTAGTCTGGTGGCTAGTTCCACTCACTTCAGCTTTCTTTAAGTAGAAACTTGCCAAACAAAATTGGAGTTTGTTGTCAGTGATGTTATCAATCCAGACTGTTTCAGTATGCAGCTGCTGTCTAGCCATGCATCACTTGATCCGCTCGTAACATATCTGTATTATTTTTATGCAGAAAATGAAGCAAATTACCCAATGTGCAAAGAAATGATAAACATCGGTATCCTATGCACTTGTACTTATAAAAGTTTGCTGGCTATACCTGTAATAATTTTTAAGCAAAAGACTGTCAAAAATTATGAGTTTGTAAGTATAGAAACTTGTATCATGTTGACTTTTAAACTCAACAAAATATCATGTTTGTTCAACTCCACATACAGCATCAATATTCTTGTGATGGTGGCAGATAAATGGCCTACGGTCTACTTGCAAGCAGAGGATCGTCATGTAAAATATATATTCATTATACATGTAACATTACAAAACACACAGATCAGTATGGATAAGTTTACTACTACTACTTACAACTACTAACACACAACAATACCATTACAGTTGTAAGCATCTCCTGTGTACATTTTGTTTTCAATGAACATGCAACAGGACCATGTAAAAGTGTTAAGTGTGAACAGCAGTAATGCTGTGTGTTTACTGCGGACATAATAGTCCTTCCCATTAATATTCAAGAATTTTGTAGCAAGTCCTTAACTAGCAAGATAAAAACTTAAATGCGAAGATAATTATCACCCAAATAATACAATATTATAATGAAATTATTTTGATATTCAGTGGTATACAAGAGGTAGGCTAAGCTACCAATACACTTATAAGGAAAGCCAATTCTCATTATTATTCCTTTGACATTACAGTGCTGTTGAGACCAAATCCAGTAGCTAAGCACTACACATGAAATCAGTGGTGTGACTAGGAGCTGCTCTTGGGAGAGGGTGTGACTAGTATGGAGTTTGGACTCCCCATTTTCCTTAGCAGAAATGAGACATCAGGATTCTTCACACACAATTTTATAAATGCTTTGTCTTAAAATGTTCGAGTAAACTGATGTGAAGTACAGTATGTTGCAAATATGTACATTATTTAGCAAATGTTGAGTGATTGTCATTATTATGAAAACTGTGTTTTAATTTACGAATATTATAATTCCTTTTATTTCAATTATTTATAAGCATAATTTTAACCCATGCAACTAGCTCAGAAATAGGCCTACATTAAGTGATATGGAATTTCATTAAAATTTTCAATAGCTCTGGGGGAGGATTCAACCCCCCCCCCCCCATAGTTACACCACTTGCATGTGATGATGCTTCCTACAATTATTTATGACAACACAAGGTTTGTCATGCACTTACTGTCATGATAACATGTTTTGCTGTATCATTTGTGTGACAGTGTTTTTAGTATTTCTTGTAAAATTTGTAAAAGCACAGAAAATAAAAACTTTTAATTTTACCTTCCTGTGTTGGTTTTTACATACATGTTAATGATTTATGTAAAAATTTCAGTAGTACTTTACTTTTTTCTCAGTTGACATTAGAATGGAGAATAAGAACCTTGTGTGCAGAAAATTATTCTGTTTTACCGTGTTTAACAAATACACTTTTATAAGTGCCAAGCGACAAAAACAAAAATAATGCTACAATTTTGAAGTAATCTGAGAAAGTCTACAAATGAAGGTAGGGGAGGGGGGTTCTGAAAAACAAAACCATCTGTAGCTCATTAAAAGATACTGAGTATGCAAACAAAACATTTCATCAATATAATGATTCCTTTAAAAAAATAATGATACTGATTCACAAACAACCTATGAAACTAACTGAATGATAAAAATAGACTTATGAGAGTCATTTAAAAACTTCTGCATACTGCACATGTTTGGCCATTAGGCTGGCACAATCATTCTGTGCAGTGCACTAGCATTAGTTGCTGAGTTTTCTCTAATTTATTCAATAGAGCTTTGAAATGGAAGAGGAACACAACTCAGGCCAGATAACTAAAATCACAACTTTGCGAGGGCTGACTGAACTCACAATCCCTTGTGTAAAGCTTGTGGTGACTGGACAGTGGATTACAGTACAGTGTCCTGGTGGGCTTCTTGATTCTATGGTGGTCTATTAAGCATCCTCCAGGATAGTTCAAGATGTGGAAAAGTACTAGAAATGTCTGAAGACGTGGCATCTGAACCAGTTCAGTTTTTTGAAACTTAACTGAGTTGCTACTGGAAAGTTGCCGCTAAGTGAGTTCCACATCAGTTTTCACATGATCAGAAAGGCTCCTAAGAACTTTTACAACACTACCAGGTGGGAGGTTAGCAGTTTTTGAATAACATTGTAGCCATAGACAAAACATGAATTTGAGATTTTATCTAAACTAAAATAACAGTTCTCTCAATGGAAGTATAAGACTTTTCGCCAACTATAAAAATGCTCCTACTCGTAGTCAAATATGAACTGATGACGAAAATTGCTGACAACCATATGGAGTGACAACATCAGCCAGAGTCCCTCACAGGACCACTGTTACAACCACACACTTGAAAAATGTTTTTGGATTCCAAATTTTCAGCAACAGAATTGTACCCGGTGTCATGATTTTGCACTATAATGAATGATCTCATGTGACAACTACAGTGACAGGACTATTAGACAGGTATCAGTGGCAAGTTCTTCTGCACCTGCCATATAGTACTGACATTAGTCCTCCTGAATTTGATCGGTTTTTAAAATTAAAGAAACCTCTCCACAGCAAGCGCTTCAGAAAAATTCAAAAGTTGTGTAGTAAGGTGACAAGAAGACTCAACAAAGAATGCATCCTTAGTTTGCATGGTTTAGTTTGGTGGAACCAAAATTCTCCAAACGATGATCTGATGTCATTAAACAAAATGGAGATTACACTGAAAGGCTTATGAATGATTTTTTTGAAGAATAAATAGTTTTTAAATAGAAATGCAGTGTTTTTGAAATGGTCCTTGTAAATGATAAAAACAAAGTTATAATTTTAAACAAGTTAGCTCTGATATTGTGGAGTACTTCAACTGAGACAGTTTGTGTATGTTTCACATGCATTACTTCAGTCATGACATTGCTACTGATTGGGTCTGGACCTGCAGTAAGGATTTATGAGTTCTGTAGCAGCAGCATGATGTTCCTTCAGGTGGTACAAAAAAGTTCAGATAAGGTTAGCATAAGCAGTAATAGCCCATTTAGTTATACAACAGAAGTATTAGCTTTCAAGCACATCTTTTTATAAAACAGATTATGCGAAACTTGTTATGTGCACGTCTTTAGACTTGTAGTATGGATACCTTACTCATGGAGGGAGAAATGTGGGTTAGGTGAGATGAAGTTGGGAACATGCCACAACACTTAGACCTAGACAAGGAGATGACACAAACCTTCAATGGGGCACAATTAAGCTTGAATGAAACATCTGATACAAACTACCTACACAATCTTGTTTGTAATGCAAATGAAGTGTATTACGTTGACAGGGTTGAGTGTACGTCATACACCACAAAATGTAGTGAAAAGTGAAATTTTAAAAATGCAGAATGAAAAGGGAAAACCAAAACACTACACTAAAACTAGATAGGTTTTCAATAAAGTTTTATAAATAAAAAAAGCAATTAAGTTGCAGGCATTTTGATATAAATGTACATTCCATATATTATTTTGTAATCCAGATGTTAAACACGGCTACTAAAAGACAACCAACAATCATGTCAACATTGTTGTTTGTTGTGCGAGTACACAGCAAAGCTTGTGTTCAATCATATCTACTGCTGGTAATACTATCACAATACTAATACTATCTAAGCTAATCTAAACATTTTGTAGTATGATTCTTATTTGTACAACTGTATCTTTTTTTAGGCACATACAAATATATATTACAAATATATGACACTATTATTATTAAAAATATATTACATTTTCTCAAATGATAATAAGCACGCAAATAAAAATGAAATACACTATATTGGAAGATTTGTGAAGTACTGTTAAATCACAAAAAATATGGATGGATACATAGAAACAATATATACACACAACTTAGGCACATGGACGGTGACTTTTACAGTTAACACTATGCTCTCTCTCTCATGCGTGTGCGTGCACGTGCACACGCGCGCGCGCACACACACACACACACACACACACAGAGTAGACACATGTCTGTGGTACACATTCTTAGAATTGCTCTCTACTAAGGCACATTCTCTAGGAGAGAAACAATTTTTTCTCAATTAATTTTTTCCACTACACCCTGAATACTACTATTGAAACAGTACTGAACTGTTCTAATTAACCATCCAGAACAGTTTATAAGTCACTCAGTGAGTCAGAAGCAGTTTCTAAACCCATACGTACTTTTAGTTAATCAAGTATTATGAACACGGGTCCTGGGCACAAAGTTTTCATTTATTGTACCTCTCATATTAATCTGTTCCTTTTGATAACTCTTACGCACAACTTAGTAAATTCTATTACGTATAGACAATACTGTAAACAAATAAATATTATTATTTGCATCACGTTTCTTATCTTATATACATAACATTATTTGATTTTTCATATTTGGTTTTACCATTGGACCAAATAAAAAATGCTAGTTTGTATACTACCAGCATTCCTGCACATATACTAATACACATAATATCAAATGGAATTACACAATCTATGTACTTTTGAGGGAAATTAAAATTACCACTACTTTTCATTTGTGGATTTTTAACTATATCACAAATGCATTCAAGCTCTCTCTCTCTCTCTCTCTCTCTCTCTCTCTCTCTCTGTTCCAACCAAGACCTCAAAAGAATGCAGTATTCTGCATAAGTACTCCTCATGTATTTTATATATTTGTTTGACACTGTACTTTATCACTGAAGCTTCAATGATTCATGGATTCACAATGTTGTTGCCATGTTTGTAAGATGTTTCAGGTATACTGATAGGTCTACTAAGCTTCTACACTACGATCATGAGCAGATCGTAGTTGATCATTCTGCAGTGGCCACCTGTTCAGCCAATTAGAAGGGCATGACATATATATAAATAAATAAATAAAATATTTAATTTTTATAATGAATTTACCTCAAGATATTTCTTTCCTTATTAGGAACATGTTTCAGGTACCATTTTGTACCCATCCTCAGCCTTCCGGATTTTGTGTCTGGTGTACATGTGTGTTGGTTGGTTTTTATTGTGGCTTCTGGTACTTCAAATTGGTTTTATTGTGTGTGATTGTGGTGTATGTGTTAGTATTTTGTGTATTTTCGACGTTGAGTGCTTTGAAAATTGTGTCATGTTTTGTATTGATTTGTATTTGTTCAGGTATTAGTTTGTTTTGTGTTTTAAGTTTGTATATTTGTAAATTTTCCCAAATGTTCATTATGGTGCCTTTGTGTGGTATGTGTTTTATTAGTGTCATGTTGGTTATGTTTGGGAATTCATGTCCAGTGTTTATTGCATGTGTGGCCAAATTAGATTTGTATATTTCTGTTTTTTTGTATGCGTTTAGGTGTTCAAAATAACGTTTTTTCAGTTTTTTTTTGCATACAAAAAACCAGAAATATACAAATCTAATTTGGCCACACATGCAATAAACACTGGACATGAATCCCCAAACATAACCAACATGACACTAACACATACCACACAAAGGCACCATAATGAACATTTGGGAAAATTTACAAATATACAAACATAAAACAAACTAATAAGTTACCTGAACAAATACAAATCAATACAGAACATGACACAATTTTCAAAGCACTCAACATCGAAAATACACAAAATATTAACACACACCACAATAACACACAATAAAACCAATTTACAGTACCAGAAGCCAACAGGAAGCCACAATAAAAACCAACCAAAACACACGTTCTTCACCAGACACAAAATCCGGAAGGTTGAGGATGGGTACAAAATGGTACCCGAAACATGTTCCTAATAAGGAAAGAAATATCTTGAGGTAAATTCATTAAAAAAATTAAATTTTATATATATTTATATGTACATGTATTTATACATACATTTATTTATATACATATATATAGACACTTGGGCTGTATGGCTGACAAGCACCATTGGACTGTGTACCTTCTACTTGGACAGTTTTAGTAATAGACGTAATTAAAACTTCGTGAAAATAAAAATGAAATAGGTAACACATATGTTTACTGGTGAAACTATTCCATTTTACAATCAGATCACTTCCCTGTATGCAGTCCGACTACTTTCTCATTTTACATGTATAACAAGGAACCAATCAATGTTCTGTGTAATAACTAGCTTTTAGACAGTCAAATGGCTGCGGATGAGGTTTACGATCTACACTAATATTTATGATCTTAAATAAGACAGCTTCCTAGTAACACGTGAACTCTTCAACAGCAAAAGATACTAAGAGTGTTGACAATATTGCACAAAACATGGAATAGTTATGCGTATCTGAGAAAGGCCTCTATGTTTTGACTTTAGTTACAAAATTATATAAAAACATTGTAAAGTAATTTTTTATAAAAAAACAAAGTAAGTACTTCAGAATACCACAACTTTTGAAGTCCTAGTAAATCTCAAGGTTTTTAGAAACTAAATTTCCCAATAGTTGTACATGATGAAATCATCATAAGTTTGTTGTGTATACTATTAAAAAATAACTTTTTGTGAAAAAATAAAACACTGTGTCAAAAGCTGTCACTAATGTCACTGTTAAAATTAACACTAAATCTGCCAGCGACCAACTTTTATGGCCAAAATTGCTGTAGATATTGAACACAAAACTGTCAGTACAGAAGATGCAGTGATGGATTCTTTTCCAGCATGACAATCAACAATTCTACGAGCACGCATAAAATCTTTACCAAGGTATGCTGAAAAATGTCTTTCTTCAGGTTTCAAGACTATTAACTGTTGAGTTGCGTCCTGGAATATAAGATCTGCATGCGGTGGTATGGAGTAAAACATGCCAAAACTGAAAAATAAATAAATAAAAAAAATATATATATATATAAAATTATCTTTTTAGTGTCATTTGGTTGATGCACATTAATGCAAATTTTATTTCTAACAAATATTGTTGAAATTAAAATTTTATACATAATATACTGTCTCCACCAGATCTGTATCTACCAGCAGATGACTCTGTATGTTTTTAGACATGAATGTTTGCAATTCTTTAATAAATGCCACTACAGTCTTCTTCTTCTTCACTACATGGGTTGGGGGCTATAGCCCGTTTCGACTTCATAGAGTCTCTGACCATTTTTTCTTCCAAGGTCTTCCGTCCTCTCTTGTCCCCACTGGCCTATATTCTAATGCTTGATTAGGAATATGCGTGTCTACCATCCATTTCACATGGAACTTCCAATTCTGTCTGTATTCCTTTATTCTATATTACACTACAGCCACTAGAGTTTTGATGTAAAAACTGAGTCAGGAAATACGAAATAACATTACTGACAAACAATTATTTATTCCAGTCTGAACTGCCCTTAAATTGATGTTAACAGTTCAAACTTCTCATTGGACTATGACGAATTTCTGGTAATAAACCATAGATTGCTGATCATGTTAACTGTAAAATATTGCAAACTTTACTTATCTAAATTTTATCATTTGTATTACTACTAGGCTACATGATATAAATTCGTATTATTTTAATTTTATTGTGTATGGATGGGAGCGGTCGTGGCGTAGTGGCTAGCGTGTGACATTCTACGTGGCATGTGCTATCCTGTCGGCGCAGGTTCGATTCCCGCCAGGGCCATCTGATGTAGATACAACCGTTCCCCCTCACAAGGCAATGGCAAACCAGCAAGAGGCATCCTGCCTAGTATAAACCCTCCCTAACTATGCCGTTCGGATCTCCCATTAAACTGTAGGTCCCATATACCTGTGAGAGACTCCGTAACACACACACACACACACACACACACACACACACACACACACACACACACACACACACACACACACACACACACCATGGGTATATGCGGGGATGGTACAAACCAGTCGAAAGACTGAAGGACCCAATAAAAGTGTATGGATTCATGGCCTTACTGTTTATTAACACTCAAAGCTTTATCAGCTTTAAAAATATAGTGCATTCTGGCTAATGGGGCCACCGGTTATTTGGGGCAGCTGCTTTGTTGGGCCAATATTCAAAATACAAAAACAAAACAGGGTTACATATAGTTACAGCATTACAGAACAATCTACATGTTTCTCGAATGTTCCAGAGGAATCTGGCTGTAATGTTGTGTGCGTATGTGATTTCAAAATGCGTTTGCAAGACTTTTCTAGATGTCGCCAGCTGCATGCACTGTGTCAAGGCCGCAATCAATTACATCCTAGTGTGGTGCTGACGCTAGTATATGGAATGTTATGGTGTCTAAGCAGGGTATAAATACCAGGCTTCAGCGGTGCTCAGTTCAGTTATTGTGGGGCGATTACACAGTGAGTTTGAGTTGCGATTTATTGGAGTGCAGTTCGTAGTATTGTGGTGAAATGTTATGTGTTTTACAATTGTGTGGGACAATTGTAATACAATTGTGTTTTATATTAGTAGACATTTTTATTGTGTGTGAACAATTTTTATTTAATTTGTTGTAAGAGACTGTCTTGTTGATTACATACTGGTTAATTGTGATAATTAAAGCTGGTGATTAATGACGTAATTGGTGTCTTGTATTTTGTTTTCCACTGTACTATACCAGTGTTCCGCAACCGGTGTACCGCGGCACAATAGTGTGCCGTCACAAGGTGAAAGGTGTGACGCGAACTTTTACCTATTATTGTAATAAATTAATTGTCGATTTTAAGTAAGAAGGTGCTTGTTTATTCTTTAATACATGCTGATAACTGTTATATTTTCATAGAAATTGAATGTAATTTATTTACTCAATATTGTTGTTATAGTTTGCTTATCTTAAGTTATTTGTATTCTCGCCTGAAATATTGGGCCAGTTTGATGGGTTACAGGCGGCAAGCTTTGTGTTCACCGCAAAGAAAGCCACGTAAGACTTTTAGCAAGCCTTTTAGCGGCCCGCACCAATCATACAATAGAGTTTACGTTCAAAACTCTATTCAAGAGAGTTCTTTGTAACACCGCATCTTTTGTGTACGGCTGGGCTGTACGTGCTTTTAACTAAAATTGCGGGGATTAGTAAAAATTTCCCTATCTTTTATTATTTTATTGCCTTGTTTTGATATTTGTGCCTGTTTGTCAGCGCTTCTTAAACTTTATTGCTCTTTTCCTTCGCCGAAGGACCCACACATTGTCAGACAACAATTACAGTATTTCAGTTCAGTTCTATCACAGCTGTGCTCTGCAGTAGTGCAAATATTGTGATTGCTACACCAGTCTTACTATTTTCTATTACAGTGTTATTAAACTATTTTTTTTTTTTCGATATGGATAAGTTCCTTGTACGGAGTGGTCCGTCCTTGAGTGCAAGTAGTGAAACCATCGAGCCCGAAAAAAAGAAACAGAAAGTAGTTCACTGGCAATATAGTGATAATTATTTATCTTACGGGTTTTTTTGGTGTGGTGACAAAACATGCCCAATCCCTGAGTGTGTTGTGTGTGGTGAAAAACTCAGTAATGCTGCTATGGTTGCCAGTAAATTGAAACGACATTTGTCAACAAAACATTCCTCTCTGTTAAGTAAAGATGTGAATTATTTTCGTCGGTTGTTGGAACAAAATAAAAAACAAGTGACGCTCATGACTATGTCGGTACGTGTTTCGCAAAAAGTACAGGAAGCTAGCTATAAGGTAGCCGAACTTATCGTAAAGGCCAAAAAACCACACACAATAGCAGAAACGTTGTTAATGCCCGCGTGTAAAGAAATGGTAAAAATAGTCCTGGGTTTAGAAGCTGGTACTGAAATTTCAAAAATTCCTCTCTCTGCTGACACAATCAGCCGCCGAGTTAGTGACATGTCCAGGGACATCGAAGACATTATGAAGGAGAAATAGCATACAGCTGGACGACACTCCTTCTCTTAACAATGACATAGTTCGGCATGCACCTGTTTGTAACCTAGAGCAAAGGTATGCTCGAAAAAGCTGTAAAAAGTCAGCTAGTGCGTGTGAAGTTGGCCAGTAGTTGTTGTCGAGGAACCAACTGAGTGCAAAAATGAAATTGCGAACATCGGTGATATCAAATGAGATGTAAAAATCGTAGTATGAGTGGGAGGTGAGCATGTGGCATTGTTGTGTGTGTACAGAGTGATTTGGGTACACTAATTTGAACAACAGTTGTGAAAATGTAAAATCATTACAAAAGGATGGTGTAAAATAAGCAACATTTTGGGAGGGGGAGAGAATTTGAACAATTAGCGAGTTAGCGAGAGAGGTGATGTCATGTGGAAGCTACTCCAGAGAGGGAGAGGGAGAGGGAGAGGGAGAGGGAGAGGGAGAGGGAGAGGGAGAGAGAGAGAGAGAGAGAGAGAGAGAGGGAGAGAGAGAGAGAGAGAGAGAGAGAGAGAGAGAGAGAGAGAGAGAGAGAGAGAGAGAGAGAGAGAGAGAGAGAGAGAGAGAGAGAGAGACGCCCGATACCCTATGCTGGCAACAAGTAATATCAAACTTATTCATATAAAGAAGTTATCACAGGTTATTATACAGAAGACTCACATTCATTATACAGAAATTATAACAAATTTAGCAAAAATGTAATGGTCATTCAAAAAAGCAGTTCAAACAAAACGTTACTATGCATGTGTGTGTGAGAGGGGGAAAATGAAGGGTTATAAATTAGAACTAAAGTGTTGGTATTACTCTGGGGATTTTGGGGTTAAGGCTTTCTACTTTGTATTTTGAAAAATAATGTATTTCTCAATGTAGTTAGAAAAGTTAAAGAGCAAATGTATAGTATGTAAAATCAATGGCAGGGTAAAAGAGAAGTATGCTGAGTGAGTTTTTTATTCTCAATTTAATGATTGTAATGATTTATTATTGTAAATTAAATTGTGTGTTATAATACAAAGTCAACAATGTAGCTTAAGTGTACTCATTTGTCACCTGACCTCGACCTAACCTGTACTTGGGGACTCGCTCAAACAGACTTGGGTTTTTCCATCCTTCCAGTGAGTAGTTTTTTTGTTTTAGCGTATCCGTTATGAGTGGGATTGTGATACAGCTCTCACACGCCATCTGTCAAGTGTGAGTGGTGACCTGGGATTATTCTGTTCCTTCACAATGTATGTGTACCATGAACACATGTCTCGTCCAAGTAGGTAATATTTATACTGTATACTCTCTTGTACTGTGTAGGTATACTCTCTATACTGTCCAATAGTTCTTAAATACTGTATCTGTAAAGACATTTCAAATTTCTCAATGACTATTTTCCTCTTTGATGAACATTTTGTCCAACGAAACCCTCATTCCTTTGAAGTTTTTTTCTGAAGAATTCTTTGTTACATTGCAGAATATTTTTGTTACTCAAATTCCTTGATGTTGGAATTGTCTTTTGACAATACAGAAATAACAAATTTTTCTCCTAATCGTAAAAATAAATCTCCTTATCACAAGTAAAATCAATCACTAGTTTTTTCTTTCCTAGAGGTGTGTATTAATCTCCGTTTAGCTTCAGACTGTATACCCTCAGCTGTTAAATGCTTGACCAGAGATTCCCACACATTTGCATTACTTTCAACTTGCACAATATAATATTATTTCAATTTATGTTTTTGCTTCTGTTCAGTTAAGCGAGTTAGTAGGCCTTGTGCAATCAATTTGTTTCTTTCATTAATGATTTATTTCCTAAAATTGACTTTAATCCATATGTCACAACTGTTGTTTCCTTTGGCTACTTAATTGACAATAGTCTACAATGTACTGTATAAAACTACGAACTAAACGACTGTTTCCCTCTATTACCTGGCTTTCACTACATTCAATATAGTACTTAGTATACAATATTACACTTCTACTAAGCATACCTAAATTCATCAGTATACTTCCGACCATAAAACTGTTGAGCATAAATAAAGAGATTGATGTATGCATTGAGTTCAGTTTTGTTATAGCCTTCACCACCACGCGTCACAATAGCATTTGCTTTTACTTTTCCTAAGTTGCAACGTCGAAATTCGTTTAATAAAGCTCTTGTACCTGAAAACAGAAAAAACAGAAATCATTGCATAATTTTACTTCTATATTACATACACATGACTGGAAAAAAACAAAATATTTTTACTTTCAATATTATTTTCAAATTTGGTAAACAAATGGTTTGTATTACTTTTGAGCAATATTACCCAACAACAAAGAAATTAATAATTTTCTCACGTTTTGAGTTTTATGCATAATAGGTAGACGAATAATTAAACATAGATAATATTTTTGTATACAAGACAGTAAAAGAGGTAGTTAACACCAACTGTTATGAAGAAAATATATTCTGTCACTAACAAAATGAAAATTCATAAGCTGCTTACTACTGCCCTTTTGATTATGGCTTAACACATATTCAGTCAAAAAACCTTAATAATGAGTATATCAAATTGAATTACAATTTGAAGAGTTAAAGAATTCAAACAGAAATTTCAAAAATCCACAAAATTATTAAACAAAAGATGTATTTTTTCTGATTTTCATTGATTTGTTTTATTTTATTTTTTCAGTAACACTTACTTTTTAATTTTACTTAAAAAAATTAACACTGCTGGAAAACAACTGGTGAAAAATATGTTTCTCAAAAATTGGACTTAATTTAAACTTTAAAGCTTTTTCCACGGTCTTCCATATATGTCTCTAGCTTGAAGTTTATGATAAACATATTTTTTGGGCGGAAAAAAAAATTAAGTGTGTGTGTGTGTGTTGTGTGCACACTTAGTTTGTCACAAATGTTTTGATTTATAATTCTGTTAGCTCCCTTCCATCCTTTCACACCTTGTAGCAATTTTATCTCAAAATACAGATTTTAATTTCAATTTCTGTGGTCACAACTCATGTCTCACAATCAAACAATAAAGTAGGGGCAAATGGCAAACTAATTCATCTACATTTGTAAAGATTTGATCCCTTTGTTTGTAGGTTAATGTTTCATCAGGTAAATATAATATAATAGTTGTTTCGTTGACAAGGACTTCCATATTTGTTAGTAAATCCTTAAGAATTCTTCTTTTCCTTATCACCACTCATAACAAGTTCACCTATAAATAAGCAATAACAGGAAGAGAAAGAGTTACACTGATTTCTCCACTGCATGAATTATTTCTATGTACACAAAATTATTTATACACCATACATATTATACAGATTTAGTGGTTAAATCATCGTTCTCCACTTGTAAAACAAACATGTACTTTAATGGTAAAGGTGAATGGCTTCTTTATTTAATTCTCTTTTACTGGACTTTTTGAAGCTAATATCTTTACAATTACATGTACAAAGCTAATGGCTTACTTCACTTCTCTGGATGCAGAAATTTTATTATTACAATCTTACATATTTTATTTACAACTTACAATTAATTGCAATTTAATGTTGCCAGAAAGAATATAAAATATCTCACCATCAGGACACAGTAATTCATAATCTTCATTTAAAGCATTTCTTGCCCACCACTCTCTACGCTTTCCATCTGTGTTCTCTTTTACTGTTGTGTGTTTTACAAAGGCTACATCTCCACCACCTTCCACTAGACATCGGAAAGCACCTGAACATAACAAATGTTACAGCTTATATTAATATTTGATTAATAAAAAGCAAGATTGCACACTTTCAGTTTCCACTACTTAACTTTAATTAATGTTAACCATGTTTTAGCAACACATATCACTGAAAGTGTGAAATCTTATAAAAGGTTTTATGTTAACCACTTACGACCAATTTCATTTTTAAATTTAATTCCCTTATTTACCACGTAACTACCTAAAATACTAACTGCTTGGTGATTTTTTTTTGTTACACAATTCTTTACAAACACACACGCACACACATACATTTAATATTTGGTTTTCAATTTATTTTATATTTTACACTTAATAACATATCACAACAAATTTTAGTTGCTGTATTACAACCATTAGAATATTTAATACAGAAGTGGATGAATACTACAACAGTTCTGATAAGTTCTCATGAAACCTACATAATTTACAAAGAAGCAAAATACTCAAATTTCTGTACATAGTTAAAACATTTACTTACTGAATTGAGATTCTTTACCTTTATATTTATTATACTGTCAAACTTAGAAATGGTTTAATAACCAATACACGTATTGTGTACAACAACAAAATATGTAAAATATGTGAGAAACAATCACGAGTTATTCAATATTTCAAAATATTTTTAAAATGGTTCACCACACCACAAAATGCTTACTGAGAAGTCATTTACAAAATGTTGATTATGGATATAATTATCGTATTCTAAATTTTGATGTAACCAACCCTCGAAAATTGCACTCGCCCACTCGCCAGTGGCGAGTGGGTTTTGACTGTGAAAAAAAGGAGAAAAGAGGAGAGAAAGAATGAAAAATGGAAAAAAGAAACCAAAACACGTCATGTTTTTGTTTTAGTAAAGGCGCGTGTTGAAGTCATAGGCCGTCAGTTAGCTGTCACCGTGTGAATTTTATAAACAAAACTGCTCTGTTGGATATAAACATCTTAAAACACGTCGAACAAAATAGTGTTGTTGAGCGAGGGGAGCGGAAATTTCACGCCGTTCTGTGCGGGCCGCCGGCCTTTGTCACTCCTTCCAAGTTGTACAGTCTGCTAATTATTGTTGAGTTGACCGGATGTGTTACACGTGTGATTTATTGTTTCGTGTACTAAGAGTATTCTCAATTTCTAAGATCGTGTTCAGCGTGTATTTTATTTTTCGTGTGTTATTTTATTCTTAATGAAACAGATTAAACTTAATTATTTCTTAAAAAAAAGTTCTACTGTCAGTACGACGACGCCTAGTGAGTCTGCGAGTGCGACGTTTATTGCTAGAGATTTAAGTGCCGGGCCTAGTAGGGAAACTGAAATGCCTACTATGGAAAACGCGAGTTCTAGTGGACTTAGGCCTACTCACGGTTCCTCTGGGAAACGAAAATTTCAAAGAGCTTGGCTGCATATCTTCCCCTGGCTAGCTTACGATTCCGACCGCGCAAAATGTACTATATGCGCTAAATACCCTCAAAATAGTGACCCAAAATGGGTAGCAGGATTTTCTGGTTCCATGAAAAAGGAAACTTTTGTGTTTCATGGTAAAAGCCTAGTACATATGGACAATTTAACGCGTCTTGAAGTAGAGTCAGAACCAGGAAAAGCTCCTCTTGCCAAATGTATTAAGAAAATAGAGTCTTCTATGTTTGAGCATCTAACAACTTTATTCAACATAGCCTATTTTATAGGCATCAATGAAAAACCATTCACTGACTTCCCTAAGCAAGTTGCCCTTGCAACTAAATTAGGTGTAAATGTGGAGACAAAACAATATGTAAACGATAAAAACTGCCAAGTTTTCATTAATTTTATTGCTAAACAGTTACAAGAAGATGTGGTTCAAAAACTAAAAAATGCTCAGTGTTTCAGTATTTTGATTGATGGTTCCACGGACCGAAGTGCTGAGGAACATGTGATTGTTTATGCTCGTTATGTGTGTGAAGGGGAGATAAGAGAAGACCTTTTAGGCCTTGTGCCTCTCGAGAGCGGTAGGGCAGAGTCGTATTTCACTGCTGTTATTGGGCTCTTGGATAACTTAGGGCTTGATTGGAGAAGAGAAAAATACATGGTTAGTGTGGGAACTGACGGGGCGTCGTCTATGATTGGCTCAAAGTCAGGTTTCGTACTTCGTTTGAAAGAAGAAGCTCCGCATTTAATTAGCATTCACTGCGCCGCACATCGTCTACAATTGGCCATACTTGATGCTGCCAATTCCATCCCTTACCTAGAAAAGCTTGACGAAACTGTGAAGAACATATACAAATTTTACAAACGATCCTCAAAACGCCTCCATGAGCTTAAAAACACCGCGAAAACTTTAGAAAGTGAGATAGTAAAACTCAGAAATATTCACAATGTACGGTGGCTATGTAGTAAATCTGACGCTTTGAAAGCTTTGCGGCGTGATCTCGTACCTCTGGTCATCCATCTTGAGGATATAACGAACCGGAAAGCTACAACAGGAGAAGCTACGGATGCAGCTAGAGCAAAAGCTATCTAAAAATCCTTACATCATACAAGTTTGTAAAAACACTAAACTTTTTGATTGACCTGTATGGGAAACTAGAGCCATTTTGTAAAGTTTTACAGTTGAAACAGTTACTGGTCTCACAGGTACAATCGTCAATGATGGTAACAGTGGAAATGGTTCAGTTCTTGCTTTCATCTGAAGGATCCAGTGTGAAACAATTCCTTTCTGACACTTCAGACTCAGAGAAACTGAATTGCTCAAAATACAAAGGTGACCAAGGAATTGTTCTCACAAACACGTCTCAAGGGGAGGAAGAATACAAATCAATCCGTAATAAGCTGATCGAAAGCACAGTTCATTACTTGAAGTGCCGTCTTGATACACTTGCGACTGTAGTAGGCACCAAGTGCCACGTTCTGGATTTCTTGTGCCTTCCTCAAGATGACACCCTAACTGCATATGGCAATGAGGAGATTCTTCAATTGGCGCATGTTTTTATTACTGGTGATATAAATGAGGATGTTTTGGTATCGGAATGGCTTCAATTAAAAATGATGGTTAAAGAAGAGCAAATAACTTCAAAAGGACTGGGTGAGCTATTAAAAACTCTGTACAAGTTTCCTGAGCATTTTGGTGAGCTAAAGAAAGTATTTTACGGCGTTGCATGCATGGCAGTAACAACAGCATCTTGTGAACGAGGATTTAGCTTCGTTAACAGGATAAAAGTGAAACAGAGACTTTCCCTGGACATCACTTCATTAGGAGATCTAATGCAGCTGGCAGTAAATGGACCACCCTTAGAAGATTTCAACCCTGGTGTAGCAATAGACAAATGGTATTTCTCGTCGGGACTTCGCCATGTTAGTGGCCACAAGAGGAAACACTCAGCCTAGTCCAGCTTGATTATTTTTAATCAATTATTTTTCATCTTCAACTCGATAAGGGACTATCAGAATATAAACTGGGCTAATGAATAATGTAGCGGTACATGGTAAATATTAAATAATAAAGTTTTATCCCCCCCCCCACCGGAAACGGTATCTGGCGAGTGGGAAACGCCAACAATTTTCGAGGGTTGATGTAACAATAGAAGCAAACAAAAATCAGGATGTAGAAATATGCAAATGAGTCAATTAAATACGAACACATTAAACAGTAAGTATGAGAGAAAGACAAGACACAAGCAACAAGTCAAAGAGAATTTTTTTTAGGAAAATTAAGGTCTTGATTAAAACTAATTAAGGTCTTGACAGTGGAAGTCTTGGGCACTGCCAAGAGAAATTAAAAAAACATTAACACTAACATAACATAAAAATAACATAACACTTGGAAAACATCCAAATACAGGCATCTGAGCAATACAGGTGACCACGGAAGACTAGATATGAAACTTAGAAACAAGAGAAAAGTCATGTCTGAACTCATATTAGACTCAATTAGTGAAGTGAGAAAATACTGGCCAAAAATATAAAGAGTTCAAAAAAAGATAATAAAAGAAGAGCTGAACAGGACTGAAATAGTGTAATCACACAGATAAAATATTGATGAGAAGAAAGCAAATGTACTAAAAGGAAAATTATTAAATTTTATGTACATGTGAAATGAAAAGTATTCGGCCCCACTCTAGATGAGATAAGGGTTTTGGACTATATATAAAATCTTATTCTGACTGGTCTTCATAACAAGAGGACTGACTGAGAACTGGTTATCCTCTTGACATTTTCAAAGGCAAAGATTTAAGAGCCACAAATTTTATTCATATTACTTTACTTTCATTTACTAATAGAGCATACTTCTTATTTTAATATACAAAACAGCAGTCAGCAATAATTATGGAATTGATAGCTTACCCGTGTATCCATAGTAGTCTTCACTTGCATCTCTTCTGCAATACCTAAAGCTGGCACCATGGCACAGGTCGCACATATTATCATAAGGGACACCTGTATTATATTCTGATGATAATGCACCAGGGACACAAGACTTACTGAAGTATTCGGCTGCTGCTCTTATTGAATCACAACCATAACTGCGGATCCAACCATTGGATATCAAGTATGCCAGAGGAATAATCCAACCTGCTCCTGTATTGATACCTGTATGACATGTGTATTTTCCTGTAACATAAAAATGTAGACAGTGATGATTCTTGATAGCTAACAGTAAACTCTTTTCATGGGTTCTGGAAATAATATGTTGTAATCAATAAGAAATTATAAGAAGGAAATACCACAGGTTCAATGAATATAATTCTTTCATTTGAATACAGTACCATTAATTTGAAATAATTTTTAGAAACTTTTGTTATTGAGAAGAATCTTACTTTCTTATCGTACCAAAACTCTGAGTGACAATTCTAAAGGAGTTCTATTTCTAATCAAGTAGAAAATATGTTGCTAAGGGAGTGTAAGCTTGGTTGTAGTCCTACATGGGCGTTCGAGATCTCTGTTCTCACTCCACTGTCCATCATGGATAAAATCAAAGTGTCTGGTACTATTTACAACCATTCTGAACCATGGTATACCAGACCAGGTAGTTTTAACAGTAGAAAACACTTTGTTTCAATCACATATTACAATACCTGTTCCTATTAATTATAAATTTCATGTTTCAGTTAGATAACTATGTCATTTATATGACTGGATAGAACCTGCATTTCATAGCTAGCTTATGTTTATCAACCTCATAAGAGAAGAAATGCTGCATGACCAGTAGTCGTTGGTGTGAGACCTGGAAGTTGGAACAGGAGGATGTTCCTTATCCTGAGACGATGATGAATTTTGTAACAATAATTATAAAAGGACAAATATTCAGATTAGTAAGGGACTGAAACAAGGATGTTGTTTGTCTCCCACTTTATTTAAAGTATATATACAAGGAGCACTGGAGACATGGAAAAACAAGTGCAGCAGAATGGGAATAGAATTAGAAGAGAAGTATTTATACACTCTTTTATTCGCAGATGATCAAGTGGTGATTGCCAATGATGAAGAAATCACTTATATGATGAGAAAATTAGTAGAAGAATACGATTGATGGGGATTAAACATAAACTTAAAAAAAAATAGAGTACTTAGCCACAGGAAGCCGAACATCAGGTCTTCAGTTATCAGATAATACTTCCATCAAGAAATGTGAAAAGTATATATATTGTAACGGTACATATAACACTACATCCACCAAAGTACCGAAAATTAATTTGAAAGCCACTACTGTTAAGAATACATAAAAGGTCAAGAATACCACCATGGATACAGAAGGAGAAAGCATCATATGTTAAACTAAGTGAAGTATCATAAAGGAGAAATCACTAGTAAATGTACCAATAAAGAAGAAAGGAAGAATAAAGACGAGACGACTGACATACCTTACCCAATAGATCAGTGAGAAGAACAAGGAAACAAAAGAAGAACAAAGAATCAGTGAGAAGAACAAGGAAACAAAAGAAGAACAAAGAATCAGTGAGAAAAACAAAGAAACAAAATAAGAGAAATAAATCAGTGAGAAGAACACCATGGAAACAAAAGAAGAATCAGTGAGAAGAACACAACAATAACGACCTCAAGAAAGAAGAAAGAAGAAACAATGCGAAGGAGACAAGTGAAAACAACATCATATATAAAATAAATAAGAGTGAGAAAGAGATCAGTGAAGAAAAGAAGAAGGAAGATATCCAGACCCGACACAAGGAAAAAAGGGAAAGAAATTGGAAGATAACAACCTAACATAAACCTATAAAGGAATAATTGTACTAAGAAGAAAGAAGAAATGTTAATTAATTACATAATATAAATCCCTAAGCTGTATGGTAAAGTCAACACTGACCACAACTCATTTGATGAATACATTCCTTGTCCATGTAAAATAAACTGTAATCAATAAGGACTAAATATTGTAAATAAAGAGTCACCAAGAAACTGAATAAGAATAGGATAAGTTTATTTTAGCTAAATGATGTGTAGATATAAAAAGAAGACTAGGTTCCAAAATATAAATGACCAATTGTACAGTGGGATTGATGTTAGTAAAACCCACTAATTAAGACAACAAAGAGTAAACCAAAGGTACAATAATAATAACCAATAACCAATGTACAAACATTGAATGAAAGCCAATCAACCAGATTAATGCTGAAATACACAGCCAGCAGCAACACATTACTGCTTACCAAACATGCAACATAACCTAATCTGGGCAACCAGTTTTCAATAAAACTTAAGAAAAACACAGCCAAAATAATATCAAACCAGAATGTATTGAGCTAGGAAGTAACTAGATAATATAAGGAACGTTTTGTACACAATAGATGATATAATAACTAAATATAAAAGCTATATTAATGTAATCCAATATAACTATAGGCTTGTAATAACAAAGATGCATGATGCAACCAAATTATGTTATAAACTTATTATACAAAGGTAGTAACTCAACTAACAACTTGAAGTAGGACAGAATACTGTTCAGATGAATAAATTCAACCAAGATAACTATCTAAATAATCAAAATAACAATAATAACAACAAAACTATAGTAACAACTAGCTGCAAGCAATGTTGATAACTACTAAACCAAGGTGATAACAAATTCAAATGCAGAATGAACTGCAGCACATTGATAACCATGTCATTGAGACCATTATAATTATCATTTGAATAACAATCAGAATAATATGTATAGAGTACCAAGCATACAGTAAGGTAACTCCATGAAGTATGACAAGCCTACTTAACAAACAATAATTAAGGTAATAAACTCATAATGTAGGGAAAAAGAACACTGTCAATAGTGACTAAACCCATTAATGTGTAAATAGGCCATGTTAGAAATTAGCTAAATGTTAGTATTATTAAAATATAAGAAAAACAAATATGTATAATCATAGACCTAGGTTTGAATCTATGAAAACGGACATAGTATTAATATTAAGGCATAGTTTTAAGGGAAAATTGTACAGTAAATTAAGAATACGTTATTACCATCGAATATGGAATAAAAACAATGTATTAATAATAATTAATAGCTTAATGGACACTAAGTGTATATACTAAGTGCGATTTCAGCAACCCCGAATCCGAAATATATGATGAGGGGATTCAAAATAATCGTCATAAAAAATTAGAAACAATGAGGGTAATTAAAATGACATCAGTGCAGTTATAAGTAAGATATTGGACTTATAAAAATAACTGTATGATGCTGAACCCTTCCGCGTGGGTATATTGTCCAAAAATTCTTAATCTCGACACCAAAAAGTGACGCGTTTGTAAGCGTCTGTTTTGACGAAGTCCGCCGAAAATATACGAATTAAAATATATTGACCAATCAGAGATCCTATAAAAAATACGAAATGCATCATTCTGACAGAGGAAGCAAAGACAGTCTTTTACCAACAA
Organism: Magicicada septendecula; assembly: GCA_034769895.1. Classification (NCBI taxonomy): domain Eukaryota; kingdom Metazoa; phylum Arthropoda; class Insecta; order Hemiptera; family Cicadidae; genus Magicicada; species Magicicada septendecula. The sequence continues at coordinate 455,462,030 of CM068373.1, forward strand.
CGAGGCGAACTACATGCACGCCGTTTCTCCAGAAAAAACGTGCGTTTGACAGCGACCAGATGTAAACATACGTTAACCTCAAACCATGAGTGGAGGTTATGTCTACTGAAGAAATAGTGCAGCATATTTTTAAGTGAAAATAATTCGGAGTACATGCACATAGGAGTGGGTGTAGTGCAGTTATAAAAGTTTAATTAATTAATTAAAGAATTTTAATTAATTAAAAAATTTAAGAAAAAAGTGTAAACCCTACGAACGACCAGTTACGCAAGTATCAAATACCCACAACTATTATATTATGATTATATAGTAATATAGATATAACAGAACGCTAATAGCGATTTGAATTAACATCAGTTAATCAATTAAATACCCAATTCCTAAAGGAAGGGAACTCTGTAATACAGATAAACAATGTCAAAATTGAACGCTTTAATTAACGACAATTTTAGCTATTTGTATAATTCGAATGTTCAGTATAAGTAAAGACATTGTATAACCAATGAAGGGAGTATGTGCCCTAACCATTAGTAAGATAAGAGTGTTCAATATTTTGTTTCAATAATTAAGTAAGAGTTACACCAGAAGGTGGCATAAATATATCCAATGAATTACAAATACCTGAGATAAGTACATCCAGTCTAGGAGATGATTATAATCCATGACACTGAATTCTAATAATTATTATCACTTGTTAACAAATAATTAATAACTTTTAAACAAACAAGGTTGCACAAACCTATCTTAATGTCAATGTTTAACCATGAACAGTTGTTCATATTTTGTATTCTTTCAAATTAATAATCCATGAATTTATATTTTATCTACTTGTTATAACCGTAGCAATTTGATTAAATATGTGTATTTTGCAGACTCAAAGAACCTACTACTACTATTATTAATAACATTACAAGTTTAATAACACATTATAACCTATTTGTTTATCAACACAATTATTCGACTAGCCAAATGCAGTCATACCAACCTGAGATTTTTAAATGTTTTAGAGACCATGTTCGAATTTAACTGTTAACCAAAAGGAAAGTAAATTATATTATTGTACTAAATTTTATTGTTCTAGAATTGAATAAATCATTATTGTCAGTTGAACCTTTGAAAGAGTTGGCTTTTATTGTAATCAGTAGATACAGCTTAGTGAGAAAAACGAGACGGTTGGTACCAGACTTCCAGAGCGAATTATTCAAATGGAATGATTTTTTCCCACCGCACCAACCTATATATATTATTACACAGTATAAATTATCATAAATATCATGTTTGTGTATGTTTATGTTAGTTTATAGGCAGGACATTACTGATCATCTCACCACTGCCTGATCAACGGAGAGCCAACAGAACTTCAAGTGAATCAATTCTAAGAAGTGAATAAAAAATATTTTCTAAACCAAATAAACTGACAATTAAAACGGCGATAAAAAGTGTGAGTAACCGATTTATTCACTACCGAATTCAACAATAGGTTGAATTGGGTGGAATAAATCACTAAACAATAACTTAATAATAAAGTACGAGCATTTGAATAATAATCATAAACAAATTAGAAGACCCCATATTAAATAAACAACCCTGAGACTAATAATTATAATATTTAAAATATAGATGAAATAACACGAGAGAACTCGTTTTAATTACAATATTTAGGAAGTATAATTAGCAATGATGGAATATGTGATGAAGATATAATACATCGATTAGTTTTAGGAAAAAGCACCATACACCAATTAAACTCACTTTTATGGTCCACCAAAATCGGGCTACCGACAAAGATCAATATTTATAAAGGCATTGTTGAACCAATTACCACCTATGGATCACAATGTTGGACAATCAACGAAAAGAACCGCAGGAAGATTGAAGCTGTAGAAATGGACTATCTTAGACGAGCTTCCAGAGTTTCTCGTCTGGAACGTGTACGGAATGGTGTAATAAGGGAAAGAACAAATAGAAAAGAAACTGTAACAGAAGTTATAAAACGTAAACAGCTTTCCTGCTATGGACACCTAATGAGAATGAGTGAAGAAAGAATACCTGCGAGTGTGTTCAAATACAGACCTAGCAACAGAAGGAATAGAGGCAGACCTAGATTAAAATGGATAGAGGGGATCAAAAGGAGTATGGAAGAAAAGAATCTGAAGAATGAGGATACACAGAATAAGTTGATATGGAAACTTGAGATGCGGGATGTGGCAGTAGCTGTGGGATCCCCACCAATATATATATATATATACTGTTAATGATTTCGAGGTTCGGTCATTAATTATGAAAACTCAGTTTTGCGACGTTTCGAGATTTATTCTTCTCATAATCATGCCTACAACATTAAAATATAGTCTTACTACAATTATATTATTGTAATACAATACAATTGTAATATAATTGTAGTAAGACTATATTTTAATGTTGTAGGCATGATTATGAGAAGAATAAATCTCGAAACGTCGCAAAACTGAGTTTTCATAATTAATGACCGAACCTCGAAATCATTAACAGTATAATAATATGGTCGATAATTAACATTCCTATATATATAAATATTCAGTTACAAAGAATGATTATTTTACATAAGCACTTTATAGTCATGATTGAATTAAGTCATTTGCTGTACTTCTTTCAGAATGTAATTGGGCAATCCTGAGTAGGTGTCATTTTATTCATTAATATTGTGAAATAAACCAGTTACATTTAATAAAGTGAATGTAACCAGTTGAAGGGCGGTCTGCAGCAACGGTGATTCATATTTATTCTGGCCTAAGACATTAACTGTGTGACGACGTCAACAACCAATCGCACATCTAACATCATTTTGTGACCATATACGGCATAACACGTCATATTATATTTATGCCCGTCACTCAACAATGACATGAACCCCACACACAAAACAGGATGATGCGTCATAAAGAACAGTAAATAATGCATACGTTTGAGACGATTATGTTACGACGACGAAAATTCAAATAGCTGAGAGCGATGAATAATTGGTTAGCTGTGGCGCTTGCATCCGGCATCTCGCGGCTCTTAGAACCCGGACTGTGTCGCAGCCAGACGTGAAAAAGTCTGGTTGTGCAGTTTTAAAACTTTAGTTCATCGAAAGTCGGAAATCACATATTAATTACTAGCAGGATGGCAGAGGATAATCACCAGAGCCAGTGAGAACAACTGATACGTTGCGGGAGTATATTTCGGCCCAGTAATTGGAAAACAACAGATTCCATTTATACGCGGCATAGATGAAGGCAGCCAGTATGTTCACATTCAGCTAAGTGTTTGTAAAAATATACAGGTATCTGTTAAAATACCACTAATAGAAACTGATTGCCCCTGAATAATTAAGCGCTATAAAAATAAATAAAAGAAATGGTATTATAATTATTTAATTTGGGAGAGAGTGAAAGTAATGGAATGCGCGTGGTACTGGTAAATCTAAGTTGTGAATGAGTGAGTGGAAGTAAGATTTTAAGTCACAACTGAATTAACAGTAATGTATTTGAGAAATGATTAATAATGTTTCAGAAGAAAATAGTGCATTAAAACAATTTTTCCATAATCAAAATGTGTTGTGCAATCTGTTTGCTCACGCGCACCTCTTGCGTTCTTGATCACTGTAGCCAAAGTTTCGCATAAACGAACCGTGGAATTTCTGAGGGGAGATTTTAAAAAAGTCAGATGCGTTATTTGGGTTGAGTGTCATCCACAAACACTCTGGCGACTCTGGGCTCTTCTGAAGGTAAGCAGGTGAGTATATTACAGGTGCTACCTCTACCTGCATTACTGAACAAAAAAAAAATTGACGGAGGAAAGTTTGTTTACAAGAAGGCACACGCATGCTCATTGCATGTAGCAGTCTGATGTAGTGAGCACATCTGTAAAATTATAGCCACAAATAATAAATTTTTAAGTGAATAACTACACATATTACAACCAAGAATTCTCAGGAGAAATGAATTATATAACAAAATTTTGACATCTGAGATCCCATGTTGTGCTCATAATAGTAAACATGTTATGTAACAAGCACGTCAAAGTAAATAAATAATTAAATAAATCTATACAAATAAAAAAAAAAAAATATATATATATATATATACAAACACTTTTTGCTACAGTCAATTTCTTGATGTATATATTATTTATTTAATATTTATAACTATTTTATCTCAAGATGGAACATCTTTCGGGAATCCTATTTTTCCCATCCTCACTGGGTAAAAAAAGATTCCCGACACATGTTCCAAACAAGGAAATAATATAACTTGAGGTAAAATAATTGTAAATATTGTTACAGTGGCCTTACAATATTAAATAAATTATATATATGTACACGGCGGCTCAGTAGACCAGTGGGTATGGCACCTGGCTACTAATCTAGAGGTACCGGGTTCGATTCCCGGGCCCGCACCATAAAATCAAGGTGCGTTTTTCAGCCCCCAGGTGGACTCAGCCTGTTGAAAATAAGTACTTGGGATAACATCCCGCGGGTAATAATTGGTGGCTGAAGTGTAGTGCTGGCCACACTGCCTTCCTTGTATACCGTACGGCTCGCATAATCCAGCCTACCCTGCGTGACTCCTAAGCTGCTTTGGTGGTACACATGGGAGCCATTATTATTATTATTATATATATGTACACCATGAGCTACCACACACACACACACACACACACACACACACACACACACACACACACACACACACACACACACACACACACACACACACACACACACACACACACACACACACACACACACACACACACACACACACTATATATATATCATAATTACGTTCCATCAGTACCAAAATTTATAGTATTCTTTACTTCAAACTACACATTCAGTAAAACAAGCATACATTTTTACCTTTCAGATACGTAAGTTCAGTACTTGGATCTTCCTCTTTGGCAACTGCAACGACATAATACTCAGGGGTGCCCAAATTGTAGACTTCAGCAATGAATGGAATCAAATCGTAATTGAGACCAGCAGTGTAGACGTCTCCTGCGTCAAATAAAGCTACATCGGCATTCCTGGAACATTAACTAATGTCTAGTATGCATATGATGATTACACAATTCAACCATTAAAATGTCAAGACCTGAAACCGAAGGTGTAAGTTCCATTACCATATGTCAGCTTGGAAATTTAATTTGTTATTGGAGGAAACACGATTTTCAACCCCAATATATACAAAACTACTTTTGAAAATAATGACTATGTTAGTAGGTGATCTGTTAGGATGTGAATGAGAATACTATTAAATTTGCAATGATTTGTGAGACATAAACAGAAAACAGACAGAAGAAATAGAAGTGGGTCTTTAAATTAAAACATTCATACTTTGCTGCACAAAATTTGTGTTTGTGCATATCTGTGAGCACTTACACTCATCTTGTCCAATGGTAAGTTGTTAAATGAGACATACTTCGTTATGAAGTCACATTCCACTTAATTTACTCAAAATTTACTCCTCTAGAGAACCAAAAATAATTACAGATATGCTGGTGATCAATAAATTTAACACAGGCAGTGATCAGAGACTGGTGAGGGCAAATCAATAGTATAAAATGATAAAATAAGATAATAACACCAACTAAACATTAATAAGAGATTGACACATTAAATTAGAAACAGTGAGTGAAAAAAAGTCAACAGGATGAAAAAAAAACAAGTAGGAAATAACTCAAGCAATAATGGTGAGAATGAATAAATAAGGGGGACAAAGTTATTCACGTCCGCAGCATCCTTAAGCTGTACGTGTCCCCTGGGTGGTGCTAAATGAGTAACAGTGCTGGCAGATCTGACATTCAAAGCCAAAATATGAAAAAAAGAGTTACAAACAAAACTGTCCTTATGAGGGCAAAACAGACAGTGACAACTCTGAACATTCTCCAGTGGAATGCAGGAGGCCTTTCTTCTACAAAAATGACAGAACTAAAAAAGATAGTTAACCAAAATAAAGTGGATATTCTTATAATTAATGAAGCCAACATCACGGCAGAAAACACCCAATATTACAACATCCCATACTACACAGCATATACACTCTTCAAGGAAAGACAAATAGCTAGTGGAATACTTGTATCAGTCAGAACCTAAAATCAGAATTCAAGACCATAAAAGGAATGAATGCTAATGATACCGCAGAAATAGTGAGGTTGACAACTTGGGAAGGAGCTAAGAAATTTACAATATACGGCATATACAGCCCGCCTGGAAACAAAAACTTGTGCCTGGATATACTTGACATCTCCCCAGCCACTATCATAGTAGGAGACTTTAACGCCGCCTCCCCAAATTGGGGATACAAATATTATAACCAAGCAGGAAGAACTGTTGAAGAATTTCTCAACAGCCATAACTTGGAGCTGTTGTACAAAAAAGAAGATAAAAAGAGATTTCTACATTATACAGGAGAATCCACAAACCCTGACCTTGCTATGGTATCCTCTGATCTCTACGATAACAGTAAAAAACAAGTACTGGAAGACTTATGAGGAAACCATCGAGCTCTCCTACTATCTATCTCGTTAAACGTTACTAATGGAAAACCAATCACCCGTACCACATGGAACTTCAAGAAGGCCGATTGGAAGAAGTTTCAAGAACAGGTGGAGACTAAATCAAGTTCAATTAAAAGAGAAGAAACACCCCATTTAATTCTCAGAAATCTGTGCAACTACATCCAACAGAGTGCAAAGAACAATATCCCCAGAGGGAAACAGTACAATTACAAACCCTTTTGGACGAGTGAACTAGCACAACGAAAACAGATCAGAGACCAAGCTAGAAAGAAAACCGAAAAAACAAAAACACAGGAAGATTTCAAAATGTGGAGAAGAGAAAGTACCAAAATGAAGCAGCAAGTGGCAAAGGTAAAAAGAGATTCTTGGAGCAAATTCTTAAAAACATTGAATTATAGAACAGATGGAGGAAAGGCACATAAATTTATAAGTAGACTAAACAACAAACATCCAGAAAACCAATCCCAACCATTTAAAATTCAAAACAAGGAGATTACAGATGACAGTAAAATAGCAAATTACTTTAACACCCACTTTTGCAATGCCCATAAACTGTCACAAAAACTTAAAAAACAAGAAAAACATCAAAACAAACATCAGGAACAAAACAACAAATAACAACGATGGACTGAGGCAGATTTTCACCCAAGATTTTACAGAAGAGGAGTTGAAAGAGGCAATCAGTAACACCAAGAAGAGAAAACAACCGGGACCAGACAACATCTTCGCAGAATTTATTCATAATTTGGGACCAAAAGCCCTTACGACATTACTATTGGTATATAATAAACTTTGGAACTCCAGAGATAGCCTGCCTGATGAATGGAGGAAATCAATAATAGTCCCCATATTAAAACCTGGCAAACCAACAAACATTCTAAGTTCATACAGACCTATAGCATTAACATCTGTACTAGCAAAAATCCAGGAGAGAATGATCTCAGCCAGACTGTGCTGGTATCTAGAAAACCAAAATCTACTTACAGAAGAACAAGCAGGCTTCCGTCAAAATCGCTCTACAACATACCAACTGATAAAACTCTCTCAAGAGATAAAACCAGCATTTAATCGGAAGGAAAGCACCCTGGCAGTGTTCGTCGATTTTAGTGGAGCATACGATTCCGTGTGGAGAACTAGACTCATTGAAAAACTAAAAGATATCAATATAGAGAGAAACATGCTGTCTTGGCTTTCAAGATTTCTGGACCAGAGATGGGCCAGAGTCAAATTCGGTGAATCCTTCTCCAAATACAAACAGACAAAAGTAGGTCTACCCCAAGTAGCAGTACTGAGCACCACACTCTTCAATGTTTTCATAAATGACCGCTCAAAAATTTTAAAAGATAAAAATGTCAAAATGGGAATGTTCGCTGATGACATAGTCGTTTGGACCTCAGCCAAAAACAATGCCAAGCAGCAGAATATATTAGAACAAAGAATGAACGAAACCTTGGACTCCTTGCACAACTGGGCCTCTGAGAACAACAGGAAAATTAACATCTCAAAGACTGCTTACCAATTTTTCACGATGCGCCATAAAAATGACAACTTCAACTTGAAGATCAACAACCTAAACCTTCCCAAAAGCGAATGTACAAAATACTTAGGTGTACACATGGATAACAAACTATCTTGGAAGGACCATGTGACAAACATAGCAAATAAAGTCAACCAAAAACTGAGACTTATAAAGTGTCTTGCTGGAGCTACCTGGCGATGTACGCCGGACACTCTGAATACCACATACAAAACCTATATAAAACCAGTCATGACATATGGAAGTGAGATACTTGTAACAGCCAGCAACTCTAATCTGAAGACATTGGAAACAACACAAAACAATGCCCTACGGCTGATTAGCGGAGGTGTGAAGACCACACCTGCCCTTTCTCTTCAGTTGTACACAGGCCACTTATCGATCACTTCAGAAATAAACCAACAAGCTGCCATCTCTCTGGCCAAAATAAAAGCCTTACCACAAGCAAAATGGGCAAAAAATAGCCAAGACGGGACACATCTGAAGACCCAGACATTACCAGTTAATACTGCAACAAGTACTTGACACTGCTGGGCATCACAACTGAAATAGAACCTTTTTGCCCAAAAATTAAACCTACAGAATACCAAACTATCAACACCAATCTCTCTCTTCTGTCTGATATGAAAAAGCAAGATGCACCTTCCACAATCTTGCACCAAATGGCACTAGCAACCATCAATGAAAGATATCCTCAGGATGAGTACCTTAGAATCTATACAGACGGATCACTCATAGGAAACCATTGAAAGGCTGGCGCAGGAGTACATTGTGAACTGTTCTCCCACTACATTTCAGTGGGAGAAAATAAAACCAGTTTTGACGGAGAAATAAAGGCAATACATATGGCATTACAACAACTCTTACTCAGACCACTAGCTTTTAAAAAAGCCATTTTTCTTGTTGACTCCAAGTCTCCAATCCAGTCTATCGCATCAAACAGACAGCCTATAGATAGCACTGTAAAAGAAACAAAGGATGCAATAAACCTTCTCAGTAAACAAGGGAAAACAATAATTCTCCAGTGGATCCCCTCACATGTAGGAATAAGTGGGAATGAAACAGCCGACCTGCTAGCTAAAAAGGGTACAACATTGCAAGGGAGAAAAACACTACACAGCACAAGAACAATCAAAAGACTTGTTAAAAACAAAACACAAGAGATGTTCACCAATGAGGCCAGCCTTGCGTCTAGTGGTAAACGGTGGAAAAACATTGGAAACACTTGGGACAAAAACAAAAATATACCCAGAAACCAAGTAGTAGTGAACTTCAGACTCAATACTGGTCACGACTGCCTTGCTGAACACCTCCATCGTATTAAGATCTACAAATCCCACCACTGCACAATTTGTAAGCAGCTGAATACAGTGATGAACAGAGACCATCTTCTTGTGTGTTCGGGATTGGATCACTCTTATCAAGAGACAGGGAATCTACCAAAACTCTATTGGGATGCCAGAAGACAAATGGAATGATTCAATGTCCTGCCATTAGAAAACAACAACTGAATAAATAACTGAAGTACCAATACACAATGATTCAGAAATATCTTACAAGACAAAACTGTTAGTAAATGGGAAAAGATAAAGTCTGTAATAAGGGAGAGATCCTATATGGACAAAAAATTATTCAAGTGTAATTGTTTTTTACAGTTGCGAATACATACGGTATTTACTAAATGTTAAGAGTTATACTAAACTGTCCTATTAACCCATTGACACCGATGGATATCAATTGACGTCCTTTGAAAACTTCCGAGAATGCTGACGGACGTCAATTCACGTCCTGAAGTTTCAATGTGTTTTTGCAAGATTCCGTATGTTTAAAGACGTCCTTGACACTGTTTTGAAACGATGTCAGGCTTTGTAGTACCCAAATGATCCACTAGATCACATATGCGTTCACTTTCGTAGGTACAGTTGACATGAAACAGCGCGCATTTGTTGACGATTTAATAATTATAGGAGAAACAGAAAAACGGTTACAGAATAACATAAAGGTATTTAATGAAGAACTTAGAAAGAAAAAACATGAAGATTAATATACAGAAGACTAAATCTATGGTAATAGTGAATTCAGAAGAGAAACACAGTATAGAACTTGATGGAAAATATTTAGAACAAGTAAAAAGTTATAAATATCTGGGAGTAGTGATTAACAGCAAAGGGAATTTAGAGGAAGAAATAAATGAAAGAGTAGCGAAGACAGGAAGATTATTCAATAGTACTAAATCACGTTTCCTGGGTAAAAAATAAATACCCAATAGGATAAAAACAGAAATAATCAGAAAAATCATGAAGCCAGTATTAACTTACAGAAGCGAAACATGGACAACAAATGAGAGAATAAAAAGGAAGCTAACTAGTATTGAAATGAGGTTTCTTTGAAAAATAAAAGGGAAGACAAAAAAAGATAAAATTCTAAATGAAATATTTAGGAAAAAGTTAGATATTGTTCCTGTAGTGTGACGATTTAAAGCCAATTTAAATAGCACAAAACAAAAAAATATTTTTGTTTGAAATAACAAGAAAGAAAATAATTCACCCTCCCCTTTATACAAAATACCTGTACCTTCATGTCAACCGTGAGTACAGACATGCAAATCATAATGTTGTTGAGCTAATTGAAATAACCATCCTAATTATATAAAAAAGGACGTGATAATAATAAATAAAATATTGACTAAATAAAGAAGCTATAGTAGGATTAATAGTAGCTAAGTAGAGGTAAATAATAATAATAAAAGTACGAACTATTTCTTCTCGCGGTGGGAACTGCGCCAAAACTACCTACTCGGGCGCTAAACCTTACGACAGTCTCCTCTGAATCACCGCCAAGCCAACAGCCTTGTCATGTGTTGTGAAGACGAATACTTCTATATTGCAAAACTAGGTATTCGTGAATAAGTGTTTCGTGGTTACACAAGCCCCACATATAGTTAAACGAAGTGAAATGTAAAAAAAAAAAAAAAACAAAAGTTATGTAGTTTAAATGTAAATAAAATAAAAAAAAGGGCATAGCGGACACATCTCTTTATGAAATAGTTTTATCTTTAAGGTATGTTTCATACCATATCATAAGGTATCATCAGTGCAATTTAAACCAAAATGTAAAAGTGAACACGACCGACCGGAGTGAATCAACAACAAAAACAACACTATGAGCTCCAGGTAGCCAGAATCCGAGCCTCATGACTGTGCTAACTACTTACAGTCAACCACTGAAATGGAGGAACACAAACTACAACTAAGATCCAGGAAAACCTATGGAAGAGGACCATGAAGAGGACAAGCTGTGGACCAACATCATACCCAGGTGACATGGAAACATAACTTCCGTGGTTATATTGTTTTCTAAGAACCCAGAGTAAAGAAACAGTTTATTTTTGTAAAGACTCATACAAATCATGTAAATCATAACTTAATAATATGTATACTTTCTGTAACGAGATAAGAGTAATCTGAAGATGGATACAGATATAATTAATTCAAAATTGAACCAAACTATTCTTCAAATAGTTTGCATAATGTCTAAGTACTTTTAAAATAAAAAAAATTAGAACCCGGATCCGTGGTATTCTATGTAATATACAGTTGTATTGTTTTGAGCTCATCATAGTAACAGTTTAAAGAGAATAAGAGCATAAAATGCAGAATCTATCAGAATCTTTCATTAATAACAATAAGAATCATTAAAGGTATTATTTTGGAATCTTTATTTTGGAAGCTGTAATAAAGAGATGTTTTTGCTAAACAGAAGAGAGTGAGTAAATTTACGTAACCTTCGTCAAACTCCTGATCTTTACAGGTTCCCAATTTGTTGGTAAGTAATTAGTACTAACAATGGCAGCCGGTTTAATTGACAGAGGCCAATTAAACTGGTTCCCTGTGTTATAATGTCTTAACAGGAGGAGACGTTATAAAATGCGCCACTCTGCTAAATAATAAGATAATTGTGTACGTAATGGCATATGTAAAATGCACCATTGCTGCTAAATAATAAACATTTAATTAAAAAAAGGGGTAAATTTATTCACTCTGAATTTGTGAACTAGAACAAGATAAAAACAAAATAAATAAATCTTTATGAATAGAATAATAATAGTAGTATAAGGAAAGCAACGTAATAAGCAAGTCCCCGCTTGTAAAAATATTCCATTTTCAACCTGTCTGTATACTGACAGGCTGTTTCATGTTGGAGTCGTGTTGTGGAATGTACGTTCTGACTCGTGCGTTCTATTCTCGGAAGTATATTGAATAAACTAAAGTGTAATAAAAGTCTAGTAGTACTTGGTAAACAGAATCTAAACCTATCGGAATTATAGTTTATTACCGTGAGAGTAATAAGATATAAGATATAAGAACCCAGTCAAATCTAGTCATTCATATCCTGGTATGGATATAGATAGTGACCATATTCCCGTTATGGCCAAGTGCAATATTAAATTTAGGAAAATCAGGAAATCTAAACAAAAGAACTGGTGCTTAGAAAAACTGACCGATGACAAAATAGTAAAAGAATTGGAAGAGGAGACAGACATGTTGATGGAAGGAAGGTCAAGTTGGGAGGAAGTAAGAGATGGAATAATTGCAACAGCACAGCGTGTTCTAGGGAAGAGAAAGTTAGAACCACGGAAACCGTGGATGACACAGGAAATGTTGGATCTAATAAGGAGGCGTAATAAGCTGAGAAATAAGGATTATCAGGAGTACAAGAGAATAAAAAATCAGATTACCTCTATGTGTCGCATTGAAAAAGAAAATTGGATGAAACAACTAAGTCTTGAAATAGAAGATAATTTCAGTAGAGGAAAATGTGATAAGGCATATTTAAGGATAAAATCGCTACAGTTGAAGCATAAGACTCGAAGCAATGTTGTTAAGGATAAAAATGGTAAAATACTTTTCAAAAATGATAAGGTCAGCGAGCGTTGGAAGGAGTATATAGAGGAACTGTATGATGGGGAAGCTGTGGTAGTCATGCAGGAGTTTCCAGAAAATGCGAATGCTGCAGATAGAGATATGGTAGGACTGCCAATTAGCAGGGTGGAATTTGATTATGCCCTTAAAGGTCTGAGTATGAAAAAAGCGACAGGGCCTGACGGTCTACCGGCAGAGCTTTTGAAAAATGTAGGGGAGAGAACGAAAGACCAGCTATTTAGAATAATTACTGGGTGCTATGAAGAGGGAGTATTGCCAGTTGATTTCATTAAAAGTAGAACAATTACAATACCAAAGAAAGGTAAAGTAGACGACTGTGCTAATTATAGAACGATAGCCTTAATATCTCATGCTGCTAAGATTTTGCTGAACATAGTGAAGAACAGACTGGAAGGAAAGATTGATCACACTTTGGAGGAGGATCAGTTTGGATTTAGAGCAGGTAGAGGAACCAGAGAAGCAATCTTGGCTCTGTGGCAGATCTTGGAGAGGAGAACTGAAGTGAATAGGAAAACCTATTTAGTATTTGTGGATCTCGAGAAGGCGTTCGACAATGTTGATTGGAAGCTGTTGTTTCAAACTATGAGGAAGTCAGGACTTGACTGGAAAGTTAGAAGGGTAATCTTCAATATTTATAGGTTGCAAAGTACTGAAATAGACATAAATGGATGTAAAAAGGAAGCAATAATAAGAAGAGGGGTAAGACAAGGTTGCCCACTGTCACCGTACTTGTTTAATTTGTTTATAGAAGATGTTGTAACTCAGATGAAAAGGAGTTCTAGGGGAATTAAAATAAATGGGGAACAGATACACAGTATTCGCTTCGCAGATGATATTGTACTGATCGCTGACTCAGAAAAGGATATGACCCGAATGTTAGGTACGTTTAACAAAATTCTTCACGCTTGGAGATTGAGGATAAATGTTAAGAAAACTAAAATAATGGTTGTAAGTAAAAAAAGAGAAGACATTAAATCAACCATTATGTTGAACAACACAATATTGGAGCACGTTACTGAATTTTGTTACCTGGGTAGCATAGTTACAAGTGGGAATAAGTGTCTGGCAGAGATTAAGAGGAGAGTAGCTATGGCAAAACAAGCATTCCAGAGGAAAAGGAACTTATTAACAAGCAACCATATTAGTATTGAAACAAGGAAAAAGTTTGTTAAGGTATTTGTATGGAGTGTTTTAACTTACGGGTGTGAATCGTGGACCTTAGGGAAGGTGGAGAGTGACAGACTTCAGGCAATGGAGATGTGGATTTGGCGGAGAATGACAAAAACTAGTTGGACATATAGGAAGACGAATGAACAGATCTTAGAGGAAATAAATGAGAATAGAACACTGCTTAGGAGTATAGAGGTGAGGAAGATTAAGTTGATAGGGCATCTGATCAGACATAGTGCTTTTTTAACTAACATCTTTGAGGGTAAAGTAGTGGGGAAGAAGCCCAAAGGAAGACCAAGAACTGCATACTTCCGCAGCACAATGAGTGTCGTGAATAGTGGGTCCTATGAAGAAATGAAGAATATCGCAAGGGATAGAGTGACGTGGCTACAGCGACAAGGCATTGCCTTTAGGAGTTAATAAAACTGTGACAGTAGTAAAATTTAATAGAAGTTTAGTAAAACGCAAAATAATAATAAGCGCATATTTAAAGATTGCCAGCCCAGGTTCTCGCCTGTTTGATAAGTCATTCCCAAGCCTGTCACTAAAGGACAAGCTCATGCAGGAAATAATCGTGTTTCAGATTGTAGGAAGTCACCCTCCCTTTGTTGAGAACACCTGCATATGTAAACAATAAGCCACCCTAACGCATTGAATCAACCCCCTCTATTGTATTACAAAGTGTGTGACCCCCCTCTTGCTTGGTAACAGCTGATTGTTTAAAATAAAATAAATGTTCCTCTTCGTGAAATTTCGCTTGTCTCAGTAGCGAAAGCTCGCAAAAATTTCTACTTACGAGAAATTTTAACGTAATATTACATGTGTAAGATATTAAAATTAGGAATAATCTAAAGTTGAGTATGGGATCGACTTTAGATCGAGAAATTTTAACGTAATATTACATGTGTAAGATATTAGAATTAGGAATAATCTAAAGTTGAGTATGGGATCGACTTTAGATTATATTAAGTATAAATAAGAGAAATAAATGTAAGCACGTAATAAAGTCACAATGGTACCGCACTGGAAAAGGTTAATGAGAGAGCACAAAACTAACTACGTGAGTTAGAGTATGCTAACAAAATCAGTCGGGCCACAATATTGTGAAGTTACGAGAACTAGTAGTAAATAAAATTAAGTTAGCAGTTAAGAAAAGAGAGAAAGGGAACTTCACGAAAGAAAACGAGTCATAAGGAAAATTTCACACACTAGAATTCAATACGATTTTATTGTGCAATTACTAATTAGTTTCCATTAGGAATCCATTGGTGTAGTCACACCTGTGTCTTCTTTAAGTAGAGGAGGATGTGACGATTTAAAGCCAATTTAAATAGCACAAAACAAAAAAATATTTTTGTTTGAAATAACAAGAAAGAAAATAATTCACCCTCCCCTTTGTACAAAATACCTGTACCTTCATGTCAACCATGAGTACAGACATGCAAATCATAATGTTGTTGAGCTAATTGAAATAACCATCCTAATTATATAAAAAAGGACGTGATATTAATAAATAAAATATTGACTAAATAAAGAAGCTATAGTAGGATTAATAGTAGCTAAGTAGAGGTAAATAATAATAATAATAATAAAAGTACGAACTATTTCTTCTCGCGGTGGGAACTGCGCCAAAACTACCTACTTGGGCGCAAAACCTTACGACAGTCTCCTCTGAATCACCGCCAAGCCAACAGCCTTGTCATGTGTTGTGAAGACGAATACTTCTATATTGCAAAACTAGGTATTCGTCAATAAGTGTTTCGTGGTTACACAAGCCCCACATGTAGTTACACAAAGTGAAATGTAAAAAAAATAAAAAAAAGGCAGAGCGGACACATCTCTTTATGAAATGGTTTAATCTTTAAGGTATGTTTCATACCATATCATAAGGTATTATCTGTGCAATTTAAACCAAAATGTAAAAGTGAACACGACCGACGAGAGTGAATCAACAACAACACTATGAGCTCCAGGTAGCCAGAATCCGAGCCTCATGACTGTGCTAACTACTTACAGTCAACCACTGAAATTGAGGAACACAAACTACAACTAAGATCATCCAGGAAAACCTATGGAAGAGGACCATGAAGAGGACAAGCTATGGACCAACGTCATACCCAGGTGACATGGAAGCATAACTTCCGTGGTTATATTGTTTTCTAAGAACCCAGAGTAAAGAAACAGTTTTTTTGTAAAGACTCATACAAATCATGTAAATCATAACTTAATAATATGTATACTTTCTGTAACGAGATAAGAGTAATCTGAAGATGGATACAGATATAATTAATTCAAAATTGAACCAAACTATTCTTCAAATAGTTTGCATAATGTCTAAGTACTTTTAAAATAAAAAAAAATAGAACCCAGATCCATGGTATTCTATATAATATACAGTTGTATTGTTTTGAGCTCATCATATTAACAGTTTAAAGAGAATAAGAGCATAAAATGCAGAATCTATCAGAATCTTTCATTTAATAACAATAAGAATCATTAAAGGTATTATTTTGGAATCTTTATTTTGGAAGCTGTAATAAAGAGATGTTTTTGCTAAACAGAAGAGAGTGAGTAAATTTACGTAATCTTAGTCAAACTCCTGAGCTTTACAGGTTCCCAATTTGTTGGTAAGTAATTAGTACTAACAATGGCAGCCGGTTTAATTGACAGAGGCCAATTAAACTGGTTCCCTGTGTTATGTCTTAACAGGAGGAGACGTTATAGTAGCAATAACAGTAGAACAAGCACAACTTAGATGGCTGGGACATGTAATGAGGATGGGGGAGGAAAGACTGGTAAAGCAAGTGTTTGAATCCAGAGAAACAGGTAAAAGAATGAGAGGACGACCGAGAAAGCTCTAGAAGGATGAAGCCCGCACAGCTCCAGAAAGAAGAGGAGTAAAATGGGAGAAAATAAAGGAGCTCGCAGGAGATAGAAAGAAATGGAGGGATATGTGGAAAAAGATGACCTCAGAGAACTCAACTCCAACATAGCTTTACACCGAAAGGTAGAAAAGCTAAGGATTAAGTAAGTAAGTAAGTCAGGGTTTGTAGTACCCAAATGATCCGCTAGATCGCATATGCGTTCACTTTCGTAGGTACAGTTGACATGGAAACAGCGCGCAGCAAACTGTTACGTTAGTTGGCTAAACGTGTTGACCACTTGTGTTTCTTGTAAAAAAAATCACAAAAGTACGCCTTTATAAACCAATACATGTTAAACATTATGTAATGTATTGTTTAATCCATTTCTAACAAATAAAATAAAATTGCGAGTTTCTAGTAACACCATGTGTTTTGGCCAATTTGTTTTTCTTCCAAAAACATCACTTTTTTGAAAAGCAATTTCAGGTGAAATAACCAACACAATGACATATGGTATACACCATTTTAAAGAAGACACTTAGATCTTCATAAAAACATAGGTAGCATATATTTCTGCCATATAGTTTAAAAGCTACAGCATTTTAAATATATGCAAAAATGGCCCGGCATGTAATTCCTTACAGTTACACTGTAATTCCTTTATTTCAACAATTATTTATAAGCCTCAGCTTAACACACCCAACTGGCTTAGAAAAAGGTCTACTTTACGTGACTGTGAAATTCGCCATCTGTGAGACCCAAGAATGATTTGCTACAATGTAGTACAGTGAACTTGGAAAAAAAATGTTGAATTGGGTTGGTGGGAATTTGTTCAGCAGAAGGCAAGATCTACTGATGTGTGTTTTCAGTAATTAATTTGTTACTAAAGGTCAAGTGGATACCACATAAAATTTACCTACATATCTGAACTGCACATGTATTTTATTACTAAGCACGATCCATTCATTGTAACTTTCAGAAAACCCTTTAAATATCCAAAATAATTGTAAATTATTCATATTCATTTACAATTATTGTTACATGCAATAATGCAATATAGAAACATATGGCATACATTCTTTACACCTAATAACAGCACTGTTTTTTTTTTGGTTTGAATATTTATTATTTGCCAGGATTATGACAGGATAACAGAAGTTTCTTGTTTCATGAACATTTCTTGTCGCAGCTCAGTTTTTTTTTTGTAATTACTTCCATACTGTGGTATTGTTTGTGAAATAATGGGATCTTAAGGCAAATATTGCCAACAAAAACTTGAATTGAAATTTTAAGGCCAACTGTATAACTGCTATTGTGGAATTGTGAATATTTACTATACTGTATATTAAATTATAGCAGCCACCATGTCCCTCATGTCAAGAATTTTCACTTATCCTTTCTTTAACAACTGCTGTACCACATCATCTCCTTTTAAAAACTAGTTTTTATGAATCAAAATGTTTTACAACAAATAAATGTCACTTACCCATTCTTAATAGCCTGCATACAGTTGATCTGGCTATGTCCTTTATAGCATATCATTTCTGGAGCAAGCAGTTGTGCTTTCAGAGCAGTCTGAAAAACATTTATATACAATTTATAAACATTTATTACAGCTATTAATCTACCCAGAAACTTCATTTTTGACTAAAAGTCTAGACAAAGTTTATTTGTTTGTTTACAAACTCAGTTTTCCAAGTCATACACTGTTTGGAGTCATAGCTGTCTCCAAGCTATTTTCAGCTTTATTTGATGACCAAAAAACTTATTAAGCTTATAACAAACAACTCAGTCATGAAAAAATGTTAAACTGTTTGAATACATACACATAATTTTACAATACGTTTAAAATTTTAATGTGTTTATCATTTGTGTTTCCTGCTGTGTTTATGCAAGGAAACAGCATGAAACTGTAAAAATAAGGAACGATAACTGCAGTGTAGAGAATATCATTACAATGTATTTATGTTATTACTAAAAATATAGATTTAAAAGAGTAAAGATAATAATGTTCTGTTCATAATATTATCTTCTGAAGTGAGTAAAGATTCATGCACTCGCAGCAACACACACACACACACACACACACACACACACACACACACACACACACACACACACACACACACACACACACACACACACACACAGTGTTTGCAACATACCCTCATTTTAATACATTTTTCCAGTTCAGGTTCTGATGTAACACACAATGTCATTGAGCGCACAGGACACTGTCTTATGCCCAGTATTGGTTCCAGACTGTAACCAAGGTAACCTGAAAATGTCTGTTTACTTTCTTCAAGGGCTCTCAGGTCTTCTGCATCGTCCTGGAAAAAGTTAACCACAGAAATAATCTAAAAGCTACAAAACTAGACACAAACAAACTCTACAGTTAGTGCAATCGATGTAAGTGGGCTCAACACTAGTGACAACAATAACTGAAACCATGTCGGAAATCACTTTTTTTTAATTGAGACTGGGCTAAGCGTTGATTTTTTATCAATGTAAATCTCATAAAAATTTATATATTTTACATGGTGTAGGATGGGTGTCCTATGGCGCACTCCTTTAAAAACTAATCACTTTCTTCTTGTGATGCCTGTCACTTGACACACTACACTAAATCAAATGGCTTCATTCTATTTGGCCTTCGCACAAGTTCAGTGTTGTCGAGAAGTTGTAGGATCTTAATGTTCTGGTGTTTATGCAGATGTTTCTCATGCTTCTTGGCGAATCGCTGACCTTCATCTTCGACTGAAGCAATCTTCAGATCACTGTGGATGTCCTCATTTCGTATGTACTATGGAACATTAACAATACATCACACTACTTCATTTTGAAATATCTGGATAAGTTTCCAGTTACTTTTCTTTGTACATCCCCAGAGTTGCACACCATATGTCCAGACAGGTTAAGGACTTGTTTATATACCAATAGTTTATTATGTATAGATAACTCAGAATGTCGTTTAAGGAGCCAGTACATTTTTCTGAATTTTTGGTCAAGTTCAGTTCTTTTCTTTTTTACGTGTTCCTTCCTGCATAACTTGGCATACAATACCATGCCCAAGTAGTTCCCATGGTTTTCATGTGGTATCACTTGTTGGTTAATAATCACAGGCAGGTAATTAATTTTCCTACTGGTGAAAGTAACGTGCGCTGACTTGCCTTCATTTAGTTTTATCCGCCATCTTTTTCTCCAAGAATTGATTTTGTCAGTGGCAGATTGTAGTTTCTCAGTTGCTTCTTTAATGCTATTACATTCTGCAATTATCCCTTTCAGTGAATCATACATACAAGTCAGAATAACTGTAGAATTTATAGTATTATCAAATAGCGAGTGCGGCTGGGCGAGGGTCAGGCCCACTCACAAACACAGAGCCCGCACACACACAAGTGCAGGTGATTACGACCAACCGGATTCTCGCCGCATTAATCACCTAGTGGACTTCAGTTGATCAAACTTTGATTTATTTTAGTTGACATTTTGTTTTGTTTAATATGTATCAATTCTACACACCATTACAAGAAAAATGATACCAAACAATCTATAATTTACTGAAATGGAGCCCAAAATATCAGCTATGTTTGGTACGAATACAGTACATGAATTCTGAGTTGCTTTTTACCCGACACTGGCAATTTCAATTGCCAATTCATTGGATACCTTAATTCATCATATGTAACTGGTTACAACATACACATACCATGTGTTTTACAAATACAGATTTGGAAAGAAAACTTTTTAGCAGAAATGTATTTTCTGAGGCAAAATGTCTATAGTCTCTAGACTAAAATGAAGGGCCAACAAAGAAGTAATAATCATTATGGGTGGAAGAAACACCATGGTACAAAACCTCAAAAGAGAAGGCTTAGAATGGTTTGGTTAGGAGGTGTACTAAGAATGCTAGTAGATTGATAGCAAAAAAATGATATTCAGTAACCTCCAGGAGAAATAAAAACAGGGGATCATGGTGATCTTGGAATGAGGGACTCAGGAATGATATGGAGTCAGAACATATTCTGATAGAGAGGTTTGAAGTCTATGACATCATTTATAAATGTTTATACGCTCAATCTGTTTTATATATATGCGTGTGTGTGCACTATGTCTTTGAGGTGTACACTTACCTATACAGGGTGTCCCATGAGGAATGGGACATACTTCAGGAATGCATTGTACAGGCTAAAATAAAGAAGAAATTTTATATAAACATAGGTCTGAAAGCACTTCATTTTCAATTTATGTCTTGCAAAAAAATTCTCCTTGATTTCTCCTCAAAGGCTAACAATTAAGCCCTACTGAAATTCTTGGAACTTAGAGGGTAAATTTGATTGTTTTATTGTTTTTTGGATTGAACGATTGAAAAAATGATAACTAACTAAAATGACTTTATTTAGATAAAATTTCTCAGAATTAACTTTTTTACAAATTGCATTAGAAGGTTGTTTGCTTATTTATTGGCAATATAAGCAAGTAAATTTACATCAAACCTAAAAAAGTGTCTTTTTCGACACCAATTTTTGAGATTTACAAAACGTTTCTATAAAACTACTCAAGACACAGTTCTGAAACACAAATTTTTCAATTATTTAGGCCAACAACCATACGAAACAATCAAATTTACCCTTTAATTTAAGTTCCAAGAATTTCAGCAGGGCTTAATTATAGCCTTGGAGCAGAAATCGAGGTGAAATGTTTTGCAAGGCATAAATGAAAAACGAAGCGTTTTCAGATATATGTTTATATATGAAATTTCTTCTTTATTTTAGCCTTTAGAATGAATTTCTTAAATATGTCCTATTCCTCATGGGACACCCTGTAAACATGTGCATATATGATAACATTTTGTACAGTTCAATATGTCAGACTGTAACGGGACATTTAAAGGGAAATATCCATTTTTCATTTAATAATTATTTTGGGCCACAAGCTGTTCAGGCACCCTTTATGGTCATCAAAACCTGAGTTGTGTAACACCTTGCATTCACTTCGTGCCAGGCGGAGGCTAGTACAGAAACGATAACATTGGAATGCGGCTGTAAGTTTGCGCTCGTGTGCCGCGGCAATAATCTCAACACCAAATTCATAGACGGAAATGGACAACACGTGGCTCATTAAACCGATCACGTGTGTGCATCAGCCAATCGGAGCGCGGGCGGATGGAAGTGAACTTTACCGACGCTTAGAATAGCGTCAGCCAGTCGACGACAACTTTAGGCCACGCGTGGTCAATACTAACATCGCTCGAGCAAATTTAAGGTCGGCCGACCCAACCTGTGAAATCCAATAACAGTTACATCAAAAAAGTGAAAAGTTATATCAGAATGAAGTCAGTGAAGTGAACGAATCGAAATTAAAATGTGGTGAATTGGAAAAAACTTTCGGACATATACAGATAACATGGCACATGGCGACGAGAGGAACGCCGACGGTTGGGTACCACGACCAACGGTTGGGTAATCCACGGCCAATATTAATAATTTCATTTTAAAAAGGGATTCTAATAAAATAAAAAGAGGAATTTAATGGTATGAGTGTGTGAATGAGCAAACTGGGCCGTCTTCCTAGATTTTAAGTAATTTTGAAACTAGTTATTAAAATGTCTATCATGTTAAAAAGATGATTATCGAAAGAAACAGTAAGATTTTAATTTTAGAGGAAAGAGGAGTAAACAAATGAATTCAAAAAGAATGTTAAATAAAAATTGAGTTGATTAACAAAAATGTA
The DNA here is from genome assembly GCA_034769895.1 of Magicicada septendecula. Taxonomy (NCBI): domain Eukaryota; kingdom Metazoa; phylum Arthropoda; class Insecta; order Hemiptera; family Cicadidae; genus Magicicada; species Magicicada septendecula. The sequence goes on from CM068373.1 coordinate 455,484,820, forward strand.
ACAAGAGTCGAGTTTCTTAATTGTAACTAACCCTAAATCACTTATTTACAACGAGTTCACGTGACGACTCTGGACCCCGTACAAGGTAAGAGTTTATTTATTCACCATGAATTAGTAATAAATTTGTAAGTTCACAAATGGCGCATACGAACAGGCACAGTCGGCGCAAATTCATAATTTGCGTAGACCACGTATACTCATAAATAAGTGATTTAGTGGTACGTAAAAAATTACAAAAAAATTAGGTTATATGTAAGTCAATTTGTATCAGTAAAGTTATAAATTAGTAAATAATGGCAGGTAATAATAACGAGAATGATATAAATGAAATTACCAATTTTGATGAATCAGCTATTATGAATAGCCTTGAAATACATTCAACTCCGAATGTAGGTCAAGACGATAAAGATAGGAATATAAATATTACAGATGAAATAAACATCACAAATGATTCGGGAATACAATTAACCCCGAAGTTACATAGTAAAAATAAGAAACCAAATGAAAATATAAATAGTGAGACGGGAGCAAAATCGACTCCCAAAGTAACAAATATAAAAGAAAAAGAGATGTCAATGAATGACCTATTTAACCTTCTCAGTAAACGATTTGATAGTAATAACGAAAAATTTAATGTACAGAATAATAAATTTGATGAGTTGAAAAGTGAAATACATGAGCAAAAAGTCAAATGTGAAAGTAATTTCAATGAGTTAAAAAAGCAGAATAACGAATTAAAAAACGATATTAATGGAATTAATAAGCATTTAGAAAATACCCATGAAATATTTGAAAATAACATTAACAAATTAGAACAGAATATTGAGAGAATGGGAGTGTGGGGAATAAATATAGGTAAGAACAACACAAACGAAAGTGACGGAAATATATGTATTAATGGTAATGGTATTAATTTAGATGCAAAACAGGTGGCGGTAGACAAGGTGAGTAATAACGATAATTATAATAATGGGTTAACGAGTGATAACAGTGGTGAAATTAAAAATGTGGTGTTAGAGAGTAAGGTTGTGAGCAGAGAAAGTGTTGATGAGGTTGTGAGAGTGTGTGTAGAGAGGTTAGATGGGCAAAGGGCAAGTTTTCCCCTAGTTTATGGCGAAACAGATGTTTCGCAGGTGTTTTATGAGGACAGAGTTTCCTCCGGTGGTGGTGTGGAAGACGCGGTGTCTTCAAACGGTCCCTTTATTTTTTGTGATGGTCTTGAAAGTGCCAAGACGTATAGTAAGTTTGTTGTGCCCTTTGCATGGAATGAGATAGTTCAGAGGGGTTGTGAGAAGTATTGCGAGAGAGAGAGAATAATAGAGTTATTTACGTTGAGAAGTAGTTATAATGAGTTGAAAGAGAGGTTAGAAGTGGAGAAGATAAACAATATGAAATGCTTGCCTGGTGAAATGAAGATTGATGATTATGTTGATGATACTGTTGTAGATGATAAAAACTTACCTGATGTTGTAATGAATGTAGTGGAGGAATATAATGATAAAAGAACTTACCTTATGTTGAACAAAAATACTGATGGAGACTGGACTACAATTACCAATGTAGACGGGCTTTATGAATTAATGGGAGATAAATGTGTAGTTAATTACTATGTCAATATAATTAACGAAAGTAATCATTACAATAACAATAATAATGTAACGAGTGTGAGTAAGAACGATAATTATTATATAAAAGTAAGATTATTATATGATGACGGCGGTTAAATAAAAAATCAGAGAATGGACATTTTAAATATTTTAGTTTATGGTTATGACCTTGCTAACTTAGGAAATGAGGTGTGGTAAACAGAAAAATAATGATGAAGAATTGTAGATAAATTTATAGTGAAATTAATTGTGTTTGTATTGTAACAGGTGTTTGATGTAAACAATATGTGTGTGCAGCTGAAATTAATTTAATAATAATAATATTTTGTCAGATTAAATAAATGATTATGAAGGTGGTAAGAAAGGAATTGTAATTGTTTTGGAGTAAAGTAATTGAAATATGATATGTTTTAAATAATTGATTGAATTAAAACAATTTGAGATGTTTAAATATTTTTGATTGATTTAAAATGTTATATAATTGAATTTTGATAATGAATTTAAATGATTTTAGGAGATTGGAACTTGATAATAAATAATAATTGAAGCTGTAAAATGTGTTTAGTTTGTGGAATAACATGGTTGTTAAAATGTTTCAGAAGATACATGGAGTTATGTACATTATTTGGTGTTTATATTTTTGTGTCTATGACAGTATATGAGTGGTGTAATATAAGTATGAATTATATGCAGTATGTTAGGGATAAGAATTATAAACATGTGTATTTTGTATAATTTTTGAAATGTATCTAGAGAAGGGTCACTCACATGTTAGTGAGACATCAGCTGACTGCTGGGGTTATAAATGTAGTATGTCACTTATAAGTAATTTGCAGATTTTGTCAATGTAATTAAATGTTTGAATATAATTGATGTTTGAGGAATACATTTTCAATGTGGTTAAAAAATTTTAATTTAAATGATGAAATTGATTTGAGATAGTTATGAATTTTCAATGGGTTGTAAAAGATAGAATTTGGGTGATAGTAATTGTTTAAGTAGGGCATGTGGGTCAATCAAATGTAGTTTCAAATGGGTGTTAGAGAGAATAAGATTCTCGAGAATAAAAGTGGTACAGAAATTGAGTATTAGTAGGGACACAGTAGCAGTGGGGATTATAGGTAATTAGAGTGGTATATTTAGGTAATAAACAGATGGTGGAATTTTGTAAGGTGGGTGGTGTGATAAGGAGTCCTCAACGATAGGCGTTGTGGCTGGTAGTAGAGGGGTTAGTAGAGTGCTTGCCAATATTTGGTGGAGAGGCAAACGGTTATGAATGGAATTGCAGAGGGAGGGAACACACATCCTAAGTACAATAGGGTAGAGAGTATTTTGTTATAAGGGTAGAATGATGGGAATGGAATTAGAGAATTATTGGTAAATGTTTTGAAAGATGGGTGTCATACTAGGTAAAATTGTAAGTAAGTGTTAGAGTCAGAAGGGAGATAAGGTTATATTTAAACACCCATATGTAAATCGAATTATTATGAATAGTTAAGAGTCACCCAAACTAATTGAGAATGAAAATGTTAGAGAGGAAGTCATAGTTAAAATGTACTAATAATTGAAACCAGTGACAGATTTTAATAGAATTTGAAAACAAATTAAAGTTATAAAGTGTGTAATTTTTGGTCAATTTAAATGTGAAGTTATTGTTTATTGTAAAGTAATAACAACAATGCTAATTTTGAGTATACTATGTTTATTATATTGTATTATGTTTGAAGGTAAAAAATTACAATCATGTTTCATGTATTTTATAGAGTAGCTTTGTGTAGTGTATATACGTCATTCACTTGACCCAGAGAGATCAGCTGATGGTTGATGTTAGAGACAGGACCAGTTTCTAGTAATTAATTCATGCAATGGTGTTACTTAATTAAATAAAATAATTTTATTTTCTTGATAATGATAAAAGAAATAATTTTGGGGGGGAAAAAAAGGGAAAAAATGTATGCCTGCCGTATAGATGATGTTTTGAGGTTCCGAGTATATTGTCATTTATATGTATTACTAGTGTGTTTATGGAATTAATTATATTGTTTAGTATGTAGGTGTAAGCAAATGTAATGATAAGTGAATTTATGATTTAAAAAGATGTTCAATTTATTTGTTTTTATGATTGTTAGTAGTTAGTGAAGAAAAATGGTAGATTCATGTAAAAGATTTTGGGATTTTAATGAAATTAACGGTAATGTAAAAGTTTGATTTTGAACTTAGATTAAATTTGAACAAAATTTAAATGATTTGAATTTAATTAGCTGCTGTTTTGATTTGAAAAAGTAACGTTGCTTTGAGAAAAGAAATTGGACTTGGAAAGATAAAATATTTTATGGAGTTTGTACAAAATGTAATAATAAGTATGTGTATGCACCCAGTACTTGCCAAAGGCAACCTAGTATGCATGTAAGGGGAAACATATCGGTTGAGGATCTGGTATGGTATAAGGCCAGGGTTATGCTTTTGGGCTGAATGATGAAAGGTTAGGTGTACTATGGTGAGTATCTGTCCGATTTTATGGTGTTGGGATCTCATACAGAGAAGTCCAGTAATCTCGTTCAGGTGCAGCCATAGTCGCCGAGCTAGGGGGGTAGTTTACCCATGATGCGTTTAGAAATTAACGGGGGGTTGTTGGCACCATATCTTCACCGATCCTCTTAGGGGTAGCAATGAGAGTTCTTCTGTTTCAGCAGAAGACCTCTCATTGGGGGGGGGGTATTGTAACGGGGCATTTAAAGGGAAATATCCATTTTTCATTTAATAATTATTTGGAGCCAAGCTGTTCGGGCACCCTTTATGGTCATCAAAACCTGAGTTGTGTAACACCCTGCATTCACTTCGTGCCAGGCGGAGGCTAGTACAGAAACGATAACATTGGAATGCGGCTGTAAGTTTGCGCTCGTGTGCCGCGGCAATAATCTCAACACCAAATTCATAGACGGAAATGGACAACACGTGGCTCATTAAACCGACCACGTGTGTGCATCAGCCAATCGGAGCACGGGCGGACGGAAGTGAACTTTACCGATGCTTAGAGTAGCGTCAGCCAGTCGACGACAACTATAGGCCACGCATGGTCAATACTAACATCGCTCGAGCAAATTTAAGGTCGGCCGACCCAACTTGTGAAATCCAACAACAGTTACATCAAAAAAGTGAAAAGTTATATCAGAATGAAGTCAGTGAAATGAACGAATCGAAATTAAAATGTGGTGAATTGGAAAAAACTTTCGGACATATACAGATAACGTGGCACATGGCGACGAGAGGAACGCCGACGGTTGGGTAATCCACGACCAATATTAATAATTTCATTTTAAAAAGGGATTCTAATAAAATAAAAAGGGGAATTTAATGGTATGAGTGTGTGAATGAGCAAACTGGGTCGTCTTCCTAGATTTTAAGTAATTTTGAAACTAGTTATTAAAATGTCTATCATGTTAAAAAGATGATTATCGAAAGAAACAGTAAGATTTTAATTTTAGAGGAAAGAGGAGTAAACAGATGAATTCAAAAAGAATGTTAAATAAAAATTGAGTTGATTAACAAAAATGTAACAAGAGTCAAGTTTCTTAATTGTAACTAACCCTAAATCACTTATTTACAACGAGTTCACGTGACGACTCTGGACCCCGTACAAGGTAAGATCTTTGTTTATTTATTCACCATGAATTAGTAATAAATTTGTAAGTTCACAAGACGTTATGTGATAAGCATAACAGTAAACAGAGACACAACATGTTTCTCATGTTAAACATATTACCTAATTTCAAACCTGTTACCAACATATTTAATAAACTAAGGGGCACAATAGTGTTTCAAATTTATGCCACACTACATTATTAGAGCTGTTTAAGCATCAGTCTGGCCTATAAATGTGTTTAAAACTACTATGGTGACACTGTGCTCTAAAAGAATTATAGGTTGTGTCACCATATTGCCTTGTGAGCTACAATCCCACCTACCACACCATTCTATAAGAGCCAAGTATCCTACAAAAATGAGTGACACCCAATTCTCTCTCACCTCTTTTTCCATAACAACCAACTTTTGCTCAGCTATTTGCAGTCCACAGTTCCATTCATCTTGGATTGTGTGTTATTGTATCAGTCTTGTAATTTAATAGACACAACTTGTATATGATACCAACCAGCAAAACGTAAATAAAATTAACTAACCTGAAAGAGAAGATTGTATTTGTTTCCATAACGTGGTACTGATTCAAACAAATTGAAAGTATCGTATGCAATCTGATTTGGGTTCTCAGTTGTCGAAGTAGTTGTTGTGTAATTGTGTGGGCCACCATACAGCCGGACAGCTTTCTGTAATAACGTAACACATATGTGTATAACTACACTACAGCACATTTTTACACATACATTTATATTTTTTAGTGGCGTAGTAAAGTGTTAACACACACACACACACACACACACACACACACACACACACACACACACACACACACACACACACACACACACACACACACACACACACACACACACACACACACACACACACACACACACACACACACAGTTACATATCATCTAAACATCCAGTTTATAGATTAAAAATAAAAAATAAAGTAAATGAAACCTCTAGTGTGAAGATCAGTATTGACAAACAATCTTTCTATGGAGAATGATGTAACAAGCTGTTAGAGTTCCTAACTGTAATTAAACCTTCCTTGAAAGTCTTGCTATGGTGAGTAAACACATTTTGTATCTCCTGTCGGATTTGAATGTCCAATCTCTTGCACATGGTTCAACATTAGCTGTTACACCATGGAAGTCTATAATTTATGTTACAGATTTATAATATATAAATTATAATTTACATATAAGCGCTCAAAATATGTGAATCAGAGGATACCGTTATCTCCCCTCTTTTAAAAAAAAAATACCAATTTGAATTTGTTTTAATTTTTTTCCCAGTAGACGAAGTTATCAAAGTAATTATACGGGTACAATGGAATACTACTGAAAGTACACAGTGGAGTCTTTATATCTTATTAGCCTACAAGTTCTGCTGATAACTGATTACCTAATGGAATTCCATACAAATACATAAGTTTTTATTTTTTTAAATAAGTGAGCTGCTTATTATTCTATTTTTAGAAATATGAGAATTATCTATCAGCTAATTTTTAATAAAAGATTTAGACTGTTTTGTAGAGAACTGACAACTTGTACAAAGCTGAATAGCTACAATTCATGGTTACTGACCAATCATTATGTGAGATGTATGTTTTTTGAGATGGAGAAGAGGGGGAAGATTACACTGTTCAACAACAAAAAGGTTTCCTGCTTGAAAGTAGCAATTTTATATTCCATTTAAGTTATAAAAACTAACTTAACCTTTAAAATGGTTAGTTAGCTCTTATTTTCAAGATCCAACAGTTTAAGTATAGTTTATGGGAATTTTTTTTAAATTGGGAAAGTTCATTTTTTGTGATTGGCAAATCTGTCTGAGACCACTGTTATTGTCAGTTGAGGTTAGTTTTCATCTTACTGCATTGTAAAGTTAGTGAGTGTTAGTGATATTTTCTTTCTTTCCTTATACTTGTCTGGAAATTGTGAAAATGCCTCGCAAATGCGTTAATAGTGCTGACAACTTTTGCTATGCATGTGAAGATGTTTTGCTTTAAAATGGCAACACTCTACCCTCTATTCCTTTGGGCCATGCTGTGGATATGAAGGAAACATATGACAATATGAAATTACTTTTGGATGGTATCACGTATGAGGAACATAAATGGCAGATCTGTGGTGATTTGAAAGTTGTAGCTTTATTTCTAGGCATGCAGTTGGGGTACACAAAATATCGCCAGTTTTTTATGTGAATGGGACAGCTGTGCTATGAAGTCTCACTACAAAATAAAAGTATGGCCAAACAAAAGACTATGCCCCGGAGAAAAAATGTTATAAACAATCCTCTCGTTGACAGAAGCAAAATTATACTGCCTCCTTTACATATCAAATTAGGTTTGATAAAGAATTTTGTAAAGGCAATGGATAAAGATGGTGTGGAATTTAAATATCTTAGAGGAAAATTTCTTCAACTAAGTGATGCCAAAGTCAAAGATGGCATCTTTGTTGGCCCCCAAATCAGAAAGCTGATGAAAGATGAAAACTTCAAAAATGTACTTAACATCAATGAGAAAGCAGCTTGGGAAGCATTTGAAAAAGTAGTTAAGGGGTTTTTAGGTAAGAAAAGAGCTGAAAACTGTTCAAAATGTAAATGAGCTTTTGGAAAAGTACTATAAGTTAGGATGCAATATGTCTTTAAAAATTCATTTCCTCCACTCGTATTTGGATTTCTTCCCTGACAATTGTGGAGACATAAGTGACGAACATGGTGAAAGATTTTACCAAGAGATCACCACCATGGATAAGAGGTATCAGGGCAAATAGGAAGTGTCCATGCTTACGGATTACAGCTGGACATTAGCAAGGGATGTACCAGACCAAGAGCACAAGCGGAAAACTAAAAAAAAGAGTTTGGAAAAGTAGAAACAATCAAGAAAAACAGTAATAATAAACAATTTTATTAACAATATTAACTTTTAAAGAATTAATTTTCTTTCCTTTAACAACTTAAATATTTTTTATATTGTATAAACTGAAATGTTTAAATGTTATTTCTTGTTCTGGAGATTGTAATTTCGTATATGCTAAGAACAATATATCAATAAAACAGGAGGTAACAAAAAATTTGTCAGTTATATTGTAACACCACAAAATGTTACATAACCAAGACACACACCAGAAGGGTAAGTTATTACACTAAAGTTATAGAAGTGAATCATTTGTAATGAATGTAGCAAAGAAGAGAAGGACCAGCAAAGAAGAAAGAAGAGGAAGGATCCCAAGAAGCAGTGATGAATACACTGCATGACACTACAACAAACACAATGACTGACTTTAACTAATGGACATGCAAAGTTCACAATAAGCTGTCAAGCGAACCAGTTCATGACATTAATGTGTAGTCATGTAAATAGAAACTAAATAACCAATGACTGAAATAAAGTAATAACAATAACAGCATTTTGGCTGAAATTAGAAGAACCATGACAAATAAATAACAAAGCCTATGACTATACTAGCTATAGCCACAAGGATATATAAAGACTAGCTTTACAAACCCAGATGTAACATTATTGGATAAAGATAATCATAAAAGGAAGTCTTACGTGTATAAGCGAATTCCTGATTAAACAAAATGTAATTAGTAATAATAATTAAGGGATAAACATGGTGCTATGAATGTATCTAGACCATACATAAACGAATTTATGTCAGTAAGTTAATAGGGAAACAGGACTCCTAATGAACATTAAATTTACTGAACAATAAATATGATTAAATGAGATGTGAAATACCACCACTCAATTATTATGGTATACCTTTAAATTGAGTAGGCCAAGTAAAATGTATTTAGAGAATAAAGAATTTTCATAATAACGTATTATCATAATTATATTAAGATTTAATATTGTTCAGCTATAAACAGCTTTTAATTGTAATCATATATGTATTAGTATTCAGAAATAATAACGTTCTAAAGAGAACACAGTGTAAATAACAAAATGTAAAAAGATAAGAAATTGTTGCATTGTGCACTATTAGCAGACGACAATAAGAAACCATGTTTCAAAACACTATTTGTATGTATTGTCAGAGAAAGCGAGGTTAAAACCGGCATTAAGCCATATCAAATTAAAGAGCAGAGACTAAACTTTAATTTGATAGTAATAACCTAGAGATCGGAATTATAATAAGTGAATATTGAGTGTTAGCATCATTTTTTTATCAAAATTAAGAAACTGTCAATGAATACGGACAACAACGACAGTTAGGCGAAAGATACGCTCCGGTGGCGGTTAACAAAAACAATACGTCATCGTAACGGTTTGTTGTACCAATCAAAAAAGAGTTTACTTAGCGACTTTTGTCCCTAATGGCGATGAAGACGAGGGGTATATAACCAGAGACGCTGAGAAATTCGCTTATTCGCTACCTTCATCTCGAGCCATCTAGTTGCCGCTCGGCAGTGTCTTACATTTTAATGACTTAATACAATACAATAGTAGTAAATACTTCAAAATTTACCAAAATAATTAACAGTACAGCGATTCATCACACGAAAAGTGCATCGACAAGTAACAGTGAATATTTTTAATTAGTGCGTGTGTTCGGAACGAGCGAAAGCATTTTAACCTGTAAGGTAAACAACCCAGTTTCATTAAGAAGAGGGTATATTTCTCGTTCCAAGTGCGAATAAAGTGCAGTTAGACAGTGATCATTATAATCCGATCACTAAAGTGTTTAATTTTTAATCTATAAGATTAAAAAGAAGCAAGGTAGTACAGTGACCAATTTTATTGTTTATCTGTTTTCACTGATCATAATTATCAACACTCTTGTACTGACGCAAAGACAACCAAACTTTTAATAGCAAACACTCTATCAATTTATTTAGAGGATTAAATAATCCAATGTAAGAACATTTGTGTTAGAGTTAAGTATAATAATATTTGTTAGGATATAAGCATACGAAACAATCGTTAACCTCAAAAATAATTGCGAGTTTTTTAAAAGAGGCCAAATATGAATTATCATCACAGTAATGTCTATCAAGACAATGAATAACGTTCTATTTGTATTTTCAAGAACCTACCCGTGAGGTAAATTATAAAATAAAATTAAAATTTGTTAATAATTATAAGAGTTTTATATTGTTCTAAATTGAGCTAGGCCAGATAGTAGATGGGTAACTTACCATCCAAATTGTATTACTGTAACAATTGTTTTTCATTTGAGTTGATTTGAAAGGGTATAATAAACCCGTAATGTTATACAGCATAAACTTTGGTTCCAATTATTTCATTTAGATAAGCAATACTCAGTATAGAGTACACTGAGATACTTTTGAGCAGAAATCTTACAGTACTATATCTGAATTATTTTAAATGCCCTAAGCATTTAAACAAGATATAAAGTGAACACATACAATTTTAAAATTTAGCAATTTGTTTTTTCATGGGAACCTTTCATGAAGTAAACCCATGTGGCACCCACATTACATACAAGGAGTAGTATAACCTTGTTTCTAAAGTATACGCTGGTTATAAGAGAATCTTGACAGTTTATTCTGGGTAAGTGAACGTCAGAACGTCAAGTACTACTACCAGGTACGTGAAAGTGTTTTTTTATGTTAATTTATTTGTCCAGACAACACTGGACGGTACTTACACTGACGACATTTAACCAAGAAGAGGAGTTCCACTTCAAGATCGACGCTACCGTTACATTCAGTTACCGACCAGCAATTATTATTTTATCCATAAAAATTATCACACTATAATTACATAAATAATATTTACCAATTATCATAAAAGCAAATTACTGCATACAAAATAGAGACTTCATTAAACATTTTTTTGTAACCAGTAACTAAAAGAATTAACACACCGGATAATCGGCACGTTACAATATTCTTTTTTTCTTACCCAATAAACAATCAAAATCAGCTACTTTCAGTCAGGAAACAAAATAATTTTTTTTTTTTTTTAGTTGGCTAGTGTTATCTGATAACAACATTTTCCATTATTATTGCACATTCCTGCAGTTCATTCAATAACTGTAATTAGTAAATTCTTAACGCAAAAGGTATTTATTTTTTGTTCTACTGTTTTTTAATACCATAATACAAGTTCCCATACAAATATTTTAATACATACTACAAGTGTGGCACAAACACACTACATTACATTACAAAACAAAACACATTACATAAAGTACAAACACACACACAAAACATTAGTTAAAGTACAAAACTTTAATTATTGTATAACTTTTTTAACTCTGAAAGTACAGCAAACCCCTGTTAAAATACTCCACAAGAGAGTGTGTATTAGATGGGGAGCTAAGTAGCATAAATACATACTGAATTGCTGCTCAATACTGTTTACTGTGTATTCCTATTCTCCACAAGCCATTTTTATTTACCATGTTCTTACCATATTTACCATTATATTTAGTCACACAATTATAACATTGTTATACATTATTCAGCAGTAATACATTATTTCACTTATTTGTTTAAGAAAAGTCATTTACATTTTGTTTTTATCGTACAAGTATCCAATAAAAAATATCATTTTGTACACTTTTTTGTACAAATTCACACCAATTGATAAACCAGAAAAAGCACTATAAACTGTGCTGCTTTTTTGGTGATTGTTAATGTTTCTTGTTGTCTCTGGATATACTGCTTACTGGAATGTGTGGCAGGGAGCAGCAAGTGACAGACCCAAGGATAACAACTGATCTGACTTTGGTCCAGTGGGATGAACTCTCCCTTTCTTCTCCTAACTCTTGGCAAATGAATATGTGATACAATTTAACTCTGTCTCTAATATTTTTTTAATTTTGTGTGGTCCAAATTGTGTCAGGTTAATATACATTAAAATGTAGTGAACCTCCACCGGAGTTCATTCATTGGTAATTTTACTTGTGTAATATTTTGAGACTATATGTAGAAACTGCTTATCCAAATCACACATTTAGTTCAAGAATTGGGTTTTAATGATCCAATTCAATAACTAATTCCCAGGATTGAGTTTCAAGGACTGAGAAGAATATAAATGTTGAGTTAATCTTCAGAAGGCTTTGCAACTTAATATTAACCATATGTTAGCAGTACTGCATTTGGGACTCCTCAAGTTTTTTACTTTCTGTATAAATTTTCCTTACTGGGCCAGGAGCACTTTTGATATTTACCACTTGCACATGGAGACTGGAATCGAGCACATCACTCTCATTACTGTACGAGATTCCTACCATGTGGGAGGCGACTTTGAAACTAATTCATCCCCTTCCTAATTCATACCTATAGCATGGTTTTTATAGCTCCACATCCAAAATTTCTGAAATCACCAACTGTATGTATTGTCTACAGTTACATAATCCTATGAGTGAGAGAACACTTCCCCATCCTAATCCTATTGCACACAATCCTAAGTTTTGCACACAGCACCCCAGTCCTAATTGTTACTGATTATAACAGAAGTGGTTTCTGGGTTTTTCCTTGGGTTGTTTGGTTGCTTGGAGTAAAAAATTGGTAGATACTGGCTAAGGATAGTCTGGAGGAAAATCCTGAAGGAAGTTGAGGCCCACAGTAGGCTGTGGAGCTGCTGATGTTGCTGATGATGGTGATAACAGAAGAATAGTTTTAAGGAAACAAAAAAGTATGCTTTTTAGGATTTATAAACTTTTAAATTCAATTGATGTCTGAGACTTTCAAGTTTCTCTACCTTATTAAATCCAGCTTTTCTGAAGAAATCTGAACTGTCAGGCTGGACTTCTTCCCAAACAGCAATGACATAAATTATAATAATCATCAGGTGACATATTTGACTCTCCACTGTCAATGTTTTGCAAGTACTGTGATATGAATATTTAAATATTTTGTTGTCCCTTGTTCACAGGCTTCCTTTTACACATGGGGTTAAAAGACAAACCTCCATGGTTTTGAGTTTCATACGTTTACAGCGGGTAGGATGGTTGTCTACAATCTACAGAAGCTTGTGTCCGGATTCCATCTTTTGTTATTCCAATCTTGTAATCAGGTGACAAATAACTTGCTGGTCATCCATAGGTGTGTTTGGGTCTTATAAACACATGACAAGTTTCTTAGTGTTTAAAAATTGAAGTTACAATGATTTTTCCCAAAGACAGATTTCAGAGCTATCACAGTTTACGTCACAGCTTACTCAATTTTCCTCCATGACACTTTTCTCATTTCAAAACAAACAACTTGCCTGGCAGAAGAATTAAAAAAAAAACATTCATCCACACAAAAAATATATCACAGGGTTCTATCTCAAGATCAGAGTAGAGAGCACTACGTTGTCGGTTACGGATGCCATTTTCATTGACAAATTCAGATCTCCCAGAAAAATGATTCCACATTTTTGCTATACCTATCAAATCAACTATTGGAGAGAAAAAATTTAGTGCTTAATATCTGTGCTTTTTATGCATATCTGTTTGAGCAACAGGTCCACCAACAGGTGAATTGCACTTCCAAACTGAAAGCAAGTCAATCAAAATGTTACTGAAGTCACTGTGTCTTTTGCATTTTTACTTTCCTCTGTTTACAGACATCTGATATGCAAACACAGTGACTAGATCATGATTCATTATCACACTTGATACTGAAGACAAAAGCTTTTTAATGGTCCAGTGAGTTATTTCTGATTAGGTGTAGTGTTTTCACTGTTTGTTTGTAGAATTTCCAGTTTACTTGATACAGACAGGGTTTTTTATTTTATACTAATTCTAATCACACTAATAAGCACTTAACACAGAAGTCACAACTATATTATATCAAAGGTAATTGGAAAGTTACCTGCAAAAATTTAATAAAATTCATGATTACAGGATGGGGTAGTGAACACGAACATATTTTTACAAGATGGCTGTTACAGTTAGCTGGGTGATTCTAGAGGACAAAATACTGCTACAGGAGTTTGATTTTACTGTTAAAAATTAAATTAAAGAATTAACAAATACAGCCATAAATATGAGACCTGAAAATGTTTTGGGTACAGTAACAATAAGAAATAGTAAAAAATTATTGTTTTAAATACAGGGTCACATTGTTGTTTACTAACAATTGTACTCCCAAGGCATAACGAATTATGTGTATAAACATGAATTTCACTTACCAACATGAATTTTTGATATGCACGGCGCTGTTTAGCAGATCTTGCTGAAGTAGTCACTAGTGCATGAGTTGGTATAAAACCCCAATTACATAAGCGGTATTCTTCTGGCGACTTTCGAGTACCATCCTTACACAATAACTCAAATCCACTGTGATCCAAACCAGCTGAAAAGTACTGAACTTATTAAACATCTTATTTAATGAAAAAAAAGTGTCAATTTATATAGCGTGTACAATTATATAAACTTATAAGTTAATGTGTATAATTATAAAAAATGTACATGAATTAGATTCCTTTTTCTTCTTTTTCTACTGCCGTTATAACCCACTTAACAACTTCTTTCCATTAAGTCTTCTCATTACATAGTCTTCTCCGCTTTCTTATTCCCCATACCCCATATTCTTCAGATCCTCCTCAACACCATGATCCATCTCATTCTTGGTCATCCTCTTGACCTACTGGTCTTCATTCCAGAATTTTTCTGGTAATTCTGTGTTGTTCCATCCTCATTGTGTGTCCCATCTGGATTATCCTTCTACTCTTTATAAACCTTACTATATCAGTTCCATATATTTGATTAATTGTTTCATGATTCCTTCATATTCTCTGTAAGCTGTCATTACTTTGTACTAGTCCAAAAAATTTTCTCCGAATTTTTAATAGAATATTCTTAAATACTGTTTGTCTTTTTGAGTTAATCCATGTGTTTCAAAGGGTCTAATCATCTTTTTGTATATTTTTAATTTTAATGATTTGTTCAGTGCTTTCAACTTCATTAATTTTGAGTGGGCGTAGTAACATCAGCTAACACTAAGGATTCTCACCTGGATTGTGATGTTAGTGTAGTTTATTTGTTAACCTAAGTAGGAAAATTGACTTGCATGTTCAAATTCATGATTTACTTAAATCGGATTCCACTTGCCAGTATTAGAGCTGCATTCTCTTATAGTTGTTAGAACAGTAAACTCCTACATTTCAGTAAGAATCAAACCAGTACTATGTAGGAGTGTTTAAAATTAAACCGTCTAATACAATTAGAACTCATGAGATAATTCATGGGGAAAAATAAGAAGTCTGCAGGTAATCTGAGATGAAAAACAAACATTCGGATAATAAAAAGCAAGATCACATGTAAATATGACATTACATATTTTTTCATGCTTAATTAATATAATACAATTAATTGTAATAAATATATGATATTAATTAATAATGATCTGTGTCCACCAAGTGCTTAAGGAAGTAAGCAGCATATACTGAAGAGAAAGCATTTTGCTCGCCATCATAAGTCTATTCTCATCTACTTGGCAGTTGGCACAGTTAGGCAAACCAACCTACTATCATATGATGGGAACAACCAACGAAGAAAACAGGTGTGAACTGATAAATTTTAAGAGGTGGCTACAACTGGCTACGGGTAACTTGCCTCCAGTGTTACCTATTATGCTGAAGAGCTTCTGCTATGTTAATACACACTTGACTCAGTAAGCCTAATGTACAACAGAAGAAAGATCTCAACAGTCATAATGTAGGAGGAGGAGGAAGTTGGAGTCATCATCATCATCGTTACATTATAAGTCAATTCTTAAAATGACCTGTTCTGATTTGAAGAACTTCAAATTAAGATATTATTCCATTTTCAAAACACAAAAAAATATTGGTTTTTAGTGTGTAGTATAATGTACAGCCATTTTTTTCTAAAAGCTTTAAAATAGCTGTGAAAAGAAAAGTAACTGTTCTGATAAGAGTGCATTACTTACTAGTGTAATCTGTTACTTACTATAGTAGATTACAAAATTTACTCATAACTTGCATTTTGATGGTTCATTAGACACTACACTAGTTACTTTAAATATCAGATTAACATCATAAAAATTTAATGTTTATATATTTTAATAATAAACTAGATTGAACTAACAAAAATTATAATAGATGGGACTGAACAATTTAGGCATTAGGATATTATGCCATATAAGAAGAACAGGTGTGGAAAATATCTGAGGCAATTCAGAAATGAAATACTGCAGATAAGAACAACGGCCTTTAATCAGATGAGACTACAATGTAGGACAAGTTATGGAGAAATTTGTGCTAATGTATGAAACTGAAGACAGTGACAGATAGAGATTCCATTGAGAAGACATATTTAAAGTAGAAATATATGTCTATGTTGAAATTTAACCTTTTACGTGCTGTTAAACTTTTGTACACATGGTATTACATACTCTGATGGATCATTCATGTCACACTTGTGTAGTGACAAAACTCATAATTGAGAACTATTCCTAAATAAAGAATAATTACTTTAAAAAATCCTCTCCAAACAATCCGTCAAAATATTGTACTCATATCTAATTTAAGACTAAGTTCAGGTTATCAACTGATTTAAATCAATGTGAGGCCTGTGAAAAATGTACTTGGACCAATCTTTACCTGCTACACTTCCCAAGTTTGAAAATAATTTACATAAACTATTGCTGTTGACATTATGATATTCGGTAGCAGCAACCAAGTCGCAAATAACTATTAATCGGATTAAAAACTTGGCCACAAAATAGCATATTAAAATTAATATATAAAAAATCTGGCGAACTTTATTTAATTAATAGACATGCTGAATACACACGGCAGCCAGAAACAACTAATAGTATCACATGTGAACACAGCCAAATATTTTTGCAAGATTCTTACTACTAAACTTGTGATTTTGCCCACTTTATTATTTATTACTACACACATATACTGATATTTATATATATAAAAGTACCATAATATTGTACCTCTACGTACTTACCAATTTCAGTCGCTGCCGGGCTCATATTCTTCTTTTTAAATGTGCTTTTACCTAAAGGGGGCCAGGATTCATTTACAGCGAGATTTTGATACACAGAAGATGGCACAAATAATAACACTGTATTATGGAAAGCAACCATCAAAATTTTAATTTCCCAGATATGTTTTACATACACGACCATGCGGTCAAAATAGTGTCATATAAGATTACCAAAACAAAATGGTGGTTAGTTTAATATCCAAAATCATTCTTAATACTTCTTTTTTTTCTGTTTCTAAATCAAGATCATTGTAACGTTTATAATGCTGCAGCTTTAATCATTTATTAATTAGTATTTACTTACACACTGTGACGATTTTATTAATAAAAATAAATTAATTAATTAAGTTGATAATGTATAGGTTGATAAATTTTAAGTGTTTAATAAAATCTCACATTTTAACCTAAAGCGTATTGTAATCATTAAATATTAATAATATTTAAATAAAAAATCTAATAGTATATTAAAAGGAATACGATTGTACACAAAGGGTAAAGCTTGTTAATTAATCCTGCTTAAACAGGCGCCAACCAGAACCAACTTGTTTTCCGACCCCTTAACTAACTAAAAATAATTGTAAATTGATTATTATTAAAATAATTAAACTAGATCACTATAATATGTAACTTTTACTCTTCGGTAATATTTATATTATTTTATTCAAATTCAATCTCCCACTTACCTTTCGACTTGGATCTGGCCGGATCGCGTAGTGGAGGTAAACCCATTTCGTTCGACGAACTCTGACAGCACATAAAACGAACTAAGGTTTTGAAAGAATCTAACTCTCAATTTTTTGGAAGAGAAATTATTTTTGTTTATTAATCAGCAATATTGACTTCATAAGTTTTCCATTTATAAAATTTCCAATTTCATATTTATAGGTTTACATGTTTTAAAATTGTGCAACTACTATTGCTTACGTACTATGTTTAACTTCTACTACTTACGTACTTTAAAATAGCCCAGCCTGCTCACTCACTACTTACATTCTTAACACCCCGTATTAATACAATAACCCCCCATTTTTATGTAAAATAAATGACAAGTCCTTTTTATGTAACCTTACGTATGTGGCGTCGTACTACCCGACCGCGTGTTGCGTTTACCACAGTCTTTCATACTCCGGATTTTTACAAGCTGGTAGCCTTTGAACAAGTTCAATAGTTATTCATCGTCACTATAGGCACTGTAATCTATGTTTTGGAGACTCACATAATTATTTTGTCGGCCGACTTAAGAAGAAATACGGAAGTTTTGCCCGGGCACAAAACTGATAGCAGCCACGCGTGGCGTAGGTTGTTAGTCGACTGGGCAGAGCATTACCAACATGCCTCCCTCCAAAACACTCAGGCAGGGCGGAAACTCCACTGCCTCATGATCGTATCTTCCGTCACTGTAGCTTAGTCCTATGCCATGCATGTAGTTTTTTGGGTTAACCTGGTTAACGATTTCAATTAGGCACAGGCTGACGTCATTGGAGAGGCCGGACTTAAACAACACTTCCTTCCGCTCAAAAAGCACATTGCTGAATTTTACTCGTCCCAGGAAATCCGGTTTGGTGGCTGGATGCGTCACTCGAGTTTGTGGTGATACAGTTGCGTCTGTGTGCGCTACACACGTACAGATTTCTGAGAAGTTTGAAGGGGGTAAATGCTTCGCTCGCCGACTTACACAATTGGAATTGCGTAACGCCTTTGTCTCAAACTGTTTCTTAACATTGGAAATAACTTTGCCATGCGTTCTGTTATAATGGAATGAATTTCGCTACACAATAATTTTCACAACTTCTTTTTACAAGCCCACACCAAAATGAAGGAAATAAAAATGTACTTGCACCATACGGTAAAAATAAAAACACCCAAAAATTGACCCGCTACAAATATACTTTGAGAGCATTTGTAACTAAGAATCTCCCTACTTAATTATTTAATCTAATTTTAGTCCTTTAAATAAAAAAGAAACTTGGAACTACTTTTATGTTGAATTGAACTCTCGCGAGATTACTACTCTCTCCCCTAACTATTTTCGCCCACTTGAAATGCAGCGGTCAAGCAGTAAGCTGTGTACTGCCGATATGTGCAACGTTAAAAATAGTTTATTACAAAATGTAATTAATCCGTCAGTTAAGACACAGAGGCATTCTTTATACTATTAAACAATGTGTTGCGTTAATGTAGTTAAACCGCGACTCATATAAATATGGTGTAAATGAGTGAGAATGAATAACTGAAATTTAGCGCCGGTGACATCTCTTCAAAAATCTTAAAATATAAAACTTACGTAATTAAAACTGTGGTAATACCATGAAGTGAAGTGCTACAATCAAACAATCATGTGAAGTGGATACAGGTGAATAAAACTTTGTGTTAATCATTCAGATCAACGAGCTATTACTAACCATTAGCCAAGAGCAGAAAACCAGGAGCCCCCATGATATAAAAGACTTCAGGACTACACCATTCCAGGATACGAAGATAACGAGGGATACCTGACCTACTTCAAACATGCTGCAACAGAGGACCTACGACTGGAATAACGCAGAGCTGGAGGACATCCAAAAAGGTGACACGGAGGCAAGCCACCGTGCTTATGAAATACTAAATACTATATTCAACAAAAGACAATTAAATTAACAACATTAAGACATTTTAAGTACTGACAGTAATCGTATAATTATTCTTAGTAAAAGAGTTATAGCTCTAAAATGTAAAGCCTTATTGTTTAAAAGATTAATAAAGACCATTCTTCAAATGGCAAAATTTTAAAGCTTTATATGGCGAGGTAACCATTCTTAACGTATTAGAGTAAATCTCGGATCCGGGGACTTAATTAGATTTGATGTACATCTTATTTTAAGGGGGCCCATGTAAAAGAATAAAATATAACCATCATGTAAACTTTAAGCTATTGAAGCATATGTGTCAGGAATTTTAAGTAGAGCAAATAATACAATATGTAATAAAGAGATGTCATCAGGAGTACCGACTATACTGAGTGCATAAATCAACAGTTTCCCCTTCCCAGAATCCTTTTATATTTATTGTTTGTTGTTCTGATTAATTTACAGCTCGTCACAAATAAGGCAGCCTGAATAATTGGCAGAACCAATTATTGCGGGTTCCCTAAGTTATAACACGAGAGAAGATGTTATAAATTGCGCAACTCTGCTAATTAATAATAAATGTGCTATGGTGTAAATAATAATTAATTGTGTATTGTGCTGTTGTCTAATTAAGAATAATTGTAAGCATCGTGACGCAAATAAATTGCGCCACTCTGCTAATTTGTTTAAATTTTGCAACTCCTTTGTAAAAAAAAATTTTTGTGACTTGTGTTATTTAAGAAGTAATTGTGTCCCGATAAACCCACACACACAAGCTGTTGATTTATTCACTCATGTATTTTAAAATGTGTCTAAAATCTTAAATAAAATTAAACGATAATAATTATTATAATAGTATAATAAATAAGTAATTAATTATTATTTAGATATAGGAATGAACATAATGTTAACTAAAGACGCCCCAAGAATACGATATAACATCAGGTACGTGCTTGTCAAAAAGTTCATTCATCAACATGTCGGTTTGTAAACAAAATCAGACCAGTTGAATTCTTGTCCAAGCCTGTGTGAAAGTGTCATAGTCACCCTCCCGCAAGTCGAGTTAGACAATGCATTCACCCTCTAGTTGAGTCCCCCTTTGTAAGCAAAACAATGCCATTGTTTAAAACTAGTCTGACCTACATTCCAGCGTAACAGCTGATCGTGTAAATAAAAACTAATGCAAATGTTTAATAATTAAATGTTTACCATGTACTAAAGTGTGTAGGAAATAATTGTGTATAGTATAGTAAAGCAAATAATATTATGACTTAAATTTCAAATAAATAAATGACTCGGTTAACCCTCCCTTGTTAAATAAAAAAATTAAACCCCATGTCCCGAAACAGTAAACTTGTAAACTGAGCCAAATAAAAAAAAAACAAAGTAAATAAAGTGTTGTAAATAAATATGGTAAGTCGATAGGAAATAATTCTAGGTAGTTTTAAACCCCCCGAAGTAATAATAAGGCTGAATAAATCGTAAGTTAAACTATATTTGTGTAACGTGTAGCAGTAAATAAGAGAAAGGAAAATAATAATAAAAGTATAGTTGCATATCGTGAACACCCCAGTTGTGGCCAGTAAGAGAACAATAAAGCGTGTTAAGAAATTGTAGTAAGCAGCCACACTCTCCCTATTGTGATAAACGGTAGCCTCCCTAAACAATGAATACCACCGCGCGTGAAATACAATGAGTTGTGTAAAGTGTCTCCCTTCCGCATAGTTTGTTTAGTGATTGTTAAAGAGATAATAAGAATTACCCTCATGAGATTCCGCTTCTCTCAAGTAACTATAATCTAGAGTGGAGTATGGGATCCTCTTTAGATTATTTTAGAAGTAAGTCTATGGTATATAATCAAGAAAGAATTATATACATGTAAAGTAACTAGTCACAACGGCGCCGGCTGAAAAGGATAATGATGAGGCAGAAAGGTGCCAAGAGATCATTGATGAATGCTGAAAGCTAACTTGTAGAGTTAGAGTAAGCTGATGTCAGTCGGGCCACGATATTGTGAGTTACGAGAAATTAGGGAAATTAGTAATAAAAATTAAAATATAAGTTAGTATTGTAAGAAGTGAGATAAAGGGAATTTCACGAAGGAGAACATTTAAATGAGAACAAGATCATTTAAAGAGAGATAGGAAAAAACAAACCTTGCACTAATAATAAATAATTTCACACGGTACTCCCTGAGCATACTCCCGGTACATTGCTGACCAAATTATCAGGAGTCTGTGTTACTTAAGAGGCGGAGTATGTGACGATTTTATTAATAAAAATAAATTAATTAATTAAGTTGATAATGTATAGGTTGATAAATTTTAAGTGTTTAATAAAATCTCACATTTTAACCTAAAGCGTATTGTAATCATTAAATATTAATAATATTTAAATAAAAAATCTAATAGTATATTAAAAGGAATACGATTGTACACAAAGGGTAAAGCTTGTTAATTAATCCTGCTTAAACAGGCGCCAACCAGAACCAACTTGTTTTCCGACCCCTTAACTAACTAAAAATAATTGTAAATTGATTATTATTAAAATAATTAAACTAGATCACTATAATATACTTTGAGAGCATTTGTAACTAAGAATCTCCCTACTTAATTATTTAATCTAATTTTAGTCCTTTAAATAAAAAAGAAACTTGGAACTACTTTTATGTTGAATTGAACTCTCGCGAGATTACTACTCTCTCCCCTAACTATTTTCGCCCACTTGAAATGCAGCGGTCAAGCAGTAAGCTGTGTACTGCCGATATGTGCAACGTTAAAAATAGTTTATTACAAAATGTAATTAATCCGTCAGTTAAGACACAGAGGCATTCTTTATACTATTAAACAATGTGTTGCGTTAATGTAGTTAAACCGCGACTCATATAAATATGGTGTAAATGAGTGAGAATGAATAACTAAAATTTAGCGCCGGTGACATCTCTTCAAAAATCTTAAAATATAAAACTTACGTAATTAAAACTGTGGTAATACCATGAAGTGAAGTGCTACAATCAAACAATCATGTGAAGTGGATACAGGTGAATAAAACTTTGTGTTAATCATTCAGATCAACGAGCTATTACTAACCATTAGCCAAGAGCAGAAAACCAGGAGCCCCCATGATATAAAAGACTTCAGGACTACACCATTCCAGGATACGAAGATAACGAGGGATACCTGACCTACTTCAAACATGCTGCAACAGAGGACCTACGACTGGAATAACGCAGAGCTGGAGGACATCCAAAAAGGTGACACGGAGGCAAGCCTACCGTGCTTATGAAATACTAAATACTATATTCAACAAAAGACAATTAAATTAACAACATTAAGACATTTTAAGTACTGACAGTAATCGTATAATTATTCTTAGTAAAAGAGTTATAGCTCTAAAATGTAAAGCCTTATTGTTTAAAAGATTAATAAAGACCATTCTTCAAATGGCAAAATTTTAAAGCTTTATATGGCGAGGTAACCATTCTTAACGTATTAGAGTAAATCTCGGATCCGGGGACTTAATTAGATTTGATGTACATCTTATTTTAAGGGGGCCCATGTAAAAGAATAAAATATAACCATCATGTAAACTTTAAGCTATTGAAGCATATGTGTCAGGAATTTTAAGTAGAGCAAATAATACAATATGTAATAAAGAGATGTCATCAGGAGTACCGACTATACTGAGTGCATAAATCAACAGTTTCCCCTTCCCAGAATCCTTTTATATTTATTGTTTGTTGTTCTGATTAATTTACAGCTCGTCACAAATAAGGCAGCCTGAATAATTGGCAGAACCAATTATTGCGGGTTCCCTAAGTTATAACACGAGAGAAGATGTTATAACACAAACCAATGCCCTCGATATATATTGGTGGCCACTAGCTCACTCACTCACTCTCACACGCATTCGCCCTATTACAAGTACATTCGTTTAATTAATTATTTTTGATCGATGAGCTCATTAAACTATAAGAAAGATGGTAAAATTGGACTTCTCTTATTGTTGTTCGGTGTTGCTCCTTAGCTGTTGGTGGTTGACGCCCATGTTGATGGCCGGTGTTCGCCTCAAGTTCTGCTGAGTTTTATTAAGTAAATATAAGCACTGATTCTACATATTATAGTTCATACTGTTATTAAATTCGAGCCTTTATTGCTCCACTATTATACTGGTAATTTTGATTCTAGTTATACTAAACTTTTGTTATAAAATTGATCACACAGCGATACATCGCTGTTGATCCTTTGAAGAACTGCGTTGAATTGAGAACGAGGCAAATGTAAATTTGCGCTTGTGTGTGTGTTTCTTACGTCATCCTGCTTTGTCTTACTGGACAACGCCTCGTTGTACGTATTGTAGTCAGTGCATCATTGTTTTTGGTTATGACGGAACAGTGCTATGATCCAATCACAATGCATATTTAAAGTCATTCGTCACAAACACCGCCATGGCCTTTTCCGATTCCCGCACGTCCAACGGTGACCTTGGTATAGTACTCTTGCTGAATTTACTTTGTTCCTCCGTATATAGGGACAATGGACCGAACCATTCTGTGTTTTAATGATTAAACAATATAAAACATTGAAAAATACCTTTAAATCCCATAATTATGGTATTGGGCCATTATGTACTGTTACAAACTTATATGTACGGCACACAAAAGAAAAAAAGGAATAGGATGTTATTTAAACTGTATTTGTTGAGAGAAAGAAATTAAATTCTGTCAATGACTATTATTCTGTTATAGATTTTAAAACTGTATGGATATATCGTTTCAAATTAAGTATATGGGATTGAACCACAAAACAGCAACAGTAATATATTTTTATTATATATATTTGATGTATGAGGGTACATCACTGATGTATTTTGGTTTATCAACATAGCATATTAGCATGGTGACAATACTCAAAACATGTTTTACAAATAAGATGAGTACACCCTGACTGTGCTTCATTCAATAACAAAAATATTAATACACAAGTTTTAATTACACCCCCTTGAAATACGTGCGCGTGCGCGCGCGCACACACGCACACGACAATGACTGCATATTGTGAACATAATTTTAATTTCTATCACAAAATAATACTACTTAATAAAAGTATTTAATACTTACGGAATTCAAGTGCACTGTTGATCATTGACTGCACTGTGGTATGCTTAACAAAGGCAATTTCACCCTTCTCAACAAGGCATCTAAAGGCACCTTCGAAACCTGCATATGGATCAGCTGGTGTACACTTCTCCCCTGGTACTCGTCCAACACAAAGTGAACACAGCTTATCGGAGTTGTCACCTTAAAATTCATACAAAATGCAGTCACATCAACTTGAAAGTTCTAGCTACTGGAGTTTTGCAGAGGTACATAATACAATGATTTACACTTAATTTCTAATTTCTTATTTTTGTATTATTATTAAACAAACCAGAATAAACCACTCTTACCCTCAATTTTAGCCAAACAGATTGACATAAACATTTACTTTAGATTAAGTATTTGTAGTTTAATATATTGTACTGCTGTAAATTCAACAGCAGTTTAAGAGCCTACCAAAATAAGCTAATTTGTAAAAGTTATGAATTTTTTTTACAAAGGAACAAGAATGGCAAACATATTGGATTTTGAAAAGTGTCAAATTGACATGTAATTTAGACATTTGTAAAATTATTTAAAGTAATAGTATTGGTAATGTTTAAGAGAAACAAGTGTGTATTTAAAAAACTGTAGATTAATCCTTTGGAACTAAATATACAAATTGTAAAACTCAAAATTCTGTAAATTATGATTTATTAAATGTGAAAGTAATTTGTAAAACATAGAATTGAAAACAACAAAGAATAATCAAGTTGTCACAGGCTTTATGCAAAACTAGGTATTACAATAAATTGGATAAGCAGCTAATAGCTGTAAAAGCACAAAATATTGTAAATTACTTGAAAGAAGTGTATTTAAATTAGTTGACAATGTAAAATAACTGTATAATGCAGGAAATTAAAAAAATTATAATGTAAAACTAAACCAGGGAGAAGAAGAAAAGGGGCTCCTTTAACAATATAAGAGTTTGTCACTCCTTCCTGAACCATCAAACAGAAAGTGTCTCATAGAGAGAAATAATAATTTTGCAATTAAATATCTGAATAATAGTAGAAATATTGAAAAAATTAGTGAATGACTAAGTTTATAGCAAAAATAACTCAGTATACCAAGGGAAGTACAAAAAGTAAAGAAATATTAGAAAAAAGGTACTAAGCAGTTTAAGAAGAAAGTAGTAAGCCAGAATAATCCAAATATAGAACTGACGATAAACCTCAGGTAATGAAAACTTATTAAAACACTAAACACACACTGAATTATTCTTCAAGTACCAAACTGATAACTTCAAAACTGCATTTTACACATTACACATCTTAGTGTTGTTGCCACCATTTTTCAAAAGACGGTTTACTATCCACTGCGATGTGAAATAACGAGCTGTGGGGAGGTGACACTGGCACGAGATGACAAAAATGTTACCAATGTTGTGCACTAATTGCAAACTTGTAAACATAAGACGAGGTACAGTTTTGTCCCTCAGAAGTATCCGACCAGCATTACAAAAAGTCACATTCCTGTCATGTCGCTTCATGTGTGCACGCAGCTACATAAGAATATTCAGACTTCATGGTGGTGACAAAACAGTTACATGACAAAAAGTCTCCAGTGTGTGGTTAGCCTTGCTTTTTTATATTTAAGGTAATTGTAGAAATACAATTTCTTCACTAACCTATGGGATTGTATTTATCAATAAGAGAGTTCACTGCACAACTAGGGCCAAAAAATTCAATCGCTGATTTGACATGGTTGTTGCAATCTATTACTTCCAGTCCTCCTTCCTTAATCAACTGAAAACAGACAATAAACAAATACAGAAAAATTTTAATATTTGCCAGCAGAATTATTACCACTAACACCGTCTTCTTCTATAAGTCAAGTTTATATTATTTTTTAAATTGAATAATATTTTTAAAAGTCTACTATTAATTAAATATAAAAAATTAATTTTCTTGTTTAATTTTCTTTCTGAGTCTGACATTAAACATTGGTTATTAACTTCTGACTATGCACACAATAATATTTGTAATTCCAATACGTTCATTAATGTTAAATTTGTATTCCCATCAATAATTATTCAAATGTCAATAAGTTAACTGGGATAAATTTGTGCAGTTCTATTAAAATCTCAGACCAGAATTCTACTAATTGTATGCAAATAGGTGACTTGACTTTTGTATTTGTTTTTAATTGCATGCACATTTCTTGAAAAAATTCTAATGCAGTATAACACCTTATTTATATATAACAATCTAATCTTTAAATACTATACAAAATATCTGACATTTATAAACCTTCATCTTACCGTGTAAATTGGCATAACCCATCCAGCAAGTGATCCCACTCCAGGAAAGCACGCTTTCTTACCCCTCAAATGTCTCAAATGAGAAACGTCAGGCAGTGAGCCACGTTTTATTACTGCTACGGCATAATAATTCTTAACACCACCTTAAAACAGAATGCAAGATATGAAAGTCACTTCTCTTTTGACTTTTTGTTTAGCATTTCCAAGTAAAATATCGGTATGGAGAACCATACATGACTTCCATGTCCTAAAATTTATATTTAAAATCATTTAAATATTAATTAAATAAGTGGATGCTTGAGTTCTGAAAAAATTATGTATCAGCTAAAATGTCAGGTGGATTAAGACTATCCTCAACCTTCGTGAGGAAGGACTATACTTTTGGATAAAATGTCTGTAGGTCGAGCGAAGAGCTAGCTAAAGGCAGCTGCGATCTGATTCCTGTAATGAAATTGGACTCTCGCTGCGAGGGGCCGAGGGATGTCTATAGTGTTATCAAAGTCTTTCCTGTCAATACTATACTAGTCATTTTTCTTTTTTAAAATCGAGTCTTGATTTCTTTCTTTCCATTTGTCTTCTGATTTCCTGAACGACTATTCTGTTCACCCGTATAATTATAAATTTCTCAGCAAAACATTTCTTCCTTAATACGTTTGTGTCTGCTGTTTAACACCTACCATTCTGATTCATGTCATAACGCTATATTCCACACAGGCTAGTAAATAACTAGCCATCAGGGAGGTCAAAATATTTTCAAGGAGGGGGAAAAATATTTATATATTTTTCATACATACACACATGCACATATTAGTTTATAATTCTCATATCATAATAGAAATAAGTACACAGATTGTATTAATTGCTTTAATACAACAACACTGCCCAGCGATCCACAGGAAGCAAATCGATGTCCACCTTTTCGGCTTGGATGCAATGTGTTGGTGTGGGTTTCGGGACTTTCCATTTAAAAAGCATGCAAACATAATAAAATTAACATGAGTGAGGCCAGAAATAATGCGAATTTTGTATGTGTGTGTCCTGCTGGCCTTTTTATTGCAGTAATCACAATAATAAAACTTTAGAAAAGTAAACATTACATAATTGAGATATGCTTGCCTGTCAGGAACGATATATTTTCACTCATACGTGATTTAAATTAAAATGAAAAATATAGAATTTTGTTAAAGTTAAATGAAATGTTTCCATAAAAACTATTTCTTTGTTGTCATAACGTAGTACACATATAAACTTATAAAAATTTACCTCCTCCATCAACTACCATTTTAATTTATAAAAAAAATTACCCCCTCCTCCCTTCAACTACCCTTTTCATTTATAGATATTTCATCTACCTTTCTACAGTGGATTATAATGACCTTCTTTTCAGGATACTTTATGTATCAAAATAAAGCACTTTACTCTTGCTTTTCGAAAAATGACTTTTTTTTATGTTTTGATGGTAGTACAATCAGAATCTGCCGTTATCTCGAACACAATTTTTGTTTGCCATGACCATACTTCCATTTCCTTATGGAACATGGAAGTAAAATTCAAAATTGTCAGGTATACATCATAACCAAAATATATATTAAATAGAAATTAGAAAAATATTCTCATTGATTCACAAAATCACAATAAAAGGGTGATTGAACAAAATATAGAGATTACAGTCCTACTCAACTTTTAGAATAGGCAGTGACTAAGAAAGAAAAAGTTTACATACTTTGCCAATAAAAACATCTGAAAGTATGCGCACGTGTGCGGGCGCGCGCGCGCGCACACACACACACCAAAATGGTCTATTTATTTGATTATTGATTATCAGAAATGATTATATATATATTGCAAGTAACATTTGTTATTAGTGATTACCTATTCATAAAACTTCTTTTTCCTCCACAAATAAAACACTCTGTCTTTTTTCTAATTACATAAAATATATAGAGAATCAGACAAGCACTGGTAGTGTATTTCATATGGAAAGTAAAAATAAAGATATACTAAGTAAAAACAAAATAATAATTATAATTCACTCTGCCATTATACCAAATTCTCTGGTCTTCAATATTTGCACTTCTGAAACAAAACATGTTGTCAGAGTACAAGGTATGATAAAAAAAAGCATTGAACCTAAACCAGAAAAAAAATATGTTACCTAAATATTTCCTTCAAAGTATGCCCTTTCTGCATTGACACACTTCTCCCAGCAGTTCTTCAATATTATGAAACATTTTTACTTCCATGTTCCATAAGGAAATAAGGGGTGATTCTGATTGTACTACCCTCAAAACATGAAGAAAAGTCATTTTCCAAAAAGTGTGTCTGTGTGTAGAATATTTTGTATGGCAAACGATAACAGCCGCAAATTCAAACAGACTCAAGTAATTTTTTGCATTCATCCCTGAATTATAGAGGGCTCAATGCCTATTGATTTTGGTGAAGATCGGTTAAAAGAAAGGGGTTGTTTACCTGCAACGTTTTATGTTTTAACAAGGGTAATTTTTTCTCTGACAAACGACAACTGCCGCACATTCAAACAGAATCAAATAATTTTTTGCATACGTTCCTGAATTGTAAAGGACTCAAGGCCTGTTGATTTTGGTGAAGATTGGTTAAGGGGACCATGTACCCAAAATTTTTTAAAAATTTCACTTTTTCTGTTTTTCAAATTTTCAGAAACTACAGTTAATTCTGAAAAAATGATATACAATTTGTTTAGCTATGAGAAATAAAAGTTACAAAAATAAATAAATAAAAAGGACACAATTTTGTGTTGAGCGCTTGCATTTTCAGGCTTGGAAACTTTTAATATATATGTTTTTTTTTTCACATACAAAAGGGAATTTTTGTGTTATAGGTTAGGTTGGCTACTCTGTCATTATTACAGGTGAGGAATACAAACATGAGCATTCACTGCCTTTACCTGAGCTTCATAAAATAAAACATATTCAGGGACCTAAGCAATGAAACTTTACTGAGCAAGTGCCTTTTTGGTAAAACACAAAACCCGAATGAATCGTTCAATGCCCTAATCTGGAAAAGGTTACCAAAGACAATTTATGTTGGGATAAATACAATTAAAGTGGGAGTGTATGATGCAGTGCTTGCTTTCAACAGCGGAGCTTACAGCAAATGTACTGTGATGGAGAAACTGGGACTGAAAGTAAGTGAGTCTTGTCGGGCACGGTTGAGACGAATCGATGAGAGGAGAGTAAAAGAAGCTGATAAGAAAATGACAGAGCAAAGTAAGGTAGAAGGTAAAATAAAAAGGCAAGAAAACAAGAAGAAATCAGAAGAAAATGAGGAAGACCCACAGTACGGCGCAGGACTATTTTAAATGTAGCTTTGTTGTGTAACTATGGTAACATTGACAATAAAGTGAGTTTTCTCAAAAAATGACTTTTTACCATATTTATGTACCTTTTTCTCAGCTTCTGTAAAAGATAGAAACACGATTCTTTTTTTAAGTTGTAGGGCTAATTACAGTGTATCTACTGAACCTCAAAAACAGAAGAAGAAAGTAACCAAAAAATTATAAAAAATTATTAACTCTTTAAAAAAATTACCAAACCTCAAGTTTGTACCTTGAACAGGTTTTGAGAAAAAGGTAGGTTTCATGGTCCCCTTAAGAGAAAGAGGTAGTTTACCTGCAACGTTTTATGTTTTAGGAAGAGTAAAGTACTTAATTTTGATAAATAAAGTATCCTGATAAGAAGATCATAATAATCCCCTGTAGAAACATAGATGAAATATCTATAAATGAAGAGGCTAGTTGAATGGGGTGGAGATAATTTTCTATAAATGAAAATTATAGTTGAAGGGGGAAGGGATAATTTTTTATATATGTACTACGTTATTGTTTCTTTGTCAACAAAGAAGTAGTTTGTTGTTAAAATTCCTTCCCGGGCTGTTTGGCCGTAGTCCAATGTTTTCTGCAAAACCAGACGCTTCGGCAGTGCCATCGACTGCCATCATCAGTGAAAATCGAGTGCGATAACGTGAGGTGATATACGTTAGTGACCACAGTACTGTGGTTAAGTCTGAAGCAATAAGTAGAAAGAAGTAGAGAAGTAGTTTCTATGGAAATATTTCATTTCGAAAATGATTTTAAATATAAATATTAGAACACTGAAGTCATGTATGGTTCTCCACACTGATATTCATAGTCTTTTTTTGGAATACTCAACATGTATTTAGTCGCATTTATTCTGATCTCAGCTCTATCCTGAAATCTTATTCCTTTGAGTGGCATCTTGAGTCTTGGAAAAAGCCAGAACCATGTCTGGTGAGTACAGAGGCTGCTGAACCTGTGCAATGTCATGTTTTACTAGAAAAGTCTGAATAAGCTGCATGATGTCATGATGAATCAATCAGTCTCCACTTTTCCACAGCTGTGGTCATTTGCATCTACAGCATCTTGTAAGCAACAGAGAACAATCAGGTAGTACTCGTTGCTGACAGTCTGACTTTCAGGAGCATACTCAAGATGAATTACACCTTGACGGTAAAAGAAAACATGACCTTGATGTTACTTCGTAACTGTCATGCCTTCTTTGGCAGGGGAGACTGCTGAGATGATTGTGTCCTTATATCAGGATCATAATCATACATCTTATCTCTGGTTATGATTTTCTTAAAAAAATCACAATCAGAATTGTTGCATTCCGCACGTCACATGCAACACACAGATGACTTTTCTTTTGATCAGGAGTGAGTAGTCTTAGTACAAATTTTACAGCAACATGATGCATGATTCATGGTGACTGTCATTCAGAATAGATTGCACTGACTTCCATCACTAGTTGATGAACTTTCTTGATTGTTTCTTGATTTTGGCTGCGGACCTGCCAGACCATTTGTTGCTCTCAACTGATGTTTGACCGCTTTTAAAACAATTATACCACTCTTTAATATGCATCATTCTCATAGTTTCATTACTGAAGGCCCTTTCAAAGCCTCCGTGTATCACCACGCAAAGAACACATCTGAATATCACAGCAGCTTAGCAGTGACTGAACCGTACAGCAGTCTCACAAACATTCACATGTACTGTACTTGCTACGGAACATGGTCACATGCAGTACTAGTTCTCAAGTTCCCACCCCGTAGTGCAACTAGTTGGTAGGAAAAACAATAAGATTTTTTATCAGACCTTGTACATGATTTTATATAATCTCAACTTTTGCACTATACCACATAGAAGACGAATTGTGTTGAATACTTAAAATTGGTTATTAGTGTTTGATGGTTATGAACAATGTGAAATACTTGTGATTTGGTAACTAATCACTATTACCCAAATAAGATCGACTGCATTGCCTTTAAGAAGATGAGCAACATTATGTTGCCCTGTATTTAAAAAGTATAAAGTTTTTACTCAGTGTGTGCTCTCTGCAAATACTATAGGTCAGAAATTGGATAAAGAATGGGACAATTACACAAAAATTGGTATGTACTGGGTGTATGCTAATTATAACAAAAAGAGGCAGAAAAACTAGACTGGAATACAGCCAAACTGGAAAAATACCAATAACAACTCTTTCTTTGGTTTAACATGGGCTGTTTTATTTTTCTTAATACTTAAAAACGTTTTGCGCAAACTTCAATTAGAAATGTTCAGCGGTTCAATTGAGACTGAGCACTAAGTCTTAATCCACTCCCATGAGTAAGCCCTACCCACAGTGTTACAAAAAAAGCCCAAAATTTACAAAGTACTCCCCAGTCAACAACTGAAAAATTAAAAACACTAAAATATATTAACACATTTTACCATAATTGCAATACATAATTATTATATAACATGGATCCTGTCATTTTACTTAGAACTGGGTTCCAAACTCCCACCAACTTATATTATAACTGCCACCTTGTTTATAGTTATTCTTAATTTTACGTGTTTCTATTGCCTCCATGATGAGCTAATGGAAATAGTTCAAAACTTCATCATGATTCCCATTTCCTCAAAATATATGATATTTATTTTCATAGCTGTGTTCAGGTATTGCTGTTTTCTGCATGCTCCCTTTCTTTATATGCTTCATGTGTTCTTGGACTCTTGTTAATATCTATCTCCACATTTAGTCCATATACTAACATCATAACTACCGAGGACTTTGTAGACCCCAGGAATTGAAATAGATGTTTTGTTTCAATAGTACAAAGTTGGCCTACCTTCATAATCAGCTTGAAGTTTTTTTTTTCCAAGTAACCTTGTTAATTTGACAATTTTTCTACTTAAGATTGAATGTATAGAGTATTCCCTATAATATCTGCTGGACACTGCTCACTGGTTTTGTGAAGAATTTCCTTCAACAAACCCCACTTCATAATCCAGTATTTCTTGTACGAAACATTTGTTGCAATTATGGGCTTGCTTGTAACATTGTAGGCAAGGCTTACTGAATAGTAGAGGTGGGTTAAGACTTTGTGGTAGTGTTGTTTGAGCCACTGAGAATCTGAGAATACCTCACTGTAGTAGAGGCAAAAGCTCTGGTGTAAAAAAAACACAATGTGAATTAAACTGAAAGAAAACGTTGTTATTAACAATAGAATCCATGAAAGCTTGTGAATGAGATTGAAATATATATCATTTACAGAATATAATAAATGATTGTGTATCGATATAATAAACTCTGCTTGGGGAAAAGAGAACTGGATAACTCTGAAAGTGTCAGTCAGAGTCCAGAACAGGTATTAAGGCTAAATCCTTGATGCTGACAATGAATATAATAAACAGAGGTGGGGTGCAATCAAGGCCAAGATACGCAAAGAGATCACTATGACAGCCCATTATCATGGTAATGAAGGACGAAGGGTGACCCTGGCTAAATACTGTAGGCAGCGAACTGCACAGATGCATAGCAATCTCAGGAGATTCAATGTGTACAAGCAAACTGCTAACAATGATGTGGTTTGTTAAGAATTTTCAAGACATTTCTATAAATTCTCAACCATACATCTTAAAACTAAACAAATACAAATCATAATAACAATGTAATTAGACATTTAAGACTGTACGTCCTGAGAACAACACCAACTGAGAAACAGTTTACAGACAAAAGGTTTCAATCTAGTAATAACCAACAACTATGAAAAGCTTAAATCACAAATCTTTATATGCTGGACACATATGAATTGAGCACCAAGAAAAACAAGAATCTTTAAACAAACACCAATACATACCAGCATAAAGCTCCTGCATGATTGGCATAAGGCTATGGTACCTGCCACCTATGAAAACATCACCAGCATCTAACACTGTCACATGTGCTTTTTCCTCATCCAATTGTGTCATACAGTCCTCTTTATTAGTACCCTGCATAAAGGAAAGAGAATTAGTACTACAGTTATATGAAAGGGGGGAAGAGGAGGTTTCTAATACAAAAATCTATTTGTCACAAACAATAACACTCACTCAGTTAATAAATTTAGTAATGTCAAAAAAAACTGACAATCTACACACAACTATTGTGGAGCCCATTTTAACTTATGGCTGCGAATGCTGGCAACTTTCAGATAAAGAGAAAAAGATGATAGAAACTGTGGAAATGGACTTCTTAAGAAGAGCGTGTAATATTTCTAGAATGCAACATGTTAGAAACGAAGATATAAGAAGGAAAACAGGCCGCATATTTACAACAGCAGAAAGAATAGAATCCAGACAGCTGCTATGGTATGGTCATGTAATGAGGATGGAGGAGAAGCGATGGCCAAAGAAAGTATTGACTTACACCAGAAAACAGGAGAAGAAAAGGAAGACTGACAACACAATGGAGAACAGGAATTAGGAAAAGCATGAGAGATCGAGCTATTGAAGACGATGATTGGAAAGATAGGGAGAAATGGCGATTGAAATGCGGGATCGGCATAGACTCTAGGACCCCCGCTAATAATAATAATAATAATAATAATAATAATAATAATAGATGTCAAAAAAATGTAATATATAAATAAATAAATAAATATTTAATTTAATATCCTTTAAAGTTAAAGGATACTGACAGAGTTAATAATTATGTAACAGCTGAGAAGGCATCAGAAATGTTTACTCAGTTTTTATGTAAGTAACATTCTG
Source organism: Magicicada septendecula (assembly GCA_034769895.1). NCBI lineage: Eukaryota > Metazoa > Arthropoda > Insecta > Hemiptera > Cicadidae > Magicicada > Magicicada septendecula. The sequence continues at coordinate 455,520,082 of CM068373.1, forward strand.
GAAGATGTTTGTTCTAAACAGCCCTGGAATGCTGTCCACTCAAAGCAGTTTATGTTGACATTGTTATCAACTATACGCTTTGTGCAAAGTATTCCATTTACATGCTGCTATAACTGTTATTTTATTTTTTTTACAAACGCCTGAATAATTTTTAACAATTATAATCGCTTAAAGACTTCCTACCAACTTTTGCACTAAACATGGTGTTCACCAAAACAACTTTTTAATATACGAGGGGGTACCCAAAAATAACCGGAATAGCGCTGCGACTGGCGGAGCTTACGTAGTACGCATTTCTCCCGCTAGGCGAGTGTAGCGCAACTCGTTCCGAGTTCAGTGCCGTCATTGTTGTCGTCTGAGAAGGTTATGTCCAGTCACAGTAATTCGTTTTGTAAAAGCAGTTTCGCTTGCTCCTCATTTTTTGTCATGGCGGATTTAAGTGAACAGCGCACTGCTGTGAAATTTTGTTTCCTGCTTGGGAAAAACGCCGCAGAAACTGTTGTGATGTTGAAAACACCTTACAAGGATAGTGCTATGGGAAAAACTCAAGTGTACCAATGGTTTTCTCGTTTCAAAGAAGGTGAAATGTCAATTGATGACAAACCTCGTTCTGGACGTCCGTCAACTTTCAGAATTGACGAAAATGTTAAAAAAGTTCATGCAATCGTGCTTGAAGACCGACGACGGACCATTGAAGAGGTTAGTAAGTTATCTGGAATAACTTGGAGCTTGCTTCAGCGAATTTTGTCAGAAGATTTGGGAATGGGAAGGGTCACTGCAAAATTTGTGCCTCGGGTCCTGACTGAACAGCAAAAAGAGAATCGAGTTGAAACACGCTGTGCATTGAAAGACCAGCTCCGAACCAACCCAGATTTTTTCTCCAAGGTCATTACTGGTGACGAGTCATGGTGCTATGGTTATGACCCCGAAACTAAACAACAGTCAAGCCAGTGGAAAACTTCATTGTCACCTCGCCCAAAAAAAGCTCGTCACGTGAAATCAAACATCAATACGATGCTCATTTCTTTTTTCAATGTGAGAGGGGTAGTGCATTCTGAATTCATCCCACCAGGTCAGACTGTTAATCAGGCTTTCTATTTGGAGGTTTTAAAAAGATTCCATAACAATGTGCGACAAAAAAGGCCTGATTTGTGGCAGACGAGGGACTGGTTTTTCCACCATGACAATGCACCTGCTCACGCAGCCATTTCAGTGCGCCAGTTTTTAGCAAAAAACAATGTGACTCCCTTGCCCCAAGCCCCTTACTCACCTGACCTCGCTCCCTGCGATTTCTTCTTGTTTCCGCGAATGAAGAGGGACATGAAAGGACAATGTTTTGACGATGTGGAAGCGGTAAAGAAAAAAACGAGTCAGGAGCTGTCGGCCATCACAACAGACGAGTTTGAAAAATGTTTCCAGGAATGGGATCGCAGATTGGACAAATGTATTCAGTGTAATGGAGAGTATTTTGAAGGTGATAAGGTTGTTTTGTAAAAAAAATTAAATACATAGCTTCAAAAAAAAGAATTCCGGTTATTTTTGGGTACCCCCTCGTAGATAACAAGTACTTATAACAGTGGCATAACTATGGAAGGGATCACAGCCCCCCCCCAATACCTATTAATAATTTCTGCAAAATTCCATAATCAGTTACTGAAACCTAGTTGCCTGTGTTAAATTAATGTTGTAAATAACCGTAGAAATAAAAAAAAATTACAAAATTTGTATATTAATTAAAGTTAGTTTCTTAATAATGACAATCACTCAACGTTTGGTAAATAATGTGTACATTTACAACATTAAAAAAAAAATTATGCGCACGCCAGAAAACGAAGGCAGAGCATATTAACCTTCCCCTCACTTTTCTCTCCTACACTTCACATTACATGGTTGTCTACGTCATGACTCCCATAAACTAATATCTCTATGGTTTGAACAGTAATCCTTGCACAGGTAAACTTTCTTGACTTTAATTCAGAAAAATTGTATTATACATTGATTTTATTGCAGAATTTTAAATAATAAATAACACACTTTAATATGAACTGTAACTTGCTTCAATAATTCTTAGGACAAGATTCTATGTGCTTAAAATGATATATATGTTTTAAAATATGTGCTTTTCCATATTTTTTCAATCCTTATAATTCACATTGGTTTACTCAAACACTTTGAGATACAAAGAATTTCATCTCCAGTCCTGTACATGAACAAATAACTTTAATCCAGTTTCTGAAAAGTTTGTAGCTGAAAAGGACTAAGTGACAGTGAACTATTACCTATTACTTTGACCTAGGCTACTATTATATATAATAATGGTAGTGCAAAACTGAAGTAACCTCACAAAACAGTATGACTTATGAGGGCGAGTCAAAAATAACTTAATATGATCATAAAAATGTTTAATAAAGTCATGATCTGCTATGGCACTGCTATGAGATTAACAGACACAAAAATAAACATACTCACTTTGGCACTTTTGCGTACTCACTTGGCACTCCATAAACAATAAAAAAACTCAAAATCAGGCAGGATGGCCCATTCGTTACTATAATGCTGTCTTTACCTATAATATTGCTACAAATGCTTTACATAATAATTAATTGACAATAAAATGTTATTCTCTCTAAAAAAGTACTGGAGAGCCTAGGATATGCCATTCTGGTCCTACACTTAATGAAGAGAAGATTTTGACATTCACCTCCCAATTGGTAGAGAGGGGGCAACACTTGTGTAACAAGTGGTGAACAAAAGCAGGTATCGAGTTTGTCTCGGGGTAAAGAGTTCCCCCTTAAATCAAATGCCAATGGCCTCCTTGGAGAGTGGATGAGTGGGTTAAGGGTAGGGCACCCTCTTGCCCTTGGGGTGAGAAATCACTCCTATAAGCAGATGAATGAGAAAGATATAATCAATGACATAGAATGCGGAAGGAAAAGAGAAACCATTGCATTAAAGATCTGGTAAGATTTCCCAAGTAGGCCTAATGACAGTATGATGGAAGGAATCGAGGTGACTGGAGGACTGACATTGACCAATCTATGGAATGAATACCCAAGAAGAAAATGCAATTAATATTTTAAAAAAACTATTTTACTGAGTAAAATGATATATTTTAAATTAGTTTATTAAATCTATATACAATGTAAATGAATATATACCAATACTATCATGTAGTTTAAATATGTAAAATGTAGTGTGGGGACAGATAATTGTAAAGTACCAAACGTAGTTAATTCATTGCAATACAAACATTTAACAATTACCAAATTACTATATTAATCCAGTTCACCAGTGTACTATATTTTCTTAAAATATCCAAGACTAAATAATATACTGTCACTTACCCTAACACATTTCAAAGTGAGGTAATCTATACTGAATTTTGCACTATCTCTTGCAGTAGTATTGACGAAAGTCTCGCACTTCTTCATTTCCATATCTGATACTGTACACCAGATCAGCTGCTCATCTGTACTTGCTGTTATTCTATTCTGACCTACAAATTACAATTATCAATATGAGGATATACGATTCTAATAAAATTACATGAGTAAACTAGTCTTCTGCAAGAAGAACTATCAAAAAATACAAGACTGAACCTTTATTAACTGACTTTAGAAATGATGGTAATGCTTATGTAGAAAACTGAATCCATACATTAATAAATACATGTCTTTCATAAACTGTGCTACGTCCAAAGCTTAGAAAAAACATTACACTACGGATTACAGTGTTGGCAGATATAATACATGGTTGAGAGATGTGCATGCCTCACAGATACTTTCTCTGTCTCTCTTGCACACACAAAACATGCACATGCACGCACGCATGCGTGCGTGCGCATACACACACACTTTTACATATAAACTACATGCAGAAGCATCTGTATGACATGGCAATCATACTCACAAGAATTAGCACTGCTATAAAATGCAATGCTTTTTCCCAAGCTTTGCACACTTAACAATTACACTATTTACTTTAGTAAGCTAATTAATATTAAAGTTTTTTTTAGTATTAGAATGGTCTTGCAAGAGAAACGTATGAAAATATGTTTTGCTGATTCACTAATAAATTTACAGTAGATACAGTATTTTATTTGTTTATCAAATGTGTAGTTGGTCTGCTTCTCTTTTATTTTCATTATATTACAAGATCTACTTTACTTCCTTCCATGCTTTGGCTAGATACAACATACGCGCTTTGTCCTATGTTTTGATACATCTGTTATTCAAAGTGTTATCAGCTCAACGTGGACAGTCCTGCTTTTGTGGCAGCGGCAGCTCGACTTTACTTTTCACATAAGGTGAAGTTTACATAGGCCTATATTTTATGTAAATATACCATATTTAATATCTTTTGTATGTCTTCATTACTATACTGATGCAATAAAGATTGTACCATTAAAGATTTGTAGTAATATATGGTAAATGAATAATTACTTATTTACAATTAAATACTGCCTTTTTTTTATTTTTACATTGCTTGTCAAAAATTTATCACTTATGATGCAGCCTTACAGTAGGTTCCTGAGTTTAATTGTGGTCCTCACCTCTTTTGAGTTGGAAATCACTGATTTAGACAATCGACCGGACAAACTGATTTTTTAAAAGAACAATCAGTCAGTAGCATCACTTCACTGACAAACAAGCTAAAATAATAACACTGATTTTCAGTTGAACAGACTTTTTTTATTTCTTTTAAAACCAAAACATTTTACCCATACTACCATGAGGTATCCTCCATGGTTCATATAGAACAGAGCCCAAAGTCTTGACCCACTACTATTTATTCAGTAAGCCCTGCCACTATGTTACAAACCCATAATTAACAACAAAGTAATTATTGTTACTGTCCGTCCAGTAACATAAAAAGTTATTATTTTAGAAACTGAAACATCATACTCAAAAGAAACATTTAACACCAATAACATTTTGTCATTTTTACAACACAGTTATTGTATTTTACTTATTATGAAGATACCATCACCACCTAATTTAAAACATGTTTTCAAACTCCTGGTAGCTTATAGCTATCGTCTCTGTTATGTTGTTTCTACTTTTGTCTCTGGGTTTCATTACACTCTCAATCTTAACACATTTCACTGTGCTACTGATCTGATCAGTTGTCATCTTTTTATCGTCACTTCAATCTCAGTCTTTTACTGATTCAATTCTAGTGAATGATTTAATACAAGGGTCAGTGAGTTGTGAATTAATTAACTGATTCAATTTTACTGTATTAGGGTGACTTAACTGTGTTTTGAATACTGATCTCCGCTTTAATTTCATTCTTGTTGTTTTTAGTTAACTCAATTTAGAGTCATTTAGAAATTTGTGATATTAATTAACATTCATATTTTCCAACATATTAACATATTTTCTACTCCATTAAATGTTAGGTAACTAGTCAGTTACATTGAACTTTTGTGGGTTACGAACAACTAACTGTGCAAACAATATATAATGAAAAAACAATATAAGTTTTTTGAAATGGAATAAATTATTCATGACGGATTTTTTTTATACTTCTCAGTCTTTAAAACAATACGGAACCAGACGAATATACACTAAAGTTTGTTTACAATTTCAAAAAGTTTTTTTTCTTGCAACAATTGGTCAGCAATTTATAATAATAGGTGAAGTACATGAATAATTGAATTCTTACTTACTCATATTAATGTAAAGTGTGCAAACAACTGAAACTAAGTGAACCCTATGAATAGGCTAATGAATAACTGAATCATAAAAACTAATCACTTGAATGATTTACATGATTGAGTTCTCTCAAGTGACCAAATTCCATTTGCCTATCTCTAATTTAACATTGTAATACACAATACCAGTTAATGAATAGGTCTGACAGAATTGATGACTCTGAGTGTTGACTAACAGCAAATGAAATTAAAATCTAAACTTACATTTAAGTGGTAGTTTTGTCAAGCGCAGGCCAACGTGCAGTAGCTGACTTACTCTATATGATAGTACTATCAAACAACTGAAGGTAGTTAAATCATTAATTAGACACAACAAAAGTCAATAACTTTTACTTATTATTATTATATGAGTCCACTGTTAAATACATATGACTTAATCGCCTAATTACTTAATATTTTTTATAACATAACAGTTACTACGCTAATTTCTTAAATTCCATAAAATTTATCTATCAGTACAATGATAAGGTATACCCAATGATAATATCATGAATACGTCTGCACAATGATACAGCCCAGATAACTAAAAATTAAATTTTCACACCAATTATTATATCTCATATTGGTGTTTTCCGTTGTACATAGGTTAGTCCGTTATAACTTTTTACAATAATAAAACAAAAACAATACTCATACTTACTGAAACTACTCCTAAATAAACAACACAATAAAAGGGAACACCACAGTACACTCCGTTCTAACATTTTAAAAAGGATTTTTAAAACAGAACATAAAAACGCCCTACAACATAACAATAAACAACACAACACAATGGCGTGGGAAATACCACACCCACTACTTTGAGGGACAAACAAATTCCCTCAAAATTCCCTCACGACTTACATTTTCAAATGTATCGTCTTTTAAGAATTTACTTAATATGGTGAGTTATGTTTATTGTTTTATGCATATTTTACTAAAAATAATTTCAAATTTATGAAATAATAACATTAAGGTGACAAATTTTCATAAATTTTGTTTAAAGGATAGGATAATCCGTATCCATATAATTAACAATTATCTGCAAGAAATTTGCAAATTATCTCCAAGGTAAGCGTGTTAATAATTTGCAAATTGGTAAGAGCGCATTTTAAACTCTAGCGCAAAGATTTGTGAATGAATTAACGTATAGTAATGATAAAAGATCTAGATACATACATCCTCGAGGACAGGGGTGCCTACAGGGGGGTATCGTGTCGCCATTGGCGACATTTGACAAATTTTTGGGGGGGATTTTTTTTTACTCTTGTATGAAATTTACTATTACTAAAAATACCGATTACAATGTGAGAACGTATTTCCTGGTCGCAATTTGCGTCAAAGCTTGCTTAAGGGGGCTGCATGGTGTATCACGTGATGAGACATCCACGAATCACAGTACAATAATTTTAGTGTACAAAATACAGCTTTATATTTTAATTTATTAAAAAAGCGATTATTTGTAAATACATATTGAAAAACAAAGAAGGCGAGACTGGTCAAGTTGTAGGCTAAACAATTTTTTGAAGTCATAAAATACTTAAAGAAAATTAGATCGTTTGAAAGCGAATGGAAGTTCCCTACGTAGGTGGAACAGACGCTTTCAAACGACCTAAAGTTCTTTAATTATTTTGCTGCTTCAAAAAATTTTCTCGTGTACAACTTGAGCAGTCTCACTTTCCTTATTTATCTACATTTATTTTCAAATAATCGCTTATTTGATAAATTTACATATAAAGCTTTATTTTGTACACTAAAATATTATACTACGAGGGTGCTTTCACATGTGCGGACTTTTTGTGTGCGAGGGAATTTTGAAAAACACAAAGTTCGATTTTATTGTTTTGGACTTGCACACTAATAATTTTGATAAAAATAAAGTTAAGACGTTTGATTGGGAAAAACAACGCTTTATTCAAACGCCTTAAGGAGAGATTTTTATATAAAGCGGAAATTTTGAAAAACACAAAGTTCGATTTTATTGTTTTGAGAAATATTTTGTTATATTTAGTTACAATTACCTTTTTAACCCAAAAGTTACGTATTTCCTTCGTTAAGAAATAAATTGCAGCATAAACAACTAATAAACGACCTTGTTTACAAGTCCAAAACAATAACATCGAACTTTGTGTTTTTCAAAATTCCCTCGCACGCAAAAAGTCCCAAAAAGTCCGCACAAGTGAAAGCATCCCGATTCGTGGATGTCTCATCACGTGATATACCATACATATATATATAATATAATATTTCAACTTCAGATAACAAAAATGTTGTGATTGTAAGCTTAAAATATTATAGTAGATAGATAGATATAGATTTATTTATAATGTAATTTTGAAATCCATTTTTTTTTTTTTACTTACTGTATTAATAAAGTACAGTGTGCAATAGAAATTTGCGTTTAGATTTTATAATTATCTTGCTTTCTACTATGTTTTAGTGCACTAAAGTCTATAAAAGGACGGAATTGTTTATAACATTTTATTAAGGGAACAAATTTAAGTAAGGCATTAAAGTTGCAAATCTAAGTATTTTTCCAATGAAGTGATTGAGATTTGATACTGTATACTGTAAAACTAATCACGTTTTACTGAAAATGCTAAATTGTGATCCATTATAAAAAGAGCTTTTTTTTTTTTTTTTTTTTTTTTTTTTTTTTTTATCACCACTATCACTATACTATCACCAACTATCACCACTGCTCGAGGAAATGTATCTAACCTTTTGTTACTATAAAAAAGAGACACTACTTAAGGAAGAACAAGAAAACGGAGAAAACTATAAAAAATTACAAATAGAAATAAAGTGATAGAATTTAAAAGAAAAACTGAAAGATTTAGAAATATTTTGAATAAGTAGTTAGAAAATAAAAAGTCAGAAAACAAGAATTCTGAAATCGTGCTTGTTTAATTTTTAGTTAAGAATTCTAACATAGTTAATTACACATACATAATTTATAATTTATATCAATACACAAAACTCAATCAAAAAAAATCACAATCCTTCAATGGATTGAAGGTGGACTTTTATGAAAGAAAATGACTGAACTGAAGAAGATTTTAAGGTACCGGTAATAAAAATATGGACATAGTGCTAGTCTGTGAATTGAATGTTACGGTACCACTAAAAATATATAATGTTAGTGGTAACACAAGCTATTCACAGTACATCTTCAAATTAAGACAAGTAGATAGTGAAATCTTATTTATAGTTATGTCAAAGTTTAAAATAGCCAAAGACAGAAACCATACAGGACAGAAAGAAAGGAAAAAGATCAACAAAAGTAAGATATGGAAACAAAAGCTTATGATGTAAGCAAACAAAAATTGGGCTCTTTCAAGGAGCAGTCTCTAATACAATGCTCTTTAATAGTTATACAGACAACCTATCATACAATTCCTGGATTTTGTTGTGTCAGTTGATTAACTAATTATAAATATAATACTACTGACTCAGAACACTAATTTTTTATTGGTAAAAATGTAAATATTTACCTTGTAGCCTGAACCAGTTTTCGCTTATTATAATCTTCGTCAGATACTGCCACTAGGAGCAATGTCTGTCTTGTTCTTGGTGACGGCGCAAAATTTGAACACAGACACAAATTCAATATATACAGAAAACCCACTACAACTAACACACTAATACACAACTCCCCCAATCACCAAATACAACACAAACTAGGTGCCTTCAGAACCATGATACACAGACTAAACAACATCCCAATAGATGAAAAAGAATACCAAGATGAACTAAACACGTTAAAACGAAATGAATGTGAGCATGTTTGCAGATTATTACATTATTTGGGTAACAGCTAAAAATTTTACAAACAAACAAAATATTATAAAATAATATGAATCTGTCTTTACAGAAGATGAGGGACTGAGCATAAATCAATAACATGTAAATATAAACTAAAAAACTGTACTTTGGTTCTCTTTTCAGTAAAACATCAAAATTGTGAATTCAACTTTAATTACAGTAATCAAGAGCTACTGGAACTGAAAAAGTGAAACATCATATACCTTAAGATCTTCCTGCATTACAAAATTCTGAACCTAGAAAAATCATGTAAAGCAAGTGAAAGAGAAGGTGACTAGCAGATTATGGTTACTCAAACGACTCAGTGGCAGGAGTTTCCTGAGGATACAGTCAAGATACTCCTGACTTAGAACACCTAATTGTTCTAAACATATAAGAGCACCTAATTTATATATTCATCATTATAAATAAAACAAACCTAGACCAATCAGAAAGATGCCAAAATAGCACTTAAAGACTCATAATAAAACTGGGGAAAGGAAAATGCATCTCAACCAGCGAAGTAACTATGTACTCACAATCTAATTATAAAAAAAAAAATAAAACTACAAGCAGCACATACATTCCTTAGTTTACATGGTTACATCAAACACCGGAGTTAAAATATCGGTATGGAGAACCATACCTACATGAGTTCCATGTTCTACATGAGTTACATGATTTATATTTAAAATCATTTTCGAAATGAAATATTTCCATAGAAACTACTTCTTTCTTCAGCCTTAACCACAGTACTGTGGTAACTGATATATACCACCTCACGTTATCGCACTCGATTTTCATTGTTGTTAGAAGTCGATGGCACTGCTGAAACGTCTGGTTTTGTAGAAAACATTGGACTACGGCCAAACAGCCCGGGAAGGAATTTTAACAACAAAATACTTCTTTGTTGCTGATAACGTAGTGCACATAAAAAATTATCCTGTCCCCTTCAACTATAATTTCCATTTATAGAAAATTACACGCACCCGTTCAACTAGCCTCTTCATTTATAAATATTTCATCTACGTTTCTACAGTGGATTATTACGATATTCTTATCAGGATACTTTATTTATTAAAATTTAGTACGGTACTTTACTCTTGTTAAAACATAAAACGTTGCAGGTAAACTACCCTTTCCCCATAACCGATCTTTACCAAAATCAATAGGCCTTGAGTCCTCTACAACTCAGGCATGTATGCAAAAAATATTTGATTCTGTTTGAATGTGCGGCAGTTATTGTTCGTCATAGAAAAAATTACACTTGTTAAAACATAAAATGTTGCAAGTAAACTACCCCTTTCCCTTAACCGATCTTCACCAAAATCAACAGGCCTTGAGGTCTCTCTCTACAACTGAGGAAACTATGCAAACAATTATTTGATTCTGTTTGAATTTGCGGCAGTTATCATTTGTCATAGAAAGAATTACCCTTGTTAAAACATAAAATGTTGCAGGTAAACTATCCCTTTCTCTTAGTCGATCTTCACCAAAATCAATAGGGCTTGAGCCCTCTACAATTGAGAAATGTATGCACAAAATTATTTGATTCTGTTTAAATGAGCGGCAGTTATCGTTCGTCCATAAGAAAAAATCGGTATGGAGAACCATACATAACTTTCATGTCCTTAATTTATATTTAAAATTATTTAAATATTAATTAAATAAGTGGATGCTTGAGTTCTGAAAAAATTACGTATCAGCTAAAATGGTACCACCATGTCAGGTGGATTAAGACTATCCTCAACTTTCGTGAGGAAGGACTGTACTTTTGGATAAAATGTCTGTAGGTCGAACGAAGAGCTAGCTAAAGGTATCTGCAATCTGATTCCTGTAATGAAATTGGACTCTCGCTGCGAGGGGCCGAGGGATGTCTATAGTGTTATCAAAGTCTTTCCTGTCAATACTATAATAGTCATTTTTGTTTTTTTCAAATCGAGTCTTGATTCCTTTCTTTCCATTTGTCTTCTGATTTCCTGAATGACTATTCTGTTCACCCGTATAATTATAAATTTCTCAGCAAAACATTTCTTCCTTAATACGTTTGTGTCTCCTGTTTAACACCCACCATTCTGATCCATGTCATAACGCTATATTCCACACAGGCTAGTAAATAACTAGCCATCAGAGAGGTCAAAATATTTTCAAGGAGGAGCAAACAATTTTCCAAAGGAGAAAATATTTATATATTTTTCATACATACACACATGCACATATTAGTTTATAATTCTCATATCATAATAAAAAATATCGGTATGGAGAACCATACATGACTTCCATATTCTAAGATCTAAATTTAAAATCATTTTCGAAATGAAATATTACCATAGAAACTACTTCTTTCTACTTACTGCTTCAGCCTTAACCACAGTACTGTGGTCACTAACATATATCACCTCACGTTATCACACTCGATTTTCACTGATGATGGAAGTCGATGGCATTGCCGAAACGTCTGGTTTTGTAGAAAACATTGGACTACGGCCAAATATCCCGGGAAGGAATTTTAACAAAAACTACTTCTTTGTTGCCGATAACGTTGTACACATATATATAAAAAATATGCATAAAATTAATGGCTTGTATAAGTTAATGATTGATCTCCATTAAGTAGTGCTCAAGTTTCCAAAGTTTTAATATTATGATGTCCGTAATTAAAACATCAGAGCAGGTTTAGTGTGAATGAGGGTACACCGTGGACTAAAATTTCAACATTTCCTATTGAGCGTTGCTTAGAGTAAAGCTGTGAATCTACAGTGTATGTTTCACAGAACAAACACGCGAAAAAGAAGGAGCGCTCCGAAGTCACTCATGGACCCTCAGCATCTTGCAGAGGGTTCATTCCCTAAAGACGAAAAGTCTATCTATGAATCGTTCCTCTGTAAACACGTGCAGTTACACTCCCCAGCGATCCACAGGAAGCAAATTGATGTCCATTTTTTCGGCTTGCACGCGTTATGTTGGTGTGGGTTTCGGCACTTTCCATTTAAAAAGCGTGCAAATGTAAGAAAATAAACATGAGTGAGGCCAGAAATAACGCGAATTTTGTGTGTGTGTGTGTGTGTGTGTGTGTGTGTGTGTGTGTGTGTGTGTGTGTGTGTGTGTGTGTGTGTGTCTTCCCTGCCTTTTTATTGCTGTAGTCATAATAATAAAATGGAAACGTAAACATTACATAACTGAGATATGCTTACCTGCCACGAACGATATATTATTTTATACATGTACGAGGTGTGTTCAAAAAAAGACCGAACTATTTGTGTAGCACGTCAACTAGCGCATAGAGCGAGCTGCAGAATTAAGTGCTGCAAGCGACAGGTTTTGACGCCTGAATGCCGTTTTCTCTGTTCCGTCACGATCTTCAGTCTTCGAGCTACACGCGCTGTAGTGGGCACGGGCACACACCGTCCGGCGGATTTATAACGAAGTGAGAATGAAGATCTTAACACAACGTGTGTGTATAAAATTTTGCTGCCTACTTCGTAAAATCTTTACAGAGCTATTTCCATTGTCTTCCAAAGTTTTCATTACCATTTGCATTGGTACGCAGTTGTTGACCGATTTAAAAACGGGTCTCTTTCTGATCGTCGTCAACAAACACAGTAAGAATTTTTCAGTGATACGATACATTTAAATTTTTCTATCAAAATTTAATTTTACGATCTTAAATGGATTCTGTCAGAAAGTATCGGCATTTAAACGATGATTTACAATTACCACATCACGAGCTCTCTTCCCATGATCTTCGATATCGCTTTGATCTGCACCGACCATTGGTTTTCCCTCTTTAAAAATTCTTAAACTAATCGTTCGCCTCACGCAGGCTTCCGCGTATGCTTAATTGAAAACCAGAATGTCTCTGAAAAGTTTTAACCTAGTTTTGCTGTAAAATTTCATACGCACACGTTGTTCTCGCGGTCTTTCTTAATCGCTTTGTCACTAATCCGCCGGCCAGCGTGTGCACGTCCCCACTCAATGTGATATACCTCAAAGACTACTGCTAATAGCGGAACACAATAAGTGGTAGTTTGTTGTCAAAAACTATCGCTAGGTGCGCGCAAAGTCGCGGCACCAGTACCACGAACATAAACAATGAATATTTTGATTTGCCTAAAAAAAAGTTGAACCAATTAAACAAGTTATTATTCACGATTTCCAGAAACAAAGCAAGCGCTGTTTTCGAGAAGCTTGGAAAAATTTGTTAATTGCCTGGAGTATTCTGTCACAAAACATGCGGCATTTTGCTACAGTGTATGTATTTTGATAGTGGACCTTTTTGTTTACAGGAATAAAAACATTCTGTCAAGTGGATAACTCACGGTTATCACAAAAATGTAAATAATCTTACATTCCCTTGTAAAAAATCTTAGAGACAGGAAAAAGCCAAGACATCTTCAACCTGTAAGAGAATCAGAATAAAATTAAATTGAAGAAAAAGAGCGAATTATTTGTATTACAAAACTGTAAATCTTCAGAGTTTCAGTTTATCACTGTTATAATAAAAACATAATTAATATCATCTATAAATTAGATTTATTTGTATTTCTTGTATATTTTGCAGATCTAAGTCCAATGTCAGAGATGACAGAAGAATGAATGAGGTAATACAAATTAATGGGTGTTTCGTATTGTTACTGTTTTATTGTTAAATTATTAATTCGTTATTGCATCAAATATAATGGTGTGTTTTGTGTACTGTTTAGTCTGTTCAGGTGTTTTATGTAGACTAACAGACGAAATTTTATGTATTTGTAAGTTTACATCTCTCTTAAATTCTATCTATATATATAAAACTCAAAAGTCTGAGGATTTATGGGTACTGAATACTGAATACAAATCCACACCGTTACACCGATTGCCACCAAATTTTGCACAGGTAGTCTTTGACACAAGGCAAAAAACACTGTCTAACTTGGAATTTGATATTTTGCCCCGTTCGCACGATTTAGGCCCTTTCAATTATGCCTTTTCTTTGACGCGTATAAAGATGTCAACAACACCATGGAGACCAAAATTAATTACCATAGTAACAAGTAAATAAACAAATGATATTTAGCGGCATCGGAACTGTACCTTTATCTGGTCCTGCAGTTTTTAATGTTTTTAATATGCGATTGTGTCGATACATTTTGTAATTTTGTATACAGATACGTCTATATATTTTGTAATTGTCTTAAACGATTATAAAATTTATGTTTATACGTATTTCTGAGGATGCAATGAATAAATAATGAAATATATTAAATACTACTACTTAAGATGTCAATAACACCATGGAGACCGGAATGAATTACCATAGTAACAAGTAAATAAACAAAAGCTATTTAGCGGCATCGGAACTATACGTTTATCCATTCCTGCAGTACATTTTCGATGTTTTATAAAATATGCGATTGTATCGATACGCGTATATTACGATGTGGAAAAGAAGAAGTGTACTAATTGTAAATTGTCCTATTACCTAATGCAAAGCGAAAATACGTGTTGTTTTCATTTGTGAGGTTAGGTGACAACGGTGTTTGGTTTTTAGTTTACTGCTGAAATAAATGAAAGCCATGGTTGAGGAAAACACACCGTTTCATGTGTTATACAATGCTTCTAACCAGTGGCGGCGCTAACGAAACGGAGGCCCCCCCCGCGAAACTAATTAGGGGGCCCTATAAAAATGGTTAAATTTTGTATACGTAATAGGGGAAAACACTTAAATGAGTTTCTATTTACGTGTGTTTCACAACAATGGTTTGTGAATACTTTCTCGTCTATCACAAAGCGTTTGCAATTTGCAAAGGATGTTTTACACGTGTACAAACTCTTAAAATTCATTGTTGCTAAATAGATAGTTCTATACAAACTATAAAAAAACCAAAATAAAAAGAATGATTTATTTTTACGTCAAGGATCTAAATTCAGACTATGAAACAGTACCGCACACAGAGTGTTAAAAATTTATTATTTAAAAACGAATATCAAAGTAACATTCTAGCTTTTTTCAAACATTTAAATTAGTTTGTAACTGAATTTGTAAAATTCTTGAATATACACTATACAAGTTCTCCTTAAGTCTAATCCAATTCAATAACACTCGAACTCAAGTAATGTACAATATTTACAGATGAGGATCAACCAAAGTTCACTGTTTTCCTAAGCCTAGTCTTCTTTTTTTAATAGCTAAGAACTTTTCAACCACTTCGTTGATATTAGTTTTCTGTGTCTCTTCATGCTCAATGCTTAACAGTGCCAAGTCACTCAACCGAGTTTGGGCCATGGTACTTCTTAAGTACGACTTAATTTAATTAATTTAAGTTTTGAAAAGCTTCTTTCCGCTGTAGCTGTTGTGACAGGTATGGTTAAATAAAGCTGCAAAGCTGTAGTTAAGTCTGGGAGGCAACTCATAAGGCAGCTGTTCAACCAGTAAATTCATCATTTCTCGAATTCTTTTCTTGTGTACAATTTCTTTGGTCATCAGAGCTTTGAAGGATATTACTTGGTCAGGCAGTGATGTGGAAAGGTCACCAGGATACACATTTACCAGAGCCTTATTTTTCTCCACTATTGTCTCTTGTGAGAAGTTTACTAAATTCTGAGGCGTCAGGAATGAAAACCTATCATCAATGCAACGCAATCCTTCGAATCTCATTTGTAGCTGAGCTATTACAATATCTAGTGTTGCATTGAAAACTTTTACTTCAAATGATTTCACTGGGTCGTCAATTCTATGGTCAACTGATAATTCAACAAAGAAGCGTTTTACAACTCGTTTACGCTTATTTTTCATGTTACAAGTTATGTCCCATGACTGGGCCAACTGGGGCCCCCCATGAGGGTCGGGCCCCCCCCGCGCCGCGGGGTCTGCGGGGGCCTTATCGCCACCACTGCTTCTAACACAGTTACACTTAAAATAAAGAATTTAGCGTTTTTGATTTAACAGGTACTTTATAAATATCTCCAAAGGGTACCGTACTTTTAAATCTCCAAAGGCTGTTCCACCAACATAATAATTTAGTACAAGTTAAAATAGTACAAGTGTTGATAATAGCTTTGGAGAGAATTTGAATAATGAGTACAAAATTGTTATACGAGCTGACAGAACGCCATATAGACACAGACAATAAAAATTATATTAAAATACTTATTCAAAGTCAAATATCCGCGTGCGAAGCCGCGGGTAACAGCTAATATAAAATTTGTCATAGTTTGCACATATGTTGTAGGTTCGGCATACATTAATTAACTCGTCGAAGTGAACGCACCTGTAGGAAAGAAACGCATTGAGCAACAGCTTCAAATGAGACACGCAATAAAGCTTTGAAGGTTATGCTTTTATATTTTTAATTTTTCCAGAAATATCTTCATATTGAACTTTGTAAAAGTACTCGTCGTTGTTTCACTTTAAGCCTTCAGAGTAACGGAAATTCTAAATTTCGTCGTAAATACGCTGTTGCAAATCAGTTAAAATCTTTTTAACGATGCAAACAATATGAATCCAGATTTGTAACCTTATGTTTTCTTAAACGAACTAACTTTTGTTGAAGAATAAATTCGTTGAGCGAAATTTTAAAAATATTCTCTTTTCAGTCAAAATACCTTGTAGTATTTACCAAAATTATGCTGCATACAAAACCGCCATGTTTCTACTTCGAAAGAGGCGCCAAATTCAGGCTCCGATCCATGCTCATGATTTTGTTTTCAAGGCCCTTCTCATGAACTTCTCAAAAACAGGATAGTAGATAATTATCACTCTTTCGGAGAGAGTTGCTCCATCCTTGAAAGAACGCCCTTGAAGCGTACAGAGAAATTCGTAGGCCTAAACATTGTACACCAGATAACTCATTCTGATAATCGGATTCATGAGCACGCATTCACAGACACACAAACACACCGCGCATACGCTGTAACTGCCTTCGTAGAAGTGAATAGGCGTTGAGCCGAAATAGATTTCCTTAGTTCCCATTTGTGAGAACTCGCCAAAATTTACGGTCTGTCGTAGAGAGTCAGACATGAGCTGATAAACATGTCAGGCTGTCAAGCGGGCAGAGATAGCTTGCGAATCAGTGACTAAGAAAACTTGAAATCATAATTATTTTTAGCGACGCACTGGCTGCGAAAATTATCTTACTAAACAGCATCGTTTACGAATAAGCGGTGTGTGTGTGTGTGTGATGCGCGCGCGCGCACGCGGAAAGAGTTATCGACGCCTATTCGTAGCAGACGGTGACCCGGCGACGACACAGCACCGTCTAGTGTCCTGCTGAGTCACACACACACACACACACACACACACACACACACACACACACACACACCGAACAGTATTTCGTGTGTTATTCCCTACGAATATCTGCAGCATCTCTCTCGTATTCACAAGAAATAATTCTAGCGCCCATCGCAGGTGTAACGTCATCGCGATAAAGTTCTCGAGAACGCATGTTAGACTAACAAGTAACGTCTTTTTTTAGCAAATCTATCACCATATTTCAGTATTTATAAACATTCTAAGGAAGTACTACAACACTAAGTTTTAAAGGACATACATTTTGTTATTATTATTAAGCACATGATTAGTTCAGACATGTTCGTTTTACAATAATAGTTTTCATGGTTGAGCTAGTATCAAATGACAAATTTAATATGTATTTTTCATAAAGTAAGTGAAGGGCGTTAACGTGTCTTAAAAAGTAAGTTATTATTGCTTTAACAAAAGGCGCACCAAGAATGAAAACAACAAAACAACCAAAATCCGACTAATCTCATAAACGAGAGAACAATAAAACGTACGAATGCGGACAAATAGGCAACAACAAACGTAAGTGAAAAAGTACAAGGAATTTAAAAATAAAACTAATTTTTTGTGTACTTACACAGTGAAACCGTGTTATTTTTGTCAGTACAATCTCTTCTTACTTCTATTCATTTGGTGCACCTCGTTAAACTTTACGGCCAATTACGCGCCTCTTCATCCCAACAAACATCGTTTGTCTCGCGACGTTTCTTTCAGTGGACCAAAAAGATGAAAACCACTTTGAGCCAGGTCGGGGTGGTTCAGCAACTCAGAACCAAGAGCTTAAAGACAAAAGGGTGTTTTGTAGGCCGGATGAAGTCGAGCGTTGTTCCGAAACAAAATCACACATTTTGAAAGTTTACCACGTCTTTTTGGACTTTCCGAGGCCCGATCAAGTTCATGCAGTTCTTGGTTATTTTTAAAATTATGCCTTCATTCATAGACACTGATACTGCCCCCTTCAAAGTAGTCTCTGTCGAATGTAACACGATTAACCCATCCGTTTTGCAGTCTTCAAAATATTTCAAGCATGCATTTTCTGAACAGCTTTGAGCTCGCTTAGCGATTTTCGTTTTACGTCGTCAACGGTCGCGAAACTTTGTCCTTTCGTGGAAATTAGCACTTTTGGGAGGAGGAAAGATCGGGTTGGGACACATGTGGTTAATACAACAGTTACCGTCTCATCATTATGTCGTTTTCTTTTGCCTAGCCTGGCAAAATTTTCAACAAGCAATTTTAACGTGCGTCCAGGCGCATTATCAGGCTGCGATTTTGATAAATTATTCTTCCGTAAATCTGCCCGTTTTCTACAAATAGTTTCATATAAATGACGTAAAATGTCCGAATAGAACTCTTTTATTTAACACTGCGGCTAGCGATGAAATTTCGTGAAACATAAAAACGTAATCTTCATCTGACAACCACTATCTTCAATTCATTTACGGCAGTCTTTGAAGCTTGTAAAGCGCTTGTTCACGCACAGCAGTCTCGCCAGAAGCCTTGTGAACACGTTTACCAGGACAGAGCAGTTTGTCTCACAGTTTACACAAAATTTAATCCATGTTCTTCAATCTTGCATTGTAGAGTGTAAAAAAAATCACCTAATACACCTAAGGACGACTTCTTCAGTTAGCTGTGAAATCTAAACTATGCTTCAATTAGGGCTAAAATTTAGACTATTGTCACCTACATGTGTACCAACATCATAAAAAAACAGTTTTTTAATCGGACGCTTGTAGCGGTGGAAATTGAAAAATCGGTATGGAGAACCATACATGACTTCCATGTCCTTAAATTTATATTTAAAATCATATAAATATTAATTAAATAAGTGGATGCTTGAGTTCTGAAGAAATTACGTATCAGCTAAAATGGTACCACCATGTCAGTTGGATTAAGACTATCCTCAACCTTCGTGAGGAAGGACTGTACTTTTGGATAAAATGTCTGTAGGTCGAACGAAGAGCTAGCTAAAGGTAGCTGCGATCTGATTCCTGTAATGAACTTGGACTCTCGCTGCGAGGGGCCGAGAGATGTCTATAGTGTTATCAAAGTATTTTCTGTCAATACTATACTAGTCATTTTTCTTTTTTAAAATCGAGTTCTGATTTCCTGAACGACTATTCTGTTCATCCGTATAATTATAAATTTCTCAGAAAAACATTTCTCCCTTAATACGTTTGTGTCTGCTGTTTAACACCCACCATTCTGATCCATGACATAACGCTATATTCCACACAGGCTAGTAAATAACTAGCCATCAGGGAGGTCAAAATATTTTCCAAAGGAGGGGCAAACAATTTTCCAAAGGAGGGGCAAACAATTTTCCAAAGGAGAAAAATATTTATATTTTTTCATACATACACACATGCACATATTAGTTTATAATTCTCATATCATAATAGAAATAAGTGCACAGATTGTATTAATTGCTTTAATACAACAACACTGCCCAGCGGTAATCACAATAAAACTTTGGAAAAGTAAACATTACATAATTGAGATATGCTTGCCTGCCAGGAACGTTATATTTTCACTCATACGTGATTTAAATTAAAATGAAAAATATAGAGTTTTGTTAAAGTGAAATGAAATGTTTCCATAGAAACTACTTCTTTGTTGTCAGTAACGTAGTACACATATAAAACTTATAAAAATTTACCTCCTCCATCATCAACTACCATTTTAATTTTAATAAAAATTACCCCCTCCCTCCTTCAACTACCCTTTTTATTTATAGATATTTCATCTACCTTTCTACAGTGGATTATAATGACGTTCTTTTCAGGATACTTTATTTATCAAAATTAAGCACTTTACTCTTGTTAAAACGTAAAACGTTGCAGGTAAACTACCCCTTTCCCTTAACCGATCTTCACAAAAAACAATAGACCTTGAGTCCTCTACAATTCAGGACTGTATACAAAACATTGTTTGATTCTGTTTACATTTGTGACTGTTATCGTTTGCCATAGAAAAAATTCTACACACAGACACTTTTCGAAAAAAATCGGTATGGAGAACCATACATGACTACCATGTTCTCAGATTATATATCAAATCATTTGGTACTGCCTTTATGCGTACCCGTAGTTATTTCGATAATGCGATTTTTGGGCTTCGATATGTAGTGAATATCGCACATAATTGTATGTAGTGAAAGAAATATACAAATTTTAATTTTGTATGTTGCAAAATAGTTGGCTGGTGATTGCAATTGATTTCGTCTGTTATTTTTTAATGGTAAATGACTGTAGTAGTAATTTATCACCGGGTCGTGGCTGTGACACCAAAAATCGATTATGTTAGGTTAACATGAAAACTGGAATTATACATGGAAACCAATACGTGTGTAATGTAAAACTATTTTTTTTTCTAAAACCACGAAAAACCCAACTCGAAGTAAGGCGGGAGTGGCCCAAGGGTCAACCCCTTGCCTATTATTATAGGCCTACATGTTCCTTTTTTGTGGCAGAACTCATTTTTTTGGTAAAGTTCGTTTTCCGACAAGTACTCGTTTTGTGACTAACAAAAAACAAACATCCATTATGTACAATATGTAGAGCATATGTTGTCATTCCTTAATACAGTGTTTTTGTTTTTTCATTAACCATAAATATTTGTATTTTTCATTTTGTATTTGCTGTTGTTTTTTCCAATTTGTCAACTTAATAACATTAGGTTCTTTATTTTAAGTGTTACTCTGTTATACGCAGTGTATTACACGTTTAATGTTATGTTTTCTCAACCACAGCTTTTATTTATTTTAGCAGTAAACTAAAAACCCAAAGCCATTATTACCTAACTACCAAATGAAAACAACACGTATTTTTGCTTTACATTAAGAAATAGGGCAGTTTACAATTAGTAAACTTCTTCTTTTCCACACCGTAATATATCGATACAATCGCATATTAAAAACATCGAAATGTATTGCGGGTACTCATACAGTTCTAATCATTTACTTGAATTCGGTTCGATAATTCCTAAAAAAAAAAATCGGTATGGAGAACCATACATGACTTCCATGTTGTAATATTTATGTTTAAAATAATTTACTTGAATTCGGTTCGGTAATTTCTAAAAAAATATCGCCCACCCTCAAACTAATTTCACTATTTATAGATATTTTTGTTATTATGGGGTAGTCGTTTAATATAATGTTATTTTCAGTCACTTTATCCATAAAAATTAGGTAGGCTTACTTTATTCTTATGAAGAAACCGAACTACGCAGATAATCATCCCTCCTACGAAGCGCTCCGAAGTCACTCATGAACCCTGAGCATCTTGCAGAGGGTTCATTCCCTAAAGACGAAAAGTCTGTCTATTCCGTCTATTCTGTCTTTTCCTCTGTAAACACGTGCAGTTACACTGCCCAGCGATCCACAGGAAGCAAATCGTTATCCAGGCTGGACACTTTTTCGACTTGCACGCGTTGTGTTGGTGTGGGTTTCGGCACTTTCCATTTAAAAAGCGTGAAAATGTAAGAAAATAAACATGACTGAGGCCAGAAATAACGCGAATTGTATTATGTGTGTGTGTGTGTGTGTGTGTGTGTGTGTGTGTGTGTGTGTGTGTGTCTTGCCTGCCTTTTTATTGCGGTAATCATAATAATAAAATGGAAACGTAAACATGACATAATTGAGATATGCTTGCCTGCCACGAACGATATATTTTCTCTCACACATGATTTAAATTAAAATGAAAAATTATAGAATTTTGGTAAAGTGAAATGAAATGTTTCCATAGAAACTACTTCTTTGTTGTCAATAACGTATTACACATATAAAACTTATAAAATTTACTTCCTCCATCATCAACTAATATTTTAATTTATAAAAAAATTACCCCCTCCCCCTTCAACTACCCTTTTTATTTATAGATATTGCATCTACCTTTCTACAGTGGATTATTATGACCTTCTTTTCAGGATACTTTATTTATCAAAATTAAGCACTTTACTCTTGTTAAAACGTAAAACGTTGCAGGTAAACTACCCCTTTCCCTTAACCGATCTTCACTAAAATCAATAGGCCTTGAGTCCTCTACAATTCAGAGCTGTATGCAAAACATTATTTGATTCTGTTTGAATTTGCGGCTGTTATCGTTTGCCATAGAAAAAATTCTACAGACAGACACACACACTTTTCGAAAAATTACCTTTTTTTCATGTTTTTAGGGTAGTACAATCAGAATCTGCCGTTATCTCGAACACGATTTTTTTCGCCATGACCATACTTCCATTTCCTTATGGAACATGGAAGTAATATAGAATTTTGTCAAAGTGAAATAAAATGTTTCCATAGAAACTACTTGTTTGTTGTCAATAACGTAGTACACATATAAAACTTATAAAAAATTATCTCCTCCCTCATCAATTACCATTTTAATTTATAGAAAATTACCCCCTTCCCCTTCAACTACCCTTTTCATTTATAGATATTTCATCTACCTTTCTAAAGTGGATTATTATGACCTTCTTTTAAGGATATTTTATTTATCAAAATTAAGCACTTTACTCTTGTTAAAATGTAAAAGGTTGCAGGTAAACTACCTCTTCTCCTTAACCGATCGTCACCAAAATCAATAGACCTCGAGTCCTCTACAATTCAGGACTGTATGCAAAAAATTATTTGATCCTGTTTGAATTTGCGGCAGTTATCGTTTGTCATAGAAAAAAGTCTACACACACACACACACACACACACACACACACACACACACACACACACACACACACACACACACACACACACACACACACACACACACACACACACACACACACACACATTTCGAAAAATGTGTCATTTTTCAATTGTACCATTGTACATGTTTTGATGGTAGTACAATCAGAATCTGCCATTATCTCGAACACGATTTTTTTCGCCATGCCCATACTTCCATTTCCTTATGGAACATGGAAGTAAAATGACTTTTTTCATGTTTTAATGGTAGTACAATCAGAATCTGCCGTTATCTCGAACACGATTTTTTCGCCATGACCAAAATGACCATACTTCCATTTCCTTATGGAACATGGAAGTAAAAATTGCACTAATTTTTTAATCAAACCTCGTATAATTTAGGTTGAGTAATCGCAGTAGCTGACAGTACCTTCACTGGCCTCTGTTTCACCTTTAGGAGTAAAATGAACGTTGTTTAACTGCTCTGATATTGTCATTGTCCTTTAAAGTAAAAGATCTGTTTCTGAAACAAAACCGGCACTCGTACATCTGGCTACCACACAAACAGCTCTTATCGTGTTGCTACTGCATCTCTGCAGGTTCCGCCTTCTCACAATTTAGAGTACTTACTTACCACTGCTTGCATTTCTTCCTTGATGCAGTCGCCCAATGGAGCACTCATTTAAAAAAATAACTTTCAAAAATTTAGAGGGCGCTTTCTAAAAATTGTCAACATACACTACACAATACCTTAAACTATTAATTTTTGTTTTTTTAAATTTTTGTCACAAAGTAGTGCCCGACCATTTAATGGGATTCCTTTTTTTAATTTCTCAAAAATGATAAACATACAGTCTACCCAACTGTTAAACTAACTTCATCATTTTGCACTTCGACATCATGTCCTTGCTCAAATGACTACGTCCGATTATGCTCAATTCATCGATAGGCATAAACAAGAATTTAGAGATAGGCATGTCTCCTTAAAAACCTATGCAGCAACAGAGTGAATTTGAGAGGTAAGTTATTCTTCAACAAAAGTTAGTTCGTTTAAAGGTTATAAACCTGGCTTTACATCGTTAGCATCGTTTTGCTCTGGTAGCCACAAAACTTACAAACACCGCGTTTTTTGTGTTGCTACGTAAACTTCAGGTTAAAACTAGGTGCGGAAACGAAATAGTCGCACTTTTTAGTTGCAAGCTGTGAAAAAATGCATAATTACTTATAGCAGTATATAAGTACATGAAACACAATGGTAAAATATGTTTATGTTTTATTAGTGTCACATTGGTTATGTCTGGGAATTCATGTCCTGTGTTTATTGCATGTGTGGCTAAATTGGATTTATATATTTCTGGTTTTTTGTATGTGTTTAGGTGTTCAAAATAACGTTTTATCAGCTGTTTTTTTGTTTGTCCATTTGTTTGTCCAACATGACACTAATAAAACACATACCACACAAAGGAACCATAATGAACATTTGGGAAAATTTACAAATATACAAACATAAAACACAAAACAAACTAATACCTGAACAAATACAAATCAATACAAAACATGACAGAATATTCAAAGCACTCAACATCGAAAATACACAAAAAACTAACACATACACCACAATCACACACAATAAAACCAATTTGAAGTACCAGAAGCCAACAGGAAGCCACAATAATAATAGTCAACCAACACATATGTACTTCACCAGACACAAAAAACGGAAGGCTGAGGATGGGTACAAAATGGTACCCGAAACACGTTCCTAATAAGGAAAAAAAAGGTATATCTTGAGGTAAATTTATTTATAAATATTAAATGTAATATGTATTTATATGAATGTATTATATATTATATAAATATTAATATGTATATATATATATAAAAGCGCACATGAGTTCTTTACATGTAATCAAATCATATAATGTGTCACACTAGAGTTACAAATTAAAAAAATTTCCGCTTTATAAATAAAACATTAACACCGATTAAAATTAACCAGCCACGATTCTTAATATAATTTATTAAGTTGGAAAATCAAATAGTATTGCCACAAAAGAACACGTTTTAATATAATAAAAACTATTATAACGTAAACAAAAACAAGTTAAAACAATAATGAGCACTGAAATTTGACAGTCATGAACTCTTTACTACATAAACAAACTAACAGATTACAATATAAAATTCCAATTACAGTGTTACTTTATTTTCATTTACGACGATAAATCCCGTACGCAAATCTGCAGGTCACAGAATCGCGTTGCACCCTCTTCCAACAGCTATTCTCTGTGCGTACAGAGAGCATTGCCCGGGAGTCACGAACTTGGACGTTGGAAGTAGGATTTGCTGGCAGAGCTGGCTAGCTCGAGCTCTGACTCACTCGTCAGTTTTAGTGGTCATTAACCGAACCGTTAGTTCGGTACCCATTACCAGCCTTTGACTCCCAAAAACAGATGTACGTGTACCTGCATACATAGGTATATATCTCATTTTTTAAATTTACGCATATATATTTGTTTGCTTTATTTTTTGTGTGTTGTATATAGGCTACCGTATATATGCAGTACGCCATACGTAAAAACTTATAAATACAATACATAATACAATACATAGTACAATACGTAATACAATACATAAATACAAATACAAAAATACACATCTTCCTGTAGCGACGGCAGGGTCACCCTGCGTTCAGTCAATCAGCTTTCCTTCCGTGGAGCGTCGGTCATCTCTCCTCTCTGCAGCGGAGGCCAGCTTCATTCCGTGGAGTCAGTCACGTATTCTTACATGTAGCGTCGGTCGGCTCCTCTCCTTGCAGCGTCGATTCGATGACTCTTCAAGCAAAACACCACGTTCAGCAATATCATAGGTGGTCTTGACACCAACAACTATATAAGGACAGGAATTTAATAGACTACAGAAAAATGTTACGTGGGAAACAAGTATAAAAATGGACAATCATCAAGTGCGTAAAATGTATAAAAGGAACAACAGATAAGTCGTACAGGTAGAAGGAGAACTAGAATTTTCAGGCGAGATAACATATGAATGTTTCTGAAGCAGTGGCTAGGGATCGGTCTTGGTATAAGAACTAATAGAGGACATGGCCAAGCGGGGATGTAAAACCATGGGAGGACGAAGAAGAAGAAGAAGAAGAAGAAGAAGAAGAAGAAGAAGAAGAAGAAGAAGAAGAAGAAGAAGAAGAAGAAGAAGAAGAAAAGTAAGGTGCTTACTCCACATACCTATGATGTACATAGTGCAGGGCAAGTGTCACTCTTTCTGTCGTTCATTAATTATTTCATAATTTAATGTGACTTATAATTACTCGGGTAATAAAATTTAGATATGTGAAAAGTATAATGCAAAATATCCTAAAATGAATCTAAATTACAGAGGACAAGAACCAGTTGGATTCAAAGTAATTATTAACAACCCAACTATTGGATTGTGTACATCACTTTATTACTTGATTAATATTGGTAATTCTGAGAGAGAGAGAGAGAGAAAGAGAGAGAGAGAGAGAGAGAGAGAGAGAGAGAGAGAGAGAGAGAGAGAGAGAGAGAGAGAGAGAGAGAGGGGCATAAATAGTCAAACATAAAAAAAAATTATAGTTTGAACCATGAATAGAAGTGCGACCAGATACTACAATTAAATTTTATGACAGCTGTCCCTTTTGTATTGTACGGCAATGAGGAAGGGCTGCAACAACAAAACTGAAAACAAAATACGGTGTTCCGAGATTAAATTCCTTCGAGACCTGAGCGAATGCACTAGAGCTGTCAGAATTCGAAATCAAGACGTAACGTCGATGGAAAAGTGAAATATGACAGGTGAAATTAGAAAGAGCACTTAGAAAGAAGGGACAACGACTCCGCTTGAACAAATTGTAAGAGACAAAGCAAAAAGAGGAATGATATAGGACGACCGAAGAAAGATGGTGAAATACTTACTTTTCCTCAAACGCGTAAGTCGTAGAATGAAGATAATGACGACCGGGCCGTGGCAATTTTGAAAATAAAATGAAAAAAATGGTTTTGTATCCTTAGTTACGTACCCACAATTAAACGTATTGTTGCTGAATAATGAAATTAAAAAATGTAAATCTAAAATAAAATAGTGAAGAAGGTTCAGTCATAATAACGTTGAAACGCACAGACATTTTTAAGATTTCGTTTGAATGTGTTCTGTTACAGAATTAGCCAAGACCAAACAATCATATTTCTCAGATCGTTTAGAAGTCGTTACATGTTGTGAAAAGTATGTTAATGCGGAATCCGTTTGCATTAACTAGGTGGTATAAAATATCCGCAAAATCATGGCAAAATAAACGTGAGAGTTTCTTGTTTTTCTTGTTTTATTGGCTCCGTTATTCAAAGGTTTCTGTTTTTGCGTCACTTAATACATTCGTGTACATTTTGTTTCTCTGTTTTTAAACTAATCGTGTATGCGTAATGATGAGTAAAACAGAATGGCAAATACTAGAAGCAGCTTCACTTTACCGTGTGCAGGTATTAAACATATAGTTATTCAAATTGATTTCCACCTTCCTGATATTGCTGGTTGGCCATATTTTGATGACGCTAAGTCATTCTTGTGATAGATGTGTTTTTTAAGTCCCTATAGCCTATCCTGTGGCGGTTCGTGATTAAACTTTTGTAACCCCTCTTTGCTCTTTAGCAGTGGCGGCGCTAACGAAACGGGGGCCCCCCCGCGAAACTAATTAGGGGGCCCTATAAAAATGGTTAAATTTTGTATACGTAATAGGGGAAAACACTTAAATGAGTTTCTATTTACGTGTGTTTCACAACAATGGTTTGTGAATACTTTCTCGTCTATCACAAAGCGTTTGCAATTTGCAAAGGATGTTTTACACGTGTACAAACTCTTAAAATTCATTGTTGCTAAATAGACAAAGTTCTATACAAACTATAAAAAAACCAAAATAAAAAGAATGATTTATTTTTACGTCAAAGATCTAAATTCAGACTATGAAACAGTACCGCACACAGAGTGTTAAAAATTTATTATTTAAAAACGAATATCAAAGTAACATTCTAGCTTTTTTCAAACATTTAAATTAGTTTGTAACTGAATTTGTAAAATTCTTGAATATACTCTATACAAGTTCTCCTTAAGTCTAATCCAATTCAATAACACTCGAACTCAAGTAATGTACAATATTTACAGATGAGGATCAACCAAAGTTCACTGTTTTCCTAAGCCTAGTCTTCTTTTTTTAATAGCTAAGAACTTTTCAACCACTTCGTTGATATTAGTTTTCTGTGTCTCTTCATGCTCAATGCTTAACAGTGCCAAGTCACTCAACCGAGTTTGGGCCATGGTACTTCTTAAGTACGACTTAATTTAATTAATTTAAGTTTTGAAAAGCTTCTTTCCGCTGTAGCTGTTGTGACAGGTATGGTTAAATAAAGCTGCAAAGCTGTAGTTAAGTCTGGGAGGCAACTCATAAGGCAGCTGTTCAACCAGTAAATTCATCATTTCTCGAATTCTTTTCTTGTGTACAATTTCTTTGGTCATCAGAGCTTTGAAGGATATTACTTGGTCAGGCAGTAATGTGGAAAGGTCACCAGGATACACATTTACCAGAGCCTTATTTTTCTCCACTATTGTCTCTTGTGAGAAGTTTACTAAATTCTGAGGCGTCAGGAATGAAAACCTATCATCAATGCAACGCAATCCTTCGAATCTCATTTGTAGCTGAGCTATTACAATATCTAGTGTTGCATTGAAAACTTTTACTTCAAATGATTTCACTGGGTCGTCAATTCTATGGTCAACTGATAATTCAACAAAGAAGCGTTTTACAACTCGTTTACGCTTATTTTTCATGTTACAAGTTATGTCCCATGACTGGGCCAACTGGGGCCCCCCATGAGGGTCGGGGCCCCCCCTCGCCGCGGGGTCTGCGGAGGCCTTATCGCCGCCACTGCTCTTTAGTATTTATTTTATTTCCTTTTAAATTTCTATCGCCTTGCTTATTGGCTTTCAAAGAGAGGTTACAAGTTATATAGAACTAGGCAGGAGCCTAGAGAAGCAAAATTATGCTGGGTCCAGTATGACGGGACTTGCAATAAAACTCGGCTGTAACAGAACGCTAACAATTTATTTTATAATAAATTGTAACAATATATTCAAATCAGAATAACATATGTGCCCAATCACAAGTATGAATACAGGTCTAAAATAGCAAGTATGTATAACTCTTAAGAATAACAAGTGTTTATAAAATTAAGAATAACAAGTGTGTATAAAAATTCAGAATGACAAATGTGTATAAATATAAAACATTACAAGTGTATATACATCAGTGGACACATGCCTATATAATTATCAAATATTCTCACATCTCGTGGCTAGCTAGACACATAACAACACACACAGAACACAAGGTACACCCACTTACAGTTACATTAGTTTTAACACACATGCCCCTGGAAAGCACCCACCCAACAGGTAGAATAACTACAATCTTATAACTCGGAAGTGATAAAATATACGCCAATAGGCAACCCGTTCAGCAGAATAACAAAAGCCAAAACCCCCAGGAAGAATGATAATAATTCAGGGGGCACAAACAACCGGCCCACCCCCTTATCCAGCATTGCATTGATCAATGACCCAAGATGAGTGTGTGAACCTTAAGTTCTTTTCACATCATTAATAGAAACTGACAACTACGTCCTCTATTTTCAGAAGGTATTTATAAAATTCTAAACAGTTATTTGACTTCAAAAAAATTACAGAAAAGAATCCATCTCTATATACATTAGTAAACAAAATTAATTGTTTGAGGCATTACAGTTTCTGAAGATATTGACAATACATAATTTGCTCAATAAGAAAATGATGAATACATGTTTTATAGTCAAAATAACACAACAAGCTATAAATGGGAAGTCAACCCATATGTGTTGGCCAGTTAAGAAAACTATCAGTTTAGCCCTTGTGCAAGAGGCAAAATCAGCTAAAATATTCCCATTACATTAGGAATTAATTCTATTAGCCTCAAATGACTATAAAAAAATAATTAATTAAAGAAAAGAATACAGTAAGGTGGTTGTGCTCTGGCATCTGAGGGAGCGCGCCCACATGTAGTTGACAAAAGTTGACAGGCATTCGACCTGTCTGAAGTTGTACCAGCGTGTCAGAAAAACTAAGTCCCATATTGTAAACCCAGAAAAGTCCCAAAGAAAAACCACCGGAAAGTCCCCAGCCCTTAAATATGAAATCCCTAGTCAAATTAAAATTTATACACAGCTGTTCCAGCCGGAACAGAACTACTGAGCAATTATTAAATTTTGTAAGGTGTAAAAAATTAGATGCAACAATAAAATGGTACAAGATTAAAATCTCTCTGGCGCGCTCTCGCAGTGCAGCACACACTTACAGGCATGACATTTAGTGTAATTTAAATGAGTTATAAAAAAAAGGTTTATGAAATTTAAGTTATAGTGTTCAGAGTCATGATCACAGCTCAACTTCCCGGTAAACAGTCTGGACACGTGGTCCCATGGCATCTATGCAATTTGCAGTAAACGGGCACACTGCCGGCCCGGCCCCAAAAAATGAAATAAGTATAAATATCACCTCAAGTGTGCTGGCGAGTGCAACATAGGAATTCGGTCTCCGTCTCCCTCTTCGTAGGCGATCTTGACATGGTTCACAGCTTGAGCAGATGTTCAGCCCACAGCAAGCCAGGAACCCGGCTTAATGCGAGAACCCTAAGAATTCAAGTAAATTAGAGAACAGTCTATAAGAATGTACACCCGAGTTAAGGTAATTAACCTCTTAACGGGCCGCCAGCTAACTCTCACCAAAGGCACAAAATTAATTAATTAAGTTTTTACAACCTGCTTAAATAGTCTAAATTCAGCCATGGAATAATTGAATTTGCATCACGAACAGAACTTATTAAATTGTGGCATAAGATAAAGTGAACTGTACTCAGTCAACATGCTTCGACAAAATTTTGCAGGTTAAACCGGCCACGTGCAGAGCAGTAATCAAAATTTGGTCAAAAATTTTAACAGCAAGTCACTCACAGCATTGAGAATGTTTTACCTTCAATTAAGTTTCATACACAGAAGCTCTCACACTTCATTCTCTATTTGTGAACATAATTAACAAAGACGGCGACAGTATACTACATGCACCGACACAGATCACTACCTGACTGCACACCAAGTTTCTTTTTGTGATTAATTTTTATGTAAAGCACTTTTACTATGAGAATGACTCTTGAAACTTCTCGCATTATAACAAGAATAATAAGGCATGGCTATACAAAGGGCGTTGCGTACAACAGTAAAAAAATATCTCTTACATAACCTTGTCAGGTCGCACACACACACACACATAAATACGTACTTCACACGATAGCATATATCTTGTTATTAAATATCCACACAACTAATGAAAATAATTAAATCTTACCGGGAGTCGTATTATTCTCTACTCCATCATGTAGAAAGATACAAAACTGCGTAGAACGAATACAAAGAGCGGAGACGAAGGGGGAAGAACTCTGTGAGCGAGGCCAAGCGTTGACTGACTTCTGCAGCACACAATTTCCACTGCACAAGCCGAGCTGCGCGCGCAACCGCACACCGCGCCGCTCCCCTCATACCCCGGACCGAAGTTCGCCCGCTGCCTCACTCACGTATATTACAATCATGAAAACTTTCTAGAATTTATATTTTGTAACCGCCGGCTCCGAACCGGCACACCCCCACCCCGAAAGGGCAACCCGGTTGCCCCACAGAACTCGGGAAAGTACCCTGCAGTGTACTCCCAGCTGAAAAATTCGGTGGTCATCGTGGGTAAGGTGGCCCGATGGCATTTGCTCTCAGGAGAACAGAGGCTCAGAAGGGAAAACGAAAGAGACGAAAGAAGACGTGTATAGTGTAAGTGTGCGGTTGCTGCACACTGACCTGATCAGGGCCAGCCCACAGCAAAGAGGGACAGAGAAGAAAGACAAAAGAAAAGTTCGGGAGCTCCCTGAGTTCCGACCTCCTGAGGCTCGTCCACCCAAGCCAGAACACGATAGCCACCTAAACAGGGCCATCTGCCCCATGTAATTACGGGATGATTCCCCAATACTATTCCCATTTTACCACTACCATACCGCACGGGCCAAGGGGCAAGAGGGGCGATGACAGTCCCCATGATGCGGTGGTCCCCGCTGGGACCTAACGGAAAACCATGTCAACTGTGACTATGGCACCTTTCCAATGTATATATATTGTGTTTTACAAGTGTGCTCCAAGGGCATGCCCAAAACATACCGCGTCGATGAAGTGCACATCCGACCTCATCGACGCGACAGGTTTCGCTCCTCTCTCTAACTCCTTTTTTTTTTTTCTGGGTAAGGTTAGGGAAATAGGAGGGTGGATGGTCAAGGATGTTTATGGTCATGGGCTAGGACCAAAGGTAAGGACATGGCTCCCTCCGGACATAAGGGCAATTGGAGAAAACCAAGGCTCGCGCAGGCAGGGGCGCATCCCTGAAGTAGACGATTACCACTGGGACTGTGGGAAACATCTACCCGCTACCCTATGCTCAATCTCGCCCCCGGAGCACACCCTCTCAAAACCGAAAACATCCCCACCCGCACAGAGACCGCCATCATTTACCCCCCCTTTTGTTTACAGCCCGTTTACCCTTTTCGACATAATTTCAATTTAGAAATGTGTGTGGTAATCTCTTTGGGACTACTACCCTGTTCTTCTAATCGCGCCGTCACCGGTGACGTAAACCCGAGGATACGGTATGGTCCCGACCAACGATAGCACAATTTAGCGGCTCTTTTGTCCGCGGCTGAGCTGATCGGATGGCTCTGGCAGTAGACCCAGTCCCCGGTCTGAAAGGGGTTCGGAATTCGCCCCTGATTATATCGTCGACGGACCCGCTCGTGCGCTCGTAGCAAATTCTTCCGAGCCTCCCTCCATCTCTCCGCAGTTCCATTATCGGGCTCCCGTGGCAGAAGATCATCAATATTCCACAAGTTAGTCAACGGGAGTGCGGGCGAGAATCCAAACATGATCTCAAAAGGCACGGCCTTATGACTGTCATGCAGGGCCGTGTTAAAAGCTAGCTGTAACGACTTTAAGTTCTGGTCCCAGGTAGTCTGTTGCTCAGCGTGATAGGCAATAAGTGCGGACCGCAGATTCCTATTGAACCTCTCCGCATGAGACGGCTGCGGGTAATACGGGGAAGTGGTTACATGCTTGATACCGCTGGCGAAACACATCCGCCGGAACTCACTCGAAATGAACTGGGGTCCATTGTCGGAGACAATGATGGTCGGAAGACCGAAATGCTGAAAAACATGGTTCTGAAGCGCGCTTATGGTCAAACGAGCTGTTGCCTGCCGTAAGGGCAGTAGCCAGGCAAACTTCGAAAAAGCATCCACACAGACAAGTAGGTAAGCGTTACCTGACTTGCTACGCGGGAAAGGTCCCACGTAGTCGATGAATAGCTTCTCCATCGGTCTGCTCGCCACGTCTGATGACAACAACCCCAACTTAGTGTTTTGAGCAGGATTGCTTAAGCCACACAGATGACAGGCCTTCACACGCGTCGCAATGTCCCTATCCATGCCCTTCCAGATGAAGTTCTTCCTAATACTGGAAATGGTCTTCGAAATTCCCTTATGTCCACCTACCGGGGAATTGTGATAGTAGCTGAAGACCATGGGCACAAGTTTGCTAGGCAGCACTATCTTCGGGGCCCGTCCTTTCTTCTCTCTGCAACATAGGACGCCCCTGGACAAGAAGTAGGGGGCCTGCACGTTACCCTCTTTTAGATTTTGGATGATCGGACCCAACTCTTCATCATTTAACTGATGGGGCAACACATCAGTAAAAGCTAACGGAAAGTCTAGTAGAACAGAACAGGGTTGCTCCGGCTGGGCTTCGCTGGGCTGGGAGAACATACGGGACAAAGCATCTGCAACCACATTTTGAGTTCCCCGAATGTGTTGCACCTTAAATTTAAAGGATGAGATTTTAACCACCCATCGTCCAATCTTACCCAGCTGCCGGGGATGAGCGAGAAGCCAAGAGAGAGCCTGGTTGTCGGTCTCGAGCAGGAACTCAGCGTGTTCCAGAAAACGCCTGAACTTATCTAGAGCGTATACAACAGCCAAACACTCTAGCTCATATACTGATGACTTTCTTTCTTGCTGGGTCAATGTTCGTGAAGTAAAGGCCACAGGCTGCCTAGCACCATCAACGACTTGGGACAGAACCGCCCCGAGCGCCACCGAACTCGCGTCCGTCTGTAAAATAAACGGTTGAGAAAAATCCGGCATCCTCAGCACCGGCGGGGAAATAATAGCTTCCTTCAATGTTTCAAACGCCTTTTGCTGGCTTTCGCCCCACACAAACTTGACCCCTTTCTTTCTGAATTCATTTAGGGGTGCGGCAATCTCCGCTGCATTGGGGATAAACCGCCGATAAAAGTTTACCATCCCCACAAACCGGGCGATGCCTTTGGCATCCCTTGGCGGGGGAAAATCCCGGATACCCTGGGTCCTTTCAGGGTCCACTGTAACGCCTTGGTGCGACACCAGATGCCCCAGAAAAGAGATGCTCTCCTGGGCGATTCGCACTTTCTCCGGATTGACCGTAAGGCCCGCTCTTCTCAACCTACCCATCACCTCCCTGAGATGGCTCAGATGTTCATCATAAGTTTTGCTGTAGACCAGCAGGTCATCTAGATAGTTGAAAATAAACTTAAACTTCACATCCTGAAACACTAGGTCAAGCAGACGCGTGAGCGTTTGGGCGCCCACCGCCAGACCCATGGGAACCCGCGTATACTGATATAAATTCCACGGGACACAAAACGCCGTATACGGTCTACTTTCCTTGGATAAGGGTATCTGGTGATAGGCCGCGTTGAGGTCAATCACGGTGAAGTACTTGGCCTCACTAAACTAATCAAAAGCTGAGTGAAGATCCGGAAGGGGAACCGAATCCACCTCAATATTAGCATTTAACTTCCGGTAATCGATTACCATATGGTGCTTACCCCCAGGCTTGGGTACCAGGAACGCTGGACTGGCATAGCTGGAATTAGAAGGCTCAATTACCCCTTGCTCTAAAAGCTCTTGAACCTTCTCCCTCAGAACGGCCATTTTCGGAGGGGCGAACTTATATGGGTGTGACCTCACTATCTTAGTGTCTGTTAAACGAATCTTATATTCTAATAAATGTGTGAGTCCCAACTTGGGAGTTAAGACAGACGGAAATTCCTCACACAAACGGTCTAAAGCTCTCTGCTGGGCGGGAGTGAGATGATCTCGTGCAGAATCGGGACAAGCAACCTCTTGGATACCTCCCTTAGCTCCCTGATATCCAAGAAATGGAATAACTACACCCCGATTAAATTTAAAATAACACTGGTGCCCATGGATGTCCAACACGAGACCACTTTTAGCGATGAAGTCGACACCCACAATACAGTCGACTCCCAGAGCCGGAGAAACCAGAAAAGGCCACACCCAAGAAAAGCCATCAATCTTGAACTTGAAGGAAACCACCCGGGAGATGGGCAGAATTTCCCTAGAAGCAGTCCAGCATACCACAGACGACTTACTCGACCCTTTTATTAAGCCCTGTTTCTCAAGGTCCGCGCATACTCGAGATGAGATGATAGATCGGGCTGACCCGGAGTCAACTAACGCTCTGAGTTGACCCTTCTTTACCTCGAGCGACAGGAAGGGGCATACAGAAGCCTTTTGAGGGACGGTGGCAAGGACCTTGATATGAGAAGAGTCTGGACCTATCCTCGGCCTGGAGGCGCTAGAATTCAGAAAAGTCTTGCAACGAGGGGAAGACAACCTCCGATTTGTCCCCCCCTGATAATTTAGTTTTTTGGATACCGGTCCCTCGGGGGAAGCGCCGGACGCATACCACCCTCCGGACAATCGCGGGCAACATGCCCCTGTCTATGACAGCGAAAGCACACAACGCCTCTCACTCGTCCGCTCCGATCGCCATTATTTCTCTCTGGCCGCGGTTGGGACTGAACAACCCGTCGTTCCACCACTCGGGGTTCGCCAAGACTGGCCCTTTCTGGCCCACGGGATTCATCTACGGACTGTATGGCGCGAGATAACGCACACAGTTTCTCAAGATCTTCATAAGTCCGCGGTCGCTCGGCAAAAGTTAAGCGCGATCTCTCCTGGGGAGTAACCCCTTCGAAAATCTACTGTACCACTTCCTTCTCGGGCAGTCCCAACCCTAAAATCCGGCCCGCCTCACGGAGGCTCTGCACGAACTTTGAAAAATTCTCCCCGTGTGCTTGTACTCAATAAAAATATTTGTCCTGCAGCTGCTTACGCAAAAGCCCAGGCACGCATGCGTCCAACACCCCCCGATGGAAAGACGCCACACTGCCGCCATCTCGTATTGTGCGCGCGACCCGCTCAGCCACAGACCCCCGACAATAGGGATACACGAGTTCAAGAAGTGTGCCGTCCGACATCCCCGGGAAGTCGGACAGCTGAAACAAAATCCGAAAAAAGATCATCAACTGGTCCACGTCCAGTCCGTCCACCACCGGAAGCTCCTGCATAATTGAAGACATGGGGTGAGGTAAGTTATTATACGAGATACGCGCTCCTCCCGAGAGCGTCGGCAATGGAGCCGCAGGGTTCGACGTCTGCGCTATGTTCATCTCAGGAGGCTGGGGAGAGCTCACGGAAAGCGGGGACTTCACAGGCTCGAAGTTCCGCAATGCTTTAGCCACCTGTTCCGCTATCAGCTTCACCGTAGCGCTGACTTCCGCGATTGTAGTCTGTGCGGACAAGTTCTCCAGTCTATGTTGCAGGTGTTCCGCTCGCTGCCGTACTCTCTGTCTTACCCTGAGGTTGGAAGGGGCCGACTCAAAATCTTCCATTACCTCCCGCAACTCTCCCCACTTCTCCTGGCACAACTCAAGCTCGGCCGTCACATCAGTGACCTTTACAAGCGACGTTGTGCCTCCGGACGCGAGGGCGTCTCTCAACTGCTTCCTCAAAGAGGCAACATCCCCTTGGGGCCTCCCACCCCGGGACTTAATTTCAAACTCCAACTCGTTCTTGAGAAATAAATCGGGATTTATCACACTCATGCCGCCACTGCTCTAAACACCTATCTAACAAACCACAAACAACATCAAAACGAAAATCACTAAACCAGGAAAACCTTGAGTACTGTTCTTCCATCAAGAAGACCCCCGGGTTCTCTAGCGCTGCGGAAACCTGGCCTATTCTGAACCATGCAAACCCCTACGAAAGGCGACAAGAGACAACAACAATACCAGACACATATAACAGCAAACAGCAACTCGACACACACGTCGTACCAACACATAATTCACAACAAGCAACTAACCATCAACTACAAGTCCTAATTCGGAAATGCAGAATCATTCAACATCAACCGGACACAAATCAGTTCCGGTACCGATTTCCGATCGGGCCATACCGCATCCCGTCAATATACTACGCTCAACACCGACCCTAATTAACATTCCATCTTTCACCACGCTTGAGACTCCCGGCCGTACAAGCTATCAAAAATTTTAAAAACCATTAACCACCTCAGTGGTGCGACCCGACTCACAAATTAAACAACTTATAACTAGCCTACACGGGCCTACATCAACTAAGTTACAATAATTGCATTAATATTTCCGAGTCTGCAAGCCCCGTCACACACCAGGACCCAAGGGTTCAGGCCTAGAATGAACCACGCTCTGCTACCATTTGTAACCCCTCTTTGCTCTTTAGTATTTATTTTATTTCCTTTTAAATTTCTATCGCCTTGCTTATTGGCTTTCAAAGAGAGGTTACAAGTTATATAGAACTAGGCAGGAGCCTAGAGAAGCAAAATTATGCTGGGTCCAGTATGACGGGACTTGCAATAAAACTCGGCTGTAACAGAACGCTAACAATTTATTTTATAATAAATTGTAACAATATATTCAAATCAGAATAACATATGTGCCCAATCACAAGTATGAATACAGGTCTAAAATAGCAAGTATGTATAACTCTTAAGAATAACAAGTGTTTATAAAATTAAGAATAACAAGTGTGTATAAAAATTCAGAATGACAAATGTGTATAAATATAAAACATTACAAGTGTATATACATCAGTGGACACATGCCTATATAATTATCAAATATTCTCACATCTCGTGGCTAGCTAGACACATAACAACACACACAGAACACAAGGTACACCCACTTACAGTTACATTAGTTTTAACACACATGCCCCTGGAAAGCACCCACCCAACAGGTAGAATAACTACAATCTTATAACTCGGAAGTGATAAAATATACGCCAATAGGCAACCCGTTCAGCAGAATAACAAAAGCCAAAACCCCCAGGAAGAATGATAATAATTCAGGGGGCACAAACAACCGGCCCACCCCCTTATCCAGCATTGCATTGATCAATGACCCAAGATGAGTGTGTGAACCTTAAGTTCTTTTCACATCATTAATAGAAACTGACAACTACGTCCTCTATTTTCAGAAGGTATTTATAAAATTCTAAACAGTTATTTGACTTCAAAAAAATTACAGAAAAGAATCCATCTCTATATACATTAGTAAACAAAATTAATTGTTTGAGGCATTACAGTTTCTGAAGATATTGACAATACATAATTTGCTCAATAAGAAAATGATGAATACATGTTTTATAGTCAAAATAACACAACAAGCTATAAATGGGAAGTCAACCCATATGTGTTGGCCAGTTAAGAAAACTATCAGTTTAGCCCTTGTGCAAGAGGCAAAATCAGCTAAAATATTCCCATTACATTAGGAATTAATTCTATTAGCCTCAAATGACTATAAAAAAATAATTAATTAAAGAAAAGAATACAGTAAGGTGGTTGTGCTCTGGCATCTGAGGGAGCGCGCCCACATGTAGTTGACAAAAGTTGACAGGCATTCGACCTGTCTGAAGTTGTACCAGCGTGTCAGAAAAACTAAGTCCCATATTGTAAACCCAGAAAAGTCCCAAAGAAAAACCACCGGAAAGTCCCCAGCCCTTAAATATGAAATCCCTAGTCAAATTAAAATTTATACACAGCTGTTCCAGCCGGAACAGAACTACTGAGCAATTATTAAATTTTGTAAGGTGTAAAAAATTAGATGCAACAATAAAATGGTACAAGATTAAAATCTCTCTGGCGCGCTCTCGCAGTGCAGCACACACTTACAGGCATGACATTTAGTGTAATTTAAATGAGTTATAAAAAAAAGGTTTATGAAATTTAAGTTATAGTGTTCAGAGTCATGATCACAGCTCAACTTCCCGGTAAACAGTCTGGACACGTGGTCCCATGGCATCTATGCAATTTGCAGTAAACGGGCACACTGCCGGCCCGGCCCCAAAAAATGAAATAAGTATAAATATCACCTCAAGTGTGCTGGCGAGTGCAACATAGGAATTCGGTCTCCGTCTCCCTCTTCGTAGGCGATCTTGACATGGTTCACAGCTTGAGCAGATGTTCAGCCCACAGCAAGCCAGGAACCCGGCTTAATGCGAGAACCCTAAGAATTCAAGTAAATTAGAGAACAGTCTATAAGAATGTACACCCGAGTTAAGGTAATTAACCTCTTAACGGGCCGCCAGCTAACTCTCACCAAAGGCACAAAATTAATTAATTAAGTTTTTACAACCTGCTTAAATAGTCTAAATTCAGCCATGGAATAATTGAATTTGCATCACGAACAGAACTTATTAAATTGTGGCATAAGATAAAGTGAACTGTACTCAGTCAACATGCTTCGACAAAATTTTGCAGGTTAAACCGGCCACGTGCAGAGCAGTAATCAAAATTTGGTCAAAAATTTTAACAGCAAGTCACTCACAGCATTGAGAATGTTTTACCTTCAATTAAGTTTCATACACAGAAGCTCTCACACTTCATTCTCTATTTGTGAACATAATTAACAAAGACGGCGACAGTATACTACATGCACCGACACAGATCACTACCTGACTGCACACCAAGTTTCTTTTTGTGATTAATTTTTATGTAAAGCACTTTTACTATGAGAATGACTCTTGAAACTTCTCGCATTATAACAAGAATAATAAGGCATGGCTATACAAAGGGCGTTGCGTACAACAGTAAAAAAATATCTCTTACATAACCTTGTCAGGTCGCACACACACACACACATAAATACGTACTTCACACGATAGCATATATCTTGTTATTAAATATCCACACAACTAATGAAAATAATTAAATCTTACCGGGAGTCGTATTATTCTCTACTCCATCATGTAGAAAGATACAAAACTGCGTAGAACGAATACAAAGAGCGGAGACGAAGGGGGAAGAACTCTGTGAGCGAGGCCAAGCGTTGACTGACTTCTGCAGCACACAATTTCCACTGCACAAGCCGAGCTGCGCGCGCAACCGCACACCGCGCCGCTCCCCTCATACCCCGGACCGAAGTTCGCCCGCTGCCTCACTCACGTATATTACAATCATGAAAACTTTCTAGAATTTATATTTTGTAACCGCCGGCTCCGAACCGGCACACTTTCAGGGAGAGCATTCTCTAAAAATTACCAACGCATACTACAGTTCACCTTAAACTAACCTGTATTTAACTGAAAGATAGCAGATAAAAAATTATAACCTTAACATAAGTTACAAAAAGTATAAAAACTAGTTTTGTCCGACGTCGATGGTTTTCTAACCAAATCAAGTACTATACGCATAACATGATGAACAATACAAAAAAAAAAAGGATGAATAGAGAATAGAACAGTTTTAATAGAAAAAAATTTGGAATGAAAATTAATGTCATGAAAACTAAAATAATGGGAATTGCTCAAGATAAGAATGAAGTAAATGTGAGAATGGAAGATCAAAAGTTGGAAAAAGTAGATCCATTTAAATACCTTGGGAGTTTAATCACTTAAAAGAATGCGTTTGTACACTATCCTCTATTGTACAAAGGATATTAAAAGTAAAATTGCACTTGGAAAGATAGCGTTTACTAGAGTACGAAACTTGTTGGTTGCAGAGGAATTTATGTGAACTTACGGAAGAGATTTTCAAAGTGTTTATAAAGAGGATTGAAATGTATGCAGCAGAGACGTGGACGATTAGAACCATAGAGAAGAAGTATCTAGACAGTTTTAAAATGTGATTGTGGCGAATAATGGAAAAGATTAGCTGGAAAGAAAAAGGTAGTAAGTGAAGACGATGCTTAGGAGAATAAATGAGGAGAAGTATTGTAAGAGCCATGAGAAAGAAAAACGTAAACTGCATTGGTCACATTTTGCGAAGGAACTATTATTACAGAAATTATTAACTAAGGGAAAGACAGAAGGTAGGAGAGGGCGAAGAAGAAGAAGATATGATGTGTTGGTAGACTTGATGATGGGGAAAAATTATGAACCACTGAAGAGAGCGGTACAGGATAGATAGGACAACTTGGAAAGTACAGTCTAACCAAGTTTAGATTTAAGTTAGTTCAATTTTCATGGTTTACAACAATGTGACTTATTGACTTCTTCTGATAACAAAAAACTACTCTCTTACTGCCTTCTGATATCTGGTTGTCATTATTAACTTCTGTTCCCAGACATTTGTGGAGCGCGATTATCGTTTACTGAATGCTTGTTAAATTAAACATATATTAACGATTTGACAAGGGTACAGGACAGGTCAGTAAACTGAATTTCTCCCAAAATATTTAAAATTCTGACATAAAAAGTAAAGCACATGTAAAATAGAAAACAATAAATTTATTACACAGAACAACCTAATAAACATATAAAAATATAAATTCCTATACACAAGAACACTTTTTGTACAATCTAGACACAAAATGCCTGAAAGATAGGCCTCTAATTCCAAACGCGAGTATAAACTACATATAAATTACTGATCTCAACTATTATTCCTTGTTTTGCTAGAACATACGATTTTCTTGTGTGAAATCAGAAATATTCTCCATATTTATCAGCACATTTATGGTTTACTTAAGTGTGATCTTCAGGTATACTCGTGACAGACATGGGTGGATGTTGAGATGGCTCTAGTCTACTTCTTCCATGTGTCTCTAGACTTCTAAACTTCTTCCCACAGACTCCCATTTCACTCGTGTCATCTCTGTCATTCTTTTCACTGTCTCTTATCACGTTTTTCATGGCCTAGTTCGTCATTGTCTTTTATCCCCTCTTGGTTCACACTTTCTACTATTAGATTCTTTGTGTCAGTCCTTTTTACACGTTCGTATCATCTCAGTCTGTCTCCTTACGTTTTTATTATTTACTTACTTTACATTTTTGTTTTGTCCACATGTTACCTTTTTTATCAGGTCGCTGCAATGTCGCCGGTCTTTAGTGACGACAAGAAAAATACAATATGATGCAATAATGGTTATACAGAACTGTAAATAAGGGTAAACAATGAAACAATGTATGTAGGAAACAATGCTAAAGTATTATATAAAACATAACGTTTAAATAGTATTAGGTTAAACATTAAAGGATAAATATTTCCCAATGT
The DNA here is from genome assembly GCA_034769895.1 of Magicicada septendecula. Lineage (NCBI taxonomy): Eukaryota > Metazoa > Arthropoda > Insecta > Hemiptera > Cicadidae > Magicicada > Magicicada septendecula. The sequence goes on from CM068373.1 coordinate 455,563,119, forward strand.
AATAGAAATAATATAAATATATAATAAGTATATAAACCTACACAAATTTATAAATAATAATAGTAGCAGATACTAGACAGCAACGTGTCTTGTTAACATCTTGATAACATCCATTAAGTTTAACGGTTTAGAAATTATCTAGACTTGATATTTAAGCTTTTCCTGACGCATTATATTTATAGTGCGATTTGGCGTAGAGGAGGGCACTCTGAAACAAGAAGTGCTAGCCTGGCAGTGTCACGGTGGCTGCATCTTAGCGTGTGTTCAATGCAGAATTTTGTTATAACCACTTCATTTCTTCTGGACTTTCTATAAACGTAGGTTGTTAGCAAATACTTGTCCTCACTAGAAGCACCTTAGTGGGGAGTGACATAACCTATTCTTCATTCCAGTATTCCAGAAATTTAAGGTGAAGAAATTTTTTAAATTATTGTATGACACAATGGTTATGAGAATGATACTGAATTGTGGTTGGTATCTTCTTATTTTATTAACTTTTGTTTTATTATTAATAGTTTTTAAGCTCGAAGTTTATAGTATTTTGTTTTTTCATTAAAGTCCATGTCTCTCAAAATTATTAGATGACGTCCTTATAGACATCGCTTTTTTCTTGCACTCTCTTTTATAGTTTCTTTCTTTGCGAAGAACGAATATTCAATATTGCTATTCTTTCCTTATCCTTTCCTAACCTATTTGTTTATTGTTCCATATTGTATTGTTACTGAAAGAAAATATTTTAATTTCATATAATGAAATATTTCTTTTTGGTCCACAGTTGTGTACGTCTTTTCTTAATACACTGCATCTGTCATATTCAGGTTAACATTCATGTTTCTTCTTTCTAAATCTCTTCTATAAATCTTCACATTTTAATTTGAAGATATTCCTTCAGAGTACTATTCTACAACACTTTGGCATCTCACAGTTAACTAAATTTAATTTTTAAAAGGAGAAGACTGGCTTTACGTCTGGTGCCACGATTTTGATGATCGCATGTGGAATTCCTAGCACTGGGCTAGACAAGTTTTCAGCAGTTAAGTCTGTTATAAATATACTTTAAATTATTTTATCGACTTCCATTTTTGTTATATTCCATGTTATTTTGAATCAATAACTTTGTGTTTATCGGTAGTTAAATATTTGTGCTGTTTTGTATTTTTAGTAACCCGCCTGAAGACGACAGACAATCTGTGTGCTTCTTGTATTAGAAACGGCGAATGTCAGAAATAATTCCGCCTAAGTTCAGTACTTCTTTCACCACTACAATGATTCCCTATTCGATTCCCGTACTTGCAGTAGGAATTTAAATGACAATTATTACGCAAGTTATAAAAACGAAACTAACGACCCGATCTTTGTATCGAGAGGGCGACGTGATGTTGCCAAACCTACGCTACGTACGGCCCGAACGCCTACACATACACTCACTTGCATCTGTGCAATAGAACAAATTGCCTACAGATAAAGGAGCCGCTTTACGCCAAGAGTTCCACAAACTACCGGTATTTTGCTTTTTACCAGATTTAGATTTGTTTATATAAGCCCGATATTTATTGCATAATTGGAATCACGAAACAATACAGTGCCACTTCAGCAGCAAATCTTCTGATATCGTTGAGAGATAGAGAGAGAGAGAGAGAGAGAGAGAGAGAGAGAGAGAGAGAGAGAGAGAGAGAGAGAGAGAGAGAGAGAGAAGTTTTGACAACGTCCTGGGTGACTTTTTCTATTGTGTAGCGTCTTTTTCTTTTATTACATTCAACTGTATTTTTTATTTTATGTTTTCGTATCATTTATGGGAGTTATTCTGTTTCAGCTCCGAAGACTTCAAAAGAAGCTGTAGGGATAACAGAAATTACTTTTAGAGCCGAGCACACTCAGCAACATGCATAATCTGTAGACGAAATAAAAGAAAAGGGAAAGACGATCAAGAATGCATCGTTATAGTATCAAATTCTGTTGTTCGTACACTATGTCAGTTCTGTCACACTGCTGCCGGCGCCTAACAGTCAGCAAACCGAATACCGTGTATCATCCATTATTTACGTTATCATCCATACATCTATATTATATATACTATAATATATATATAATATTAAAAAAGTGAATGAAGAGGATGTACAAACAAGATAATTATAAATTTTTTTGTAGTGTGCATAAATTTGTAATGTTGTAACAACATTTGTAATGTTGTTGGCATTTGTGCATGCGTCCACAACTATAACACATCAATAACTAATAGTACAATGAAGGCAAAGTAAATAAAACAGACGTACAGAGGACATTTTGATTTTGGCATTGCCAAGAAGACGGCTGCTTCGTGATAAGTTGGGATGGTCCCCGAAGTTTGTTGGATTTGGGAAGCTGAAGGTCATGACGACTGGCAGTTGGAATTTGAAGTTGGTGAGTTGGCCTAGAGCAGTGAGCTGTACAAGATTTGGTCTGCAGAGAAACCGCTTGGTAGACTAGTAATAATAACGGTGATAGGATAATGATAATGATAATAGTTGTTCTATTGAGTTCAACGTATCGCCGATAGCGAATTTAGCAAAAGCATTTATGTACTTATGTAAGATTTTGAAAAGTATAGCTGCAAATTTAACAGATAACATAATTTATTTTTTTTTAAAGTCATTAAGGAAAAACTATTTTAAAGCTATCACAGCCATCGTCATTGCTATAAATATTATGTGTAGTAGAACTAGTGTCAAAAACCTTCGGGGATTTCCAAAAGGTTAGTTCATCACATTGTATTTTTAGATGTGTCCCAACGGATGCATCATTTAAAATGAACTAAATTCACAACCAAAACGGACTATCAGGTTACTAGCCTGTGGGTGAGTGAATCATCACTGCATCCAAGTTCCAGTTGTGATCTATTTGCGTGAGTGACACGTCCACGTGAGCTGTTTGCCGCTGAGTACCGTCTCCGAAATTCCCTGATTGCAGCAGCAAATTGTGTGTTCCCTCTACACACAATACACAAATCAGCTATTTGTGTGCTATTCATTCTGTTTCATACGTACTGCTCGTAAACAGCACATATAACATTATATGCCCCCCCCCCCACACACACACACGTTCACTCGCACTCATAATCAAGAGGTTGTAATGACGTGGTATCGTTGTGGGCATTCTACGTACATTTTGTCAGCCCATGGAAGAGCTGTTCCAGTTTAACATCAAGCTTATATAACACTATAAACATTGACTGTGTAGGCCTTCATTACTCTTCTACATTAATCAACTTTGTTGATCGTCATAGTGCGTCTGCTGTTTCACAAGTCACATACTGTTTTCTCCAGTTACTTCTGCCCCAGGCCTATTATTTAGTTTTCTTAAACCCGCCTCTTTCAAAATCGTCTGTCCTCTTTTAACCTCTTCTTTCCTTTTCTTCTCTCTCTCCTTTCACTAAACCCTTTCAACATTTTTATTTTCCCTTATAACCTGCTTTATCCAGTTTCAGGATTACGTTTTCCTTCATATTCTCCAGAACCTGTCATTACTCGTTCTGTCATCCCATTGTATCCTCTCTATTATTCTCTACAGCTTTGGTTATCACAAGTTTATTATTATCCATAACCCTGCACAGTGGTACAGGATACATTACATTTATATTACATTACGTTACTTACAACCATTACCACTTAATTCAGTCAATGAATACTTCATAAATATACATTATAATGCAAACAATAAATTACATTACATTTAAAACTTTTATAAACTTTTTTCACTGTTTTATTTCTCGTTAGTGCCTTCGCTAATCTTCATAATATCCTTTTTTTTCTAAAATGTTACCAACTGCTCGGTTCCATGTTTTCTAAATCTTGACATTTTCTGTTCCTAATTCTTCCTTCTCAAACTCTTTTTACAGGATTCTTTCATATGTTGTAAGTAGCCCCCCACCAACTCAATAATTATCTTTCCTCCATGACATTCAGGATAAGTTGAATCTCTAATTGTCTGCTTACTTTGGTATTTCTCATTGTGTGCCCCAAGACTCTCTTCATATACTTCATTTCAACAGCGTGTATTTTACTTTCCTACCTATCACTCAATACTTGTGGTCCCTCCTATGTCACTCCTATCTCTAATTGGAGGAGAATTGAAAATCTCATTGTAGGATGGCATACTTTCCAAGGGGTCCGGGGATTCAAATATTTGGGTGCCTCCATAAACAATGAGAACAAAAACAGCGATGAGTGGTAATAGAGTTTTTTATGCCCACCAGAAAATTTTCAGATCCAGTTTAGTCAGCAAAAGAACCAAACTTTTATACAAACAAACAAAAGATTATACAAGACCTTAATAAGACCGTTGTGACGTATGCTGCGGAAACCTGGACACTACTTCATAGGGACGTACATAATTTAAGAGTCTTTGAAAGAAAATTTCTAAGAAAAATCTTTGGACCAGTGAAGGAAGGTGAAGAATGGCGCATACGGAAAAATAGGGAATTGGAGGAATTGATAGATGGCGAGGACATAGTGAGGTTCGTCACGTCTATGAGGATCACGTTGAGTCGTGTTCACGTGATCAGGTTGGGTCACGTGAGGCTACATGACATTACACACGCGTTGTGATTACGTAGCGGTTTTGATTGCTTCAGACACTTACAGATAAATTTGCAGATAAATTCAATCGACATCTTACATTTAATTTTCAAGCAATCAAGTGCAAGTCGGCCACGTATTCTCAGCTACTCCAGACGTAACATTTGACACACACACACACACACACACACACACACACACACACACACACACACACACACACACACACACACACACACACACACACACACACACACACACACAAGCGTAATACACACACAAGCCCTTATTAAATTAACATTAAACACAATACTTTGACTTACCTGAAGCACTTTAGATAATGACGAACTCATTTCGTAAAGATGGACCACAAGTGTACCACGCCGTCAGACCAAACGTCCCGTCGGAGTGAAAAAATATCGGTATGGAGAACCATACATGACTTCCATATTCTAAGATTTATATTTAAAATCATTTTCGAAATGAAATATTACCATAGAAACTACTTCTTTCTACTTACTGCTTCAGCCTTAACCACAGTACTGTGGTCACTAACGTATACCACCTCACGTTATCGCACTCGATTTTCACTGATGATGGAAGTCGATGGCATTGCCGAAACGTCTGGTTTTGTAGAAAACATTGGACTACGGCCAAATATCCCGGGAAGGAATTTAAAAAAAAACTACTTCTTTGTTGCCGATAACGTTGTACACATATATATCAGTGGTGAAGTTACATGGAGGCAATTGAGGCAATGCCTACCCTAACAAATTCTGTAGAATAAAAATTATAAGTACGTATGAACTACATAACGTAAAGATTATACATTGTTACTGCGACTGTCAAATTTATTAAACCGAAACGTGCTTTATTGAGCGACCGCTAGATGGTGACAGGTGAGATTCGGCATAGTTCGTTTAAATCGAATGAGGCAACCTGAACTTGCCTCAGCGTTTTTTGTATACATCGTATGTAAGCAATGTAGTGGTGTGATAGGGAAGTGTAGGGAGGGGGGATTGTCCCGCGCTGTACACATAGAGCGTTGAGGCATGCCTCACTTCTGTGGTCCAAACAGTTAAGTTAAAGCGCCTGTGTTGTTTCTAAGTGTTTATTTTATGCGGTTATTAAAAGTGTCACTGTTATTCCGCTAAACTAACAGATGATCAAGGTTGTTATTTGAATTATTTGTAACATTAAACATATATATAGAAACTAATCAAGTTTAAAAATTTGAAGTTCAATCAGTTGTATTATTGTGTATGACTAATACAAGGATTGTTCAATAGACACACGTATAGAGCTGTAAAGCATTTTTTATTCAACGATTTTAAAAGAAGTCTCCAATAACATTAAGACATGAGTTCCACTGTTGCGCTAACCTGTAGATTCCCTGCTAGTAAAATTCTTACGGCTGTTTGTGGAACCATTCGGTTACAGCAACTCTACCTCAGCGTCCGATTTGACCCACCGTCCTTTTAGTGATTCCTTAAAAAAAATTTAAGATAAGATTTTTGCCTATCCATTCATTAACTACTAGCTTCGCCAGTAAGCAAATTGATGTCCATTTTTTCGGCTTGCACGCGTTATGTTGGTGTGGGTTTCGGCACTTTCCATTTAAAAAGCGTGCAAACGTAAGAAAATAAACATGAGTGAGGCCAGAAATAACGTGAATTGTGTGTTTGTGTCTTACCTGCCTTTTTATTGCCGAATTAAATGAAAAATATTATATTACATTAAAATGAAAAAATTATAATTTTATTGCCTGGCAACAAAATTATTTTATTTTTAACAATTACCATTGTTTCAAAAAGTTTAAATAAATTTGTAAGTACTTTACTCTTGTTAAAACGTAAAAGGTTGCAGGTAAACTACCCCTTCCCCTTAACCGATCTTCACCAAAATCGAAAGTCCTTGAGACCTCTACAATTCAGGGATGTATGCAAAAAATTATTTGATTATGTTTGAATTTGCGGCTGTTATCGTTTGCCATAGAAAATACCCTTGTTAAAAAAATGTTGCAAGTAAACTACCCCTTTCCCTCAACCGATCTTCACCAAAAACAATAGGTCTTGAGAACTCTACAATTTAGGGCTGTATGCAAATAATCGTTTGATTCTGTTTGAATTTGCGGCTGTTATCGTTTGCCATAGGAAATACCCTTGTTAAAACATAAAACGTTACTGGTAAACTACCCCTTTCCCTTAACCGATCTTCACCAAAAACAATAGGTCGTGAAAACTCTACAATTCAGGGCTGTATACGAAACATTATTTAAGTCTGTTTGAATTTGCGGCTGTTATCGTTTGCCAAAAAAAAAATTTCCCTTGATAAAAAAAAACCGTTGCAGGTAAACTACCCCTTCCCCTCAACCGATCTTCACCAAAAACAATAGGTCGCGAGTACTCTACAAATCAGGGCTGTATGCAAAAAATTATTTGATTCTGTTTGAATTTGCGGCAGTTATCGTTTGCCATAGAAAATACGCTTGATAAAAAACGTTGCAGGTAAACTACCCCTTCCCCTCAAACCGATCTTCACCAAAAACAATAGGTCTTGAGTACTCTACAAATCAGGGCTGTATGCAGAAAATTATTTGATTCTGTTTGAATTTGCGGCTGTTATCGTTTGCCATAGAAAATACCCTTGTGAAAAAAACGTTGTAGGTAAACTACCCCTTTCCCTTAACCGATCTTCACCAAAAACAATAGGTCTTGAGAACTCTACAATTTAGGGCTGTATGCAAATAATCTTTTGATTCTGTTTGAATTTGCGGCTGTTATCGTTTGCCATAAGAAATACCCTTGTTAAAACATAAAACGTTACAAGTAAACTACCCCTTTCCCTTAACCGATCTTCACCAAAAACAAAAGGTCTTGAGAACTCTACAATTCAGGGCTGTATACGAAACATTATTTGATTCTGTTTGAATTTGCGGCTGTTATCGTTTGCCAAAAAAAAAAAAAATTTCCCTTGATAAAAAAAAACCGTTGCAGGTAAACTACCCCTTTCCATCAACCGATCTTCACCAAAAACAATAGGTCGCGAGTCCTCTACAAATCAGGGCTGTATGCAAAAAATTATTTGATTCTGTTTGAATTTGCGGCAGTTATCGTTTGCCATAGAAAAAAATCTACAGACACACACACACACACACACACACACACACACACACACAGACACTTTTCGGAAAACGACTTTTTTTCATGTTTTGAGTGTAGTAGAATCAGAATCTGCAATAATCTCGAACACGATTTTTTTTGCCATCACCATACTTCCATTCCTTAAGGAAATATGGAAGTAAAATGAAATGAGAGAGAGCGGCGTTTTCTGCCTGCCGACCACGAGTACAGAAAACTTGTTACGAATTGTGAAGGGTTACAAAAACAGCTGATAAATTGTAGTCGGCTTGATTACTTGGCTCCAGCTGTCGCGGTATATCGGTCAAGGCCACTCTTACTTGCCAACAGCACACAGTCTGTCAGCTGAGGCAGCGCGAAATCCGGCCGGGGAATTCAAATTTAAAATTTCCCCGGCACAGTTTGTCGATTATTCTACCAAATGCGTATTTGGTCTACCCATTGTATACACAGTTTCTAGTGAGTTCCAGAACGGCTACGTAATTTTTCTCGACGCGTTATCCTGAAAGTGACAGATTTTTATCGAACCTCAGCAGGGTATAAATAAGAACCAAGTGGCCGACCAAGTTCTCAGGGTCCTTCTCCTGAGGGTGAAGAAATTCTGTCAGACTTTATTATTCTTTTGGTTTCTAAGATTGAGAAACCTTTTTATAGGAACAAATTCACTATCTTGACCCCTTGTTTTATTGCATCTACACTTATTCAATAATTCGATATTTTGAGAAAAATATAAACTCACTAACAAGACATGCTACTAAAAACTGAAGATACTAATACTATTTGCTATAACGTTATTTAACAGTATGTTTATGTGTTTCTAATTTACACTCTTATTAATTTACACACTTGTATTTTTTTAAATGAAATAATTAAAAATATTATCCTAAACCTAATACAACAATATTCAAATGAACGAATACAAAATGGGAAATGCGCTGAAATTTTATTACCTATGATTAACAAAAACTGAACCTATATCAAATATAAGGACGATTTAGATAGCATAAGCTTTTTGCTGTGACGCATCTATACGTTCAATACGATTCTGCAGAACATTAATTGGTGTCCGTTGGTTTACTCAGAAGAAATCAAAGGATATTTTTAAATAAGGCTTACAGGATTCAATAATGCAAATACTAGGTCTACTTTTGCCTTAATAATAGGCTATATGAAACTGTAGTATATGAAGCTTACTTTAAGCGTCGGTAAACAAAACAAATCTTGTCGGTAACAAGATTGTCCGGATTTCAAACACGGTTTCACAACGTCATAAAAGGAACCAGGTGTTCTGTGTTTGTAGTATGCTGCACAATAGTTTCCTAAAATCAGACAAACCGGTAAATAAAGCCGGCGTGGTGTTAAGAACATGATCAAAGTAAAGGGAGAACGTTAAACATTTTGTAACGACTACTGCTACTGTTATTTACTGTATCCAAGCAACAATCAGTCAACTTTACTAACGACCTTCAATTACGATAGTGTACTAGACGTTGGAACAGTTTTAAACTCGTACATAACAAGATCATATGATTCGAGAATTCTTATATGAAGCTAATTGCGGAAGGGGTTCTTATACAGTTTACTTTTACAGTTTAAAGAGTAAAGGTTGCTGTGTTACCATTGGAGGTTTCAGACAATATACAACCCAATGTGTTACAGTAACAGGCTATATGATAACATTCTAATTAGGAACCTAGAGAGATTTTAAGGTAACAACCGGTTTAAAGCTGTGATGTTCATTTGACCTGTAAAATTTAAGAATTTGGGGGTTTTAAATACATTTAATTTCTCTTGAGAAAAAAAAAGAATTTTTCGTTGATATTACTGAGTTAAGTAGCCTGTATTTAAAACACATAATGAAATAACCCATATTTGATCCATTCCAGACATAAGTTAGACATATTTTATTAAATGAACTGTATACAAAATTTTGATTCGTGTAAATTTTAATGTTACCTAACTTCTATATAGTTCTGGAATTTAAGAATTACTTACGTATTTTGTATTTTATTTCATATTCAATATGTGCGCAGAAATTCTTAATGATGTCACACCAGTTAAGCAAAATGATTAAACTTAAAATATATAAGACCCTAATTCGGCCTGTGGTGACTTATGGTAGCAAGGTTGGACCTTGACAACTCTGGTGAGAAATTGTTAAAGGATATTCGAAAGAAAAATTCTAAGGGAATATATGAATCTAATGAAAAAGGGATATTGGTAGACCGAGGAGAAGATAGGTTCCGGAGCAGGTCAACTAGGCCCGAATCTGTGGAATGAAGAAGGAGAACAAAAGTCTAAGGAAATATACGGGCTAGTTCGAGAGGTACATGTTTTTTGGAGAACGGTGATGAACCATAGTTGAGTACGATTACAGGGAATGAAAACACATGATTCGTTAAAGGACAAAGGCTCGCGTGGCTAAATTTGCGTGACAAAGACATCGAAAGACCGGATTTGTCACGCATGATAAAGAAGATCTTAAATTGGTATCGTTCGAGAAGGGAAGGCGAGGAAGTCCGAGGATCGATGATGTGGAGAATGACTTGAAAGTGACGATGGTAGGGAATTTGATGATATTGACAGGAGAGAGAGCAAAATGGAAGAAAATTATGACGGAAACCAAAACCAAACGTGATAGTAGCGTTTGAATAGAATGAAACATGTTCAATACGATTGACTTTATAGCCTACTATACTAATGTACTGTCAATTTATATTTTCTTCTTACTTCAACAAGTTTCGAGCATGAAGTAAAATGCTCATAGTCAAATTTTGATAACCAGAATATAAGGCTATGTTTCCCGATTGGTGTAGTTTGATATTGCGGTTATGTTGGTAACTAGTTAGTTATTTGCATAATTTTCTCTGCTCTATTATTACACTTTATTCTGCTATTCGAGACTTGTCCGATTGGGGACAAGATTCCTCCAGTCTGTGGGGAAGAACAGTTGTGAAGAAAAAGAAAACGATCGCCACTGCAGGCCGGTTTCTGAGAAGGTGGAGGCACCAATAAAAAACGAACTTAATGTGAAAGTGTTGATGTTTGTGTACTTGTGTGTAATTGAACTGCCTATGGGGTAAGAGGTGTTTATGGGATGTTGTGTGCCAAACAGAAGCGTGGAAGCGGCATAGCCGAGCAGCTAGGGACGCCAAACGTGGCGTCAAGGGTACGGCGCAGAACTAGTTAGTGGTGGCGAAGAGAGCGGGAGATTGGAACAGGGTTGACCAACAGCTTATGGTTAACAATGTTAGGTTGTTGTGTGCCAAACAGAAGCGTGGAAGCGGCATAGCCGAGCAGCTTGGGACGCCAAACGTGGCGTCAAGGGTACGGCGCAGAACTAGTTAGTGGTGGCGAAGAGAGCGGGAGATTGGAACAGGGTTGACCAACAGCTTATGGTTAACAATGTTAGGTTGTTGTGTGCCAAACAGAAGCGTGGAAGCGGCATAGTCGAGCAGTTTGGGACGCCAAACGTGGCGTCAAGGGTACGGCGCAGAACTAGTTAGTGGTGGCGAAGAGAGCGGGAGATTGGAACAGGGTTGACCAACAGCTTATGGTTAACAATGTTAGGTTGTTGTGTGCCAAACAGAAGCGTGGAAGCGGCATAGCCGAGCCGCTTGGGACGTCAAACGTGGCGTCAAGGGTACGGCGCAGAACTAGTTAGTGGTGGCGAAGAGAGCGGGAGATTTGAACGGGGTTGACCAACAGCTTATGGTTAACAATGTTAGGTTGTTGTGTTCGAGGGAGGGGAGGATGTATTCGCAAGTGCCAGAAGGTTGTTTCTTGTTGGCCTATTGATGGATTCTGATGTGGTCTGGATGGAAGAGTCTTATTGCATTCGGGTGTACCTGCGGTTTAATTTATGAAGGAAGGTGCCTAGGTCAGGAAAAATGTTGTTTAGGGAACGGAAAGCTGTGTTGCTGGTTTTAGTAGTTTTTGTGGCGGTGGGGGGGGGGCGGAGGTATATGAGATGAAGAGCTCACCTTTCTGTGATTCTGTAAATCTCCAGCAGGATCGGGTGTGCGTGTACCACGATAGGGCGTAGCCACGTCGTCTAGAACCTGCTTATCACACACTGCGCTGTCTGTTTATAACCTCACTTTTCTTGCTATTGTTGTGATTATTTTACGCGTATAACTGCATATCCTTGTGCAGTACAATTATTTAGAATTTTTTTTCAGTTATTGATTTATAGCACATTAATGAACTATCGAGATCGGTTTTTCTCTTACTGACGATAAGTATACTGATATGAGCTCGAAACGTATCTCATATAAGAGGAAAAAATAACTAGATAGTGCGTTAATATAGTATAAAGCTGACTGTATATCAATAAGAAATTTTAAAGAAATCCATATTCAATATAATTAGCATAATGTCTAATATTTTACTGTAAAGTAACCCCTTTTACATTTTAACGCAACAGGTTTACGTAGTTTAAACAATGCTTCTTACTTCCGTGCAGCTTTTTCTTCAGACACCTTGGAACTCTCTTCTCTTCTATCCCTTATAATGATCAATTCTTGACTCTTTCCTTCACATTTTTTTTCTTAGTGATTGAACGATAAGAAGATAAGGGGGGGAGGTAGAGTATTGGGGACAAATATTACTACACGTATAAAAAAACAAAGTTGCTGACACTTAAGTTTCCATAAATCTCTTGATAACAGAAAATTCCCAATTTTTTAATTACATTTTATCATAGCAGGTGTCAGCTGTTTAGTTTTCACTTGACAGTTTCGTTGTTATGAATTATTTTACTAGGTCTTGCTGGTCACATAAACAACAAGAAACACGAATTATTTTAATTGTCTTTGTCTACAGTCAAACAAACGAATAGACGCAGCAAAATTTCAAATATTTCTGCTGGTCAGCTGTACATTAATTAAGTTTAGGCCTTTTACTTTATAAGGTTAACTGTACAGCACACAACTGTGTTAAATACTTAACCCGAACGTTAGTAGGGGCAATTCGGCGAGTACTGTGCATAATACACTTTCAATGTTGGTTCTAGTGATGCGGCATGCAATCCAATAGAGGTCAGCTGGAAGATGATTCGCATCGAGAAGTTTCGAAAGTCGATACATCCGTCTGAAACCATCAGCACTAACCAGCGAGCCAATAATTATCAAACAAAATGCAACTTTACCATAAGGATGCCATTTCAACAACATGAGGATATAAAAACAATATCAATAAAACTTGGTTGTCACCGTAGAATATTTGATCCTAAAACTTCCTACCACACAAGTGTACAAGTAGAAAGGCTAAATACAGTAAGACATTTGAAGAGAAACTGACACAATTGGTGCAGACAATATAAAATAATTTGAATGCAATGTAAAAAAAAACTGTTATTTTTAAAAGATAAAAATTAACAGCAGAATATTTTTATTTTTGTTTTGCTCAGTTCCGAATATATCTCGGGTTTGAGTACAGTAAACAACTACAGCAGTATTGTTAAAAGTTAAGCTGTCTCGTTATTTCACTGCGATTATGAGCAAAAGTGTTTACAATTTCTGTAGTATTCAGTTAAGACAGAACGAGTACGAAATCAGCCATTGTAGATTCTGAGTATCTTTAGAGTTAAGAGAATATCTATAGAGAGAATATCTACAGTCAGTTCGTATTGTTTCTGAGCAATGAACAGTGTTAACAGATATGCTGAAATAAGGGGCATGTAATACGGACTTGTAAACCGTTGTAGTTGTGTTCGAATTAGACGTTGTATATGGCTACGAGTACTCGATTTTGTATAACAATAAGAATAGCAACGATAAGAGAGAGACAACCCACAAGAGAAATACAGTATAACAATAATAATGTAACGATTATTGCACCAACTCACGTAAGGATCGATGAGAAATATATGGCAATTTCAAGTGTATTTAAGGCAAACGGAGAGTTAATGGAAAAGATGCAAGAAACTAAAGTCATCATGAAGCGCACATATTTTCCATAAAACATAATGTACTTTTTGGAAATAATATGTTTTGATTTTTATTATTATTATCTCCACTCCTACTCGGCTTGTTCCGAGACCCATCTTATCCTTGTCCCACAGACGTCTCTCCTTTCAATAGGCTGGTTCGCCCAGACTGTTACTAACCTTTTAGGTGACATGCAATTTAAATACTCACACCAACACTTCCTGTACTCCTTGACGGTCTCATTTGAAGACTGGATCTCTAGCCCTCGTCTGATTTACTTATTCCGTTTTTTTTGTCTAGGAGGGAGTAGTCCTGAACATTCCTCAGAAACTTCATTTCTGAAGCCTGAACCTTCCTTTCCTCCTTCTCCCCGAGGATCCACGTCTCACAGCCATAAAGAAATGTCGGGACAGCCAGTGTTTTACAAAACTTCATGAAGCTGTCCATCCTAGCTTTGTTCTTCAAAACTCTGTGCATTGTATCACACATCCTTCTGTACCTTGCGATCGCCTGTTAGACCACGGTAGTAGTTAGCTAGTATTTAGACATCTTTATTGATACCACCACCGTCATGTTTCTGTTCCAGAAGAAAGAAGGGGAGTTATTTATATTGGGTTGGCAACTTAATAATGTAAAAAAATAACATTAGGTCTATTAAAAAAAACACGTATCATTTTAAAGTGATGCAGAAGAAGATATTTATATTATGTCGATCATAGAAACTTAGAGCTTTAAACGTGCCTTACACGATCATTCGGAATGACATTCAGAGCGAAGATTGACATTCCGATTGAAGGTGTAAGGTCAAGACTGATGGAATGATGAATGGACTGACGGATTTCCAAATATTTTGAAATCCGAGCTTCAATCACGTTAAGTGGAGGGGAGACTGACAGTCTGAATGGTGGTGTAGTGATTCAGTCATTCTTTTCTTCAGTCTTGTTAATGCAGTCATGGAGGACGAGTGTTTTGAAAATGTTACCGATGTTGGTGCCGATGTTTTTGACGAGTTACCAGCAAGTGTTGGTGATCGCGATTGCCTGCAACGATTTATAGCAGTTTATGAATCTTTTCCGGAACTGTGGAATAAAGCACTTCCTAGTTACATGAACAAATACAAAAAAAAATAGCATTAGAAAAACTTCTTACAATATACAAAGAAATAAAGCCAAACGCCACAGTCAAGGACGTTACCAAAAAATTGAACACTCTACGTTCAAATTTTAGACGTGAGCGTAACAAAATCAAAAGTTCATCGAGAAGTGGAGCAGGAACCGATGAAATATACAAGCCCACTTCATGGGTGTTTTATGCATTAAAATTCTTGGAAGACACAGAGAGCCCTTCTAGTTTAAACACTGAAATTGAGGAAACAGAGGTAAGTAATAAAATAATTAGTATTTTTAGTAATTTTGTTTTTTAATTTAACTTTAATTTTTTAAATTTAACTAAAACTTATATTTGGATAATATCTAAGTCAATACATTAATGCTCAAAACTAGGGTTGGGAAACTATCGATAGCACTATCTATACTATCGATAGTCGAGACTATCGATAGCCTATCGATAGTTTAGAACGATAGTTTTGTTCCTGGAATTCGTTAGCGCTTGTGCAAACAGCCTTTATTTCAATACTTTTCAGAATTATAAGTCAAGTGATCCCCACGTTTTCTGAGTATTGACGAGTTCCAAGCTTTTTACCGAAACGAACTCCTACCCCCCTTTGATTTTACTCAGAAATCTGTGGATGAGATCAGGGTCCTCCTGCGACCATTTTTGTATTAGTCTTTCTGCCGATTTCAAAAGAAAGAGTTATTAATTTCCAGTGCGGTTAACGTTTTTCAATGCCTCGTTCGAATTGGGCTCAAGAATCGACCCATCAACAATTTCATTCCATGGAATCAATTACCGAAATAAAATACCAATATAACTTTGATGATAACAAGTCTTTCTGTCTAAAAAATAAAAATAAGTAGGTAACCAAAATAAATACGACTACTACTGGGTTTTGAATGATTTATTTCAATGAATATGAGAAAAATTAATAGAAATAAAAAATGAAAAGTAGCTAATAAAACTATAGAAAAGTTATATTTCTTCGGATTCTTCATAGCGTTGAACCCTTTCTTGACTATAGTAGTAGTCAGCAAAACTGTCTCTAACAGCTTTGGCTGCTGTGGGATTATTTTTACGTTTTGTTCTTTGCAACTGTACCAAAGTAGATGTATCTAGTGTTTCCCCATTGCCAGGCAAATAATTGGTCCCATTCTCTTCTATAAGAAAGTTATGTAGATAGCAGCATGCTAAAGTTACAATAGACGCTTTCTTTGGATCGAGGTACATAAGTACTTAACAGAACTCGAAATCGTGCAGTCAGTATGCCGAAGGCATTTTCCACAACTGAACGAGCAGACGACAATATCTTGTTGAATACAACATGTTTTTCTTCATCCAAATCTTTTTTAGCATACGGTTTCATTAAATTTCTATGCAGCGCGAAAGCTTCGTCCGCTACGAAGACATATGGAAAATTTTGAAGACTATTTGACAGTGGTGAAGGAGGTGGAAGATTTAATTTCCCAGTTTGAAACAGTTCACCAAACTTTGAGTGAAACATCACTCCTCCGTCTGATATTCGGCCATTAGTGCCAACGTCTACCATTATGAATTTTTTCTAGCGCTGACCACCGCTAATAAAACTATACTGAAAAAATTTTTGTAGTTGTAGTATGTTGACCCAGAATTTGTAGGTTTTACTATAGCCACATGCTTTCCGTCTATGGCCCCAACACACTTCCTAATTTTAAATTTACTTTCAAACTCTTGGGACACCGATTGCCACTCCTCAGGGATGGTAGGCATCTGAAACAAATAATTGCACGTATTAAAAAAATAATAATAAAAAATAAAAAATAAATAAATAAATAAAACTAATGATTTTTTTTTTTTACAGGAATCCCAAGACCAAGGGGAAAGTTTAGTTAATTCTTCACCAGGAATAACTTCGTACTCTTCGATCACACCTTATCCACGGCCACCAATAAAAAAACAAAGAGTTCAGGGAGCCACAGCAAAGCAGAATGAGCTGCTTAAATTGGCTTGCAATTATCTGTCTAACAGTGCCTCAGAAGAAGATGAACATTTAACTTTGGCAAAGGTATGGGCAAACAAACTAAAAACCCTTGAGCCAGTACAAAAGAAATTGGCAGAAAAAGCAATTAACGACGTCCTTTTTGAGGCAGAAATGCAAACCCTTCATAGGGACTCTGTAAAAATCAACATTGCCAGTAGTAGCCCCGGGATGTCCCTACCTGGCCCATCATCCTCCTCGTCGAACGTAATTAGCCCATTATCAGTGATGTCTGACGAATCTAATGTTTTTAATAACGCTTCTGACTACCTCTCCAGTTATACTAATATTTAAGTACTACTTAATTTTTAAAATTCTATTTTAATACTTAAACATGATTAATTGTATACTAGGTAAATACACAATTATTATAAAATAACGTGATTATTATTTACTCACCTTGATGTAATCCTGAAGTACATTGTAATCCATGAAGAGTCTCGCATGTTTCGAAAATTGCTTGAGATATAGCTGAAGGAGACATGATGACAGAATATTTCAAATCTTCGAAGTTTCTCCCAGTCGCAAGAAATCTTAAAGTAACCGCTAATCTCTCACGAACTGTTATTGGATCTCTCATAACTGTATTCATCCGGGATAAATGTGGTGTCAACATGGAGATCAACATGTTAAAAAGATTTTCATCCATACGGTAGTAATTTTTATAATCGTCAGCATTGCTTGCTGATATCTCACGTAGCAATGTTAAATGGCTGTACTGGTTACGTTTTTTTAACCATTCCTTCATCCACACTCTGCGTTTCACTGTTTTTCTGGTGCCCAATGCAAGGATAATGGCCAAACAAGCCTTATCTTTACTAATTTTACTTAGAGACATTATTTAAATCCGCACTGTTTGGTGTTTTAATGTCAACTGAGCTAAAATTACTTCAATCAGACTGTCAGTTTGAATGATATGTGTAGGGGCTTCAAGATTGAAGTCAGGATTGATAGTCTGATTGTTCAGTCAGACTGTCATTCATGATTGACCGTGTAGGGGTCCCTTAAATCAGGCGATGATTTGAAAATTTTTTCACAGGACTTAAAAAACTGGCTCAATGCCGAAACAAGGCCTTGGTGATCTAGTAAGTAAAGTTGGCATTGCTTCCAGCGCAAGTGGGCACAGGTTCAAGGTCGGCTCGGCTTGACGCAAGATTGGGAAGCCACATAGAAGGTATCCGATACGACTAGAGAGAGAGCTACAGTCAGTCCCTCTTTTAAAGGCTACCTAACAAGTCAAAACAGCATTCGTAGATAACATTCAGAACTATTTCTATACGTATATATAATATATTTATTTCGTTTGTTTTTTATTCTGTACGTATTTGTAGATTATATACCTATCTTTTAGATAATTTATATAATAATTCATTTGTTAATTAATATTTAATAATAAAAAGAGCGAAACGAGTTCTCAGTTTTAACTCGACCGTTTTGAATTTTTCTGCCCGTTTATCTATGTCTGTCTGTCTACTCTGTTTGGGGCATGTCTCACGATAACTTTTGATGTGTCAACCGATTTTTGTAAAACTGGACATGCGTATCCACACCTTTACTCTTACAGCCCTTTTGTTTTTGATATTGATCTCTCTAAAAATAGGGAGGAGGAAAAAATGTGAGGGGTAACAATTTTGAAAAAATCGCAAAAAACATGTGGGATATCAGATTAAAGAGATGGTTAACCAAAATCTGCATATGGTATTCGTTTTCGGATTTATACCTTTTAACCCCAAAGAGGTCTAACGGTTTTTAAAAAACTTTAAAAAGTTTACGCCAGTATCAGATTAAACGGAATTTTAACACAACTCCAAATGTAATGTTTATTCTGAAAATATTTTAACTTTAGCATCACTACGGGGGAAAAATTGAAGTCAAATTAAAAAAAAAATTATAAAATTATAGGAATACAGTTCCATTTAGTACGGGCCCTTTTAATTTTACGTATTAATTATTACGTATTATTCAAAAGTCAGAATACTGTCAAGTTGTACGTATCTTGCCCGTGTTTAAAAATAATATTTATAAATACGGAAGTCGTTTGTAGGCATACATCGAATATTTCAAGGTGCTCTCAGATGTTCATTTAGATGCTGTTGTGTGATTGTGATGAATAGCATGTTTGAAATTTTTTTAAAGTATGTGGTTATATTTATTGGTGTATTATTAATTTATGATATTCAGGATAATAAAAAAGCCAGTATTAATATCGCACGGAATAAAGCAGTTGTAACTGAATAGATTGAATTCAGTAGAATAAGTAGAAAAAGAGGATAAGGGTAACGAGAAGTAGGTATTAAAAAAGGTGAATGTGACTCTTAAAAAATGCTGGTATATAATTATGTAATTTCTTTATCTCTGACATCACTCATGTTCTGTCGAAATAAAAATGCGTCACATATAGAGGTATGTATAGTCAAATGGGCGTGATCAAGGTCTGTATTTTACTAACGAAATGGGCGGCGAGACCGAGTCTCACCAAACACACACACACACACACACACACACACACACACTGCTGTGAGCACTCACCGCTTATTACTGAAAAGAGATAACATTGTTTAAATGTTGTTGCATAAGGAGTAAAGAGACCCGTCTAAAACAACGACAAACGTTCTCCCATAAGTCACGGAAAGGGATAAATTATGTGGAATTACTGTTATCCTTCTTGTGTGACGTTTTCATCACCGCAATTAGTTATGTGAGGATAACAATGCCTGTCATAACCGCTGTGTTTCAGACGTTACAGGGAGGTTATCCTCTTCTATTAACGTTACAATGGGTGACGTTTTCACCACCGCAATTAGTTATGTGAGGACAACAATGCCTGTCATAACCGCTGTGTTTCAGACATTACAGGGAGGTTATCCTCTTCTATTAACGTTACAATGGGTGACGTTTTCATCACCGCAATTAGTTATGTGAGGACAACAATGCCTGTCATAACCGCTGTGTTTCAGACGTTACAGGGAGGTTATCCTCTTCTATTAACGTTACAATGGGTGACGTTTTCATCACCGCAATTAGTTATGTGAGGACAACAATGCCTGTCATAACCGCTGTGTTTCAGACGTTACAGGGAGGTTATCCTCTTCTATTAACGTTACAATGGGTGACGTTTTCATCACCGCAATTAGTTATGTGAGGACAACAATGCCTGTCATAACCGCTGTGTTTCAGACGTTACAGGGAGGTTATCCTCTTCTATTAACGTTACAATGGGTGACGTTTTCATCACCGCAATTAGTTATGTGAGGACAACAATGCCTGTCATAACCGCTGTGTTTCAGACGTTACAGGGAGGTTATCCTCTTCTATTAACGTTACAATGGGTGACGTTTTCATCACCGCAATTAGTTATGTGAGGACAACAATGCCTGTCATAACCGCTGTGTTTCAGACGTTACAGGGAGGTTATCCTCTTCTATTAACGTTACAATGGGTGACGTTTTCATCACCGCAATTAGTTATGTGAGGACAACAATGCCTGTCATAACCGCTGTGTTTCAGACGTTACAGGGAGGTTATCCTCTTCTATTAACGTTACAATGGGTGACGTTTTCATCACCGCAATTAGTTATGTGAGGACAACAATGCCTGTCATAACCGCTGTGTTTCAGACGTTACAGGGAGGTTATCCTCTTCTATTAACGTTACAATGGGTGACGTTTTCATCACCGCAATTAGTTATGTGAGGACAACAATGCCTGTCATAACCGCTGTGTTTCAGACGTTACAGGGAGGTTATCCTCTTCTATTAACGTTACAATGGGTGACGTTTTCATCACCGCAATTAGTTATGTGAGGATAACAATGGCTGTCATAACCGCTGTGTTTCAGACGTTACAGGGAGTTTATCCTCTTGTATTGACGTTACAATGTGTGTGATGTTTTCATCACCGCAATTAGTTATGTGAGGATAACAATGCCTGTCATAACCGCTGTGTTTCAGACGTTACAGGGAGGTTATCCTCTTCTATTAACGTTACCTAGGATAAAGACAAAGTAGTCAAACTTACGAGAACGATTAAACTAGAAAGAGATTGATTACCGGTACTTTCGTCAAAGCAATCCCTATACATGCCTACTCTTTGATAAATAAATTAAGTACACTGAAAGGTAGTTAAATAATTAAATACGGTTCCAAAGGGAAGAAACAGAAAGCGGAGACAATACAGTCTTGAATGAAACATCTTTTAAAAAGAATCACGTTGGATGTGAAAACGAGCAACTCTGCTCACGCAAATTATAGACGGAAGTAAACATTAGAATTTAAGAACGCAATAATAACTCGTTTGTGTGAAACATCAAAGGACCGCATTGTAACTAGAAAATACCGTTACGATATTACAGAACAATCTACGCGTTTCTTTCTGGAACGTTCCAGAGGACGTTCCGGCTGTAATGTGTGTGCGTACGTGATTTCAACATGCGCTCACGAGACTTTTCTAGACGTCGCCAGCCGCGCGCACTGATGTGTCAAGGCCGCAATCAATTGCGTCCTAGTGTTGAGTTAATGCGTAGTATGGATGTTTCTGGATTTCCGGCGGCGTACTCAGCGACGCTCAGTTCAGTTTGAGTCGCGATTTATTGGAGTGCGATTCGTAATATTGTGGCGAAGTTTTATGGGTTTTATAATTGTGCGGGACAGTTGTAATACAATAATTGTGTTTTATATTAGTAGACGTTTTTATTTGATTTGTTGTAACAGACTATCTTGTTGATTACAAACTGTTTAATTGTGATATTTAAAGCTGGTGATTAGTGACGTAATTGGTGTCTTGTATGTTGTTTTCCACTGTACCATACGACGATCAGTAGACCGTCGTAACAATACGTTACTTATTTATTTTAAAAACGTATAAAAGCAATGTTTTTGGCGATTGTAACAATTGTAACAAACTAGTTTTTAGCCATTTTGTGACCATTGTAGCAAATTTATACTGAATTCTCATGATGTTATTACACAAATATGTTCATCCACATCGCTAGAATCAAACAATTTTTAAAGGAAGCAAAATTATTGCTTCTAAAAATTTAATAATTCAAAAACCATTTTATACTCTTAATAATTAACTAAAATAACTTTGTTATCTTACAGTATTTTCTAGTAAATGAAATGGTTATAATGACTATGGACTCTTCTTACACGCTTAATAAAATTAAATTTCATTGTTAAATTTAACTTTAAAGTGTTATTACTATCTTTATTACAAAAGTATACAAAGATTCGTACGCAGCTTGGTTTTTTCTTGATTTTTATAGGATTTCGTCAACACCCTTTAAAAAAAGTTTAATATGAGTGCTCTATAACCATAGAGGTGACAAAAAATTGTCCACAATTTACACTAACCAGTTGGTAAAATCCTGTAGTAACTTTATAAGAATCATTTACCACAAGAAGCGGTACCTGTATTTACCATTTCACTTACTAGAAAATAGTGTAAGATAAAGTTATTGTAGTTAATTGTTAGAGTATAAAATGGTGTTTATATTATTAAATTTGTAGAAGCAATAATTTTTCTTCCTTTAAAAATCATTTACCACTTCGTACAAATGTTTGAACTAAAACATTTGCTTTGAGTAGCAGTAACGCTTTCTCACTGCTGGAGAAGCAAACAATATTGTTTATCAATAAAAAATAATCATGAAATTTTTGAAACTCATGCTAATCGCATCGGACACTTTTAAACCTACTTACGTTTATTGTTTTTAAAGAATAGAAAAATTCTTATTTTCTTGTTTCGGACACTATCGCTGATGTTCAGATGATTTTATCTAATCATCGGGTTAATGTAAATCATGTTGATAAGATATTCACTTCATTCGAATGTTTGGAAAATCTTAATATACAAGTCACAGAGAAATACTATTCATAATCTCCACTAAAAAATCTAAGCTTGCGACTTTTACTGGTTAACCCAATCGGGAAATATTGAAACTGTAACAATGAGGTAAGTCCACGAGTTTAATTTTGTGCGTTTATCTGTCTTAAACACGTCTCAAAAACGATATTGTCTAAAAGCTATGTCTTGTTATGTTAAAGACATAAATTTATTACATTAAAAATATTGATTATAATAGACTATTATATATTTTAGTATTATGTAGTGTTTTGAAAAATAAAACCCTGAGAAACATCATATAACAATGTTAATAGCTATTGTACTGCACAAGTCAGGGTAGAGCGAGCCTTCGGAAATGGCGTTAGTAAGATCAGATCGAATTGTGAAAAACGAGGAGCTAATTTGGTAGATAATATTATTTGATAGGAGTTGATGCCTAGAGTAAGTGACTATGGTATACATGTAGTTGACGAATAAAGGATGCTGAAGTGATTCAGGATAAGTGACATACACAGGATGAAGTTGAGGCTTGGAGTATAAAGGTAGTAAATCTTCAAAGAAAATATATATAACCGTTACTGAAGACGCAACAAGATTACATATTACTGAGAATTACATATAGAAGAAGAAGACGAAGAAGAAGAAGAAGAAGAAGAAGAAGAAGAAGAAGAAGAAGAAGAAGAAGAAGAAGAAGAAGAAGAAGAAGAAGAAGAAGAAGAAGAAGAAGAAGAAGAAGAAGAAGATAATTTTGATAGGTTAAATTTGCAGTAGTTTGAATTTTCTTTGAACAGGTTTATACCAAGCAGTATAGAGTTTTAACCATATCTGTAAAAGTAGGTAGCACAGATCGTGAATCGAGAATTGTTTTATTACATCTAATTCAAAGAAAACGACAATGAAATGTTAACTTTATTTGCAAGAAATCTATTTACAAGTTTAACATAAATCTTTTAGGATTTAACAAGGGAGTTAGCGAATTGTAACACTGAGTTAGTCGCGTTTATCATAACTTTGCTTCTACAAATGATAATTCAATCAATTTCAATGTAATTACTTTGGGGAGGAGGTTACTATTCTACAACTTTCTCGTAATAACCACAGATCGTGTTCAAGAGAGCTCTGCAACAACAATACTATCTTGTATCCTTAATGTTACAGTGATTTAAATACCAAATAAAATATTAATATAACACACAAATACTAAAATTAATTAACAAACAATCAAATTAAGAATGCCTATGTGCTGTAAAAACGCGACTGTCTTAACAGAATGAGTAAGTTAGGACTTTTACAAATATTAATAAATTTAACTAAAAAGTGTGACGATTTAATTGAATATAGAATCTTAAATAAATAAAAAATTAATTTACTAGCAATTAAGTATTTTTAAATCGCACTATTAAACCTAAAGCCCCTGTCCTAACTCAGAATAAGTATGAGATGTAAATGGAAAATCTAACTAAAGCATTAATAAAAAATTCGAATTGTAAAAAGTTATTAATATCACAATTAACCCTTTGCTAGTCATCATGCGGTGACCTGTTAATTCCGAACGCAACGTGCATAGCGAGTCGTCTGTAACTTAGGAAGATATAAAAATCATAATCTTTGTAATTAGTAATTTGAAGGCACAAGAGTAGTTAAAATAATTCACTTAAATTATATATGTAGAATTAATGTATTGTTTTTTTTGTAATAAGAATGTCAATTTAAATAAAAATAGGAACTATATTATCGCGGAGTACTTGCCCCTCTCCGTTGTAATGTGCCAGTCGAATCGAGTAGAGAGTCACAATGCTGCCGTCAGAGCGTATAGAACTACGAGCGAGAGCTCCACCAAAATGCACTGGTTAAATTTAATTTTAAATGTTAGCTACCACTGCTAAACGTGGCGAGCGAGTGTAATGTGTGAATTGTAGAAAGTTGTGTTAAAAAGAAAAATGTAATAAGTTAAAACAAAAAAGAAATTAACAAGTAGTAAGCAAGATGACGTCTCCCCTCAAGAGGTAAATTCAAGTACAACTTTACATATTAAGATGTGACCTGCATAAACTTCACATGTGGACGTATACGAGGCATAAGATGCTGAAGAGGACCTACGTGGATCTACACCAACTTAAACTAGAGAAATTTCAATCTCCGCAGTGAACCACCTATCTAGTACTTGCCGAAGACACGACTCAGATGACGACGCCGACTTCAAGAATTCCCAAGAGAGACACCCCAGGACGAGGTTACCACGACCTATTGTAAAGGTGACTCGATAGCTTGCCTATCGAGAGTTAATTATATTTGAGACATAACTTACAGAGAAAAGAGACTTTTCAAAGACTATAATTTTCTTTAAAATTTAAATGAGACCAACTAAGAGTTTACTGTAATATTCAATATCATACGTTGTAATGCATTATATGTAAATGTAAATTATAATCACTTTAGTTAATAATACCATTCTTCAAATGGTAAAAGAAGTCTTGCAAGCATCTAGATGAACACAAAATACTCAGAAGTCTTTGCTATAGATATACTTAAAGTAAACTCGGATCCGAGGTAAAAGAATACATAATCAGTTTGATCCCCAGTTTTTCTAAAAACCATTCAAATATTTTAATCTAATTAATTATGTCATGGGATCTTTTCATATCAGTTGTTAATAAAGAGAAGTCATCTTATTACACATGAAAATGAGTGCATAAATCAGTGAAATACCTTCCCTTGTTTCCTAATAATTAGCTTAAGTAATTTGTTCAATTATTTTGAGTTTAATAACAGTTCGTTACAACGTAGGCAGCCCATGTAATTGGTAGGTGTCAATTAAGATGGGTTCCCTGGATTTGTAACGTGGTAAAAACGTTACAAAATTGCGCCACTCTGCTTTACTTTGCTTTACTCTGCTTTGCTGTGCTTTGATTAGCTGTAAATAATAATTAATTGTGTATTGTGTTGTTGCTGTCTTGTAAAAGTAAGTGTGTACAGAGTGTCACAAAATTGCGCCACTTTGCTTATTAATAAAAAAGGTTGTAAGCATCGTGACATTAACAAAGATACGTCACGCTGATAGTTAAAGTAATTGTTACGTAGTAAAATTAGATAACTCACGGCATTCAGTTATTTGATATATGCACTCAGTTACTGTATTTAATGTAACATTAATTTTCATAAAATGAATTTATTTTAAGATACGTAAATGATAGTCAGTATAACTTGAAATATCATTGTATGAAGCCAAATGCAAGTATGTACATGAATTGTAGTACTTGTTGATCTGTTCAGTCTTTAACAGGTTTATATTGTGACAATCCAAGACCTGTAGTTTTCTTGTACAACATTGCATAAAGGCAGTTAGGTAGCCGTCAACTGTTGTTGAGAGTGAACAATAGATACATTCACCCTCTAGTTGACTTCCCCCTTTGTAAGCAAAACAATGCCATTGTTTAAAACTAGTCTGACCTACATTCCAGCAAACAGCTGATCGGTGATTTAACATTGAAATATGTGTGTGTGGAATTTCTGTCTCTCCCTTAGAAGAGGAATTATTCTCTTCTGAATTATGCAAATGATTTACACAAGAATGCACCTTGTCTATGTAATTGTGTATAGTATAGTAGAGTAAGTATTTTCACCATGACGACAATTAAATAATATAGTGACGACAATTAAATAATATAGTGCCTTAAATTTCAAATAAATAAATGACCTAGTTAACCCTCCATTGTTAGATAAAGTGTTAAACCCCATGCCCCAGTACAGTAAACTTTTAACTGAAATAAAAATAAAAAACTGAAAACGAAGTAAATAAAGTGTGCTAAATTAATATGGTAATTAAATAGGAAATAATTCTAAGTAAGTTTCTTAAATTCGCCCCCAAAGTAAAGAATGAATAAATTAAAAGAAAAAGGTAAGCTTCTTAGAAAGAAAACCAAAAGAAAATAATAATAAGTGAATAATAATTGCTTAAATAATAAGGCTGAATAAATCTTAAGTTAAACTAAATCTGTGTAAAGTGTAGCAGTAAATAAGGGAAAAGAAAATAATAATACAAGTATAGCATATTGTAAACACCCGGTCGTGGCCTGTTCGAGGAAATAAAGCGTGTTGAGAATTGTAGTAAGCAGCCACCCCCTATTGTTCTGAACTGGTACCGAAGTAAACCACCCCTGTGTATTACAATGCATTGTGTAAAGTGTCTCCCCTTCCGCATAGTTTGTTTAAGTTGTGACGATTTTAAATGTATTAAAAAATCGCACAGATTAAAATTTTTAATTTTAATAAGTAAGAGTATCATACACCCTTACCTATACCCAGATTCCTGAATCAACTTGAAACCTTCCAGTACCAACACGCCAAGAAAAGTATTAAGTAGTGAATAATAATAATAATTACTTAAATAATTAAAAATGCGACTAGAGAAATAAAGAAATCCCTAAGTCATAATAAAATAAACATAAAGTATTTATCTTCTAATTAATGAATAAATAATAATAGGAAAAGTACGAACTATTTTCTTAGCGCGTAAATACGCCCTAGCTTACTGAGCCCTCTCCCCTAAACCGTACGCGCATTCGGCCGTAGAACGTCGCAATGAGTAGACGTGAGTTTTGGTGTTGTACACATATACGTATGTGTATGTTCTCTAGAAGTATATCCAGCGTGAAATCTTGTTATTGTGAATAATGTAGTGTCTAGAGTTTGTGAGAAAATATATAAATAAAATAGAAAAAGGTAGCCAACACATCTCTTAAAAACAAAATCAAATGTAAGTGTAACATAGTTAACTACTAGACTGTAGTACTGCAAAGTGAGAACTATAACTGTAATTAAAATAAAGAAAATGTGAACTACAAGAATCTGCACTAAGAAAAGTGAAATTACAACATGTGGAACTTCAAGTAAACAACCTATCTTCGAGAGCTTCAAGTAAACTAAAAATCAACCCGATGTAGATGCACCAAGAACAACGTACTCAACCCGTAGAAGACAACTGGAGATGTCCCAAGAATACAACAACAACCTCAGGTGATATCAAACCACAACTTTTGTAAATTTCCCCTTAATAAGAAGTAACAAAGAACTTTAAAGAACTTTCGCAATGTAATGAACAAATTATCAGATTTGTATATTTTGTAATTTTGTAAGAAGTAATAGTAACCGTAATGTATATATTGATAAATTAATAATTTTGAGAAAATTGAGACCCGGATCCGTGGTATTAAAACTAACAGTTATATGAATAAATTTTTGATATAACAAGAATAATATAATTAAGATCTTTGAAGCAGTAAAAGCACTATTTACAAAAATAACCTTCTTTAAAATCAGTAATAATGTTTGATTAATATTTCAATAGCAATAAAGAGATGTTTTAGCTAATACCTAGTGAGTGAATAAGTTTATGCATACCTTGTCTGTTTCCTATATCATACTTGTTTTGTAATTTGTTAGTAAGCGTTTTACTAACAACGGCAGCTGGTTTAGTTTACTGGTAAAGAATTAAACTAGTTCCCGATTTTTGTGTTGTCTTGCCAAGGGGCGGCACAAATTTGCGCCACTCTGCTGAATTTAAAATTGTGTAATTTACTTGGTAAAAAAAAAAATATTGTTTACAGAGTGTCACGTACAGAAAATTGCAACATAATTATGTAATTGTTGTTGTGTAAGTTTATAAGTCGTTAACGATAAAAAAAAGGACAAACATAAATTTATTCACTCAGAATTAAAAAAAAAATAAATGAGTAAAATTTTAATTATATAATAATAATATTAGTATCGCGAGTTTGCCGTGTTAAGCAAGTAATAGCTGGTAGGGAATCCATTCCAAACAAGTCAATTCCAAGCCAGTTGGTTCATGTTAAATATGTGTTGAGGAATGTAAACTCTCCCCTTTGTAAGAACCCATCTCATTCATAACCCCTCCTCCCTAAAGCAAACAAAGCCACGTTAGACAAGCTCTTTCCTGTTTTTGTATTGTTCTGAATTACCACCCTATGCAACTAGACGACACCCCAAAACAGCTGATTCTTTGTGCTGTTTGTTAAATCAATGAACTTTCCGTATATGAAATTTCTCTCTACTAAAATAGTATTATCGTTTTGTTTTGATTAATTATATATGTCAATACTGAGAATTTAATTGTTGTGAAATAAGTTATGTTGATTAATTAAGATAAGATTACATCCCAAAGCTTAATATGAAATAAGATATATGTGTATGTGTTTAAATGAATTAATGTTATCTATTTTTAAACATTGAGAAAACGAAGTAAAGTAAGTGACATAAGATTTGTCGTTTGTAATACGTCGTGTGTTTAAAGTGGTTATTATAAAAAAAATGACTCAATTTAACCCCGATTTCTTGTTGAAAGACGAATTAACCTATGAAGCATTATGGCATGGTCTCCCCTACTCTAATGTAACTGTCGCGGAACTTCGCAAGACGTTACGGGAAAATAAACCGGACAAACCTTCATTATTAAGTCGTTTGAGTGTTTTAGATTTCAATAGCGAAAAAGAAACGTGTTATCGTAAGTATACAGAACTAACTTCGTACGCACAAACCCTGCGTGATGAAAAATCCCCCGCAGTAATATTACGCACCACCCAAAGAATTGAGCATCTATACCGTCGTATCACCAATCTGTTGACCTGGCCCGGTGATAAAGGTATCCCTACTGATGTAAAAAAATTCGCCGAGGAAGCATTAAAACAATTACCTGAGATAATACGCGAATTACGTAGACGATCCGAATTGTTTAGATTAGACGAAATCGAAGAAGCAATGACGAAATTAAATATTTCACCTATCCAATCGCCGACTCAAGAACAACCAAACGGTACTGCAAAAATTCAGATTCTGCAGGAATCCAATATAGATCCATTCAAGGAACGGTTAAGTGGTAGTCAAGTAAATATTCAAGCAGTAAACGTTACGTCACTCCCTAATGAACTAGAAAATATGACCCATACCTACGAATTACCTTCTCATTCGCGGACTAATCAACCTGCGGAAAATCCTAGAATGATGAGCCAAATAAATTTAACTCCCGAGCTCTATGGAAAAATAACCCACCCTGTAGAAAGTATTTTGTCCAATATCCAAATCACTGATGGGCTGAATATTACAAAGCTCCTTAATTTTATCAAACATATCTTAGAATTAAAGGAACTGCAACAACTAAGAGATAACCAGATTTTGCAAGTTATTTTGCCTAAGTGTAGATCTCCATTAAAAGATAGAGTGTTAGAATCCCTAAGGTATAATCAATCGGTAGAAGAACTTCATACCACACTAATAAGACATTTCATTCCCACCGGTATCTACGAAGAATTGAAGCGAAACTTAGTACTTCGTGCACAAGGTACATACGAGAGACTAGCTCATTATATTTCTGAAGTAAGAGAATCTGCTTTATTGTTACAAGTTAAATGGAGCGAACAACAGTTAGTAGACACTATCATAGTAAGACTATCCCCCGAGGAGCGATCTCGACTAGCACTCGTGAAGCCACCTACAACTTTTACGGAACTAGAACTATGTTGTATACATTCGTCCGACGTCTGGTATTCTGACCAGAATAGAAGTGTTTCTATGTCCCATAGTCAACAAAGAAATTCATTCCAAACTAGACCTATTGGAAATGATACCCGAAACTACCGTGATAAGCGATTCGTAAGTACACATAAAACCCAAAACTATCCCCATGTTTCATACTCTAAACCAAAATGCCGACAACCTACGAGCGAAGTAAGTGAAGAAAGAAGATGTTATAACTGTGGAAAGGCCGGACATATTAGCAAGTTATGTAAACAAAAGCGTTATCTACAGAAAACCGACCAATCAAAAAATGTGTGAAGCTGGAAGACCGAAAATCCTACGTCTTCCGAAGCATCAGAAGGAAAGGTAACAACAATACTAAGCGTCAAATAAAGATGAGTAAAAATAAACGCAGAGATCCTTATGTAACAAAATTTATCGAGAAGTGCAACTCTATTGGTGCATGTAAAACAAGTATATGCCAACTACCCTATGTACAGATAGACCTTGGAGCAACGAAAACCCTTGGTTTAATTGATTCAGGATCTACCCGTAGTATAATTAGTAAACAGTTAGCCACCTTATTAGCTAATCATAAACTGATTAAACGTAGCCAAATGGTGAACATAAAGTGTACCACCGCAAATAAACAAAACCTAAAAATATCTCACAGTATTACGGTGAAATTAAAAATTCAGAATTTTACTTGGTACATTCCCCTGCTAGTAGCTGAAGAGTTAGGACAGAACTTAATATTAGGCGCGGATTTTATAAGAAAAACTGCTTTAATCCTTGATATATATGCAAAACAATATTTTTTCAGATTTGATCGTACTCAAAAATATCAGTTCGACTCCGAATTAAGTAACGACACTGTTAGTGAAACCGCAAATATTCATTCAGAGCCTAATGAATCGAGTCTAAGTCATTTAAAAGGAAATGAGAGACTAAGAATCCAAAAGTTAATAAAAGATTTTTCTGCTGTACTCACCCCCAAGTTAGGATTAACTCATTTAATTGAATATAAAATAAATCTTAGTGACAACAAAGTAATACGACTCCACCCATACAAACTATCTCCGCCCAAGATGGAAATCATGAGAAACCACATTAACAAACTCCTTGATCAGCACGTCATTGAACCATCAACGTCTCCATATTCATCGCCTGCATTCCTAGTACCAAAAGGAACTGACAAATATAGACTAGTCGTGGATTATAGACAACTAAATAAGAGTATAGAATTTGAATCGATACCACTGCCAGACATACACATTGCGTTTCACTATTTTACAAAAGCGAAAATCTTCACCATAATGGATCTTAACCAAGCATTCCATCAAATTCCACTAGCTGAGGAATCAAAACATTTAACTGCTTTTGCTGTCCCATTTAATCTATATCAATTTACGAGAGTACCATTCGGTATATCACAAGGAAGTTCAGTATGCAGTCGACTGTTAGAAAAAATTTTCCATGATGTTAAATTTAAATTTGTATATCATTATCTCGACGATATAGTAGTATATAGTGAGTCAATGGATCAACATATTGATCACTTGCGTGAAGTATTATCCCGGTTAAAGAAAGCCGGACTGACCGTAAACCCTAGTAAAGTTAATTTCGCAGTGAAACAATTCTCATTTTTAGGTCACATAGTATCAGCCGAAGGTAAGGTTACCATCGATCCCGAACGTACACGCGCAATTCGAGAATTTTTACCTCCCAGAGAAGTCAAAGGTATAGCTAGATTTTTAGGTATGATTAATTATTTTCATAAGTACATACCCCACTTAGCAGATATAGCAGCCCCATTGAATGCCTTAAGAAAGAAAGGAACGAAATTCGAGTGGACTACTCAACATCAAGAAGCGTTTGAAACACTTAAAGAAAGTATTATATCCCCACCTGTATTGCAGTTAGCGGATTTCAGTAAACCATTTATCGTACAGACCGATAGTTCAAGTGTAGCATTAGGAGCCGTAATATACCAGGAAATAAATAATACTAGACTCCCGATCAGTTATGCATCCCGGACACTGACCGAGCAAGAAAGGAAGTTCTCAGCCTATGAACTGGAATGTTTAGCCGTAGTATTTGCTTTTGATAAATTCAAACCATTTTTGGAACACAAAGAATTTCTACTAGAAACCGATAATCAAGCTTTATCATGGTTATTAAATCACCCAAAGCAATTAGGTCGTATCGGACGATGGGTGTTAAGATTAAATTGCTACAAGTTCAAAGTGCAACATATTCGTGGAACTCAAAATGTAGTGGCCGATACTCTATCCCGCATGTTCCAACTACCCGATACAAGATCTGGAGAAGACAATATTGAAACCACAATCGTTAATACACTAATTACTAATTTTCCCCTTGCATTTAAGGATATAGCATATCACCAACAACAAGATCCGAAATTGTGTAAAATAATCGAACAAATAGAAAAAGGAAATAAATCTGACAAATATATCTTGAGTAAAAGAGTACTTTGTTTTAAGAAGGCAAACGGAAAATTACTAAGAATAATCGCCCCGGAAATAATCAAACCCATGTTAATGGAGTACTACCATTCATCTACAATTGGAGCTCATATGGGAATTAGGAAAACGATACATCGTATTCGCAAGGAATACCACTGGGAAAACATGAATAGTGAAATAAAAAGGTTCGTGAAAGAATGCGAAATTTGTGCGCTGAGCAAACCAGCAAGAACCAGTCAAGTCGGAAAACTAATCTCCGAAATACCTACCACTCCCTTCTCGAAAATATACATCGACTATTCTGGACCTTATCCCCGCTCTAAATCCGGAAATACTATGCTGTTAATTTGTGTAGACTCATTCACTAAATTCGTGTGGATGTATCCTATGCGTCGTGCATTAGCATCTACGACAATTAAAATTCTACAAGAACAACTATTTAAAGACTATGGCACACCTTTAAGCTTAATATCTGACAATAGACCCCAGTTTAAATCGAAAGAATTTAATGACATGTGTTTAAAATTAGGTATAAATCATATTACCGTGACCGAGTACAGACCGCAAGGAAATATAGCAGAAAGATACTTGCGTAACTTAAAATCAGCATTAATATCTTATCATGCTAAAGACCAGACAACCTGGGATCAAAATATTTCGTGGATACAATTTGCATTCAATTCAGCGTATCATGAAGGTCATAAATCAACACCATTTGATTTACTGTACAAGTACAGACCCAACCATCCTTTAACCACAAAGTGGAAAATCAATGAGTTATTACCCCGCGACGTGAAAGGGAATAACATACGAAAAATATGGAACGAAGCTCGTGCAAATCTGAGAGCTAATTTACAGAAATCAAGGAAGTATCATGAGAATAATAATAAGCTAATAAAGTATAAAATAGGTGATTTAGTCATGTATAAAACTCATCCTATGAGTAAAGCAGTTGATAGGATCACTTCGAAACTATCTTATCGATGGTGTGGCCCCTATCAAATTCGTAAGTTCATCACCCCAGTTACTGTAGCTCTGTATGAACCCAATACAGAAAATTACGTTCGCAGAAGTCATTTGTCTCAAATAAAAAAATGTTTTTCGTGTCAAGATACAGAAGGAAGACTACGAGAAAGATAGAAAACCTAGAATACTATCTAATTATTAAGAATAAAATATGTTATATAGACTTATACCGAAATAGGATAAGATTGTGTAACATCCTATACTATAGGTAACTATAAACTCAAAACCCCCTCGTACGAATACAAGCGAGGCCTGATCAACCTTAGCTAATGTCCTGCGAGAATGGTATTATACATGAGAAATCTGATGACAAGTATAATGAAGATGAAGAGAAAGAAAGAAAGAAAAATAATCTTTAGCGCTGTAAACTAAAAGTAATTCTATTGTTCTTGCAATACGGTATTATTATTAGTAAAATACTCATGAGTATAACTCCGTAAAACAAGTGAGCAATTCAAGAAAAAACCGGTAGTAGATATAAGAATTAAAATAAGGTAGATTTACGTTTTGTGTATTTTGTATAGTAGATGTAGTAGAATTTAGATGTGACATAAGTATAAGATAATCGATTGATGAATAGAAATAAGCTGAGAGAGAGAAATTTCAGTATGAAATATGATTGTTTATTAGAATTATATTATTACACCCCCCGTTTTTCATAGTTAAGTGCAGGAGGATGTGACGATTTTAAATGTATTAAAAAATCGCACAGATTAAAATTTTTAATTTTAATAAGTAAGAGTATCATACACCCTTACCTATACCCAGATTCCTGAATCAACTTGAAACCTTCCAGTACCAACACGCCAAGAAAAGTATTAAGTAGTGAATAATAATAATAATTACTTAAATAATTAAAAATGCGACTAGAGAAATAAAGAAATCCCTAAGTCATAATAAAATAAACATAAAGTATTTATCTTCTAATTAATGAATAAATAATAATAGGAAAAGTACGAACTATTTTCTTAGCGCGTAAATACGCCCTAGCTTACTGAGCCCTCTCCCCTAAACCGTACGCGCATTCGGCCGTAGAACGTCGCAATGAGTAGACGTGAGTTTTGGTGTTGTACACATATACGTATGTGTATGTTCTCTAGAAGTATATCCAGCGTGAAATCTTGTTATTGTGAATAATGTAGTGTCTAGAGTTTGTGAGAAAATATATAAATAAAATAGAAAAAGGTAGCCAACACATCTCTTAAAAACAAAATCAAATGTAAGTGTAACATAGTTAACTACTAGACTGTAGTACTGCAAAGTGAGAACTATAACTGTAATTAAAATAAAGAAAATGTGAACTACAAGAATCTGCACTAAGAAAAGTGAAATTACAACATGTGGAACTTCAAGTAAACAACCTATCTTCGAGAGCTTCAAGTAAACTAAAAATCAACCCGATGTAGATGCACCAAGAACAACGTACTCAACCCGTAGAAGACAACTGGAGATGTCCCAAGAATACAACAACAACCTCAGGTGATATCAAACCACAACTTTTGTAAATTTCCCCTTAATAAGAAGTAACAAAGAACTTTAAAGAACTTTCGCAATGTAATGAACAAATTATCAGATTTGTATATTTTGTAATTTTGTAAGAAGTAATAGTAACCGTAATGTATATATTGATAAATTAATAATTTTGAGAAAATTGAGACCCGGATCCGTGGTATTAAAACTAACAGTTATATGAATAAATTTTTGATATAACAAGAATAATATAATTAAGATCTTTGAAGCAGTAAAAGCACTATTTACAAAAATAACCTTCTTTAAAATCAGTAATAATGTTTGATTAATATTTCAATAGCAATAAAGAGATGTTTTAGCTAATACCTAGTGAGTGAATAAGTTTATGCATACCTTGTCTGTTTCCTATATCATACTTGTTTTGTAATTTGTTAGTAAGCGTTTTACTAACAACGGCAGCTGGTTTAGTTTACTGGTAAAGAATTAAACTAGTTCCCGATTTTTGTGTTGTCTTGCCAAGGGGCGGCACAAAGTATTGTTAAAGAGATAATAAGAATTATCTTCGTGAAGTTTCGCTTCTCTCAGTAGCATAAGATATTAGGATTAGCAATAATCTAAAGTGGAGTATGGATCCTCTTTAGATTATATTAGAGGTAAGGTTATGATATATAATTAAGGATTATATATGTGTAACGTAACAGGTCACAACGGCGCCGACTGAGAAGGGTAATGATGGGGGCAGAAAGGTGCCAAAAGATCATTAAAGAGTGCTGAAAGCTAACTGGTGTAGTTAGAGTAAGCCGATGTCAGTCGGGCCACGATATTGTGAGTTACGGATAATTAGGGAAATTAGTATTAAGAATTAAAATATAAGTTTGCATTGTAAGTAACGAGAAAAAGGGAATTTCACGAATGAGAACAAGATCATTTAAGAGAGATAGAGAAAACAAATCGTGTAGTAAAATTAAACTTCACACACTGACACCAAGCATACTCCAAGTCCGCAATTTTGCGTTAGGCTCACAAAACCTCCGTAATGTGGAATTTAAGCGGTGGAGTATGTGACGATTTAATTGAATATAGAATCTTAAATAAATAAAAAATTAATTTACTAGCAATTAAGTATTTTTAAATCGCACTATTAAGCCTAAAGCCCCTGTCCTAACTCAGAATAAGTATGAGATGTAAATGGAAAATCTAACTAAAGCATTAATAAAAAATTCGAATTGTAAAAAGTTATTAATATCACAATTAACCCTTTGCTAGTCATCATGCGGTGACCTGTTAATTCCGAACGCAACGTGCATAGCGAGTCGTCTGTAACTTAGGAAGATATAAAAATCAATAATCTTTGTAATTAGTAATTTGAAGGCACAAGAGTAGTTAAAATAATTCACTTAAATTATATATGTAGAATTAATGTATTGTTTTTTTTTGTAATAAGAATGTCAATTTAAATAAAAATAGGAACTATATTATCGCGGAGTACTTGCCCCTCTCCGTTGTAATGTGCCAGTCGAATCGAGTAGAGAGTCACAATGCTGCCGTCAGAGCGTATAGAACTACGAGCGAGAGCTCCACCAAAATGCACTGGTTAAATTTAATTTTAAATGTTAGCTACCACTGCTAAACGTGGCGAGCGAGTGTAATGTGTGAATTGTAGAAAGTTGTGTTAAAAAGAAAAATGTAATAAGTTAAAACAAAAAAGAAATTAACAAGTAGTAAGCAAGATGACGTCTCCCCTCAAGAGGTAAATTCAAGTACAACTTTACATATTAAGATGTGACCTGCATAAACTTCACATGTGGACGTATACGAGGCATAAGATGCTGAAGAGGACCTACGTGGATCTACACCAACTTAAACTAGAGAAATTTCAATCTCCGCAGTGAACCACCTATCTAGTACTTGCCGAAGACACGACTCAGATGACGACGCCGACTTCAAGAATTCCCAAGAGAGACACCCCAGGACGAGGTTACCACGACCTATTGTAAAGGTGACTCGATAGCTTGCCTATCGAGAGTTAATTATATTTGAGACATAACTTACAGAGAAAAGAGACTTTTCAAAGACTATAATTTTCTTTAAAATTTAAATGAGACCAACTAAGAGTTTACTGTAATATTCAATATCATACGTTGTAATGCATTATATGTAAATGTAAATTATAATCACTTTAGTTAATAATACCATTCTTCAAATGGTAAAAGAAGTCTTGCAAGCATCTAGATGAACACAAAATACTCAGAAGTCTTTGCTATAGATATATTTAAAGTAAACTCGGATCCGAGGTAAAAGAATACATAATCAGTTTGATCCCCAGTTTTTCTGAAAACCATTCAAATATTTTAATCTAATTAATTATGTCATGGGATCTTTTCATATCAGTTGTTAATAAAGAGAAGTCATCTTATTACACATGAAAATGAGTGCATAGATCAGTGAAATACCTTCCCTTGTTTCCTAATAATTAGCTTAAGTAATTTGTTCAATTATTTTGAGTTTAATAACAGTTCGTTACAACGTAGGCAGCCCATGTAATTGGCTGGTGTCAATTAAGATGGGTTCCCTGGATTTGTAATGTGGTAAAAACGTTACAAAAGGTTTGTAACATATTCATTTAAACACTATAGTTTTATTATAACCAAAAGTACATAAGAGAAAACTTGCTGGTTATGCGAAGAGTGATGTACATATTTCAAATAAAGTAAAGGATTTCAAAGACGGAAGTTTCAAATGAATTTTAAAACTAGTTGAAATTATGGAGACTCGAACAGCACTAAATAAAATTAACAAAAATACTATGAAAAAAGTCATCGTAAATAAACATGTAGACACATTATGTTTACTTATTTATTTATTTTTATTTCTTTACACATTGTATGTATTTATTTAAATATTTTTAAAAATACTGACGGACCTATTTTTTATAAGATTTTCAATCTAATGACCAATTTGTGGAATTGTTTGTTGGCCTACGTTGTTTTTCGCAATTTGATAAAGTACATCGCTTTATCCTTGACTGGAGATAATCTGACGCGGAAGAATATCGGTCATGTAAAGATGAAGTTTGTTTTTCAGACTATGTACAATTTACATAAGATATTCTGTTGACAGTGTGTACTAACCGAAACAGCGTCAGTATTTCAGGATCTCACAAAGTGTGTTTTCAGTGAAAAATCTAACTTGGTTTTCTGTAAACTTTCAATATTTACGATAGTTTGTGTTGCTCGTGGACTAGGGAAAGGAAAGTCATAATTTTATTAAAATTTTGCCCTCTTTCCTTTGTTGAGAAAACGGAATGCCCTGTGACATTTTCCGGTATCGCTTATTTGTTGTTAACGTGCAATTTGTGTTGTTTTATAACTCGGGATTGTTATACAATCCAAACTCAAACAGCACTAAGTATAATAAACAAAAATACTATAAAAAAAGGTGTCATACATAACTATGTAGACACATATTTATTTTTGTATTTATTTAAAATTATTGTATGTTATTGGTAAATATTGAAAAAGGCAATTTTAAGTAAAGATAATGGTAACGGTCAATTTATAAACAACAATTGACATTTATTTTCATATTTTATATATCTGACGATGGTAGTTTAAAATACATAGAATTTCTTTGAAAAAAAATATATATATATATATATTCAAACACTTTCTGCTACAGTTCGTTTCTTGATATATATAATATATATTTTATAATGACTTTACCTCAAGATGCTTTCTCCCTATTTGGAACATGTTTCGGGAAGCCTTGTGTTCCCATCTTCAGCCTTCCGAATTTTGAGCCTTGTCAAACAAATTTTGAGTCGTCCGAATTTTGTAAAGTTATTCAGACATAACATACCTAAATGCCAAAAGAAGAAAATATAGGAAACTTTTACAAATTTTGGAATATAAAAGTAACAGTTTAATAACAGAAAAGCAGACAGAAATTAACAAAAAGTCGGCAATTCTTTAAAATTAAACTTAACGTCCAACAATGTAAATCAAAATATTGAATGTCATAGCATTAAAGGTTTACAATGTAGTTAACGCCCAATCAAGATTAGCAAACTAAATTCGATACAAAAGTGTACAAAACTGTATCAGTCAATCAAGAAAACTGATGACGTAAAGCAACAATATTTCCGCGAGAAAATTTGTTATGATGTGTATGTTATTCATAAATATATTCTGGCAAAAGAAGAAAAACAATATTGTAAAAGAAATAATGTAAATAAATGTAATATGTGAGAAATAATAATTTATGAAATAATAAGCAACAAATAAGTTACGAATGGGTTAAATTTAATGTTAACTTTTTGCTTTTTGAAAATTGTAAGTTACATAGTTGTTAGTCTTAAAAAGGTAATAATTGTGTGTCGCTGTGCCCTTAGCTGAATAATTTTTGTGCCTTCAACAGTTTGTCAAAAAAATTTTACTTTTGAGTACGAGTTTTCTAAATTTCTGAAAGTTTTTGAAAACAGTAATCAGTGGAGTACACGGGTTAGGTTTAAAAACAATTTACATTTTCAACTGGCCACTTTCCCTTTGTAAGGGAACAACACGCCAATTAGTGGTCTTCTTTGTCTGTCTTTTTTCCGTGTTTAACTGAAAATTTAAACTGGGCAGACTCAAGCACGTACAGCATGTGATGGAATCAAGTAGAACATTGAAAACAAAAGAATATAAAATAAGACGGGTGACTAAACTTGCAGTTGACTCAGATGATAAATTTCTAACTACGGACGACAACTAAGAAAGGACTGCTGTTAAAACTTTCCTCATTGCCGCTGGAAAACCGTGTATTCGGTGAACTCAGGATTCGCTAAATTCTGTTTGAGTGCACAGTGAGGTACATGTCTCTGTTTTGGCGTTCTGACAAAGACGAAATTCTCAGAAGGATCAAGACGTAACTGATTCATTTGTCTCCACTTATAGTCGCCATGTGCGTAAAGTCACATTTATACAAAACTTTTATTCTACTTCAATCTAACTATAACTCACCAAATTATGCACACCTTATAAATGCCAAATTATATGATTCTAAGTCAGATCACATTTTCCAGCATTTCAAAAGTTTATTATACAAAACATATTGAGATTACAAATATGATTTTTTTTACAAATTTCAGAAAAGCTCAATTTTTTTACATATTAGTAAACTTTTCTGCACCACCCAAACGTCCAGCCTGTATTCGATTTCTCTCCATCTTGTAGCCAACATTTCTCTAATCACCGTTGACACAGCATCCCTTATCCTCGTGTTCGACATATCGGACTGGTGTAGAGTAGATTTTGTTCTTAACATGCCGTAACACAATAGAAGAAAGTCAAAAGGGGTAATGTCCGGTGACCGCGATGGCCGTGGTGTTAGTCCATCCCTCCCAATCCACCGTGGAAAGGTTTCACTCAGGAACTAACGGACTACTGGGGAGGATCATCACCTAGTTAGAAAATCCATCTCACTGAGGCGCAGCAGAAAGCTCCAGCATGCCATGGAAAACAGTCCCTGAAACTGTCGGTTCAATGAAGACGAAAGGCCCAGTCACACTGTTTTGAATCAGATCGCAACAAACATTAACTTTGGGGCAACCTCTCTCATTTTCATACAGGTCGGTCCGGTATTTATACTGAAGTGTGAGTTGAAAGGTGTTCCTATCCGATCTTTACTCATTTTCAATCGCCTCTCATATGATGCGTTTTCTCCCGCTAGACCGTGCGCCCAAGACGCATATATATTATTTTTTAGTAAATTATAGGACTTTCATAACCCCTAAATACGGATCTTGTGTCTGTTCGATTTTCCTAAAGCGTAGAATGTAGCTTCATCGGAAAACCAAACACGTTCAAATAATCATCGCCTTCGTTAATCCGGTTTAGAATCTCAACAACAAAGTTAACATGCTGGGGACGATCATCCACTATTAGACTTTAAGAATGTAAACTTCTACGGATGTAAATAAAGTCATTTATGTGAAACTATAAGCAGCGTACTCTGAGGGATTCCGAGTTTTCCTGAAGCACTACGAGCTGTTATCCGAGGATTGCGTTGAAACGCATCTCGTAACAGCATCAACAGTCTCACCACTTCTTTACAAGTCACCAACATTACCAGTCTGTTGAAACTTTACGTGCCAACTTTTCATACTTTTTATATCTGGAGAATCTGTTTCGTACAAATTTATAAATTATCGTTGAACAGAAATCGCGGATTTAGTTTCGCGATACCACATAATACATCGAGCTTTTTCCTGAATAGAGCCAACTCAGTTATTGCTAGTCAAAAGATTGTTTATTTAAATGTCTGTTTACTTTAGCGACCATTGCAATGCACTATGAGTAAGCAAAATTACAGAGTTATTTTTCTGAATGATGCCAACGCCCCACGTTAATAACTTGAAAATTTTCAGTGTAATAAATTCTTGAAATGTGGGAAAGCCTTTAACGCTCAGTTGAACCACAGCCGAAGCACAGACACAACTCGTTCTTAAGGACTGGAGGAACTAGATTCTTCCAATCGAAGCTTAGGGTAACTTGTTTGTGATTAATTGCATTGACCTGTTAACTGTAATGATAACAAACTTGACACAAAGCGTAGTTACTACAACAAAACATATAACAGGTACAGGTACAGGTAGTTACTATATATAACAGGTATCCGTCTCTTGTTTCTTCTTCTCCAAGACTCCCCATCTCTAAATCTTCATTTCCCAGCTTTCCCCTTTTCGCTAGGCAACATGTTTCATCTAGTCTTCTGGTAGCCGTCCTAATTTTCTTCTTGAGGGTGGCTGCTGTTTTGATCCACCGGTTGTTCCATATTCTTTTAATATTCTCGCACTACTAAGTTGCATTGTCTCTATGTCACCAACGATCTTCTCTCTACTTTCATTCCATTGTTCGTGACGCTGTATGGCTCATCAACCTCAGTAGTCTGCAGTCTTTGCCTATCCCATTGTGTTGTTTCCAAAGACATTGCTCAACAAGATAGTATGCTCTGGATAAGTCCCCAGTATCTCTGATATCTCATGTTCTTTCTTAAATTTGCTTCTTGTTGTTTTTTACTATAGTACATGCTCAGTTTATTTATGGCTTTTTGCGCTTGGTGTATTATGTGAAATTACTTAAAAAAAAAATCTCTACCTTTATCAAATCGTCATTTGACGTGTTTGTACTCGTTGCTGTCTTCCATCGGCTCCTCCGCCTATTTCCAAATTCGTTGCGTCGCCATTATGAGGACTCTGAATCTCCTACACATGCAATTACAAATCTACTATTAGCATTAGAAAACTAATTTTTTTCTGTAGCGTATTAAATTTTTTGACACTTTAGTGATTTCAGTATATTTGCAATTTTTTAAAAGTTAATAAACTTTTTTACTTGAACAATTAATAGGATTATTTCCCGCACTTTTTTACTGCATAACAAATTTTAATTATTCAGGCGTAAAAGATTAAGGTGCAGAGTGTAGATGAGTATTAATTGAAATCCAGAAAATGTGAGCTGTTTAACTCATATATTTTAGAAAAATTTTTTCTTATACAGAAAAAGTTATCTTACGTTAATTCTGGTTCAAAATACCAGCCTACGGTATAACTGGTTCCTTATCAGTAGACAAAGTGTGGAAGGACAGTATAAAAACCCACATAGCTTTTATGCAAAAGAGTAGTATATTAAAAAAAATTAAAATGTTCACAAGCGTGCTACAGACAAGCTAATCGTGACACTATAAATAGGAGAAAATTTATATTTTTTTAATTTGTATAAAAAGTCAATATCATTTTCCAGCTTCCGGGTCGCCTTAACTACCTTAAAAATCGTTTTAGTTAGATCACTTTCAGTTCAGGCTTGTGTATGTCTAGGACATTCCCCAACATGTAGAGCGCATTGTTCTCATCTTCAGCTGTCAGAATTGATCAACAGCGAACCTTCGTTACCATCCAGCTCGTCAGTCTCCTCTTCTTCTCCTCAACCCAGAGGTTGGTGGGCTTCTCTTCCGTAGACAGTAGAGGTGGGCTAAACTGTTATTTTAAAATACTAGGTATGAAAATTCCGTTCCAAAAAATAACAGGTACAAATACCTGTTATTATATACTATATATACATAACCTATATTATCCTTTGTAAGTAACTCGTTTTGAGTTTCCTGCAGGTCTCCTATGTAATATCTAACCTATTAATATATTAATAAACCTACTTGCTGTGTATTTATTTGAAGATATTATATAACCTATACTAAATAATTTGTTATAAGAAATAAATTGAAACTAAAAGTATTAACAGTGTTACTTTACACTGTGACTTTATTAAACTATTACCGTTTAAATGAAAATAAGAAACAAGAGAATTTATAGGCTTATCTCCCTTTGGGAATACCAATTTAAGTTTTCACTAGTAGTAAACAAACTAACATTGGTTAGACAAATCAGTTGCGAAACTCGGGGCAATTAAATAATTTAGAGTAGGCCTACACGTAATACCACAAAAAATAATGTGAAAAAACATCAGAAACGTATAATAAAAACATAACAGTAAGCCACAAGAGTGAATGAGAATAAACAAAATTTTACAAATAAAAATAAAAAAACAAATATAATAAATAATGAATAAATATAAATACATAATAAAACTTATAAATAATAAGCAACAACAAAAGTAAATTAAATGCATTACAGATATTTAAGGAACAGGACTAGATAAAGTGCATAAATGTCCATTAC
The DNA here is from genome assembly GCA_034769895.1 of Magicicada septendecula. Taxonomy (NCBI): domain Eukaryota; kingdom Metazoa; phylum Arthropoda; class Insecta; order Hemiptera; family Cicadidae; genus Magicicada; species Magicicada septendecula. Next base: position 455,606,940 of record CM068373.1, read on the forward strand.
AACAATCTCATCATTTACGTGAGATGTGTAGTGAAGTTAAAATCACATTAACAAAAAGTATAATATAGCTTATCAACATCAGCCACTCTATAGGTTATAACTCAATATAATTAAATACAACTATTTCACTACCGACTCCGAACACAAAGTTTTTTTGAGTAAAAACAAAGTTTTACCAACCGATTTTAGTTATAAGTTGGTGACTAGTATAATATATAATTTATTAGCATATAATCTGTATTATATATATCTGTATATCACACGAGAATAAATGTAACATCAGGATGAATTTTTTCCTTTATTAAAAACAGCTCCGTCTCTTTGCGCAGAATGAAGTATACAGGACGAAACAGTGGCTCATACTAGTTCCTACTCGAAATATGCTTGATACTACCTGTTCCTAAAATACTAGGTGTTCCTAAAATACTACTGTTCCTCTGGAACGCGTTGTTCCTTGTGTATCGGTGATACCACTAGTATTTGAAATACCTAATATTTTAAATACGCGTTACTGGCTGTTCCTTGCGTTCCAGCGATATTTTTGTACGCCTAGTATTTGGCCTTGACGTATTCGTTTACGTGATCTTGCGTACTTTTTGTGTGTGTGTGTCTGTGTAGGTGCGTAGGGGGTGTGCCTCGACTCGGAACAGCGAGGGCGGCGTGCCTCGACTCGGAACAGCGTCGCCGCGAATAACAGGTATTTCAACTTTTCAGTCACTGTTACATCAGTTCCACAAAAATATCGTTCCAAAATACCTGTTACAGGTATATCGGCCCACCTCTAGTAGACAGTCTCTTAATCACTATATATCTTCTTCCTCCTTTTATCTCATCCGTGAACTCCAGTCTAGTCTTCCTCTCCCAACGAGCATCTTGTCAAATTCAGATTGGTGTCTCTGTGGCAGTAGGGTGGTGAGGCCAGAATATGGGGCTAATGTTTGAGGGAAGATGACGATTATTATAATCTTCCCCAGGCATACTAGTGAGAGGTGATGTTATCAAAAGCAATATCGCACAATGATTTTAACAAACTGCTACGGATTACAGAAATTCCAACAGTTCGCTATGATTCGTTGTGCTACAACACTGTTGGCTTAAAAATAAAATCGTTCTTACTTGCATAGATCTATCGTCTAATTAGGATCCACCGCGTTACACTTCATCGTCATTAGTAATTATAAGCCAAGTTCAGTCCTCAAAGCTGAGCTACTACTAATGTTTCCACAGCAAACTGTATAACGTACAAGGTTTCTGACCTTTCGTATTTTCTCCTTAATACTTATTCTCGCCTCTACTCATCTCACTATCTATTAGCGTACTAATGTTACTGGCGCCCTGTCTCCCGAAAGGATGTTAAGTATATTTTTTAATAAGTTTTTTCTTACTAACTTGTTGGAAAGTTTTTTAAAGCATTTTAATAACCGTTTAATTTTGTTGTAGGACGTATTGTTAACTGTCAGGACAAGCTCCTAGCAACGGGGTCTTAAGGGATTAAAGTTTTTCATTTAATGTAATTAAATATATTTCAAACACGACGTGACAGATAAACACACGTGGAATGGATATAACGTACCGTAGGAAGTGTTGGAGAGAGTGAAATTATACCCCTGTGAAAAGCATCTGTAAATTTTTGTGTACTATATAAAGTACTGCAGACAGTAAAATTACATTCGCAAATGTCAAAAGACTGGAACACTTTCTCCACTGACAGAACTTTGAACAGCCAGTTAGGATCACCGAAAAACAAATTAAGAACCAATCTGCTTTTAGTCGTTATCTTTATTTACGTAATATATGGGGGGGAGGGGGCAATGGGAAAAATTTCGTCCTACTGAGATGGCAGCACAGCGACTTCTCCCTTGGCGGACCGGTTAACAGAACAGAACCAGAGGTTACCCTACGTTTCCTAGATGGGAGGGGTTCAGCCAGTTTTAAGAACTTAAATAAAACAATAGTTTTACTTGGATTGTTAAACCAAACCTAAAAACTAGATTAGAAATATGTAAGGAATATTAATAATAGAAACTAAAATACAGTTGGAAATTACAAAAATAAACCTGTTCAATTTATCAACGGTCCGTTGGCAGTATGTACCTTCTAATTTAGATACGCAGCACAGAGGCATCACCCACCAACGCAACAGGCATATGAAATGGTATGTTTGGCGACGGTATTCTAATTACTAACTTAGCAGAAACATACCATATGCCAGACAATTATTTCCCACTGTAGCAGCAAGCCGAGGAAAACAACAAATCGCGATAGAGACAAAGGGCAACACCCAAAGGCTTAAAGCTTAAAGCCTGGTGACCTCTGAACAGTCATTATTCTTCCACCCCACAACGTTGTTGCAAGAGACTTTCGGCAAAGTAAATCAATCGTTTCGGCTTCACACAAAAGAAAAAACTATTTAAGTCTAACAAATATTATAATCTTCAAAGTGACTGAAAAAGTGTGATAACATTCTGAAATAAATCCCATTAAAGTGAACAGTAATAACACAATGAAAATAACGAAACATTGTTTACAAGATATTTATTGCCATTTTACATTAAAAAATGGTAACTACAGATTTAATAAAAAAAGTTAAATCAAAAATATTGTATACATACAAAATTATATGTTGGTTGATAATATTTTAGAGTTTTGATTTTTGATATTTAAAAATCATTCGTCTTGATTTTTTGTCCATTTCATTAACAACTTCTTCCGATGTCTCTGAATTGATTTTCTCATGTATTTTATGTTTCAAACGTATACGCAAATGCTGTGTAAAAATCCTCTTTGTATATTTAAAAAAGAGTTACTACAATATTAGTGTACACATGAAAAAATTTGGGTGCGTGTATCAGTAAGTGTGTACACGCGGAAGAAGTGAAACTTCATTGGGTTATATCCATTATTTTTTGTTTATCCATTATTATTATTATTATTATTTTTAACTGTATACTAAAAATTTAATAGGATGGGAGAGGTATCAGTATAAGAAAAATTTTCATTTTTAGTAAATTAAAAATATTTTATTATATATATTTACAGACATTATTATTATTATTATTATTATTGTTATTATTATTATTAATCTATTTCGTTAATGTTTAGTGATATTTCATCATACACTTTTGTAACCAAAGGCTTATGGTAACTAAAATAAGAAATATATGTTTTACATTCAATATTATCCAGAAACCTTGTGAATACTGCATCAATTGTTGTATTCGATTTTGTCGTAGATATTTTTTTATCATTTTGTATAGACAGGTTTAAATTATCTTTTAAAAATTCAACCAGTTTTATAGATTTGTCTAATGCAAAATTGACATTGAAATCTCCACTTAAAATCATAGGTATTTTATGATAATCTTTACGAAATATGGCGGCACCTTGTGAAGTATAAGATAATAATGAACGATGGAGAAAATCAATAATATCATCTAATGTTTTATTAGGAGAAATATACACTGCTACAATCACAACTTTTTGCCCATTTTACATTTTACATTCAGCCATACACAAATCGCCAACTGTAGATGCCATTGAACCATAGACATCAGATTGAGTAACGGAAAATGCATGGATGGAGTTATAATGTTAATAATATCGTCAGAATTTTGAAATATCCCGACACCTCCCGCTCCCGCTGTGTTAATATTAAACAGGTAAACGGAATTAAATTGTTTTAAAACAAAAGTTACAAATTGGTTGTTAGATAAAGGTAGTAGGATTGGTGATTTGATAAAATGTAGTATTCGCCTGAGACAAATGACAGAACGCATAGATTTACTAATAAGGATTTTGGATATGAATGTTGGAATGTTAATTTTGTGCTATTTCTATAATTATTTGTTGTAGTTTTTACTTGTGTGGTGAATTGTAAAATTGTAATTAAGGGTTAAAACACTTCATGATGGTTTGGTTTATACATGTTAAGAATTCGGTTTTGTTTATTTAATTATATAAGGCTAGTAATTTATAAATTTAATACCACCGCGTTGCTACCTCATATATTTTGTTTGTTCTCTTTGTTTCATGCAGACTCACCAACCACCATATACTAGAGGAGTTGGCTGGTTTAATTTCCTGCCAGAATTGTAAATAAAGTGTATACGTTTTTATGGAAATAAAAAGTTTATTTACCTGTCTATCTGTAAATCATCATATTAGTAGTTTGGCGAACTTACGTAATTGCTAACATAAATAAATTTTATTTGCGAGATGACATATTGTAATTTCCTTGAGTAAATTGTTAGTTTGTCTGTCCAACTGTGCTTTTTCTGTTTCTCGAAACCGGGTTACGCTTCTTAGGACCAGTGTACGGTTTTTAAAAATAAAAATTTTCCCTTCCTGAAAATTCAAAACAAAAAACAATAGAAGCAACAGAATTAGAGAAGTCGAAAGGGTCAAAGTCGAATTAGAAAAAATTGTAGACAGAAAAAAAAGCCACAAAATCGTTTTCGGGAATGTTCGGTACTTTCCGTGCAATGAAGTCGCGAGTACGGAGTAGCACAACACAGATTGCGTTCAACACTCGCCGTGTCGAGTCCAAGACGCGAGGGCTTCTTTTTTCAAACAAGTAGTTAACCTCTATTTATAATTTATTAATATTTTTTTATACATTTGTATTTTAAAACGTAAAAAGGCTTTTACGTAACTCGTTTTTTAATTCTATAATGATAATTATTTAAACAAATATTTTGTTGTTGAGTTTTTTACTGATTTGTTAAAATAGAATCGTGCGCGTGTTTCGTTCCATAATAAATAATGTGACAGTGATGTAAGAGTCGGATACAAGTGATAAGAGCAGTGTATCTGATTCTGGAGCCGCAAAACTACTTTGTAAACAAACAAAAATATTATTTCCAAAATATATCGTTTGCACTCCCAAATGCAACGCGTTTAAACAGAAACGACGAATAATTAATTTTACGTTATCGCGTTTGATACAAAGCATTTTCTCTGTGTTCATTAATTTTATTTTATTTTCACAGTGAATTTTGTTTTAGTTGCAGTGTTGTGATCTGTTGTATAGTGTAGAAGAAGTGATAAATTTAACAGTGTGGTTTCTTTTTTGTTTCTTACAGCGCACTTTTTACTGATTGATTTCCTTCAGTTTGCTTTAATTTTTTACGTAGCACAACCATAAGATTGTTTTCCAGTTTTGTTCCACGTTAATATTTTGCATTAGAGTTCCACATTAATACCGGCATTGTTGCTTTACTTTGACGTAATTGCTGAGAACCGGCGTGGCGCCGATAAGTTACATTCAATATCGACCCGAATGCAGTTGTTCAAGCTTGCGTATATTTTGAAAAAAATAATTAAAAGTTACAATAAAGTTACTTAAATTACAAATTAAAATAATAATTTGCATTTAAATCACTTTTTGATATATTAAGAGTATACAATACGTTAAGCAACTAAGAAAATATTAAATTTGTTTAAAGTTCCTAAAACTTTTAGTTTTGTAATACTTTGCCTAATATTTTTCTAATTTTTACTATAGGCGGGTTCTTATCTCAAAAGATACTCGACTATCTTTAACAGTCGCATTTACTTCATAATCTCTTTGTACGTATATTAAGCGAGCAACAATGGATGATAACAGCATATCAGCAGCGGCGGCCGCAGCTGCCGACGAGTCAGGCATCGACTCCGACGGAGGCGGTCCCGAGAAACAGACGTCCGCGCCATTGCTACATCCCAGATCTCGACCGCATATCACCCTGAAGATTCCCATCGCCCAGCAACAGCAACAGCAGCAGCCACAGCAGCAGAGACCGATGAGCTTCTACTACGGATCTCCCATGGTCACCATACCTATGACGCCGGTGAACGGACAACCCGGTGTCGCCAACACACCCTTCAACATACCTCTGGTACACGCGTATCCAGTCAAAGCCTCGGAGTTCATGTTCAAACAGTTTGAAGGTAAGTGGTACTGACTTCGATACTTTATATTACAGATATAAAATGATCTTTCTTTCCGATGGCTGTTATACTCTAAGGCACACATCGCACCGCTTTTCGTACTTTGAGGGGAAAACAATCTTCTTGTGTCCAGAAAAGTAGAACGCTAAGATTCGAGCAACACTCACAGCCTTCTGATCTAAAGCTCAACGTAACGAAATATGCACATTGACTGTCGTTTGTTAACCTGTGGATGGCGCTGTTTAAGCCTTTCTACGGTTTCGAAACGAAATATGTATAACTGTACAAATTGAGTTTAAATTTATCAGTAGCCAATTAATTAAAAAAAAAGCCTTTTGTTGTTAAACAACACCAAAAATAGTATACATAACCCAACGTTAATTAAGTTCCGACTTCAAATTAGTATATATGTATGCGCGCAACACCCCTTCTTTCCCTCATGTCTCACTCTCTCTCCTTCTCCCCCCTCCCCCTCCCTCCCTCCCTCCATCTCTCTCTCACACACACACACGCGCGCGCACAGCCATCCGTTATATGACGATAAACATATTTCGATAGTTTCAACTAGTTCCATATTAACAATATCATGTATTGTTAATATCGGAACTATGTAACTATGTATTTGTAACTACTAACCCTATACTGTATAAGTACTGTGTAAATGTTTTAGTAAAAAGTAGGTGCTTCTAAAAAAAATTCTTTATTTATAATTAACATACTGAGGATAATTGGAACACTAGAGTATGCAGTAGTATAGAGTAGTGTAGAGTATGTATAAAATATATTTATATTTAATTTATATATATATAATTATAGAAATACTTATGTTTATTATACATATGTGTAGTGTGTACGGGTACATAATTATCATAATCATCATTTTACGCTCGACTGGCCACTGATGAACGAAGAACACTTCCCGATTAACAAGTCAACTTCTAGTGTCTTCTTAATACAGAATATCTTGTCCGATTTATCGTTCTACAGAACGTAACAAAGTCAATTCTCCGCGCCCTGCAAAAGAATCGTCGTCATGCTCTCTTGTTCTCATACCCTTCGTATTTCTTCTGTCAACTTTTCGCCTACCAAATCGCATCCCGCTTCAACTTTTGTTTTTTTAATTCTGTAAACGATAATCTTTATTCCAGTTCAGTTGGTTCGTGTATAAAAGCATAGTTCTTGCCGTGCTTGAAATAAAACCGCCTGTCGGACAGTTTCCATCGTCATTAATTTCTCTCTGAGGTTTGGTACCAAAATCTGTGGCCGTTTTCAAAAACTGACAGTGGCGTTTGTAGGACCTTACCGAAAGACGTTGTTAGGTCTTTGGGATCGAAACGTCAAAGAAATTCTACTACGATAGGAGGGCTTTACCAATGTAATTCACTGTCGCCTAGGAGTATTTCAGAACTTACGGTACTCCTCTTGTAGTCTACGTTTTAGATATAATTACGACGTTCGTTCTTAACTCGTCTGACCCATAAACACTGCAAGAAATTCTCGACGCATTATTCCGTTTACTTCCATGCTCCGTAAGGTGATCGCGAAAAAAAATCGTGTTCGAGATAAGGGCAGATTCTGATTGTACTATCCTCAAAACATGAAGAAAAGTCATTTTCCGAAAACTGTCTGTGTGCAGAATTTTTTCTATGGCGAACTATACCTGCCGCAAAATCAAACAGAATCAACTAATGTTTTGCATATGTGGCCGAGTTGTAGAGGACTCAAGACCTTTTGATTTTGGTGAAGATCGATTAAGAGGAAGGGGTATTTTACCTACAACGTTTTACGTTTTAACAAAAGTAAAGTACTTAATTATGATAAATAAAGTATCCCGAAAAGAAGGTCATATAATAATCCACTGTAGAAAGGTAGATGAAAAATCTATAAATGAAAAGAGTAGTTGAAAGGGGAGGGGGTAATTTTTTTATTGATGTTATAAATTTATTCGACCCAAAACTTAAAAAAAATTTTCAGTAAAATATTAACAATTGATATCATTCCATGTAAACAAAATATTGTAACCACGGATACGTAAACAAAATGATTTTTCGTTTTCAGAAATTCACAGATTACAAACGCTGGGCGTTTAATCAAATGAGTTCTTTATTTTTAAAATATTAACAACTATGTACAATTCGTATTTTGATTATCTTTCTTACCGTTTTTACCAAAAGCATGTTGATATATTTAGTTTCGTTCTGAGTGTACATATTAAAAATAATTTTATAATTAATTAGAACATGGAAGTCATGTATGGTTCTCCATACCGATTTTTTAAGTTTTAACAAGTAGATTTAACAATCAAAGTAAATTTTCATGATTTTATCTTTCGTTAAGTGAATATTCACACACACACACACACATACGCGCGCGCGCGCGCGCGCGCGCGTTTACGTATTTTTACGAAATACGTATATGTACAATACATACACATAAATCTCTAAATCTCTATACTCTCCGTCCGTTTCTCACTTCTCCTGCCTCTTTACCAGTCCAGCTTCCTCTCTCTCTTGTCGTTAATTATTAATGTGCGTGCAGAGATGAGCAGATACGATGATTATAGACTGCGGAAATTTTCGTCAAATTGAAAATCAATTTGCACTGTCTGTTAATTAGGCAGTCAAATGTTTACTAGAGTACTGCGACAGGCTTTCAAAGTAATGCGTTCCCAGAACTGACACCTATTTACGAACATCTCTACCTCCTGTTATTCATGTGCGTAGAACGGAGTAGTTTTTAAATTTCCTCGAGGCATTTTGTTAGCACAATTTTTTTAATTGCATTCCTATTTACTTCTAGGTAGCTGCGATGTGCTGTTCTCTTGTGAACTATGTAATTATATGTGTTAAGCTTTTTAGAACATTACTCTCCGTTACCTATGGTATGTGTTGTTTAGCGTAACAAAAACAAACGATCTTTAGCGATATTCCGTAACACTGACCTAATAGCGGTCACGTTACAATGGGTTCCTATAATTTTTTGTATATTAAAATCGTCACCACCGTTTTTAAATTTAATGCATACATCATGGCTTGTTCTTATGAGTTAAATTGTATGTACATTCCCTACATACATATAGGTAAAAAATAAATGTTAATGTTACAAAAACAGTATCGAATCTTTAGCAGAATAGTACCTTGATAGGCTACATAAGGTGGCCTTAACAACGCTAAACTGAAAAAGAATGTTTTAACGGTTTTTTATTTGATTCTCACTTCTGAGGCTTCTCTCTAGCCAATATTGCAAGAATACTTCTCAAAAATCTTTTACAATACAATCAGTGTGCAATTAAATTAACAATATATAAAAGTATAAACATCAACATGGTATACAGTTCCACTTCAAATCAATCCTTCCGTTAGATCTGTCTTCTCAAAAATCTTTTACAATACAATCAGTGTGCAATTAAATTAACAATATATAAAAGTATAAACATCAACATGGTATACAGTTCCACTTCAAATCAATCCTTCCGTTAGATCTGTCCCTCCCTCTCTCCGTTAGCCCTATTTTCTTTCTTTCCCTCATTCCTTCATTTTAGTTTGAGTCGTCTATGGGCTGCGATTATACAACTTCCTTCATTCCTCCTTCACCAGTATTCCTTCATTCTCTGGCTCGGATTTGCTCGAAATTGTTCCGATAACACCCTTTTTGGTTCTTCTTGTTTACTTTTTGTACAGAACCTTCACCCCGCAATTTTATTTCAGAACACTTCTCTATTTCCTATTTCTTCTCTCTTGATCCCACATTTTTACAGATCCTGATGGGCTTCTTTCATTTACGGTACTTGTGTATTTATATTCTCCTGAAACCTGAGGATTTTGTTTGCTATCCTTGCCGGTTCTACTCTTCACATGTACCCATACAAAGGCATTCGTCTTTTCTTTATTGTGGTAGAGATTTTCTCAAACATTTCATACAACTCTTAGTTTGGTCTCGAACTCATTTACTAGCTACTGTCTGCCGCATATAAGCATTCCGGGTTGAATACCACAGTGTAGTATCTGATTTTGGTCTGACAGGGTAGTGAACTGGATTTTAGTATAGTCAGGTAGTACTGATCAAAGACTTCTAACAGAGTGTGAACGCTGTTTCCTTCATTCTCGACTTTTCTTCAATCGTTGCCTTCTCATTTACATTCGGAGTCTGAATCTTATATAAGTAAGTCCTTGAATCTTATGTAAGTACTTGAACTTTTGACCTCTGTTGACGTCCCCCATTGTCAAGGTTGGAACTTCATATCCAGGTTTAATTTTGTTTATACTTTATCATATTTTTATTCCATTAAGCATTGTTCTTTATTATGGTTCCGTATAACTAACGGTCGTCTTCTTTTGTTCATTTTTGAATATTTTAATTATGAATTGTCTTAGGTATAATCTTTCATTCTTCATTCTTTTTGCATGATCAGTTTTAATTTAAATTTTTTGTTCGAGCTCATGTAATATAGTTTTTCTTATATCACTCTTCTTATATCCAGGCCGGATTTAGGTGTCCTGCCGCCTCTAGGCACTATTGTTAGCGCCTCCCCCCCAACAAGTAACTTCTATATATTCAATTCTCCTTGGTTGCTGCAAAAAAGTTGTTGAAAATAGTACAACGGTACCTTTTGTGCTGCGTTTACATTCATACAACATTACTGATACCGTGTATGTATAAATTGGAGTTCAGGTATAATCATAATAAGAGTATTCCTTTTAGGAATCGTAATATGTTTTCATTTCTTTATTCAAACAAATAAAATAAAAAACTAATAATATAATAATATTATTTACTCCGCCATAAAATATTCATTATCTATTGTTTCAATGTTTCTTTGTTGCCGTACACACATCATAAAATAGATTTTATACTTAATGTCTTATATTAGCAATTCTATGTTAAAAATTTCTTCATTATACTATAAATTCTCGACTACTCAGTCTGAATGTGTGCTTTATAAATCTGTTCTTATTTATATTATTATTCTATACTTGGCATACATCTTACGGCCTTATAATCATTTTAAAGAAACTAATTGAATCGTTAGTCTTCTTCTGTGTTTTCAATTACTTTACTTTATATGCTTTCAATGAAAAATTTAAATTATTAAATCAATTGTTAATTCTCCAAGCAAAGATTTAAATTATCTTTAAATTAACTGGTCATCATTAAAGAAAATTCTTACTACAGTTAAATTACATTCTCTTATTTCTATCTACATAATTTTTCTTTAATTTACAAATTTTTTATTAATGTCTTTCAATGTCTTTATTCTTGTATAATTATAAATTGGTTTTTCGTCACCTCAATTCTGCAGATTGTCCCATGTCCTCCAGTGATCTATCGGTCCTCTCCTACTGGATGTCCTCTTGCGTTTTCCGGTTCCACTGGTCGTCCTCCAGTCTCTCGTCCTTCATGGTCCCATCGGCTGGCTGTAGAGTGGAATGACGTGTTGCTCTAGATCGGCTGCTGTTGTTATATAAACCGCCTCTATTGCTCTGCGTATCGTTCCTCTGTTTGATGTTCTCTCGCCATCTGTCTAGAGTGTTGATGTTTGTAGTTGTAGACTGTTTGTAGACGTCCGATAATTGTAGTTAATGTTCTTTTTTTATTACTTGAACTAACATATTGTCCGTTATACTTTACAGTTTATAAACAAAAGATCTTGTCGATATTGGACATAGCGTTTAACTATGTCTGAAGTAATTAAAATTTCGCGTCTCTGACGGACATAGCGTACCGCTGCAATTGAAAACTGATTGAAGAGTAAATTTGGCTCTCCTGGTCTCGTATTTATATTCACCAAAAAAACCACACCTGTCGTCACAGAATTCTGCAGGTCAGAAGCTGTCCACGGCGTCTGTTACCCCACTCTCGTCCAATTTCACATATTCTCACATTTTTTGCCAATTTCAATGTCTAATGCGGATTTCAAGATGATCTAACATTGTCTAATTTAATTACACATATTATACGTAATTATCATAATGATCGCATCATTAGTGTAATTACTATGCTCTAAAAATCGCACAGAATTCGCACTGAACGTCATAATTACATAGAATTCGCACTGCACACGTGTCTGATTTTTATGCATTTTTAGAAATCTTTACACTCTTTCTAATATTTACGGTTTTCTTATAATTAAATAAAACTTTAATTTAGCATCTATTTGGGGTGAGATTGCAAACTTTCAGGCTTGAACAGGCTTCACGCACACACACTATTACTTGTGTACACGCTCTCAGCGGCAATCGCGTGATGTTCCTGTTGATTCCTGTTTATAAGTCAGCTTCCAATTTCACACCTGCTTGTCTATTACATATTACTAAAATTAATTTAAATATTTATTTTATTTCATACATGCACATTACAGCATATGCTTGTATTGTAGCAATAGTTAATATAAAACTAAATTAAATGTATCAAGTTCTTCCCTTCATTTAAACAACATTCTCTATTATGCTTTGAATATATGATCATGCGCAGCAGGGATTGACTTCTAGATCGGGGCGGCCGTAGCTATATCGAAACAAACTACTGTATTTTAGTCGGCAAAAAAGCGGACAAGAATTTCAACGGAGTGTCGAGACCTGTATATACGACCGTGCTCCGACCGCCGCTATTGATAGGCCCAGTGTCAATACCGTGTTATTCAATGATATAATTAAATGTTATTTCAAAACCGTTTTCTTCAATTTAGCCATAATGCAAGTGCCCAATACAAATACTATAATTAAAAAACCGAAAACATTAAATTTTAACAAATAATTTTCACCTCGTGCCGCCCCTCTGAGCCTGCCGCCCCTAGGCACGCGCCTAGTGTACCTAGTGGGAAATCCGGGCCTGCTTATATCTTGTTCCTAATCCTTTCTGCTGTAGTTCTACAAGCCGTCTCCATTAATTATTTTTTATTTGCTTTAAGAGGCGCAAGTGCTTCATGTACCGTCAGAGGAAACCGCCTGTCCCCTGGAGTGTGGGACTCCCACCCACTAAAAAAACCTACCTTTATTGTAGGCATTGATATCCACCCTGGAACCACTTAGAGTGTTACTTCAGAATGGATCCTATTGCACCCTTATCGGGCTCCTTCTAGCTGTCTCTTATGTGTTACGAACCGTTGGGTGTAAGTTGGGCCTATGTTTTCTTTTCTTGTAGAGCTAACCAAATTAATGTAGAAATTCGGTCCTATTCCTCCTCCTTGAACAGCATCCATAATCTCAACTACACCATCGGGCGTGAACTCTCAGAGCCTCCATCTCTAATGCTATCCTCTCTCTTGTAAATATGCTGCACTTGGAAAAAATGTGCAAGGCATCTTCACGGGGAGAGAACCGTACTGGCGTGCTGGTCTTTGGATCTTTCCCATTCTGTGGAGGTAGGCGTTAATATTGCCATGAACACTGAGGTGGGGTGCCAGGTGATAGTTAACCTCACCGTTTTGCCGGTCAATCCATTCCCTCAAGTTCGGTATGAGCCTTGCGGTGAGTTCCTTGGCTTCATTCTTTGCTCCGTCTTTTCCAATTTCACCTCTTCTTTCGAAGAGATGCTTACGCTCTTGAGCCAAAAGGTCTATGGAAACCACTTCTGCTATCACCAGGACTACTGGCTCTGGCATTGTACGATAAGGGGACGCTGCTCTGAGGAATCCTCTTGCATCGATGCCATCCGTTTCCTGTATTTCTCGACCTTTAGTGTATCGGGCCAGATTTTGCAACCATATACAGCAGAATGGATTCCGTGACCTCCATCAACAATCGCCTCGTGCTTGCAGTGGGACCTCCTACATTGGCCACAAGCCTGCTGAGCAGAGTCGTGATGTGTGCCGCCTTATCAGCTGGATACTGGATTTGCTCCCAGTAGGAGAGCTTTGAATTTAGCCTTACCCCTAGGTATTTAACTGCCTTCTTTGTCAGTATAGCCTCAGCTGCCACTTGAACCTGTATGATTGTGGGGATTCGTCGTCGAGTGATCAATACTTTTTCTGTCTTTCCGCCTTTTCGGTGACTAGATCCAGATCATGTTGTTCAAGCCAAGAGTTAACTCGCTGCATCACCAGATTCGTTTTATTTAATAATAATATTATTAATAATAATAATAATGACGACGACGATGATGATGATGATGATAGTGATGGTGGTGGTGACGATGAACATGATGTCTTGTAATAAAATGAAATAAGTATTAAAGATGAAATGAAACAATTGAACATTCTTGTAATTGTCAATATCTCGTCACACCAAACATTCTTGTGACAGAGCGTGCAGAAGAAACCAAAGAATGTGACTGTACACGTAACGTTACACTTGTAAGTGTATGTGTTGAGCACTATAGACTTAATTTTAATATTTTAGAATTTTCGTTGGATAGTTGTGCACGATTTTGTTTCTACTCGCAGGCGATACTACACATTCTTTCGTCCACTTGTACTATGTTGAAATCTATATAATGTGTGTCTGTCTTTGTACGGAACTTGCTAGTGCTCTTCGAAAACTAAAGACTTACATCAACTGTGACCTAGAAAGGCTCAACCATGTAACCGTATAAAATGGTATAGGACGATGTCAACAATGAGAAGATATTCAATAAATTTATTTTTTATTTGACGCAAGTTTGGAACTGTTTACGATTAATTCGATGCCAAGAATACAGACTTTTAATTGTCAAACAGTTTAATGGTTTTATTTAGTTAACCGAAAAATTATTAAGGTAATGTTTAATAGTTACTGTCAATGGATATTTGTTTCCTGTATTTGAAAGATCTTAATTCTATGCTTAATTATTCAGGGGCGGATTCAGCAATCAATTTGTGGGGGAGAGAAACATAAAAAGCTGGACCATCCTTTTTTTTGGTCTACAGTATAAATGAATCAATGCGTTCTTATGAACATACTAAATTTATTAATCTATATATATAAAAGAGAAATACCACTGACTCACTCACTGACTCATCACGAAATCTCCGAAACTATAACACCTAGAAACTTGAAATTTGGCATGTAGGTTCCTTATGTGATGTAGGTATCCGCTAAGAAGGGATTTTTGGAAATTCGACCTTTAAAGGGGGAAAAAGGGGGGGAAATTTGCCTGACTGACTGACATGGAATCAACGTAGAGCAAAACTACTGAATGGATATCAATGAAACTTTGAACATAACTTCATCATAGGTCTTAGGTGCTCACTAAGAAACGGTTTTAAAAACTTTCACTCCTAAGGGGCAAACCCCCCCATTGTACGTATGTATGTTCCACATCTCCTCCTAAACCACTGGACCGATTTCAACCAAACTTGGCACAAATATTTTACGCGACGGGAGAACCAACATAGGATAGGTGTTTTTTTCGATGGGTCCTTTGGGGGGTTCTTTGGGGTTTTTCACATCTCCTCCTAAACCACTGGACCGATTTCAACCAAACTTGGGACAAATATTTTACGCAGCGGGAGAATCAACATAGGATATGTGTTTTCTTCGATGGAGTTCTTTGGGGTCTTCCACATCTCCTCCTAAACCACTGGACCGACTTCAACCAAACTTGGCACATATATTTTACGCAACGGAAGAACCAACATAAGATAGGTGTTTTTTCGATACGATCCTTCGGGGGGTCCTTTGGGGTCTTCCACATCTCCTCCTAAACCACTGGACCTATTTCAACCAAACTTGGCACAAATATTTTACGCAACGGGAGAACCAACATAGGACAAGTGTTTTTTTGATACGATCCTTTGGGGGGTCCTTTGGGGTCTTCCACATCTCCTCCTAAACCAGTGGACCGATTTCAACCAAACTTGGCACAAATATTTTACGCAACGGGAGAACCAACATAGGACAGGTGTTTTTTTTCGATACGATCCTCTGGGGGGTCCTTTGGGTCTTAAACAACTATTAGATCTGGTTACTATGGCAACCCAATAGAATAGATTCTTGTTACCATAGCATCGGTGGAAGTCTCCCGCGTAGGAAATAGCGCGGGAGTCGTCCGACGGGCCTTCCCCGGAGTTCATCCACGGAACCCGGGGAGTCTTAGGTCGGATCCCGCGAAAGACGGCGGGGCCAGAGTCCACGGTTCTTATAAATAAAGATATAGGTTATGATATCAAAGGTGGTGTATGCATCTTAAGAAACGTCTTAATAGTGTGTGAATTCAGAGTTGTTTCAGTTTGAATTTAAAAGTGTTAAAAAGTGTGTAAAGTGTTTAAGAGTTAAGATCGAAGTAAGTTATAAGCGAGTACAAAAAACAAAGTTTTGATAGCGAATGTATTCAGACCATAGAGCTCAGACAATATAAATGCACTTGCTTCAGTTTGAATTTAAAAATTGATAAGCTGAAATCTATAGAGGTATTGTATTGTTAGAATAAGTTTAGGAGACACTAATTTAACAAATGCCTTATTTCAACATTAACACAATGAATTATAAAACGACAGTTAAATACGCAGCGCGTGCAAGTACTGTAGACATTTTATTGAAAACTAATTTAGCTGTTCGCCCTCTCCCAGGGTTAGAAATCGAGCAGGAGCATCACGAACAACAGAATTCTTCTCCAGATATAAGAATACAGTTTATGACATGTTCTTAAACAGGTGCGCTACAGAGTATTCCTCCAGTGAGAATGCGAACGTAACAATATAAGGAAGATTATACAATATACAAGTAATATAACGTTAGAACAAGAATAGGTGCCTATGAGCCTATGAATAAATTATGAACCCGAGCAATGCTGGGTAAATCGGCTAGATATAGATATCTATATAAGCCAAATACCACCGACTGACTCACTGATCACGATATCTCTGAAACCACTGAATGGATATCAATGAAACTTTTAACATAGCTTCATCATAGGTCTTAGGTGCTCACTAAGGAACGGTTTTAAAAACTTTCACTCCTAAGGGGCAAGAAACCAAATACTGAAATTTATCGCGGGAATTGCATACTTTGTAAATGAAATGGCTGACAACTCAGTTTACTGGAAACCCCGAATACATTTAGTCCTGAGTTTTTAATCATTGTTTTAAATTGAAAAAAACTTCGTTGTTTGCAGGTTCTTATAGTCGAGAAAATTTCGAAGTTCAATTAATTAATAAATGTATGTCCTTTTTTTCTCGGAAACAGCTCTAACGATTTTCTCGAAATAAATAATAAATAGCTGTTTCTACGAATGTAAATAAACAAACTAAGAGTTGAGAATTTGTACAATGTATCTAATCCTATACTATTAAGCGAGCAATAATTGTACAATTACGTACAACATGAAACTCCGTAGCGAAGCACGGGTATTTTGCTAGTGTACAAGTATAAAATCATATCTGTGTTTGTCCGATCAATATTCTTTTAATAACATTCACTTATAGTTTAAAGTAGACACTACTCATTTAAGTTAAGTATCGAACAAAAATTAACGTGATGGTAAGGTACAGTTACAATTTAAAGTAATTTTAGAGAAAAACTATGAACCTACGTAACGTGATATGAATGTTGTATCATATTTACTATAACAAAACCATTCTACAGCCACAAAACAACGAAAACAATTTCGTCTGATGTCACCATTTGGAGGGGGGTTTCCCTCATTCCACCACCCGTGAATCCACGCCTGGTATTATTACGGCCTTTGAATTATATGACAATAAAAAAATAAATTATACATGTGTGCAACGTTTAACAAAACGTAACATCAGTAGGAAGAAAAAGTAAAGCATGAGGAAGCTTCCGTCAGCACAAGCAGTCATGGAAACTCATATGTAAGCCACTTTTATTGTTATTTTGGAGTGTTAGTGGTCTGAATTATTTCTACTAGTAATTTTATACAAACCACTATGTTGTATTTGGTACTGACGAGCGCTTTCGGCAGTCAAGCCATCTTCAGGCCAAGGTTGGTAAATGACCTGAAGATGGCTTGACTGCCGAAAGCGCTCGTCAGTACCAAATACAACATAGTGGTTTGTATAAAATTACTAGTAGAAATAAGCCACTTTTATGTGTACACGTATGCAATCTTGGCCTAAAAATCCATGTTTATCTTAGAACTGGCATCAAGAACTCCCTTCCAAACTATTCCCTTACATTACAGTTATCAACTTCATCTCTCACTTTTGAATTTTCCGTTGTATTCCCTAATTAGTTGCAATTGGTTGAAAAGCTAACATAATACAACAATGTACCGTCCCCCCCAAACAATTGGGTACTGGTGACACTCATGGAGGCGAGAACAGCTTCTTGCTGCTGATTGGTTTATCCAACGTCGCTGTCAGCATCATCCACATGTTTACCACCGTTTTCTTTTTAAATAGCTGTTGTATCATCACGGTGCGGTGGCACGTACTCAATCTATCGCAGCGCGTGTTGTGTACATCATCGGCTCAGTATCTTATTATCACGTATGATAATGGGATAAACTCTAAAGGAAAATGCGGAAGAGACTTATTTCTGAGTCTGATGGTGGAATGTGTCTTTCAAGTGGATGCAAGTTCGATATTATTATCATCTTAAATAAATACAGTTTTTATAATAAAATAACTATTGACTGAACGAGCGAAGCGAGTCTCAGTTTTGATTCGACCGTTTGGCATTTGCCTGTCTCTCTATCCATCTATCTGTCTGTTTGTAGTGTGTCTCACGATAACTTTGAATGCATCAACCGATTACCATAAACCTTTTAGTCTACAGGACTCTATTATCTTCGACATTGATCCCTCCAAAAATAGGGGGTGGGAGGTAAAAATATGCTGGTCAAAATTTTGAAAAATCGCAAGAGACCACATGGGGTATCAAATTAAAGGGAATTTGCACCACAATCCAAATAAAATGTTTATTTTGAAAATTAAAAAAAATGTTAGAAGTCAGGGCTTGAAAATAGGGTGAAAAGTTTGATAAAATAACAAAACATCCTGTGGGCTATCAAATTTTAAAGAGAATTTTAACTAACATCTCAGTATAATTTTAAGTTCTAATCTTGTTGTTCCAATGTTGAGTAGAAACTTGGGGCTCCAGGGTACAAAAATGAGATCAAGAATTTGAAAAAATTGTAAAAATCTAGCAGGGTTTCAGACTTAGAGAACTGTAACCATAATCCGAATGTTTTGAATTTTTAGTATTTATTGTATGATTGTGTGGTCTTTAATTGTTATATTACTAAAGAAATAGTAGAGAAATCGGGATTTTTGTAATTTTTCCATAATCGGAAAATTATCTAATATCGAAGTGTGATAATAAATTTACTTCGTTCAAAATCGTGACCGAGTTCTGCTGCTCAGGGAACATACTAGTCATATCAGTTGATATATATAAATAACAACTGATGTGTTAGGTTTATATTATGGCAGCAATTATTTGTGCACAGAGTAAGTAAGCTGGGACCCGCTCAACCAGATGGAAACAACATAACACACTACTTCGTTTTGTCAACATCTGTCGAAACTTTGTTGGTTCCTTATCAGTGGCGGCTTACTTTAAGATAAAGTGAATGTTTATTCTTATTATCAACTATCATCATCACATCTGGAGATGAGCCCACTTTGTCGTAACTGTTCCTACGTACTGCCTAAACCCTGATATAATATGTTGCGTGCGATAAGTATCATATGTGTGTCATTTTACTGTACTTACAACCTTCCTCGGTGCTACTTCGAAGAAACACAGAGTAAGTCTTAGGTCCCGGAGAACACATATATGAAAAGAGACTGATGTTATATACCTCGCGTGTGTTTTGCTGCGAGTTAGGTAACTACCGCCTACCGCCTGATGCACCATCATGTTAATAATCATCAACATCGTCGCCGTCATCGTCGTCGTCGTCATCATCATCATCATCATCGTCGTCGTCGTCGTTGTCGTCATCATCACCACTTAACAAAACTTAGAAATTAAAAGTTTTTTTTACTTTTTCCCGTATTTTCTGTTCAATTTATTGTTAAAATTTTTATTAAAAATTCTCATTCAGTTAAAACGTTTATTTAACAAAACGTTTTGTAAACCAATACATAGAATTTCGTAGCGTTGAGTAATAGGTTCCAATTTGATGCTGACTTGGTTTCACTAATGTGTTTCACTCTGTTTCAATACTGTATCTATTCAGCTGTACTGAACACTAGAGCTGTAGGAACTTTACAGCTTACAAACGTTATGTCAATTACATTCAACCCAATCTGGTCTCCACACATCCAGACTTAACACGCAAGCGCACACAAATGCATTCTGTTTTGAATTCATCTATTTTTTGTTTATAACCGTTATTTATTTCATAAATGTTTTCAAAAATTGCCAAAAAATTGAATAATATCGCTGCACAGAGTTGTGTTTCTAATCACAGAACTGTTGTTAAGATATTATTTTATTTCGTACTTGTTTTTGTTAAAGCAACAGAAGTAACAGCACACACGTACACACGTTTGTCTGCATAGGAGTGGATGCTTAATTGTAGGCCTATTACGGATTGTTGTATTACCCTGCATATTTTTATTTCGTTAGAAGGAAATTAATTTCCGTTTATTTTCTGAGAATCGTGTGCCCTTAGAAGCTGACAGAAAATGATGCATGTTCGTATTCGGGCATGTCGTCTGCACAAACTTGAATACCAACTTAGGGAGGATACATTTGTCGCAAAAAATATGAGCGAAAACGTTTTAGGATTTCTACATATTATTCTTACGCCTATAGACCTAGGCAACTTGCGTAGTGGTCTTGTATGTCATAGTCTTGTAATTATTTTCGCAAGGTCGACTAAACGTCACAGTTTTGAAAGTTCTAATGATTTCTCGGCGCGATGTCCCGATTATTCTTTACTCGTCAGTGCGATCGTGGCAGAACCATTTACAATACCATTTGATTCTTTGGTTGAGTATAAATATTGGTGTTTCTGAAACGACCGGTCAGTTTGACGTTATCGATTCAGTGTGTGTTACTTGAGAGAGGTATTTAATGTAAAACGTTAATTGTTTATTATTTTATGCGGACATTTCAATTTGGTGACACTTATTATTTGAAGTGACCGTACGTATTAAGTAATTGTAAATTTGAAAAATTGATGTGTATATTTTCTGATTTTATTGATGTGTTTTACTGTCTTTGTTATTAAAGTAGTAATTAACGATTCCTCTGGTGTTTTGTTATTCATTACACTGGTCAAAGATGCGATCCTTGCGATCGTCTTAACAATATCTTTACGTAGTTTCACACTGGCAATACTATTATATAAAGAAATTTGATGAGATTAGCAGTATGTTTAATCCACTCTGGACCACAATTCCATTCCATTTAATTCAATGAAAAGTTTTTTTTAAGCTGTAAAACAATTTTTCTTACATTGTAGTATGCTAACGGAGATCTAGACGCGCCAAGTGGAGACTAAAACAAGGATTGCCTTGGCTAAAAATGAAGATGACGGTATTTTGGATCTGGAAATGAGACAGTCGTCGATCAAGTGCTTTGCGTATGGAGCGTTGAGCGTGAATGTGAAACAACCAACAAGGGGAAGAGAAATAAAATGAGAGGGAGGGAGAGAGAGGGGGTAGGATTGTGGCTTTCAAGGTATTGAGAACGGAGAAAAATGAAGGGACTATGTTGATAGAGTAAGTTAGGAATTAGGACTAAAGATATTCGTGACGGACTAAGTATATACAACATGAGTAAAAAATAAGCGAAAATGGAATGATTGAATGGAAAGGAGGGGTAAAAAATAACTGCCTAAGCAAGATCTAGAATACAAAACAAAAGAAAGAAGGAATACAGGACCACAAAAAAAAAAATTAGTCGGTTACTAAAAAGACGTAACAAGTAAAAGCATAAACCATGCAGGAAACATAGTGATGACGATGCCTTCTATAATGACACACTTCCTATTCGCATGTGATACGTTGTTATATTTTATTTTATTTATAACACTGATACGTCTAATTAACTTGCTGTTAAGTGTTGATAATTACTTCATAATACGCATAGGAGTGTGAAAACTCTGTTATTAATGTAGTTATTCTGTTATTAATGTAGTTACTCTGTTGATGTGACAGTTACACGCCTTTTCACTCAGTTCAAGAGTACTGAACTATATGCAAACTGCATTACTATAGTAAATTCATATTGATTCGAGTCAAGTGGTGTTATAATGAGCTGCAAACAGGTCTTTCAATAAAACATAAAGGCAATCGATATCGAACGTATCGCGTTTAATTTGGTGGGATCATCCAGAAAAATGGTGAAATGTTTTATCAGACTTTTGAAGTTGACTTTCCGTTGCTATAAAATGTCGTGTAAAAAGCATGACCCACCAACATAATAACCTATTACAGAAGTATTAAATTTAAATCTACATGATAACGACTTCTATACTTCCAGTATTTGTATTTGTATTGTATTATTTATTATATTATTTATATTTATATTTATTTGTATAAAACAAAAATACAAATTTATATATACATTTTCTTTAAACCACCAATTTAACAAAATCTATAAAATGAGGCAGAGAGGTAAAAAAGAAGACGGTTTAATGGGAAATAACATAAGAAACAGGAGAATTTTAGTGCAGGGTGTTATAAAAGCATGTAGACTATAGCCTTTTTGAAAAAAATCTTTCTTAAATTTAAAATTTCATATTTGGCTGCATGATAGCTAAACAGATATGTTTTTCCTAAAATTTTATAGTTACATGATGTGACATTTCTTTATAAGTAACTCGATGAGTTTCTTGCAGTATTATTCTATAATATTACACATTATCAAATTATAACTACTTTTGCATGTAGTTGGTCTTATTTTTTATCGTTTTAATTGACTTTACGCACCGTTCACTGATTGTTTCAGTTTCTTCAAAGGTTTACAAATGAATTTTTAAATGAATTAAATAAATTAAGTGAAACGCTGGGGGTTTTTATCTTCAGAGATTTATATTCAGATTTTCAGAAGTATCTTCACAGGTTTATTATAATTCATTTAAATATTCATATAATTAATTTATAAGTCTCTGAAGATACTGATACAATCAGTGAAACTTGCGCCAGGTCAATTAAAAAGATAAAAGTAAGATCAGCTGCTTGCAGAAATAATTATAATTTGATCACACACACACACACACACACACACACAGCACGTTTTGAGGTAAGTATCGGTGGCATTTACAAAATAAGGAACTAAGTTTTACTGGACACGTTTTAAACATATTTAATCTAGAAAATTGTGTGTGTGTATATATATATATATATATTTCAATCACTTTCTGCTACAGTCCGTTTCTTGATGTATATAATACTTTAATATTTATAACTAAATTTACCTCAAGATATACTTTTTTCCTATTAGGAACATGTTTCGAGAGTTCCTGTACTCTCATCTTCAGCTTTCGCCATCTTGTTTCTGGTGAAGTATTTGTGTGTTGGCTTTTGGATGTTATTAAGGTAGTTTGTTGGTTAATAACATCCAAAAGCCAACACACAAATACTTCACCAGAAACAAGATGGCGAAGGCTGAAGATGAGAGTATAGGAACTCTCGAAACATGTTCCTAATAGGAAAAAAGTATATCTTGAGGTAAATTTAGTTATAAATATTAAAGTAATATATATATATATATATATAATTGAAAGAATTACATGCATAGGTCTACGTCAGTTTTACACTATAATGTTTTGTTTAATTTCAAACTGATTTTAATCAGAATAAGCAAAGAGTTTCAGAGTTATGTTATTTGTCGGCAAATTCCAATTCTAAGGAATCCACACAATATTGTTATGACGTGATGTGTCATTCATTGATCGTGATCTTAAAACGGTAGAATAAATTATTAAACCCTAGAAAACTAGATATTTACAATTGCGATTAACCCTATAAAGTCACACTCGTAAAAGAACAGCTCTAGTTACATAGTTTTAAAATTTAAAATTTAAAGAATTTTTTAGATCAAGAAAAACGAATGATAAAAGTCACTAAATTAAATAATTACGACAGTACGCAACAGAAATAAACAATTAAACTTGATGCTTTTTATTAAATACGCTGTCTTAACAGTAAGCTCTTCTCTAACACATGATATCAACGCACAATTTATTTCAATAGCCTCAACTGTCACTGCACGTATTTTTATGTTAACAGAGGTCGCCTGTATGGCGTAATTGATTAATCGAGCGTCGTTAGGTTAACTGAGCAACGTATCGAAGTGAGCAGCATTAACTAAACTCCTCCAGATGTCTGGTCAGTTACAGAACATTGCATCACCCTCCTGGTTACGCAATACATGACAAGCGGTACACAGGCTTTATGTTTGTCCCTTACGTCGCACCAGCATTATAATTTATTAACAATTTTGTTTTTACTTAGTTAAGCATTTAAAAGATTCGCGAATAAGAAAATATAAATTAGATTTGTAATAGATAAATATCTTATTTTAAGAGAAGACTTCGCTTTTAAAAATTATATGTGACAATAGAATACTGATCAACCTGTGCTTGTTTTGGTGGTAAAAATAGTTGCAAGCAATGTGGACTTACGATCTGCAAGTCTAAATTTAAAACGTAAAAAAGTTATGAGAAGGAAGAAAACAAATATCTGTAAACAAGACACGGACACGCGACAGGGGTTTCATGTAAATATTACCTTTCTCCCCATTACACATCAAAACCGTTACACAAGTCTTGTGAAATTAGAAATGGCGCAATGCCACAAAATACGCTTATGAAAACAAAAAAATAGTTAAAACACCGAGGCAGCTTTCGCTTATACCGACCTACAAGCAGATAAAATTAAACAGGGATCAATGTCTTGTTTCTTCTTCAACGTGTCATTTAAAATATTTGAATGATGTTTAAACGAAACAGTGATGGAACGGGTAGCCTCTTTATCGATGTCCTCAGTTAAACAGTATATCCAAATGTGTAATAGAAGAAATATTTAACAAACATGTTTATGATAAAGTACTTTGTGCTTAACAATACAAATTCGTTTACATAAATAAGTATATTTATCTTTCATGCTTAATTTGAATGATCCACATAAATTTACAGATTCGTTGTAACATCTTTACTATGGCTTTCAATCCTACAGCGGTTATTGCATGTCACGAGCGCACCGTAAAGTTTAATTTTCACACAGACTAGTTCAATTTTCTATGCAGTTGAGATCACATGTCGTTTTTACTGAAATGTAAGATCGCTGATTTTTAGTTAATAATAGTTGTTTTTAATAGCATGTTCTATTCAATCAATTCATTCAAAATTCCGTTAATAAGATATGAGATATTTTTTCTTGGTATTTCCTGTTCGTGTTGAGTACCAATAAACAGAAGTATCATAAGGATGGTACTTCCAAGGAGTATCGTAAGGATTAAAAAATTCTTTTCGATACCATCCTCTAATAGCGTTAATTTTCTTTCTTACGAATTGTTTATCAGAACTGGGAAACGTTGGCTGAATCAGATTTATAGATTTTTCATATGCTAAAATATTATAAATTTTATTACTGTATTCTGGCGACTTTACATTCCACAGGCACGCAACCTGTATAAGTATACAGGTTCTCTTGTATAAGTTTGTAAATTCTCTTATTAAATCGTTCAGTGTTTGACGAGTTTCTATTATAAAATTATAAACTTGTACTTGTAAACTTGTACAGCGCAAGAGACTAAACGTTCTCTTGCTCAAGTTTCAGGAGAGTGTTGGAGTGATGACTGACTCCTCTCCGCACTTCACTCAAATGCCAAAAGAACCACCCCCTCCCAACACGCACACACACTTGCTTGACAACTCTGGTATACAAAACTACACTCTTCAGTGTGCTCCCAGTTATTGCTAATTCCTTCAATTCCTGTTAACTTCCAGATTCCAGTTCGTTCATCTCAACAAGCAAAACTCCTCTTTGGTCTTCTTCTTCCTGTTCTCCCCCCTATTAAAATAACCATGTAGTCGTACGTCCACTTCCTCCCTGTCTTGTTTATGGCCTTTCAGAGTCTTCTTTTTTTGTTCACTCGTCTGAGAACTACCGCGTTATCCAATTCGTGAATCCAAGATGTTTTAACCATACTGATCCAGCACCACTTCTGAAACGCGCCTAAACTCTTTTGTCCATGTTGCAAACAGCCCAGGTCCCAAATGTTCAACTAAAACATAACTCCTAATTAAGTTCTCCCGTATCCTTCTGCCTGTCTCACGTAACGCAAGAAGATTTTTCTTGCCTCTGAATCTTATTTTTAACTGTCTAATGCTTAATTATAATGCTTAAT
Organism: Magicicada septendecula; assembly: GCA_034769895.1. Lineage (NCBI taxonomy): Eukaryota > Metazoa > Arthropoda > Insecta > Hemiptera > Cicadidae > Magicicada > Magicicada septendecula. Next base: position 455,633,057 of record CM068373.1, read on the forward strand.
GACTGCTGTGCAATTTGCATCTGATGTAACTTTTCTTCCCAAATGCACGAAACTTTCCATCCGCTATATCGCAATAACTTTTATTTCAAAACTTCAATGTGGCTGCTTTCCACCAACCAGAACTTCAGATTTCTTTATTTTCCTGCATTTTTTGAAGTTTGTTTCAGGATTTCTAGATTTCTTTATAAATCTTCTTTTCTTCCCGGCAACATTGCGGTATCCGCAAACTTTAATAAGCTATTTTTCTTCCAATAATTGTTCCTTTTACCTCCTCTTCCTCACCATTCATTCATTGTTTGTTCAATGTACATGTTGAAGAACAACGTCTTCCACACTCTGTCTTATTCATTTCCTAACCTTTACATAACTTGTCAATCCTTCCTTCGATCTAACATCGACATTGCTGTTAACTGTACACCTCAAATATTATGCTGGTAACCCCATAACCAATATATTATACTTTTATAAGTTTTAAAAGTTTTTCCTGAATCTATCGGATGCTTTATTAGTACCAAAAAACCTATAAAGAATGGTCCTATTAGCCTACTCATTTTGGAATGACAATCTGCAGTCCCAGAATGGTTTCTGATACTGCAGTTTGTAGGAACCCAAACTGATCTTTCTACAATATTGTCTACTTTAACACACGAGAATTAGTTCAAAAGTTCGTGCAGCGGCGTCTATATCTTAACAAAATATTTTGTGAGTTGTAAGGTTCATATTTAATATAAACATCTGTTTAATTCCTATTGAACCTGTCAATTTATTTACTATTTACTAACTGTTGGAAATTTATGTGTTACGCGTGTTTTGAGAAATGGACAAAATCAAACATCGCTCTGTGATTTTAACAACTCCAGATACATTTAAAAACTATCATATCGGTGCTGGAAGACCGAAGATTGACAGCTAGACAATCCTGCGGGTAATATGAAATAGACATTACTGCGGGTAACACGAAATAACTTACTATTTACATTCAATAATATTAAAGTATATTTATATCAGCTTCCTATGACTTGCAAATTAATTTAAGAATCGATATGTTTTTAACTATTTAGTTTCGGACATTTAAAATAAAATTAAACCTTTACAGTGTTGAAATGGATCTCTTTAATGACATGTTGGGAAATTGAGGGTAATATGGAATAGGGAGGAGAATATGGAATACTACACATCTGACACAGAATCTTGAGTTTACTAACAAAATTTTTCAATAACATGTAAAAAACAACAATTTTTATGTGTGACAGTAATGTCTAACCATATAATGTTAAATCAGGAATCAGTCCTGATTATAATGTTAAATGTTCCTGATTTATTTAGTCAGAAATTATATTTTGCGTTAAAAATTACGTATTAACAAGAAAAGCAAGCTGATATTACAAGTCCAAATTAGCTGAAATTTAAAATGATTTTTGGAAAGGAAGATCCTGCTCAGATAATGTTCACATTATAAATAGAGTACTGGAGAAGCGGAGAGAATTCAACCTTGTGACATATATTGCGTTCGTTGGATTTTAAAAAGGCTCTCGACAAGGTAGACAGGGAGATGTTATGGGAAATTTTACAAAGAAATGGGTACCATAAGCACCTAATTTTAGCAGTAAAGAGTCTCTACTTGGACACACAGATACTTCTGGAAAGAGGAAGAGAGCAGAAGGTTTTAAGTATAAATCAAGGTGTAAGACAGGGCTGTAGTCTCTCTCCAATGCTGTTTAATATATATTTGGACGATGTCACTCGTAGGTGGTAGAGCATTTACCCATCAACAGGTATTTCTCTAGGAAAAAGCGAATTGGTTAGGCCTAATACATTTGTTTGCTGACGACCTGCTGCTTATAGATATCTTACCAATTCTTCTTACAGTTCTGGACTGAATACTGGTTTCCGACCAATGACTTTGATGTCGTACATTAGGTTCACTAGACGTCTCAGCAGCTAGCCGAAATAGAGTTGTTCTGGGTACTCCGAAAGTTTTAGCAGCCTTTAGGAATTCCACTTGCTTGTCGCCGACCTCGTGTATAGCCAACTCCATATTTTGTGGGTCTCACTGTTTTCTTAGTGTTGGCCGGTCTCACCTCTTCGGGATGTAAAGAAAATATGAAAAACCTTCTGAATTTTAACATTTTTTAAACTGTTTTATGTAATCAGTTACCTGTTTTACAGTTATAATCCTTCCAAAGTAGGAATTATAAAGCCTTCTGCTACTTAGACAGATACTGAAACAACTTGAGCCGCTTAAGCATTGATTGATTGATTGATTGATTGAGAGCTCACGAATTTCGATTATTTTTTGATACAGATTGAAATTGACATTTAGTATAGTAATTTATGTACTAACATTTTCTTATAAACATTGTACAACTTGTTGAATTGGTATTTTAATTGAGAGTGTTAAATTAAGAACGTAAAAAATACGTACGGGTATTATGGAATATTGATAAAATATGCTCCCAATTAGAGTAGTGGTATTCTATATTGTTGGCTCGCCGTCTTGGTAAAGAATTATTCTTGTTAGGTTATAATACATTAGAATAACTGTTATAACCCAAAGGTAAACAAGAGTACACCCTAAACTAAGAGATTAAGTTGACTAGAGTCGATAGCAACTGTACAAGATATGCGAACTGCAATTTTAATACTTACCTGCGAAGTCTCTTTAAACATCAAAACAAACAAGTTTCTTTCTCAACAACACCCATCGATGTATACTATATGGATCGCGTGCTGCATTCAATGAATTCGGTCCGACCGCTGCACCAGTGGGAGGCAAGAACACTGCGTATGCTATACTCTGTACCTGTACAAAGTCTGACTTTTCTGCTTTGTTATAGCTTTTGTTGCTTTAGCGGAGCATATTTTGTGTTAAATGGTATAGCTATGTCATTTTAACAATTAATTAATGAGTGAGACAATTTAACTCCGAAGTGAGAGGGTTTTAATAAGTTCTTTTCCAAAATAAACACATTTGTTTCACTGTAATATTTCAGTATTCTGACACATTATTTCAGTTTATCGCTAAGTTCTGTTGCGTTCTTATTTATGAACATTTAATGTAAAAGCCAGACGAATAAAGATAAGAATAAGGGAGACAAAGAATAAAAGACGTGAGCCGTAAACTTTAAAATGTTTATTGCGTAAAAGAAGCTGGCGTATACGTTCGCCATGGTCGTTAAAGTGTTCAATAAGCAATGCTAATTTACATTAAATTTTTTATTTAATTTAATTAGCTATGTATTAACTGTACAAAAATTGTTTACATTAAACATTGCTAAATAATACAATAATACAATCATTTAACTTTTAGCGGACACCAAGCTTAGACAAGGTAGTTGCAGCGGTTCTTTCCTTAGCAGTATCATAGCACAAGATTTTATAAAATAAAGTCACTAATAATTTGATAGTTTCACTTCATGGCTGTCTTCAGAAAAATCATTGTTTGAAATATGTTTTCTAAACACTGTGCCGGCAAAGTTTTTGCAAGCTGATATAATCATTTTTTGGTATTAAGTTTACTGTCAGATATAATCAATAAATTATACATATATTTTACAATCTTTAAAACGTCTGATGACGCTCTAATTAATTTTCCGCTTGATACAAAGTCAGTAAAATGAGTGTAAACGCTCAAGTTATTGTCATCTGTTATCAGTTAGGCAAAAGTAAAAACAAACTGTTATAATAATAAAATCTTCATAAGGACAAATTTTCAGTAGAACTGTCCCAAATGTAATAATTGTAAGGTGTAAAAACAAGTGCATTACTGACTGAATGATCGTTTAGCACACTTGGTAGCGCCAAACGCTTTATTCTACCGATGATGGGGGAAGCTGTACGTGCTTCGGACCGTTTTCTGCCGTTCACTTTGCCTACCAGCATGCGTCCATATAGTATACATCGATGACAACACCAGTCAGTCTGTTGGCGTCACAGTGACACTAGCTCTTCCTAGTTGCATCCTGTAGTACTCCTAGAATATTACAAGAGAAAAAAATCTCAAAAGAGCTGAAACAACGGTATTTCATATTGCCCGCCTATTCCATATTACCCTCTCTCATATTCCTCCCTCCCTCTCTCTCTCTCTCTCTCTCTCTCTCTCTCTCTATATATATATATATATATATATATATATATATATATATTGTAACGTAACAAAACCAAGGTCCCATACGTTACATAAAAATTAAAATAAAAAAAAACACTAAAGTTATTCATGGTAACGAAGGTCAGGTAAGATAAACCCTTATTGAGTAAAAAAAATAAATGATATTAAATAAAATTACAAGGTAGTAGAGTCACAGATAAATGTATAGAAATACAAACTATGAAGGGGTCAGTGCAAAGAGTGAGTGATAAGTACAGTTTTAAATAATATGAAAAATAGTATTAACAGTTTATTCAATACTCGAAAGTAATTACCTTAAGAGTGTATTAAATAATTGATGTTAAGTTAAGTTATAAAAATGAACATGTCATCATGGCATTTATGTTGGAGTTTTGTATGTAGAAGGTGTTAAGCAATTGCATTAATAGTGTATTAAATAATTGATGTTAAGTTAGTTTATGGTAATGAACATGTCACCATGGAATTTATGTTAAAATTTATATGGAGTAAATATTTTATACTCACATTGAATAGATAATGGTTGTGTTGTTAGATTATAATAGTAAACTTGGCCAGTAAGGCAATAATTGGTGTTAAAATGCCAAAAGGTTTTATTGTAACTATGTTGTGGTGTGAAGGGTTCTATACTAAAAAAAAACTAGGTAATAATAAATTAAAAATCAGAATGGAGTGAAAAATTGAATTATTGGCCCTAAGCCAGTGACACATTGTACAGGAAGCCATGTCAGAAAAGTTAGGTAACTAAAAAATGTAAAGACACTAAATGTTATATAATGAATTAGAATAAAGTAATAGTAGTTATTAATAGCAGCTAAGTGCCAGGAATTACAATAAAATCATAATATATGAAATAGAAAAATAGGCCCAAAATTAGTATTTTGTAATGAGAAGATAGTACTAGTTAGAATGATAAGATTAAAAGGAAAAAGGTAACAAAATGTATGTAATTTTATAACAAAGAATATGTGAAAATTTAATATGATATAATGTGACTTTAGTAAAGGAGTATTTTATTAAGTAAGTGCAAGAACATTTTTTAATTGTGGCTCCAGGATTACAAATATTAACCAATAACAGAACAAAGATTGGTTGTCAAGGACGACATAAAGGCAAGAAAGTTTGTTTACTTCATTGTTATCCATGAAAGAAATTACTTCATGAGTAGAAATTGAAAAAAAAGAAAAAATCTAAAAGAGCGAATTGTCAAGCTGATCCAAATAACTAATGATTAAAAAAAAAAGTTTGTTTACTCGATTGTTATCTGTGAAAGAGTACAGTTCAGCTTATGAATAAAATTAAAGAAAGGAAAAATCTAAAAGAATAAATTTTCCAGTTAATCCAAATAACATGATTCATAATGAAAGTATTAAATAATAAATAAATGAAGAGAACAAATGACTCAAAGAAATTAATGTAATCAAGTACAGTAAAAAACAAAACAAAAAAATTAAAATTGAATGCTGAACCTCACTTTCTTACGATCAAGTGAAGAAAAACTATTGCTACACAAAATCCATTGGAACCCGAAACCACAAGAAACTTCAATATTAGCGAAGATTAAGAATTGGAAATTCTACTCCATCCAGGGACAAAAACACCAAACTTTTATTTTCGGAACTGGAGACTGGCAATGATTCAGACATCTGTAGACTAGTTAACCAGCCTTCACGAAATTATCGGTGCGCTGCCATTACGAGTGAACTTCGTCGTCAGACGGTAAAACCAACTTACGTTTAAAGATATTAATTAATAAGATTTTATATTTAAATTTGTAATACCTTGTACTTTTATTTTGCATTTTCTGACCTTCCTAATAGTCACAAGAACCTTTCGAACCCTGGGATTAAGAAATAATAATAATATAATTAAAATTTAATATCTGAAAATTGAATTCTGTAACCTAGTCGATTCATTTAAGTGTGGTCGATCTGTTGAATCCAAGCGAGGAGAGAACATCTGTTATAAAAAAAAAATATAAAAATGAAGAATCCTTCATGAAAATGATGACTTATTATTATTTGCTGACTATTTAGTGCGTTTTAGATAATTTGTAGTTTACAGAGAGAAACGAGAGATATACGGCGATTGGAACAACCTAACCTCAAATAACTGGCTAACAATAAACCATAGCACAAGCCCGCGTCCAGCAGTCGAACTGCGAGAGAAGAGAAAAACAATTCACGGCTTATACTCCCCTCTCGTAACGTTGTGTACTGCCTAGGCCTTAATAGTAACGATATTACCACCAAATATACTAAATTAATATTGTACGCTACTTGTTCAGGGCGGATTTACTTATTATAATATATTATAGTTTAGAATACATTCTCTCAGTAGATTTGAATATTAAAAATTGACAACAACAACGTGTGGCATAATTAATTACAATTTATTATTGGTAACAAATTGACGCTTACAACAGTGGGGCAGAAATTAAAGAGTGACACATCAAATCAATCAATAAAGTAAATTATATTACAAATTGAAGCATCCAATGTGTGGATTTTCACAAACAGGAAACAGCACATTTGAATTTATTTAAATATATTACAAATTGGCGTACAACAGTGAGGCTGAAATATAATACGAGATCCTTTATTATTTGTAACAATATATATACACACATACGTATAAACGAATGTACAATGCTGACCCATTTATCCTATGATGGTAATTACTTTCTTCTTATTATTTCCGGTTGCTGCCATTTGTTATAACTCCGTCTCCTGTTCCCCTTTATTCACTTATCCTTAACCATTTTGTTAAGACACTGAAATGTTGAAAGAAACAAACTTTGTCTGCAAACTCGTTTGTAACAGCCTGGAGAACTGTTAATTTTGTACGCTTCTAGTCAGTAAACGTTTAAAGAAATTGGAACTCTCGGTTTCAGAATTTATGTATTTAATTATTCTAACAGTTATTATATAAGTTTAATAATCAGTTGCAGACTTGTTAAACACTACAGATGCTTATTTAACTTAACACATGGCCGCTTAACTTCCCATGTATTTCTACGACAGTGAAATACGAGGTTTGCGACAGTGACACACTTACTGCTTGATTCGTGTTCAGCGTCTCCTGGTAACTCTTTTCCTTAGGTTAACATGCTCCTGAGAAGGGTCTTGCTGCCTAAACATCTCAGGTATTTCTCATCAGTATAAAGTATGAGTTACAACTCATACGTAACAGTCATACAGTATTCGGGCAACGTATGTCGTTCCACTGTCATTATCATTTCTATTTTCCTTAAATTGTTCTCTTCGTAAATTAGGAAACGAGTTACAAAAATTGTCTTACCTAAACATTTAAAGAAGGAAGTTAGCACTATATTTAGATTGAGAGTATACTTTTCCGCATGATTCCAAAAAAACTTATCGACCTTATTGCAGCACCGTGGATTAGTTGTGGGCAAACTTCCTAATAATATGTTGAAAAAGTTGTGGAAATAGATTGTGCTTTATTCTATCGGTAAGTTGCTATTTTAAAGAAAAATACTGTTCTTTGTTAAAGTAAACGAAACATTTTAATGGAGCAGTACATTTTAAAATATGACTAATAGGAATTAAAAAATGTGTTCCTGAAGCAAGAACGAAAGGAAGATCAGTGTAGACTATGGGGGTATAACGTCACTTGGATGTAGGACGAGATTGGAACTAACAAGAACAATATAAGGTAAGCAAGCCTTCCGCATAGTTAAATCATTAATCCATAATAAGAAAACCATACGTTTAGAGGAGATGAAGAAGAAGAAGAAGAAGAAGAAGAAGAAGAAGAAGAAGAAGAAGAAGAAGAAGAAGAAGAAGAAGAAGAAGAAGAAGAAGAAGAAGAAGAAGAAGAAGAAGAAGAAGAACGAAAAGAAAAAAGATTATGATAATGCAATGACAGTGATGGTGGAGAAGGAAAACACCACCACTTCTGAAATTTAAAATTTATAATTTAATAATAAAAAAAAATACATACGAAAATTATAATGCGTTGTAAACACATAGAAAACGCATTATTTACTAAACATAAATTGTGCATGTATGTTTTGAATACTTTATAAACGTTTAGTTTGGTAATGATAATATTTAATTTCCCAATTTTTATTTGGTAATCTATAATTTTGCGGATAACAGTTACTGATATTAATAAACTGAATTTGTGTTGTCAGAACACCGGTGCCTTAAAAATTATTTTACAAGAAAAGAAGGCACAAAATTGGAAGTAAATCCTTGACATTGAGTTTGTCTGCCATTGATTCAACCGTTACGTCGTTGTCAAGTATAAACAGAAACTAATAAAAACATATATTATTTGGAAGAAGCCACGAGGAAAATACAAATTATGAACGTTAGGTTTACATTTTGTTAACTGACAAGGAAATGTCAGTCCGGACCACTCAAAATACATCTACATGACTACAACGTAATTTTAAATGCACATTGTTCTTTGTATTATAAAAAACTCTGTTTCTTTGTGTTCTTAAAAAAGCTCTCTAAATTTAATTTGTCATCCTACTGTAATAAAAAAAAACATTCTCATATGTGTAGTCTTATTATGGCAAGAGACTGGAGATCGCTTGCCAAGCAGGCCAATATTAACTGCACGGAGTATCACGGACCGGGTTATACATTTGGCTGTCCACGCGCGCGCGCGCGCGCGCACACACACACACACACACACACACACACACTTGTAACTGTGAAATGATTGTTAGGTAAAGGGTAAAGGAATTTTGATAAAAAACTATTGAAGTTAATTTATTTTCTCTGTAATCCATTTATTACTTCTTGTGTGCATGATACAAGAAAACATTTCAAACACATTTGGCCTACTATAGAACGATACTCGTTTCGCTGTGAGTATTGAAAAACGGGTACAAAGTGCACCCTGCCTTATTGATCTACATCATGGTGTGTTTTATGCCTTTCTATAGTGATATTACTGGTACCATAAACAGTAATAGGCTGTTAAACTGTTTGAAGGTATTCTCTTTGTTTACGACAGAGTGGAGTTTATTTCGCTTAGGGAACGTTCTTCTATTAGAGCCCACAACTTTTTGTGTTGCCCGATTTAAATTAAGAATTTTTGTCGTCGTCCATACAATCTTTATACAGTAGACTTATCATTTCTCTGATGATTACTGACGTAATACATTTTGGTATGACATACGAAAAATCATACAAAAAATAGGAATAGAACAAAATATAATAACAAGCATACAAAGTGTATATTGAGATATAGGGACACTAGAAATTTGCGTGAGATCCTCCGAAGGAAGGTTTTCCAGTTTTTCACAGTTTGCAGGGTAGGGTTGCCACCTAAAAACCGATTTGAAAGTAATTTTTAAAAATTACAAAAATAAATAGAATTATGTATCTTTTACCGTAACAGTTGTAATATGTATCTTTTATCTAATCATTTCTGTGTTTCGAAAAAATTTCAACCAACTGGGTGATGGGACAATTAGTTATTGCTTAGGCATATTTCGTCCGTTTTTTAAATTTCGGTAGCCTACTACTAAGCTCCCTGAGCTCACTGTTTTGACAAAATGGATTTATTTTTACATAAATTTCAATTTATATAATGTTTAAATTATCGTAAAAATAACGAAAACCCTGATTACTGTAATATTCATTTTTAAGTAAATTGACAATTATAAAGCAGACAATCCTTATTACTTTTTATTATTATAAATACAATAAACAGCTTAAATTCCGACTCCCGCATTGTTTTTAATTAAATATAAACCACAGTGACTAAATGACAAATAATTTAGTCCTAACTTTTACGTTTGTTACGTGTTAAGTTTACCGAAGTTTTGTGTACGTTTCCAAAGGTATGTAGGCCTCTATGTGATACTTTGCATATAGATAACTGGCATTTGTAATGATATACAATTTTCTCCAAACACAGCTTACAATCTTTTTGAACGGTCCAAAAATTTGCAAGGGGTATTGACAGATATTAGTGTTCTCAAATTATAAAATGTATCGATGGTGGCAGTACGTCTTCAACCGGTGTCGAGTGCGCACTCACATCCGCGTACGTCGCTGTGTTTGTATAATATATACATAGATGTACTTTAGTGTCTCCTTTTAATGTTTTAACGAAGTCATAACTGACGAATTTTTTACTCTGATGATGGATTAAGTTTAATCCGAAACGCGTAAGAAGACAGAAACCAAGCGGTCACAGTGACGGATTAAGGTAAAAAAAAAAAAAAAAAAAAAATAATAATTTAATTATAAATGTATCGAGTTTGTATTTTTAACAAAAGTTCTCATAATTTAATGCCTCACATAACTTACACAATTTCTTCAAAATTTTCCGACATTTTGGTCGAAGGTATTCTCAAAATTAAAAAAATTTAAGAGTGAAGTCTACACTTTCATGTAGATTAAAATTTCTTTTAGTCCGATAGTCGGCATGAATTCTTACAATTAAAAAAAAAATTTTAATTCCTGTTTTAGGCCGTAGTGTTTTAAAATTTCCAAAACTGAACACTACATTCAGATTGTTGTTAAACTACCTTTTAGTTTGATACCCGGTACAGTTTTTACTAACTTTTTATCAATGTTTTGAGCTTTCGTACCCCAAAATTTGAAATTTTCAAAAGTGAACACTTTTTCATTTCTGTGATTTTTCAAAGTTTTGGCCTCTTCCATTTTTGTCTCCGGTTTTTTATTAGGAAGGATAAATTTAGAAAAGAATAATCCGGCTAAAAAAGAATAATCTAAAAATGAATTCCCACCTATAATCCGGCTTGGTAAAATTATGGGCATGCATGCCAAGTTTCATGAAAATCGATTGACATATTTCAACGTTCTCGTGAAACAATAAGTGGACACACAGACAGAGAAACAAAGCCAAACGGTCGAGTTAAAACTGAGAACTCGGTTTGCTTGTTGAACAAATATTCCACCACTGCTAACGTTTGAAATATTGAAGAGCACATTTGATTTATGGCATCAACTGGCCGGCTTGGACAGTGTAATTAAAAAACAGTAAAATGTCAATTATAAAGCAGGTAACCATAATTACTTTTTATTTTAATCTTTCTTGTTAGTCGTGGGGGAGGATACTTAGGTCCACTCTTACAAAAACATTCATACTAAATACTCGTTTAACTGGATAACGACTCATACGAACGCCTATGTATTGCATCGCACTAAATTAAAGTACTACCTATAAACATAACATCTATACCTATAAGCACCTTTTCGATTCACAACATAATTTGAAAAATAGTATTTGGTATGTCTTGATAATTTTAATTATACATTTAAAATTCCACTGACTCCATATCCTTCAGATAGAAACCCACTCTCCTACCACGCAAGTACACACAAACACACACACACACTCACACACACACACACTCACACACACACTCACACTCACACTCACAAGTGTACAAAAGAAACGCCTTCATAAGTGTACTTTTATGGTCAGATTACGTATTTTACTGAAAGGAATACGTGTATTCACACAAATATATACAAAGATTAATTGTATGGATGTGTTTCGACAGGCGGGGGACACTAATCTGTATTCATTTAAATTTATTTAATTAAATCTGTGTTATCTTGTTCTGTTTTCCGACGGGTATAGCAAAAGGTATCCACTGAGATTGTGATAACGCAGTCATAATTTCTTCAACGCATTAAGTTTATGTAGCATGAAACGTGGTACCTGATGAAGCGTGTAATCTTCGATATAGAGCCTGGTCGCCAGTTTATTTGATTTTCACAAAGTGATGTAAATGCTTTTCAGGTCAGCTGATGTGAATGCCTTCCGCCGTGTGTTGGCGAAACCACGGCAACAAACAATTTTCCAGGCGTTCATATTTTCCGCTTTGAATACGCGTTCGCTTATTGCTAGGCTCCAAATACACGAATACGTTCTTCAGTTTCCGCCACAATGTAATTTAAGGTGATCGGACCCATCCTTGATTCTTTGGAAAAGTTAACTACAAACCTCTATTATCGCTTCCCTTTTCGATTTCCAAAACTTCTCAGCTATCGTAAGGCACTTCCTATGGCTTCCACTCATAATGTGCCGATCCCGATGGCGCCAGCAGTAAAAAATACCGTAAATTTCACGGACTCTAAGCTAGCTTAACTTAGTCGACTGAGTGAGGTTTGAGTGAGGTTTCCTGGAAAAATTCAATCTGTGGCAAACATTTATTTTATATTCTAATTCGTTTAGATTCGTATCATATTATGTCATGTATCATTTCTTCAAATTATGATATGCACTTTACCCAACGTTTGTTAGCTCCTGGTTCAATTATAGAGATAGAGTACTATATAAAGGTTTGCAGAATGTTTGCGTAACAATCGAATAAATCTGAAATATCCTTGATAAAAGCATAATTCCAGAAAATTGAAAAAAATTAGACGTCATCATAAAAACATTTTTATCGTTATGAATACAATGCTAGAGACTCGTATCCCCGGGTAGAGGACTGTGCTAAATATTAGGTCGTTGATAGAATTTCACCACTCCCGCTAAAAATATAGCCAGTACAACCCTACCCCTGCGCCATGGACTGCTTAGAACCTTCGTTACAATTTTTTGAGCTGAGTTAACAGTCTTCAGTTGTTCAAGACTAAAATTTATCCCTGACTTATATTCTTCTTCTTCTTCAGCACTACAGCCCAACGTGAGCCCTGGCTTCCAACACCAATCTTCTCCATAGTCTCCTGCCCATTGTCATCTCAATGTAACCCCTCATATCCAATCTTTTGAGATCTTCTAGCACATCATCCAACCATCGTATCCTAGGTAGATAAGATAAAACCGGCCCCTTTGTGTTAATTCAACCATCTTAACTTTGTGTTGAGAATTCGATACTAACTACGCTATTTAAATTTCGCTACCTTGGAGTAGAACTAGCTTATGTCAAATTTTAAGAATTTTGTTTTGTTTTTATGAGCATTGCATTCTGTTATTATGTGTGTACTGAGTGCAGAACTATTCAAGTCGAATATTGAAGTTCAATCTTAAAAATAACAATTTATTTTACATAGAGTAAACAAATTGCGTTAATCATCAATCCACAAAACAAAATGAACAAAAGTGGACAAAAAGAACGAAATAAATAAAGCAAAATTGTGTGCTCGCGTGCTCGCACGGGTGTGTTTTACTTACACGTGGTCTACCCGTATGTCACTCTTGTGTTATATACAAGAATATTTGTTTGTGTATTTGTTTGATTAATGATCGAAACTTAAAATTTTGATTTTAGAGACACAAGTTTTTTACGTAATAAATATAAACAAATTTTAAATAAAATAACAATTACACGATCCAGAATCCTGTAACTATCGATTAACTATCGAAAACGAATTTTACTAGACGTATTCGCTAAACTCTGAAACCGAAAAAAAGGACATTTTTTTAATAAAGTAACTGTGAGTATTAATAAACACCATTTAAACATTAAGTATAAGCTGATTCAAAATGGAATCCTAAAAAAGCTTTACAAAACACACACACACACAGGGCGTTAATGTTAATTACAAGACGCACATATTTTTGTTAAACTCGATACGAATTAAATTTAAAATTGCTTTTTAACTGACTATCAAAAGTTTTGTCTATGTTTATTAGTCCCGTGAAAAAAAATACTATTTGCGTTTTTTGTATTTAAGTATATAATTTTCGAGAGTCAGTTCAGAATTCCATTACCGCATTAACTTGTAATGTCGTTAGAATTCTACTCGTGTGACAATCCTCAATACCCGTTTATCCGGTCGAAAAAATGTTTCGTCGGCACAATCGTGTGCGGATTCAAGTCACGTACTACAGCTACGAGAAAGCCTTAGACTCGTGAGAGACAGTAAATGACGTGTCTCCTTCCAAAAATGACGTCTGTATGTTTTCATCAAGCCTTCGGGCGGTAACATTGATTCCGTTATTCTGGTACGGAATATTACATTTAATCTACTTGGCTTCGTCGCAGCCATAGTCATGAATGTGAATTAAGCGTCTGGTCTGTTTCTACTCCACGAGCCGACTTTTCCTTGGCCGTCCCATTGTACACTTTCCATATTGGGTTGTTATTAATCAATAACCGTTTATCTACTTGGCTTCGTTGCAGCCATAGTCATGAATGTGAATTAAGCGTCTGGTCTGATGTTACTCCACGAGCCGCCTTTTCCTTGGCCGTCCCATAGTACACTTTCCATATTGGGTTATTATTAATCAATAACCGTTTATCTACTTGGCTTCGTTGCAGCCATAGTCATGAATGTGAATTAAGCGTCTGGTCTGATGTTACTCCATGTGCCGCCTTTTCCTTGACCGTCCCTTAGTACACTTTCCATATTGGGTTGTTATTAATCAATAACCGTTTATCTACTTGGCTTCGTTGCAGCCATAGTCATGAATGTGAATTATACGTCTGGTCTGATGTTACTCCACGAGCCGCCTTTTCCTTGGCCGTCCCATAGTACACTTTCCATATTGGGTTGTTATTAATCAATAACCGTTTATCTACTTGGCTTCGTTGCAGCCATAGTCATGAATGTGAATTAAACGTCTGGTCTGATGTTACTCCAAGAGCCGCCTTTTCCTTGGCCGTCCCATAGTACACTTTCCATATTGGGTTGTTATTAATCAATAACCGTTTATCTACTTGGCTTCGTTGCAGCCATAGTCATGAATGTGAATTAAACGTCTGGTCTGATGTTACTCCACGAGCCGCCTTTTCCTTGGCCGTCCCGTAGTACACTTTCCATATTGGGTTGTTATTAATCAATAACCGTTTATCTACTTGGCTTCGTTGCAGCCATAGTCATGAATGTGAATTAAGCGTCTGGTCTGATGTTACTCCACGAGCCGCCTTTTCCTTGGCCGTCCCATAGTACACTTTCCATATTGGGTTATTATTAATCAATAACCGTTTATCTACTTGGCTTCGTTGCAGCCATAGTCATGAATGTGAATTAAGCGTCTGGTCTGATGTTACTCCATGTGCCGCCTTTTCCTTGGCCGTCCCTTAGTACACTTTCCATATTGGGTTGTTATTAATCAATAACCGTTTATCTACTTGGCTTCGTTGCAGCCATAGTCATGAATGTGAATTATACGTCTGGTCTGATGTTACTCCACGAGCCGCCTTTTCCTTGGCCGTCCCATAGTACACTTTCCATATTGGGTTATTATTAATCAATAACCGTTTATCTACTTGGCTTCGTTGCAGCCATAGTCATGAATGTGAATTAAACGTCTGGTCTGATGTTACTCCATGAGCCGCCTTTTCCTTGGCCGTCCGATAGTACACTTTCCATATTGGGTTGTTATTAATCAATAACCGTTTATCTACTTGGCTTCGTTGCAGCCATAGTCATGAATGTGAATTAAACGTCTGGTCTGATGTTACTCCACGAGCCGCCTTTTCCTTGGCCGTCCCGTAGTACACTTTCCATATTGGGTTGTTATTAATCAATAACTGTTTATCTACTTGGCTTCGTTGCAGCCATAGTCATGAATGTGAATTAAACGTCTGGTCTGATGTTACTCCAAGAGCCGCCTTTTCCTTGGCCGTCCCATAGTACACTTTCCATATTGGGTTGTTATTAATCAATAACCGTTTATCTACTTGGCTTCGTTGCAGCCATAGTCATGAATGTGAATTAAACGTCTGGTCTGATGTTACTCCACGAGCCGCCTTTTCCTTGGCCGTCCCATAGTACACTTTCCATATTGGGTTGTTATAATCAATAACCGTTTATCTACTTGGCTTCGTTGCAGCCATAGTCATGAATGTGAATTAAACGTCTGGTCTGATGTTACTCCACGAGCCGCCTTTTCTTTGCCCGTTCCATTGTACACTTTCCATATTGGGTTGTTATTAATCAATAACCGTTTATCTACTTGGCTTCGTTGCAGCCATAGTCATGAATGTGAATTAAACGTCTGGTCTGATGTTACTCCATGAGCCGCCTTTTCCTTGGCCGTCCGATAGTACACTTTCCATATTGGGTTGTTATTAATCAATAACCGTTTTTGTCATTCCGTCACTTTCCATGCGGTTTAAATGACTACTGTAATGTAGAAAAACCTCTTTTTTTGCCGACTTCTTCCGTTTATCTTATTTCTCGTTGACCCAGGTTTCACCGGCATATAAAAGTGATTTATACTTCGGTACCCCTACTCGAGTTTTAATTTGATTTACTCACCGCTCCGAGAGCAGCATCGGAAAGGAGGGACAGGAGTGTTTGTAAAGTAGAATATTGCTCCGCAAGTGAGAAGGGTATTTAAAAAAATTCAAGATGATGTGTGAGCAAGACGCATAAACTCCAGTTGTATAACCTATGTTAGTGTGCGTGAGTATGAGTTAATTAATTGTGTGTGTGTGTGTGTGTGTGTGTGTGTGTGTGTGTGACATTCAGTACCAATGCACCTAACGATGTAAGCAGTTACTAAGCACAAATGTGTGTCAGACCCCCATTCATATCGTATACGATATAACAATGTTATTTAATTTTTAAGTAATAATGCCAAAATAATAGTGATTTAAACCAATTTCAATCTTCCATTTATTCCAAATCATTTAATTTTGTGTTGCAGACGTTTGCCATTATCTCCGTCCGGCTTGTGTTCTTTGAAATTTGAAGAAATTTGAAAGATGAAAGTTGCGAGAAAATTAAATTAAGTCTCCATTATAGGGTAGCAACCTATAGATAGGCAAGTCATGTGGAGGGGGTGCTTTCTTACGCGTCATTACTCTTGGTAATGTTTATTCAGGGTTGTCTTCTCCTAGCCTTTAGTCCTATAAAATAGGATACAGTATTGTAGCCGACAAAATCCAATTAGATTCCTGCCGGTAATATTCCAAAAATAAGCCGGTCCCGGACCATTTCCCTCACGCCCTAACTTGGTACTGGCGGCTACTGCTGTCCTACACCTGGAATATTTATCGACTAGATCCGTACTGCTCTGTATCAACAGGGCCACCTTGTTTTAAATATCTGGTAGCTTCAAAAAAAAAAAAAAAAAAAAAAAAAAAAAAAAAAAAAAAAAAAAAAAAACCAATGCTATTTTAAATTTAATCGGGGAGTTGTAATCCCTTTCCTTGGATATCAGGGGACTAGGGAAGATATCCAAGAGGTTGGGTGCCCCGACTATGTATTATATTATATTTTATATATAAAAAAAATATATATATAGGCGGGCCGCAAGGCTTTCATGTTATAATGTTGTTTGTCATTTATATTTGTGATATTGGTGAATTGTCTGTGATATATGTATATATGTTTATGTGTATTTATGTTGAATCATGTAAAGAAAAGGATATTTGAAAGAATTGAGGGTGCGAGTTAAATAATAGATGATTTTATGACTTATGGGTATTATATATTGAATGTTGAATTGTGATGGGGAATATTTGAATTGGAGTTGATATATATGTGTGCATACAAGGTATGATCTCAGAAATTTTCTCGAATTGTGTAAAAGGAAATATTTTCAAGATATAATAAAAATTGTTATTATTGGTTAACAGCGAGTTTAATTGCAAGTCCCGTCGTCCCACTGGACCTAGCGCATTTTATGCTTCTCCTAGGCCTTTGGCCTAGTTTTAAATATCTGGTAGCTTCCTTAAAAAAAAAATTCTATAAAAACTAAATAAAAATAAGGAGGGGTTACAACCTCTTGTAGGATGTGGCACTTCACCACCCGGTACTGTCTTGGCTGAAGAGAGGATAACGGCTTCTTTGGGAGCTAACATCACTTCATCCAACCCTGGGAATTTGTGAGGACCAATGGCCAGTCAACCCGGTAAAAAGATACTACCTCACTAGATTCCTTCAACTACAATTTTTGAAGACGGAAACGGAATGGTATTTTTGAAGGTGGAACAGGCAACACCTTGTCTGTACCATGTTGTGAATATGGTGACGATGATAACAGTAATTTAAGCGTCGCGGATGTCCATATTATATCCGCTATCTTAAATTTTATATCTTTCTGTTCAGACTCAAAGTATTTCTGGGTCTTTAAATCATTGAATGGTAATTCTCAGGGGCACAGAAATTGAAAAAGAAAGGAAGAAAAGAATATACGATAGTAAGCTTAAAAGCACGTTGATGTACGGATCCGAAACATAGAGAATAAAGGAACAGGTAAAAAGAAAGTTAGAAGCTACAGAAATGGGTTTGAGATGAGTTGCTAGAACTTCAAGGCTAGAGCGAACACGAAATGAAACGATCAAAGAAGAAATGGGCGTACAAAAGACAATCATCGACTGCATTGAAGAAAAACAACTAATCTGGTACGGACACGTACAAAGAATGGGACAAGACCGACTACCAAAGAAAACAATTAGATGGATATCTAGAGAGCACCCGAAAGAAAGGAGTTCCCAAGAAAACGTGGATAGAGGGCATAAGAAGATCAATGAGCAATAGAGGACTAAACGATGAAAACTGCAACAACAGAAAACAATCGAGGTTGTGTGTCGGACAACGTCGCAGGACGTTTAGACTCCGAATTAAAATATAAAAAAAAGTATTTCTGACAGTTTTGGATTTCACACTTTTTGACGTACAAACTTTGGTACCAATAATGTTTAAAAGATAATTCAATAAATTTCGTACGGTTCTAAAGAGATGAGGAGGATTACCACGTCTTCGACTAACTGCATTAGAGTAATAACATACGCTTCTGCATATACGTATTTGTCTGTATAATTATATTCACTATATAGAGTGATAATCGCAAAGTGTATTATTCTTATAAACAAATAAATTTAACCGTACTATAACAATATTAGGCCTATTCGTATTTTATAACAGTCTATATATATATATATATATATATATATAATATTACATTTAATATTTATAAATAAATTTACCTCAAGATATACCTTTTTTTTCCTTATTAGGAACATGTTTCGAGAGCTCCCGTGCTCTCATCATCAGCCTTCGCGATCTTGCGTCTGGTGAAGTATTTGTGTGTTGGCTGGATGCTATTAAGGTTGTTTGTTCGTCTCTGGTATTTTAAAGTTGTATTATTGTGTGTGATTGTGGTATATGTATTTGTATTTTGTGTATTTTCGATGTTGAGTGCTTTGAATATTGTGTCATGTTTTGTATTGAGCTGTATTTGTTCAGGTATTAGTTTGTTTTGTGTTTTATGTTTGTATATTTGTAAATTTTCCCAAATGTTCATTATGGTGCCTTTGTGTGGTATATGTTTTATTAGTGTCACATTGGTTATGTCTGGGAATTCATGTCCTGTGTTTATTGCATGTGTGGCTAAATTGGATTTATATATTTCTGGTTTTTTGTATGCGTTTAGGTGTTCAAAATAACGTTTTTTCAGCTGTTTTTTTGTTTGTCCTATGTAACATTTATTGCAATCTTGACATTCAATTTTGTATATAACGTTAGTTGTTGTATTATCTTTGTTGTGTGAGTTATTTAGAATTTGTAATTTATTTTTATTAGTTTTGTAAGCTATCTTTATATCTGTATTTTTAAATAGTTTTGTTAGTTTTGTCATTTTATTATTTATGTATGTGAATGTGGCCCATTTTTTGTTGTTGTTATTATTTATGTGTTGTTCATTTTGATTAATTCTTAATTGTTCAGTTTTTATTTTATATTTGATTTTATTTTCTATTTTGTTCACAGTATTTTTATTGTATCCATTTTCATAACCAATTTGGTATATTATATTTCTTTCTTTGTCAATTTCTTGTTTGTTTAGGGGAATTTTGTACATTCATAAATACATTTATAAATATTAAATGTATTATATACATCAAGAAACGAACTGTAGCAGAAAGTGAATGAATATATAATATTGTATTATAAATACGTTGACATATAATCAGAATAGTCGTAATTTTCTTGCGTATAATTTTATTTTAATATTGAAAGTATGATAATCAATATGTTTACCAAATTTAAGGCACAATTTTACACAAATATCTGTATTTTATCTTCTAGTTTATCAAGTTTAGAAGCTGTAAAATTTTCTCATTGGCGCAACAGCCGGACGCGCAGGACTCGCAATCGGGAGGCCCGCCCAAACATTTCCCTTAATTTTTTAGGAATGAGTATAAACACTTGAACTTAAGTAAAATCAAATTTGCCCGTATGTATTTAACATCAAAAGCAGATACATTTATTTTTTAAATGTATTTTTACCAGTACGTAATCATGTAGGCCTGCTTTGAGAGTATACGTTATTTAATTAATTGGATAATAGAACAGTAATTCCAGTTAAGAGTGCACTAAAGCCATCGGCCGGGCTTGCGTTGCATTGTTATTTGTTATGAGCTACGAAAGGAAACTAATAAATTGGCCAAAGTATTGGATCGCGTTGTAGATGTTACTCTGACGCTGGGAGCTTTAAATTTAGCCTTTAGAGGCCATAAAGAGAAGATAGGCCAGCCTAATAGCGGAAACGTTTTGGAAGTTATTGGTCTTTGAGTAAGTATGATCCATTGTTGTAAGAGATAATCAGTGGTCCGAAGAAAAGGGAGAAGTATATGAGTCCAAAAACCCAATACGAATTCATCCAGGTTTTATCTAAAAGAAGTTGAAAATATTATTCTGAAATAGCCGAATCTGTTCGAATTTTTTTTTGTAATAATGGATAATACACAAGACATTAACAGAAAATATCAACTCAGTCAAATAATCAGATACGTCTCAATTTCTGAAGCTAAAGCAGGAAGGCCTACCAACTTAAAAATTAATGAAAGCTTTTTAGGACTTACAGAAATAATCGATGAAACTGGTCTAGGTTTAGAAGAAGAGGTTTTAAACAGCTTGACGTATTCTGTTTAAGTTATATGTCACAGCTACTAAGTAGGGATTAGTATTTAAGAGGGAACAATGAGATGAATTAAGTAAGGGTAGTATGAGGGGCCCGCAAAGGGTTCCTGCAATGGAGCTCAGAAAAAAGAGTTACGCCACTGAATTTTCTTGTGAAAGTATAATTCGTAACAAAATTACGTAGGTCCCCTGAAGACGATAGTACGAGACTCTGAAACGCTAACACTCTGAAATGATAATCTTACGTAAAAATAATACCATTCCATTTGTGAAACGTACGCCGTGTTATATAATATCTTATAATTATCTCTGCTATAAACATATTTTTATAATAATTTAAGAATAGACTCTGTATGTAGTCTTATATAAAATTATAGCATAAGTAAGTGTTAAAATTGTAGTCACCTACATAAAATACAGTTCTACGTTCACGCACGAAAATACAGTTTTACGTTCAGCATCATCAGAGACGAAACGTTTTATTGTGTTAAATTAGTAAATGTGTTAACGTTGTTACGGTGACTTTCCGATAATGCAAACACGACTTTGTGACACGTACGTGCGTGTGAAGGTAACTGTAATTAGGCCTACCTGCAAGAAACTTGGAACCAATTAAGTCACTCTTAATAACTCTCTTCCCCCTCTCTCTCTCAGAGATACATAACGGCTATGAGTGTATCATTTATACAGAGAAGTGTACAAATTTACAATCATTAACTTAATTCAAATATTATTCAAGTTTAAGATTGATCCAAACCACTTAGAATGCTAGTAATCCCAAGAATAATGTCGGGTCTGATACTTTGTTGAACAAAGGCGGAAAATATATGAGGGTCATTCAATAAGTAAACAAACAAACGGCTGTGGAGCAAAAGCTTTTTATCCAATCAATACAATTTTTTTTACTTTTCAACGTAATCTCCAGCAGCGTCATGCACTTGTCCCATCTCTTTACAAGCTTTTTTATTCCCTCAACAAAGAATTCTTTACCTTGATGTCGAAGCCAGTTTTGGACTTTTTCCTTCACTTCTTCATTGCTGTTGAACTTGACACTACACAAAGTCTCCTTGAGTGGGCCAAACAAGAAAAAGTCAGATGGGGCAAGGTCAGGGCTATAAGAGGGATGAGGCAGGATCTCCCAACCTACTTTTTTTTATTGTTTCGAACGTCAGTTTTGCCGTGTGTGGGCGGGCATTATCGTGAAGAAGAATCACATCTTTCCTCTGCCATCCCGGATATTTCTTCTTCAATGCAGGCTTAACTTTGTTCACAATCATGTCAGAATAGTACTGACTATTGATGGTACGCTGGTCTTGTAGGTAATCACAGAAAATTGGGCCTTGGGAGCTCCAAAAGATGGTTAACGAGCTCCAAAAGATGGTTAACATCACCTTACCAGCCGATGGTTAGGTTTTTAATTTCTTTTTGGCGGGTGAACTGGGATGCTTCCACTCCATGCTTTGTCGCTTTGACTCAGGTTCAAAATAGTGAATCCAAGTTACTGGTTATAGTGGTTCCAAATCCAAAAATCTTATAACAGACGCTGTTCTTCGAAAGTACTGTCCTCAAGAGGACACGCCATCGTAAATAAAACTGTATTGGTTATGTTTATGCAATATATTATTAAACAGCTGATCGAAACTCACAACGACATTGACAGGTAACATTCCTGAAAGTTTCAATCAGCTGCTACAATTAATTTCTTTTCTACAATTGTTTGTCTGTTTACTTATTGAGTGACCCTCGTATAATGCAGTCAGTACTCAGTTAACAAATAACGTTTGGTATTTTTTTTGAGAAATCAGTACACTAATGAAGAAACATTGATAAAAATGGAAACGAAGCGAAAAGCGGTCCAAACAGGACGCCATCCAAGAAATTTAATAAAACACACGTTCCGCTTCAACAAGATAAAAAATATAATTTGTGTGTGTGTATAAATATTTTTAGTCCATAGGCACGTGGATGTCTAAACGTTTTGGCAAGAACTAAAAGTAGTTTTTTCAAATAATCTGGATTATAATTTATGTAAAACTTGTTATTATTTTTATCGAGGCTAATAAAACTCTTACGTTTGTTAACTTCTCATCTGACCGTAGATTAAAATAGCTCCCCGGTAAATTATGATCACATTAATTTAAAAAAATATATAGATTAGCTATTTTTTCCAGCACGAAACATTTCGCTAATACGCGCTCGTGTTTATTAGATTGTACCTTGCCTCACAAGGTTTTATAACTCCGTAAAAGAACCAAGCGAACGCGTTAGTAAACATAAAACCTCCATTAGCCGTTTAACGTTCGCGCGAGTGCGCAGTGTTTGTATCTGTCTCAAAACAGTATGTCAGAATATTCTGTTAACACTTCATTAAAAAAATTCGTATCAGTCTTCGCGTGGTTTTTACGTACATGCAAATAAATGCGAGAAAACGTTTTAAAAACTTTAAAAGCGTGCCATTACTCATGTGCCAAAATGTAACGGGTGGTACTACGAACGTCCATTATAAAATAACAAAGTAACATTTAATTTAAATTATTTTTAGTCTGTGGTGTGACTGGAAACACGGTCTGAAGGTGTCTGCCCACGCGCATCTATGGTATGTTCGCAGTTTTACTCGGTGGAAGGCAAGATTTGATTGAATAACATTGAACTTCACATTGAACTTTCTGTCAAACGTCGTTTTATTTGCAGAATATTTCTGACGCTTTGGCCCTAACTGATGTGGCAGAACTTCTTTGGCTTATTCCTCGTGATCTCCGAGTGAGGTATCTACCCTGTGAGGTTTATAATATAATTTTATGGACTGTATTTATTTGCTTAATTTTTTCAAAGTTCTTTTTATTCGCTATTCTCTATTCAAAGAAACTAACTATATTGGCAAATACTATCCTCGATGATCTCCGAGTGAGGTATCTACCCTGTGAGGTTTATAATATAATTTTATGGACTGTATTTATTTGCTTAATTTTTTCAAAGTTCTTTTTATTCGCTATTCTCTATTCAAAGAAACTAACTATATTGGCAAATACTATCCTCGATGTTATGGTATTCTGGCTTCTTGGTGACGCGTCTGGGGGTCCTAGATGAAGGATGCTGTCGTAACAGTCTAAACACGAACTAAATGATTACTATCTATAGTTTAAAATCGAACATCTCATGTTACGTTGTGAACAGTCTTTTTCATGTAAGAGTTAACACTTTTGAGCTTAAATTTAGAATACTTATGTTCACGTAACCATTAAGGCAATACAACTTGTGTAATTCGAAACACTTTCCGTATAAATTGTTTGCCGTTAGTTAGCGGGTTTGTGTATAAAGTAACGGTTTTATTAGAAATTTTGGGGTAGAAGAAAACTAGATGCTATCGACAAATGAATATCTAGAGTTTAAATCCTGCCTTTGAGTTACTACTGTGAGCGGATGAAATGTATCCACTTGCACTCTATTGTACGAGGTACATTCAATAATTAAAGAGACAAACTGATCTAAAGAAAAAAATGGTGTATTTTTACAAAATGACAATTTTCCTATTTTTCAACATAATCCCCCCCAACACTAATACACTTGTCCCAACGATGAATCAGCTTTTTTATGCCTGCAGCAAAGAATTCTTTATCTTGACGTTTGAACCAGTCTCCCACAAATTTTTTGACTTCTTCGTTGTTGTTGAATTTCTTACCACGTAGCGATTCCTTGAGTGGGCCAAACAGGTGGAAATCTGATGGTGCCAAGTCTGAGCTATACGGGGGGTGTGGTAGTGTCTCCCAGCCAATTTTTTCCAGAGTTTCTTGCGTTACGTGAGCTGTGTGAGGGCGAGCATTATCGTGAAGAAGAATAACGCCTTTTCTCTGAGACCCACGACGTTTCTCCCTCATTGCCGGCTTCACTTTATTGACAAGCATATCAGAGTAGTATACACTGTTAATAGTTCTCTGATCTTCCAAATAATCACAAAAAACCGGACCTTCGGAGTCCCAAAAGACCGTTAACATGACTTTTCCTGCTGATGTTTGAGTGCGGAATTTTTTTTAACAGGTGACTTATAAAAATTTCCGCGATTCATGCAACTTTCACCATACAGTTTAGTCATTCTAGAATAGATATTAGAGGGTTTTTCACCTTCAGAAAGTAAAAATCGAATCACTGAACGTTGTTCAACTAATATGGAAACTTCTAGCGGACTTGCCATTGTTAAATGAGATTCTGAGGTTATAAGCAAAACAATTTTCATGAAACAGCTGCTCAGAGATCATCCCAGGGATGCCAACATGAAGTCCTAAAAGTACCTAATTTTTCCTGCCAACCGTTTTTTCTCTAGATCAATTTGTCTCTTTAATTATTGAATGTACCTCGTATATAACAAAAACAAACTGTTTCATACGCACTACCCATCGCCGCTGTCCAGCATGCTCGACGTCGGTGATGGATGTGCGCACCACACTGTCGTGCAACTCGTCCAGCGTGCCAGACGTTCTTTAGTTCTCGTTGTGTTTTGTAAATATCATTTTATTGATTTTTTTATGTATTAAAATTAAAAAATTGTTCTGATAATTAAATTTGTTGAAAATCATGCCATGCTGTCATTCTTTTATTTTTATTCATGTAATCTGCCGAGGATACGTCCCACAGACATCTATTTAATTTATATTTTTTGATAAATTTTGATGTTATTTCACGGTCCATTATGAATTGTAATTAAAACAAATTAATAATAACAATATTTAAAATAATAACTGCTAATGATATTTGAATGTATTATGTAAACGAAGAATAAACTAAACTAAATATTAAACTGAAATTTTATCTGAATCGTTACTTATTAAATATAAACTAAAGAATGATTGTAACGTAAAATTAAACAGTAAACATTTATTAAACGAATGTGCTGTAAAAACATGTACTGTACTTGCTCGAAAATGACCATTTGATAGACAGCAAGCGTAAGCATGATCAAATATGCACGATGCACGATTCCTTGACAGCCGTCAACACTACACACGATCCATCCGTACGTCGTGCAGCTTGAGCTGATGGTCTTGCTGGACTCATTTTTCGTCGTGCACATCCTTCAAAAAATACACGATGTGCGGATGGATGTCAAAGCTACGCACTGTCGTTTTTGACTTGCTGTCCGTCATGACGTCCAGCGGGGATGGTTAGGGCGTAACCGCCTTATTGTATTATTCTCATATTGATGAAAATATACGATAGACATAGTGCAATCTTTTTTATCGGTCAATTAATGAAAGAGAGACATCAAATTATTCGATTTTGTATAAGTGGACCTCTGTTAACCAAAGTAAAGAGATTATATGCAGAAGAGGTGTACTGAGATGCGGGGTTGATCGGTGTTTGTACGACCAGGGGTAGTCAACTTCTAGAAGTCACGTAACTGCTGAGGACACCAAGGTCGTCTTCTTACAGACTTAAACCTAAAACACTAAACTATCTGTCGCGTCTTCAATTTCAGTTCCAGAAGGATTTGAATAGTTTTTCGACTTCTGTCCGATATATATCCGATTGTTATAGGCCTATTTTTTCTATTAAGCTAGAACCTAAGTTTAACCCCTTTTTTCATTTCTACCTATGCTTAACTCCTACTGTACACGAGCGTTATTTATCAAGATTGTGAAATGTTCTTTATAGAATAAACGGATTCTTTTGCATGGTTCGTAAGTTTTCAATATGACACACATATAAGTAATTAGGTCACTAACAGTTCATGTGTGAAGCCGGTACGGAGAGCTTCACAGGAAACCCACTAAATCACTTTCAACTTAAAATTGTACAAGGTTATAGCAGTTCAGTTTTTGGTATTCGTTATGATCTTGGGTTTTGACGCAGATACGCCGTATCCAAGCAATAAGAATATAGTTGCACGAGAGTAGATAGGCAGCTGAGTAGAACTTGGGACAGCTTCTAATCACGATAAACGTTGGTAATGTCGTTATAAAGCGATAGACAATAAGATCGACAAGATAATTCATAATTAAACGAGCGAAGAAAGTTCTCGGTTTTAGCTCAACTTTGGCATTTGTCTATTTGGGGAGATGTGTCACGATAACTTTGAATGCGTCAAGATTTTAGTAAAGCTTGGAATAACTGTCAAAAAATCTGCCACAAATCCCTATTGTTTTTGTGATTGATCCCTCAAAAATAGTGGTGAAAGGAAAAACTGTGAGGGAAATCGCAAAAAAATGTTGAAAAATTGCACAAAAATCATGTGGGTTAAAAAACTAACGAGAGTTTTAACCAAAATCAGAATATATTTTAAAATTTCGTAACACCAAGGCTACAAAAAGGGATTTAAAAATTGGGTGTGTCGTGGCGTGGGACACACACCAGAAGTGAGAATTATCAGGGTCGAGTGGCGAGTGAACAGATTGAACGTGTAAAAGGTTGCTCGTATGTTGGAGTAGGCCTAAGAGACATTTTGCTATAAAGAATTAAGATTCAAATAAGAGTGAACAGATAAATGAGACGAGGGAATAGTAGTCTTTATATGTATTTTAATATACATACATAGGCCTAGACAAACAATATGTTAACAAATAATTTTTTTCCGTATAACCATACGATTTTTGCAATATTTAGTTGAAAAGTAGAATGTGACAATTATTATATATTTATATTATAATTATAATATATTATATTACATTTGGAATATTAAAATTTATTATATTTATATCATATATTACATTATAATTAATTTACACAGTACAACAATTTAGTTTTTTAAATAATAAAATATCTAAATTATTAAATCGAATTTTGAAACATAAAATAACTTCTAGCCAAATACCAATAAAAAACAAAACGAACTCTCGGATTAACTAAAAAACGTACACAGTAAACAGAGATACAAATTATACTCTTTCGACATTTCAAACGTTTACATTTTGTTATCAGTTACGTATATTTGTGAAAAGTATTTAATATAGGTCTGTAGATATCTGTGGAAACTTAAATAAACTAAAAACCAATATATTAGTTGAAAATTTTAGTGTTTATTATATGATTGTCTGCTTTACAATAGTTATTTTAAAAATAATAAAAATACTAAATTAATTAGGGTTTTTGTAATTTTTCTGATAATTTAAAAGTTGTGTAACACTGAAATTTACCTAATAATAAATGTATTTTATTCAAAATAGTATGCGAGTTCTGCCGCTATTAAAGAACTGTATAATAGCTCAGCTGTCCAGATTGACAGCTCAGTTATGAGGCAGAAGAAGACATTTGATAGTTACACTTATACGTTTTTTACAGACCTAAGAGCAGATTGATGATCGAGTCTTAACACATGGTCGAGACACAGAAACGTACTTAAATGTTTTCTTTATATATTGTGTTAGCAAGAACTCTTTCACACGTAAATAAAAGTTGTGATTTCTTATACTTTATGAAGTTTGGTTTGGTTGTATATCTGGCTTCGCCTATAAGGAAACGTGACAAATTTCTACCAGTGTTTCAGTTAGTTTTAGTAAATTTTCCGCATGAATAACAGCGAGAACATTGTTGCCATGTTTCTGCATTTTCTATCCTATCCAAACGTGTAAGTCTGGTAGCTATTGTCACTAAGCCACCCATATGTACACACATTTGCAACTGGAAGCAATAATGCAGATGGAAGTCAGGAACTCCTACTGCGAGAGAAAATCCTGGTCTTTGAAAATAGGATTAGAATCTGTATGTGTGCCAGGGTATCTAATCTCAGTGAAACGCAATTCCACATAAGAGGTTTGCAAAATTTGGCTTTCCAAACTAGTGACTATTAAGGTTGTAAGTATAGGCCTACTGTGTGACTGATAAGAGTTTTAGACTTTTCATTAAGCTTAAATAAAATAACACATACGTAATTCTGATCTTAAATTTTAAGATAATTCTCTAGAGGTATATTTTGTGTAATTTAAATATTTTATATTTAAATACATTAACTAAAGGTGACAGTTAAAAATACTGTCGAAACAATGTAATACACAAAAATACATTATTATGGACAATAAAAAATATTATTTACTATTAATATTTATGATTAAAAAAATTAATTATCTTTTTTGGGATGATATACTGTATTTGTATTTTAAACCCTCACCTCTTGATTCGTTTTTCGGTGGTCTCTCTAGGTTTAGTTAGGTTTCTAATGAAACCTTTTTTACGAGATACTTATTGACTGAACTTATTTTCCTATATTTCATATTTCAAATGTGAACGCAAATGCTGTGAAATAAACCTGTTTGTATTTTTGATAAAGAGTTACTACTATATTAGCGTACACAGCTGAAAAAATAATAAAGCAGCCTAAAAATTGAGAGATTAACGAAATTCGTCAACTTTTTCGACCCTCTGGGAGGGTCCGGTCCCGTTCCTCCCTTCGTAAATACGCCACTGATGTAAACGTACAACGTAGATATTATAAACAGGATTAAATAAACACTTATAAATAAATATTTGATAAGCGGGCTTTGTACTTTAGGTTGATCATTAATAGATGCTAAAAAGTAGTGTGATATTTCAAAATAAGCGTTATTATTATATAAGTTTTGTTTACGATAGTGGAATGCGAATGTGTGCGCTTGCTAGCTATTCTAATTGGCAGACTGTGATTGTGCGCTTATCAGTAGACAAGTACTTTTGCAAATACCAAGTGCAAGTACTCACGGTATGAACTTGCAGACGCAGACGTTTTACAATTTGCCATAATCTGAAGCGAAAAATCACCGAATTTGAATGAATGTTTTCAATGATTTCAAAGTATACGTAACCGCTGTAAAGCAATTAAATTTTGTAGCTTTTATGAACTTCTTAAAGATAGTCATCGATAGGTCGAAACCTTGACTAGACAACATTTAGGCTAGTTTCCTAAACTTTATAAATTTTGCTAGAGTAAGGGAGCAACTTTAATCAATCAGAATATGCAGTTCGTCAGACTTTAGATATACTCCATAGAATCCGACAGTCGTATCGTGTATTGCACGAACGCACCAAGTGGTCTCGAACTGATTTGAGATTTGACCCTTAGAAGTCGCAAAGCTCCAAAAATTATGATATAATGAGAGTTCGAGGTTTTCAAATAATTTTTTGTCTTACGCTTCTTCTTCTGTTCACTTCAGGAATTAGTCATACTGCCTATGTTGCCCTCGTCAAGACACCGTCTCTCTCTTGGCAGTCAAACATCTCGTTTACCCCTGTGGCTTATAACGCATTATGATTTTTAGTAGTCTGCATGGGTCCATTCTATGGACGTGTTGTTTTTTCCTTCATTTATACTCGTCTGTCCGGTCACCAATGTTATTAATTTTAATATATGAATTATTTCTGGTCTAGTGCAACTCCGAATAATCCACAACAATTTCATTTCACCTGTTTGAATTGTTGTTCGTTTTCCTATCAATATCACCATTCTTGACATAAGACTCCTCCGAACCTGAATAACTAAAATGTAACACATATTCAGTTATTATTCTATCACTTCGATCAGCCGTAACTCTTTGTGTAGAGCGCGATACATTTAGGCCATAAGACTAGTTGGCTCAACTTATACAGTGATAACTGCGTATCTCTCTTATTTTTCTGTAGATAGTTTTTGTTTTTCAGGGATCACCTCTCTTTCTAATTGTCTTTATTTTCCCACACGTCTACTGGCGATTTGCTTTCTCCATACATTGTCCATTCTGTATTCACTTCCGGTGGTTCCGTCGTATATCTTGGTTGTATCCAAGAGTCTTCTTGGAGCCTCTTCTGGTAAAGGTGTTTAATATGTCTTATTCTAAAAAATGTATTTTATACATTTCTTTACTCAATTTGGCGTCTTCCCCAATGTTTGGACCTCTTGAAGATAATATTGAACACAACTAGGGAGTGGTCACTGCCTACATGATTTCCTCTAAACACTCTTGTTTACTGTATTATATTCCACGAGAGATCTTAGATCTCTCGCGCTTCATGTCATCTTGTGTGTATTCTCTTTACAAAAAAAGTATTGGTTACTTCCTGTTGAAGAAAACTGCAGCAATTCTTCTCTAGCACTCTTCAGCGTGTGCTCTCAAAACTTTTCAGCCACTCCTGGTAGAGGAATGTACCCTATTCTTGCAATCAGGTTTCTACACACGACAGTGTATTCACTCTTCATCACTATCGTTATCTCCGTTTTGTTTTATTCTGATGAACGTACAGAGAAAATAGTCAGATGTCCTCTTTCCACTTTAAGCCTAACTGTTAATATTCGTCGGTTCATAAATGATAATTCATTATTTTGTAACGATATCGGTCTACTTTATGAACAAATATTGCATAAACGATATTTATAGAATGTTTAATCAGAAAAACAGATAGCTACTAAGTGTGCATTTAAAATATTATCGAATACAATAATTGCATTTAATTAGTTCTTTATAGCATTATTATGCAGGGAGGAACAATATCGCATTCTGTGGTGCTTTATAATTTGTGCAATAAGACGTTCCAAGACGTTCTTTTATAAAACAAGGAGAATAACAATTAAGAAAAGTGAAAAATTGAATGACAAACGTTTAGTACATAGAACTTCTCAAATCTCTGTGACAGGTGTTCCAAGTGAATGATTGCTCACTCACAATCATTTTCGCCCAGGAGACGTCCTTAGACACGAGTTCTATACCATATATCAGGATGGAAAACTAGGAAAAAAATAGCAATTTTTTTATTCATTTTTGTTTTAATATACGAACAAGACACGTGACTGATTTAAAACGTATATTTTTCATATATTTAAAAATATGAGAAGAGACTTTTTAACTCTCAAGAAAGTTTTTGTATTTACATTAGAACCCAAACATGAGGTAGTTTGTTTGTAAAAACTTGTCAACAGATGTATATTGTTTCAACCATTAATAATATTCTTAAACATTCGGGATTACAATGTTAATGTTTTTGAACGAGCGAAGCGTGCTCTCAGTTTTAACTTGATTGTTTGACATTTTTTCTCTGTTGATTTGAAGGATGTTCGCAGCCGATTTTAACAAAACTTAACTGAGTGTCTTACATTTACCACACAGACCTTTATTGTTTTTGAGACTGATGCACCCAAAAATATGAAAGGTAAGGCAAAAATAAAAGGAGCCAACATTTTGAAAAATAGCAAAAAACTATGTGGGGGTTTCAAATTAAGAGAATTTAACCAGAATCTCTAATCTATAGTGTTTGCTTTTAGAAATTTTAACATTTAAGGTACCAGCACGTAAAAAGGACAACAATTTTGAAAAAATTGTACAAATCCATGCCGGCTATCAGATTAAAGGCGATTTCAATATAAATCGATTTAGTGTTTATTTTTAAAATTGTATAAATTTAGGGGCGCCGTGGGCCAAAAATAGAAGTTAAAATTTTGGAATAATTGTAAAACCGATGTGCATGAATTGAATAAATTAATTTCATTAGAATAGTGAGCTAATTCTGTTTACTACTTTAAGCATATTACACTGAATATGGGCATGGACTGCATAATTTTATGCGATCGTCTATTTCAGTGCTTTTTTGTTTATGATATTTAGTTACATGAGGAAGTATAAACGCATCTACTTTAATGGGACTTGTAATTTACAAGTTATAATTAAAAAGTGTAGCTGACTTACTACGTCTTGGTAAGGGAAACAACGAAGCGAAACCTAAGAGCCCTTAATAACATAGTAATCGGTTTATGTCACAGACCAACACTGTAGTGTCATTTTGAGCAAAATGTATGTAAAGGTGATGTTGAATCGGTACCATGGGTGAGTGTGGCGCTGCGGCATGGCGATCGATAGACGGTCACCTAACACTGACGATGGGTCTCACCGAAACGAATGTGAAACTTTCAGGTTTATCGCTTGAATCAAATGAACTCCTTTGGCGAACATTTTTCAACCTGATAGTAAGTTCAACTAATAATAAGGTTTCTATTCCTGCATTAATTTACCATATATCCTACTTATCGCTTCATCGTTATCACTTGATATAACTAGGCCCGTAACAAGGTTACAAGTTAATTGATTGTTCTTTCGTTAACAGGTTCTAAATATTGTAGAGGTAATTTTAATAGCGGGAAAAGTAGCTAGTTAGTGATGGATTATTTAGTAGTGGATTAAGGGAACAAACGATATGCGGTTTCATGAACATTTGCTGAAATCAAAATAAAATATTGTTACGACGGTGTCACGGATCGTCATATTGTACAGTGGAAACAAAATGCAGACATAAGTGAAGTCACTAAGCTTACCAGCTTTAATTAGTAATAAATAACGATTTGAAATCAACAAGATACTCTCATACAATAATTCAAGTTAAATTTGTCCACACGTAATAATAATGTCACCTTATGACAATAGCGCACTAGTTAACACAATAATTACTTTCTACTGATCCGAAACAATCACTTGATCCCTACTCTACAACATCGTCAGGCTGCTCTACAACTCACTGAATATAGGTGATGCTATAACCGCTGTTGCTTATATAGATCCCGCAGGGGTTGCAAAATAATTTTCCTTATTCCTGGCGGCACGCGAACATAATTTTCGTAGTTACAAGAGATCGAACAATCTGGAGGGTACGAGAGTGTACGAACTTGACACTGACGCCGCACTCTGGGCTATCCGAGAAACTTTAGAATGACGCTCTTGAGATCGAACAGTCTGGAGGGTACGAGTGTGTACGAACATGACACTGACGCCGCACTCTAGGCTACTCAAAATCGTGTAGAATGACGCTCTTGAGATCGAACAGTCTGGAGGGTACGAAAGTGTACGAACTTGACACTGACGCCGCACTCTGGGCTAGTTGAAAACGTGTAGAATGACGCTCTTGAGATCGAACAATCTGGAGAGTACGAGAGTGTACGAACTTGACACAGACGCCGCACTCTGGGCTACTCAAAAACGTGTAGAATAACGCTCTTGAGATCGAACAATCTGGAGGGTAAGAGAGTGTACGAAATTGACACTGACGCCGCACTCTGGGCTAGTCGAAAACGTGTAGAATGACGCTCTTGAGATCGAACAATCTGGAGGGTACGATAGTGTACAAACTTGACACTGACGCCGCATTCTAGGCTACTCAAAAACGTGTAGAATGACGCTCTTGAGATCGAACAATCTGGAGGGTACGAGAGTGTACGAACTTGACACTGACGCCGCACTCTACGCTACTCAAAAACGTGTAGAATGACGCTCTTGAGCTCAAACAATCTGGAGGGTACGATAGTGTACGAACTTGACACTGACGCCGCACTCTACGCTACTCAAAAACGTGTAGAATGACGCTCTTGAGATCGAACAATCTGGAGGGTACGATAGTGTACGAACTTGACACTGACGACGCACTCTGGGCTAGTCGAAAACGTGTAGAATGACGCTCTTGAGATCGAGCAATCTGGAGGGTACGAGAGTGTACGAACTTGACACTGACGCCGCACTCTGGGCTAGTCGAAAACGTGTAGAATGACGCTCTTGAGATCGAACAATCTGGAGGGTACGAGAGTGTACGAACTTGACACTGAAGCCGCACTCTGGGCTAGCCGAGAAACGTTTAGAATGACGCTCTTGAGATCGATCAATCTGATAGGTACGATAGTGTACGAACTTGACACTGACGCCGCACTCTGGGCTAGCCGAGAAACGTGTAGAATGACGCTCTTGAGATCGATCAATCTGATAGGTACGATAGTGTACGAACTTGACACTGACGCCGCACTCTGGGCTAGCCGAGAAACGTGTAGAATGACGCTCTTGAGATCGATCAATCTGATAGGTACGATAGTGTACGAACTTGACACTGACGCCGCACTCTGGGCTAGCCGATAAACGTGTAAAATGACGCTCTTGAGATCGATCAATCTGATAGGTGCGATAGTGTACGAACTTGACACTGACGCCGCACTCTGGGCTAGCCGAGAAACGTGTAGAATGACGCTCTTGAGATCGATCAATCTGATAGGTACGATAGTGTACGAAGTTGACACTGACGCCGCACTCTGGGCTAGCCGAGAAATGTGTAGAATGACGCTCTTGAGATCGATCAATCTGATAGGTACGATAGTGTACGAAGTTGACACTGACGCCGCACTCTGGGCTAGCCGAGAAACGTGTAGAATGACGCTCTTGAGATCGAACAATCTGGAGGGTACGAGAGTGTACGAACTTGACACTGACGACGCACTCTGGGCTAGTCGAAAACGTGTAGAATGACGCTCTTGAGATCGAACAATCTGGAGGGTAAGAGAGTGTACGAACTTGACACTGACGCCGCACTCTAGGCTACTCAAAAACGTGTAGAATGACGCTCTTGAGATCGAAAAATCTGGAGGGTAAGAGAGTGTACGAACTTGACACTGACGCCACACTCTGGGCTAGTCGAAAACGTGTAGAATGACGCTCTTGAGATCGATCAATCTGGAGGGTACGAGAGTGTACGAACTTGACACTGACGCCGCACTCTGGGCTAGCCGAGAAACGTGTAGAATGACGCTCTTGAGATCGATCAATCTGATAGGTACGATAGTGTACGAAGTTGACACTGACGCCGCACTCAGGGGCTAGCCGAGAAACGTGTAGAATGACGCTCTTGAGATCGATCAATCTGATAGGTACGATAGTGTACGAAGTTGACACTGACGCCGCACTCTGGGCTAGCCGAGAAACGTGTAGAATGACGCTCTTGAGATCGATCAATCTGATAGGTACGATAGTGTACGAAGTTGACACTAACGCCGCACTCTGGGCTAGCCGAGAAACGTGTAGAATGACGCTCTTGAGATCGAACAATCTGGAGGGTACGATAGTGTACGAACTTGACACTGACGACGCACTCTGGGCTAGTCGAAAACGTGTAGAATGACGATCTTGAGATCGAACAATCTGGAGGGTAAGAGAGTGTACGAACTTGACACTGACGCCGCACTCTGGGCTAGCCGAGAAACGTGTAGAATGACGCTCTTGAGATCGAACAATCTGGAGGGTAAGAGAGTGTACGAACTTGACACTGACGCCGCACTCTAGGCTACTCAAAAACGTGTAGAATGACGCTCTTGAGATCGATCAATCTGATAGGTACGATAGTGTACGAAGTTGACACTGACGCCGCACTCTGGGCTAGCCGAGAAACGTGTAGAATGACGCTCTTGAGATCGATCAATCTGATAGGTACGATAGTGTACGAAGTTGACACTGACGCCACACTCTGGGCTAGCCGAGAAACGTGTAGAATGACGCTCTTGAGATCGATCAATCTGATAGGTACGATAGTGTACGAAGTTGACACTGACGCCGCACTCTGGGCTAGCCGAGAAACGTGTAGAATGACGCTCTTGAGATCGATCAATCTGATAGGTACGATAGTGTGCGAACTTGACACTGACGCCGCACTCTGGGCTAGCCGAGAAACGTGTAGAATGACGCTCTTGAGATCGATCAATCTGATAGGTACGATAGTGTACGAACTTGACACTGACGCCGCACTCTGGGCTAGCCGAGAAACGTTTAGAATGACGCTCTTGAGATCGATCAATCTGATAGGTACGATAGTGTACGAACTTGACACTGACGCCGCACTCTGGGCTAGCCGAGAAACGTGTAGAATGACGCTCTTGAGATCGATCAATCTGATAGGTACGATAGTGTACGAACTTGACACTGACGCCGCACTCTGGGCTAGCCGAGAAACGTGTAGAATGACGCTCTTGAGATCGATCAATCTGATAGGTACGATAGTGTACGAACTTGACACTGACGCCGCACTCTGGGCTAGCCGATAAACGTGTAAAATGACGCTCTTGAGATCGATCAATCTGATAGGTGCGATAGTGTACGAACTTGACACTGACGCCGCACTCTGGGCTAGCCGAGAAACGTGTAGAATGACGCTCTTGAGATCGATCAATCTGATAGGTACGATAGTGTACGAACTTGACACTGACGCCGCACTCTGGGCTAGGCGAGAAACGTGTAGAATGACGCTCTTGAGATCGAACAATCTGGAGGGTAAGAGAGTGTACGAACTTGACACTGACGCCGCACTCTAGGCTACTCAAAAACGTGTAGAATGACGCTCTTGAGATCGAACAATCTGGAGGGTAAGAGAGTGTACGAACTTGACACTGACGCCGCACTCTGGGCTAGGCGAGAAACGTGTAGAATGACGCTCTTGAGATCGAACAATCTGGAGGGTACGAGAGTGTACGAACTTGACACTGACCCGCACTCTGGGCTAGGCGAGAAACGTGTAGAATGACGCTCTTGAATTGTCGAGAGCGTTACGTAGTTGTCGTAACAATGTTATTAATCTTACACAACTAAATATGGAAAGAGGTTTACGGTGTATGGTCCAAATGGCATGGCAATACACTCATTGTCGTGAATTAAACTTCTTGGGAAGAAAGAGTTTAACCAGCAGTCTTGATGCAATTCGTATGTAAGCCTACAAGAAGGCGGTATTTTTCAAAAACTGTGGTACGACGTTCAACGGCAGTTTTGAGGTATGAGCGAGCGCCGGTATTCGCTGGGGAACGTGTGAGATATACGATCTTTACCCGTAGTCTCGTACAGTCGCTGGGGAACGTGTGAGATATACGATCTTTACCCGTAGTCTCGTACAGTTCGTTCAATTTTGATAACAAATATTCTTTAGTAGCGGTTTTTCTCAATAGAGCGCGGTAGGGTTTATAAGAACATTAAGACAGTACCGCGCCCTCCGTGGAGAATAGTGAGATACGGACCAATGAGATGTGGGGAATGTAAAGGTTAATTTGTGGTTGAAGGAACAGTACTGTGTTGCAGATGAAATATTAAACGGTTTTCTGGTATATGAGATTTTACTCCGTAAAGAAATGGAACATATACGGAACAAAGTGGTTTGTCCTATTTACAATCTCTCTAGCTACCTTCTAAAGCCAGAACAAATTAACGTTACTAATATCACATAGTGTAAAGATGACTTCAAGTTATACATCCTTGCGGTGCAAGAGTAGACATTATGCTCGTAAAGAAGAAGGAAGATGACCTTGTAAACGTGCCTAAGTAAATAAAATTTCTACTTGTCTCGGTTGAAACGTTAACAGTTGAATGAAAATTTAGTATAATATTGTTAATTATGTCTTAAAAATTTGCAAAAGATAGAAACCATATTTTTCTGTAGTAGCAATGATGGCTTTGGAGTTAGAAGTTATAGGTTAGAGAAAAAGACCCTGTATCTAGCACAAGAGCGATGAAGAATGGTAAATTGTTAAAACACAACGAAGCTTCGTTTTAATTTTAACTTTAACTATTTAATTAAAACACAGTAGAGAACATCATGAATGCGGCATTTCTTATTATGTTTAGTTGAGTTTTATATATAGGCTATATTAATCGGCTTAGCACGTGGTCGACATCAACCGGCATGTAGTTCCTCGTTCGAGACCCCATCAGGTTTCTTATAGTCATAGACGTTCATATCCAGAGTATCCACTTCTCTTTATGTCTTACTCTTCCTCTCCATTCTGTAAAGTTTGTTCGTTCTTACAGGGTGTCCTGGTATAAACAAAGCGGAGTGCTACAACACAGAAGCACGTACAGAACTTAAGGCTTTCTTAGTAAAACAAACGTAACATAAAGCAGCACAAAATCACCTTATTTTTAGTAGCACTCTTTCCAAGCGTGTTAAGAAAAAAGCTTGTTGTGAAAGACGGTCTCACTGATTGTCGTATGATACAATAGAAACAAAATACAGACAAAGTAAAATCTGTCCACACCCAATAATAATGTCAACTATTGGAGTGCCACAATAACACTTCGCCACATTACTTCGTACCGCACTTGATAAAGCCCACTTCTAAGCGGCAGCTGGTGCTTATATATAGCCTGCAGGATTCAGACTAATTTCACATAATATGCGTCATTAACAAGCACTCGAAAACTCTAGAACATACTTGAGCGCGACCTTGGGAAAAACACGCACCTGCTAGCCGAGAAACGTGTAGAACGACACTCCCCATTGTTCGAGAAAGTTTCGTCGCTACAACATGTTTAAAATCAATTAACACTCCACAATACACGAAAGTGTAACGATTGGGCATGCCCAGTTGCGAATTAACTTGTTTTCTAGCGGAGGATTTACCGATGCCACCACTCGTCTAACCAATACGGGTCAAGTACAAACACCACGTTTTGTTGACATGAGAATTCAATCTAAGAATGAACAAACTTATTCATTAATAAGGTACCCGATTCGTAGTCTTCTAAGAGAATCTGTTCTCTTCAGATCGCTCTATTTGCTGTGTCTTTACGTCTTGAGGTATGGGACCTTCGATACCAATAGACTTGAAACTAATGAGAAAATATTCTTTACGACAATATAAATATCTGGAGGTAACTTTCAAAGGCTAAGAAACAGATGAAAGAGAAATGAGATCGAAACTAATACGGCAAAAAGCTACAAAAGAATTGTATGGAACAAAAAAAATATGAGAAAGAAAAAACTCGAAACATAGAAAACCACGATTAAAATATCGTGACTACACAAAAGTGAGGCGTAGAGGCTAATAGAAAAATTGCAAAAATAAAAGCGGAAGCTGCTGAAATGGATGTCAAATCATGAATATTACTGACTGAAAGAGTTAAGAATGAAGAAATTTAAAAA
Organism: Magicicada septendecula; assembly: GCA_034769895.1. Lineage (NCBI taxonomy): Eukaryota > Metazoa > Arthropoda > Insecta > Hemiptera > Cicadidae > Magicicada > Magicicada septendecula. The sequence continues at coordinate 455,672,597 of CM068373.1, forward strand.
TAACGAAAAAATAATGAATAGAATTTCGTGAATTTAGAATACGATAATCAATTCTTGCGTAGTATCTTTTTGATTTCTAAAAAGCGTACTGGTGCAGTCACTGAAGCCGAAAAAATAATAGAAATTGCAAATTAAGTGGCTTCTCCAAGATGTTTTGCATAGGGCTAGATAAAAAGGTAAGAAAGAATTAAAAAAAAAAGTTTACAAAAATTCATTGGCGTGTTTTCGAAAAAACGCAGGGGGGGAGGTACAAAAAATTAATTTTTCGTGATTATCTTAAAAAATATTAAATTTATGAGAAAAATACAAAATACCAAAAAGAAAGAACATAAAACTCTTCATAAAAAAGGTTATTAACATTTTTTTGTCAGGGCGATAATTTTAGTAGAAACATTAATTCAAATTTGGCCAAATTTTTCACAGGGTGGATTTTCACATAAAATACATGTTTATTTAATAGACATGCAATTTTTTCAGGAATATAAGTTTAAAAACTCATTATTATTCATTTGTGTATATATTATTATGTATAATTTTTATCTTATTTATTACGCATTATAATAAAAATGTTATTAACAAATGCACTTTATAAATATATTCAAAAATAGTTTTTCTTCCAATCATTGAAGATTTTGACAATAAAATAACTTTTAAAACACATTTCTTATTCATACAAATTATAAATTATTTACTTATAACTTATTATGATTTACTTAAAACTTTATAATAACTTATAATTATAAAATTATTAAAATATCGTTTTTTTCTTCCATTTTTCGGAATTTTTCACAATTATCAAGGTGAAAAATAACTTTTTAGTACATTTATTATTTATTTATAAAATTTAATTATAACAATTATTTTTATAATGATAAATATATTTAAAAATCGATTTCTTCTCCAATTTATTGAAAAGATTCAGAAGTCAAGTCTTCTATTTCTATTTCTCCCTCATCATACACAATAGTTGAAAAATTTGTGCACAAATTAAACTCACAGTTTCCACAAGCCAATGAACAGTACAATCCACTTTTTCTGCAACTTCATAATTTTCCACAATCTTTTTTCCAATTACAGAAGATCATTTGCGCTAGAACCGCACCAAATTATAAAATATCAAAATTATATCAAAACACAAATCTTAAAAAATAAAATTGAACTTCCATCAAAATACAATATAAAAAATAGTATCAAACTCACGGAACATTCAATATCGAACTGCGTTAATTCAATATCTGTATGGCGCATGTACCAGGTGTCCTCGCTCTCCCTAAAATTCTTCAACTTTCAGGGTCTGTTCTTTTTATGCCCATGCACGGATATAAATTCTCACTATGTAGAAGAGAAAGCTCAAATATTGTAGTTTTACGTACAATAGTGTAATAAAATAATAATAGGTGTGTGTATTGTTAATTGGTGTGTGTTTAGTGTGGCTCTCGACGTCTTACTGGCCTGAAACACTTCCTTAAATTTCCCAGCTGGTCGAGTCCCAATGGTAGCAAGACCGGTCGAGTAGCGTAATGTTGATGAAGAAATATATGTTCAGCTCCACCAAAAGTTTCAAAACAAAAATTGTTGTTTTGAAGAAAATAAAAAAAATATGTTTAAAAAAAAAAATTATAATTTAAAAAAAAATTATAATTTTATTAATTAATTAATTATAATCAATTAATTAATATAGGGCTGTGAAGTTTTAAAAGGTGTAATGCTCTTCTGAAAAATTTTATTGAAGTTTTGGTATATTTTAAATAAACTATCACCACTCATAAGATTGTCTTCAAACCAATCGATACTTGTTTATCTTTTTATTTTTTAGGTTATCTTCACTTATAGGTGGTAAAGTCCTGGTAGATTATTAATTAGAATTATATTAGTGATAACTAGTGATATTTATGAAATAAAGAACTATTTAGTGTTGAAAAATATTAATGTTTTATTAGTTAATAGCAATATTGACTCTTATCGATTATAATATCGATTCTCAGGATATCGAAAAAGTTACAAAGTATATTATATAAAATTCAAACAGGGTTCTTTAAACAGCCAATTATTATCAAAGTCAGAGAAATCGGGCTAATATTTAAAAAGTATAACGTTACAACAAATTAATAATTATTACTACATACAGACATTGAATAATAATTTGAAAATAATATAATTGTTTTCACCAACAGCTGATATGTGCACGGAGAGGCATTGGAATTGTCAAAGAAAGATGGCTGCCGTCAAACTGGTCCAAATGTTGCTCGATTCTGCTACGTTCCGAATGATGTATTTTCTGGCAGTATTCCTGTTCTGGTGTCTGCAAATCTCTTGTTAAATGTTGTGTAGTGCCTGGTGTAATGTTTCTGGGTTGTATTTTGTGTCTCTGTGTAATTATAAGTTCAAACACTTTTACCGATTCCGACACTAATACGGTTATTGTATTATACAGTTTTCTGGTGTTTTGTGGTGTTTTTTCGGAATAGATATGTATTGTTCAATGTTATTTATTGTTTCTTGATTGTTTCTGTCATAATGTGAGTGTTCTAGAAGTATTTTATAAGTCACTCGCGATTTCACAAAAAACGTACTATTCACTCGTTTGACATTACCGTTGTAAGTTAGGTTAGATTCGATACAAAACGCTCGTCATATTAACCGTTCGAATACCAATAATCAACTATCTTATTTCCTCCAGTTTCAACTAAACTCTTAGCCAATATAATATTATTCTTAACATTGTTCAAATATATTTTCATATCCTGTGCATATATAATAATTCACTATATGATTGCCTAAACTTTGGTTATTTATCAATTTTATTCACTAGATGTTATTTAAATTAATCTTTCAGTTCATTCGGCTTATTTTTAGATTAAATAATGCCGTTTTATAGTGTTTTCTGTCCAAAATTAGTAATTTTACTTTCATTTTTGGTATTCTCTGAAAAGTCAAAACATCAAAATTTACTTCCTGTTATTATTTAAATTCAGCCATTTTATCAGTTATATTTAATATTAATAATCTTATATTGTATTAAAAGGTTTATATTCCCTTATTTTCTTGTAATTAACTGAATTAGTTGTATTCTGAAACATTATTCTGGAATATATGACTCCCATGTCTAAATTTCTGAGTTTAGTCATTTTCATTTTTATTTATAATTCTGAATATAATTTATTAAAATCTTTCCAAATGGTATGTGCAATTATATGGCTTGATCTCAAGTTTATTTTGTCTAAATCCCTTTTGTTTATTTGCATTTAAATGAGTAATTTCTCTGTTTTAATGAAGTTTGGTTTTCTTTCTCTGGCCTATGATTTTTTAACAATTTTTTCTTACAAAATATTTTACAAACAATATATGATGTGTGATACCCTCTCTGACTTTTAAATATAGTCTTATAAACTAAACATTTTTCCAAATTACACAATAACAATGAGTATTGGTTACAATACCATTAACAGTTAAACAAATAAAGAATATTTTTTAAATAAATGGTTGTCTTCAACCTTCAGACATTTTACAACAAAATCCTTATTTCTAACATGGAAATACGGTTCACAAAAAAGGTTTTTTACTAACTCAAGTCTTAATTACTTCCTACTATTTACAAGTAGTAATTATTTTTATAGTTCTGATGTTAGTTGTATCAGACCCAAACAAATGGTCTTATATCTAACACATTTTTAAACATTCTTATACTATATACATAAAAACCTTATATCTATATTCTTGTTGCTAACTATTATTATAAGTGGGATTCTACAGTTTTTATACCGTCTTTTACACATTGTCTTTGGGGAATTGTACCCTGCCATAAATAAATAAATAGCATAAATTGTTCAAAAAGTATTATGAAATCTGTTTTTCTTTTTTCATATAAAACAAAATGTTATTTTAAACAGATTTATGTCTTATAAGTAACATATTCTCACAGTACACATTTCAAGTCATTGAAAATTGCATATTTCATGGTATTCAATGTTTGTGATTGCCAAGAATGAAACACAAGGTTTATTTTCTATAATACCCAAAACTATCACTGGTTCACTTTGCACTTTTATATTATGTTATTGCTAAATGGTCGTATAGTCTTATTAACATAATAAATTGGTTAGTGTTTTACAATGGAGATTTGTTCCATGGGTACTATATTATTGCTTCATCTTAGTTCACAGGCAACTTTTACTTTATACACTTCTCTCTCTTAAATTTATATACATGTGGTTATCTTTTCGTTATACTTTTATTGGTTAATGATTTATTTTGGGGGTTTGGGGATTTGGGTGTCTTTTATAAGAGCATGACATCTTCTTCAGGATGCTGCCTTCTTCTTCTTTCATCAGTCTTCTTTTCTCCTGCCTTCTGGGACTGGTATCTTCTCCATCTTCTTCTTGATGCCATCAGGTTTCTTGGGATCTTCTCCATCTTCTTCTTGATTTTAGAAATACACCACCTGTATTGGTTGATCTTGGCTTATTTTAGGGTTTCTATTCTATTTATTCTTCCTCGTTGTGGGTTTGGTCATATTCTGTACTGCTTGGTTATTCACTTTCTTACCTTCCTGGGTTATACCTTGAAAACCTTTGGTTATGAGACTGGTTTTGGATGACTCATCGCTAGTAACTCCTTTTATTTGAACTTGTATTTTCTTTATAATAATGATTTCTTTCCACAATTGCTATGAATTAATCTTTTTATATTAAACTTAATGCTTTCTTCCAAATTTAAATATTATAACTTTATTATTCTAATGATCAATTGCCATTCAATATTTTGCTTATATCTGTCACGTTACAATAGTTACATTTTAATGTATTTTTTTTTAGTTTTCAACTATTAATATTAATACGCGCAATGGACATATTTTTACATTTATTAATAAAAGTTACATTTATTTAAATTTAACTACATTTTTACAATTCTTTACACCGCAGTCTTATAGAAGACACTTTGACTTTGACTATGATACGTGTTCATAATTTTGTTAAAAAATATTTATTTTGAAAATTTCTGTAGAAATTGTAATTTAAGAAAATGATGTGTACTTGCGAACTCAAAAAAATGATAAATTTTAAAACTCGCTTATTTTATGCCAATAAATCAATACAAATTTTTATTGTTTTTTTCAAAGACATATGTAAAGTTTATATTGTTAAGTTTTTTTTAATGTAAATACATTTGTAATAAATTGTTAATATGTTTATGCATTAGTTCCAAAAAATAATAAACAAAAACGTTATTACTTTATTTTAAGTATTTATTAATACTTTAATTATTTTCTTTTCATTTTATATAAACGTACAAACATTTAGCTTTAAAATGCTTTTTGATTTTTGTCTCTACGACTACTATAACGGATTTTATTAAAATTTTTATGTTGCAATGTCAGAAAAAATTAGCGTTCCAGCTCATCGGGGCAGACTCCGACAATCAATTTTTTTCTAATATTTCAATTCCATTTTTCTCACAACGTATTGGCCTGACAAAAAACAAGATAAATAGCTTTTTTGTAGAGAATTTAATGCTCTTTAATTTGTTATTTTTTAAGATAATAACGAGAAATGAATTTTTTATACCTTCCCCCTCCCTTTTTTGAAAACCCGTAACTGAATTTTTGTAAACTTTTTTTAAAAATTATTTCTCACCCTTTTATCTAGCCTTATGCAAAAAATCTCGTAGAAGCCACTTAATTTGAATTTTTTCCTTTAGTGACTGTACTATACCATCAATGGTCATAAAAAACTTATTTTTAAGTGACACAATAATGTGGAAAGCACAATTATGTAAAAACAGCTTCCATTCAATCTGGCTTCAATTCCTGGTATTAATATCATCCTACCTAACACTTTTATCTACCTTAACTTTTCATCTGATTTATAATACTCTATTATGGATGTAGATTGCGAATGGCAAATTGTTAGTTAAGAAAATATTTTCCTTTATGATCTTTTATTTTCTTTTAAGTAATCACCTAGAACAGGGTCGCATTTATGGGGGACGGACGGTATCGGACCCTCCCCAGAGGGTCGAAAAAAGTTGACGGATTTTGTTATGTCTTAATTTTTAGGTTATTTCATTATTTTTTCAGCTGTGTCTGTTAATATAGTAGTGAGTCTTTTTTAAATAAGCAAACGGGTTTACTACACAGCATTTAAGTGTATACGTTTGAAATATGAAATATAGGAAAATCAGTTCAGTCAATAAGGATCTTGTAAACAATGTTTCAATAACGTGTTTTTTATTCTGTTATTACCGTTTAGTTTATTGAGATTGCTTTCAGGATGTTACCACCCAGTTTTCAGCAACTTTAAAAATAGTAATGTTGACTAGTCTTAACTTGTTTCTTCCTTTGTATAAATCCGATTCGACCCCCCCCCCCCCCGGCCAAATTTTAGATACTGATTTCAAATTTACTATTTCATTATAACAATGTATAATTTATTCTTGCTCAGTTCTCTTTAATAGCGTAATTTTTCTGTACACGCGAGTCTAAGTAACAAATTAAGCAGTATTGCTAAAACTACCGGATTGTTTTCTTAAAATCAGACTCATAAATTTTATGTTGAATTCGACCTTCAATATGAACTTAAATTTCGATTTAGGTTATCAAAGATGCTTAAAACACGTCGGTCTGGCTAATATGTTTTGCTCGGTTTTGAAGTACTGCCAACTCCTTGTTGACATCTGAAATCTTACAATGAATTAACGAGCTTCGGTTCGTTTTGTAAGATAAAAACAAACTTAAATGTCTCAGAATTACGCTATAAATAACGAGACTTTCCTAAAAATAATAATCGAGTTAACGGTTTGCAGCGTCTCTAGAGATCCGTTACGCTACCCGTTAATCAAGATACTTACAGCTGTACATCCATCATCAGAGGTGAGTTATTGCGCAAGCACAAGCGTTAAGCAGTATCGCTTGTTTCCAGGGCGGACAGTTTTAATAGTTTTCCTCTTGTTTCTTATTATGGCAATTAAAATAAGCCGTATTGCTCTGATTCTGTATTATAAAACGACTCTATAGCGAACTAATTAAAAAGTGCTCGCATTTTAGATCGAGTGAAATGTTACACTCAGCACGTAATAAAACGTTAACGCTACTGGCACAGCTTTTTCTCTACCTTTACTTCGCTTTAATGTCGATAGTCACAATGTAATTACATTTTATTTATAACGAAGTTTAACTATTAAGTCTAAACTAACTTATCAGGTGATTATTTTGCAACTACTATTTGAGTACTTTATTTACGTAAATAAGCAACAGTTGTATATACGAAATAACGAAATGATGTTCTAATGTACGAAATAAGACTCAGAATTAGTTACTATAGTAAACTATAAATTAATTTAATTTTTAAAAAGTAAACCAATTTTTTGTTGATCTGTGATTTTGTTTCTATTTACTCGTTTCGAGACACATATCTTCGTCAGAATCTGTTCAATCGTTGGGAGTTTGTTATTAAGCGGTTTGCATCCAAAAACGTAAATAGAAATGCCATAAAACATTTACACAAGATAATATTTTTTCTGTTTTTGATCGGTTAGTTTCAGCTACAGTATTATTGTCACCATTTACTTTCAGAGATTAAGCACTTGTTATGTCTGTTCCTCTTTACAGATTTGTTGTAACCGTCTAGCTGTTGCCCGTCCTGGATCCGTTTTCTCCCTAACGTTATACTGTAAGAGAAAAGTGTATTCTGTATCAATTTTATTGGTGATAATATCATTGGGCTGCCTATTCAAATACTCTTTCCATTTGGTGACCAACTCTATTGTTTTTTTTCATTTATTGGAATTATTGTTCATAGCTTTCTATTTATCATCGGCCGTCCTCTTATAATCTCTTAATTTATATCTTGGTACTGATCGTAATAATTTTAATACAAGTTGTGTAAGAAAAACGCACTGTAACTGATATTTTGTACTGTCGCCAATTTACATCCCTTATCACCAAATTACCTACATTTGTACTGCAAGAAATTATGTGTAATGACTTTTCTTATGAAACATATTTTGAACTAATCTACACATAATTAATTAGTCAACAATATGAAACATTTTACAATAAATATTTTGTTTAAATAAATTCTTTAAATAAAAAAACTATTTTCTATCGAAAACATCACCAAATTACCTTACTTTACCCTGTTACTGATTGTAATGATATAATATTATTTGTGACTTTTATAAATTCGGTAACGTTCACTGTGTAGTGCATTTCATCTTATGGTAACCCTACGACAGATGTTGTGACAACAGCATTGTTTCTTATTCAGCTGAGTTTTTGTCTCAGCAGTTTATTACTTATGTTACAGGATTTATACCATTTCTATTTGAGTTGTACATTCAACTTATTGTTGACGGCGACAGGAATCTCATTCTGCTATTTTTGATTTGTCGGTGTCTTTACGTTAATCATTTTTTGTACTGTACAATTTTTTGGATCTATTATTTTGTTTTCTATATTACATCACATTATATAACTATATTATCATATCAGTATTGAAACACAAATTAAAGTGTCAAACTGACTGGTTATACTGACAAACAGTAAGTTTAGTGTCAGGATAACAGTAACAGGAAAATTATCGTAATGGACTACTTTTATTGTGTTTTCTATGTTCCCTTCAACAATTATGTTTTCTATATTTATAATAACAATAATAATTGTTAGTGTTACATTATATCATATATTACAATATTTTACAACATGTTGTGTTCGATTATATTACGTTTTAAGATCATAAGTCGCTTAACATTACAGTACGCGGCGACATACTGACTTCGAGGAAACCTGGCATTATGGTTTTGGCACTGACTTACGGTTCCCCGCCGTGGCTAGTCACCACACAGATGTCTTTGTTGATGTAATGGTATGAAACAGGAGCGCATCTTGATTTAGATTTCCGTTTATTTCCCTTTCTATTTCGAAAAAAATTATACTTTGTACGCACAAAAAATTGTTTTGCCTGAGTGCTTGAAGACGCTTGTTTACGGGCGTGGATTTCATTTTTAGTAATTCACACCTCAGATAAATCAAACCGTGTACAGTTTATATCTGTTAACATTAAATCTAGTCTCTTAAATTATGTACACTTCGAAAATTTAATTAGTCAGTAAAACAAAGAAGCCTTTCATGGGTGGCCGTGAAGTTAAAAACGTCCACTATTAGGTCTTAGTCTGTTGTTGATAAAAGTAGAGCTAGATGTTTTGGGGGCATTGGCGGCAGCCATCTTTAGTTGTACGGACCAGACGTAGTTATCCGAACGATTTGAGCATCAAGTAAAGGACTTGATGTAATAGTTGATGAAGTCGTATGGTCAATGACCCGTGGTCCTGAACTGAAGATGGCTGCCGCAGAAACTGTAAAAACGTGTAGCTGTAATTTTATTAACAACATACCATGGCATAACAACAACAGTCAGGCATCTTTTATCTATTTAATTTATTTAAGCACTTTGTATTATATTTGTATTTTAACTTGTTGTGTTGATACGCTTCATAGTTCTTAGTATTGTTCTGAATTACTTTATTTTAGTAATAGTAGTTTTAAGTAACAATACTAAGGTTAACGTAATACCTACTAAATATGTGTCTTAATAATTAATTATAATTATTATATGCCTTTCTTCAAATAAAATTACCTCATTTTTTACTGAAACCACAGTATATTAGATATATTTGCAGCGTACTTCGGATAACCTGAAGATCTGAAGAACAAGGAGTAATTACTAAACTAAGCTTATCTGGTTAACTTGACTTGAACTTTTGGAGCTTGGTAGGCTTGACTAAGCAAGCTAACTTGATCCGCACCTGCTTTAATTTCAAGACTACATTCCTCTTCGACTCCGTGGACACTACGCCATTAACATCCTACTATTACGTGCAACAGTTTAGTACAGTGCCAAGATCTTCTCAGAGCCGACATAGAACCAAGACGTAATCTGACTGTGCCCACAATGTAGGAACTAATTCTAGCACCTTTGTTATAGTTGTATTCTTGTAGTATTGATATAATCAACTGCTAGGAACAAATGGTGAAAATCAGAACAGCAACTTAATAGTATGTAGTGAAACTCTGTCTTCCACAACTACAGCCTCAGTGGATCCTGTGTTGGTCGCCACCATTTTCTGCTTCGATGCTAGATTACTTTGTGCCTTCAGCCATCCATCTTTTCTTGACATATTATTCAACTTTGAATACTAAATGTTTGCATAAAAATAATATTTAATCTTTTCCTTTGTATTGCTTTACAGTGTTGTAATCACTATTGCACAGTATTTTCTTCACCCAACACATTCTTTCCAAATTTCTACCCATAGTATTCTTTATAGCCTACGTGTCACAACATCTCCGCCATATAGTAACTGATTTATTTTGTGGCAGATTCTTATCCTCGCGTTCTGTTTTCTATCTACAGATCCATAGATCTTACTCAATATCTTCTCAGAAATATTCTCAAGTTGTTTTATTATGTAATGGTTTAGTCCGTTTCTCACAGCTATGAGTAACTAACGTTTATGAGTAGGTTAATAGTAGTGTCAATTTTTGTTGAATTTATTTTAAATGATTGCCTTATTGTTAAAAAATAAGACTGTAATTTATAAAATTAACTCAATTACTTGAAATTTTGTAGGCTTAATAGCAGTTTAAAAAATATAGAGGATTGTTCAACAGAAACACGTTTAGAGGATTTTAAAGCAATTTTTATTCAACGATTTTAAAAGAATTCTCCATTAACATTAAGGCATGAGTCCCACTGTTGCACTAATCTGTAGATTCCCTGCTGAAATTCTTGCGGCTGTTTGCGGAACCATTCGCTAACAGCAAATTCTACCTCAGAGTCCGATTTGAACCGCCATCCTTTTAGTGATTTCTTTAATGGGCTAAAACATGATAACCGCAGGGGGACAAGTCGGGACTGTAAGGTGGATGTTAGAAGACTTCCCACTTCATACGACCACGCAGATCTTGAATCGTCTGGGCTACATGGAGTCGAACATTATCATGCAGAAGAATAACACCATTTGTGAGCTTCACGGGACGTTTATGCTTTGATGCTGACCCGTAAGCATTTTAAGCTGTCTGCATATCGCTTAGCGTTGATGTTGACACTAGGTTCTTTAAAATCTAAGAGCAGCACACCATGACAATCAAAAAATTTGGTCACCATTACTTTTCTTACCGAAGGTTGGGACCGACATTTTTTCGCCTTCGGAGATTGTGCATGGTTCCAGTACATACTCTGACGTTTGAATTCTGGTTCGTAGTGATGACACCAAGACTCATCACCGGCAACAATTTGGTGTAGAAAGGCATTACCATGTTGCTGATAGCGCATTAAATGCTGTAATGATAAGGCCGAACGCAAATTTTTCTGCTCATCAGTAAGCAGTCGTGGAATCCACTGAACAGTAACTTTGTGATAGCCAAGACTATGAATGATGGAATGAACAGTTCCCACGCTGATATTCAACATTTGAGAAAGTTCTTTAACTTTCATGCGCCTATTTGCGCGTAAAGCAATTTCCAGCTGTCTCAACATTTTCATCTGATGCTGAAACACGTGCAGGTCCGGGACGGGCCAAATCTTTAGTGGATTCTCTTCCTTGTCGAAATTTATTGCACCATTCAACTACTGCCGTATGAGAATAAGTATAGTCACCATATACAGCTTTCATTATCGTATAAATTTCCATTGCCTGACGCCCCTCAGCGGCCTAAACTGAATAATAACGGCACGCAGATTTTCTTTGGACGGATTTTCTATCATAGTTGCCATTTTTTTCAACTCAGTCACAACGCTTAGAAAAGAGAAAACTGCAAATGTTTCTGACAGACGCGTCGATAGTACTTAAACAGACAATATAAACAAATGAATTCCGTTGCCATGGCGACGAAATCACAGATGCGCAGATCAAACGTGTTTCTATTGAAAAATCCTCGTATGATTTGAGGATAATGAAAAGAAGGCTACTCGAATAAAATTGTCAGAACGATTTTTGGGATGAGAGAAATATGGGAAACTTACACCTAGAGCTTAAATTTGACATGACTTGCATGCAATAGGACAGATTAATCAGAAATATTCCAGGAAACAAAGCGAGCAGACTCAGTCCTGTCGTGAGCTACTCGCCTCATTCCCGTAATACCAAATCTCGTATCAACTCAGCTATACTTGAAATTCGAGATATAAGAGTTCAAAAAAAAAATCATCCACTTTATCTTGTATCAGGCTGCACGTTATCCCCAACTCCATACATAATTATATAGGGTGTATTTGGAAAAGAAAAAAACCTTTTATTCCCAGTGCCATAGAAGAGAAACTAAACCGGTTTTCATGTTCAGTCACGGCGTACTTTATCGAACAACATCCGCTGCAGAAAGGAATCGATACATCGACTAGTACTCGGTCGGATGACGTGTGAGTATAAAACCGGCGGTATTCAATCATGTCACTCGGTCACTATTAATAAACTGTTTCATGATTAATTACAGTTGTGTCGCTGAAACCACATACTGAGTAGCGACAACTTGGATTCTGTTATAAATAGATCATACGGACGCATGCGATGCATACGTCTTACAGATAACCGTGTACATGAACCGACAAATTAGCACTCTCTTCCGAAAATAATATTTTTTTGTTTTATGTCTCCTCGTTAATTAAAATGTTACCACGTATTGTAAAGCAAGTTGGTTCTTAATATTTAGAGTCTGATCGACGGAAATGTGTGATCGGGACAGTAACTCCTGATCTACGGTCAAGTGGAAATAAAACTTCCACACAAACGGAACTGAGAAAAACGCTATAATTTACAGACCCATGGGTAATTTAAGAAGAGCGAGAAATCCCAACAGCTACGAACAAAGAACTATTACACCTTACTTGTTATGCAAACCATTAGCTGCACGATATCATGCATATCACATATAACACAAGAAAATTATATCTCGCATAAATTAACTAAAATGCTAGAAATATAAATTCCCAATAAGACAAAGATTACAATTACGGTTATGTTTCCGTCCTTAATCTTTTTCTTGCTCTTAACATCTCGTTTCTATCAACGCGATGGGACTGTAATCTGTGGCTAACTCTGTAATAACCTTGAGAGGATAGAAGGATCAGGACGGATGGATACTGTTTGGCGACAGATCTGTCAAAAGAAACAAACGCGCGCGTGTGTGTAAGATCACCAAGAACGTGGAAGGAAGACGTTTACGAGTAGTAGCCTATCTGTTGGTCAACAGGTTCCGTAAGATGGATATCGTGAAGACAGACACAGTAAGAACTTCTCGCGCGGAATGTATAATATATGAACGTGAATGCTTTTACACATGAAAGTCTCATGTACTTTCTCTTCTTGGACCTGATTGAGGGACGGGTAAATAAGTTCACGGATATACGTACCTAAAAGTTTCGATGTATCGACTCGGTAAACTTTAGTTCAGGCGTTCCCTCTGCCATTACCAAATCCTATCGCTACAGAAAACTGCACCCTGTAAGCAAAGTATAACTCATTCTGACGTCAATCAACTGGTTGCGATAACCGCCAGTGTCATCCAAAGTAACTAGGACATCGGTATCAGTACTGCGACCTTCACGATAGTCGAGTGCAGACCGTAAGTACGTATGCCACTTACGATCATTTTTTAAATACCTTTGATTTTATAAACGTGTTCTAATTTTATGTAACTATTCACGCATTTTATTGTCAAGCGTCTAATTTCTGTTTATTAAATAATGTATGTTGAAGGTGGACTTGAATTTTTCTCATTTTTTCACAACGGTAGACCGATAGAAAATTCAGATCATCTATCAGAGACTTACTTTGTGCATTGACGAAATTCATTGTCACCTTATTCACTTTATAAACAGACCACGTAACTGTAAAACGAAAATGTAAATAAATATTTAATTACAAATAATGATGATTAATTAATTCTGTTTAATTGTTAACGTGACAGTAAGTACAACATAAATACACGAAAACGACTAGTCCGAAGACACACACGTACGGGCATATCTACACCCGAATTATACGCGAACAAATCAAATATATAGGCCTATATATTGTTTCACACATTTTTACTGTGCTTTCTTTCATGGTTCTTGAATTGTTATTATTATAGGAACCATAATCTTAAGAACAGTTATTTCTTTATTCTGAATACTTACCAGCGCTTTCGGAGTCTGATAGTAACTGTTCCTCCATTACAACATTTTCGTAGTCCTTCAGCCTTTCGACTGGTTAGTACCCTCCCCGCATATACCCGTGGTGCGTGTGGTACTGAGTCTCTCACAGGTATATGGGACCTACAGTTTAACGCCGGATCCGAACGGCATAGTTGGGGAAGGTTTATACTAAGCAGGATACCTCTCGCTGGTTTGCCATTGCCTTGCGAGGGGGAACGGTCGTATCTAAATCAGATGGCCCCCGGCGGGAATTGAACCCGCGCCGACAGCGTAGTAGCGCCACACGCTAGCCACTACGCCACGACCGCTCCCATTACAACATATATGTATTATATATTACAACATATATGTATTAAATATTTTTCGTCGGTGGAAATAGGGACTGTAAGAAAACAAACAACACATGAGAAAATTCATTGCACCTTTTCACCCTATTAAGAAAGACTCTATCTTACTGGATCGGGTTCATTGCGAAAATGGCCCTAACAGAATGGGCACTTAAAAGTACAAAATGAACTGATATTGATGGACTACACTCTGATTGTAAGCGAATAGCAAATATTCTTGAATGTTGCTTACTTTTATAGTACATATAATCCTTGGTCGGACATAAACGTTCATTAAAATTGTTAAATGTAACGTTTCAATCAATTACTATGTACGATCGTCTTCAGGTATTACAAAATATGAACCTGACTTCTACTAAAAATTATACTTACTTTTTATAGTATATATCAGTTTAAGGCCAGGTGCCTGCCAAAAGCACTAAAAGATGATCTTATGGTGCTAATTTACAAAACTGATCGTTTTCACTTTTAACACGTTTCAGACTGGTAACAACATTTTTTAAATCAACTCAGTCAGTAATGAAATAAACTTTTTTCTCTTTTCTTTGACAGAATCATGTTTTCAACGGCGATGAGTGTGGGGGTATGGACTTTCAGATTATGAGAAGTTACTGTAATAGTATTCTTAAAATTGTGATGGTAATAATTGAGGACATTAAAAGTGACAGATATTTTTTACTGGATGCTAACAAGATATTTAATGCAGTAGACCATAATTATTTACTATAAAAAGAATTTATGACCGTGATATTTATGGTACGTTTTATTCTGTTGTTACCTAAAGGCGTGACAGCGTGTGTCAAGATAAGAAAATAAATGCGGCACCTTGTCGACTGGGAGAACTGACCCATGGTGTGGCGCAGGGTTCAATGTTGGAAGCAAATTTATTTATAATACTTATTAATAGTCTGTGCGCTGCGAGATTCAATGGACTGAGAAAGGACATTATATAAATTTATTTCTAAGGATCGGTGCCAATTTTAGCTCTGGTTTGGTGGGAGGAGAGAGTGCGTTTGATCCGATGAAGTGCATGAAGATGAACTATTTTGTAATCATGCTGGATTTAGTGCTAAAGAAAATTAAAAACAGAATCAACCCATGGATATCTTATTTCTATCGTGACATCAGTCAATACTCTCTTTGTACATTGAGAGTACGGGCTTCTATGTAGTGCAGAAACCGTAAAACAGCTTTGAAACCTACTCAGGCCTTACAGAAGCTTTCTGTAAATCTGGTTCTGAGAAACTACAATCGCGAACTGTTTTACTGCTTTCAAGAAATCTCAAAATAGCATGACAAAATCTATAGTGCATGTAATTATCACTAATTATAGCTACTTTTTAATTAGGCACTTTATTTTCTAGAAATGGTATTTTCTAAAATCTTCTATACACAATATTTCTGAAAATACAGAACTTATGGATTATTAAGCGAAACAGCACATTTTGTACAAAATGGTATAACATTTTAGCTCGCAAAAGAACAATAAATAGTAAAAGGGTAATACGTGCTGCAATAGACAGCAGTATACATTTTTAAAAGCGATTAGAAATAGTGGTTCTGGACATAAGGAATAATTGTTGTCCGCCCAACTCTGAATAAAACACAGAGCAAAATTTTCGGGGTGGAAACTTCGAATAAAAAATTACTCCTTACTGCGACGGAGGTAGCCCAGCAGGAGATTTTGAGATTTTACCGTATGCCCATCTGCGTAGGTCTAAACGTGCTTTTTACATTTACCGTTCTCGTTTTCTATCTGCCTTCCCGTCTGTCTGTCTGTCTGTCTGTCTGTCTGTCTGTCTCTCTCTCTCTCTCTCTCTCTCTCTCTCTCTCTCTCTCTCTCTCTCTCTCTCTCTCTCTCTCTCTCTCTCTCTCTCTCTCTCTCTCTTCCCCTCTCACAGAGATGATGAATATATTTCTGATAGTATGTGGAGGATACAATTCCTTAGGCTTTCATGCCGGCGTCAACATTATTAGAATTATCATTTCCCGGGGCTATATTAGGCTTATGTCTACAGCCTTATGTCTTACAGAATTATATTTCCCGTCATCTACAGCTTATGTTCAAGACGGTCGTTTATTTAAGAGGACCTTGTAAGGGGCAGCACATAGTCTTTACCTCAGTACTGGGCTGAATTGGCGAACACCGTGCCGATTGTTTCAACCGTCTCTGATGGCCTCCGATGTGGGGCTGACCATGGCTTAACAATAATAATTCCAACACATATGTAGAGGATACCTACACAAACGGTTATCACAAGACACGTATATACATAGGCGTACCTATAGTGTTTTTGGCAACGTACGAGTTACGTTAATTTTATGTTAATCTTTAGTATTTAGAATGTCGTTTCAAAAGTACACTAATTACAGGTTAATGTAATGTTTTCTAATATACGTCAACAAATAAAAAATATTTCTACTAGTAATTTTGTACAAACCACCATGTTATCTTTGGTACTGACGAGCGCTTTCGGCAGTCAAGCCATCTTCAGTTCATTTACCATGATGGCTTGGTATGACCTGAAGATGGCTTGACTGCCGAAAGCGCTCGTCAGTACCAAAGATAACATAGTGGTTTGTACAAAATTACTAGTAGAAATATTTGAGACCACTAACACTCCAATACAACAATAAAATAAAAAATAATAAATGATTATTTTTTCTTAAAAGAAATTATTACATTTATGATTGTAAACATCAATAACACTAATTATTGGTACCTTAAGCTTTCAGGGTCGGCCCCAACTCTGTTAATATTTTGACTGTTCACACGGCTATTAGGCCTTGGTCTAATGCTGTCGCTTGGAACAGACGTTTCGGCCCCCTTACAAGTCGTAACACTGCAGATGGTCTCCAGTGGTGGGCCGAAACGTCTGTTTCAAGCGACAGCATTAGACCCCCCACGGCCTAATAATAGCCCGATGAATAATCAAAATATTAACAGAATACTAATTATTATTTTATTCACTGTGTTCATTACCAATATGTTCAGTTTTAAAGGTCATAATTTATCTCTGGTCTATCTCTGTCACTGTCACTTTCTTACAAGCTAGAGACAATGCGTTTTGTATTAACGTCGCGGTAAACGCCTCACTTATGGTAGCGTTTAGTCGGTTTATTGTAACGTTCTTAAAATAGCTGTAGATGGTGAAAACCATATTTTTTAAATCGACCTCTAATGTCCCGACAAGTTGTAAACCGTTTTAAAACGTTAACAATTAAAAAGGATTCAAATGAAATTAAAACAGAACACAACAAAACTACTCTTTCCGATTCACAATATCTAAATTTGTCGTACAAATACCATACAAAAGTATGTGTAGTTCATAAGTCAGAAGTGGCGCTCATAAGTCATAGTTCGTAAGTAACAGCTTGACGGGGGTAACTGCTGTGAGCAAGTGGTTGAAGCTGCACTTGATCTTGTGGCGGCGGTTAAATATAACGTAAAATTAATATAAAAATATATTGTCAGCGACATAATATGGATCGTAATCTTAAAACATAAACGGCAGAACAATCGATAGTAACAAATTTTTATTTACACACATTTTCTCAAAAAATTATACTTTCGTTTCTAATTAATTCTGCTGTGTTGCTCAATTCGCAGCGGTTATTTACTAAGCTGATAAACAATAATATCACAACACAGTTAAATAGTTGTAACATTTAATCACTTCATACTTGCTCTCACACTGTACTGGAATCGCTGTAAAACAATTCACAGACCCGACTGACTGATGTGTAGTCGGGCCTATTGGTTATATGTGTGGCGTAGTATAGCCAAAGTCACCTGTGGCACAATATAGACTAGACGCTTCCAGATGTGCGGTTTTGGTACGAGGTACTGAAATATCGTGTCTGTTTGTTGTCTAAGCGATTCGTGACAGACTACGGAAGTTATTTACAGAGCGCCTCAGTAACATATTAATTTTTAAATACTAGAAAATTTTTCATTACAAATGAGTTTAACTGTGAACTGTTGCCTGTTTTATTATATATTATTTACTGCTTGGTATTATTTAATTTCGCAAACTAATACTGTATTTTGGTTATTATTTGTTATAATTCGTTTTGATAATTATCTCAGGCACTAAAAATTCAAATAGTTATTTAGTGATAGAAATAAATTGTTGTAAAACAATTTATTGCCCACTGAATAGTACAGATACATTTTGCGTTCAAACTTAGAGTTGTCTGTGTTTTAACTCTAATTTAAATGTGTAACAATTAAAAATTTGTTACAATTCCCGTGCAATGTGACGTTATTTCTGAATTAGTCTAATGTTACGATCAGGTTAAATAAAACAACTTTTTCGCTTTGTCTTTTAAATAACAATTAGAACACGTTAAAGATAACATAAAACTGGACAGTATTGTTTAAAATCTAATTATAACAGAAGGAATGAAAGATGAACAGTAATGTCATCGAACTCTCTCAAAACAACACCACGACTTTATAACAACAAAAAGGCTAGGTATAAGGACACGAAGATTGAATTGAAGAGACAACTAAAGACTTAAGAAAAGAATTAAAAAATGAGGGGGCAGTGCAAGGAGAAAGCAGAATGTATATGTACTGGAATGATACCAACGATTTATTCCAAGAAGAGGGCTAGAAAATTGTGCCCTGTGTGAATACACACACTTAGAACAAAGAGAAACTCAGAACGGTACTGTTGGTACACCAATGACAGGTACACGGTAAAAACAGAAGCCAATAAACAGAAAAGAACAAGGTAAAAATGTAAAGGCACATTGAGGCAACGATTGTTATACTGAAGTCAAACAATCTCCAAAGGTAATAACACCACTCAAAAGTATTGTAAAACATGGTAATGACGTTTGCCAACTGAAACAAAGAACTGAAAGGATGCTACTAACAACGGAACACGATCAATGCTAGGCTTGTGGACACGATCAATGGACAGGTCGAGAAGCGACTTAGTCCATAACGCATAATGTTATAAATACAGGAAATAACTGTAGTCAGCCACACAACAGTTGAGAATGTTAAAAGCAAACGAGTAGTGTGAAATCATCATGTGCAGCATATTCCAGAGGCTAAGCTCCCGACGATAGAAAGGTAGAAGACGAATAGGAACAGTGAGAAGCAGTCAGAAGGATGGAATTGATAGATGACAGATGCAAGAGAGAGAACTGCCAGAGGAGCTGTGGCGGAAGAGAGACAAGAGGCATTTAGTAGTCAGAATGCGCCGTAGAACATCGTGATTCGATACGATTGTGATGATGATGAAATAGTCTGTTTATTATTACATTGTAACAGAACTCTTTCATTTGCGAAAGAGGATAACAATGTCATTTTCACCAAGACGTAGTTCTTACAGAGCAGTGCCATACTGAGAAATATATGCATGGAACAGTATATGAATACAAAAAAATATGCATTATATGAAATATGCGCAGAACGTTTGGAGAAACACTTTCAGAATATGATTAATTAAGTATCCCAGTAAAATGTATCCTCTGGTAGCTAAGTTGGTAGAGCGGTGGACTGTAGTGGCTCACAGCATTTGTCAGATATCCATAGGTCGCTGGTTCAAACCCGGCCCGGAGGATTTCTTTTTATGTGTACTGTATTTATAATATACATTTGTCACCATATTTAATGCACAACTTGCAGAAGAACCTATATTGAATTATATCATAATATTGAATAACAATACTATAATAAAATTACAATTATAATAGATAATTATATATAAAATGTAATTAATATAATATATATAATTACGTTATATATGTAATACAAAATTTAATTATTTCTATAATAACAGAGCATTATCTAATTGTATCGTGTTCTTAGCCTGCGCCTGTCTGCAATTTTCCGCAGCAAATCATAACTTCTATTCATACCCTGTAGTAGTTTGTTTCTAACTGCAGATGAAATAGTAAGACATAAAACGGTTCGCGCAGATCGTAGTGGTGGCAGGGAAAGTAGTACAGGATGCGGGTGTGAGGTCACAGAATCATGACACACAACCATGTGATACACCATCCAATTTGCTGCTCTGAACGCAAAATGATTGGTCCGAAAACAAAACGTCAAATTTACGCATGCGCAATGACATCTTATGACACGGCGCAACCAGACGCCAGTTTCATATCCAATTATTTTAGCTGTACTTGGCTTCCACCTTAAGTAGGAATCAGCAATATATATTATCCAACAAATAGCAGTTAAAAATGGATACAAAATAAAAACTATTAATAAATTAGAAAATAAAATTAAACATAAAATCACTAATAAAATTCCTAAAAACAGTACAATTGAAAATTCATCTATTAATAATAATATAAAATATTTAACCTTCACTTATTACGGAAATATAACTCAAAAACTAAATAAAATATTTAAAGATACTAATTTAAAAATATCTTATAACACAGATAATATAATTTTTAATAAAATAAAACCTAAAACTAAATCCAATACTCACAATAAAAATGGAATATATAAAATAGAATGTCCAGATTGCAATAAATTTTACGTGGGCCAGACGAAGAAAAAACTACGAGATAGATTCGTTCAACACCGCAATGCATATTTAAAACCAAATATTTATAAATCTAATTTAGCCACACATTGTCTAAATAATAACCACCAGTTTCCAAACATTGAAAATATAAAATTAATTAAAAACATACAAAAAGGTCAAAAAATGAATATTTGGGAAAATCTTAACATTTACAAACACAATAACAATAATTTATTAATTAAAGAACAAACCCAAATAAAAACAAAACAAGACGATCTATTTAAAATTATAAATTTACTAAAAAATAAAAATAAAAATGAATAAAAAATACAAACAAAATTTCAAATATAACCGAGAAAACAGCTGCTGAAGAAAATAAACATTAAAACAATCGTTAACTAATCGACCTAAATCGATTCTCAGTTATTTTATTTTACATTAAAATCGATACAAATTCGATTATTCGTTAATTTTATATTAATAGAATTATTTCAATTGTTATTAATTCACTTAGAAACCTCTGATGATACTGATATTTTTCAGTGAAACGTGCGTCAGGTGTTAAAAAGAATATACAATATTATCTACTTGCAGAAGAAACAAATTGAAAACATCACAAATTATATATATATATATATAATAAGGTTGCTACAGCTAGTGCCGTCTCCGTTCCTTCAACCTGGCTTTCCAATTCTCCCGATGTTCCCATTGTCCTTCCTCAAGTCCTATACGTTGCATAGATTCATCCACTTCGTCCCTCCAAGATCTTCTCGGTCTTCCCCTTTTTCTCCTTCCTAATGGACTCCATTCCGTCACTGTGTTGATCCACCTATTTTGGGCTCTCCGGACATGACCGTACCACAAATATTCAGACCTTACCCACAAAAACCCAAAACAATTCAGTTATCTCCACATGACTCAACATTCACTTAACAATAACATTCTCGCGTTCCTTTTCCAAATCAGTTACAAATCATCACAAGTGTGAAGCAATTATTACCTCTGTTAAAATTCTACATACTACCTAGTGTTACATTTACATTTGTTGTTTGCAACAGCTTGCCGAACATGCCCGATAGCTTGTTCACACGTGTTTGTGGTGTGAACAAAAACAGAATATTAGGCTACATGGTGAACGAAATACGACCTGAATTGTGACTATTATGGATGATAATTTTAAGGAAATGACAACTACTGAAATAATTATGTCAGTTTTATTAATTTTGATGTCCCTTCGCATAACTAAATGATACATACAGTGGTAGTTTTCTTTTATAGGATTTTAATCCGATTTGTACCACTGCAGTTACAACAACCAAGGCTAATGCAGGCGATGCCGACCCGTGGGAATTCAAAACGATGGTTTAATCGGGTTAACTGGAGCTCGAAACCATCAGCTGTTACTCTAAGATTTTCATCCCGGCAGTAGTAATAAAATGCATTTGTAATAGTAAAACATCAACGAAAGGAATTAAATTATTAACGTTTTATAGTTTACTCTGATTACGTAAAGAAAATAAAAATATTTATGCTTTCTGTTCTGTGTATTTATCGTCTGGAAAAACATTTCCTGTAGCGAGGCTAAATTTTATTGTGATTACTGTTTATTTAACGCATTTCATATAAGGCATTATTTAATAAATACAACTAAAAAATAAAAGTAGCAGTTTAGCACTACCATCGAACATTTCCTTGTTGTTTTTCGCTTTATACCTTCAATAATGATATAAAATTCCATATTAGGACATCATTTACAATTTTTCGACCTAGTTTTTCATCTTCTGAAGTTACCAAACACTGATTTTGCAACTTTGTAAGGTTTGAACGGGATTTAATAATAACAAATTTCGCTTGACTTACGAAATGATTTTGGACGATTTAAAGTGTCATAATTTGTGAGCCTGACAATTTATTAATGCAAAATACTTTTAATGTTAAATCATATTAATTGAATTTTGCAATTAAAAAATAATTACAATACAATTTTTTTTAATAATATGGAAAATAATTCATTACAAGTCTTTATTAATACTTTATAGTAGCATTTAAGAATTCTAATGAATATTTTTCAACTTTAAATGCATAAGTCAGTAACTTGAGGGAAATACGTTTAATGATGAATTTATTTTTAACTAGTCTCTTATGATTGTGTTCTTATCGATTATTTACGCCTGACACTATTACTTCAGCTTTTGAGAGAGAATTTCGTTTCACATTTACATTCATTGATTTAATGACTGGAATACTAGATGTGAAAGTACTTGGAGTGAAAAATTGGTGGACACCAGGATAGGATAGGGAAGTCTGGAGGAAAACCCTGAGGGAAACTGAGGCTCACGGTGGGCTGTGGAGCTACTGACGAGGATGATGATTTAATGACTAATTTAACATAAATTAAAATTCTGTCGTTTGCGTCTTTTCTTTCGATTCTTGAACAACCAATGCTATGGCGATTAAATGCCTTTATCATTATCATCCAACTAGAAGTAATTCTTAGTAGACACGTAACAACATTGTTGTGCATCAAATTGTAAACCCTTTAGAAGCTATAACTAAAGTTTGTTTACGCACTGTATATTTTAATTACTAGATTTGTGGTAAATAGATGTTACAGCCTAAACTTTTACTAGCAAAACGTCTGCCCCTTTGCGCACATACTACTCACTTTGTGAATCATCGATGTATGGCAGTTTGCATAAGCTGTATGTCAGTGGTATAAATCTTGCGGTTTATGACTTTACGATATGACTGGCCTATTATGTTAATTCAGTACCCTACTTTTAGTTTAAGGTACTTGAACTTAAGAATATGAATTTTAGTAATTCTGTCACATTCTATTTAGAATTAGTTTGTGCCCCGAACTAAACCACTTTTGCGAATATGAGGAACATGCCAATACTTTCTTTTACTTTTAAATTTAATGTACCGTTACAGACAGCTGATTAGATAATGTAAATCCAAAATTAACTAGACGTGACCATGTTATTTAACCCTCGAATCGCTTTATGTTTAGCAGGCCTAACCTATTATAGCTTACCTTTGCTTCAGAGTCCATAGCTATTTTTATTACTAATGTAAACTTGATAAACGTACTCTTTTTCGATGGATAAAAGCATAATAATATCCCTACGTCATCACACATTATCTTCTTCTTCCGCGTGACCAGAATTTAGGTAGATTTCCTGTTTAGACCTGAAAAGCCGGTAAGGTTTTAAGAAACTACTATAAAAGTATAAGAATAATTATCGGAACATGTCCACAACCATTTCGACTAAATCCTAACTGGCTGAAGCGGTTCTGTACTCTTAGTAACGGATGACTCTCGATCAAACAATTTTTAGCTACTCTAAAACACTAACTCCGTTGCTTTTAAGTGTTTTATGCCTGGGATCAGTGGTGTTCTTATGGATTACATCGTCTAGGTCGTCACTGGGACACTCCAGTAAAACGTTGTACTAGTTGCTTTTCCCACGTAAGTATATATGTGCCGGGTTTTTTGATGACCCGGCGTTTGTATAATATAAAAAAAAAATCGATATATATAAAAATAATGTATTAATGTCAGCCGCGGAATTGTTGCGGATTCTCCTAAAAAAAAAAAAAAAAAAAAAAAAAAAGGAGGGGTTACGGGTTACATATATATACAGAATGTTGTATATAGTGTAAACAGAAAAACTTAATTAATTATTCATTAACATGTACTTTTTATATTTGATTTATAATGATTTTTCTATTTAAATAAAAATGAGTGCGCAATAATATTAATGTTTGTTGAACCAAAGTAAATATTATTTTTTCTTAAGATACTACAAGCAAAGTTTTTATGTAATAAATATTGTTACGACGGTCTCCTTGATCGTCGTATGGTACAGTGGAAAACAAAGTACAAGACACCAATGACGTCACCAATAACCAGTTTTAATTATCACAAGTACAGTTTATAATCAACAAGTTATTCAACTCGTACAATAATTCAAATTAATCTGTCCACACGCAATAGTAATGTCAACTGGTAGAGTCCCGCACAATTATAAAACACATAACACTTCGCTACAATACTTCGAACCTCTAACTAAACTAACTGTCGCTGAATGCCTATATTTATACCCCGCTGATATGGCACAATAATCTGTCACTTTGGATGACGCGTTAAACAAACAGGCGCTGTCGAGAATCCACTACAAACAGTGTCCTTGAACACACTGCGCTGACCGGTAAGGTCTGGAATAGACTCGATAGTCGACGCGTAATTGTTTTTCATCTCAAAGTAGCAACAATATGAACGCACACACACACACACACATTACAGCCGGGTTCCTCTGGAATAGCCGAGAAACACGTACAACATTCTCTAATACCGTAACAATATTTAAATAATATTTGTATATGATTTGGAAAATTTAAATTAATTATTTTAATTAAATATTTTATTTCGAATATCCAAGTAACTGAAACATTTTTATATTTATGTTCATGTATGTGAGTTATGTTTGTTGTTTTTATATTATTTATGTGTGATTTATAATATGTCTGTATGTGTGCGAAATATGCCTTTATGTTTTATACAAACAGCTTCTTACAAAAGAGGATATTTAAATTTATATTTGGAATATTTATTTTTTTAATAATTGTTAATAAATTACATTCATATCTGCTCACCTTATTCTTGTGCATTTTTATTACTATTAATAATAAATAACACTTTTCTTACAAGAATATATTATATATTTTTTGAATACTTTAAAGTTTCGAATACAAAGTTTTGATACTTTAAACTATCACCATCACAATGCATAAAAATATATTAATTTATTAATAAATCAGTGATTTTATTTTTATATATTTATGTTGTTCTTTCATATGTTAAAATCTTTCTTCTCTCAACTAACAACAAGATTTCTAATGCAGCGGTTGATATTGAACGTAACGCGCAGAAAACTCCTACGACCTAGCAGGTAACTAAATATACTACACCTACGTTGAGTATTAACACCGAAACGCCTTTAAATAGATGCAATGTTGCATAATAAAAATTGGCCCTCGAGAAGGGTTTTCCTACCTTCCCGTAAGAAATCTTACAATTCTCTCTGCCCTTTATGCTGCAGTCACATTTCGTAAACATTGGCTGGCGATATATTCTTTCAGCATCTCCTATTTGTATCACTATTTGCTTTTATACTCTGGTATTGGCATGGCAGCACCTGTGAAATTGTCAGTGTTAAGACTGGCTGTATTTTCTTATTGTATACTATACGATTGTATCGATAAGTACGATAAATAAAGCTATTAATTGTTTAATGTTATTTTGACTATTGTGAGATGTTTCAAATCTCCCCAGTCTAGTTTGTTAGCCCAACTTTGGTAGCGTCAATTCTGTGAAATGCCGGGCTTCCTCCCCTTTAATTATTAATCTCAGGGTTATGTATTGAAGCGCCCCACGTTGCGGCGCCAATTCTGTGAAATTGCCGTTCTCTGTTGTACAGTGTGTTTGTTAATTGCCCCACGTTTGTGTGCCAATTCTGAAATATCACGCTCTTCTGATTTTTTCAATAAAATAGAAAAATTATTAAAACATTTAACTTGTTGTGGTTGTTTTTAATTCTTCAAAATGTCTGTTATTAAGTTTAATAGTTAATGGGCGCCAATCCTGGACTACTCCAGAATAAATTGTTATTATTATTTGTGGTTAAGGTGGACTTCGCTTGTTGTTTACAGGCCACCTGTTGATGCTGTAAAAACTGTGATGTAAACAAGGTTGCTGTGTAATAAAATTCACAAGAAAATGATTTACCAATGTGGATGAAGCTCTTCCTGGTAGGTGTTCAGTGGACTTTAGCCGTCGTTGACCTACCTTATTTGTCGTATCTTCCTGCGAAATAAATACAGTTATCCTCCACACTGAATGATAATTCTAGTTACTATTGTTGTAAGGGTGTCATAGGAAAGAATTCCCCTTTTTTACTTATCTGAGTTGACTCTTGAGTGGTAGAAAAAAAAACTTAAAATTTCATCTTATTTAGCACTACAGTAGAACCCCTCAAATCCGAAACCCAGAAATCCGAAATCCCGGGAAATCCGAACATGATTTTGAAGAAAAACAACATTTGAAAAAACACAAAAACCTAAGAAACACATTTATTATTACATAAAACTATCATATGTAACCTAACTTTACGTAAAGAATCATCGACAAATTAATAAAGTATGTACAAGTATTGCTACTTACGTAAAACAGGATTGAAATGTAAAAAATATTGGAATTAACACTGTATAAAAACAACAACGTCATACAGCATTTCATTAACACCAGAGCTGAATGACCAAGGAAAAACAGAAAAGAAACACACACAAACACTACACTACATTTTTTCACTTAAAATCAGTGATCTTCATCTGGCGAAGTGACATAAACCTTCCCGAGGATGCAATCTTGCGCCAGCGTCGCATAAACATGACATCATTGGGTGTAGCAGCTGCGTGTTGTTCTACGTAGCGCAACGCGATGTCGAGAGCGACGGCAGCGTCAGAATGAGTCACGTTTGTTGAGGCATCTTCTCCCTCGCTATCGCTACCTGAGACATTGTCATGTTGATCCTGGACCACAGACACTATGTCATGCTCGGTGCATTCTTCATTATCGTCTAGTGCTGCCCACTCCTCCAGACAACCTTTTTCAGCTTCCTCACATCCTGGTACTTTTTGAAAGAGATGAAGGAGCTCAGTTTCATCATCTCGTGTTGTAAGTGGTGTTTCCACAAATTCGAGGCTGGGCCAAAGCTTCGTCCAAGATCTCTGCAGTAAAGTTTTACTGGTATTGTTCCAGGATTCTGCAACCCAGTAAATCACATCTTTTATTGTTATCTTCTTTAGCTTCTCAAGAATAGAAAGAGAACAATCTTCTCCAATAAGAGTTTGCAGAAGCATTTTTCTGTAGCTTAGTTTTATGTTCTGTAGCACACCTTGATCCATAGGCTGCAGCAGCGATGTCACGTTAGGTGGTAGAAAATTGCTTTTATGTCTCTGCACACCAACTGCATGTCTGAAGGATGTGACGGAGCGTTGTCTATCAAAAGTAGAGCTCGAGGTTGCAGTCCATTTTCTTCATTAAATCTTGTTACCGAAGGAACAAATTTCTTTTCAAACCACTCCTTAAAAAGATTACCAGTCATCCACGCCTTAGTCTGATTTCTGTAATAAACAGGGAGAGAATTCATGTTCATATTTTTAAGGGCTCGTGGCTTGGCAGATTTTCCAATCACCATTAATGGTAGCTTGTTTGTTCCCGCGGCGTTACTGCAGGCCAAAACTGTGAGACGCTGTTTGTTCATTTTAAAGCCTGGCGCAGAAGATTCCTCTTTAGAAGCAAGACTTTTAGTGGGAAGTGCTTTAAAATTCAATCCAGTCTCGTCCGCATTATACACTTGCTGGGGCGAGTAATTTTCCGACGAAATCAAATCGGCGAATTCATCTAAATATTCTTTTGCAGCAGTATTATCAGCTGATAACTTCTCTCCGCTTATCGTCAGTAGTCTGATTCCATGCCTTCTCTTCCATCGATCCAACCACCCATTGCTAGCAGTAAACGCCAAATCTCCGTTCATGACTTTGTTCAGCCGCAATGCCTTTCCTTGAATTAATGGACCACTAATAGAAACTCCTTTCTGCCTCTCTTGTGTAAACCACAAAAACACTGCTTCGTCAATTTCTTCATTTACAGAAACTTCTGCGTGATGGCGTTGTTTCAAAGTTTTTTCACTTGTTGCACTGCAAAACTGTTCAATTTTCGCACGATTCTTTTTCCAGTCACTGATTGTTGCCTTACCAACACCAAATTCAACAGCCAACTTCGTCAAACGTTCCCCTTTGTCTAGTCGCATTAACACTTCGAGTTTTTCTTTTAAAGTACAAGAACTATGTTTTCGTTTGCTTGCCATAATTTAAGAAAACTAAAAACCCCGATCTACACTGCTCACTTCAAATGCAAAAACAATAAACCTTAAACGAAAACTCGAACAAACTATGTACACTGGATGGAAACAGTAACAGCAGACAAACAAACGCCAGAGGACTAACTGGAATACAAAGATTTCTAGACCTATTGTAGTAGGACTGGGCTATTTTTAGCGCACTTCCGCCCGACAGCAACAGTGATTCACAGGGAGTCAAGGTCAGCAACCAACCTCCGGCGGCTTCGTCTCACCCCTACGCAACATTACCGGGCGGCGCGTACACCGTAACTACCTAGTGTTGAGTACTATGTATGCAGATTTTTCGGCTAATCCGAACTTTTCCGAATCCGAACAGGCTACAGCCCCAATTAGTTAGGATTTGAGGGGTTCCACTTATGTTTTCTGAATCTTAATTTATTCAGGTTGAAAACCAATTAAAATTATAAATTGTGGTTCAAGAATGTTTCCTGATGGATACAGGGTAATGTTGACCTGAAATTATTTGACAGGTTATAAAAAAAATCTCATTTCTATATCTTGATTATTATGACCCACTAAAAAACTGTTAAATCTTTCTCAAATGATTAGTTGGTTTAAAAAAATTAAATTAATTTTGCATTAGAGTATTTTCAAAGTTTAGTGCCAATCATTTACCATAATAACTGCTGCCAACCTGAATTGCGGAGGTGTACCATTACGAGTTTCAAATATAGGCCCAACGGTCGTTAATGCTATTAATTAGAGTTCCAACACATTTTAATTTTCCTTAACATTCATTTATTATCATTTTGATATTTATAGAAATTTACTTAAAACTTTAAGAACAATTAAAATCATCAGTTACATCGACTAACCCGGCTAAGAGACAATCTCAGTGTTTAACGTTGGTAGCATTCGCTCAATACCAAAATACGTTAAAAAAGGCAAACCGTGGAATTACGGTTATACATTTATAAAGGTTCTTTTGACCAAGAATTAGTTTAGAAAATGTCTATTAATAAGAACAAAACATAACAAGAAGTTAATGACTATTGTTATTGACTTAAATCTATAGAAAAAATATAATTATAAAGTTCGGATTATATCCGTACGTGAACAGTACCAAGTTTGGTTAAGTTGCTTTTTTAAAGCGTTATATTTTAATAAAAACAATTAATTCATTAAAAATAATTCATGAAAATAGTTAATAGTATTTGTTATTAAACTTGTGAAAGTGATTAAAATAGTTTCCAGTGTTTACTGAAATTCAAAAGGTTTGAAAATTTTTCTAAGTTCGGTATAGTACACTATTAGTTTAAAAAAAATCACTATACTTCCTTTTAGTGCTTTACTTCTTGATAGCACTTTAATATTTTATTCTTTTTGTAATCACAGCCTATGCGCACACACTCCGAAAAGGATTCACATGAAATAAGGTTAACTTGATTTTTTCACTCCCGACCTAACCTTAAATTCACTTTTTTAGGTTAGCAACTTCAGTCAGCTGTACGGCGTTACTTTTGCATTGTTGCTTATCTAGGGCGGCGTGGCGTCTCCGTCAGTATATTGTGATGGACTGTGTCCTGCATCCGGTCCGAATTTGGCTTCGAGTGTTTAATGATCATTGCTGATATTGCTGAAATTCTCCCAATTTCCGTACTCCTTCGGAATCTCTCGGCAAAACAGAAGCGCACCGCGCGTCTTTTGTAGGTGTCAAGATTATGAAAAAATTGGTTTACAATATGTAGTCCACGGGACCATAAACTAACAAATCTTTACAATTCCAATTATTCCTTAGTCTCTGCTCTAATTTACATTTCAATATTACCATCCAACTGCAATTGTCGATCTGAACATTTCGGTATCCCACGCTATAGGTTTTTGTGCAGTCGTTAAATACTATTATTTTAAACATTGGTTTTCTTTACAAATTTTATGTAAAATATTACTTATTATGACTTATATACCTAATTATAATAACAAAATTGGTAATTACTCACTATATATTGTGATTTACATTATTTATAATAATTAAGAGTATCAGGATATGCTAAAAATCATATTCGGCTTTCTAGGCCTACTCAAATCTGATTACATGACACTATACTTTTCTTTATTATACAAACATTACTTCATTACCTGATTATATAAGTAACTACAATTGTTCCTGATTATCCAGTTGAACCTATGTGATAGTTTTACTAACAAAATTAAGAATATGTGATTACTAATAACATAATTACATTTACTTGGCATCACAGCCTGTAGTCTTGTAGGCATTAATTCCTTTTCTACTATTTACAATTCTTATTAGTAATCACAGACAATTATTGTAAATTGTTCTTGATAGTCTACTTCAACTTTCACCAACATACACATAACATAAGTCAATGATTATTTATTATTAACAATGTAAATAAGTTTTCTTAGGCTCACTGTCCTGTGACAGTGACTCCTAGTTTCACTTTTATCCTCACAATACTTCCTTCTGCCTCTCATATTATTATTCTAACATGTTCTTTAGAATGTACAGGAACTTTGACAATATATTTAATCACTTAATGTGACCTTTCTTTCCTATGATAAGTCTTACTATCTTCCCCATCAAAACTCTTAAGGTTGGTTTCATGGGTCCCTTGTTTCATTAAAATACATTGTTTAATTATATTGTTTAAACATGTCTACACTCTTAGAACCTTCTACACATTACAAAGATTCTAGTATTGTTTATACTAACTAGTTTATTTACTTAGATTATTTGGAAAACTATTCTTTTTCTAGATCATTGTTGGCAGTCTTTAGTGGCTCACATCTCTATTTAGGTGATAATTGATATTATAACCAATATTATATAGTTAATTTGGTCTTATTTACTACTTTACCAGTAGTTTTCGTTTTATGTTTATACCTCGTGTAATTTACAATGCTTTTTAGCCTCTTTTTATGTATACAATCTTATGATGGTACTTAACCTAACATGTAGGCTTACATTTACCCCTTGGTTTAATTACCATTACAATCTTATCTCACTGGTTCCTATCATCTTATTATTTTACTTTATTTCATTAATCAGGATAACCAGAGTGGTTATTCTATTTTATTTTGGTGGTACTGTTAATTTACTTATTGTATTGTTATTTTTCTTTTATTGAGGCTCCAGTTTGTTACTGCAGCATAGATTCTAATTCTTTACATTTCCTTAACACTTTTCATAGCAGTTTACTGGATTCAATTTCTTGTTATTGTTGAGATTATCAAGGTATAGCATTACATTTCTCATTATTTCTTATAATCTAATACAATCTATTTGGTACTCAAGTTATTTATGCACTAGTATTTTGTTCTTTCTCTAACATGGTCTTACAATGGTTCGCGTTTGGGACCTAATTTATGTAATAGTAAAACATAACGTTACACTATTTATTATTTTATTTTCTATAGCATATATTGTTTGGATTTATAGTATATTGTGTTTGTATTTTTATTTAATAATTGTTAAACAAGAAACTCGAGTCTAGGAAAAATGTTGTATTCATTGTGTGTATGGTCACCAAGTTGCAATAGTTAATCTTTAAGGTTAAGATACCTGTTACTCCTTCATGCAAGTTACTTTGGTCGCAAGGCACGACGCGAATCAGGATCAAGGTCCCATCTTCAGGTGATGATCACTCGGGTCGAGTTCGTCAGTTCATAAAAACACATACATAAAAAACACTGAATTCAATAAACACTCATACTGCACGAGGGGACGATGCGCATCGTCGAGAAAGTAAACGCGCACTGGCCGTATAAAGTCCAATGCAGAGATAAGTTTGCAGTAGGCCTATTCCTCATGTCTGTGCCAGTTTTTGTATCACAGTATCGAGGAGCGCGTTGGATTTGAACGACACCATATCGTTCAAAAAGCAGTCTTTTTGTGTCCTAGCAGCTTTATATATCTCAAACTCTTCTAATGCATTCACATATCGGCCTTTTTTACAAAAGTGTATGGGTTTAAAATTAACAGAGAAGTCCGTGTAACTGTGATCACAATCAATCAGGTGTTGCGCGTAAGTCGATTTATTGTTTATTACATCCTTCATGGGCAGGCGTTCCTTGAACCTCTCTTCAAAACGTCTCTCGGTCTGGCCGATGTAAAACATGTCGCAATCATTACACACAATTTTGTAAACGTCAGAGCGTGTCTCTACGCTTCAATGAAGCAATCTTGCTCTAAGGGTACAGTAAGAAGTCTATGGACAAATGCATTGTATACGTGGGAACGATACATATTCACTTCTCAGGGAATGCCTTTAGTTCCGGAATAGCAGTTGGCGAATGCACAAAGGACGTGCTGTTGTTACTTTACAGCGCCTTATTGTGTGAGCTTTTCGCCCTGTAGTGGTAACCCATCGTTACGGACGACTCACTTCCGGGTCTATCGATCACACCAGCGCGCCTCTAAGCTCCTGCGGCGATGCCTTAAGGGGACTACGGATGCGCACCTGGTGACTGGCCAGAGCAAATTACTCAGAGATGCCCCCATGATACAAACGCACGTCGTGTATTCGTGAACCACGCCCTTACTTCTTGTACTGAGAGAACGACCGAACCGCACTTTTAGAACATGGAGTTCATCGGGTTCCGGCCTATGAACATGAAACGGCCCGTGCATCTTGTGTCTGTCTGTTACTTTACCATACTATCTCGTGAACCAGGTACAGTAGGTAATTCTCCTCTTCGTTGCCCTGTTACATTTCTCTACACTCAAGCTGTTACCGATTCTGAGAACCACTTTTTAGTCTCTGTAATGTGGTGTAAGAAGTGTGGCTTAAATCCCTGTAAGCTGCATAAAATTCCCTGCTTTTCCACCTCTGCAGTCCCTAGACGTAGCCTACATTGCGCCCACAATACTCGTGACCGTTTTCTCACTGTGTATCAGATCTGCCACCGATTCGTTAAGGGTCCAGATTAAGTTGCTACGCCTGAACATCAGTTAACAGCTGAACTCAATCAAATGAAACGCTCGGATCTGTACACGTATTTTATGTGATTATTTAAGTAACAAATTAAATAAAAATTATCATTACCATGTGGACAAGTAGATTACTAACAACAGATCGTGAGGAAACAGTGGAAAACAGAAGACGAGTGGACGAAGAAAACTAAAGGTCTTAGGTGACATAAAATGATGGGAATAAACAGAAATGTAGACGCAGCCACACGTCACACATTATATGATGTAAGTACAAGTTGTTGTAAATGTTAAAAAAACGTTTGATACAGAACAATGCTTTCGTAAGTATTTACCGCTCATTAAAGCTGAAAACAGTCTGGCGTACATATGGTTAGTACTTTCACTAAAATTGAACGGAAATTTAATGTATTCGCCTTAAAAATGTATTTGCCAGCACCAAAATAAAAATTAAGTCTCACAAGAGACTGAAATCGTTATAGTAATTCCGATTTTTCAATAGTTATACTGTAGTAACGCAAGTTTAATGTTAACCCGTATGCCTTAAAAAAAATGCATCCACATTAATTGCTGAAAGTATTAGCCCTAAAATGTTAGATGTATCAAAACACGTCTTAATACAGCCAAAAGTTTTACAC
Organism: Magicicada septendecula; assembly: GCA_034769895.1. NCBI lineage: Eukaryota > Metazoa > Arthropoda > Insecta > Hemiptera > Cicadidae > Magicicada > Magicicada septendecula. The sequence continues at coordinate 455,707,153 of CM068373.1, forward strand.
TGATAAATTTTTAATTTTTTTTAGTTTTCTTCTTCTTCTTCTTCTTCTAGTTCAATGACTAGATTAACTGTTAGTAAACGTATGAATAGCAGCTTTCTTGTTGTGACACATTTAAACGACTTCAGATAGAATAGTAGAGGCAGGACGATGTAAATTGAACACTCAGGTCTCGATGCGCAGTAGACAAACACCTCGTTGCGAGGCTAACAAAATTTTCATTTATTTCGCACATGCGCACAACAGTCTTGTATAGTGTTTCATAGCGTGAACATCGGCTGGAACAAGACTGGCGAGCAAGAACAACGGAAGCGTGTGTGTGACAGAGAGGGAAATAATATGGAAGTGAGACAGTGAACGTTATAGCGACGTCTCCCCTCTCTTCTCTCTAGATAACTTAGCCATACTTGGAAGTGGGGGCATTGAGTCGGCACAGATGACTGTTCAGGAAAGGCTGGCGGGCCTATACAATCCAGCAGAAAAACATCGAATTAAAATTTTAAATCAGTTTGTTTAGTCTACAACGCTATAACTCATTTACAAGCTAATACTAGTTTACTCCTTCTAGAAGTTAATTAATGAAAGAAGAAGAGAGAAAAAGAGATGTTCATAGTTTTCTGTAAACAAAACACTGGATGTACAATGGAAACGGTTACTGACAGTAGCATAGCCGAGGAGGCTATGGGAAGTGGAGGTGCACAGAGGTAACGAGAGAATTACTCTCGCTTACGGTACAATCTTGTTATTTGATATCGGTCGGCAAACTTGGTGACAACAGTGAGCATAGTACCGTGTTTTCATCAAAACCACCAGACATCTCGTTGAGTATCCTCACTGCAGCAGCACTAAGTAACATGACAGTAAGCGGTGCGTTTGCTGCCTCACTCACACACTGTCACTTCACAACAAAACTTTCACGTTTCTGACGTTCTCAACCCAAATCGATTTATATTTTAACTATCTATTGTGTTTTTTGCACGTATTCTTTTATTTTGAAAAGAAAAGTCGTTTCCAGGTCTCGATATATTTTATACTATAGTAGTACAAATACGTTTGCTCTCATAACATGCTTCGGCAGTGACTATACACGAATATGCTCCTATCGAAAAACTGTGCTATATGCTCTCTGCTATATGAAAAATTGTAAAAGCCTGTTCTGCGCATGTATGTACAACGATGTGTTTGTCCGCTGCGCACCTCAAGGTCTTGTTGAAACCTCGTCGTCGTTAGATCTGTACACCCCCTTCCCAAGTGAGAACAGATTGCGTCGCCAGTAAAGTTAGGTCACTACTCTCCGTTCACTGTTTAGTTGATAGCACGGGCCTTATGAGGGGTCGTCGCGCTACTACCTGCCCTAACTACACCGACTAACATCGACCGAGTGAAGTTTCGATGTGACAGCGTGAGTCGATGTTTTTATACGGGCGAGTAGTACAAGGTCTCCGTTTGAATAGCATGGCCATTGCCTGCCCTTGCTATCAACTAAACAGTGAACGCGGAGTAGTGGCAACGACGTTGTATACACAGTAGTCCGCAACTACGACTCAACTACACTGCATTACGCTGAGTGGGTTTAGCGAAAGCTTCAGTCTCTCCTCGACCGAGGATTGCGCTGGGCATGCAAAGCCCACTATCTGACATCAAACAAAACTATCCGTGACTCCCTGCGTGTCAGTTCCCTGGACGCCACTATACGGACACTGTCCCGCAAATTCTATCGTCGCTCCGGCCGATTCCAGGGCAACCATCTCATTAGCGCCCTCGGTCGCTACCAATCTGTGCCAGGTGAATCTTGGACCCGGCCTCGGCGTACACTCACCCTCCATTAAATAATTAATTGAAAACCCACGGCCGGTAGCAGGCCACACCCTAAATCCAGATTATCAGTAGTCCCTACGGCAGCAGCTCTTTCTGAAGCTCGGGACGTAGTACACGAGCGGGCGACGGGCAAGCCCTTCGTCCCGCACAGCCACTGATCTTGAGTGGGTTTGTTGTTACTGACAATTAATTTGGACTCTGATATAAAGCGGCTCATCCGTTAACAAGTAAAACTCACAAGGAAATCTGTGAAGCCTTGACAAGGCTTCCCAAGCCTTGAATAGGCTGCTACAGCCTTGGCAAGTGTCGAACAGGTTCGGCACATTTCCTTACAACTTTCCTTGAAACTGCCAGTCCATTTACAAGTAAACTTGCAGTGATCCAGTCTGTAACAACCAAAAATTTAAAAAATTTTATTGTGACTGAAAAGACGTTACATTCAGCATGACACACCTACTCAGCCCACGAGCAATAAATAAAGAAATGTGTGTAGAAGTGTCAAGTGAACGTTTACTTCAGACAATGCAAGTACGTTTCACATAGTTGTACAATAGGGCACAGGGTTGGCCGTGACAGACTCGACTAAAACACGAGATTTACAGCCTGCAAATGTCAGATAATGGAAATTGTGTCAAGTACCAATTTAGAGGAGAAACTGTGACGGACACACTGCCGGGTTAATTTGTAAGAGTACCAGTAAAGAATAAAAGAGTAAGTCACACAATAGTATATACCCTATACGAGGACGGACATCGATACCTAAAATAATAGAATCGAACTTGTAAACAGCAGGGGAACGACTTACTGGCGACAACGGATATTTACGACAGGCAGTAGGTGTGCCGTTTTGGAAACGACGTCACGCTGCGCCAGGATAGCGTTCAGAAAAAAAGGGTCAAACACAGCGAACAATAACAAGAGACGACACATTGTTTTCGTGAGAACTGCAGCGAGACCCGGAGTACGCTTAGACAATGGCATGATAGACGAGCATGAAATTTCTCCTGTTCTAGGAAAAGAGTACGGAGGCTTTCGACGCGAACCCGTGGGGAGACAGGATATCCAATCACAACCCAGCATCTACCCAGAGACCTGGTGGAGAGGACCGTCGCCAGCATAGCAACGGGAACGTCGAATGGGAAGTGAAGAACGACACTCTGGCTTAAGGGTAGGAGATCTTCCGTCCTATCATGTTCAACTTGAGGCGTGTTGTCCAGTACGGTGCATTGTGGTACACGATGTTTGATAAAAACTGCTTGCAGAGCACGCGGGAGGACAGTCTCTCATAATTTTTCAACCATATACTTTGAACAGTCTTTTCATAAATTTTTACTCATCTACTTTGAGCAGTCAGTCGGTCAGTAGAACAGTCTTTATAATTTTCAACAGTCGGTCGTCAAAGTTCGATTAACATACGGACGGCAGTGGGACTTTGAAATTTTGCCACGCGTCATATAACTAAGAGACTTAGACATTTCGATATTGGCGCGTATCCGGTAATAGTGTACTTTCAGTGTCTAAAACATGCGACATACGCCAGCGCTTAACAATTATAGAATTATTTATTATACTCTAATTCAGAATTGAACTAACCAGTCACACTTACATCAATAATCGACACGTAGAACTTTCGTTGATGTAATACCGGACGGCGAAATAATAACATTATACAGTGTTGCGGTGCGATTCAATATCATGTGGAACAATTACACCGCGGCATCAAAACACTAACAGTAATGAACATATCAAACGTTGAACAATACACAGACATATATATATACACCATAGTTAACGATGAACTTTAATACGAACATACAGCGCGAGTGAATCTGTTTCGCGTGTGTTAAGTGTCAGTCACAGCTCAGCACAGCTTCCCACACATGATCCAGCAGAGAGGAGTTACGCCGATGGAAATATCGGATAAATTCACCTAAACAAGTAATCTTTATGCTATTCTTATCATAAGAAACTCTACTGTCCTGTCTCTTTTTCAAGAAACACCCCTTGAGCATGTAATTTAAACATGATAAATATAATTAACGCCATCCATCTGAGGCATACGATGAACGCATTAGTATAGGATTTATTGTTTGAATATTTGTGTTTCTATATATCGATTACATTATATATGTATGTGTATGTTTTTCAGCAAACAACGTATTGGATTTACCTTGTAATTTGATGTATAAACATGTGTTCTTTTATGTTCTTTTCATGAGTTTATGAATGTATGTATTTACAGGGAATCTTCCATATTTTATATATTGAATTTAATGAATGATATAATGTTAATAAATAAGTGTTTATTTTATCAATATGCGTTCACCATTGTCAAATTACCTCAGAACGAGAAAGTAATAGCATTTGAGTGATTTATGGTAGTTTATTTTATTAATGCAACAACTAGAGTCTCCATGCAATAGTTATGCTAACGTAAAGTAATTAACGTGTTATTTATTGATTACACGAGCTCATTATGCAAATTAATATATTCAATAATTACTTAATCACAGATTAGTTAATTCAGTAGCGTAATAGCATAACACCCCACAGTGTTGTATTTGGCGCCCACCGCACGGCAAAGAGCAGGCAGTAGAGATAGGATAAGCGTATATATTAATTATTAATATTTCATGTTAGTAGTTGTAAGAACAAATATTATTAGTGTGAAGCTAGTTGGACTGGGACTGAATGTTAACGCGCAGTAAAGCAGCAAAAATGACGACCAGTAGCACAGATTCCATGAATTTTGACATTAATAACCAACAGGGAGTACCTGGTGTCGAACGAGAGGAATCACCAACTTATTCACAAATGACCGAGGAGACGTCAGACGTCAGAGCGCGGGGACAGGAGTCCCAACAACAACCGCAGGAAGAGGTGACGTTGCGCGCATTAATGGACTTTATGAGTGGAAAATTCGAGAAACTAGAAGAAAAGTTTGAAAAGCAGAAGGAAGAGGCTAGTGAAAACCTTAGAATAATTAATGAAAATTTCGAGAAGCAGAATGAAAATTTTACACAAATACGCGCAGAAATGCGTGAATATATAAATAATTGTGACCAGAAGATAGACGAGGTACAGAAGCAGCAGAACGAGATCATAAAAGAGTTAAGGGACGACACAGACAAGAAATTCGAAGAGGTGCGTGAAACAAGAGAATTAGACCGACAGGAACTAAAGAGTGTTGCCCAAAATACTCAAACGAGCATCAAAAAGATCCACAACAGAGTGGAGACACACGCAAAAGAAAATCACAAGAAGCAAGAGGAATTGAGAGTCGAACTATTCCAAACAGTAAGACAATTACAACAGGAACAGGGAGACGTAAACAACACAATGCAACAGAAAATCAATGAGGTAGATGGAAGACAGAAGTCGGCGGAACAAAAACTAGACGAGAGCGCAGAAATCGGATTAGAGTGTCTTCCGCTAATCCAACATCAAATCCGATTTGGGGACCTATGTAACAACCAAAAATTTTAAAAATTTTATTGTGACTGAAAAGACGTTACATTCAGCATGACACACCTACTCAGCCCACGAGCAATAAATAAAGAAATGTGTGTAGAAGTGTCAAGTGAACGTTTACTTCAGACAATGCAAGTACGTTTCACATAGTTGTACAATAGGGCACAGGGTTGGCCGTGACAGACTCGACTAAAACACGAGATTTACAGCCTGCAAATGTCAGATAATGGAAATTGTGTCAAGTACCAATTTAGAGGAGAAACTGTGACGGACACACTGCCGGGTTAATTTGTAAGAGTACCAGTAAAGAATAAAAGAGTAAGTCACACAATAGTATATACCCTATACGAGGACGGACATCGATACCTAAAATAATAGAATCGAACTTGTAAACAGCAGGGGAACGACTTACTGGCGACAACGGATATTTACGACAGGCAGTAGGTGTGCCGTTTTGGAAACGACGTCACGCTGCGCCAGGATAGCGTTCAGAAAAAAAGGGTCAAACACAGCGAACAATAACAAGAGACGACACATTGTTTTCGTGAGAACTGCAGCGAGACCCGGAATACGCTTAGACAATGGCATGATAGACGAGCATGAAATTTCTCCTGTTCTAGGAAAAGAGTACGGAGGCTTTCGACGCGAACCCGTGGGGAGACAGGATATCCAATCACAACCCAGCATCTACCCAGAGACCTGGTGGAGAGGACCGTCGCCAGCATAGCAACGGGAACGTCGAATGGGAAGTGAAGAACGACACTCTGGCTTAAGGGTAGGAGATCTTCCGTCCTATCATGTTCAACTTGAGGCGTGTTGTCCAGTACGGTGCATTGTGGTACACGATGTTTGATAAAAACTGCTTGCAGAGCACGCGGGAGGACAGTCTCTCATAATTTTTCAACCATATACTTTGAACAGTCTTTTCATAAATTTTTACTCATCTACTTTGAGCAGTCAGTCGGTCAGTAGAACAGTCTTTATAATTTTCAACAGTCGGTCGTCAAAGTTCGATTAACATACGGACGGCAGTGGGACTTTGAAATTTTGCCACGCGTCATATAACTAAGAGACTTAGACATTTCGATATTGGCGCGTATCCGGTAATAGTGTACTTTCAGTGTCTAAAACATGCGACATACGCCAGCGCTTAACAATTATAGAATTATTTATTATACTCTAATTCAGAATTGAACTAACCAGTCACACTTACATCAATAATCGACACGTAGAACTTTCGTTGATGTAATACCGGACGGCGAAATAATAACATTATACAGTGTTACGGTGCGATTCAATATCATGTGGAACAATTACACCGCGGCATCAAAACACTAACAGTAATGAACATATCAAACGTTGAACAATACACAGACATATATATATACACCATAGTTAACGATGAACTTTAATACGAACATACAGCGCGAGTGAATCTGTTTCGCGTGTGTTAAGTGTCAGTCACAGCTCAGCACAGCTTCCCACACATGATCCAGCAGAGAGGAGTTACGCCGATGGAAATATCGGATAAATTCACCTAAACAAGTAATCTTTATGCTATTCTTATCATAAGAAACTCTACTGTCCTGTCTCTTTTTCAAGAAACACCCCTTGAGCATGTAATTTAAACATGATAAATATAATTAACGCCATCCATCTGAGGCATACGATGAACGCATTAGTATAGGATTTATTGTTTGAATATTTGTGTTTCTATATATCGATTACATTATATATGTATGTGTATGTTTTTCAGCAAACAACGTATTGGATTTACCTTGTAATTTGATGTATAAACATGTGTTCTTTTATGTTCTTTTCATGAGTTTATGAATGTATGTATTTACAGGGAATCTTCCATATTTTATATATTGAATTTAATGAATGATATAATGTTAATAAATAAGTGTTTATTTTATCAATATGCGTTCACCATTGTCAAATTACCTCAGAACGAGAAAGTAATAGCATTTGAGTGATTTATGGTAGTTTATTTTATTAATGCAACAACTAGAGTCTCCATGCAATAGTTATGCTAACGTAAAGTAATTAACGTGTTATTTATTGATTACACGAGCTCATTATGCAAATTAATATATTCAATAATTACTTAATCACAGATTAGTTAATTCAGTAGCGTAATAGCATAACACCCCACAGTGTTGTAAGTCGCTGTTTTCAATATGCCTCCCGTTCAAAACCGTCAAATAGCCTGTTTTACTGTAATTTTAGCAAAGTGTTTGCAAGCTAAAAGAAGACACAGGTTTTGGTTGCAAAGGATGAAAGACGTTGGTTTTTGCAAAGGAACTTATAAAGTCACGTAAATTTATTAGATGAACTCCGATTAAATGATGCAGACAGTTACCGAAATTACCTTCGCATGGAAGAAGTCAGTTACATAATAAATAAATAATTCACAGTAAATAAATATAAAATAACACACAATAGACAAACCAATACCTACAAAACAGTTTTTTATTTATTATCAAAATACCCTTATACCATATGCTGTCGGGTTACATCAATATATGATAAGTACATCAACTACACTCTATATACAAATTTTTTCCATCTTACTCTATCCATTGACAATGTCTTCGCTTCCCTCCAAACCCAAGCCTCTTTCTCTCAAAATGTTTCCCATCATTCCATCCCAAGTCAGTCGCGGTCTTCCTCTCTTCTTTCTCCCCCCTGATTTTGCCTCCCAAACCTGTTTTACAATTCTATCACTATCCATTCTCTGCATGTGTCCCCACCAGCATAGTTGTCTCTGTTCAATAAAATCCAGAATCGATATCACTTCCAGATCCTCTCTTATTTGTGTATTCCTAACTCTGTTCTTCCTTGTTACTCCTACTACTCTCCTAAGATATTTCATTTCTGCCGCCTGGATTTTACTTTTTTGGCTTTTGGATAGCACCCACGTCTCACAGCCGTATGTTAAACCCGGTCTATATACTGTTTTATACACACTCATTTTCGTTTTTCTTGATATCTCCTTCTTATTTATAAATCTATTGTTTAATGCATAGTATACTTTTATTGCCTTTTCAATTCTTTCATTTAATGCGGCTTCTTGTTTCCCATTACTGTCTATTATAACCCCTAGATATTTGAATTGTTTGACTTGTTCTATCTTCACTCCTGCAATCTCTATATTTATTATTTTCTCCCCCATTACCATTACCTTTGTTTTGGTCTTATTTATTTTCATCCCTTTTCCTGGAGAACTTCATTCCATATATTCAAATTACCCTGTAAAGCCCTTTCACTTGTAGCCATGAGCACTACATCATCCGCAAAAGCCCCTTCTGCAACTTCTATACTTCGCAAGTTCCTGTTTCCAACATGCATTTTCTTAACCTTCAGTGAACATTTCTTAATAATGTCGTCCATATACAAGTTGAATAATGTCGGACTCAGTCCACCTCCTTGTCTTAATCCATAGTTTATTGTAAATCCTAACGACCTCATATTTTTACCAATTACATAATTAACATTATTTTTGTATAACCTCTGTACTACCTTAATTATTTTACTCCTTATTCCTCTATTTTTTGAACTTTCCCATATTTTTTCTCTAGCCACACTATCGAAAGCATTCTCAAGATCAATAAAAGCAAAACATACCAATTTATCTTGTATCGACTTCTCAGCTATCTGTTGCAGAGTAAAAATGTGATCCTGCACACTTCTCCCTGATCTAAAGCCACTCTGCGATTCCTCCAAACTATTTTCTAAAATTGGAACCAATTTGTTATTAATTATCTGCTCATAAACCTTAACAATTGTATTTAACAGATTGATACCCCTATAATTATTACAATCTCTTGCGTTACCTTTCTTAAAAATAGGAATTATCAATGCTTCCTCTCATTCTCTTGGTATGTCTACACTTGTCCACGCTTTATTGATAATTTCTAAAAGTATTTCTTTCCCCTTTTCCCCATATTCTTTATCATTTCTGCTGCAATTTTATCTGTTCCAGGTGATCTCCCACTTTTAAGTCCTTTAATCACTACTTCTAATTCATGCATCGTTATTTTTTCTTCTGCAACTTCACCATCCTCTCTATCGTCTTCTTCATGAATATTGACTTTATGATCATCTTTGTTGATTTCCTTGGGTTCCGGAACAGGCCAACTAGGGCCTAATCCCTGTAGTGAAGATGACGATGATGGTATTTATCATACAGTGGAAGGAGTGGAAGGAGGGATGTTGGTAGACCGAGGAGGAGATGGGTTCCGGAACAGGCCAACTAGGGCCTAATCCCTGTAGTGAAGATGACGATGATGGTATTTATTATACAGTGGAAGGAGTGGAAGGAGGGATGTTGGTAGACCGAGGAGGAGATGGGTTCCGGAACAGGCCAACTAGGGCCTAATCCCTGTAGTGAAGATGACGATGATGGTATTTATTATACAGTGGAAGGAGTGGGAGGAGGGATGTTGGTAGACCGAGGAGGAGATGGGTTCCGGAACAGGCCAACTAGGGCCTAATCCCTGTAGTGAAGATGACGATGATGGTATTTATTATACAGTGGAAGGAGTGGAAGGAGGGATGTTGGTAGACCGAGGAGGAGATGGGTTCCGGAACAGGCCAACTAGGGCCTAATCCCTGTAGTGAAGATGACAATGATGGTATTTATTATACAGTGGAAGGAGTGGAAGGAGGGATGTTGGTAGACCGAGGAGGAGATGGATTCCGGAACAGGCCAACTAGGGCCTAATCCCTGTAGTGAAGATGACGATGATGGTATTTATTATACAGTGGAAGGAGTGGAAGGAGGGATGTTGGTAGACCGAGGAGGAGATGGATTCCGGAACAGGCCAACTAGGGCCTAATCCCTGTAGTGAAGATGACGATGATGGCATTTATTATACAGTGGAAGGAGTGGAAGGAGGGATGTTGGTAGACCGAGGAGGAGATGGGTTCCGGAACAGGCCAACTAGGGCCTAATCCCTGTAGTGAAGATGACGATGATGGTATTTATTATACAGTGGAAGGAGTGGAAGGAGGGATGTTGGTAGACCGAGGAGGAGATGGGTTCCGGAACAGGCCAACTAGGGCCTAATCCCTGTAGTGAAGATGACGATGATGGTATTTATTATACAGTGGAAGGAGGGATGTTGGTAGACCGAGGAGGAGATGGGTTCCGGAACAGGCCAACTAGGGCCTAATCCCTGTAGTGAAGATGACGATGATGGTATTTATTATACAGTGGAAGGAGTGGAAGGAGGGATGTTGGTAGACCGAGGAGGAGATGGGTTCAGGAACAGGCCAACTAGGGCCTAATCCCTGTAGTGAAGATGACGATGATGGTATTTATTATACAGTGGAAGGAGTGGAAGGAGGGATGTTGGTAGACCGAGGAGGAGATGGGTTCCGGAACAGGCCAACTAGGGCCTAATCCCTGTAGTGAAGATGACGATGATGGCATTTATTATACAGTGGAAGGAGTGGAAGGAGGGATGTTGGTAGACCGAGGAGGAGATGGGTTCCGGAACAGGCCAACTAGGGCCTCATCCCTGTAGTAAAGATGATGACGATGATGGTATGTATTTATTATAATTAATCAGTCACAGTGAAAAATCCAAACTCTGACTTGGACAGCACTTGTAACCGAATTCACAACGCCAGTTACTACAGCTGATCGTGTTTTACGGGAAAACAGACCGTCACGCGTCGACACTCGCTTGCCACAATAACATAATGTAAATTTGTACAGACACAATTATTTATGTTCAGTTTTGCTCTCGGAACAGCAGTGAGCCGGTGCTTGTCAGTACAAGTGCGAGACCCGCTAGTTTTACACGTGAAGCTGTAGAATATATTCATTGTTTTTAAATATGTTTTATTATTTTATTTAGAGATTTGACGTTTCGTTTAACAGTAAAGTGGTGAAGTAATGTGTGTTTATGAAAAACATGGAAACGTTCAGAAGGTGTTCAACTATCTCTGCTGGTAACTGTGTATTTTTATAATATTATACACAATTAATTACTTAGTAGCATTTTAATTAATTTTACATCTACGTTCCAGCAAACGCAAAATTTGTGTAATACCAAAAGAAAACATTATTTTTAGTTGAGATAAAGGTTTGGTTGTGCAAAGTATAGCGACTTTTCATTGACATTTCTACCCAATGACATTGACTTTCTTCAATGTCAACTACCAACACAAAAAATATGATGAAATTAACAAACAATAGTTTCGTCTATGAGGGATAAAAGCATGTTAATAAGATCACGATTGGGTAAATACACATCTGTGTATGTCCCTACTTAAATATTTTTATTAGCCAAAGAAAAAGAGCCGGAAAACTAAAGCCGTTTGAAGCTATTTGCCCTGTTCACTTTAGAATTAATTGATTAATATTCTTTCAATATAATCGACATAATTGTAACATTAAACACTCACATAACGAAAGTACGTACTGGAACCCAATCACAACACCGCAACAATAAAACCCATTATTACCAACTAATAGCAATAACCAATCAATCAAAGCACAAATGCTTCACCAAACATCGCATCAAAATAGCTGACGGACAAGAATACAGCCTGAAGTTAAAAACATGTCTCAAGTAAGAAATGCATCTTCTCAATAGCTATAAAAATATACATAGTAAAATTAGGCTATACCGGGGCGGGAGATATAACCTCTGTGTCTTCCCGGCTAACGAACCCCGTCGTGTGACATTGTATGATGGGAATATATAAGATCTAACTATCGTTAGACATTTGTTTTACAATTGTAATTGCTATCTACAATAGATAATTCTGTCTTCCCAGACTGTACTTGGACTTGCAGTAAACATCAAAACTACGACTTACTTTACACCATCTTAACATTTCTTTACTAGTCTCGTTCAACGCCACCTTTCCTTATCACGTCAAATGTCGAAGTCAACAATAAAATGTGCCTTTCGATAACGTCACTGCTTCAAAATGTCCTTCGCGTCATTATGTTCCAGCTAAAAATGTCCTCATACCGATAGTATGTCTTTGGCTTCATATTTAATTTTTCCATTCCAATAATTTTTTGTTATAGTAAACGTTTATTTACTGTTTTTTTTTTAATTTTCTTTACTTATGCGAGGGCTATCAAAAAATGAATTCCCGATTGGCTGACTAAGAACGACTAAAATAAAGAAAAAATATTTTATTATGTACAAAAGTAACGTACATATCTATATTACTTTTCCGTATAAACACCTCCCACATGCTGGTAGCTATTATAACACTGGGTCAGCTTTTGTAGTCCCTCGCCGGCAAGTATTGACGCCATTATTGAGGTCCACATTGATTTCACAGTAATTGTCGAGACGTTTGGCCGCAGTGTCGATGCCGTTCAGCAGTTGAGTCCCGAATGTACTCAGCAGAAGGCGGGATGTATGAACGAAACCACCACACGCTTACAATTCAATAAGAAAAAACAAACTGGACGCGGATTTGAGTAAAATTGAACAAACTTAGTAAAATTATTCTGGTCGCTTCTGCGCATGCGCCAAGTTGCTATGACAACTAGTTTGTTATATCATCCAATAAGAGGTTAACTTATGTACAGCCCTCGTATGTTTACAATATTTATTTAGGAGATATCAGAACGAAGCATTTATCGTTTATTCGTTTATTTTATTACTTTTTTATAACATTTCATAAACGAATTGTTATTTGTTCGCAAGACAGTAACATATTCAAGGAAAAAATAAATCTTTCGAACTTCCTTTAACAAGTCGAACACTTTTTCTTATACCAGAAACAGTATACAAAATTGCTTCTCACGCGCGTGTCTGACTGTAAAAATATTGTATTCTAATACTCTGTTAAAGGATTACAATACTGTTTTAACAATACGGTGAGAAAATAAACGAAGGTTGGAAAGTAGTCCAGGCAATCACACGAAATGTTTGCAGGGGATCATTATAATTACAAATACAGGGTATATTTCCACATACTATACACTGAATGTAGAATGGAAATTAATTGTAAAAAATAATACACTAAATGATGTATAATTTCTTGTCTTCCTAAATATCATAATAAAAATATAAATGTAGAAAAATAAAAACAAGAGTTTAAATTAAGTAACGATAAGAAATATGAATACAAAAAAATCAAAAAACAAGCACATTTGTCGGCAGAAACCTGTTGATTAATAATTTACTCACCAGTCTGACACGAGGATGGCCTTTTGATCCACGAGGTTACTGTCGGGGATGTTTTGTTGTGAGGATTTTGTTACGACATTTGGATGTAAAATCTCATCCGAGGGCTATCTTCTGTCTCCAGTCACGTGTTAAAAAGGTAGAAAATGCCTCCCTTGACAGCTTAGATCGGTTGTTTATAGGGCATCATAAGTAGGACAACGATTATTAAATCCAATATCTTTTTTACATGTTGTAGAACGCGAGTTTAATTTCAGTTCTACTTTTGCTGGATTCAACGTAGGAGGTGTCTTTCTTACAGTTTATTTTCTTCTAATAATTGCCAGCGACTGTTTGTTGCCAGAGGAAAGATGAAATTTCTCTATTTCCCCTGTCTTTTTCATTCCGTAAGTTTTATTAAATAAACGACTGTATTAAAACAAGAAAAGTTTACAATTCATATTTTAAAGTAAATAAGGCGTGCCAGTCGAAATGATACTATAACTGTTTAATTTGTTTACTAACAGTTTTGGTGTTTCCTGTGTATTGTATTTTGAAACCTGACATCTCGTACGTTTGAATGCCTTCGTACCTGTATGCTTGTTCAAATTGTATACTAAATTAAACAGAATTTCTTGGAAACAAAAGTCAATTCGGATTTCAGAAAGCTGTTTACCAAACAATGGACGACTGTTCACAATGAGCAGCGTTATTGTTACATTGTGCTGCCGTTTGACAATGCAATTATCGTTTGCATTGCTGACTTCAAACACGTTTTGTTTGCTGACGTATTCATTGCTGTAATATTTATCGATGACATCGTGTCAATTAAAATTTACAAAACAATGGGTTCCCGCGTTCTGTTGAGACGTACAGAGAGTGAAAACAACATACAAGCTATCGAGATGAATTAAATCACTGAGTAGCGTAAAAGAATTAATTGCAAATTCACAGAATTAGTCTCTATTACCTGAGGGCGAAATATCCAGGTTGCGAGCAATCCGCGGCTTGTCACAATAAAACTGAAAAAAGGGATGAATTAAAAAAGAAACTAGAAAACGAAATTCGTAAATAGTACTAATAACGAGTAATACTATTAAATAAATAATTATAACATCAACGATAAAAATCGTATTACAAAATCGAAATCGACGTACAAATCGTATTACAAATTTGTACACCACATACTGTACGTCTAACAGATTACGATATTTAGTAACTAATAACAGAGTGATTGTCCTTAAAGTGAATATAACTGCCACAATGACTACTAAATACATGATGTTTGATTGATTATATGGAGGGACTAGAGAATGGTCAGCTGATAAATTAACGTCATTTGAAAAAACGTGTTGCGTCAGTTAACAAAAACACAAAAGTTTGTGTAAGACTGTTTAATAAAAGGTTAAATTATTACTGCAGAATGATGTACATAATATGGACTATGTTTTCCTTTATTTTAGAAGACGTATATAGTAATAAACTAGGAGTATTGCTGTCCTACTGTTAACATTTAACTGCGAATATTACTTGATGAAAATAATACTACTGGAATACGATGGTATTTTATAGAAATTTTAAAAAATTGTAACTATCGATTTTTCTGTCGTTTAATTAGTTATTCCACTGACTTAAGACCACCATCTATGCAACACTTGTAACAATGCTTTTGTAATAAATAATTTCGTCTTGAGTTAATAAACGTGCTGTACTGCCTATTTAATTACACATGCTCTTTCAAATAATCTACCTTAAATTACCATATCACATTATTCAAATAATTACGCAGCTTATCAGAGGGTTTTTATTAATTGTCAACTTCATCGCCTTCGTTATTCCGGATAATCGGCAGTTGACTGTACACCATAACATCAGAGAATTCCTTTTAAATATATACGTATATAATTATATGTTTCAACACAAACGAAAACCCCCTAGTTTACAAACCAATAAGACAAAAATATCAATTTTTTAATAACTGACATTCGACTCTGTTACTAATAGAGCCTTAGAGCCTTTAGACGGAAAAAGTGTTGGGTAAATTCAAAATTTCCTTTAACATAGAAAAAATTAAAGTGTTCTTTCCTAAACTCTGCAACAGGCTTGGTACACCAAGCTTTGTACAGTCATGTTACTTTATGATGGCCGGTTCAGTGCTGCACGCAAAGCTCCCGAAGTGGGGAGACTCAATGAGATGTCTCGCTGTACCGACAAAAAACACGAAACTGCGCATGCAGCTGTTGTCTAGAGTGCCGGTCACCATTATACAGTCCTTGTGCAATCTGGAAGAAATTCTTGGAAACAAATTGCGGCTTCCAATCTACTATTCTAGTTTCAAGAAAGCTGATCCATCTAGTAATATTAAGAAAGAAAATATTCCATAAGATAGCCGAATTTTATTAACATTAACTTCCATTAACCTTACGCACCTGCAAAACGTGCTGAGCACGTCCCAGCGTCTGCGACTGTGCACGTTGTTTGGGTAGCAGCCCGATGAATGTGGTACTCTATTGCGAGAGTCGCAGTAATTTTGTGTAGGTCCGGTCCTCTAGGCGTCAAACGGGCAGAGTTTTGGACACGTAAACGTGCTGAGCATGTCCCAGCGTCTGCGACTGTGCACGTTGTTTGGGTAGCAGCCCGATGAATGTGGTACTCTATTGCGAGAGTCGCAATAATTTTGTGTTGTTCCGGTCCTCTAGGCGTCAAACGGGCAGAGTTTTGGACACGTAAACGTGCTGAGCACGTCCCAGCGTCTGCGACTGTGCACGTTGTTTGGGTAGCAGCCCGATGAATGTGGTACTCTATTGCGAGAGTCGCAGTAATTTTGTGTTGTTCCGGTCCTCTAGGCGTCAAACGGGCAGAGTTTTGGACACGTAAACGTGCTGAGCATTGCCCAGCGTCTGCGACTGTGCACGTTGTTTGGGTAGCAGCCCGATGAATGTGGTACTCTATTGCGAGAGTCGCAGTAATTTTGTGTTGTTCCGGTCCTCTAGGCGTCAAACGGGCAGAGTTTTGGACACGTAAACGTGCTGAGCACGTCCCAGCGTCTGCGACTGTGCACGTTGTTTGGGTAGCAGCCCGATGAATGTGGTACTCTATTGCGAGAGTCGCAATAATTTTGTGTTGTTCCGGTCCTCTAGGCGTCAAACGGGCAGAGTTTTGGACACGTAAACGTGCTGAGCACGTCCCAGCGTCTGCGACTGTTGTAACTAAACTCAATTCTGGTATTTACTTGGTGTGGTTTTCAAAGTCTTCCTGGTCTGAAACTCTTCCTTTAGTTTCACTGTTGATCGAGTCCAATTGTAACGAAACCTGTTGTATAGTGTTAAATCTGTATAGGAGTAGTGTAACAAAAAATATTTTTAAAAATGTTTGTGGAAGAAATACGAATTGTGTTTAAAAAAAAAAATTATAATTAAAAAAAATTTCCTTTTTATAAATTAATTAATTACAAACAATTAATTAATTGTGTTTCATGAAGTTTTAAAACGTGTCTCACTTCTCTAGGAAATTTTATTAATGTTCTTGTATTTTTTAATAAACTCCAACCACTTATAAGATTGTCTCCAGGGACAATCGATATTTGTTTACTTTTCGTTTTGGAGGTTATCTTCCTTCTGATGTGGTGAAATTCTTGGAGTTTATCGTTTAAATTATATTAATTGTAAATTGTTACGTTTTAATAAAGAAAGAACTATTTTGGTATGAAAGGTATAAATGTTTTATTGGATAATTGATTATAAGACTCTTGTCGATTATAAAATCGACTCTCAGGGTATCGAAATGTTACAAGTTTTTGATATATAAAATTCGATCAGGTTCTTTTAACAGCTAGTTATGGTTAAAGTCAGAGAAATCGGGCCAATATTAAAAAAGTATAACGTTACAACAAGTAATTCTTAATACTAAGTACATATATTGAATAGAAATTGAAATAAAATAATTTGTTGTCGAACCGTATAGCTGACGGAACTAGAAGGCTGCATTCGATTGAGTCAAACGACAATTGCAAATGGCTGCCGTCGAGTTGGTCAAAATGTCCTTCGTAAATGCGACGTTCCAAATAAGAGATTTTCTTGTAGTATTCACGTCCTGGTGTCAGCAAATCTTCCTTCTGATGTTGTGTAGTGTCTTGAGTGAAGTTTCTGTGTTGTATTTTGTATATCGGTATATGTATAAGTCCGTTCACTTTTGTCATTCAGGCACTAATTTATGGTTATGGTGTATACTGTTTTCTGGTGTTTAATAGTGTTATTTGGTGTAATTTAATGCTGTATAATGTTATTTCGTCTCTGGTAATTGTTTATGTCACTCGGTCGATGTTACAAAATGTTTTTATTCGCCACTCGCGATTTTCAAAAATGTGTCGTTCACTGACTCGCCATATTAGTTAGGTTAATTCGGTTAAAATACGCTCGTCAAGTGCACCGTACAATATTCAATAATCAACTCTCTATTTCCTTCACTTTCGACTAAAATCTTAGCCAATGCAATATTATTCCTTACATTGTTCAAATCTAACTCTGCATCCTGTGCATGTTTTAAATTACATTATATAACTGCTTAAACTTTGGTTATTATTCAAATTTATTTGCTAGATGTTACTTAATTTAATCCTTCAGTTCATTCGGCGTATTATAATATCGAATAATGCCGTTTTATTATGTTTTTTGTCTAAAATTAGTAATTTTACTTTCATTTTGTATCTGGTAAATTCTTAAAATCAACTTCCTGTCATTATGCAAATTCTGCCATTTTTAAGTTATATTTATGATTAATAATCTCATATTGTATTAAAAGGTTTATATTCCCTTAGTTTCTTGCAATTATTTGAATTGGTTAATTTTTAAAATATTATGTTGGAATATATGACTCCCCTCTCCAAATTTTTGAGTTCTGTCATTTCCATTTTTATTTATAATTCTGGCTATAATTTTACAAAATCTTTCTAAGTGGTATCTCTAATTATATGGCTTCATCTCTGGTTTATTTTATCTAAATCCCTTTAGTTTAAATGTATTTAAATGAGTAATTTCTCTGTTTTGATGAGGTTTAGTTTTTCATCATTTTGCCTAAATTTTTTAACAAGTTTTTCTTATAAATTTTTATACAAACAATACATACTGTGTTATACCCTCTCTGACTTTTTAAACATGGTATTATAAACTAAACATTTTTTTTTTTAAATTAAACATAACAATAATTAGTATTGGTTTCAATACTATAAACAGTTAAACAAATAAGAAATATTTTCAAATGATGGTTGTCTTCAACCATTCAGACATTTTTTACAATCAACACTTATTACTAACATAGAAATATTATTTACAAAGGAGGTTTTTTCCCAACTAACATCTTATTTACTTATTACTATAAATACTAGTAATAAATATATTTACAGTTAGGATGTTAGTGGTTCCAAACTTAATAAATGTCCTTATACCTAATACATTTTTTAAAATCCTTATTCTATATTCACAAAACCTTATACCTATATTCTTATTTGCTATCTCTTATACTAAGTTTGATTATGCAGTTTTTAAACTGTCTTTTAAATATGGTTTTGGGTAATTGTACCCTGTCACTTTATAATTAAATCTGTTTTTACTCATTCTTTAAAGAAATGTCACTTCAAACAGATTTATAGCTTGATATTACTACCTGTATCACATTCACATGGTACAAATTATAAGCCACTTAAAGTTGTATATTTCATTATATACACTGTTTGTGGTTGCCAAGAATGAAACATAAGGTTTATTTTTTATAATACCCAAACTAGCACTGGTTCACATTACACTTTTTTATGCTATTTCTAAATGGTTGTTTAGTCTTATTAACATCAATAAATTGGTTTGTGGGTTACAACGAAGATTTGTTCTTTGTGTATTATATTATTGTTCCACCTTGGTCCACTGGCAACTCTTACTCTATACACTTTTTTCTCTTAATTTTATTGTACATGTGGTTACTGTTCAAGACTATTTCGTTATACTTTTTATTATAGTGATTTTTAGTTATTTTGGGATATGGGGATATGGGTGTTTTTTATAAGAGCATTCCTTCTTCTTCTGGATGCTGCCTTCTTCTTCTTTACTTATCCTCGTTGTGGGTTTGGTCATATTCTGTTGTTTCTTTGTTTACTTCTTACCTTCCTGGGTTATATTTTAAAAAAACCTTGGGTTATTAGACTGGTTTTGGATGATTCATCACTAGTAACTTATTACTTCCATATTCCTTAAGGAATGGAAGTATGGTGATGGCAAAAAAAATCGTGTTCGAGATTATTGCAGATTCTGATTCTACTACACTCAAAACATGAAAAAAAATCGTTTTCCGAAAAGTGTCTGTGTGTGTGTCTGTCTGTGTATCTGTCTGTCTGTCTGTGTGTCTGTCTGTAGATTTTTACTTCCATATTCCTTAAGGAATGGAAGTATGGTGATGGCAAAAAAAATCGTGTTCGAGATTATTGCAGATTCTGATTCTACTACACTCAAAACATGAAAAAAAGTCGTTTTCCGAAAAGTGTCTGTGTGTGTGTGTCTGTGTGTCTGTCTGTCTGTGTGTCTGTCTGTAGATTTTTTTTCTATGGCAAACGATAACTGCCGCAAATGCAAACAGAATCAAATAATTTTTTGCATACAGCCCTGATTTGTAGAGGACTCGCGACCTATTGTTTTTGGTGAAGATCGGTTGAGGGAAAGGGGTAGTTTACCTGCAAAGGTTTTTTTTTATCAAGGGAAATTTTTTTTTTGGCAAACGATAACAGCCGCAAATTCAAACAGAATCAAATAATGTTTTGCATACAGCCCTGAATTGTAGAGTTCTCAAGACATATTATTTTTGGTGAAGATCGGTTAAGGGAAAGGGGTAGTTTACCTGTAACATTTTTATGTTTTAACAAGGGTATTTCCTATGGCAAACGATAACAGCCGCAAATTCAAACAGAATCAAAAGATTATTTGCATACAGCCCTGAATTGTAGAGTTCTCAAGACCTATTGTTTTTGGTGAAGATCGGTTAAGGGGAAGGGGTAGTTTACCTACAACGTTTTTTTAACAAGGGTATTTTTATGGCAAACGATAACAGCCGCAAATTCAAACAGAATCAAATAATTTTCTGCATACAGCCCTAATTTGTAGAGTACTCAAGACCTATTGTTTTTGGTAAAGATCGGTTGAGGGAAAGGGGTAGTTTACCTGCAACGTTTTTTATCAAGCGTATTTTGTTGCATACGTCAGTGAATTGTAGAGGACTGGAGGCCTTTAGATTTTGGTAAAGATCGGTTAAGGGGAAGGGGTAGTTTACCTGCAACCTTTTACGTTTTAACAAGAGTAAAGTACTTGAAAATTCGTTTAAACTTTTTCAAACAATGGTAATTGTTGAAAATAAAATAATTTTGTTGCCAGGCAATCTGAAAATTTCAGATTTTGTACCACAAAATCTGAAAAGATTATACGATAGTTTATGAAATGGTTAATAATACGTCAGTGGAAGGTGTAATGAGAAATTAGCAGAAATGGAAACCTGGGGAATGTTAACTGTTCTGTAGATACAATTTTGTCAGAATGTTTGGAAATGATCATCAACATTGAAGAAAAAGTAAGCATATTAAGAAACATATGTAAGTACTTATTATAAAAAAATAATGTTTGTTTTTTGATAAAGTCATTTTGATTATAAAATATAAATATTTACAACAAGAAAAGAATTTTCAGTTTTCAAAATTTAAATATATTTTTATAAAACAATGGGTTCTTCATTGAGGTGGGGACCATGTCACTCACGCCATCTCAAGCCTCCTCTCCCATTTTGCAGAACGTTGTAGGTAAACTACCCCTTTCCCTTAACCGATCTTCACCAAAAACAATAGATCTTGAGAACTCTACAATCTAGGGCTGTATGCATATAATCTTTTGATTCTGTTTGAATTTGCGGCTGTTATCGTTTGCCATAGGAAATACCCTTGTTAAAACATAAAACGTTACAGGTAAACTACCCCTTTCCCTTAACCGATCTTCACCAAAACCAATAGGTCTTGAGTAGGGGGATAATGAGAGTTCTGACCAAAGTACCGTTATTCCCCCACCACCACCGCTGGACCAGCAGCATCGACCAATCAAATTGCATGGCGCCTTTCGCGCGTCAATTCAAATATATGCCGTCTTTCGCGAGCCTAAATCACTTTCACTTTCTACTGGACCGCGAATTTCCACGAATAAATTTTTTAATTTTTTTTTAATTTGATATTTTTATTTTTTTAATTAAATTGATTTGCATATCCGCGAATATATGCCGCCTTTCGCGAGCCTAAATCACTTTCACTTTCTAATTTCCGCGAATATAATTTTTTATGTGCAGCCTTTCGCGAGCCTAGATCACTTTCACTTTCTACTGGACCACAGCATCCGCGACTTTTTCGCTGATCTGTGTCAAGATCCGCGACTTTTTCACGTATCTGGACCACAGCATCCGCGAATATAATTTTTTTTTTTATATGCCGCCTTTCGCGAGCTTAGATCACTTTCACTTTCTATCACTTGATGTATTATAGTGTATATATTAAATATATGATCAGGGTTACCAACCTTGCATGAGTTCAAATTTGTTATAATGTATATTAAATCTATATGATCAGGTTTACCAACCTATGTATGGGTTCAAACTTGATATGTGTGTGTATTATAGTGTATATTAAAATATATGATCAGGGTTACCAACCTTGCATGAGTTCAAATTTGTTATAATGTATATTAAATCTATATGATCAGGTTTACCAAGTATCCCTCCTCAGACGCTGGTGTTACTTTGCATTTTTGCATTAAATATATATATCGTAAACAATGAAATAATAATATTTCGTCATTGTAAGATTTTAATAAAACAATTATCAGTTTAAATTCTCTCTCTCTCTCTCTCACACTTGTTGTGTATGTTTCTCTCTGTGTGGTCAGTACCGCGCGCATGTATATGAAATTAGAAAGTTTATATTTATTCGACAAATATTAACGCCCTCTCTCTCTCTCTCTCGCTCGCAGACGTCGGAAGCAATTCGAGGTCATTGACACGACTTTACACTGACACATTGCAGTCTCTCACTCTCTCTCTCTCTCTCTCGCTCTCTCTCTCTCTGGGTTAAGCTGGTGTTGTACGTTACTAAAATCATAGTAAATATTTTCATTCTAAGCATGTATTACTGTTTAGTAATAATTACAGCCCCAACAAAGGATATATAAGTTTGTGTACATGGATTGTATATTGCAAGTACGGAATTATTATTTAAATCCGATATCTGTTTTTATTAAAATCATACAATGTCAAAAGAGGATAGTTGTCTGTTACGAACCAGTACTAACTCTCCTATATGGCCGTCGCTCGCATCATCCGTATTTAAAGTTCGCTACTTCCAGTACACATGGCCTCTGTAACAGATTTTGTCTCCAACAGGTGTGATTCGAACGGTAAGAGCAAGAACAATATGAACAAGGCCAAGGACATTATATGTCTAGTATCCCTCCTCAGACGCTGGTGTTACTTTGTGTCATAAAATCTCGTGGCACTCAAGATAAGAGACAATACGTTTGCAAAAAACGACAAAATTGAACTTCTGGAAACAAAATTGTACGGTTTGTAAGTAATATCGACAACACAGGTCAGCATTTTTCGGTCATTGACAGATAAAGGGATCGTCACATTAGGACTACTGACTGCTAAATCCAGTAGTACAAGAACTTAGATATTTGTTGAATCAGTAGTAAAAAAATGTTAGATCTACTGTTTTCAGCGTACATAGACATTTGATAATATTCCATTTTGGTTGTATTCGTGAAGCCATAGTGTAATGGCTGTCCTTGGAAGTCATGTAACCCTTAGTGTTTGTGTGGGAATCGTAGTCGGATTTTAGTTTCTGTCATGTCTTTCGTCCGTTTGTGTGCAGGTTGTCTTTACAGTCATGAAAATCATTTCAAGAGGTAAGCTGCATTGTATTGTTCGCGTACCGCGAGCATATGCGGTGGTGATTGCTGTACAAGAATTCTACGGACTGATGTGTTACGAAATTAGCGTGGTAACCAAGTTCTATGACATAGAGCGCGGGTTTCTCCGTACAATTGTGTAACGTCGCGTAGCATTTTTGTGCGATGTTAAGCGACCTATAAAACGTAATGAACCTGTTGTGCCATGATGACGGAGTTGCACAGATGCGTGTGATAATAATAATAACAATAATAATATAAAGAGGTCGCGTGCTCAAACATTATTATTATTTCGCCTTTGACATGCTCCTTGTCAGTCTGTAATTTAGAGGTAGCGAATCTTTTTGCCATTCTTCTGCCGATGATAAAATGTTCTCTGTAGAGTTATTCGTCAAGTTGTTGGTGTAACAATAACATGGTGTAAGCTACCTCTCGTTTATCCATGAGAATGAGTGTTCGGTGTCATCTGCCGTGAGGGTAAATAGCGCCTTATTTTCGCTATTATTTACAACGGTACGGCTAAAATACTAGTAAGCGTAATCAAAAATTACTTCCTACCCTGCTAACAACATCAATGGATGCATTTTGAGTACGTGGCTATGAAAATGATCCGGACACAGGTTATGTCAGGTTGTAATAAGTTAGGCCTCTCCAGTTCTATAATTTTCTACAAAAAATTAGCTTTTGTTTCCGATTAAGTATCTCCATTTTAATTACTTTTAACACTACACTGAAAAGTTTGTAGTTGTGGGTAGAGGAAAAAATATCAGGAAAGGTATCCGTAGTATGTCATACGATAGTGAAGGAAAGATTTCATCGATATTTTGACATGTTCTCTCGCATATGTTATAGGTTACAGTGGATATGAGATTCGGTTAGAACATGTGCACACTAAATAGGTAATTGTAAGGAAAATAAGAAATTACTGTAATAGGTAAGTTGTTCAGTACTACAGGAGTAGAAAAATATTTTCATATTCATCATTGTCGTAAGGAACTCACACCCTGATGGAAGGACACACAAGGTGCAGTACAAAAATCCTCCCAGAAGGTCCTTCCAGAGGGCGACTGACTGTACGCTATCATTAAAATTATACAAAACCACTGCTGTCCCGATTCAGATGTACGACAGTGAGGAATGTAAGCGAGACATGTCTACAATTTGAAGCAGCTGAAGTGCTTTCTCTGAGAAGAGTCAAGGGTTCCACACAGTTGGACAGAACGACTGCATTCGGAACGAGCTAAACGTCTATAATCCGAACCAGCGAATAGACGATTACAGATTAAAATGGTGGGAACACGTCGACGGAATGGACGAAAACAGGCAAGCAGTCCAGCGGGCAAGTGTGACATTAGAAGTCGTGGAACGTGAGAACAAATTTATGTGACTTTACCGAGACGGAACAACCATTTATGTCTAAACCATGAAATGAAGAAGCAGAAGAAGAAACGACGTAGTTCGTTTTGTCGTTATTTGGTAGTTGTTGCCTAGCTATGCAATAAATTATTACATTCAACTAAAGGAAATTCTGATTTTTATGTAGTCCTTCGACAACGCAGGCTTTACATTGTACCGAGCAACACTCCGCGTGCTTTTACGTAAAATGTAACATGCGCATGCAATAACGTCACTTAAGCTGCTAGTTGGACATGTTTATGACAGCAGTTTCATGGGATGATTTGAACGGTTTGTTTCATCGAAAACTGTCTGCAGGCGAACATATATTTCTGATGTACACGGTTATGTAAACAGAATAGAGAACATGAACTATCAGCCCAAGTAACCTACAATAAATATTATATTTAATCGCTTTTCGTTATAACCGATATGAAATGCCACAAAATGACTACAATTATTGCGTATAACGGAGGATTTATGCCAGCTTTAAATAACAGAAGATTTATCTGAATGGTCAGGCGGCACTAAACGTAATTTCGATTCGTTCCAACGTGCCGTTATTTACCGGTTTAAATACTATGTATTCCACAGCGTTGTGATTTATACAGTAAAAGTGATAACGAAAACGAAACGTCGGTCGGAACGGTTAATTAGGCAGCATAATGGTAGGCGATTTGACACGTACGGACAAGTTCATGACAGCGGCGGCGATGATTATTGTACGTAAGAAGAAATGTAAATGAGCTGTGGAGTCATGACGGCTGTGCACATCAATTGCTTCACAACAATGCGGACTACACCGTTATCGTACAACAATGGCTTTATACAGTGATTATTGTTGTATTGATTTTTATTCAGCGATTGTCGAAGCCTTTCAGTTTTCTTTGTCTGTTTAATTTCAGTTGAAGCTAATTCGAAGCGATTGCCTGTTACATTTCGTCTTGTCGTCTTTACATTTCCTTAGTGTAACACATAGTTTTGTTTTGTGGCACGCGTATTATCTTCAGAAGAAGGTCCGTTAAATTTATTTTTTAAGACAAACCTTAATCCCACGTCACCGGATTACATATGACCTATGATGTTGGAATCGTTGTTAATTAACACGTAGACCGATTTGTATTGGTTAATTTGTAGGCGTGTTGAATTTGTTTAATAAAGGACTTGTCGGAAAATTTCTTTTCCGACCACAACATTAATCCTTTGCGTCAATTATTTGGTCATTAAGTAGTTTTATCAGTAAGTAAAATTTCGTCATTTCTTGAAGTGTTGTTTATAAAAATTCCATATGCGGCAATTACAGTAATTTACAATGCAAAAGCGATGTTGTAAGTAATCTTACAGTTATAATTTTAAATTCTTTTTTATACAAAATTATTAAGAAATTTTAAATAAAATATTTAGTATCTAAATTTAAACAATACATGTGTATGTATTTAAATAAAATATTTAGTATCTAAATTTAAACAATACATGTGTATCTAGTAACGTAGTAAAGTTATTGAAATAATAATATTGTGGTTTGGAAAATTGTTCACTGCTAGTTGGCAAAAATGAATTATTCAGTCGGTGAAGTAGTAGGCCTATGATTGCAGGGTAGCGCGTGTTTAAAGTATACCATTATTTTAATATTTCTGTATTTTCTTACTTCTGTTTTTCATTTTGACGTTTATTTGTTTTATTTACTTTATGTTATTACAATTTAGTTTATACGAGAATGTAAAAGCAACAAGCAAACCAGCACTCTTTTATGAAGCCATAGTTTAATTTATTTTATCATTTTATTGATACGTGTATCAAGATTGTACGTGTTTTGTTTTTAATAAATTTATTTTCTGCTTTTCTGCATCCTCCAATTTGCAACACGAGTTTATAGTAAGTGCTGACAGAAATGGAAATCGACAAGAAATATCTCGCAACATAAATTGAGCTTGGCGTTTGAGGCTGACGGTAGTTATCTGATTTATATGCATTTACATCCAGTGGTTGTAGTAACTTGAAAATAAATATGAGATTGTTGTGTAGCGTGCGTAAAGTAGGCCTACCACTGGAGACCTGTCATTAAGCGGACCAGTGTGGCACGTGATTCTATCTTTAATCAGATTTGGAAAGAAATATTTTTATTGGCTATGTTGAGAGAATGCACTGTTTTGTTTGGGAAATTCTAATCAGGCAAACCGGAAGATAGTCCGAGGTGGGTGTGACAGCTTCATCAGTGTCTGCTACTAGCGATGCAGTTAACAAAAAATATAGCAGGTTGTGAAAGCAATAAATGATTCAATAGACATTTTATAAAAATTCATAGTAAACGGTTGAATTTTGATGATGCTGAAATTGAGTAATTTATATACATCAGTCATTACTTAATATGCAAACCATTTTACCGGATCTTGTGCGATTATGATAGTAGAATTTGTGGTTCCGTAGTCCTGCTGGTGGTCGCGGACCTAACCATTGCGCGCTGGGAGGGGGATACAAAGAATTACATATTGTTATTCTCCTTCTCTATTTATGTTTCCAATTGTAATGGAGTGTTATACTCAGCATAAAAAAAGTAATGCGCGCACTGAAGCCTATACTAACTGCTAACCGAATGAAATATTTACAGACGGACAACAGGAAGGCATAAAATTTACCCACGAGGTTGAAATATAAAATAAACTTAATTTTCTCGATCTAACAAGGTTGGGACAATAGTTTCAATACCACATAAGAAAGATCTTTTTATAAAAAGGTGACAGCACGTGCTGAAAACCGTATGCTTTCAGTATTCGCGAAGATGAAGATTGTACAGTAAGCAAACAAATTGTCAATAAAAGATATGGACTTTTTGGTAGGTGACGAAGCAGCACTGATCCGCTATTACCGAACAGTATTCGTTGTATACATTACACACACACACACACACACACACATGTTAGGTTAAATGCAACCTCTATACAAAAACAGATATCGGATTTAAATAATAGTTTTGTGCTTGCAATATATACTACCTATGTACACAAATTTAAAATATAGTTTACTGACCATTGACACGACTTTACACTGGTTTAGCATAGTTACTCATGTTAGGTTGTTCGCAACACACACACACACACACACACACACACACACACACAAATACTATACATCAGACTGCATGTATCTGTCATTAGCAATCTAACGTTACGACGGCAGCATAACGATAATGAAAGCCATACATTATCGTTTGCTAACGTTTGTATTTTGTCTAAGCTATGTTAACTTCACACACACACACACACACACACACACACACACACACACACACACACACACACACACACACACACACACACACACACACACACACACACACACACACACACACACACACACACACACACACACACACACACACACACACACACACACACACACACACACACCATTAGCAATCTAACGTTACGACGACGACATGTTAAATATCAAATTCAGTCTACTTACGTTTCACGTTAGGTTAAAAAATGCAAACACACACACCTGTATGTTATTTAAATTATTATTTAAATAACATACACACGTGTAGTGTTTAGGTCATCAGTACATGACGCAACGGGAGTGATAAGTCCAATTAGGTTTGTTACACGTTGTGTGTTAGGTTAAAATGCAGTCCATTCACGTTCATGTTAGGTTAAATAACATACACACGTGTAGTGTTTAGGTCATCAGTACATGACGCAACGGGAGTAATAGGTCCAATTAGGTTTGTTACATATTATGTGTTAGGTTAAAATGCAGTCCATTCACGTTCATGTTAGGTTAAAATGAAAACAAACACACACACACACACGTGTATGTTATTTAAATTATTATTTAAATAACATACACACGTGTTAGGCTACAGCCTAACACGTGTGTGTGTGTGTGTGTGTGTGTGTGTGTGTGTGTGTGTGTGTGTGTGTGTGTGTGTTTTCATTTTAACCTAACATGAACGTGAATGGACTGCATTTTAACCTAACACATAACATGTAACAAACCTAATTGGACCTATTACTCCCGTTGCGTCATGTACTGATGACCTAAACACTACACGTGTGTATGTTATTTAACCTAACATGAACGTGAATGGACTGCATTTTAACCTAACACACAACGTGTAACAAACCTAATTGGACTTATCACTCCCGTTGCGTCATGTACTGATAACCTAAACACTACACGTGTGTATGTTATTTAAATAATAATTTAAATAACATACAGGTGTGTGTGTTTGCATTTTTTAACCTAACGTGAAACGTAAGTAGACTGAATTTGATATTTAACATGTCGTCGTCGTAACGTTAGATTGCTAATGATGTGTGTGTGTGTGTGTGTGTGTGTGTGTGTGTGTGTGTGTGTGTGTGTGTGTGTGTGTGTGTGTGTGTGTGTGAAGTTAACATAGCTTAGACAAAATACAAACGTTAGCAAACGATAATGTATGGCTTTCTTTATCGTTATGCTGCCGTCGTAACGTTAGATTGCTAATGACAGATACATGCAGTCTGATGTATAGTATTTGTGTGTGTGTGTGTGTGTGTGTGTGTGTGTGTGTGTTGCGAACAACCTAACATGAGTAACTATGCTAAACCAGTGTAAAGTCGTGTCAATGGTCAGTAAACTATATTTTAAATTTGTGTACATAGGTAGCATATATATTGCAAGCACAAAATTATTATTTAAATCCGATATCTGTTTTTGTATAGAGGTTGCATTTAACCTAACATGTGTGTGTGTGTGTGTGTGTGTGTGTGTGTGTGTAATGTATACAACGAATACTGTTCGGTAATAGCGGATCAGTGCTGCTTCGTCACCTACCAAAAAGTCCATATCTTTTATTGACAATTTGTTTGCTTACTGTACAATCTTCATCTTCGCGAATACTGAAAGCATACGGTTTTCAGCACGTGCTGTCACCTTTTTATAAAAAGATCTTTCTTATGTGGTATTGAAACTATTGTCCCAACCTTGTTAGATCGAGAAAATTAAGTTTATTTTATATTTCAACCTCGTGGGTAAATTTTATGCCTTCCTGTTGTCCGTCTGTAAATATTTCATTCGGTTAGCAGTTAGTATAGGCTTCAGTGCGCGCATTACTTTTTTTATGCTGAGTATAACACTCCATTACAATTGGAAACATAAATAGAGAAGGAGAATAACAATATGTAATTCTTTGTATCCCCCTCCCAGCGCGCAATGGTTAGGTCCGCGACCACCAGCAGGACTACGGAACCACAAATTCTACTATCATAATCGCACAAGATCCGGTAAAATGGTTTGCATATTAAGTAATGACTGATGTATATAAATTACTCAATTTCAGCATCATCAAAATTCAACCGTTTACTATGAATTTTTATAAAATGTCTATTGAATCATTTATTGCTTTCACAACCTGCTATATTTTTTGTTAACTGCATCGCTAGTAGCAGACACTGATGAAGCTGTCACACCCACCTCGGACTATCTTCCGGTTTGCCTGATTAGAATTTCCCAAACAAAACAGTGCATTCTCTCAACATAGCCAATAAAAATATTTCTTTCCAAATCTGATTAAAGATAGAATCACGTGCCACACTGGTCCGCTTAATGACAGGTCTCCAGTGGTAGGCCTACTTTACGCACGCTACACAACAATCTCATATTTATTTTCAAGTTACTACAACCACTGGATGTAAATGCATATAAATCAGATAACTACCGTCAGCCTCAAACGCCGAGCTCAATTTATGTTGCGAGATATTTCTTGTCGATTTCCATTTCTGTCAGCACTTACTATAAACTCGTGTTGCAAATTGGAGGATGCAGAAAAGCAGAAAATAAATTTATTAAAAACAAAACACGTATAATCTTGATACACGTATCAATAAAAATGATAAAATAAATTAAACTATGGCTTCATAAAAGAGTGCTGGTTTGCTTGTTGCTTTTACATTCTCGTATAAACTAAATTGTAATAACATAAAGTAAATAAAACAAATAAACGTCAAAATGAAAAACAGAAGTAAGAAAATACAGAAATATTAAAATAATGGTATACTTTAAACACGCGCTACCCTGCAATCATAGGCCTACTACTTCACCGACTGAATAATTCATTTTTGCCGACTAGCAGTGTGCATTCTCTCAACATAGCCAATAAAAATATTTCTTTCCAAATCTGATTAAAGATAGAATCACGTGCCACACTGGTCCGCTTAATGACAGGTCTCCAGTGGTAGGCCTACTTTACGCACGCTACACAACAATCTCATATTTATTTTCAAGTTACTACAACCACTGGATGTAAATGCATATAAATCAGATAACTACCGTCAGCCTCAAACGCCAAGCTCAATTTATGTTGCGAGATATTTCTTGTCGATTTCCATTTCTGTCAGCACTTACTATAAACTCGTGTTGCAAATTGGAGGATGCAGAAAAGCAGAAAATAAATTTATTAAAAACAAAACACGTACAATCTTGATACACGTATCAATAAAATGATAAAATAAATTAAACTATGGCTTCATAAAAGAGTGCTGGTTTGCTTGTTGCTTTTACATTCTCGTATAAACTAAATTGTAATAACATAAAGTAAATAAAACAAATAAACGTCAAAATGAAAAACAGAAGTAAGAAAATACAGAAATATTAAAATAATGGTATACTTTAAACACGCGCTACCCTGCAATCATAGGCCTACTACTTCACCGACTGAATAATTCATTTTTGCCAACTAGCAGTGAACAATTTTCCAAACCACAATATTATTATTTCAATAACTTTACTACGTTACTAGATACACATGTATTGTTTAAATTTAGATACTAAATATTTTATTTAAATACATACACATGTATTGTTTAAATTTAGATACTAAATATTTTATTTAAAATTTCTTAATAATTTTGTATAAAAAAGAATTTAAAATTATAACTGTAAGATTACTTACAACATCGCTTTTGCATTGTAAATTACTGTAATTGCCGCATATGGAATTTTTATAAACAACACTTCAAGAAATGACGAAATTTTACTTACTGATAAAACTACTTAATGACCAAATAATTGACGCAAAGGATTAATGTTGTGGTCGGAAAAGAAATTTTCCGACAAGTCCTTTATTAAACAAATTCAACACGCCTACAAATTAACCAATACAAATCGGTCTACGTGTTAATTAACAACGATTCCAACATCATAGGTCATATGTAATCCGGTGACGTGGGATTAAGGTTTGTCTTAAAAAATAAATTTAACGGACCTTCTTCTGAAGATAATACGCGTGCCACAAAACAAAACTATGTGTTACACTAAGGAAATGTAAAGACGACAAGACGAAATGTAACAGGCAATCGCTTCGAATTAGCTTCAACTGAAATTAAACAGACAAAGAAAACTGAAAGGCTTCGACAATCGCTGAATAAAAATCAATACAACAATAATCACTGTATAAAGCCATTGTTGTACGATAACGGTGTAGTCCGCATTGTTGTGAAGCAATTGATGTGCACAGCCGTCATGACTCCACAGCTCATTTACATTTCTTCTTACGTACAATAATCATCGCCGCCGCTGTCATGAACTTGTCCGTACGTGTCAAATCGCCTACCATTATGCTGCCTAATTAACCGTTCCGACCGACGTTTCGTTTTCGTTATCACTTTTACTGTATAAATCACAACGCTGTGGAATACATAGTATTTAAACCGGTAAATAACGGCATGTTGGAACGAATCGAAATTACGTTTAGTGCCGCCTGACCATTCAGATAAATCTTCTGTTATTTAAAGCTGGCATAAATCCTCCGTTATACGCAATAATTGTAGTCATTTTGTGGCATTTCATATCGGTTATAACGAAAAGCGATTAAATATAATATTTATTGTAGGTTACTTGGGCTGATAGTTCATGTTCTCTATTCTGTTTACATAACCGTGTACATCAGAAATATATGTTCGCCTGCAGACAGTTTTCGATTAAACAAACCGTTCAAATCATCCCATGAAACTGCTGTCATAAACATGTCCAACTAGCAGCTTAAGTGACGTTATTGCATGCGCATGTTACATTTTACGTAAAAGCACGCGGAGTGTTGCTCGGTACAATGTAAAGCCTGCGTTGTCGAAGGACTACATAAAAATCAGAATTTCCTTTAGTTGAATGTAATAATTTATTGCATAGCTAGGCAACAACTACCAAATAACGACAAAACGAACTACGTCGTTTCTTCTTCTGCTTCTTCATTTCATGGTTTAGACATAAATGTTTGTTCCGTCTCGGTAAAGTCACATAAATTTGTTCTCACGTTCCACGACTTCTAATGTCACACTTGCCCGCTGGACTGCTTGCCTGTTTTCGTCCATTCCGTCGACGTGTTCCCACCATTTTAATCTGTAATCGTCTATTCGCTGGTTCGGATTATAGACGTTTAGCTCGTTCCGAATGCAGTCGTTCTGTCCAACTGTGTGGAACCCTTGACTCTTCTCAGAGAAAGCACTTCAGCTGCTTCAAATTGTAGACATATCTCGCTTACATTCCTCACTGTCGTACATCTGAATCGGGACAGCAGTGGTTTTGTATAATTTTAATGATAGCGTACAGTCAGTCGCCCTCTGGAAGGACCTTCTGGGAGGATTTTTGTACTGCACCTTGTGTGTCCTTCCATCAGGGTGTGAGTTCCTTACGACAATGATGAATATGAAAATATTTTTCTACTCCTGTAGTACTGAACAACTTACCTATTACAGTAATTTCTTATTTTCCTTACAATTACCTATTTAGTGTGCACATGTTCTAACCGAATCTCATATCCACTGTAACCTATAACATATGCGAGAGAACATGTCAAAATATCGATGAAATCTTTCCTTCACTATCGTATGACATACTACGGATACCTTTCCTGATATTTTTTCCTCTACCCACAACTACAAACTTTTCAGTGTAGTGTTAAAAGTAATTAAAATGGAGATACTTAATCGGAAACAAAAGCTAATTTTTTGTAGAAAATTATAGAACTGGAGAGGCCTAACTTATTACAACCTGACATAACCTGTGTCCGGATCATTTTCATAGCCACGTACTCAAAATGCATCCATTGATGTTGTTAGCAGGGTAGGAAGTAATTTTTGATTACGCTTACTAGTATTTTAGCCGTACCGTTGTAAATAATAGCGAAAATAAGGCGCTATTTACCCTCACGGCAGATGACACCGAACACTCATTCTCATGGATAAACGAGAGGTAGCTTACACCATGTTATTGTTACACCAACAACTTGACGAATAACTCTACAGAGAACATTTTATCATCGGCAGAAGAATGGCAAAAAGATTCGCTACCTCTAAATTACAGACTGACAAGGAGCATGTCAAAGGCGAAATAATAATAATGTTTGAGCACGCGACCTCTTTATATTATTATTGTTATTATTATTATCACACGCATCTGTGCAACTCCGTCATCATGGCACAACAGGTTCATTACGTTTTATAGGTCGCTTAACATCGCACAAAAATGCTACGCGACGTTACACAATTGTACGGAGAAACCCGCGCTCTATGTCATAGAACTTGGTTACCACGCTAATTTCGTAACACATCAGTCCGTAGAATTCTTGTACAGCAATCACCACCGCATATGCTCGCGGTACGCGAACAATACAATGCAGCTTACCTCTTGAAATGATTTTCATGACTGTAAAGACAACCTGCACACAAACGGACGAAAGACATGACAGAAACTAAAATCCGACTACGATTCCCACACAAACACTAAGGGTTACATGACTTCCAAGGACAGCCATTACACTATGGCTTCACGAATACAACCAAAATGGAATATTATCAAATGTCTATGTACGCTGAAAACAGTAGATCTAACATTTTTTTACTACTGATTCAACAAATATCTAAGTTCTTGTACTACTGGATTTAGCAGTCAGTAGTCCTAATGTGACGATCCCTTTATCTGTCAATGACCGAAAAATGCTGACCTGTGTTGTCGATATTACTTACAAACCGTACAATTTTGTTTCCAGAAGTTCAATTTTGTCGTTTTTTGCAAACGTATTGTCTCTTATCTTGAGTGCCACGAGATTTTATGACACAAAGTAACACCAGCGTCTGAGGAGGGATACTAGACATATAATGTCCTTGGCCTTGTTCATATTGTTCTTGCTCTTACCGTTCGAATCACACCTGTTGGAGACAAAATCTGTTACAGAGGCCATGTGTACTGGAAGTAGCGAACTTTAAATACGGATGATGCGAGCGACGGCCATATAGGAGAGTTAGTACTGGTTCGTAATAGACAACTATCCTCTTTTGACATTGTATGATTTTAATAAAAACAGATATCGGATTTAAATAATAATTCCGTACTTGCAATATACAATCCATGTACACAAACTTATATATCCTTTGTTGGGGCTGTAATTATTACTAAACAGTAATACATGCTTAGAATGAAAATATTTGCTATGATTTTAGTAACGTACAACACCAGCTTAACCCAGAGAGAGAGAGAGCGAGAGAGAGTGAGAGAGTGAGAGACTGCAATGTGTCAGTGTAAAGTCGTGTCAATGACCTCGAATTGCTTCCGACGTCTGCGAGCGAGAGAGAGAGAGAGAGAGGGCGTTAATATTTGTCGAATAAATATAAACTTTCTAATTTCATATACATGCGCGCGGTACTGACCACAGAGAGAAACATACACAACAAGTGTGAGAGAGAGAGAGAGAGAATTTAAACTGATAATTGTTTTATTAAAATCTTACAATGACGAAATATTATTATTTCATTGTTTACGATATATATATTTAATGCAAAAATGCAAAGTAACACCAGCGTCTGAGGAGGGATACTTGGTAAACCTGATCATATAGATTTAATATACATTATAACAAATTTGAACTCATGCAAGGTTGGTAACCCTGATCATATATTTTAATATACACTATAATACACACACATATCAAGTTTGAACCCATACATAGGTTGGTAAACCTGATCATATAGATTTAATATACATTATAACAAATTTGAACTCATGCAAGGTTGGTAACCCTGATCATATATTTAATATATACACTATAATACATCAAGTGATAGAAAGTGAAAGTGATCTAAGCTCGCGAAAGGCGGCATATAAAAAAAAAAAATTATATTCGCGGATGCTGTGGTCCAGATACGTGAAAAAGTCGCGGATCTTGACACAGATCAGCGAAAAAGTCGCGGATGCTGTGGTCCAGTAGAAAGTGAAAGTGATCTAGGCTCGCGAAAGGCTGCATATAAAAAATTATATTCGCGGAAATTAGAAAGTGAAAGTGATTTAGGCTCGCGAAAGGCGGCATATATTCGCGGATATGCAAATCAATTTAATTAAAAAAATAAAAATATCAAATTAAAAAAAAATTAAAAAATTTATTCGCGGAAATTCGCGGTCCAGTAGAAAGTGAAAGTGATTTAGGCTCGCGAAAGACGGCATATATTTGAATTGACGCGCGAAAGGCGCCATGCAATTTGATTGGTCGATGCTGCTGGTCCAGCGGTGGTGGTGGGGGAATAACGGTACTTTGGTCAGAACTCTCATTATCCCCCTACTCAAGACCTATTGGTTTTGGTGAAGATCGGTTAAGGGAAAGGGGTAGTTTACCTGTAACGTTTTATGTTTTAACAAGGGTATTTCCTATGGCAAACGATAACAGCCGCAAATTCAAACAGAATCAAAAGATTATTTGCATACAGCCCTAGATTGTAGAGTTCTCAAGATCTATTGTTTTTGGTGAAGATCGGTTAAGGGAAAGGGGTAGTTTACCTACAACGTTTTTTTTGACAAGGGTATTTTCTATGGCAAACGATAACAGCCGCAAATTCAAACGGAATCAAATAATTTTCTGCATACAGCCCTGATTTATAGAGTACTCAAGACCTATTGTTTTTGGTGAAGATCAGTTGAGGGGAAGGGGTAGTTTACCTGCAACGTTTTTTTATCAAGCGTATTTTCTATGGCAAACGATAACAGCCGCAAATTCAAACAGAATCAAATACGTTTTTGCATACTTCCCTGAATTGTAGAGGTCTCAAGGCCTTTAGATTTTGGTGAAGATCGGTTAAGGGGAAGGGGTAGTTTACCTGCAACCTTTTACGTTTTAACAAGAGTAAAGTACTTGAAAATTTATTTAAACTTTTTGAAACAATGGTAATTGTTGAAAATAAAATAATTTTGTTGCCAGGTAACAAAAATAAAGTCATTTTGATTATAAAATATAAATATTTACAACAAGAAAAGAATTTTCAGTTTTCAAAATTTAAATATATTTTTATAAAACAATGGGTTCTTCATTGAGGTGGGGACCATGTCACTCACTCCATCTCAAGCCTCTCCTATTTTGCAGAAAAAGAGGACCCTGTCAAGGCTGATACTTTGACGACAGTGACAGGGCTTTCCACCAAATTCAGCAGAGTGACAGGTAGGCCCAACTCTGATTGGCTCCTCAGATTTCCCCAGCGTTAGTAGGTTCTATGAAAATATTTTATTTCAAAAATGATTTTAAATATAAATCTTAGATATGTTTTATAAATCTCATGTTTTATGTTTTAACATGGGTAATTTTTTATATGACGAACCATAACTGCCGTAAATTCAAACAGAATCAAATAATTTTTTACATATGTGCCTGAGCTATAGAGAACTCAATGTCTGTTGATTTTGGTGAAGATCGGTTATGGGGAAAGGGCAGTTTACCTGAAACATTTTTTGTTGTAACATGAGTAAAGTACTTAATTTTGATAAAGTATCCTGATAAGATCTTAATAATCCACTGTAGAAACGTAGATGAAATATCTATAAATGAAGAGGCTAGTTGAACGGGCTGGGGGTAATTTTCTATAAATCAAAATTATAGTTGAAGGGGGAGGGGATAATATTTTTTATATGTGTACTACGTTATTGGCAAGAAAGAAGTATTTTTTTGTTAAAATTCCTTCCCTGGCTGTTTGGCTGAAAATGATTTTAAATATAAATCTTAGAATATGGAAGTCATGTATGGTTCTCCATACCGATATTTTTATTTGAACTTATACTTTTTTTTAATAACAATGATGGTTCTGCACAGTTGCTATGAATTAATTCTTTATATTAAATTTAATGCTTTCTTCGGATTTAAATGTTATAATCTTATTATTCTAATGATCAATGCCATTCATTATTATGCGTTTATTTGTCACGCTACACTGTGCACGTTGTTTGGGTAGCAGCCCGATGAATGTGGTACTCTATTGCGAGAGTCGCAGAAATTTTGTGTAGGTCCGGTCCTCTAGGCGTCAAACGGGCAGAGTTTTGGACACGTAAACGTGCTGAGCACGTCCCAGCTCTGCGACTGTGCACGTTGTTTGGGTAGCAGCCCGATGAATGTGGTACTCTATTGCGAGAGTCGCAGTAATTTTGTGTTGTTCCGGTCCTCTAGGCGTCAAACGGGCAGAGTTTTGGACACGTAAACGTGCTGAGCACGTCCCAGCGTCTGCGACTGTGCACGTTGTTTGGGTAGCAGCCCGATGAATGTGGTACTCTATTGCGAGAGTCGCAGTAATTTTGTGTAGGTCCGGTCCTCTAGGCGTCAAACGGGCAGAGTTTTGGACACGTAAAGATGATTACAACACAGGACAGGAGTGCACGGGACGTCTTAGCGCTCTGAACTGTCTACATTGTCCGGGTCTCAGCCCGATCCGGACAGTCTCTTGTAGCAAGTGGATGTTATTTGTGGGTCCCCTTTGTACGATGGCGTGCAAGTAAGAATATGAAATATGACATGTTTTGTATTGCACCAGCCTGGTTCTGGGATGCAGCTCCGTAGCTCCATTAAGGATCATCCCGCAGGAGCTTAGAGCCCAGCTGCCGTTGACGATAGCCGCAGTTGCTGTAAGGTAAGTACGTTCGATGGGCTGCCACGTAGAAGAGGGTGGGTTCCGGGAGGAGCCACTTGTACAGCCTCGCGGAAGCCCGGGCCCGCAAGACAGCGCAGTCGAGTATGATGTAAGTTTCCGTGCGCTATATTGCATTTTGCAAGTGCGGAGGTTAATAAACTATAAGACCGTATACAGTCTTTGCTAATTCTAACCCAACATTCTTACTGTCAATGAAGATTGTTTGTAATAAACATAACTGCCCGATATTTTGTACCAAATGAATTAGTCGGAAGAGGTGGGAAGGTGGGACATGGGGATAAGAAACTGGAGGATGGCTGCAATGGATAGGTAGATTGAAGGCGGAGATTGGTGGAGGCCAGGGCCCGACTTGGGCTGTAGCGCCATAGGAGGAGGAGGAGAATAAGTCGGATTTACGTTACCGTATAAGTATATTCCATTGCGGCATGGCGTGTGTTGTAGTAGTTAGTCCTGTGTACTCATAACAGTAGGTGTACTTTCCACCGTAATTACAACAGTGTACGTAACAGCGACTGTCAACGTGGGCGTTTCACAGTTGCATACAACCACGTTGTTTAATACACATGTATACGTACGCATTACATTATTATTAACTTTATTATATTATGAGATGTCGTTATTAATTACAACTGTTGAGAGAAGTTCCCCATTCGTTAAACATTCATGAGCTAACCTTCTCCGGATCTTTGTACCCCTACATCTTTGTCGCCGGATTACCCCTTCATCTTGCAAAACCTCTTCATCATCGCTTAAATGTGATTTGTTCCCCAATGTGTGAATCTATTGCAAACAGATTATATTTTATTATTTTTACTATAATAGTCTATATTATATAATTATAACATTCTACTATTTATTACATTTATGCTAATTCTATGATTATATTTTATTATATAATCATAAAAAAGTAATAATTCAAAAATAAATTATACTTACAACTCTACTGTGTAACTTTCATTATAATTCTGTGACTAGACATGGATAGCACTGCGAGATCTTACGAAATAAGTTTCTTAATTCTCCACACATTATTCGTAGTTACACACAATTAAGAAATGAATATTCAGTTAAATTCTCAGTTATATTTTTATAAGCATTTACTCATATTTTTGTGGCTTTGTAGGCTTGAATATGGTAAAAGTACCGATCACTCAGGCCATCCAATAATTCTGAATCCTTCCAACATGCCTTATTTCTTTCAGAGCGTACTGTCCTAGGTTCTTGCGTCTTCTAAACTTC
The DNA here is from genome assembly GCA_034769895.1 of Magicicada septendecula. Taxonomy (NCBI): domain Eukaryota; kingdom Metazoa; phylum Arthropoda; class Insecta; order Hemiptera; family Cicadidae; genus Magicicada; species Magicicada septendecula. The sequence continues at coordinate 455,747,125 of CM068373.1, forward strand.
TATCTCGTCAGCTTTGTGAAAAACTCCATTTTCTCAAAAACTCTCATCAACAATAATATTCCAAAACAGGCGTTTTATTTTAACCATTCTGAATTCTAAGTTATAACCGTGATTATAATACTGAAATGGAAACTTCAGCCAGCAGACGGATACTAAATGCCAGCAAATTTCATGTACAATTAACATGTCGGTTGACACAAAATTACGAAGAGATATTTCGACCAAATTGTAGTAAACAACTGAATTTTTTTGTTATTGTGGTATTACATAGAAGCGAGTCATGAATACTCATGGAAAAGGATGCATCTAGGGTACGGGCTAGTTGAGATGGCTTTTTTACGAAAGGTGAAAGGATGTGGTCTTAGAAACGAGACCATTCGAAAAGTCCTGGATGTCTGTAGGCTCCTCGATAATACTATTAAGTACAGTAATATTTGAAAGACCATTTATTCAAGGTAGCGCGTAATAGACTTTCACAGAATTTGTACGATTATATAATGACTCCTTCCTCATTAGAAACTTAGGAGTCAGGCAGAGGTAGTAGCCTATGAGCGCCGTACGGCATTCAGTGGCCATCACTACAATTCGTCCGTTATGTTATTCCAGGTACAGGCTAAGTCGGCCTGAAGACTGAAACACAATGAAGCACCAGGGAGTCACGTCCAAGACCTCTAGATTAGTAGCAGCCAAGCCTTTGTAACCACTAGTCCAAACTCTGAAGCCGTTACATGTCAGACGGACAAGAGCCTAATACTCCAAACGTTGCCTAACCAGATATGGTTACTTATCGGGCTGTCAAATAGGTGTTGGATAGGCAGCGAAGAGATCATAACCTCATGTGAAAGGAATAGGCTTTTAGCGTAATTTTTGGAAGGTTAGGAAAAGTAAGTATAATTACTCTAGTCAAAACAGTATTATATTTCTGATAACAAACTCATTTCCTTTGTACAATGTAACATTTTTCGTTCATACAATACTCTAGTTACCACTTTCTGTCGCAACTTATTCTGTTTAGTTGTCAACACTGTAATTGCAACAACCAACAGGGCTTGTCGCAGTAACACCTACATGTTTTTAACTGACACCAACTAAGGATCATCAGAGAATACGCTTGTCTGATTTCGTGTAGGAGCGTAGAAATAGGTCTGTTTAGAGTTTAATTCATTTTACTAGAAAAAAATAGTAGGTTGTCATAAAAAGGCTTTCCTTGTGACCGTCAATGTGCACTAGTATCGTTGCAGACAATGAGACAAATAAACAAACAAAGTAGATTAAACTTCATTCTAAACTCTCTAACGTTCCTCCGTTCCTCGGCTGCAAAACAATTCCCTTCAGACACTTTCAGACCAATCGTATATGTTTCCCGGAAGTTCTTAAACTTTAATTACACCGGATTTTTTCTTTTTATTTTATCTTAAACTGCTTCGCCGTTTTTATCTTTTCAACCTTTATTTTCTTCTTATATTGTTTCTAAATTTCAAGAGACATAATCACTGTTTACTTCGTAAAGACTGAGTACGCTTTTGAAGTGAGCAAATACCAGGTGGTATTGTTTCTTTTACTCTCACTAAATTGTTCATCACGGTCACATACAACTGCGCGTGAGCAGCGGTAACCTTAGCAGTTCTGAGAATGTGACTACCGATGGTACGAAATAAATACTCAAGCTGAAACCCAAAGTTTTTGTTTAAAAACTAACTACAAATCAATGGCGGCTCTGCAATAACTCGTTTGCTTGACGAGTGCATTAACTAAATGAAAGGATAAATAATGTTTTTTGAAATATAATTTTAAAACTTTTAACGTCACAAAAGATGGCATTAATAATAATAATGATTAAAATATTTTTTTTTTTCAAAAGACATTGTCCGGGTTGTACTCCTGCGTTGTGTGGTACTTACGAAAACTACAGATCCTTTTCACATGGCATAAATCCCAAAACTTAACTTTTGCAATACTTCTGGGTGATGCTGTTTGTTATTCTTCATGTGGGCATTCATCTTTTTAATGCTTTCAGCGGATCCACGTTAGCTGCATTCTGCTATTCTGTCAGCGCCCTAGCAAGATTATTCTCTTCTTACTTTTTCTTCCGTAAAACCTTCTCCACATAGTTTGCTACACGATCCCATCGGCTTTCGCTTTGTAACATCAGTTCAATAATCTGTCCCATTGCATTCTCCTGAGTTAGCCTCTCCGTTTTTTCTTTTTTACCACAAGTGAAACTCGTGTAATGCACACGTCTAGGATTTGTCTTCACAAAGTGCAGTTTGGTCCGTCTACTTTCCTTATCCTTGAACAGACCGTGTTCAATTAAGAACTCACTCAGAAAATCGTATATCTCTCCGTGTTCGCGGTCAGCCCATTGAGCTAACTGGTGTTTTATGAGCCTGGGGGCCCGTCTTCCCTTCGTGGCACTTGTCCGTCTTTCCTGTAACCGAATTATAGGATGAGCCCCGGCCTTCCTTTAATCTTGTGCTTTCCCTACTTTGGACTTCCTCTTGTAAATCTGTTTCCGTTCCTGGCAAATAGAACAATTGGGCTGAAATAGAAATTCCTGCGACTGCAATAACCGCGAATTCCGAGACCGTGCGGTAGGAGCAAGCCACTCAGAGTACGCCACTTCGCTGCATTGCTGACATGCGTCACTGTAGCTTTATCAACCGCCCGTTTTATTTGTGCCCGCAAGATAAGCTTCGTATCCAGCATCATCCCCAGATACGTAATACCGCCTTTGTCTGCACAGTTTCTTCTCCGACCTGCACTGGCAAGATACGTTTGGACAGACGCCTCTGTACTGCGATTTCTGTTCTTTTAGCTGCCACATTTGAGCCGTGTTGTGTCATCCAAGAACTTACTCGTCTCATAATTTTCCTTAGTCTTGTCTGAATAATAATAATAAAAAAGTAACAACAACAACAACAACACTAATAATTGTAGGTTTTAAAAGCCTCCCCTAATATGTAACTCAAAGCAGAGTATTTTCTGTAGGTAATCAATAGGTTAAGAAAAATTCGTATGTTAAAATAGGGATTAAAACAGCTGGAAAATTCGAAACAACAAAGGGTCTCTACAGCCTGTTCCACATCATCGACTCTTTTCAAAATTTATTTAGAGCATACGATGAAATCTTGGTAAAGGAAATGTGAAGGGATGGGAGTACCGATAAGAGGCATAATCTTACACTGAGCTGTGCGGAAAATCAGGTGGTTATCAAGCAAGAAGATCTCAGGTTTATATTACGGGACAACAAGAAGAATGTTTAAAGAATTGGGTAAAAATAAATTTTGACGAAACTGAGTATACGTTACCAACAGGAGACGTACAGGCTCTGGAAGTGGCCGATGGACAAGAAGTTAAAGGGACATGGAAATGTAAGTTCTTAAGGTTTGTATTAACGAAGCACAGGATAACATACTACAACAAACAAGGACGTGACTTATGCATGCGCTTTATATAAAACTAGAGAATGTAACATTAGTAGAAAAAAATAATTAAAAAAAAACTGGAATCTTCCCTCATCAAGAACATTCAGAGAACTTCTCATGGAAACCTACATGTCAACAACTTTGGTTTTATACGTGTGGAAAACTTGGACCCAAAACATCTATCTCTTCTTACTTTCCTAACTACCAATCAACAACTAAATGAAATATGGAGATAAATGAGTTAATACATAAGAGTTACAGAAGAATGGAAGAGGAGTTCCCGGGAAGAGGTCAGGAAAAAGAATGTGCATGTTGAATCTCGAGGTGTCAGAAACATGGACCTCCACAACAACAAACTGTAAGAACTATTATACAACAAACTTATATTTTAACTATTTAAAGTTTGACAGGGGTTACTTTCTTGTAAAAACCAAGCACTAAATTATTTATGAGCGACAAAAATGTTATTTAACACAAAAATAATGGTAATAAAAATGTTAAATAATAAAAAATAATGGTATAATATTCACGCAGAAGAAGCAATGGACAGAGACGTTTTTAGGGCAAAAGTGTTGAAAATGGAGGGGGCGTCCAGGGTAGGAGAGATAAAAACGCAGGTTCAAAGTACACTGAAGACAGGAAGAGGAGACACAGTGAGAAGATGAAAGAATATTGGAAACAAAGAAAAGAACAAAGAGTAAAGAATTGAAATTGGCATGTGGTCCTTAGACGGCCGATACAAAAAAAAAAAGGGTAGAGATTAGGTTTAAGGAGTTATATTATCTAAAAAATCTTACTCGCTTTGTAATTATCCATAAAATTTTTTCTCCTTCTAATTAAAAAAAAAATTATTATTATTATTTACTAGTATAGAAGTTCTAAAGCTTTTATGGCCGGGTTCAACATTGTTGAAATCATTATTATCAGCCGGTGTGTTAGGTTATGGTCCACAGTTACCTTTTTTGACATACGTTTCGGCCGCACCGTCGAAAGCCATCATCAGTATCTAGATTGGCACCACATTGGTGTCCGCCGTTTCACCTTAGAGATGAGGTAGAGACATCATAGTCTATACCTCATCTCTGAGGTGAATTGGCGGGCACCAATGTGGTGCCAATCTAGACCACTGATCACTGATGATGTGGCCTCCGATGTGGGACCGAAACGTTTGTCAGTAACGACAACTGTCACGGCCTAGCTGATAATAATTTCAACAATTTACTAGTAAGTTTAAATAAAATTAATAATTAAAAGAAAGTCACGCTAAGTTATTTTTTAAACCCCCTAAACCACCATCCTCTTACAATACCTATAGGTATTGTAAGCTTTTCTGAGACGATGGATAGCAAGGGTTACAAACTGGAGACTTTTGGAAAGAAGAACAGCATGAACGCCCCTAAGATGAAGTGTGCAAAAAAATACGCGATCGCTGAGACGGAAAATGGATGGATGGGAAAGTAGAGATAGCTCCCATCCCATATTGCGAGCTTTTCTGAAAATATTAAAAGACACCTTAAACTGCTCACCTCAACTATAGTTTGTCCTTTTTATATTATTTTAATAATACGTGTGTATGAGACACTGCGTATAATGAGGCTCGTAACGCGTTCCAAATGTCGGAGTCCATTGTACACCGACTGCAACGTTAATAGAGAGACGCGTGTGAGCAATAAACAGCTTACGCAAATGCTCTACGACGCCGACTGTTACCAATAAGCGTAGCATAAACATTTTTAGTGCTTTCATTCCGTCGCTAGTAAAATAGCTTTTAACTTTACTTCTGTCATGGTTTTACGTCTTCTGTTATGTGTTTATCATTCGTTGCTTTACTTTTATTGTGGTTGATTCTTGTAGTTCTTTTAATTTTACCCTTGTTACCGACTAGTGTTCTTACTGTAAACCGTATTACGTTTTGTAACTAATTAAGCAGAATAAACCGAAATGTAAGCGTTAAATACATTAAAGCACCTCACTAATTAAAGCAAATCAAAACGGCAACACCACAGGCACTTAATTTAATAATAGTGAATATTTTTTTACTTCACGATTATAATTTACAAAAAAAACCATGAGAATGTGTATTTTCTATTCTTGTTTGTAACTTGACAATTATAGTTTACAAAAAAAAAGAAAAACATGGGGCTGTGTATTATTTTTGTTTTTGTTTGGAATGATGCAAACCTACAGGTTCTATGTAAGTATAATATAACTATAAATACTGATTCCCAACCGTGATCCGTGGCTCAGATGCAGTCCGTGAAAAGCCCGAGAGCCAAAGGTGAAGACCGTAGGCTGTTAACCATTATATAACAAACCTGAAGCTGAAACAGTTAAAAACTACTTGGATTTCGTTGTCCATAACGTGTCCGTTACTTAACTAAGTATCAGTTCAGAGAGGCCTCTGAAGAAGCCTTTTAAAGGAGAAAACCGGTTAAGGCTGTAAGGTAAAACTTTTTGCTTTTACTTATAAAAAACCTAGTGTTCCGAGTCGTTAAAGTAATAGTGATATTTAGTTAAAAATTAATTTGCCACCCTTTCAATGTCAGGGCCAAGGATCTTCTGATGAAATCCAAGAACAGGTTTCCGAATTCACAAACGATAATCAAGGATTCATTGGATGAACGTGGAAGAATTGTTAAGTTAAAAGGCGGCAATCTTTCTAAACATTTGGTGTAACGTCTTACGGTGTTTTCGAAAACGTTATATGACCAAGCGTTCTGTTGTCTGCAACAAATAAAAATAAGCAAAGAAACAGGTTGTACGCAAGCAAGCAACATACGACTAGCTTTCAGAGACAGTATCAGCCCAAAAATACCACAGCTGCTATGGTACCAAATGCAAACCTAAAACTCACAGTGATTAATCTCAAGTAAGACAGTGATAACCTCAATTTAAGTTAACTCAAATATAATTTTATTAATTAAACTTAATTAAATCAATAAGGTAAAATTCATTTTAGTTAATAGGCAGTCTTCTGAAGTTACAGCCGTCCGTCGTATCCTGCGCACAAGAGGTTCATGTTGTGCCAATTACCACGTTACAGGCCTCTTGTCTCCACCTCAACAAGTACGTCCTTCTTCCACGATCTCCTGGGTTAACCCTGCTTCCGTCGTATCCTGCGCACAAGAGGTTCATGTTGTGCCAATTACCACGTTACAGGCCTCTTGTCTCCACCTCAACGAGTACGTCCTTCTTCCACGATCTCCTGGGTTAACCCTGCTTCCGTCGTATCCTGCGCACAAGAGGTTCATGTTGTGCCAATTACCACGTTACAGGCCTCTTGTCTCCACCTCAACGAGTACGTCCTTCTTCCACGATCTCCTGGGTTAACCCTGCTTCCGTCGTATCCTGCGCACAAGAGGTTCATGTTGTGCCAATTACCACGTTACAGGCCTCTTGTCTCCACCTCAACGAGTACGTCCTTCTTCCACGATCTCCTGGGTTAACCCTGCTTCCGTCATATCCTGCGCACAAGAGGCTTATGTTGTGCCAATTACCACGTTACAGGCCTCTTGTCTCCACCTCAACGAGTACGTCCTGCTTCCACGATCTCCTGGGTTAACCCTGCTTCCGTCGTATCCTGCGCACAAGAGGCTTATGTTGTGCCAATTACCACGTTACAGGCCTCTTGTCTCCACCTCAACGAGTACGTCCTTCTTCCACGATCTCCTGGGTTAACCCTGCTTCCGTCGTATCCTGCGCACAAGAGGTTCATGTTGTGCCAATTACCACGTTACAGGCCTCTTGTCTCCACCTCAACGAGTACGTCCTTCTTCCACGATCTCCTGGGTTAACCCTGCTTCCGTCGTATCCTGCGCACAAGAGGCTTATGTTGTGCCAATTACCACGTTACAAGCCTCTTGTCTCCACCTCAACGAGTACGTCCTTCTTCCACGATCTCCTGGGTTAACCCTGCTTCCGTCGTATCCTGCGCACAAGAGGTTCATGTTGTGCCAATTACCACGTTACAGGCCTCTTGTCTCCACCTCAACGAGTACGTCCTTCTTCCACGATCTCCTGGGTTAACCCTGCTTCCGTCGTATCCTGCGCACAAGAGGCTTATGTTGTGCCAATTACCACGTTACAGGCCTCTTGTCTCCACCTCAACGAGTACGTCCTTCTTCCACGATCTCCTGGGTTAACCCTGCTTCCGTCGTATCCTGCGCACAAGAGGCTTATGTTGTGCCAATTACCACGTTACAGGCCTCTTGTCTCCACCTCAACGAGTACGTCCTGCTTCCACGATCTCCTGGGTTAACCCTGCTTCCGTCGTATCCTGAACACAAGAGGCTTATGTTGTGCCAATTACCACGTTACAGGCCTCTTGTCTCCACCTCAACAAGTACCTCCTTCTTCCACGATCTCCTGGGTTAACCCTGCTTCGGTCGTATCCTGCGCACAAGAGGTTCATGTTGTGCCAATTACCACGTTACAGGCCTCTTGTCTCCACCTCAACGAGTACGTCCTTCTTCCACGATCTCCTGGGTTAACCCTGCTTCCGTCGTATCCTGCGCACAAGAGGCTTATGTTGTGCCAATTACCACGTTACAGGCCTCTTGTCTCCACCTCAACGAGTACGTCCTTCTTCCACGATCTCCTGGGTTAACCCTGCTTCCGTCGTATCCTGCGCACAAGAGGTTCATGTTGTGCCAATTACCACGTTACAGGCCTCTTGCCTCCACCTCAACGAGTACGTCCTTCTTCCACGATCTCCTGGGTTAACCCTGCTTCCGTCGTATCCTGCGCACAAGAGGCTTATGTTGTGCCAATTACCACGTTACAGGCCTCTTGTCTCCACCTCAACGAGTACGTCCTTCTTCCACGATCTCCTGGGTTAACCCTGCTTCCGTCGTATCCTGCGCACAAGAGGCTTATGTTGTGCCAATTACCACGTTACAGGCCTCTTGTCTCCACCTCAACGAGTACGCCCTTCTTCCACGATCTCCTGGGTTAACCCTGCTTCCGTCGTATCCTGCGCACAAGAGGTTCATGTTGTGCCAATTACCACGTTACAGGCCTCTTGTCTCCACCTCAACGAGTACGTCCTTCTTCCACGATCTCCTGGGATAACCCTACTTCCGTCGTATCCTGCGCACAAGAGGCTTATGTTGTGCCAATTACCACGTTACAGGCCTCTTGTCTCCACCTCAACGAGTACGTCCTTCTTCCACGATCTCCTGGGTTAACCCTGCTTCCGTCGTATCCTGCGCACAAGAGGTTCATGTTGTGCCAATTACCACGTTACAGGCCTCTTGTCTCCACCTCAACGAGTACGTCCTTCTTCCACGATCTCCTGGGTTAACCCTGCTTCCGTCGTATCCTGCGCACAAGAGGTTTATGTTGTGCCAATTACCACGTTACAAGCCTCTTGTCTCCACCTCAACGAGTACGTCCTTCTTCCACGATCTCCTGGGTTAACCCTGCTTCCGTCGTATCCTGCGCACAAGAGGTTCATGTTGTGCCAATTACCACGTTACAGGCCTCTTGTCTCCACCTCAACGAGTACGTCCTTCTTCCACGATCTCCTGGGTTAACCCTGCTTCCGTCGTATCCTGCGCACAAGAGGTTCATGTTGTGCCAATTACCACGTTACAAGCCTCTTGTCTCCATCTCAAGGAGTACGTCCTTCTTCCACGATCTCCTGGGTTAACCATGCTTCCGTCGTATCCTGCGCACAAGAGGCTTATGTTGTGCCAATTACCACGTTACAAGCCTCTTGTCTCCATCTCAAGGAGTACGTCCTTCTTCCACGATCTCCTGGGTTAACCCTGCTTCCGTCGTATCCTGCGCACAAGAGGCTTATGTTGTGCCAATTACCACGTTACAAGCCTCTTGTCTCCACCTCAACGAGTACGTCCTTCTTCCACGATCTCCTGGGTTAACCCTGCTTCCGTCGTATCCTGCGCACAAGAGGCTTATGTTGTGCCAATTACCACGTTACAAGCCTCTTGTCTCCACCTCAACGAGTACGTCCTTCTTCCACGATCTCCTGGGTTAACCCTGCTTCCGTCGTATCCTGCGCACAAGTGGCTTCTGTTGTGCCAATTACCACGTTACAAGCCTCTTGTCTCCACCTCAACGAGTACGTCCTTCTTCCACGATCTCCTGGGTTAACCTTGCTTCCGTCGTATCCTGCGCACAAGAGGTTTATGTTGTGCCAATTACCACGTTACAAGCCTCTTGTCTCCACCTCAACGAGTACGCCCTTCTTCCACGATCTCCTGGGTTAACCCTGCTTCCGTCGTATCCTGCGCACAAGAGGCTGATGTTGTGCCAATTACCACGTTACAAGCCTCTTGTCTCCACCTCAACGAGTACGTCCTTCTTCCACGATCTCCTGGGTTAACCCTGCTTCCGTCGTATCCTGCGCACAAGTGGCTTCTGTTGTGCCAATTACCACGTTACAAGCCTCTTGTCTCCACCTCAACGAGTACGTCCTTCTTCCACGATCTCCTGGGTTAACCTTGCTTCCGTCGTATCCTGCGCACAAGAGGTTTATGTTGTGCCAATTACCACGTTACAAGCCTCTTGTCTCCACCTCAACGAGTACGCCCTTCTTCCACGATCTCCTGGGTTAACCCTGCTTCCGTCGTATCCTGCGCACAAGAGGCTTATGTTGGGCCAATTACCACGTTACAAGCCTCTTGTCTCCACCTCAACGAGTACGTCCTTCTTCCACGATCTCCTGGGTTAACCCTGCTTCCGTCGTATCCTGCGCACAAGAGGTTCATGTTGTGCCAATTACCACGTTACAAGCCTCTTGTCTCCACCTCAACGAGTACGTCCTTCTTCCACGATCTCCTGGGTTAACCCTGCTTTCGTCGTATCCTGCGCACAAGAGGTTTATGTTGTGCCAATTACCACGTTACAAGCCTCTTGTCTCCACCTCAACGAGTACGTCCTTCTTCCACGATCTCCTGGGTTAACCCTGCTTCCGTCGTTACCTGCGCACAAGAGGCTTATGTTGTGCCAATTACCACGTTACAAGCCTCTTGTCTCCATCTCAAGGAGTACGTCCTTCTTCCACGATCTCCTGGGTTAACCCTGCTTCCGTCGTATCCTGCGCACAAGAGGCTTATGTTGTGCCAATTACCACGTTACAAGCCTCTTGTCTCCACCTCAACGAGTACGTCCTTCTTCCACGATCTCCTGGGTTAACCCTGCTTCCGTCGTATCCTGCGCACAAGAGGCTTATGTTGTGCCAATTACCACGTTACAAGCCTCTTGTCTCCACCTCAACGAGTACGTCCTTCTTCCACGATCTCCTGGGTTAACCCTGCTTCCGTCGTATCCTGCGCACAAGTGGCTTCTGTTGTGCCAATTACCACGTTACAAGCCTCTTGTCTCCACCTCAACGAGTACGTCCTTCTTCCACGATCTCCTGGGTTAACCTTGCTTCCGTCGTATCCTGCGCACAAGAGGTTCATGTTGTGCCAATTACCACGTTACAGGCCTCTTGTCTCCACCTCAACGAGTACGTCCTTCTTCCACGATCTCCTGGGTTAACCCTGCTTCCGTCGTATCCTGCGCACAAGTGGCTTCTGTTGTGCCAATTACCACGTTACAAGCCTCTTGTCTCCACCTCAACGAGTACGTCCTTCTTCCACGATCTCCTGGGTTAACCTTGCTTCCGTCGTATCCTGCGCACAAGAGGTTTATGTTGTGCCAATTACCACGTTACAAGCCTCTTGTCTCCACCTCAACGAGTACGCCCTTCTTCCACGATCTCCTGGGTTAACCCTGCTTCCGTCGTATCCTGCGCACAAGAGGCTTATGTTGGGCCAATTACCACGTTACAAGCCTCTTGTCTCCACCTCAACGAGTACGTCCTTCTTCCACGATCTCCTAGGTTAACCCTGCTTCCGTCGTATCCTGCGCACAAGAGGTTCATGTTGTGCCAATTACCACGTTACAAGCCTCTTGTCTCCACCTCAACGAGTACGTCCTTCTTCCACGATCTCCTGGGTTAACCCTGCTTCCGTCGTATCCTGCGCACAAGAGGTTTATGTTGTGCCAATTACCACGTTACAAGCCTCTTGTCTCCACCTCAACGAGTACGTCCTTCTTCCACGATCTCCTGGGTTAACCCTGCTTCCGTCGTATCCTGCGCACAAGAGGCTTATGTTGTGCCAATTACCACGTTACAAGCCTCTTATCTCCACCTCAACGAGTACGTCCTTCTTCCACGATCTCCTGGGTTAACCCTGCTTCCGTCGTATCCTGCGCACAAGTGGCTTCTGTTGTGCCAATTACCACGTTACAAGCCTCTTGTCTCCACCTCAACGAGTACGTCCTTCTTCCACGATCTCCTGGGTTAACCTTGCTTCCGTCGTATCCTGCGCACAAGAGGTTCATGTTGTGCCAATTACCACGTTACAGGCCTCTTGTCTCCACCTCAACGAGTACGTCCTTCTTCCACGATCTCCTGGGTTAACCCTGCTTCCGTCGTACCCTGCGCACAAGAGGTTTATGTTGTGCCAATTACCACGTTACAAGCCTCTTGTCTCCACCTCAACGAGTACGTCCTTCTTCCACGATCTCCTGGGTTAACCCTGCTTCCGTCGTATCCTGCGCACAAGAGGTTTATGTTGTGCCAATTACCACGTTACAAGCCTCTTGTCTCCACCTCAACGAGTACGTCCTTCTTCCACGATCTCCTGGGTTAACCCTGCTTCCGTCGTATCCTGCGCACAAGAGGCTTATGTTGTGCCAATTACCACGTTACAAGCCTCTTGTCTCCACCTCAACGAGTACGTCCTTCTTCCACGATCTCCTGGGTTAACCCTGCTTCCGTCGTATCCTGCGCACAAGTGGCTTCTGTTGTGCCAATTACCACGTTACAAGCCTCTTGTCTCCACCTCAACGAGTACGTCCTTCTTCCACGATCTCCTGGGTTAACCTTGCTTCCGTCGTATCCTGCGCACAAGAGGTTTATGTTGTGCTAATTACCACGTTACAAGCCTCTTGTCTCCACCTCAACGAGTACGCCCTTCTTCCACGATCTCCTGGGTTAACCCTGCTTCCGTCGTATCCTGCGCACAAGAGGCTTATGTTGTGCCAATTACCACGTTACAAGCCTCTTGTCTCCACCTCAACGAGTACGTCCTTCTTCCACGATCTCCTGGGTTAACCCTGCTTCCGTCGTATCCTGCGCACAAGAGGCTTATGTTGTGCCAATTACCACGTTACAAGCCTCTTGTCTCCACCTCAACGAGTACGTCCTTCTTCCACGATCTCCTGGGTTAACCCTGCTTCCGTCGTATCCTGCGCACAAGTGGCTTATGTTGTGCCAATTACCACGTTACAAGCCTCTTGTCTCCACCTCAACGAGTACGTCCTTCTTCCACGATCTCCTGGGTTAACCTTGCTTCCGTCGTATCCTGCGCAAAAGAGGCTTATGTTGTGCCAATTACCACGTTACAAGCCTCTTGACTCCACCTCAACGAGTACGTCCTTCTTCCACGATCTCCTGGGTTAACCCTGCTTCCGTCGTATCCTGCGCACAAGGGGTTTATGTTGTGCCAATTACCACGTTACACGCCTCTTGTCTCCACCTCAACGAGTACGTCCTTCTTCCACGATCTCCTGGGTTAACCCTGCTTCCGTCATATCCTGCGCAAAAGAGGCTTATGTTGTGCCAATTACCACGTTACAAGCCTCTTGTCTCCACCTCAACGAGTACGTCCTTCTTCCACGATCTCCTGGGTTAACCCTGCTTCCGTCTTATCCTGCGCACAAGAGGCTTATGTTGTGCCAATTACCACGTTACAAGCCTCTTGTCTCCACCTCAACGAGTACGTCCTTCTTCCACGATCTCGTGGGTTAACCCTGCTTCCGTCGTATCCTGCGCACAATTGGCTTATGTTGTGCCAATTACCACGTTACAAGCCTCTTGTCTCCACCTCAACGAGTACGTCCTTCTTCCACGATCTCCTGGGTTAACCTTGCTTCCGTCGTATCCTGCGCAAAAGAGGCTTATGTTGTGCCAATTACCACGTTACAAACTTCTTGTCTCCACCTCAACGAGTACGTCCTTCTTCCACGATCTCCTGGGTTAACCCTGCTTCCGTCGTATCCTGCGCACAAGTGGCTTATGTTGTGCCAATTACCACGTTACAAACCTCTTGTCTCCACCTCAACGAGTACGTCCTTCTTCCACGATCTCCTGGATTAACCCTGCTTCCGTCATATCCTGCGCAAAAGAGGCTTATGTTGTGCCAATTACCACGTTACAAGCCTCTTGTCTCCACCTCAACGAGTACGTCCTTCTTCCACGATCTCCTGGGTTAACCCTGCTTCCGTCGTATCCTGCGCACAAGAGGTTTGTGTTGTGCCAATTACCACGTTACACGCCTCTTGTCTCCACCTCAACGAGTACGTCCTTCTTCCACGATCTCCTGGGTTAACCCTGCTTCCGTCGTATCCTGCGCACAAGAGGCTTATGTTGTGCCAATTACCACGTTACAAGCCTCTTGTCTCCACCTCAACGAGTACGTCCTTCTTCCACGATCTCCTGGGTTAACCCTGCTTCCGTCGTATCCTGCGCACAAGTGGCTTATGTTGTGCCAATTACCACGTTACAAGCCTCTTGTCTCCACCTCAACGAGTACGTCCTTCTTCCACGATCTCCTGGGTTAACCTTGCTTCCGTCGTATCCTGCGCACAAGAGGTTTATGTTGTGCCAATTACCACGTTACAAGCCTCTTGTCTCCACCTCAACGAGTACGCCCTTCTTCCACGATCTCCTGGGTTAACCCTGCTTCCGTCGTATCCTGCGCACAAGAGGCTTATGTTGTGCCAATTACCACGTTACAAACCTCTTGTCTCCACCTCAACGAGTACGTCCTTCTTCCACGATCTCCTGGGTTAACCCTGCTTCCGTCATATCCTGCGCAAAAGAGGCTTATGTTGTGCCAATTACCACGTTACAAGCCTCTTGTCCCCACCTCAACGAGTACGTCCTTCTTCCACGATCTCCTGGGTTAACCCTGCTTCCGTCGTATCCTGCGCACAAGAGGCTTATGTTGTGCCAATTACCACGTTACAAGCCTCTTGTCTCCACCTCAACGAGTACGTCCTTCTTCCACGATCTCCTGGGTTAACCCTGCTTCCGTCGTATCCTGCGCACAAGAGGCTTATGTTGTGCCAATTACCACGTTACAAGCCTCTTGTCTTCACCTCAACGAGTACGTCCTGCTTCCACGATCTCCTGGGTTAACCCTGCTTCCGTCGTATCCTGCGCACAAGAGGCTTATGTTGTGCCAATTACCACGTTACAAGCCTCTTGTCTCCACCTCAACGAGTACGTCCTTCTTCCGCACCATCTCCTGGGATAACCCTGCTTCCGTCGTCTAGGTGGAAACCAGTCTAACAATTTTTTTGGTACACGATTATCAGGCATCCGTTCCATATCGCCATAACATATGAGGTGCTTTGTATTTACAGTGTATAAAATCGTTTTGCCAAAATGACGTTGCCTGCTGGCATTCTAATTTCAAATGCACTGGAGCCTGGACAGCCCACAACACCTTCTCCAGAAGTCCATTTCTATTGATTGGTGCCTTCAGGAGTTTCTTTGATTCATCTCTCAAGTTTCTGAGGAATACGTTAATAAATACGTTTATAGAATATACCGTAATTTTCAATAGGTGTCTCAAGTCCTCGGCAGCAGGGACAGATCCCGCGCCCTTCCACTCAATTTTCCAAGGTTATTTTAAGGTTGGGAACCGCTGACAGAATGACCGTCTGAACTGTTTTCCGGAATGCCTACAGTGTAACCGTCTGTAGCCTCTTGACCAAAGAACAAAGTATTCAGCATATTTATACGTGTCACATTTGTTTACGCAATATTGCGCATCGCGTGACTCGCTAATATACTGAGCGTCTGCTTGTTGACAAACTGTGGGACGACGTGTAGCTGTGACGAAGAATGCGAAAAATGACAGTCATTATTCATCCGCCGGCTTCACATGCTTCTGTCACACATTCATTCATGCATACGTCATATTTTCGGTTAAGAATTAAATCGCACTTACGCACATACACGTACGAACAGCATGACAACCTTATTTTGGCTTCGATAAACAACAGAAATCAAACGTTTTGGTTGAGTTTCACAACTTACTCTATGTCAAGAACAACGTTGGTTTTCGGGTAAGTCGTTTTTTTTTTGCTGACAACAAACGTGCTCTCGTTTAGATCCATCAGTACTTTACTTCAGCCGAGGATACCATATCGTAATACAGGCAAAAGTATAGTGTAAAAAAATTAAATTGTATTAAAGCCAAAGTCAGTTTAATTGTTAACGCTGGAAACCAAGAATTCAGTCAGTGTCTTTGACACATTCAGCTTGTATAATACGCCCTATTTACATAGCTTGTAAATGTAAATTTAATGTAGCTTGTACATTTACCCCACCCTATACAAAATAGGGTATATACGTCTTTCGAATTGCGGCATTCGTTGAGCAACAATAACGTTTTATTGTTTTATTTACAAAATCGTCACTAGATCATTCCTCCATACTCTGATGTGATACATCCTGTGATTCCTCCATACATCCTGATAGGCTGTACCGAGTCGCGCATTAAACGACGGCATTAATGTCGGTAAAAAGGTGGTAATTCTGAAACGTACCGTGACTTCAATTATTCACCCTAAAAACATTTAAGTATACGATAACATGTACTTCAATTTGTTTTCTTAAATAAATTCTCCTAATTTTGTTTTTATATTCCTGCTGTCAGGTGGTGACACTGTACCTGCCAACGGACGGACAAGCTCTTCTGTGCATCCAGTCTGACCCTGATGTAACCACATACGTTATTTGTGTAGTAATTTCAGCCTTGCCAACTAAACTGAATAACTGTAGTAGTAAATTGTATACGAAATTAATTGATTTCTGTGAACTGAATGAAATGCATTATATACCAGAATAAAAATAATTTGGTAACAGATACATAACAATGCTTTGCTACACTGATTTTCATTTAGTTTTCTGCAAATCAGTGTAATGAGTCACAACAGTACAAGGAAAAATGTAATAGTTGTTTTCAAGCAGCATCAATTGTACACTAACGACTGGGTTGGCTGTCGTTAGTGTAAACAAACAAAAGTAAATAAATAAAAATTCCCTTTCCTTTGGACAAAGAAAATTCCTGAAACAGGCAACACAGTGACTCATTAACAGGATCTCTAACTTCACAGTTAATCATTGTTGATGTCCGTAAACATACAGTACATACATACAAGAAGATCAAGTTTTATTTGCGTTTCTTGATTCATTTATCCACATGCAGTGAAAGGTTTTAATATATAACATATGCTTACAGTGAATGTGTGCGCCCTTATATTGTGCTAGGATATGCTTACAGTGAGTGTGTGCTCCCTTATATTGTGCTAGGATGTGCTTACAGTGAATGTGTGCTCCCTTATATTGGGCTAGGATATGCTTACAGTGAGTGTGTGTTCCCTTATATTGGGCTAGGATATGCTTACAGTGAGTATGTGCTCCCTTATATTGTGCTAGGATATGCTTACAGTGAGTGTGTGCTCCCTTATATTGTGCTAGGATATGCTTATAGTGAGTGTGTGCTCCCTTATATTGGGCTAGGATATGCTTACAGTGAGTGTGTGCTCCCTTATATTGGGCTAGGATATGCTTACATTGAGTGTGTGCTCCTGCTAGGATATTTTTACAGTGAGTGTGTGCTCCGTTATATTTCATACATAAAAATAAAAAATGACGAGGGGTGTTTTGTGGCATTTTTTATGGGAAATAAAAAGAGAGGGGGTTAGAAATTAATATTTACTCAATTAAAGAACCCTTTTAGTAAAGAAAGAGAATATCAAACTCCTCTCCCACCAGCAAACCTTAGCCGGAAGAGAAGTTTCCTCTATTCGGAGGAGTCGATTAGGTTTTCAAATTTCATTGGCCATTTGACTAAAGTTTGGTTCAAGATGAATAAAAATGTCTTGTTAAAGAAGTATTTTAAGCTGTATAAAATAATCTATGGTAATTCAGATATTAAAATTAATTTGGTTATTACAAACTAATAGAGGTCTAAGCGACTCCATAGAATATTTTATCGAAAAAACGACTATTGTTTGAAATTGGTGAACGTTCAAGTTTACATATGATGAGCAAGCTGGCTGGCATTTGGTACAAGCTAAACCAAATTGCCTTAACAAACACGGCTTAAGCCGCTTCACGTTTAAGTGCTAGGCAGAATACACCACTACTAGTAGCTGGGTGAGGGAATGTAGAAACGGGTGATTTGCGCGCCAACCATTAAATAACCCAACTGGTTTCAGCCACTGGCTGACCTCGTAGAGGGAATTTAAATACGCCGCCGGGAATTCTCTCCTGCTGTTTGAAAGAAACTACAGTAATGTTATAAAAACGAGTCATTAAAAATGTATGAGAAATGGAAAAACATTTGACGAATCGCCAAGTAACATTCATGTGTACTCATCATATTGCAATCAAAATACATTGTAAATATCTACATAGTAATAGCAATAATAATATTATTGTAATATTGGCTTTATATAATTGTGATTGTCCAGTAGATATAGAAGCGGGCAGTGCGATGTAACGTTTATATAATTGTGATTCTCCAGTAGATATAGAAGCAGGCAGTGCGATGTAACGTTTCCCCACAGTTTCAGTTCATGTTTTTACTTTCTTTTAATGTGACATTCACAACTCGAGTTGAAATATAAGATTTCACAACACTAACCACAGGAAAAGAGTTATTTTCACAATTATACGACTAGCAGTTTTACAAACACACACCCGTAGAAGTATTTCCTAGCGTGAAAACGTTAAGTGCCACAATATTTACTTGGCACGTACACCACGGTCAGCTGGCGCCGCCGCCGACTTTGAACTGGGCCAGTCCCATCCGATGTGACCAACGCATATAAACAACATTGAAAACAATATTTATTATACAGCTAAAATTTCGGAAAATTAATAATAAATTTCGAATTTATTGTATTTCAAGTTATGATGCATGCTGCTGCATTGTTATGAATATAGCATGGATCTCGATATTAAGAAAGCTGAACAAATCATTAAACACTAGAGAAACCAAAATAACAATTTTATTAGAGCACATACAGTAACCTAATCACAGTCGTATTACAGCAGTTTTGCTATGCTGTACAGATATCCAATATTTGGTAATATGGTAACTACATTACTGCATCACAATTAAACAACTGTAACTAATAAACATTTTAGCGTTTTAATAATAATTTACTATGATCGCTGTAAAACAATTCGCAGAGACTGACTGAGTAGCAGCCGCGCTGTGTTTATAAACTGCGTGGTAGTCAATAAAGCGCCAGACTTGTGTATTTGTAGTCCACTGAAATGCCTACATGTTGTTAACGCTAAGGGTGCTCGTGTTATGAATCATAACGGCAGGATGCACCCACGCTCATCGCCGTAACGGTACATTTCTCAATTACTCATGGCTAGAGTGTTGATAATTTTAGTAAGAAAGGAGGAGTCCATAACAAAAGAAGGTCTCACAAATAGTGCGTATTCAGCCCGCTGTTACACAACGTATGATAAGTGCAAGTACAAACGGAAACATACAAATAAATAGGAGGACACTACTGTATTTAGATTAGAGTTAAAGTGAATGTAACACGGCTATTTTTTAATAATACATTGATTATAATGTACGGTCACTTAACGTTAACCGCGAGAAATGAACGAGGCAAAGCAAAACAAGTTTTTCTGTCAGAAGAACTGACAAATATAGAGCTTAGGCACTAAATCACGAATTTTTAATGAAATATATGAATTTGTAATGCATAGGAATGACAGTCGCACGGATTGTCGCGTTTGAACAGTGGGAACAGAATAACTGAACACCAGAGGATCGTTTCCCACAATAGGTTACAGTTCAAATAAAACAACAATTAACTCAAACAATTCTTCAAGCTTACGATTGTCAAACACACACTAACTCAACAAGGAACAAATGTCATTTAGTGAACAGTGTCGCCCTAAATACTACAAGTCATCAGTTACAGATGCCCGGACACAATAATACAATAAACAACAATTATCACTTCACACACACAACGCCAATAACGCAGTGAATCGCTGATCCAACACCGACTCGCTGACCAAGACTATGACCAATCGTGGGGCAGCTAAGGTGGACGTGCCACAGTGGTTGCAGTGTCCGGGTAAACACGATGACATCCTGATGCGTCTAAAATTCTTGAGTAGCCTTGTGCATGAATTACGTCCCGGAAGCTGTAATACAGCCATGGGTGCAAAGACGCCCAATAGATAACGCAATGTGCATGAATTACGTCCTGGAAGCTGTAATACAGCCATGGGTGCAAAGACGCCCCACTAGATAATGCAATGTGCATGAATTAGGATGGAGCTCTCCTACGTGGAGGGATGGAGGCGGTTAAGGTGGTGCTGAACCGCGGAGCGATTCGCAACGGTTGTTTTATTTTCCAAAAGGAAGAGGGAAAGGACCTTGACTCGCTGCTTCGGAAACGGAGCTTTTACACTTCGCCTGCATCGTGTAATACGTGACAAGAATACCCTGAATGCCGGTATAATAATAATAATCGACAAACGTCTGGAGGGCGTGTCCCGGGTACTGCATAATCCTGCCGCTAATAAAACGCGCGCAAAGCGTTACGAAGTCGCGCATGTTATTGTGTGCGTAATTGCCCTGAACGCACCAGTATTAACATATTGTGATTAAGATAGCGTTCAGTTTAGTAATAATTATGAGTGAATTCTGACGATGGCAGTTATACACAATCGTGTTCATTAGTCCAGGCTATAAAATGTTCATCACGGAGTGGGACAGCCTCAGTCGGAACACAAACGGAATCTCTATCCACCACCACTTTCAGCTGTTTAGCTACGTCATACGCCGCATTAAATAATTTTTTCTAGTCCCTTTTTTCCATTTCGAACATTATGTATATTCTGCATAAAATAGTCCCATTCTGATTACTGACTGAAGTACTGTAACCTAACAGGCGACAGTCAAGGGAAACCATTTTAACTCTATAAAGGGGGCTGGAGCGTGCCGAACACGTCTTGATGCCGAAACGATGTTAATTATGGCGGAGGGGGGGGCGTAAAGCACGGCTCGACGAACGAACAAACGTATATATATGAAGCTCAACATTAAGAAATAATAATGTCAGACTCAATGGATCTTTTAAAACAAATTCTAAGTTTTAAATGTGCCTGGTTGTTGAGTAATTAAAAATCTCAACCGAGACCTTCAAGTAAAAACCACCATATGAACTGTTAGGATAAATTTTCTTATATTCGTAAACGTTCGGTGCGAAATAATTACTTAACATTCGATCTAATATTACGTGTATGAGATGTGATCCTACACAAAAAGTATACCTTGTCTCAAAGTTTGACCAATAAAAATGAAATGTTTGTAATAGCCGAGACGGATGGACAGGTCAGATCGTTTGCGCAGAGATGCATTTTTGTACATGGTTAAACGTATGACCGTATTCCCAGATCGAGTTAGCCCAGGGTAATTGACAGACAGTCGGTTAAGTATTTTTCTTGTATTTAGGTCGGCCAATCCAAACTAATCCAATTAGCTGATCTGAAACTAATCTCTAGGGTAATTACCCCACAAATGCTGTGGACAAGTTGGTTTTGCTATAGCAAGCGTAGAAAGGCGGCCAACCTCTGAGGATTTTACGGGCTAATTACAGACTAATCACATTGAACCAAATTAATATTACCTTAAAAGTTACAAGTTTAATCTTGGTTTTTGATTCCCACAAGAGAGCTCAGCTGTATTAATGACTACTTCAAGAGATACTCGTAAAGTTTCCAGTTGAATCCTAAATTTTTTTCACGCACATTTTCGCTAAAAGTAAATAAAAAATGTGTATTTAAAATTTCTTTGGACGTTTAAAATAAAAATTCTAATAAATAATATGATATTCTAACAATAATAAATTACAATAAAGTCTAAACACAAATTGATTACTTAAAAGAAACTACTTGAATGTTTGAATTCTTAAAAAACCTGTCTTTGTACTTTTTGTAGTTGTATTAAAGCTGCGTTAATATTACAAAACCGTATCGAGCAGAACTCTTCTACAAACAGGTTGAATGCACGCATTTACAAAATAAATTAGCTATCAGGAGGTCAAAATATTTTCCAGGAAGGGCAAACAATTTTCCAGAGGAGAAACATATTTTTATATTTTTCATACATACATCTTCTCTTCTGATAATTTCTATCCGTTTCGGATGTTGGATATCATACAGAATATCTTAACTTTCTGTACTGCTGCACGGAATAAGTCAGTTGTATTCATGCCAAACCAGGTCCTTAAATTTTTCAGCCATGATATTCTCGGTCGCCCAACTCCTCTCTTTCCAAGTACTTTTCCCTATAGTATGGGCTGCAATAATTAAATTCTCTGTTTCATTTCTCATGAGATGTCCCAGACACTGAAGCTTTCTTATCTTCACATACATACATACACGCACATATTAATTTGTAATTCTTATATCATAATAGAAATAAGTACACAGATTGTACTAATTTATTAAAACATATCTCTACCTATAATTGTAAAAATGTTTAAGCTGTATAACCACAAAGGTATGTTGAATACCTTTTCTCTACCTTCTTGCTACTCAACTAACTAAATTCGGGCTTCCTTTACTAGTGTCATTTGAATTTTGTTTAGAATTGTTTGGCGGTTTATTCATTGTAATCATTGTAGTTATAGTCATAATGATTTTGAATTTTGTAGTCATTTTATTTTACTTTGTAATCAGCATTTATTATTGTCACAAAAATACGCGTTTTGCGCCTTTATTAGAGAAATATAAAATATATCATTCTGTCAAACAAAAAGGCGTTTTCCGTTCATTATAAAATTTTAATAAGTGATTTCCCTGTTCGTTTTGAGTGGGTATTGAAAGTTAAAACTGTTCATTTGTGCCAGACAACGTTTCCTCACCACGTATAATTAGGATAAAGTCTAACCAGTCACCATTTTAATTGTATTCATTACCGAATTTATACAAAACTGATTACAAACAAAACGTACACGGGTATTACAAACACAACGTACACGGGTATTACAAACAACGTACATGGGTATTACAAACACAACGTACATGGGTATTACAAACACAACGTACATGGGTATTACAAACACAACGTACATGGGTATTCGAATTTTGTGTCAACTATTTATTTTGCACGCTGACGACTCCGCGCTGCCGACAGAGTAAATTTATCCTTTGATTTGAAATCTCTTTTAGAAAAAGAAGTTTATTGGCGTAATAACAGGAGAAAATGTTAGAATAATGTAACAATATTATTTATGGAATACCGGTCACAGTGTAAAGTGGAAAAGCGTGAAGTAATGTCTGAAACGGATACATTTAATTCGGTAAATGTGTTGCATCGGACTTCGAAATAAAATGTACGTCCAATCATAAATAAGCTTTCTGAACGGTTGACCAAAGTAAGTAACCCTTTAATGTACAACTCAGGGCTAAACATTCTAGCAAATTTGGAACTGCTTGATTGAGTTTGTCTGAGCCGTTTAACTCGTCGGAGGTTATCTCCCCTTCATATCTTTACAGGTATTGCATTTCTTCACTTCATCTGCTAGCCTCTCCATTTCCTCTTATTCCATCACATTTCTGTACACTTCATTGTACAAAAATGCTTTTAGTTTTGTTTTATTCCAGAAGAATCCTAAAATTATAGGGTTTTCCCAACCAAATATTACATGAAGAATTTATAAAAATATTGCAATACGATTAAAGTACAAAACTTTAACAATAGGCCCATGTGAAGGGTTAAATGTCAACATAGATGTACAGTTCCACTTTGAGTGGGTCTTCGAATTAAAAATCTTCATTGTACGTGTCCTCATCATCTTCGTTAGTCCACATTTCTTAATCGATTTTTCTATATCGTAGCAGATCGCATGTGCTTAAAGTTGACTTCTTCTATCCCACCCTGCAATATCAGTTGTACCCTGGCTGAGATATTCTCCTATCCCATTCTACTTACGTCGAAGTAACACTTTCTTCGTAAGTTTTCCCAAAGTCCATCATCAGTCTTCTACTCTCAAATCATTCAGTTTCTTCTGTCAAATAATTTCTCTTTTAGAGCTACCAGAAATCCACTTTGTTGCAATTACTCTATCCCTGCGTTGCTTGTTAATTCTACATTAACACTGTGCCTTTGGCGATCAGATGTTTTGTTCTGGTAATAATTCATCTCTTCACATAACGCTCAGTTCTCTGTCAACACGCCTTCTCTATCCTATTAAAATTTATTTACTTATTTATTTTTTAACGTTTTACTCCGTTCTTCTCTAGTTTTCTTTGGCTATATTCGGTTTTGTCTCGACTTCTTACACTTTAATAAACTGTCTAACAGTTTTCTTCTACACGACTAAAAACACGAGATCATACTGTTTAAATTGGGTACAAGGTAGTCCTTAAGTACCTGGAATGAGAGCAGTGGGGAGGTAGAATTGAAGAAGTGAGTCATCGGGGTTGACTGTTACATTGCGTTTCGACTGAATAAATTGAGATTAAAAAAGAATGTTTAAGGTACTTTTGACTTCTATCGTTGCTCTGAATACTTTTAAGTTGTCTTCATCTCTGTGAATGAGGCACACGTTCTCTAGTCCACCTCATCCTCCATATCATACTCCTCATGTTCTATACGTCATGTGCTTTCTGCTGTTTTATATTTTTTTAATTTTATAATTTTATCTTTCCTGCTGTTTTCATTAGTCCCTTCTTACCAGAATATTCACTGTAGCCAGACCGTATTCTTTAAGCAATTTAAACTTCTATACCTTTGCCATTAACCCAAAAGTAATATAAACACAATTCAACATTAGTCAATAAGACATTTCAATAATATGCATAACGATAATGACAATAATAATAATAATTGTAATTGTGCAATGTTCTAACCTGCTGCATTACGTTCTGATGACGATGGCGAAAACGTTCTTGTCCTAGATAAGACGTCTACTTCCACCTCCACACGTTGAGGACCATAAATATGAAGCAATCATTATTTTAGATTTGTGATGCAATGGGGCTAGAGCTGTTGTCAAAATAGACACGAGCGACGCGTTTAGTTGATTCTGGAACGAGAACAGGTGGAGACCACGTCCTACACACAAGCACGTGCACAACTTTATAGTAATACTATACTTTTGCGTTTATAGAAAACTAATAAATTTGTCAGTAAATATCCTCTTTAAGATTATTTTAGTGTTACCAGAAAGAAGTCTGAAGATGAAGTGTTTAGACCGACGCTTTTTGTGTTTTTCAGATAAATACAAATAACATTATTCAAGTGTGTCATTAAAATTTAGCGTATCAAAAACCATACATTTTACGGTGTGTATTACTATAAACCTGACCTTTAAACGGCTATTCTGAGACGCTCAGTGTGATAGCGTAATAGGAAGGTTAACACCAAAAGGATACTACAACCGCACGAAACAAGAACGCAATCGTCCCTGTTGCAAAGAAGATGTTATTATGTTAATGTTATATTATGTGTTGAAAGCGGCAAAGTGTTTGTCTTTGAGTAACAAAACTAGCCTTTCAGAAATTACAAATAACAGTGCTGAAATAAATAAGAATCAAAGGTGAAGTGCTACAATCATCGTACACATTGTTTGTTTCATATACTACGAAATAATCTAAAAGATAAATCTAAAGAGTTCCTTTAGAGACGGTGGTGCAACCTCTTGATTGAGAATTTGCACCTTAAGTCTTTGTCCTGACATTATTTCTACCCGAGCCTACTAGATAATACTTTTTGACTTTATAGAATATTTACTTAGACTTTATAATATTTTGGAATATTTACTTTTTGGAGAATATTTTCTACCTCGTCATTCAATCTTCATTGCCCTTCATGGTTGAGGTACTTCTAGGTTTTCTGTTTTTAGTCTAAGTTGATCCATCTTTTTAAGTTATTTAGAGATGGCATTCTCTTTCCCTTGGGGTAAGAACACAACTCCTAAAGACACAAGAACCACTAGGTGGCCTTTGTTACGAGCATTAGTGGAGAAAGAGTCGCTCCTGACTTCATGTAGTTCCCATTGTACAATAATTAATTACTTAAATTTAATACAAATTTTTGAAGCATAACATTATTTATTAATTAAAGAAACTTTTAGTTATTGGTAGAACTAACTTTATAGAATTTATGAACAGAGATAGAAAATAAAAGTGAAAGAGGCACTTTTATTTATAATCGTGTGTGATTCTCTTCTTCAGGCAAGTGATACTGGTTCAGATCCAAATCCCGATCAATATTTGAGGAGAGCTATGGCAATTCGCCGCCGGCTCCTAGTGCATCTTGCCTGCTTGTCTGGGTTTATCGTTAATGCTTCTGTGTTGTTTATTTATCTATAATGTATACAGTTACTAAAGTTACACGAGCAGCAATTATTAATTTTGCAGCAGTCACCCAAACAATTGGGGGCTTTCTTAATGCCAAGAGTTGATTACTAGGTCCGACTTGGCCGATATCATGAGAAAAATCTTTTATATCGTTCGCTGTTAACCGATGGTCAAATACACGGCTCAAAATGCTATCCTTTTATTGATTACTTTCATTCTGGAATAATCGTGAAGACAAATTCCTTCAGTATTTCCGGTTGTGTAGAGTAAAATTACTAAATACGACGTGCTTAGTAACTACGAACTTTCGACTGCCAGAAATATCTATTTCTATCGTGTGAAACAACCTTTTATTTGATTTAGTTGTTCATTGGAATATTCGTTTTCTTTAACGAAATGTTATTAAAACATTTTATAAGACATGTGATCATACTATACGTATAAACTTACACAGTCGTTTAGATAAACATAAATAAACTTTAGCGTAATAAAATATTACAGTTATTGTACGAGAGATCCTTTTGTTAGACCGCGATTTTACACACCTCGTGCGCATACAATACGTGATCTCTAACGTATGACACTGACTCTGTTATCACTGACGTAGAGCTCTTAACTTCAATTTTTATGCTACGCTCTCAAGACAAACCGAATACACTCTAAGCGTGAATTCTCTAACATATTGCTATATGTATATTATCAGTTACTGCAACTTTATCAGTTCTGTATGAAAACAATTATTTTCATAATTATTACATATACATACTGTATGAGAGTGTGTGTAAATTGTTTAATTTCCGGTTTCATCACTGGTATTCTGTCAGTGAGTTTCGTAGGAAAAGAGCGAAATTTACGCATCGCTTATAGAGGAAATGGAGTTGTGTTTGAGTTGCTGTCACACAGTGATGATAAGAGCGTGTGTCGCTTCAACGGCAACCCTTTGCAAGTTTCAGAGGGGAAGAGTTGTTAAATCTTGTTTTCAAAATGTCACGTATTTGGCTTCTATTATTTAAACGAACGTTACAACGAATGGAAATTTCTATTTATTCTCCGTGTAATCCAGTTTAGTGAATAGGCCTACGTCGCGACGCTGACAATAGTTCTGTATTTTCGAAACATACTGTGGCACACGAGCGTACAGTGTGTTTTGACATTGAGTCTACGGTGGGCATCTGGTGGTTCCTGTTCCGGTTGTTGCACAGTTGTTCGTTGTTTTTTCAGCGGCTCTTATTGAAATTCGTAAATCTGCAAATACGCGTAACTTGAAGATTTCGGTTTGAAATCACTACGGGTTTTAAATTAAACGTTTATCTTAAAAAAAAAAACTAGAAAAATTGATTCTGTAAGACGCAACAAGAAATGCACTTTCAAAAAAAAAAAATTGTACAGATCTATATTAAATGGTTGATTATTTTGATAGATGTATATTTGTCATCACATGTATATTCTTTTATTATTGTCAAGCTGATATCGATAATTTGCGATAAAGGCCTATATTATGTAACGTAGATTGTAAACAATGTATTTGATTTTTGTTGACCATTTTACAGCTGTGCTATAATATACACGTAAATACGACCTACTAACGGTTGAACATGTATTTTTATTTTATTTTTATTATTACGATACAAAGCAATAATTATTGAAGTTTTAATCTAGTACCGTACACGGTTTACACAGTTTTTTAAAATAATATTGATTGAATATAAATTCAATAGGCCTATATATATAATTAAACGAGTATTTTGTGTATAAATATCGTTTCTTTAAATTTAGATATTTTATTTATAAAAGTATATTTTATACTTTAAACTTGAAGAAGAAGATATTGTCGTGTAGATGATATTGCAATTTCTTTCCTGATGCGATTCCGTAACGCTCGAAGTCCTCCTTCGTAACGCTCACTGCTGGCCTGAAGGTTAAGCTGTATTCTACGTCAAAAATGATTGCAAGAAATTTTTCGTCACTGTTATACGCCCGGTGAGCTTTACTGAAATGTGCCAGCGTTGCACTCCAACCGTATGCGTATATTCTCCCGTAGGCTTTCGCGGCCGGTGTCCATTACGTTATTGAAGTCTTCTTCCGGTATGCCCGCGTCAAAAATGGCTTGTATGACAACGCTTCACTCATATTACAATGAGTATCCTCAGGTCTATGTGAGGATGTGGTTGGCAAGCGAACTCAGTTATATAGTGTGGAACTGGAGGTGGATGGTCCGGTAAGTGGACCCTGCCCTGTGGTTGTTATGCCGCTTGCATTAGATGTTGTGACAAGTGCGCACAGTGACAAACGCGCACAGTGACATTCGCGCACACTTTACGAAAGTTTAGTAGGTTTATTGTAAAAACTGATTCCCATCACACTTTTTCCAGGCTTTGGACTGTCTAAACAATTGTAATGTTGCAATTATTTAGGCGTGTATAAAATCAGTTGAAAACTTCGTCTACTAATTTCAGCTTTGTCAAAGAGCTTCGTCATAATTAAATATTTACATATTATTTACAAATTATTTACAGTGTTAGTAATGCTAATAACTCTAACTAGGCTACATTTATTCCAACTTGTGCATGTAGGACAACGCTTTTAGACAAGATGTGATGTCGCCGCTCGCTTCATACTTATTTATAGTTTTTTCAATTCTTTCGTCCAGCTTTTGGTATGTGGTTTTTCTCCTCTTTCCTTCGAGATTCAATTCCACTCTCATGTACATGAAGACTGAAGAATCCGCTTCTCTCTCCAAACACAGTAACACATCTTTAAGCTTGGGGTTCGGTCTGCCAAGTATGTTGTTGATCCGATTATTCCAACCTTCAACAGCATTAGTCGTGCGATGCCGTCTTTTGTAGCAAGTCCACACGTGAATAGGGATTTCTTCATTTTCAAGCCATCTGTTGACGAAGTAGTCGAACAGCTCTACTAGTTTTGAGTTGTCAGGAGCTTGTGACTGGATCACCAACCAACCATCTGGTACGTCTTCTGGTCTAAGGAAGGCCAAAGCTGTACACATACGAATATGAAGACGAAGTTCCTCGTTTTCTCTATAAGCACGCGCTAGTCCAAGCTCTTGAACCTCCCTCCAAATACATTTCTTCATGTGGAAGAAGCAGCCATTTATTTCCGTTGAGGGGAACACTTCCTTGAGGGCAGATACAGCAGCACCTTCGAAATCGACAGTTACTTTCCTAGGGGTCCATTCTGTTACAGCCTTGAGGATTTCACGAAACAGACGTGCATACGTATCCTTCTTTTTGTCAGGTAAGAGTGCAAACAGAACTGGATGAATGTTTGTCTCTTCCTCGGAGCTCCCGTAGTCCGCGTGTATTGTATAGATTTGAGAGAATTGTTTGCTTGCACTTTTAAAAGTTCCGTCCATAAAAAAGTTTTCATGCAGTTTCAAGCTTTCTTTGCCCTTTTTACCGCTTAGAATAATTATTCTTTCACCTTCTGTATTATCCTTAAGAAGGAAACTGCTTCCATCTTCCATCTTCAACATTTCATCATCCAAGATCACTTCGTCAACGGCTATTTGGTTCCTTTTGGTTGCCTTTTGATATACTTCGTGTGGTTGCCTTGCATTATTCGTGTCGTCGGTTAACTCTCGTACAGTCAAGCCAGAAAGTAAAGGATACCAAGACTTGCTGAACGTGACTGCTTCTCTGTTGACATTATCCTTGTGTTTATTGATTTATGTTGCTTCTAGGACCATTCTATCATAATACGTATTACACGACCTTATAACAGATGCGTCTTCGACGTTTATTATGTGATTAGTTGTGGCTGAATGCTCAGCAATTGCCGACTTTGTATTGCTAATTGCTAAGTTCTTTGTATGTCTGACATGTTCTTGGACTCCATACCGGAAGAAGACTTCAATAACGTAATCCAACCCCATTTACTGTTACGCCGATCACAAAGATCGTTGCCTTTAAACTGTGCAATAAATGACTGAATACCAGGAAATCGTTACTCACAAATGCTAATTTTTTCGATGAACAAAAATACTCGATTACAACAATTCCCCAAGTTCACAATTGTCCGTTACACGCTAATTTAACGTTACAATAATAATAATAATAATAATAATTATTATTATTATTATTATTATTATTATTATTATTATTACTACTATTATTACTTTAGAGAGTACACCTGCTGTATTTGTTTCAGTACAACGGATTTTAATCGAACTTTATTTATTTAAATAACAAACACAACAATAAGCTTCATAACGGATATGATCAGAGAACCATACTGTAATGTACTTTTATTATTATCTTAGGTTTCAAACATTTCGTGTTCCCTAAGTAAGCTACATTATGCAAAATAATTTGGTGTTACGGAGAAATCTTTGGAAAGTTTCATTCCATATCAGACAGTCTAAACCTAAAGAAGACGTCTAACTGTAACCAAACTAAGGGACTAAATACGTATACGTAAGTATAAGGGTCTAAAACCATACGTAAACAATACATATCACCTACTTAACACTGTCACAATAAATAAAATAATAATACTAGTTACAGATGTAACATAATAATAATAATAATAATGTATAGTTATCACTTTACACCAAACCACGCACCAAAGCACACTTCATCACACGCACCGAATTAACAACTCGATTTATCGCTTCGAGTCACAACTCGTAGCTAACCATTAGAACTTGCCGACCGCTTCCGAAATGCCGCTTTTGTGATGTAGTACGTTACTAGATCGGTACAATAATCTACCAACGTCTGGAATTCGTAGACACGTCTACAGCTCCATGTCTACGACGTATATGGTGCACAAGTTGCCTACCTCCTATACTATTATTAAAATTTGTTTGGTATTGACGTTTGTACTGAAAGGGAAACAATGTTGCCAAACTCTGACCACGTGACTTCTACAAGTTGATAAACACAAAACAATGATTCACATACAAACAACTTACAACACATTCACGCTCAAGGTCATTTAATACGGATTTTCAAGACAAAACAGTTTACTTTTAAAACATGATATGATACCTCTTAATGTACTTTTAATAACAGTAAGGCATCCAGAGATGCTTTTGTAGTGAAGTCGCGTAGCTTATATCGTAGTGAATACGATTATTTAATGTATGGTTGCAATAACATGTACGTATTATACTGTGCATTGCCTTAATCATAGTGCACATTAATCTGTTCACATCGCGTAAAAAATCTTTTATTTTGTGAAATGACGTGAACCGTGTTACGCACATTCTAGTTAAGTCCAACTATGGTAATATGAGATCTTACTTAATATTTTGGTATGGATTTAATATCATAATAATTTACTCGAAAAACGTGATAAATAATTACTCTATTATTATATCATGGACTTAATAAATACAGATAATTTGGTATTAAGCAAGCATAAATATTTGCGAATTCTTCATAAATGAAACTGCCTATAAATAGTGAAATATTAATTTATAATTGATAGAAATTTGTAATATTGGACTATAACATTTCGTTTGTTAATTTTTGTTTAGTTAAAGATAAAATTAAATATTTTTGTATTGCAATTTTATATTTAACATTACTTTTAACATTAAACAAAATAAAAACTTACGTTTATAATGGGTGAACTCCGCTTAATGTAGAATCACTATCTTCAGATTCAACTGATTCACTGTCACTCGAACAATTTACAGAAATGATCAAATTTTCTACCTGCTGTTCCACTATACCTTCATTTTTCCAAGCGTCTTCAATAATTGACTTGGTGTGTTCGACTACCTTCTTCCAGTCTTCTCCAGTAATCATTTGTATGGCTTCATTTGTTAATTTTTCTACTTCAGTCATCGTGAATTTTGTATTATTTATGGCAACGTATTTTTTAACCCTGGCCCATATTAGTTCTATGGCGTTAAAGTGACAATGATATGGAGGCAACCGGATGACTTCATGACCGTAACTTTCAGCCAACTCGTCAACAATATACACAGGAAACTTTGGTTTATTAAATAGTACTAATTCCATCAACTCAGCCTTTTTCATATCCTCTGTCAATGGAATGTTTCGGCGTTTTAACCATTCAACCATCTCTTCTTTTTTTGAAGCCATTGTTGGAGCCTTGTCTTTAATCACTGAATGATATGGGGCGTTGTCCATCACGATCACTGAATTGGGAGGAATATTCTTTAACAGGAATTCTTCAAACCATGTTTTAAATTTGTTGTGATTCATTTCTTCGTGATAGTCAGAAGTCTTTTTCGATTTAAATACATAGAGGCAATTGGGAATAAACCCCTGAGAATTTCCGGCGTGGATAATTATAAGTCTTCCACCTTTTCCAATTCGCACTGGCATAGTTCCCGCCGTAGAATCATCCGACCAACACTTTTTTAAAGAATGTCCTGCGTTCACCCATGTTTCGTCAACCCACACGATGTTATTAAAATTTTTATTTATTACACCCCTAAGAAATCTACAGCGAGAAGCTACTACGTGTTGTTGCTCCATTAATACTTTTCTACCCGAAACGGTAGTAAATTTAAATCCCAAATTTTTAATTACGGACCGTAAAGACGAGTGGCTACCAGTGAAAAGCTCTGCATCATGAAGAGTAACGAGTAGCTTTTTTATTGTAGGATACTCTTTACGACTGTAATACTCATATACGTGGCGACGGATCCCATCTTCTGCAAAAGCATCCAGATTAGTAACACGTTTTTCTATCCGTCTTTTTTTACCTGGTGTTTCCAGTTTAGAAGGGCCAGCTTCCTCGCTTTGTTTACACTTCTCCTTACCTATCGTTACGACCGTATTTTTACTTATAGAGAGTGCAGCTGCTGTTCTATCAACAACTTGACCAACTGAAATCAGAGGCCCACCATGTTCCTTCTCTTTCTCGAAATAATCTCGTAGAGAACAAACGAATTCTCTGGACTGCCCTCTAATTGGTACTCCGCGACCGGAAATACGTGTTTTCTCTTTTACCGGGTGTATTCGCGGTCAACCACGCTTTTTCCCAGTTTCCTCACTTTCAGACATACCTTCTGTTTGAAAGTAAACGCGTATAGGTTAAAGCTGTTACGTATTTTAAAGAATTCAAAATTTAAGAATGTAGATATTTATACAAATTGTTTTAAAATAAAAATCGCACGCACAAAGTCCGTAAAATGAACAAAATAAAGTAAATTTATACTTAGGTAAACATGTAATTTAAACATGCTTATGCTTATTTAGTTAATAATAGATTCACACGTTTTCACTACACTTAGTTAATTAGTCAGAAATTAGTTAAGTAATTAGAAATTAATTAGCAATAAACTTGTATCTGCAACACAACTATTTAAGTATTAAACTAACGTACACCCACGAATAATCAAACAAGTGTAACCGAGAACACAGCACTCTTAACAAACAGACTAACAGTTCACTCTGTGGCGCGACATTCCACACTGGTTTGAATAACAGCACGTGTGGGACATTATTGGCAACAGTGTGCGTTGCTACGGTTACTGTTTACAGTTTTGAGTACGGCGATTGGTTGAGAGGCACGTAGCAGTCAGTTGTTTAATCAACAGTTCCATCTGTCAATACCAAACAAATTTTAATAATAGTTTTATAAGGCTAGTTGCACACACATCGATTTCGATCGTATGGAAAAATATCGTACGATCAAATTCTTTTAGTAGAACGAAGAAGAGCATGGGAGCTTGCTCACAGTTTGATCTCCACACGGCACGGCACGATCGCCGTGTAGCTGCCGTCCACTGCCATTGCAAAAGACTATCGCCGAGCCGTTTCCGTGAATTCAGTGGCGTACGTGACCCAATGTACGCTTGCACACTACACGAGTTATATTCGTACGGTAAAAATCCGTCTTCATTTGACTTGTTGCTTCTGACCAAACTGGGACCTATTTCATAAAATTAAGTAATATTATTAGCAAATTTTATTAAATAATAATATTAGTTTTTTTTGTTTATAAACATTTCAATCGAACTCTTAAAATCCTTTACTAATATTAGGCCTATTAGTTTAATAATGAGGAGGTTCATGCAGTTCATCGAACGATGGTATTGGCATACGAAAATAGTTGAAAAACTTGTTCTTATTATTTCGAAGTTATTCTAAAAATGTGTGAAATGTTCCTGCTTGTTCCCTTTTCTCGTTAATTGGACGAACCCAGTAAGTTAGTTTAACCCTACGACGCCTGAGACGACGGTACACCGACCACACAGCAACAACACGTTTTAGATTCATTTTCCATTACAACTGTGAGTGGTCTCGAGCTAAAACGACTGCACTCTACACGGAAAACCCGTGGTGTGTACAAGAAACGCACATACGATAAAATATCGAACGATATTTTTCCGTACTATCGAAATCGATGTGTATGCAACTAGCCTAAGAGGAGCAATATTAAGCAGAAGAATCACAGGAAACATGTTTTCTGAAACACACCCTCCTAGTTAAAAAGGCAATAAACTCCATCAGGAAACTACCACTTACAGTCCTGACAGATCTTTAAAGTACTAAAACGTTGAAACTGTGGCCGCTAACGAGTCTTATGAGAACTTGTATAGGGAAAACAAAAACCGAATGTATGATAGACATCCGTTTTTCATCCGTTTTTTGGTAATCAAAATTTAACAACAATAATTTGACCCATCACATAGCCTGAATATGTAAACGTTTGAAACAATCCATATGCAACAGTCAAAGCGGGAAAACAACTCAAACGTTTCTTGCAGCGAAGAGACCCGGTTTCACTGGATCTCGGGTACAACAATCGACGGAGTTTTCAGTCCGCGATATTCGTATTCGTTCATTCGGTCACGATCTGCTGCAACGGAGGAACGACAACGTATTATTTACGTTTATTTACATTTCGCATTTTGCTATGTCTTTCCTTTTTTATAATCAATAAATATAATTAACAATCATGTACCCTATGACGACTACAAAGGCGAACTAAGGTGACTAACGTCATTCACGAAGACTGGCAATTCGCGTACGCCTTAACAATATCGTCGTCTACTCCTGCTATTTGTACAGACTATCCAAAAATTTCAGCTCGTTACTGAAAGACATATTGACAAGTGTCACCACAAATCACTCGGTTATACTCGTCTCACTAACGTGTCTTGCCCAATGACTCGCCTCACAGGGGCTTGCAGGGTTAGTTATCAACGTGACTCCACTACAAGCTGGTGAGCCACCCTACGTTAATATGTTTTTAATTTGTTGGATAATAACCGTAGGCATTTATGTCAGTCAAACTATGTGAACACAAACTCATTACTTCAGCAGCTGTCACTACTATTACGATTGAATACGACAGAAAGTAAATAGTATTCTGAGCGTATTAATATTACAAAGGTCTGTTAAATTCCTTCCGTATACTTGTGTACAATAAAAATGACGGAGAAAGGCTGCTACGCGCAAAGCAACAACAGTCAGAAACAGATGACTGATTATTTAAAATGTAACGTGCTTTGGTCCGTTTCAGGATTTTAATTACTTTTGGCAAACCTTATGTAGTGTTCTTTATTCATACGTGACTTTCGAAATACGTGTACAATTTTACGCGCTTTTGTTTAATAAATTGTGTACGTTGCAAAACGAATTGTTTACGCAGAATTACTTTAAGGTTAATCACTTACCTTATTGAAATTCTAAGCCAAATTTGGATATTATAATAGGGCCAGTGTTACAGATTTAATTCTGTGAAACGTGCGACACAAAAATAAATTATACATGCACACGTGATACACGTGTAAAGATACAATTGTTCTTATGACAATTGTGGTATAAGTGTAAGGACTGAATTACACACACACACACACACACACATTTATATATTGGTATGTGGTCTTAGGTTCTTATCGCGATGAAAATAATATATTTTTTAATTTACTTATTGATAACTTTTGTAATTGTAGACTACACAACTAAACAGTTAACGTTATGAAAAACTGTATCCACACCGAACACGATTAAAACCTTTGTTTGACTTGGAAATTAAAACCTGTCACGTGTCTAATGAATCTCGTTGTTTATTGTTTTGAACGAAACGCTGAAAACTTTGAAAACTAAAGAGCAGCTGCTTTTAGTGAACTTGAATATGTCATAATTTCTCCGTGATCCTACATCTAAATGAACGAATGCGATTCACGAATGGTAAACTGTGAACGGTTCCCGCTGTGTCTTAAAGCTCGGCCGTGTATCGTTGCAAGAAACCGCCTCTAAAGAACCGAGAATACCGTTCTTTATTTTTAAAAATTTCTTCTACTGGCTATTCATTCTATTTGTGGCCATTTATCGAAGACTTTCCAGCAGAAAGATACTTGTCAGAACGTCGACGATAGAGACGGCCAATCGAAGGTGGAACAGTAGGAAAAATTGATAAATAGATGCACGCATGTGTCTTCGCGCGCGCGCGTGTGTTGTTTCTTTCGACGTTACAATTTAACTCTGTCAGTTTTTTGTACTACTTTATAGGTGGGGGGAGTGAAACAATCGTAATTTTAGTAGCCAGTACTTCAGAGTTATGGTTAAAAATAAAGTAAAGCCTGCAACACAGAGGAAAGTGTAAGGTATCGCTTCATCTACAGAATAGTTTTCATCCGCACACATTTGAGGAACTGAAAAATTAGGCTGGAAGATTGTGGTACATTCGCCTTTTAGTTCGGATTTTGCCCCATCAAGCGAGTTTCACAGCAACGAAAAAGTGAAACAAATGAGACAAACGTACGAAAGATGCCGCAGATTTCAAGGCATGAATGACTACTGTTATAAAAAATCTTAATAGACTACAGGAGAAGACTGTTGAACGAGGGAAGCCAGTTCTCAATTTTAAATCAGCTGGTTGGCATTTGTCTGTCTGCCAATTCAGTGGATAACTTTTGAATGGATCGACTGATTTTCGTAAAACTTGGCAGACTTATTTATGCCTTTACTGCGAAGACCCTTATTGTTTTCGAGATTGATTTCTCCGAAAAATGGAACGCGGAGCAAAAAATATGAGGGTCAATTTTTGAAAAACATCAAAAACTAAATGGAATTTAGTTATAGATAATTTAACTACAATCTGAATATGTGTTCAGTTTTTTCAATTCCAAAATTTAGAGTACAGTAATACAGGAATATAGTACTCAGTTTTTGAAATCTGAAATTTTTGTCACCAAGGCCCAAACAAACTATAAAAATGTTCAAAAAACCGAAAATCCATGACCGTGATCAGACTAAAGGTATGACTTTCAGTACTATTCAGATTGAAAATTTTTTAACTTTAGTGGCACCTCTGGTCAAAAATGAAAAACTGTAATAGTCTGTGAGCCAGCAGTCTGTGAGAAATTTTATTCAAAATATGAACTCAGTGTCTTCAATAAGTTAAGAAAATTAATGTCTATCAAATGTTTGACTGCCTTTCAAAAGTCTGTAAGTTTCGTTTGGAAAATAAAGGTTTACATAATTTTACCAGTTACATGTACAGCATTTGTAAAATGTATTAAATACAGGCCTATAGATACGTATGGAAACATCATAAATTTAAAAGCTAGAACTAAACTAAACTAAACTAAATTATTGGTCATTTAGGCATTGTAGTTATAAATTTAACTTAAAAAAAAACCAATGCAATGTCCGGGATTTTTAGTGTTTATTGCATTTATAATAATGAAAAAGGTAATAATGATTGTCTGCTTTACAATTATTTTATTTTAAAAATGTAGGAAAGTTGCGGTTTTTGTCGTAATTTTTCTTTTACTTTTTTATCTTTCAAGATGCAGCAAAAACTCCATTAACCGTGGTATCAACGTGTGATCACTTCCTCGTGGTGTTTATCTGCCAAGAATCATTAATATGAAAATCTTTACGCACTGCTAAACAACAAAAATATAATTTGTAAACTTGTTTTATTTCGTAGTGAATAGATTTCGTTTTAAATATGAGTGAGCTCTGCAGTTCAGGAAGCTTACAAGTCGACAGCTGAGAATTGTATCGAAAAATAGGTAATTGTTGAAATTGACGAATAAATCGCATTAACACAACAGTTGTCTCTTTGTTTAATTATTAACCCTCGTATAAATGTTC
Organism: Magicicada septendecula; assembly: GCA_034769895.1. Classification (NCBI taxonomy): domain Eukaryota; kingdom Metazoa; phylum Arthropoda; class Insecta; order Hemiptera; family Cicadidae; genus Magicicada; species Magicicada septendecula. The sequence goes on from CM068373.1 coordinate 455,785,056, forward strand.
TATTTTCTCCTTCTCTTATTAATAAATTTAAAATCTTAACTGTATAACGAAACGTAATCACATCGCTTGTGCTGGCAAAGCGTGTAATGTCTTATCGCCACAGTCGCTAGGTTAAAATTGCATGTTGTTGTTTGCAGCCTAGCAAAGCAGAAACATGTGATTATTATCGATCCAGTCTCCGATCGCTGCATACGCTTTTCACTTCCACACCAAAGAAAATTATGCTTAAGATATTGTCGTAGAAATTACTGAAACAACATCTAAAAAGAGTGGACAATACCCGCTTTCCAAAGTTGGCTTATGAGTATGAGCCGGTTGGAAGAAGATCTGTAGGCAAGCCAGTCAGTCACAAGATGGCGGGAGTCATGAGGCCGGAACAGGAGAAATCCTATCCATGAAGTGATGACGACATTGTCGTTCTAATATTGGGTTGTGATCTAGAGCTCTAACGTAAAGCCTAATGTGGGCGTTCTAGTGTACAACTGAGTTAAAATATAAGTATTTTACCCCTCGATTTTCGGCGGTCTGGCTCATCATCTCTTTTAATCGAAATCACCAATAATGCAAAGAATCAAAATAAGTCATTCAATGCTTAAAAATATGCCAAAAAATACATAACTTACTTTAAACATTTAAGTCTTTATGAACAAATAGACATATGTTCCTAATTGCTACTAGTTAACTAAGAATTTTCAGTTTTTAAAACCTATGAAGACTTGAATAAACTGAATGATTTATTTACGTATAAACTAAATCTGTTAAATTTCCTTTTATAACATAATAATTTAAAAAACAACTACAAACAATACAAAATTCAAAAACTATTTTTTAATTTATTTGTTTTTACTAATTCAACAAAACTTAAAACAATTTATTTATATTGTTTTTAAATAATCAGTAACGTTTGTTTGGTTCCCTGGCTTTTGAAGTAGACTTACTTCCTTCTAATTTGTGAACGAAGTTTCGTGACGTTATTTTATCGGCGAGTTGTGAATCACTTTGACATTGTAAGGTAGTCTAGAACATCAAAGTAAAGAGGTGCTTAAGAATGTATTGCTACCTCTGCTATTTCCTCCTGATCACTAACACTTTCGCTTTCATTCTCGTCATTGCCGTCAAAAATCGTTTCACTATTCTGCAAAAAATTTGTCAGTTCTACTGGACACCATCTGGAACGGTGTGAATTACGATATGTACCATATCCTTGGGACCCGGAACTGGAGAGCAGCTGCACTTGATCGGGACAACTGGCGGAGGCTGTTAAAGGAGGCCTTGACTCAATAATGGGTTGTCGCCCCGCTGAAGAAGAAGAAGAAGAAGAAGAAGAAGAAGAAGAAGAAGAAGAAGAAGAAGAAGAAGAAGAAGAAGAAGAAGAAGAAGAAGAAGACTGGACACCATCGCCGATACTCAGTAGTCTACTGTATTATGTTGTTATTAATTAGTAAGTGCCAAAAAATTACCTTGAGCTTATATGTAAATAGCAACTGTGCTATGGTATATTCTTATTCATTTGCAAAGAGTTTCAGATCGTAAAATCCGTATCTATAACGTCTACTTAATTACTGAAAGAAAATTTGGCAGCGACATAGATAGTAAGACGACATACTCATTAACGAATATCTTAAGAATAAAGGTTTCAATAATCTGTATTTAGTATACATTTTCATTTCGTTTCGAAGGGTGTTATCAAAGACTACGTTCCGAGGATTATTTTTTACCAAGTCTGTGGCGTAGTTATGGAATTAATATGGCAGTGGAAATAACTAGAACTGAAATCAGCAAGACGCCAGCAGCGTCTATACAAATCAAGTCGCAGAAGACAATGGCGCTGTCAAAAATTTTATTTATTAAAGCAGTTGAAGCTATGATAGCTTATTATTTACAAACAGGACGTCAGTCATCCTGTTCTGTTCAGGATGCATTGTAACGTTGACCATTATAATGAATAAAACCGTTGGGACCATTTTGGGAATACAAAGATCTCTACTTACTACAAATTTAGAAACTTTCATTATGCACAACTGACTTCATTGATATACAATTCTGTATATACTACATACAAAAAATAAAAAATATTTTTTGAGTAATAGCCTATATAATCGTCTTTCTATATAATCGTGTGAACGTTTCATAAGTGTATTAGGAAACACATAAACATTTTGTTTTTGCACGGTAAGTGAATGTCAATATTTGGGTATAAACTGTTAACGAAATTTGTATTGCATGTATGCAATATTAAATTTAGAAAGCTATCGTGCACGGTACATTTAGCTAAATATTTAGAGTTAATTTTATTGTTGTGTGCGTATGTGTGTGTTATATGCAAAATGTAACGTTATATTTTAAATTGATGAAGATATTACCAAATTGTACCCAACCACAAATTATTTGTCATTAGTATTCGACTGTGAAAGCCAACTTTTGAGTTCCATTTACGTAGGATACCTCAGTTAACACTAGGCTTCAACCTGGAAACAAATATTAGGGCCAAAGTAAAAAAAAAGTAAGTTATAGAATCCGGTCCTATAAGTCATAAATATGGGTGTCCTACTCGCAGCCACTAGCCTTAACCACAGTTCAGTGGTCACTGACTACGAAACCTTTGTCAGTGTTTTGCACCGTCGAAGACACGGCCGAAACGTTTGCACCTTGGGCCGCGGCGTTACGTCCCGGCAAGCCGAAGTTTCCATAGGTTTTTGTTATCTTCACATTTCTCATGATAAAGGTTAATGAGATTTTATAATCGGTCAATATGCCGAATTAATAATGTGACGACATTATATCATTAATAAATAATAACGATATCTGTAATGATGCGAAACGCCAATATAGGCCTATTTTTAACTACTGTATAATCAGGACTTTACGACACAACAGATACGGTAGGTATGGTCGTTATGGAAGGTTATTGTAGACAATTAAGAGAGAGTTTACACGTAAAGGTATAGACAACACATTTTATTATTTTGTTATTTATTGTTTAATTCATTTTGTTTTCAACTATATTGATTCAGTTATTTACGCTAGCTTCTTTCCTGTTTTAAAATAATTAACTTGAACATTGATGTCTACTTACATAAAATCAATCATACGTAGTCCATTTTACGTTATAGTGACTAGTAAACATAAACTTTTCTGTTTCAATTTGTATTTCTAGTTTATATTTTCAGTTACACATTTATTTTATGACAATGTACGAACAACATTTAATTTATATGATAATGTACACTACGATTATACTTTCTACCGCACGGAAATAATGTTATCTCTTCTTCATTTATATGTGTGACATGTGAGATATACATACGTATTGTATCAACTCAGAGAAGTCTGTCTGTCTCTCCCGCTCTCTTCTCCTTCTACCTGTACATTCGTTTGTCTGTGTTACATACACAGACGTCTGTGTTACGCAACTCATACGCGATCAAACGCACGTATTGGATTTCAGTTTCAAATCAACACCATCACTTATCAACAATCAACAAATCGAGATTATATTACAACAGTTTCTGGTATCAACGTTCAATCTCGTACAGCTCCGTTCATTAATCAGAATTGTTGCGGGCTCCTCTGCAACGCGTGCTTTCCTGTACAGGTCACGAAACCAAGTCGTTTCGCTTCCAAGTAATAGTTTCTTGTTTTATCCCTTTTCCACCTCCCTCACTGTGAATTCCTCTCTTTTTCTTTCTGCCTCTCTCTTTTCATCCCCTCCCATCTCCCTCCACACACACACACACACACACACACACACACACACACACACACACACACACACACACACACACACACACACACACACACACACACACACACACACACACACAAAACATGCTTTGTGTTTATTGTAATTGTGATATACTGTTATTAGCATTTCAATAATTTTTTCTTCTTCAACTGTATTTTATTTTTTACCTCCCACGTTTCAAAGATTTAATCAACATCATTAGATATATAATGTATTAACAATCGATTCATATTTAACTTAAAATATTTCGATTGTTGTAACCAGATGTTTTTATGACGACGACGACGATGATAATGATGATGGTTGATAATAATAATAATAATAATAATAATAATAATAATAATAATAATAATAATAATAATAGACTAATAATAATAATAATAATAATTGTTATTAGTATACCATTATGTATTACGTACCATATACTATTTACACAATACATACATAAATCTTAAAAATTTGTTTGAAAAGTTCTGACGATGTCAAACAAATAATGCTCTAATAAAGTATTTATTAGTAACAATATATATTCTTTTTTGAAAACTCACTTTAAGTAGAGGGTTTAGAAATAGGCAAACGGCTGAATTTGCTATAGAAAGCTGTAACAATTTTTTTTTTGGAGGGCAGGGGGAAAGTAAAATATCTTGTTATGTTCAAATTACGGTAAACTCATAACAGGTGTGTGGTAATAGGTCTGAGAGGAACATTAATACTGAGAATATACAAATTTTAGTTCTTCTTTTCCAGGAAAACGTAATTTATAAATCATAACGTGTTCTATCTTAGGATATACCGTAACTTTCTGTTTCTTGGGCTCTGCCATGGCCGTCTGCATCTTGATTTCTACTGTATAATAACTCTGTTTTTACGCGTCCGTTTAATTTGACACTTCTGCTTTGTTTCATTTGCTGTATTCTGCAAAAATTGTATCATCGAAGCTTTATTCTCATTTCTTATGCGGTCATTCAGATTCATCCCTTTTAGTTGCCGTAAAACCTTCGTTCATTGGCTTTAATTTCTCTTGCCACTTCTTCGTTTATTTAAAGAAAATTTAAATTAATTAAATTAAATTAAAACACGACGAGTTAAGAAATATTTACTGGAATCGTACAATTTAAAACGAGGACAGGCCCTGAGTATCATGAAGTAACAACATATATGTATTTTTTCTCTACTTGTCATTGGTTTGTCTGTTTGTCATGACAGGCTGTTTAAAGAAATCTGAACTTTCTACCTTCACTTCACTTGATGGTTTCAACACACTGTGTGTAAATATTCACCTGTTATAAACAGTAACATGTTCAGAACGCAAAAACAATTTTTTTACTGTTTTGCAAGATTTGTAGTCAAATGGATTTACCCTTATTTATACCTTTGTTCGTAAAATAAAAATACTGTTTTTTACTATTTATTTCTAAAGGCAAAGGCGTGTCGCTGAAGCCACATATTCGTGTTATTGTTGTTGTTAGTATATTGGGCGTGTAAATTTTACGTAGTAAATCTCGATTAACGAGTGCAGACATCGACTGGCTCGCTCCTATAGAATACTTCCGGTAATGTTCTCTGACAATCCTGGTTTAGTCACATTTCAAACTTCAAGCAGCATGTCATGACTGTCTCAACGACGTATGGTCAGCTTGCAAGGAGTCTAAGGCAGCCGCGAACTGGAGAAAGAACCGTTTCGGCGCATTGTGTCGCAGAGGGTCGCAGATGATCTACTGCCATTAGGATCTATAAAGCGCAACACACTGACTGCGACATTGTCTAGAGAAGTATCGAGCCCTTTCGTGACCAAATACGAAGTTCGGTCAATTTATGTCTCGCAACAAAACAGCTTGCGACATTTACGTGGAAAGTGCGTGCAATATTCTCGCATATTGTTGTGTATTTATTATTATTATTATTAATGGCTACTGAGTATAAAATGGAACAAGAGTAGGTGTAGTTGAAACTGAAATATATGAAAAATAATGCCGGTCACGAACCCACGAACCACACACTTTTACAGCTCAAAAACAGCTGATGAGAAATTGTTTTGTCTTGAGCCAATGTCTCAAGCCTCTCTCCACCAGAGCGACGCTTTGAAACACGGTCCGTCCGTCAAAGCCGTTCTGTCGCGAAACAAAATGTTGCTCCAGTGTGGTCTAAGAGACCAGGAACCAATATTCGCCCTCCCCGGAGGGTCAACAAGTATTTTATCTAGTCAGTCCGTAATTCTCTCTATCCCCGTCCCATCAAATCTGTCTTCGATCACGGGGCTGTACGGAATGAGGTGATTTTTTTTCTTTGTGTTCAATATTTAAAGACAGTTTTTCCGTTTGTTGTGACGCTATATCTGTGCCAGTCTGTATTAAAATTCTTTGAACAGATTTAAATTATTATTCATTATTATTTTCATTTTATATCCAATGAATAGACAAATGTAGTCCAGAAAGTACACGTGTATATTTACAGGAACTCCAATCCTTTTCAGGCAACAATAAAATATATTTTATCTCTAGAAAGCCATGTTCATTGTGGACAATACGTAGCCATATTAAATAAATTATAAAACCACGCTGCAGTATACTTTACAGAGCTCAATAACAAACGACTCTCACATGAAATCTACTTAACGACTACCCGTTAGCTTAAGCCAGTTAAATCATGTACTGTGAGAAGTAAATCGAGAATGAAAAATCTTTTAATACTCTGAAGAAGTAACTTTACTTAACTTTACTAATGGATGAAAAACTAAAACCAAGGTACTCAATACCTAACTCAATTTCAACTAATAATTAATTCAATGAAACAAATTGATGAACAGTGAAATCTATCACAAATCTATACTTAGAGAAATATATTTTATTTTTAACGAGAATGAAAAATGTAAACTCTAGCATCACATTAGTTTTCCAATTTATTTGTAATAGGTTACATCAAACTAAAGCAATCACACTTTCACATTTCACACTATATACAGTTTTTGTTGTTTCTCCTACATTTTGATGAACGTAGAGTTCACTTACCGTTAAAATAATTTTGTTTTAAAATTTAACAAAATTATTACATCCGTTTACAGAATTTTAACGAGAATTTCAACTATAACAAAAATTGAGGTGTCATAAATTTAGCCCAGGTATTAATAGGAATTGTTAGCATTAACTTCTAGTACAGTTAGTAATACAGGTACTCATAAAAACCTATTGTACTATTCATGTGTACAGTAGTGCCTTTACATGCACAGAAATCACAGCGCAATGGATGTGATGCTCCGATGGAACAGAACAAATTTCCGCGTTTAACTTTCATCCTGCATTACCATCCATTATGAAAGCAGCTAGAAATAAATTAGTAACATACGTTTTATCTCTGTAACCACACGTATGGAAACAAAACACAGTTTTTATCATATTGGATCTTCATTATCATTGTCGTCGTGGTCGTCATTGTCAACCCGCTGCTCCGTTCCCCGTAGGCTTCTCTCTCCATCAATTCTTGCTCAGTTCACCGTACCAAAGTACTTATACACATAATTCTTCCATTCCTCCCTCAACATGACCTACATTGACCATCAAATTAACGATCTTCGTGTACATCTTCCATCTTTCTTGCCTAGCCAAGCATCTTTTCCTACGTTTTATTTTCTTCTTCTTGTACCAAAGTACTTACACACACAAGTCTTCCATTCCTCCCTCAACGTGACCTACATTGACCATCAAATTAACGATCTTCTTGCCTAGCCAAGGGCATCTTTTCCTCCATTTTATATTCTTCTTCTTTTTATTTTCAGCCATCTGTGGACACAATTTCCTTCTTGTTTTTAAGTTTTCTTCTCTTCCGTCAGTATTTCTTCATTCTGCTCATCCTTGCTCGTTCTTCTTGGTTTTGGTCTGACAGATCCTTCACTTCCGCAGTTTTCCTTCCGAACACTTGTCTGTTTCCTATATCTTCCTCCATGATTCCAAATTTTCCTGGATCCTGATAGACGTTTTCACCCATGGTATTTGTTTGTTCAAATTTTCCTGAAAGATGGGGATCTTGTTTGCTATCCTTCCTGGCTCCATCTTCTAAGTTGTCTACAGAATTCCATTCGTCTTTCCTTTATCGTGGTCGAGAGTTTCTCATACTTTTCATACAGCTCTTGGTTTAGTTTGTTGTAATATGTAACGCATTTGCTGTTTTTTTTTTGGATCCCAGGATTTTTCTTAAAAATTTTCTTTCTTTTCTATTTCCGATAATCCTTTACTAATAATTGTCTTTGCTTCATTTAAGCATTCAGGTTTGATCTCCGTACAGTAGTGTCTGAATCTGGCCTGATAGGATTTAAAAACACTATAGTATAGTCTGAACGCTGACTCCATATTTCTCGTTTTTCTTCAATCGTTAACTTCTCAATGATGTTTGGGGTCAGCATCTAAATAATCAAAGTACTTGAAATTGTAAGGTCTTTTTATATCACATATTTGGTCCACATTATCAAGGTTGGATCTTTGGCCTCCCAGGTTCATGTATTCCGTCCTTTCAAAAGATATTTGTAAACCTGCCTTTCGCTGTTTCAGGACTTTCATCCATTTTATTTTATTAATTCCATAAATAATATAATTCATTTTGTTTATTTATGTGTCCACTTAATTATTTAGCTTATCTATTTTTAGTTCAACGGTAATCCTTTTACCCTTCCACGTGCAAGCCTCTGTTTTTGTACCATATTTGGCAAATAATTTAAATTGTTTTGAAAACATTTCCGTTAAAATGTCATATTTCCTGATACCAAAAGTAAGCAGCATTAACTGTTAGAATTATTAGACAGTTAGATAAATACTTAAATAATTAGATGTTAATTAAATGTTAGACAATTAGTACTAGATAATTAGAATAATTAACTTAGAATTCATTACAACGTTCGGAAAGTCACCTGAAGATACAGCACCAATAAGTTTCTAATATCCTACTACTACATAATACTCCTCTGTCTGTCTGTCTGCTCTCTCTCTCTCTCTCTCTCTCTCTCTCACACACACACTCACTCACTCACTCTTTGTTTCTCCTACATTTTTAAATAACGTTTCTTAACAACCATCCTTCCACTTCAGACTTTCACTAGCTCTTGACAAGTTAAGGCAGTTTCACATTTACTGGACTATTCAGTATACAATATTTGTTTGCCAGGGAGTCTAGGTTCGCTGTGTACGTATATAAAGCTAGATGTGGTACTCTCTTTATTTTAACTTTAACCTTTAAGCTTGTAATACGTAATTCGATTGCCGTACATTTGGATACTGCTTATGTTTCTCGATACGTACACTGCGGGTGATACATTACAACTAGTTTTGCAAAATATCGTTTTTGTTTACAGCCATGATTACACTTATTATTATCGCTCTAGAATATCAACATTGCTTAATACTGTAATTAGACAACTGTTTTACGTTCTTTCATAATTACGTAATTACAGTTCTCAATGAAAGTATTCGATAAACATTAATCGTGAGTTTTGGTTCTAATATGGTTTTTTTAACGTAACGTTTTGAGAATTTTCGATAGCTTAAAATGTATCTGTTCTGTATGTCATTAGTTCACGATTTATGCTCATCATCATCATCTTTTATCATGTTTCGACCATTTTAGCTGATATTGGGTAATCTCTGAGTATGTTCATAATATCAAGTTCCTGCCGTATATCTGCGTTTCTTCTACGATCTTGTACGTACACCCTCCTACATGCCTGAGAAATCTTATTTCACCCTCTTGAATACGATTGGCCTGGGAGTTTGTTAAAGTCCAATTCAAGCGCCCATAGAGGAGTGTGGGGAAGGACATTATCCACAGCTACGACTTCAGGCGTATTTCTTTATTCGATATTTTAGAATTCGCGTGATTGTCCCACGATTTTTGAACTTATGTAACTTATTCATCACGACTTTGTTTGCAATACAAGACCCACTATAGCTCAGATATTCAAAATTGTTGACCTGTTTCAGAAAATTACAATCTACAACAATTTTTGTGCGTATGAGAAAAGCTTCGTGAAAAGCCATCATCTTACTCTTCAAAGTGGAAATTTCTAATCCGAAATCCTAGTAGATTCGATGTCATGAGTGTACAGCCATCTCCAAGCTGCTTCCAAGTTCGATAGGATAGTCTGGTTACCAGCAAATAACATGTCGAGTACAGAGTTGTCAGTCATAAAATGTTGAGAAGTCTCATCTGTCAGTCGTGTATAACATCGTTTATATATAAATTTAAAAAAGTAAAAAAGAGGAGGCAAAGATCAATATTTATAAAGCCATTGTTGAACCAATTATCACCAATGTCCACCAGAATGTTGGACAATCAACGAAAAGAACCGCAGGAAGATTGAAGCTGTAGAAATGGACTTTCCTAGACGAGCTTCCAGAGTTTCTCGTCTTGAACGTGTAAGGAATGACGTAATAAGGGAAAGAACAAGTAGAAAAGAAACTGTTATAGAAGATATAAAACGTAAACAGCTTTCCTGGTATGAACACCTAATGAGAATGAGTGAAGAAAGAATAGGCCTACCTGTGAGTGTGTTCAAATGCAGACCTAGATTAAAATGGATAAAAGGAATCGAAAGGAGTATGGAAGAAAAGAATCTGAAGAATGAAGATACACAGAGTAAGTTGACATGGAAACTGAGATGCGGGATGCGGCAGTAGCTGTGGGACCCCCCCCCCAAAAAAAAAACAAAGAAAAAAGAGGAGGTGGTAATTGGTACACGATTTAAGTTTTACTCAATAAGTTAAACAATTCCTTTCTACGTTTTCGTTTGTCATTGTTTTTGTTATAAATTGTATGTGGCTGATAATTATTGCTCAGTGACGCCTATGTGACGCATTCTATGTATACGCGGTAGGTCGAGCGGCCAGCACTACGGTAAACCGTACATTATCAGCCCAAGTTACCTCAGAATCTCACTTCCATAGACCGAGTCGACCTGAAAGCCAATAAATGTGTAAATGCAGGGAGGGTGATAATTATTCACTGCCTAGACTGGAACTCGGAATCTCTCAGCTGATAGCTGATAGCCGACTGTCATACACGATGGAATACCACACTTCTATCTCGTTAAACTATTAATCTTATAAACTTAACCTTTTCCTTTGTTTTCCTATTTCGGTGCTCCACAGTACTACATTTAGAAATTTAATTATTGTTCTTGTTTTGTTTACTCTACACTTTATTTCTGTATCATCTGTCCCTTCCTTGTTAAATTGATTCCCAGATATTTGTAATTCTTACATTTTGCTACAATTTCAACGCTTTCCAATACTATGTCGGTCGTGTCCTCTCCGATGATTAAGAGCACAATGATTAAGAGCACATTAGTATATGGGTCTGAGACATGGAGAATGAAAGGACATCTGAAAAGAAAGATAGAAGCCACAGAAACGGAAGCCTTGAGAAGAATATGTAGAACATCAAAATTAGACCGGGTCAGAAACGAAACAATTAAGCAACAAATGAATATAAAAGAAACTGTTTTAGAACACATCGAGAAAAAACAATTAATTTGGTATGGGCACGTGCAGAGAATGGGGGAGGAGAGGTTGCCAAGGAGAGTGATGAAATGGATACCACAGGAAAAGAGAAAAAGGGGAAGGCCAAAAGTAACATGGATACAGGGTGTAAGGAGATCAATGAGTGTACGAGGTCTAACCGAAGAAAACTGCAACGACAGGAGATATTGGCAGTTAGGCATCGGACAACGTCGCAGGACGTTTGAAACCGAATATATATATATATATATTCAATCACTTTCTGCTACAGTCCGTTTCTTGATGTATATAATACATTTAATATTTATAATTAAATTTACCTCAAGATGTTATTTTTCTATTTGGTACATGTTTCGAGAGTTCCTGTTCTCTCATCTTCAGCCTTCGCGATCTTGTTTCTGGTGAAGTATTTGTGTGTTGGCTGCTGGATGCAATTAAGGTTGTTTGTTGATCTTTGGTATTTTAAAGTTGTATTATTGTGTGTGATTGCGGTATATGTTTTTGTATTTTGTCTATTTTCGATGTTGAGTGCTTTGAATATTGTGTCATGTTTTGTATTGATTTGTATTTGTTCTGGTATTAGTTTGTTTTGTGTTTGTATGTTTGTATATTTGTAAATTTTCCCAAATGTTCATTATGGTGCCTTTGTGTGGTATATGTTTTATTAGTGATACATTGGTTATGTCTGGGAATTCGTGTCCTGTGTTTATTGCATGTGTGGCTAAATTGGATTTATATATTTCTGGTTTTTTGTATGCGTTTAGGTGTTCAAAATAACGTTTTTTCAGCTGTTTTTTTGTTTGTCCTATGTAACATTTATTGCAATCTTGACATTCAATTTTGTATATACCGTTAGTTGTTGTATTATCTTTGTTGTGTGAGTTATTTAGAATTTGTAATTTATTTTTATTAGTTTTGTAAGCTATCTTTATATCTGTATTTTTAAATAGTTTTGTTAGTTTTGTCATTTTATTATTTATGTATGTGAATGTGGCCCATTTTTTGTTGTTGTTATTATTTATGTGTTGTTCATTTTGATTAATTCTTAATTGTTCAGTTTTTATTTTATATTTGATTTGATTTTCTATTTTGTTCACAGTATTTTTATTGTATCCATTTTCATAACCAATTTGGTATATTATATTTCTTTCTTTGTCAATTTCTTGTTTGTTTAGGGGAATTTTGTACATTCTGTTAAATAGCGAATAGAATGCTGCCATTTTATGTTGTGGTGGGTGGTCAGAATGGTTAGGTATAATGATGTTAGTGGAAGTTGGTTTTCTATATATTGCATATTGTATGTGGTTGTTGTATCTTGTGATGGTTATGTCTAAATAGTCGATTTTGTTATGTTTTTCTTTTTCTTCTGTGAATTGTATTTTAGGATGTATGTTATTGATTTGTTTCAGTATGTTCTCTGCATTTGTGTTTTTGTTATTTGATACATGTAGTCCATCGTCTATATATCTTATCCATATGCCATTTGGGTCATGTGATTTTATAATATTTTGTATTTTTGTGTCTATGTGTTGTAGGAATATTTCTGCTATTATGCTTGATAATGGTGATCCCATTGCTAAACCTTCTTGCTGTTGATAAATTTTGCTATTAAATTCAAAGTAATTTTGTTTTAGTATTAGTTGGAGGCTATTTTTTATTTCGGTTATATATTGTTTGTTTTCATTTTGTTCTTTAAGTTTGTTTATTATTATTTCTATTGTTTATTCTACTGGGATGTTGGTGTACATGTTTGTGATGTCATATGATGTGAAAATGTATTTTTATTTATATTTATTATTTTTAGTTTGTCTATTAATTCGTATGTATTTTTTATGTTATGATGGTTATTTGTTAGATGGTTATTTTTTAGTTTTAGCAAGAAGGTTTAGCAATGGGATCACCATTATCAAGCATAATAGCAGAAATATTCCTACAACACATAGACACAAAAATACAAAATATTATAAAATCACATGACCCAAATGGCATATGGATAAGATATATAGACGATGGACTACATGTATCAAATAACAAAAACACAAATGCGGAGAACATACTGAAACAAATCAATAACATACATCCTAAAATACAATTCACAGAAGAAAAAGAAAAACATAACAAAATCGACTATTTAGACATAACCATCACAAGATACAACAACCACATACAATATGCAATATATATAAAACCAACTTCCACTAACATCATTATACCTAACCATTCTGACCACCCACCACAACATAAAATGGCAGCATTCTATTCGCTATTTAACAGAATGTACAAAATTCCCCTAAACAAACAAGAAATTGACAAAGAAAGAAATATAATATACCAAATTGGTTATGAAAATGGATACAATAAAAATACTGTGAACAAAATAGAAAATCAAATCAAATATAAAATAAAAACTGAACAATTAAGAATTAATCAAAATGAACAACACATAAATAATAACAACAACAAAAAATGGGCCACATTCACATACATAAATAATAAAATGACAAAACTAACAAAACTATTTAAAAATACAGATATAAAGATAGCTTACAAAACTAATAAAAATAAATTACAAATTCTTAATAACTCACACAACAAAGATAATACAACAACTAACGGTATATACAAAATTGAATGTCAAGATTGCAATAAATGTTACATAGGACAAACAAAAAAACAGCTGAAAAAACGTTATTTTGAACACCTAAACGCATACAAAAAACCAGAAATATATAAATCCAATTTAGCCACACATGCAATAAACACAGGACACGAATTCCCAGACATAACCAATGTATCACTAATAAAACATATACCACACAAAGGCACCATAATGAACATTTGGGAAAATTTACAAATATACAAACATACAAACACAAAACAAACTAATACCAGAACAAATACAAATCAATACAAAACATGACACAATATTCAAAGCACTCAACATCGAAAATAGACAAAATACAAAAACATATACCGCAATCACACACAATAATACAACTTTAAAATACCAAAGATCAACAAACAACCTTAATTGCATCCAGCAGCCAACACACAAATACTTCACCAGAAACAAGATCGCGAAGGCTGAAGATGAGAGAACAGGAACTCTCGAAACATGTACCAAATAGAAAAATAACATCTTGAGGTAAATTTAATTATAAATATTAAATGTAGTATATATATATATATATATATATATATATAACTTAACCATTTCATTGTTGTTAAAACGGTTTTGTGTATATATGTTTGTCCCAGTAATAACTTACGGGGCGGTTTGTTATTCGTATACACGCGGTCGCCCTCAGCGCCAAGATGATTTATTCCGTGGGACGCAGTAAAACTATATCAGGCTGCGGTCAGCCGCAACTCCCGTACGCCCATATCTCACGCCACATAATAGAACCTGGTCGTTTAACAGAATGTTTGTGCTCCAGATGCAGAGAAATTTGAGAGACATTTTTTATTTTCTTTTAAAATCGACTGACGTCTGAGTGTAGCCTCTAGGCGCGATTCCTCCATAAGGCAAATATGCTCTGTGGATAATTAAAAACTTATCAGAAGGGTCGTTATTTAAAGAATTCAGAATGTTTTCCTTAACGTCACTGTACATATTTGAACTGATAAAATCTGTGGAACATAATTTAAATTCATATGAATTAAATAATTGCAGTATTTTCTACAACATTTGACATAAAGATATTTTATAATTTCACAAACATTACACATTGACCTTTATAAAAGGGATTACTTATACGAGTATAACAGTGTCCAACCAGCCTAGTTGGACAGTTATTAATCCGTAAAATAGAGTTAAGGCACTTTCTCAAAAAGAAAATTGTTAGTACGGTCTACTGGTACGATCGTCGTCTGGTACAGTGGAAAACAAAACACAAGACACCAATGAAGTCACTAATCACCAGCTTTAATTATCACAAATAACAGTTTGTAATCAACTCGTACAATAATTCCAGTTAGATTTGACCACACGCAATAATAATGTCAAATATAAAGAATTCCGCGCTATAATCACTTTTCACTAATACACCACTTGCGACGCACTGTGTAAATCGCCCGACAATAACTGAACTAAACGTCGCTGAGTACTTATATTTATACCCCGCTGAGGTTCCAGAATATTCCATAATAGGCATCTACCATAAAACACTAGAACGTAATTGATTGCGACCTTGAACACAGCGCGCGCTGGAAAAGTCTCGTTGCGGACGCGTGACAAGTGTCACGTAATTGTCCTTTCTCTCAAAGTAGCAGCAACGTGTACATTATAGCCGGGATCCACTGGAATATCCGAGAAACACATCGCGTGTCTTGTTATGTCGTAACAATATGTTTATTATGTAAATGAGTTTGTTAACTATTGTTTAATTGTTTTGATCAACAGAAATTGTAAACTTGCCGTAACTGATTTCTTTATAAAACAAGACTAAAGGTTAACAAATCTACGAGAAATTCTTTTAATAAACGTTCTCAACAGCTTTTTGAGAATAGCCTAATAGGCTGAAACAATTGTAGAGCTTTGAATAAATTGTGAAGCTACCAAGAATTTGTGTTTTTAAAATATTTGCAGTAATATGTTTCACAAGTGCCCGACGAATCTTCATTCAGTATAGTGAGATGCTACCAAAAAGATCCAGAAAAAGAAACGTCGCGCTTAAAACGAGTGTGGTACAGAATTGTGCCGCTGGATGCCTCCACCGCATCCTTAAAAAACCAATCTAGTGTTTATCGTAGACGTGGAAACTGGTATTTCTTTAATTCCACGTTTTCGTGAGGTAAAGTTTGTGGTTTTTCGCGATTGCCAATACGAACTAATTGAATGAGCAAATAATTTTAATCTCACTTGTGAAGACGCAACGGAGACGTACCAAATGTTGAAATAAAAACAAACTTTTCGCGGTAAAGATTTTGGGCAGACTCAAGCCTACGAGTGGTTCGAGCGTTTCAAAGAGCTGCTGACGATTATGAACTTTCTGGACGTCCGGACGCCCTTCAACCGACGCAAACGTCGCCAAATTATATGAAACAATTCAAAGAGGTCGTCGGCAAATATTTCATGACGTTATTAAAGCTGTAGGTTTGTCATCTGAGGCTTACCGGCGAATTTTTGTCGGAAAAACTTGGATTTCAGCAAAATCTGTGCCTCGTCTGTTAAGGATTGGTCGAAAAGAACATGAAGTTCATGAGTGCAGGTGATCAAAGAACGTTGTAAAAGTGACCCAAACTTCATTTCACAGATTACTACTGGTATTGAAACATGGGTTTATAGGTATGACTCTGTAATAAAACAGCAGTCATCTCTATTGAAGTCACCAAGTTCACAGAGAGTGATAAAAACCCGCCAAGCTCGTACTAACACAAACACCAATGTTTTTGCTTTTCTGACATCGACATAGACGTTATACATAAAGAAGTGGTTCCAAATGGCAGGTCAGTGGACAATTTACTCTGATGTTTGGAGGTGCCTTTGAAAGCAATCACGACTGAATCGTTCTGAAATATGCGTGCTGAATCATGGTAATGCGCCAGTTCGTTCATCACTATTCATCAGTTTTTAACATGTACGAACACGACTACTACTCCCCACCACATTCAGCAGCCTTTATTCATTGCAAATTCTTTTCGTTCCTAAAATTTGAAAATGGATTTCAAATTTCAAGCGTAAACGATATGACACGGGACACAATAGAGAGGACAGCTGCTTATTTCTCATGAAGTTGATACTAAAACCAGAATATTAGTACTCACTCTGTAGACATTAAACATAAAGATAACTAGTATTTAGCGACTTATTTCGTAGACACGAGACCATTCTGGTTTGCCAATATGTCTCAAATAAACCGACAATTTCACTGAACTCCAAAGGAATGATCCAATGCCGTGAGATCGGGTGAGCGTTGTGGCCTTTGTACTGGTCCGTATCGATCAGTATCATTTATTTAACTAATTACTAAAACTACAAAAAGAAGTCAGCAGGTGAACTATACGATCATAAGCGGAGTTCTTCCAAGATTACACAAGATTCGTTTGCAAAAACTAACCACATTATTCCTAAAAGTCTCGGTAGGTTAAACAAGATGGAGAAATTGTCATGAAGAAACCACACCACGAAAAAAAATGTTTGCTGTAAACACGCTGTAGAATCTTACGCATCATGACAGAAACGGCGTGAGAACCTACTGGTACATAGAGTAACAGGCAATTTTGTAGCGCCGAGTATTTCTTCATCGGTGTCTGCATTTCTTACAGATCATTGTCAGCCAACGTCTATTTTGGATTGAACATAGGCCTATCTGTTTCTCTACTATGTGTCTTTGTGAGTTCATACGTTTTGCTATTTGGTATACTTCGATTTGGATGCCTGCCACGGTATTATCGCACAGCGTCCGTTATAATTTACTTTAACGTAAATTAAACCAGCTTTTGAAAATAAACAAATTGTGATGGCTCAAATTGTGATAACGTATTAAACTACGTACTTCAAATTAATAAGCAGCACAGCAGAGAGAGCAAAGTAAACTATGATAAATGATACTAACTAGTCACTAGCTTCGGCCACATAGATTTCGATTTCGTTTCATCGAACGACGAAAGAAGAAGAAGAAGAAGAAGAAGAAGAAGAAGAAGAAGAAGAAGAAGAAGAAGAAGAAGAAGAAGAAGAAGAAGAAGAAGAAGAAGAAGAAGGCTTTATTGACTCCAGTTCACACATAATCATCCTCATGAATAGTCACGCGGTGATAGGGATGTGGAGTTACCCCCCCCCCCCCCAAGGTGTGAAGACTGAAGTAAATGTCAAAAAAAGAAAAGAAACATGCTGATAAAAAATGTAATAAGTTGAATGTTAAATGTCGAATTAAATAATTACAATTATGACTAATTCTAATATTACAATTGTATATGATTATGTCGTTACTATCCGATAATTTCCTTTTGGAGTATTCAGGTATTGGGGAAGTGGTAATAATCTACTGTGTATAATACGGGTAGTAGCAAGTTGGTACTGTCTGCCTGAAGAGTTTGCCTATAAGACTCCATTCCCAATCTAACCAGAGGTAGTCGTAATCCCTTAAATTCCTTTGGCTACGCTACTGGTTTCACTTCCCATATATCAAGCCGATCTAGCCATAGATTCTGATTTTAGAACAAAACTTCCGTAGTATTTAATAATATTGTTGTATGTGTGCAGGTTTTCGGGACTTCACGATGAACACGGCCAAGTCGGGCCTGAGCGTGGGAGAGAAGCTGGCGTTCTGGATGTACGGCAAGATGCGGACGTGGTCGCGCAGATGGTTCACGCACATATTTCTGTTGTTTATCGTGGGCGCCTACTCGCTAGCCGGAGCCGCCATATTTGTAGCGGTCGAGGGCACCGTCGAGCAAAAGCACATGGCCGAGATCCGCGACGAGAGGGCCAACATGTTGCGTAGCATCAGAAAGGTATGTACCGTACGACATAATGCTTGAATTAGATTCGTAGATGTAAAGAGGACACTGACTTCAGTGCGCATGCGCAACCGTATCATTCTTTCACAGTCATGGTGGTTATTGCAAAAATAACCGGTTTTCGGTTATTCCGGTTTATTTCACCTCCGGTTTAACCTGGCGGTTATAACTGCTCAAAATAACCGGTTTTTGAAATAAGCCGTTTTCGGTTTTTTTTGTTTTTTTCTTTTTAAGAAAAAAAAAAATTTTTTATTTACATTTTGTCATTTTTACATAAATTTTTACGAGAAATGAATACAATAAATTGAAACTTAAAACTAAAAAAGCAATTTTCAAAAATTCAAATGAAATATTTGAATAGTAGAAAAAATCAATTATAATTCAACCCATTGGCCAATATTTATCGTCCAATCTATTCATGAAAACTCTCTCAGTTATATGTTGATCGGTGAGTCGACTCCTCTCTTCGGAAAAAACATCATTCAAAGATGATACTAATCTTTCAGAAGCCACAGAACTTCCGACCAAAGATAAATATTTTTTGGCTATAAATGACAAACCCGGCATACAAGTCTTACTCTGCTCCCAAAAAACAAAAGGCTCACTCTTGGTAGCAAAGGCTGCTGAAGGTAAAGCCTCAGTTCGTTCGGAAATGAACTTTCAAGCTCCAGACCACTCTTGGCTACTCCCTGATCATGTGATGACCAAAGAGGGTTTGCATTTGCAGTAGTTCTGACCGTGACCTCTTCTTTTTGATGTAAAGGTGAAAGTTTACCAATTTCAGCCAAGTAGTGATTTACTTCTTGGCTGAAATTGGTAACGGCTTTGCTGGCATGAGGGGGTTCTATACAATTTTTTAAATCGAGGATCTGAGAGTGTAGCATGGCACAGCAGAGGGTTCTGTAATATGTTTGCACTCCTGTCTCTAAGGCTGCTCAAAAGCTTTTGAGATAGGACTTTGGCAGCACTATGTTTAGGGCTGAGATTTTTTAATCCATTTTCAATGATGGTCACTAGGGGGATAACGAGACTTCCTGTAATATACTCGCTTCCCCAAATCTCCTTTGTGGCCTCATCGAAAGGCATTAAATTGTCCAATATTTCTGACACCAATTCAATGTCTGTACCAGAAATCATCCTCGGTGCATTTTTGATGGTGGGATTGGCTAAGACTTGAGCAATTAATGGTGAAAGTTTTACGAACCTTTTCAACATGTGGTAGGTGGAATTCCACCTTGTTGGTACTGATTGAACCAAAAGTATTACATTTCCCTCTGCTATGCCCTCCCGGTCCTGCTCCGCCCTCAGCTTCTCCATGAATACATTACTCTGTCTTGCAAATGTGACAATAGTTTTTATTTCACTTATCAGGCCTTTTAAAATTCCATTATTACTGTCCTCTAGGCTATCTGTGACTATTAAATTTAAAAGATGAGCAAAACAATAAATGTGCTTCCCCTCCCTCAACAACTTTCTCACCCCTGCGATCATATTGACCCCGCCGTCTGTGCAGACACCAACTATTTTTGACTGCGGTATGTCGAAGACTAGAAGAAGAGCATCGATTTCTGCAGCGATGTAGTCAGCTGTATGACTCTCTCGAAGACGCCGAACCCCCAACATTATTGTGTTCAGCTTGCTTTTGTTTTCCCGAGGATCTGTCACAACAAAGTATAATTAATTATAATACAATTTACATGTAAATCACATATTTAAAAAAATTAATAGGCTTTCGTACCAATAAAGTGCATTGTAACCACTAAAACTCCCTTTGACGAATTGGTCAGTGTACAGATCTCTGCAGAGAGAGAAAAGTGCATTACATTAGCCAATGTTGACTTAACTATTTGGGTGGCAGCAGTGTATTTGCTGCTAACCATTTGAGTCACCTGGAAGACGCCCAATTTTGTTTATCAAAGAAAATTTAATGTAAAGTAAACAAATGTGTAAATCAAGTTATAAGTGCTTACAGTTTTTCTGCAGGGTAGCTTATATAATGGCACTGCTACTTTGGTAAAACGGGTAAACCCCACTTTCTCTACCAGTGAATGAGGTAAATTGTACAGTTTTTCTGCAGGGTAGCTTATATAATGGCACTGCTACTTTGGTAAAACGGGTAAACCCCACTTTCTCTACCAGTGAATGAGGTAAATTGTCTTTGCAGACCATGAAAATCAAAGCGTTGGTGAGGTCAACGTGACGTTTTCCACCCGCTACGAATAAGTTATGTATATAAATTACTTATATAAATTAAAAATATATAAATTACTTTAATATGAAAGCTTAGAGTATAGGAAGCTTAGAAAAAAAATATGTAAATACATATAAAACACAAATCCGGTCCCTATTGATAAGTAAACAAGTATGCAACTTCTCATAGCTAGAAGATTTTTCTTGATGTTCAAACAGTGTCATCTGCGAAGGAGTAGGGACCTCGATGCAATTATGGTTTTGGCCAAAATCGGTGTCGGCCTCGGTGTCTCTGTGAAAGATGTTGAAGGAGAAGGGCTCGCCTCAGACATTGATGGTGTTTCTGCATCATCACTTTTGGAAAATCCAAAAGTGTCCACCAATTTTTTACCCTAAAGCAACACAAAAAAAGGGTTTAGTGCAATCCAGAGTTTACATTACATCATTACAATAAGAATATTTAAGAAAAAAATCAAATTTACCTTTTCTTCCAAGATATATTTTGGATGTTTATTTTTTAAATGTTGCCGCAAGTTCGTCGTGCCTCCTCCCGTTTTTAATTTTTTCAAACAAATGGAGCACTGTGCTTCATTTCCACCGCACTTTGAAAAGTATTTCCACACTAATGATTGCGACATAATGGCACTATGACTATGGCAGAATCAGAAACAACAGAGTTCAGACTTCAGACATCACTCTCCAGTCCACAGTCCACACTTCCACAGGGCACAGTCCTCGACGGCTCGACCAATCAGGGACAGGCAATAAACAGTTAGGCCTATCTATTATCAAAAGCTACGCAACGAATGCCAGCCGCCACGAAAATTAAACTTGTGCGCATGACCGCTGCACCGCCTTTGCGACTTCACAGTGTTGCCAATTTATTATTTGACCACATTAAATAAATTTATTAGAATTTTATAAATATTAATTTAGATTTTTTCTAAAAAACCACCGCCCACTAAATACTGACCTAATTTCTTTAATTTATCTTTTTTCCAAAGCTAATTTTTCCAATTTTTCCGGTTTTTTTACCCGGTTATTAGATTTAAAAAAAAAAAACGGTTATAACCGGGTCAAAAAAAATAACCGAAAAACCCGGTTAATCGAAACAAGAAAACCGGTTTTCGGTTATAACCGGTAGGTTTTTCCCAAGCCTTACCGCTGCCTGTAGTTTTGACTCACTGTCCTTCATTCATTAGACGTTTACACAGTAACTCGGCATTGTAGAGTCATAAGAGTTGACCTTTTGCGCATGCGTCAACTGCTGTTCTTAAGCTAAAGACATTCAGTGTATAGTAAAAGTGTCTTGATCCCGTGTCTAAGAATATTAAGTAGAACTAATATTTTCTGGTTAATGGAAAAAAATGTCGAATACAGCATAAATCAGAAAGAAAGTCGTCGATACTTGAGATCGATTTGTTATGTATATACCTTTCTAGTAACACCATGAAATTCTAAGAAACATAAGTGTCTTCAAAGTTTTTATAACAAACGGCGTCTCTTAATATGTAGAAGACGTGTACACGTCCGTTCGGAGGAGTCAAACACACGTGCATAGACTACTTGCGATTCTCTGTGTGTGTGTGTGTGTGTGTGTGTGTGTGTGTGTGTGTGTGTGTGTGTGTGTGTGTGTGTGTGTGTGTGTGTGTGTGTGTGTGTGTGTGTGTGTGTGTGTGTGTGTGTGTGTGTGTTTAATCTCTGCAGTCCACAGCAAGATAAAGCTAACAAATACGGACACCCACGTATGTGCGATAGCGACTCGCAGACATACAGGTTAACCAAACACACAAACTCCAACTTCGCACGCCAGTGTTCTGGCACTAAATTTAAAACTAACGAATGCACACTGTTTGTTATTCTTCAAAAAAAAATATATGATACGGAATGTATGCAAGTAAAACTGTATAAATAAATTAAGGGGGGGGGCAGTAGCAGCAGAACACAGCAACGTCAATTGCAAAGCTCAGAGTTAACGATTGACTCCACGATTTCCGGTTCGCCTGTCGTTGTTTATAGTAGCAACGAATACTACTGGTCTGTCTGCGCGGAAAAGTGGATGATCAAATCTGCTGAGAACGCTACATGTAATTTAGTATTTTTAAACCCTGACCGCTTTGACCATGTTGCCAACACGCAGTGACACTATTATTCGCTGTTCCATATTACTTGATATGTGTTGTCGCTCCATATTTAATCTAGTTCGGCTGCTTATAATGTCACGGGAATTAATCATCATCATCATCATTGTTATCATCGTCTGCAAGGATTAAATCAAGGATGGTTTGTTCCGGTCTCAAACAGTCAAAGAATCTAGAGCTGGTTACTCCAGAGCTTCCTCGGATGTCCCACATCTCTCCCTCCCTTCGGCTTATAGTTCCATAGTATCGTCCGACTACGCCTTTTTTGAGACAATTTAGTAATGAATATGTCAACTGGATATGTCAGTAGCATTTTGCAGGGTAAGACGTGTTGTGTGGCTGCCACCTTCAGGCTTAACGTCCAGCCCAATTTTCTGTCTGGGTATTCTCTAATTAACTGGCTGTCTTACCAGACTAAAGAGACCAGTTTTCCCTGTTGAGACATCCACAAGGATCTTTAATGTGGTGGTTTCTCCTTGCCTCCCACATCCTACGTCGTTGACCAATGGAAGGTCATCCGTCTTTAGGGGCGATTTCTCACCCCAAGGCCAAGAGAGTGCCCTAACCAATGGCAAGTAGAGAAACAACTTATACCGGCTGTCACTCGGTCTCCAAAGCTGCGTTAGCCACCTGTAGGAGTTGCTCGTCCCCCACCAATTGGAGGTGCTGCTGGATATTTCCCTTCATCAAGGAATGAGACCATAAGGCATAACTCATCCTCTCCAGTACTTTGGGGGACGTGGGAATTAATTACAATATAAATCTCTAATAATTTCAATCATAAAGTTTTAAAATTTTCTTAAAATATTTAATTCCATTTTTGGTTAGTGGTACCCTAATTAAAAAATGTAATACTAAACACTAAATTCTGGTACGGGTTAAAAGTCCCTGTAGTTTAACATCCGGCTGGTTTATTAAAATGTTTGATCCCTTTTTGACCTCTGGTGTTCTAAAATTTTGAAATTTTTAAAACTGAATACTATACTTAAAATTTTAAAATTTTTTAACTTTTGACCTCTTTTGGTTCCGGGTGTCCTAAAAGTTTTATATTTCTAAAACTGAACTTATATTCAAATTTTGGTTAAAATTTTGCTCCATGTGGATTTTGCGATTTTATAGAAATTTTGACCCTTCTGATTTCTGCCTGCCGCCTACTATTTTTGGTGAAGATAATCTAATAAACAATAGGGTTCTGAAGGGAAAAAGAACGAACATTCCATGTTTTACAAAAATCGGTTGATACATTCAAACCTTATTATGTGACGTACCTCAAACAGATTGACAGACTGAACAAGGTCAGATGGTTGCGCTTAAACTGAGAACTTGCTTCGCTTGTTTAGTTATCAATTAAAAATCTGAAAAAAGCTTCCAGAGCTTGGTGTAGGGGAACCATTCAGTGAATGGAAGCTCTCAAAGACAATCTCCAGGGTAGGAACAGCATTAGTAAATCGAATTCAAGTAGGTCTGTTTTATTTTCTAGCTCATATTCAGTTTTAGATTATTATGTATTTAGTTTAAGCATATCAGTTTTAGGTTTGAGTTTTGTAGTGGGATATATTGCTACATGATAGACGTAACGCTCTTGAAAATTCGAGATTGCATTTCTACACGTTCTCGACTAGTCTGAATACCTTGCGTTCAAGGTCGGGCTTAAGCTAGCCTCCAGACTGTTATAGCGCATGTAACTACGCAAATTAGGGTCGCCGTACCGCCCGGAAAAGGGAAGATTATTCTGGAACCTCTGCGTGGTATATATATATATATATATATATATATATATATATATATATATAAGCGTCAGCGACGGCTTAGGATTTTCAGTTTACTCCTGTCGGTATTCAAATGCGAATCGGATTGTTCTGGGGAAGTGATCAATGTGTTAATTAGTGCGAAACAGTAACAAGGTGATATTTATTATTGTGTGTTGGACAAATTTAACTTTAATTATTCTATAAGAGTACTTTGTTGATTTATAACAGTTGTTTGTGTCTAATTAAAGTTTGTAATTAGTAACTTCATTGGTGTCAGTTATTCTGTTTCCACTGAACAACACGACGATCGGTGGGACCGACTCAACTATATTATTTTTGTTGAGCTTTACACCTCAGGACCCAATGATGCTGAGTGTGTGAAATGTAGTTTTGTCATCTCAGCTTTACTAAATGTTTCAGTCTAATCTAAATTAAGTCTAAGTTACTAAGTTTTAATAATAAAAAATATGTGTAAAGATACATAATTCAAACAGTTGCACGCAACAAGGCGAATAGCTTGATAGTCGCCTAAAAGCCAGGTCTATCGTATCTGAATCTCGTAGATTAAACGCATTTAGCTTCGCAATAGTTTCAGAACTGAATTGTATGGAAACCTGATAAAGGACCGATTCACTGTGGTTTCACATATAGATAGAAACTTGACAGAATGAAAACGGCTGAGGAGAAAGCTGAGTCAAATAAGATTCGAATAAGGTACCTTGCGATGAAATTTATCTAATCGTATCAAATTTATGATTGACGTACAGTTTATAATAAATAAGACGTTTCTTGATATAACTTACATTTAGGCACTAGTTGAACCATTAAAAACAAAATAAAGTTCTCAGACATAGTAAAATATTTCCTGCCTTGAAGGGCTTCGTTTTAGTAGCATAATGAGTGACTAGCGAAATAGGCCGACATTTTTAAGACGATACGAACGGAGTACTCGTTAAGTTAAGTTATATACAAATATTATATTAAAAATAAGACGTAGTTCCAAAAAGCTGAGAAGTTCAACGATGATCAAGAACTAGAAATTAATTCATATAGAGCGTAGATGTATATATACTACATCTACGATATAGAGGCTGGATACATAAACGATTATTTTTGCTTATGTGTAAATGCCCAATCTTTTGCTTATGCTCCAAAAGCTTGACGATTTAATAAGCCTAAATCCCACAAAAATAACAAAAAAAATTTTGTTATACTAATATTGGTTTTAATAAGGTACGAATGAACCCTTCTCCATGCCCCAAACCGGTAGTAACCTGCCGATTTGCCAATGTAGCAGTTAATAAAATTAGATTTGAGAAACTAAATAAATCCGTAACTACCCCTCGTCACATAAAAGAGTGATAAAAGTAAAGAGCGATGCCATTAAGTTGTAAGCGAATTAAAGCAATATAATTAATAATAAGTGAGAACTACTTTTCGCGCTGATATACTACCCGCGCGCGGACAGCCTCTTCACCCCTATAGTAAATTAGTTCAGTTGTATCTCAAACTCCGCTGCTGATACAGCGTACAAAAGTATGTAGTCAATATAAAACCTGTAAACGAGGAGAAGCTTGTGTGAGATAGCCGGATGGTGTAAAAATGTCGTAAATGACGTGAGTGTATGACAATGACATCTCTGTAACAAACTAGCATCACCTAAATGTGATGTTAAACTTTTAACATGTAACTGTTAACCGTAAGTAATATGTGCGGTACAACAATGTGAACACCAGTGAAAGTTACAACCCAAAACCTACCACAAGAATCTACAGACCCGACAGACGACTCATCTTTAGGAATGACAGCAGATTTTACCAAAACACGATAGCCAGAAGATCTCCAAGACACCCTGCACAACCGATAGAATCGCCGATTCCCCGACGATGTTAGACACAGGTGACAAGGCAGTTCAACTTCCGTGGTTCAGAACTTACTTAAAATAATACATGATAGACACTTAATTAACAAATGAAAGTAAAGTAAAACACGAAAGACTGACTTAATTACCATAAAATTGTAATTTCATGCTTAGTAATAATATGTGTTAAGTTTAATGCTTTTATGAATATAACACGTTAAAGTTAAATAAGCCCATTCTTCAGATAGCACAAAATAAAGATTATAATTTTAATACCATATACTGAAACAAAATACTCTGATCCGAGGGCAGTAAAAGCTATGTTAACTCATTAATTAACTTAATTCTATTTGTACAAGAGGTGCAAATGTTTTTACTTTTAATATACTCATTGCTAAATTTCTTCGGAGATGTTAAAACATTATGTAATAAAGAGATGTCATGGTCCAAAAAGGTGAGTGAATAAATCTACAAACCCCTGTCAATATCCCTCAATTCACGGGATCCTATTTAACATTTGTTTACATTCCAGTTAATTATGAGTTTGTTAAAATTATGGCAGCCTGTTTAATTGACCTGAGCCAATTAACCAGGTTCCCGATATTATAACGACGAGACGTTATAAAAGCACTACAACACTTCTTAACAGAATGCCTTCTACACAAATACTATTAGCAGAAACAATATATCAAAGAACATGAATTGAAGTTTTTGTAAACGAGAAGAATATTTAAGGGTAATAAGTGATGTACAATGGCCGATCATAAAAGAAATTAAAATCTCAGAAAGAGACAAATTGAACACGACGTCAGTTAGTGAGGAGATAACGTCCTATAGAAACAAATGGAAAATCCATTACAAAAGAATGAATAGTGCCCGCATTCTGTTGTTAGGATTAATTAGAAACCTCAAAGGAGAAGAGATACTGGGCGACCAGTAGTAAGCTGTCGAGAACCGTGAGGCGGAAACAGAAGTCAGTCTCTAAGCCCTGAAGAGTCTGTGACGATTAAGAATATGATTTGAACGCCCCTGGTTAGGATCCATTGCTTCTGTGTGTGCATCGTGAGAAAGGAAAGCCCTCATAGCGACAAAATAAGTTACATTTTATTATCGCGTGAATTTCCTACCGCAGCGTGTATTAACCTCATTTACAACCAAGCATTAGAAATATGTTTCTCTACCAATGTTGTTCACGTGTACGTCATATAAAACTTAATTTAATTTAACTTAAAGAACGTTCTATACCTTTAAAGTCGGGTATAGCTTAGTCGCAATATCTAAGTGACGATTGTGCAAGATAATCACCGAGTCATAGGGGTAACTAACTCACTGGTAAGCAAGGTAGTATGAAACTGTATGTAACATGTCGCAGAAATATCAATCAATTATATCTAATGTTATTTATGTCACTTTTGTTTAAGTAAAATAATTTCACCTTGGATACTGGTTTGTCAGAAGAATTTAAGAACTGTATAATTTACTTTAGCAATGTTCCTAACAATATATTCTATATGTTCTAGATACTTAGATACGGTTTTAACATGTCATTTGAAACCATAATTTTGAAAGCTTCTTCTTCTTCTTCTTCTTCTTCTTCTTCTTCTTCTTCTTCTTCTTCTTCTTCTTCTTCTTCTTCTTCTACTACTACTACTACTACTACTACTACTACTACTACTACTACTACTACTACTCCCCTTCCTCTCCTCCTCCTCCTCCACCTACTTCTTCTTCTTCTTCTACTACTACTACTCCTACTCCTCCTCCTCCTCTCCTCCTCCTCCTCCTCCTCCTCCTCCTCCTCCTCCTCCTCCTCCTCCTCCTCCTCCTTCTTCTTCTTCTACTTCTTCTTCTTTTTCTTCTTCTTCTTCTTCTTCTTCTTCCATAGACGGATACTTAAAACTAGTATTCACCACCAATTTGGTGCATACGTTAGTTCCTCTACACGTGATTCAATCTGAAAAAAATCATACCACATTTCGCCCGCGACAGTTTATTGATTTTTGCGTAGGCCTACATAAACATAATTTGCCGATCAGCCATTTTTCAGAAACCTTTTGCCTATCCACTGAAGTGATTCTTTAAGAAATACTTAAACAGGTTATCTCTCAACTTGTAATAGGCCATGGTCATTGTTTTTTTATCCCCACCAAACAAACTTTGTGATAACCTCTGCCAGTTAAAATCTACGCTTCCGGTGTTACTTGATCGATAGAGCTTACGATTAGGAGAAGGTATGATTTCGGAGCCGAGAAGATTGGCAAGAATGTCATTATATAAAATACTTTAAAGTACAAAACAGTAGCATCAAGTCTTCTAAAAGCCAAAGCAACTCTTTTAACGGCTAAAACAACAATGATACGGTAGCAACCCGAATTCAGAGTTATCATTTTTCACATTAGAGAAGATAACATATATACAGTCACAACAGTGGCACTCGTAACTGTCTTCTCAGCTAAGAATCATATTGTAACAGGCCGATTAATATACTTCTGGAAATTTTCAATGCCAATTGTACGTACATATTCTGACTCTGTATCGTCCGCAAACATAGAATCGGCCTTAACTTGCTAGCTCGTTTGCCGATCTCGCTATTGTAAATATAAACTAGTTGGCACACAGTAAAATGAATATGAGCTCTAATAAAAACGGTCTAATGGACGTATTGCATTTTTGGGCGTCCAGTGCGATCACGTTTTCATTGCTCATACGACCACGTTTAAACTCAAGTACCTACTTACAAACCGTTGGTTTTGAAGTCGCGGCATCTCCTGACACATTTACAATTTAGTTTTGAATTTCCGTTAGCGCTACACGATTTTTAACAAAGAATCACACCACGATTTTTAATTTTGTCCGTTTTTCAAAACACGCATGACACGTTTTACCTCTAAGCTACAGATGTCGATCCAGCAAACTGGCCCTCGTAGTCTAAATTATTTAAACGAATTAATCATGTACATGGAAACTGCATATTTTAGTCTTAACGTAGATACAAATTTGCGAGCACGGGAATTGAATTTTGTATGACGGGGAATGTCGGCAGCGCTTGTTACTGGAGAATCACTCTAGCAGCATTTCACTGTCCATTTCTACCCCTCTCCAAACTGCAGAAGAACTAGCGGCCGTACAAAATATCTTCAAGCGAAACTTAAATTCACACTTTTTTTACAATTTTCCTCAAACGAAATGTTGTATACCCAAAAATAGAAATCTTTTTTTATGTCAAAACTTTAAAATATAAACGTATTGTAATTTCTGTAATTTATTTTTAAATGGATGTGCTGTAACTATAACGTTTAAATATCTTTAGCAGAATTCTTCATTCTTTCAAACATGTAAAACTGGAAGATTTTACGGCAATTCTAAACGAGTGATATCACAGTACTTTCGAAGCGCATACATTTGAATATTTTGCGTTTTCGTCGTTGATTTTCTAGTCCTCTCTGACCAACCCATATGGCCGACCCGGCTTTGCGGCACTTGCCCACACTGAAATAGGTATATTCTCTCTATCTTACTCTGTTTTCGCTGGTGTGGAAAAAGTTACAAATTCTGAAACACAGGACTTCGTTACTGTCCCGAGTTCATGGTTTAAGCGAGGAATTTATTGTTTTGCGCATATAACATTCTTCCCGTTGGCCTTCTTAAAATATTGTGTAACTCAGAAACTAACCTTCAGTCTGGTTGCCGAGGGCTCTGAGTCACACTAAACAAACATACATTTGATTTTCTTCTGTTCAAGCCGTTCTTCGGCTTATTTTTCAGATTTGCCTCGTAACTCGTAAAACGTCTGTAGTTTGTTGCATTTTAATTAAAACTACCGTTTCAATTACTATAAACGACAGTAGTAGTACAATTTTATAAAAAGTTTTGAAGGCAAATATTTTCTTTTTTTGGTTAACAGAGTGTGAGAGCAGTAGCGTTATACATAGTTTAAACACAATTCATCAAAATTATTTACACTTTTAATGACATGGTTAACAAAAAGTGTCAAAACGGAACTAGCGCTGTGGTGATACCAATTTTGTTACCAAAAATTATGGTTCTGCGGTTAAATTAAAAGAGTTTTTTAATGAATTCTCTTGATTATATCCTGTCAAGTGAGTTTTGCACCAACTTGTATTCATTAAAGAAACACAAATGAAGATCTTGTTCCGAAAAGTATCGTGGGTTTCACACTTAAGAACACCCCAGTTTATGTATTGACCAACCTACAATGGGGCATTGAGAACACTTCGTCGTAAAATAGGCAAAAGAATTGGTACTAAGAAAAATAAATCCTATGTTAAACGTAAAAACATTTTTTTCCAATCAGAGGTGAACATAATTACTTTGTTTTTTTTACGTCACTGGATTACTGGAATAGTGGGTTAAACATAAATGATGAGTAGGCCTACATGTAGGCTTGTAACACTTTAATGGTGAAGTGCGCGACGATAAGGATAACTGTTTGGTACTGAATACGAGCACACATCTCTGTCTGACTTGGAACAACAAAGTATAAAGCATTTAGATCTAAAGTACATTTTGTTAATGAGCCATTCCCCTTGCGATGGGAGCCAATACAAGCAATATTACTTTCTTCTGCTCTTACCAAGTAGTATGGAACAACTGCAGAATAACATTTTTGTATGGAACGCAAACTGCAAAAAAACAAAATTAGTTTATTTATTGCGTGACAAACTCAATCCAAATTAATACATAGCCAAAGACGAAATAGCAACGAGGAACAAGTCGCTACAGATGGAGACTCAACGGAATTGCGGAATACGTAGACGTTGGAAGAACTATATGCAGAACTGGAAAACAGAAGAGTAAATTAAAACATAATAAATAAAGTAAACAGAATATACCATTAAATTAAACGCCCTAAAATGAAGCAGAGAACTAAGAACCAAAACCAAAGCCTGCCTATAGGTCTACGTACGGCCGGAATTGTGACGGTGACGCACAGGCCCAAATCTAGAATTGTCGCTGCAGATTTAAAGTGTGATAAAAGAGGATTGGAAGAAAAGAATAGAAAAGACATGAGCAGGGATTTTCAAATAATCCCCCTTTTATAAGAAATGTAAAGAAGAATTGGTACAGTCACAGGGTAAGAGTTGATCAAACAAAGTATGAGGTAAAATGAAACGAAAACAGATGGAAAGAGAAGTAGAGGCCGATCTCGATTCTTTGGAAAGACAACAATAAAGAGAGTTCTAAGAAATATTAGAGAATTAATGAGACAGTTGGGAAAAAATAGGACCAAATTTAAACAAACATACAAACAAAAGAAATGGATCGAGGAACTAATGCTGTAACGTGTAAATGCGGAAAAGAAAGAATGAATAAGATTTTCCTTTCCTGTTGGAACAGACATAGACATTAAGCGCATCGCCAGAATTGTGCTTGAAACAAAAGTAAAAGATAAACGGAAGAGAAATTAAAAGATACACAGAGAGAGGGAGAGAGAGAGAGAGAAACAGATAGGCAGAGCAAGTAAGAGAGTTAGACAGCCAGCCAGACACGAAGAGAAGCTATGCTGATTATTTCGGCATTGCGGAACACCGCACCGCGTCGATCAGTAATAAACCCAGTTCACGGCCGAGTTGTTGTTTCATACTGTGTTTGTTTTACAACCGTAACCGTAAACACACATGGAAGCAGTAAATTTTGTTTAACGTGTTAATGTAAACATCAAAGTAACCGAACTACTCTGGGGGTTAACAAAAGATTTAATAATCTGTTGTAAAACGAGTTAAGTGAGTGCGTTAAAACGACTTGTTCTGTGATTTATCGTCCTGAAACGCGAGCGAATTGCATTCTAACGCCAGCAACTATTAACAAGTGTATGCTTGTTATGTCTGACTTTCACCAGATCAATACTGAACGCGCTTGCTTTGCATCAGTGTACACGAAGTTAAGATCGTGTAACGAAATCTTCAACAGTGAGGAGTAGGGAGACAAACAATGAGTGAGCAAGACTTTGTGTGGTTTAAAGTCGTTAATGATAGCAAATCAGCCGTAAATGACAGCCAAATCCTTGACCATTCTCATAATTATTAATAGTTTTCTCTTTCCAGGATACCGCTCCCTATTCGAACTAAAATTCTATACCTTGCAAGTCAACATATTTTGGACATAGCATTACTGTGGTCGAGTCCCCGGGCTGCATGTGACACTTTTTCTACAGCACAATTGTTCAGTTTAGTATGCAGGGCGTGTGTAAAGCGTCTTATTTCACGTTACATTTTCACCCTTAATATTGTGTTTTACGTACTTTACGGCCGACTATGTAACGTTCAGTTTTGCTAGGTAAGTAGAAAGAACGTTCGTCCGTGATCTGAAAATTTTTTAACATATACAAATGTTATTCTCTTAGTTAAGGGTACCCGGTTAGTTAGATCAGTCCCTTGTAAATGTGAACTGATTAACTTTACTGTACAAACTTTACTGAGTTTACATTCAGAAGCAAACATTGTTTTGATTGGAGCAGTGTTTATGGAAAAGATTACCATGATAAAGTGGAATAGAACACACGACCATAGAAATTACCTGAATCCAGAAACATACCGCCTAGCACAGAATTTTGAACAGAGTACTTTAATAGAAAGAAAGAAGGATAAGCAACTCTTCAGTGTTCCAGGTGTTTCCAGACTAAACGAAAGTTGATGTTACTGAGACATCTCTATTAAACAAAAGTGGCTGTTCTGGATATTTTGTAAAATCTAACAACTAAATGAGGTGGGTAAAAGAAAACCAAATAGAAAAGTGATTTATTAAAACGCGTATGAAAGGTGCAAGCAACTCATTTAGATATTGAAACAAACTACGTCCAGATAAACTATTGTAAAATATTGGTTCATTGTACAATTTTAAAATAAAATCTTACTATTTTAGTTTTTATCGTAAGATAAGTGAAAAAGTAGCTTACAATGTTTGCTTACAAAAGACAACTTGTCTCTGTTAATACCTGAGATTACCCACAATTGAACCAAAAACTGGAACAGAAAGTGAAAATACTTCTACAAAATTATACTTAAAGGATTTAAACCGGTACTTGAAAAACACTTATCAATACTGCGATAAGGCACAAAGAGAATACTATAGGTTACAGGTTACAGTATGCTATACTGTATAGGTTACAGTAAAGATCGTGCTCGAACATACGAAAACAGTTGCATAGGAGGTATATATGTTTATTTTACAAAAAAATTACAAGAGAGTATTTAGAAACAATGAGGAATAATCATAATTTTCAGAGATACTGCAGTTGCAGTCTACCAGTTGTTATAAACCTGCGACCGAAAGACACTGATGGTGTTTTTGTAGAAAATTTCACAGAAATTACAGAAAGAAAATTAAATTTCAAAACATGTTCACGAAGTACCAAAAACACAGAGGTGCCCAATAACATAAGAGGCCAAAACTGAACGATCCGACTTAGAGGATTCTCCAGACACTTATTAAGTAATAACAATATACAATAATTTAAATTATTTAACCGCACTTCAACTGACTAGCATTAGAAACCAACTGACAACTGACACTTCAGTTGTCCTCATTTCACTTAAAACTTTTTATTTTCTGTTGCCACAATGCCACTACTATTGCTATAAAGTAATTAACCTTCTTCTATCTGTATGTTCTTCCCTGTGGTAAATGTTTGAAAAAAGTTACAATTTCCTATAGACCAAATTTTATCCTCTTGAATGGTAAAGAGGAAACTTTTCTTCAGACAACCTTTATTCACCTCCTAACAAGCAATAAACGTAGCTAAATTAAAAAGTACCTCTCAATCTTGTTTAACCATTCCAGATCATATTTGTAACAACCAAAATGAGAAGTATTGTGTAATTATTAAAAATAATTACATAAAAAGCAAAAATAAATAGATTTTTATTTTTCACAACGATCGACACACTACAATGAACAACCATTTTTCTATTACAGTACAGACTCAGTTATGAACTCATTTCTAATTTTAGCGTTTCTTACATGTGATGTCAATATCTTCGAAATTCGTACAGCTTCGACGGAACTTCGGACACATGCTCCCTCTAAATTGACGCTGCCAAAAATGTATTTGGCTGACCACTGCCAGGTTCATTGACCTTTATGTATGATATCACCAAGCTGGGAAAATTGTATTCCTGTATTGCGATCTACAAAGGATTTCGTGTCTCATTCTCATTCATTGAAAAATGCAAACAAACCCGAGTAAAAAAATAATATAAACAATTAGAATTACATACTAAAAACATTTTACTTTATAAGATCTTCGTTATAATCATAACGTCACATTCAGAGATAATGCTCGAAGCTTGATGCGTCCAATCTGTGGCGCCATAGGATACGCAATGTCCTCCTTGATACTTTGAGCACTTTCTAATTTTATCCATCCGCCTCCAACTCCACATTTTCATCATCCAAATCGTATCTCCATTCCTTTTATACAATATTGTGTAAATTATGTATATAAAAAGTAAGAAAAGTCAAAGCTCATTATTACTTATTCCTAACAAATAATAACACACACACGTGCCTGTGCGGGCGCACGCAAACTTGCAACGACTGTAACCAACATGTTACATTTCAATTTCAGCAACCATATGCTGTTGTGGTTAACATACAACAAAAGAATAATCGAAGATACGAGGAACGACTAAACGTCAAAAAAGTTTGAAAAAAAAATAACATCCACTATAAAAGATAAATGAAGTACGCGTTAATCCACGAAACAGATACGAAGGAAAACGCCTCGTGATACAAAACAAAACGCCTCGTGGTTTATATATATTTTAACGACGTATTTAGAGCATGAAGGAGACACTCGAGGAACGCCCATGGGAAATATCTCATGATAATACCTTTCACTGTACGAAGGTGACACAAAATAACCAAGCGCGATAACAGCCATGACTTGTGGACAGAGATACGTACTGACTACATGTGAACAGCCGACCCATAAAACGACACTGGAAATACGATGGGAACAGGTTTAAGTTAAAACAGGCGGCAAGAAAAACTCATATCAAATACTAACACACTGCCGTCACCTGTTTACAATGAGTCTCAAGAAACAGCAAGTAATTTAGGCACGTTCCGCGAACAATATGTAACAGAAACTGAAATCAACTCGATAAAGGAAGAAACAATAATGTTTTGCATGAACGTGACAATATTTCAATATTCATTTTGTCAATAAATCATTGGTTAGCAGAACGAAAAAGAAAAAGAAGAAAATAAAGTAAAGAACACTAATAAAATTCATGTAATGGGTCCGTCACGGGAACCGCATGTTTTTGTATTGGGTAGTACGGCCGAGCGGTTGGCATCAGTGAGTGTGGGTTGGCCTTGATTTGTTCGTTAGAGTGGGAAGTTGAGTTGCCGCCATGTCGTGGAACGTGGAGCATCGTACGTTCGCTCTCCGGCGGTTTTTCGTAAACAATGAGTCAGTGACGCATACACAACGTAACTTTCGCACCCATTTTAATATTCCGGGCCGCCGACCTGTTCCAGACCGCAACACCATTTTGAGATGGTTTGAAAACTTCAACACAACTGGCTCCGTAATGAAGAAAAAACCACCTGGCCCTGTCAACACAGCCCGTACGCCCGAAAACATCGAGCGAGTTAGGACGTCTGCGATACAGAGCCCTAAACGGTCGGTTCGCAAGCGTGCTGCGAGTTTAGGGATTAACGAGTCAACAGTGCGAAGGATTCTGCACAAAGATCTTCATTATCACCCATACAAAATTCAGGTATGTCAGCAACTTAGTGTAGGTGATTATGAACAGCGTCGTGTCTTTTGTGAAACCATGGTCAATAATGAAATATGATTTTTCTCATGAGTGATGAAGCCCATTTTCATTTCAATGGGTTCGTTAACAAACAAAACTGTAGATATTGGTGTAATGAAAATCCTCAGATGTTACACGAGTCCCCTCTTCACAGCCCAAAAGTAACAGTATGGTGTGCAGTTGGTGAGAAGGGCATTATTGGCCCGTACTTTTTTGAGGAAAACAACATTACTGTGACTGTTAATTCAGAGCGCTACATTACGATGCTCCAAACCTTCTTCTTCCCAGAACTTCGACGTCGCAGATGGGCAATGAGGAGAGTATGGTTTCAACAGGATGGTGCAACTGCACACACAGCTCGTAATTCAATGGCTGTTTTACGGGATCAGTTTTCAGGCCACCTTATCTCCAGATATGGCAATCTTCGCTGGCCTCCTCGCTCCCCCGATCTAAGCTTATGTGACTTTTTTTTGTGGGGATATCTCAAGTCCCGAGTATATGTTAACAAGCCACGCTGCCTTGAAGATCTGAAGACGACAATCGAGGAGGAAATCGTTCGTATTCCACGTCAGATGTTAATTAACGCTACTCGGAGTTTTCGGGACCGGCTACAATCATGCATAAACATAAATGGCCAACATCTGAGCGACGTGATCTTCAAAACATAAATGAACAATGAAATTCCCAACATACACTATGTATTGTCATAAATAAAAATATTTTTTAAGCCAAACTGACTAAGTACATCTTATTTGAAAACCATGCGATACCCGTGACGGATCCTCTGACCGCTGAGTGACAATGAAAGAACGGAAACCAAGTGATTATCATATTAGAGAAAAATTAAATAATTGTAATATCTATATGTGAGAACATATTGTTAAGACGGTCTTGTTGATCGTCGTATGGTACAGTGGAAAACAAAATACAGACACCTCAAAACAAAAAATGAACTAATTACCAGCTTTAAGGGGCCATAAATAACAATTTGAAATCTACAAGACACTCTCATACAGTAAATCAAGTTAAATTTGTCCACACGCAATAAAGAGTTCCGCACTAATTATAACACAATAATCACTTTCCATAACAACCACTTGATCCGCACTGAATAAATCTCTCAACGTAACTGACTAACTAAGCGACCGCTGTTGCTTATATACACCCTGCAGATGTCCAAAATAATTTTCCATGCCCACCTAATTTGCGTAGTTAACAC
Source organism: Magicicada septendecula (assembly GCA_034769895.1). Classification (NCBI taxonomy): domain Eukaryota; kingdom Metazoa; phylum Arthropoda; class Insecta; order Hemiptera; family Cicadidae; genus Magicicada; species Magicicada septendecula. The sequence continues at coordinate 455,822,708 of CM068373.1, forward strand.
CACTTGAAAGGTCTAGAGGCTTCTCGAGTACACAGCCTTAACAGAGACACGCACATGCTCTGCTAGCCGAGAAACGCGTAGAACAACACTCTCGGCTGTTCGAGAACGTTCCATAATTGTCGTAACAATGTTAACTACACGAGCAAATGATACCAGCTCTTGCGTAACCAATTGACGAAAGTCTTCCGTTTAAAATGTGAATAAATGAAAAATTCGGAAGCACGTAGTGTTAAAATACCGAGGAAACCACGGGCTCCCGAACAAGTTGGTTAACTGATGAAATACGTGTACACTAATCCCTCGTTATCCGTTGATGTTACGTTTTCCGAGACTGCTGTGGTTAATGAAACCGTGGATGAAGAGACTTAGCACTTAGAATAATGAAAGTACTTACCAGAAAAATACGTACAGTTCTACTCATAAAAACAAATCTTTACATTTTTTTAATATTGTGAAAGTTTCAAAACAATATTCTACAAAAATCGGTTTATTACAGTGTACTAATACAATATACAACACCTGCAGTACACATAATACGATACTATTCAAATTAATACTACACTAATACACTACATAATAAATAAAATAATATATTAATGGTCTAACGATTAAATTTACTAAAGTTTTCATTAAATTCATTATCTTAATTTTGATTTTTAAATAACCTATTCATCATACATAAGTTGTTTCATATAACTTTGTAAAAATTAATTTTTTTATTAATAAAATAAATATGCAAGTATCGTTATCCAAGATTATAGGAACACAAAACAACCAACGTAACGGTTATTTTGATTGAAAACAAAATATTTGTTTCTATTTGTCCCCCATGCATTATTTTCAACGACTGGACTTTTTAAAAAAATTTATTAAAATTAAGACAAAATCAAATCTTTTTTAAAACTTGTGCAAACCGATTGTCTTTACACTACAGTTGAAGAAATGGCCCTGAAAATATAATTATTATTTTTTATTAACTTTCATGAAAACACCGAAACTTGACTTTTATAAAACGTTTAATTAACAAGTATTTTCTTCCTGCTGAAGTTTGAATTCCAGTATTCAACGGAAACCAGATTGAAAGGCCCCTGAGAATGGTATCGGTTTAAACCACCTATATGGAAAATTACACACTGTCACCATCTGCAGCAGCATTTCACAACCTATGGGGCGCGACTGGCTTCTGGGTCACAAGAGGGTGTTTGGTGGGTCGAGAACCACTGATCTGTAAATAATTATTCTGTATCACACATTATATTTGTGCCAAATTTCATTGGGCTCTTGCGAGACATGTAATACTCTGCGGACGGTTGCAATATTCAGCAATTGACTTCGAAAGCGTGCGACGGTTACAGGATATTAGTAACAACAGTGTTTTTGATGTCATTATGTTTGGAAACAGCAAACTACTATTAACAGACACAGACAGAGCGCTCGTTCATCATATCCATGTATGTATTCACTGAATTCACAAGATTCGTACTATTAAACTATGAGCTGGCACTATTATTACAAAAGTCGCCTTGTTAATCAATCTAGATTCTGAGGTATGCAGTTCAGAACATGGAAACAAAAGTCGGCATCGAGAGAACAAACTAGATGAAAAGTTTGAAAGGGAACAAAATATATTTTCCTTTCTAACAGAACAATCAATCAAGTTGAGGTTAGCCTTCTGCGAAGGCTTAATTTTACAGCTTATCTTTTGCGCTCTCTGCTCTGTATTTTAATAATTTATAATGATGTCGTTTCATAGTGATCGGATTACATGAAGTATGGACTCCACTCCAGACCAGACTTTCACCTTCATATGTAGATCAAGTGCTATGTCGTCAACTTGTTTCTTCCTACCAACAGTCTGAAGGAAATTGAGATTATACGCATCCGACCTTGAAATAATATTATATAAGTCGAACTAAGGAACTTAAAATATGTATTACACGTTGTTATAGCCTATAGTGAATTATATACCAGTATGGTGGTCACGTACAGAGAAGACGGATAGCATGGGTAGTCGAGCGCCATATTGAACGTACCTCACGCACATACCTGTTTTATCAAATGTAGTTCACACATTTTTTACATTTTTGTACACATTTGATCTTAATATAAAAAGTTTATTGCTCAGTTAAAATTTAAGTAGACTTAAGCTCTCTTAAAAAAGTAAAATAACGCGTATATCGGAATCCAGACTTAAGCCGTGACAGTGCAGTTTGACTTGTCGGTAATTGTCCTACACGTGCCAATTTCACATAAGCGCGTGCGCGCGCACTCACACACACTCAATCGATCAAACGGTGCGTGAGATGGTTGCAGTACGTTGAGACCCCGCGCTGCGCAGCGCACGAACTGTGATTATGCAAATTTAACAATATCACGTACTGCATTCTGCATACGACAATCACGGCAGGGGTCGCTGTTCCTGCTATTGAAAAACTACATTCATTATTAGTTTTAATTAAAACTTAATTTATTACAGTTTCTTTCTTCTGTCCTAATAAATACACAACACACTTTTGATGTTATTAATTTATTGTTTTCCAAGTATCATATTCAGCGCTCTCCTACTCTTGGACAATAAAATTTAAATTTATATTAAATTATGTTACAGTCTGAATCTTAATGCAAAGTTACGGTTATCTCACGACTTTCGGAATCTAACGCGTGATATGTTTCAAAGAAGTTCACACTTTTTTGGGGATGAACGCTAACTGGACTCTAACTTCCCTCACACACTTCCCTTTCCCTTCCCGTTTAGCAATTAAACTATCTTGGAAATCGGTTTTGCAGTCTAACTTTAAAAATGTTTTGTTTGCAAATGGATTCTTATGTAAAAAAAGATCAATACAATAAAGCAAAAAAAAATTCAGAAGGTTGGAAATTAAGAAGTAATGATGAAATATATCAGTGTATAGAAAATGTAACAGAAACAATGAGAAAGACTATTATTTTTTGGACATTTATATAGAATGGACGACAATAGGTTAACAAAGCAGATACTCAAATATCTGTGGGGGAAGAAGTCAACATCAAGTTTGATTAAAGAAGTCGAAAAGGATTTAGACAAAAATAATATAAACGCAGAAGAAGCAATTGAAAGAGACGTTTTTCCGGCAAAAGCGTTATAAATAGGAGTCCAGGGTAGGAGAGAGAAAAACGCAGGTTCAAAGTGGACTGAAGACAGGAAGAAGAGACACAGTAAAAAGATGAAAGCATATTGGAGAAAAAGAAAATAATCAAGAATAAAGAACTAAAATGTGTATGTGGTCTTTAGATGGATGATAAAAAAAGAAAAATAGGCTTATATTTTACTGTCTAGCCAGTCCACGAGTTCGTCAGGTTAGGCTACCTTGTATGAGACGTTCTGCATTCTTCGGTACATCGGTCGGTCACTATCACCCAGGATATATCTCAAGCAGAGGCTGAGCCAACCTGTGGGATGAAAAACTCACCTCGATTTTATAGTGCGACCAAATATCGAACCCGGGATTTCTGTATTAGTAACCAGTCGCCATTCATACTGCTCTCCAAACTCCCCTTTATTTGGATTTCTAAAGAAAAACAATGAAATTCATTGATTCTTATTACGTCTTCAGTAATAACTGGCTTCAGAATTTTACTTCAAAGTTGTATTTTCAAACTAACTTTCTGGAATTCAAAAATTATTCACACAGCGTACTTATAATTTTATTATTAGGTGTGATAAAGGCAGATTCCTCCCGAGGGGCGTTGAAAAAAAAACGTATCTTGAAAACGGAGGCAGTGAGTCAATACTTTGAAAAACACTGGTGTAGTACCACGGGCTATTTACTTGCCGAATTTGTGATATTGATTCCAGCGGCGAAGGGCACAACGAGCCTTTGACCTGAAGCATGAAGTTTCCTTCATAACGGTGTTAAAAATGAAACGCGAGTACTAAGAACATAGTTTTAAATAAAACCTTCTATATTTTATCTGAATAATTATTGAATTACGCCTATTTTCAAATGATTTACGCCAGTTAAAATGTCAAACTTAGATGATGAATAATAGTGAAAAAGATAAAAAGCAATTAAAACAAAAATTTTCAATCGTAAGATAAGTAACTGAAGGACTCTCTTAAAAATTATCAGCCTGTCAATCTGTATTTATCTGTCTGATTGTCTACCTGTCTTCTGCTATCTGTCTAGCTGTCTGTCTGTCTGTCTGTCTGTCTGTCTGTCTCTCTCTCTCTCTCTCTCTCTCTCTCTCTCTCTCTCTCTCTCTCTCACATTATCCTCTTGCTTTCCAATAAAAATTCAGTTCAGCTGCTATTGTTGTAAGACGTCTTGTTTAATGAGTTTTCATCATACATAAAGTTGTACGTTATATTTCATAATAATTTGCAGTAAAATTTACATAATATATCACTCGTTTATATTTATATCCAGGCCTATTTATGAACTTTTTTTTAGGATAAAGGATAAGGTTATCACTTAAACTATTGATCGATGTGTACTTTTACCACGCAATAAATGTTAAAAATTGTGTAGAAATACATGTTTAATTTCCGCTCAAGTTTGATCATGACTATAACGCACAGACCAAAGAACGTTCTCTATCACACAACCAAAATAATATGAATCAACTAATATTAACAAAATTTTGGCTGGTATGTAATTTTTGTAAAGTAAAAATATTCTATATATATATAACCGTTGCAATTTATCGCTGAGCGAAGTGCACCACGTGTGCACAATGGAAGTACCTCAATTGATTTCCACAACACGTTAGCCGCATCTGGATGTATTATCGCAAGAGAAATAGAACAGACAGATACAACATAATAATGTCGACTTGAATAAAGGTGCTATGAAAGTATTGCAGTGTGTTCAATGAAACAAACCTATTTTCAGTATGTCCAGAATACAAAACAAGTACTGCATACAACTTTGACTTCTTTTTCTCCTTTTTCTTTGTCTTTCATATAACACACGCGCGCGCGCGCGCACACACACACACAAAATTATGTCACACGATTTTATACGTATTTCTGTGAAGACACGTATAGCTATTTTATAAAATAAAGAAAGAAATTCTACTGATGACGTATTTTTTCTAGAGGTAAACGTTTGTAGGTTCTTGAAGCAAAAGTCCCAAACTTTCTTGTGAAGTAGAAGACTTTTATTGTGATTAAGTGTTTTTATAACTGCTTTACTTATAAATTTTCAACGAACAGCTTGGTACAGATCGCGCAGCTCCTCTATATCGACATGAAAACCCTATTGTAAAACAGCAATAGGCAGCACGTACTCAGTTCAGGCCGAAGTCAGTACAGCCATTGAATACCACAAGACTTCCTTCATTTTTAAACATAAAAGTAGCAACTCTGTCTGCCGATGTACCTATTACAATAATTATTATCGGTGACGAAAAGGCCGTTTTGAAAAATAATAACCAACTGTGATTTTTTATGAGTTTAGCTAGAATCACAACACTTTGCTCCGGTGGTTATAGAAGCGATAATTCGTGTGTGTTAATAAAAATGTAGAAACAGGTCAGCCTTGACGCCCTTCCTGTTATTTCCACGATGGTATCATTGATTGCTTATATATACGCTTACATAATCTAATTACGATGAACGTGATGGTTCAGGCCGTCAACTTAATACGAACCCCTGATATTAAGACAAACACTTAATAATGAAAGTGGGTCGTGATGAATCAGAGCTTCACGCCCAACACGTACGCCGACAGCTGCAGGGATTCCGTTACGCTGTAAATCTGATTTGGGGAAAAGTCACTGAAAATAAATATTAATGAAATGCCCGTGGTACTCTTTACTTGCAACGCCGTAACATTTAAATATTTGTTATTGAAGTTATACTTCTTTGGGCGCGTTTAGTAGAGGGTAAAATTGAGAGCTGCGCGCGCACCCTGTTGCGGAAGTGCGACATGATGATGTTAGCCATCAATGATAAATAACAATGTAAATTCATTTTACTCCATAGTTCCAGATTGTATTTGTATTTCTACGTATCTTATTGGTAAACATATCCAAGACCACTCACCTGAATTTACATAAAACTAAAATTAAAGGTTTTCACGTGCAATGATAAATTATTAAACTGATTTTCAAAGTTAATTTTTATTATTAATTAAGGTTTTGTTGATTACATTGCTGTTAAAAAACAAAAGAGAAAGAGAAATGCTTAAAAAAGAATTTCGACGAAACCGAAACATCGAAGCATGATAATGTTTTTTGGCTTTAAAAATGAGATTTCTAGGCTGTGGGGAATCGAAAATGTGGAAAAAATATAGTGTTTGTGAACGTGATAGGGGTATACCTAACGCGCATGTGCAAATCAGTCAGCTGTATACAAACGCCACGTTCTCAGCATAACACGTGGTTATTGTTGAAATTGATAGTGAAAAAGTGCATATATTACATTTTATTAATAATTTATAAATTATTATTAATTATCGATATACACAGATAAATATATATATATTATTAATTCATTTTTCCCACATTGTGTAGTGAAAAATTTATCAGTGACAAAACTTGTGTTTAAAAACTTTAAAAGTGTTTTTAAAAATTGAGGTTAAGTTTTTGTAAGTATTTTTTTATTAAATTATATATTTATTAATTTAATAAAACTTGTTAAATCTAATAATCTTATATAAATCTCTTCATTTAATATTATAGATTATTTTTCATTATCCGGATTTTAATTGGAAGGTGAATCAACTGTTGTATTACAATATTTCTAAGTATTTTAATTTTTAATTGTGTAAAAATAATTTAACGGTGTATAAATAAACATTATTTTAATTTGATTATGCTTTTTGATTAAATCTTTATTAATTGTATTTAATATCTTTCTTCTATTATTTTATCGTCCTTTCTACTAACGTAGAGTATTGGCACGCAGGATAAAATTTTTGGATAAAAAAATGTTTTGTTACGCCAAAGAAGTATAACTTCTTACGTGCGTACATAAGTACACACACGGTTTTCTTTTGTATGAAGCCCACTCCCAAGATCAAATTCTAGATGCACGTCACTATTGTTATGCCGTCACAAGGTCTGAGATTTTTTGGTAAACAAAAATTGTAATTATCCCAGTTCAAGTTCTGACCTCGTCATTATCGTCGGGTAAATGAGGACTTCCCCACATATCCCGACCCGCAATGTGATCGGCAACCCAAACCCTTAACTGACAACAAACTTATAGAGTTTATTTTTATACACGAAGTGCAGAAACGGCGTATATGAGAAACGAAATCTGATACATCGGAAATAAGATGGCATTTAAAATAACAGGATTGAACAACCGGCTAGAAAAATATAATAACTTCAAAAATAAAATAAACCTTATGAAAGTAGTAGATTTATATTTATAAAAGATTAAATAATTACATGTTCAGACGTTGAATGGAAATCAAAGATATTACACAGGGAAAGGCTGACTGGTTGCTGAACATTACTCACAATAGCGAGAATATTTACATCTGTGTTTGACCTACTCGCAAAATGTAAAGGACAAGGCGTAGCCAAACAGCTAAAAAATAATTGTATAGTTAACATTACGATCTGAATTTCTGTAGATGATGCCGGTTAAACAGCTGACGTGATTGGATTCGTTATTGCCCCGGAATTATGATTGAACAGTATGCTTGTTGCGAGACTGCGAGACTTAGATTATAATCCAAGTTACAGTCTAATTTAAATTTAAAAAATAATATTACAACTTCTACCACATCTTGGTTGATGAAATTGTCTATCGGTTAAATATGATTTCGATGGACATGAAACACAACGACCGGTAAAACATGAAAAGTATAGTTGGTGCTAAGTGGAATAATTTGATGATTAATCGAAGGAGAATGTGAGCCGTAATGAGCTACAAACAGCACAATAAAGTATGATATCGAAGCAATAACTTGTGCAATAGCACAACAATGGCGGCGAGAGTCCTGATGCGCCACAGATGACTTTGTCTGCTATCTGTACTTATATATTATGTAAGTCAAATAGCATGGTATGCGTCCAGTTAATGCAGCTGTGTGTAGGTATACCTCTGCGTGCAGTAAACGATTAATTTGTTCACGTAGGTTTTCGAAACGATTTGTTTTTCATGTGGGTTCAATAAACTTATTAGTGACTGTTATTATTTACTGTGAACGGTGCACAGTGAATTACTATATCTTATAGAACACTCCTAAATTAAGTAAGTGCAATAATAAAAGTGCAATGATAAAATTTGTCACTGATTTTCTGCCTCAGTGTCAATTTAATTCCACCATTCTTAAGACTAATAGCCATGCAAAACCGAATTTTCGTAAAAATTGTTAATACTGACGTATTTTAAAAGTCCATGATCAGAAAACATCAGCAGCAGTATAATTTACGGTTGTGTGCGTGGCGTGTTTCATTTCGAAAAGCGCATCGTGATTCATCGCCACGAATCTGCTGCCAGCATCAGATAACGATTCCGCGTTATGCCTAATAATGAAACCATTTCATCGCTGTACTGTACTGACTGAATCGCCGGCCCAGATAATGCTACAAACTATACCGCTTCCATTAGCAAAACGTGTTTTCTGAAACCTATTAGAATTATTCCAGATGACGAGGTAGTAAAAGATTGAACATATAGATCGTGCTTGTTGTTTTAGTAATAATTAACAACGTCATCCAATAGAAAGTAATTTTGTTCCACAACGAAACACTAGCGACAGAAAAATACAAATGTGTACCTTCACCCGTTCCAAGAGATATATGTAGACGCGCGATTAATACATTATGTATAATGCAAAATTTTATTCACATAAAAAATTATTGATTGTTCTTTTTAGAGCTTTAAAACAAACTAAATTCTACTATGATTTTAACTTGAATTTAAATAAAATGTAGTTCTTCGAATTTATGAATATTCGATCATTAAACTAAATATTCAACGTTGTGTCAAACAATTGAATTGATTTAAATTTTTTTTTAATTACCTTTACAAAATAATGATGAAAATATTTTACAAAATTACAAATATTAACTTTTACTGCATTCATAAGAAATAACAGGAAGTACATTCGTACAATAGTCTTTTAATAGTATACATGAATATAAGTCTTAAATATTCACAATTATTAAAATTGTCTTTAAAACTCTTCAAATGTCTACGTTCTCTGTTATAAAACGTTAATGAAGTAATTAGTTTTACACTTCTCTAAGGTCGACGACTCGGGATGATGGCGTGTCAGCCGCCTTCTGTCCTGTGTTTCTATCGCTTCCCTCCCTCGATCTCGCCCCTGTCTAGATTACTTAGGGAGACTGACCTTCTGCGTCGTACAAGACGACTGAACGGGCCGCCGTCGTCAGCAGACGACGCTTGTAGGGTCTGGGTCCACCCACGTTAACCAATCTGCTGAGCGCCGTGACAGCTTTAGCAGACTTATCCGCCGTACGCCATATCTGGTGGCTGATACTCGTCTTCGTATCGATTGACACCACGAGGGTTTTGGCCACACGCTTCGTTTCGACGATCACGCCCCTGACCCGAAGAGGCAAAGTGGTTGAAATCCTCTTCTTGGTCAGGATTACTACTTCGGTCTTGTTCAAAGCCAACGATAGTCCGTGCACCGCCATTTAAGTGCTGATATTCTGCACGACTTTATTTAGTTTGATCTGTCCCAGGTGAACGGACCGAGCACTGCGAGTGCAACCACATCGTCAGCGTATCCGACTAGCGCATCTCTATTCGAGAGCATAGATTCCTAATTTCCAGCGTTCATCTCGGTTCAAGGGCAGAAACGACTGCCTTCTCCCCCAATATGCCTCGAATTCTCTCACAGAGAACCTCTTTGTTTTTAGTTTTGGCGCCCAGCTTCAGCAGAACACCACCATATCTGGTTTGCCGGATAGACTGAGTCTCAGTCTCCCAATCCTCCAGTTTCGCCTTCTTACGGAGTTTAGACAGAAGACTAGGCTTGTACCGGTTTTATCAGAAGTACTTCAGGCCTTCGCTTCTTCTTGACGGAGACATTCTCTCTCGAAACGAGAATATCTGCCGGTTTAACTGAGGCAGTCTGCTGCTGCTCTACTCTTTCCTTAGTTCTAGCTCGCTTCTTTGCCATCTTAGAGACGACGGTAGATCATTCACAGCAAAGCTCTTCATCCCTCATCTTCTTCTCCTCTCATGCTCCTAACTACATGAGCAGACTCCGGTGAAGGAAACTGTGTGGCGGCACTTACATATGGAGTCAGTACATTTTGATCTCTTTCCCGCTTCCGAAGCCGCTGAAAGCCAATCTTCAAAAGGCCTTACATAGACCTAATGATGTCCAAGGACTCTTCGAGATGGACAATGCCATTCTTGACATCGACCCTGATGTTTTTTTGACGGCATGTTGCCCCTCATCTTCTCAACGATATTCTTTTATCCTGTCAAGCTCTTCTTCTACCCTCTGTCGCGTCATTTCAATAATTTTCTTCTGTGGTAAAATTAAGACGTTAAGGAACAGAGTTGCAAGCGAGTGAGTGGAGACTCCGGAGGCAGACGGGGTTTCCGTTGTCACCGCAGGTTCAACATTTCTGACATGGTTTACTCTGTTTTGTACCGAGCTCTTCTGATACCCGTGCTGCCGCTATGAGCACTCCAGACGACACCAGAAGTGGTCATACCACTGGCAGAAGGCGGTGCTCTCTACAGCTTACTGCTCTTTCGAAAAGGGTCAACACCCCTCTCAATTTCAACTTCTTCATGTTTGCTTTTTGCAAATCATTACTTGGTGCATGTTAAATCACTGTATATTACTTACAATAATAATTATAATAATACTAATAACTAATTGTAAATACAAGTCACATCAAAAAGTAAATACTGTAATCGTAAAACTGATTTACAAACGAACGTAGAAACTCGTTAACAAAGTCTTCATATAACACATTATTTATTGCCTCTAAGTCACATGATATTACCTTATGTGTGCATGTACACCGATAGTTCTTGTTCCAATTTTTAAAAATAAAAACAACTTTTTTCTGATTCAAGGTCTCATTATAATGTTACCCATACAATGTAATTAATTCGGAGTTCATCGATTATAAAAGATAGTCGTATACTGAAATACGGATTTACTGAAAACTTTTAAAAATATAACTTTACAGTTACTTTCAAAACAAACAAAAGTATTCACAATGTATTTCAATCAGTGACCAGTGTAAATACGGATAATCGTATACTGAAATACGGATTTACTGAAAACTTTTAAAAATATAACTTTACAGTTACTTTCAAAACAAACAAAAGTATTCACAACGTATTTCAATCAGTGACCAGTGTAGAAATTAGAAAACTGTTCTGGTGTATGAAAATGGAATCTGATTCCAGTTTTCCAACAGGGATAGTGTTCAAACAGGAACAGTCTATACACATGATAGATTCCATCAGGCATTTTCGATGGAGATACAGGGAACATATACCCAGAGATGACATCAGGAATATTGAGTTAAATTTTCCATTACCTATAATCATTTTTATTAGTTTAGTTTCAAAACAACTTCAAGCCGTAACATTTTTATATCTCACGGACGCGTTGGCGGAATTTGAAATTTACTGAGTCAAACCTAAATGCAATTTTTGAATGAAAAACATTCTTTTAGAAGTAATGAATTGCATGATACGTCTATACACATGATAGAACAACAACTTATATAACCACGACCTAGGTACAGAAAGCTTGACCGTCGGACGCTCGCTAAACAAACAAAGGTGCGCGCCGAATAGCAACGAGTGGTGTTTCGATTATGTGGTGCTAAGTGACTTTCTTTAGTAACTGATGACCTCTGCTTTAGTGATTGATAATATTTTATTGTCCTGATGATATGACCATGTCCTGAGTCTGGAAACATGTTACTTTTATAAAAATTTACAGGCATTGCACAAATGCAATGCACAGAGAAGGGCATTGAAAATGCTTCAATAAATCTAAAAAATATTTATATATTTATGTTCATTCACCAATCAATGAATTCATTTTTCATTTACCAATGTACAGATTATAAGTTAAATGTAGTCGCATTCATAAGCGAATGTTTATATGTGTACTACGTTATTGACAACAAAGAAGTAGTTTCTATGGAAACTCACCGGTTCCCATTTTTGATAACGCACCAGCGATCGGGCGCAAATGTGCGACACGTCCTTACAAACATTTTCAATGATAAAAGTTGCAAGGCAAGAACGATCGTCGGTGAATCTGAATACACAAGCTAACAAACGTTTTTCAATGTTCACATTAATTAATAAAGAGGACTGTCTTTTACGACCTCAAACTCTTAAACTGACTGTATGAAGCGATCACAGCGTTGAAAATAAACACTAATTTTCAAAACTTAATCCGCAAAGAAGATGGTAATAGACAGAAATATATTTTAAATAGTAAATTACATAAAATGAATCTTAGTCGTAGGTGATACATAATGCGTCCAGCTTGATTCAAAATTTGGTTTCAAATACAAAAAGGGTATTTAAAAAAACACACGACTTTGCTTATAAAATATTTGTTCAGTTAGAGTCCGACAGTATACCAAAACGATATAAACAACGACGCCATCACGTTATCATTAGCTATTTTTACTTAATTGAAAGTAATCTGTTAACTCATAGTCTAAACGTAATAAAAAGAATCGAAAAAGTAAAGAAACAAACTTCAGAATAAACACGTCCCTACGTCATCAACGAATACTCGCTGTCTGAACTACCGCACAAAGTCCGTTTCGTTTCCCAGTCACGCAGAATCCCCAGTAGGTCTCTAGACCGCGACGTCTCTACGTGTACGCGTAATTTGTTTTTCGATGTGCAGCAGTATCGATTTTTGCTTGACGCTAAAGTCGGTCAATCTGTACGCGCCACGTGTTTCCGCGACTCTGTCTATATTAACCAACATAGCAGGAAGGACTAATACTGTAACTGATTCGGGTCATACACGCAACGCACCAGTTAAACCAAACTTATTATTACAAGACGTGACTCTTCGCCATTTATTTTTCAACATTTTGTGTGTTGTATTTCAGTTAGTCATTCATAACAAGGTACTAATATCCTAATCTTTACGATGCCAATGTGTCTACTTGATAAAATTCAAAAGGATGAAAAATTAAACCCTTTCAGTTACTATAGACTGTATAGAAATACGATACACTGTAGAATCGACTTGGAATATATTTTATTAGATTCGCTTCCGACAACGATTCCATATTTAAACTATATTTTAGTTTCAGCTGCGGTAGTTAAAGTGTATATAAACAATTACAAAACACCCTTAGCTTAAATATCAAAACATCGTTAACTGGATGGTTCTGAATTAAATTTAAAAGTTTTTTAAAAAACATCGAGCTGTATAGTTTGAAAAAAAGAAGTTAACTGTAGATTGAAATTTAAATTAAAGTACAAATAACTGTATTGTTTTGTGGATAATAACCTTCAATGTGGGGTGATAAATTAAGAAAAGAGATGGTAATACAAAACAAGTTTAATTAAAACACTTTTGTCCAAATTACAATTAATTCAGCAATTCTCCTATACATACCAGTACTGCATTATTCACTATTCACGGTAAACAATAATTATCATTAGAGTCACAGAGTTTATTATACGTACAATTCCGGCATCATAGAATACTACGCCGTGGCGTCCGATTACCGGTCTCTATTCCATTCTAGCCTGCCAAACTCTTGGCCTTAAACCCCTGTATTAATAACTCTCGCCCACATTACTTTTTACCTTTCTGTGTACCTGCCGTAAAGACAGCTTGGAAATAGATTCTTCTGGCATTCTATGAATGTAACTGTAACAGCCCCTGTTATGACAGCTTCAACCTTTCTGATCTGTCTGTTCTTTCATTTCTCATTCTCTGTAACCTTGACACTCTCGCCGCTCACCTCCCGGCGTTTGTTTTAATAGGCCCAAATTTAATATTATGTAAGAAAAATGATGATCGTGAAGATATATTCAAGGTAAGAGACAAAATGACTCTTTAATATTTTTAAATATTAAAATGTTAAAAGATAGTAAAATTGATTAGTCTCAACTTGTTTTTTCTTCTGTATGAAGGCAACCCAACCCCGGATTTCCCCGCACCAAAGCCGCAGCTCGATGGTCGTTTCCCTACAGTACGGTTTTCACACAACTCTTCCGTCGTACGTCTAATTCCCGTGTCCTCCCATTTAGTCCTTGGGCGGCCTCGTCTATTTGCCTCAAGAAGTGTTCATGTAAAACCTTTCGGTGGTCACCTGTTTTCAGGCATCTTCACGTGGGCGTGCCAAATCAACTTCTTCATCTCTGTACCCCATGCTATTGTGGCTTCTATTCTTAAACTGTGTCTTATTTCTAAATTTCTGACACGATCCAATCTTCTTGCTTAGAGTATTTTCTGCAGTAACCCAATTCTTCTTCCTCCAATCGACCGCTGGTCATTCATGTTGCAACCTCACATAAGACACGACTGTCAAATAATGCAAACGACAAAATGCTTATGCTTATTTTGATGTTTTTCGTTACGTGGTCACTCCATAACAAGGAATTAAACTCTCTCGTTAAAGTTCTTCTATCCGACACCTTAATTTATATATGCTTTTCGTTACGTGGTCACTCCATAACAAGGAATTAAACTCTCTCGTTAAAGTTCTTCTATCCGACACCTTAATTTATATATGCTTTTCGTTACGTGGTCACTCCATACCAAGGAATTAAACTCTCTCGGTAAAGTTCTTCTATCCGACACCTTAATTTATATACGCTTTTCGTTACGTGGTCACTCCATAACAAGGAATTAGACTCTCTCGTTAAAGTTCTTCTATCCGACACCTTATTGTATATACGCTTTTCGTTACGTGGTCACTCCATACCAAGGAATTAAACTCTCTCGTTAAAGTTCTTCTATCCGACGCCCTATTGTATATACGCTTTTCGTTACGTGGTCACTCCATACCAAGGAATTAAACTCTCTCGTTAAAGTTCTTCTATCCGACCCCCTATTGTATATACGCTTTTCGTTACGTGGTCACTCCATAACAAGGAATTAAACTCTCTCGTTAAAGTTCTTCTATCCGACGCCCTATTGTATATACGCTTTTCGTTACGTGGTCACTCCTTAACAAGGAATTAAACTCTCTCGTTAAAGTTCTTCTATCCGACACCCTATTGTATATACGATTTTCGTTACGTGGTCACTCCATAACAAGGAATTAAACTCTCTCGTTAAAGCTCTTCTATCCGACACCCTATTGTATATACGATTTTCGTTACGTGGTCACTCCATAACAAGGAATTAAACTCTCTCGTTAAAGCTCTTCTATCCGGCACCTTATTGTATATACGCTTTTCGTTACGTGGTCACTCCATAACAAGGAGTTAAACTCTCTCGTTAAAGTTCTTCTATCCGACACCCTATTGTATATACGCTTTTCGTTACGTGGTCACTCCATAACAAGGAATTAAACTCTCTAGTTAAAGTTCTTCTATCCGACACCCTATTGTATATACGCTTTTCGTTACGTGGTCACTCCATAACAAGGAATTAAACTCTCTCGTTAAAGCTCTTCTATCCGACACCCTATTGTATATACGCTTTTCGTTACGTGGTCACTCCATAACAAGGAATTAAACTCTCTCGTTAAAGTTCTTCTATCCGACGCCCCCGACGCCCTATTGTATATACGCTTTTCGTTACGTGGTCACTCCATAACAAGGAATTAAACTCTCTCGTTAAAGCTCTTCTATCCGACACTTTATTGTATATACGCTTTTCGTCCAACCCCTCCGATGTTAATGTTACTCCTAGATATTTGTACTCATTTGTTTATCTTGGTTATGTCTGCATTGATGGTCAGGACTTGTCCGAGTTCACCAACCACCTTACGCACCTTCTGCACGAAAACACTTCTATTAATTTTTTCTTCTTTCAAATTTTTTTGGGGGGATATGCCCCATCATCTGTCGCTTTTTTACAAGAAAGACGTGATCATCCGCAAATGAGAGGATAACTAGTTGGTCCTCTCTAATACCTACTCCCCTACTCTCTATCCAGTGAGTTAACACCGCCTTAATATAAATTTCAAAAGGAGAGCAACAGCCTTTGCTAACACTCATGCGTTTTGATAATCTACCTTGTACACTTACTTGGCTTTCATTTGTTCACCCACTACACTTTCCTCAACCTCTTGGCGCAGCTTCTTTGTTAGGATTCTATCATATCCACGTATATAACAAAATATTTAATTCACAGTCAATTATGTTTGTATCATAAATCAGTATACCCAGTGGAGACTAAACTGCCGATTTGTAAAAGCAACCTGTAACGTATTTGAAACTTATGGAATACAACTGTGGCCGCTGCACAGATATCCTCAAACGGTTTCAGGGAATAAATGATAAGACCTGTTCTTAATATACCACCCTGTTATAAATAATTTCTTTTATTCACCTCGACGATATTGGTATAAGGACGGTGAAACAGTGAAGCAGAAGACTGTGCACGCCATCAAAACGCAACAGAAACAACATTCGTACAAATTATATGGCTGTGATAGTGTTGAATAATCATTCAGCGGCCTTTAACATACCGTGTTAAGTTTGTCTTTAGATTTAATTGATTTATATTTCATTTTTGTAATTACTTAAGCTGAGGCGTGAGACCAAATTAAAATTCCACAAAACAATGGCTGTTCCAGTGGTATTATATGTTTCATTCTTATAATTATTTAAAACGAGGCGTGAGACAAAATTAAAATTCTATAAAACAATGGCTGTTCCAGTGTTATTATATGCCAGTGAATCCTGGATTACAAAACAAAGAGATAAAAGCAATATACAATCAGCAGAGTTGAGATTTTTAAGATTTTTTGACATAAGGAGGGATCATATAAGAAATGAAGATATACGGAAAGAATTAAGTATATATAATCTAAATGAGAAAATTTAAGAATACAGGGAGAAATGGAGAAAGCATTTAAGTCGCATGAATTATAGACAGAATATCAATAATTGTAAACAAGCATCATCCTTCTGGAAGAAAGGATGTAGGAAAGCCAAGAAAGAAATGTGTAGGAATGATCTGATAATGTGGAGTCGGAACAGGCACGTTGTCTAATCCCTGAAGTGAAGGAGAAGATAAATTTAATATTACCAAGGTTATAAACAAAACCATAAGGTGAATTCACTGTTAACCATAATTATTCAATATTTTTTTAGTAATTTTTTTACACACCGTCGTCAGAATACTAATTATTTACACATTAACTTAAGAATTGTTTGAATAGGCCTACAACTTAATTTTAATATAATATTACCTTTTTAATAATAATAATAAGAAGAAGAAGAAGAAGAAGAAGAAGAAGAAGAAGAAGAAGAAGAATGCTTTCTTTTTACCGCGTAAGGAGTGTAGGAGCTAAGTAGGTAGAGTAGGCAGCTGTATGAGCAGTACTGGTAGTGTAGCTGCGCTTCAGCCGTCCATCATTGCGGCAAGATGTTATCCCATTTGACATCTGCACGGTCTGAGTCAACGCATTCAAACAGGAAAACGCATCTTCGTTTTGTGATGTGCCCGGGTACGACTTATTAATATTATATAAACAAATCAACAAACAAAATACAATTCAAAACCACAAAACAAATTTTGGTTTTTCCCCGCGTCCTTAAAGATGTTTCTTGTATGCACTATTACAAGCAAATCTGTAACTGGTCCGCCAAACCTTCATTTTGATTTTAAAAATATTTCTGACAACAAGGAAGAGATGGAGGGAATTGGGAACTGATGGAATAAACAGGCGGCTGTGAACTTAACAAGAAGAAAAAGAAAAGTATTTATATAACTTTATATCATTACTCATCACTTATTCCTATACATAATTTTCGAATAATAAATGTATTATCATCAAAGTTTCCTGA
This sequence comes from Magicicada septendecula, assembly GCA_034769895.1. Lineage (NCBI taxonomy): Eukaryota > Metazoa > Arthropoda > Insecta > Hemiptera > Cicadidae > Magicicada > Magicicada septendecula. Next base: position 455,840,613 of record CM068373.1, read on the forward strand.
ACTATAGAAAATGACAAACGTGAGTTGACAAAATAAGGAGATTTACATGAAATTAAATAATATGGTTCTCGCAGAAAATGAAATTTGGTTAGGGCGCGGGATAGGTGAAAAAACATGGTGAGATCACAGTAAGAAGAAGACTGAAATCTTGTTTGCTTGCTGAGATAACAGCCGTAAGAGGGCTGAAACCTTGCTTGTCTCGTCGCTACTTTTATATGACAAAATTAAAATAAACGAGACAACGGGTAACATAGTTATTTAAATTTCTGCACCGCTGTTAACTAACTACAAAAGCGGGGAAACAACAAGTTTAGAAAATGTGTGCAGAATAGATTTAATTAGTTCTGCGTTTTAAATCTCAGCGCGAGAACGGAACAACGAATATTACACGTACACTATGCAACTATTTACTGGTAAAAAGCTTGTTTTAATCTGTTAAATGTGAATCTGTTGCGATGTAAGCATTATCGCTCTTGAAAGCGCTCGCCAAAATAGTCGAGAAACTGTGTTTGTTTCTCAGTAGTTATTTTTAATTGTCACTAATACAACATATTCCATAACAAAAAATCTGTATTCAAAGAATTGCAGACAATGAATGAAGTCTGCGCTTAGTAACGACATTTCCATTACTAAATACGTAAATATGTTAACTGATGTCTGTTAAAAATATATAAACTTACAAATGCCCTAATCTTTAAAAATAGGTTATTACATATATTCTATCTCTTTCTAAAAATTGTAGTTGTGCAGCATCGTAGCTCCAGCTAATTCAAGCGCCACAAGCACACACACAAAACCTGGACGGATGACCGCAGGACGAATTGGTGGGCGGAGACATCTACCTTCAAAAGGGTAGACAGAGGATAAAATCAACGAGACTGTAAAGTTATGTTCTTGTTTTCGGAAGCGTGCGGTTTGCCTTTAAAGGTTTTCGTAACAAATCCGTTTCGACAAAAACGTACTAAACATTACTTGCTAAAAAAAAAGGCAAATACAGAACAGGAGAACAAAAACCAATAAACGAATTCGAAAATATTAAAATCTAAACTGAATACAGAAACACTTGCGTTATTTAGTTGTAAACGTTATTTGCCGGTGTGTGGTCTACTGTTTGTGTGAACATACGCTTCGGCCACACCATCAGAGGCCATCTACATAGTCTCTACCTCATCACTGGGGTAATTGGTGGACACTGTGTCAATGTGTCCGACACTGAAGATGGCCTTCGAGGGTGGGGCCGCCGAAAGTCTGTCCACACAAACAGTAGACCACGGCCTGACAGAGTGGCAAGTGATGTTTCCAACTATGTTGGCTCCGACCGAGAAAGCGTTAGGAACTCTGCCTTGCGTTACTCTAGCGCAGGGTATATATCGAATCCAAAAATAATAAAAGCAAGAATAGCGCTTGATGGCAATAAAATGTTCAACATTAAGTAATTAATCTCAGCGACACCAAAAAACAACAACTTCGTTATGTTTTTATTTTTTTAAGTTATAGCTCTCACGTTTATTGCGGTTATTTTATTATCAAATAGTCATATTCCTTTGTAAGCGATATAACTGTAATTCCTGTTGCCCTATTATTTGTTTGTTAATTTAAAGAAATAATTGTTTTTTTTTACAGTTTCTAACGTATTCTGATTAAATTTTAGAATTTTAGATAAGGGCTTAGAATTTTTTAAATCCGTTCTGCTAAAGTCCTAATTATATGTTTTAACAATTACTTTAAATATTGTAACGTTACGAAATATGGTAGTTACATAAAATAAGCTAATATAACGTCAAGTAAGAGAAAAGCATGAAAGTATGTCTAGATGAATAAACCTAAGTGTATAAAAGTGTGTATCTACAAATATATTAGTATAAAAATCCAACGATGAGGAAGAAAGTATTAACATAGCAATATCAAATACGAAATGAAGGAAGAAAATGACCATGAGCCAAAACAAAAATATCAGTAACCAGACCCAATAGGATCCAACAGTGAGGGGAGCCAACAAAATAAGGACCAATAAACTCCAACAGCGAGGGAAACAAATGAAGATAGTGACTACAATGAAAATATTGAAGAAGAAGAAAGAAGAAGGACAAGGAAACGTACCATGAAGAGAGAAGAAAATGGATAGACCATCCAAGGACTCAGCATAAACCAAGTGTACTAGAGACTATAATAGTCACCAAAGGAATATTGATTATCAAATATGAAAATAAAAACAGTGTTTAACATTTAAGGAACCACAAACAATTACAGTGAGTACTTAATATAGATGTGAAAACCTGTGAACAGTTAACTAATTTCAACCGAATAAACCACACAAACAATTCCAGTGATAAGGTTTATAGTGTAAGAAAAGGTGTTAATTTCATAGTGAAAACAGCAAGAATTAAATAGTCAAATATACACAGACAATTAGTGTGACTAATTTAATAAAGATTGTGATCACATAGATAATCATAAGACCACCAGAATAGAATAAAATCGAACAATTATATTATTGTTCATAGAGAACTGACAATAAAAAACCTTTGTTATATATCAAACCAAAAGTGACAGGAATTAGATTCAACCAATGACAAGAAAGATATTGTAATTAGTACAAAAAGATTTGTGTTATTGTTTAAGAAGAAGTTGTGTAAACATGTGTATTAAAACAATTAAAATATTGTAGTAAGATACCATACTGAAGTCATGTTAGTAGTAGCAAAATACTGCATTAGAACATGTTGTACATTGTTACATAACCCCATAGGAAAGACACCTACGAAACAGAAAATCATACATGTTAATGTAAATAAATAACCATCAACTATGATATCAATCAAGGATTTGTTATAAATAATAATACATCCTAATAGACAATGTATTATATTGCACAATGCAAATAAAACAGATCAAATATGATGGCACAGAGATTAGGAGAAATAGGACCTAGTATGCCAATTTAGTTAGACAAAATACAATATCAAAACAAGTACCAATGATAATGAAAGTATTACCAGTAGTTAGATAAACATCTGGTACTACTGTGAGAACAGATTCTGAACATAATGATAACAGTTTTGTAACCAAAATATTGTAAACTAGCTAACTAAGAACACATAGCCAAAAGTAAGCAGAACCATTGTATAACCAACTAGTTAAGCAAAATACTGTATTAAAGCTTGAACAAAGATTGTTAAGAGTGTTACCAGTAGTAAGAGGGACACCTAATGCTACTTTGAGAACAGACAATGACCATGAGAATAGTCATTATATATATATAATATTAAAAACCAAATGACCATGATAATGGAAGCCAGATGTAAACAAGCAATGAGGTGCAAGTTATTTATGCAAAATGTAACATATAAACTTGTGTAAAACTAGATAAAAATGTTATCAAGAATCAGAATAATAACTGATACTACTTTGGAAAACCAAATCAAGTGTAACAATAACAATTTAATTATTGTTTTAACAAATATAACTGACTACCATGCTATGACACAATGTAAACAGACCCATTATTAAGAAATTTAAGGGTTCTAAGATAGCTAATAGCTAACCATTATATGTAGGGAATTAGGTACAATGAGTGTACACTAATTGCAATTATTACATACTATAAATTGTATAGAAAAACCAGAAGTAAAGCGACAATTGTATGAAAAGAGATAGGAGGGGACTAAAACAATGTAAATAGTATATTAAATACAGCCATATACATATACCCAAGTATAAAATTATGTAAATAGACGTTTCTATTATTATTAGGTTACAGTATTAGTGTTATTAAATAAGAAAAATTAGTTTTAAGTACATTTATGAAAAATCAAATATGGACGCCCAAAGACGCCATAACGAGATATTGTTTGGGAACAATTATTCCCAAGTTTTGAATTAAACCAGTTGAGATATGGACTCAGAGCGTTTAATTAAGAGTGTTTTAGTATAAATAATTACATTTTGGTGTAATAAACTTATAAATATAAGATGCACCATGAAAAATCAATAAAATCGTTATAGTGATAGAAGTAATGGACGGAAAATAATCTTGTTTAGACTTTATTTAAAGAGCAGGATGTCCGCAATTTACTGACACTAGCCATTTAACGATAAGATAAAGATTAAGAAAGTTATTGCAATTTTAAACTTTTCAATTATTTTTTGTACCAGTGCTGACGTCATATAGCCTCAAACGCAAAGGCCAAAATTGGTAAAAAATTAAATATTTTAAGAAAATAAAGTGCTTTGGGTTAGAGAGTCTAGTTTTGTCAACCAATCGAGTGAATGAACATTGGCAGACGAGCCGCAGACGCTTCGAAGGAGCATCACAGTTCACGATCAGTCATCTTACGGAGAGGTCATGTCACTCGCCGATATGAAGAAGTTTAATTTTTGAATTGTGCGCGACAGACACATTAGTAAATCAACATACATCTAACCTACAAACCACACAAGCATAAGCGAGTGAAATGTGCGGAGTGTATAATATTTAAGTACGATTAGTGTACAATATCGATCGTACTTACGAGTGTTGTGTAAAAGATAAAAACAGGGAGTACAATTCTTTTTATTTAATAAACATTGAAACAGAAATATAATTCTTGTAAATACGTAATGTTGATTACTACGCAAGTCAGTAAAAAGCGAAGTATTAAAAATGATGATGGAATTTATCAGAATTAATGAAAGTATTAATTCGCAATTATTATTATGTTGAATAAATATTTTAATTATTTGTCATAATTAAAAGAATCATATTTGAAGTATTTATTACAAAATATGAGCAATACCAATAGTCGCTCAACTGACTAAAGTTGTTTTCTTGATTTTTTGATATTTTAAAATAAACATTTTTAACTTTCATGCGAAAGAATATAATATGATACTGATAATGACACATCAAAACTATTATGAATAATATGTTTATACTTAGTTTAAGAAGAAATAAATATTAAAGATAATTAACCATTATAACCATACACATTATGAGATAACCTTAAAGTCGTAACGGTAACTTGCCAATTTCTCTGTTACCAGTCTGTTCTCAAGTAAATCCAAACCAGATGGAAATAATAACAAGAGTTTTTTAATAAATTTTTCTCTTGTAAGTAAATAATTCTTAAAGCGAATTATTAAAATAAAGTAATACATTTTAGCTGTGCAAGCCAACGTGCTTGTTGATTGTAAAATAAACACTGTAGACTGCGTGCGCATTCCCGCGTACGATAATACCATAACTATCAGTTATATGGTACTAATTTTCGATTTTTATATTTGTTGTTTGTTTTTAATTATTGTTCATTTAATAGCATTATTAATATTACATCTTGTACCTGGTATCATGCTACCTAAAAGAACTACACGAACATGGTAATTCACTGATACAAGAGGACATAACCTCTTAAAATTAAATTATTGTATACCCAACAGGTTTACCAGCCTTGAGGCTGAGTAGAGTCTTATTTCAAATTTTGTTAATTGTAATTATTATCCGAAAGGTTATTAGCAAATGATTGTTAATTGTTCAAAGATTTTATAATATCTTCAACCGTTAATAAACCTCTACATTTTATTACCATTGAAAAAAGAGTATTATTTCAAATTTAAATTAGCTCATTTATTCTTAGTCAGTTCTACCAAAGGTGGCGGAAGAGTTTAAATAGTTCTAATAATTCAGAACTTTATTTAGATATTATATCATTTATATTGTGTATGATAGCCATATTGAAAATTCGACCAGAGTATTTATTTGTATATGCAGTGTATGTATTTCAGCTGAACCGTCACCAAACAGGACTATAATATCCACGTGTGGTAAGTGAGGGAGGTTAATAACGAAGTGTGAGAACTATTTTAAATTAAAAAAAATGAACCATCGACACCCACCTATTCGACAATACAATCAGACTGATAACAATAATAATTGTAATTAGAACATTTTATAAAACAACATTATCGTAGATACCGGTGCGTATCTGCAATTACACTACTACACCACTATATCAACACATCGATAAAGATCCTTTATAGATTGGCGCTCCATTGCGGGGCAGAAGTGAGTGAAGATCACAAACAGAACTATATATATAGACTATTATATCTACACATCATCAATAAAAGTTCCTTTACAATATTTAATTTATTCATTTATTGATTAGACAAATATATCAAGCAAGCACAAAAAATACTCAGTGAATGTTTAAAATTTGTATATGTTACTGCCGAAACCCGATTTCAGCACAAACTAGTTATTCCTAGGCTCAACCAGTTTGTCCTATTCAGTAAAAGACGACTATAGGCCAAATTGGTTCAGACTAGGAATATCAGTTTATCCTGGGGGAGTTCCGTCTTAATTTTAGGATAAACTAGTCCAGACTAGGCCAAACCGATTTATCCTATCGCGTTTCGGATAAACTAGTTTGGTCTAGGAATAACTAGTTTGTATACAAAACAATTGTCATAGTGAGACTGCAAGAGACCCGGCAGTAACAGTTTAACAAACGAGCGTTGAAACAACATTAGTGTAATTCTGTAATTCATCTTTTTAGTTTATTTGTGAAGCTAAAAACAACTGGAGTTAATTCTGTTCGCGTGTTTGTTTTTGTTAAATTGTAACACTCATATATATTATGTATATATATATATATATATATATAAATATATATAACCTAGGTGTTAAAAAGAATATACAATATTATCTACTTGCAGAAGAAACAAATTGAAAACATCACAAATTATATAATTACTGCAAGAAACATCTAGTTACTTATATAGAAAATGATATATATATATATATATTTGTTAAATTTGTTATATATACACACACATATATATACATATACATGTGTGTCCGTGCGTGCGCGCGCGCGCGCGCGTGTGTGTGTGTGTGTGTTATAAAACATACTGTATGAAATATTTGTTTGGATTGTTTCATACTCTCTAGTCACTAAGGCTTAGCGATGTAATGATATTGCCAATTACCGACCCTAACATATCTAATTACTGAACTTAGCCGCGAAACCCCAACATCTTCCCAATACTGTCAGAAATTCCTAAGGCTTTCACGGCTGGCGTCAACATTTTGTAGTTACTTTCTGCCGGGCTATAAGGTCGTGATCTACTGCTTCATTCTGCCGGGCTATAAGGTCGTGATCTACTGCTTCATTCTGCCGGGCTATAAGGTCGTGATCTACTGCTTCATTCTGCCGGGCTATAAGGTCGTGATCTACTGCTTCATTCTGCCGGGCTATAAGGCCGTGATCTACTGCTTCATTCTGCCGGGCTATAAGGTCGTGATCTACTGCTTCATTCTGCCGGGCTATAAGGTCGTGATCTACTGCTTCATTCTGCCGGGCTATAAGGCCGTGATCTACTGCTTCATTCTGCCGGGCTATAAGGTCGTGATCTACTGCTTCATTCTGCCGGGCTATAAGGTCGTGATCTACTGCTTCATTCTGCCGGGCTATAAGGTCGTGATCTACTGCTTCATTCTGCCGGGCTATAAGATCGTGATCTACTGCTTCATTCTGCCGGGCTATAAGGTCGTGATCTACTGCTTCATTCTGCCGGGCTATAAGGTCGTGATCTACTGCTTCATTCTGCCGGGCTATAAGGTCTTGATCTACTGCTTCATTCTGCCGGGCTATAAGGTCGTGATCTACTGCTTCATTCTGCCGGGCTATAAGGTCGTGATCTACTGCTTCATTCTGCCGGGCTATAAGGTCGTGATCTACTGCTTCATTCTGCCGGGCTATAAGGTCGTGATCTACTGCTTCATTCTGCCGGGCTATAAGGTCGTGATCTACTGCTTCATTCTGCCGGGATATAAGGTCGTGATCTACTGCTTCATTCTGCCGGGATATAAGGTCGTGATCTACTGCTTCATTCTGCCGGGATATAAGGTCGTGATCTACTGCTTCATTCAGCCGGGTTATAAGGTCGTGATCTACTGCTTCATTCTGCCGGGATATAAGGTCGTGATCTACTGCTTCATTCTGCTGGGCTATAAGGTCGTGATCTACTGCTTCATTCTGCCGGGATATAAGGTCGTGATCTACTGCTTCATTCTGCCGGGATATAAGGTCGTGATCTACTGCTTCATTCTGCCGGGCTATAAGGTCGTGATCTACTGCTTCATTCTACCGGGATATAAGGTCGTGATCTACTGGTTCATTCAGCCGGGCTATAATGTTGTGATCTACAATTCATTCTGCCGGGCTGTAAGGTCGTGATCTACTGCTTCATCCTTCACAGACGTTTCAGCTCCATCATCGGAGACATCTTCAGTGTAAAAAACCGTACGAATACCGTGACAATTGCTCGATCGGTTTTTCATACTAAAGATGGCCTCCGATGGAAGGGTGAAACGCCTGTAAACAATGAAAGCAGTAGACCGTGGCCTAGTAGCCCGGCAGGAAGTCAACCCAGTCCGCACATTCTAGCTAACTCTGTCTTAGACTACAGTTCTAGAGAAACGTATTCCTATCTCGTAATTATAATCCTTAAAATGCAATGAACTAATTACGATAATGGTTCTTTATTAGTCTATTTAATTTTATTTATTATAAGATATTTTAAACAAAGACAGGAAATCATGTTTCTCTTTTCCTTTTTTCACTTTTTTTTTAATTCGCATTTGTATTTATAAAACTTGAATCGATCTCTGGGCATTGCTAATACACACAAGCACTGTAATCACACAAACTGTACGTTCAGACAATGAAAATTTACAAACCAAGACAATGGCATTGGTATGAATGAAGAGTAAAACAAGTAAGTTACTGCCGGTAGTTTGCGCTAAATGCCAAGTCAGACATACGGCGAAGGCAAAGTTCTATTAGTTATTGACACTACGAGGGTCAGTTGAAAAGTTCGCGGAGCGATATCTATAGTTTAGCGGTAGAACTAAAATTTTTCGTGTGTTTCACGACTCACATTTCTTATAGTCACGTATTAATTTCCAAATCTTTCTACCAATTTCAAAATAGTCTATCAAATGTTCGAAAGTTCGTGTCACGCATGTTTAAAAAATAGGCAAAATCAAACATCGTGCTGTGATTGAATTCTTTGTTAAAAACGGTCAATTGAAATTTACAATCGAGAATTTAAGTAGATGCTGTACCTTTAAAAACAATAGTTTTTAAGCGGGTTCTTGGGTAAAGATGATCGTACGAGCGTTGAAGATGATCCGCAATGGACAAGCAAACAGTGAAACAACCCCAGATGTCATTTTAAAGAATGTCGTACACAGGTGTTGGGAGACCGGCGATTGAGAGAGGATGACGTCATAAGCCGATATCATAGGTGTTTCACATCAGCTTGTGTAGTCAAGAACTCAGTGTGAAAAACGTTTGTCCAACTTGGATGCCACATTTGGAGTTGCTGCACTTTGGGGACGGCCACGCGGGGACCATCTTAAGAGCTTGTACTACCACGTTTAAACTCGAATGCCCGCATACGAACTATCATTGTGTGTGAATGTGCAGCGTTTCCTAACACGATTGTCATTTCGTTGTGAATTTCTTTCACATTTTAACAAAGGATTCGTGGCTTTGTCCGTTTTCCAAAACACGCGTGACATGTGAATTTCAAACAGCCAGTAAACAGTGAATAAATTGACAAATATATTTGGAAATTAACAAGTGTTTACATGAAATACGAATCTTACGATACACTAAAAAATTTTATTCTGTCGCTAAGTTGAAGATGTCGCTCCGCGAACTTTTCAACTGCCCTTCGTACAGGCGTGATACTTCGACAAATACGGTACCGACAGAGTATTTACAAACTCAGTAGTTATGTACTTTCAGGAAAACTCATTTTGTTGTACTAGGCGAATAAAACAGGTAATCATAGCTGTTTTTTTACAAGTGGCTTTTTTACTTTCCCTCGGATCGTACACTATTGGGAACAATAGAGAAAGCACAATATGACAATTGATACCGTAATCATGAATGTTTCTGCAGTGGTTTAGCACTTGTGTCTCACATTAACTATATCTCACAAAGAACAGGAGGTAAGATTTTTCCATATCTGTTTCCTATTGAGAACTCGAGTAGTTAGTATTAGGAATGTTGATAATTAAGCTATCAATTAAGTTTAGAACGTATCAAATTTCAACGGTTTGTCTTCCTCTTTCAATACACAATGAAATCACTTGTTTCGTCCCCTCAGAATGCCTTCTGTTTAATCCCTTGTAATTTTTATGAGTCCACATTGAAAGATATTGCTTCAATAATTAAGGTGTGCTAATGGTAACTTTATACTTTCCTGTCTGTAATTAACTAAGTATAAATTCAGCAAACGATGTTAAACAAAAATGTTAAACTCGAAGGGGTATAGAAAACAAATTAGGCATAATTGAAAGTAGGCAATTCGGTCCCTCGCTTTCTATTCTCTTTCTCTCTCTTCTCCCTCTCTCTCTCACACTCGCTCAAAACACACACACACACACACACACACACACACACACACACACACACACACACACACACACACACACACACACACACACACACACACACACACACACACACACACACACACAGTTTCTCAGGGGGTTTTTTCTGAGTGAACTCGGGGCTCTGGGCGACCTCACCTGTCGCATATATATAAGGGCGCTTCTACACTCACACAAACAGGTTACAAACGAAAAGTACAAATCATAGGTTAAAGTGGCTCTTGACATCCTTCACAGTATAACCGTCGATCGAACTGCTTATCTTTTCGAAAACATAAAATACATCTTTCTTGGCTTTTTGCCATATGATTCTTAAAAGTAACAGCGACTAAGTCCTAGAATAAGTGAGCTTAACGGAAACTTATTAACAGCTATGTGGTCAAAAGACAATAATTATATATGAGACAAAGGAAGTAAAGAGTAAAGAAAATATAATGGTATGTAGTAGTCGTAGTAATGTTCAAGACGTCACCGCTGTTTCCCTTGCGAAAATTAAAACACACACACACACACACACACACACACACACACACACATGGATGCCCACGAAAGAAAGCCAAGATTCGTCTAAAACAATTAATTAAATGTATTCTACGGCTTAATTAGTAGACGGCTCCTCGCTTCCTCCCTTTAAGTTTCCCAGTTTACTCAACGGCTTTAAATTTGTCGCCAGGTATATTTTTAACCTTAACCCAATTATGTTAACACACGCTTGCTTACGCACAACAAACACTGCTTACACGAGTAAATGAAACGTGAATATTGTCCGACTCTCGAACACGGTCCCGACATAGAATATAGGCCTACTTAACCTGACGCAATTTATCCGGCAATGTTTTCTCCAGTCGTATGTTTTCTGCCCGTGTTACCATCGAACATGCACTGGGACTCCATGATCTCCATGCACTCCATGCACTCCATGCACTGGCAAGCCGTAAATGACTTGAAATCGAGGCTGTCAGTGAAGATTACGTTTTTGTGTTCCAAGAAATTTCATTGCTAGGGGCAGTGGTAAATAAATAGTAGTATTTGGACATTTTACGCCATTTGTACGAAGCTATTCGTAGAAAACGGTCAGATTTACGGAACAAATTGCAGCCCGATAATGCGTCTGGACGCACCTCATTGCTTGTTAAGAATTTTGCCTGCCTAGGCAAAAGAAAACGTCATAATGATGAAATAGCAACTGCCGTATTCAACAAATGGGTCCCAACGCGATCTTTCTTTCTCCCAATTTCCACGAAAGAACAACGTTTCGACCGTTTAAGACGAAAAACGGAAATCGGTAAGCAAGCTCAAGGACGTATCAAAAAGTGCATGCTTTAAATATTTTTAAAACTGCAAAACGGCTGGCTTAGTCGTGTCAAATTCGACTGAGACCACTTTGAAAGGAAGCAGTATTAGTATCGATGAATGAAGGCATAATTTTAAAATAAACAAAACTGCATGAAATTTTTCATCAAGCCTCGACATTAACAATGTTTGGAAGTAGCGTACAAATGAAACAGTGAGACGTGAAAAAGTTCGCGCAGATCGTAGTGGTGAATCTGAGGTGTCCAACCATGTAACTGTTCTGAACACAAAACAATTGGTCTGAAAACAATGAGTCAAAGCTACCCAAGAGCAATGAGTTCTATAGACACAGCGCAGCCAGACACCTGTTTCGTGTCTAATTACCTGCCAGGCATCAGACCGTACATTTACATCACACGTTGGTCAATAATAACAACGCGTCAAAGCTACCCAAGAGCAATGAGTTCTATAGACACAGCGCAGCCAGACACCTGTTTCGTGTCTACTTACCTGCCAGGCATCAGACCGTACATTTACATCACACGTTGGTCAATAATAACAACGCGTCAAAGCTACCCAAGAGCAATGAGTTCTATAGACACAGCGCAGCCAGACACCTGTTTCGTGTCTACTTACCTGCCAGGCATCAGACCGTACATTTACATCACACGTTGGTCAATAATTACACCAGACACCTGTTTCGTATCTAATTACCTGCCAGGCATCAGACCGTACATTTACATCACACGTTGGTCAATAATAACAACGCGTCAAAGCTACCCAAGAGCAATGAGTTCTATAGACACAGCGCAGCCAGACACCTGTTTCGTGTCTACTTACCTGCCAGGCATCAGACCGTACATTTACATCACACGTTGGTCAATAATTACACCAGACACCTGTTTCGTATCTAATTACCTGCCAGGCATCAGACCGTACATTTACATCACAATTTGGTCAATAATAACAACGAGTCAAAGCTACCCAAGCGCAATGAGTTCTATTGACACAGCGCAGCCAGACACCTGTTTCGTGTCTAATTACCTGCCAGGCATCAGACCGTACATTTACATCACACGTTGGTCAATAATAACAACGCGTCAAAGCTACCCAAGAGCAATGAGTTCTATAGACACAGCGCAGCCAGACACCTGTTTCGTGTCTAATTACCTGCCAGGCATCAGACCGTACATTTACATCACACGTTGGTCAATAATAACACCAGACACCTGTTTCGTGTCTAATTACCTGCCAGGCATCAGACCGTACATTTACATCACACGTTGGTCAATAATAACAACGCGTCAAAGCTACCCAAGAGCAATGAGTTCTATAGACACAGCGCAGCCAGACACCTGTTTCGTGTCTACTTACCTGCCAGGCATCAGACCGTACATTTACATCACACGTTGGTCAATAATAACAACGCGTCAAAGCTACCCAAGAGCAATGAGTTCTATAGACACAGCGCAGCCAGACACCTGTTTCGTGTCTACTTACCTGCCAGGCATCAGACCGTACATTTACATCACACGTTGGTCAATAATAACAACGCGTCAAAGCTACCCAAGAGCAATGAGTTCTATAGACACAGCGCAGCCAGACACCTGTTTCGTGTCTACTTACCTGCCAGGCATCAGACCGTACATTTACATCACACGTTGGTCAATAATTACACCAGACACCTGTTTCGTATCTAATTACCTGCCAGGCATCAGACCGTACATTTACATCACACGTTGGTCAATAATAACAACGCGTCAAAGCTACCCAAGAGCAATGAGTTCTATAGACACAGCGCAGCCAGACACCTGTTTCGTGTCTACTTACCTGCCAGGCATCAGACCGTACATTTACATCACACGTTGGTCAATAATAACAACGCGTCAAAGCTACCCAAGAGCAATGAGTTCTATAGACACAGCGCAGCCAGACACCTGTTTCGTGTCTACTTACCTGCCAGGCATCAGACCGTACATTTACATCACACGTTGGTCAATAATAACAACGCATCAAAGCTACCCAAGAGCAATGAGTTCTATAGACACAGCGCAGCCAGACACCTGTTTCGTGTCTACTTACCTGCCAGGCATCAGACCGTACATTTACATCACACGTTGGTCAATAATTACACCAGACACCTGTTTCGTATCTAATTACCTGCCAGGCATCAGACCGTACATTTACATCACAATTTGGTCAATAATAACAACGAGTCAAAGCTACCCAAGCGCAATGAGTTCTATAGACACAGCGCAGCCAGACACCTGTTTCGTGTCTAATTACCTGCCAGGCATCAGACCGTACATTTACATCACAATTTGGTCAATAATAACAACGAGTCAAAGCTACCCAAGAGCAATGAGTTCTATAGACACAGCGCAGCCAGACACCTGTTTCGTGTCTAATTACCTGCCAGGCATCAGACCGTACATTTACATCCACGTTGGTCAATAATAACACCAGACACCTGTTTCGTGTCTAATTACCTGCCAGGCATCAGACCGTACATTTACATCAGACGTTGGTCAATAATAACAACGCGTCAAAGCTACCCAAGAGCAATGAGTTCTATAGACACAGCGCAGCCAGACACCTGTTTCGTGTCTACTTACCTGCCAGGCATCAGACCGTACATTTACATCACACGTTGGTCAATAATAAAACCAGACACCTGTTTCGTGTCTAATTACCTGCCAGGCATCAAACCGTACCTTTACATCACACGTTGGTCAATAATAACAACGAGTCAAAGCTACCCAAGCGCAATGAGTTCTATTGACACAGCGCAGCCAGACACCTGTTTCGTGTCTAATTACCTGTCAGGCATCAGACCGTACATTTATATCACACGTTGGTCAATAATAACACCAGACACCTGTTTCGTGTCTAATTACCTGCCAGGCATCAGACCGTACATTTACATCACAATTTGGTCAATAATAACAACGAGTCAAAGCTACCCAAGCGCAATGAGTTCTATTGACACAGCGCAGCCAGACACCTGTTTCGTGTCTAATTACCTGCCAGGCATCAGACCGTACATTTACATCACACGTTGGTCAATAATAACAATATTTTGCTAACATTTCTCTAGATGCCTCAATTCTTATCGACAGGGTTCTCAATGATAGGAATAATCCTTGAAGAACTGGACATTTAAAGTTCAGTAATCCACGTCGAGCCGATTTTTACAGATTTATTTGTGAGTACTTAAAAGATAAGTTTACTCAAATCATTAGACGTGAGAACTTTCAAATAAGAAAATATTTTTCTCACGACTGTGCTTCACTTGGTTGAAATCTGCCACCAGTCTATAGGCCTACAATTAAGCGAAATCTTGGTGTCTAGGTATTTACCTTTATATCTCTTAACGTTTGTTTACTAAATTTAACATTATTAATGTAGACAAACTATACTTTTTCAATCCGCCTTGTGACTTTTTTTTTATTGGTGACGCGTTTCGAAGGACATGCTTCATCATCATATCTTAAAATATTCCTCGTACGATGTCATCATCGCTTAAAATTCAACAGCATTTACACGATATACGTTTCAGTAGGTGTGGATATTTTAAGATCTGATGATGAAGCCTATGCTTCGTAACGCTTCATCAATATAAAAAAGAAGTCACAAGGCGGAATGAAAAAGGTTAGTTTATCCACTTATACAAGAGACTGGGATACCATTGTAAACATGCATGCTAAATTATTAATAGGCCTACATGGGAATATATTAATATTCCATGCATGCTAAACATATCTGAGCTGTGGGATATGTTTTACTGAAGCAATATCGATTGTTCACCAAAATTGCACTTTGATTTTAAAAGATTTTGACTAATACATAAGAAATTAAACGGAGTCAACACAAGAGTTACTGTGTTTTCTAAGAGTTTTCCTCTTTCCATCTCCAACTTCTTATACCCTGACTGCACAGCCCACTCACTCGCCACGTATGCATACCTAATACCTATATACCACGTGTGAATACTGACAAAGGATTGTCTCTAATGTGGAAACTAAACTGAAACACAAAATTCAAATACAGTGCACATCAACAAATAATAATGTTCATGAAGAAATTGTAACTTAAGTCTGTGTTCTCAATCCCCCGACAAATCAACGAAGAAACAAAATAATATAACTAAATAATGAATTGTGAAGTTAAAAAAAAATTGCTCCGGATCAGATTCGTAGTTCGTAACAGAGCTTATAAAGGATTTAACATTCGTAGGTGGTGTACAACAAGAAAAACAAATAATATTTTACTTAATTTTTCGTTCATCTGGCAGAACTAATTCTCCGTTAAAAATATTAACTAAGAACGTTACATGATATCTGTCGTAAAACTTGAATAAAATAGTGTAATAAGATTAGCGTAGGAAGATACGTCGTCGTGGTACAGAATCAAATAAGTATGAAAGGAAGTTTCTGACCTATTTAAGTGCTTAATAGCACTTGATACAGGCCATAAAAAAGACACAACTCAAGTGGACGTTACAACTAAAACAGTTACAGTAAACAAAGCGGAGTCCCGGAAGTAGATTCAGTATGGAGTGGCTGCTGCTTTCAAAAATCAATCAATCACATTTGATGTTGTGAAGTAGTGTATCCAAAACTTTTTTAGCTCGCCGCTCCCTTTGCAAAATATTGTTTTTTCAGCATCTCTTTCAGGAAAACTATTTACGAGCTGGTTCGGGACAGCTCTATCATTCTGAAGCGAATTTATTTATATCACTTGAAGTTTATATCTGTATAACAAGGTAGATATTACAGAATAACGAGTATTGTTGTTCCCGGCGTATTGTGTGTTAAACAATACACCTCTACTATATGGATACGACACTGACCGAATACGGAAACAAAGTCTGTTTGAGTCGAGTGACGGACACACGGGGCATACGGTACTTCTAATGGAAGTTCGTAAAGAATTGAAATAAATGGTAAAACATGTAAGAGAGTGCAAACTTGTAAATGAATTTGCCATAAATTCTATAGCTAAAAATGTTTAGGCGATCAAGCTTTTAGAGTCTTCTCATTGCCCACTTGCTCAACAACGTTCTACTTCTTTTCCTGTAGCACTCAGGTCACTCGTCGCCTACGGGAGAACGGTATCGCCCTCTTTGGGAAACCATGTTCTAGATATACTGCAGTGATATCAGATAACACGTGTCTACTTTCAACTTAACTGATTTTGGTGTTGATTCAATTCACGCTTTTCGATATCACAATAATTTCTCTGTACAACTGTTTAAGCTTTTTAATCTACAATAAATTTTGAAACATTAAACTCGAATCGAATCCATCAAAATATTTGCCACTGTAACTACTACAGACGAAGAGATTTTAGCTTTCATCGGTATTCGCATGTAGGCGCGATGTCACGAGAGATATTTCTCGCACACACAGATTATACGGAAAACAACTTACATCACATGTTACACCCTCTGAAACAGGAAACGATTTTCTGACAAGCTTGATTTTCCTACAACTCGCCAAATTATAAAACGCGACTATCCAAAACTTATGTCCGTGTACACACAAACACTGCGACGTAAAAATTTGCGTTTACTATTTATTTCATTTGAGAATAGGTCATTTCAAATCCTTAGATAGGTCTATCCTTAGATTTTAAATGATGTCTCTGGTTTCTAAGCTGGTAATGAAATAGATAGATTAAAAAAGACTATAGACTGTGAGAGTAGACAGACTCAAAGATTATATAAAAAAAATAATTGAATTTAGATTAAACTAAAAAAGAAATAAAAAAATTGAATGGCGACCAATTCCTAGCAAATTCTACTAAATACTGTTTATATTGAAAATTGCTAACGCAGACTAGTTCGTCTTTTAATTCCTAATTATAGTGTCACAATTCAGTGTTCGCTAGACATATGCCGAACTAGAAACCTACAAATGACAGGGTTCACATCTTTCCGGTCCCTCATTACTATCAGCACATAACGATATGGCTAGCCGACGGGAGGGAAGAAGCCGGCTGATGGAGCCCTCCGCCTCGCCAACCTTTGAATGGAGTCAGTACCTTTTCACAGTTAAAACAGTACAGAATACGTTGTAAAGGGTTATTATATTTGCTTCCCATCACTTCACTGAGCAATACCTACAATAATCGCGGTTGACGCACAAAATTATTATAGGCTATATAATTTCCCCAATTCCAACAACACACATTACAGAAGCAAATAAAATTACAAAATAGTTGGCAGGGAGTAATTTGGGATAAGAGTTTCTATGTAATTTTTATCCTGTTTCCGCCTTATATTTGAAAATATCCGGTTGAAAACGGTGCACTGAAAACAAGAGATAGAAATAAAAGGATACTGAAGGGACTTGTCAGTTGAAATGTTGTGGAACATGGAAATACGTTCTATTTCACAGACGTGTTTACAGTTCCTTTATTTGAATTTCTCCAATACGTTCTGGTAAGAGATAACATCTTCAGCTGTTAACGTTTACTTTCAAGGGATTACTTAATTTTTCATTCACTGACAACTTGTAATTTTTCTCTTTGCTTCCGTAACAGCGACACGTCAACATTCACTTGTTCCTGCCAGTCTTAATAAATACACGTTAGGCTATTATTCTGAAACATCAAATTCTGGTTCCTTCTGTTTTATAAATAACACCCTACCGCAGTGCCGTGCGAATAGGCGAATAGGACAGTGAAGAGACACTGACCTTGGTGCCACAATAGGAATCGAAATTTGTGACCGAATACGTAATTTTATTGAAAGCGTTGCTCTGAAATATTTAATACTATTAGACTTAGAAACGATTTAATACGAAATTACAAAAACCTTAATTTTAATCCCTTCATCATTAATTTTTTCTCAACATTCAGTGTTTAGTTACATTTTACTTCACTGAAATTAAAAAAAAATTATTGGATTTTAATATACCAATTAGATAGAAAATAGATGACAATATCTACCATTCTACATACAAAAATAACGTATTTCGATTTTTTTTAAACAGGCGCAAAATTCAGGGTTTGCTCCAACCGCAAAGTTTTATTTGCACGGCCTAGCCTTGCCGACACCAACATTTTGTCTTTCAGTCTCCGGTTCGGAAATCATCTGGTAGCGTCAGTGATTAGGTTTTATATAATATTAACGAGTTGCAAACGTTTAACTTATCGGTTCAGAAATGTTGCTACTGTCACTGATTCACAAGCGATAACATGTTATCAGTCAACTAGGTGTACACGTAGAAAATCATCTTTGGTAATGATTACTTTACTTGTACGTGTGGTATCCATCTTTGCAATACGTTGTTGACTCTGATTCTTCCAGAGTTTACTAGTTATATCCGCCATTACATCAAACACTACAGAAATCTCTTTTTCCCATTGTACACTTCACGTATCATCGCTCTACTTAATAAGATGTTGGTGTTACCGCAGTCCAATCAACGTTAAACAGGAACATAATCAGAATGTTCTTCTTCGGTCTGCCGTACGCGTACCGATCTCCTATGCTCCATGATCTTTCATATCAGCTGATCCTTGTCGTGTCTCATCAGGTACTTGAAGTATTCTAATTCTCTTGCATTTTTTATGTAAAGCTTTCTCCTTTCTTAGAAATCTAATAGGATAGAAACTATGAGTTTTGTGTCTTATTTTTCTATTGTTCAACTTCCAGGCATCCGTCCCACCCTTTAACTTCCTTGTCAGTTTTATTTGTCTACATAATGGCACATTATAAAATTACAATTTCAAAAAGTATATGTTCAAATATAATTATTTCACATACACACAATGACGCTGTAAATGTTTTTTCGTGTATACATATTGTTTCCGTATGCGTGCTCCTGTATCGTTTAAATTTTGAATTACATGCGCATCTTCTATTCTTCCATCTGTGATTCCATTATACAGGATAATCTTCGTAATTTTTGGTGTGAGTGTACTTAGAGAGTCAAGTTTTTCAACTTTGAGTGTTAAGAAAAAAATTATTTAAACTAAAGTGCCTCGACACACAGTATTTTAGACTCATGAAACTTTATCGAAGTTGACTGTGCGTGTTAATCTCTGCTGCCTATGTACAACTATGACGCAGACTAGACTGCATGGTTTGAATTTATGACTTAACAAGTTACGAGGCGAATATGTTAGTTTCACTGTTTTCTCGCCTCGTTGTAGAGATGTATTGGTTTATTCCATTTCAGTAGATTCTAAAACTAAATTCTTCTTTCTGTGAGCGTTTTAATACTTATATCCGTATTTACATTATTTTTTACACATTCTCGAATGAATATTTTGTTTGCTCTTATCATCTCTCTCTCCTTCCTCATTCTTACTTTCTCTCTACTTATCTACCTATCTACCTACATGTCCTCAATCTGTCCACCTATCTACGTATCTACCAATCTATCTATCTACTTCTCTATCTGTCCGTCTATCTATCTATCTATCTACTTGTGTATTTATATACAGACCTATCTACCTGTCCTGAGTCTATCTACCTATCTACGTATTTGCCTATCTACCATCTATCTTTCTACCTGTATATCTATATATAGATCTATCTATCTATCTACTTATGTGTCCTCAATTTACCTATCTACGGATCTCCCAATCCAATTATCTACCTACGTAGTACACGGGAGCATGTTTTACATTGCATATACCCTAAATCTTAACATTATCTCGAATTATTGTCTTCACAATAATTAAAAAACGGAAAACAATGACACATAAATTATAATTATTTCTATTGATTATAAAAATAATTTATAAAAGGTACAGATTCAATACATTACATATTGATTTTTCTGCGTTTATGTTTTAATGTTTTTAAACGAGATTTATTGTTTCTGTAAACCAATTTAGATCTGGGCAGAACTGGAGCCTGAAGAAACGGGGAATGCCGAAAGCGAATGGTTAGAAAGAGCGGTGCAGGAAGTGCGAGGATTCGAACAGGTGGTAATAAACCATTACAAGGAGGGACAGATCGACAGAGCGGGTAACGGGGTATGGAACTACTGGAGCGCGGTCTTCTACTGTGGAACGGTTTTCACGACTATTGGTAAGTCTCGCTACTTCCTATTTAAATTTGTCTTACTTTTGTTGTTGACAATCCAGAACAATAGGAGACGTATCTAAGTAACGAATCGTCTGCCTCGGTGTGGTTTGTGTGGGAGGACAGTAAGAACCACACATTGACTTCTTTACCTCCATCACGTCAGCGTTGTGTACAGCTGTTTACCACAAAACTGAAAAGATGAGAAAACAAACACCCATCGTGGAAACGTAAAAAGTAAGAAATCACATGAGAAATTATAAAAACGACAACGCAAACAGTGAAAATACTGAGTACTAGGTGTGTGCTGGATACATTCATTCTCATTGTTCATACTGAATTTGAAACCGTCATAAATATCTAAATGTGACACTATCTAGTGACAGCCGAGTACCGCTAAATATTAGTAAAGAACTGCCTAGTCTGTCTAATCATCGTTATCCGTTACGTTCTTAAAGTACCTTATAATGGCAGAGGACATGATACTGTTACGACGGTTTACTCGATCGTCGTAGTACAAAATAAGTACAAGACACAGTTAAACAGTACGTAATTAACAACACAGTCTCTTATAACAAATCAAATAAAAATTGTTCACACGCAATAAACAATGTCTACTAATAGAATCTTGCACAATTATAAAACACATAACACAATTATTCTTCACTTTGACAAGCACTCAGTCCACACTAGCGGAAGTCGCTCACGTAACTAACTGACATGGTCAGTTGCTGGTCTGGGCTGTGCGGTTGTGCGTCGTAGAGACGAACCGCTCGGTATCTGAGTTCCGAGCTACCTTCTGGAGCTCCTGCCTCGTGGCCCTGCCCAAGTAGAGCGTGTGCTCTATAGAAGGCCGATTCTCGGCTGTTGTGCTAGCCTACACTAGCGCAGTATACACCGAGTGCGTTTCCACGAATCACCTGGACGTATACGGTACCTTTCCAACCCAGCCACTAGAGGATTGTCTGGGAACCTCGCCGCATGTGCATAAAATTTGCGTGCAAGCCGCCTGAAAGCTTCGTCTAAGCAGTGGACGCCAAGTCCTCTCCTTAGAAGGAGTGACGAAAAGCGACGGGGGACTTTGGCCGCTAGCCGAAGACCCCTGTCGAGGACGCTCTGCAACTTCTTTTTATGCATTGCGGCGAGGTAACCCCAGACCGGGCAGGCGTAAGTAATGACCGGCAGCAGATACGCGCCGACGATCATCCTGCCCAATTTCCTGGTCATGGCTGAGCTGATCAGGAGTGGAAACAGTAAGCTCAGACGAGCGGATGCTCGCTTGTGAACTGTCTGAGCATGGGTACGCCAGGTGAGCCGACGGTCGAGGTGTAATCCGAGGTACTTGACCTCTTTGGACCAGCGCAAGTACATTCTGCCGATACGTAACATTCTGCCTAACAGGGTTCTTCCGTCGCTTCGAGAATTCGACGGCTACACTCTTGGTAGCGTTGAGTTGCACTCTCCAGTTTTCAGTCCAGTCCCCGAGCGTGTCGAGCTGGCGCTGCAGTCGTAAGACGGCTCTTTCTACATGACGATCGGCCGTAAATACGGCCGTGTCGTCCGCAAAGAGGGCCACCTGGACTCCAGGCTGTCTTGGCACGTCGTTGACGTAGAGCGAGAACAGAAGGGGGCCAAGAACACTACCTTGAGGGACGCCGGCTGTGATTCGTCTCTCGGAAGAGACTGAATCTCCAACTCTCACGCAGAAGGTCCTCTCCGTCAGAAAGCTAGCAACCACATGGAGGTAGCAGTCCGGGAGCTGGACTTCCCTAAGCTTGAATAAAAGGCCATCATGCCATACGCTGTCGAAGGCTTATTCAACATCTAAGAAACAGCCAACGGTCCGTTCTCTCCGACACCCGGCTTCCGTGACGTATTCCACCATTCTCATCAGTTGATGAGTGGTCGAATGCCCCACACGAAAGCCGAACTGTTCGGGGACCAGCACGTCAAAGTTGGTTAGATGTTCTCGTACACGACGCTGCACGAGGCGCTCAAAAACCTTGGACGTAGCGGAGAGTAGGCTGATAGGCCGGAGGTTGTCGGGGCGGGAAGCATCTTTTCCCTACTTCGGGATCACGATGACCGTCGCCTTTCGCCATTTCTTAGGAAAGTAGGCCAGTCTGAGACACGCGTTGAACAAATCAGTCAAGAATTGAACTCCAGGCTCAGGAAGAAGTCGTAGAGCGGTGTTCGTAACACCGTCCGGGCCTGGAGCTTTTCTTGGCTGAAGTTCAGCGAGCCGATCTGAGACCTCTTCCAAAGAGATGGGTTCGGGCTCCGCCGTGATCGGAAGAGACAGAAAGTCTTCCACAGCCATCTCGACTTGTTCGTCGAAGTCCCAGTCCATGGGCGGGTTGGGAAGAACTGTCGCTCGAAACACAAGCCCAAGTACTCGGCCTTCTCCTCCGGGCGACCCAGGAGTCGTCCGAACGGTCCAACAATGGCGGGGAGTGGAGGTCGTCGCCTCCGTCCCGTCAATGCGGTAGGTATTCTGTACGGGTGACTTTGCGGGTCCACATCCCCCGTTCGGGCCACAGCGAGTTCCCAACAGCTACGTCGGAACGCCTTCAGACTGCCACGCAGTCGTCCGGTGAGCCGATTGTATGCTGCCTTATCGGCTGGATCACGGGTCCTCTGCCAACGTTTCCGGAAGTAATTTCTCTCGCGAGCGAGAAGAGAGACTTCCTCAGGGATGCGTTGGTAGTCAGGCGTGAAACCAGCTCGCTTACGTTAAGACACGCCTATAGCCGAGACGATTGCCTCTTCGATTCCCGCTACTGCTTCGTCTAGGAGGCGAACGGAATCGAGTGCGGCCGCTGGCGGCAATCTGCGGCACACGGCCGAGCCGTAGCGGTCCCAATCGATAACCTTCTTCTGGTCAGAACGTGCATAGGCGTGCTGGGTAGCGACGTGGACCAAGATAGGGTTGTGGTCGGATGTCAGCTCCGTAGGTGAGAATACCTCGACCGGACAGACGATTCCTTGGGTCACCGCGATATCCAGAACACCGAGAGCCGCGTTAGGCAGTGTCGGAAAGAACGTGGGTTGCGCTGGACCAAATACCATCGCCCGGCGCGATTCAACAAAACTGAGCAAGCACCTCCCGTTCGGAGTAGTCAAGCGACTATTCCAAACGCGATGCTTGCAATTCAGATCGCCGGCCAAAATTACCCTTCGGTGGGAATCGAAGATAACGTCCAGGTCGCCGACAAGGAGTTCAGCTTGTGGGGGCTTGTATGCTGAAACCACGAGGACGCCGCCAAGAGCTCCGTGGACTTCAATGGCGGTGGCCTCTAGGTTGGTAAGCTGCGGCAAAACGACACGATGATGACCTATGGAGGTCCTCACCATGATCGCCGTGCTGCCTCCTCGTCGGACAACTCGGTCATCCCGATAGACCACGTAATTTGGTAATCGAAACCGGTTCGCCGGGGTCAGGTGAGTTTCCGTGAGGAGACGTACGTCGGGTTTGAACCGAGCCAGGAATTCTAGAAGGTCGGAATGCTTGGAACAACTAACTGACAAGCCGGCAGCTATGGCTTTATATACACTGTGCTGAGGCCGAGTACAGCTTTCCCTTCTTAACTGCACGCCGGCTGCTTAATGCGTTGTTCCTGGAACTCACCAGAATCATCTACTTGAATGACGCACAGCTGCCACACTTGACGGGGAGAGTGAAGAAAGTTCTGGATTGTTCGGTACGCTTTTCGCAACAATACTTTTGTAACTTTTAATATGATACTTTTTACCTTTTAATTGTAAAAGTCACCGTAGCCTCTCGGACAGATGGAGACACGATGACAGTACAGTACAGTACAGTAAACTAGCGTTAATCCACCAGGAATGTGATCATTAGTCTGTCGGATTAGCGAAAATTCCAGATTACCAAAAGTATCATAATTCAGGGCTGTTTAATAAGTCGAGGTACAAAAACAATACATAACTCTCAAAATCGCAGTGTATTAACTTAGATTAATCAGATTAATCATAAATGTAAAATGAGTTCACGATTTTAACTGTCCTATTTATAATATTTCATTTGGGAAATGCATAAAGCTTAAATAATACGCCTAATGTCTTTTATGTAGGACCGCTTTACAAATTTAAAGACGTGTTTTGAAGAAGTTTATCACGCTCTCTTAAAGAAGTGCATTTTCTTCGGCACTCAGCACAAACTTAGCGCGCTTTGATTCTAATCATTTAATTGTTTTTTTTTACTGCGGTTATTAACTTGTTTTTTATTAAGCAATCGTTTATTGTGAACGATGCTGAAGGATTATTTTGTTTCAAGACTGCTGAATTCAATGTGTTTTAGATAAAAGTATTTAAAAACTTGTGTCTTCTTCCCAATTCAGTTCTACCAATTTAAACATCCCTATTCACATAATTATATTCTGCAATAAAAACGAATTACGCATTTATATTTACGTTTGTTCTCTCCAGCCGTTACTTTAGCTTAGCCGTTACTTTAGCTTAACTGGCTGTTCTGTTGCTGTTGTTGTTGGTTGCTGGATAGATCAGTATTCACAACCGACGAATATCTGTTTATCGAATTAAATATAAAATCCAGCAACTCGCCGTCATTTTTATAAAGATTCCATCGGAGTACATTCGGGTCAAAGAAAATCCATCTCTACTCGTCACAACGACATGAGTACTTCATCGAGTTGCAGGTCGCAGATCGGGAGTTAAGTCTTTCATTTGTTGCGTTTACGAAACAAGCTAAAGCAGTTATCTAAATGACCAGCTATAAAACTGAAACCGCTGTCTTTCTGCAGAACACGATATCCAACTATGACCTGGCACTTCTATCTTTGTATTTTAATGAAGGGGGTAATGTCAAGATATTCATAAACTTCATACAATTCTCTATTTTTCCCCCCGCCACCATATCCCACTTTCACATTTTGGGCCTTTAATCCTCCTAAGCAATATTGTTTCGAATCTGTCCAGCAGCCTCATTCCCGATCTATATTTTCCCGTCATATGCCACGACTGGTGTAATTTAGGTCTTATACAACCTGAACTTTGTTAACCTACTCTTTAACATTTTACTCAAGGTAAAGTATGCTCTGTTACCGGTACAGTTCCTCTCATCATCTCCTCTTTTTTGTTAATACATTCAATGACAGTAGAAACAAAGCACTGGAAACTAGAGACAGTAATAACTCCAAAACAGTAATCACCAAATACGTAATGCTTTTGTTGTTGTACATATCTCTTTTTTCTTGACACCATTATTTTGGTCTATCTTTCACTTACTCTAAGTCCTATTTTGAGTGCCTCTTCATAAAGTTTCACGATGGCTTAATTAACAGAAAGTATAGATCTAGCAATAATTACAACATCGTCTGCATAAGCAGATATCAGTGTCATTTTATTAAAGGTAGTCTCACCTTGGTCCAGTTCAGCAGCATTCACTATAGCCTGAAGGGCAATACTAAACAGGAGAGGGGCCAGTGGATCACCCTGTAGTAGACCAACTCCTACGTTAAATGCATCTGAGGTGCAGCACCAATCTTCGCTATGCATCTGGACTCCATAATTGCACATCTCACAAGCCTAACTAAATTATGCGGATTACCCAGCGCTTCAATACTTAAAAGGAGCTTACTTGTGAATATTGTAACATAAACAGCCTTGAAGTCAATAAAGAACATCCAGGTGGTCTGGTTGTACTATCTCATTTTTAACAGATCTGCCTAAGCGAGTAGTTGATCTATTGCTGCGGAACCCTCCTTGGTAGTCTCCAACTCTGCTCTCAATAGCAAACTATAGTTGAGCTCAGTAGAAAAAATGTATATATCACACTGTGGAGTAAAATTCCGCGGTGGATACTATAGACTAAAGGGTCTCCTTTCCCTTGTATGAGTACTGCTATCCTCTTATCCATTTACTAGCAATTGTCTCATCCGCCCAGATCTGCGATATCAGACCTTGAATTTTTTTTAGCTACTAAAAAATTTAGCTTGTCCACCAGCCTCGAATTCGGAAGGCAGCCTACCTATGCCTTTGCAGCCGATTTTCTTTGCATTTGTCATGGCATCTCCATACTCC
Organism: Magicicada septendecula; assembly: GCA_034769895.1. Lineage (NCBI taxonomy): Eukaryota > Metazoa > Arthropoda > Insecta > Hemiptera > Cicadidae > Magicicada > Magicicada septendecula. The sequence goes on from CM068373.1 coordinate 455,867,453, forward strand.
TTTAGGCTCTGTCATATACTATTTTTAAGCCATTCTTCCATCCGTTCGTTCCGATCTTTAATTACCTTCTTACATTCGCTGTCAAACCAAGAGGCGTGGAGGCCCATCTCTTTCTTTACACACGACTCTGGCGGCCTCGTCACCTTCTCCAGTGCCAGGTTGAAGAGGATACACGACATCACATCTCCCTGTCCGAGCTTCATACTGCTCGGAGAGATCATCGTTCACTCTTACTCTACACTGCACGTTCCCCATTGTGAGTTAGCAAATATTATCTATTCCATCTATTCCAAATTCCTCTCATGGCTTCATATAACTTCTGTCTATTTACCGTTTCATATGCCGCTTTAAAGTCCACAAAGAAGTGATGTGTCCTCTACACCATATTCCAGGCAGTTTTTCAGTATTTGTCTTTCCCATATTGTGTTTATAGTTGACTGCCCGCCCCTGAAACCAGCTTGATAACTTCCTACTATTCTTTCAGCATGTGACCGGCCGGATGCGGTTGTAAGGAATACTACTCTAAATTTCGTCAGCACTAAATAGTGATCTCAGTTTATTAACAGGAACACCTAAAATAATTTTAAGTATATTATATTGGTATCTACCGCAAATTCTAGTCAGCATAATTACCTAGTTAGAGAAACTAAACCATACATAACGTGGTAGGAAGCATTGTAATTTCCTATGAAACATTGAACCGACAAAGTTTTAGCCAAATTAGGTCAGCATATAATGTTACGAAGTGCTGTTTGACATTTCGGCCGGCGGTCTCTACGCGCCGCCGGCGCCATTGTCTCATCAGATTACAGTCAAGAAACGCATATGCAAACTAAACTGAAGCACTTCACGAAGGGTTCTTTTTTGTTTATCTTTTAATATTCTATCATAAAAATAAAACACACAAATGGTGCCACAAAATGTGTAACAGCAGCAAAATATCGGTATGGAGAACCATACGTGAGTTCCATGTTGTAAGATTTATATTTAAAATCATTTTCGAAATGAAAAATTTCCATAGAAACTACTTCTTTCTACTTACTGCTTCAGCCTTAACTACAGTACTGTGGTCACTAAAGTATAGCATCTCACGTTATCGCACTAGATTTTCACTGATGATGGCAGTCGATCCCACTGCCGAAACGTCTGGTTATGCAGAAAACATTGCACCACGGCCAAACAGCCCGGGAAGGAAATTTAACAACAAACTACTTCTTTGTTGCTGACAACGTAGTACACATATAAAAAATTATCCCCTCCCCCTACAACTATAATTTTCATTTAGCCTATAGAAAATTATCCACACCCCGTTCAACTAGCCTCTTCATTTATAGATATTTCATCTACGTTTCTACAGTGGATTATTATGATCTTATCAGGATACTTTATTTATCAAAATTAAGTACTTAACTCTTGTTAAAACATAAAACGTTGCAGGTAAACTACCCTTTCCCCGTAACCGATCTTCACCAAAATCAACATGTCTTTAGTCTTTTAATTTCAGGAACGTATGCAAAAAATTATTTGATTCTGTTTGAATGTGCGGCAGTTATCGTTCGTCATAGAAAAAATTACCCTTGTTAGAACATAAAATGTTGCAGGTAAACTACCCCTTTCCCTTAACCGATTTTCACCAAAATCAAAAAGCCTTGAGTCCTTTACAATTCAGGAATGTATCCAAAAAATATTTTAATCTGCTTGAATGTGCGGAAGTTCTCGTTCGTCATAGAAAAAAATTACCCTTGTTAAAACATAAAACGTTGCAGGTAAACTATTAAACCGATCTCTTAGCCAACCTTTCTCTTAACCTATCTTCACCAAAATCAAAAGACCTTGAGTACTCTACAATTTAGGGATGTATGCAAAAGTTATTTGATTATGTTTGAATGTGCGGCAGTTATCGTTCGTCATAGAAAAAATTACCCTTGTTAGAACATAAAATGTTGCAGGTAAACTACCCCTTTCCCTAAACCGATCTTCACCATAATCAAAAGGCCTTGAGTTCTCTACAAGTTAAGGATGTATGCAAAAAATTATTTGAATCTGTTTGACTTTACGGCATTTATCGTTTGTCATCGAAAAAATTACCCTTGTTAAAACATAAAACGTTGCAAGTAAACTACCCCTTCCTCTTAACCGTTCTTCACCAAAATCAAAAGGCCTTGCTTTCTCTACAATTCAGGGATTTAAAAAAAAAAAATTTGATTCTGTTTGACTTTACGGCATTTATATCGTTCGTCAAAGAAAAAAATTACCCTTGTTAAATCATAAAACGTTGCTGGTAAACTACCTTTTTCTCTTAACCGATCTTCACCAAAATCAATAGACCTTGAGCCCTCTACAATTGAGGGATGTATGCACAAAATTATTTGATTTTGTTCAAATGGGCGGCAGTAATCGTTCGTCATAGAAAAAATGACCCTTGTTAAAACGTAAAACGTTGCAGGTAAACGACCCCTTCCTCTTAACCGATCTTCATGAAAATCAAAAGACCTTGAGTTCTCTACAATTCAGGGATGTAAAAAAAAAATATTTGATTCTGTTTGAATTTGCGGCTGTTATCGTTTGCCATAGAAAAATTTTTACACACAGACACACAGATAGACAGACAGATAGACACACAGACACTTTTCGAAAAATTACTTTTCTTCATGTTTTGAGGGTAGTACAATCAGAATCAGCCGTTATCTCGAACACGATTTTTTTTCGCCATGACCACACTTCCATTTCCTTATGGAACATGGAAGTAAAAAAATATTTAACACAAAGAAAACATGGAAGTAATAAAATCGGTTTCACATTGATGGAAGCTTATAGAAACCAAATGGCAAGTATAGTTATATTAACTGGCAGTTCAGCAGGACAAACCACGTTACAGCTCGTTTTGCGTAACAGGCTAGCTTGGAAATGTCGGGCTATTGTTTTTTATTCCTCAATTTTTAAATTATAAATCTATTTTACGAAGTATTTGAGTCCCCAAGTTAAAAATAAAAAATGCTCACCTACAATAATGTTTCAGATATATGCCACGTAACACTATCAGAGCCGCCATCTGATCTACAAATCTTTTCAGAACTGACGTCCGGGATGACTTGCGAAAAAGGGTAGTACGGCGCCTGCGCCTTCCCGACGACTCGCCTTCTGAGCTACCGTTGACGATATACTTTACAGAGACAAATGGAGTCAGCCATACAATGCAACACCATGTTAGTAAAGTCGTGATTACAAATGCCGTTAAAAGTTTGAAGCGAACCTTAATATTTCAATCTGAATCTAATTTTAAATGTTGAGACGGTGGAACAAATACTAAGGTAGTAAGATATGATGATATTGACGACGACAATTACAGGTTGAGATGATAAAAGAACACTTGCAAAGATAAAAAAATATTCAACAGTGGGTTACTTATTCCAATTAATTCATAAGTTTTATTGTTAACCACTTACTGTGATAAATAACAGTAGTTATCAAATTGCAACCACAATTAGTGGCATTAGAACGCTGAAACCTCTTCACAAAGAGAACAATTATTGAATCTCTTCTTGAACTTCCCTGTTGTTCATTCTCTGTTTACTCTGTTTTCTGTTTTCTCCCTTTACTTTCCAAGTTCTTTTACTCACGTTTCACTTCCTCGTAAAGCTAATTCCATAATTGTTGGTATTATTGTTACTTAAATAGCAATTTATTCAGCTGTTCTACTTTTTAACTTAATACTTTTTAAGTCAATTATAAAATATTTCGAATAAACGGTCTTCCTGTACCGTCTGCTTATCTTCTATCATTCCTGAGTCACATATATCGATGCCCTTTAATGCGTTTCCTGAAAAATGTGTAGTTCCTTACCAATAACGAAGAACATAATCTTACCGTTAAAAAGAAATTTAATGATTTCTCCTTATTCCATTTTTACATTCGCTTTTCCTAAATAAAACACACACACACACACACACACACACACACACACACACTAAAGCGTTATAACACTGGATGTACTCAATAATATATTCAAACGCTTTTTGCTACAGTCTGTTTCTTGATGTATATATAAAATTTTTAATTACTTTACCTCAAGATGTTTTTTCTCTTATTTGGGACATGTTTCGGGAAACATATTGCTGAGGATGGGAACAATACGTTCCCGAAACATGCCCCAAATAAGAGCAAAAATATCTTAAGGTAAAGTAATTGTGAATTTTAAATATATTATAATAATATATGTATACTATACAACACTATAACTGCGCACAAGTTATAGACGTAAAAACTCAACGTTTTCTTCTGTCGTTTACGTAATAATATTTGGTAATTTTTAGTAATTTTCTTAATTAGAATATTTTCTTCGCTATCGAACTGATAAAAGATAACCTTGATGGATATTTTTGAGGAAATTGTTCAAGTAACCAGATCCTGTTATTGAGGGGACTTTACTTGGCCTTGGTCTTTTTAAGTTCCGTTGACTTAACCGTGGATATCGGCAACAGTGACGAAAGAAAATTCATATCATACAAAAATACAAAAAATATATATATAAATGCTAATCATGCATGTTTAATAGTAACAATGATGTATTTATAATAATAATATAATTAAAAATATTATTACAGTTTTAACATAAATTTTAGGTTTGCCACTAATTAGAAATATGTATTTAATATAAGCAATGTTTCTAAACTGATGATTAGAAACGTAGACTTAATAAAGATTTGGCGATGACACTGGAACAGGTGATAACAGTTATGTGTAAGTGATCTCACGTATGATCTGAAACATGAAAGTATAGTAAAAATCGCAATGGCCATTATCCGTTAGGCGTAACCCAAACAGGGACGAGGATGTGGCAGTAAGTAGAGTGGATAGACAGTAAACATAAGGAGAATTACAGAAAATTAGAAAACTCACAAGAAACACAAGAAAGCAGCAAATACGACTGCCTGGAACAGAGAGAGAGAGAGAGAGACGTCTGTTAGTGCTGGACTAAATAACAGCAGTTGTGAAGTCGGCAAGAGATTCGGTTAGGAAGTGCCGTGCTTCCCTGCTGACGGACCGCCTGTAAAAGTTTGTAATTTTGGTTTTAAAAGTAAACATGCTCTTAAACTGCCTCCTGCAGCTGACAGTAAAATAGGTAAAACTACATATTTTATTAACACAAATGTTTGAAATAGATTCTTAGGATGCTCTGAACCAACTATGTATATACTTGGTTTCAATACATTTAGATTTCTTCTGAATTATTTTATACAATCCTTTCATCATCATAGGTCCTTAAAAGAAAAAAAAAACATAAAATATTCGGAGCCCTTTCATAAACTTAAGTAAGTGCACTGTGATAACAAAGTTGACAATAAAGACATTACAGATATTAAAGGGAATGAAGACATGGACGAGACAGAAAATCGACTAGGAAGGCCTGAAGAAAAAAGTTACTGAAAACAGAAACCTGCTAGAAAAAATTGAATTTAAAGACTGTCTACTGTCATCTTGCTGGTAATTGATTGTTCACAGCCTATAAAAGTTTTCTTGAGAATATTTTCATGAATGGTGGCATTAAATACACCCGTTGAAAGGCCGTTTTAGAAATCTAAAATTTTCACAAACATAAAAATATTTTTGTGAATATTTTTAACAACGCTGGTATCAAATGAAATCGCTGAAAGGTCGTTTTTAAAAACGAAAATTATTAAAAATATATCGAGAATGTTATGAAATCGTTCAATACTTCAATTCTTTTAAGTATGAAGAAATGTTTATTATTGTTGAGAACGACATTAATATTGAGACTCTTTTATTGTTTTTTCTTAGAACCTTAACGAAAATCTACTATCTGTATTTGACTGTTTTCTTGCAGACAGAATACTTAGAAATGATTATTATATTACAGTATTACTCACAATATACGATTTTAAGAAAATGTAAAATACAAAAACAATTATCGTTTTTAAATAGTTTGAGACTGAATTTATACGGCTCGTAGTACACATATTATGACGCGCCATTATTGAAATACCGAACGTAAAAGAAGAAAGCCATTATTCTGGAGTTGGGGGAAAGGTTTCAACGCTGAAAATTCTGGATGGGGGACTCACTCAAGGTACTGCCGAAGCCCTCAAAGATCTTAAACACGGCCGTGTATACACGAAGCGTTAATGTATAAAGAATTTTTGGTACTTACAGTTACACATCTAGGTATTCCAGTTGGTGATTTTTTTTAGTTTTTTTACCCAAGATGCATTTCGGAACAGTTGTGTTCCATCTTCAATGGGGTCACTTAGTAAACTTACTACATAACATTTATAAAAAATTCCCACTCAGCTGAGCGTCGTCGACACAGGTACATATAATATGCAACATAAAACATAACACTTCAAAAATTTTAAACAATTTCAAAAAATAACGTTAATATTAAAATGAAAACTTAATCCAAACGGACGATTTGAAAATCGAAGCTTGTTGCCCGCACGTCATTCTTAGTAAACTTTCGAGTTGAGTCGGCTTTCGTATAAAATTTTCGTTTAAAATTTTTGAAGTGTTGTGTTTTATGTTGCATATTATAAGTACCTGTGTCGACGACGCTCACCTGAGTGGGAATTTTTTATAAATATTTATTATGTAGTAAGTTTACTAAATGAGCCCATTGAAGATGGAACACAACTGTTCCGAAATGCATCTTGGGTAAAAAACTAAAAAAAATCACCAACTGGAATACCTAGAGGTGTACTTGTAAGTACTAAAAATTCTTTATACATTATTAAAGGTATTCTTTGACTGTTTCATACGAAGCCTTAGTTGTCCAATGTGTTTGTGCTGTCTGCCGCCCACTGACAAATTCCTCGCGACGACGGACGGCCTTGTTTTGACACCACAAAACACTTTCTTCGCATTTACGTTTCTATTAATAATCCTACGACACGCACTGGATATCTCTCCGGCTGTTCGCGATGAGTCAGGCAGCCGTTTTCTCGTATTTGTTCCTCTTCGCGACCGCCTCGTCGTCATAGTTCTAGAAAACCGAATTGACGTGGCGAGACCAAAGAAACAGATATGACGTCGTTTCGCCGGGTAACACGTCATCAAATTTATGGCTTTTAATAATACATTCGGCAATTTATTTTATACCGTTCTTGAAAATCGTCCAAAAATATTACGCCACTCGCAGACATTCAGCGTTCCTGCGATGATAGTAATGATCTGCTGTTACCTGAAATAGCAGGTGCGAAGTTTAAAAATACATACTCGATAACATGATACGTTATGTCTTATTGCTGTGTTTACTCTTGCTTGTCACAACAACCGTCCATTTCTTTGTTGTCGTGTAGCTGATACGGTACACGCCGTCCGTCTTAGCTACGCCACTCAGGAATTTAGTCCGCACATTCCAAACAGACTTCTTCAGAATTTGCGCGCTAATTTTTGCTTCTACAGTTTTTAGCGTCGGGAGATTGACCACGAATTGAAGAGGAAGGCTGCACGTGTTTTTATTGTTTAATGCGTTCAGAACGTAAATTATTATAGTTTGAAAAACGTCTACTAGGCAAGGACCGTCACCACGGCAGTCATTCTAATTTTTTTCAAACCTGCTGTCCTCTTATACAGTTACTCTAGAATTGCAACTGATACGGGTCTTGGCAAAGAACTGAACTCAAAAATTAGAATTCGTAGCGTTAGGGATGAACCGTGTCATCTATTTTATTCAGAAATTATATAAATGACCTATTCTGATAACGAAAGAATGTTGCATCTACAGGTGTGCAATAAGCACAATTGTAAATATGAATTATTGAATATTACAGTTCCTGGCCAAATTATTAGCACAATGATTAAAAAAAATAATAATAAAAATTGTCAGTTTCAATTCTCAAAACCAAAAACCAAACCCAAAACCAATCCTAAAGCCAAAAACTTGTTTCCCCAGTTTATATTTCAAAACAGAGAAACAGTGTTAATTTAACACCATATTCTGTACAAAAATTACAGTTTGTTTCTTCTATGTTGCCAACGCTGTAACTTATTTAAATTCTTTCATAGGACTGCAGTCAGTTATGAGATCTCTAGATTGGGAATGTACAATAATAAACAGGAAAGAAAAACATCATTAATAAAATTTAACTCGTTGCTGGAAAAATGATTCTGAAAGCATAATGATTCTTTAAAGTAAACTATACTAAATTATTAAATTACGTCCAGGAGAATCAGGTTTAAAGTAGGGATAAAAAATTGGGATAAATAAAAATTAGAAAATTTTATTTGATTTTATATACTTAACTTTATGTAAAAATTAATTTTCTCCATTCCTATCACAATCTTAGTTGTTGGAAAAAAATATCGAATAAATGAAAATTTTCAATTTTTCATGAGGTGACGTGATAACCTGGCCGGGTACGGTATGCTATTTGTGGACTGTAACTGTTATATTCGTCAACAATGAGTTTTAAGGTGAAATTACCTTGAACCGTTTTGTTTCCGCTCCTCTGGTCGTTTACTCTCCTGAGGAACTGAGATGCAAATAGGTGTAAATTCTTTCATTTCAGAATCCTCTGTGCTCGATGAACCCTCTTGTTTCACGCAGGGAATATCCCGTTGCTTCGTTAAGCCTACCCTCACATTCATAGGTCTTGTACCTTTAATTTGAACAACAAGAGCCATTTCGTCTGTTCTTTAGCTATTTGTCCAAAATACCTTAGTTATACCTTGTCAATCTGCTTGAATAACCAGCATTTCATATAGACGGAAGAATGTGTTCTGTGTTTTTTCCATGACACGTTTGTGTCTGTAGACCCACAATTCGAAGGCGTTCTGCGCCTCTTTTGCATTCTGTTTACCTTAGTACAAACACTGATAAAGTGTTGTGAATCATATAGTCACACAGAATTACTGTGAACCATTCTATCACATAGTGATAGAGTTACTTCACCTAGAATGATTACAGAGCTTATACGATAATTTTACGTCTTACTACGATATACGATGCATACGTATATAGGCCTACGATAATAAAAATTTATATCCGAAATGTTTTATATTTATAAATATAAATGGTATGTTAGGCGTAGGTTCTCAAGTCTCGGTTGGAACGGTTACACATTCTTCTACTACCCGTTCTAGTTCTGTTAATCTTAGTTCTTGTTCACTAGTTCTTGAACTGCACCTGCTCAACTCTTTAATATGAATAGATACAGAGCATGTAAACAACTCTATTTATTTACACATTAAAACAAATTTTATGCAATATTGGAAGAGAGAGTGAAAAAAAACTGTTAACATAAAAGGCGGAAAAAAATTTCGGCACAGAAAACCTACATGTCCAAAATCGAGTTCATAGCACAACGAAATATTTATATGTGGAACGAACACAATTCATAATCTCACTCGACGCTTTTCAGTTTTTCCCTATTAAAAACAACGCTTCTGTTTAACATTACACTTTTCGCCGGTTATAGACTTACAAGTACGAGAAAATATAATAATCGTCATCATCTTCAAGAATTAAACAAAGGATGGTTTGTTACGGTTTCAAATAGGCAAAATGGTCACTCCAGCGCTTCCTCGGACGTCCCTAACCTCTCCGTCCCCTCGGCTTATAGTTTCAAACTTGTTTGAGGATGCGGCAGTCATCCATCGGCAAAGATGTTCCCATCAATTCAGCCGATACTGGGCGATCCTGTCGAATATACTCATAATATTCGGCACATAAGGTTGAACTTATTCACAACGTCGTTGCTTTACGTATATGTGAAAATATAGAAGAATAAATTCCAGAACGAAACATGATAACCTATGACGTTCAATATTCTATCTCTTATGTACAATATACTGTATTCTCTCTCTATACTATAGCATTCTATCTCTTTAGAATATACTGTATCCCCAAATGAATACAGGCTATTTTACAATCTCACTTTTCGTACAATCAAGGATTTCTCATTGTGGAAAGGTGTTTGGTCGAATGTCTGATGTCAAAAAAATTAACCCCCCCACCCCACCTGTTCGCTGGTAAACACTGGTGGCATTCCAAATATGTAAATTTAATTAAGCGAAATATAATTCCCTTTTCATTGGTTCGACGGCGCATACGTGTAACGAATGATTTATACGGGTTCGTGTCGTGTTCGGATCTGTGTCACTGGAGTGCAGTAATACAGAGAGACGGGTGTCAAAGGGCGCAGACGGTATTGCTTCTTAGTTGGCAAAGTAACGAGAATATCGACTTGTCGATACTGTGTCGTGTCGCTACAGCCATACTGATTGTATGTAATAATTCACCGCATGCACTGCACTAATAGATTCGGAATCAATATTAATGAAACGCTTTGTCCATCTGCGTGTTCTGATTGTACATAGCGTATGCGGCTGTACTTCCTGTCGCCCTCACGTGTTCCTGTGTGCACGTTACACGACCAGTACGACATTAGTTTCTACGCGATGGAATAGCTTTATGATCGAGCCGTAAATCTGGCATGCTGGGGAGCCTACAATTTGCTACGTAACAATTAAAATTACATTATTAATGTACTACATTAAAATTGAAATTTTTATTATTAAATAGAATAATATAATAAATATTAAAATATGATTACATTAAGGTAATATTTAATATAAGAAAAATCGTTATGATAAAACATAGTTTATACTGTAGGCCTACTAGTGGCATTCGTGCGCTTTTCTGCACGTGCCAAACCAACCAAATTTCTTAAAAAACCGCCAGCATCACGAAAACGGAAACAAGGATTTTATTGAAACAATAACCAAAATAAAATTTGACATTTTCTCTAAATTTCACTCCACGCTATAGCTGACACCATATAGCTATCTCTCATAAAACGAAAGTTTGTCGCATGTAGAAAACTTCACTACACGCAAATTAAAAAAGAAACTTCATGAAGTGGAACCGGCTTAAGGCTCTGTTTTTGAAATTTTGAAAATGTCTAAAACCATCCTCAAATTTAATGAACACGGTGGTGAAAGTTTCTGAAGTTATCTCGGACAATGAAATAAACTTTACCTCTTTATAATAGTAGGATAGATTCAGAATACCATACGCCTGCCCTGCTCGCGCCTCTCTCTCGCCACCATGGCAGATTTACGGCTCGATCATAAAGCTGTTCCAACCCGTAGACGCTTTGTCCAGTGTGACGCGCCTACCATACGTGTGTGATTCATGTCCAAAACAGAGGCGCGACTCTAATTTTTTGAGTGATATCAAATTTATAGCAAACAGCAATTTGTTCAAAATTTACGATGAGGAAGCTCTTAAAGAATAAAGCAGGAAATGCTCAAGATTGGGAATGGAAATCGGATCAGAGTGACTTGTTTTTGCAAATGGTCAGGTTTCATTGCTCATGATAAATATGATGCCTCATTTGTAAAAGCTAATGGATGAATATACAACGTGGGGTCTTGAAATTAATTTACAGAAAATATAATTTTTATGTTTAGGGGAAGAGTGAGTGACTGAAAGACTGTAGAATTATAAAACACTGCTATCAATATAAATATCTGGAGAGAATAATTAACCAAGATGGAACTTGCAAAAAGATATTAAGTGTAGACTCAATGTAGACTATCCGAGAGTTAAACTCTTCGGTCTGATCGTCAAGAATTGGAGTAAATGTTATAATGAATTTATATAGAACAGTTGTCCCTATTATAACATATGCATCAGAGTGTTATCAGATGTCAGAAAGGTATAATCAACAATTTTCAATATAGAAAAATGTATATCTTTCAATAATAATATTAAACTAGTTTACAATTACATAATTTTGATCGAATAGAAATAGAGAGATTCGATTACATACATGGAAATCTCTACAAAGAAAAATTAGGACAGAGACAATATTAATAAATAGGATAATATGTGGCCATCAATTTATTAGAGTAAACATGTGTAAGGAATAAAAGAGCTAAAGGCATATTGCAACGAATTAAATGAAAAATGTTTGAGCCGTAATAGGATATATGAAATTTGACGAGAAACACTACACAGATATTTACAAAAGTCAAAAACATTTTACTTTAATACTAGAATAAAGGGAAGTAGAAATAAATGAACATCCCACGTACAGACACTGAAACCAGGAAGACTGCCATATATATTTTTAAACATTACAGATCTCTGAGGAAAGTATAGGGCGGCCGAGGAAACGCTGGGCGGACCAACTGTAGATCAAATGTGTGTGCTACAGGCAGTAACATTCAAGTATGAAGGATGATGATGATGATTATGATGGTGATGATGACGATGACGACTTCTGTTAGAATCAGAATGATCAATATTGCACACCACTATATAAAAATTATTCCGATTAGCGCTTTCAAGCTTCACAGCTCATCGTCAGATCAGGAATAGACAGAAAATATGTTATACCCAACCCTTCACCCCTCTCCCCCACCCTGCTCACACACAACAAACTAAAAATTAATGACCCTTCCCCACCCCCTAAACTCTGTCTCACCATCTGTACAGTTACATATTTTTCTAGTAAATTCCTTGTGTTTCAGTGTGTGTGTGTGTGTGTATGTGTGTGTGTGCATCCTTTTAAACTACCCTCTTCCTCTCCACACACGTGGGTCAGTCACACACCCTTATTTTAAAACAACCAATTAGTACTATGAAATATAATTCTTAATCTTATCTATCTGCCCTCTCTCATTTACTTCTTAATCATGTTATAAAATATTTCTTCATTATCAAATTTAATTTTAATATTAATTAAATTGTCTAACCCTTTTTCTCTTTCTTTCAATATTTCTAACTCCTCTCTAAGCTTCCTTTCAACTGTGTTATTTACTACTTTTACAATTTCGTATTCTTCCAAAGGATTAACAAACTTGTGGTTGTCTTCTATGAAATGTCTTGCATATAACGAATTGGTTGTTCTATTACCTTCTCCACGTTTGTGGTCAGACAACCTGCATGCGAATTTTCGTCCTGTCTCCCCTAGGTACACTTTGTTGCAGTCTTTACATTTTAATTTATAAATTCCGCTTTTCTGTAATACTGGAATTTTTTCTATATTCTTATTCCTTATCTTATCAAATACCGTTTCACATTTTTTAATAGCTATATCTACTCCATATTTATTAAAACATTTTATAATTTTTCTAGTATGTGAACCTATGTATGTCAATGACCCTGCATAATTCTTTTGTTCTGGTTCTATTTTAGCTTTTTGTATGTTGACCCTTTTCATAACTTTATCCACTATGTTGGTGCTATAATTATTATTCCTTACAATTCCCTTTATCGTTTTTAACTCCCTATCTTTTGATTCGGTCTCTTTTAAACACTTCTGAGCTCTGTAACAAAAGGAATTGATTGCCGCCATTTTATATCTGTATGGGTGGTACGACTCTCTTGGTATAATTATATCAGAATACGACTCTTTCCTAAATATCCCAAACTGTAGTTTCTCATTATCTTTAATTTCTATGTTTAAATCTAAGTAATTTATTTGCTTACCTCCTATCTCTTCCTTAAATTGTAAGTTTTTATCCTTATTATTTACCTCCTTTATAAACTCATGCACTTCTTCTATGCTTCCTTCCCAAACTACTAATACATCATCAACGTATCTAGACCATAATTTTATATTGTCTTTATACTTAGTGGAAGTTATTAATTGCTTTTCAAAATCATTCATGTATATTTCAGCAAGAATAGGGGATAATGAAGACCCCATAGGTAAACCTTTTTTCTGTATATAAAACTTGTTATTAAACCTAAAATAGTTCTGACTTACACATTCTTTAATTACTTTCATCAACTGCTTTTTATACCTGTATTCTCCCATATTATTATCGTTTATTAACTTAATAACTTTATTTACTGTGATATTAGTAAACATGTCCTTAACATCCAGTGATATCAATTTTGTATTTACATTAATGCTAATATTTTCTAATTTTTCTATCAATTTTATATTATTCTCTATGTTGTATTTTGTCCCAAATTCATATTTCTCTTTCAGTACTCTGCTAACTTCCTTTGATAATTTATAAATAGGTGCATTAATAAAAGAAACAATCGGTCTAATTGGTTTTCCTTCTTTATGTATCTTAACCTGACTTTTAAAAGTTGGTGCTGTTGGATTACTTTCCAATAAATACTTTTTCTTATTTTCTTCTATAAATGTTATCTGTTTCATCATTTGTTTTATCCTTGACTGGTACTTACTTGTATAATCATACTTTATTTCCTCGTATGGTCCTTCCCTTATAAATTCTTCCGTTTTCTTTATGTATTCTTCCTTTCTCATTAGTACCATTGTATTTCCTTTATCCGCCTTCGTAACTATAATATCATTCTTCTTTATTTTATTCTTTAGTTTAGTTACAGTTGCTTTGATTTTTTGTTCATTCTTTGAATTATACAAACTTTTCTTAAATATTTTATCTACTACATTCCCTACTTCCCACCTTATTCTTTTTTTATCATTTTCATTTCCTAGTTTTTGTATTATGCTTTCGCATTCAATAATCGTTTTTTCTTGATTTAATTCTGGTGGCGGTGCGTATTTTAAGCCTTTCGCTAACATTTCTTTTTCTTCCGTATTGAAATTTACCTCTGTAAGGTTTATTACTCTTTTTTCATAGTTATTCTTAGAGAGGTGTTCCTTTTTTACTTCGTTCTTTCTAATTAATTTATTTAACTTATCTACCATTTTTTTATTTTTATTTTCCAATTTCTTTTCTATGTACCCCAAACCAAAATTATATAATATTTCTTCTAACTCTACATACGAGTATATTCTTAATAATTCTATGTGTCTGTCATATAATTCCCTATTATATCTATTGATTAAGCCGTAGAGTGACCTTATTTCAAGTTTTATCCACAACTTCTCGCTTTGTTCTTTTACTTTTTTGGCTACACTGTTCTTATTTTTAATTTTAATTTGAGCGTACTTTGGGATGACATTATTATCCAGACATTGTTTATTAAACCATATTTTACTTAAAACCCTCTTCAATTTAACTTTTAACTTAAGATATTTAAAAATTTTACTTACCTTATTGTTGTCGTTTATTACCTCATTGTTGTTGTCGATTACCTGTAGTCGATTGCACATCTTAACAGACGTTTAATGAACAAATTTGTGTTAGTGGTTGAAATCACAATCAGAATGATCAATATTGCACACCACTATATAAAAATTATTCCGATCCACCATATATAGTCGTGTGCAATATTGATCATTCTGATTGTGATTTCAACCACTAACACAAATTTCTTCATTAGACTTCTGTTAGGTTCCAAAAATAAATTATTGAACATCAAGCTCTTCGCTTCTTTCGAAACCTTTTTACAGCTACTTAGGTTTTCCGGTTATTTTGGGAAAAATAAATATCTTTTTTATTTAGAGTGTTTTAATAAACTAAAAATTAATATTAATTGTCAGTACGGAAATATTAATTATTCGTTGAGTTTTATTATTGCACTTTGTTAGCAATGCGACTTACTACTGAGAAAGTTTTAGAGCTCGCGGGATTTTGCAAACTAATTTTGTTCATCTACGCGGTTGAGAACACACCTAAGTAGCCAGAACTGGATCCAGAGACGTATTTGGAGGAAGGAGACAAATATATATAAAAAAAGGAAAATTTTTTTTCAAATTTCTTCTTTTAAAAGAAATAATTTATTTTAGTTAAATAAAGTTTTTAGAAGTTCGGGACTATTCCTATAATTCAGTTTTAAAACACTACGAGATTTCTGAATATTTTAAAAGTAAAACTTATTTTTCCTGACGAAACAATAATAATTTTTGTAAAAATAATAATAGGATTTGAAAAATAGTTTTTTCAACATCTGAGGGTATGAATTTTCCTGATTCCTTACCACAAATCCGTCTCTGTACATCTTAATGTACATTTTCAAACCATGATGTCCTTGGTCAGTGCAAAAGAAAATACATTTAACCGTCCGGAAAAGAGATGCGTGTAGCATTTGTTTACCAGAATAATATAACAGTGAAGAAGCTTTCACGGCCGGACTCGTCTTCAGTAGGGCTGTTGGGCCGTGATTCTCTTTTTGTAGAGCCAAACGTTTCGACTGCGGCTGCGACAGTCGACTTCAGTGGGTCTTCTGCCCTGCTCCTTTGGCGACTAAATAACAACGCGACCCCAATCCGTCGCACTTATGTAGCCATCCGGGTGCGGGCTGCTATCTGATTAGCCGAGGGCGGATATAACATCCACCTCCGTTGTTGGCACAGACGAGCAACGAGCTTGGCCAAGCTAAGTCGCCTGGATCAACACCGTCGCACTGCCACGGCATAAAGCATTCTTTCCCCGTCATCTGGCGAAAAAGCATGTTGGCGGTCACCCTTTCCAGTTCTAGGAATCAGTCGAAGAACCAGCCGAGTTATCTTCTGGCACCCATTGGACTCGATCCAGATGCTGCAACACGGGTGCAACGACGCCCCGCTACTACAATGCAATGCAATGGTCGCGTCGTCATTTAGTCGCCAGAGGAGCAGGACAGAAGACCCACTGAAGATGACTGTCGCATCTGCAGTCAAAATGTTCGGCTCTACAAAAAGAGGATCACGGCCCAACGGCCAGGAAAATAATTTTACTGAAGACTGAAAAAGATAATTTCTATCCACTGAATCGTTTAATAATGGGGACATCACAGTTCAGCTTTGACACCACGTTATTCAAATCACTGTTGGAACTTAAATGTATCAGATTCACTACTGACTTCATAGTGATGCGAAAGGGAAAGCAACTTGCTTGGTCATTATTAAGCAACTTTAATTTTATAGCAACAAATATGTCCCAACGCGGGTTACAAATAAGTGCTATAACTAGCATCAACGTTATAAGAACATTGCTTTACACGGGTGAAAAGCCACACGTTGGATGCGTCAATTTTATAACAACAATATTTTTAATTCGTCGTTTATATATGTTAGAAGCCCCGCTAGGAGCGGCAATTTTGTAATAATATTTCATATTAGTGTGTCTTGTTTGTTTATTCGTGAAAAAAGCAATTGTCTTTTATAGTATTATATTTGTTGTCGAGTGGTTCGTTAGTTTTTCAATTATTAACGGCTTCACAATAGCGAGAGTATCGTAAGCAGCCGTATCGTTTGAATCGGCGCCGAGAGAAATAATTAAATCTGCAATAGATAATCTGATCGAGTCGTTTCTTTTCAATCGATCTATTTTTCGCGCCTGTCTGTGAGGTTATTCCGCTTTAGTGGCGACGTACTCGATGTCCCTGCTCTCGCCGCGACTGCTCTCCTCTGTCACCTGATGTTACTGACTCCTGTAACCACTCTAACAAATAAAAAAGAAACTGTTATGATTAACAAATTAACTTATTATCTGTTGTTTTTTTAAACATGGGCCGGTCTGTCGACTCGTGAGTCGAACGGTTACAACTTGATTCGATTCTCTCACTGCTTCCGACTGTGACAAACAGTACTTGAAAACGATTTACAATATAATGTTTCTTTCTCAGGTAATGGGGTTCTTTGAGTTGTTAATAAATATCGGAAAAATGCGTTAAAGTAAAAATACAATGCATCATAATGTTATAAATCTAATTCTTAATAATTAACAAAGTATATCTGTATTAGTGTTGGTTTAAATTTGTTCATATTCAGAAGTTGCCTACACGTTAAACAGCGATCTCGCTACAATTTCAAAATGGCCGACTGCCTTTGTCCCGTATTTGAGATGATGCTCCTTCTAATGTCAGATTAAAATTGGTTTAAGTAATATAATGTCCATAATCTCTTGGAAAAATAGTTTATTGAGGTTTATAAGTGTCTGGATTAACTGTGTTTTTAAGTTGAAACGGTGTCGTGAAGTGATGTAGTTGATTCGTTGTATAGTTAACCAAAATCCTCACCAACTCTGCTTACGATAAAAGATGACGCTCACGTGAGAGGTGGTTAATTTCATCAAATTCGCATCAGTGTCTTAAGTTTTTCTCTTTTTCAGATTTGTGTATTGTGTTGAATGCCTCTTCAGTTATCTGTTTATTGCATATTGTTGTTTCTTGGTGTGAAATTTACTGGTTTAATATTAAAACTTGATTCTCAGCTGCACGCTGTTGAACTTTTCAGTTTAACGTTTAACAATTGAGTGACTACAAAATACGTTTAATTTCCGTTGATGACCCTGTTTTTGTGTTCTGTGATTGGTTCAAATTCCATGACCTCGGATCACGTGACTTTACATTATTTGAAATCTAGGGAATTCATTTCTGTCACCTCATATTATTTTTGTTTATTTTGATTTTAATTTATATTTGATCTACACCATGTCATTGCTTGGTAAAATTAAATAATTTTGATACCAAATGTGCCCCATTTCGACCCATTATTTACTGTCTTGACATGTTTATAATTTTGTGTTTCTTAGGACTTGACCTAATCTTGCCTGACATTTGTTATTGTTTGTTTTGCTAATTTAATATATTCTAATATGATTATCCTTACTACTAACAACAATTCTAGGTATCCTTACTTTACATATAACATCACAGTTTTAAATACCTACTCATACATTTCCTATGATAACAATAATACTAGTACCATATCAACTCAATGGCCTGTCATATATGCTATAATTATGCTTCCTATCTATCTTGTTAGAGTTATGGTAGGTTTATACATATAATTTTATCACTACCTTTCCTGTTTTATTACTGTTAGGCTTTGTGTTCATTTTTATTTAATTTAGTGATGTTTATGCTGGATAATTTAGTGTTATTTGAGTTTGACTCAGGTCTTTTGATCTATAGGCCTAGCATTTAGTTGTTTTTATACAATATTTTCTTATACACAATGATATGCCCCAATTACCTGGTTATGACATTTTAAATATTTTTCTAAACTAACATTTCTTAAACAATTAACAAACTTTTAAACAAATGGTTATAACAACTTAAATTATGGTGTATACTGACCCCTTCCATCAACTAGTTACAATGCAACAAAACATGGGCATTTATCACCTTAATTCATTGGGTATATAAACCCTTTCTATTAATTACTTATATCACAACAAACATGGGTGTCTAATACATTAACTTATTAAATCTATTAGCCTATTCTATTTACTAACCTAACCTAACCTAACCTAACCTAACATAACAATGTCAAGTTTTACCTTATTTACGTAAATAAAAACTACCTTATTTACCGCGTACGCAGCTAAATTAGACGTGGATTCCACTTAGAAAATGTTTTGCGTCCGCACCTAGTTTTCACCTGTAGTTTACGTAGAAACACAAAAAACGCGGTTTTTACAAGTTTTGTGGCTGTCAGAGCTCAGGTTGTCACTCGAAACTAATACCGTACTATCAAGAAAAACATGGACAATTATTGTTTATAATTCTTACAGACAATTACAGACCTATAAGTATAGGCCTAGTATACATTGTTACAGGCCTAATATGTATAACTATTATGTAACACACCTACCAGATCCGTTCTTCTTAATCCAGTGTTCCTTCTCTAGGCACCCAAAGTACATACTACACACTAAATACAGAAAATGGTCATTTTTTCTAAATTCTGCATCTCAGATCTAGTAATGGTCCAATGACTGTACTTTTTTGGAATTATACATATGACAAGCATAGTGATTTCATCGTCAATCTAAAAAAATTCCTTGCCAAGTTGATTCTCATGCAGTCAACCATTAAAAAAAATCAACATATCAACAATCAAATCTATTTATTTCTTTTCTTTTTCTGTCCACCATTTAAAAAAGAGAACAATTTTAAGACTGTATCATTGTTGAGAGTTATATTCTCTGGCAGAACGTTTTAATATTTAAGTCCTTTTGTTACAACGCCTACGTAACAGCGTTGTTTGTTTAACAAATTTTATTTGACAGTCAACGCTTAGCCTTACATGTTGCCGTGTTTTCGAGACCCGCTTACTGTGGCAGCCAAACACGAAGTTTAGAGACGAAAAGCGGCCAGAGATTTCGATTCGCCTTCACTGACCGTGGCAATTACAAACCGTAAGGTCGGGGCGCTTTGACACGCTAAGACGGTTACGTAATCCTTGTGACGTTTCGCGCTTTCATTATTTATATACTAAGTTGCACATTTTCCCTTCTTAACACATATATCGTTAATATGAGAAATCTATTTCAGTATTTCTTGGCTTCCATGTCTGCATTCTTCGCTGGGCCGTGTCTCGTCACCAGAAAACACATTTCTCTCTCCCCGCCGCCCCTTTCTAACCCTCTCTTTCACCCCCTCTCTATATTCTCTCTCTTTTACACTCGCGTTATTCACGTACCATTTACAATCTTTAGCGCGTTTTAGTCGTGCTAAATATTCCCTCTAATTTATACAACAAACACAAATAACTTAACTACATTTTTTTGTAAAAGATGTCGCTCTAACTGCTACATGTCACAACTCACTTAAACTCGTATTAAAAACATGTTTCCGCGCATTATACAGTTCTGACAGTGCGTACCGCTATACATTTGTGTAAATGCAAAAATTTGTTAATACAGAAATGTAAGTGTATAAGCAGATATAATTTTACACGCGCTCGCTCGCGGTGTGTGTGTGTCCACTGACGTCCTCACCCATCCACTTAAGATGGCTGGCGATTAGCGCGCTGTCAGGTAGGAGCATTGTCTTCTCTCGTAAAATGACGTTACTGAAAGCTTATATCAAGACAGTTTTTTAGTAGGAAGACATTGCAGCGTTTGTCTTATTCCAGTTACAATAACTACACGGAAAAATTAATTTTTTCAAATATTAGCTTCTTTTATCTTGTTTTGCCAACCAAAACGATTTTCAAAAGTTTTCTTATTCCATCTGCAAATAAAACCATTATCTGCGCTGTAAGATTCCGCCCGATTCCTGAACTCAAACGGCACAGTTCTCCCTGTACAAGCTCGCAACGTAACGAGAGAAAGTGGTACTATAAATTCTGGCCGTTTTATTTATGATCATCCTGGTTCCGCAGTCATAAAAGCTGGGATGTTTACCGCAGGCATCGCACTTTAATATTAACACAAAATTTGTTCCAAACACGTTGCTGCAGCAACACCTTGACTTCCACTTTCCCCGTTACCGCTTCCTCGTTGTGAAAAACCTTCAGCATATACTTTGACACTTAATGTTCGTCACAAACGTCTTAAGCATTGTCTCTTCTATAATAGGCCTAAATCAAAAGTTCAAATGGATGATCAGTGCTTAACAACTCTCCTATTTTCCGACGATCAGGTAATTATAGCGTGTGACAAGGACGACACAGACTATATGTTTTGAAAATTGAAAGAGGAGTACGAGAAATGGGGTCTAAACACAAACACTACTAAAACGGAATATCTGAAAATAGGAGACATGCAAGAAGAAGACCCAGATCTGCAAATCCATAGAATCGGAAAGTGTAGCGAATTCAAATATTTGGGAAGCATTATTTCAGAAGATGGAACAACAAAGAATGACATCAAAAATAGGATACAACAAGGAATTTTTTTTTGCTAAACTCGTTACTTTCGTCTAACAAAATGAAACTTCAAACTAAACTGACAATCTACACAACTATTGTGGAGCCCATTTTAACTTGTGGATGCCAATGCTGGCAACTGTCAGATAAAGAGAAAAAGATGATAAAAACTGTGGAAATGAACTTCTTAAGAAGAGCGTGTAATATTTCTAGAATGCAACATGTTGGAAACGAAGATATAAGAAGGAAAACAGGGCACATATTTACAACAGCAGAAAGAACAGAATCCAGACAGTTGCTATGGTATGGTCACACAATGAGGATGGAGGAGAAGCGATGGCCAAAGAAAGCATTGACTTACACACCACAAAACAGGAGAAGAAAAGGAAGACTGACAATGGAGAACAGGAATTAAGAAAAGCATGAGAGATCGAGCTATTGACTTACACACCACAAAACAGGAGAAGAAACGGAAGACTGACAACACAATGGAGAACAGGAATTAGGAAAAGCATGAGAGATGACGATGACCAGTGGCGAAGTTACATGGAGGCAATTGAGGCAATGCCTACCCTAAAAAATTCTGTAGAATAAAAATTATAAATACGTATGAACTACATAACGTAAAGATTAGGCCTATACATTGTTACCGCGACTGTCGAATTTATTAGGACGAAACGTGCTTTACTGAGCGACCGCTAGATGGTGACAGGTGAGACTCGGCATAGCTCGTTTAAAGCGAATGAGGCAACCTGAACTTGCCTCAGCGTTTTTTGTATACAGTATACATCGTATGTAAGCAATGTGCAGGAGAGATAGGGAAGTGAAGGGAGGGGGATTGTCCCGTGCTGTACACATAGAGCGTTGAGGCATGCCTCACTTCTGTAGTCCAAACATTCAAGTTAAAGCGCGCTGTGTTGTTTATAAGTGTGTGTACTTTATGCGGTTATTAAAAGTGTCCCTGTTATTCCGCTGAACTAACAGATGATCAAGATTGTTATTTGAATTATTTGTTCATTAAACATATACATAGAAACTAACCAACTTTAAAAATTTGAAGTTCAATCAGTTGTATTATTGTGTATGACTAATACAAGGATTGTTCAATAGAAACACGTATAGAGCTGTAAAGCATTTTTTATTCAACGATTTTAAAAGAAGTCTCCATTAACATTAAGACCTGAGTTCCACTGTTGCACCAACCTGTAGATTCCCTGCTAGTAAAATTCTTACGGCTGTTTGTGGAACCATTCGCTTACAGCAAACTCTACCTCAGCGTCCGATTTGAACCACCATCCTTTTAGTGATTCCTTAACAAAAAATTTAAGATAAGATTTTTGCCTACCCATTCATTAACTACTAGCTTCGCCACTGACGATGACTGGAAAGATAGGGAGAAATGGCGATCGAAATGCGGGATGCGGCATAGACTGTAGGACCCCCGCTAATAATAATAATAATCGAATACATGAATCCAATTAATCCCAACAAAATAATCGAAAATTGTAGTGATTGCAAGATTACCGGTATGTTAATGGTAAACGTGACTGTGATCCATCATATTATCTTTTCACTTCTTCCACCGTACAGACTATCTTACTTCTTCGTCTCCGTTGCACACGTTTGCTGTACCTCTGTAGAATTTATTTATTAACATTGAAAATGTTTATAAGGACGTGTCGTACATTTGCCGCCTATCGCTGGTGCGTTATCGAAAATGGGAACCGGTGAGTTTCCATAGAAACTATTTCTTTGTTGTCAATAACGTAGTACACATATAAAACTTCGCTTATGAATGCGACTACATTTAACTTATAATCTGTACATTGGTAAATGAAGAATGAATTCATTGATTGTTGAATGAACATAAATATATATATTTTTTAGATTTATTGAAGCATTTTCAATGCCCTTCTCTGTGCATTGCATTTGTGCAATGCCTGTAATTTTTTTTTGTTGGCTTCCCTATAACCTTCCATTGTCAGGTAATGACCCAGCCTCTTTAATTTGTGAATCTTAAGACAGATCTTCAGAAGCTGTCTACAATTTCCGTTTCCATCCATCGCCATTTTCACAGATTGACCTTGTAGTCCCTCTCATCTATTTCGTATCTCATCATAAAACTTTTGCTGAGTATCGGCTGAATTGGTAGGAACATCTTTGCCAAATGGATGACTGCGTCATCCTCAAATATCTGTCGAACTATATCCGAAGGGACGGAGAGGTGAGGGACGTCCGAGGAAGCGCTGGAGTGACCAGCTCTAGACTTTGCCTGTTTAAGACCGAGCAAACCATTCTTGGTTTAATCTTTGCTTATGATGATGATGTAACATGGTATTACTCTTTCGTATCTGTCCAGCAGATAAGATGCCAATTTATTGAGAGTTCGGGTTTCACTACCAAACGTCACAACTGGTAAACGCAGTGCAGGGGCATTGAGACTGTAAATAATCTAATGAGGAGATCAGGAGATGAATGTGATCAGAAAGAAGCACAGTAGCTTGTATTGACAAAAAGCGGGCTGTAGCGGTTTGGTCTTGTGACGAGAATGGAGAACAACTATGGCCGAAGTGGTCGCCACTCCACTCGAGAGATGAAAGAGGGGAAGTTCACAGAGATCGTGGAATGATAGTGTGCAAAATAACGTGGAAACACCGGATTGGTAGTGGACGATGTTCTGACTAATTGTAGGAGCCACTGTATGAAACCTGTTGAGAGAGAGAGAGAGAGAGAGAGAGAGAGAGAGAGAGAGAGAGAGAGAGAGAGAGAGAGAGAGAGAGAGAGAGAGGGAGAGAGAGAGAGGGAGAGAGAGAGAGAGAGAGAGAGAGAGATAGACAGACAGACAGACAGACAGACAGACGAATCTACATAAGTTAAAAACATTTGCACTGCTTGTAAATTTAATATACAAAATTTTATTGCAACACACTAGAGACAATATTACCAAGAGAAATACCAGTTGGTTACCAAGAGTAAACTCGTCTTCAATTCTTTTACGTGCCAATTTATGAAACAAAACTGATTTACCCGCTCAGTAATCCCTGTGTGGCCCACAAACACGTCTTCTTACGTTCATGAAAAGAACACGATACAGGTTATGGTACGCTTCACAATTTCATAGATGATAACAAAAGTAAACGTAACTAATCCTATTTCCTTAGTTTCCTAAATCTTATTGAACGTAAAATTTGTCTTGTTGCTTTAATCCTATAACAAATAAAGTGTTTAGGCTTATGGGGACAAGCTACTCTTTCTTAAATGTGAGACGTCTGGCCAAAAAAGCAGTTCACGTTTTGAATTGATCGACATAAAATTTACCAGTGTCTTCTAAAGTACATAGGCCTATAATATCCGGCTGGATGAAGGTGACACGATCCACCTTTCGTTCACCGAAATCCACAGTCTTCTGTCTTGTCAGTTTCTCTGTGTGCGAGCCAACACGGCTCTTCAAACTCCTTTTAACCCGCTCATTTTGGCGTGCGCCAATATTTCCATACCGCTAGTACCCACTGTGATACACATTTGTAAATTCATCGTAAATTTATTGGGATATATTTTTAATTCATTAAAAAAATACAGTAATAAACAGAGTTAACTGTTTTCTGAAAGTAGCAACGTCTTTAAAGGGGCAACTTTGATTTTAACGTTACAGTATCCACCTTACAAATCTACTTTAAACATATTCTCTTGTAAGTACATCACATATATTTATTATTAAACTTAAGATATTATGCTAGTTTATTTGCGGCGGTTAGAACTTCTCCATTCACGACTGAGACCTATTCGATACATCAATTACCATTAATTTGTCACAAAGTAATTCCGAGGTAAAGTGTCAAAGTCCCCTCCTTCTTCTTTTCTGCTTCTTCTTTAACTTGTTTTCTTAGCGGATAGCCGTCCTTTCTTTCCGTAAATGCCCAACTGCTCTCGTCTATAGCTTGCGGAATAGACGGGATCTCCCCCGTTGGCCAGTTCTTTTGGCCATCGACGTTTTAGTATTGTTTAAAAGTGTTTATACCATTGCAAACATCGTTCCTCCAATCTGCTGTCAATATTCTCCGTACTTTATCCCCAGTTGTGACTTGTAGGTACCTTCTCATATAGTCTAGTTGCGTAGTTCTGATCTGATTCTTTCTTCCACTCAGGCCATATTGCTGTCACATACAACACTACAGTAGTACTAAGTCGATATCTTTCTTATTGAACAGTTTTGGGCTGTGACACGAGTTGTAACTGCGGAAATAATTTAGGTAACAAATGGCTTCTAGATTCCAGGCGGTTGTAGTACTATTTTCCGGAAGGACACAAAAATTTGGTTTTATATAATCGGTTGTTGGCAGAAATGAGGTTTCTGAGGACAGTGAAGGGCTGCGCACAAAGAGATTTGACACGCGAAGTGACCTAAGTGTACGTTGTAACATAACACTATCGGTTACAGTTAGTTGTATAGTAAAACACACTTAGATCAATTACATATTTCGATGTAAACTGTTAATATTAATTTTAGTATCGTTAATAAATGAACATACAGATAAGAATTATACTGCATAGTCGTTATATAAGTGAGAGGTGTGTATGGGCGAGGCGACACATTGACGCCGACCCAAAGTAAAATTGTATTATAAGTACAACTTTCTATGTCGTAAAGATGTAAAACGCTTTGTTTGCTAAAAAATAGGCAGTACCGTTAGATTTAGGGTGTTTTCGGCCTTCAAAATACAATGAGTGAAACGTCATAAACGAGGGTGGTGGAGAAAGCAGATTTCCGTTTTTAACGAGAAAACGGTCTCGCGGCAAAAAGTTCGCGTCTATAAGAATTCACCAATTACAAAAAGCGTCACCTCTGCGCGCGAAGTTATTTCGAGTGGTTACTGGTAAATTTCAAACTTACCGGCAACAAGTTCGAATCTCAGTCAATGATGGTAATTTTAAGAGTAGCGGCAGTAAGGGAAGTTTCGGTGAAACTATAAAAGTAACTGATGCAGAAACGCAAGGGAGTCAGTCAGTGAAATCAAGGGAGTCAGTCTGGAAATCAAGAGAGACAGTCACAGTCAGTCAATCCGTGAAATCAATCAGTTAGTTAGTTAATTACTCAGTCGTACAGAAAATTAGCCAATCGTCAATCAACAGCCAAGTAGTATTATTTATTCTGTGCGCGGCATCAAGTGCGAAGAAGTTTTATTTATTATGTGCGCGACCGTATAAAAATTCAGAGTTTCGGAGGACGTGGAGACGAATGATTATCGCGAGTGTGGTGGATACGATAAAAAGCAGAGTAATACCAATTGTGTTGTGATGTGTAAAGTGTGGAACGAGCGAGACGGAGGAATGGATAAGCGATTTCAAGTACCTGTATCACATTAAACGTTATAATCCAATAATTGCATGTAATATATTTGTCTACTCAGTTAACCCGTTTCATTCTAAAAGAACCGACGAATTGTTCAGATGCTGTAGAGTTTTATATCTTACGACCTAGAATAGGAGTACGAAGTATAAATATTTAACATAAATTTTGAATGATAGTTTGATATTTATGAAGTGGTAGATATTAAGTCATGTTATTGATTAATGTTTATTTATGTTGAGAAAGAAGGAGATTTTCTAGTTTCATTAATATCTTGTTAATGATAAATAATATTTCACATTTGTTTATTAATCTTTTATTGATGATAAATAATGTTTATGTGTTCATTAATCTTTTATTGATGATTAATAACATTTAATGTGTAATTAAGATCATAAATCTGAAAGCATATTCAATGGACTAATTAAGTGGTCATAAACAGTAAATGATATTAACGGTATTCATGAATTTCTTGTAATGATTAATTAAGGATAAGAAGTTAGTATTAATTGAGAAGTAATTAACCTGTCAAATTGAAATGCGGATAATATCATATGTTATATATATTTAAATGTATTAAAAGGGTAAATATAATATCTATTAATTAGCATCTGAACATAAGTGCTGTTATTAACAACCCCCTGAGATTCCTAATTATCTCTGGCGCCCAGCAACAAAAATTTTATATTTGTCACCAATACATGAAGCGAGATCCCAAAGAATTAATATTTGTCGCCAACAACGTGGTGCAATCCCCAAAATTAATAACGTGTATACACCACAAACGATAAGATTGAACAGACAACATGTGAATCGGATGGAAAAGGAAGAATATCCGAGAAAGTCTTTGAATACAAACTGAGAAGAAGGAGGTATACAGATTGCCAAGGAACGGTGGTCATACGGTCGAAACGGTCCTAATACACGATGAATATGACGACGACGATGATGATGATGATGACGATGATGACGACGTAGATGATAATGACTATCATATTTCACTGCGTTTTCAGCCATACTGAGTGCACAGTGCCATGTGTAAAATTATAATATTAAGTCGATAAAAACGTTTGCAAATACCCGCGTCGGCTGTAAAAAATATTGAAATCGTTCAGAATCGGACGTTTTCCTCTGGTGAAAACCCTGCAGTTACGAGTACATCAAGGAACAGTAAACCAGTTGTCTCAGGACTGTCAAAACACGTGTGACTGCGCTGTGGCAGTACTGGGTACAATTTGTGTGCGTAAAGAGCAGCCGCACACAGAGATCCATTAAAATGGTCACACTTATATAAACCTTTCTGTTGCACACTTTGTTACCCTACCGTCAGCGCTATACGCCGGTACGCTGCGTCCCAAAGTTTACTTCTGTTTAATAATATATTAACCTACAGAGTTTATTTATACTTGCTAATTAATACAAGCTAATTATAAAATTTCAGTGTAGTACAAGTCAGTTTTCACACTATTTAACTACAAGGTTTCTCCTCCCTCTGTCTGTCTCTGTCTCTGTCTCTCTCTCTCTCTCTCTCTCTCTCTCTCTCTCTCTCTCTCTCTCTCTCTCTCTCTCTCTCTCTGTCTTCCTCTCGGGAAAACCTACCTAACGTATTTTCCGATGTGGCCAAATGACGGACGTGCAGATACTGGAGACGATCTATTTGCGTCCGCTACTGGCGGCTACACGACGCGGTGATTTGTCATCTAAACTTTCAAGGCTCGGAGATGACAGTTGGAATAACAAGTTACAGCAAGCATCTCGCTCCTCGTAAGGTGCGGATCATTAATTTTTGTACTTTCCACATCTCGGTTGTAAACAAAAACACAAACAACTACAGACACGAGTAGAACTATGATTTTCAACTTGTTCTTCTATTTAAAAAAAAAAAAAGAAAACAATGTATACTTACAAGTATTTAATCTTTGATACAAACAAAATCGATGTAGTTAGTAAGAATATAAACAAAATGGAGCATAGAAAATCTAAATACAAGGAATACCTATAAATAAATATTCTATTACAGAGTAAAAATCACTCTTGGAAACAAATTTAATTTAATTAGTTTATAAGATGAGTATTCGTCTCGACCAAATAAAATCAAGTGCTGGAAATTCAAACAAATGAAAATTGTGTTTAAAAAATATAATACATTGTTTTTTACAATTATCTGTAAAAGAAATTTGTATCGTAGAAGTAATTTCAATGTCAAAATAAAATTTTATCTTATATGCATCATATGATTGCCTAGATCACACTAGGCACGTTTCGTAACACCATAAACCGTCATGGGCAGAATCAGTTTGTTTGTAACAAACATTGGGCACATAGAGCAACAAAATTATATTATAACGTTAAAATTAATTGTAGAGTACTAATCGTTTTAATTGGCGAATGATATTATTTCAAAATTATTAAATAATTTTCAAGAATGATTTTATTCTGTAATTGAATTTTTTGTTTATACATATACACACAGTGCATAATAGATTGTGGTAGTTCCTTGGACAGGGAAATTATTTAACAGACAAAATTACTGGCAGGTAAGAAAATGTAGAGCCCTTCATCTATTCGGTTTCTACAGTAGGAAAGAATGGTGGTTCCACTGAGGAAATATGATGAAGGATAATGCTTGACAGAAAAGCTGCATCAAACCTGAATGCCATCTAAAAGGATCATTCCATTACTAGAACCACCAACCTATGACACTGGCATTTACAATGTTTCTTTATGGAGGAGAAACTTGAACCATAGGGCAGAAGACAGCAAAAGAATAGATGCTTTCTGATGTGGGCGTGCAGCAGGGTATTGCAAACCTCATGGTTGGGCAAAAGAACTAATATCTCCATTCTAAAAGAACTCTACGTGAGTAAGAGTTTATCCACCATAAGCTATCAGTGGGTTCTAGAGTTAGACAACAGGCAGATAATCTGAAAAAGCCTATCGTCCTGGAAAAATTAGTCGAAAAAATGATCTCGCAGAAGATGTTCGAGACGGTGGCTGAAACAAATAGCGGAGATAATAGGTTGTACGCTAGAACAACTGATTAGTAAAGCAGAATATCGGAATCAATCGATAGAAAAAATTGTGCAAAATTTAACATGATGAGTCATCAACTGTGAAAGACGGACTAATGAATACAGATAAATGTCTAAGTTCGTGCTTTGGATACAAGAAGTATCTTGATTCTGAAACAATTTCAAAGTATTGCTAAATACGCATTAACTTCAGACCACCCACATATCAGTGAACTACACGTGTCAAGGCTTTGTTAACTTCAATATCAAGATATTTAAATACGACTGAAGCTCTGCTTTTTTCACCAATATTTGCTTTATCGATTTAACATAACGTTCCCCACGTATACACTGTCTTTTTAAGATTATTTCCGCTCCTGTAACAGCAGTTCTCGTTTGTAACCGTGTTTACCCATTTATACAAAGCAGAAACGAAGTTGACTCGAGCGGTAAAGTAGTTCAAGACAGATTGCAGATACAGGTCCCTATGACGACACACGACATTAGTCTTGGCGAGCGCAGCCCGTAGTTAAAAAGCAAACTGAGATAAAAGTTACATGCATGTCTTCAGATAGGAATGTGCTCAACACATACAAAGAGCAAGCTATCGATGTAACTTTGGAAGATTCAACAAAGTCTCTGTCTGGATGAGACTATTCTCCATCCATATTCCGTCATATCCTGATCGCCAGAAGTTCCTGTTCTCTACTCCCTTTGCTGTAAACCATTTTTGCATCGCGTTGTAGATATTCTCTGGCTCTCTCTATCCCTTTTTCTTCTTCAACGTTAAACTCAGATTAATAACTTTTGATCCAGCGATGACCAAGCAAGCCATTTGGCCGTACCAATAGGGCCTCTTCATATGTATGTTGTCTAATATTGTCCTGTCTACATGAATTTGCATCCTAATGTCCTTCACTTCTAACGCGTTGAACCTCGACTACTCTACAAGACCGTTAAAATTCATCTCCACTGCTTGGAGACCTTGGAAGTGTCATTGATTCGCCTCCCAACTTTCAGACCCGCAGTTCTTTCTCAGCAAATTCATGCCGCACTCAAAAGGTTTTACAGCGCCTCGACACACTAGAGTTTTACAATAAAGCAAAGAAAACTGCACGTTGCTGCATCAGTGTCATTACACGTCATACGGGATCGACGATATTCTCAGTTTCCTCAATTTTACATTGTACTTTAGAAAACTAAAGGAAATTAAAAATCACATCAGATTCGCTCACTACGTGTCTATAACGTGACTGTTTAACGTACCGATTAATCAGAGATATACTGGATAAATTATAGAACTGCTGTTCAGTGTTTACATCGGTCTAATTATCTCAAGGCGGCCAGAAACAAATTTTTCGTGACCCGAGATCAAAGCAGAATGTTTGTCTACGTAATTTGTCAAAACAAGCTGTTTGTCAACTTCAAAGCAGTGGAAGCAGTCAGCGTGGTGAGACCGGTCTGTAGTTTGCACAACTGATTCGTTGATCCACCACTTTGTACCGGCTGTTTCTTACATAAGAGACAACGACTTTACGATTCTGTATCTTGTTCTATACTATACTATATCTTGTTCAATTTTTCATACAACATTTATTTATGGAATTTACCAGTATTAGACTGTGAACACAAACAGAAACAGGTTCTATCCTAAATATCAAGTTTACAACCAACCTGCACCGATCCCCTAATGTGATAATACTCCATAACCACACACCAAATCCCATGCCCCCTTAAATGAGTCTCCCCCTCCCGATCCCTTGACACCACTTTGACGCTACCTTTAGCGTCCTGCGCTGCTCGGTCTGACTGTTCTGTTTTCAAGTCTGGCACAAACTCAATCCAATCATCCCCATACCCTAAATGACTCCTACACTACAGTCATACAAACAACGAAACACGAACTCCACTATCTCCACCTTCTCAACTGCCGGCCCGCGTCTCCCAAAATTCAAATTCCAACAGGCTGAAGGGGGCTACTCCCCAAAACAGCCCGAGACTTGTCCAATCGGACTAGCCTCAAACAACACGGAAAAAATAGGCTGTAAAAATAAATTATCTGTTTTTTTTTTAAGATAAAATTTTTAAAAGTGTCATTGTTTATAACATTGTCTCTGCGTTGGTTACTACTTTCACACATTTCGAGACGTGCGTCTTATCATCAGATCTTATCACTTCTTCGAGAACCATAAACGGTTAAAAACCAAAGTGACACAAGTAAATATCACAAAGCACATACACATAACACCAGCGTTACTAGATTTTTAATTTTAAAAATTGAAATTAAGATTGTTAAAGCCAAAGATTTTTAAATGACAGGACATGAAATATTATTATTCTGGTCTAGAAAAAATTCAATAAAAAGTAAAAAACTAAAGGATATAATTTACAAAACGTTTTTAATTGAATTTGGTGACAACCAACTCCGACTTTATAAACTGAACAAAAAAATGTAAAGTACCGTTTACCAAATGGTAAAAGCTTAAGAGCATGATAATGTCTTTCAGCCGCCAGCTAAACGCAACATTATTATGGTTACTGACTGACTGATTGGTTACATACCTATCTACAGCTATGCAGTGTTGTTTGCTTGTTAGGTCTTTAATCTGCGACGGACGTTAGCACGTTAGCGGTCGCGGTTTTAGTTAACGATTCCCGGCTGGTAAATGATGACGTCATGCAGCGTGATGAGTTACAGAAATTTTCAAATGACCCCCAGCCATAAGACATTATCATGTCAAAATGTTTTCTCGTTTCACACCATTCACGATACAGCGGAGAAAATGTTATTCCTACAAAGCGGTTGCATATCGATACTCTCTGAATGTATAAAATTAACTTACAAATATTTCCCATTCTTGTCTGGAAACGACAGGAATTTCCAGTTGCAGCTAAATTATTTGGATTTTCGTTTGACATCGCCAGAGGGTTTTATTAAATTAAATACTTTAAATTGATGCAACGACATTCGTTATTTCAACAGTGTTTTGTCGGAAACCAAAAATTACTAAACTCGTTTAGTAACAAACACATTTTACTTGTTTCACTATTAAAATGTTCATTGAATCATTATGCTCGTATTGAATATACCATTGAATCTTTATTCGATGTCTCAAATTCGAGCGATTTATGATCTCTCGACACGGCCATTAATATTTTTTTCTAAAACTCGGACATCCCGCAAAAATTGGAATCACAGATAATGTTGCATAACACACGAATTCCCGGACTAGGCCTACTACGTAAGGTTACCATGGTCGGTATTCGCACCATCTGACGCGCGGCCCGGGAACATGTGTGTTAAATCTACATATGCCGTTTGATATTTTGACATAAATGTTGTAACCATCCCCGAAGGAGCAATGAGATTCTTACAATAACACAAAACGCGTAAGTACAACGATCATAGAGAGGAAGTCCGTAGGGCAGAAAACTGGCTCTTATTTTTATTGTACTGTTCGTGTTACTGAACTAGCAAGCGGTAGGGGACCTCATCGTCCTGGGGTTGAGAAATCGGCCTCAAAGACAGATGAACTAGTTACTAGTCAACGACATTGGGATGTAGAAAGCAATGAATAACCACTACATTAAAGATCGTTTAGATATCTCTAGTAATATCATCATGGCTATGTTCAAAGCAAAATCATCCGGAGCTTCTTTCGAAATGTGTCTTTACCGTAGAATACGGAGCATTTCATGGACAGCACATATAGGCCTAACTAATGTTGAAGTTCTTAGAAAGATGAAGAAAGACAGGGAAGTTATTAACACAGTGAAGATAAAAAAGCTTAAGTATCTGGGACATATCATAAGAAATGGACAGAGATTTTACTTACTGCAGCCCATACTATAGGGAAAAGTACTTGGAAAGAGAGGAGTTGGGCGACCGAGAATATCATGGCTGATAAATTTAAGGACCTGATTTGGCATGAATACAACTGACTTATTCCGCGCAGCAGTGCAGAAAGTTAAAATAGTCTGTATGATATCCAATATCCGAAACGGATAGGAACTAGCAGAAGAAGAAGATTCGTGTAACCCCTCCCCCCCAAATTCGGCTCTCCCCTTAACCTGCCGTCTCAGTGAGTTATGTTAAACGTAGAAGAAAAACGTACATTTTAATAAAATATGTGTGTACTGAATCTAAGACACAAAATTATGTTACATTACTTATCGCTTTAATTAAAAATCAACACCATAGAGTAGGTCTTGTAAAATGTAAGACTCGTGTCTTTGATTTCTTATTTTTATAATTATTTCTTTTTAATTTGTAATAAATTATTATATTTTAAAGCATGGAATTAAAAAAATACATACTTTTAGACAATAAAAGTGTTAGACATTGAAAACAAAAATTCCTGACGACAATAAAAGCGAAGACTTCGGCGCACTTTACGTTATTTATTCTAACGCGATTGTTTAAATCTTACAGAGTTATCTCCAGTTTAAATCACTACTAATCCTCCATTAATATACGATGTCTCATTTTAACATTGTTATAATTTTGCATTAATAACATATTTAATTTTTAATTAAGAAAGTTGTGTTAGTGGTTATAATCACAAACAGAATTATCACTGTTGCACACCACTATAGAAAAATTATTCCGATTATCGCTTTCAAGCTTCTCAGCTCATCGTCAGATTAGAAAAAAATAAGCTTGAAATCGCTAATCGGAATAATTTTTCTATAATGGTGCGCAACAGTGATAATTCTGTTTGAAAATATGTAATTAACTAAACAGCAACAAACATCTCTCAACAACGACAAAAAATTATCTTCACAAATAAAAAACTTTCGTTTTCCTTCACATCTTGTGAGCTTTTACCTCTTATTATTTCTCCAATAGTTTTCCTTTCTACTACTTTTGCACAGTTCCGCAACACGTAGATCGTCAATTACAATGTGGCGCTCCCGCTTCTCTAGCGAGTTGAACAACTAATTGATTCAGTAACTAACAAATGCTCTCCCATTTTAGTGAAACATTATGGTAATGAACTCTGTGGTATTCACTTATTAAGGTAATTGGTTTACTGTTCGTTCCCACCCGCCTCAACGTGTTCGTCTTTTCTATTCTACTTTATCATTCGTCTTTTTCGCGTAATGTCAGTTTAATTGATTTACACGTCTGGATCTTGTCGTTCTGTACTACTAAAAATCCGATGCAGCCGTGAATCTTATCACAGAGTAGTCAGCGTTAACATTAAAGTGTGTTTGATTTTATGCAACGTTAAATCGCTTTAAAAAAAAAAAAAGCTATAAAAGAACAGTAAAGTATTTCCCGATTGCGTTTTACAAGTTTGAGTACTTTTAGAAAAGTAATTTTCGCTTTCCCGTAGACTGATAAGTTTATTGCTAGTCACGTGATTTTTTAACACGTGACGTGACACGTGACATATTCATTTTCATCACAGACTGCATCGTGACTACACTCACTGAAATTAATAACATTAATGCACGGTGACTGTACCAAAATTAATAATTCATAAGTTTAGTTGTAGATTATGTACGTGTATATAAGGTTTATTTATAATTTCAAAAATTATAAATATATAAACAAATTTCACTATAAGAATTATTTACCACAACAGGTAACTCATAACTTCCATCTTCTAGGTCAGAATTGTATAAGCTTATTAAATAAAGTTTATGCTAGTCAATGATATCTACCCGACTACTTGGGCATATCCTTTATTAAAACTAATTTCGTTTGGGCCCTCACAGCTTCCGTATTCACTTCTGTTTCTCTACATTTCATTAGAAATGTACTTCACCGATTTAATAATATACTATTCCCGCCAAATACATACCTATAAAAATTATCGACAGTTTAGACTTGAGGTAGCCATCCATTTATACCAAAAATTACTTAATAAAAATTTTCCCATATATATGCCTGTAACGGCATATTGCAGTTACGTAAAATATTTAAAACTAGACACACGGTCTAGATGGAAGCAAAAAATGGCTGGAACCCATTGTGACAGGACTTGCAATAAGACACTATTTAAACAGTAACAATTCCTTTTATTAGTGTTTCATAATCATTAAATTTCACTACAGTTTATGGGAATAATTCTTGTAATATGTACAGGGTGATTCACGAAGAAACGGAAATACTTCGGGAGATGAATCTACATGGAAAAATAAGAAAAAAGTTCATATAAACATAGGTCCGGAAATGCTTCGTTAGCGAGTTACGGCTAGCGAAAGATTTCGCCCGGGTTTCAGTCCCCCCGGGTAAATGAAGACTTTCTGAACTTCTGGGAAGGGGCGAATTCTGTTGTTTCTTATGGTTTTTGACCTGAAAAATCGAATAAAACAGGTCGCAGAACTGTATCTCCCATAAGTTTCATGATATCCGACGTAAAACAGAAAAATCTTTGCCTAAAAACAAATTTTGGAAAATTGTAAACAATTGGAATTTTTTGTTGATTTTTATTGACTTTATTTACACCATTTTTCTCAGAATTAAATTCTTTACAAGTTTTGTTTTTAACTTTTATGCATTTATTAGTCATTTAACAAAGTTATTGTACTTCTAACCTAAAAAAACGTGTTTACCCGGGGGAACCGAAACCCGGGCGAAATCTTTCGCTAGCCGTAACTCGCTAACGAAGCATTTCCGGACCTATGTTTATGTGAACTTTTTTTCTTATTTTTCGATGTAGATTCATCTCCCGAAGTATTTCCGTTTCTTCGTGAATCACCCTGTATAAGCATGGAATATATTAAGAATTTAAAAATTGTAATAATAAGAATGTACAGGAATAATTCTTGCAGTTATCTTTTGTTATATCTTAAGTTTTAAATAGAAATATATATATATATATATTTAATGCACATGTATGGTAATCACCACCAGCAACCATAAGATTCAATGTCCAGTATCTCGAGTGGATACTCTTAATTAATATAGTACTACATGATAGTAAGTAATAAGCGGACATGGTCGGACAAAATTCTGATCATTGAAAAAAAGGAGAAAAAACTGATTATACCAAAACCTTTCTACTAATGTTCATGAATGTAATTAACAAAATTAATCAACAGCCTGACAAACACGGGCTCCCATACAGTCAACCATACGAATCAACATATATATATTTTTACAGGGCTAGTTCTAACAAACTCGATCTGTTTCATTGCTCAATGCTTATAACATTCATCGTTTTTCATTTTCTAGACAATATATTTATATATATTCAATGTGCTGTAACAACAGGAATAAAAGTAATTTTAACACTGTAAATAAGCAGAGTACATAAAAGTGAATGCCCTTTTTAACACAGGCTATAGTAAAACAGAATTATGTATTGATTAGACATGTTCTCACACAATTTTTGGCAATTATAATTTGAAAATATAGTCCATATACATGTCCATGTCTGCTTCGAGGACCAAAAGTGCAGTAATTGTTGAGTCTGTATAAATGGAAATTTCCCACCTGTATTTTAACGCTGGTTGGTGTTACCGCCCGTGATGATGATGATCAGCTGGTTTGTTGGTGTGCTGGAAACAGTTGTTCACTCTCCTTAGGGCGACTGTCCTCCTGATCTCCTGGACCATGTGTGCGAGTGTGTCCGACGGCGTTGGGGAGCTTTCAGTCGACATCCCTGCCGATGGTGACAGATGGTCAGGGCACCATCTCAGCCTCTCCCTTCCTCTTGGCGGATCGAGGACCCTGAGACACTTTCGATCAGTAACACATAGTATTAACGAATGTAGCGGTGGCAGAAATTCCTTCCAAGGCCGTCAGACACCAGTACCGAAGGAGACCGGAATTGGAAATGAGGCCGATTCGCGTTTTACATTTAACCACGAGGTTTCGGGTTAACGTGCAACGGGCTGTTTATCAACTGATCGACGGCCTGCATTATTGTATCGCCGCTCACCTATCAAACGGTGATTGGCGTCGACAACCACTGCCTCCGTTGTCTCGGCGCGATTTTTTAAATATACCGAGCGCTTCGGCACAGCCCTACTCCTTGTTATCGGAATATCCGTTGCCGGGTTGTGATATTTTCTGTTCTTGTTTCTTACAGTGTTCGTCTTCGTGCTTTTAAATATATAGCGAATTGAACCATTTTCACAATATATAGTCCACGAACAGTGAAATAACAGTTGAAAACCCCCATCTAAGAAGAAAACTAAATGTTTGTGTGTTTACAGTAGACTACTTGAAAAGAAATGAGAAAATAATATTTACTGTTAAAGTCCGTGGCCTATAACTTAAATTTTTCTTCTACATTGCGCCCTGTGTATTATATAAAATGTACAAACTACTCGTTTTGTTTTAATATTATCGATACAATAAACATGTGCAGGAGTGACGCCGTATTACTAAAAATGGCACAAAATTTGTCGTGAAATTTCAAATTCGAGTCTCTGTTGCTCCCTAAAATTTATGGTCGAAAGCCGGTCATTCTGCCGACAAGTTTCAAGACTTTCCTTAAGAACAAGTAATTGCTTTAAGCTTTACTTTAAACTTTTGGTTATGGCCTGGTTTATACTGAAAATAAAGTCATGACTAGGCGGGGTTAATGAAATTCTTTCAAGAATTCTTTGTTCTTTCGATTCAA
The DNA here is from genome assembly GCA_034769895.1 of Magicicada septendecula. Lineage (NCBI taxonomy): Eukaryota > Metazoa > Arthropoda > Insecta > Hemiptera > Cicadidae > Magicicada > Magicicada septendecula. The sequence goes on from CM068373.1 coordinate 455,905,827, forward strand.
AGAGTGAAGGGTAGACAGGAGTTGAAGACAGGATAGTGTACTGTAACGATGGCGTACATGGAGAACTAGAAGACATTATAGAAGAGTCAGACGTTTGCCTCCCTTCAGGTAAAACACAGAAAAAATAGTAGATTATTGTCCCACAAAGAAGAATAAATGAAACTATAACCATAATATTTAAAACCATTGTTAGAAGTATTATGACTTACGGCTGAGAAGTTTGGATTCCTAATAAACACACAGGAACAAAATTAATCACAGCAGAGATGGACTTTTGGAGACGTTCGGCAAGAGTATCCAGACGTGAGAAAATTAAAAATGAAGTCATTAAGTACAGAATAAATGTGAAAAATTCAATTGTTGATTTTGTCCAAACAAAAAAATTACAGTGGTATGGACATATGAAAACAATGGGACAGGAAAGATACCCAAGGAGAGTTATGGAATGGACCCCACCAGGAAGAAGGGAAAGAGAAAGACCACCTATCACCTGGATAGAATAAATTCAGACTATATTGAGGGAACGAGAAATTGAAGAAGATCTTTGGATGGACAAGCAGCAGTGGAAGATGAGAATTCATTCACTTCTGTAACCTTTTGTTCCCGGAAAATGTGTAAACATTGTGCAGCCGGAATAATAATAAAAAGAGGAATAAATGTAAACGTGGTAAGAAGTGAAACAACTACGCCCAAACTATAAGGGTCGGACAGCGAGGTCGTTAGAATAGAAGACATCACTTACGCAAAGCTGTGTGCGATTCGCCGTCCCAAATTCCTGTCATCTGTCCCAGGTGTTGGCGTCGAGGAATTCGTGACGGATCGCACGCGGTTTGCAATAATACAGCCGCAAAATATGTTCCGAAAATAAAATGATAATAATAACATACATTTCATCATAATCTCTGAGACGAGTCCTTCACGCGTTCCTTATATCTGTAACTACTACATAAATTTTATAAATAAAGACGAGTAATATATATTTAGCCTCTCGGAACCATAAATATTCACAGTGAACCACAAAACGCTTGACAGAAATGTCTTTTTCATAACGTCTAGTGACGAAAGGTTTTGTGAGGTTTGACCATTGACCACATACAACATGGTCAATATCATATTTTTAAACATTTGTGTTTACGTCTAGACAAAACCTACTGCCATAATCAGTACTGTACTTGTACACGCAGAGCACAGGAATACACATGCAATGAGAATGAGAATTAGGCATAGCATGTACGGAATGTTATAATTGAATAGTAATATAAGAATGGTAATTGTGTGTGTGTGTGTGTGTGTGTGTGTGTGTGTGTGTGTGTGTGTGTGTGTGTGTGTGTGTGTGTGTGTGTGTTGTGTGTGATTAATAACGAAAGTTTTTGTAGGAAAATATTTTTTTTTATTTTTTATCATGTAAATTATATATATATATATATATATATATATATATATATATATATATATATTGCAACAGTACACAGGATCTATGTTCATATAAGTGGAATACTAATGCTATATAACATTTTCTGATGGCCATAGACATGATTTAAATTGATTTTGTTCTTTCTTTGTAAAGTAGTCATAAGTTTTGAACCAAGTTATGTTTTAAAAATTATGTTATGTCAAAATGTTCACACTTTTATTCTCTTTTATGTCATGTGAAATATTTGTGTGTAAGTGCGCGGATGCGGTGTGATTTGCATTTTATTTAATGACTTCGAAAAAAATCAACATTTCGAAACTTGGACAGAGTATTCTCATGGTTATAAGCTACATTTTTCATATACTCAATTCTCCACACCTATAATTTTTATATGGTTTTTTTTTTTTAATGAATTCAATCTTCTTTTATTCTCGTTATCTTCAAGAAAGTAATAAAATTTATAGATTAGATCTAGACAGGCCTTTGAAAAATCGGACAGAGTTTAACACTGATTTCAATCTATCTGTGTTCTCATCTGTGACGTTGCTAAAGTTTCAACCGATCAGAGGGTCTAAATTTATTCAGTTTGGTCTTCTGTCGAGAACACTTCGCGCAGTTTCTTATAAGGACTCGTTATAGAAAGACGTACTCGCTGTCACGAGTTTTTCGTGACAAGACATGTCGTTTTCCGTTTAACTTAGAAGTTGGTTCACGGTTCGAGGTCTTCGAAACCATTACCACTTACAGAACTCAAATAATAAAAAATAGATCATTCTAGTGCTTTCCCGCGTATAGTAGAAGATATCCGCTAGGTACAAAATATCTACCGAAATATTTTGAGTTAACGCGAGAACACTTCAAGAAGCCGGATTTGTGTAAGCTCAGTACACCCAGGATCTATTTTGCCCAGTTTTAAAATCCCTGAGATTAATTAAATTTAAATTTTAAACAATAACAGTTCGTATCGCAGTGCGCGTGGGTGCAACGACGTGAATTGTCTGCATTAGTGCTCTTCGAACGGTCTACGGGCAGAGTTGTAGCAGTCATCAGTCGACTACGTGCGCGGAGCGTCGAGTGGCTACGCAAATAGTGGATTTCAACAGAACAAGTAGCATAGTTGTAAAGCAAGCTCATAGACTCAATTTTGAAAGACAAATTTTTAAATAAACAGTTTTATAGTATAAATTAATAAGACAATAGTAAATTTTAATGTTTTAATTTAATAAATTTTCCTACCTCCAGATATAGATCTGTTGTAATAATTTCTATATTACCTATCTATGCAGTTTTAAATTGTGTCGTTGCAATATATATATATATATATATATATATATATATATATTCTTGCAAAAACATCTGTCATTAATAATAATATAAAATATTACAAATATATATATATATATACAAGAAAAATATGAGCATTTATGAATATTATATATATATATATATTTATATTTATGTAATATTGATTCTGCAATTGTATTTTCTTATTACTTCCATGTTCCATAAGGAAATGGAAGTATGGTGATGGCAAAAAATAATCGTGTTCGAGATAATTGCAGATTCTGATTGTACTACCCTCAAAACATGAAAAAAAGTCATTTTACGAAAAGTGTCTGTGTGTGTGTGTTTGTGTGTTTAACTGTCTTAGATTTTTTTCTATGGCAAACGATAATTCCCGCAAATTCAAACTGAATCAAATAATTTTTTGCATACAGCCATGATTTGTAGAGTTCTCAAGACCTATTATTTTTGGAGAAGATCGGTTAAGGGAAAGGGGTAGTTTACCGGCAACGTTTTTTGTTTTAACAAGGGTATTTTTACTTCCATGTTCCATAAGGAAATGGAAGTATGGTGATGGAAAAAAAATCGTGTTCGAGATAATTGCAGATTCTGGTCGTACTACCCTCAAAACATGAAAAAAAGTCATTTTTCGAAAAGTGTGTGTATGTGTGTGTGTCTGTATGTCTTTCTGTGTGTAGATTTTTTTCTATGGCAAACGATAAGAGCCGCAAATTCAAACAGAATAAAATAATGTTTTGCATACCGCTCTGAATTGTAGAGTACACCTATTGTTTTGGGTGAAGATCGGTTAAGGGAAAGGGATAGTTTACCTGCCACGTTTTATGTTTTAACATGAGTAATTTTTTTCTATGGCAAACGATAACAGCCGCAAATTCAAACAGAATCAAATAATGTTTCGCATAAAGCCCTGAATGGTAGAGTACTCAAGACCTATTGTTTTTGGTGAAGATCGGTTAAGGGAAAGGGATAGTTTACCTGCAACGTTTTATGTTTTAACAAGGGTAATTTTTTCTATGACGAACGATAACTGCCGTAAATTCAAACAGAATCAAATACTTTTTTGAATACCGTCCTGAATTATAGGGAACTCAAGGTTTATTGATTTTGGTGAAGATCGGTTAAGGAAAAGGGGTAGTTTACCTGCAACATTTTATGTTTTAACAACGGTAATTTTTTCTATGACAAACAGTAACTGCCGCATATTCAAACAGAATCAAATATTTTATTGCAAACGTTCCTGAATTGTAAAGGACTGAAGGCCTATTGATTTTGGTGAAGATCGATTAAGGGAAAGGTAGTTTACCGGCCACATTTTATGTTTTAACAAGAGTAATTGTTTCTATGACGAACGATAACTGCCGCACATTCAAACAGAATCAAATAATGTTTTGCATGCATCCATAAATTGTAGAGGACTCAAGACCTGTTGATTTTGGTGAAGATCGGTTAAGGGATGGGGTAGTTTACCTGCAACATTTTATGTTTTAACAAGAGAAAAACATTTTCATGACGAACGATAACTGCCGTAAATTCAAATAGAATCAAATAATTTTTTACATATGTGCCTTAGTTGTAGAGGACTCAAGGCCTATTGATTTTTGTGAAGATCGGTTAAGAGAAAGAGGTAGTTTACCTGAAAAATTGTTTGTTGTAACAAGAGTAAAGTACTTAATTTTGATAAATAAAGTATCCTGATAAGAAGATCTTAATAATCCACTGTAGAAACGTAGATGAAACATCTATAAATGAAGAGGCTAGTTGAAAGGGGTGGGGGTAATTTTCTATAAATGAAAATTATAGTTGAAGGGGGAGGGGATAATTTTTTATATATGTACTACGTTATCGGCAACAAAGAAGTAGTTTGTTGTTAAAATTCCTTCCCGTCCTGTTTTGCCGTAGACCAATGTTTTCTGCAAAACCAGACGTTTCGGCAGTGCCATCGATTTTCATCATCAGTGAAAATCGAGTGCGATAACGTGAGGTGGTATACGTTAGTGACCACAGTACTGTGGTTAAGGCTGAAGCATTAAGTAGAAAGAAGTAGTTTCTATGGAAATATTTCATTTCGAAAATGATTTTAAATATAAATCTTAGAACATGGAAGTCATGTATGGTTCTCCATACCGATATTTTAAATTGTGGATGCTTAATATCCCATTAAACAAAGAAAAGGTCATAGAATGGAGTATTATGAAACAAATAACAATAGATAATGGATACAAAAGTAAATCTATCAATAAATTAGAAAATAAAATGAAACGCAAACTCACTAAAGAAACACCTCACTACATCTAAAATCCACTAGTTAGCGGTCTATAAAATCTGCATCCTGTACTTAATACGGAAGTAATACTCAAAAACTATTTATACACACAAATTTAAGAATATCCTGTAATACAAATAATATAATCTTTAATCAAACAAACCTAAAACTAAGTCCATCCTTTAGAGTAACAATGAAATATACAAAATAGTTTCCAGACTGCAATAAATTTTTCGTATGCCAGACGAAGGAAAAGCTAGTCGTTAGATTCCTTCAACACCGCAATATCTTCAAGCCTAATTTAGCCACACACTGTCTAAATATAAGCATAGATTTTCAGACATACAAAAGTTAAATTAATTAAAACATACAAAACGGTCAATATTTGGGAAAATGTCAGTACAAACACAATAATAACATCTTGATCATTAACGAACAAATCAAATAAAACCAAAACAAGACGATTTATTTAAAATTATAATTTTTTAAAATAAGTAAGATATAAACATTAAATATTTCCATATAGGCCTAATTGAAGGCTGTAGTGCTCTTACTGAACTCTGACGAGATAATCTGAAAGACGATCTCGGAAATAAACAGTAGTCATTTCTAAATGACTAACAGTCAGAAGTCTGTCTTTTCTAAAAGCAGCAAGATTACTGTATAGGCTCTAAAAAGATAGTTTTGCATCTAAGCGTGTGCGAATTTCCATTGTCACTGGTAAGCTAGAATATAGGTGAGAATCGAAAATATTACTACTAGTAATTTTATACAAACCACTATGTTGTATTTGGTATTGACGAGCGCTTTCGGCAGTCAAGCCATCTTCAGGTCATTTAAAGATGGCTTGACTGCCGAAAGCGCTCGTCAATACCAAAGAAAACATAGTGGTTTGTATAAAATTACTAACAGAAGGTTGGTAAATGACCTGAAGATGGCTTGACTGCCGAAAGCGCTCGTCAATACCAAAGACAACACAGTGGTTTGTATAAAATTACTAGTAGAAATATCTGAGACCACTAACACTCCAATACAACAATAAATCGAAAATATTAGTTGAGCAACACTCCTGGTAGACGTCGTTGGGATAAAAGCGATATAAAAAGCCGCACATATAAAAGCCAACCCCTCAAAACATAAAAAATATATTTTTTTTTCAATATAACCGTTGAAAGAGCTAATAACATAAACAAACATTAAACAATCGGAAAATGTAAATCGAAATAAAATCGATTATTTGATATAGAAACCTCTAAAGATATAGGGTTGAGTCTGTGAAATACAATGATAAAAAAATAAGAAAATACAGTTGCTGACGTAATTCATTATATATATATATATATATATATATATAAATTAATTTTAAACATTTGGCGCTGTAAGCTCTATTAATAGCTATGGCAGAATTCACGGGGGATGATTACCAATAAAAAAGGAAACTTAATTAGCGTTTAAGTAGTAAAAAAAAACACTAGCTCGCCAACTCTTTGTTAAATTAGCAAAAAAATCGTCAATACTAAGGATAATTAATTTCTTTATTTATAAGTGGAAATTTGGCTGGTACGAGCCTTGTGTCATCGCCAGTAACAGTAAAGTATATTCTGTACGCGTGTGTATGTTGATGAACGGTGGATTCTGTGCCTCCCTCAAAGACATTTGGGCTAAGTGGGAACAAGTTTCTCTCTAACGAATACTGAACTGAATTAGCCGTCCTTTCGAAACATACACGGAACAACACTCCCCCCCAACATGCGCGTGAAATGGGGTTAATGTATGCACAGTGTGTGTGTGTGTGTGTGTGTGTGTGTGTGTGTGTGTGTGTGTGTGTGTGTGTGTGTTTCGCGTCTGGAAGGATGATTCTAATCATCCAGAGTGCAAAATTTGTTTTCTCTCCAACAATTTGTTTTAATCTTCCTCAAAACGAAGATTAAAACTTATGATCTTTCTCGTATTCGTCTGCATAAAATAAGTTAGGTCAAGAGTACTTTATCGTAACATAATTACTCTAAATATATTAACACGTGACCAACATGTGAGAATTGGGTGTACAGTTAATTTAATAATGTTAATATTAAGCGCCATATTTATAACTATAATCCGTTGAAAACGTTTTTCTTGGGCCACCTGTTTGATGGAAGTGTGTCTGTATCATTACGCTTATGTTTTTTTTTTTTCAGAAAAACTTTAGTAATGAAACAATTATTACTATTAATAGTAATATATTATCACAACACAAATTGCAAATTTATTTGTGTTTGAGGAGCCTCAAGTTAACGGGCGCCAAAATTACATAACGTAACAAATTATATAATGTAATTTAAATTTGCCAAAATTTAAAATTTGCTAAATTTTAAATTAGCGCCAAAATTATACAACGATACATAACATAACTTTGATATACTGTAATTTATGTGGCCCCAGGTTCTTTGGGACTCCAAAATTATACAACGATACCTTTTGTATATGCAGGTTGTAAATAATTATACCAATACCAGGTGTAACTATAATAAGAGTAGTAAATTTATGAGTAGTTAAAATTTCATGTTTATTGTTTTAACAAGCATTATAAATAATAAAACATTGTTAATAAACTTCGATCAGATATCACTCATTATTAAGTTCATCTCTTAAGCTATACGGTGTTACACACATTATAACATCTTAACTTGTGTTATAACATAGGGAACCCGCATTAATTGGTTCTGCCAATTATACAGGCTGCCTTCGTTGTGACGAGCTGAAAAATTAATCACAACACCAAAACAATTAATATAAAAGGAAACTGGGAAGGGGAGACTGTTGATTTATGCACTCAGTTTAGTCTGTACTAAAGATGACATCTCTTTTTTACATAATGAGATTAATTGTTCTACTTAAAGTTCTCAACATATATGGTTCAACAGCTTACAGTTTACAAGATGATTATATATTTTATTCTTTCACAAGGGCCCTCAAAATAAAGATGTACATCAATTTAATTTATTCCACGGATCCGGGATTGAATATAGTATGTTAATAATGGTCACCTCCCCATATACAATCTTGAAAATTGTGCCATTTGAAGAATGGACTTTATTAACCTTTTTAAAACAATAATGCTTTCAGTTTAAACTTTTACTCTTTTACTACAAACAGTTTTATTAGATTACAGACTACATCTTACATATAATGTCTGTTTTTTAAAAGTCTTAAAGTGTTAGTTAAATTGTCTTTTGTTGGTTATAAATTTTAGTATCTCATAACCATGGAAGGCAAGCCTCCATGTCACCTGTGGTTTCCTGTAGTTGATGCAGGTTAGGCTCTTCGGTCCTCTGTGTGTTTCCTGAAGGTCTGTCGTTCCCTTAGTATCCGGTGACGGTAAAGTTCCTGACGTATGTTAAATCATTCTGGGTGTGGTACTCTCTTCTTAGATGACTGTAGTAATTCTTGTTGTTAGAATAAATAAAGCAAAAGTTTGTTTCACTGGTATTCACTTCACATGATTATTTATTAGTTGAATTTCACCTCATGGTTCTAGTACTGTATTAGTTACATAATTTCTTATTTAAGATTAGATAGAGATGTCATCGGCGCACAATTTAGTTATTTAGATATTCTTTAGCGAACTTTCACATATTTATCTCTGCGTCGCGAACCAACGCTGTGCGCAGCTTACGGCGTGAGCGCTCCATTGCAAGTGGGTTAATAGTTAAGGGGTGAGAGTAGTAATCTCGCGTCATTTACTATTCAGCATAAAAGTAGTTCCATGTTCTTTCTTTATTTAAAGGATTAAAGTTTGACTATTTAATTAAGCAGATATATTCTTAATTACAGACGTTATTAAAGTACATTACAGTGGTCTTGTTTAATAATTTAAATAATGTCAAATTTACAAGTATTATTAGTTTGTTTAGGGGTCGGAATTCAAGTTAATTCCGGTTAGCGCATGTCTATGCAGGATTAATTAACAAGGTTTCCCTATCTGTACACTCGTATTCCTTTTTATTTTATTATTATAACTCTTTATTAAATATTATTGTTATTTAATGATAGCAATAAGATGTAGTTTAAATGTGCGATTTTATTAAAAAATTTAAAATTTCTCAGCCTTCACATTACCTATTTATTAATTACCATATTTTTATTAATGAAATCGTCACAACATTTAAAACACTCTTATCTCTAGGCATGTTAATAATCTTAATCAAGATATTTCTTCAAATTGATTTAATACAAAAAATAAAATTTAAATGTAATTAAGTTTTATTTTAATTTAATTCATTTAACTCAGATCTCACGTCAGCTTGCTCAGTCTATACCAATATTTCTTTTTTTTTTTAATAATTTAAAATTATATTGTTTACTCTTAGACTGGCATTTGTTTCGTATTCAAAATTTAAATTATTCTTTTATACAAAATGCAAATATCAAATCATTTCAATTATTTGACTTTGATAAAAAAAATATACTATCTCAAAATTAAATTCTTTTTTTTGTACATTTATCTATATGCGATCGCTCATTCTTACGACTACAACATTTACATAAGGCTCTATTACATTATTTCTATCATGTTATCCGAAATAAAATTACTATGTTGTTGCAAAATAAACATTATTTTCAAAATAACCTTTTGGTTTGCAACAATCGTCGCCATCGTAGGTGTACTTTCAGTGGCAACCCCACACTACGGTATCCCACGGGTTTATGTCGACATTCTGGATACGTGTTCTTCCTTGGGCTTATATCTCTACACTTTGTCAACTAGTGGCTCTACATTCAACTCAGTCCGTATGGTTGCAGTTCTTATCCTATCCGCTTTTGTACATCCTGTAATTACTAAGAAGCCACAAACATCAGAACAAAGAATGCAGGACCACTCGGGCCTTTCTCAGAACGAGAAAGGTGAGGGCGAGTCTCTGGCGCCCTAAAGCTGCTGCCCCTCGGCTGAGGTATGGTAACCCCTACAGAAGAGTTCCTGGTCCTCCTGGTTGGGGGATTTGCAACCGTGCTAGTAACCCGTTCATGTAAAAAATTGTGACTTTTCCTGACTTCGCCAATGGCAATAAATGTTTATTACTTCCATATTCCTTAAGGAAATGGAAGTATGGTGATGGCAAAAAAAATCGTGTTCGAGATCATTAGAGATTCTGATTGTACAACACTCAAAACATGAAAAAAAGTCGTTTTCCGAAAAGTGTCTGTGTGTCTATGTGTCTGTGTGTACATTTTTTTCTATGGCAAACGATAACTGCCGCAAATTCAAACAGAATCAAATAATTTTTTGCATACAGCCCTGATTTGTAGAGTACTCACGACCTATTGTTTTTAGTGAAGATCGGTTGAGGGAAAGGAGTAGTTTACCTGCAACAGTTTTTTTTTATCAAGGGAAATTTTTTTTTTTTGGCAAACGATAACAGCCGCAAATTCAAACAGAATCAAATAATGTTTCGCATGCAGCCCTGAATTGTAGAGTTCTCAAGACCTATTGTTTTTGGTGAAGATCGATTAAAGGAAAGAGGTAGTTTACCTGGAACGTTTTATGTTTTAACAAGGGTATTTCCTATGGCAAACGATAACAGCCGCAAATTCAAACAGAATCAAAAGATTATTTGCATACAATCCTAAATTGTAGAGTTCTCAAGACCTATTGTTTTTGGTGAAGATCGGTTAAGGGAAAGGGGTAGTTTACCTGCAACGTTTTTTTAACAAGGGTATTTTCTATGGCAAACGATAACAGCCGCAAATTCAAACAGAATCAAATACTTTTTTGTATACAGCCCTGATTTGTAGAGTACTCAAGATCTATTGTTTTTGGTGAAGATCGATTGAGGCGAAGGGGTAGTTTACCTGCAACGTTTTTTATCAAGCGTATTTTCTATGGCAAACGATAACTGCCGCAAATTCAAACAGAATCAAATAATTTTTTGCATACATCAGTGAATTGTAGAGGACTCAAGGCCTTTTGATTTTGGTGAAGATCAGTTAAGGGGAAGGGGTAGTTTACCTGCAACCTTTTACGTTTTAACAAGAGTAAAGTATTTGAAAATTCATTTAAACTTTTTCAAACAATGGTAATTGTTGAAAATAAAATAATTTTGTTGCCAGGCAATAAAATTATAATTTTTTCATTTTAATGTAAATCATGTATAAGAGAAAATATATCGTGCTTGGCAGGCAAGCATATCTCAGTTATGTACTGTTTACGTTTCCATTTTATTATTATGACTACCGCAGTAAAAAGGCAGGGAAGACACACACACACACACACACACACACACACACACACACACACACACAAAATTCGCGTTATTTCTGGCCTCATTCATGTTTATTTTCTTACATTTGCACGCTTTTTAAATGGAAAGTGCTGAACCCATACCAACATAACGCATGCAAGCCGAAAAAGTGTCCAGCGTGGATAGCGATTTGCTTCCTGTGGATCGCTGGGCAGTGTAACTGCACGTGTTTACAGAGGAACGATTCATAGACAGCCTTATCGTCTTTAGGGAATGAACCCTCTGCAAGATGCTGAGGGTCCATGAGTGACTTCGGAGCGCTCCTTTTTTTCCGCGTGTTTGTTCTGTGAAACGTACACTGTAGATTCGCAGCTTTATTCTAAGCAACGCTCAATAGGAAATGTTGAAAATTTTTGTACACGGTGTACCCTCATACACACTAAACTGACGCCACTGACATGCAAAATCTCAACGCAATAAACTCTTGTCAACTATGTGCAATCGATGCCTCACCAAGCTAATGTGTCTTTTATAGTCAGCGTTACTACCCGTTTCTTAAGGACTGACAAAATGTTCCCATCTCACATAAAGAAGAGGACGTGTCGGAAAACTCCATTACAAAGTACCAATAGCTTATGTCCATGCAACGATCCTGGGTTGAAAGGTGATGCCATCGTTTTTGCAATGTTTCTTTAACAAATGACACTCGTAACTTAAAATATTCATTAACTGTAATTAACGTATTATTATTACACGCGATTGTCTTTGTTCAACGTCAGAACTTCAGCTTCTACAATCAGAAATTCATTTTCCGACAAATATTCGGCGAAACCATCGCTAGGACGTTATTGTTGAGACAGACACGTTTATTAGCCCTCATGTCAACTTAATTTGTAAAAATAACGGCGGCTGGGCCGTAATGCTGATAACTACAGCTCGGATTTCTAAGCAAATATGTACGTATGTATATTGCATACATAAGCAGAAATGTTGTACTTTATAATACACATCCTGACAAGAAATTTTAATTATGTTTGATGGTTTTTATTTCGGGGGGAATTTCGCTTGCATATTTTACAATTTTGAATTAAAATCGCATATTTTAGTCTAAACTCTCATATTAAAAGTGCGTACTTCACTCCTAAACGTCATTATCACTGATTTATTTTTTACGGCTAATAAAATCCTTCAGTCAAATGCGCGAAATGCAAAACTGGAATTTGAGCTGAAAACAGTTTTGTATTCCTTAAACGCAGAAGATGCAGCAAGCATAGCCACAGCCCAAGAATGTTTTGCTGAAATCGGCATCCAGGAAAAGATACAGTACATGCATAACCGCTTCTCCAAATTGGCAGTTGGAAGCTCGAAACAATTCCTTGCAGCATTCACTTTCTCTGATAGAGAAAATTTCAGTTACATTATCTTCAGAAACTCATGGTGTTGCTAAAACTGCGTTAGACAAGCTCAGTCGAGTGTTACTAAAAAATCCTGGTTATAAAAAACTGTGTCAAATTTCTAAAAAGCTTTACGGTGAAGAAATAGATACTGAAGAGGAATTCACTGAAGAAGAGCTGTGTTGCTTTTCACATGCGCCTGTGACGTCATGCGACGTTGAAAGAACATTTTCACTGCATAAATAATTCTTCAGTGAGAGAAGTAGAAGTTTCACTCAAGAAAATCTAAAGATGACCTTCCTTATATACTCTAACAGCCATGAATAGGGTAGGATTTCTATTAAACTATTTAAAATACTCTATTTTCGTGTATTTGTTTTTGCTTATTTTGATGCACATTTTTTCCATTTTTCGTGCATATTAGCATGCTTATTTTACTCTTTAACTGTGCTTATAAATCCGAGCTCTACTGTAGGCTACTACAGATCAAGTTGCCAGCGTTACTTTCGCTCTACAAGGAACCCAACTTTCTTTACTAAAACAAAGTGTTGTTTTTCTTACGAATGTTATTTAACTTTTTATTATCATTCGTTGTTATTCATATCAAAATTTATGGAAGGTTTAGATAAACTCAGAACATATTAATTCCGTCTACATAACGTTCTGTAAAAATGAACTAAAACGGCAAATGTGAAGTGTAAAAGCTACTAACACCTTCATCACGGATTATAAATATTACGCGTGTCAAATTCGTGTAGGTTACGTATCATAACCTACTTTTTAAAATAGGTTAAAACTTGTAGGTTACTGCAGTAGGTTACTAAATTAAACTAAACGTTACAGGTTAAAATTAAACTGTAGGTTAATTTTTCACGGGTACTCTGTAAAACAGAAACCTAGGAAATAACAATCGAATAACTATCAACGCATTTTCCCCGATTTTAGTACTGTAGGCCTACATATTTATCTAGTGAGAACGTATTAGCAAGCTGAGTTACAAATCAGCAAACTGTGCTTAATTGTCCGACTACTTCAGTATATCTCTGTAGGTGTTTGATGTTGTCTTATTTATACGGTGTTTAGGTGTCGTAAAAACATTGTCGACTACCCGTATACACAATTCTAATACTGTCCGTTGCAGCGTCCAGAATTTTCGAAATAACCCTTATCGGTTTCTACTTAAAAACGCACTGTTGTTAAATTATTTTTCTCCTTGTGTGCGTGCGTGTGCAAGCTCGCGCCTGTGTCCACACACATTAAACAAATAATATTTAAATTATAATTAAATAATCCCTTTCCTAATATTCCCAACATTACCAAAATACCCATTTAAATAAAGGCCTAAGTAAGTAGGAAGCCCAGAGGCCCTGGATTTCCGTCAACGTGATAATTCAGTCATCAGCACGATGTTATATTTTACCTTGGCCTTTGTTGTGTAGAGCAGCTGAAAAGTAGAATTAAGAAAACAAGAAACAAACGAGGGGTCGTAGGAGCTGAACTAGACCAGAAGTAAGCAGTACATGAAAGGAATACGCTAAATTCCTAACTGGAAAATTACGAAGACAAATAGACAACAATTAAAGACTATAGAACTGTCGGTTCTTGATAAACAACCGTACATTGTCTTACCACAGCGTTTAAAACAAAATTTTGATTGTACATACTCCAGGAGCAAACGCATTCACGCAAACGTGTAATTAAATTTTAAAAAGTGAAATTAAATCAAATCACAATATTAAACAGTTGGCCGGTAATTAACGGCTAAATGCTTTCCCTGATTATGACTGGAAACTGCGTTGGACTCTATTCTGTGCGTCGACATCGATCCCGTGGAACCAGACATGATGCCGCGTCAGTATTTGCTTTATTACAGAGCAGTCTTTATACAACTTGCTTGTTAAACATGTTTGTTGACGGCTTTTCCGCTTGCATGCTGTGCCTCCTGTGTGTGTGCGCGCGTGTGTGTGGGGGGTGACGCCGTGTTTACTCCGTTGTATTGTATAGGCCTGCCAGCCTTTCCTGAACAGTAATCTGTGCCGACCCAATGCCCCCACTTTCAAATATAGCTAAGTTATCTAGAGAGAAGAGAGGGGAGACGTCGCTATAACGTTCACTGTCTCACTTCCATATTATTTCCCTCTCTGTCACACACATGCTTCCGTTGTTCTCGCCAGTCTTGTTGCAGCCGATGTTCACGCTATGAAACACTCCACAAAACTGTTCTGCGCATGTGCGAAGTGAATGAAAATTTTGTTAGCCTCGCAACGAGGTGTTTGTCTACTGCGCATCGAGACCTGAGTGTTCAATTTACATCGTCCTGCCTCTACTTTCGTATTAAATTCTGCACAGATATAAGTCTTTATTGCTATCTTTAAGTCAATATTTGTACTATTGTACTAATCCTAATTAAAGGTAAGCACTAGTATTCCCATCGAGGTCCTTTTAAATGCGAATATTTTATAGCGCAATAATCGTTGACCTATACGTGTGCGTGTGATTGTGTGTGTGTGTGTGTGTGTGTGTGTGTGTGTGCGTGTGTATGTGTGTGTGTGTTTGTGTGAACACTTGAACATTCTATATTCTAATTTGACACAATAAAAGTAACAGACTTTTTATAAGTACAACATGAATTTGAACTTGTTTCTTCAATAAAAATGTTCATATCCATTATGCATTATGCATATCACTTTTTTTTATATAGGACACTGTTTAAAGATTTTCATTTGCTTTAAAGTTACAGCGTCCTACTCCAGTTCTAGGACGAATACAAGTTTTAAACAAAATTTCTATCCCATTTTAATCAACGGCCATTTATTCTGAAGTCAACAGAATCTTTAGATATCTGGAGGTGATAAATAATCAAGAGGTTGCTTGTAGGGAATTTATGGAAATTCCATTTATGAAAAGTTCCATTTATTCATCCATTCCATAAACGAATAAAGAGAAATTTAGTATTAAGAAATGTCAATTAGTTAGTTATTTTTACGTACCAATCAATACAGTTTAATCTTTCATAGATAAAATTAAACGTTCTATCTCTTTACATCTTTCATATGTTGTTCATTAATATGAAAAGTTAATAATTCTACAGCAAACATTTAGGTCCATGTTACTTTAAAATTTTAATTTTAATTTTTTGTTTTCTTATAATTCTTTTATAACATTACATTCTTAAACTGAAATTCTTATATTTACACCGAGACTTACCAATCTGCAGACTGATCTTTTTTATTCACAAAAAAATTATAAAACCATTTACGTTATGTTTGTTATAATTTTTACTTTTAAAACTAATTAAGTTAAATGATATCCCTACATTGTAAACAATAATGATTTTAATACGTTGTCTAAATGGAAAAGTATATTCACAAAATAGCTCTAAGCTATAACAGTTTTGACAGAATAGTTGTAAAATTTGGAAAAAATTACTAAAACAAAAAATCGATGTAATAAATGAAAATAATATAGAAAAAAATATAACTTTCAATGTCAGAAAAAATGTTTCTGATAGGAAACATTTCATAACCGAAAAATGTAACTGTCGTTTGCATGTATCAGTCACTCAATTAATTGACCTTGTTGTGCATGATATTTTCTTTTGTATCCGTACACAGATTCCGATGATGACAATAAATATTGTCGATACGTCAACATAAATAATGTAAAATTTGTGTTATACTTATTAATTGACCGTTTAATCCTCGCTAAACCTTCCATCGTCAAAATTTACGTATATTGCTTTTTGTATTTTTAATTATTCCCCTTTCCTTTCTTGTTTTATTTCGTTTTTGGGTCTGCATTGGTGTTTACATAAAGATTCCTGGATATATAGAGTGTTATTTAGTAAGTAAAGAGGCACGTGACCGTTGTTCCCGTATGATTTTTTCAGTAACTTTAATTATGTTGCCAGTTTTTCAGCATGAGCGACAATTACACTTTTCTTCAGTATCTCTACCACCAGTAGTGTTTTATATCATCAATAATGATTTTTTTTATATATATGAAAGTGCGACCCATTTTTTAACACACATTTCACTCCTTCTTTGATGTGAAATTTGTTTCCACGTAATAAATCCTTAAGGTACCTAAACAAAACGAAGTCTTACCGACGTAAGAATGTTGCAGACATTCCCAGACTAATTTTGGTGGAGTAAGGCTCATTAAACTCAAGAAACACTTCTTTCCTTGTCGAACTGTCGGTATGCGAGCCTCAGGACCAAGCGATTAGTCCATTCTGCTATGAGTGTAATGTATGAATGATACAATTTGCGTTTGTTCTTTCTACCGTGACTCGCCTGTCTCCTTCAGTAAGTTCATCAGTAGATTACAGACCTAGGATTGAAATGCAAATTAGTTGTCCCTCGCGTCGTTTGCCAGTAACACATTTTCCCCTACTTTTCCATCGCTTATCCCACTTGTAAAACTTTGCGCCGATTCGTTCAACTTTTACCAAAGTGATAGACCAGTCTGGAGTAAATTTAAAATGGTTTTATATCCCCTGAAGCCATAAATATCATTGGTGTAAATTATTCTTAAAGCACACAGTGCAATAGAGTCTGCCATTATTGAATGATTAATTTAAGTTATGAGTATTACAATAGTAGTTAAGTGTTTTAAACCTTCCATACACTTGCAGAAAAGATTGCGCAATATCGATTGTTACTATTATCGTCAGCTAAAAGGTATTCCATACACGATTCAATATAAATCGCACTCTTCTCCAGAGTATAATACTGAAGTGACAATAGCGAGGCCTATGAAACGTCCTTTAAAGAAATATGACTCTAACATTCCTCCAAACTAATGTTTTTAATTTCTTTTCTACAACTCGTTTGTAAAATACTTGTCTTGAGGAATCCCAGTCAATATATTTGTCAGATTCTTTACATTTTTCTGTTAATATTTTATATGCACTATTTTTTTTTAACTCTACCACTATAATCTTTACACTTTGCGTTAGGGATGTTGTCAATATAGTTCAATTAATTGGAATAAAAATTCATGTTCATCGACTTTTACATTACATGTTCACCATCCCATTAATAGCCTTAATGTTTTTTTTTCAAACTTTTGACATAAGCATGATATCTGTACAGCTTGAACAAATTTTTTCTCTGATATTTGCTCAAATTTACATGTTTTGTAAAAATAAAAATATGTTTCTTATTTCAGTTTCTTGAATTTTAATTATCTTTTAAATGTTTCATAATAGCTTTGAAAATTAGAAAAGTTTCGTAAAATACAATTTTATTCCGTGTCAAAAAGTTGGAAACTCAAAATTTGAGCATATTCATCAGTTTGATTGAAGCATTTCATAAATTTAGTTAGTTTATAGAATTCTTTAAGTAAACAAAAATATTACTATTATATATTACAATTAAAAACTGTTCATAATAGAATGTCTGTTTTTACAATTAAAACTACAGCATGCTTTTTACAGCATTATCTTAACTACATATAAATATAATAATAAAATTATAATTTGTGATGTTATTCAATTTGTTTCTTCTGCACGTAGTATAATTTCGTGTATTCTTTTAACACCTGACGTACGTTTCATTGCAAAAAAAAAGTATCATCAGAGGTTTCTAAGTAAATTAATAACAATCGAAATAATTCTATTAATATAAAAATTAACGAATAATCGAATTTGTATCGATTTTAATGTAAAATAGAATAAATGTAACAATAAATGTTACAATTATAAATGTAATATAATAAAATAAATTAATTAAAATAATATATTTTATTATATTTTAATAATATAACATCACAAATTATATAATTACTGCAAGAAACGCCGAGTTACCTAAATAGAAAATAATAAAATTATATCTGAAGACACATATAACGCATCTTACTATTGAATACTTATAACCTACCCTTACCCAATGGTTTGCCATCGCCTTGTGATAGAAAAGATTGAATACATTCCAGATGACTCAATTTCCCGTAGGAATTCACTAACTAGTCTTTACACCGATTAACAGCATGTTAATTACAATGATGTTATATTGTATTAGCAAACTACTAAACTGCTGCAAGAATATATTATACTATACTAATATATACAACTTTCGTACTTTCCGCAGAGACAATTTGCATCGTCATAGGCTTAAATATGCCGGTATTTTAACTAACAATCTATTTATTTATTTTTCAATGTAAATATCTACTGATTAATAATTTTTTGTATTTCGATTAATTGCAATTAATTAATTAATACAATTCCATTGATACAAAAATAATTGAAGTATTTCTTTATAATATTATTATATGTTAATATTAACCGAAACCTTAGTGCTTCCTGTAATGGTTCATTTGGGTACTACAGGTGCATGAATTATTATTTTATTAATGTTGAGCAGCAACGGGCTTAACAGGCTGTACTTAGCTGAAGTGCCGTCGTGTTTTTTCAAGTGCGCCGTCAGTCCCAACCATTCGTTGAGCTCGGCTTACTTCCAGTTGAAACAGTAACTCTTCGTACCATTTATGCCTATTTAATTGATAATAATTCGTTAAGTTTTTTCATTGCTTTCATTATAAATCTCTATTCTTTAATGTTCGTGTACGTCATTGTTTTAACAAAATTACAATCATTTATTTGCACTAGCAGACTTTGACAAGTCAACCGTTTCAAGTGTTCAGTTTTTGTGATCCGAGAAAACTTTCTGGACTCTTAAACTTAAAATTAATTATTAAATAATCTGTTTATATTCTGTTTTGTCTCGCTTTCCTATAGCCGACATTTCATTTGTTTGCAGCGAGAATCGTCACCTCGATGTCTTTAACATGTAAACAAAATCATGTCTTGAACCCTTATACTTGTTGAGCGCTAACACCCGTATAAAACGCTGACTTGCAAGTTTCTTTTATTCGCCCAATGCAATAATAGGAAAAAACCCCAATCGTTTTCTTTTTGATCCTCCATGTTTTAGAGGCGAGCTCTGTAAAACATACGTAAACACTAAATTTTAAACACCTGTATAATAATAATACAATATTGTTTCGCGGCCGATGTCAACACTGTTATAGTCCTATTAGCAGGGCTGTTGGGTCGTGGTCAAGGATCTTCAAGTATCGTAACGACCTTTCGACCGTTTCCACGTCTGCGTAGGACTAACACCAGACTATTGATAACTGAAAATACTTATAAAGTGCGTCAACGGGTAGGACAGTCTGCTAAGCGGGAATTTGAGATATCTGTTCTCGCGGTACTGAAGATGGATGCGATCGAAACGTCTAGCACAAACTATAGAGATTTTGAGCCACGGCCTAACGACCAAGTTCTTCTTCTGCACTACAAGGATTAGGCATTTGCTTGTTCCGTCCTCACAAAATTACGCCCACCGATTTCGTGGTCTCCCTATATCTCTTTTCCCTCTTGGGTTGTAGTTAAGTATTTTTTTGGGTATTCTCCCATTTCCCATTCTATTTACGTGATGTTTCCATCTTTCTTTATATTCAGTTATTTTTTCATTTATTGCATATACATTTAGTTCATTTCGCACGTCTTCGTTTCTTACTAAATCTCTTCTTGTGCAGCCTTTGACCCGTCTCAAAAATCTCATTTCTGCTGCCTGTATTTTGCTGTCTCCTTTTTTGGTATTTATCCAACTTTCACTCCCATACATAAGTACAGGTACAGCCATCGTTTTATAAAATTTTATCCTTGTGTCTTTTCGTGTTCTGTTATTTAATGTTCTATTTATTGTGCCACATATTGCCTGGAACTTATTTATTTTATTTTCCACGTCAATGTCATAATTATAGCTTGTGTCGCAGCCCAAGTATGTAAAATTTGATACTTGTTCGATCGGCTTATTGTTGACAATTATTTTCGACCTAACGGGATACTTGCCTTGGAAAGCCATAACTTTCGTCTTATGCAAGTAAATTTTAAGATTATATTCTGGACATATTTGATTCAGTCGGTCCACTGCCAGTTGTAATTTATCTTCACTCTCTTGTATTATTATTATTTTATCGTCAGCAAATAGTAACGCAGTCAGGTAAGTATGTCGGTCTAGCTGGACTCCAGGATATTCCTTAACATCAAGTTTTAACAATAAAATAATTGTTTGTTTGTGTACATGTGTGTGTGTGTGTGTGTGTGTGTGTGTGTGTGTGTGAGTGTGTGTGTGTGTGTGTTTTGTAACGCAACAAATACTTAAATGAGAGTCAGTCACCGTTTCGAGAAAAGAAATGTTACAAAAACGTGTTCGTGAATGAAGAGGATAGGAGTGGTTAAAACGGACACCTCATCCTCCTCCTCCTATGGCGCTACAGCCCGAAGTCGAGGCTTGGCCTCCTCTATCCTGAACCTCCACCTCTCTCTGTCAGTATCAAAGGACTTCCATCCATACTCCCCATAAGGACTCTTTTAGGTGTTCGTTTGTCATTCTTATGACATGGCCAGCCCATTGCAGGCTCCTCAGTTTCACGTACAATTCTACCGTTGGTTCGTTGAAGTGACAATATATCTAATCATTATGCCGTACCCTACATTCCCATTTCTATATATAGGACCAGGATGCGTCTCAGGAGCTTCCTTTCAAATTTCCTCAGGCGTGCAATTGTTTTTTGTGTTAATATCCAGGTTTCACTGCCATAGCACAGAATGGGTCTATGATAGTTTTGTAAATCCGCATTTTTCTCTGCCTATGAATAACTCTTGACTTAAAGGTGGTGGTAAACGCAAAGTAGGCCTTGTTGGCTAGAGTTATCCTTCTCTTATCTCTGCCTCTTCATTCCCATCTTCAGATATCGTCGCTCCTAGGTATTTTGCCTGGGTCGGGTAGACCTTGTCCAACTTATAATTTTGATTTTATCCACATTTATATCAAAAGGGAACAGCCAAGTTAATATTTCACTTCTGCCAAACGATCAGGTTATCCAGATTCATACAATCTCCAACATATTAACGTCTACTATTAATCTTCGTGTAGAAGTAAAACAGTATACGAAATCACTGTTCTCCGGCAAGGAACTGAATTGAAGTACTGAGTCAAACGTTTACGCTCTTAAGATTGTACTTAATACTTAACCGTTAATATAGTTAATAATACATAAAGCTCTAAAGTTTGTCTAATGCTGTGCTTCCCTCAAAGCGGACATGACGGCCTCCGGGGGCCTCGCTCTGTGGAGGAGACCTTACATTTCGATTGTAAAAATGGACCTCATCTTCTGATAATGGACTATTTAAAACATTCACAAATATAGAAAGTTGTTTGAGAATGTATTTATCAATGGCGATATTACCAAATAGGCTATATTCGCTGAAACATCTTTTACGAAAACTGAAAATCATAAGTATATCTCAACATGTTATTGAAACAAGACCCTCTAAATAGTTAACGTTTAAAGTATTGAGTACAATTTAGTAAGAGAATAAAATTACAGTGATATAACTGATAATGTTTCATTCGAAAAATGCAAAAGGAAAGTTCGTTTAAATGTAATATTTTTTAATATCTCATACTATCTAAACATGTAAGTATACTAATCAGATATTAATTTTTTACTTCCATATTCCTTAAGGAAATGGAAGTATGGTGATGGCAAAAAAAATCGTGTCCGAGATTATTGCAGATTCTGATTGTACTACACTCAAAACATGAAAAAAGTCGTTTTTCGAAAAGTGTGTGTGTGTGTGTGTGTGTCTGTCTGTGTGTCTGTCTGTCTGTGTGTAGATTTTTTTCTATGGCAAACGATAACAGCCGCAAATTCAAACAGAATCAAATAATTTTTTGCATACAACCCTGACGTGTAGAGTACTTACGAATGACCTATTGTTTTTGGTGAAGGTCGGTTGAGGGAAAGGGGTAGTTTACCTGCAACGATTTTTTTTTTATCAAGGGTAATTTTTTTTTTCCAAACGATATCAACCGCAAATTCAAACAGAATCAAATAATGTTTCGCATACAGTCCTGAATTATGGAGTTCTCAAGACCTATTGTTTTTGGTGAAGATCGGTTAAGGGAAAGGGGTAGTTTACCTGCAACGTTTTATGTTTTAACAAGGGTATTTCCTATGGCAAACGATAACAGCCGCAAATTCAAACAGAATGAAAAGATTATTTGCATACAGCCCTAAATTGCAGAGTTCTCAAGAACTATTGTTTTTGGTGAAGATCGGTTAAGGGAAAGGGGTAGTTTACCTGCAGCGTTTTTTTATTAAGGGTATTTTCTATGGCAAACGATAACAGCCGCAAATTCAAACAGAATCAAATAATTTTTTGCATACAGCCGTGATTTATAGAGTACTCAAGACCTATTGTTTTTGGTGAAGATCGGTTAAGCCAAAGGAGTAGTTTACCTGCAACCTTTTACGTTTTAACAAGAGTAAAGTACTTGAAAATTCATTTAAACTTTTTGAAACAATGGTAATTGTTAAAAATAAAATAATTTTGTTGCCAGGCAATAAAATTATAATTTTTTCATTTTAATGTAAATCATGTATAAGAGAAAATATATCGTGCGTGGCAGGCAAACATATCTCAGTTATGTACTGTTTACGTTTCCATTTTATTATTATGACTACCGCAATAAAAAGGCAGGGAAGACACACACACACACACACACACACACACAATTCGCGTTATTTCTGGCCTCATTCATGTTTATTTTCTTACATTTGCACGGTTTTTAAATGGAAAGTGCCGAACCCATACCAACATAACGCATGCAAGCCGAAAAAGTGTCCAGCGTGGATAGCGATTTGCTTCCTGTGGATCGCTGGGCAGTGTAACTGCACGTGTTTACAGAGGAACGATTCATAGACAGCCTTATCGTCTTTAGGGAATGAACCCTCTGCAAGATGCTGAGGGTCCATGAGTGACTTCGGAGCGCTCCTTCTTTTTCGCGTGTTTGTTCTGTGAAACGTACACTGTAGATTCGCAGCTTTATTCTAAGGAACGCTCAATAGGAAATGTTGAAAATTTTTGCCCTCGGTGTACCCTCATACACACTAAACCTGCTCTGATGTTTTCATTACGGACATCATAATATTAAAACTTTGGAAACTTGAGCACTACTTAATGGAGATCAATCATTAACTTATACAAGCCATTAATTTTATGCATATTTTTTATATATGTGTGTACAACGTTATCGGCAACAAAGAAGTAGTTTTTGTTAAAATTCCTTCCCGGGATATTTGGCCGTAGTCCAATGTTTTGTACAAAACCAGACGTTTCGGCAATGCCATCGACTTCCATCATCAGTGAAAATCGAGTGCGATAACGTGAGGTGGTATACGTTAGTGACCACAATACTGTGGTTAAGGCTGAAGCAGTAAGTAGAAAGAAGTAGTTTCTATGGTAATATTTCATTTCGAAAATGATTTTAAATATAAATCTTAGAATATGGAAGTCATGTATGGTTCTCCATACCGATATTTTTAATATTGATTCTTCATTTTCCTCTCTCAGCACACTACTGCAAATTCATTATCTGTACCTTAAATGATTTCATTGTTCTGGTATAGGTAAGGTATATTTGGAAAGGAATAAAATGTAGATTGGCCTACAGTTTCACGTAGGCTTCCGCGGCCGGTGTCCATTATGTTTTTGACCTGTTTATGGCCATTATGTTTATGGCCGGTGTCCATAAGTGACTTAGACCTGAGGATACTCATTGTAATATGAGTGAAAAGTTGTCATACAAGACATTTTTGACGCGGTCCATACCGGAAGAAGACTTCAAAAACATACAGCTTCGTTTAGCACATAAATTAAAAAAAAAAATATTGTAAAATTGATACAAAATAATAATATTTATCATTCCACAAAAAATAAGCAAAAATCATAAATGATGTAAGGGGTTGATACTAAGAGTTCAACGTTGAAATTCTCGATGAGTGCGTCACTGCTAGAAACTGCTGACGGCGGTTCGTAAATACGGCCGAATTATATGAATACCTTTGCAATCTGATACGTTAAACCTCGAACAGTGTCCTTTTTTAAGGGAACGGTAACCCTCGGAGGTATTTTAATCCTCGAAAAATCTTTGCCAAAAATGCAGAACGCAGAATTTCCGCTGTTGCTGTTTGGCTGAAAGCATCCTAAGCTTTTCCTGATCATGTCTTTGTGTCTACTTTGCTTTGCCATAGTATCAGTGCGCGGTATGTGCAGTGGTTACGTTTCCCGGTGATATGCATTCATCCGCACGTTTAGCACAACACAGTGCCTGACAAGTGATCGCTCTGGTTCTTCACACGTGGAAGAGTAAGCCCACCCAAGCGAGCCTGACAATCAAAGCGGTAGCTGTTCACGCTCCACAACACCATGCATCCCTACGTTTTCCACTAAACGTACAACGGTATCTCTGCTGCGCCGTCCGATTGCGATGCACTGCGCAGTCCGTCCAGCGACAGGGCTGTAAAGCAGTGACGTAAAACGATGGTATAAAGTCTTTCTTGAACTCTGCCGATAAACGCTACGCAATACAATATTAATTTTGTTGTCATAAAAATTATACATTTATATTACGGAAGTACGTAATAACGATATGATAAGGCGTATGAAATCAATATACTGTAACCCTATAAGGTTTCTAATAAAAACAGTTTTACGGAAAGTTTAGTTGCAAAAATTCTGCAGTAAAATATATTAAGTCATAAAATTGTCAGACTGTTATTAACAGATAGTTGATGTTGGTTGTGACGGAAAATAACTTGTGCTTTCGTTAATGGAAAGTAACTTACAACTTTCAACTGTATTCGTTAATTTCACAAGAAACTGTCATTTAAAAAATAGTAAAGTTCAATTTTAAAAAAGCTTATCATACGTAGCAATTAATACAGAAAAATTCTGCTAAATGGTACTGGCTATCAACCAATGGCTCTTGTTAAACTGTCACACTTCTGACTTCATCTGCGAAGTCGGCTTCGGTAGTGCGTTCTTGTTCCTTGTTCTCCAGACGCCGAATTAGCAGTCGATTAATCAAGAAAGACGTAGACATCGTTGAAGATGATCCTCGGAACGTATCGCGGTGTTAACACGGCACGAGACCCAGGCAGCTTTATCGTCAAGCGATTCCACCGTCAGAGTTGAAACATGAAGTCATTACTCTCACCCTGAATGGCAGCAAAATTCACGGCCGGCAGCAGGCCACACCCTTAATCCAGCCCCATCTATCGTCCCTGCGGCAGGAGCTCTATTTGAAGCTGGGGATGTAGTATACGAGCGGGCGACGGACATGCCCTTCGTCCCGCACAGCCCTCGAACTTGTTGTGCCGGTAAAATTTGTGTTTACAAAAGAGCGTACAACGAAGAAGACCCTGAGCACAAGGGATGAGATATCAATTAAGAATTAAGACGAAGAGAAGAGAAGTGAATGAACGAAAGAGAATACCTTGAAATTTTAAACACGTTGGAAGATAATTTCAAGCAGTATAAACTAGCAAGAATGCCTGGGGGGAGGGAATGCAAGGAACTAGCATGCCAATAAAAGGAAAGAGACAAGAAGCCAAAGACAGAGGCAAAGGCGAAAACCAGACAAGCGAAGAGGAAGTGGACATGATGATGGTTAAGGAATCCTACATTGTTAACTATGTTTAATTACATGTCATTCAGATTGTTGTACGGTATTTGTTTTGTCATAATTGGTTCCACTTTAATTTCTTTATAAAATTTATTAATTAGATTTTTTGCTGTTAATTGGTGAAGTGATTTATTCAAATATTAATCATATTAATTATATTAATATTAATTATATTGATTAAAAGATGAAATTATATGTTATCCTGCCCTTGTTAAAACATAAAATGTTTTAATAATTATTATGTAATATATGTTTATTTCCTATAATTGAAAGATATGGTTCGTTGTTCTTCTGAAACGTCATGTTACTGTTCGCGGACTACAGGTATTTCATGCGTCTGATCACGTCTTAACCTCCGTTTCCAAGAGCACAAGCAGTGAACGGTCGAGAGATATAAAGGTCAGGGTGATTTACAGAATGAGACAGCGAATAAGTGATAAAGAGTTAAACAAAATGCGTGGAGAGAATAAGCGACCGAGGTAACGCTAAACAGGACAGGCTCAAAAATAGACATCGCTAGGTCAGCGAATGACACATGCGAGGAGGCGCCGTCCGTCTGTGTACATCGTATAACATACACTTATATGTTAATCAATATATACATGTATGTAATTGTGTATGTGTGCGTGTGTGAGTTCTGTCAGTGTAGAGAAAGTTGATCTTATCAATTAAAATAGAGTATTCTACATTTATATTTTTGTTACTTTCCACTCATTAAATATACTTGATCATTCCATATATCCATATCCGTTCATTCAGTAACAATCAAACCTCTTCAATAACTAAATAAATAAATGATTAATTTAATGAACTAATTTAATAATAATTAAATAATAATTAATTTAATTAAATCATTATATCTAGAAGATAAAAAACCAAAATTTTTCATAAGTAGAGAAATGCAATGAAACAATTTTTTTACGTCTTTTATTTTAATTAACACAAGTTAATATATAATTATATATAATATATAGTTTACGATTTTAGCTATGCGTGTAAAAAATAAATCTAATCTACTGTGTTATGAATATAATAGATAATAAACTAGTAAGTCTGACCTGCAGAACGCGCTCGTTGTTTTGAACAGAATACATTTTATCATACATAAAATCGATTAAATGAATTTTATTTTGTAAAGCTGCGAGTAAAGTTCTTCGTATGTATAAGTTTGCGTACCGTTGCCACGTGGTTTTTGCTGTACCTGGAAATGTAAAAAATGTAAACGAACCATTACGGAAACCCCAACTACACTACTATTACTTTTCTTTAATAACAGTTGTGAAGCAGACAATTCAATTATTATTACGTTTTATTGTTATGAAACAATAAACACTAGATATCCCGAACAGTTTGCTATTTTTTTAGTTAAATTTATAACCATAATGTCTAAGTGCATTACGGAATAGTGTAGTTCTAGCTTTAAGCTTATTAATGTTCTACAGATATCCGTAAGCCTACAAAGAGTACTTTCCAACAAAGTATTAAGTTAATATTGCAAACAAAGCTTACAAACGTTTTGAAGGTGGTCCATAATTTGCAAGGGATATTAACTATATTAACGTTCTCAAATTATTAAGATAGCCTATTAAGATTGCATTTTGAATAAAATTCCTCATAATCTGGTACCCCACACAGACTTTTACAAGTTTACCAAAATGTTGATTTCCATTTATGATCGTCGTCCAACGAAAGTTAAAAAACTTCAGTTTAAATACTATATTAGGAACTGGATTAAAATTCCCGTATAATACACCCACATTTTACGTTTTTTTCAAAATTACTGTACATTTTTTTTTTTGCTCTGATGTTCTAAAAGTTTTAAATTTCCAAAACTGAATAATACGTTTAAATTTTAATTAAAATTCTGTTTAATTTGATGCCCCACTGGATTTTTGTGATTTTTATAAATTTGTTGTAACTTTGTAGGCCCTGTCTTTAATTTTATATCCCATATTTCAAAATTTTGATTCCTCACATTTTTGCTCCCTTGCCACCTATTTGTGGGATGATCAATCTCATAAATAATAGGACTCTGTAGGGTAAAGGGCATGGAAAACTCCGCCAAGTTTTTCGAAAATCGTTTGATGTACATACACCACGATAACATTTCCTATTTTATTGGTCCAAAAATTATTTTTCTTCAAGTATTTCAATCGCTCACACAATTTTCTGACTAAATACACTTTTACGAATCAATTCAGCAGTAAAGCTGTTGACAGTGTATCAGGGCAGAATGGAACTGAGGTAAAGTAAGACTGAATTTAATACTCAGCTAGAAAATAATATAATTTGTTCACCGGAAAGAGACATGCTGTTCACTTTAGACGATCGCTGTTTCCGATTCGTTTGCCGCTTTCAGTTTGCTGAAAGAACAATATAAGAAAGACATTTTATTGTGTATTGTGGCATAAGAAATGCAAAACACGTGTATTACAGTACAACATGTGGAACGTTGCAGTGTTATGTGTACACATGTAAACCGTTATTGTGGGACCGTATTATTCCGTGTCTGTAACAGTAAAGAAAACTTTTTCTGTTTTGTTTGTGTTTTGAATCTCTCGAAATAACGTAAATAATTTAAACATATTTTGATTTTTATCAATATATGTAATAATAAAGATTTTTATTTAAATGGATGTTTCTCATAAAGTTGTATATATTGAGAATTAGGCCTACCGCATAAAATCGCATATTTTTGTCAAAACACAAATATATTTGAAGGCTCTTCGTCATAGTTCTGGACAAGTTTACTCATACCCGCAGGTAAATCTATATTTTACTACAATTGCATAAAATTTACATATTTTAGACTCCGAGCCGAGGTATGGATCGCAGTCAGTCATAATAAGACTAGCGAGACAGACTGAAATGGAATCTCGGATGCCACAAACTCCGGACGTCCACTTGCATAGAAGAAGATTTATGAGTATTTCTTATTTTTCCGAAAACAACCCAGTAGCTGAAAATTACCCACGTCACCAGTCTCTTTGGTTGTTTCCTTACGGCAGAGTTCCCCAAATGGTCTTCTCTTTCGTTCATTCTCTTCTCTTCTCTTCGTCTTAACTCTTCATTGATACCTCATCCCTTGTGTTCAGGGCCTTCTTCGCTGTACACTCTTTTGTTAACCCAAATTTTGCTGCCATAAAGAGTGGGAGTAACGATTTCATGTTTCAACTATTCATTGTATTGCGATTGTTCACGATCCAGCCATGGTCTTGACCGTTTTTGTTCAGTGATAGAAAACGGAACTCTTCCAGTATCTATACCTACACTACTACATTTTCGTTGTTTTGAGTACGCAATAGTATCGATATTTCACGCAGTGAAGAAGAAGAAGAAGAAGAAGTGTGTCAATTGTAAATGATTGTATTGCTGAGTGTAATGCGAAAGTACTTAATGTTTTAATGCATGAGGTCAGGTAAGGATGTGATACTGTTTTGGTATATTTTTTAAAAGAAACAAAACTCAAAAAAGTTTAGCAAATTATAACTTTTAATGAGTAAATACAGTATTATAAGAATGTAACATTTGGTGGCGATCTCAACAATCGTAAAACCAACGCAACTGAAAGCAAACCGAACTGAGCATTATTATTGTGACATTCCAACGATTCCTCCTTTTTCTTCATTCATAAACATGTCGAACCTACACAAGTGTATTTAAACCTAACCTAACAAATTTTACCTTTCGCATGAAAACATTGCGCATATGTTTTAACTCAAGCGTACTGCAGTATTGTATTGTAAGCATACGCGCGGTGTATATAAACGTAGCGGACACATTGCAAATGTAGTGCGAGATCAGCAAAAAAGCGAAAACCACAAATTGGCTTCGCCGACAAACTAAAATGTGTAAAATTTAACGTTGAAAGTCAAAAGCGAATTCTATCATATTATGTGAGACATAGGGTATACATATTATGTAAGACCTGCAAATGAATTGCACAAAAAGCCAGTATTATTTTTAAAGGTGTGTTGGTTCTCCCGTGTTCTTTCAGTTTATCTGTTAACCTCACAACACCATGTTATGCTGTTTCAGTGACATGTTTAACCCACAAAATTGACATAAACATTTCGCATAAAAATTACGTCACAGTTGCAAGCCATTACAACCGAAATCAAACAATTTAATAGCATAAAACAATCAATTAACTCCCTTTGTAAAGTTTTACCAAAATTATAAGCGATACTCACCACTTATCGTTATCAACTATCGCATAATCGAAATATCGAATATCAAAGCAGGTACGGATATTGAGAAAGTACCTAAAGTACTGTAATGTCAGCTGTTTTGGAAACCTGTAAGCTGCGACCAAAAATATCATCGGAAACCGGCAAGCACGGGGTTGGTGTAGCAACATATATGTTGTGTCAAAAGCACAAACAAACAGTGTGTTTGGTGTCGGGCTAACTAACAACGTTTAGTAGAAACCTTTACTAGTACTACAAACAGCCAATCTCAAGTCACATTGTAGCCTCCTTGCAACAAATGCACTAGTATCCAAACATTTTTCCGATCCTTCTTACTGATTTTTATAACATTTCTTTTTTTTACTTATATTGCACAAATCTAAACACTTTTTGACAATTTGAGACTATAAAAATCTTGTAATTAATAAAATCTATCTAACTCATATAAAAATAAACTTGTTCAATTGTTTAAACATAATTAAAATATATATTGTATTTCTCATAATTACATATATACATAAATGACATATTTAGTTAATAAAAAAATGGCCGTGCAATGGGGGTGACTAAATAGTTTTATTGAATTTATTGTTTTTATTAAAAGTTTGCTCTCCAGAGGGAGCCACATTAAATCGTCAACCCGCGTGCAAAATTTTCTCCAACACAGCCCTGACGAAAAAATTCACACAGGACACACATGCATACACACCGCACATAGTAGGCCTATATGTAAACTGTAAAAACTATTTTCTAGTCTGTATCAATAATAGACCATTGAAAACTTAATAATTCTTTCCTTTATGCTTATTCAAACTGGTATAAAGCCTTGACGGTTTTATATTTAATTATATAATGTAGTAAAGAGTGGGCTGTCTATCTTAAATTTACTTTGTGTAACTACCTCCAAACTGATTTTCTGAAACCTCAAAGAGGAGTTTTAAAAAACAAGCATTACCGCTGACGTTTCTCCCCTGCATTTTTGCGTCAGTCTTTTGTTCAGTGGAAGTTGTCACAGACTGGGATGAGATTTCACAGACTGAGATAGGATTCCAGTCGCATTAAATGACAAATGATCCCAGCAGTAACCATATGATCTCTAATACATTCACACAACGTGCTTACAAAATTTAGCACTTAGTGTTTTTTAGAAGTGTAAAAAATAGTAAAGAGTGGTTTTCTTACGTTGTACGTCATAGATACAAAAACAGAACAAAGTTTTTTACGTATCGTTATTTCAAATCAGCTATTTTATCTTCCCTTACCTGATCTTATTTTCCGACAGTTCCTTACAGCACTGGTCGAGCGCATTGTCAGTCTTGGCCTCCCCCATGCTCCACCTCCACATGAAGCGTTCTCCAATTCCTGGTCCCCACCTTCGCCAGGTCACGCTGCGCTGTTCAGAGTTTTATTACCTTTATTCGCTACTTAATCAAGTCCTCTTACAATGTGAAACGATAGATGAGAATTTTTTTCGAAAATCTATCCGAAACCTGCGCCCGGCTGCGATGGAACCTACTTAAGATGTAGTGATTAAATACGGTACTTTCCCAATAACTTTACCTACATTGCATTTCGATGTTTTGAGTACGGTACGCGATCCTATCGATACTTCACGTAGTGAAGAAGAAGAAGTGTTTCAACTGTAAATAAGTGTACTGGTGAATGTAATCCGAAAATAATGCTGTTTTAATCCATGACGTCCGGTAAGGATATGTTACTGTTTTATTATATTTTAAAAAACTTACGGTTTGGTATTAGATCACGTGTTCATTTCAATTCGTGTAATGAAATCAGCGACCCCTTTTTTTAAAAATTTTCGATATTGCAAAATGCACGCCAAATACAAAGAGACTGAATTTGATAACGTGGAAAATTTTAAACCGTGCTGTTTTTTGTGCACTTCAATCAGATGAATAGAACACGTGTGTGCCAATATCCCCACAGCCAAAACCAGCACACGACCAGTAGAAACAAGGGAATGGCACAGTTCGCTCTAATAGTTACCGTACTCAATGAATTTACTATTCCGTATTTCCTGTAATCGTGCAAAATGCTGCTACTGACAATTACCGAATATACGCAATCAGTTAAGCAGACGCGCGCGCGCCCACACACACACAATATTTTAATCTGCTTCTGTCTGGCTTCTTTTTTTAGCATGTAATCTACATAATTACAAACCAAGATTAATTTTTAAAACAGGCGCAGTTTCGAGCATTAAAAGGCGTTCAATCTGTTAGTGAAGGATCATAACATTCACACTTAGCACTGGTTTATTTAACACACACTACCCAAAGTTTTACAGCATTATATTACACCAAATATATTGCAATACTTTTCTAATTTTATAATATTTCAGTACGTTTTGTAACCCTTAATGTATTTATATAAAATTTCGTTTATGCTTATTATCACAACTTATATTCATTATCATCATAAAGCAGTTTTATTAATATTGGTAAAAGTTAGACTAATGCTCCTTCAACTCCCTTTAATTTTTAAATATTAATATTATACGATTATAATAATTATTATTAATCTTTATTATTATTACAATAAATATTATTAATTCATTACAATTTATTAACATTAGATTTTTAATTTATTGGCTCGATAACTAAATGTTGAGAAACCCTTATTTTCTCAACATTAAAACATTAATCGTAAAAAGAAAGGAAGACTTCATTTGCTACGGATATTGGCCATAGCACAGTATCCAATGTACATTGGATACTCACATATCTTCCACGTTGGTGAGTTCTTTCAAAATCTTCTTCTCTAAGGGTATTTCAGTGATCTGAGGCAGGTCAGGTAAACGGTCCCCTTTCTGCTCATCTAGCCCAAAGTTGAGCTGTTTCTCTTTTTTCTCTTTCTTAGTTCAATAGATACGCGAATGTTTTTTGTTTTATTCCTTTTGAGTTCTAATTTCTGTATAATTTTTTAAAATCTAGGTTGGTTAATTTATGTTTTTTCATTTCTTAACAAAATGGTTTCAAGTAACATCAAACGCAATGTTTGTGACAATGCTTTTTATGGAAAGCAGAAGACGTTGCCATGTAATGGTTTATTTAAGGGCGTAATTGTGTAACTATACGGAATGCTGAATATGCCTTTTACGTGTTTAATGGAGCGAGTGTGACTGTGTAATGTACATGTGCAACTCGTACCTAAAATTACCTAAAGATGACAGCACCCCAGTATCCTCAAATCGTGTACGGTTACAAATGACATCAAACCTTCTTGACCACGTAATTTAGCTGTAATGATTTTCAATCGCAAGGAAAACGTTTGGACGATACAGTAGTTCCTAGGCTCTTGGGATTAATGAAATGTCTATAACAGACGGTTAGTAGGCTTGTAAATGGTGTTGCCGAAGCTAATGCTGGTACTGAGCATTTAAAATATGAAAATATACAATTATATTATAAACTTGTTTTGATAATTGAACAAGATAGGTACACAACACAAAATAAACAAACTCACACGAGCGCGCACAACTCAAGGTCACCCGCAAACTGCGACAGGCGTTATTCAGTGTCTGTGTGGTGACATAGATTTCAGGGGTTGTAAGTTTTGTTTATTTACTTTAGTTTGTTACCTATATGTTATGTGAGTACTTTGATGTGTTTTGACTCTCTGTCGGTTGTGAGACAGAGTATTGTTTATCTTCTATTTTTGAAGTTTTAGTTTTAATTTTACCTGAAGACGGCAATCCATTTGTTGTGTAGCCAAAACGTCGCTTTTTAATAGAACAAAAAGTGACGGAAGAAGTGCGCCGTACTAGAAGTGGCTTAATAAAATGTTAATATTTATAAATAGAAGGCAGATGAAGTAGCATTAACCTAACTGTAGTAATATTAATAAAATTCATTTGTAATGATAATAAATACAAGTTGTGATTTCAAAAAGAGTTTATTTAAATACATACATAAATTAGATGAAAAATTATTTTAAATAGTTTAAATATTGTCTACTTTTAATCGTTTTTACAGTTTTTCAATATTAAGCATTAAAATATATCGTTTTGAGGTCTTTTGTTTGCAAAAAAAATGATTTTCGAGAAAACAGAAGGCTAAACTCTCGGTTTTTTTAATTTCACTCATAGACCTTATCCAGAAAGGCTTATGGTTACTTCGTGAAATATCCTGTATATAGTATTATAAACTAATCATGGATTATTAACTTAAAAATATCTCCAGCGTTCAAAAACATTGATTCGAGACGCAGCTCCGAAAAACTCTGTTATAAACAGCTGGTGGGGATGAACAAACGATTTGTTTATTTTTTTTTAATAGGATTAGCTTCGGATAGGGACCAAGGTCTTATAAAGCGAAGAAGACGATTTTACCATCTGTTGTTTGTATTTAGGTAACAAGAGGTAAGGTCAACTTTAACATTTGCGAATTTTTCGTAATCTTATTCGTATAGAAGTATAACTCTTCAGACCTGAGCCAGTGTTGAACAGTAACGTAACAAGGTATGGCCCCATGTTGACCTCCCTATGTCTCCGGAACCTGGGTGATCGAGGAAGGAGGAAACCAACTTAACATTTTTGAAAGAAAGAAATTTTGAGAGCTACTGCAATTGTGAAGAAGGTCAAGAATATAACGTCTATTCACCAGTAACCGAATTCATAAAGTCAGTTAGATTTACATATGTGTGTGGACATGAAGCTTATGTGCAAACAAGGGAACCATCAAGAAGAGTGATGACAGGATGATAAGATTTAAGATAGATTAATGAAACAGAAGACCATCTAAGAAAGATGAGTGTTAGGAACTGGTTAATGTCACAACTGTAACCCATTGTAACATCATACTTCAGAGAAGGCCAAGGCTCACACACAGCTGTAAAACAGAAAAGAGAAAGAGAGACAGACAGAGAATTTTATTATTAAATCACGCTGTACTGTAATAATTCATTATTACGTTTTAATCGTGACTACACAGTTTAGTTGCCCTAGAACAGTTACTTTGTTGGGGTTTCCTCTAATTTATTCTGCTATATTATTGCATATACCTATTATCATATTATCACTATTGCACTCATATTATCTAAACTATTCCTATTTACTGTCATCTCTGTCTGTCTGTCTGTCCCCCTCTCACTCTCTCTCTCTCTCTCTCTCTCTCTCTCTCTCTCTCTCTCTCTCTCTCTCTCTCTCTCTCTCTCTCTCTCTCTCTCTCTCTATTAACCTACTCATTTCTCTATTTATCATGTGTCTGGATTTACGACCTTTTTTAAAAGCAATTACAAAATGACAGTCAATCACCTCAAATCTGTTTGTCAAATCAAGAGCGTGCTAAAATCTGCTGATTGCATTCCTTACCAGGATGACAAGTTTCGTGTACAGCTTGGTTAATTCGCGTCAATCAATTTGAAACTCTTTAACTTGCACAAGGGTGAGAGACAGTGTCGATAAAGAGAGAAAACTGTGACAAGCAAACCAAGTAACGATGCGATTACAAAAACAGCAAAAATAGAAAACACGGTGGAAAATCTGTAAGTTGCAGGAACAGCATCTTTGTGATCAGTGATAACAGTAACATGAAGAAACGGAACGGAATGCGGATTATATATTGCGTTCGGGTAAGCACGTTTATTAGAAATTGTCCGGTTTCAAAGAAACAGGAAAACGTAATCCGATGCTTCCCGTCGTAGCTTGTCTCATATGATTCAATTGCTTAAAGGATTTATATGCGCTTGGTTGGGTCTGATACTTTTAAATTAAAACACTGGCTATTTTCGCTTGTCCGCAAACTACCACTATCACGGCCAGCCAGTATCTAAGTTGCCTGCAACCGTTTAAAACTAGTCGCTTGTTGTAAAACAATTTGTAGTATTAACCGTGTGTGTTTAACTATTTTTATTTATCGAAATATCATTTAATATCTTCCTTGAGTGAACATATTTGTTCCTTACGTATGTAAGGCTGAGTATTAATTATTTGCAGGTGGAATATTATAATACTGCTAACTGTGACACATCGTAACTGCAAGGAACTTTGAAACAAGCACGACAATACAGCGATATTAATAATTTACTGAACGCTGAAAGTGGTGCGACGGCAGCCTGACATCGAGTAACACTTCAAGTGGCGCGACGGCAGCCTGACATCGAGTAACATTTCAAGATGTTTACTGAACGCTGGAAGTGGCGCGACGGCAGCCCGACATCGAGTAACATTAACTGAACGCTGGAAGTGGCGCGACGGCAGCCCGACATCGAGTAACATTAACTGAACGCTGGAAGTGGCGCGACGGCAGCCCGACATCGAGTAACATTAACTGAACGCTGGAAGTGGCGCGACGGCAGCCTGACATCGAGTAACACTTCAACATGTTTACTGAACGCTGGAAGTGGCGCGACGGCAGCCTGACATCGAGTAACACTTCAAGATGTTTACTGAACGCTGGAAGTGGCGCGACGGCAGCCTGACATCGAGTAACACTTCAAGATATTAACTGAACGCTGGAAGTGGCGCGACGGCAGCCTGACATCGAGTAACACTTCAACATGTTTACTGAACGCTGGAAGTGGCGCGACGGCAGCCTGACATCGAGTAACACTTCAAGATATTAACTGAACGCTGGAAGTGGCGCGACGGCAGCCTGACATCGAGTAACACTTCAACATGTTTACTGAACGCTGGAAGTGGCGCGACGGCAGCCTGACATCGAGTAACACTTCAAGATATTAACTGAACGCTGGAAGTGGCGCGACGGCAGCCTGACATCGAGTAACACTTCAACATGTTTACTGAACGCTGGAAGTGGCGCGACGGCAGCCTGACATCGAGTAACACTTCAACATGTTTACTGAACGCTGGAAGTGGCGCGACGGCAGCCTGACATCGAGTAACACTTCAAGATATTAACTGAACGCTGGAAGTGGCGCGACGGCAGCCTGACATCGAGTAACACTTCAACATGTTTACTGAACGCTGGAAGTGGCGCGACGGCAGCCTGACATCGAGTAACACTTCAAGATATTAACTGAACGCTGGAAGTGGCGCGACGGCAGCCTGACATCGAGTAACACTTCAACATGTTTACTGAACGCTGGAAGTGGCGCGACGGCAGCCTGACATCGAGTAACACTTCAACATGTTTACTGAACGCTGGAAGTGGTGCGACGGCAGCCTGACATCGAGTAACACTTCAAGATGTTTACTGAACGCTGGAAGTGGCGCGACGGCAGCCTGACATCGAGTAACACTTCAAGATATTAACTGAACGCTGGAAGTGGCGCGACGGCAGCCTGACATCGAGTAACACTTCAACATGTTAACTGAACGCTGGAAGTGGTGTGACGGCAGCCTGACATCGAGTAACACTTCAAGATATTAACTGAACGCTGGAAGTGGCGCGACGGCAGCCTGACATCGAGTAACACTTCAACATGTTTACTGAACGCTGGAAGTGGCGCGACGGCAGCCTGACATCGAGTAACACTTCAACATGTTTACTGAACGCTGGAAGTGGTGCGACGGCAGCCTGACATCGAGTAACACTTCAAGATGTTTACTGAACGCTGGAAGTGGCGCGACGGCAGCCTGACATCGAGTAACACTTCAAGATATTAACTGAACGCTGGAAGTGGCGCGACGGCAGCCTGACATCGAGTAACACTTCAACATGTTAACTGAACGCTGGAAGTGGCGCGACGGCAGCCTGACATCGAGTAACACTTCAAGTGGCGCGACGGCAGCCCGACATCGAGTAACACTTCAAGATATTTTTCTTCGGTCACAGCGACCTACGATTCCACAACTCCAAATATAAAAAAAAAAATCGAATAATATTTTTTGACTCTAAATACAAATATATGAATATTAATTTCAAAATATACTTTATAATATTCAAATATTTTCAGCATATTTGTTAGTAAACAAATTATTTTTTTAAACTGGTTAACTGCACTGAAACATATTGTTATATATTTATTCAATTCAACGTTACTAAATCGTAGAAGGAAAACTTACATCCCTAAAAAATATCAGCCTAGTAACTTCTTAGTGAAAAAGATGACAGCAATGTTATTATGTTAGATAAACATATAGTCACCGTCATTCAATACAACTGTCACGATGTCCTTCTGTGAGAGTCTGTGTACTTGTAGGCACTTAAAATATTCTTGTCAACTTTTGGCAGTGGTTGGTGACCGCTACAACACTGCTGACATGCCCCTCTTGTCTCTCCAACTTCTGGCAGTGGTTTGGTGACCGCTATAACACTGCTGACATGGCCCTCTTGTCTCTCCAGACAGTCAACTTCTGGCAGTGGTTTGGTGACCGCTACAACACTGCTGACATGTCCCTCTTGTCTCTGCAGACAGTCAACTTCTGGCAGTGGTTTGGTGACCGCTACAACACTGCTGACATGGCCCTCTTGTCTCTCCAGACAGTCAACTTCTGGCAGTGGTTTGGTGACCGCTACAACACTGCAGACATGCCCCTCTTGTCTCTCCAGACAGTCAACTTCTGGCAGTGGTTTGGTGACCGCTACAACACTGCTGACATGCCCCTCTTGTCTCTCCAGACAGTCAACTTCTGGCAGTGGTTGGTGACCGCTACAA
This sequence comes from Magicicada septendecula, assembly GCA_034769895.1. Taxonomy (NCBI): domain Eukaryota; kingdom Metazoa; phylum Arthropoda; class Insecta; order Hemiptera; family Cicadidae; genus Magicicada; species Magicicada septendecula. The sequence goes on from CM068373.1 coordinate 455,944,732, forward strand.
CACTGCTGACATGCCCCTCTTGTCTCTCCAGACAGTCAACTTCTGGCAGTGGTTGGTGACCGCTACAACACTGCTGACATGCCCCTCTTGTCTCTCCAGACAGTCAACTTCTGGCAGTGGTTTGGTGACCGCTACAACACTGCTGACATGCCCCTCTTATCTCTCCAGACAGTCAACTTCTGGCAGTGGTTGGTGACCGCTACAACACTGCTGACATGCCCCTCTTGTCTCTCCAGACAGTCAACTTCTGGCAGTGGTTTGGTGACCGCTACAACACTGCTGACATGCCCCTCTTGTCTCTCCAGACAGTCAACTTCTGGCAGTGGTTTGGTGACCGCTACAACACTGCTGACATGCCCCTCTTGTCTCTCCAACTTCTGGCAGTGGTTTGGTGACCGCTACAACACTGCTGACATGCCCCTCTTGTCTCTCCAGACAGTCAACTTCTGGCAGTGGTTTGGTGACCGCTACAACACTGCTGACATGCCCCTCTTGTCTCTCCAGACAATCAACTTCTGGCAGTGGTTTGGTGACCGCTACAACACTGCTGACATGCCCCTCTTGTCTCTCCAACTTCTGGCAGTGGTTTGGTGACCGCTACAACACTGCTGACATGCCCCTCTTGTCTCTCCAGACAGTCAACTTCTGGCAGTGGTTTGGTGACCGCTACAACACTGCTGACATGCCCCTCTTGTCTCTGCAGACAGTCATCTTCCCTAAGGTTTCTGTAACTCGAATCCCTACCATCCACGTTCGCCTAGGTTTTCCTCTCTATCTTCTGCATTCCGGCACTCAATATAATGTTTTCCTGATACAAGGCTTCCATCCATACACTGTATATGCACCATCCACTGACATTATTCTGGTCTACGTACTCTACAACTGAACTCTCCCTATCCATCTAACATTTTATATATTTTTACAACAGTCGCTGCTTTTCTTCTCGCAACCAGTCTCCATTCTTCTCTATTTCCCAATCCCTGTCTCTGAACGGACTTTCGAGATCTCCGTGTTCTTCTTCTTCACAAAGGCTTCAATTCATTACACTTGCGACCCATCTGTCACCTCTACTTCTTCTTATGTCAGTCGTTTCTTTTCAGTAAAACTAAACTCATGTTTTTCTACGTTCATTCTCCTTCTTGATCCTGTCTATTCGTGAAAGTCTACATTACGCGTCCAGTATACCATTTCCGTTGCTGTTTCTCTTTTTAAAATTTTTTGTTTACGACCAAGTTTTCCACTTTGTACGTTACTGCGGTAGGCACCACGTTACTGAATACCATAGCTCTGGTATCTCTTATGTACATCCCAACGTATTTAACTGAGGTGCCTCATTCACGTCTTTGTTAGTTATAATTTTTTGTTTTCCTCTGTGTTGTTTTCTTCTGTTGTCCTGTGGTTCCCCGTCCTTTTAATTTCTTGTCCATCGCCCAAATCGTCTCTTGTTGGTGCCAGGTACTCAGTTTTATCAACATTTACTTCTATTCCATTCTTTGTGTATTCCTCTTGAAGTCTCCGTAACATAAAACTGAGATAAACGTGACCTTAGGCCGTCACGGCCGGCGTCACCAGTATTCAAAGTATTGTTAAGCAGGCCGTTAGGCCGTGGTCTACGGATGCTAAGTGCAGAGTTTCGGCCTCGCTATCGGAAGCCATCTTCAGTGCAAAATTTTGTTTTTGGTAGTTGTTCGCCAACTAACCCCAGTACTGAGGTGGAATGGTACTCTACCTCAGTACTGAGATTAGTTGGCGAACAACTACCAAAAGACAAATTTTGCACTGAAGATGGCCTCCGATGGCGAGGCCGAAACTCTGCACTTAGCATCCGTAGACCACGGCCTAACGGCTTAACAATACTTTGAATAATAAAACTGAGATATTTGTCATTCTGCGGGGATCATACGCGAAGCTCAGAGTGTAAAGATGGGCATGTCTTATTGGTATTACCATTATTTCACATTATCTTTTACAACGTCTCGGTATATGTTCTAGAAAACGTTTGAAAAGAGTCCGTGAACCTAAACATTTTCTGTACTCTTAGTTTACATTTTTTTTTTTTACTTTATCCGTTCGTTACACTCTTAAAAATACAAGAAATGCATCAATTGGTCAGCGTCCCCTTTTTCAAACAAACGGTATGTTAACAAACTTTTCATAGTGGCGTCGAAAATTCTCAGTTTTCTGGTCTTTCTAAACTCCCGCCCATTCTCCAATAAAATGGGACAGTACGGTGTTAACCATCGTATTGTGCCCCTTTATAATTCACTGTTGTGTCTCTCATTTTTAGAGTAATTACTGTTTACTAAATACTGTGTAGTTCTTAGTTAAAGATTGTTTTAAGTCCAAGGTAGGTTCTATTGGCCCTCATATTCCTGATGTTCGAGCCGGGCACCAGTTTTACAGAAAATGATTAATCACTTCTTTGTACCTTACAGTGTAACCAAATGGTCACACGCTGGTTACCATTTCTATGAAAAAATTTTATAAACCATAACTTTAATATCGTCCAATAATAACGCGTTAATGAGGAAACACAAATAATGATATCAATAAGGCATACTGCCAACCTCAGTCAACTCATAAGTTAAGGGGTAGCAACAGACGTCTTATTACGACATAACTGACGTTCCCGTCTGATCACGGGTGTGTTAATATAGAAAAATTTTTCACTCTTATACGTCAAGCCAATTCTACGGAAGTTTTTAGTCAGATGTCCGGCTAAATAATTCCGTTTCATATTAATTAGGCCTATTTCTGGACCAACGCAAATATGTTTCTGCAGTATGCCGTTTGGTTTGTCGATTACAGCTCAAACTGTTCTGGATACTGCAAACAGGAATCTTTCTGTTGCTGCATCGAATGTTTATTTGCATGATTTCTGAGTAAACAAGTTTAAAATTAAAAGTGATCCAACTTTTTGCAACTGATGTAACTTATTAAGAAACTTCTTTTACAGAATCAGGCAATATGGTCTGACGGCTGTTACGTTATTGTAAATTGTTGTATATGAATTGAAAGGGCTATTTTAATGTGAATATAGCGTGATCCGGATGTTTTTGTTAGTGAAGCGCACTTTGTTTTTGTTATTAAAACGTTTTTCGTATATGGGTCATTCTCACAGAAAGGGGCAGAAGTGATGTCCAGACCATTTGTGGCGTCCCATTTATGATTTTGGAGCTGGGCAAATTTTTAAATTGCAGTACGAAACTGTATCTAAAGGTGAAATTTTTCTTTTGGCGGTCAAATATTTCTTTCGTGTAGAAAATTTGTTAAATCCGTCGATTTTTCATGGCCCTGTCCTGTCCAGGCACGATCTTCCCAACTTCAAGATTTTGTAGGTCTTTCCTGTGCAAAAATTACAAAACTGGGTTTTCCAGCATAGGTCAGAATACTTCTGTAGATTCAAAAATGATGGTCCTCATTAATATTAGAACGATAGGTTACAATATTAAGATGAAAATGTGAGTGTCCAGAGCTTTGCCGTCATGGCCCTGTCCTTTTTTGTTTTTTGAATTTTCGCGGTCACAGCTGTATTTCTCCGGTTTTGCTTTCCCGCTATTTTTTCGCGTGCTTCCCAGTTGTCCGGAACACCGACAAACCTCTCAATTCAGTCAACCTGGAGCGTTCGGCGAGTGTGGACGTTGGCTGGGACGTGAATTTCCAAACAACCTACATCAAGCTCCTGGCCTTATTGTTAAAGTGAGTATTCAAACCAATGTTTTCTTATTGCTCAATACTTGTACAATGCGCGGAGCAGTTTCCATTTCTATAACAACTTTTGGGAAAGCGTTGCAACAAGTCAGGATATATTAGAAAAACCTGTGTTTCGTCATGATCCTGTCCATCATGACCCTGTCTTCTCCTGTAAATTCGAGGGCAGGGCCATGACGGAGAGGACAGGGCATGACGGTTCTATGATAGTTTCCAGCTTTTCTAGCTCTCCAATATTTTTATGTTAGTACAGTTTATGTCTCTCGCTAATCCGAACTAATAGTGTACAGGGAGTGATCGGATTAGCGAAAAATTCGAATAACAGAGGTAGAAAAAAACACTCATAAAACTCATTAAAAGTTGTATATTTTAGAACACAAAACGTATTAAAAATTTTATATTTTATTACAACACTAGCTGTAACCCGCGGCTTCGCACGCGAATATTTGACTTTTAATAAGAATTGTAATATAATTTTTATTGTCTACGTCTATATGGCGTTCTGCCAGCTCCTATAATAATTTTGTACTCATTAGTCAAATTCTCTCCAAAGCTGTTTTCAACACTTGTAGTACCATTTTAACTTGTACTATATTATTATGTTGGTGCAACAGCCTTCGGAGATTTAAAAGTACCCGTTTATAAAGTCTTTGGAAATATTTATAAAGTACCTGTTTTGGAGACCTAAAAGAAGTTACTTGGAATTATCACGAGGCTGGTCACGGAAAAGGTGCACCAGATGGGATAGGAGCAACAGTTAAACGCACAGCAGACCGAACCGCTGCTCAGGGCAAAGATGTTGTGAACATCGACACGTTCGTTATGGTTCTGCGCAACCGCATCAGCAACATACAAATTCGTTTCATCGAAAGTTCAGCAATTGAAGCCATAGCGTCATCGGTCCCTCAATCTTTAAAACCCTTTAAAGGCACCATGGAGGTCCACCAAATTGCACGGAAGAAAGGTGATTCCCAACTTTATATGAACAAGCTCAGTTGCTTCTCTTGCTCGTATAATTGCAAGTACCATAAGATTGGAACTCACCAACCATCGATTGCCCAACGATATCCAACGAACTGTCCCAAAGTAGTGAATAAAAAGACATCAACGACGACCAACTCAAAAACACTGAACAAGACTGAAAATAAGGCCAGTTCCTCTCGTATGAATGGAAACAATCATTCTCAGGAGCATCCAGCACTTCACGATGCATTTCACGAAGTAACAGTACCGTCGAACAGTGTTGAGTTCTCCAGCCATCTGACAGCAAACCCAGAAGATTTTGAGATGCAGGAAATTGCTGGTTTTCCTCATATCAGGCCTATTTCTGGTGACAAACATGGCTATGACCAGCTTGAAACTGCTGATGACACACGTGAGGAAGCTAAAACCAAAACAACCGTTCGAGGGCTGTGCTTCAAATGCGGAGGGGCAGTAAACTCTACGAAGATTAGGGTAATCTGTGACGTTTGCCGACGAATCGTTTACCATGCAAAATGTGTTTCCCTCGTTAAAAATAATACAACTGGTGATATTGATATCTTCTGTTGTGAAGGCTGTGATAAAATGGCGACTGATAAAAATTGATTTATATTAATTTTAATATGCTTAAATAATTTTAATACTTTAATGATTTTTAATACTTTAATGTTTATTTTAATAAACATATTTTAATAAACGTTTTGTGAAAACTAGCCTACTTTTTCTTTTCCAAACCTACTACCTATCCAGAGAAATACAGGACAGGGGCATGATGTGAAGACAGAGGCATGATGCGGTTGTTGTGAAACAGTAGGTAGCGTCATGGCCCTGTCCAGCTGCTTTCTTATTTATTTATTTTCTTCATAAATAAAATAGCTATTGTTTGGATGGGCATTGAATTTCAATTTAAAGTGTCAAGAGAGCATCCCCAATTTTTTTCAGCTTGATTCGAGTACTTTTACATTTCTGAAAACTCGAACTCAAAACTGCCCCTTTCTGTGAGAATGACCCACATAATGATTCTGTTGTGACAAAGCATTTATTTCTTACACGATTTAATTTTTCAATTTATATGGAATTTCTGAAGTTCCTAACACGACGGCATCCATGAAATCAGCAATTGAATGCGGTCGATTGCTGAAAACATTAACTTAGTCCATAACAAAAAGTCGCACACAAAAAAAATGTCGGTCGGTCTGGCAGGGCATTGAATGCCATCATAAAGCGAAATGGGATGCCCGAGAAAGAATTGTCTGAGAACAACCATCGACGCTCTTGCATATGGGCGATGGCGCCATCCTGTTTGATCCAAATTTGTTGAGCTCCAAGACCCTCGTTGAGAGTGGCTTGTAAAAAGTTACGTAACATTGTTAGGTGTAACTTACGTAATTGCATAACTTGTCGATTTGATATTCTTTTCAGCGAACAATAATTGTCCTCAAGGAAGTAGAGTACACCCTGTGATTCCGAAATCTTAAATATTGTTACTTTTTAGTTAGTTTCAACACTAAAAACACTGTGCTCATTAACGACAAAAAACATTTTGTCTAGAACTTGAGTCTGCAGACTGACGAGCGTGAAGCCACTCGGGCAACTTCGTTACTGTTCGTCCGCAGCTATTGTCACTTGCGTCTGTGTATGAGCCATAGGTTTTGCGGAGCCTGTAATCTGGCGGCCTGGTGGGGCGATGACCGAGCCGCGAATCTGGCATGGGGGGGAGCTTAGCTGATTATGGTACGAATTTTAACGAATGTTTCGTATGGCACTGTCCATACACGAACACACAAACTCATGAAAGCAAGAGTTACAGTGTATGCACTGTAAATGACATGATTTGCAGTGTTTAATCCGTTTAACAGTATAAAATTCTGTTTGTATGGATGACAGGACCTGCCACTTGTAATCTAAAGTTGTCAAAACTTTCTCTGCGTCTAACAACATACTAGCTTTGTGACGATTTCTTAATACTTGCAATTTTTTCACAAGTTTTCCTTTTTTTCATTTTAATTATCAGATCAAAAATTTTATCTCTGAGCAAATGTAATATGGCACAGATTGTTTTATCCAATCTTTTAATCCGTTTTAATTTTAGATAACAATATTTTAATATTTTATTAAAATTTTCTATTGACATGTTAGTGTTTATGCCTAAATGAATCCGATAACAGTAGGCCCATGATCTGTATTGTTTCTTATTAATATGTTGTTTTATAAAATATTCATAAAATGAATGTGTTTCTTCATCATTAAACAGTCTTTTTAAAACTTCATGGAGCATTTATAAAAAAAATTAGTGTTCCTAGTCAGTAGTGATATATTTATAATCAGTGGACAACAAAATCCAGGAATTCAAATTGCATTAAGGTACTACATGAAAATTGAAATTTTTATTATTAAATAGAATAATATAATAAATGTTAAAACATGATTACGTTAAGGTAATATTTATTATTAAGAAAAATCGTTACAAGAAAAATCGCTGCATGTGCCAACCAACTAAATTTCTTATAAACCGCCAATATCTCGAAAACGAAAAAGCCGATTTTATTGAAACAAAAGCAAAATAAAATTTGGAATTTTCTATAATTTTCACTCGCTGACACCATATAGCTATCTCTCATAAAACGAAAGTTTGTCGCATGCTGAAAATTTCACTACATGAAAATTAAAAAAGAAACTTCATGACATGGAACCGTCTGAAGACTCTGTTTTTGAACATTGTTAAAACTATCGGTTAAAATTTATGCCTAAAACCATCTTCAAACTTCAAGGAACAGGGTAGTGAAAGATTTTAAAATCAGATCAGCTGTTACTGAAGTTATGTCGAGCAATGAAACACATCGCATTCTCTCGCGCTCTCCGCCCCACCATGCGGCTCGGTTATCGCCCCACCAATCCGCCAGTTACAGGCTCCCGCAAGTTTGTGATATATACTTTCTTTTTTATTTTACTCACGGGTTACAAAGAAAATTACAGTGCCATCTAGTGCATTTGAGCATTTTCCAGTAAACTGCGTGTTGAGAAATAAATGCACATTATAGTTTGCTCAGAAATTATTTTCTGCTCTTCATAACATACACTGGCTTCATTAAGGTTCGCTGTCTTTTCACGCTACATACTCATGTATGTATGTATGGTTATTAACAAAAATAGTTCATCACCAAATTCTTACTGATTAGAAAATAAATTGCAGCTTACACTCCAAAACATTTCAGAGCTAAACAGACGTAATGACAGATAAGTTTGCCTGATTCTGAAAACATTTTTAAAGGTACTTAAACGTACGAACCGATAAGTGAGTTTATTTTACATAAAGTAAATCAATTAGTTGAATATTGCATCAAAAATGCATGTAAAATAATTGAAAGATGTAATTTTATAGATCTAAAATATTGTGCTAGAATATGAAAAAACATTTTTATGATAAACGGTTTAAAATTAAAATTAAATAAAAACAGTTACTGTTTTAGATTTATCCTACAACCGCACATTTATTAAAGTTTTTGGAAACAAATTAGGTCGTTTCTCCTCTTTTTTACTTATTTGTTTGATTTTTCTTCGTTCATTATAGTAGTGAATAATGATAATAATAAGTGCACAGATAACTTAATAATAATTCACTTTCAGTAACTATATTTTAAAAGACTTCAGTAGATTCAACACACTCACAGAGTGCTTGATTACTGCTGTCTGCTGTGGGAGAGTTCCATCTATCCCCATCGCCTCTGTGCGCGGATCTTCGTAACGCTCATAGCTGAGCAGCTGCTCTGTTCTCCGTCAGTCTCTGTCAGGTCGCGCACCCTCGTATAACCATATAAGACTTTATAGGGTAAGAAACAGTTGCGGACCTGTATTGTCCCACTTCGCGGCAGGTCTTACGGCACAAAACAGGGGATTCACAGCTAGATGACAGTGAACGTATGCAAAGTGTGATTGCCGACGATGGTTGAAGGCGAACAGAAAGCTGCCGTCGATTAAAAGTAAAAAAATAATTGGCCACAGTAAAGACGAAAGAATGTTACCGAAGTGTTTTAACCGATTCGAAGACCAAGAAGGGGGCAAACGTCGTACTACTGTTACTGCTACATACGATCAGAAGTGTTACAGACTGTCCAAACACTAAATGCTAGCTAAAGTTCAACACCTTACTTTTTTTAACACCTTGCTGTTGTTATAGTGAAGTACGTTTATTTTTTAAATCCTAGAATCCTGTTAGTTCACTGCACAGGATTGCGTATTTATTGTATCCTTTTCATTACTACGCAATTAAAAATTTACAGAAAATCACCGTAGCTACTTTTTCTTGTTTTAATATAGAAATTTGAGTACACAGAGGTCGTGACACAGAGGTCTATCGCCCGTCTTTTCTCATACAACATCCGTCGGCCTTGGACCCGACCCTGACGGAAAACAGTGTTCTTACTGTACACTGTACTATTACATTCTCTGATTAGTATTTCGTCCGAATAATCTTTGGTTGTACGTGATAAAGTTTGTCTTTGCCTAATTTACAAACGCTTTGATGTAAAAACATTACTGTTAAAACGTAGTTACATTTGTTGAATAGATTGTTCCTGCTGTCTGATCAAAACAAACGTTTGTGAGAGTACAATGATAATAACAACAATTATATAATTATTAATATTATACATATATTTAACTTTCACTATGAACACTTACTTTTACTATTACCCAGACGTTTCGACGTGGTATTCGTCTTCCTCAGTGGGTTTTAAATACTTAATGTCTGTACAGTAACGGTTATGGGTTGTAGGTGTGTGTGGTGGGGGTTGCTGGTGGGAGGGAATTGGCGCTGGGATTCGAATTTAGTGTTGGAATTAGTGTATCAAAAAGTATGTGTGATCTATAATGTAATTGTTCATTTAATATGTTATTTGGTTGTAGTGTGTGATATCTGTATATTTCAAATTGTTCTGCTGTCTGCTATATTTCGAATCCCAGCGCCAATTCCCTCCCACCAGCAACCCCCACCACACACACCTACAACCCATAACCGTTACTGTACAGACATTCAGTATCTAAAACCCACTGAGGAAGACGAATACCACGTCGAAACGTCTGGGTAATAGTAAAAGTAAGTGTTCATAGTGAAAGTTAAATATATATATAATATTAAAAAAGTGAAGAAGAGGATGTATCAACAAGATAATTATTAATAATAAAAAACAATTATAGTTATATAATTATTATTTTTTGTCGTACTAGTAGTAGTAGTAGTAGTAGTAGTAGTAGTAGTAGTAGTATTGTTATTATTACTCAAAGGAAAACGCCATTTCTCATCTCACAATATAGAAAGTGGCGCGAAATAAACTCGATTAGTACCCTAACAACCATGAATACAGCAGAATGTACTATTTATTTGAATTATAGCAAATTCACAATGCCACACTCTGTATATACTGCACATGTAGTGTATATATCTCTGAGACCACTACTTATCTGAGCCAAAGAAACAGTAAACCAGATGTGACGGAGTGTAACGCCACAGACAAAATAAAACCAACTCGACTTGGTCTGTTTAGATAACTTCTAGAGGCGTGATAAAAGGAAGAGCTTCCACTGACAGCTGTAATTAAACCGAGTTTTAACTCAGAGATAGTTTGTGGTTGTACGGAAATAAACGAAGGAGATCTGTTTAATAGATGCGAGCGAAAGCAGTTCCCAGTTCCGACAAACCGCTACTATAAATCATGGTTTATGGACATCGACCCGCACACGGGCCATTAATTTCGACACAGTGGTTTCCCTTCACGTAGGCCTGTGTTTATGCGTTTGCAGAACATTATAGGCTCATCATTTGTGTTATAATTGTTACCGCTTATTGTTACAAGTCCGTTACTGTTTCGTCGGAGGGCTTATTCGAAATCTTTACATTTTTAATTGACTATATAATAAAACTGTAGTTAATTTTTCAAAGATTAATTCTTTATTTGTTATCGGTAAATAAAAATAACTTAGAGGCGCCTTTTTATGCTCTGCTTACTGTTCAGCATAGTTAAGGTCTATAAGATGATATTTATGCTCGGCGACATTTATTTACTAACTTATTTAGAGGCAACACTTTCTCCCCGTGTTTCAGGCAACGGCAATCAATTATTTTCAAATGAATTATATATATATATAATATATAATATTAATTATATAATTAAAAATAATATACGAAATTATACTACTTGCAGAAGAAACAAATTGAATAACTTTCTACATATATAATTTCTAAACAAATATATATAATTTTCTACATTGGTAACTCGACGTTCCTTGCAGTAATTATAAACTTATAATTTGTGATGTTATTCAATTTGTTTCTTCTGCAAGTAGTGTAATTTCGTCTATTCTTTTTAACACCTGACGCTACGTTTCACTGAAAAATATCAGTTTCATCAGAGGTTTGTAAGTAAATTGTTTACTATATATATATATATATATTTGCGATTTTCGAACAACATTTAAAGCCATTTTTCGCATCCTAGCTACCAAACTTTACGGTCTTTCCAATCATCTTACTTCAGATTTCTCTGTACCATTGTATTCCTTATCCCTTCAATCCAAGTCTGCCGTGGTCTCCCTCTTTTTCTTCTTTTAGGTGTCCATTCTAGTAATTCTAGTCCATTATATGGCCATCTATCATTACCCACATGCCCGTACCATCTTAATCTTTTAGAATCAATTCTGTCGTTTAAGTATATTGGTACAGATACTCATTATGTTATTTACCATATTTCTTCTTTTTTTTTCTCCATCCAGCAATGTAAGTCTACAGCACCTTCTCCAGTAACCCATTTCAACGGCTCGTAATCGTTACCTCATATGTTCTGCAGTCTCCCACACCTCAGCCCCATATGTTACAATACTTTCCAGTAATGTCTTATAAATTTTGATTTTTGTTTCGAGCCTTAGATGATTGCTCCACAAAGTGGAACGTAACTGTCTCGTCACACGTTTCCCTTGTCCAGTACAACTTTTTTATTTCTGCTACACTTGTGCCATTTTTTGTAATCGCGGTACCAAGCTATTTGTGTAAATCTACTCTCTCCACAACTCACCGTTCCAACAATATATCTCTGCAAGTATTTCCGACGGCAACACATTCAGTCTTATTTGTATTTATTGTTAAGCACAATTTCTGGTATTCTTTGTATAACTTTCCAGCATATAACAGATGTCATCCTCGTCCTCAGATACAATTACCTGATCGTCCGCGAAGTGCAAAGTGAAGAGCTTTTCGTCATTTATAGCTATTACCAATATGAGATTTATTTACAAAGGTGCTCGAGACGGCTGATTTTACGTCGCCGATAGGACGCCAAGAACTGGTACCCTAGTTAAAACTCTTCCTCTTGGTAGCGCCGACCTCCATATCACAAGAGACGTTCCTTCCAGAAAAGACGTATATTCCAGAGACTTTCTCCTCTTCATAGTCCCACGACTTTCTCCGCTTCAGTGTCCTACTCCTTTTACCTTGTTCTTCTCCCTTTAAGCAGTAATCTTAGAGCCTGTTGCGCCTTCTGCCATTGGTACAACTGACGTTCCACCACCGCATCATCCATCTAGTAACCACCTGTGTTGGCGATGCACACGGTGGAGAGGGAGTTGTGTGTACGTGCCCGTGTAGTGTAAGTGTGCCGTTGCATTATGCCAGGCAAGACCCCCCCCGCAATACGGTAGGCAGACAGACCGAACCTCGACCCGATCCCACAGAACAGCCTTTGCGTTTGTGAGCCGCAAAAGAATCCCATTCTGCCGGCCCGCGCTACACCTTCCACGGGAAACTTCTCATTTCCCCTTCCTCCCCATCTCTCATAACATCCTGAAATATATCCATGTTTCACACCACGACAACACATTCACGTCTCCACAGGATTCCAGTAAGAAAACAAGCATTCCCCAAATAAATTTTCCCTAGTTTACTCATTGCTTGACAGCATAAGGTTTCCAGGCGCTGTTTTTTTTTAATAACTGGCTCAACATTTGAATTTAATCTTGGTTTTAACGACGAGCATCGTACGCGTCTGGCCTACATATTGTTAAACATATTGATATGGTCACATGCAGTTTCGTCACATCCAGGTCGTTCATTTCGAAGTTTGTTAAAATTTGCGCCTGATTGTATGTTAATATTTAATTTAAGATTTTAGCATATACATTGTACTGAATGGTAATTGTATGCATTGCCGCTCTACTAAAACTGGTAACAATAGTTTGCTACATAAAAGAGCGATGTAAAACTTGTCAAAACTTTTGTGACAGTAACTCTGGGAAAATTTTTCCTAAAAATGGTCACGGTGACCGTTTTTGTGGCAGCAGCAGCAGCACAGTACCTAAAGATTAAGGCGCCATTGGTAAAACAACCCGATCTTCTACTATCCTTTCTTACTACAATCAACGCAACCATAAAACACAAAACTTCCTAAACTAAGGACGTGTAAGATTTAATTAACAAATACAACGTTTAAAAAGATTACAAAAGAAAACTTTTCGCATTTTGTTTCATTTAAATTGTGTATAAAATTATTGTGCTCTTGTGATCCCCAATTACACCAAGTTTTTTGGCCTTACACAAAAAACCTACCATATACAATTGAATTTTAAACAATTTAATGTACTTTATGTAATTGAAATAAAACTTAGAGTTTACCTTATTTCCTTTCCATCTTGCGACTTCGTTATAATGTCATACACGACATGTTTCGGGAAACATGTTCCCATCTTCAGGTTTAAAACTTCTCGCTCTCACATGAAGAACTAGTCAACGCAAATAAAAAACTTTGACTAATATCATTAAAACACACTACATTAATAAAGTGTCACAACGTACCGCGCGAAGAATCAGTGCGCACTGTTCGGGTTCATAATCGCAACTGTTGATTACTCATTTGTCTGTAAACTGATAAACATGTTGTAACGCAGTATCGTACAAGCTGTTCGAGTTAAACGACAATTGATCGTTGAGCACTAGGTTTTTTTGTGTTCTCGATGCTTTGTAGATTTCGAACTTTTCTAAAGCGCTCATAATTCGCCCTTTGTTGCAAATATGCAACGGTTTCAAATTTTTGGCGCAATTAGTGTATCCGTGGTTATTATTGATCAAATGTAACGCGAAGTTGGAGGTAGTATATCTAATGCTGCCCTTCGGTATGTGTTCACTAAATCTATCTTTAAATTTTCTCCCTGTCTGGCCAATGTAAAACATCTCACAATCATCGCACATAATTTTATACACACCCGAGTTATTTTCAAGATCTGAACGTTTATTATGTCTGAAGAAATTCCGTAAGTTATTCGTGGTTTTAAAAAATACATTAATGTTTAGTTTTTTAAATACGTTTTTTATAATGTGTGGAAGTAGATTAGTATATTCAGTCGCGATGAAAGCGTTCTCTGTATTATTAGATTTAATCACTTTATTTGCTTTAGATTTATGTTTACGAATTAGTTTGTCAATGATCAATTGTCGTTTAACTCGAACAGCTTGTACGATACTGCCTTACAACATGTTTATCAGTTTACAGACAAATGAGTAATCAACAGTTGCGATTATGAACCCGAACAGTGCGCACTGATTCTTCGCTCGGTACGTTGTGACATTTTATTAATGTAGTGTGTTTTAATGATGTTAGTCAAAGTTTTTTATTTGCGTTGACTAGTTCTTCATGTGAGAGCGAGAAGTTTTAAACCTGAAGATGGGAACATGTTTCCCGAAACATGTCGTGTATGACATTATAACGAAGTCGCAAGATGGAAAGGAAATAAGGTAAACTATAAGTTTTATTTCAATAACGCGACTTGGAGACCATAAATCACAAATTATGAATTTATGTAATTAATGATCATGCTTTCTGTGCGTCCTTTTGTGTTTTGATCAAGGAAAGCTGGTTAGTAATATGATCACTAATTTACTAATTTATCAACATTAACAAGTAATTACTAATTTTATCTTTTTGTCCCACTTTTGGAATTCCCTGCTGGTGACCCTGGCGCGGACCTTACTCGCCAATCCCTAGGCAAGGTCTCTATGGTAAACACCGTGAGAGGTGAGGTGTACGCGTATAGTCACTGTTAATTCGATACAACAAACGAATCTTCGAACAGTCGAGTTTTCGTTGACGATGGTAAGGAAGGCGTTTCACAGTCGACACTGTAACTGCTACGGTAAGCATAATGTTCGCTCTCTAATTCGATAAGTGATTTGATTTACAATAAACAACGTTGTCACCACTATGTGGCAACGCCAAGAAATTTCTAATCGCTCAAGTATCAAGTTTACCCTTAAAATGTCTCATACTCTCATAAACTCTAGTGTTGAATGCATTTATGGAATGCATGTTCTTAAAGTGCACGCAAGCACTGCAGCACCATGACAGACAGTCCCATTGCAGTTATTAACACGGCCAGTATTCACTCACTGCCTGGCCATCGCACGGTTATGACGGGGGAGTATAGTAGAGTTTGTAGTTAATACAAACCACAAAACTTTTACATTCAATTTTTTAATACTTTTTTTTCTACCTTTGAAAGCCACGTATAGGTCGATAAATGAAAAATAAAAAGATATACTCTTACAGTCGAAGAACTCGAGATAGAGCTTTCAGAACAGAACAGTGGTGACCGGTTACTGAACGGCACCCGTTAACCTTCCCATCTAACTATGCGTATACGGAAAACCTATAAACTTAAAAGATAAGGAGCAGTATAAACGTACAGTTAGTAGTCAGTAAGAGTTTAATTTTGTCAGTGCGCCCACAACATCAGAGACGATATATATAGTTTTTCGTCAAATTCATTTTCCAAAGACTTTCCACGGAATGAGAAGTTCTTACGATAAGATACACTTATTAAAAACTATTAACTAAAAACAAACGATGTCACAGACGATTACCATAATTTGTTACGACAACGATGACGACGATGAAGATGATGATGACGATGATGGTGGGGGTGGTGGTGATGACGACGACAACTATGATGATGAGGAGGAGGAGGCGCTCATTTGTCTCTCATATTGCTATTCATTTGTTCTTTTTGCTATTCATTTGTCTTTCTGTACTGTGGGTTCAATTGTATCAGTCCAATCCTATCACCCCTCTTTGGGGAAGTATAACAGTCTAGCTGAGACAAGTGGATGTCAGCAGTAACAACGCGACATGTACACACTTGAACGCACACACGTACCATCTCTCCCCAGCAGTGGATGTCAGCAGTAACAACGCGACATGTACACACTTGAAGGCACACACATACCATCTCTCCCCAGCAGTGGATGTCAGCAGTAACAACGCGACATGTACACACTTGAACGCACACACGTATCATCTCTCCCCAGCAGTGGATGTCAGCAGTAACAACGCGACATGTACACACTTGAACGCACACACGTACCATCTCTCCCCAACAGTGGATGTCAGCAGTAACAACGCGACATGTACACACTTGAACGCACACACATACCATCTCTCCCCAGCAGTGGATGTCAGCAGTAACAACGCGACATGTACACACTTGAACGCACACACGTACCATCTGTCCCCAACAGTGGATGTCAGCAGTAACAACGCGACATGTACACACTTGAACGCACACACGTACCATCTCTCCCCAACAGTGGATGTCAGCAGTAACAACGCGACATGTACACACTTGAACGCACACACGTACCATCTCTCCCCAACAGTGGATGTCAGCAGTAACAGCGCGACATGTACACACTTGAACGCACACACGTACCATCTCTCCCCAACAGTGGATGTCAGCAGTAACAACGCGACATGTACACACTTGAACGCACACACGTACCATCTCTCCCCAGCAGTGGATGTCAGCAGTAACAACGCGACATGTACACACTTGAACGCACACACGTACCATCTCTCCCCAGCAGTGGATGTCAGCAGTAACAACGCGACATGTACACACTTGAACGCACACACGTACCATCTCTCCCCAGCAGTGGACGTCAGCAGTAACAACGCGACACTTGAACGCACACACATACCACCTCTCCCCAGCAGTGGATGTCAGCAGTAACAACGCGACATGTACACACTTGAACGCACACACGTACCATCTCTCCCCAGCAGTGGACGTCAGCAGTAACAACGCGACACTTGAACGCACACACATACCACCTCTCCCCAGCAGTGGACGTCAGCAGTAACAACGCGACATGTACACACTTGAACGCACACACGTACCATCTCTCCCCAGCAGTGGATGTCAGCAGTAACAACGCGACATGTACACACTTGAAGGCACACACATACCATCTCTCCCCAGCAGTGGACGTCAGCAGTAACAACGCGACACTTGAACGCACACACATACCACCTCTCCCCAGCAGTGGACGTCAGCAGTAACAACGCGACATGTACACACTTGAACGCACACACGTACCATCTCTCCCCAGCAGTGGATGTCAGCAGTAACAACGCGACATGTACACACTTGAAGGCACACACATACCATCTCTCCCCAGCAGTGGATGTCAGCAGTAACAACGCGACATGTACACACTTGAACGCACACACGTACCATCTCTCCCCAGCAGTGGACGTCAGCAGTAACAACGCGACACTTGAACGCACACACATACCACCTCTCCCCAGCAGTGGATGTCAGCAGTAACAACGCGACATGTACACACTTGAACGCACACACGTACCATCTCTCCCCAGCAGTGGATGTCAGCAGTAACAACGCGACACTGGAACGCACACACATACCACCTCTCCCCAGCAGTGGACGTCAGCAGTAACAACGCGACATGTACACACTTGAACGCACACACGTACCATCTCTCCCCAGCAGTGGATGTCAGCAGTAACAACGCGACATGTACACACTTGAAGGCACACACATACCATCTCTCCACAGCAGTGGATGTCAGCAGTAACAACGCGACATGTACACACTTGAACGCACACACGTACGATCTCTCCCCAGCAGTGGACGTCAGCAGTAACAACGCGACACTTGAACGCACACACATACCACCTCTCCCCAGCAGTGGATGTCAGCAGTAACAACGCGACATGTACACACTTGAACGCACACACGTACCATCTCTCCCCAGCAGTGGATGTCAGCAGTAACAACGCGACACTTGAACGCACACACGTACCATCTCTCCCCAACAGTGGATGTCAGCAGTAACAGCGCGACATGTACACACTTGAACGCACACACGTACCATCTCTCCCCAGCAGTGGACGTCAGCAGTAACAACGCGACACTTGAACGCACACACATACCACCTCTCCCCAGCAGTGGACGTCAGCAGTAACAACGCGACATGTACACACTTGAACGCACACACGTACCATCTCTCCCCAGCAGTGGATGTCAGCAGTAACAACGCGACATGTACACACTTGAAGGCACACACATACCATCTCTCCCCAGCAGTGGATGTCAGCAGTAACAACGCGACATGTACACACTTGAACGCACACACGTACCATCTCTCCCCAGCAGTGGACGTCAGCAGTAACAACGCGACACTTGAACGCACACACATACCACCTCTCCCCAGCAGTGGATGTCAGCAGTAACAACGCGACATGTACACACTTGAACGCACACACATACCATCTCTCCCCAGCAGTGGATGTCAGCAGTAACAACGCGACATGTACACACTTGAACGCACACACGTATCATCTCTCCCCAGCAGTGGATGTCAGCAGTAACAACGCGACATGTACACACTTGAACGCACACACGTACCATCTCTCCCCAACAGTGGATGTCAGCAGTAACAACGCGACATGTACACACTTGAACGCACACACATACCATCTCTCCCCAGCAGTGGATGTCAGCAGTAACAACGCGACATGTACACACTTGAACGCACACACGTACCATCTGTCCCCAACAGTGGATGTCAGCAGTAACAACGCGACATGTACACACTTGAACGCACACACGTACCATCTCTCCCCAACAGTGGATGTCAGCAGTAACAACGCGACATGTACACACTTGAACGCACACACGTACCATCTCTCCCCAACAGTGGATGTCAGCAGTAACAGCGCGACATGTACACACTTGAACGCACACACGTACCATCTCTCCCCAACAGTGGATGTCAGCAGTAACAACGCGACATGTACACACTTGAACGCACACACGTACCATCTCTCCCCAGCAGTGGATGTCAGCAGTAACAACGCGACATGTACACACTTGAACGCACACACGTACCATCTCTCCCCAGCAGTGGATGTCAGCAGTAACAACGCGACATGTACACACTTGAACGCACACACGTACCATCTCTCCCCAGCAGTGGACGTCAGCAGTAACAACGCGACACTTGAACGCACACACATACCACCTCTCCCCAGCAGTGGATGTCAGCAGTAACAACGCGACATGTACACACTTGAACGCACACACGTACCATCTCTCCCCAGCAGTGGACGTCAGCAGTAACAACGCGACACTTGAACGCACACACATACCACCTCTCCCCAGCAGTGGACGTCAGCAGTAACAACGCGACATGTACACACTTGAACGCACACACGTACCATCTCTCCCCAGCAGTGGATGTCAGCAGTAACAACGCGACATGTACACACTTGAAGGCACACACATACCATCTCTCCCCAGCAGTGGACGTCAGCAGTAACAACGCGACACTTGAACGCACACACATACCACCTCTCCCCAGCAGTGGACGTCAGCAGTAACAACGCGACATGTACACACTTGAACGCACACACGTACCATCTCTCCCCAGCAGTGGATGTCAGCAGTAACAACGCGACATGTACACACTTGAAGGCACACACATACCATCTCTCCCCAGCAGTGGATGTCAGCAGTAACAACGCGACATGTACACACTTGAACGCACACACGTACCATCTCTCCCCAGCAGTGGACGTCAGCAGTAACAACGCGACACTTGAACGCACACACATACCACCTCTCCCCAGCAGTGGATGTCAGCAGTAACAACGCGACATGTACACACTTGAACGCACACACGTACCATCTCTCCCCAGCAGTGGATGTCAGCAGTAACAACGCGACACTGGAACGCACACACATACCACCTCTCCCCAGCAGTGGACGTCAGCAGTAACAACGCGACATGTACACACTTGAACGCACACACGTACCATCTCTCCCCAGCAGTGGATGTCAGCAGTAACAACGCGACATGTACACACTTGAAGGCACACACATACCATCTCTCCACAGCAGTGGATGTCAGCAGTAACAACGCGACATGTACACACTTGAACGCACACACGTACCATCTCTCCCCAGCAGTGGACGTCAGCAGTAACAACGCGACACTTGAACGCACACACATACCACCTCTCCCCAGCAGTGGATGTCAGCAGTAACAACGCGACATGTACACACTTGAACGCACACACGTACCATCTCTCCCCAGCAGTGGATGTCAGCAGTAACAACGCGACACTTGAACGCACACACGTACCATCTCTCCCCAACAGTGGATGTCAGCAGTAACAGCGCGACATGTACACACTTGAACGCACACACGTACCATCTCTCCCCAGCAGTGGACGTCAGCAGTAACAACGCGACACTTGAACGCACACACATACCACCTCTCCCCAGCAGTGGACGTCAGCAGTAACAACGCGACATGTACACACTTGAACGCACACACGTACCATCTCTCCCCAGCAGTGGATGTCAGCAGTAACAACGCGACATGTACACACTTGAAGGCACACACATACCATCTCTCCCCAGCAGTGGATGTCAGCAGTAACAACGCGACATGTACACACTTGAACGCACACACGTACCATCTCTCCCCAGCAGTGGACGTCAGCAGTAACAACGCGACACTTGAACGCACACACATACCACCTCTCCCCAGCAGTGGATGTCAGCAGTAACAACGCGACATGTACACACTTGAACGCACACACGTACCATCTCTCCCCAGCAGTGGATGTCAGCAGTAACAACGCGACACTGGAACGCACACACATACCACCTCTCCCCAGCAGTGGATGTCAGCAGTAACAACGCGACATGTACACACTTGAACGCACACACGTACCATCTCTCCCCAGCAGTGGATGTCAGCAGTAACAACGCGACATGTACACACTTGAAGGCACACACATACCATCTCTCCCCAGCAGTGGATGTCAGCAGTAACAACGCGACATGTACACACTTGAACGCACACACGTACCATCTCTCCCCAGCAGTGGACGTCAGCAGTAACAACGCGACACTTGAACGCACACACATACCACCTCTCCCCAGCAGTGGATGTCAGCAGTAACAACGCGACATGTACACACTTGAACGCACACACGTACCATCTCTCCCCAGCAGTGGATGTCAGCAGTAACAACGCGACACTTGAACGCACACACATACCACCTCTCCCCAGCAGTGGATGTCAGCAGTAACAACGCGACATGTACACACTTGAACGCACACACGTACCATCTCTCCCCAGCAGTGGATGTCAGCAGTAACAACGCGACACTTGAACGCACACACATACCACCTCTCCCCAGCAGTGGATGTCAGCAGTAACAACGCGACATGTACACACTTGAACGCACACACGTACCATCTCTCCCCAGCAGTGGACGTCAGCAGTAACAACGCGACACTTGAACGCACACACATACCACCTCTCCCCAGCAGTGGACGTCAGCAGTAACAACGCGACACTTAAACGCAACTCTCCCCAGCATGCAGCTCGCTACCGCACGTGATTAAATCCCTTGACCGATTACGCTCTGGCGATGGTGTGATGTGAGAGCTGTTCCACGGCTACAGACCACAACAGGCCAAGGTCCTAGTTCTTGAAGACGTTGATGAGATGATAATAATGATGATGATGATGGTGGTCATGGTGTTGGTGATTAAACGTCTGCTTTACTTAACTATAACGATCTAGGCTACTATTTTACTACTTGAAACTACTAATATAAGCTACAGTACAGAAGTTACAAACTATAAATCGTTCAATTACTACAGTACAGTTACGTCACTACGAACAACTACAACTTCACGGACGATGAAATCACATTAATGATACTAAATACATGCCGTGACAGCAAATACAATACAAGGAAATTGTAGAGCAAGTAGTATAGAACAGAACCACCCTCTACACGCAAAGTGCGACTCTCCGTAACTTTGTCGTTGCGCTATTACTGAATCGATCAGCTCGTGTGTTGTATTTACTGCAGTCTCGCTTTGTTGTCAGACTGAAGTAGAAGTTTATTCAGATTACTGTCTCACTCTTCTTCTTCTTTTTCTTCTTCTTTTTATATTCATCCTTCATAATCCACTTCCTCTTTTCTCTTCACGAATCAAGCGACATTATCTGCTCGGGCAGGAGGTTCGAGAAATCTTTTCTTGGTCTTGAAGCAGGCCTTTTTCCTTTTGTTTCATAAAAGAGTACTTTCCCAGGCAATCTGTAACCCGTTAGATCCAAACTTCATGTATAACCATTATTTCGATGCTGTCGGTATTGTAATTTATTAAGAAGTTTTTAATTCTTTGGATATAACCTTGTTTCCCATTCTGTCCTCTCCTGGGCGTCCCTTTTCAAATCGCAGAAATTTCTTCTTTGAAGCTTAGATACCACTTACATCTTATGCGTTGTTAATTACTCAACTTACTCAAGTCTCGGATCCATTTCACATTATTATTTGTAAAAAATAAAATAAAGAGTCAGACGAATGTGACTACTTACTTCAAAATATTTACGTCTGTAGTCTCCGAAATATAAATTAAAAAATCTAATGTTGATCTCTGAAGACCTGAATAATATTGTCGGTTTTATAAATTATAAAGATAATATACTATCTCATATTTTATTATGATTAAGACTAACACTATATACAATATATCACACACGGCTCTCCAAAATAAACGTGCACAACATAGTCTGAACGGCGCAGAAGCTAAGACGCTTGTTCCCAAAGCCGAGCGTCATGGATTCAAATACGTCTCAGGCTAAATAGCGTTTTACAACACATATCCCTACTCTGATTCGCCCAGACCAGATTATGTCGAAATATTGCAAAAAAAAATGAAAATGATATGGAAATAATGGTTAGAGAAGAATGAAAAGTAAATTGGAAACAAAACAAAACGAAAGATTAGGATTCAAAGTTAATACCGATTTTTGCAACATTGACTCCACTTAAAATATATATAACAGAATCACAAATTACATTAACTCATCTTTAATTGTCTAAGAAAAACTGGCTGAAGTGCAAACTAACCATAAAATAACCATACTGTTAAAACTCCATCTGCTTCTATATATGGTGAGAACATGACAGTTTAAACACGATGTACACATAAACCCTGACACACACACACACACACACACACACATTTACACGTACAGATAATACACATACGTAGTCCTTCCTACTCTCCTGGCTAAGAAGGTGAGAGTTGTGTCCGCGGAATACCAGTATGGTGTGTACTGAGCATCGTGAAGTCAACTGAGTAACTGCGACCAAGCAACCAAACGTGTCATAAAACCCTCTTCTGCCTTAAGAACCACGACGAGCTGTCGCCTTAATGTTGTTAATTTTTTTCATTGTGTGGGTCTCTCACGCGCGTGTGTATGTTTATTGAATCGAGGTTTTGTATGCTGAGCGTCACACCTCTTTCTAGCCTTCCGCTGGACGCTATCAAGACGCAAATATTATATGTAATATTGTGTGAAAACGCAGAAGCATACGACGCCGAGTAAAAGACGTAGTGTCTGTGGAGCCCAATAGAAAGAATGTCGAAGAACTTCAACTACTGGGCACAATTCTTATAGTTTGTGCGAGAGATGAAGTGAAACCTTTAAGTTCTCCGTAGAAACGTCATAATTACGCCTACCATTACACTTTTCTGAAATTTATAAGAATTCACGTTCAGTTCTTCTTACAAATAAATTGCTCAAGTTTATGTGGGCCAAAAAATTATGTAGAATTATATTCAAAATACAAACTCGTTATTTTATAGTTTGACAAAATTAATATCTCAACACGCCTTGCAAATTTTTGACCGCTTTCAAAAAGTTTGTAAGATATGTTTGCAAGCAAATTTTACATATTCTTATCAGTTAAGTATATTTCTGAAAGTATTACATATAGACCTAAGAAATCTATGGAAACATACAGAAACGTAAAACCATTAATTGTTCTTTAACCATTATTGTTACAAATTATTAATAATTTTTAAAAAATTAATAGGTCTAATGATTCTCTTGG
This sequence comes from Magicicada septendecula, assembly GCA_034769895.1. NCBI lineage: Eukaryota > Metazoa > Arthropoda > Insecta > Hemiptera > Cicadidae > Magicicada > Magicicada septendecula. Next base: position 455,968,692 of record CM068373.1, read on the forward strand.
TTTACAACTGTTACTTTACAAAAAAAAAATAGTAAAACCGGTGTTTTTGTAATTTTTATGATAACTGAAAAATTATCTAATATTGAAAATTATCTAATAATAAGTATTTCGTTCAAAATAGTGAGCTTCAGCTCAGGGAGCCTACTAGTTGTACAATCTAATTAGACTCGAATTAGTTTAGACAAACTGTATTTCTCTTTTCTACAAATGAACTAAAAAACATTTATTTTTTTAGATAGCCAAACAGGTATTCCAAGTAATGGTATTTTCTTGCCTGCAGTTAGACAACAAATATCAGTTGTGTTGTGTGTAGTGCACTGTAGGCTTCCGGGCGGTAACTGAATGAAACAGTGCCATGCTGACGATGGTTGTCAGCGAGCCAAACTGTGGGGCGCACCGCACCTTCCGCGTCGACGTCATTGTGCAAACAATTACTGTCACGTAACTACAGTACTATCTGAGCATTGACTGTGAATAGCATTAATTTCCTGCGTAATTACTAGTGTTCACTATTATCGAATACAGTCCGGGCCAATTGTGATAGTGTGGGCATGCGCATGCGAACATCCGGACGAGGGGAACGCAGAAGTTGCCTTTACAGTGCAGTGTACATAAGTTTTGATTACATAAGAATTTTTTTCTTTTGGTAGGCCTTCTACGATCTTCAATTCTCAGTCTTTGGTTTTGCTGCTTTTCCAGTCAGCGGCGTATCTAGGATTAGGCCTTGTGGTGGGGGTGGGAGCCCTGTTCGAGTCGGCTTCATACAAAAACAAAAACAGTTAAGACTAATCAACATTACTATCTTTAAAGTGGTTGAAAAACGTGCGATCAATTTGTTGAAAAACTTTCTGAAATAAATCCCGTTAAAGTAAACAGTAAAAACACCATAAAACTTCTACAAAAAAAAGTTTGAAAAGTTTGAAAATATGTTTCAAAAAAATCGATATTCATACATACTTCATATTTCAAACGGATAGGTAAGTGCTGGGTAATACTCCTGTTAGTATATTTAATCCTGTGAGTTACTACTATATTCGTATACACAGCTGAAAAAATAATATAAAATAGTCTCAAAATTAAAAGATTAAAATACGTCAACTTTTGTCTACCTTCTGAATTCACGGCCCGTTCGTCCCTCCCGGTAAATACGCCTCTGTTTCCAGTTAAAACACGTTTTCCAGTGAACTCTGCCATTACTTCGTCTTGCCACCCTTTCTGAGATAAAAAAGATAAGGATCTTCTCCTTATGGTCCGGCACAATTCTTTTTTTTTTTTTTTTTTTTTTTTTTTTTTGAAGTCTGAGCCAACTTTTCACATTTCTTCGTTGCTACAAAACTTGCAACTTACTAAAAAAAAGCCCAAGTAAATAACTCTTTAAGGATCTCCCCCTCCAAAAAAAAACTGATGGGGCAAGGTCTAGAGTACAGGACTTAAACATAGCGTAGACGTAGCACAATTCGTCAATATTTCAATATAAGAGTTGACTGTGCAGTGTGCAGACGAGTCTTGTTCTGAGGAAGAATATCACTTTTTTACGAAATTTTTTAACTGAGTGAATGACTTATGTGTAGATTTATTATGACGTGTATATATATATTATAACACAACAAATTGCAAAACAAATGTAAATTAATTTGTGCTGTGCCAACATGTATCTAACATTACTGTTAATATGTACCAATTACTGGGGTTTGGGTGTAATCGTAATAAAAGTAGTCATTGATTGAATTTTAACAAGTTTTCATAAATTTATTAAAAAAAAAACAAAATCTTTTTTAAAAATCTCATTTGCTTCGCTATAAACCTTCATTATTGTTTGCTTAACGTTCAATTGTTGCAGTACATTTATCATAAATAAATCTTATAACCTACAGTAACAAAATTATATTCTACGTCTTTATTTGTTATTTTAAAATTTCGACTGCTCAGTCTGATTTGTGTGCTTTACTGCAGCTTTGTTTTATTTTCTTTATATAACTTTTACTACGTTACTTTATGCATTGCATACATATTAATTATTGATAAAATTTAAATTGACTCAATTAATTGTTAATCATCAAAGAAAATATTTATTAAACTTAAATTTGATTCTCTGAATCTCTATATCTACATTTTACATCTCTTATTTATTTTTCTAAATTTCAAAGTGTCTTTTAACTGTCTTTAGTCTTTCACATAAAATTTATAAATTGATTATTTGTCACCTTGATTTTGTAGCTCATACCCATGTCCTCCGTTGATCCGTAGGTCCTCTTCTGATGGAGTTCCTTGCCCGTTCCTCGGTTCCACTCGTCGTTCTCCAGTTACTCGTTCCTTATGGTCCCCTCTGGATGCTGTAGTGTAGAGTGATATGTTGCTCTGCACCTACTGCTGTTGTGCTAGTAGACGCCTCTATTGCTCTGCATAGCGTTCCTCTGCCTGATGTAACCTGGTTGCTTGTCTTGAGTGACGGACGTTTGTGGGTGTAGACCTCGTAGAGTATGTTCTATAATCGTATTAGTAACCAAACCAAGAGTTACTGTTTGATACTTAGATGAACATATCGTCCATCCGACTTTACAGTTCAATTAACAAATTTTAAAAATCGCGTCGCTACTGGGCATAGCGTCCCGCCGCTTCTGAAGAAATTTTGCCCCCACATTTCGGCCTAATATTTTTTTGGAGATTGAGAGTATTAAAAATTCACGTCGCCAACGGACAGAGCGCACCGCCGCGACTGAAGACTGATTGAGAGTAATTTGGCTTAATTCGTGCCCTTATTTATAATCGAGGATCTTACCGCACCTGTTGGGATAGAATTCGGCATGTCAGGAATTGCTTGGTCAAGTCGCTTCCCCCACTATCGTCTAATTTCATACTTTCGCACATTTCTGCCAATTGCAATGTCTAATGTGGATTACAAGGTGCTCTAATGGTGGCCGATTCAATTACACATGTTCAGTGTAATTACCATCGTAATCGTATAATTCGTGTAATTACTACGCTCTTAAAATCGCACTGTACGTCCTTTTCACGCCGTTTTCTCACTGCACATGTGTGTTAATTTTATACATATTTAGAAGTCTTTGCACTTTTTCTACCATTTATGGTTTTCTTATAATTAAATAAAAACTATAATTTAACATCTATTTGGGGTGAGATTGCAAACTTTCAGGCTTGAACCGGCCTCACGCACATACATTATTTACTACTGTAAACACTCTCAGCGACAATCTCGTGATCGTGCATGTCGGTTCCTGCATCTCTACATGCAGTATTTTTAACATCAACTCAGCTTTCAATCTCAGACCTGCTTATTTATTACATATTTATTAATTTAATTTAAATATTTATACAGTCTATTACATGCACAGTAAGCATATGATTGTACTGTCGCAATATAGACTTATATACCTAATTTGACGTTCGGCTGTGAGACACGAGTATTGAGCGAGAGACAGAAAAGTAGGATACAAGCTGTAGAAATGAAATATATAACAAGAGTTTTGGTAGTAACAAAGAGGAGCAGAATGGAAAGTACTGAGGTAAAAAGATAAATGCCTTTCCTCTATCCGGAATTTTATAGAGGCAAGGTAGCTGAGTTGTTTGAATCACTTACAACGTATGGAAGAATCAACACCTGTGAATATAATTTTGGAAGCAAAAATTAATAAGAACAAAAAAGAGGAAGATGTACAGAGACATGGGACAAAATAATTGCTTAAATTCATAAAAAGAAAAGGATAGCATGGGAAGAAGCAAAGAGATTACAGAGGGATAAATTTGGATATTACAAATTTTTCAATTATTAGGAAAATTACGAAAATCCCGATTACACTACTAATGTTTTTCAGTAAAATAAGAATTGTAGCGTAGACAATCATACAATAAACACTAAGAATTGTAGCGTAGACAATCATACGATAAACACTAAGAATTGTAGCGTAGACAATCATACAATAAACATTAAGAATTGTAGCGTAGACAATCATACAATAAACACTAAGAATTGTAGCGTAGACAATCATACAATAAACATTAAGAATTCTAGCGTAGACAATCATACAATAAACACTAAGAATTGTAGCGTAGACAATCATACAATAAACACTAAGAATTCTAGCGTAGACAATCATACAATAAACATTAAGAATTCTAGCGTAGACAATCATACAATAAACACTAAGAATTCTAGCGTAGACAATCATACAATAAACACTAAGAATTGTAGCGTAGAAAATCATACAATAAACACTAAGAATTGTAGCGTAGACAATCATACAATAAACACTAAGAATTGTAGCGTAGACAATCATACAATAAACACTAAGAATTGTAGCGTAGACAATCATACAATAAACACTAAGAATTGTAGCGTAGACAATCATACAATAAACACTAAGAATTGTAGCGTAGACAATCATACAATAAACACTAAGAATTGTAGTGTAGACAATCATACAATAAACACTAAGAATTGTAGCGTAGACAATCATACAATAAACACTAAGAATTGTAGCGTAGACAATCATACAATAAACATTAAAAATTCAAAACATTCGGATTTCGGTTAAAATTCACTTAGTCTGACAAGCAGATGAATTTTTACAAATTTTTGCTCCCTGTTTTGGGCCCTGGAGTCTAAAAAAAATTTCTAAAACTGTATATATTCAGATTTATGTTAAAATAATTCTCTTTAATTTGATACTCCACATTATATTTGGGATTTTATCAAAATTTTCAGCCATTTATTAGGGCATGTTTTTTGGTATCCATGTCGTGTAAATGTTAATAATTAAAAATTACCTTATTAAACGTATTGTGACTTCTCCTTATTTTGTCCTGACCCGTTTCAAAACCTAAGGTTTCATCTTCAGAGGATAATCACTCTTCCGTCGTCAAACGTTAAAAATGAATGACACAATGACACACATACACAGAATTTACACTACAATCTTGGGCCTTTTCACATTGCACAGTGCTCACTGTATGGAGGTCAATTTATTAGGGAGCTGGTGTCCCAAAATCTTGAAAGTTTTAAAAATATACTAATTCAGATTTTGGTTGAAATTACCTTTAATTTAATACCCCACAGGGACTTTAGCGATGTTTTCGCTATTTTGCCCCCACATTTTTGCCTAATATTTTTTGGGAGATTATTCTAAAAAATAATAGTTTTCTGTAGGGTAAAAGTATCGAGACGCATGGCAAGTTTTACGAAAATCAGTCGATGGGTTCAAACGTTATCATGAGACATAACCCAAATATATAGAATATATAGAAGGCAAATGCTAAACAGCTGAGTTAAAACTGATACACGCTTTCTTCGTTCATTTATAATGTAATGTCAATTAGACGTTTGGCTGTTTTAAATTGGTGAAAAGGTTTCAGTCTCAAATTTTCAAAGTCTCATCCTTTTGCTAGATATTTTTGTAACTACACGTATTTGCCTCTTCTGAAAGACCCTCGTATCTAAATCTTGGTCGGTGTATTCGTACAAAGATCATTTATCAAAAGAAAGTCGGTGACCGGATACGGCTCGTTAAATAGCACTGGTAGAAAATTGTCATTATTTTTACTAGTCATAAAGCATCCGTAACGTAACGTTTGCCAACTATTTTCGCTCAGCGTAAAGTACGATACAACCTTAAATCAAGCAATAAAGTAAAGCCTTTATCAAGTAAACCTGAAATAAAGTGGAGCCATAAACAACAGCACCATATAACACCTTACCTTGTTTCATATATATGTGGTTGTACTTAATTTTTATGTAATATTATGGAACTTTTTACTGATACTACTACTACTACTACTACTACTACTACTACTACTACTACTACTATTATTTCCTCTTCTTCTTCTTCTTCTTCTTCTTCTTCTTCTTCTTCTTCTTCTTCTTCTTCTTCTTCTTCTTCTTCTTCTTTTTCTTTTTACACTGAATTGTCGTAGCTAAACAGCAAACCCATATTTACGTGGCTTTATATTGTAATAAAATATCCACGTAAACGGTGCTTTATTAAAAGTTACTACGTACCTGTTATTGCAGCCATAACTCGTTCATTCCATTCACATATTATATAAAAACACGTTACTACGAGTTTACCGCTTGGTGACGACAATCTATCTATATCTATAAAAATGAATGTTTGTTTCTTTCTTTCTTTGTCCCGTATGCGTTCCTATACCATTCATCCGATTGCGATGAAACTTCGGTGAGTTGTTGTGCGCACGCCCGCGAAGGTTTATGAATTTTTTTCGATGGGGTCCTATGGGGGGTTCTTGGGGTCTTCCACATCTCCTCCTAAACCACTGGACCGATTTCAACCAAACTTGGCACAAATATTTTATGCAACGGGAGAACCAACATAGGCAAGGTGTTTTTTCGATGGGGTCCTTTGGGGGTCCTTTGGGGTCTTCCACATCTCCTCCTAAACCACTGGACCGATTTCAACCAAACTTGGCACAAATATTTTACGCAACGGGAGAACCAACATAGGATAGGTGTTTTTTTCGACGGGGTCCATTGGGGGGTCCTTTGGGGTCTTCCACATCTCCTCCTAAACCACTGGACCGATTTCAACCAAACTTGGCACAAATATTTTACGCAACGGGAGAACCAACATAGGATATGTTTTTTCGATATGATCCTTCGGGGGGTCCTTTGGGGTCTTTCACATCTCCTCCTAAACCACTGGACCGATTTCAACCAAACGTGGCACAAATATTTTACGCAAAGGGAGAACCAACATAGGATAGGTGTTTTTTCAATGGGGTTCTTTTGGGGGTTCTTTGGGGTCTTCCACATCTCCTCCTAAACCACTGGACCGATTTCAACCAAACTTGGCACAAATATTTTACGCAACGGGAGAACCAACATAGGATAGGTGTTTTTTTCGACGGGGTCCATTGGGGGGTCCTTTGGGGTCTTCCACATCTCCTCCTAAACCACTGGACCGATTTCAACCAAACTTGGCAGAAATATTTTACGCAACGGGAGAACCAACATAGGATATGTTTTTTCGATGTGATCCTTCGGGGGGTCCTTTTGGGGGTCCTTTGGGGTCTTCCACATCTCCTCCTAAACCACTGGACCGATTTCAACCAAACGTGGCACAAATATTTTACGCAAAGGGAGAACCAACATAGGATAGGTGTTTTTTCAATGGGGTTCTTTTGGGGGTTCTTTGGGGTCTTCCACATCTTCTCCTAAACCACTGGACCGATTTCAACCAAACTTGGCACAAATATTTTACGCAAAGGGAGAACCAACATAGGATAGGTGTTTTTTCGATGGGGTTCTTTTGGGGGTTCTTTGGGGTCTTCCACATCTCCTCCTAAACCACTGGACCGATTTCAACCAAACTTGGCACAAATATTTTACGCACCGGGAGAACCAACATAGGACAGGTGTTTTTTTCGATACGATCATCTGGGGGGTCCTTTGGAGTCTTAAAAAACTAACTTATTAGATCTGGTTACTATGGCAACCCAATGGAATAGATTCTGTTCTAAATATATTATCGCATTAAATTGAAGACCACGCGAACGAAGTCTTTATATATTATATATATACAAACACTTTCTTTCTTTGAGTGGCATTGCAACGCATGCCGGGTACTCGCTAGTTCAATATAAAACGAAAGAGCCGTAACTAAATATTAATTACTGTAACATGACAATTTTTAGGTCTCATCACAACTAAAAAAAAACTACATACGATTATTAGATGATAATATTAATGTAATTAACATCTTAAATTAATGTAATGTTCAGGATCTTAAATTTCCGTTTTAAACTAACATTTCTTCTTCTTCTTCTTCTTCTTCTTCTTCTTCTTCTTCTTCTTCTTCTTCTTCTTCTTCTTCTTCTTCTTCTTCTTCTCCTTCTTTCCCGCTCTTCTCCTAACGGCTTCTCATCCGAGGATGGGATTCGGTCTTCGTACTACTCAGCGACCATCCTTCATTCTGCTTTCTCACTACATAACCAACCCAGTCTCTCAATCCCGTGAGTGTCTCAGGTCACCATTTATCCGTTCAACTATATTTTCCGGTGTCGTCCCTTATTCGTCTTTCCATTGACTTCCAGTCTCAAGTCATCGATCGTCTTACTTGACCCAGCTATTCGAAACATGACCAAGCAAACTTCGAATTTTCACGAACAGTAACGTATCACCTCCATGTACCCGATGAGCAATAATACCTCCTTTATTCAGAAATATTCTTGCTATTCTCCAAGGTTCAACGTCATTCACTATATACCCATTAGTGTTTCTTAAAAGTTTTCATTCAAATCTCCGCTCGTTAGTATCTAGGCCTCTCAACCATATGTTACGACTGGTATAATAAGAACGTGTATGCATCGTCGTCTCTTATAAATTATAATTTTGGGCCTGACCAAAACTAAATACGATTATTATATGACATTTAGATTGTACTTGTCCGTCTATAAAATGAATTTGAGTCGCCTTTCGTACATTTAATAATGTGGAGTACCATTTTTTAACGAACAGCGACTTTATTCCGTCGCTAACACAACTAGCATCCGTAACCTGCAATCATAAATAGGACGAATTACACTCGTTGAATCATGTGATCTGCATCTGATGAGTTAATAAGGTTGTTTAATGAAAACGTTTGCGTATCTATTGGCTACAAATTAAAATTAAAATAATTATTTCTTAATCAATTTCATCCTATGTTACCCTAGCCCTAAAGCATAATTTATTAAAATTTTATAAAATTTACAACTGTTGACGTCCAAAGAACTACATGTGCCTATATTCCATAAAACAAAAGTAACAGTAAATGGGACTTTGTAAAGTCGATACCTTACTACAGTACGCGAGATCGGGCAACTGAATAGGCCTAAGTAAGTCAAATTATTCATTGGCTTTGTCAGTATTAAATGTAGGCCTACATATAAAGCCGAACTGTAAACTGTAATGCACGGGCTTGACGAGGGAAAATGCTGATGGGTAAAAACCTACCTCGGCTTAACAAACCACTAATAATGAAATACCAGAGAGAAATTAATTTTTGCCCCCAGACGATAGAGTGACGCGCATATTAGTACATTCAGGAGTCAAAGTCCGCCAAAATAATGAAATATGTTTTCTTTTAGCTTTAATCACTTCTTGGCCGGTAGTTAAAACCAAAAACATTAGCATTTCGCTAGACGAAAGGTGAACACTCTTGAGTTAACTTAGAAGTTCTTTCTATGCGTATTTAACTCTTCTAAACACTCACATTTAACCAAGTTCATGTCTTAAAGCTTTCTGGTTAGTTTCTCTAGTGCAAAGTTAACTGACAGGCTTTTCAAGAGAACACAAAATAATAGAATAATATCAGGTATATTAGTATAGATTAGTTATAAAATATAATTGCGCTCACTATTTTGAACACAATACATTTATTATTAAACAAATTTCAATTATCAGAAAAATTACGAAAGCCTCGATTCCTCTATTACTTTTTCAGTAAAATAACAATTTTAAACCAAACACTCATACAATAATTGCCGATAAATAATTTAGTGGTAGCTTTTAAGTTTATTTATGTATGATTTTATGTTTATTTATGTGTAAATGTCTACAACTCTATATCTAACACTTTCTATAAATATATATAACTGATAACAGTGTGTCAAATTTTTTAACATAGCTTAGAAACTTTTTGAAAACAGTGCCAAATTTGCTACGGGTGGTGGTTATTAAACATACCGAGTTCGTAATTTGAATAAAAATCCTCACAATTTGATGCACCACTTAGACTTTTACAGTTTTATTAAAAGTTTTGACTTACATTTTTGGCTTTTGGTGGCCTTAAAGTTAAGAATTATCAATGTAAACACTACATTCGGCTAAAGTTACCTTTAGTCTGATACCCGGCTGGAGTTTTACAACTGTATTAAAATTTTGATAATATTTTTGAGCTCTAGCGTCCTAAAATTTTGAAATTTCTAAAACTTAACATTTCTTTCAGATTCTGGTTAACATTCTCTTTAATTCGATACCCCCCACATAGATTTTTGTAATTTTTTCAGAATTTTGACCCCCTCACATGTTTGTCTCCCGCCCCCTATTTTGTCGTAGTAATCTAAAAAACGATTAGGGTCTGTGAGGTACACGTGTAAAGTTTACGAAAATCCGTTGATGCATTCAAAAGTTATGATAGAACATATCCAAAAGAGATAGATACATAGACAGAAAAACAAATGCTAAAAGGTCGACTTAAAACTGAGAACTTGCTTCTCTCGTTCAATAAGCAGTGGTACGATCTGAAGACAGCACTCTTCAAAACCGAAGTTTAATATACTTAGCCAAGGAATTTAGCCAAACACTTGCCTGATAATTGCGCGGCTCGCAGAGTACTTTTACGATGGTCTCACTGATCGCCGTACGGTGTAGTGGAAACAAAACACAGACACCAATGAAGTCGCTAATTACCAGCTTCAATTAATCACAATTAATAATTTGTAATCAACAAGGTAGTCTCTTACAATAATGTAAAGTAATAGAGTTCCGCACTAAATATAACACAGTAATTACTTCCCACAATACTTCGAAACCACTCGATCCGCGCTAAGCACATCGCTCAGTGTAAACTGACTAATTAAGCGGAAGCTGTCGCCTATATATAGCCTGCAGGGTTCCAGACTAATGTTCCATAATATGCGTCCGTAACAAGCATCTTCAGCCGTCCTCTTATCAAGCAATTCATTTCTCGCAGTTGGTTTCCTAATTACGAAGGATAGTTCTGTGGCTCTTGATCCGAACATCAAGCCCCCAGGAAGAGGGATCTCACTCCCAAACACTAGTTTTTCTGGAATTATTCCCGTTGCGTGGTGTGCTGATGACCTATAAGCTATTCGCTGGTCCAGGTCTGTTTGGTTCTCGTCAACAACCTGTTGCGTAACTTCATCAACAGCAACTTTCCCCCGGCCGCTTCCATTAACTGAGGAACAAGCAAGAGCCTTTCCTCGACACCCATAGTTAGCTTTCCATTAACTTGCTTTGTCGTTTTACACATTGGTACTTCCTATGCTCGTTCTTCTTCCATTTCCGTTTGCAATAGGAAGGGTTCTTCTTTACCACACCTGTTGACTTCTTTTTCGGCCAATGCCACTTGCTTGATCGAATGGTTGGCGGATTCTGTCATTTTAGCTATGCAAAGCTTTATCTTCTCTTGACCAACCCTCAGGACATTCTCTCTCAAGTCCACAACGAATCCGTAGGCATTCATAATGTCCGTGCCAAGAATCACTTCATCGACAATGTCTGCAACGAGCATTTGGTGGCTAAACTCGAGGAGACCCAGGCGTACACGTACGTCTATCTGACATAATACTTTATCAGGGGCTTCCAATCACAGTCTGTGTTGAGGAATCAAGAGCTAAATTAAGGCTGGCATTTTCTAAGTCAAGGCGCACAATGGACACTGTTATACATCCCTCAGTCGTATACAGAGCGGCGGCTAAATACAAAATTTTCGCCCGGGCAAAGTGTCTTTTTGACGCCCCTTCTTCATATAACCCCCCACACAATAAAAAATACTACCATTTCATAGTATATTGACAATCTCAATTTGTGCATTGAAAAACTGTAGGAAAAATATTGGTGTTGCTTTTCTTATTAGATTGCGGTATTTGCTGCATAAACTACAATGTTACATTTACCCAAGTAACAGTCGAAAATCTTTAATATTTTAACGGCAATAATAAATTAGTACTGACAAATATGTAGTACTAGACTGTAAGTAAGAAAATAAACTATGAAATTAGAACTAAAAACCTTTTACAACAACTCTGTTTTAAGTTTAACACGTATCGTTTTACTTCTCTTAAAACCAAACCTTTCGTCTATATAAAACGATAGGCATCTTCTGTGGCTCACCTGAGACCTGAGACAAACCTTTTACTGATGATAATTATACGATAATGACACGATAAGTATACCTTGATAAGGTTATAACGAATTATTTTACCACTCGTTACTAAAAGTAATGCAAATGTAGTACACGTTATTATAAACATACGTGTAGGACAGTGATTAAAAAATAGACGTATAAAGGGACAAAAACAAAATGTTTATTTTGTTCATTTCAGCTCGGCGTCCCTCCAAGGGACAAGATTTTAAGCAAAAACAAAACATTAAGAAACCTGGTTAAAATTAAAATTAAGAAGAAAATTAATTTATCATTAATTTGAAATTACCTCTATAATACATCAGACAGAAGTGAGGATAAAGAGGCGACAGATCCATGTTTACGTTGCGAGGTTAAAATTTAACATTTAAATGCAAACCAGTGTTCCTTCTGCATATGCTTTAAGTCTATGACTGTTAATCGTACTGTACAATTGTAGTCTTTGTATATAATTCTAGGAACGGTAAACAAATATTTGTACGTCCTAGTAATCTGTTAGAACGGAATAGAACCGGCTGGCTACCCACTATGCTCTGTATGACGATGGTTGGCGTGAGGACCCTTAGCCTACCTGTTGCCTCTTCCCCATTGTAATACTTCCGCCCAGGCTCGACAGCAGCTAATTGCCGCGTGAGTCACCTCACTGTGCGTCCAGTATGAAACAATTTTTTTTTTTTGGCTCACCCAATACTGGTAAAATTTTGTTATATTTGAAATCAGCGAAATAATACGATGAAAACGACACCAAACACGACTAAAAAATATTAAATTTTAAGGTGTTTCAAGGTAAAAGCTCAACAACTACTTTAGTACAAATCTTCAGTGCATAGTGCTTTATAACGGCCAATTTTTAATATTCCTTAGTCGTGTTTGGTGTCATTTTCATCGTATTATTTCGCTGATTTCAAATATAACAAAATTTTACCAGTATTGGGCGAGGCAAAAAAAAATTGTTTCATACTGGACGCACAGTGAGGTGACTCTCGCGGCAATTAGCTGCTGTCGAGCCCGGGCGGAAGTATTACAATGGGGAAAAGGCAACAGGTAGGCTAAGGGTCCACACGCCAACCACCGTCATACAGAGCATAGGTTCCACCATCGTCTTGCCTCAGAAGCGTGGAACAACTGATGATCAAAACGTGTGCCCGATGTTAGGCGGCAAAGAAACCCGGTTAACCCGACACCAGAATAGACATGACTAAGAGTTAAACAAGTTGTTTTGTTTAGTTAGTTAAGTTATTGTATTGTATTGACAGTCCAGACAGCGGGTAGCCGCTGAAACGGCAAAGCGTCGACGGGACTGCGACCCATTTACAACAAACAGTCTCGCCCAACATTTACCAAATTGATGCCTTCACAAACTGTGAACACGACAGCAGACATAACGTTTATATATTACGTTTATAACGTTTATAAATCGGGTTATTCTAAATTTTATTCATCCATGTGAAGAAAACTAACGGATCGTCATTTACAGATCATCTACGCTCTGGTAATTTGTGTTGAGCTATATCGTAGACATCAAAGACATGGTTTGGTGTAAGCCATAATTTCCGAATTCCTTACCAACACTTACCAACACCGTAAACATTGTGGTTTTTCACTCGTTTCGCAAACAAATTAAATTATGTTACAATTTATACGAAAACTTTAAACATCTCAATTAAAAGATTCCATACTAAGTGACCGACAAAGAAAAGTTCTTTAGGTCTAAGATCTTGCGTTATTTATGAAAAGTGCACCAAAATTCTAAATCTACGTCACAGAGTGTAAGATGTACAGATAGCAGTTAAAGTAGAAGAACCGGCACACAAAATAACTACAAAACTTTTAAAATTAATTAACTACTGACACCGAATTTAAATATAAGCAATTTCTTTACTTAATTAAATATACTGGTCGTCTAGGCACGGATATCTCCGTTATGTTTACAGATCAAAGGAATAAAAATGAATTTAACGCAGAAACGGCCGTGAGGCGTCTGCTTCCATAAAAGAATACGAAAATCTAGAGGAAGAAAAATTTGAAGAAATCATTTGCTTCTTCAAAGCCTTTCTCTGATTGATTATCGAATTTTCGTGTTTTGTTTTTCAGTTCTGTATTAACTTCTGATAACCTTTCTTTAGGTTGTTATCGTTAATGTGCAAATTATTATTATCAATAGCCAAAAGTCGTTAGAACGGTTTGAAAAATTATGGTTACGGAGCTTGTGATTTCTAATTCTTTTTAATAATTATGGTACGGATGAGGGCCCAAACACTCAGTAATCTCTAAACATTCGTAACCACCCCCTCTCAAAAAAAAAAAAATCAATAACCGATTAGGAAATTAAACTTTCCTATAAGTAAATTGTATAATGAATACAAGTGGCAAGTCAAGTATGCAATAGTCGCCTTGAGTTTGTCATTATTAATCGAGAATTGTAAAAAACACACACACACAAATTGAACAATTTAAAAAAATAAAATAAAAATAAAAATTCTGCAACACATGATACGACAACACCACAGTAAATAAGGATAATTAACGAATAAAGTATTTACGGGATAATACGATAATTTTGAAGTAACAATCAAGAATATTATAAAATAGTAATTATAATCACAATTATAATATTGTATGTTCAACGCTTCGAATAAACACTACTTTATAGACGGATTCTTAGAACTGAGAGACAGATTTGCATATTGGACCTCCCACTCCACATGTTGAAGGTGTAGGCAAAGTGTCTAGCGCATGCGCTGAGCTGTCCTTTACTATTGCATACCCATTACTCCTTCTGGAGTAGTGGGTATGCACTCGAAAAGGGCAGCTCAGCGCATGCGCTAGACGATGGTGACATTTTGCCTGCACCTTCAACACGTGGAATGGGAGGTTCCATGGGACTGCGATCAGTTGCGACCCAATCGTACAAAACCCGGCGGGTAGTTGCGACCGAGGTGAAAATTACACCCGGCCAATTGAGATTGAAAACATCGTCTTATCAGCTACAGACACAGACTGCGTCTGTCAGTGACGCGAGATGAAGGCTCACGCCCACTCTACATACTGAACCCATATGTGACAGACCTCTGCGCTCGTTTCGCTCAGCATCGAAACGATAACCTTCGCCCGCCTATCGATTTGCGGGTTACTAAAAACTTCACTCAATTGAAGCAGTGATGTCACAACGCTTGGCCCTTTAACACGCCGTTTCTACTTGCTCCGATCTCAGGTAAGAGGATATTACATGTGGGTCCTGTGTAAGAAAACTCATCGAAGTTTGGATCGGGAACGTTTCTGTTAGTTGCCACGTATTTGGTCGGTTGTGACCAAGTGAAAGTGCGGGGCGCAGTCGACCGGGTAATAACAGGTAAACACGTCGTTTCGTAGCAACTGAGTAAGACCGGTTATTATTTTTCAGGCATTTCCGGTCCATCTGAAATTACGTAGATCCTCTTGAATATCCGCGATTGGTACGCATGGACAAAAAGTTCTGACAAAAAGCCAAGACGCCCAACGAAACAGTGTTTTCATAAAAGGTTCAGTGGAGGAGGTGGAGTCAGTGAAACCCGAATACTTGAATACACAACATTAACCTTAAAAAATGCATAGCTTACACCACTGTGTACGAATTTGTCGTTCCAAATGGATGACAGACGGCGTAGCGACGATGATCTCAACGTATTCGTAGGTTACCACGTTTGAGAATTACAAATGTATTTTGTAGTACTAAGTTTATCAATTTTTTGTGCTGCTGACTACTGATTTTGGGAGGGGGAGGAGCAAATAGGAAAAAATGCGTTCCCATACAAGTTTGTTATTGATTTGATGCTGGGACAATTAACACTGTCAATTGTATTTTAAAGTAAATTTTGACAGACTGACGCGCGCGCGCGTGTATTTACTTTATAATGTCACAAGAAAATTAACTCTCAGCATACGTTCGTTATAGGCCTACTGTAATAGTAGCAACGTTAGAAATGAGTATTTATAATCAATTAGCATTAAGGAATAATTTTAAATATTGTTTTAATTCATAAAACCACTATATTTTATAAACAAGTATTCGACTGTTGTTTGAGTAGTCATTGTATTGAGCCAAAAATTGAGAAACATTTTATTACAAAACAATGAACGTAATTAAGAGAAACATTTTATTACAAAACAATGAACGTAAATTAAATTCGTATAGCCTACAAATGTAAGCTGTAGTTAGACATAAATCTAAAACCATATCTACATAGCCCTATTTGTAAAGAAAATTACATAGCACTATTAGGCGATAATGCTTGTATCAGTTGCCGAAAGTTATAATGTAAAAAAGGGGAAATATTAAAAATTAATTGTTTCGTGAGAAGGAACAGAATAAAAAAAATTTCAAAATTTCGATTCTTTTGGAAAAATTTTCGTTTGTCATAGATCATTGGGCATTAGCCAAATATAAATGTTAAATTTAAAAATTGTAAAAAACAATTTATGAAAATTACAAACTAAATTTTTAATGCTTTTTCAATTTATGTCTAATGCTACAGTTCTTTGTCTTGCATACATTGTCGAATATGTGTGTGTGTGTGTGTGTGTGTGTGTGCGTGCGTGCGTGCGTGCGTGGGTGGGGGGCCGCGCATTGTGACTCATTTGCTGAAGTGAAAGCATGCTAAACAAAAACTTGAATCGTTTAGAACTGTAAATAAATCGTGGGGTTATTGTGGTGTCAACAGTTGTGCACGCGAGTTTAAATAAACGTTTACAACCTCAGCTTCCACCGAACTGTTTAGTTGTGTTTGTGTGTGCCTGTGTATACAAATGACGTCTACACACACATCAGCAGTCTAATCGCTCCACAGCTGACAATTATTTTAGATGATTGCAGTACCGCATAAATGCATTAAATGTTAAATTCAACGCTTACCGTAAAAGTTGGCATTTTAAGTAAACAATAATGGCAAAGCGTAGGTTGCTTGTACAAACAGGTGAATTAATGTGGGATTGGAACACTTGCCCGGAGTGACACTTGCACGGAGTGACATTTGCCCGGAGCCCTCCCCTCCACATAATGGTATTTGGTGAGTCAAAAGTAAGACCGTGACACTTGCCCGGAACTAACGTTAGTATCTTAAAACTGTTCAAAACGTATCCTCTTTCAATTTTGGAAGGGTTGAATTCAGTGTTATAGTGCAATACTACTTTTATTTTACGAATTTTAAGAGACTTTTAGCCAACTTTGCGTCGTTTCCAGGGAACACCACAGGGAGGTAGTCTCTTATCGTTCCCCATATATTTTGTTCACTTTATGTGAGTTCGTCAATTTTTTTTTTTTTTTTTTTTAATGCTGAATTAGAATAGTTACATATTTACAATATTTACAAATCTTTCCTGGTAAGAGTCTACTTCTCTAACCTACAGGCATTGCCTTTACTTTAACTTCTGGACATAAGCAACAGAAACAAGGAAAGACCTTAGTTTGCCATCTAGTTCCAGTTTTTTCAAGGCCTTTGAAATGGTTTCATCACTCTTCACTGCTGCTTTTTTCCTCTTCTTCCCGTCAATATTCAGGGCTATTCTATCAAAAAAGTGGCCGTAATACTCTGCGTCCTCTCGTAGAGTCTTGAGCAGTGAATATACATTTGGATGAGACCTCGAAATTAAACTATTAATTCTTTGATTCCACCCTTCAGAAACATTGTTGGTCCGGTGCCGTCTTCCGCAACAGTCCCACACTTTCCTTTGGATATGCTCATTCTCAAGCCACTGATCGACGACGTAGTCATAGAACACACGTAGCCAAGCATCATCAATCAGTTCTAGCGGAACATGCGCGAAGGCAGAACACATTCGAATGTGAAGTCGAATCTCTTCATTTTCTTTGTACGCAGGAGCAAGGCCACAATCTTGTACTCTCCTCCATAAACATTGGTTAAAATGGTAGTTACAACCAAACATTTCAGCTTCAGAAAACAGAGTTTTAGCTGATTGGATGATTGCCAGTTCAAAGTCCATTGTAAGTGTCACAGGATTCCATCCAGGTACGTTGTTTTTTCACTGCTTTGAAAAAACGATCATATGTTTCTCGTTTCTTATTTGGCAACAATGCGTAGACTGCTGGAATAGTGTTGGTTTCTTTCCAAGAGCTTCCCAGATCGGCGTGGATGATAAATAACTGCCCAAACTGTTTACTTGAACTCTTGAAGGTTCCGTCGACGAAGAATGAAGAACAACTTGTCAATGCAGATTTTCCTTTTTCGCTGGCAAACACCAATATTCTGTCTTCAGGCCCTCTGTTGTCGTCTTCAAGTAGAAAATTTTTACCGTCATTCATAAGTAGATCATTTTCCTCTAATCGTATTCCTTCAGAGTCGACTGGGTCCTTTGTAGGCCCCACAGTTTTTCTTCGAATGCGATGTAATGATTGTTTGGCACTTCTGTGTGATGGTAGTGAAGTCACAAGGTCATATACTCGATTAAAGAGCGGGCCTACTTCTTCGGCGTAAATTTTTGAAATCGTATTACCTGTTTCCCTTGCACGCTTCTTTGCATTAACAACACTTTTTCTCACTTCAGTTGCCGCTTCGTCCGGAATACAAACATGAGTTGCTTCGCCTACGATAGTATTATTTTTCGTTGATATTCTGCCTTTACATTTACTTTTCTTATAATCAACACATCGCCAATAAGTCACATCTTCTTTGTTGGTATAGTCAACACCCCCTTCATTGCTCCTGCATTCCTATAACCAGTCCGACTCACCCCCTACTGGACTCCGTGCAAGTGTCACTGACAAAAATACACATAATTAGTCATTTCCTGGAATGCTTAGGGCTCTGGGCAAATGTCAACAAATTCCATCTCCGTGCAAGTGTCACTCCGTGCAAGTGTCACAGCTTCAATTAATGTTTGGGCTTTGTGCTCATTACTACACCACAGTGTCCTCGGTTTATTCAAACAAAAAGTTAGCATGTATTTATTAGAAAGGTTTTTGCAGATCCACTTGTAATTTGTAAATAATTTGTAAAATATTTATTTGTAAATAAATTACAGATTTTTCTATTGTATATGGGGCTTAGTACACCAGTGGTTATGGCGCCTGGCTAGTAATCTTGAGGTATCGGCTTCGTTTGCCGGGCACACCGGCAAACGCGTAGTGCTGGTCACAATACGTTCCCTGTATGCCGAACGATTCACATATTGGCGCCTACTATGCCCAATTCCTATACTACTTGACTGGTGTAAAAAGGACTCAACATTATTCACTAATGTGCACGTGAAGGCGACTACTTGTCTTAGTTGTTTGCCGTTCGATTTTTACAGAGATGGAAGCCGTTGAATTAACTAATAAAAACTAACAGTTGTCTCACACTTTCCTATAATTTTCAAAATTAATCGTGGACATGATGTATAACCAATTCCTTCAGGAACAATCATATTAATCCAAAATTCCCTACATCCCATCATTAATATCACTATCATTATTCTCAGTCATTATAGATAAGCTTGATGTTCGGCCGTCTTCATTTACTCGATACTCGAGACCACCAGCGGACGTCTACTATATGCAACCACTACATCACTCGCTAATAAATTAGACGATCACCGGCCAACGCCCTTGCAAGTCAACGAGGGAAGTAAAGGATTTTACTTTTTAACGTTTTGTAAATCTTCTCGCTAACTGGCTCACTCCTGTATCTTCTGCTTTTCGATGCTCGATAATTAATAAACAGGGGGAATACGGAGGAGTTTCGTGAGGCGAACGCGATAGTTAGCTTGCATTGTTAAAGTAGTTAAGTTTACTACTTTTTTCATTGTTTACCTTATCACTTTCGAGATTAAATCCTTTTCTAATTAAACAAACATTAAACATTTCCTTCGTCAGGCTTCTACACTCTGATCTGTTATTTCCATTGATTTTATTACGTATTTCGTTTTTCCCTTTTCATATGATGCTGTAACAGAATAAACAAAAGCATATTGAGGAATTCTTGTATTTGTCATTACACATGATTAAGCTTTGCAAACTGTTGTGATCTATAAAACATATAGTGAAGGCTTGGCAAACCTTCACTGACTCATCTGTAATGCAAACATATTGCAAACATTACAGTTTGGAAACTCACAAGCCTTCTCCGACGAGTCGAACGTATAAAAAACAGAGATGAATAAGCAAGCGATGGACTGCCACTTCATCACCGACAAAACCCCAATAAAAATTCAAAATAACAGTAGATGTCTGGCTACTACAAGCACGTTGTGTATATATTCTAGAACTCCATTAAACGATGTTGTATATAAACCGACTTAACGTACAAAAGCTCGCCAGAACAAGCGCGCGCGTGTGTGTGTTTAATAGTGGAGCAATTGACATTTACAAGTTGTCCTATATGCGGATATCCCGTCGCAGTGCTAGTTTGGCAGTAATCGGCTTTTCACAACAAACGGAGACAAATGTGCATGGAACTATCCCAAAACAAACAGGACACAGTTTATCAATCGGGTTTGGATCGTTGGTACACGCTCAGATAAACTTCCTATAACAAGAAACGTGCGTGTATATGTTGTGTTTGTGTCACCGGCTTCAAGTCACCTTCTCACGGTTATATTTAAAAAAAAATTCGGGCTTTTAACCATCGCTCGTAAGCTTTCGTACTTTACCTTGTTAATGACAACTCTTTTTTCGCTTTAACCTTGTTTTCCTCAACACACATCGTTTCACCCAGATACCTTTACGAGTGAAACGTTTGGTGTTCTGGAAAATAAAACGGAGTCTGTCAAATTGAAGAAAATACTTATTATTGACCTTTAGCCTCTTCTCTAGTCCACTATTCTAAAATATACTACATACAGTTGATGACGTGTTCCACATTACATTTAATCTTCATCTTCAGCAAGGATTAAACAAAAAATGGTTTGTTCCGGTTCCAAGCAGATAGACCAGTGGTGGTCACTCCAACTCTTTTTCGGACGTCCCACACCTCTCCGACCTTACGGCTTTAATCCGACCTTTGGGATTGTGGAAGTCATCTATTCGGTTAAGATTTTCCAATCATTTTAGCCAATACTGGTCAATCCTATCAAGTATACTCACAATATTCAGTTCCTACCGTACATCGACATTTCTTTTGCGATCTTGAAGAGTACATCCGCCACGTACCTGATGAATCTCATTTAGGCCACTTGGCCTGGGACTTCCTTAAAGTCCAATCCTCGACCCAGGCGTGTTCCTGTAGAGTTCTCCCGATGGTCTCACACATATGCTTGGACTTGTGCAGCTTCTTCACCGCATTATTTTTTGTAATGTAAGCCACATTACAGCTCAAATATTCAAAATTACTGAACCGGCTCCATAACAATACCATCTACAACAATTTTTGTTCGTACGCGATTAGCTCCATGTAAGACCATCACTTTGATCTTCAATATGGAGATCTGTAATCCGAAATCGTTGCAGATCCGACTCAAAGAGTATGCAGCCATCTGCAAGTCGCTTTCCGAGTTCGACAGGATAGCCTGGTTATCATCAAATGACAACGTGTCAACTGCAGAGTACCAATCATAAAATGTTCTGGAAGGTTCATCTGCCAAATGTTACGACATCGTCTATATATATATAAATTAAAAAGATAATGGGCACACTTCTCGTACTCCACCCACAGTCCGATTGATCAGATCCGCACTAGGAATTTTGTTCCGTCTTCTGTCTCAATTAAGATATTGTTTTCCACATAAAGACTTTATATAGCTCTTATGAGGTGTTGCGGGACCCCTCTCTATGTCATTATTGCCCACATTATTTTCCCTATCTACTCTATTAAATGCCTTTCCGAAGTCGATGGAAGCTATATACGGGCAAATGTCGCCAACTATATTCCATTTCTACAACTAAATTTTCAACGTTAAAGTCGCTCTTCTGTTTAAGGTTAATTTTTGTCATCGTATTAAATCTTTACCCACTGTCTGTCCTTACGAGCGTATAAGTCGCCGGCCGCCGACCTACCGTCTGGTTATCTGTCCAGTTTTTTGTGTCATGCCGTGATGTTTGCATCACACTGACTCTGTCGTATCATTTTTAATTATTGTCAAGCTATTTAAAAATTGTGTTCCGTTTCTGTTTAATTCGGTGTCGGTTAGTTCGACAATGCGAAGTTGATGGATGAAAATGAGATTAATATTGCTATCTGGATGTCGTTTTAAATTATTATATAAGTTTCACAAGCACATGTATAAGCACAGGTAAGCGTACAATAGTACAATGCCTGAACAATATCTCAAGTGAATAAATACATCTTGACTTTACATTTAAATTGTATTAATAATATAATTAATTAATACTATGTATGCTTTATATTTTTGTCTATCAATTTGTATTATTATATTATAATATTGTTATAATCATAATAATAATTATTATTACTATTATGCAATGTTCGAGTAGAACAGACATGACCGTAAATGTACTATTAATTCAGGAATTAAATCAATGTATTTGTGAATATCTACAGACTGTGACATCTTATTTAGTCGCATAACATTTGTTTACATTTAATTGTTGATGTTATATACTTTAGATCTGACGATGGGCTGTTTCTTTGTTCCATTTCAAGCTAAAAATTTATCAATTCAAAATCGTCTTCATAATCTGCTTGTCATAGACACAAAAACAGCTGATAAAATCTATAGATCACTTGTTGGCATTCTATCTCGTCAGCTGGTTAGCCTTTGAAGTCATTAATCCTAGAGCAACGTAACGTTGAACTGTATGTTAGTGCATTGTACATCTCGTGTAGATGTCTCCTTGTAACTAACTGCGGTTAATTGCTGCGGCTGCGGTGCGGTTATGCTCTTGGGGACTGCCATACTGTTTGTCTCCGGCAGTAAGCGGACAGATTTGAATGGACTCGACCAGCTGTCCATGATTATCAAACCATGAAACATTAGTCACAAGATTCCCACCATAAACCTTTGACATTTTGTTCGCTTCTCACATAAGTCACGTTTACTGATATAACAGTAACTTATGTGTAAACGTATTTCTTTTTTAATAATAATTTAACAGTAACGAAATACTGCCGTTTTAATGCAATTAAAATATTGTGTTAACGGAATTAATGATGAATATTTTGTATCTAAAACTAATAATGATATGCGATAATAATTAAATTATTTTTATAACGAATACAAAGGCCGAAAAGTTTTCTACAGAAACTGGCACCAAATATCAATGTTTGAGTCCGTATGAAACTGTATAGTTTTCAACAGTAAGACAATATCTGGATTAAAGTGTTAGGTTTAGTTGCTTGTAGGCTGACTTGAAAACAAAAGATTTTTCCCGTGTCTATATATTTTTTTTAATAAAATTTCTGTCAAAAACAGGTTCACATGAACATAATTGAAAACAGTTTCAAATATTTCGAGAATATTTGTGAAAGCTGGTAATATTTTTTGTCCACTTTAATCCAAAACAGAACTAACCTAGCGTCGGTTTTAGCGTAACAATACAGTTCAGTTACCAAACGCTACTGATTAATTTTAGATTCGTACAATTTAAATTTTCATAATATCTTCGTGCAGTGCTGCGATCTGTGTCATCGTAGCTTTTCAAGAAAATTAGTAAATTTTAATAACACTTCCTTTGGTTGACAAACACGTTGTACCGACGTTATCGAGCTTCGTCTTTACCGCTGTGTTTGATACACCGTACACAGAATAGGAGAAACGTCTATATTGATAAGTGTAATATCAATAAAACATTATTGTCAATTGAAAAAGTGTTATTAAAAGTTACGACCACGCAAGGAAACGATACAAAATTATTGACAGTCCTTTCTTTTAAAATATGGACTACAGTGTTTGTTTCTGTTACACAAATAGCTTCAACTTTTTATGCTGAATGTTAATATTGTTTTCCGTTACTGGCAGTGGTGTTGGCGATAACCAAATCTTTCAGCGGGCCACTGAGAACGAAAATAGTTTCCTACTTTGGGAATCACTGTGAAAATTAATCGTTGAGCTATGTCTCGACATTTTATTTGAAATGTCTACAAAAAATGAAATGTACTTGTAAGCTCTTCATTTGAACACAAATCTAGGTACACGAAAAACAGTCACAGAAAAGGAAAGAGAAGTGATATCAAGTCTACGTCACCTGTACAAAGCAACGGTATAGGAAGACGTGTTCAGATCAATTCTGTCGGCAGCGAGCGAGTACCAGCGCCCGAAATAGATGAAGTGTGACAGAAACACCTTGTTTTCAAACAACTGCCAACACATTTACAAACATTATATAAATTCTAATTAATAAACTAGCAAGTTATAATCGTTTCCACTGTGCATAATGCGTTACAATCTAAAACACTAAAACTGTAATAAACTGCAATAAATGTTGTAATGATAAAAGTTACAGATCAAGTAAGGACTCCACAAAACGAGTATGTCACTGTCGGATGATTCTGATACCAGAAAAAATTAATAGTTTTGGTTTCAAACTTGTCTTGAGTTTGAAACCAGACGTGGCCCAATTTTGTAATACACGAGTTTAATCCGAGCCTAGATAGAAACCTCCTAGTCGGACCAGGATGGCTAAAGCACAGTGTTGGTCATACAGAAATCCCGCACAACTCGAGCTGATAATTTAACCCCAAAACGTATTCGTTATGGCCGATGAAGCGTTTGGAGGCGTAAACTGCGCCAGCGTTCCCAACTCCGCGGTCGCGTGTAGGTTTACATAGTATGGAATAAGGAACAAGTTTTAAGATTGTTAATTGTTGTTTCTTTTAAATGGTGTTAAAACATTAAATTTAAAAAAATTATTAAATACGGATCGAGAACCGTATATAACCATAGGCACACCTGTGTAAGCTTCGAAAAACAACCAAAACCCTCTTTACTATAGAAAGCTTTTAAGTTTTTGAAGAATGAATTACTGCACTAAAAATACCATAAACCAAGTCGGATCCACTGGGGACTGTGTATATTTCCTTTTCTTTTTGCCTCTAGGGAAGGGGTTTCATCCCAAATCCCTCTCTGCGCATTGATTTATGTGTATAATGAAAACGTTAAATCGTGGTAAACATTGTCGAGTTCAGGTGAAGGTGCAAATAGTATTCAAGTACATAAATGCATTTAATGAAAAAGAATAGAAACAATTTCGCTGTCATTGAGCGGTTAATTACAATTAAAATTAGTTTGAATACTGAAAGTTAGGCTTAATATACAATTTATATGTTTATATGCAGGTGGCAGTTTGTATGTGTATAACAAAATAGTAAAGAAAACTTGTGCTTTATAAGGGAAATATAGAGTTTAATATGTTGTAATTTATGCATAGAGGATAACTCACTTCATGTAGTTAGTAAGTTCAAATACCTGGAACCTGGGTAAAATGATAGATAATGAAAGCAGGATACAAATAGGAAATAGGGCATATTATACCTACAGTACACTATTGAGAAGCAAACTCGTTAGTCTAAATACAAAAATAATAATATATAAGACGCTTATCAGACCGGTTGTTACTTATGCAGGCGGGACATGAACGTTAACAACAAAAGAACAAGAAACATTAAGAATTTTTTAAAGAAAGATTGCAAGACGTGTTTATGGCGTGGTCAAAGAAGATGACGAATGGAGAATAAGCAATAACCAGGGGATAGATAAGATACTGTATTGAAGCATGAGGACATTGTAAGATTCGTAAAGGCTCATCGAATACAATGTGTAGGTCACCTAGAGCGGATGGATGATCAGCGTATGCCAAAGAAAATCCTGAGGGCGCAAGTCTATAAAAGCAGAAAGAGCGGATGACCTAGGATAAGATGGTTGGATGATGTGCTGAAAGATCTAAGAAGAATGGATGTGAGGGGTCACACTGAGATAGCAATGGATAGGAGACATTGGGGAAGATTGGTGTTGGAAAGCAGAACTCACCTTCGACTGTAGTGCTAAAGAAGAAGAAGAATGTGTTGGAATTATTTTGGTCGTACTAATTCATATACATACTCTATTTCATAAATTATTTCCCCACATTTCATTTATAAATAGCACGGTTAGATTGAGCATTATAAAATACTAGGCCTACATATAATTAAGAGTGAATTTAGATATTAAAATAATTGATTGTCACAACCAAAGAAAAACAATCAAACAGACGAGTGTACTCTACTGGTCACCATTCTCAGTGTGGCAGACTGGTTCGTGAACAGATTCTTTTGAAAATTGTTTCTCCATAGAAGTGAAAACCGTTACTGTAGATGATTAAAGTTTAATCGGTTTAAACAAAAGTTCTGCACACACACAAAAGCAAATATGCCGTAGTATAACTCTTATTACTTTTGCAACAATTTTTATTAAAAGTGACGAACAAGTGAGTCGTCGTCTTCCAGCTAAAATGACCGTTGATCTTACTAAATTCAATCCCAAGAATTATTTATTAAATTAAGCATAGATCATCGTTCCAGACGTGCAGCAATAACTTTGGCGGACACGTAATGAGGGGGCTGACTCCCTTTTAACCGACCTGTACAAAGGACTCCAAGTTTAACTTCAAGACTTGAGGTTTCGCTTTATTGCTGCACAGAAATAAAGTAATGATGTATTATAAATGTTCTGTTTACGATAGAAGAGAAATGTTCTGTCGCCGTAACAAACCTTATTTACATCCGATGTTCAAACATTTGGCGTTTAACGCGTTTGGCAAGGTGACAGCGCCGATACATACGGTGCACCCGCGACAAGACAGGGTGCGTGTGCGTGTATCATAGCCGCGACCGTCTATTTCCAGCGAACGGAGGTTATCTCTTTGTTCTGCCGTGTACCTAGAATAAGGACCACGGTCACAGTTTTGTGACATAGTCATGTTTATTCTAAACACGGTGGCACAGGTCTGTGACACGCCAACTACAATGTTCTTTGTTGTACTTTTATTTTCATCGTGTTACGGAAAAGACTGGAATCAGAACAGAACAACCTAATGTAACGTATTAATTTAATAAGTTAATATTGTGTATTGATATTGTTATACTGCAAATGTTGGACTGTTAGGCCAATTTTCTTTAAAAAACTCACATTAAAACTATATTATAAGACATGGAACTATACACACTACAGAGAGGCCAATGTAGGTATAACATATTTTGAAATAGTCCACACGCTTTCACTACTTCATATGACTTAAATTTGACTTTTACTTTCATTATGTAGGCTCCTATTAGGATCAGGTTTACCCAACAATAAAAACAAAGATTTGAAGCAACAACCTAAACACTATGGAGACGTCCTGAAGGCGCGGGTTCTTTTTACCTGATAACTACTTGGCATTTAACTGATAAAATAAAGCTGACAACATCTTTCTCTCTTTCTCAGTTGCGCAGTTTGTAAAGGGGTAGTAAGTGTAGGGTGTCGTGGTAGCAAATGTAATCACAAAGCGCGCGCGCGCACACACAAGTAGGCTATTTGAAGGAATACTGCTGTAATTACTATTATGGTTGTAATATAAGCTTTTGAAAATTATTTTGGAATTTACTAAATTCAGAGTAGCCCAGTTTTTTTTAAATTTAATAATGGGTGTATCAGTTTACATTTTAATTTCATATTGTGTGTGTGTGTGTGTGTGTGTGTGTGTGTGCGCGCGCGCGCGCTTTACATTAATCTGAAATTTTTCAAATGAAATTAGCCACGCCGGAAATAAGGTTAAGCTGAAGATGTAATTATCTCCAGTCCTGATAATTGATTCTGACTAATTAGAAAAAATTCCTAACATGTATATTTTGTTTAATCTAACTTCCGAACTGACAGTTGAAGTGTGCTGTACAGCCACGTGGTCCATTTCTGACAGACCGTCGTCTACAACAGAAGTTATAAACGTTTGACCGAAATGGAATAATTGTTTGTTTGAAACGTCGTTAATTTGTGGTTTCATTAATTTCGTAATCTGATTAGCTAACAGAGCCAGTAAGCTATAATGGACACTGTAAGATTCTATCGTGTCTTTACTATAGCGTATTGAAGGTGGTAAATCTTTGTGAATAAAACTATAATGCCTAGAACAAGAATAACCCGTTATTTACTATTTATTTATTTGCTTATTTTTCAAATAACAACGATAAAACCGAGTACAAAAATTATTTTTTCGTTGCGTTCAAGTTCACGTTTGATGACACGCACAACTTTCACTTTGTAATTTTGAAGACTAAGTTGTCACACCACTTATCACAATTTGCGATCGACGCGTGTCTCTTAGCTACCGTCTCCCATATCGGGAAACATTTTATACAAAATTGAATTCAAAACAGACTACACAAATGTTCACTGAACGAAATTTTTGAAGTCAAATTATTATCCTGATAGCACGGTAATTATAGATAATCACTTGTTTGTTCTTAACAGATGATACCAAACAAAAAATAAAACACACAGGTGCTCAAAAATAAAGAACAACTAACCGCGCGATACAAAACAGAGTACCAATTCAGTAAGGATTGAAAGCAAAGGCTTGTTTGTCGTCTGAATTGGCAACATTCGTTACGTGCTGCAGTAGGTGCAAGGTGAAGTTAAACCGATTAATGGCTATATCAATGAACGCCAAGTCCACACCCTTCTACTTTTGAAAATATAAATTCGCAAGTTATGTCAAATAGATCTTAGAACGTAAGAATTTTTGTTAAACGTTAACCGTTAGATGAATGTTTTGCACGTCGTTTTCTCTGTTTGCATGGTTATTCCGTTCGAACGTTCAAAACAATGCAATAAACAAAATGAGATAAAATAAACAACGAAAATGTCTGTCTCAGACAAAGTCATAAATTCTTACATTTTTTGTAGACTTTGTAAAAGGATGTTTGTACTGATACGTTTTTCTCTCCCATAATAATGTTAAAGAACATCAGATGAATATTAGAGCATGAGGCGAATTTTCAAAAGCAAAGCCATTACATGAATCGAAAGGAATTCTCTTTCTTCGGCGTAAGGGTTACAGGTCCCGCTTAAGATATTATAAGGCAACGTCAAAATGGTTTCGATTAAGGTACAGAAAAGCAAGTTATGTAGGAAATCAACAGTTCAGTGGAAGAAAAACAGCGATTGAACGACAGCATCAATGGAATGACAAGAAGTTTTGTACAAGTAACATCTGACTATAGCAAACGTATTGACGATTGCAGTACCAACGTCTGAACTAGAGAGAAGGACAGCTCAAATAAACTGGGCCATGGTAAAGAGGACAAAGCTGAAACAATGCATCTCCTCAAACAATGCTGAAGACGGTTTCTCAGAATTACCTTAATTCTTACAAGAAGCGAAGTAACAATAACCCTATAAAATGTGCGAAGGCACAGTAATTACGTTACAATGTACACTATTAAATAAAATCTACACTAAATAAAATCTATTAATTAATAGTTACATCAAGAAAATGAACTGTATCAAGTTAATGTAAATTGCGTAACGTTATAAGTTAACATGCCTACATTTCAAATTATTTATAAGATTGTAACATAACACTATCGGTTACAGCTAGTTGTATAGTAAAACACACTTAGATCAATTACATACTTCGATGTAAACTGTTAATATTAATTTTAGTATCGTTAATAAATGAACATACAGATAAGGATTATACTGCATAGTCGGTATATAAGTGAGAGGTGTGTATGGGCGAGGCGACACATTGACGCCGACCCAAAGTAAAATTGTATTGTAAGTACAACTTTCTATGTCGTAAAGATGTAAAACGCTTTGTTTGCTAAAAAATAGGCAGTACCGTTAGATTTAGGGTGTTTACGGCCTTCAAAATACAACGAGTGAAACGTCATAAACGAGGGTGGTGGAGAAAGCAGATTTCCTTTTTTAACGAGAAAACGGTCTCGCGGCAAAAAGTTCGCGTCTATAAGAATTCACCAATTACAAAAAGCGTCACCTCTGCGCGCGAAGTTATTTCGAGTGGTTACTGGTCAATTTCAAACTTACCGGCAACAAGTTCGAATCTCAGCCAATGAAGGTAATTTTAAGAGTAGCGGCAGTAAGGGAAGTTTCGGTGAAACTATAAAAGTAACTGATGCAGGAACGTAAAGGGAGTCAATCAGTGAAATCAAGAGAGTCAGTCAGTGAAATCAAGTCAATCAGTCCGTGAAATCAATCAGTTAGTTAGTTAATTACTCAGTCATACAGTAAATTAGCCAATCGTCAGTCAACAGCCAAGTAGTATTATTTATTCTGTGCGCGGCATCAAGTGCGAAGAAGTTTATTTATTATGTGCGCGACCGTATGAAAAGTCAAAGTTTCGCAGGACGTGGAGACGAATGATTATCGCGAGTGTGGTGGATTCGATAAAAAGCAGAGTAATATAAATTGTGTTGTGATGTGTAAAGTGTGGAACGAGCGAGACGGAAGAATGGATAAGCGATTTCAAGTAACTGTGTCACATTAAACGTTATAATCAAATAATTGCATGTCATATATTTGTCTACTCAGTTAACCCGTTTCATTCTAAAAGAACCGACGAATTGTTCAGATGCTGTAGAGTTTTATATCTTACGACTTAGAATAGGAGTACGAAGTATAAATATTTAATATAAATTTTGAATGATAGTTGGATAGTTCTGAAATGTTAGATATTAAGTCATTTTATTGATTAATGTTTATTTATGTTGAGAAAGAAAGAGATTTTCTAGTTTCATTAATATCTTGTTAATGACAAATAATATTTCACATTTGTTTATTAATCTTTTATTGATGATTAATAATATTCAGTGTGTAATTAAGATAATAATCTGAAACCATAGTCAATGGACTAATTAAGTGGTTATAAACAGTAAATGATATTAACTGTATTCACGAATTTCTTATAATGATTAACTAAGGATAAGAAGTTAGTAGTAATTGAGAAGTAACTAGCCTGTCAAATTGAAATGCGGATAATATCATATGTTATATATATTTAAATGTATTAAAAAGGGTAAATATAATATCTATTAATTAGCATCTGAACATAAGAGTTGTTATTAACAACCCCCTAAGATTCCTAATTATCTCTGGCGCCCAGCAACAACAATTTTATGTTTGTCACCAGAACGTGGAGCTATAAATTCCACACACACAAAAATTTAATATTTGGCGCATCCAAACGTGGAGCACGAATCTCCAGAATTTAATAAGATAAACGTGTTTTATATACTTATTCATTTATTTCGTATACCGTATTTATCTATTTATACACAAAATAAAAGTACAAATTAATATTGTCGACTTCAGGAAGGTGTGCTAATAATATTTAAGGAGAGAGATGCATGTGATGAAGGAGAATAGAAAATAATGTTTTTTTTTTTACTGACTAATTGATTAAAATTTGCATAATCAGTTTGAAAACGGAAAGTTAGACTAAAATTATATAAAGGGAACACAGTTAATCATATTGTTTATTCAGAAATTTGGGCGTTAGTTGCCATGTATGATTTAAATTGGAACAGTTATCAAAACGATTTACATCATCGGTAACCTATTTCAAATTTGCAAAACAAATTTATGGAATAATTATTATTTCAAGTCTACACATTTGGTGTAATTATTTGTATTATAAACCATAAATACACTGTAACTCAGTTGTCGCTAAAGCTTAATTATTTGTATTCCATATATTTGTTATTCTGCGTTTAGCATTCCATATGTTTACGACTTCGTGTCCAAGACCTTGGATTCTGTTTTCTGTTTCTTCTTCTTTATATGGATATTTATATATTTTTCAATACAACACGGAAACGTTTTGATTGCTTAGATTGGTATGTATGATATTCCGTTTACTTGTCTTCTAACTCCTTAATTATAGCTGAGTATTCTTACCACGTTCATTGTATTTTAACCTAATTATTCCGGAATGTTGGTTCTGTATTTTCCAGGACGTATTTCAGTTGGTACGTTATGTATTTCACCTAGATTGTTATTTATTTGTTATCTGCTTTACTCCTGCAACAAATATCGGTGTGGTTTAGCATCCTTAAGATCATTAGGTTGATTTTCCGAGTCACCGGCTTCATTTAATTTTTCAAAATCTCACATGTGCTTATTACTTGCCTGGACAATAATTCCTTGGCCTAATCAGTTAATTTGTTTGATTTTCATTTTCTTCGACTGTACTGCTGTGCCGTGGTTATATTGAAAGGTAAACACCACGGCCAGTTTAATTTTATTTTCCGTGCGTTCGGTGCACTATCGCTGCATGTTACGATGTAGATTGAGTTTGATATTGAGATTCAGTCGTTTGCGGCGACCTTGAGTGGTGACGTCATTTGGCTGGCTGTGGCGTCCGCTTGTCAACGAAATTTAGACAGCAATGCTGGAGTTTTTATAAGTTAGCGCTGTGCCGTTCGTCGGCCTCTTTTCTCTTTCATCTTTGGTGCGGCTTGGATTGTGACGGCGTAACGTGTGATACCACTATGCCTAGATAATTTCATAAAGAGCTTCAGGTTTCCCCGCTTTAGTCGGGAGGAAAGGGGTCCACGTGATGGGCACTCTACATCTTCGCCCATCCGCAGAGCCTGCGTAAGAAGCCCCAACGCCGTCACGCCATCCGACATCGCCTTTCACACACCACCGAAAATGCAGGAACGTATTTAGTGTCATCCGAAAGATCAGGTGGGAACTTTCCTTTATTTAATAAACTTCACACACGAAGTGCTCCGCAGGTTATCGGGTAACACCCACGCTAAAACCTATTGCTAGAAATTAGACTCATGTTTCAGAGTTAACATTACTGAACACGTTTTGTGAAGGCATGCTAAAGTGTGGACACTGCTGACTGTGTTATGAGTAACTTATAAGTATTTGTGTTTTGAATTACATAGAGTCAAGGGTTACCTTGGTATTATCTAAATATTTAATTCTATTACTGCAAAAGAGAAAACGAATTTAAAATTCCTTTTTTGACAAAATCCAGACCTAGAGAAAATATAATATTACTCGGAGAGTACTTGCATCTGCCTGTCATATGACTTGTGATCCTGCACGTTCCATTTCTTTCTCTTATTCTAAATTTAAAGGTCCGTTGTTTTTGTTATTTTTTTATTGGTTCAGCTTAACTATTCAATTTACCATAGTTCTATAATATTCCTGTATTTAATTAACTTAACAAAAAAGGTGCGACATATTTTAATATTTAATTAACAACTAATTTACTACATTTTTAATATTTAAGTAACAACTTAAACCTCGGTTTACTGTGATCACTGGTTTCAATTTAATGTGTTTAATCCTAGTGATGGGGAACAGGTAGATGAAAGTACTGCTACACACTTAAGTAATTGGTCTTTGAATTTAATTATTAATAATTGATTTAATTATTATTGTATTATCTAATGATCATGGATTGTCTGCTCCAGATACTTATAATTATCATATGTTCATGAATGGTTCCTGCATTACTAATGCAATACTAACTTTTGTTTTTGGAAAGTAAAATACAAGAAGTACAAGTTTATAATAAGGATCATAAATTCAGTAGGTTGGTATGCCATTATTCAATTGTTGGAAATACTTTCATATATTCTTGTTGTAATTAAACCACCATGTGACTTTAAAGAGAGATCTGAATAGACGTGAAGAATTAAGAAAAACTCAAACAAAAATGATTGTAAAACCAATTGTTCAAAAAAAAACTTAAATAAAATCGTGTTATTGTTGATCAGCTGTTTTCTTGCAAGACCTGTCACTATGGCTCACCACATTTTATTTCCATCTAGGCCACGTGCCTAGTCTTAAATATTAAGTTACGCCTTCCCAGAGAGAAAAAAAAAATTAAATATTTTTGGAGGTTAGAAAAGGGGTGTAAAAAATATTCTGGGACTAAGGGGGCGTTTCACTGCAAATCCACTTTTTATTATTATGTGCTATATACCAGTCATAATTCGTATGGTATGATAAAGACAAAAACCAACGAGAAGTTCATTTGTGAAGCCATCTGGGTATGTTGCTCTGAATACTGTTTATTAGTTCTCTGTGAATGGGTAATAATGTGTTGCATTAAGTGTCTAGTTTTGTACAAAGTATATTAGCCGTTGTATTGCGGTTTGTGGAAAGTTTATACTTTGTATGGGTTGTTTATCTGTATAATATGCTTTTATAAACTGGTATTTTCCACACTTCTACACTCATTCACTCACACCTAAACAGTGGTATAGTCGGAATGTAAACTGCAGACAACTGATATAAAATGGAAATCACTTGACGAGTTAGCAATACATCAACAATATACAAATTATTGTACTCGGTGCATTCGAAGATGAAAACATTTATCTACAATGATAAGGGACCTCTAGACACAGCCGCTGACCATGGATGCAGGTCCATTACTGTCACCAAAAATAGTTATCATTTTGACAATGAGTAAAATTTTTTTAGGAAGCTATAGGCTTTCAAAGGAAGTTCTCTCAAAATTCTTGAGGTTAAATTGGAATGTCCTCGATAAGAGGAATAAAAATTTTTTAAAGCAGGAAGCACAGAAAAAACAAAATGCATTGAAAAACTAGAAAACTACAAAAATGGTGACAGCAAGCAACAGATAGTTATTAATTTAACGCAGTAGGGTATCTAGAATTTGGTCTTGAGGGCGAAGGGTCCGGTCGAGTCGGCTTCATACAAAAGAAAAAACGAGTTAAGACTAACCCAAATTTTGTGTAATAAACTTGTTTGTAGACCTAAATTTAAAAAACGGTTACTACTGTATTAGAAAGTTTATACTTTGTATGGGTTGTTTATCTGTATAATGTGCTATTATAAACTGGTGTTTTGCACACTTCTACACTCATTCACTCACACCTAAACAGTGGTATAGTCGGCGTGTAAACTGCTGACAACTGATATAAACTGGAAATCACTTGACGAGTTAGCAATACATCAACAATATACCAATTATTTTACTCAGTGCATTCGAAGATGAAAACATTTATCTATAATGATAAGGGAGATCTAGACACAACCGTTGACCAAGGATACTATACCATCTTTACAAAGAGCCGGACATTGTCAGGATAATCAAAATATACAGGCTAAGGTGGGTTGGACACAGAGAGAATGGAGGAAGGACAGCCTACGAAACATATTTTCTACCAGAAACCAATGGGTAGTAGAAAAATCGAAAGACCCCGAGTAGATTCAAAGACCAGATACACGAGGATCTCGGAAAGCTGAACATAAGCAACTGGAAGGCCAGGGCATGCAATAGGGAGGAATGGAATCGACTCGTGGAGTAGGCCAAGACCCACCAAGGGTTGTAGAGCCACGGCTGATGATGATAATAATCGTCATCATCTACTGCATTAGCGTACTCAGGTGATAAATTAATAAAACAGCTTAAAAATTAAGAGATTAACAAAATATCTCGTCAACCTTCGACCCTCTGAGTGGGGTCCGGCCCCGTTCGTCCTCTCCCTGTAAATACACCTGTTTTAACGTGAGATTTGTGTAATAAAAACGACTTAAAAACAAGTAAAAACCCCAAATAAAAGAACACCATTCTACATACAGTGTCATTTTTATTTTTCCGCCAATCTGAAGAAAAATCGATAATTATCATTGTATCCGAGTCCAATCGAACTTTTATTAACCGGATCCAATGGGGGGAGGTGAAACAACAGTTATGGTAATATGGTAATAACCATTAAAAACTTTATCGTCAGTTAACAGATGAAAATGTGTGGTTGTTTTAAGAGGATAATTCACACGTTCCTTCCATTTACATTAAGAATTTGCCCTTTATTTTATAGTACTTTCCAGCTCCGTATATGCTGCATTCTAA
This sequence comes from Magicicada septendecula, assembly GCA_034769895.1. NCBI lineage: Eukaryota > Metazoa > Arthropoda > Insecta > Hemiptera > Cicadidae > Magicicada > Magicicada septendecula. The sequence goes on from CM068373.1 coordinate 456,004,341, forward strand.
GTGACTAATTCCAACAAGCACAGAGATTCAGTAAGTGAATAAAATTTTCTACGAACGAGAGAGAGTACGGAACACGTAGCCTACTGTGAATTTATGCTCTGATAGTTCCATTGTAGGGTGACAAAACCGCGAATAGGATGGGAATCGATTGTGCCAGGCATGCACAAGTAAGTGCCGCTGCATGTGTCTTGTTGTGTCTTCAGTGCATTGTCCCCGCAGTGCATACAATTCTACAGACACCTCGTAGTCTATCAAAGGTTTTGTCGACAGAGTTATCGTTGGGAGGATGTAATAAATGCACTCAGTGCATAGTGCATAGTGTATAGTTAACTATAGACAGTTTGGTTCAGACTTTACTTAACTTATGTCTCGCTGAGACCTCTGATTCGCATTCAATTTCTATACATGTAAAAAAGAATTCATATGTACAACATTTATACTTAACCTTTTTTATATATAAATTTAGTGTTTGCATACAAGTACAATAATTTAAAAAACCTATTTTCGTTTTTATGAAAAAATACACCATTCGCAGTTATTAGAACTTAAGACAAATACCGCTTGTATTTTTTTCCTGCAATAATGTCTTACCTGCTATTTCACTATCTATACAATACTTCCATTCTTCTGTTTTTGGATGTACCGAATCGTCTATCAATTTCGTGTTAATACTGGAATTCCATGTATCATTTTTTTCTGCAGATAGCATAGCCAATGCATTCAGCCTCTCAGTGCACATAGAATTTCTTTTTCTTTTATTGTAAGAAAGTATCTTTCACTGTCAACTATCGTCACCGGCATAATAAAAATTATCTTCGAAACAGTTACACATTCTGAGAAAGTACGAAACGTAGTATTGTTGAAAAAACTAACAAAAGTGTTTCGGTAGAAGCAATACTTAAATCTTCACAAGCGTAAGGCACTTTTAATTCGGTTCTCAACTTCAGATTATTTATTGTGAGGTAAAATCTAATTGTAGTCTAAAAATTATCTTGTAGAAACTCGACACGGTACTGTGGAAAATGTTCGATTAAAAACAACTTACAAGCGGCTAAATTGTAAGTTATTCTAAGAATTGAAACCCGTCGATAATACAGTTCACAGCCATAACACATAGTTCCAAAGCGGTCACATGGTCGCTTCTGTTACTGATGAGTTAAACACACTGACTGTTATCAACAAGCTCCTCACTTACGGATACCCCACTGTCTTCATAGTTTTTAGCAACTTTAGCTACTGCATTCATAATATTTTTGACAAATGCCCTGATTTTTATCGCATCACTATTCCTCTTGCTGAATGCAATCAAAGACGATGGCCACATGAGGCATAATTTTACCTCACGAACGTCACCAAAGATATCGTGTAGCTCATACCCGCTATACGTAAACAATTTCCTTTATTATTTACTTTCAAAGAAAATGTAATTTCAAATTATACAAAATCAAAAAAATTATCATAATCCTAATACTGATAGAAATATTATAATGATATTATTTCATAAAAATATATAATATACTAAGGAAATAAAAAAGCTTTTGAGAAGTACTGATAAAAAGTTTAAGCATGTAATTACAGTACATGTGTTTTTGTAATAAATAAATATGAATACAAATTTCCTCTTCACAATAATAACAATAATTTACTTCTTCTTACTCTTCTTTTTTTGTTGCCATTGTTGTTGTCGTGCTTATGTTGAGTTCTATTTAATATTAACTATAGGCTACCCGTGCGCTTCGCTGCATCCAAAAATGAATAATACCTTTTACTTCTTTCTAAATTTTAATTTTTACTCAAGTTAAAAAGTTTATTTATATTAAATTACTATGTAATTTAAATTTTTAAAAACAATGTTAACGGTGTGTCCAATTTTATTAAAACATCACGTTCGGCAAGCAGAGATACCTTTGAAAACGCAACGTACAATTGCCCATGAAAAACAGTAAGGTTCTGGATGAACTTCAGCAACTTTAGTGGTCTGTCCTTGAGAATTACCAATTAATTGTTATAGATTATTATTAATTCATAATTAATTGGTTAATTAATTAAATTTCTGACGAAATACGCGTGCTGTTAAATCATGTCGATCCGCGCATCTGACCACGCATTTTCTACCCGTGACGGGTTACATGTAAATGTAATACAAAGATCCTGGCGCCCATAATTACTTATACACAAACGCATCCTGTGTATATTCTGCCAATTACCTGAGACTATTACAAAAACTTGAAGGCAATATTACCGTCTTGCCTAAATTGTTAGGGTAACATTTGCATTAGTCGCTGTAGCATCCCGTAGACGAATACAGTATGACTTTCTGCTCGCAAAGTGCTTTCATGCGTTGATTTATATCGGAGACGCTTGCTTTCTGTTTTAGCATATACCACAATAAATTTATGACAAAAATGTCGGAATTTGAGAATTAAATTAACACTCTCTACTAATCATCAAATGATAGACATAAAAGTTCAACGATGACACTTTCTTCATTACAACTGGTGATTTCGTCGTTGAATTAACTTGTGGAATATCAGTGCTGTATCATAAAAACGATGTGTATCACAAGTATTAGCGTATAGTCGTACTTGCGAAGCACAATATCTCGTGTTCCAAACACATTACCAACCATCACAACAGCAGCCTCATTCATCACTGGTGCATTGTATCGATCCACATGTTCTCCAGTCGGTTTTTACTACAACTTTATAATGATTTTGACTCGTAGTTGGAACAGGCACTTTATTTGCCTATAAACATTATAGGCCATCGTCTGCTCTTTGTTTGACCGACCGACCGATCTACTGTTAGCTCTGACCTGAATATAAAACCAGTCTCATTGGAACAGGACCGTCCATAAAACTGACTTTTTAATTTTTTAAATGTTGATATTTGAACGTTTTCATGAAAACAATAATTGTACAACCAAGAGATACGTCTTGATCTGATGATAGCTTTTGGTTTCCACACGAAACAATCAACCAACGTTATTCGTACTTCAGTCGATACTGCTGTTTGACCAAAGTCCTAAAGCACACATCAAGATGTATCATCTGTTGGTTGGTATGTTAGATAAATGTGAATTCACAGACAAGCCTTTGCTACACCATTCAAGTATTTTATTTACACAATGACAACTTAAACAATTTTTTAAGGTTATTTTTTTCTTCAGTTATCGTTCGCGATGCACTGGGGCGTTCATAGCCCATACATTTTGACTCAGTAGTCGAAATAGTACATGAAATATTTAGAAAATACTCTACCAAAAATCCTGTATTATCGGTACAAAACTTTCTAAGATGAGAATCGGAAGTCGATGCTTGTTCAAGCATTCGAGCATCGACAGGTTTTATTTCTTCTGCAGACACATAGGCCTTATATACACATTTATCATTCGAGAACTACCGAATTACGTTTTGAAGTTCTCAGCTGCCGAGTTTGTACTTACGTTTGACGTGACGAGTTTGTCTTTTTTTGACGTGATTACAGTACGGGCATGCAAGCAAAGTCGGCAAAGAAAGATTCCGTTAAACGCGCATTCGGTTCGGTACGACCAGTGGTTATACTTTCCCCGTTCATTTGAACTCGGCGGCGACGGTCGTGTGGAGGCGGTGGCCCATATTCAAATATTCGACTTGGCCAAAAACCAAACCAACGCGCTTGTAATAACGACAAGAGAGTCGTTACGACACATTATCCGTACAACACAGAGTTTGTCAAGCAGCAGTGAGCTTATCAAAAACTACTTACACGCTTGAATTGCAAATACATTTTAGGACTGTGCCGTAGGACCGTGGTCAGTTGGGCCGAGGTGGACATTTCAACACGGTCAGTTGCGATCAATTGTATCTTCATGTTATTATAATAATACAGAAATTAACATTATAATTATATTAATTCCTTGCCTAACCTGACCTAGCCTAACCTAACCTAACCTAACCTAACCTTACCTTACCCAACGTAACCTGACCTGACCTAACCTAACCTATCAAAAATATTGGAATAAAGAGGTTACTCATACAAATGCAAAGTTGCAGAATTGTAGTTCAGAATAGAACGTTTCTAAATGGCAGATTCGGTGAGTAAGTGAAAGTGCGGGGCGCAATTGACCGCGTAATAACATTGTTTCGTCGCAACTGATCGAGACCGGTGCCGTCGTAGGCCTGCTAAGACGTAAGATTCACAATTAAGACGTAAATAAGACGTAAGACAAGACAATTCACAAGCGTTCCATCCGCAAACTGGCGAACCTCGCCTAACATAACATTTTAAAAGGATCGGAGCCCCCATTGATTGTGAGCTTCTCAGATAAATTCCGAATGCGGTACCTCACAAAACAGAGTAAATCGTATATACCGACACTAATCTGAATATGTAACGGATTCCTCCGGCTTGCAATCTTTGTTATTTCTACAATTTCTGTGTGGAAGTTCTGTTTCCCAATATTTATTTAATTTCATTTCTCGAGTTACGTCTCCATTTTCTTTTCTTCCTTCACTCTATAGTATTTCATTATGTTACTAACTCGTTTTATCATCTTGTTAACGTGCCCAAACCATGAAGTGGGGTTACCTTACGGAGAATTACGAGTTGTCTCCTTTCGGTCTCTTATGTATGTCCGTATGTCCTTCTCAAAATGCATGTCTTTTCTTGTAGGCCTATATATCTACATTCACTTTTTTTGCTGCCGTAATACAAAAGATATCGTTGCCAAAACTCCATCTCTGTCGATAATACTTTTCTTTCATTCAGCGCCATGTGACGTCATGGTTTTTCTTTCCTTCATTTTTGCGTTTCAGCCATCTATGTGCTACGATTACGCAACTACCTTTAACTTCTGAAGTTCCTTTGTTCTCATCAGTATTCCATCATTCTCTAGCTTGCTCTTTTCGTTTTTATTCCGGTAACACCCTTTTGGTTTTCCTTGCTTTCTCTTCGGACAAATTCTTCTTCTCTTTCTAAACACTTCTCTGTTTCCTGTACCTTTTTCCCTGATTCAACGTTTTTCTAGATCCTGACTGGCTCTATAGCCCGTTGTACTTGTGTTTTCTATCTTCCAGCAAAGTGAAGATCTTGTTTGCTATCCATTCTTCTAAGGTGGCCATTCGTCTTTCCTTCATCGTGGTCGAAATTTTCTTAAGCTTTCAGTACAATTTTTGGATAGGTTTCAAATAAAATGTAAACTCGTTAACTAATACGTTTCTGGGCCCCAGGATTTTTCCCCATTAGTAGATAAAGTAATACATTCAGACTTATATTAAAATTTAAACTTGAATTATAATCTTCGTTGAAGGATCGAGTTCAACTATTTAATACCTAGTAATTAAACTAATCAAAAGCACTAACAAACTGAATGTGTAATTATTAACCAACACAGGCACAATCAAGGTGAAACTTCGGGTAGTAAACATGTAAATGCAAAACGACGTACTAGCAAACGGTTCGCTTCACCGAGTTTCTTCTTCTTCTTTTTCTTCTTCTTCTTCTTCTTCTTCTTCTTCTTCTTCTTCTTCTTCTTCTTCTTCTTCTTCATGCAGTTAATTCTCTGTCTACCTGATACTCTTGGCTTAGCTTGCGTATCAAAATTAACAGCTGAAATACGTGCTGTCTTTCTGCATCAGTGAGTACTTTCCAAAATATCAAAACGTTGATTGCATCTTGTCTTTCTAAGTGGCACCACCTTGTAAATGGTTCAAGAAGAGGATAAATACATTTTAAAAATAATGAATGAATCAGTGGCGCAACCAGGGGGTTTTGGGGGTTATAACCCCCCCCCCCCCGAGAATCTGGAAAAAAGTTTGTAATCAACGTATGTACAAACAGTAAGAACATAATACTTATAGTATCTTCTTTATATGTTAATTACTATATTCTTACAAAGTAACATTTTTACTATTACTAAATGATAAACTAAAATTCAGCATAGGTAGTCTAAGTTTACCAGACGTGAATAAACCGTTCTTTCACCAACGGAGCATGATATGTAATTGTGTTCGTATTTTTCAAAAAGCACCCGTTTTCATAAAAAGCGTAACGTTTAGTTTATTGCTATATTTTCCGGTTTTGGAGAGTGAACTGGATCAATCTGGGTGGCCTGTCAACTTCAGTGCAAAGGAAAGTCATACATAGTTAGAGTCGGAAAATAATGTATAACGTGTACAAGTTTATTAAATTGGAAGATAAGGGAATATCAGAAAGAAAGTTACAGGAAAGGATAGCTCAGTCGTGCGTTTTTAGAAATATTAAAGATGCATCAGCGTATACGGCTGACATAAAATCTTTCAGTACTTTCCATAAAAAATGCTTAACAAAGGAAATAAAAACTGATTTAGACGATTTTGACAAGTGTACTATTCGATTAATTATTAACGAATATCAATTCGTAGAAGGGGAAACACCAACATTCAAAATAATATAAACAATTTTAAGAGATGAATTAATTATAATGGTAGTGCATCTAGTCTGAGCCACATTATTCGTCAAATGGAATTTCGATGAAAACGTGCCAAAATCAATAGGAAACTTTTAATAGAATAACACATTAGAAAGTTAAGAGAAAATATATAAGAAAATTACGGCAATTCAGAGAAGAACGGCGGCCCATAGTATACACAGACGAAACTGAATTCAATGTCAGTTAAAAAATCGTGGATAGACGCCGTTCTTCTCTGAATTGCCGTAATTTTCTTATATATTTTCTCTTAACTTGTAATGTGTTATTCTATTACAAGTTTCATATTGCTTTTGGCACGTTTACATCGACAAATGTGGCTGAAAACTTCAATTAATAAATAAATCCACCTGCAACAACATAAACAAAAAGACAAACTCGATTAACTGGTTAGTGAATCATGGGATTTCTTTAGTACATTTATCTTAACCTGAGCTCTATTCACTAATTAAACAAAGTAAACCAACATACAGAACTCTTAAAAGAACCACTGTTTTGGCAAACCATGGACATTACATTTTACGACTTCCACTCTATCATCCTGACTTCCTGACCTTAATCCTAGAACTGATTTAGGCAATCGTGAAGAAGCGTGCTAAAAAAACGTCCATTTTCTATAGACAGTGTTAGAAACTTAGCAAAAAAGGAATGTGAATGTATTTCTTTCATAGATTGCACATCAAGATGTAACCATGTCATGAAAATTGAAAAGATTACGTGAGATCAGACCAAAGATTGTATAATGTAACAGTTCGTTTCAAAATTAATAAATAACGGCATAGCAGCAGTGAAGACGATTTGAGTTATAATAACAATGAAGGAAACATTAGTGGGATGGAAGAATTGAGCTAAACATTTGTAATTGGTTGTAAGTAATTAAATTGGAAGATAAGGGAATATCAGAAAGAAAGTTACAGGAAAGGATAGCTCAGGCGTGCGTTTTTAGAAATATTAAAGAAGCATCCGCGTATACATAAAATCATAATTAAACAGTTTTGGTATAGTTTGTTCATTAATGTTATCTTTCCTGTTCTTTATGGACAATTTACATCTGTTGTTTTTTTTTTTTAACACACACAGTCATTTCACATTCGAGCCTGTTATTGGTGTTACTTATTCAAACAAATTAAGTTGCCAGAGTAATGTTAACTATATTCGTGGATTTTGTTGTCCATGACGTGTCCGTTGATTAACTAATTATAAATATAACATTACTGACTCGGAACACTAATTTTATATTGGTAAAAATGTTAAACTTTTACCTTGTAGCTTGAACTAGTTTTCGCTTATTACAAGCTTCGTCAGAGGCTCATTTTTACCGATATTACTACGTTTTTGTTGAATCGTAACATGCACACAAACTAGTGTATTATGTACTCCAAAATACACAATGTTTGTTAATGTCTAGGCTCGATTACGAGATCTGGAGAAAGACTGGGATAGTCACAACATGCCAAATCACTGTTTACAAAATAATTGCAGTAGGCCTATTAAATGTTAAACATTTTCTAACTTGGTGCAATCTTTGTATGGTACCTCTGTTGTATCTATTGCTTGTTTCGTCTTACAAAACGTCCATATGTACTATAATTACTTAACGCTTCCGGGCTGAAAAGCCGTGGTCGAATGCTTGTTGTTATAGTGCTAGACGTTTCGGCCACACCACCGGTGGCCATCTTCAGTAGCAAAGAAAAGTTCGTGAAATATGGAATGCCGAACAATTTGCCCAGTGAAAGTACTATTGCTTGTCCCTTTTCACTGGGGAAATTGTTCGGCATTCCATCTTTCACGAACTTTTCTTTGCTACTGAAGATGGCCACCGGTGGTGTGGCCGAAACGTCTAGCACTATAACAACAAGCATTCGACCACGGCCTTTCAGCCCGGAAGCGTTAAGTAATTACAGTGACACCGGCCGTGAAAGCCTACGTACTGAAATAGAAATCGAAATCAAAACCTCCGTACGTAGACTCGTCATTCAAGGAGAAGGCTAATATTTTCAAAAGGCCTTTTTCTACTCACGTGTATAACATTGTTCCCGCCTTATCCCCACTACAAAGTGCGCAGCGACATTGGCTCCTTATAAGTTGCGTATTGTCGTTTCTCCAAGAAAAAGACCTCCTTGTAAAGAAAAGAATGAGGAAAATCAAAATTGTGCACCTTGTTTCTAAATTTTCAACCCCCCAGAATCCTGGGTGCGCCACTGGAATGAATAATATATATTATAAAGTAATTTATAGTAATATCATAATATAAAGTAATATGTTATAATTATAGTCTCATACAGTATTGTTGTGGCGTGGCTTTGGCAACACTGGGCACTTTATTATTTCTGACGATCAAGTGGTCGGCTTGTCAATATTGCGGACATAATTAGGGACCTCCTGCAGCACCAAACCATACTAGTAAATCCAGAGTAATTCACTGATTCAACAATGAAACCATCTTTCTTAGTTAGTAAACAAAAAAAAGAATTAGCGGCCACATTTTAAATAGGTTCGTCTTTTTGGAGGAACTGAGATGTGAAAGACACATCTTGTAATTTCACAACACATGACGCGACGCTCTGTTTGTACAATCAGACACACTCTGATAACACACTAATACTTGCGGAAAGCATTATCTGATTTATTTTTAACATGAAACCGAATATTCTGATTTCCTTTCACTAGGTTGACTGTGTAAGAAGAGAACAATAACCACCCTTTGTCACTGTAAAAACAAGGTGCGAGGATGGCGTCCCGATTCTTCATCTCTCGTCCTCCACGCACGGAGAAAAAAAGACGACTTTTTCTGTACAGACGGTAGTTGAGCACGTGTAACACAGAGAGTAAGTAAATACGCGTACTATGCGCGCGCACACAATACTGTCTCAGGCCAACAATAACACACACACACACACACACACACACACAATGGCCGTTATAATGTGCGTGTCGCCGCGACATAACCACCTACGTCAACTAAAATGTATAACATTGCGTCTCATATAAATTAAACTCACCGCCAACCCCCACTAACAGAGATACCAAAATAACAGACCGTTGACGAGAAGTTAAAATACGAGGAGTATATTAGAATATAATGAGACAAAAACATGTTTATTTGTTTCACCAATCTATGCAGGCTGCTGTTACAAACAGTCTGGTACACTGCTTGCTACATATCCTCCACAACCTCGAGGCCTACTTGTCTCATAAAAATATTTGTTATCTATTCCTTCCGTCTTCTTCTTCTTGATCTTGTTGTTGTTGTTGTTGTCGTCTTTTTTGTTCTTGCTCTTGTTGTCGTTGTTTTGCTGTTGTTGTTGTTTTGATGGTTCATCTTCTTCATTCACAGCACTTAATTAATACTGATTTATGGATGAGTTCCGGACATTCTGTCTCACACAGCTGAAGAAGGCGCGCATCACGCCGAAACGCGTACGGGAAAAAACAAAGTAAGTTCACAAGTGAAAGAGTTTAACAATCAATATTAATTTTGTTGTTGTTGTTGTTCTTCTTCTTCTTCTTCTTCTTCTTCTTCTTCTTCTTCTTCTTCTTCTTCTTCTCCTCCTCCTCCTCCTCCTCCTCCTCCTCCCACTTCTCCTCCTCCTCCTCCTCCTCCTCCTCCTCCTCCTCCTCCTCCTCCTCCTCCTCCTCCTCCTTCTTCTTCTTCTTCTTCTTCTTCTTCTTCTTCTTCTTCTTCTTCTTCTTCACTCCAATGATAAGGGACTAGTTAACCCGTTTCAAAACCCATCTACTCCTCGGCCTACAAACCTGTCTTTTTTCATTAGGTTCACACCTCACATCTGTTGTTTGGCATCCGATCCAAGTTCCTTCAATCTCTTGTCATTTATTATCGCTAATCTTCTCGTGTAACGATTCGATTTTTAGTTCTCAAGACGACCTACCGTTCAGCCTCGCTAATCTCATGTCATTATTTATAATTAAAAAAAATATTACTTTGCTATAATGGATTATTATGAAATAAACGTTACCTTTTATGTGAGATAGAATTATCTTTGATAGAAAACTTTTAGAAAGCTTATAGCAAAAATTGGATAGTCCATTTTTTTAATTCACTTTAATAATATGTTTTTAACTAAGAATATAAAATCTCGTACTTAAAAAAGCTTGATAAGACCCAATTTAACTTATAACTGTGAGGGTAAAGAACCGAGTAAACATATTTGACAGAAAGAACGTTTTTTGGAGCTGTGTGTGTGAAAACGTTTTATAGCTGAGCGGTTATAAATATGGATTGTACGACATGCATAAAGAGCCACCGACAAACCAGTTCATAAAAGCAGCGAGACTTAAATGAGTTGCAGGCCTACATGTTGCCCGCACATAAGAGAACCAACCAGCAAGAAACTTCATCGATGGGACAACCAAGTGGACAAAGAGAAAAAAAGCCAAATCTAAATTAAATTAGAACATGGGAGCAGCCAAGATTTCAGTGTGGAAGGGATTTAGATTTTTGTGAATAAATCTAATAAAGTTAAAAGAAAAATAACTCGCGATTTGCTACTTATTTCGTTGTGATGAAGAAGTTAACTGAAGTTAACTGTAAAAACATAAGGGTTATATTCGCAGACATCTGAAATTTAACAAACTCATGGACTCTATATATTACAATGCATGCCTATATATTATCTCATAACACCTTACATTACTATAAAAATAAAATAAACAATACTAAGAAAATGGCAACAGTACTGATAATGGTAATGGTACCAGTACTGACTCGTTTTTATGAAAACGTTGTCAGCATCACAGAACGCGCTACTATAAAGTTAAGGATTTTAACATTCTACTGTTTCTAGCCTGGCATTTAATTCATTCACACTCCTAGTTCGGGAGCTAACTAGCGACCTTGTGTCATGTGAATCTGTTAACATTGAAACTAGATTCCTAATTCTTCGTCCGAATTTCATATACGGTAAGAGAAATTTATAACAAATCAAATATACTTTTGAACTATTTTTTAAGCACTATCTTTAATTTAACGTTTAAAGTTGTGCTATTTTCAAAGTAGGCCTGCCGTTTTTTCAACATGTCTTTCGTTGTTATAGAACCCTCAAATCTGTTGTATAACACATAATTATGAACTAAGTTTAATTTCATGAAAATCGGTTTGTCCTTAATTCACATCAGTTTTTTGATCTAGCATTCAGATACATGAATTCTGCGTAGCCTTTGCAAAACAACTTTGTTTTGTATTTTCAGAGTTCTACGTAACATACTGGCATGCCAAAAATCAACTAGCAATGGCCGTTAGAGAGATTTTACTGACTTCTTTCATTCAAGTGCCCATTCAGCCAGATAACTCAAAACTAAAAATTAATAATACAAACGTTTTATGAAATGAAGGGAATAAAATTCAGAAGTCTCATCTCTCGTCTGAATTTTGTCGGGCCGACAGAGAAGAGCCATTCAAGGCAGGAGGACCTGGGAGCCGTTATACGTCCAGCACTGTCTTTACGAAAAATCTGTCAACGTTTGCCTGCGTGTACAGACACGGCCCCGTGGTACAGACGACATGCGTGGCTTATGGGACGGTTTGCATGCGTTTTGTGAGCAGCAGTTTGACGCAACGTTCTCGGACATTCTCTCTCTTATTATATTACATATTTATTATAGGATCACATGTTAATTATTTATGTTATGGAACTTGGTGAACCAATAGGTATGGCGCCAGACTAGTAATAAAGAGGTCCTGGTTTGATTCGCGGGCGCACCATGAAATCAAGGTCGTTTTTCAGCCCCAGAGTGTATGGAAATGAACACCTTTGACATCATCGGAGGCTTACATAAGCGACTGAGGCGTAGTGATGGCCACGCTATTTTCCTTTTATGCTGAACAGCCCATGCATGGCAATCTGTCATGCCTAACTCCTAGACTGCTTACGAGGGGAAAAATGAGCCATTTTTTATTAAATTTATAGTACATTATTCCTTTGTAAGTGATTCATTGAGTTTCTTGCAGGTCTCCCATATAACATCTTCGAATAATTAAATAATCTTTGAATCGAAGTAAAATCGGTTATCCGTTAACTATACTGTAATCGAAACATTCATTTAGAATTCAAAAAATCCTCTGAAGATACAGAATAATTTCTCTGAAACGTGCGTCAGGTGTAAATAAACGTACGTGCAGTTTCAATTATTCGAAAATATTACATTTATAGTATAATAATACAAGTATATTTTAAATGTTTAAATGTTTTATTTATACTACATATAAAATTAAAAATATTGTAATTTACATGTATAGTGTGTAGTAGCGTATCAGGATTACCAGGATAAAGTGGACGGTGATCTTAATGGACACAATCATTAAACGCCATATTAATCGATAGTCACAGCACAGCTTTTATTAACATATCTATTGGAAAAATTACTCCTTACTATCGGTTTCCCAATTATATTGCTATCCAATTCGCACTATACACAACAAATTATAATATTCACTAAGTTAGATGAAATCACTAGTCCGCAATCTATAATAGCAATTTTTAAATTTTTTTTTTAAGATTATGTAAATCTTGGAACTTAAACATAAGTTTATTGGGTTCTTTCCCAATAATCGTATCTGCACTACTTTTCGATGTTTCGGATATGTGATAGTCGGAATCAATATGTAGTGAACGTCTCATACAATTTTTGTAAAATAATAGAAACCATGTTAATTTATTGGTTTAAGTTATAAAATTGTTTGTTTCCGGTTGTAATCGTTTTTCGTTGTCACATATTCTTTATGCACAGCGTTTCTATCTAGCCTGCGCCTGTGGCAGCAAAGGTGGTGTTGTTATGTTAATAGGTAAACTGAAAGTACTCAGGAAAACCAACACATCTTTACAGTAATGCTCGCTTAAAAAAAAACCCAGCTCGAAGAAAGGCGAGGTGACCCAAGAGCCACCGGTTGCAGGTTACTATACACGCTTCTTTTTGTGACAGAACTCACATTTCGCTTTGGACATAAATTTTACACGTGCATTTTTGTCGCCGACATCTATTTGTGGTAGTCCCTTTTCTCTAGTCCCGTACTACATCATCATCTTCACAGCACGGTTCAGGCAAGGTGCTGCGTGTTCCGTCTTCATAGATCCTCCAGCCGTCTCTTCCTGAGTCTACCCACACACCTGAGTTCTATACGTTTGTATTTCCAGACTTGTTTAGGCAGTCTGGAATCTGACATTCTTTCTAAGTGTTCTTTCTACCACTGTACGTAATCCCGTCTGGCTGTGTTCTTTGAAAGTTCTGAGTAAATGAATTTCCCCATTATAGGTACGTTCCCCCTATAGATGGGTAAGTGGGCTGTCCCTTACGGGCCATGGCTCCCGCTAATTTTTATTCAGGGTTGTCTTCCCCTAGCCTTTGATTCCCAACACCCACCCGCAAGGCAGCAGCAAAATATAATCTTATAACAATAGGACGCAGTATCACAGCCGATTAAATCCAACTATCTCACTCTCTCCGTCACTCTCTCTCTCTCTCTCTCTCTCTCTCTCTCTCTCTCTCTCTCTCTCTCTCTCTCTCTCTCTCTCTCTCTCTCTCTCTCTCTACTAGTGATGCCTGCCTGTAATAGTCCAAAGATAAGCCGATCCAGGAACATTTCCCTTAAGCCCTAACTTGGTACTGGTGGCTACTTCGACCCTCCACAAGGAATATTTATAGACCTTCCAGTCTACATTTGTACATGGTGCATCAACAGGGTCACGTCTTATAGGATGTGGCACTTCGCCACGCAGTAAGGTCTTCGCTGGAGAGAGGCTAAGGGCTCATTTAGAAGCTAACAAAAAAACCACATTTACAGTGTTTTTAGAATGGTTACGTATACCGTGTATGTGGTTACAATACAATCCGTATTCTGTTTTAATCGCAATACGTTTACAAAAAACTGTAATGTTTTTGTTCGCGAGGTTACGTTCTTTAGGTGGGGTTTAAATACATAGTAATAAAATACATCCTAAATATCACTATTGTTTGACAACTCGGAACACTAAGTTTTTTATAAGTAAAATCGTAAAGATTTACCTTACAGCCTAAACCGGCTTTCACCTTTAGAAGGCTTCGTCAGAGGCTCCCGTAGGTAGCGCTGTCCGTCTTGTTGTTGGCGACGGGATAGTTTTTCGAAAGATCGATACTGTGTGTGTGTGTGGTGAGATGTGTTCGAGTAATGCGTGCGATTTGAATTGTGTCTGTCCGTTTAGGATGTCGTTTTTATTTCTTTTTGTGTGTTTGTATATTTCTAATTGTTCTAGAGTGTCTAGTTTTCGGCCTTTTGTGTGTACGTGTAGAATGTTCATGTTATTGTCGATATTTTTATATGTGTGGTTTGCTTCAATGAGGTGGTTTGTAAAGGTGGATTCTGTAGTGGTGTGGAGTGTCTTTGTGTGCCTTCAAGACACTCTAGAACAATTAGAAATATACAAACACACAAAAACAAATAAAAACGACATCCTAACGAACAGACACAATTCAAATCGCACGCATTATTCGAACACATCTCACCACACACACACAGCATCGATCTTTCGAAAAACTATCCCGTCGCCAACAACAAGACGGACAGCGCTACCTACGGCAGCCTCTGACAAAGCCTTCTAAAGGTGAAAGCCGGTTTAGGCTGTAAGGTAAATCTTTACGATTTTACTTATAAAAAACTAGTGTTCCGAGTCGTCAAACAATAGTGATATTTAGTTAAGTAACGGACACGTCATGGACAACGAAATCAAGAAAATACATCCATTATGAACAAGATTTTAAGTGTAAGTTCAGCGCATTTATGATTGAAGAAGAAGAAAACGCTTGAATGTCACACTAATGCTTAGTTTAGTTTTCTAATACTTGCGTTTTTTTTTATATACGCGCTGAGGTTGTCGCCAACTGGCAATCTGTAACAGTCTTATTATTATCTGTACTTACTTATTAAACGTTATATTCTCCCAACCGTGAGCTTTGTTTACTTTAAACAATAAAGTAAAAAATCAAAACACTCTTGCCCAGCCTGACGCATTAACACACTACGTATTTTCGCATTACATTCTGCAATTGGTACACGGAACTGTCCCAATATTTTCGCTATTTTGATTATGCGATTGTATCGATATACTACGATGTGAAGGAGAAGTGTAGTATTTGTAAATTCAAATGTTTTGTAAATATATTTTTAAAAAACGGTCTTAACATGGTATCAGTAAACAAACGTAATCTTTTTTCATTATTAGTCAATAATAAAGACAAATCAAACACACTGGAGAAAATGGAGTTTATGAAATACACTGTGCAGAATGCGATGCTATTTATATCGGACAATGTGGCCATCTGCTCTGAAACATCGCATTTCTGAACATAAGAAGGCGATTTTAACCAGCCAACACAGGTTTTGCAGATCATTACATACAATACAATCACTTCATAGATACAAAAAACATAACACTACTCCAGAATATACAAAAATGTAAAAAAATGAATTTGTTAGAAATTCTAGAAATTTAAAAGCAATAAAAAATAACAAAAATTTAACAAATGAACAAACTGAATTCTGTGTATCTCCTTTAGTAAAAGCTGTTATTTAGTTTAGTTAATTATATATTTTGCATTCAGGTTATATTTAGTTTTTACAGACACTTGACCTTCTCTTAGCTCCTGCAACCCCTCCACATCTTCACCCCTCGCACATGTTCCCACAACACATGCCCTAACCAGATATCCACCTTACATCCTGTGTTTAGTCTTCATTCATCTCTTTGACAATGACTTAAGAGATCGAAACAGCTGTCAGAGCTAAATAAAATCTGTGAAACATACCAAGTGTTTTTATATGTTTTACAAAACCTTTGCATTAATATGTTTCACCAAGTGCCCAACGAGTCATCAATTAATATCGTAATTGTAAATTACTCTATTTCTTAATGTAAAACGAAAATACTTGTTGTTTCCATTTTTTAGGTTAGGTAAATGGGTTTTTGGTTTTTAGCTTACTGTTTAAAGAAATAAAAAGCCATGGTTGAGAAAAATATGATATTGAATGTGTCCACACAATGCTTGAAAGAAAGAAACATTAAGAACAAAGAACATAACGTATTTTTAACAAAAACAGCAGCAGGAAAGAAGTTAAAAATACAATTATTTCTGAATAGTAAGATTTAAAAAACAAAAAAAAAAGTATTAACAAATTAAAACAAAAGTTTTATTCGTTAGGTGTCAATATTCTTTTATATTATTCAGTAAAATCTTGGAAAACTTCACTGGATGCAAATCATGTGAGAAACACACACAAAATGGAGACATATGTAGCATCACGCCTTCCTTCGAGTCGGTTGCTTTTCCAGTGATCTGCACAAAAACCGAGTATTAGTGGAAGACAAGTTCTGCCATGAAAAGGGAGACACGTATAGTAATAGGGAAGAGGTGTCCCTTGAACCACACCGCTTTACTTCGAGTTGGTGGATTTGTCTGTGATGCGCACACAAAACGAGAATTATTGAAACAATGAGTACTGTTGTAAAACTGTTACAAAAAAGAGAGACATGTATAGTAACAGACAAGCTGGTTGGTTGGAAGTAACAGACTTACTTCAACTTTGCAAGTTTTTTTACATGAATTTCACAAAAAGCGAGTATTATTTTAAAGGCATGTTGGTTCGCATGTGTAATTTCAGTTTAGACCTACATGTTAAGTTAACAACGTCAACGTTTGCCGTCACATGCACACATCGTACTGTAGTTATATTATTGCTAGAAACGTTTTTCGTAAAAAATATGACAACGAAACACGATTGCAATCGTCAACAAGCTATATTATAACATACACAAATAAATGTTCACCATTTCCATTATCCAACTAAAATTATATGCGCTATGCACATAATCGATGCCAATAATCGCATAATCGAAATATCTATAATGAGTGCGGGTAAGGTTATTGGGAAATGCCGTTTATTGTTAAATGTAAGTATATAAGGTTACGATTTTAAATTATTTCAAAATTATAACGACTTCTTAACCATGTTATTCTTAGGGACGGACCGAGTTTTTTTCTACTTCCTCTCATAGTTTAGTTTACGATCTTATTTTAGCTTGAACGTCTACCATTTTCTTCCATTGATTTGTTATAGTGTCCTGACAAGATTCGTCTACACGAAATTCATCGATCATAAGGGAGATAAGCAGAGATGAATCTCGCCGTTTTGCACAGTTCCATTCCCTTGCAGTACAATCTAATAAAAGTGGTCGGATGCTTTCTGTATTTAATAATCAAATCGGGCACGTAAAATACACGAGACGTAAAGTGATGAAGAAATTACTTCTGTAATTCTAGGAATCATTAGGACGCCAAGCCACTTGATACTGAATTCTCTTCAAATATTGAACTTAAGAAAGATGAAGGTTTAAGAAATTAAAGTTTAAGAATATTTATTGAAAACAAATGCCGGACTGTTAGGCCGTAGTCCATTATTAAACCATTATGGTTGTTATCGAAAAGCTGGTTCATGATAACAACACTATGAACTATACAAAAAACTTAATAAATTCATAATAAAAAGATAACCGTCTTGATATATTCAATAATAACACACACACACACACACACACACACACATATATATATATATATATATATATATATATACCTGGGCGCCAGAACAAATCCCAGATACAAATGACACGGTTTCAGCTTAGCTCAGCGCATGGAGACACCCTTTCTCAGGATTCGTTCAGTGATTGTGGTTTTCAAGGGGAATCGTTACAAATAACACTTTAATATTTGCTTGATTATTTTAATTAACGTTTTAATCAATTATTTTTAATCTTGAAAATGCTAATGGTAGGACTTAATTCTACACTAACACTTATAATTACTGAGTGAGTGTGAAAAGTAACGATTAAGACATTCAAACGACCTATGGCTCTTATCTGGTTTGATTAAGAGATTGCTATCTCCCAAACCAGTGCTAAAGAACAGGTCTGCAATAATTTGCACGTCCAATACTACACCTCACTTTCCATTCAACACTCCTATACTATGTTAGAGCTAATATATATATATATATATATATATATATATATATATATATATTATAATATCTTATAATTAAAATACAAAGTGTGAAATGCTTAGTGACTTTTAATAATTGTTTATTGCTTTTATTATTTGTTTAGTGCTTATTTCATTGATCAATGAATCTATTTCTTACTGTTTGATGCGTTGACCGAAGATAGGAATCCGTAGGGGTCCTCCTTTTGATGGTTTTGCACAGAAGAATTGATGTTGATCAATGCTGTAGAAGTTTCCCTGGCAATTACAGATGCTGTAGCCTTCTGTCGCACAGGTCCTTCACGGCTAATGATTAATTAATTAATAATTTAATTAATTAACGTTGTTTTACGCAGCGAGAGTTGTTGAACGGTTCTAGTTCATCTACACTGCGGACTACTTCTCGAATTTGATACTTAATTACGCTTTTGCGTGATTGAAAAATTTCTGTACGTAATTTATACACGACTAGCGCATTGAAGATCCGAACGAAGAGTGATGCTACCCCTCGCTTTGAGTTGGCGTCAGTTTTAAATACGGGATGCTGATTGGTTGTTCAAATAAATCATGCGTTTTTCCAGTTTTGACAATCTCGAACAGGTCGACGAAACACCCCGTGACAGGTTTGAAACTGCAGAGAATTTCTAGTTAAAATCGTACTTCCTGTGTTTGCAAATCGATTGATTACAGGTATTTGCAAACGTGTTTTCAAAGATCTGACCACAGAATATTGTTGCTTAGGTCTTTATCTGTGTGTGTGTGAAAACACCTAATTCCTACGTAGCATAATTCTCTCGTTATTCCTTTTGGCGTACGTCTTCCGTATAACTTCTTCAATTGTTAATTATATTAACTGAGATTGCGGCTACTTATAAAGCTTCACTTGCTGAATACAATGCTGTTTTCAGAATTGCCGTATATTTATTAGTTTTTAAGTTATCACAGGTTGAACTGATAATTTGTATTGAGTAAAATTTCTTGTTTGTACCGGTATCGGATGTCGCTGTGACGAGGTTAGAGTGAGATGGCACGATTGTACGCTCTCTCTCTTGCTTACGCTGCTATACTCCCTCCGTCAGACACTTTCATATAACGCTCAGTTAGGACGCTAATATGAATCGTTATAATATATATATATATATATATTGCTTACATATTTTTTAAAGTTTCACTTTCGACGGTTGTTCCGACGGGAACGATAGGCCTACGTCTGATCGCAGGCCTGCAGCCCGAATCAATCTCACGAAGCCTCAAGCATCTCGTTTTATTAAGACAGGCATGACACTTCGACCCGAATAATATTTTTGTTTATTTACAACAGCAATCATAAATTACTTTCCTTGTAAGCTATTTTGCTAGCTTAGGAACTAGACGTTTGGGTCCTCTTCTGGCGTCATGAGAGTTCACCAATGAGAAGACCTTTTTTACCCTATAGGCCTATCAGGTTTACTGGCAAATTTCTTTCCACTCTTCTGGTGTGATACTCTTGTATAAATGGTTGGATGAGAGGATTCGCTTACGTTTCCTACTTCGTTTGTGGATAACTTCTTGGACGGCCGGTATACGGAGATCTACGTAGATATAGCATTTCCTTTGTGACACACCACAACGCATCGGCTACTACATGGATTATTGGTAGACAAACTAACCTTTTTCAGTCCGCCTTGTGACTTTTTTTTATATTGATGACGCATTTCAAAGCATATGCTTCATCATCAGATCTTAAAATAGATTCATTGTGTGTATGGTCACCAAGTTGCAATACTTAATCTTTAAAATAGGTTAAGATACCTGTTATTCCTTCATGCAACTTACTTTGGTTGCTAGGCACGACGCGTTTCAGGATCAAGGTCCCATCTTCAGGTGATGATCACTCGGGTCGAGTTCGTCAGTTCATAAAAACACATACACAAAAAACACTGAATTCAATAAACACTCATTCTGCATGCACGAGGGGACGATGCGCATCGTCGAGAAAGTAAACGCGCACTGGCCGTATAAAGTCCAATGCAGAGATAAGTTTGTAGTAGGCCTATTCCTCATGTCTGTGCCAGTTTTTGTATCACAGTATCGAGGAGCGCGTTGGATTTGAACGACACCATATCGTTCAAAAAGCAGTCTTTCTGTGTCCTAGCAGCTTTATATATCTCAAACTCTTCTAATGCATTCATATATCGGCCTTTTTTACAAAAGTGTGTGGGTTTAAGATTAACAGAGAAAGTCCGTGTAACTGTGATCACAATTAATCAGGTGTTGCGCGTAAGTCGATTTATTGTTTATTACATTCTTCATAGGCAGGCGTTCCTTGAACCTCTCTTCAAAACGTCTCCCGGTCTGGCCGATGTAAAACATGTCGCAATCATTACACTCAATTTTGTAAACGCCAGAGCGTGTCTCTACTCTTCTGTGTATCTTGGGGCGCAGTGCATTTTCAATGTTATTTTTTGTCCTAAAGATAACTGCGATATTGTATTTCTTAAATTGATTTCTTATGATGTTAGGCAACAAAGATGTGTACTCCAACGATATATATCTGTCAGTATTATGCACCGCGCTGTTCGGAATTTGAGTTTAGCTTTTGTGCCTGGAGATGAGTTTATTTATTATATTAGTGTTATAACCGTTGGATATGGCAATGTGTTTTAAAGTGTTTACTTCTTCAATGAAGCAATCTTGCTCTAAGGGTACAGTAAGAAGTCTATGGACAAATGCATTGTATGCCGCCATTTTCTGGGACCACGGGTGATACGAATGAGCGTGTATTGTGGTGTCAGTGGTAGCGGGCTTTCTGTAAATTTTAAATTTGAAAGAGTCCTGGGATTTAAGAGTGGTGAGATCAAGAACGTTCAGTTGGTTGTTCTCCTCTGTTTCAAGTGTGAATTGTATGCGTTTGTTAACTGTTCAAGTAGTTTTTCAGAAGCTCAATTTGTCTTGATGTGCCATCAAAGACGATAAATGTGACATCGACATACCTGTAATAGGACACGATGTTTTTACGGTATTTATTACTACTAGAAAATAAATAACAAAACTACTACTAGTTGGTCGACCACTGAGTTGTTGTTCGCCTCTATCTGATAAGGCAGGTTCAAGGCAGTATCGTCTAGCGGATTGGATTTAAAGTTTCAGCTGGTCATTCAGTACGAAACCGTAGCTGTTTATGTTTCTGTATGCTCTGTAAATTTCAAACTCCTCCAAGGCATTCATAATTCTACCCTTTTCACAAATGTCTAGTGATTCCAAATTAGACTTGCAATCCGTGTAATCAGTGGCGCCGGGTTTTGAAAATCAGTGGTGGTGCTCTAACACACAGTCCACAACCGGGGGGGGGGGATGGAATCCCCCCAGGCTTAACGATGGGTCCGGTTGAATTTTGAAAAATTGACCCTCCTGAAAATGCAGTTTTAGGTGTTTTTGAATGAACAACACTTGATGGTAAACATAAACTATTGTTTTATTACGTGCCTTTTTCCTCAATAATGAATGAGTACAAAAGCTAATCCACATAAAAGGTATACAGTTGTTTTCTTTCTTAAATCTTTAAATAATACAAATAGTGAAAGTAATGATGACAAAAGTAAGAAATATTACATTTTACATATATGTGAATTAAAAGGAGGGAAGCTAATCAAATAAAAATTATGTAGTCTCTATTTTGGCCTTAAGTTAAAAAACATAATAGCCTTTACGAGAATGTTCTTTCTTCTCTCTTGGAATAATGCCAAACTGAGTAAAAAGGAAAAAAATAGTTCATTTAAATTAATAAATGATAGTCTCAAATTTGGCGCTTATTGTTAAATAAATATTGATATATAAATGTGTCGCAGGAGCGACCTGCCACAGCTGTCTTATCGCGGGAAACGCAAGTCCCGCGTAAACGGAAGTACCCTGGTAAAGTCTCTGCCCAAACCAACAAACTTTATATCTACCCCTCTCCGCTCTATGAAAAAATCAGGCCCTACTATCATTTAAGAAATACGACGAAAGAATAGAATTTTTCACCCCTTTTTTCTTTCTTCCTTTATCTTTTCTTCTTTTTTCTTTTATTATTTTATTTTTTTAATTTTTCTTCTCCCTTTTTTGTGTGGGTGCTGAGCACCCCATAAAAATTCTGGGGGGTGCTCGAGCACCGGAGCACCCCCGGAATCGGCGCCCCTACGTGTAATTGTGGTCGTGTGAGACCAAGTGGCGAGTATAGTTAGATATTATGTTGGCAGAAGTAAGCTTTTTTTAATTGCTAAAGTGTGTGTTCAAGGAAACGTTTAAACATGCATGCTAAAATGGATTATTGAATTATAGTAATCACGGATATGTTGACACAACTCCATAATTCTATGCCATATGTACCGATAGACATAATTACGGCTTTGTACAGAAGGATTTGTTTTCTAATGAGAGTTTGTTTTTTCTACCAAATAATCAATATTATGCCTTCATCCTCAAGTCAGTCTTCTTGTCAAGCAACAGGCCATCTACCAAACTTTATCAAACTCTTGACACACTTCCAGGAAGGCCTCTGAACAACATTTCTTTTCATCTATGGCTTCATTTGTTACGTATGCTATACGATGTTAAATGTTTCTGACAGAAGCCAAACTAATTAGCTGGGACTATATCATTTAGAATGGGACTGATTCGTTGAAGACTTGGTTTTTAGTAATTTAGATACGGTGGGCAGTAAACTTATCGACCTGTATAAAGCAAAATTAGTTAATTTTACTGGTTTTACTCATTTTTACAACAAATAAACGTTCTAGATCCGTAAGAAATGGTAAAATAAAATATTTATTATGGCAGCCTTCCACAATATTTTACCTTGGGGACACAAAGATAATGTGTCCCAAAACAGTTACAGTAACAATGACACAAGATATTGAGTGCTTACATCCGTAGACAATATTGCGTTTCTTATGTCCGTAATATTATAATAACCACAACAAGTATAATTATGATAGTGAGCATCTATCAGCTTCAAGGATTAAGTCATTGTCGGGTGTTCTGATTTCAAATCGTGTCTGACACAATTGTTGTAACTAATCTATGTATACATTCGGTTATATAATGCCGGAATAGTGACAGACCCCACTAACCCCCTGGCGTTAAAGCTTTCAACAGAGCAACCGTGATCAGATTGCCAAGAACTGGCCCCTGATGATCACAAAAATTAAATAGTGTTGACTGGCGATAGGCGACGCGTCGGTGTACAGGTGTGTATTCTACACAATCCCAACGACGGAATTCGCGCTCGCTGCCAACTCGGCTTCCCTCAATGATAAAACTATCTGTCGTCATTTCATACTATCCTTCTCTACACCATGCCAAACATTCTCTTTCTCCTCTTCTTAGTTTCTTCCCTTTTGTCTATCTGTCTGTCCTCTTCTTAATCTCTCCTATCTGCTGTCTGTATGTCTGTCAATCCATCTGGCTCTCTGTCTCTCTCTCCCTCTCTCTTTCTCTTTCCATCTCTCTCACAATAGATTTCCATCTCTCTCTCTCTCTCTCTCTCTCTCTCTCTCTCTCTCATTCTCTTTACACAATATGTCTTGTGGTCTCTTTCTCTCCATGCACATACTGAATGTGTACACGCACGAGTATATGGCTATATCTACAACAATTTGTTGTCATATACTATACGATCAAACAGAATTTGACAGAATTTTAGTTTAGGCAGAATATTTGCGTTTTGATATTATATTTATACTTAAATTATCCACAAGATAACAAGATTGATATCTGAAAACACGATGTTAATTCTTAATCACTTCCTCTACACCAAATAGTTGTCAAACTATGGGACGTCACCCCGACGTGAGGGAAAGAGAGTGCAAGAAATTTTCGGAAATTGAATTTCATTTAATCTGAAGTAGTTCTTAGAAAAAATGTTGACTCACATCAAAGCAACTGGTTAGAAGTATTTCCAACATCAGCAGCCACACTTGACCTGCTACCTCTGGAGCATCTTTTCCGTGGTCTAACAATCTGTTTGATTTGAATGGCAATCGCGCTCTTCGTTCGTTGTCTCTATGTACTCTTGTCATCGCTGTGCGTTCCGCTGAATCATTGTTAATCTCTTCTTATAATTTCGTTTCTTAATCTGTCTCAACGACTATAAGTTCTGACAGGGGCGTACCCAGGGGGGCTGAAAAGGTGGTGACATATGGTGAATAGGTAAAATTATAATAATTTTAAATTTAATGCAAGCGAAAACCAACATGTGAAAAGATATCAAATTACTTCGTATCATGCCTTGACGAGTGTGACAAGAGTATTTTTCCCGCTGTCAATAAATCCCTTAGAATTGGTGCAACACTCCCATTGTATATGGCAACTTCTGAAGTTCTTTTCCAACTATTAGAAGGTTGAAAGTTATGTCATAAACACTATAGGAAAAAATCGACTCGATGAATTAGCTATGATGTCCCTTCACAGAGACGTTTGTGTGAATCCAGACACTTCTTCTATATTAACTATAATATATATAACTAGCAATGATAGAATGATAGAACTAGCAAGAAACAAAGCTCGAAGACGTAATTTTATATTGTAAACAATGTAACACAAATTTCTGTTTTATATGTTCAGTCTGAATATTACAATTAAACATGAATTGAGGACAATTAAACATATATTTCCTTATGTGTATTGCTCTATGTAGTTTTATTTTTTCAGCTTATTTATATTTTTCAAGCAGAATGATCACTGGTGCACAGCACTGTATAAAATTATCCCGATTAGCGCTTTCAAGCTTCACAGCTCATCGTCAGATCGGAATTAAACCAAAAATCTATTAAAAAAACCCTTCACTCACATCTCACCCCACCCTACTCACACACAACAAGCTGTAATTGAATGTCCCTTCCCCACCCTCAGCCCTGCCCCACCATCTGGACAGTTACATATTTTTAAAATAAGGGTGTGTGACTGGCACACATGTGTGGATGAGAAAGACTAGGTTTAAAAGGGATGCACACACACACACACACACACAAAACACTGAAATACAAGGAATTTGCTATACCAAAAAGTGCAATGATTAACAAATTCCGGGAGGTGAGCCTAATGGAGTGGCAAAGTGAGTGGGAACAAACATTAAATGGAATGGTGACTAAGTTGTTTTTCCCTAGTGTGAAGCACAGACTGTCCTCAAGGTTTGCACTGTCTCATAATTTTACCACAATGGTGACTGGTCATGGCAAGCTTAGAGCCTACTACTATCGTTTCAAAATAAAAGATGATCCGACATGTGTCTGCAACGACGGTGACCAAACAGTGGAACATTTGTTATATGAGTGCAATATGTTGAATGAAGAAAGACGGGTTTTCAAAAATAGTGTACTAAGGAGTGGTGGACGATGGCCTCCGAATAGAAGTGAATTGACATCAAAATATGTTAGACAGTTTATTAAATATGTTAATAACATTGATTTTGATTCTTTGTAGTGTTTATTGTTATTGTGCTTGTCTCTCTATTTTGAATCATTGTATGCATTTGTTATTATGAATTAACTTACATATTGGTCGAACAGCTTTATCATGCATAATATCATACATGCATACAATTTTAACATGTTAATAATGTAATACTAATTCATTGTATCATTGTCAATGATTGATTTTTATTTTTCTTGTTTACTTTAAATCTTTGTAATTGTTGTACCACTGAGTTGTTTTTATATGTATTGAGAATCGGCTTGTAATAAGTTTATATATAGCATGTAGTATTACTTTATTTGTAATGGAGCATGCTGATAAAAAAAAAAAAAAAAAAGGAATTTGCTAGAAAAATATGTAACTGTCCAGATGGTGGGACTGGGCTGAGGGTGGGGAAGGGACATTCAATTACAGCTTGTGTGTGAGTAGGGTGGGGTGAGATGTGAGTGAAGGGTTTTTTTTAAAGATTTTTGGTTTAATTCCGATCTGACGATGAGCTGTGAAGCTTGAAAGCGCTAATCGGGATAATTTTATATAGTGGTGTGCAACAGTGATCATTCTGCTTGTGATTTCAACCACTAACACAACTTTCTTCATTAAATATTTATATTTTTATATCATATTTTTATTGATAAATTAAAATTATCAATGTTTACGTGAACTTTGTATCTCCCCCAAAATAAAATCCTGGCTACACCCCTGGTTCTACAAGACGGTAGCAGAGTCCTTCACTAGTGTGTGGAAGCGAAGTGTGTACGACAACAAAGGCGTCAATACAGGCTCAAGAAATTAATTATGTTTATTGTATCTACGTTAAAAATCAATTTTTACAATCGTCACGGACATAAATTTTAAGTTGTGCACACCCCAATTGTTCCAAAGCATACTCTTACCGAATTTAGAATTTATTTATTGAGAAACCAGATCACACATCAGCTGACCTTTGCGTTTAGAAGTACTGTATATAAAATAGTATAAATTCCAATCGTGTTTTATAAGTGGAGATATTAACACGCTATTATAATAATTTTGTGGTCAAAAGTTATTGAATTTATTTCATTATAATTCACTGTCCTACATAACTTCAAATTGTGCGTATTCATTATGTAGTTAAGATAACGCGTAATTATGCTGTTGACTTGGATCAGACATTTCCTGATGAGTGTGTGCAATTAGCTCAGTTTTTAAAAGACTATGGTCCTGTCAGCCCAGAACATGAAGGAGAAGAAAAGAAGAAAAAGCGATCGGAAGCAAAACCACTGTTGCATTTTTTGAAAACGCTTAACTCAGAATCAATGTTTCCTAATGTTGAGATAGCTTTGCGCATTTTCCTTACTATGCCCGTCACTAACTGCAGTGGCGAAAGATCTTTTTCAGCTTTGAAGAGGGCGAAGAATTATTTACGCTAACATTTGCGCCAGAATAAACTGACCAGTGTAGCCCTCTTGTTCATGGAAAGTGACTTTCTGCAAGGACTTGATTTCAGTGAGGTGATTAAAACTGTTTGCTCAATCTAATGCGAGAAAATAGAATCTAGCTTGAACTTTATATGAGTCTTAACAAATCCACAAGACATTTAACTGGTTGTCTTCTTTGTGTAAATGATATTAAATGTACCCTTAATAAAACTGTTATAATTCTGTAACTACTTAGTCAATTTTTCCTTATAAAAGCCATACAAACTACAAATGGTTGAAGATGTAATTGTAAAACAATCTCTGAAAAATAGCCTCAGTTTTCAATTCTTGAGACTATTTCCAAAAACAGTAAGATTTTGAAATATTCCTAACTAAGAAATATATTGTAGGGTGTTTAAAGCTTCATTCAGCTCCTTGGAAATAAACGTAAGAGTAGCCTATGGGAGGTGAGGGGGGCGCTAAAATATAATTAGCCTAGGGCGCCAAGATACCTTAATCCGGCGCTGACCACAGTCGTCGTTCCGACAACGCTGTCTCTTAATAAGGTACGTATCCGGCAAACGCCGTTACCATACGTTGTAATTTCTCCTGACCAAATGGCCCATACATATCCCTCCAGTATATTTTCTTCTTCTTCTTCTTCTTCTTCTTCTTCTTCTTCTTCTTCTTCTTCTTCTTCTTCTTCTTCTTCTGCGTCTTATTCTTATTCTTCTGCTTATTCTTCTTATTCTTCTTATTCTTAGTCTATCAGGGACTAGGCGAATCACGTGTTCCGGTCCCAAAGCAATACATCCACTTCACCAGTGGTTCCTAGCTCTTCCTTCACTTCTCTGTCCAATAAGATGTTTATTATACTTATTCTGTAAATGGTGTGTCTAATATATTTTAGTTATGTATCTATTCAACTGTTTTTCCCATCTTCCTTTCTTACTCCTTTTTCATAGTTTGTTCCACACTCCTCTGTATTTTGAGTCGCTTTACGTAGTTCAAATGCATATAGGAAGCACGTTTTCACGACGTGTTAGGTTTATGACATAGGGTCAGGTTTATCCAACAGGGCCGCTCTATGTGTAGCTCCATTCAGGCTTAGTGGATATGGTGACAAGAGGAATGGAGATTCTTAAGATGGTCGTCAGAAATTTTGGTTCTCCTGTTACTTTCTGAAACGTGGACTGTGAGGATTACTCTTCCCCTTCCTGAACCTTTTAATACGTGGGTGCATAGACAAATAGGAATAATAAAATAATTAACAGAGAACGTAATAAGGAGATTCTGAGCAGAATAGAGGAAATCAAACACTTGGAGAAAATCTTAAAGAAGAAGGGAAGTGGACAGGATTTATTGTAATAAATAAAGAAATGTTAACGACCGTTCGTGGGAGCACAGAGAAAGGGGACAAAAGAATAGTGCAGAGACATTAACGATGAGACGATAAGAGAGGAGGTTATAAAACACCTAAAGAAAGGGTCTGTGACAGGATTAATTGGAGACAGGATTGGCGTCCAGGACCATCTACTCGGCGGTCGTCGTCGTGGTGTTAACTTTCGTAAGCTTCACTGTTGAGAAATTTTTTTTTATAAGTATGTCAGTGCCACTTAAGACTGCAGACACAAATGAAACCTGTTACTGAAGGTAATTATGTTTTTTAGGAAAGAACATCTTATAAAAGGCTGTACTTAAAGTCTTTTTATAGTATGTACAGATACTTGAATAAATTTTCAAATACTTTAAAATTTTCAAAATTCGTAGATAACATATTAAAATAGATTGAATCGACTAATTGATTATAATACATTGGAATGTATATAATAATACATATAATAGTATTATATGTATATAATAATAATATAATAGTTCCTGTTTATTAAAACTTTGAAACGTGTTCTGTACCTAAACAGAAATCAACGGTGCATATTTTTCTTTACTGTCATAGCTAAAGAAACCGTCCAGCTACGGTTTCGAAGAGAATTAAATTATTGATCATTATCTGGTGTAATTAACCAGAAGGCCATACCGACAGGCATTGAGGGACAAGGTTAGTGTTACGATAGCTTTAAAATTTCCACTCCGTCGTCTTTGGAAGACACGTCTGTCCGCTGTGTGCCTTGAAGTCAGGCAACATCCTCCGGTGGCGGCTTTCTCACACTCGACTTGCTATTCCAAAGTCTGCCAGAAGTTTCAATTTCAGACAGAATAGAACCAGGTCAAGCCGCTTCGGCTGCACTGTCCTCTAGAACGGGAAACCACGAGGTGTGCGGGATCCTTGTTGGATCCATTCATCTGGGTGTTGCAGCACACCGTTCTGACCGACACCTCATGGTGGCTGCGCCTATCGCCCACACGAGTACGGCTCTAAACATCTGCGGGTCAATCTTTAAGGAAACTCTACGGCTCCGTATTCTAAACGTGGGCCAACGCCCGTGGGGCGAAACGCTATGCATCTTCTCGATCCGCTTCGGCTGCAATATCGTCCTAGGCTTAGGAATGAACAAATGCCTGATACGGGAACTATTTGCCTGGCCGCGGTAGCTCGTCGATCCAGCCAACGCCATGCGGTGGTCTATCGTCCTAGGCTTGGGAATGAGCAAATGCCTGATACGGGAACTATTTGCCTGGCCGCAGTAGCTCGTCGATCCAGCCAACGCCATGCGGTGGTCTATCGTCCTAGGCTTGGGAATGAGCAAATGCCTGATACGGGAACTATTTGCCTGGCCGCAGTAGCTCGTCGATCCAGCCAACGCCATGCGGCGGTCTATCGTCCTAGGCTTGGGAATGAGCAAATGCCTGATACGGGAACTATTTGCCTGGCCGCAGTAGCTCGTCGATCCAGCCAACGCCATGCGGTGGTCCATCGTCCTAGGCTTGGGAATGAGCAAATGCCTGATACGGGAACTATTTGCCTGGCCGCGGTAGCTCGTCGATCCAGCCAACGCCATGCGGCGGTGTCTATCGTCCTAGGCTTGGGAATGAGCAAATGCCTGATACGGGAACTATTTGCCTGGCCGCGGTAGCTCGTCGATCCAGCCAACGCCATGCGGCGGTGTCTATCGTCCTAGGCTTGGGAATGAGCAAATGCCTGATACGGGAACTATTTGCCTGGCCGCGGTAGCTCGTCGATCCAGCCAACGCCATGCGGTGGCGGTGTCTATCGTCCTAGGCTTGGGAATGAGCAAATGCCTGATACGGGAACTATTTGCCTGGCCGCGGTAGCTCGTCGATCCAGCCAACGCCATGCGGTGGCGGTGTCTATCGTCCTAGGCTTGGGAATGAGCAAATGCCTGATACGGGAACTATTTGCCTGGCCGCGGTAGCTCGTCGATTCAGCCAACGCCATGCGGTGGTCTATCGTCCTAGGCTTGGGAATGAGCAAATGCCTGATACGGGAACTATTTGCCTGGCCGCAGTAGCTCGTCGATCCAGCCAACGCCATGCGGTGGTCTATCGTCCTAGGCTTGGGAATGAGCAAATGCCTGATACGGGAACTATTTGCCTGGCCGCGGTAGCTCGTCGATCCAGCCAACGCCATGCGGCGGTGTCTATCGTCCTAGGCTTGGGAATGAGCAAATGCCTGATACGGGAACTATTTGCCTGGCCGCGGTAGCTCGTCGATCCAGCCAACGCCATGCGGTGGTCTATCGTCCTAGGCTTGGGAATGAGCAAATGCCTGATACGGGAACTATTTCCTGGCCGCGGTAGCTCGTCGATCCAGCCAACGCCATGCGGCGGTGTCTATCGTCCACGCCAGCGTGCGGTGAATCATTAAGTGAAGGCAGCCCTGAATGCATACCGTGCAAAATAGACCCCGCATTCCTAACTGCCCGCGCTACACTAGAGGAACCTGACGTTCATCGGGTTGCAACCAGGACGCCTCGCGCAACTTCTGTCTGTCTAACACTACTAAATAGACTTGACATGATAGTTGGACGTAGTTAATCGACCATAGCCAAATTTTGGTAGTTTCTTCGTAACCAAATTTTCGTAATTGAGCTCTGCATTCTGTCGGTTTTAACTTCAGAGGTAATTACTGATGAATCGTTAACGTAATCAATTTTTAATGTAGTGCTAATAATTCAATACTGTTATGATTTTTGCTTTTTATTTATATTTACTTAATTTTTGGTATTTGTTTATTATCCAAGGCAAACATTAATTGCACACGAAATGAAAATTGTTAATTGCCATTATCACCTTCTTCAATGACGAGGTTTTCTTAGTCCAGGCTTAAAACTTTCTTACAACATACACAGTGCCCCAATAAAACCTTCCTCTGGACGTTTAGTGATACAGTTGGATTTTTTTTTTTTTTTTTTTTTTTTTTTTAATATCTAGTCAGTCTCTTGTCATTAATCCATTCGCAGATACTGCTGTAATTATTTCCATTTTCCGCAACTCAGTAGCCAGCGGTTAATATTTCTTGTTCTTTTCAGCAGTAGCCGATACAAGCTTATCATCCATGGTAACTGCAGCATCAGTAATTACTGATTTTCTAGTTATTTATCAGACAGAACTATACCAGTCTGTTGGCTTCGATCGGTATAGAAACAATACGATGCTGATGCTGGTGCTGATGATGATGATAATGGTGATGCTGATTACGATTATTATTATTATTATTATTAGCATGGGTACTGATATAACACTATTGTGTTCAGATACGTGAACTCTTACGAACTGGTATAATTTTTTTTAGTAAAAAAATGTAATAAATTACCAATTTTTTTTTAAGATAATACTAAATTAAATGCTACAAATTTAGTATGTTGAATTTAATAACTTCAGTAACTACCACTTAAAAACGATTTAGAAACATGTCTGCAACAACACAAATATGTTTGGAATTTTGTAGTTGGGATCCATCTTTTACAACAAGATCGCACCCTGCGCCATCTATCCGTGAATATTTATAACTGCGTAGTAAAGGCAGCTTGCTTTTTCTTTTTCTTTACTTTTGTTCAATAATAATTTTTTGTTCAGTATTTAAATTACTCGTATGTGTTTACTCGTTTTTAATGTTAAATGAACGTATCAACTAAAACCATGTATTAACACGACTTATATTACCACGTTGGAATTTACTATAGTGTTTAAACTTTTAAATACTGTAACTGTACCGTGTTGTGCGAGAACACTACCGCGTTCATGCAAAGCCTTAACTTCTTAACTTTTGTTCGGTAATAATTTTTTGTTCAGTATTCAAATTACTCGTATGTGTTTACTCGTTTTTAATGTTAAATGAACGTATCAACTAAAACCATGTATTAACACGACTTATATTACCACGTTGGAATTTACTATAGTGTTTAAACTTTTAAATACTGTAACTGTACCGTGTTGTGCGAGAACACTACCGCGTTCATGCAAAGCCTTAACTTCTTAACTTTTGTTCGGTAATAATTTTTTGTTCAGTATTCAAATTACTCGTATGTGTTTACTCGTTTTTAATGTTAAATGAACGTATCAACTAAAACCATGTATTAACACGACTTATATTACCACGTTGGAATTTACTATAGTGTTTAAACTTTTAAATACTGTAACTGTACCGTGTTGTGCGAGAACACTACCGCGTTCATGCAAAGCCTTAACTTCTTAACTTTTGTTCGGTAATAATTTTTTGTTCAGTATTCAAATTACTCGTATGTGTTTACTCGTTTTTAATGTTAAATGAACGTATCAACTAAAACCATGTATTAACACGACTTATATTACCACGTTGGAATTTACTATAGTGTTTAAACTTTTAAATACTGTAACTGTACCGTGTTGTGCGAGAACACTACCGCGTTCATGCAAAGCCTTAACTTCTTAACTTTTGTTCGGTAATAATTTTTTGTTCAGTATTCAAATTACTCGTATGTGTTTACTCGTTTTTAATGTTAAATGAACGTATCAACTAAAACCATGTATTAACACGACTTATATTACCACGTTGGAATTTACTATAGTGTTTAAACTTTTAAATACTGTAACTGTACCGTGTTGTGCGAGAACACTACCGCGTTCATGCAAAGCCTTAACTTCTTAACTTTTGTTCGGTAATAATTTTTTGTTCAGTATTCAAATTACTCGTATGTGTTTACTCGTTTTTAATGTTAAATGAACGTATCAACTAAAACCATGTATTAACACGACTTATATTACCACGTTAGAATTTACTATAGTGTTTAAACTTTTAAATACTGTAACTGTACCGTGTTGTGCGAGAACACTACCGCGTTCATGCAAAGCCTTAACTTCTTAACTTTTGTTCGGTAATAATTTTTTGTTCAGTATTCAAATTACTCGTATGTGTTTACTCGTTTTTAATGTTAAATGAACGTATCAACTAAAACCATGTATTAACACGACTTATATTACCACGTTGGAATTTACTATAGTGTTTAAACTTTTAAATACTGTAACTGTACCGTGTTGTGCGAGAACACTACCGCGTTCATGCAAAGCCTTAACTTCTTAACTTTTGTTCGGTAATAATTTTTTGTTCAGTATTCAAATTACTCGTATGTGTTTACTCGTTTTTAATGTTAAATGAACGTATCAACTAAAAGCAAGTATTAACACGACTTATATTACCACGTTGGAATTTACTATAGTGTTTAAACTTTTAAATACTGTAACTGTACCGTGTTGTGCGAGAACACTACCGCGTTCATGCAAAGCCTTAACTTCTTAACTTTTGTTCGGTAATAATTTTTTGTTCAGTATTCAAATTACTCGTATGTGTTTACTCGTTTTTAATGTTAAATGAACGTATCAACTAAAACCATGTATTAACACGACTTATATTACCACGTTGGAATTTACTATAGTGTTTAAACTTTTAAATACTGTAACTGTACCGTGTTGTGCGAGAACACTACCGCGTTCATGCAAAGCCTTAACTTCTTAACTTTTGTTCGGTAATAATTTTTTGTTCAGTATTCAAATTACTCGTATGTGTTTACTCGTTTTTAATGTTAAATGAACGTATCAACTAAAACCATGTATTAACACGACTTATATTACCACGTTGGAATTTACTATAGTGTTTAAACTTTTAAATACTGTAACTGTACCGTGTTGTGCGAGAACACTACCGCGTTCATGCAAAGCCTTAACTTCTTAACTTTTGTTCGGTAATAATTTTTTGTTCAGTATTCAAATTACTCGTATGTGTTTACTCGTTTTTAATGTTAAATGAACGTATCAACTAAAAGCAAGTATTAACACGACTTATATTACCATGTTGGAATTTACTATAGTGTTTAAACTTTTAAATACTGTAACTGTACCGTGTTGTGCGAGAACACTACCGCGTTCATGCAAAGCCTTAACTTCTTAACTTTTGTTCGGTAATAATTTTTTGTTCAGTATTCAAATTACTCGTATGTGTTTACTCGTTTTTAATGTTAAATGAACGTATCAACTAAAAGCAAGTATTAACACGACTTATATTACCACGTTGGAATTTACTATAGTGTTTAAACTTTTAAATACTGTAACTGTACCGTGTTGTGCGAGAACACTACCGCGTTCATGCAAAGCCTTAACTTCTTAACTTTTGTTCGGTAATAATTTTTTGTTCAGTATTCAAATTACTCGTATGTGTTTACTCGTTTTTAATGTTAAATGAACGTATCAACTAAAAGCAAGTATTAACACGACTTATATTACCACGTTGGAATTTACTATAGTGTTTAAACTTTTAAATACTGTAACTGTACCGTGTTGTGCGAGAACACTACCGCGTTCATGCAAAGCCTTAACTTCTTAACTTTTGTTCGGTAATAATTTTTTGTTCAGTATTCAAATTACTCGTATGTGTTTACTCGTTTTTAATGTTAAATGAACGTATCAACTAAAAGCAAGTATTAACACGACTTATATTACCACGTTGGAATTTACTATAGTGTTTAAACTTTTAAATACTGTAACTGTACCGTGTTGTGCGAGAACACTACCGCGTTCATGCAAAGCCTTAACTTCTTAACTTTTGTTCGGTAATAATTTTTTGTTCAGTATTCAAATTACTCGTATGTGTTTACTCGTTTTTAATGTTAAATGAACGTATCAACTAAAAGCAAGTATTAACACGACTTATATTACCACGTTGGAATTTACTATAGTGTTTAAACTTTTAAATACTGTAACTGTACCGTGTTGTGCGAGAACACTACCGCGTTCATGCAAAGCCTTAACTTCTTAACTTTTGTTCGGTAATAATTTTTTGTTCAGTATTCAAATTACTCGTATGTGTTTACTCGTTTTTAATGTTAAATGAACGTATCAACTAAAAGCAAGTATTAACACGACTTATATTACCACGTTGGAATTTACTATAGTGTTTAAACTTTTAAATACTGTAACTGTACCGTGTTGTGCGAGAACACTACCGCGTTCATGCAAAGCCTTAACTTCTTAACTTTTGTTCGGTAATAATTTTTTGTTCAGTATTCAAATTACTCGTATGTGTTTACTCGTTTTTAATGTTAAATGAACGTATCAACTAAAACCATGTATTAACACGACTTATATTACCACGTTGGAATTTACTATAGTGTTTAAACTTTTAAATACTGTAACTGTACCGTGTTGTGCGAGAACACTACCGCGTTCATGCAAAGCCTTAACTTCTTAACTTTTGTTCGGTAATAATTTTTTGTTCAGTATTCAAATTACTCGTATGTGTTTACTCGTTTTTAATGTTAAATGAACGTATCAACTAAAACCATGTATTAACACGACTTATATTACCACGTTAGAATTTACTATAGTGTTTAAACTTTTAAATACTGTAACTGTACCGTGTTGTGCGAGAACACTACCGCGTTCATGCAAAGCCTTAACTTCTTAACTTTTGTTCGGTAATAATTTTTTGTTCAGTATTCAAATTACTCGTATGTGTTTACTCGTTTTTAATGTTAAATGAACGTATCAACTAAAACCATGTATTAACACGACTTATATTACCACGTTGGAATTTACTATAGTGTTTAAACTTTTAAATACTGTAACTGTACCGTGTTGTGCGAGAACACTACCGCGTTCATGCAAAGCCTTAACTTCTTAACTTTTGTTCGGTAATAATTTTTTGTTCAGTATTCAAATTACTCGTATGTGTTTACTCGTTTTTAATGTTAAATGAACGTATCAACTAAAACCATGTATTAACACGACTTATATTACCACGTTGGAATTTACTATAGTGTTTAAACTTTTAAATACTGTAACTGTACCGTGTTGTGTGAGAACACTACCGCGTTCATGCAAAGCCTTAACTTCTTAACTTTTGTTCGGTAATAATTTTTTGTTCAGTATTCAAATTACTCGTATGTGTTTACTCGTTTTTAATGTTAAATGAACGTATCAACTAAAACCATGTATTAACACGACTTATATTACCACGTTGGAATTTACTATAGTGTTTAAACTTTTAAATACTGTAACTGTACTGTGTTGTGCGAGAACACTACCGCGTTCATGCAAAGCCTTAACTTCTTAACTTTTGTTCGGTAATAATTTTTTGTTCAGTATTCAAATTACTCGTATGTGTTTACTCGTTTTTAATGTTAAATGAACGTATCAACTAAAACCATGTATTAACACGACTTATATTACCACGTTAGAATTTACTATAGTGTTTAAACTTTTAAATACTGTAACTGTACCGTGTTGTGCGAGAACACTACCGCGTTCATGCAAAGCCTTAACTTCTTAACTTTTGTTCGGTAATAATTTTTTGTTCAGTATTCAAATTACTCGTATGTGTTTACTCGTTTTTAATGTTAAATGAACGTATCAACTAAAACCATGTATTAACACGACTTATATTACCACGTTGGAATTTACTATAGTGTTTAAACTTTTAAATACTGTAACTGTACCGTGTTGTGCGAGAACACTACCGCGTTCATGCAAAGCCTTAACTTCTTAACTTTTGTTCGGTAATAATTTTTTGTTCAGTATTCAAATTACTCGTATGTGTTTACTCGTTTTTAATGTTAAATGAACGTATCAACTAAAACCATGTATTAACACGACTTATATTACCACGTTAGAATTTACTATAGTGTTTAAACTTTTAAATACTGTAACTGTACCGTGTTGTGCGAGAACACTACCGCGTTCATGCAAAGCCTTAACTTCTTAACTTTTGTTCGGTAATAATTTTTTGTTCAGTATTCAAATTACTCGTATGTGTTTACTCGTTTTTAATGTTAAATGAACGTATCAACTAAAACCATGTATTAACACGACTTATATTACCACGTTGGAATTTACTATAGTGTTTAAACTTTTAAATACTGTAACTGTACCGTGTTGTGCGAGAACACTACCGCGTTCATGCAAAGCCTGTACTCCTGTGCGTAGTTCTTTGTTGTTTATGGGACGTAGTCACTGTACGTAGGCAGTCTTTATGAGTATTATTTATATTTTAGTATAAATTTTCTGTAGAGCTTAATCGTTTTTGCTATATTTTACATTCACATTTATTACGATATTCTAAGCTACTGGGAATTCCGAGACTTGTGAACAGTAAAGAGTACAGCAGACAAGTCAGTAGGTAATTATAGGACTGCCTTGATTACACCGGGCAGCGCCAGTCTCCGTGACACCGCTGCTGGGTATTGCCCTACTTCATCCCCTAACTCCAACAGTCAGTTACATTACTCCTATTTCGTCATTATAATTACTGAATCGTATCATACATTATTAACTGAATAATCGTCACATTTACACTCTGTATTTAAAAAAATATAATTTAATTAATATATCTTATTATTAAACATAAATTTATTAAATTTACTTTACATATTTACATTTGAATTACAATTTCTTAAAATACTTTATTTAAAGTACTACAAGTTTGAGTTATTTAAAGTTTTTTAATTATATACTGTCTATATATATATGTTGTGTATTATAGTAAAATATCATTTCTTTGTAAATGCTCTTAATGTTTCTTGCAGTATTTGTATGCTGTATATTATATTATTAAATAATAATTTCTGCAAGCGTATTTTTCTTATTTTTATCACTGTATTTGCATGTGACTATATTTGCATTTAAGTATAACCTATTTGTTCATATATAACCTATTTATATAGAAACCTCTGAAGATACAGACTGAGTCTGTTTAACGCGTCAGGTGTAATATAGTGAAAAAAAAATAAGAAAAATACGCTTGCAGAACTAATTTATTATTTGATATTATTATACGCGCGCGCGCGCGAGAGAGAGAGAGAAAGAGAGAGAGAGAGAGAGAGAGAGAGAGAGAGAGAGAGAGAGAGAGAGAGAGAGAGAGAGAGAGAGAGAGAGTATTAGAGCATTATCTTTCACATTTTTTATGAATGAAAAATATTAATATTATTATAACGTTCGTCTAAACTTTTTGTCAACAAATAAAATTTTGATTTTACGAAAAACAAATATATAAATATATATTATTCACTAATTACCGGTATAAATATAGTACTACTGACTCGGAACAAAAAGTTTTTTATTGGGAAAAAAGTAAAATTTTTACCTTGTAGTCTGAACCAGTTTTCACTTGTTACAAGCTCCGTCAGGACTGCTGACGAATGTAAAGAAAATTTTTTACCAATAAAAAACTTTGTGTTCCGAGTCAGTAGTATTATATTTATAATTAGTTAATCAACGGGCAACAAAATTAAAGAATATATTATTCGTCATTACTTTTGTAAGTAACTCTTAAATATTTCTTGCAGCTTTCTTCGAATATAATATTAACAACCGCTGCAAGTAAAATTATTATTGTATTTTCTCCTGACGCATGTTCCACTGATCACATCAGTGTCATCAGAGGATTATAAATGAATTAATTATAATTAATGGCTTATTATGAATTATAATTATTAATTCATTTATAATCCTCTGATGACACTGATGTGATCAGTGGAACGTGCGTCAGGAGAAAATACAATAATAACTTTACTTGCAGAGGTAGTTAATATTATATTCGAAGAACATTTCTCACTATAAATATATTACAAATTAAATGGACGAAAGAAAGAAAAACAGTCTCATAAATATATAAAACCAAAAGTGGGAACCAAAACCAAAAGTCTCATGAAAAGTGGGAATAACCAAACTCAATATCCGGCTACGAAATTCGTTAGAAAGAGGCTACAGGTCTTTTTCAATCTACACCGTCATAAGCTATTATACTTAATTTTCTATTCTGCTCAAATAAATATAAACAACAAGTTAAACGTATTTACTATTTTCGTGCATAAGAATCAAATTAT
Organism: Magicicada septendecula; assembly: GCA_034769895.1. Classification (NCBI taxonomy): domain Eukaryota; kingdom Metazoa; phylum Arthropoda; class Insecta; order Hemiptera; family Cicadidae; genus Magicicada; species Magicicada septendecula. The sequence continues at coordinate 456,043,910 of CM068373.1, forward strand.
TTAATTTCATATAAGTTCACTTGTTTACTCTACGTCTTATGTGGAAAAACCTTAAACACAAGATGGACTCTCCAGGTGACTGTTGGCTAGCAAAAATTATTATTACAGTACAGGATTTAATTTTATACAAAAGTTAGCTTATATAACCCTAAACGTTAAGTACCGTTATCTAAGACAGAGACTTTACAGAACAGAGTATTTTGTATGAAAGAAAGACAACAAGACCTCATTTTATTGGCGTACCTATTAGACAAAAACCTAACAACACATTTCTTGAGTACCGGGTGGGAATCGAAACGATTTTATTTTACCGTCATTACTGCTCAAACTAAAAACTGGCAATTCGTCTAAATTTCGATATTCAGAAGTCTGGATGTCGTAACGTACAGGTAATCGTACTCACGTTTTTACTAAATTTTGACTAAAATTTCACGGTGCACAGAAAAAGTTTGTTAAGTGTAGCATTCCGTGATTTAGAAGTTCCCGCGCTCGTGTCTACAGAGAGATGAGAGGAGTAGGCTATACTATACCAGGAGCGCAGGCAAGATTTTTAGGCTCCAGGGGAGATTTAGATTTTGTGAATAAAATTACAAAAATTAAAATAAACCGGATTGGCTACTTGCTATTCGTTTTGTTGTAACCAGGAAGGTATTACAGACGTGGAAACAGAAGAGTATGATAGATATTATTAGGTATTATAGGAATAAATAGCCATTATAAACGATATTAATAAGCGTTTGTAAACGACGCGTTCGGTCCTAGGTCTATGTAAGTACGGAATAAGATGAACATTTAAAACTTTTTATTGTTTGATTTCTTATTAAAACGGTATTGAAGAACTAAATTTAAAAATATAAAAACTTATTAAATACTGATCGACGAACTGTGTACAACAATAGGTACATCTGTATAAGATTCTAGTTGCAAACAAAAACTGCTTACTACTATATTAGTTGCTGTGGAATAAATCACTGCATTATAAATATCGTCAACCGAGTCGGATACCTAAACATTAGAAGCATATCTCGCTAAGAGCCTACATAACGTCATTTTAAACAATCCCTCTGTTACCAGACTAGAAATGTTGACACGAATCGACTTCTTACTCGTAAGCGGCTGTCCGCACTAATTAAAATAGCCCAATTATTTAATTCCACTTATGACTACAGTTTTGCCAGTGTATCTTTAGACGTTTCCTTTATCAATTTGTGCAGGAGGGGGTTAAAATCCCAAACCCCTCCTCGCTGAGCCACTGACTATACGCAAATTTTTAAGTTCCAATTAGGGTTGACAAGGGAAGAGCCAAGACTTATAAAGGGAGCGAAAAATAATATAAAAACGTATTCCAGAATATATAAAATATTCCACCAACCGATACTTGAGCATAGGCCTACTTGTCGTCACCGGAACTGTCCATAGAAGGAGGGGGAGAGGGGTTATGTTTCCAACATTTTCGATGGTCTGGCGAGTATAAGCATTTTGTGTGTGTGTGTGTGTGTGTGTGTGTGCGCGCGCGCGCGCGCCCGCGTGGTGCTTTTTAAGTCGCTTACAGTTGAAAAATGTGAAGAGAGTATAATAAATCAGTTCAGGGTAAGTAGGTTATTTCATGATATTCTTTTTAAAAAATCTATAAGTATCGGCGCGCGCGCGTGTGTGTATTCAAGTGGATACCTAAACAGGTTTCACAAATCTAAGGTACAGTGTAGTGGAATACATATTACTAATTTATGTATCCAACAATTTGAGAATTAACAAAACGGTCAGATCGGACAATTAGGCCTACCATCGTTATAATTTATCACACAACGTTTCGATCGCTTGTCGTCTTCAGGTGTAAATTAACCTAAAAAAATTAAATACAAACTTAAGCCTATCCGAGATTCATTCACTAACTACCATGAACCGTCAAAAATAATAATAAACCACCACCATCTACAAAGTTAAATACAATTGTAGAACTACTGAATCGTTACTTTACCCTCTACGTCTGCTGAAATTACACGTGAAGACGACCAAAGATAGTTCAGTGGACGAAATGTTGTGTGATAAGTTATAACGGTGCTAACTCCGACCTAATGTTCACGTACCATCGAAACTTTGGGTTACAGATCTAATTCTTAAAAGAATTTGAGAATTGTTGAGCCCGAAATGATAAGTTTAACAATCGTTGGTAAGTTAACTAAATGACAGGATATTAAAGACTCACTGAGAAACATAACACTAAATAATACATGGAAAACAATCGCACTCGTGTATGCTGTAAAATGGAAAGTCCGAAAATAATGTGAAGTATGAAAACGCTAATCGGTATAATTTTTCTATAGTGGTGTGCAACAGTGATTATTCTGTCTATATGTAAAATTTTTATGTTTAGTAATTGTTCATTTTTATTTTTTTATTACAGAAAGTTTATTAAGGGTTTTTTAACAATAATTAGTTTTCAGTTTAAAACTTAAATGCGTATGATTTTATTATTTATGTCTATTTTACTAACTTTTTATTGTTACTAGTAGTAGTAGTAGTAGTAGTAGTATTTATATTTCGGCGTGTCGCAAATCATAACGACAGGAAAAATTGCTTTTACTCGGCAATTTTACACCTTTTAAAGTTACTCCCCATCTCTTAATGTGACTAATTTTTAATTTTGAATAACAATACGGTAAAGTACCAACACTGTTTTTATAACGCATGATGTAAAACGTTCTATAAAAAATAAACCGCATAAACAAAAATAAAAAAACTTATGCGGCATTAATCAGACCACTAGCGCTATCTACGTGGAAATAAAGTAAACGCTTAACCGCATAAATTCGAGAATCGATACTGGGCGCAGTCGCAGTGCGGACAGTCGATAGACTCGAACTGCAGTATTTTTAGAACAGTAGTGGGGCGCAGTTACAGAGCGGTGAGCGAGGTGTTTTCAAACGCGTCTAAAAATACGCTCAAGCTGCAGTAGCGTTGAGGTTGTGTTTCAATGTGTCCGTAATGGATGAGGACATAGAAAGTTTCGAACAAACGACGCCGCAAGAGGTTTTAGCGGCCGGTGGCGTGTCGCAGAGTCGAAGGACGGCCAGCGTCGGAAGGTACGGTGCCCGAAGGAGTCCGACTACCGGTCACAGAATCAGGCACAACAAATCGCCTGAGCCGTATCCGGACATCGAAGACGCTACAGAAACGAAAAAAGAAATTACGATACGAAGATCACACTCGTCACCCGGCGAAATAGTGAGAGCGCTGCACGCTGAAGACGCGTCCCCTAGACTTGTTAAAAGACGTATATCTTCGACGTCTGAAGAAGAAGAAGCTGAAAAGGGAATCGTCAAAAATGAACCGACCAAACGACTGTCAGGAATCTCGACCGGATCGACTGCCAGTAACAAAGACTCGCAGGGCCCCAAGAGACCGGTCAGGAGGAGGAGTAAGTCGCGGAGAGGCAGTGACGACAGTGCGAGTGACAGTAAAAGCGGTGACGGTAACGGGACAGCGTGGTGGAAATCGTGGGCCGGGTGGGCGACGAGGGGGAAATCGTTGGATCGCGAACCGGGCGCGTCGGAACCTGTAGCCGTTCCCAGGAAACGTAACCGTAGCCTCGAGAGGCCGCCGACGAAATATCAACCGCCGGTTGTCGCGAGACGAAACAAATCGAAATCGCGAACGAATGAAAACCGAAGATCGGCAAGCATCGAAGATAGCAGTGACGACTTCTGGAAACCGGTAAGCGAACTCAGAAAAAGGAAAACCGACGACGTTAAAACGGCAGATAAACCAAAAGAAGTTGTGAAACCGAAAGAGACAGTTAAACCCAAAGAGACTGTTAAACCGAAAGAAATTGTTAAACCGGAAGAAGATATCGAAAAGAAGGACATAGTTAAACTGGTTAAAGAAAACCCGGTTCAAAAAATATCTGATAAATTAGAGTATAAAGATTCGGATAAAGAAGACGATGAAGATGAAAAAGAGTACAAGGAGCAAGAAACAAAAGCAGCGTGGAGATTGTTTCTCTTCGAGTCCAGATCACAGTGGAAATTATTCGTGAAAGAACACCCCGAAGAATTGTACAAGCTACGAAACATGCGGAACCGGTGTATCGCGTCGCTGGTGATACTGCTGATATACTGCGGACTGGGCGGGATGGTATTCCGATTCACGGAGGGCGCGTTCGAGTCGTACTACAAGTGCGGCGTAAAACGTGTGAAACGCGATTTCGTCGACACCCTATGGGTGGGCAATCAACATTTACGCGAAGAAGACTGGAAGTCGTTGGCGCGCACGAAGCTGATGGACTTCGAGAACCAGTTGCAAGTAGCGTACGACGCCGGCATGACCACGTACAGCGGTCAGAGGGCATGGAGTTTCCTGAACGCCGTCATATACTGTCTGACCGTTGTCACAACCATTGGTAAGTCATACCAACAATGTCTGTAAACCAACAATGTCACGTACACTTAAGTTTGTTAAAAATCGCAACCAGTAAACCTCAATAAAATGAACAACTCCTACTTAATATAAACACGTAACTTTATAAATAACTATAATTTAAATTACTTTAAGACATTTTTTCACACTACTAAAACAACAAATAATTCACAATTCGTGATTTAAACAAAATAACAGCGTATTGTAACGAATAATAAAATTTATTTTTAATGACAGTAATAATGTTTTTTTAGTTTAACGCACGTTTTTTTATTTGCTATTACCAAACGATTCGCCCCTTTACGAGAAGAACCTTCGTTAAAAGAAATTTAAAAAATGTAGTATGTGTTAATTATATATTTTTCTACATAATTAAACATTTTATATAATAAACGTAATCGTTTAATAAACGTTTTCGTAAAAATGTTTAATATTTAACGTATAATATTTTTCTTAATAATATATTTAAGTCAAGTTACATGTTACGTGAAAAATGTTTAACGTTAATGCTGCATAATAAGTCCTTATATACCTTATCTTCATTTTAGGTTAGAATGTTTTTAGGTTAGGGACACCTTTACTTTACGATCAAATCTAATTACTTGTTAAAATTGATTACAATTCGATCAAAATAATCAAACTGCAGATTTTTCACAATTCTTGGTGTGTGTGTAAAAGTGCGTCCGCAGGCTCAAGGGAATTCCGTTCCATGACAGTTCGCGCCCAAGTTTATATGAGCGCTTGGCGTCGCTATCGAACTGGCTATAAATCTGTTTGAAACTAACTTCTCTCACTTCCCCCTGCAACAAACCACTCTTATTCAAGCCATTCAAATTGAACTAGCACTGTGATTTACACGGGGAGAGAGAGAGAGAGAGAGAGAGAGAAATTTAGCGACAGGTGTACGTTATAATGTTAAAGAGTGTTTATGCGTGACATATGAAAATAAATGGTGAGAAACGTTTGCGTAATATTTGTGTTACACTGAACAGGAAGTATCGAATTTGACGTTAGACTAGATAACTCTTCAAAAATAATCAGTTAATCTCTGGTGATTAAAGTAGAAATAACATATGCACTATACAGCGTAGTACACAGATTGAGCGAGTGATGTGTGTGTGACAGACAGAGAGAGAGAGAGTGATAGGAGGGAACCTCTGTGAATGTTGTTTTTTACACTTTTGTAAGAAATGCGTCAACACCAACGCCAGCGTATGTCAGCGTACTTAAATCCCTCAGCACGCAAAACGTAACTTGACGAAACTTTTATTAAATTTTTGTTTTTAACATAAACCACTCAAATTCGTGAATTATTTATGCATGTAGCTGATTGCTCAGCATCTTCTTCCGCGTGTATTTAAAAAGCAAATTCGGCCGTGTATCAAGACATTCGTACAGTCTGAAACAATAGAACACGTTAGGTAAATGTAAATGCATTTGTTTGCGGGTACCCATGTGCGATCGCGATCGCGCGCGCAATCGTCAACGAAAGCGTGTATGTGTAAGTTCGTAAACTGAAATTTGTTACGTTAAGTTGTAAGATTTGACCACGATGTAAACTTATGTAATTATACGTGTTTCGTGTGCATGTGAAAATTATTTTCCGCCGTCTGTCACCGACAATACTGTAGTCGGGTAATCAGGTCCTTACGTAGTAAAGTTGAGGTCACAATTATAGCAGTTAATGTGTCCACAGAATTATTCCTGTGTTTGTTTATTTTCAAACTAGCGACAGAGCAATTTTGAATTACCTGTGGCGAGCTTTTCTAACCTGCAGTCTTTTAAAATTTCCCTCTATCAGTCTTCTTTCTCTCCGTTTTCCGTTTAATCTGCTTCACTAACATCGACACTGCTCGCCTCTCTTATATAATGTATTATTGTTTCATATAACTAAACCTTCTACGATAGATACTGAACAGAATGCTAAAAACCGCAACAAATTCCGTCCAGTGGTTCTCGAAATTAGGCAAAAAAAGTAGATAGACGTCTGCTAAGAACTTTATATTCTGTAAATAAGGAGTGGTAATCATTGTCTTATTTAATCATGATTATAAATTAATCAATTATAAATTATAATGTTATTACAACCAGTGGCGTAATGATCTGTTCCTGATGGGAGGGGGTGATGAGACTGGCTTGAAGGTTGCACCCCTTCCCATACAATTTTATAAATGCATTAAACAATAATTGAATCAAAGACGAAAAATGTAAATGAGAATTAGAATCGATCACAACCGCGTTGTGTACAGCCAGCGGACGGTAAAACACGTTGAGTCTCTTGAGGTGCAGAATATTTACTGGGCGCCGCATGGCCCACTCGTCACTGGCGTGCGCCCACGACGTGGCCACATAAGGCAATGAGACAATGTAGTCCCTACACCTAGTACTTCATTATCATAATTGATGTCAAACGTTTCAAACAATTGACCTTGTTCGTATGTTCAGTTGATTAACAAAAGCAACGTCTTATCTTCTATGTTCCGTAAGGAAATGGAAGTATGGTGATTGTGAAAAAAATCGTGTTCGAGATAAGGGCAGATTCTGATTGTACTACCCTCAAAACATGAAGGAAAGTCATTTACCTAAGTGTGTGTGTGTGTGTGTGTGTGTGTGTGTGTGTGTGTGTGTGTGTGTGCGTGCGTGCGTGCGTGTGTGTGTGTGTGTGTGTGTGTGTGTGTGTGTGTGTGTGTGTGTGTGTGTGTGTGTGTGTGTGTGTGTGTGTGTGTGTGTGTGTGTGTGTGTGTGTGTGTGTGTGTGTGTGTGTGTGTGTGTGTGTGTGTGTGTGTGTGTGTGTGTGTGTGTGTGTGTGTGTGTGTGTGTGTGTGTGTGTGTGTGTGTGTGTGTGTGTGTGTGTGTGTGTGTGTGTGTGTGTGTGTGTGTGTGTGTGTGTGTGTGTGTGTGTGTGGAATTTTTTCTATGCCGAACGATAACTGCCGCAAATTCAAACAGAATCAAATCATTTTTTGCACATGTGCCCGAGTTGTAGAGAACTCAGTGCCTACTGATTTTGGTGAAGATTGGTTAAGGAGGAGGGGTATTATACCTGCAGCGTTTTACGTTTTAACTAGAGTAAAGTACTTAATTTTGATAAATAAAGTATCCTGAAAATAAGGTCATAATAATCCACAGTAGATGAAATATCTAATGAAAATAAATGAAAAGGGTAGTTGAAGGGGAGGGGGTAATTTTTTGTATTGATGTTATAAATTTATTCGACCGAAAACTTAAAAATTTCAATAAAATATAAACAATTTATATCGATTGATATCGTTCCATGCCATGTAACAAAGGATACGTAAACAAAATAATTTGTAGTTTTCAGAAATTCACAGAAAACAAACGCTGGGCGGTATTCGCTTTCTTCCGCGCTGTTTAAAAAAAGATAATTTAATCAAATGAATTCTTTATTATTAAATATTAACAACTAGGTACAATTCGCATTTTGATTATCTTCCTCAGCGTTTTTACGAAAAGCATGCTGATATATTTGGTTTCGTTCTGAGTGTATATATTAAGAATAATTTTATAATTAATTAGAATATGGACGTCATGTATGGTTCTCCATACCGATTTTTTTTTTCTGTTAGCCCATTTCTTTCGTAATCTAGCAAGAAATGCCAAACAAACCTCGCGGCATTACATTATTCACAGCTTTGAAAATTCATCTTTTCTTATGGAATGTCTCGCACTGTTCCCACCGCAACTTTTCCAATCTTCGAATAATTCATAATATAACGTCTCACTACCATACTGTTCTTGTAAACCATAACACCTTCCAGTATATTCCAGTATCTTTTTGGATGACTATTAAACACAGTATGAACAACAATCGAGAACTTTATTTCCAGAACTCAGTACATCTCTCGTCTCTTGCAATCCAAAACTTCTCGTGCCATTTCCCCTCTACTCCTCAAACCAAACTCTCCAATTACTTTCTCCTTACTTCCCCTATTTCTGAGATGTAGTCGACCTGCTTTGATAGTTTTAGCATCAACATCCTGAACTAGTATTTTTAATATTTTTAATCGTATCTAGCTCAAGACTTCACAGACTTTCCTTTCCCAAAATTCATTTATTTCATCGATTTCACAATATAGGTAACTATATAATTGCTTTTTCAAAAATTCTATTTAATTGTAAAACATTTGAACTTATTCTTGATTTTTATTTTTAAAGTGTCCACAATTTATTACCGTATTAACATTGCATTGACATAACGTTTTATTGAACTTTCAATAAATATTTCTCTAACTGTGATCCTACTAGGGAAACAGTTCCTCGACACAATATAACACAGTTACAGGATTTGGAATATCGTGGGGATCTTTAGTTTGCCACCCATACCATTGTCAAGTTGTGGCTCATCAACTGGTTTTCCACCCCACGGTGAATAGGTAGCTTTGGGCCTTACTCCGCTCGTCCATGGTCCGAAGAGGTCATTAATATTTTTTTTAAAGGATCCCCTTGCTCTAGAAGCCACATAACCTGCATTACTGTGCGCAAACAGAAAACACCACTAGTATATAAGATCGTTTGAAGTGATAAGGTGTTGGGGCACATATACAACGTAATGTCGTTACATATACATTTCTTATGTCGAAATGTCGATTAGATAAGACGCCGAACTTATGGTTCTCCAGAGTATATAAAAGTTCAATGAAATTATCAAGTATTTTTCCTTGTATCTCTGCTTCAGTGTTCAAAGCAAGTCATTTATAAGGGTGTTTGAGTGTATGTGTGTGCGCGCGCGCCCGTGCGTGATGGCGTGTGCGCGTTTGTGTTTGTTTTTTGTCTTAGTAGAAACAAAACCTGAAAGGTTTGACCCTTTACTTTTATAGAGGCATAATAAAAAAGAAAGGCACAATAGGACAAACATTTGCATATCGATTTACATCAAATACTTATTTGCTTCGACGTTTATAGCACAATTAGTAAACTAAACTAAACAAAACAAGTAACATCAGAATTTATATATTTTTCGCGACGTAAACGAGAATTATACATGTACTATGATAAGAAAACTGGAACGCGGTAAAGCTTTGGCATCGTGATTGCCAATCACGCCAGTCTCCCTCCATAGCCATTTATCGTCTTAGTTAGCAAACTCTATAGCACACATTAGTACGGTAGAAGTGTTTACCAACAGTCTCGTAGATTTTACCATTCGTATGAATATCTGTCCTTGAGAACCATCTCACTAATAGTTCCGTCTTCCAATAACGAAAGCTGCCCTTCGCGCCTCAACCCATCAAGCACCATTAAAATTAAATACTACTGGTAACAGGAGACATGCATTCCCAGTCACCACTTTAAAGAAGCTCGTTCCTTAATTAAATGCTGAAAGTCAAATCCTTCTCACCGAGCTTTTTCTTTCTTCGATTAGGACCGTCTGAGACCACGTAAAGCATCTTACCTACTGTTCTGCCAGTATTGAAGCATTCTTTCTCTGGCAGCTTCACTCATCTCTTCTGACCAGATCCTCTTAGCGCTAACCTTCCCTACAAACCCTTGAAGTTGACTATTGAATACCTAAATAAATTTCTATTAAAATATTTTTCTCAAATAATTATTTTTGCCTTGATTTATGTTCATTAACTGTATAAATTCTTCTTAGTCTCTTGAAACAGTTAGACATACAGAACAATGACGTAACTATGGAGGGGGAATCAATCCCCCAGAGCTATTTTAAATATTTCAGCAAAATTCTATTATCACTTAACGTAGGCCTGCTTGTGTTAGACTACAGACGAAAAATGTCAAAGATTTGTTTAGTTATGCGGTCGGAATCCAGTCTCTTCAGGTGCCCGTAGGACACTGATATTCTTTTCCTCATAGTGTCTGTAAGCTTCTCTATCTGAATGTAAATCTCTTCTCGGCTTCAAAGCCCTTCGACTTGCTTGGCCCCAAGGATTTCTTTGGATAATTTTCCTTTCTTTCTTTCTATTCATTCAGTTTCCCACTTCTGACCATGTCCAAACACTCCTCCGCATAGAGGCCCTCTGGTTATAATGTCTTAACTTTTCTGTTCTAGACATGGATGTTTTGTTATGTAAGTTCCTGGCCAGGTGTAATCCTGTTTCAAGTTTCAGAATTATCATCTGGTCGGCTCCTTCTTCTGATAGCATTTACATATTAACGATCTTTAGATTACTTCTTAAGATTTTTTAACAATGATTTTTAAGGAATCCTTCAATTAAATATCCTGTAAAAGCTCGCCTAGAAGTCGCCAAATAAATACTTGAACAAAAATGTTAACTTGTACTCTTCTACAAAACATTCTCACATCGTAAATTCCTCTGACAAAAATTCTTCTTGCGTAATACGATGCTCACGATCGCCAAAAAAAAAAAAAATACTAATAACAATGATTTTTTACTTTAAAAATATTCTTTATAATTTCCGCAAAAATTTGCTTCATTTTCGTTGTCTTGAAGTTTCAAATTTTTTTTTTTATTTCTTTGAAGCTTAAAATTCTTTTTAAGTTTTATATTTAAGCGTTATAACTTAACATAAAATGGTGATTCCTGCGGACGCTTAACATTGGTGGAGGCGAATTTACGACTAAGCACAGAGAAGTAGTCTTCGACACTCAACGACTTCAATAAACGTTTAATCGAATCGACCCGCCCTAGATTTACGTAACCGTTGATTGGTCGTAATTGGCATATGCTATCAGAACTAAATGGGAATCTGATTTTAGAGTCTTGTTAGATTAGTATTATACCTCCTTCTCAACAATTCAATTCCTTTTATACGGATTAGTAACAGTCACTGTAAATACTTATCTGGATTACGGCCGCGTGTGTGCGCATGCTCGTGTTTTACACCTGTTGACATTTATATTGTTATGCATGCTTGTTAGTAATACATGATCTATTCGGAACTGTTCTGTTACAGTCCGGCAAAGTAACCACGTAGGATAAGTTCAGTAGCTTTTATCTTCTTGTTTTAAATTTCATTTTACTACAATTTTTAGGTGCAGTTATTAGGTAGGGGAGTTTCTGTTTTGTCCGTATCAACTTTTGTTCGAAAATAAAAAATAAAAAAAATTAGCAGAAAACTGTTGTTTTGGTCTTAGCAGATATGATTGTTTGGCTTCATGCGTTTTGCAGTACTGATACAATGTCATCAAGAGTCAGTTTTAGAAAAATTATTCATCGGCCCTCTCACTGTTACCAGTGTTACCTTGGCATTTATTCTCGTGCGGTCTCCCACTGAGAAACTAGTAATAGCCAAACACTTTCGCTGTGGCAGATTAGTGACAATTATTCTTCCCGACGAAAGCTCAACTTAGATGAGCCGGGGCGTTTTGAAAAGAGAAATCTAAAGCGAATGTGCTTAGCAAATGGGACATATGGTCAAAAGTTATATAGTGTTAGTGCCTTAATTACGGAGAAGATCAGGGGAATGAATCCCTCCCCCAGAGATATTAAGTATTTTAGCAAAATTCCATTATCACTTAGGCGTGTTTCTAAGTCATTTGAGTGTGTAAAAATAAGGATTATAAATAACTGTAGAAATACAAAGGAAGTACCGGTACAATACTTTTAAACTAATAAAACAAAAAGTTTTCTTAATAATGGTAATCACTCGACGTTTGGTAGATAACGTAAGTAACTCCAGCCTTTTTAAAAAAAAAAAACAATTGCGCGCGCCTGACAACTAAGGCCAACCTTATGAATCGACCTCTACCTTCTTCGCCTACACACACTTTTTTATACAGGGTTGTCTATGTCACGACTCCTCTGGTCTTTATGTCTATGATTTGGACTGTCGTCTTCTCACAGGTAAACTAGCAGTTTCTTGACTTTAATTTGGAAAAAATAGACGATTTTACTGCTGAATTTTGCATAAAAATAATGTATTTTAACATGAATTATAAATTGCATAAACATTCTTGGGACAACATCCTTAAACTAAAGTCCAAGCGGTAATAAAATCGGGTTTTTCAAAACATTTTCAGAACGACTTATTTTGCCAAGGTTTGTTAAGAATAGGCCTACATACTTAGAATTAATGTGATAATGTACTCTCGATATCGATTGCAAACTATTGCTCTTCTTCTTCTTTTGATTCTTCTCCTTCGTCAGTATAAGGAATAGGCTTTCAGTCGGTTGTTACTTCCATCCAGCCACCCTAGATAACTTCAGCCTTGGGTCTGTAGATTATTTTTCCCGGATGGAATATACAGCTGCTACACATTCCATAAACATGCTGAATCCATTGCTCACTTCAATGACGAATTGTTTCTTCCAGTGATGTTACGCCGTCTTCTAACATTACAGGTTCAAATTTAAATGTGAAGGATTGTCTACAATATCTTAAGATCTTAACAATTTTTATTACAGCAACTTGCGACTTTCTGATATCATTGTTCACGTTGTAGAGTTGTGAACTTAACGCTTTTCAAAACTTCCTTTCATTGTCTATTTACCTATTTAATCTACTGCTACATTAACCATTTATATTTATCTATTTAAATATATGCGGTAAAACTAAAAGCTTATTTCTGCTTCCTTCCGCATATCTATAAGAAACTAAGCAACCTAAAATTTGAAAGAGTGAAAGGAATGTCTCCTAAAACTTTAACGAGTCAAGGATTGAAGGAACAAAATCCAGGCACAAGAAGGTTTTAATCAAAGTAGTGGTATCGGCACAATTAGTAGAGCCCATATAAATGTAACCGGCCTCAAAAACACGAAGAATAGAGGTCTGAGAAGGTTAATTGCATTTCCGACGTGGTCGCCATGTCTGTTTACCAATAATTTATATTTTTTTTAATTATTATTATTGCTATAACTGTCCATTTCTGTGAAACACGCTGAAATTTAAAAGATACGGTGAAACCTCAACGGGAAAGTTGCGTGGTGGCGGTGTCTCTTGTCTTGTCACAGTAACACCTGAACTGACCTTTCAAGAACTGGCGGACGATTTTTCCTAATCGATATTCTCAGTTAATGGAAATATAGACCCTCTGTCTCATATTTAAATCACTGTCACTACTGCTGCTACTACTACTACTGCTGCTACTACTACTACTATTACTACAACCACTACTACTACTACTACTACTACTACTACCACCACCACCACTACTACTACTACTACTACTACTACTACTACTACTACTACAACCACTACTACTACTACTACTATTGCTACTACTACTAGTAAAGATCAGCAAATCACTATCGATAACTTACTGTGCGAACACGCGCGGAATGTTGGCGGCGACCAGACGGCATCGGCTTGGCATCGCTCAACCTGTGTCATTCCTCGACCTGCCTGTGTACATTGCGTAATCCCGATTTGTTTCCCACGTGACAAAGGAAAATCTTGTGGTATCGTACACTTGAATGCGAAAACGTATGCTTTACCTTATATTTATTAGTGTTATATTATTAACGACATATGAGACAATATGTAGCCTATTCACACTCACTAGTGGTGAGAGCGCTAACGTCGGCCACGTTCACGTTTCGTTTGTCGAAGGAGTCGTGTTTGGATGTCTCTTAGTGACTGTAGATTTTTAGCACTAACACAGGTTGTGGTTGTGGTTGGCCAGATATTGTTATATTGTGATTGTTTCCTATATTTGTTATTTTGTAATTTTTTTTATCTGTTCACAAGTGGAATATTTTGGGTTTGGTCACATGTAGGTTTCTTTAATAATTTATGATAGTGTTATTTTACTTTATGTAGTATTTACTTTATTATTATTCATCTCCTACACGCTCGTATTTATGTCACATTGCTCAAATGGATTAATAGATGATGTTCCGTTTTTTGTACGGTTAGAGCAAAACTCGCGTAACAGTGCCCTGTTAGCCAGCTAAAGAGTAATATAGTTCTGTTTCCCTCCCTCACGAGGCCAAGATGTATGCCGGGTGTAGGGTTGAATTTTTAGGGGGGTTATTATTATTATTATTATAGCAGTCTTATACAATAAAACTAAAACTTCGTCTCTAGCATCAAATCTGTCCCCATGGCTGTGGGGTCTAGCAGTCAATAATGACATGTTAATATTATGTTTTCTACCAATGTAATCTCAGCTTTTGTGTAAGCACATTTATAATGATTGAACAATTTCTTATATTTTCAAAGTTCCTCCGCGCGCGCCCAAAAAACACACTAAAACACACACACATTAGTCATTTACAGTAAAATGCACAAAGTATAAAACCATACACTATTCTAGAAATGTATGTTTCAGAGCTGTGATTATTTAAGATAAACATGTTTTATTTAACGTCCGCTGCGCGTCGTAAACCGTTGAGTGTGAAATGAGTTAGTCTTCACCATCGATGGTCTCCACTTGATATACTTCTGGTATCGGTTTGATTTTCTGTATGCTAAATGTATACAAGCCAAATTATAGCAATTATTTTCATGCGTTTAGAAATGTATAGTTTATTCTCCACTAAATTTCTCTCACCATGTTGCCTGGTAATATAACGAGACCCACAGTCTGTGACTTTCGCTATTTTGATGTCAACGATTCTTGAGTCTCTCGGACCTTCTTGCTTCTTGCTTCGAGTTTTAATTTTCAGATTCTTTTTAGACTTCTTTGGTCGTCCATTCGCTTTAAATGACAATACCGTACAAATCGTGTTAACTACTATGTTTAAGATGTTCCCCTTACTGCACGAGTCTTTAACTTTTACTTAGTTCAACGTTATATTCTTTCTAATTTCAAACCTTCTACTCCAGCCGATTCCCTCCAGTAGTCTAAACTCTTCAACAGCTTTTTTTCTTTTCTTTAACTATCGGGTTTCACAGACTCCATCTATCGCGTTTGTTAGCGACTTTTTTAATTTCTTCCTAACACCTTGTCTTCTCACTACAACATTTGGTCGTCCTCTGCTGCAACAACATTTTGGGTTCCATTCAACGGTTTGTCGCGAAATGTTATCCGTCATTTTCTAAGCCCATAGCCTTAGAAACCTCATTTTCTTCATTGAATTTCTTTACCAACTAATTGGTGGTTTTTTCTTGTCCAGAGTTCTGTGTTCATGATCTGGTGAGGCTAGTAAAAGTAAAACATTCATGGTAGACGTCCATTTACAAAGGCCGGGATTATCCTGGTAACAGCTTCTGTGACTCTAAATCCCACAACCATATAAGGGAACAGACTTGGCGCTGAAGTCGAAATATAAATTTCAGTTTTATCAGATATCCTTGATTTCTATATATCTTTTAGCATTACAAACGTCTTTCTGGCTTTTCGATCCTCTCCTTAACAATCAATGCTCAGCTTCATCTATGGTAGAACCAAGAAAAACGAATACATTTTACTTGGACAATTTCCTTTGATATACCCATGACACTCCTGTCATACTTGAACAATACCACACACATGCTTAACTAGAACGATCCCCAGATGACTGACTGCCCCCCCCCCCCCGCCAAAAATTTCTAAAATAACAAATAATTGAAAAAATTGCAGGTTGCAACTAATTAAAAGTTTAAAGTTTCGGCAGTATAACAAGAGCTACAGCATACGGATTCGTATCACAATAAATTGATAACAATCTTGCTTTGCGAAAATAGTGATTTGCCGAACACAAACACCATGTGTTATTTTTCATATTTAATTAGATCTCTTATGGTCAAGGAACATATAAACTTATAATGGTCGTTATTGTTTTTGTTTACAAATAAGAATATGTTAATAAGATTTAAAATAGCTGTCGTTTGCAATATGAATAACAAATATAGAGATAATAAATGCCTTGTTTTACGTTTTGTCACTGTGGACAGACGAGACCGCTCGATGTCTTCACAAAAAGAAAACAAAATCTAAAGTTAATTCAACTAGCATGCTCCCTAAGGCACGTCGCACACTGGATCCGTTCCGCTGAGATCAGAAAAATTCTGAAACCATGTATTTAAATGAAATTCCACACACTGCTTTCGCTCAGATCAGAACCGGCGTCTCCGCTCAGAACGCGTCAGACGTTTTTGCTCGGCGAGCAATTTTGTTCGGATTCGAAAGCGTTCTGAAGGGTCACGCATGCGCACTAAGCTCCTCACCAGTACCCCGCCACGCACTGTGTCGTGTGTTTGGGTTGTTTGGCATTTTGAAATAGTGGATTGCATCAGTATATGGCATGTGCAGACGAAAAACTAATCGTTATGGTAGAACAATATCCTGTACTCTATGACTTAAGTCATAAAGATTATTATAATATAACAATGAAGGAATCAATCTGGGAACAAATATCATTTCCCACATTTGAATGAAAGTGGCAAATAAAATAATATTTAAAATTTATTAATAATAATTATAATAGTTTAATAATAGTGTGCGTCTGCGTGCAATTAATTAATCACATAACATAATTATTAATAATAATTATTCATTAATATAATAATTGATAAAATCAATATTAATTAGATAACCATAATGTATTTTGAAACAATTCCAAGAAATCAGTTCATTTATCGTTACAGCCCTTGAAAGACAAGAAAAGATTTTCTGTGTACAGAAGTAACACTATAGAAAAGCCTAATTAACATATTAATTCCCAAAACGCAAGAAAAATAGACAGAAATCTAAACAGATGATAGTGTACTTAGACACAAAATGTTATAATTTTTTTACAAATATAAACTCAACCATCTGTTATTAAATCTTAAGAAAACCATTTTGTATACAGAAACTAACGTATCCAACCTTCAATTATTGTATACACAACTACACTTCTAAAATTAACGGAACGCATAAAAAAGTAACAAAAGTGTAAAACACTATTGTGTTATTTCCATTGAAAGAATTTTCTATTCGTTATCGTAAACCAAAACGTAGTACGGAATTTTAACTAATGAAATATAAAATATATTACTACAACTATATACATAAACATCGCTTAATTACTAACAGTACTACATTAGGTTTTTTTCTGATATGGTTGAGTGGCTTCAAAACGTCCTAGTGTCCTTCCTGCCTACACTTATCATATCTTCCTGCCAAGATACTTTGCTGCAAAACTCGCTCACTATTTTCAACGGAGTACATTTAATATTGGATCAGTTTCAATATTAAATCGTTTTTCAATGATCCGGAAAATTACGGAAACCCCCATTACATAACTTTTGTTAAGAAAATAACTATTTTAGAGCAGACAATCATATATTAAACACTAAAATTCCAAACATTCGGAGTTGAATTAAAGTTACCTGTATTCAAATACCCGGCTGGATTTTACAATTTTTTCAAATTTTTCATTCACTTTTGAAATTCCCAAAAATGAATTTCCATTTCTTGTAATTTCCGAAGATTTTCACTATATTCAGCTATTAGTTAAAATTCTCCTTAATCTGATATCCCTGATATCCCACAGGGGGTCTTGGGATTTTTTCACAGTTTTGCCCCCTCACATTTTTGCCACCTCCTCTCTATTTTTGGATGGTTCAATTTCAAAAACAATATGGTTCTGTACAGTAACAGTACGAACAAGCATATCGAGTTTTACTAAAATCTGTAGTTGCATTCAAAAGTTCTCGTGAGACATATCCCAAAAAGATAGACAGACAAATGACAAACGATCAAGTTAAACCGAGAACGCGCTTCGTTCGTTCAGTTAAATAAGTGTAGTTATGTTTAATTTCAATAAATTATACAATTTACCTTTTTAGTTAACTTAACACGGTGTTATGACTCTGCCGTCGAGTCCATTTCAAAGAAAGTAGAAACTGTATATTTACCTGTTAGAAAGAAGGATAGTAGAAATTGTTAAGTTTTATTTACCGAAACTTAAGAGTAGATTTACACAAAGGAAAATTATTCTGATTGACCGAATAAGTTTATTCGGAAGTTTATAGGCCTACGTCACAAAAACATATCATAGCGTGTGTACTGGATATCGTAATTTGAGAAAACGAAACTGAATGTATACGGCAACTTAAAAATAAATAACAAAATATCGGAATAAATATCTTAGGCAGGGAAGAATTAAAATTTACGATTAACTGCTGATAGTAAAACCAGGTTTCTGATATTTTACCGTAACGATGAAAAATGTATGTAGACTGGAAACTAATTACGCGATAAGCTTAAACTAATTGCAGAATGTCTTAATATAGAGGGAATCTTACTACGGGCCGCTCGGTTGTTCGTGTTTTGCACGTCACTACCTCTTGGTAAACAGTTTACAGTAATAAAATGGTCCTGTAATAAGTCGGATAGAAGCGGATAAAACCACAAACAAATAAGTTTCCTAGTTACTGTTACACCGAGATTCTTAAATTACCACATCTCGTATTTTATTTTTTAACATGATAATTTTTTTAGGCTGGGGGTCATTCCACAAAAATCGTCATCGAAAAACGTGACGCTTCCACACTTTCGATTCCCCACAGTCTAGAAATTTGATATGTAAACGCATCAAGACAGAAATAATCGCTGCTGACATTGAGTTTAGCAAACCTTTTAGTGAGAATAAATTTGGTTTTACATGCTCTGTTTGTGATAGTCTGTGGTTTGGAAATTATTTACGTAATCCACCAAACGTAATCCACATTATACGTTCCAAAAGCCTAAAAACATTATCATGCTTCGATGTTTCGGTTTCGTCGAAATTCTTTGAATGCTTAGGTGCATAAATAGAGAGAGAGGGAGAGATTTTTTCATTGTCAACGTCCAGTTCTTTTGTATCTTCTCTTATTGTCACTTGCGCGGGTTGGTATTGGATATTTCAATATTTTTAAGTAGAAAGAAATGTAAATAAATATTGTTGGTACGCGACGGCGAGTGTATTATGTCCGTGTACTGGTGTGCCGTTCGTTGGCTCTGACACGAACAGGTAATGTATTTCTGGACGTCAGAGTCGCTGTCAACAAACAATTATGCGTTGTTAAACGGTGCTTTGGTTCAACATAAACACATAACACGCGAGGGGACTCGTGGCAACATCTCTCTCACTCTCTCTCTCTCTCTGCACCTCTCTCCATCTTCTTCTCCTCATGTTCATTATCTGCAAGTTACACAATCTATTGTAAGGTACTTAGCTGAAACCATTGCACAGTATTTGCTACGTAGCCCTACTAAACTTGTCGCACCCCCCCCCCCCTAGGTCAGTAGTAACGCATTGGTCACCAAGATTTATTTTAGTCAACTACTAATCCCGTGTGCACGCGGTTTGCACTACAAAATTAGGATGACTAAAAAAACGTTCTATATATTTTTCAGTTATATCCGACTGTCCGGACCACTCCACATATTGAAAACATTGCCACATCCTAACATTCCCATCCTTTCCGTTCCATGGAAACGATAATAACTTTCTGTACGAACCCAAATTTTTTACGTACTATGCACAAAGCGTCCCTACACACTGTGAACACATTTGCCTGTTGGTCGGAGCTAAGAAAAGGGAAAGAAAATATCGGTATGGAAAACCATACATGACTTCCATGTTCTAAGATTTATACTTAAAATCATTTACTTGAATTCGGTTCGATAATTTCTAACAAGTTAGGTTTGTTCCTTGTAAATCGAGTTTTATGTTTGACAAATTGAAATGAAATATTTCCATAGAAACTACTTCTTTGTTGCCGATAACGTAGTGCACATATAAAAAATCGGTATGGAGAACCATACATAACTTCCATGTTCTAATTAATTATAAAATTATTTTTAATATGTACACTCAGAACGAAACGCGCTTTTGGTAAAAACGCTGAGAAAGATAATCAAAATACGAATTGTACATAGTTGTCATTATTTTAAAAATAAAGAATTAACTGATTAAGTTATCTTTTATTTAAACAACGCGAAAGAAAGCAAATACCGCCTGTGAATTTCTGAAAACGAAAAAATCCTGTTTACATGTCCGTGGTTACGACATTGTGTTTACATGGAACGATATCAATTGTTAATATTTTATTTACATTTTTGTTTTCGGTCGAATAAATTTATAACATCAATACCAAAAATTACCCCCTCCCCGTCAACTGCCCTTTTCGTTTATAGATATTTCATCTACCTTCCTACAGTGGATTATTACGACCTTCTTTTCGGGATACTTTATTTATCAAAATTAAGTAGTTTACTTCATGCTAAAACATAAAACGTTGCAGGTAAACTACCCCTTCCCCTAAACCGATCTTCACAAAAATCAATAAGCTTGAGTACTCTACAACTCAAGCGCATATGCAAAACTTTATTTGATTCTGTTTGAATTTGCGCCAGTTATCGTTCGCCATAGAAAAAATTCTACATAGACACACAGACAGACACTTTTGGAAAATGACTTTTCTTCGTGTTTTGAGGGTAGTACAATCAGAATCAGCCCTTATCTCGAACACGGTTTTTCGCCATCACCATATTTCCATTACCTTATGGAACATGGGAGTAAAAACGTTCTATATATTTTTCAGTTATATCCGTACTGTCCGGGCCACTTCATACATTGAAAACATTGCCACATCCTAACATACCCTTCCCTTCCGTTACATGGAAACAATAATAATTTTCTGTACGAACCCAAAATTTTTACGTACTACGCGCAAACCGTCCCTAGACACTAAACACATTTGCCTGTTGGTTGGAGCTAAGAAAAAGGAAAGAAAAAACAAACCGGGTTCGTTACATTTTGAGAAACAACTGTTTGCAGAAATTATTAAAGGATGATTACAGGAAGATATGATCTGCTGACGGACCTGACGATCAGGCGAAATTACAGAGACCTTAAAGACGGGACACGGAAACGGTCAGCATAGAAAGAACAGTTCAGCTGACGAATCCTGTTCTCGGACAGGATGAACATCGATGATGATTATGATTATGATGAAGATGATGTTAGTACTTCCCTATGGTGAATATGATGACGGTATGTTCCAAAATTTTTTTAAAATTAGTAAAAACATTTGAAGTGTCATACTTTAACTAATTCGTCACATCTAAGATCTGTTTATAATTTTTCATAGTTGAAAACAAAATTAAGTTCAAAATAGTTAGTACCGTGCTTAAAAACGTGAGGAATAAGAATATCCTTTCAAAAATTACTCGTACAATTGGGCGTGATGCTAATGGAAAATTCTCTCATTACCAGTTAGCTATTCATCCGCCAGCCAGTTTTCTTTCAGCAAAAGATGTAAATTTCATAAAGATGGGTCAACGACCATGTGACAATAAGAATATACCGCAGCCTTTTAACTGTCTTCTGGTTGTTAAATTGGCAGAATTTAAGTCTGAATCGTGTACGATACGATAGAACCAGATACTTGACACATTTGTAGCAACTTAAGCAACCGGTATCGTTACAACTGTTGCTTGTGGTGATGGTGGTAGTGGTCATGGTTTTGGTTGTAGTGGTAGTGATGATCATGTATAAAGAATTCTTACTTGGGGTGGTTAAACAAGTAATAAATTAATAATTAAAAAATCACTTACTGCCAAAATGTTTCAATTTCCCGGGCGCCACCTCATATCTACAAGGATGTGGATATAAAGGATTCATTTGCCAAACACACAACAACAATATTATGTCTAATGCTTATTTAATTAATTAAGTTGTAGCAAATTACAAATATAACACTCTGTATGGATATTTCCTTAAGTAGAATCACTTCTCTTATCTTAACAATGAGTATCTCTGAAAACGCGATTAATTAACATTTAATAATTTTCTAACACTTATAATTGTAAATTATAATCTACAATTGTATTTGGCAAATTTAGATTACTGTTTAGATATGATTTTTTAAGAATTTACTAATTGACGTTTTATTTCGCTTCAGTCGAATGCAGAACACTGAGAGGCAGTTCTCAAGGTTAATTAATTATTAGTGTGAGTTCTTTGACTTGAATGAATTGAGTTTATTGACTTAACTCTAAAGTACCATTAGTTTGAGAGCGTTGATTATTGTAGTTCATACTCTCGGTGACATCATGTGGTCCTCTGTGTTTAGTAGTTGCTGGTCTCCGTAGTCGTTGTAGATTACGTATCCCTTCGCGGTCACTGCACCTCACGATCACTGTTTAATTATTGAAGAATTCTCGAACTGTTCACTTTTCACGGCACTCGTATTGTGTTGAATATGAGTGTCCTTAATTGAAGTTGGTGAAGTTCATGTATAATGTTTTTTAAAGTAGTTGTTTAGATTGCTGATTTTATGTCTAATGTCTCTGTTGTAGAATATGCACCGAGTCTCTCTGTTGATGTGTTCTGTATTATATAAAAGCTGCTGTAATGTTTATAGTTTCTTGTGAATTATTTGTAATTGTAGAATGTCTGTTAATTGAATTTGTCTTCACTTAGTATTGTACTGTGTATCCGTATTCTCCGACACTTTGTTTAAATTACGGTGAAGTTAATTAATTGTAAAGTCTGTTTTACATGTTGACTTCGCGTGATATTACTTTATACTAATAGTCTCTCGAACGCGATTAACTGTTCAACTCTCTTGCTATGAGTTTAGAATTTAGTGAGAATTATAACAACGAGTTTCGTACGATTTGTCGTATTCACTTCATTGTTCACTTTGAGAAATTGAATGTTCGCACTGAAGTAACCGTTCTCAAGACTCTAGATATGCGCACTTCTGAAATTGTGTCGAACGCTTGTAGTTGTTCACGCTTATGTAATGAATCGATGATTAAACATTGTTACCAAGTTAAGATGACTCGTGGTGATCACTTTGTAGATGAGTACTAGACTGCCGTTTTTCTGTTCTGAGATCTACCAAGTAAACTCTCCTCCCGCCTAACTCTGCTGAATCTTCCATCTGCTTGGATACTCTTATTGGTTCTTTAGCCAGTGTGACAAATTGTATATTCGTCATTGGTTTTCGAGTATCTCTGCTTTACACGTGATTCTCTTGTCGAACTACCATTCGTCCTAATTGTTCCTACAGCCGTTTTCTCTATTTACTAGGAATCTCATTCAAGCACTCCAGAATTCGTGAGTTTCACTTTCCCCTTGTAAATCAGGCGACATTTCTTTGTCTCTCGTGTCCGTCTCCTAGTGTCCAATTTCTGTTACGCTTTGACATAGATACAATACTGGTATTGTTCGATCTGCTGCACCATTGTTTATCTTCAAGTTGCACTCTGGCTTTGTTTTGAGTCTGGAACGAATCTTCCTTTGTAATCACGACTTTCGTCAAATTTCTACGTTGCAATTGTTCTGGCATCTAATGTTGTACCGTATCGAATTGACAAACTCTTTGCTTTCAGTCTGTGTCAAAGTTTTTAAAAAGGGTAGATTGGTTTATTGGGGGTTATGCCGTTCTTCACTCAGAGCAGCTGCCTGATGAGAAATACAACGTCTCACATACATCTAGTAAGTGTCACTCTTTTGTCAAACAATTAACTTTACAGCCGTAACACATCAAGCTGTCTGTAGGTTACAATGCCAAAAGGACAGTCTTACAAACTTTCCCTTCACACACCCTCACATACTTCTTTGTCAAATATAACTGCTAGTACACATTATTTTTAGCTATTATTTACTACTTGTACAATTTTATAAATATTTTCAAAAATAAACGTTACATTTGACGACGGCGACTACGATGAGACAATGATGTTTAAGCAACCGGTAGCGTTACAACTGTTGCTTATGGTGATGGAGATAGTGGTCATGGTTTTGGTTGTAGTGGTAGTGATGATCATGACGACGGCGACTACGATGAGACAATGATGTTTAAGCAACCGGTAGCGTTACAACTGTTGCTTGTGGTGATGGAGATAGTGGTCATGGTTTTGGTTGTAGTGGTAGTGATGATCATGACGACGGCGACTACGATGAGACAATGATGTTTAAGCAACCGGTAGCGTTACAACTGTTGCTTATGGTGATGGAGATAGTGGTCATGGTTTTGGTTGTAGTGGTAGTGATGATCATGACGACGGCGACTACGATGAGACAATGATGTTTAAGCAACCGGTAGCGTTACAACTGTTGCTTGTGGTGATGGAGATAGTGGTCATGGTTTTGGTTGTAGTGGTAGTGATGATCATGACGACGGCGACTACGATGAGACAATGATGTTTAAGCAACCGGTAGCGTTACAACTGTTGCTTGTGGTGATGGAGATAGTGGTCATGGTTTTGGTTGTAGTGGTAGTGATGATCATGACGACGGCGACTACGATGAGACAATGATGTTTAAGCAACCGGTAGCGTTACAACTGTTGCTTGTGGTGATGGAGATAGTGGTCATGGTTTTGGTTGTAGTGGTAGTGATGATCATGACGACGGCGACTACGATGAGACAATGATGTTTAAGCAACCGGTAGCGTTACAACTGTTGCTTGTGGTGATGGAGATAGTGGTCATGGTTTTGGTTGTAGTGGTAGTGATGATCATGACGACGGCGACTACGATGAGACAATGATGTTTAAGCAACCGGTAGCGTTACAACTGTTGCTTGTGGTGATGGAGATAGTGGTCATGGTTTTGGTTGTAGTGGTAGTGATGATCATGACGACGGCGACTACGATGAGACAATGATGTTTTTCAAATCGCTAAAATAAAAACCATAAAACGCCATTGCGAGGCGATGATCTAAACAGTGTCGTAAAGTGTCGATTTCGTTATAATCAGTTTTATTTAAATTCTGGACGTAATAAGCAAAGATACACTGTATTTTCACAAATCCGACAATAGTACGATAGACTGAAAAGCTAAGATTCAACAACCTGAGGTAGCAAAATGAGGTAACTCACAATTTGAACACAGAATGTTTACACGTCACTGTCAGTGCCATATGACGACTTACAACCGCACGTGCGTGTCAGATTTATTTTTAAAGATTAAAAATATATACGAAACAATTTACGTTACCGCTGACGGCAACGAGATACTATTGCCAGACCTTTCTCGCGTACATGGACAGCACGAGACGTTCACTCATTTAGAAAATAGTTATTTTTGTTTGTTCGTAACCATTATACTACTGGTCGTTTATAAACCACTTCTCATCGTAACCGTAAATAGAGTAAAACTTTATCGTAAACATTTTAATTCTTAACAATATTCTGTACTACTTTTATGTTCAACAAAAACGTACTTATCGATTGAAAATGAAAATGTAATTTTTAGTTAATAAGGTTGTGTTAGTGGTTCAAACAGAAATAACACTGTAGCACACGACTATAGAAAAAATTCCCTATTAGAGCTTTCAAGCTTCACAGCTAATCATCAGATCGGAAATACACAATAACGGAACGAGACAAATACTTTATACCTCTACTTGCCCTGTACGCGCTGTAGGGCAAGCAGGGGTATAAAGTATTTGCCTCGTTCCGTTATTACATATGCTATAATATAATATGCTATACAGCTCTGATGATTAGCTGTGAAACTTGAAAGCGCTAATAGGGAATTTTTTCTATAGTCGTGTGCTACAGTGTTATTTCTGTTTGAAAATATAATTATCGATGAAAATGTAATTATCGATTTTATTCATAACATAACACAATTATTGAGAATCTTCATAGTACACTAAAGCCAAAAGTCGACACTTAATAAAGCCGTATAAACGGTTCGTTCTACAAGCCCAACATAACAGAATACATCAAAACGGTGACTCGCGTATATTAACCGGTGACTCAAAGCCGCGCGAAACAAACTGAGAATCGATCTGCCTGTAGGCCTACCCATTACGAAATAACAAGTTATTATAATGGGAATTTATAGGTCTAATATGAGGTTCAAAATTTTTATGAACTGATTGTTTGTCCATACAACTAGCAACTTATAACACCATTTATAAGTTTTCAGTTCTGAGTCAAATTAATTGGTCTTTACCGTCTGTTAATTTCAAGCGATAGTAACTAAGAAGTGACTAAGAAGTGGAAATATGATTTCAGTGGCAAAATCAATTTACTTGAGTAGACTGGCTCTCTAGTTGTTTGCAATACGGACACTGTTCACACCGTTTCACCTGTTCGGCAACAGACGCATCCTGGTTTGAGATCACTGGGCGCATTAGACCTTGTCTTTTAAGCGTATTCTTCTCGTTCTTCCATTATCACGTCCTTCTGATGTTGGCAATTACGCTGGTGAGTTGATCTTTGTTCTAAGCTATTCTGAATATTTGCTCGGCGCTGCGTATTCCTCTTCAGTCCATAAGGCCGCTTTATCCATGAGGCCTCTTCTCTACAGCCTCCTATTCTATCCTTCATTATTACGATAACGACCACCTCTCAACATATGCCGCAGATATTCAAACTTCCGACATTTAACTGTTTTTAATATCACGCGAACTGCGTTTACCCTATTTTAGACCTCCTCATCGTCTGCATAGCTGTCCAAGATATTCAGCGCATAGTTCTATGCAACCACGTCTCGAACGCCTTCAAGCGATTGATTGCTGCAGCTTTTAACAGCTATACTTCGGTCCATAAAAAGTACAAATCAAACATAGCATCTAATCATCCTTTGACAGAGTTTCAAGTTAACGTTTTCGTTACAGAGAAATATTATTTACGCGTATGTATCACCTGAAACGTCGACTCATCTAAGCGTTGTTGAAGAGACCTACGAGAATTCACCTACTGACGCCCGATACGCGCTTTCGAGCATTCAGCTGATCAAATCAGTCGGGTTGAAAGCCATCAATACTATTCAAAGTATGATCAGATGATCAGTTACATCTGAGATTATAGGACTAGCGAAAAGCAATTAATTAAGCACTACATAATAATCTTCGATTCGAGAAAGTCAAAGCCAAGGGCCCCACATATAAAATTTTTAGACTCCATTATACAAATTTTTAAATAAAAAGTATAATTTACTGAAGTAAATTACACAGTTTCAAAAACCTTACAAAAATGTAACCCCATATGAATATATAATATTGGCTGGGCTTATAAAGTCAAGCGTCACATTCAGATCCTGGATAAATTACAGACGGGGGCAGCTGGTGACCGGAGGACTACACTCGTACTGTAGACAGAGGGTAAGGATTCAATTCGATTCCATCTGTATAATAGCCTATAGGCCTACATGTCTGTAACTCCTACCCTTTCTAAAATAATTATGCTTCAATAAACAGTAAAATCCGACTAAAACGCTCTGCCGGGCATCTTGTACAAACTGCCAAATAAGCAGTGGCGGATTTCCGACCAGGCCTAGGGCCCCACAGCTGGGGGGGGGGGAGATGGCGCACGGGAATTGGGGGGGTGAAATTATTTAATACAGGAAATCAATAGTAATACGTATACGTTTATTATGTTGTCCTTAAATTATTTTAAATGATCATCCATAAGATTTCACAAAAGTATCCTAAAATAAAGTGTATTTTAAATGAATCATTGTCAAATACTTTTTACTGAAATAAAAGATGAAAACAAAGCCTGAAGGAGACGAGTGACACAGAATTTTTGAAAATGTGTTAAATTGGGATAATAAATACTCTTGTTTTAAAATGGGGGCTTCCGGGAATAAACAGCCTAGGGCCGCAAAATGCCGAAATCCCCCATTGCTATTAAGGGAGATTGCGTCTTAGATGGCAGACGAACAAGTAGCGCAGATAAATTCAGAATTTACGAATATTCATATTTTTTCAAAAGGCCTATAACACCGTCACTGAAATATTTAAACACAATATTATAAGCAAATAGATTGCATATTATTGATTAGTACCATTTATTTCAATTGTTTTTCATATTCACTTCCTTCTTGCCACACAAAAATTTATTTTCAACGTGATTGCTTGAGTATTTATCAAGCAGTCCACAGCCTCAAGCCCGCGTTTTTAAAATGCAAAAGTCTAGAGTTTGCAGGAAGTTGTCAATTAACAAAATGATTAATTGTCTTACATCCGATTCTCATCATTCCTTTGACCAAGACATGGGCGAAGAACAAGTGATAACCAAGTCACCGGTCTTCCATATGCACCGGCTCATACGATCATGTTACATATTTGCGTGTTTGAAGTATCATGTTTGAAATAACAAACGGGCAGTTTTAACGGAATTTTATTGTTCATGACTGATACCATAAAAACACTACAGTCAATATTTTTATCAATATTACAACTGATATTTTGTTTTACTCTAATAAGTATTAATTTATAAATTCTCGTGAAATATTTTCTGCTGCCTTAAAACAAATGAGACTAAAACCAATGTTAAAGCGTTACCGTCTTCATCTTACATTAATTGTAGCAGTAAAACTTCGTCTTCATTAAGTCTATAACATTTCCTATGTCGTCAAGCTCCTTGTTCCGATTAATGCAGTCTAGGTAAAGTAATGCATTGCTTACTTGAACTACTTCTCTTTCGCTGTGAAGAGCTCTCAATTTGAAGCCGTCAAGTGGGCAAAAATATAAACATTTCAATTCATAAAGCGGCAGTCCTCCATAATTTACTCTATCAATGATAAACGTGTTGTTTTGCATACAGCGATGAAATTGAATTTCGTTCGGCTGAGAATCACAACATCCAAGACAGAGGTCAAGGGCACGGTCCATAAACGCACACAGGCGCCAGGACTGCAGGGCGCCATAGATAGTCTTACGTCATTTACTAATTAACTTTCGTATTTTCGAATAAAGGAATAAATGTGTTAAACGATGTTGTTTTATATCTTTTAACCTTACGAGTTGATTTATTATAAACTACAATTTAATTTTTTTATATCAGACCGTTAAAACAATAAAGTAAGTCGACTAGAAGAATAAAAATGCGAGAATTTTAATAAGACTACAAATCTTTTATTTAGTAGAAGAATCTTAATTTCTACACACGAATAGTTTACGTCGTCGTCGTTATTGTTCTTCTTCTTCTTCTTCTTCTCCTCCTCCTCCTCCTCCTCCTCCTCCTCCTCCTCCTCCTCCTCCTTCTTCTTCTCCTTATTCTTATTCTTTTTTTTTTTTCTTCCGATTAGCAGTCGACCTTTCGTCGACTACGCCCGGAATTGATACGTCCATCGTCGAATAGGGTTTCCCATGTATCAATTAACAACCAAGGGCTTTACAATTGAGAAACCTTAGCGAGAATTTTTGGCAGACAGTGTAGAAAAGAAACATTAATGAAATTGTATAAAATAACGGTAGTACCAGCTTTCTCATACGGTAGTGAAGCATGGGTGTTTAGCAAGAAAGATAAAAATAAAAAACAAGGTACCAAGACGAAGTTTTTTGAGGTCTGTAACGGGATATAGGACTGCAAGACTTGACATGATTAGGATCGCACAAATAAAAGACGAATTAAACATGTTGTCACTAAACGAAAAAATTAAACAATAGAGACATTAATTAAAAGAGTATATCAGTCGTATACAGGGTGCAGAATACCGATATTAGCTTTGAGTACCATCCGAGGGAGAAGTGACGCCCGTGGAAACAGCACTGGTCGCATCGGTGACGGAGATAATAATGATGCCATCTATCTAGAATTTGGCCTGGGGGCGTCCGGTCGAAGCGGCTTCATACAAAAGAAAATCAAGTTAAGACTAATGAACATCTTTAAACTGGTTAAAAGCATATGATAACATCCTGGAATCAATCCCATTAAAGTAAAAGGTAATAACACAATAAAAATACGCGTTATGGAAACATAGTTTAGAAGGTACATATTGACTGAATTGGTTTCCTATATTTCATATTTCAAACATGTACGCATATGCTGTGTAATAGTGCTGTATACCTAAAACATAGCGACTACTATATTAGCGTAAAATGCTGAAAAAATAATAATACAGCCTGAAAATTAAGAGATTAAAAAAATTCGTCAACTTCTTTGGACCCTATCTGGGGGGTCCGGTCCCTTCCCCCTCCCTCCCGTAAATACATCCCTGATGATGATGCCTCAGCGAAAAACGATACTTCCGTAGTTTTAGAACATGCTGACTCCACTCCAGTCGTGTCGGTATTTGTGGATTTCACCAACTCCTCCTTTAAATAACTTTTAAAATTCTCACTCTAGTCCGATTTCCCACAAGTGAGAGCAAAAACTCACTTATGAAGCTATAATTCTATTTGTCCTTTTCACGAACTGTTCAACAATGAAATATATATTGCAGCGTATCAAAGTAAATATTGCATAGATAGATAATAATAATATAAAACAGAGTCTATATCTGGAAGTAGGAAATTTATTAATTAACACAAATTATACTTTTGTCTGATTTAGTCTTTTTAACAATGAGTTTAATGATTGTTTTCACAATTGTGAAAACTTTACTTGTTCGTAGAATTCCACACTCTCGTGCAGGTCCGTCGCTCACCTGCGTTGGCGTCCAGATGCTCGTTGACCTTGACGTAGCTGACACTCGCGTTTCACACACGCCCGCCGTTATCTATTAGTAATTGTTTATTAATTTATCTCACGGTTTCGTACGTGGGTATTTAATAGATCTGTGTATCTTGCGTACACAATCCGGAATCTTTAATTGTTCTTACTTTCGATCCGCTGAATACTGCTGTCCTATGCGGAGATCTTGAACTCGCGCGAAAAGCACATATAATGATCTAATTTAAATGTTGGTGTTGTTTGAGTTCTGCTACCCTAGATATCGTATACGGGAATTCGTATCGTGTATCTAAGTACCACGTCACTTATCAAATATACGTGTCCTGACACGAAAGACTCGCGACAGCTAGTACACCTTTCTGTGACGGGATCTCGAAGCAAACTGTCCGATGTGTTCACATTTCGGATAAACCGAACCGAATAAATTTAAGAACTTCTCTTGAAATCTTAGATTACGTCATATATTTTTATTAAGATAGACTGACTTCACTATTTCTTTTATGAATTTGCTAACTGCTATAATTTTTTATTGTTCGACTAAGCTTTTCGTCATTACTGACATCTTCAGGTCTTAAACAACCTTCAAGTTAAAACTCTGTCCAAGTCTGCAAAGGCCTGTCTAGATTTTATCTACAAATTTTATTACCCTCTTGCAGATAATGTGTTAAAAAAAGAGTTAATCTCATTAAAAAAATCATATTAAAATTATAGTTCTGCAGTATTGAACATATGAAAAACGTAGCATTCAATATGATGCATAGGTACTCTGTCCAAGGTTCATGTAGAAATGTTAATTATTAACGAAGTTATTCAATAAAACGTGGGTAACATGCGCACCACCGCACTCGCCCTCTAACATTGCACTGGACATGATAGAGCATAAAATGATGGGTATTTTGACATAACTCACCCCTATCTTAAGTCAAAACTTACATCCAATTAACAAAAAATGAATAAAATCCGTTTAAAACTTTTCTATGTTCGTCAGAGAATGTGTTACAGCACTTACATCCATTTATGGCTTTCATTGCACCGTTCTGTTGTATAATATACGAGGTCTGTAAATTAAGTAACGAGACTGATCATCCAGCAGTCAATATAGCAACACTGTAAGGTTTCCACTACACAGATGGTTAGATAAACAGTTGATTGATATTGAGTATTAATATTTATTGTCTATTATTGCCACATTAAACGTAAACAAGCTTTTCGTGAAGTGAGTTTTGTTGTGCGTTATAGGAATGAGTGACATCAATTACGACCCATGCAATCAAGTTTTGTGTTAAACTCAGGCACAATGCGGCTGAGACTTTTAGATAATTGACAAAGTCGTATGGAGATGAAGTTTTGTTAAGAGCACAGTTTTCAGATGGTTTAAACCATTTTCAGATGGCCGGGAATCAATTAAGGATGATCCACGCTCTGCAAGACCTGACGACAGTGATGATCGAATCAGGGACTTGGCGCGGTCTGACCCTCGATTACCGTCAGACTCATCGCTGAACAATTAAATTTGAACCACACTACAGTTTATCAAATTTTGACAAACGAATTGGAAATGAGAAACGTTTGTATGAAATTGGTCCCAAAAAAACCTCACTCTTGAACAGAAATACAACAGGGTGTAGGCCTAAGTGTGCCGTGATCTTCTAGAACGAATTGAAAATGATCCTGATTTTATAAAAAATGTTATTACTGGTGATGGATCATGGCTCTTTGAGTACGATCCAGAAACCAAACGCCAGAGCGAATAGTGGCACACACCAAACTCACTACGTCTCAAAAAAAAAAAAAAGAGCAAATCCAAAATCAAAGAACATGTTCATTTGTTTCTTTTATAGTAATGGCATTTTCCATAAGGAGTTTTGCCTACAAGAAACATGTTAATCAACATGTTTACCGAGAAATTCTTGAAAGGCTGCGGAAAGGAGTTGCCCGCGTAAGACCAACCATCGTGAACACCTGGGTACTGCATCATGACAATGCACCTTGTCACAGCACTCTCGGTTAATGAATTTTTGGCAAAGAAAAATATTCCGGTTGTTTCTCAGCCCCTTTATTCATCTGATTTGGGTCTCTCTACTATTTTCCTTCCCGAGATTGAAAAAAACGTATCAAAGGATACCATTTTTTGACGATATACAACATTTAAAATAATGTAACCGACCAGTTGAAGGAGATTCCAGTTTCTGAGTTCCAGCACTGCTGCGAAGAGTGGAAAACCCGTCTAAAGCACTGTGTGGCTTCCCAAGGGAACTATTTTGAAGGCAATAGAGTCTAGATATAGTTTGATTGTAAATACAAGGTTTTACTAAATTAGTCTCATTACTTAATTTACAGAACTCATATATAACCTTTTGGTTTTGAAATTAAGTAACGCAGACTGATTTGGACTACCTTCCTCCGTTCGTAATTTCGTCTTAGAAATGCACCTAATGTGTCATATTTCACGAAATATTTCTCCTCATCCTTTTCACAATCTCCAAAGGACTGCTAAATATAAATATTGCCTTGTGGTTATACTACATTATTACTAATTACTATTTTGACTTGTAATAACAGCTGTTTACCAAATATTGCGATCGTTTTAGTTGTCTTCTCTATAATCTTGACATTTATAACTTTTTAAAATGATACGTAGTTTAAAAACTCTCTTTACAAAATTTTAGTCAGAATAAAAAGTACGGAAGCAGGTACAAACTACTTATTCTTTGCCGAAATCATGCAAATATGTATAAATACGTACAGACATATAAACATAGGAATTATTTAATATCGTTCACAAAGTAATCTGATACACTTAGTTCAGATAAGCAGATTCGCTAATTTGACTGACAGTTGAGATCAGAGTTCCTTCCTCCCTGACCTGCTCCAACCGTATCGACCTCCCGCGTCCACTCGCCAATTCCTCAGCCCATGCCGAACGTTGTCTTGCCAGCGTGTATTCGGTCTTCCCCTCCTTCTGGTGCCCAGCATGGTCTTCCCTTCATTATTCTCGTGGGTATTCTGGTGTCACTTATACGTCCTGACCGCGTTGTAACCTGATGTAATCTGTGACGCTGGGGTCTTTGTACACGCCTGCTTGTTGTAGTTCCTAATTTAAGCCATTTGCCTGATGCATCAGTCATTTCCTTTACCTGGGCCGAGGTCAAAGTTAGACACGTCGTTAACAAACGTGTAAAAATACATGTAATACCGCCTCGACCAAACAGAATGTCAGTTGGTAGCCTGTTATGTAATAATATGTTCTTAAAAGTATGACACCTGCCGATAATCAGATTGCACTGTTAGTAAGATCAGATTTTCAGTCCACGTTGACGCCGCGTTGCCACAACCGCGGCTTATTACCTTTAACGACGCCGATCAGTCGTGCCGTCCTCATTCTGTTATTGGTGTAACCATTGTTTAAAAATGTGCAGAAATATGTCACCAACGAACTGCACTTATGAGAGGCACAAAATGTTAATTGCGACTGATAACACTTGCTTTGGTGACGACGGATAACGGTTTAAATGAGGAAGCTAAAACACTACTTTTTTTATTTATATTTTTTTAACATCACAAGGCTTCAGACTACAGGCTTTAGAGTCATGTTATCACCTAAGCCTCGCATGACAAACCACAGACAACGCAGCGTATGAGAATAGTAAGCAAAGGCCATCAACTATTATAAACTAACATAGACCTAAGTATTGTTATTATTATTATTATTATTATTATTATTATTATTATTATTATTATTATTATTATTATTTCAATATAAAATTACACGAAAACGAAGGTAAAAGGTAAAGTATTTATGTTAATTATGCTGAATTAAAAGTCTCACGAGTACTGAGTGGAAAACAGGAAATCAAAATACAGGCTGTAGAGATAACGTAACTGAGAAGAGCCATACAAGTTACGAGGACAGGTAGAATGAGAAACTTCGAAATAACGTAAGGTTTACTGTATAATCGCAATATAATCTACGCTTGGAAGGAAGTTAGCTGAGTTGGTGGGGACACCAACAGCAGTATATGAAACAGTAGAAGAAGATGGAAACAAAAATTGAAAAAATTAATAAAAAAGGGAAGGCTCAGTCAGACCTGGGATAAAACAGTTGAAAATTAAACGATAAAGGGAAGGGGTAACATGGGATGATGCGAAGAGACTGGCCAAAGATATACAAAGATATAAATCCAAGATATAAAAAAATTATTTTTGTTTATTATTATCATTTTTTTTTTTTTTTTTTTTTTTTTGAGGGCTTGGAAACAATGGCCTTTAGTCCAACAACGTCAACCAGGAATGTTGCTATATTATATGTATGTTGTCACCTACAGTCTAGTAGCTTACCAATGACAATGGAAATTCGCACACTCTTAGACGCAAAACAGTCTTGTCAGAGCCGATAGAGTAGTCTTGCTTTAGGAAGTACAGACCTCTGTCTATCGCTAACTGTTCGTTTCCGATGTCTTCTTTCAGATTACCTTTTACGCTGTGTGTTTGTACGAGTTCAGCAAGAGCACTACAGCCTTCAGTTACATGTTTCTCTGTAAGTGCTCCGCCACAAGAGCAGACGGGTCTTTCTTAGGTAGGAAGACGTCAAGTTCGTGTGCCCAATTCGTAGTCTGGTGATGCAAACTTGTTCACGACGACTGCGATCACCTTCTTTTTGCCATTTACGAACTCCCCGCTTCACGGCAGAGTTTCACATCCGCTACCACAAATTAACAAGGATGGTTGTAGCAGTTACTTTTGCATCGTCAGGTCATATGGCAACTGCAGCGGCCTATGGGCTGTCTGCAGCGTGTCTCGCTGCAGTATCATCTTCCTCATCGCCTTTAATACCTACATGACCCGAACACCAAACAAAATTAAAAGAGGAACCAAGGTCGTCTAACGCGTGGCTTAGCCCTACTATCTGTTGAAATAACGGATCCACTGTGCCCGGATTGTCCAAGGGAGTTAGAAAACCTCAGTGAATCCGTACAGGTAACAAATTTTCTCTCACCTCGGTGTTCACAGAATCGAAGAGATTTCCTCACCGCATACAATTTGGATGTGTATACATATTGTTATTATTATTATTATTATTATTATTATTATTATTATTATTATTATTATTAATATTATGTTGTTGTCGTCGTCGTCGTCGTTGTTGTTGTTGTTGTTGTTGTTGTTAGCTAATATATTATTAAATAAACAAAAAGTAACTGGAGAAATCAAACTAGAATTATTATTACAATAAATTTCACAACTAAATTTATTATTCAAGGAGTATTTAGTGGCTTGGGTTGTCTTACAAAACCAGCTGACTCTTAAGAAAAATTCTTGCGAGAAATTGGCAACTTAAGTTTACGTCAAAGCATGGCTAACGGCAAACTGTTTACTGTTAGTAATATTTTCACGATTACTGATATGTTTTAACACGTTTCTTGTTATTTCGACTAACTATGTCTTTTAACGTTACAGACAATATCACACAAACAATCAAGACAAGTAGCAAACAATTCATTAAAAATAATTACTTTAAAAAATGTTATTAGGGAAATTAATAAAATAAAAATGCATGTAGTAGTTTCGTTGTGCAAATCAGCTGATAATAAGGGAAATTCAAGTTGTTCGGCGACCTCGATCCTTCGACCTACATATAATAGTCACGCTAAAAATACCACAGTTTTGTCACCCGCTTATATATAGAAACATAATGTACAATCTGACGGTACATTAAGCAGTTCCACGTATTAGTCACATCGCTTTTCATCCGGCTACTTCAGATGGAAATTTCGTCATTGAAAGATCTGTCTTCTCGAAATCCACATTGTTCTTGTAGTAAAATCGCATTAAGGTAATCCAACGTCGTACACGTCACACTAGTAAGACTTGAAACACAGACGTGGTAGAAAGTCACACACACACACACACCCGTATAGGACATTGTTACTCTGGTATAAAATCTTACGCTTCTCTTTTATGACTCCTAAGCCTTCCAAAGCTTGAGGAAAGGGTTGTTTCATTCACTACCTTGTATTTAGTTTTAGTTAGGTACACTCCTTTTTATGTCTGCATGTTATATAACTAAAAGTTTTATAGGCTACTTCAGAGCATTTTTGTAATTTAAATTTTCAAAAATGTTAAACGAGAGATGATACACTAGCGCAAAGAGAGTGTATAAAAGCAGACTGCTTGGATAGATTTTTGCATACACACACAAAGAGAGAGAGTCATTAGGTTATACCACGAACAGGCGAGGTACGTAATACAGAAGAAACAAAGAACAGTGTGTTTAAAAAAATGTAGAAACAGAAAGAGAGAAGAATAAAGAGAGGGAGAGAGTAAGAAGAAAGAGATGGGGGGAAGAAGAGAAAGAAGGCGATAGGGAGCTTTAAAAGCATATTATCATCGATAGCAGAAGCATTGCCAATACTGATAAAATCCCAATTAGGACATGTATTGTTAATTATTACAAAACATCTTTTTCAAAGAAACCACACGGAAATGATAAACCGATCTGCGCTGAAGATAACGTAATTAATATACTCTTGAAGAAAACTTCGGCGTATAAAAGTGATTTATTATTAAGTTGAAAGTACAAAAATCTATTTGTATGACTTCTAACAAATAACTAACAAAGAAAATTTGTCTTATTAGAACAGTGAGTCTACTAATTAGTAGTAGATACTTATTATTCTATAGATCTCGAGCGCATCATAAAATGAATTTGCTTTTTTCAGCCTGCAAGTCTACTCAGGACCTGCATTAACACTTGTAGGTAATAGACTAATAAGTGGTGGAAGCCCGCTGCGGGGCAACCCACCCTTCCCCTTCTAACCGCAGTAGTGGTTAATGTTTTTATTACCACGCAAGTTGCATTAGGCTACATGTTCACACACATTTAGTTGACTTATTGCTTACTCCATGTAATATAACCGGAGTATTCCATGTACAGCAGACAAATTCGTCTCCATTAACGGCACAAGTTTATGTGACAAGCAGGGGCG
Organism: Magicicada septendecula; assembly: GCA_034769895.1. NCBI lineage: Eukaryota > Metazoa > Arthropoda > Insecta > Hemiptera > Cicadidae > Magicicada > Magicicada septendecula. Next base: position 456,081,520 of record CM068373.1, read on the forward strand.
GATTGGCCACGTCGGCTGGTCGGCGATCGCCGAGGGCCCCGCGCCCCGAGGAGGCTCAGAGGGCCCCGAGCCATGAAAATTTTATTTCGAGAAAAAAAACGAATATATATATATATATTACCGGTATGAAAAAAAACTTTTTCTCGTCTAAATATTGTTGGAAATAAATCTTCAGGCTTTATTTTGGTCAGATTGGGAGTGACTACTTCTCAACCTTGTTTATATACAGCGTATTTAGTATTTACTAATGGAGGAAAGCGAAGGAGGTTACTGTAGAGGCGCGCCGCGCGGCAACTGACTGACGGGACGAGTTAAAATTATCATTTTTGTTTGAATGTCATTGCAGCATTCTGGGCTGGGGGGTCCGAAGGCCTGGGAGGGCCTCAGGGCCTTATGTCAAGATTCAAAAGGGGGGCCTATGGCATAAACTTGCAGGAGGACCCGGTTAAAAAAATTACGCTACTGTGGCTATGGATTGGTGGGACGGAGTGACCGGGCGATCCATCCCGATCACGGGATGATCCACCCCTTGAGCTCGGCGACCGGGCGCCGAGCTCAAGGGGGCTCCACCGCCGTAATACACTGTGGAATATTTTTAATTGGGATTTTAAGTAGATTTGTAGGGTATAAATGTTCTTTACAGTAGAAACATTTGTAGTAAGTAATTTTGGTTTTAAAGCTGGTTATGTTAAAGTTTAAATAATCAAATAAACTGTCCTGTATGTTTTGTATTAAAACGTTCACTTACGTAAATACTGTACATACCATGTATCTATAAACAGCAAATAAATAATTTAAAAAAGTATACGCACACAAATACGCGCGTGCGCGTTTGTGTGTGTAGCTGCAGGGGGGCCCTTGACTGCTTCCAGCCGAGGGCCCCCAGGGATGCCAGTCCGCCCCTGGTGACAAGGCTGTTTGAATAGTAATGACGGCATTTTGATACTGAAGATGGTCTCATGCTCAAACAGGGTCAACTCGTTCCGAGCAGTGACAGTAGTAAATATCAAGTTAAATCTCAAAAGCATGTCTGTTGAGGTTTAGTGACGTGTTTCAGAGAAAATTTGGCACACCAGCAGTGACGCCGAAATAAACAGGCTCACACACTAGCGGGAATGTTTTCGAAACAGGATATCCGTCACGCGACACATTTTAATGATCACTGCCACCGAGAGAGAAATTCGAAACTTTTCGTTGAAAGTAATTCTGTTCCATAACGCTAAAATGATAAATAGAACAGAACTTACTGAAAATGCACGTAAACGTCATTTGCTTATCACAACTTTATTAGCAGAAACATCGCTTCCTTCACGATCGAAACGAAGAAAACTCAGCCGAAAACTAAAGCCACTCCCTCTTATTTCATATTTTAGGCCTTATTTTTTTTTAATTTTTCATCTATGCCTTAAGTCCTTGTCTTGCTATAGTCTGTGGCGCCTCAACCCATGGTAAGCCTTGATCTGATGCACCATTGGCTCCACTCAATTCTCTCATCGCGAGTCTCCCTCAGATCCTCCTCCACTCCTTTTGGGTACGTCTATTATGCTGCAAAATACTTTAGGTATCCTGTTAGCCTCAGCGGCAGATCCAGATGGGAACAACGGGGGCGCATGTCGCACAGGAAAAATTAATGCATTGCTGAAACGTCAAATTCACTTATAATATCGACGGTACATTAATTTCTGTAGTGTGTTAAATGTTAGTATAGTATGGATAATTCGTTAACGTGTTATATATGACCAACGCGATTTTGTCATAAAATCGATAGAAAATAAACACTATTTTTAGAAATTGGGTACGTGTTAGTTAGTCGCCGTGTGACGTTCGTAAAGGTCCAGCCTCATTGAGATGTTTCGCAGCCTCACACCGAAACAGATACACAGTGAACCATATAAGGCGTTCCAGATTCATTTACGAAAAACGGTTTGGCTTACGAAAAACAAAATTATATTATTAAACTACATATCCAAAGTATGTATGCAAACTACTACCAATTATATGTATGATATCCAATATCCGAAACGGATAGGAACTATCAGAAGAAGAAGAAACTTCATAGGCTAATGGGGAATTGTATAAAAATTCATTTTTAATCGCACAATGTTCCAGAAACATGGTTGCTATGAACAAATCACGTAGTACATTTGGTCTATGAGTCAGGTAGTACACGTAGATTTTTAAAACTTAGCATTCTGTCAAGAAATTCATGTTTCAAAATGGCGGCCAGAAACGTTAAAAATGTAGTGGTTTACATTTTTTTAACCTGTCTTTTCATAACAACTGATATAAACGGTAAAGTGTTCCAAACAAAATACAAACAACCGTCGACCGCAATTAATTTCGAACGCTTCTGATTCACACCGTTTAACAGTGTTTTTATTTCAACACTGTTTTTATTTCACACTTTATTTCAAACATTTTCGTCGAAATAAAGTTATTCATTAAGCCTCTATTAATGATATTAATGAAGAGCATCTGATAAAGGTAGATTAAAATTCTACACCAGCCATTCCCTCAGCATTTCTTAATCAGCTCTGCCGTATGAAGTCTTAGTTTCCCACTGTATCCTCTAACTTTTTACTTTTCCGTGCTTTCCGAATATCTTTCATTGACTCAACAAATTCATTAACATTTTCTCTCGAATTTTCTAAGTAATTTTACGTACTGTTAGCTCGAGACGAGGTCTCTGATTCTGACGGTCGAATCAGTCATTACTGCTGGTCGAATCAGTGTTCGTCATTTCAGTATTTTTTTTTTAATCTGTCGTGAGGTAAATAGGTGTTTTTGTTACAGACATTTAAATAGGTCCATATTATATACAGGAACTGCTTTTGGCCTTGATAATTCTTCTTTGTACACCAAATAAGAAAAGCAATCTTCGTGACCGACATAAAATTCTAACAAGCTACGGCCGCTTTTCCAACTCCAAAACGTGTTCTCCATATCTTATTCGGTCAGTGTACGATTTGTCGCTGGCAATATGAATGGCTGAGTTTCCATTATCCGCAATGCGCGCTCGATTATTCTCAGAAGACGCTAAGATGAATTGGAAAAACGTCTTACGTTTTTTATATCCCGTTACACGTTGCTAGTAGCGGTAAGTCTGTCTTGGTCCAGGGTTCCTTCCAAACACCGGCAGTATCTACGCTGATAGACTAAAACTTTCAAATCAGCGGACAACGACTCGCTATGAAATTTCATTTGTGTAGGCCTAGTATCATATCTACCAACCGTTCGTAGCGTTGAACTGTGTAATTCTCTAATTGGTCCACTAATTGTTGGTCTTTGGCTTCTACTATACGTTTTGTAGATCTCAGTATTTTGATCATCCTGAAGTCACTCAAGTATTGTTTACAGTGAAACAAAAAACAATAAACCAGGCTCTTAGTCGTAGACAGGATAATTCTTCAAGAAATTGTTAAACGAAACGACTGAAATGTAGACTTAAGAGCATTTCCAACTTCTCCAACTCATCACCTTTAATCACAGTGTTCACATAGTATTCCCATTGTTTGAGTTCGTTTTAAACCTCTTTTAATGTAGGTTCACATAGTGAAATGCTCAGTCAATCCACAGTGTTTTATTTAGGTTTACAGATTTATATAAATTAAAAATACGTTTATAAAAAAGCATTTTAAGACTAAAATAACACATGCATTTATGTCGATACAGAAAAGTATATTATGACAGATAATTTTTTCCCAGATAGACGAAAAGTAGGCTATTATCAATGTAATTAATAATGTTCTTATATCTCTGAAGATAACCCATATGAAATTACAGTATATTTTAAATTTATGTGGTTATATTAAACCTCTTTTAGTATAGGTTAACGCAGTGAAATTCTGTCAGTAGTCAATAGTACCTTTCCTAAGCAACCAAATTTGTATAAACTAGAGTTTTATACAAGTGACAGACTGAACCTATCGAATCAGCGGACAATGACTGGCAATAAAATTTCATTCCTATAGTACCATATCTATAGTTAATGCCTTTATGTGCTTATGCGGGATATAAAATACGCAACATATTTTTCCAGTTCATGTTAGTGTATTCTGATAATAATCGAGGGCGTGATGCGGATAATGGAAAATCACCCGTTACTATTACTGACGACAATCGCACACTGACTGAATAGCATGGACAACGCGTTTTGGGAGTTGGAAAAGTGCCCGTAGCTTGTTAGAATTTTATGTCGGTCACGAAGATTGTTATTCTTATAAGTTACAAGTTTCTAGACCCGCAGAACTCGCTCAATATTTTTAATGAAATTATTTTTAATGAACATTTATTATTAGATAAATTTGAATATTAGATATTTTTCAATATTATAAAAATTCGAAATTTCTTATTACTCTACTATTTTTTTAGTAAAATAACAATTGTAATGAAGACACTCATACACTAAACACTACATTTTCAAACTACTGCATTTGGTTTTTTACTTAAATTTATAACCATAATGTCAAACTGACAATTTAGTCGTAGCTTTTAGTTTATGTATGTTTCTATAGATATCTGTCAGAGTATATCTAATACTTTTCACAAATACGATAACTGAAAATAACATGTAAAGTTCTTTGGAAACATAGCTTGCAAACTCTTTGAAGGAGGTTCAAAATTTGCAAGGCGTGTTTATATTATTAATTTTGTAAAACTATTGAAGGTACCGGTACCTAGTTTGTAATCTGAGTAAAATTCCTCATAACTTGATCTTCCACATAGACTTCTATAATTTTATTATAATTTTCAGTTCTATTTTTGCTCCGTTGTGCCTCTAAAGTTAAAAACCCTTTCATAGTGAACTCTACATTCAGATTTGGGTTGTTCCTTTTGGTATGACACCCGGTTGGATTTTTACAATTTTTTCAAATTTTTGATTCCTTTATTAAGCCGTGGTGTCCTAAAATTTTTACATTACCATAACTATACACTATATTCAGACTTTGATGAAAATTCTCTTTAATTTGATACTTCACATGTATTTTTGCGATTTTATCACAATTTTGACTTGCATCTCGCCCCCACAATTCGGGGTGGGGTGTCATCAATCTCAAAAACAATTGAGTTGTGAATGGAAGAATATGGACGCATGGACCGAATTTTACGAAAATCGGTTGATACAATCAAAGGTTATCGTGAGACGTGGTCTGAACGGATATACAGACAGACAAATGCAAACCGGTCAAGTTAAAACTGAGAACTGACGCTTGTTCAGTGACGAATAAATTAACAAAAATCATTTGTAAGCCTGAAGTAAAATATGAATTCTTAGTCGATAATTCTACACATAATTTTAGATAATTTGATGATAATTTTATTGTACACAGGAAAAAACGAAACTCACTATTAAACCACAAAGCTACATCACTGAAGATAAACCATATGAAACTTAATTTTTAATCTCTGTGCCTGTTTGTCTATTTCTCTTTCGTTTTTCTAAGATATTTAGAAATAAATGTACCCAATGTGTGTATTAAAAAAATAAAAACTTTTTATCTATCCAAGTTTAAAAACCCAATCTTCCCCTGCGCCAGTTTCAATAAAAATACTTAAAAGTTGTCCGATAGCCTGCTATTCTTCATTCTGTTTATTTTCATTTTCACTTCAACTATTAGAAATCAACGAGGAAAAAAAAAGGAAAGAGAAAAATAACTTAGTTACGATTTTCAAATTTCAGTTGTAAATCAACTTTAATAATCCAAAACGTATAAATTTCCGTTATTTGCGTTTACCATTTCGGGGCAGAAAAGATCGCCATCATACACCTAGCAAATGCCGTGAAAATGACGCTAAATAATAATATATAACAAAATAGTATAAATGACTGTATCAGTACCTATCAGTGTGTCAATCGGTAGCCGTTTGATGTTAAGTACGCTAACTGACGCAATTCCCACTGAAAGTGATAAGATAAAAACGTCAATGTAACCGAGAATCCGATAACAAAAATTAGAACAATTTTTTTTCCGTACGGAACACCCACACGCGCTCGCGTGCGCCCAGCTTGATTATTTACTCCGATTAAAATTTCTCGACCATAAAATTTCTATATATAATATTTCCCGTGATAAGGTAAATCTGGCGGCACCGTATTGCTAAAAGTCGCGGAAAAATTGCACATACAATATTCTAACTTGAATATTCTTAATAGGGAATCTACATTACAACAAGCAGATTCTTATATATAAGCCGGTTACAACGACAGTGGCGTAAGTCAAGCTTTCTCAATTTTGAGTAAATTAATGTTGCTCACATTGGCTCACGAAAGTGTAATTATCAAAAGCGACATACGTAATGCTTTTGTCGTTCAAGTCTACTAAATCTCACAATTGGTATCAAGTCAGTTTTGACATTTCTGACTTATACCATTACGATTCTAACCGTCTCAGGTAGGACTAAGAAATTTCAAAGTCAATTTGTATATAAGCTATCAGTAAGTCAGAAGAAACGCAAGTAACTGACATATTAGATTTACGCAGAATAAAATCGTCAGTATGGCCGCTTCACGATCGAATCCTTCCTGATTCCGTTGCCAATCTGGCTTTGGACCAATCTCACCTCTGAACGTAATGTTTTTATCGCATTATGTTATCTCGGGCTCAGATCAGCAACAACCGTACTTTCAAATATAGCTATCGTTTAATGTAAATTAAGCTAAATGTAATGAAGCTAATGTATTGAAAAATATACAAGAAAATATATAAAAAATATAATTCAGTAATATGAAAAATAACTCTACAAAATATTAGTATTAATGGACTCTGTTATTGGTAATGATTCTATAATTGATTAGTCAATGCGCCTCCTTCGACGTCCAACTTCTTATGGGCATTATTTGTTTCGGAATTCTGTAACCCTCCATTAGCGTCTCGCGGGTGTACTATCGTTTCCTAACGTCACTCATTGCTGTTCAGATCATAGAAAATATCTTCATTTCTAATGCGATTTCTTCTGGTAGGCTACAGCCTGTAATACCTCGTAAACTTGCAGTTCTGCATTTTGTATTTTCAGTATGAAACAGTGAGGTGTTGCGGTTTAATTCCCCCTTGGAGAGATTAAAAAAAATGAGGTATCAAAAATTGTAAAAAAAGTGTGTAAAATGTAGTCATACAAGTCGAATTAAATAACAAGGAGGCTCATTAGTTATGTGAGTAGGAATTACGGTCACGCTATAGCCGTCTTGAGGGTACAAAATTGCTTCGTGTAAACATTGCTAGTTGTCTGATGGTTGGGGTATGGTTCAAACTTTTATCCTAGTTTTTGGGGTTATGCTCTCTTAGCGAATAGGAAATAGATAGTCTTCCAATTTATTCAACCCGCAGTGTCTCCATCTCGGTTTAGAATTGCCGTAATTTATTCCACACCAACTACAAAATGTCCCCATTAACAGAGGCAAATCCTCAGAGCAAGGAACGCAAACAGTGCTTGCTCAAAGTAAATCGTGTAAAAGTAAATAATTGATTACGTAACAACCATTATTGTTGTCGCCAAAAACTGCTCATTTGTCGTCTACGTTCCAGTCAAAATGATACTGATGACTTGATCTGACCACTTCAAATATCACTTCACATCCAGTTCTGTGCGCTGTTTCGACAGCTGACTGACCGCTCCGCCCCCAAGGCAATCACTTCAAAAAATGAAGCACTGCTTATGAGCGCACTGCCTCACTTCAAGAGTGCACTATCCGTATTTAATATTTTCTGATTTTTAATTTAGTGCTTTATTAGCATTTCGAAAACAACTGAATAATTGAAGTCTTAGAAGAATAACTAGTAGACATGTTATTCCGTATAGAGGCCTACGTAAATGTAAAATCAAACGCGGCTTAGGAACCCTCGCTTCGTAGCCTCAATCGGTGAAGTGATTTGTGTGGTAACTTGCAGCCAACCACGTACATGTATTTGCACGCCGCGAAGAGCAATTTTGAAAGGATTGTTTTGAGAACCTGGAGTGCCTTTTTATGAAAATCTTATTAATTCCTTATTAATTCTGGCAAAACGAGTAAACCTATTTAACTGCATTCGCTGAACATATATTAAAACGTATACTCTCTAAAGTGAACTTTAAAAAAATTCCAACATAACACGTAACACTATCAGCGTTTGCAGAAGACGGGAGAAAATGTGTGCCAGTTATCTGGTTTCGTTTATTTTATTATTTATATCGTAACGTAAGACGTCATCGTTACTGTTTCATGACTTTGTTAAATTTTACATATCTGTTAATATAAACCTTATGGTTCTACAGTTATTTCCTTGATTACAACAAGAAATACAGTAGGCCTAGTAAATAACAAGTTAAGAATTGTAAATAGCAAATTACTAGTTATTTTTCTTTAAATTTTTGTATTTTTATGAAATCTTGGGTGCGACACTGTGTATCGTAGTTTGCTTTTTTCCTCTCGATAGTCCAACAGTATTTCAGAGTTGGAAATGCCATTGTTTTGTAAAACTTCGATTAGTGTGTTTTATTCTTTAACTTTCTCTGTACTGTACCGTATATTATCAAAATCTGTTAATTCTATTGTGTGTGTCGTTATTATAATTGTACGTTGTGCCACAACTCAAGAATTTAAAATTGGTTACTTGTCCAAAGTCACATATTTCAACTACAGTATTAGCCCTTATTGGTTTCTGGAACTTCACCATCTTATATTAGTCTGGTAGCGGCCATTTTAAAATTGCAATTAGGATATAACGTATGCCCAATAAGGTCCTCTTCTGCTTCTTGCACCAACATTTTAATTACGTTAATTAAACATACTAATTTTGTAATTCAAATAAATCAAGCAAATGTAGTTTGAGTTATTTATGATTTATAAAGAGAAATTGAAAACACAACGAAAACAACATATGTCACTTACCATGACGTAATGGAAATTTACTTAATAATTGTAATGTGAGAAATGTACCTGATCAGCTAAAACGTTTTGCTGCCAACTACTGACACGTTGTGTGTGTGTGTGTGTGTGTGTGTGTGGGGGGGGGGTGAACTACTTTCACTGGTAAGCCGTTGAACTACTTTGCTCTTGAAAACCATTTCTCAGTGAGATTACTCGGTTTTTTGTCCAATAAAGTACGCAGTGGCGGCGATAAGGCCCCCGCAGACCCCGCGGCGCGGGGGGGCCCCGACCCTCATGGGGGGCCCCAGTTGGCCCAGTCATGGGACATAACTTGTAACATGAAAAATAAGCGTAAACGAGTTGTAAAACGCTTCTTTGTTGAATTATCAGTTGACCATAGAATTGACGACCCAGTGAAATCATTTGAAGTAAAAGTTTTCAATGCAACACTAGATATTGTAATAGCTCAGCTACAAATGAGATTCGAAGGATTGCGTTGCATTGATGATAGGTTTTCATTCCTGACGCCTCAGAATTTAGTAAACTTCTCACAAGAGACAATAGTGGAGAAAAATAAGGCTCTGGTAAATGGGTATCCTGGTGACCTTTCCACATCACTGCCTGACCAAGTAATATCCTTCAAAGCTCTGATGGCCAAAAAATTGTACACAAGAAAAGAATTCGAGAAATGATGAATTTACTGGTTGAAGAAAACAGCTGCCTTATGAGTTGCCTCCCAGACTTAACTACAGCTTTGCAGCTTTATTTAACCATACCTGTCACAACAGCTACAGTGGAAAGAAGCTTTTCAAAACTTAAATTAATTAAGTCATACTTAAGAAGTACCATGGCCCAAACTCGGTTGAGTGACTTGACACTGTTAAGCATTGAGCATGAAGAGACACACAAAACTAATATCAACGAAGTGGTTGAAAAGTTCTTAGCTATTAAAAAAAGAAGACTAGGCTTAGGAAAACAGTGAACTTTGGTTGATCCTCATCTGTAAATATTGTACATTACTTGAGTTCGAGTGTTATTGAATTGGATTAGACTTAAGGAGAACTTGTATAGAGTATATTCAAGAATTTTACAAATTCAGTTACAAACTAATTTAAATGTTTGAAAAAAGCTAGAATGTTACTTTGATATTCGTTTTTAAATAATAAATTTTTAACACTCTGTGTGCGGTACTGTTTCATAGTCTGAATTTAGATCTTTGACATAAAAATAAATCATTCGTTTTATTTTGTTTTTTTTATAGTTTGTATAGAACTTTGTCTATTTAGCAACAATGAATTTTAAGAGTTTGTACACGTGTAAAACGTCCTTTGCAAATTGCAAACGCTTTGTGATAGACGAGAAAGTATTCGCAAACCATTGTTGTGAAACACATGTAAATAGAAACTCATTTGAGTGTTTCCCCTATTACGTATACAAAATTTAACCATTTTTATAGGGCCCCCTAATTAGTTTTGCGGGGGGCCCCCGTTTCGTTAGCGCCGCCACTGAAAGTACGTATATTCTTAAAGAGTAGGAAGATCGTGGGGTTAAAACATCTCCATTCGTGACATTTCAAGCGTCACATGTGTGAATACAAACCCTGAATGGATGACCGGATCCGGTACCGGTGGCCTATACGCTCTAAAACGTAAAGAGTTGAGTCGATATTCCTAAAGGAGAAAAACGTCTGGCCGTCTAGCGTTAAGCTCTAAGGAAATAGTATCCATCAATATCCATAGTATTATAACCTCAAATAGAATCTATCAGGTCAGAATTCCAAGTTATCTCAAGGAGTGACCCCCTGTCTATCTAAGTCTGCTTGCCGGTCCATCCAGCAGACGGGTTGGTCATCGCAGCCAACAAATCGCTTTATTCACGTATCACGGACAAAAAAACCAAATCATAACTAGTTACCTCAGAAATAGTCAGCTGTATTTATCTCCTTTCTTATCTACTGATTAGATTTTGAATTGTACCTGGTAGCACACCGGATGCTCGTCTGTACCTTGAACCTATCATCTTTTCCTACCGTTTAAGATATTGGGTGATACGGATTTATACACATCACCATCACCCTACCCTACCACGACAGTGAAATCGATTAACATATTTTGATTCTCTCAGTTATTTTGTAACATGTAAATCATCTCTGTTTAATTAGATTTTATCTACAAAGTATATCCTATTTAAAACTGTAATCTTTTTTAAGAGACTGTAACTTCAAGGAAGTTTTAATCCTTGTCTTCTTCTGCTGCTCCAACAGCAGTTTCTTAACATCAGTGTTACTCAACAACATCCAGTGCCTATATTTGTTACTCTGACATGTTTGTACTGGTTCCATTCTAGTAACATTCCCACGGTTTTGCGTCTCCTCCTTTTTCCTCTTCTCCTCTCTTTTCTTTTTCCTAGTCTACTTTCCGACTCCCCTCTCCGTCGTCGTCGTCGTCGTCCTCCTCCTCCTCCTCCTCCTCCTCCTCCTCCTCCTCCTCCTCCTCCTCCTCGTCATCATCATCATCATTCTACTTCTTCTTCTTCTTCTTCTTCTTCTTCTTCTTCTTCTTCTTCTTCTTCTTCTTCTTTTTCTTCTCCTTCACTCCAATCTAATCCAAAGTCCTCTAGGCCTATAACCAAATATAATCCCAGAAGCACATAACCACAGAAATGGCATCCGTACGCATATTTAGTTAATCTAGAAAAGCTGAATCATTTAGCATTACTACAACATGCCATACACAAAAATTATTACTTCAGAAAGTTCACTGTTACATTAATGTTATTCTTTATCAGATATTAACATTTTTGTTAATTTCAAAACAGACGTTACGTAAGTCACTATAACCCTACAAACGTGTTTCAAGTATGTCAACCTCTGAATTAACCTTTTATAGGTTTTTTATAGGGCGATTATAATTTGATGACGCCACAACTTTTTTACTAACCGTAATCCTAATTAGAACTTAAGCATGGACACTCAAAGCGATTATTAAATGCCGTTCAAGATAGTTAGAAGAGTGCCAAGATGGAGAAAACGGCATAACATTTGGAATTTACAATCGTACGTCACGTTGGGAATGTGAGAAGCGATTTTGGTACTGGATCAAAAGCGGAACGCAATCATGGGTCGAAACCAGGAGAAGTATGAAAAACTGCTGTCGAATGTCTTCTAATCGTGTGCGCCCAACATAAACACGAACAAAAGAAACAGATCTGAGAATTATTAATTGATAAAGATAGTGTGAGTGAACGAAATACAAAAATTATTACAACAAAACAGAATTGAAAAAGAAACGAATTACGTAACAGAATCCTACTTTCAATGTAATGTAATTTTTAAAGCAAAAATGTTAAACGTTATATTTTTAAATGAGTACTTATGACGCGAAGATATTTAGACCTTTAACTTTATATAATATGTGTATGCCGAGGAGCGGGGGGAGGTCAAGTTTCTTTGGTTTAGAATACAATAACTCTCATATTATAATAATGGCGATGCAGAACATAATCTGCAAAACGTGAGTCAGGTACTGTGCCATCATTCTAAAATAATTTTTTTTATAATTATATATGTAACATAATATGTCGAGCGAGCGAGCGTGCGTGCGTGCGTGCGTGTGTGTGTGTGTGTGTGTGTGTGTGTGTGTGTGTGTGTGTGTGTGTGTGTGTGTGTGTGTGTGTGTGTGTGTGTGTGTGTGTGTGTGTGTGTGTGTGTGTGTGTGTGTGTGTGTGTGTGTGTGTGTGTGTGTGTGTGTGTGTGTGTGTGTGTGTGTGTGTGTGTGTGTGTGTGTGTGTGTGTGTGTGTGTGTGTGTGTGTGTGTGTGTGTGTGTGTGTGGGCGTGATCGCCTTTGCATTTGTGTTGATATAATAAATTCCTTCTATTCTTTCCATAAATAATAATAATAGAGTAATTTACTACAATATAATAATAATAATAATAATAATGAATATAATTAACGGAGAACTGATAATTTTGAAAACTTAAGTGAGTTTGAAAGCGTAGGATCGTACGATAAAAAGAAAAATGACACCAAACATAAAATTAACCCCAAATTTTAAGCGGAAAACGTTGTTATTTCCGATACAAAAAGTTGATGGTCTCAAACAAACTAAACAGAGAAGCAAAACTCTAGATACACATAAGTCTGATTAGACCGGTATCAACGACTGGCATCGAGACTTGGGTGATGACCAAAAAGGAAGAGGAAAATAATGAAAAAAATTTACGCCCACTTAACAACGATGATAGAACTTACCGCATCAGAATGACCATGAATCCGAGCAGCTGATGAAGGGAGGAAATACTCTAAAATAAATGAAATCAGAATGACTAAGCTGCATTGGGCACATAACACGAAACAAAAAGTATAAATGAAATATTGGAGTGGATACCAACACACAGAAATCTAAAGAGGCGGGGTGGATAGATACGAAACCTTAAAGATATGGGAGAGAAAATGTTAAAGAAACTAGGGAAGTAAAATATACAATAAAGTGGAATGGGAAAGCATCGTTAATTCACAGAGAGTTAAAGAATTGAGGAATAGAAGAATTACAATAGTAAAGTAATAAAATTAACAATAAAGGCCCATGAGCCCACGCTGATGACAGCAAGAACCAATAATCACAGAGTATAGTTATTTTTTAGTTCAAACTCAGTCATACGCGTTAAAACTCAGTAGATTCAAAACATAGTGTTGACAACTTTGGCGGTACAAACAGTCGTGCAAATGCCCGAGACATTCTAACTGGGTGAAAATTGTGGACCTTTCCACTCATCACTGCTGAATACAGAGCTTAACACAGTGGTTGGGGGTGATCCGGTCGTATCGGCTACATACAGACGATCAAACAAATTAAGACTAATCAGTGTTACAATCCTCAAAGTGACTGAAAAATGTGTGATAACGCCCTGAAGTCAATTTCCTTAAACGGTAACAATACATGTTACTGAACCAGTGTTTACAACATAGGCTACTTATTAACACATTACATTTTAAAATGATAATGCCAGTAGGCCTAATTATTAAATAAAAAAATGGTAAACCAAGGAAATTTTATACATCAAAAAAGAAAAAAGATTCACTGTTTGAAAATATTTTAGAGTTTAATTTGTATTAGCTTTGATTTTTTGGCCATTTCATTAACAACTTCTTCCGGGGCCAATGAATTGATTTTCCCATAAGTATTTCGTATTTCAAACGAATACGCAAATTCTGTGTAAAAACCTGACTGTATAATTAAAAAACGTTTACTATTATATTAGCTTACACAGCTGGAAAAAAATAATAATAAAACAGTCTAAAAATTAAGAGATTAACAAAATTTCTCGTCAACTTTTTTCGACTCTTTTGGCGGGGGTTCGGTCCTCCCCTTAAGTACGCCCTTGGCCTTGATAATAGTTGTTGCCAGTAATGGAAAGCGATAAGATTGTCCAATATTTGGCGCTAATGTGTAAGATGCCATTTGTTTATAAGAAAGTTATCTCAGTTTTAAAACAGTATTTTTATATTTAAGAGAATTATCGACTCATTGTTGCATTCGCGTTCCTCGGCTTTAGGTTTAGCTCGCTTAGTGTACTTAGGAGACAAAAAGCGAAATGGCCTTTAGCCGAGAAGGTAAAGCTTATAGCTATCAGTTGTGGTCGCTTTGACAAATTCTCCCCTCACTGATATCAATAGTCTTTTTAAATATTTTTATCCATTTTTCAGTGTTCGTTTACTAACAAAAGGTTAAGTTATTTAAAATTGTACACACCTAGTTTGAAAGAATGTTTGTAACATAACAGATTATTTCAGAGAAAATGTGAATTCGGCGTCAAATTAGATAATGATAAGCATATGCATGTTGAGTGTATCTAACGAGGACACATTGTGTTTGCAGGGTACGGACACATATCGCCTTCGACAACGACGGGACGAGCCATCACCATAGTGTACGCCATATTCGGTATACCCATGTTCCTCATTCTGCTGGCCGACTTCGGCAAACTGTTCACAAGAGGCATCAAGTTCGTGTGGGCGTTTGTCAGACGTGTCTACTACACGGGCAGCTGCAGGAAGGTGCGACGGACGGGGCCCGTTCAGGTAACACACGTACAGTCGACACACGTATTCCGATTTTCCATCCCTCCAATTCCTTCTGAGTCTTCGCCGTGTCTTCCTTTTCCTTGATGTGTAGGAACTGTTTTGGTGTCCATCCTTTGTTCATGCCCCTTGACAGAGCAGCTTCTGGTTTTTACGTAGTCGATCAGACTTTGGGTTGGCTTCTCTCTCTATTCTTGAATTTACAAGAAGGCGGGAGTCCTGAGTCCTCCTAAAGTCCTTTTCTGGTCCCCCTCCATTTACATTGGAAATTTCCTTTCTTTATTTTCTATTCCCAGATCTTACTGTTCTTATTATTATGATTATGATTATGATTATGATGATTCTTTACACCAACAGGCCAGCCGTGGACCATGCGAATGTCATTTTCTTTTCTTCTCCTGCCAGAAGGCCCTCATTCGCACACTATGCGCCGCCTTCCTTCCTTTCCACTGTCCACTCCTTTCTCGTCTTCTCACCGCAGAAAACTTCAAGATTTTGAATTTGGTTTCTGTAAGTATTTCTATCCACACAGTCGTTCATACAGATACCCAGTTTCATCATTTCCTCCTTGAGTTGTTTGGTGTATCCGTTCAGACTGGAAAGTTGCCAAATATATTTGAAAATTTGTTTATTTAATCTAGACCAATCCATCCGATCCATATGTCCAAGGAATCTCAGTCTTTTCCTTCGGAAAGCCGTTTCCAGATCTTCCAGATCCCTGTGTAGCTCTTCTTTGGGTCTATGTTCCACTCCATACATGATCATTGGCCTGATCACAGCAATATAGTGGCAGACTTTCGCACGTCTGGAAAAGTTTTTCTTTCCGTATAGTTCCCAGGTTAGAGTAAAGGCCTTTGCTAATTTTATTATTATTATTATTTTTATTACTGCTATTATTACTTATTACTTATTGCTTATTATTATTACTTATTGCCTCTCTGCCTTTCTGTATGTCTTATACCCTCTTCTTCTTCTGAGTCTGCATCTAAACGTTTCCTTGAGTTATTATCAGTCCAAAAAAATTGTAGCTCCTATACATTTTTATATACTAACCACTGTTTAAAATCAAATCCTGTTCGTACCCATAAATACACTTACATAACAGTACATGTTGTATACATTATGCTCATACGGATAACGTGATGAACAATTAATAGATAATTAAATTAATAGATACAGATACAGATAGATAGAATAATTAAATTAAAGATATATATTAAAAAAACACAGTTTCATGTTTCCTGAATTGTTTAAATTTAAAACATTTTTATATTTCTAGTTATGAACTAATATTCTTAAAAATTGATAGTAAGCAATACGATCACCTTTTGAAATGTCAAGACGCATAAAACGTAGTTTCGTATAAAGTAGAAATCTGGTAAAAAATAACGTAAAAAGTAAACCAATGGTATTCAATTAAAAGACAGTAGCTAGTTATTAAAAAGTAATATATATGTAGAGCTTAATAAGTTTTTTTTTAATTTCGGAGCAAAACTAAAATTCAAATCATTATCTTTCTGTCGTTAATGAGAGTTTTGTTTCTGCATATCACCGCTACACTTTCAGAACGAGGTAGAAGTTTGTTGAGATTGTCAACCGCGGGTTCGCCTCCAGATTCCCCAGAAGTAAGCGAT
This sequence comes from Magicicada septendecula, assembly GCA_034769895.1. NCBI lineage: Eukaryota > Metazoa > Arthropoda > Insecta > Hemiptera > Cicadidae > Magicicada > Magicicada septendecula. The sequence continues at coordinate 456,098,080 of CM068373.1, forward strand.
TTCTCTTCATTGATTTCACTTTGTCTCACCTCAGAGAACAAAATAGTAGAAACTAGAAACAGTTCCTCTGCCGCTTCTTCGGAAACAGATGGATACTCATCTTAGATATATGTAAGAAAACGTTTTGTAGCGGCGCGGCGGTTCCTGAAAATTTTGTTTCAGAGTGATCTCACTAGAGAGTTCTATTAGGCGCCATTCGTTAAGTGAATTAAGAAATGAGCCTTCGGTTGAAGAAAACGGGAATTGAACCCAAAAATCCTACAAATGACAATTGTTAAAACAACAACAAAAATCGATTGTATTATGTTAAAACAATTATTTTTAAATATCACTATAATATTGGCGACTCGGAACACTAAGTTTTTTATAAGTAAAAACGTAAAGTTTTACCGTACAGCCTAAACCGGCTTTCACCTATAGAAGGCTTCATCAGAGGCTGTCGTTAGTAGCGCTGCTCGTCTTGTTGTTGGCGACGAGATAGTGTTTCGAAAGATTGAAGCTGTGTGTGTGTGGTGAGATGTGTTCGAATAATGCGTGCGATTTGAATTGTGTCTGTTCGTTTAGGATGTCGTTTTTATTTGTTTTTGTGTGTTTGTATATTTCTAATTGTTCTAGAGTGTCTAGTTTTCGGCCTTTTGTGTGTACGTGTAGTATGTTCATGTTATTGTCGATGTTTTTATATGTGTGGTTTGCTTCAATGAGGTGGTTTGCGAAGGTAGATTCTGTAGTGGTGTGGAGTGCTTTTGTGTGTTCAATGTATCTCTGTTTGAAGCTACGTCCTGTCTGGCCTATGTAGAATTTACTGCAATTTGAACAATTTAGTTTATATACACCGGGTAGATCGAATTTGTTTTGTGCTTTGGGCATGCGTTTTGATAGTGTGTGTTCTGTTTTGTTAGTAGTTTTGTAAGCGATTCTGTATCCTGCTTTTTTGAATTTGTGGGCAATTTTTTCTGTTTGTTTGTTGATGTATGTTAGTGTTATGAATTTGTTGTTTTCTGTCTTTGTCTGTTGTTTGTTTTGTGTTTTGTGTAGGAGTTTACTGACTATTGTTCTGTCATAACCGTTAGATTCTGCTAGATATTTTATCGTGTTTAGTTCGTCTTTGTAGTCTATTTCATCTAAGGGGATGTTGTTAAGTCTATGTATCATGGTTCTAAAAGCAGCTAGTTTGTGTTGTATTGGGTGATTGGAGGTGTTGTGTATTAGTGTGTCAGTTGTAGTTGGTTTTCTGTATATACTGAATTTGTGCCTGTGTTCTAGTTTTGTGATGGAGAGGTCTAAGAAGTTTATGGTATTGTTGTGTTCGTATTCGGCAGTGAAGGTTATGTTTTTATGTATTTTGTTTATGTGCGTTAGTAACTGTTCACATTGTCTTTTGTTTCCCCTGTATAGTATTAGAATGTCATCAACGTATCTGTGCCAATATAGTATTTTATGTGAGATATATGTGTAAATACTCACAAACAATGACAGACACTCACATAAAATACTATATTGGCACAGATACGTTGATGACATTCTAATACTATACAGGGGAAACAAAAGACAATGTGAACAGTTACTAACGCACATAAACAAAATACATAAAAACATAACCTTCACTGCCGAATACGAACACAACAATACCATAAACTTCTTAGACCTCTCCATCACAAAACTAGAACACAGGCACAAATTCAGTATATACAGAAAACCAACTACAACTGACACACTAATACACAACACCTCCAATCACCCAATACAACACAAACTAGCTGCTTTTAGAACCATGATACATAGACTTAACAACATCCCCTTAGATGAAATAGACTACAAAGACGAACTAAACACGATAAAATATCTAGCAGAATCTAACGGTTATGACAGAACAATAGTCAGTAAACTCCTACACAAAACACAAAACAAACAACAGACAAAGACAGAAAACAACAAATTCATAACACTAACATACATCAACAAACAAACAGAAAAAATTGCCCACAAATTCAAAAAAGCAGGATACAGAATCGCTTACAAAACTACTAACAAAACAGAACACACACTATCAAAACGCATGCCCAAAGCACAAAACAAATTCGATCTACCCGGTGTATATAAACTAAATTGTTCAAATTGCAGTAAATTCTACATAGGCCAGACAGGACGTAGCTTCAAACAGAGATACATTGAACACACAAAAGCACTCCACACCACTACAGAATCTACCTTCGCAAACCACCTCATTGAAGCAAACCACACATATAAAAACATCGACAATAACATGAACATACTACACGTACACACAAAAGGCCGAAAACTAGACACTCTAGAACAATTAGAAATATACAAACACACAAAAACAAATAAAAACGACATCCTAAACGAACAGACACAATTCAAATCGCACGCATTATTCGAACACATCTCACCACACACACACAGCTTCAATCTTTCGAAACACTATCTCGTCGCCAACAACAAGACGAGCAGCGCTACTAACGACAGCCTCTGATGAAGCCTTCTATAGGTGAAAGCCGGTTTAGGCTGTAAGGTAAAACTTTACGTTTTTACTTATAAAAAACTTAGTGTTCCGAGTCGTCAATATTATAGTGATATTTAGTTAAGTAACGGACACGTCATGGACAACGAAATCCAAGAATTATTTTTACTTAATATATAGTCACTTAATTTTACAAACAAAAAATTAGATAAGATTTACCGAGATAAATAAACATAAATTTCGTAAATATAAGAAAACGTAAATTATGAAATCGACCGAGGGTAAACTGAAAGAGGGTTTTTTTTAATAAAACAGAGAGAGAGAGAGAGAGAGAGAGAGAGAGAGAGCGAGAGAGAGAATTAGTTTCATTTATTTCATTAACAGATCAATAAAACATCGGAAAATAAATAAATGAATAAAGAATAAGCTAAATATAAATCTTATAACAGTTTTTATCAGTTTAATGCTAGAATATTTTACCTACATTTTTAAAAACAAAAAATCATAATTGAATACTTTCGCTTTATTCTGTTTTCTTTAAACACTTTACTTTAAACTGTTTTCTTCTATACAACGGTTTTCACAACAAATGTTCAACGTAACCCCTCCCCCATTCATTCTTACACAACATTCAACACGTCTTCTTAATAACTGTAGAACACGCTTAAAAATCCCGGGCTCCTTTAAGTTGTTTACTATGATTTTAAAATGTCAATTCTACTGAATAATACTGCATTTAGCCCACATGAAAAGTTATATCTTAAACGGTGCTCACTCATATTTAGTAGTAGAGCGTATATATATATATATATATATATATATATATATATATATATATATATATATATATATAGTAGGACCTCCGTATATCGAATTTGATGGTTCCTAAGAAAAAATTCGATATATAGAAATTTCGATATACAGAAACCTGTTTCTTATTATTATTCGTAGGTTAGGAAAAGCACTGGTATTTGTTAAAAAACTCATGTATAGGCCTCCATACTATTAAAACGACATTTTGGTAATAAATAAATGAAAACCATAAGCATTTATTTAATAAAACTTACTGCATTTATTTAATAAAAAGTATTTAGTGTACAGTACAGTATTTATTCATTTACTTTAAAAAATTGTTTGTATTTAAAAAAGTAGGAACTTACGTGTTAAATGAGTAATACTGTATTTTATTAATTGGTCGTAAAATAATTTCGAATGTCTTTCTGAACCAAATTTGATGCAGATTCCTCATAAAAGTGTTCGCATTTGTTGAGCGACTGGAAAATATCATCAGGCACATATTCTTCCGATTGAAGACCTCGACGGATTGTTTCAAATGCTGCCATCATTTCTTTCTTAGAAGGTTTAGGAACTGCAATTTCTTCTGCCTCATTGTTTTCACCTAAATCTTCAGTATCTTTTAATGAACTTAAAATGTTATCGTCCGTTGGATATTCTGCAACAATAACGTCTTCGTCGACGCTTAAAAATTCATCGAGTGATATGTCTTGATCTATTGCGCCAGTTGACTGTAACTGGTTCCAACAATCCTCAAGTTTTGGGGCAGTGCAGTAACTTCTTCCACAACAGTATTTTGAGAGAAGCCAGCTTTTATAAAACAATACTGTATTGTTGATTCTGCTACATAATTTTGCCACACCTCTGCTACCTCTGATATACACAGTCTGAGATTAATCGCATTGTTGTTTTCCAATGCAAAAATGAGCCTCTTGAGGATCTGTTTTCGGTAAAGCATTTTGAGATTTTTTATTACAACCTACAACCTATGAAGTCTTTAGAAACCGACTACGAATACAATAAAAAGTCATGGATGACGAGTGAGATTTTTGAGAAATGGATAGTAAACTTTGACAAAATAGGTCCATAGGTTGTAGTTTAGATGTGGTGTTTGGAGGGAAAAAAACCAGCTTCACGTTTGTTAACTTTTTTGCCACAAAAGGAGGGTGTGCCGGACAATTGTCAACAAAAAGAACCACTTTTCTTTTTTGTCTTATCAGTTTTTTGTCAAAGTTTACTAATAATTTCTCAAAAATCTCATTCGTCATCCATGACTTTTTATTGTATTCGTAGTCGGTTTCTAAAGACTTCACTCCTTTAAAACGTCTTGGTTGCTTGCTTTTTCCGATCACCAACAGTTTATTTTTTTCTTTTCCGGACATATTGGCACACACGACAACAGTTATTCGTTCTTTACTATGTTTACCTCCGAAGCATTTATCGTCTTTAAAGGTTAGAGTCTTATTTGGTAAACATCTGAAAAAAAGTCCGGTTTCATCCATGTTAAAAACATTATCTGGTTCATACTCTTCTAAAATTAACCTTCAAGTTGTAGTTTTCCAGTGGTTACAGTCTGCTTCAGATACACTTCCACTTTCTCCCGAAATAACTTTTTCTTTAATGCTGTGACGTTTCTTAAATTTGTCCAACCATCCAGAACTTGCTTGAAACTCTTCGTGCCCCAACACTTTAGCATACTCTACCGCCTTTTCCTTTATAAGCGGTCCTGAGACAGGCATGTTTTTATCTCGCACCATTGTCACCCATTTAAGAACTGCTTCGTCCACGTCATCATATTTGCTCGTTTTAGACCGTTTTCTATCTGCTCCTACATTTTCATGAGTTTTTAAAACAGATTCTCGATTCTTTATTATGGTTGACACTGTACTCGGCGGAATCAAAAACTTTATCGCAACGTCTTTTTTTCGCGTTCCACTATCCACATCTTTTAATAATGCCACCTTTTCTGCAACACTCAAAGATTTTCCTTTTGACATTACAGCATTTACGTTCTCGTGAAGTCAAGAAAAATTAAAAAATAAAGACTGACTGAAACTGAGTTAACCTTACTACCGAATGATGAGATACTGTAACGCGCGGGAACGATTGTTGTAGATTGAGGGAGTGAGGAACACGCACAGTGTCACGTGAATCACAGATAATTTTCCCCTCATTTCTAAAGTTACAAAGTTCGATATATAGAAATTTTGTTCGATATATGGAAATTATTTTATATTGAAATTTCACGGGACTTAAAAAAAATTTGATAAATGGAGATTTTCGATATAAAGAAGTTCGATATACAGAGGTCCTACTTATATATGTATAGGCTACTATTTTATAAAAGAGAAGTAAATAAAAAATTAAATATTTATTTGAATTTTATTTCATTTAGCATTTTGGAACCGGAAAAAATGATTCAGTGTCTTTAAATGTTTAACAACCCGGAAAAAATACGTGGTTATTTTAAGGAAAATAGGCCAAATGTTTTGTTAGGAAAAATGTAATAACTTCGTTATTTTTTACCAATAAACAAACTATCGTCGCCTTAAGAATATAAGGTGTATTTTTTTTATGTAATATGAATTTTTTACTCTAAGTACCAATTTTTGTAAAGTTTAGAATTAAAATTTTCAATCAGCTGCCATTTAAGACAACGTTTTGGTTTGTTTTCTACCTGTAAGACACAGAACAGGCATTTTGCAGACTGCCTGTGTAGAAGTTTGTTAGTTATATACCATGGAACATTAACGATTGCTCGGAGGACATGGATTTGATACTTTCTAAACTCTGAACGTTTGAATGTTCAAGTAACTAAAGTAGAACTGTAATTTGAATATTGAATTCACAACAGCTGTTAGTGAATCGATGCTAACACATAACACTATATTTGTACCTCACACCTTTACTGTTTCAGAAACTAGCAAAAACTATATCCACTATTGTAGTATAGTGCAAATCCACTACTATATTGTTACGACGGTCTACTAGGTACAGTGGAAACAAAATACAAGACACCAATTTATTAAGTCACTAATCACCAGCTTCAATTTTCACAGTTAAACAGTTCGTAATTAACAACACAGTCTCTTACAATAAATCGAATAAAAATTATTCACACGCAAATAAATGTCAACTAATATTAAAACACAATTGTATTACAATATACCGTCCGATTATAAAACATAACACTTAACTAATAACCACTTGAACGCGCACAGTAATATCGCCGATAATCACTTGTAATCGCCCGACAATAAACTCGAACCGCACTGTAAATATATAGCAACTATACTGACAACTAAGGCCGCTGCCGCCTTGTATTTATACATCCGCGCACAGACCAGAATATTCCAAATGCGTGTTAGAGCCAGTGTGTACTACGTAATTAATTGCGGCCTTGGCACAGTCCGCGCGGCTGGCGGCTTCGATAAAAGTCTCGCGAATGCGACAAGAGTCACGTACACCACCGCATTACATTCTGGAACGTTCGATAAACACGTAGATTGTTCTGTGTAACGTAACAAAATGCATGGTTCATCATTTTATTTAATGCAGCGTCTCTCTATGCATCGCTCTGTCATTTTATTACACAACTGGCTTTCTGTGGAACCCCAGTCCAAAAACTGCACAAAGACAGCGAAACCTTGTTGAAATTCGCACATCAAAGACTATTTACGTATTGTGTCGCGTGGCGCGGAAATGCACGAGTTTTGTACTATAGGCTATATATAATAGGGTTGCTACAGCTAGTGGCGTCTCCCTCCCTTCATCCTGGCTTTCCAATTCTCCCGATGTTCCCATTGTCCTTCCTCAAGTCCTATACATTGCATAGATTCATCCACTTCGTCCCTCCAAGATCTTCTCGGTCTTCCCCTTTTTCTCCTTCCTAATGGACTCCATTCCGTCACTTTGTTGATCCACCTATTTTGGGCTCTCCGGACATGACCGTACCACACCAATCTTTTTTCTTCGATGTAGTCAATTACACTTCTTTCCGTTTCCATTCTCTTCTGATCTCCTCGTTTGTTATTCGGTCTGCGCTCGTTATTCCACAGCACTTCCTCCAATATTCCATCTCCGTTGCAAGAATCTTTCTTTCCTTCTTTTTGTTAATAACCCATACTTCCGCTGCATACATCATAATTCTTTGGACTGTGGTCTGATATACCATTTTTTTTTGTGCTTTTTCTAATCTTTTGTCCCATATAACACTGTGTAATTGTCTAATCCCTGTTCTAGTCTGTCCTAATCTACTTTTTATTTCCTCTTCGAGTTTTGTACTACTTGTGTATTTTATGGTGGCCGGCAATCTTGGTGAAAGTAATATGCGCTGAACCCTGTTTTTTGTCAGTGTAACGGCACATCTCACTCAGTGCGTAAGTGTTGATGCGTTTTCAAAAACATTTACCGTATAGGCCTGTATTTCGTTTAATTATTATTTTCAACACAAAAAACATATCCTACGCTACGAAAACTTCATTAACTTCTTCTTAAGTCTAGTTTAAACTTTCAAGGTAGCTTATCATATTTAAGAAAAGTTATTATAAACTTAGGATTTAAATGGAAGAAGATTAGAGACAATAGAAATGTGTTAAATGAACGTCAAGAGATAAGGGCAAAAATAATTTAATATCTCAGGAAAATAAAACAATTCGGGACAGAAAAGCGGCAAATACTAGTAATTATTTATTATTTGCATTATGTAACGAATAACATTGTTCTGGTATTACAAATAGGCCTACATATTTGATACAATTTCGAGTAATACTGAGTAAAATTACAAATAGTAGTAGTTAGTTGAATGAAATCCTGAAGTGTCAACAATGTGTAAAACCCGAGTTGTAATAATTAAACAGATAAGGGCACCCATAAAGCCGGCTGTAGCAACAGTAAAAAGACGGACGTTTTTGAAATGAAGTGTTACAACTGAGCACACTGAGTCTCCCCACTACCCTCACTTTTCGCGCAGCTATGAAGCGGCCACCGTAAAGTAACGCAATTGTATTGTTGCTCAGCGCCTCGTTAACAGTCAAACGTGACTGACCAAATTGCAAACATACCGCACACTACAATAACCTAATCGTGACGGTACTTGTAATGGCGAAATAATGTCGTATTTAAGTAATACTCTGTGTGTTCCTGCATCCAATTTAATGGCGGAGTCTTCCCCTAATCCACCCATAATTGGGCTTCGTAATTCTTCTTTTATGTGTCGTGCTGTTCAATCTGCAACTCCTCCATGTTCTTCTTCTTTGGTGATCAACCTGATGATTGGTTGGTAGCAGTTCTCCATCGTTTTTTCGCCTTCCTTTTCATTTTTTCACCATCTATTCCATATACCGTAGTCGTGATCTTCCCTTAAATCTTTTCTCGTTTATACGACTCTCTATTAATGTTTTCAGGAGACCCTCGTGTCTCATTAAACTGCACGTTTCAAAGTACCGTGGATTTCCACAGGCTCCCCGTCTCACCCATTCTTCTAAGAACTTCCTCATTGGTAACCTTATCGGTTCATTTAATTTTCAGCATACGCCTGCAGCACAATAACTCAAATGACTTCAGTTTCCTCTTTTCCTCAGTTCCCAGAGTCCACGTTTCACAACCACATAAGACTACACTCCATATGTATGGCTTAAAAAAGCTTTTTCGAATTTCAAAACCATTACTTTTGGAAGTTAAGATCCTCTTCTTTTTGTTAAAGACGCTTTTTGTTTGGGTAATCCGACTTCTTAATTCTACTTTACTCCAGTTACTTCTCGTTATCAGTCTTACTTCCTAGATAAGTAAATAAATCCACTTGTTCAAGAAGTTAATTACCCATACTAATTCTACTTTACTCCAGTCACTTCTCGTTATCAGTCTTACTTCCTAGATAAGTAAATAAATCCACTTGTTCAAGAAGTTAATTACCCATACTAATTCTACTTTACTCCAGTCACTTCTCGTTATCAGTCTTACTTCCTAGATAAGTAAATAAATCCACTTGTTCAAGAAGTTAATTACCCATACTAATTCTACTTTACTCCAGTCACTTCTCGTTATCAGTCTTACTTCCTAGATAAGTAAATAAATCCACTTGTTCAAGAAGTTAATTACCCATACTAATGAACTTGTCTTTCCGTATTGTAGATATTGTCATACCTTTATTTTAGATATGTTTTCATATTGTATACATCCCCCATAATCTTTACCCACCCTACTTAACACGGCCTCAAGGTCCTCTTTGATCTTAGTTAGGGTAACAATGAAGTAAGCATATCTTAGTACATCTGTTCTTTCACCATATGTTATTACAGCTTTCCTTGATTCTTCCCTGAATTTTCAAGTGCCTCTTCTAAATTTGTTAAAGATAATGGGTGATAATGCACACCCTAATTCTATGCAGTGTGATAAAACCACAAAATATAAAAAATAGCTAATACCGTCGCACCCCACGGCTCGAGCGGTCGTCACTTTCCGGACAGGATGACGCCGATTCAGGTAGACGGGCCCGTTTTTCTACTACGGGGCACCCGTAAATTACAAATGCCATCATCATCATCAGTTTCAAAGATTATGCCAAAGATCTGTTCTAGACCCACAAACTTATCTAATAGCCGTTTTCAATAGCCTATCGTTCAATACTTCTTTTACCAAGCGGTGTCTAAATGAAGAATTGCCAATAGCCGATCTTTATTAATTATTCACCATCATCATAATCATCATCATCATCATATTCAAGGATTAAACCAAGGATGGTTTGTTCCGGTCTCAAATAGGCAAAGATTAGAGCTGGTCACTCCAGCGCTTCCGCGGACGTTCCACACCTCTCCGTCCCTTCGGCTTATTAATTGTTTATTAATTATTATTAAGGTAAAATAAAAGCGTCACGTTTCCATGTCTCTTTTATATCAGATCTTCTTCCAGAGCGCTATAGTCTTGCACGGACCTTCTTCCTTCACTGTTCACCTTCACTGACTTCTTTCTGTCGGACGTCTTCAGTTCCTGATCTCAACCCTTTCCAAATGCGATTTCACCTCCTTCAGCCTTCGCCTTCTCGGTCATCCTACCCGCCTCACTCCTCCCACTTCACCATGCAACATTCTCTTTGGTTGTCTCTCGGCCCATTCTCTCCACATGGCCTAATCAGCCCAACGTCTGATCTTAATAAATCGAACTATATTTCATCCTTCGATTATAGCAGTTAACTCATTTGTTTTTCCTCATCCTCCAAATTTCTCCTTTTTTTAGGCCTACATGCCCATAAATTTTTCTTTATACTAGATACTTTCTCATGAGACAAATTCTGTAACACTCATTATTTCTTACGAATGTCGTAAATCGTCGAGTGCGCTGGAATGCAAGTGAAATACCGTCAATATCGACGCTGGTCTATTTGTAAACTTGGTTCGAGCACATCTGTGGCGCTTTTCAAAATAACCCAAATATCTGCATAAATACACCATTGATTCTATAACGTTCTTGAATGCGATATTCGCAGCTGATTTCTCGTCAGATTTCAAGTTGGAGCGTTATCACACCATCTGAGTCATGGTGTAGACAAAATTATTTTCTTATAGTTACGCAATACTGTATTATTGCATCTTCGTAACAGTTTAGTTATATTCTTATATTGTAACGTTACATAATATCACGACCACCAGGGTCCAAAACAAACATTAACCAACCATAACAAATCATAAGAAATACCACATTTAAACTTTAAAGTCAAGTAAAGGAAAAAATTAGGAATTGATTTTAAAATGAATAAAGAATACATCTTTAACAAACGGAGGAAGATGATTAAAGAAATAATGGCAATGACATAGATGAGACATAAAGTAACTGACAACTAACCCAATAGATTAGGTAAAAATGAGAAAACCAAAGACAGAGAGAAGAAAAGAAGTGGATTGAAGAAAAATACTATAAAACCCAACTAGATACAAAATCAGGAAGAAATAAGATATGTCCTACACTAAGCAAGAGAAGAATTAAGGCAAGAAGAATGAATCATAACAAAAGAAGCCCAGAGTGAAGAACAGAATAACAATTAAGCCATGATAAACTAATTTAAATAACTGAACTGACAAAGAAAACTTATAAAGTAAATGAATGATATAATGAATAATGGTCAGGAGAGTGAAGTAAAATTAGTCTAAATGTAAATTAACTGTATATCTAGAGGCATAACTAAAGTGCATCTTGTAGACTAGTCAAGTAACCAGAGCAAATGTAAGGATATAACTTGTAGACTGAAATCAAAATCAAAATACAGTTTTAAGAAGAGTGATACAGAAAGAAAAGTGTATAATAGACCCAAAGTCATAAATAACCTTGTTAATACTATAAGAGTATGAAATGAAAGAAATTAAACTCATCATAAAAATGAACACATTGTTGTCAAACCAAGATATGACCCATAACCTCACTCAATGTGAATGATGCTCCTAAACTAAAAGAATTAAGTAACGAAATAACTAGTAATCCAATTTCTGTTGGATGATAAGGAACCTATATATTAAAAGGGTAATACCAACACAAAAAGCATGTATGTAATGATTAGAATTAGATTAGAATTAGAGTAAATTCAACAATGAAATGGACATTCTGAAGTTACCTAATAAACAACTCAAAAAACTGTAACATTAAGGAATAATAGAGATGAAACATTATTGTCAATAGACCCAGCAAGGTTCACAGTAACTTATATCAGCTAACACAATTATAATTAGCCTAAAAATATATCAGGATAATGTTATTTAGACATACTTGTATCTTGAGACCAGATGCAAGAAGTTTTACTGAATTAACAAAAAAGGGTGATATCCTATTACCAATCAAATAATTGTAACACTTTAGAATAACTACTATCACTATTTTGAATGATCACAAAATTAAAAATATAATTAAGAGTTAAGATAAAGGATATAACACCATATAGTGCCTGAACTATAGGTGAATATAAAGAGTATAATTCAAGGGAATAATTGTATCAAAACCACTAAATGTAATAACCAGAAGTTGTAATGGTTAATTTAGATGAATAAGTAACACTATTCAAAAGTAACTCAATAGAAATGAACAAAATACTTGTAAAACTAACTTGGGTGATAATAGGCCTAAAGGGGGCCTAGAGACTGGTACTAAATATTAGGCTGAACAGAGTATCAGACTAAACCAAATGTAGAAAACTCATTAGATAGATTAGACACCAAGTAGTAATCAGAAGTCAGAAGGTAACATTATAAAGTATGAATTCTAAAATTACTAGCAGAATAAAAATAAGGCCTAGATGTGCCAAACACCATGTATGTTAATAACAAAGATATATGAATAAACCATCAATTAAAAACTAGACAATGATGACCAGTAGGTGAAGGGAAGACTTAAGATTAAGTGTGAAATGTAACCCACTCATAAAATACCACCAGTAAATTATATTAACTAAATCTAAGACATAATGCTATCAGCACAGCAAAGTTTATACCCAATTTTAGAGTTATTTTCACCAATAATTGATTATAATATAACTAAAGAACAGAAAGAGACTGAGTAGTAGTGGAAATAAGTATTATTGAAGTTAATTTGTAAATAAAATAAACGTAAGATAGTTGTAATAAAAAAAAATATTGTACTAGGCATAAGTTGTGAAAATAATAATTTGTCAAACATGAACAGATTTATGGCTTGAGGGATATCTAACTAAATCTAAAAAACAATTGCAAACGATTGAGATGATCAGATTAGAAATCCCAAGTACCATAAGGAAGTTAAATGAATTTAAAATATTTGTGTAAATTGGGAGAAAATATTGTTCATACTCTCCACCTCAAAAACCGATGCTATCTCAGAAAGCGGATGGGATGTCATCGCGCTTTCCACCAATCAAATTAATTATAGCGAGGCTTGGCCCAAAACTGACGCCAAGCTAAGCATCATTCTTGTACGATCGACTCAGGAGACAAGACGAGTGCCCTCGACACCAGAAGAGTAAATGTTAACCTAACCTGTGCGTGCAGCGAATGTAATGTTTGGGTCAATATAACCTGAAATGTTTGAAAGTGTTAACAAGTTTATATAAACGAATTAATCAGTTTAGTGAAGGTGCGAATACGATTGCTAGTGTATAATCTCAAGCAATCGCGGTTATATAAATTAAAAGGGAGTATAGTGAATTGGTATTATTATTAAAAAACTTATGAAATGAACGATAACATTACAATGTATAGAATTAAGGCTATGTCAACGAACTTTGAAGAGGCATTAAACCCTCATAAAGTCAATTAATAATTATATTAGTGATAAGAATTAATGAACATTATTCACCCTGGACATAAAATGATTTGTAACCAAATCTAAAAGGACAGTGTACCTTACTGAATTTAGTATTTTGATTTATTGTTCAACCATTTAATAACCAACTACTATGTTTGTTAGATTTAAAAAGATACCTGTAGAAGGATATCCAATCCGGTAGTATGACGATAGTTTTGACATGCTAAAGGCATTTATAACTTTAGTACAATTGAATTTTCTTTGTTGTTAATAATTTATTATTTTATGCAACTTAACTGGCATTTAACGCAAGCCATCTGTTGAAGTTTTATGTACTGAATTAATATTTTATTTATCCAAGGTAATCAATCACTCTCCTACTAAGCAATTATAATAGTTGTGTTGTATTATCGTTTAGTATCTTGCAGACTAAAAGAACCCATGTTTATTAATAATTATTCTAAAAAAAACATCGTGGAGTATTTGATCTGCACATGCAGCTTAACCACCCTGAGATTTAAAGAAAATTTTAAGAAATGTAAAAATAATTGTGAAGTTTGACTTTCTGGTTTTAATTGTTCAAAGAAACCAATACATGCGCATTAACGAGAAATAAATTATATTTAACGCAATGATTAGAGTTGGACAAATTATTTCACTAAGATAGGTATTTACAGGCTCAGTGGGTGACATGCAACGGTTGGCACCAATGATAGCGCCAACGAGCGATTTTGAATTACTTTTGTTTTTAGATGATCAGATCTACACTACATGATAACCAGGACATCAATTAAAGTAAGTACCGCTATCATAAAATAACTCTGATTTCAGTGAGAGCCTACTCAGCCGAATCATCTCTATTAGTGAAGAAAGATCAACATCTATTCAATCCACAACATACGACTAACAACGAGCGGTTTAAACTATTATCTCTAATTGTGAACACATTAAACCAACGACTTCATAATAATTAAATTGAACCTAACTTTAAATAAACTTAACATCAACCTAAATAAAATAAATTAAACAATAATTAAAGAACCGACCCACATAGAGATAGTTAGAATATGCATATTTATTTTAGTGTTTATCCTTATGTAACCCGAAAATCTAAGGGGGGAACATCTGCAACTACACACAAACACTCTCATATTCGCACCCGAATCTTTTAAAATCCCAAAATGCTTTCAAATTCGTCCCTGTAGCCACTTAATCCGAAAATCTGTTTCTTGGTCCTACCACAATATGTCTTCTGTGGCCGCAGTGATACGTCTCACCATTCTCTGTCTGAAGACGGGGTTCAACTGCACTGCTCTCTCCTTCTACCGCTGCGTCTTTAACGTTTCTATGATTTCGCTTCATCGTCAAATCTGTCACTAACCCTCTCCTCTCTTCACTGCAACCTCTCCTTCTATTATTATCTTCTGTAAACAGTCCAGTTTGCTTTACGCTTCCCGATAGCTCCAGCCAGTTTCCTCTTTTCGTCTGTTTTCCTTTCTTGGATTTCGTTGTCCATGACGTGTCCGTTACTTAACTAAATATCACTATTGTTTGATGACTCGGAACACTAAGTTTTTTATAAGTAAAATCGTAAAGATTTACCTTACAGCCTAAACCGGCTTTCACCTTTAGAAGGCTTCATCAGAGGCTGCCATAGGTAGCGCTATCCGTCTTGTTGTTAGCGACGGGATAGTTTTCCGAAAGATCGATGCTGTGTGTGTGTGTGTGTGTGTGTGTGTGTGTGTGTGTGTGTGTGTGTGTGTGTGTGTGTGTGTGTGTGTGTGTGTGTGTGTGTGTGTGTGTGTGTGTGTGTGTGTGTGTGTGTGTGTGTGTGTGTGTGTGTGTGTGTGTGTGTGTGTGTGTGTGTGTGTGTGTGTGTGTGTGTGTGTGTGTGTGTGTGTGTGTGTGTGTGTGTGTGTGTGTGTGTGTGTGTGTGTGTGTGTGTGTGTGTGTGTGTGTGTGTGTGTGTGTGTGTGTGTGTGTGTGTGTGTGTGTGTGTGTGTGTGTGTGTGTGTGTGTGTGGTGAGATGTGTTCGAATAATGTGTGCGATTTGAATTGTGTCTGTTCGTTTAGGATGTCGTTTTTATTTGTTTTTGTGTGTTTGTATATTTCTAATTGTTCTAGAGTGTCTAGTTTTCGCCCTTTTGTGTGTACGTGTAGAATGTTCATGTTATTGTCGATGTTTTTATATGTGTGGTTTGCTTCAATGAGGTGGTTTGCAAAGGTGAGAGAAAAGGCACACAAACACAACATCACATTTGTAAAAGCAGACAAAGGCAACACGACTGTAATTATCCCCACAGACAACCTACACAAAAAAGTACAAAACTTCATGGAACAGAACAACATCACAGAACTAAAGCACGACCCCACCGACAGATACCAAAACTCAGTAAAACAACTAGTCAACAAAGCCAACACAGAACTAAAACACGACCCCACCGACAGATACCAAAACTCAGTAAAACAACTAGTCAACAAAGCCAAACACATAATGACACATAAACAAAAGCCCGACATGAAACAAATCCGACCATCAGCACCTACCCTCCAAGCGCTTCCCAAAATCCATAAAGAATACATTCCGATCCGCCCCATTATCAACTACCGTAATGCCCCTGCACACAAACTCGCAAAATATCTAGACAAAATTATTAGACAACACACACAAATAGACAACAACATTGCAGTAAAAATCAACACTGACCTAGTAACAAAAATAAAAGACATACACATCCCCCATAATGCCACATTAGCCTCCTTTGACATTAAAAACCTGTACACAAACATCCCCATCTCTGAAACAATCACCATCCTTCAAAATAAACTCAAACAAAACAATACACCAGACGAACTTATCAACGAAATTTCAGAAACTCTGATCATTATCACAAAACAAAACTACTTTACTTATAACAATAAATACTACACACAGAACGATGGCTTACCCATGGGCTCCCCCATATCCAGCATTCTAGCAGAAGTCTTCCTCCAACACTTAGAAAAAACAAAAATACTCACAAACAATAACAGACACTCACATAAAATACTATATTGGCACAGATACGTTGATGACATTCTAATACTATACAGGGGGAACAAAAGACAATGTGAACAGTTACTTACGCACATAAACAAAATACATAAAAACATAACCTTCACTGCCGAATACGAACACAACAATACCATAAACTTCTTAGACCTTTCCATCACAAAACTAGAACACAAACACAAATTCAGTATATACAGAAAACCAACTACAACTGACACACTAATACACAACACCTCCAATCACCCAACACAACACAAACTAGCTGCTTTTAGAACCATGATACATAGACTTAACAACATCGCCTTAGATGAAAAAGACTATAAAGACGAACTAAACACGATAAAATATCTAGCAGAATCTAACGGATATGACAGAACAATAGTCAGTAAACTCCTACACAAAACACAAAACAAACAACAGACAAAGACAGAAAACAACAAATTCATAACACTAACATACATCAACAAACAAACTGAAAAAATTGCCCACAAATTCAAAAAAGCAGGATACAGAATCGCTTACAAAACTACTAACAAAACAGAACACACACTATCAAAACACACACACAAAGCACAAAACAAATTCGATCTACCCAGTGTTTACAAGCTAAATTGCTCAAATTGCAATAAATTCTATATAGGCCAGACAGGACGTAGCTTCAAACAGAGATACATTGAACACACAAAGGCACTCCACACCACTACAGAATCCACCTTTGCAAACCACCTCATTGAAGCAAACCACACATATAAAAACATCGACAATAACATGAACATTCTACACGTACACACAAAAGGCCGAAAACTAGACACTCTAGAACAATTAGAAATATACAAACACACAAAAACAAATAAAAACGACATCCTAAACGAACAGACACAATTCAAATCGCACACATTATTCGAACACATCTCACCACACACACACACACACACACACACAGCATCGATCTGTTGGAAAACTATCCCGTCGCCAACAACAAGATGGACAGCGCTACCTACGGCAGCCTCTGATGAAGCCTTCTAAAGGTGAAAGCCGGTTTAGGCTGTAAGGTAAATCTTTACGATTTTACTTATAAAAAACTTAGTGTTCCGAGTCGTCAAACAATAGTGATATTTTGTTTTCCTTTGTACCTCTTCATTTGTTCTCTTCTCTCTCTAGATGATTTTTTCTTCATAACCACATTTCGAAGCTTTCCAAATATTTCCTGTCTTTGTTCTTCATTGCCCATGTCACTATCGGACACAATACGATGCTCCATATAAAAACACTAAATCTCTTTCTTAATTCAATGTTAATTTCTATATTAATCATAAGTTTCTTACTCTACCGAATGCTATTTTTTTACGTTAAATTTTGCTTTTTATATTCTCTGTTCAACTCCCATTCCACGCAACTATGTTCTTAAGATATCCGAAGATTTTACTTATTCCAACTGTGATCGCTTTATCATCACTTAACTGTAGTTTTCTTTTTAATAACTCCCGCTTATTTAGTTTCTGTAACATTTATTCTCATTCCAAACTCCTTAACTTTTACTGTTAAATTATTCTAGCTACTATTTTCTGTAAATCGCCTTCATTGTTTGCTATAATTGACTGATGATTTTCATATTTTACGATATTATGTCTCTGTTCTCCAATCATTTTTCCACCCGTTCCTTCTAAGATTCACACATTTATTTAGAGTTGTTAATTCCACCAAAGATCAACATTTTCTCCTGATGATGGTTTTCCATATTTTTTTAATGTTTCCTCTTAAACAATTCACAATTCTTCACCTTATCTCTTCGAGACATCATCTACATTCTTCTCCAGCACCAAGTCTCTAAATATCCCTTATCATTCCTTGTCTCTTTCTAATGGTTTAGAGCCACGTTGCAAGCAAAAGCCTTCATGGACATTTCTGCTTGTTTTGAGTTAGTGTTTCTTAAGGTTAACAACCTCATCTTTTTCATAAAAGCTAGTATTGCAATTATTAATTAACAAAGTAAACTTTACCAATAACGTTAAGGAATATTTTGCAGCACATTGTGACATGCAGTTTTAGTATTAACTAACATGTGTCCCTGTTATGTGTTACAGGAAGTAATGAAAGGCGTTCAGATGGTGTACGATATAGCAACATTCCGACGCCCCAGCCAAATGCCTCCCGGTGTGGACCTGACCGAGGACGGCATACAACCCCAAATACCACCTCCACCTCGTACCGCTCCGTTCACGCCCATGGAACCGCCCGGTACTCCCGCTATGAGTACGTTCTCCATTGACGATGAATTCAATCTGCCCATTTCCGTAGCTATCACCGTACTCTTGATATACATATTTTGCGGCGCGACCGTGTTCTACATATGGGAAACCTGGGGATTCTTCGAGTCCTTCTACTTCGTCTTCATTTCAATGTCCACGATAGGCTTTGGAGACTTCGTACCGCAGGTTTGTGTGTAATAATTCTTTTAATTTAAAAAATCAAGAAGGCAGTGTTTAAATGATTGTCTGTAGATAATTATCATTTAATTAACTTTGGCGCGCTTATGTAAGAGGTTTAATAAATTATTGTTGTACTGTGTAACAGAATTAGTAAACTATAAACTAAATATTTCTTTTATGAATTTGCTAACTGCTATAATTTTTTATTGTTTGACTAAGCTTTTCGTCATTACTGACATCTTCAGGTCTTAAACAACGTCTATCAACTGTACGTTGTAGGCTTTTATACTTTAGGCCCCTCCCCTTATGTCTTCGCCCCTCCTATTGGTTCTAGCTGCTACCGCTCTTCACGGGAACTTTGTCTACCTTTTTCCGTTAGGCATTTTTCTAACGTCCGTCAAATTGTTTTAAGAATCTCCCGTTAATTTCTTCATTCTTGACTTATAATTTTTTTTTTGTAACCTTTTACATTTCGTCATTTTTTAGTGTGTTATTCTTATTATTTTAATTTATTTTCGTTTATTGTTTAATATATAATAAAATATTTCTTCATTTGTAAAATCCACTTTTATATTCATTAATTTATTTTTATCTTCTTTTTTAACTTTAAGTATTTCTAGTTCTTCTATTAATTTTCTTTTTTGCGGATTGTTTTCTATTTTGATTATTTCCATATTTTCATTGGGATTTATGAATTTATGGCCTGATTCGTTGAAATGTCTTGCATATAGTGAGTTCGTTACTCTAACCCCTTCTCCTTTTGCGTGTTCATTCATTCTAATTTTAAATTTTCTTCCAGTTTCGCCCAGATATATCTTATTACATTCCCCACATTTTAATTTGTATACGCCGCTTTTTTCTGTTAATGGAATTTCTTCTGTTTTATCATTTTTTATATATTCGAATACATTTTTCGTTTTCTTTATTCCTATCTGTATTTCATATTTTTCGAAACATTTTTGTAACATTTTTGTTTGATATCCTATGTATGTTATTGCTCCTTTATATTTCTTTTCTTCATTTGTTTTTTCTTTTTTGTTATTTTGGCGAAGACATAAGGGGAGGGGCCTAAAGTATAAAAGCCTACAACGTACAGTTGATAGACGTTGTTTAAGACCTGAAGATGTCAGTAATGACGAAAAGCTTAGTCGAACAATAAAAAATTATAGCAGTTAGCAAATTCATAAAAGAAATAGTAAGGATGGCTGCTAATTTAAACAATACGAAGTATAAACTAAATACTAATGTTGTTTGTAACATTACACCTACTTTATAAAAACGTACATTTTACACGACTTCCGTCAAAAAATTGACGAATAGTTCACTTGACCTCTTTGTCCCTGGCTGGTACCCACTAAATTGGCATTAACCGTGATTTTTGCTTCGCTGGCGAAACATTTCTTCATTTATATTTGCACAATGCGAAAAAATTTGCATACAAATTTTGAAAAACTCAAAAGAGATTTTATGTATATTCTTGTATTACATTTTCTTGTACAGATTAGTTTCTTGCTAACAGTGTTTTACAAATTTTGCAAATAATAATTTGCTACGCCAACCTGTTCTTCTTTTCTGTAGACTATATATATTTTTAATACATTTAATATTTATAATGAATTTACCTCAAGATATTTTTTTTCCTTATTAGGAACATGTTTCGGGTACCATCTTGTACCCATCCTCAGCCTTCCGGTTTTTGTGTCTGGTGAAGTACATATGTGTTGGTTGACTATTGTGGCTTCCTGTTGGCTTCTGGTACTTAAAATTGGTTTTATTGTGTGTGATTGTGGTGTATGTGTTAGTTTTTGTGTATTTTCAATGTTGAGTGCTTTGAATATATTTTTAACAAACCAGATTTTTTCTTCAAAACTTGATTGAAATTTCGACTAACTTCGTATACCAAAGTTTCGCGTTCT
The DNA here is from genome assembly GCA_034769895.1 of Magicicada septendecula. Taxonomy (NCBI): domain Eukaryota; kingdom Metazoa; phylum Arthropoda; class Insecta; order Hemiptera; family Cicadidae; genus Magicicada; species Magicicada septendecula. The sequence goes on from CM068373.1 coordinate 456,119,015, forward strand.
TTGTAAACACTTTTTTTTGTAAACTAGCAATTTTTTTTTTTGAAAATCGAATAGATATTTAATTTGCATACCTAGTCACATAAAGCGTACCTAAACTTTCTTGCTTTCTGCACACTTTCAGATGTTTTGCAGCCCTGGTTAATGCCAAGGTACATCGAATTTAAGTCGTTTAATGTACTGTGTAAAGTACATTCGAATTTTTCTATAACGATTTTTTGCTAACTCGCTTTGTTTAGAGCCCACAATATAGGCCTGTGATGAATACGAAAAAACGCGGTTTCTGCAAATTCCGTGACTGCCAAAGGCCGGACAGGTTAAGTGAACAATTTATAAAATTTATTAAACGATACTGTTGGTGAAATAGCAACGACAAACATAGTTGTGTGCAAGTAGGCCTATGCATTGCATACCACAGCGATGCTTACTAATACTCTTCCTTACTAATAATACTATTTACTAATTTTTTATTCTTCTTTTCTTCTCAGTAATACTTTCTATAAACTTCGATTTGAAAACGATGTGCTTTCAAAATGTAGCACTTTTTTAATCGAGAATGTGGACATAAGAAAGTTTTGATCGTACACAGAAAGTGAAAACGAAACAGAAAATTTTTTAAAGTTACAAATTGATGCCTGTGCGATAAAGGACAAATACTGTACTTTAAAAAAAATATATCCTGAATGAGTAGGCCTGCTTACCGTCACCGGGCGCCCTGGATTAAATCCCGAGGAATACTGTTGAAATACATAAGGATGTGAAACAACCCTCCTTCAACTGCTCCCTAAAGCTTTGAGCTGAGGGTCAGAGATCCGAGTGCTTCAGAAAAATTATCGTATACAATGCTGATCAATAGGAACTCACATGACTAACCAAGAACAATATATGGAGGGCTTACGAGTGCAGTGTACAATCATTTTTCTCGTATCACTGCAAACGTACTTTCCAGAGAATGTGTTGGAAGTTAGCTTTCAAAGACGTTTACCAGGCAGTTGCTTCCATTTAAAAATAAGAAACAAATTATGCTTTTGCCAAATATTTCATTTCCTTTGAGAGTGTTTTTTCAGATAATTCTTACATCACTGCCATAGCCCTATCAACAAAAAGTGTATAAAAGTCTACTTTGTTGTAATAGATAACTCCAACCCACATTCAAAGTAATATTATGAATATTTTATAATATATTAAGTGATATTGTGATTGGTATTCTTAAAACTATTAGTCATTAGAATATATATCGGTTAAGTAGGTAGGTTATGTTAAGTGTATTTAATATATTATCAACATTATCCACTACTGATCTATAACTTGTGTATACTGACAGAGACTAGTTTAGAATACATTAGAATGTTCTGTATCAATGTACAAATACATTTATAGGCAGCATAGTTTGTTCTACAAGATTCTAGAATATGCGACTGAAATGACCTCGATTATACTAGAAAATTGTTGATACACAAATGACGCATGTTTGTGACTGATGTCATTACCAACTACGAGGATTGTTCAATAGAAACACGTTTAGAGGCTGTAAAGCATATTTTATTCAACGATTTTAAATGAAGTCTTTATTAACATTAACGCATGAGTCCCACTGTTGCACTAATCTGTAGATTCCCTGCTGGTAAAATTCTTGCAGCTGTTTGTGGAACCATTCGCTAACAACAAACTCTACCTCAGCATCCGATTTGAACCGCTGTCCTTTTAGTGATTTCCTTAATGGTCCAAAAACATGATAAGCGCACGGGGACAAATCGGGACTGTAAGGTGGATGTTGTAAGACTTTCCACTTCATACGACCAAGCAGATCTTGAATCGTCTGGGCTACATGGGGTCGAGCATTATCATGCAGAAGAATAACACCATTTGCGAGCTTCCTGGGACGTTTCTTCTTGATTCTGATCCGTAAGCGTTTTAAGCTGTCTGCATATCGCTCAGCGTTGATATTGCCACCAGGTTCTTTAAAATCTAAGAGCACCACACACTGATATTCAAAAAATACGGTCACCACTACTTTTTCTGCCGAAGGTTGGGACCGACATTTTTTCGCCTTCGGAGGTTGGACGGATTTTCTATCATAGATGTCACTTTTCAACCCAGCCACAACGCTTAGGAAAGAGCAAACTGCAAATATTTTTGACAGACACGTCACTAGTACTTAAACAGACAACATAAACAAATGAATTCCGTTGTAATGGCTGTAATTCAGACCCAGTCGGAACAAAGTCAGGTACAGTTAGAACAAAACTGAGACACAATTTCAGGCTCACTCAGAACGAATCGCAGTATTAGAGACACAATTACAGGTTCAGTCAGAACCCAGATACAAGCTCACAAATTCAGACCCAGATACAAGATCTATCAGACAGGGTTATTCGCACAGAAGAACTACTGAAGGGCCTACAGCAAATGCCCAAATGTGCAAATAGAGTACAGAATGTTCAGGAACAGGTGAACTCCCTAAAATCAGAGTTCAACACCACAGTAAAGAGGTTGAGCCATGAATTAAGTACCACCAACATCGAGGTAAATAGACTGGACACAGAACTAAGTGCCACCAACCAGAATGTCAACAGAATAGAAGAACAGATTATAGGCAAAATTTTACTTCTTCTCCAAACAGTCCAGCCGATAGTAATTGTAATTTTTCTCATTAGGTTTAAATAGATATGAAAGTGATTAAAGAGAGTTTACCAGAATTCCAACGGCGGTTGGAGGAATGTCCATCGCGGTATATATTAGGAGCTGTGTGCCACTGCTGACTCCAATGAACCTACCCCAGGAAATTTATACTCAGACTTTCTCGCATCAGTTAGAAGGATCAGCAGTCATGTGGTGGCAGAACATTAAAGCTTTAAGCCCCAGTTGGGTTGACTTTCAGAAAGAATTAATACTGAGATTTATCTCTGATGCAGTTAAAGCAGCAATGCACAAGAAGCTCCTAACTGAGGATCAGCCAACAGGAATGTGAGCAGGCGCATTTGCTATCCACAAATTTCAATTATTCAAAATGATTTAGTAATATTATTACTAACATAATTGTATAATTGTATGTAAACAATTTCATACAATTTATTAATTAAATTTCAGTTATTAATACATCCTGAGAAGAGTGGTGATGAATCTGTTCCTTTTATAATTGAGCTGCTCCAGGATAAGATTAGATTATTGGTAAAAGTCTCCCTTCCAAGACATTTGAAGACAATTAGAAGAGGACCATCCTAAGATAAAGCCTGTTGTAGAGGAAGGTACTCACAGAAAATGTTTTAGATGTGGCAAGGAAAAGTGGCATTTTTAAGGAAAAATGTACTATGATGGAAAGCTGGGGCAGGATGGTACCAGTAATTTGGTTTGCCTCCAGAAATCAGTTCCCATATGAAGAGATAAGTTGCAAGCAATGGCGTTGGGCAGATTACGGTAGACTCTTACCAGCCCCGCCCAGCCATTAGCATTAATATCAAGACAAGTTGTTTACAGCTGCACTTGATAGCCAGGCAAGTCATTCCTTTATTAATATAAATGTAGCCAAATGACTTCAACCAGAAAACAATGTAAGCATGAGGAGGTCCAGGGAGCTGTCAACTACACACATTATCAGGTGGTAGGCCAGACATCGTTGAAACCAAAGTGTTTGGGTATACACATAGAATTTCCTATTAAGTAGCCAAGGATTTGACACCAGATGTTATCTTGCGTTCAAAACGTTTTAGACATGTATGGAGTGATTATAGACTATACTACACATTAAATATTTTTAGGGCAGAATAAACAGTCGAGATTGACATGGAGTGACAGCGGCATTAAAAAGGGAACAACTACAACTACCTCAGTTTTAGATTGTCTCCAAATAGGCCCCTTGGACAATGAAGAGGAAATGAAGCTCAGAGAATTGCTGCATAGTTATCCAGAAGTTATTACAGATAAGGGGTTATTACTTCCAGTGCTTCGGCATGCCACAAAAACTCTGGTCTAAAAAAAAAGTGAAAAATCTTCAGGCAGGATGCGAACTGAGCTGCTGGAAGAGCTAGAATACATAAGAGCTCAAAGATGACAGCCAAGATTTCCTTCTGGAAAGGTTTTAGATTTTAGTGAATAAAAGTAAAATACCGTACTTAAAAGAAGAATAACTCTTTGTTTGCTATTTTGTTATAATCAAGATGATAGGTGTATATGGAACATACTAATTAAAATTCACCATTAAATACCTAAAATTTAACAAAGTCATAAAACAATAAATATGGCATCATTGTTACATTACAGTTAATTATACTACAGTATATAAAAATAAATAATACCAAGAAGCTGTCACAAACGTTCTCCTGTAGTCTGCAAATGGTGATAATGTTAACTGTTTTTACAATATTTTTAAAACTTCATGTTAATGAGTAAAGGAACTGGCAGAAAAAAGCTTGTTGCAGATGAAATATTACAGAAAAGTTCTTAGCTGCCTGAAGATTTATGAGTATTTGGTTAACACGAACTTTGCAGTAGTGGATGAAGTTCCACTGACTCTTACTCTAATCCCAGAAAACATTATCTTCTCCAATTATGAATAACCAACCATAATCCAGTTATGATTATATTTAATTATTATAGTACTGTTATTTTTAGTAAATCTATTCTAACTTATTATGAATATTTATATATTATTTGCTATTAATTATTATTTTTTTTTCATATAATTTTATTATTATTGTTGTTGCTATTATCATATTGTTTATAATTTTAAAATTATTAATTTAGTTATTTATTCAAATTGACATCTTAATACTAATTAATATATATATGTGTGAATAACTTATTCACATAAATAAAAATTATATATTCAATAAAATATCACTTAAAAATTAATCATTACATGTAACACATTTTTTATTTAAACATAAAGTCTCACTCATTATGTTGTTCGTCTTCTTATGATGTTTCACAGGAGTTGTTTTCTACTTCAGCTTAATGAAAATTTAAAAAACACAAAACGGTATTCAAAATCAGTATACACAAACAGATAACCACATTTTTCACAATCACAGAGGCTCATTTTCTAAGATATCTGTGTGGTGTCCAACTTTTACTCTGGACATTTCACTGTAATTTTCATCTTTACTCATTTCTTCCTTATATAAGTCACTCAGTTTGGAATATGATACTTGTCAAACTACACCATCATCATCTGTTTCTGGCTGCCTGACGACCATTGACGATCTTGTGATATAATCCTTGTCTCTCACTACTACAGAGTTTCATGGAAGATTGGGTATTAGACTTTCTTTAAACTAGCAGTCATAGTTTTGATCCAATGATAATCTCAGGAAGTATATTTGAATTTATAAACCAGAAAGACATCGGGTATACATCCTTTGAGTATTAGCTTGAAAAATAATTAACATCTGTCCTTCAGAAATGGAAGTTTTAAAACAAGTTTGGTCTATATGCTGTAAATCCATCTGACCATTCGTGAGTTTTTGTGCCCGAACTCTGAAGGCAGATCTCATTACACAACAGATCTTCCCTCACAGCAAAAACACATCATAACTTATTAATACAGTCCACTTTTTTTGTATACATATTGTGCTTCTCCATCAGTAGGCCTACTGTACATACATCTTCTATTTTCCTCCACTCAGTTTTTTCTTGACAATCCACTTTAGGTTTCTCTCATTCATATGTAATTTCAAGTCAACTGTAACTTTTCTCTTCACCATAGCCACTGTTGGTCTTTCGCTGTTTGTTCTGTGATAGTTGTGAATCATCCTCTGATCATGCACATATCAAACACACACTTTGTGCAGTTACCCAATAAGTGCCACACTATACAAGAAGTAGGAAGCGGAGAGAGAAAAGGAGAAAAATGGATATGATAAAAGGCTTTTATAGCCACCATGAGTTCTAGGAAACTTAGGGAATATAGCTTTTAGACAGATGAGATTTGATAGGTATTAAACACCACTGTATTATCTTCTTAAGAAGAAGAAGATGGATGAATGTTATCAAAAACAAAATACTATGTAATTATTAAACTGAAAGTAACATTTCAGAAAAGCACTAGTAATAATGGTGTATGTTATGTCACCACTTAGGAACAAGGTATTTGAAGAATAAATATGTTCGTTATACTTTAAACTGACAATTTTGAGACTTAAATCATAAACAAAATTCTCCAAACAGCTTGTCGTAAAAGCCAACATCATCAATTCATCAATCAACCAAAAATCTTCCAATCTATACCATGAACTTGGATTTTAATAAATCTGCGTACCAAATCAAATTTTTACCTCTTTAGTTTGTTAATTAATTAAACAGAAGAAAACATAATAGCAGGTAGCTGTTGTTAAGATACTAACTATTAAATAACTGTAGTTACATAATTTTTATATAAAACTGAATATAACATTATCATTTAATTATATAAAAATTATTAATCTATTGAATAATATATATTGTTATATAGGCAATAGTCAGCGGGCATACTAACTATAACAAAGATGTGAAACCATCTCTACTTAAGCCGGTTGGTTACTATACATGCTTTTAGTAGATATAAATATACATGTACCAACAGTATATGTACAACAGCTTTAAGCAGCAGCTTGCTTTGTAGTTACTATCTAGAATGCCATGCATGTTCAGCAGTGTTCAGCTTCTTGTAAACTGCAACTCCAGTACGCTTGCATTGTATCTTTGCACTGTTTACTATTTATGTAATTTTATATGTAAGTAAACAAAATAAATAATAATTTATGTTAATTCATGTTATGATCACCAAAAAACGATTTCCACAAAGCCAGTTTTCTCGATTTATATATCAAATATTTTCATCTTGTTATTTGAATTAGCAGTCTCCGTAATTCCAACTTTGTCATGCTTACTTACCTGTCATACTCCGGACGAGGCCTTTCAGTGTCTCCACCATTATCAAGTCCTAATGGGAGCAGGTAGCAGTTCAGCGAGTAAGCACAACAAAGTTGCAAATATTTTTTGTTTGTAAATTCATTTGGTTCACTCTGCCATACTCATAACTGATAAGTTTTCATATTTGTATGCACTGATTTTAATTTTATTCCCTTAAATAATATTTATTAACAATAATAATGATAATAATAGCTCTTTTCTTGTATCTCCAAAGTAGGTCAGGAGAAGCAAGTTAAACTGGGTTAGTAAGCTGTTCAGCATACAAGAAAGGTAGCGAGGCCGACACAACTCTTCCAAGCCACAGGATGTTAGTTTAGATCCTCACCTCACAGGCTGTGTTAACTGGAGGCTGAAAAGTGTTCCTCAATATAATAAAATATTCAAAAATTCATAAGATGGAAAGGGCATATTATGGTATAACTAAAGATATTTACAATAAAAAGTGCATATATAAAAATGCGAAAATAAGGCATTACAGTACAGTAGTGAAGCCAGAATCCCTATATGCAAGTGGATGTCTAGCATTGAATTATAATTTAGACTAACTAGAAATATTGGAAATATGAATTATTAGGAAAATATTAGGCCCACGTACAGCGTCAGAAGGTTGGAAATTAAGAAGTAATGTTGAAATATATCAAAGTATAGAAAATATAACAGAAACAATGAGAAAAAGAAGACTATTATTTTTTGGACATTTATATAGAATGGACGACAATAGGTTGACAAAGCAAATCTTCAAATATCTGTGGGGGAAGAAGTCAACATCAAGTTGGATTAAAGAAATCCAAAAGGATTTATAAAAAAATAATATACATGCAGAAGAAGCAATTGAAGGAGAAGTTTTTCGGGCAAAAGTGTTAAAAATGGAGGGAGTCCAGGGTAGGAGAGAAAGAAACGCATGTTCAAAGTGGACTGAAGACAGGAAGAAGAGACACAGTGAGAAGATGAAGGAATATTGGAAAAAAAGGAAAGAACAAAGAGTAAAGAATTGAAATTGGCATGTGGCCGATACAACAACAAAAATTTTCAAAAAGTTTTTACTGCCTTGTATATCCAGATAAACTATTGACCCTCCTAGCAACTTCTTTCTAAAATGTGATGTTTTTAAAAATTCAGTGTTTCACGTTCAAGTTAATTAAATATTTGTAATCAAATCTTACCCTGTAGTTACGTAGTGTGCTCCATTATGTTTCTGGTGAGCAACAGAAGATATAATGTTATTGTTTGGATGTTGAACGACTTTCTTGGTTAACAAACTCTACATAAATCATCGTCACCATCATTCACTCATGTAGGATTAGAAGCATCCTCATTTCCTGGCCTCATATCTCTTACTGTCTGAGTACAAAAGTAATGTTAACCATAAAGTGCATATTGTAACGATGAAACCCTCTCGAAAAGGCGAGAATGTTATCCAAAAGTGGAAATATATTATCCATCCTACATAAAAGTGTTTCCATTTGTGTCTATATTATATTAACTTCTTATTTATTGAGAGTATCTTAATTGGTTTTTAACGCCCTATTTCTTATATATCTAACCCTTACACACTCTTATACATCTACTGGCTGCCCTTAAATACTTCATTAAAAATGTGGAAAGTTCATGTCATCCTTGTGCTCTCCATAAGTGATTATCAATATTTATCAACCTGAAGATAACATCATGAGTCTCAAAACCTACTAATTCTATTAAAAAATAAAGACATTGTAAGGAAGGTCACATTCCTGCAACTTGAATACCAAAGTCAGAATGTAGACCAATAGCAGAAGACATTCAGCTAAATTTTAAAACTATGTGCAACTCTACAAACAAATGTTGACGACAATATACAATATGTCAACACTATTCTATAAAATGCTACTTCTGCATCTAAAACCATAATATTGTGTTGTTGTTTTTTAGGTCTACATGCAAACAGGTATTTGTTTGGAAACAGGCACTTACAATTAACATAAACTTCCTTGTCAGTCAAAATAAAACGATTATTCAGGAAAAGGAAAGATCCGAAATTACTTTTTGAATTTCAACTCCTGCTCAAACTCTCAAAACAGTCCAGTTTTAAGAAAAGTTGCAGCATATATGGTTATTCACTGTGAATTTAACAGTAATTAGTGGGATATCAGGCAGTATGTAGATGAGCTAAATGTAGATAACTTTTTTTAAGAATATCTATTGAAATCCCTATAGGTTATACCAGAAAATTATGTACTCCCAGTGTATTAAAAAATATTGTTACTAGAGGGTGACGATGATGTTTATCCCCACTTTTCATTGAACCTCCAAAATTAAATTCTTCATTTGTCCATGCTTTTTTACTCCCAATATATGTAATGTATTCTAACGTACACAGCCTATGGAAGCGTGATCCACAACTTAAGACGTCAGTGAAGAGAAGTCCCTAGGCTCTCCATTCCAACTCTACGGTCACAGCTACATGAAGTGGGCTTGGTTACATTGAATAACCCATGCAAGACTGTGATAACCCACCCAAAGCAGTGGATTAGCAAACAGATAAGGGAATGGGTCAAGGCAGCCAGGTCTGGCAAGATAAACTTCAGCAGCACCAACAAACTGCATCTAGTGTGGAAGCATAGAGACCACTAGTAGACCAATAGCTCTACACATAGGCTGCTTAAGAAGGGTTACTAATGACTGAACAGAGAAGGCTCAGAAGCTGGGGTGAAGGCAGCACCTCTATAGGAAGAACAACCCACATTCAAAGTTCCTAGTACTTCAAGTTATAGGAAGTTGTGCAACGACTGACTACCACTTTATATGAAAACATATACTGACAAGATTTCAAAGAAAGAAGAGATATAATTAAGAAAGTTGTGTTAGTGGTTATAATCACAAACAGAATTATCACTGTTGCACACCACAATAGAAAATTATTCCGATTAGCCCTTTCAAGCTTCATAGCTCATCGTCAATTGGACGATGAGCTGTGAAGCTTGAAACCACTAATCGGAATAATTTTTCTATAGTGCTGTGCAACAGTGATAATTCTGTTTAAAAGAAGAGATAAATGAATCAACTCTTGGAACAGGCTAACACCCATGAAAAGTTGTGGAGCCACAGATGAATGAATGGTTGCAAATTCTAACCTTATCTCTGGTAAACAGTCATAATATGTCTCTTGCCACAGCCTAAATATTAGTTGCTCTTAAATAAACCTTAAAAAAAAATTTAATCCGCCTAATTTTCTTAAATGGCATTTAATTTTTGCTTTTGTTATGTTTTTCAAGTTGCCTGACAATCGACCAAAGACTAAACCAAAACCAAATTAAAGATTAGCTTATTTTCATTTGGTCTTTTATTTTAAAAAGTCTTTTATTTTCCTTGTAACATTCTACATTACTTTCCAGAACTTCCAGCATGAATTCCATAGATTCCCAAAGTCTTGTTTTTTACTTTGTCAAGTACTTATTATGATTTTTTTATGAGGGCCGGCACAGTGTTTCGATTGTGACTCACAATTGCAACAGCTGTGCTGCGACCACGAGATTGAGTCAAGTTCACAACTTGGTCTGCCTGACCACCCCTATCACTGAGAACACTGAGAACAATAATACAGCAGTCTTGTCTGGCATGTTTAGGCTAATAAGTAAAAAAGGCATACTTATGCTACTGTGCACCCACACTTAACCTCCTCTCTGTCATGTGACTTCTCAGAACATGATTTTCCCTGGTGGTGTTGGAACAATACTTGAATTATGGCCACAGACCTAATACTTAAAGGGAGAAGAGAAAGAAGACTTCTTACGATTTGGTCTCAGTTGCATTGTCCTTGGTGGAAAGTCACCAACTTCAACTTCAGTTTCATGTAGGACACAGGGAAAAGTGGCTAAATCCAATAAAACGTATGAGAATAATTGTAATAGCCCAAAACATTGTGAATTCAGTGTAACATGGTCTGATCCAACCCAACATCCAGGAACCAGCTATCACTTCACTGGCCTTAATACCCCAGTAGTGTGCAGGTTTTAATATAATAATGCTGACCACAGAAGCTTTTGGTTTAAATTGTACTAAATAACACATTCTGTTTCAAGTGGTAGCGATTATAAAACTAAAAGAAAAAGATCAATCAAACAACATGTACACTATCCATAAAGATCATCTACAAACAGTACTTAGGTATTGCAGTTTTTGTTCTGCTTTTGTACTGACTAAATAATTCTCTACATTTAGCACCTGTGCATTAAATGGTATTGTTTCTGTAACTGCCTGGCAGCTTCTTGCAAAATAATAGCGCACTACTACTATAATAATAATAGCATACTATATTTAATGTGCTGATTTAGTAAAATTTTTATGTTGGAAGAAAATTCAGTGGCTTGAAAAGCTAAAACATATAATAATTATATGAATATTCTAAGTATTTCTTTTATAAATTTGCTAACTGCTATAATTTTTATTGTTCGACTAAGCTTTTCGTCATCACTGACATCATCAGGTCTTAAACAACCTATAGACCTGTGTTGTTTAAGACCTGATGATGTCAGTGATGACGAAAAGCTTAGTCGAACAATAAAAATTATAGCAGTTAGCAAATTTATAAAAGAAATAGTAAGGATGGCTGCTAATTTAAACAATACGAAGAATGAATATTCTAAGGTATGAGTATTTCTTTGTTTAAAATGACCAAATAATCATAAGATTTCAAGATTCAAAACATTTGAAACTATAGTATTCTTGTCAGTGTATCATATGATTAAACAAAAACAAGATTCCTGTTGGGTCTGAAAAAATTAGGAGTAATGCACTTGTGAAAACAGTTTGTATTGTTATTCACATAAAAATGTGGTGAGCAAAAACAACAGAATTTCATTTACTATCTTAATTACAGTTGAAATACACATCCAAATTATACATTTATCACATAAATTCATATTAAAAGTACATACAAATACCTACACATAATACTCATAATATATTCACAATTTTACAAGTTTTATTTTAGCTTACTGTGTCTTATTTGTATTGAATTCAAGTGCATATAGACAGATGTAAAACCTAAAAAAATTAACAGGTACAAACATATATATAATACCAAGAAACCAGTGGCAAGGCATACCGTCATTAGTAGATTTGGTGATGACCAAGCAAATGAAGGAAGTAAATATTAATGTATTTACCTTTCAAGAGCAAATCTGATTGGAAAATATTTGGTGAAATAGGTGAATAACAAGATCAAACACTAAGGCAAAAGAGTAAGTGCTTTAACGATTTGCTAAAATCAATTATATCATCTGAATGCTCTTTACCTCTCACCCTACCAGTCCACTCACCACTTCAACACTCACACACTGACAAAATATATGAGTCATGTCATCACTGGTTTAAGCGAATCTCAAGGAAGTTTATTATCACTCTTGTTTATTTTCATGAACATGATCTTCTTAGTTGAGCAAGAATATTTATAGATTACGGCTGCTGTTATGTTATGTTTTACAGAATTCAAGTTACAGATTCAAGACAGATTTCAAGTATTTGTTATTTGAATTCAAGTTACAGATTTCTTATTTTTAGTTTTTAAGTTCTTAACATACTTTGTGTTTCTTGGCTATATTAAATTGAATATTTTTGTATTAATCAGCAATTTATATACTGTCTGTAATTTAAGTAAATCGAATCACACTCAGTTGAATATTACGTATTATGATTTCAATGCTAATCTGTTCATAAATGAAAATTTAAAAATAACAATGTATTTCCTGTTTTGTATTTAATCCATAAAATATTGTTCCATATGCAAGAGACATTACAAAATTTATGCTTGTTGGTGGAGGAAGTGTTTTCAGCACTTCCAGTAAGATGTGTGATGAGTACAGAAAAAACTCATGCCTCGCCACTGCAACAGACCAAAAAAATATGAATATACATTTCTTAAAATATAATCATGTATATAGATTACAAACTTCAAATAATTTAAATTAATACTGGTTCAAATTAAAATATTTTCTTAACTTTTTCTTGAATTAACATAAATTTCATTATTCTAATGACTGTATATATTTTTCCTGTACAGACATAAATATTTCAAAATTGAAAGTGAAATTTTGAAAGTGTTTTAGCCCCCTAAAATGATTTGGTAAAACAGCATATGTGTTTTAGTGTCTATGTAACTTCTGATAACAAGTAGATCCATGTAGTTTCTAACATTACTAGTGTTGTAGTAAAAAAACTCTCTGAGCTTACTGGCATTTCTTCTTCAGTGCTTGTAAACACAATCTAAAATGAACAAATCTATTAAGATATATGTTACTTAGTCTTGTAGGCACATGTCTAAATACTTTCAAACTTTGTAAGGTAAGTTTACTTTGTCAAAATTATTTCCCGTACTATGTCAGTTTTAAATTTTTATTAGGTGTTACATAATGAAATCCTTAATATTTATTTATAACTGACCACAGATTACAAAGCTAGCAGCTGTTGTTTGTAAGGTATTGTCTGTGTCGTCTCTAGATTGGAGATGAAACAGAATAAATAGAAAGCCAGACAAGTGAAGCAAGATTTTGTAAACTTTGACAGCAATTCAATTCAAACTTTTTAGTTTCTGGTATAAACTTCTGGTGCTGTCTGCTTTTGCTACAAATGACGACCAAAAGTGTATGCAAGTTTAGAAAAACAATATATTCAAACATTTTATGTATGTTATATAAAACAATATGTATGTAATAACTAAACAGCAAACATGATTATAAACAAGGATGTAAGAAAGAGAAGGCACCAGTTTTACACACTCTTAAAACCAAACTACATTAAAATATAAAGGTGAATAAAAACTATAAAGAAAGAAAGAAAGATTGTGTTCAGCCTATGAAAACATATTTTTGAAAAAGACTATATTTAACTTATAAAATTTAAACCATGTTGATTAAACTCTGCCAATCAAGTTTAAATCTGATTTGTCTGTGAAGTAGATTTGTTGCAATAATATCAAATATTAATTATTTTTTAAACTATAGGGCCATACAGAATGTATATACATTCATAGGCAGAGATCCTAGTTCTTGTTGTGCCATCATAATTTTGGGGAAGAATTCTGAGTGTATTACAGAGTTTGGGGTGGGGGGATTTTACTTCAAATTTTGATTTCTGCTAGACTGAAGATATAAGGATTCCCTATAACACGCTCCTCTGCAGAAAAGAATATGAGCTGTTTAACACTCATCAAGAACTGTTTGAGAAGCAACATGGGAGAAGCCTGATTCTAAGTATACTTACTCTTTCATGTGAAAATAGCATCCTCAAGCAACTTCAAAAATAGACATCATTAACTATCACTTCCAGTGTACACAGAAAAAAAAAGTTATATTCTAATGCCTTTCAGCCTTTCTCCATACAGATTGTTTTCAGCTTATCAAGTATAATTGTTTTGTTCCATATTTAAACACAGAGTCAGAGAGACTGATTCAATTGTTTCCAGTAATGCTGTTCAATTTTACATAATCATATATAAAAATTAAAAAATAAATAATTTTTTGTTTTTTCTTACTATCTTTAAACCTATTTAAAAACGTTTCTTAATGTTTCAGAAATTTAAGTGTTTTATAATAAAATGTGAAAGACTGTAAAGACAAAAATAAAATTTGCCATTGAAAAGTGAAACAAAGTGGTCAAAGAGTTTAAAATGTCATTGAATTGTTTATACAGTTTATAACAAACTCTACAACAGTATTAATTATGGTTTATTGATTTTAAAAATACAACAGTTTTTAATTAATAAAAAAAGTCTTTGATGACTATGAATTATTATGAAATACATTTGAGACATAGTCTCCAGGTGAATATGGGAGGGGGAAGATAGTGAAATTTGGGGGGCACCACTGCTTGAACCCTTAAATTAGGATAGGTCTGTGTTGACAATAAAATTACTACATGTGACATTATCAAATATACAAAAAACATCAAGGTAACTGTATTCACATATTACATAATTTCGGATTAAAAAAACTTTCCCCAGACTGTAAACTGGACACAATTCCTTAGACAAATCATGTATCATACACAAAACATAAGACAATGTCAGATGGATAGTTCATTCCTGCCACAAGTTCTGGATTCACTTCTGTAGTATGCGTAATACAACAGAAATCAGACCTGTATTCTGACTAAAAAAATTGCCACTATCAGATATGACAAGAAAATAATTTTTTAAAACTTAAATTACTTTAAACGTTTAAAATATTTTAAGTACATATCACTTATTTTAAACTAATTAAATAACATATTGTATGGCATTGGATCACTTCATTCTCTTCCTTTTTAATACTGTCATCTTTGTCCTCCCAAAGTCATTGTATCACAAGTGTAGTCACTGTCATTATTGTAGCAATCAATACAGAATGTGCATGTGAATGGTTTGTTTTGAATTGCTTCATATGTAATTTGACTACATAAATTATTTCACTAAATAAAAAAATAATTAAAATGAAATAATTCGATATACTATGTGACATGTGTATGACATCAAAACAGAAAATTAAAATACATCCTAGTAAAAAAAATGCCACAATAATCAGAAACAAGCTTAATTTCTTGTTTAAGTCTTTGAACAAGTTGAACCAGCAAAAAACAGCAGCTAGACTTACAGGCTATTAAAGATAGATTTTTCTGCTCTTCTAATTATCTTTATTGTTGTCAGAATTGACTTTGTTGATCATTAGAATTGCTCACTCATACTGTAAGAGAAGTATAAAATTCTGTAGTCATGCTGTTAAATGTTCTATGTTACAGAACCAAATGTACATGATGGCCTCCATAGTGTATCTTGTGTTTGGACTGGCACTGACATCTATGTGCATCAACGTTGTCCAGGTAATGGTCTCAATTACATAAACTTCAAATTAATCTACTTGAATATTAAGAAATAGCTCAGTATCACAGGTGGTTCTAGGAGAGCATGAGGAACTAAGCCCCCAAAAGTTTTTACCTAACTGTTAAGACATAACCTTGAATTCACACAATCGAGAAAGTTATTACAATTATCACAGTTTTAAAAACATCCATGTTTCTGTATACTCTCATAACATTTTCTGTTTTAAAGATGCAGTTCCTTTCCATATAAGAAAAAAATAATTGCTGTACTTTGTTTTTCCTCTCTCACTATATTGGCTTAATCTATTGGTTATTGTAATGTCAATACTGTTAAAAAAAATTATAATAATATTTGAAGGGTTATACAAAATATAAGTACCGTAAGTAAGTAAAATATAAATAGGCCTAAAGAGAAATTAAATTTTTTTAATGTAGCCAATTAAAGACTTTTTCTAACTTGAAAATACCCAGAGCAGGTTTAAACAATGGAGAGTGCGATTTTAGAACAACACTATGAACTTTTATATAAGGTAATAAATTCAGAATAACTATGTACAGACTTGGTTTCTTTAAATTGAACCTGATTTTAATGAAAACAATAAAAAAATTTTCAACCTGGAATGCCATCTATTCTTGTACGGTAGCTAAAAAGTATTTCTAAGCTTCAGTTTAACCTCATTTTTGAAAATAATTTCTGGTGAAAAACCTCAAACCACTCACCTTTCCAGTATTAGCCTATACGTATTGAGTCCCGTCCCATGTTCAGTATTGTCTGCATTTTCAATTTTCTTTTTACACGAACACAATAATAATCTCTTACTGTCATCTTATATTTGTACGCTTTAACCACAACAAATCAATGCAAAGTTAATGTGACAAAGTGTAAAATCTTATAACAAAAAATATCATTATAGATATCATTGCCTTCAACCTGGTGAACTTTTGCTTCACTGGTTTTCCAGCATCTCTTCTATAGGTTGTCTACAATTCATTTTAAGAAATTTAAGACTTGCATTTCAGGAAGTAAAATTTCCTGCTTTTAATTACAATTGCTTCATTTTACAATAAATAAAAACATATGTATCCACCCTGTATCACAGCAATCAAAGTTGTTTGCCATGTGTCAGTCTCTAACTGCCCATTTGTTCTATCCTTCTACCCTTTTCAAGGAGTTTACCATGAAAAGTGCTTTCTTTCCAAATTTTTGTGATCTATCATAAAATGGTTTTTACATTTTTCAAATTGGTGATCTCACACTGACATTTTGACATACTTTAATGAAACTAAACAAAGCACAAATAGAATTCATGTTTCACAAAAGTTGAATTAGTCCAACTCTTGTTTACAGAATTAAATAAAGCAAAAGAAACAAAATTTTTTAAAAGTAGTTATTGGTATACTTCACAATAAACCATAAACAATTTCTATAGGATGACATTTTTAAACTAAACTATCATATAGACAATAATCTATATAATATGACTGATAAGCTAAAAGTATGATTACACTACTTAAATCATTGTATAACAACATTGTGAAAACTGTACATTGCCATTATTAACAGGAAAAATACAAACAAAAATTCTTACATAAATATTATATGTATATGGGTTATGTGTAAAATTACTGCATGTGTGTATTATAATTTATTGTTGTATTGGAGTGTTAGTGGTCTCAACTATTTCTACTAGTAATTTTATACAAACCACTATGTTGTCTTTTGTATTGATGAGTGCTTTTGGCAGTCAAGCCATCTTCAGGTCATTTACCAACCTAAAAATCTTCAGGTTGGTAAATGACCTGAAGATGGCTTGACTGCCGAAAGTGCTCGTCAATACCAAAGACAACATAGTGGTTTGTATTATAATTGTTTTAAAAAACAACTCCAGTGGAATAATAATTCTTTGAATAAATATACTTAAGTGCAAAAGGCCTACAATTATACCACACAAAAAACCTCTTTAATCAGATCCTAAATTTTGTTGAATTTCAGGAAAAACTATCTGACACATTCAGACAAGCAAGTGCTAAAATTGGGGCAACTATCGGTTTTCGTGTTGCTGAAGAAGACGGTACAGTCACACCTGTAGCTCCAGCTCCAGTGGAAGTTGCTGAAGTTCACAAACCTTCAAAAATGCCAGCTCAAATGCCAACTTCATTGTCCTAATTTTGTGATTTAGAAAAAACAAAAGCAAACAAATTGACTGTGTTTTCCTGTCTGTAGTAGCATTTGCTGAGTATGAAAACTGATTAATTATAATTATATGAGTATTATAAATCTGATTAATAATTTATAATTGATATAATATCATTAAAAAATCATAAATAAATATTAGGGAATAATACCATAAAATGCTACCAGTTTATTATTATTTTAATACACTAAATGAGTTTCTGTTAAAAATAAATCTGTTGAACTATCTCAGAAAATCTATGGAATTAACACCTGAGTGTGCCTGTCATTTAAAAGACTGCAATTTGTTACATTTTCCCACAGATGTGAATCAAGCCCATACAGAAATCATGCCGTCCTTTAATTGTCTAATACTGATCCCTATATTATGGTTTAGTATTGCTACTAATGATCTTTACTTCACTCTCACAGGCACCTCTTAATATATGTTCATATGTTTTCTGTGACTTCAGATTTTATGTTGTATGTGTCTGTGCAAGTTTAGGTAATTCAATTACAAACACATAGTAATTATGGCTGTTGAACTGTATAAAACAAATATATGACAAAATATTAAAATAATGAGGTCAGGAAAATTTTTAAGACCAGGAAGGAAAGAATGACCTTCAACCAGACTATTCTTGTAATGATGGTACATTTTGTGTCCATCAGCTTACTAAAAAACATTTAGCTCATAACCTTGAAACTCAACTGATATTTTATTGACCACCATAAAGTTTATGACACAATGTTCATTTGGCCAAGCTCTGGAGTGCATTGAAATCAAATGGCGTACATGCAAATTATGCAAGCACCATTCAAAACCTACATAACAGCATGACTAGCGCAGTTAAAGTAGGAGCAATACTAGTCGATGAATTTAAGAAATTCCTGTAATGAAAGGACAATATAGTGGATGCTGCATTGCACCCACTCTGTTTAAAAATTACCTTTTTGAAGTTCTAAAGTTATGACAAGCTAAATGACCCAATATGGGAATCCCAATCGTAGAGTATATTTTGTACTTTGCAAATGATCAATTCAAACAGATGCAAGATAATGAGAATGCACATTACATGCTTAGATGAGTTCAAGAGGAGTATCACAAATGGGCCCTGTAAATTAACCTAAGTAAAACAGAATACATAGCTGTATGCAGAAAAGCAAGAGTCCTATTTACGGAAGGTGAAGCAGTAGTGGCCACTCAAATATTCAAATATTTGTGATCAGTAATAACAAATAAGGCTGTTATGATGAAGACATAAATTGCATCTGGGGCAAAAGAGAGAACAGCTATAAAGAGATTGCATTCTGTTATTTGGGATCAGGCAATTTGCAAGGTTGAAAAGACTAATATGTAAGAGCATAGTAGAGGCAATAATAGTGTATGGGTAGACTATAGTATTGTAGAGTATACCTAAAAGAAACAGGGACAGATTAAGAGCAACTGAAATGGAGTACTCAAGGAGAAGTTGTAAATTCTTGGATTTCGTTGTCCATGACGTGTCCGTTACTTAACTAAATAAAGCACTACTAACGACAGCCTCTGATGAAGCCTTCTATAGGTGAAAGCCGGTTTAGGCTGTAAGGTAAAACTTTACGTTTTTACTTATAAAAAACTTAGTGTTCCGAGTCGTCAATATTATAGTGATATTTAGAGAAGTTGTAATTTAATGAGATTATAACATGGTTAGAAACGATGAAATAAGAAGGCAAGCTGGAGTAAGAGTAGATATCACAGAATCCATGAAGGTAAAGCAATTGAAGTGGTTTTGGTGACCTAAATAGAATCTCAATTTTGTTGAATAGAAATTCAACAAGGCGAATAGAAACAAGGCGGCTCAAGAAAATATGAAAAATGGGTACCCACAACAAGAAGAAAAAGGGTAGACCTAAATTGTCGTGGAGCAAGGGAACACAAACTGCTATGAGCAATATGAGTCTCCAAATCATAGATTATGAGGACACAAGTAGGTGGATGCTGTGATGTCTGCAGACATAAAATTAACCCATAATACACACACATGCACATGTGTAAAATCTAAGTATACAAGTGGGGATAAAATAAAGAAAACAGAGAATTTCAAATAAAAATTTAAATATAAAAACTTATTAAGAATAGACCATGTTCCTAGTCTACTTAGCAATGTTCTAAATATTGTGATGGGTTTCTTCATATCACTCAGAACACAAAAGATGCACACTACAAGATAAAGAAAATACTGGCACCATGTTGGCCAAGTTGGCATACCTAAAGTGGAAATCAGCCACAAACATTTATTAGGGATGACTTTGTATAATCATTAACAAAACTTCAAAAACATACTCTAATGAAAACATGTTTATCAGTTCCTATATTACTGTATAAGTTTTCCAGAAATACAAAGAAATTGTAAAATACTACTACAGACATGTAATTTTTATTGTTTTATTATTTTTAAAAATTGTAAATATAGAGTATATATTATATTAAGGTTTTATAATGTAACTAATATATAATTAATAAAGAGTGCTTTAAATATTTATTACGATAGTAGTGTGAATAGTAGATTTCAGATGCAATGTGTTTCAGTTGAAACCTGATTACTGTAACCAAATCACACTCCTTATAACTCAATACAATCTGTATTCTGTCCTTAGCACCATAAAAAAAATAAATATTATATGTTAAATATTGTATGTGATAAAAATATTGGTAACTGTGATACTATGATTTACAAATTTCTGGAATGCATGGGAAAATCCAGTAGAATCATAAAATGTAAAATTTCAAATCATTAACAGATTAGTAAAATCTATGTAATATGAGCAGTATTGTGAATCATAAAATCAGTTAATCTTGTTAACTGAACCAATTAGCAAGAGGTTAGCAATTGTAAATAAATTTATATATTATTACAAAACAATAAAACCTTGAATTTATTATTTAAGATTTAGTTCATAAGAGTAATATTGGGTGCAAATTGACAGAAAACAAATAGTATATGCAAACAATAGTAAACATATTCTAAATTTGTAATTTGTTTTAAATATTTAGTCAAGTCCTGAAATGGATCATGCTAACTGCAGATTTTCAGACAAGCATTTATTCTATGAGAGATAACACACAATATTTTTTTCCTATGTAACTATGAAACATTACACAACATTTGTTATATTACATATGATAATTTCTTAACAAAGAAAAATTTCAGAGCATGAAAAATCTTTATGTACCACATACATTAAAGTTCTTAAACATTACATCATACGTTATATCAGATTTTAGATAAATAAATATAAAAACATAATGTTTTATAACAATTGATCTGTGATATTTCAGTAAATGTGATGCATAAAAAAGTGCGATACATTTTTGCAGCAGTAAAATAAACTAGACACATTGCAGACTGACTGACTGACAGATGGAATACTTCCACCACTGAAGGAAGCTGAGAAGCATCAGCTTCTTCCTTATGAAACATATACAATACAGTAAAAATACAGTTTTGAGCTATATATGTCATTCAAAGTTTACCGTGGTCATAAACACATAGGTTATAATGCTAATTACCAGTATGAAGCTTGACAACTAAGCGCTATAAGAATTTAAACTGTGACTGACTTTTTTGCCAACAAAAGTTTGCACAGATTGTACAATTAACAGCACAAATGAATGTTTAAATGGTGCTTTATATACATACACTGTATTTACTACGTGAATTACAGATAAATATGTTTATTCAATATATCATCACAACCTCAAATATGTATTTACACATTTTGTATTTGTTTCCACAACTGTTTTTATTTTATTTAATAAACTCTGACATATTGTGACAGCAAAGACATGCAGCATCTAAATTAGATTATTTAAAATTGTCTACCTAATCGACTAATTGCATTGTCATGTCATGCATTTTAATAAGGCATGTTAACAGAAACTAATAAACACTTTCAATATCAACAGATTAATATTCATTTTGTCTTAAGTTGTTGATAATTATATGTTTACATTTATAAATATTCAGAGTTGATAAATAAGCTAAATGACATGTAGGCCTATTTAATAAACACAAACAAACATGTAACGTGTTATTTTAAATATATACTTGTAATGACAATAATTACCAATACATGTCACACTATAGTTAACAAATATTATGTTCACTGATTGTCTAGTCCAATACACATTAGCACATTGGTAACAATCAATTTTTCTGCTTCAGTTTGATGTAGTTCAAATCTTAAAACTAGAAGTTGCTGGTAGGCTGTTATTATTATTATTATTATTATTACATGTTATAATGTTATGGATATTAGACATCATTTCAAAACAGATTCAAAACACAATGTTTTGACCTCTAAAAAATCTGAGGTCACCTCCACCTCTGGTCACAGAAGAAAATGACAAGGCAAATGAGACAAGCAGCACCTCCTTTTTATAGTTTCCAAGCAGTGGTGAGGCGGGACTAAACTATGTGCAACACATCACTGTCCACCTTTCAACTAAGAAAACCCATTCTCCAGTACTCACTTTTTGCGTCTTCCCAAATATTCTTATGCCAATCTGTGGAAATACGTTTACTTGCTTGACAAACGCAATTATTTTCAACTGATATAAGATGCCTCTACAGTTTTTCTTTACAACAAATTACTTTTCCTCCCAATAATTTTTATATTGTCTCATATGACCTTGTGATGATCCTTCCACACATGTTCCACTAATTTTAATTTGACATTATTAATATTACATTTACCTAGTTTCACATGTGTTCTATGTTCATGCAGGCAATCTTGCAGAGACCATCCAGTTTCTCCTAGGTACCTGTTTCCACATTCACAGGGGGGTGACTGTATATAACACTTTTGGATTGGTTAAATTTGAACTCTTGGTATTTATTGGTTTTACACAGAATATGTTTGTATGCAAATGAAAAGCAGTCCACTCTTAATCTGTTCCGAGGTACCTCTAATATACTGTGTCTTTCATTTCCTTATTGTTGTTAATATTTTCTTTTTTACTTTTTAAATTATTTTATAAAGAAAGCACTTACTGTACCCATTTTCTAAAAAAATCATTTACAATATGTTTATTTCATTTCTCAAACATTTATCATCAGAACAAATACAGAGTGTGGCAGAAATACCTGATGGGTTTTAAAATTAAATAACACAGTAATAATACAGAACTAATTTTTACTCATTTTCTCATCACATAATTATTACCATGCCATTATGCCACACATCACATAATTACCACCATTACACAACACACACATGGTGTTTACCATTATTTTATCACATAATAAGAAAAATTTAATAAAACAAAAATTAAGTACAAAAAATAACATCATGTTATTTATCAACACGTTGATCGTTGATTTTTATCAACACATTCCTGGAAATGGTCTATGAAACTTCTCGTTGCAGACAGCAGCATGTTTTTTTTATGGCAGTTATCTCATGTTGATTTGCTGTCCTTAGTTCTGGTAATGAGCATGGTTTTCTATATAAATTTTGCATTTCAGGCAATTCCACAGGAAAAAATCACATACCTAAAGCTTGGGTGGCCACACGATGTCTCAACAGAGGTAAATGAGACATCCTGGAAACATGCTTCTTAGCACTTCCATCAAAGCCTAATATGTGGGCAGCTGCCCCATCATGTTGGAACCACAGTTTGGCTTGGTTTATTTGCCTTTTGCACAGTTCTGGGGCAAAGAAGTTTTGCAGCATCAAAATGTGCCTATCTGCGTTCACTCTAACTTCCTCCAAAGAAAAATGGATGAATCACTCCAAAATTTGCTACCCCACACTGATATCTGTTCTGTGTGAAGTGGATACTCGTCAAGTTGACTTGAATTAGTTTCAGACTAAGAATGGAAGTTATGATTATTAACATAGGCCAATAGATGAAAACGGCTTTGCCACTCATAATGAGTACAATGTTTTTTTGTTATCATTTTCAACATCGTTTCTATGAAAATTCAATGTTGTTCCCAGTCACAAGGGGTCATTTCATGGATGTCCATTATTTTGTAGGTATAGAAACATAAATTCTTACACAGAATTCTTCTGACAGTTCAGTTGGAGATGTTTAAAACAGATGAATGACAATGCAAAGAACAATGAGGGCTGGTTTCAATAGCCTGCCTTACATCTTCAATGTTTTCAGGGGTTTGTACAGATTGTGGCCTTCCCGTTGGGTTTTGTTTTGCTACTGCTGCTGTTTTTCTGAAATTCTCCACCCATAACACAATATCGTGTTGCCTCTGGGAGGCACCCAGCCATGATAACCAATGTTTAAGTATAATATTGACAGAATCTTCTCTCAATGAGCACAAATATACATCGTTCCAAAAAAAAAGTTTTAATAGTGAAAGTGTGGTGGGTCACATCCCACAGCTCCATCACAACTGAAATGGCAGTAAGTGAAGAGTCCCACACCCACCACCCCATCATCCCATGACCCCTCCACATGACATAATAACAATACAAAAAACCATCAGATATTTCTGCCACACCCAGTATTTTTAGTTTGAGTATGCAATCTCCTAACAACCCCACATTTCATGTAACCCAGGTGACTGCAATCTTGATAATATATACCCCACTATGAGAAGGTTTATGGTATATAATTGATATCCTTGATGAGAAGGTTTTATGTATTGATGTCCTTACCACCACAAATAACCAAAATGTCAAGGAAAGGAAGAGAATTGTTATTTTCTAATTCTAAAGTAAATTTTATCGATGGTGTTAGGTTGTTAACATGATTAAAAATTTTGTACAACTCTCACTGTGATGCTACTACATGACAAAAGTGTCATCAACATTATCCATAATTTAGGTTTGTTGACGATAGAGCTAAATAATTTCTCCTCTATCCACTCCATAAAAATATTGGCCAGCCCTGGTGATAAGGATGAACCCATTGGTAGTCCTATCTTCTGAGAATAATATTTATCTTTATACTGGAAGTAAACTGAATTTGAACATATTTTGAGCAGTTCTAACATACCCTCAGTTGATAAATTTGTTCTATTTACAAAAAGATCTTCCAAACGTTCCTTTGTAATATAAATTACAATTACAAAGTAATAATTAAAGTAATAATCAATTACAAAGTAATATCAATGGTCAATTGTTTTTGTAACCTTGGAAAGAGACGAACCACATTGAAACTAACCATAATATCATTCATGTCAATCCCACAATTTTTTCTTAATCTCACAATATGTTTAAAATCCTTTATTTACAGATATTGGTATTACAACATATAATCAGTTCTTGGATTTCGTTATCCATGACATGTCCGTTACTTAACTAAATATCACTATTACATTAACGACTCGGAACACTAGGTTTTTTATAAGTGAAAGCATAAAGTTTTACCTTACAGCCTTAACCGGTTTTCTCCTTTAAAAGGCTTCTTCAGAGGCTGCCGCTGGTAGCGCTGTCCGTCTTGTTGTGGGTGACGGAATCGAATTTCAAAAGATCGATGCTGTGTGTGTGGGGTGAGATATGTTCTAATAATGCGTGCGATTTGAATTGTGTCTGTTCGTTTAGGATGTCGTTTTTATTTGTTTTTTGGTGTTTGTATATTTCCAATTATTCTAGAGTGTCTAGTTTTCGGCCTTTTGTGTGTACGTGTAGAATGTTCATGTTATTGTCGATGTTTTTATATGTGTGGTTTGCTTCAATGAGGTGGTTTGCAAAGGTAGATTCTGTAGTGGATTGGAGTGCCTTTGTGTGTTCAATGTATCTCTGTTTGAAGCTACGTCCTGTCTGGCCTATATAGAATTTATTGCAATTTGAGCAATTTAGCTTGTAAACACTGGGTAGATCGAATTTGTTTTGTGCTTTGTGTGTGTGTTTTGATAGTGTGTGTTCTGTTTTGTTAGTAGTTTTGTAAGCAATTCTGAATCCTGCTTTTTTGAATTTGTGGGCTATTTTTTCAGTTTGTTTGTTGATGTATGTTAGTGTTATGAATTTGTTGTTTTCTGTCTTTGTCTGTTGTTTGTTTTGTGTAGGAGTTTACTGACTATTGTTCTGTCATATCCGTTAGATTCTGCTAGATATTTTATCGTGTTTAGTTCGTCTTTGTAGTATTTTTCATCTAAGGGGATGTTGTTAAGTCTATGTATCATGGTTCTGAAGCCAGCTAGTTTGTGTTGTATTGGGTGATTGGAGGTGTTGTGTATTAGTGTGTCAGTTGTAGTTGGTTTTCTGTATATACTGAATCTGTGCCCGTGTTCTAGTTTTGTGATGGAGAGGTCTAAGAAGTTTATGGTATTGTTGTGTTCGTATTCGGCAGCAAAGGTTATGTTTTTATGTATTTTGTTTATGTGCGTTAGTAACTGTTCACATTGTCTTTTGTTTCCCCTGTATAGTATTAGAATGTCATCAACGTATTTGTGCCAATATATTATTTTATGTGAGTGTCTGTCATTGTTTGTGAGTATTTTTGTTTTTTCTAAGTGTTGGAGGAAGACTTCTGCTAGAATGCTGGATATGGGGGAGCCCATGGGTAAGCCATCGTTCTGTGTGTAGTATTTATTGTTATAAGTAAAGTAGTTTTGTTTTGCGATAATGTTCAGAGTTTCTGTTATTTCGTTGATAAGTTCGTCTGGTGTGTTGTTCTGTTTGAGTTTGTTTTGTAGGATGGTGATTGTTTCAGAGATGGGGATGTTTGTGTACAGGTTTTTAATGTCAAAGGAGGCTAATGTGGCATTATGGGGGATGTGTATGTCTTTTATTTTTGTTACTAGGTCTGTGTTGTTTTTTACTGCAATGTTGTTGTCTATTTGTGTGTGTTGTCTGATAATTTTGTCTAGATATTTTGCGAGTTTGTGTGCAGGGGCATTACGGTAGTTGATAATGGGGCGGATTGGAATGTCTTCTTTATGGATTTTGGGAAGCACTTGGAGGGTAGGGGCTGATGGTTGGATTTGTATTATGTAGGGCTTTTGTTTATGTGTCATTATGTGTTTGGCTTTGTTGACTAGTTGTTTTACTGTATTTTGGTATCTGTCGGTGGGGTCGTGTTTTAGTTCTGTGATGTTGTTCTGTTCATGAAGTTTTGTACTTTTTTGTGTAGGTTGTCTGTGGGGATGATTACAGTCATGTTGCCTTTGTCTGCTTTTACAAATATGATGTGTGTTTGTGTGCCTTGATAAAGGCCAAAAACATAACATACATTACAAACATAACAACCAAACACTAACAAAGCTCATAGTTGACGCTGAAACAAATATACAAAACACAGCACCAGAACATCAAGACACACTAAGACATAATATAAACAATATAATAGGAGCACATAAGACACCAGACAACAACACCCACAACTCAGAAATACACACAGCCATCAAACTGAGGGAAAAGGCACACAAACACATCACATTTGTAAAAGCAGACAAAGGCAACACGACTGTAATCATCCCCACAGACAACCTACACAAAAAAGTACAAAACTTCATGAACAGAACAACATCACAGAACTAAAACACGACCCCACCGACAGATACCAAAATACAGTAAAACAACTAGACAACAAAGCCAAACACATAATGACACATAAACAAAAGCCCTACATAATACAAATCCAACCATCAGCCCCTACCCTCCAAGCGCTTCCCAACATCCATAAAGAAGACATTCTGATCCGCCCCATTATCAACTACCGTAATGCCCCTGCACACAAACTCGCAAAATATCTAGACAAAATTATCAGACAACACACACAACTAGACAACAACATTGCAGTAAAAAACAACACAGACCTAGTAACAAAAATAAAAGACATACACATCCCCCATAATGCCACATTAGCCTCCTTTGACATTAAAAACCTGTACACAAACATCCCCATCTCTGAAACAATCACCATCCTACAAAACAAACTCAAACAGAACAACACACCAGACGAACTTATCAACGAAATAACAGAAACTCTGAACATTATCGCAAAACAAAACTACTTTACTTATAACAATAAATACTACACACAGAACGATGGCTTACCCATGGGCTCCCCCATATCCAGCATTCTAGCAGAAGTCTTCCTCCAACACTTAGAAAAAACAAAAATACTCACAAACAATGACAGACACTCACATAAAATAATATATTGGCACAAATACGTTGATGACATTCTAATACTATACAGGGGAAACAAAAGACAATGTGAACAGTTACTAACGCACATAAACAAAATACATAAAAACATAACCTTTACTGCCGAATACGAACACAACAATACCATAAACTTCTTAGACCTCTCCATCACAAAACTAGAACACGGGCACAGATTCAGTATATACAGAAAACCAACTACAACTGACACACTAATACACAACACCTCCAATCACCCAATACAACACAAACTAGCTGGCTTCAGAACCATGATACATAGACTTAACAACATCCCCTTAGATGAAAAATACTACAAAGACGAACTAAACACGATAAAATATCTAGCAGAATCTAACGGATATGACAGAACAATAGTCAGTAAACTCCTACACAAAACAAACAACAGACAAAGACAGAAAACAACAAATTCATAACACTAACATACATCAACAAACAAACTGAAAAAATAGCCCACAAATTCAAAAAAGCAGGATTCAGAATTGCTTACAAAACTACTAACAAAACAGAACACACACTATCAAAACACACACACAAAGCACAAAACAAATTCGATCTACCCAGTGTTTACAAGCTAAATTGCTCAAATTGCAATAAATTCTACATAGGCCAGACAGGACGTAGCTTCAAACAGAGATACACAGAACACACAAAGGCACTCCACTCCACTACAGAATCCACCTTTGCACACCACCTCATTGAAGCAAACCACACATATAAAAACATCGACAATAACATGAACATTCTACACATACACACAAAAGGCCGAAAACTAGACACTCTAGAACAATTGGAAATATACAAACACACAAAAACAAATAAAAACGACATCCCAAACGAACAGACACAATTCAAATCGCACGCATTATTAGAACATATCTCACCCCACACACACAGCATCGATCTTTCGAAATTCGATTCCGTCACCCACAACAAGACGGACAGCGCTACCAGCTATAAGTAAAAGGCCTCTGAAGAAGCCTTTTAAAGGAGAAAACCGGTTAAGGCTGTAAGGTAAAACTTTATGCTTTTACTTATAAAAAACCTAGTGTTCCGAATCGTTAATGTAATAGTGATATTTATATAATCAGTGTTTTTAAATAGGTAATTATTACAAATGTAAATGAATTTAACCATTTTATTAGACAAACAAACACGATAAAAAGTTACAGTAATAGTTTTGCTTTCATTTTATTATTTTTTTATTTACTTTCTACAACAATTCAGTATGAAACTAGTAAACATTGTATAATACATCTATGAAACTGAAATTATTTGCTCGAGTTCCACTCCAGTTGTTTGTTATAATTTTACATCCATAGGCACATCCTGAAATAATTGTTTTATATTGTTTAATGAACAACATTCTTACAAATGTAGGCACACTCAGTATAGAGTACATAATTGCTATAGAATATGAAATTAAAAAACTGATAACTGTCTGACAAACAGATAACTTCTTTGTCTGACTGGAATGGGAGAACAATGCTGCCATCAGATCAGTTTTGCTGATGAAGGTGGGTACTAGTTCCTCCAGCAGATTTATTATACCTTATGAATCAAATTTGGAAAAAAATGACAGTTTCAAAACTGCGACAGGGTGACTCCAATAATGGCACGGTGTTCGGTATTGTGGCTGCTGTAAGTTCTACCTGCTACAACTCTTTATAAATTATATGCCAGCTGCCTCAAGTTAGTACAAAGGCACGTAATGTCCTAGTCAGAGGTGGGCCAAGGCCAAATATGCACATGGGAGATTCCAACTTTATAAGCCCCCTTTCTTTGGTACGGAAAAGCCAAAAGGCTACCAATTTCAATATCATGTAGAATAATTTTATCAGTAAGTACTAGATCTAGTCAAATAAAACTCATTAATTATGCGTATGAAAAGTACCCTATATTTTTGAATGCTTAAATAATTAAATTTATACAAAGTATTTGTTACAACAATAAACTTTTTGGCTTTTCATTTCACTTAATTTTTGAATATTATTTCATAGTCTGAACTAGAGGCTTACTCCGAGGTGTGAGGCCCCTATGGGCATGAGCCCATTGGTGGCTGTCCACGCTGCCCATGCCTTCCACTGCAATTAATCTCACCACTAATTCAGAACTGACTAGGATGCAATACAGTATAAATTGTAAACCTCTAAATTGTAACATACCTTGGTCCTAATGCTTGAAATAATTATCATGATGATGATAACAATTATGACAATCTTGAATTATTTTCCACAGTAGATTTATTTATAGTTTTGGAGGCAATTTATTTTCTGTTTTGAAGACTTTTAATTCCAGATAATGGTACATGAAACTGAAATTGTTGTTTTCCCAACATTTATAACTACTCAACATATAACTGTATGTTAATATATTCCCAACATATTTAGTGGAAAAATATTAATACATACTATTAATTTCATACTACTTATACACATCCATTTATTTATATTTCTCGAAACTTATAAATGCCTGCTGAGCATTATTTTAGTACATAATAAACTTGGCAAGGGAATTTTTCTTCTTCTTCTTCTTCTTCTCTGCACATTGTAATGAACTAATACATGTTCTTTCTGTAAAAACTACACTTGACTAGTTTTCTAAATGTGCATTATCAGTAATGAAATAAAACCCTGTAATGCAAGTAATAAGGTTTGGTATTTATATAATTACCTGAATCCAAATAAAAAATAAAGGAGCATTTACTCATTTCCATCAAATAATATTCATCTAATATTTATGATAATACAATTTGTATTTGAACTTTCATTAGTAGCGATAATTATTTAATTGTATAATATTTTAAAAACTCATTACAGTATATAATTGTCTTGTTGATACATCCTCTTCATTCACTTATTTAAATATTATATATATTCAAACTTTCACTATGAACACTTACTTTTGGTTTTTGTCCCAAATGTTTCGACGTGGTGTCCGTCTTCCTCAGTGGGATTTGAAATACAGACAATTCTGTAAAAGTAAGTGTTCATAGTGAAAGTTTGAATATATATAATCATTACAGTATAGAGACATTGTTAACGATTTATAAGGCTTGTACAGTTTTATTTTACTAATAACAACTTGGTGGTTAATATAACATATTTCTTTCAGTTCCAAATGTTTCATCCATTCTACAATGGGGCTTCTTCAATAGCTTGAATGAATGGGCAAAACAACTGGCACTTAGAAAAAGAAAATATACGTTATTATATTAAAAAAGTTGCTATTAATGACTTTTTGTAACTCAAAAAATTTACGAGTGAGTATTATTCTTAAAATGAATAGTCTGCCATGCTCACTATGTGATTGACTCAACCCTAACTACCATTAGTCTTCCTTTTTGTCTCACCTGTTAGGAAAAAGCCAATATTTTCTTCCAATTCTAGGTTTATGATTAGTAGGGAAGTGTTCTTACCCAGTTCTTCCAGTTTAATTGTTTATATTGTTCTAATTATTTATACACTTCGGACATGTTGTTTATTACATAAAAATATAAACATGCGTTCTTTATTCTCTATAAAGTAGTCAAAATGTCACATGCACATGCACCCATATTAGCCCAAACGCCTAAGGTTGTATCTCCCCATGTAGTCACGGATTAGTCCACTTGATTGTGACTGACAGTCTTCAATAAATTTACAGAAAAAATTTCTTGGTACTTGACTCTCTATTGAAAAAATTGTTCCAATTCCTTGTAACTACTTATGCATGCATATAAATTTTAATTCTATTTATCCACTTTATGACTATCCACTTTCATGACTGTTTTCTCCATTACCAAAGTCAATGATGTAGATTCTCTGAGATTTTGTTACCAATATCTGTATTTACAAGAAACATTATGAAAATAAAATTTTCATCTGAACATTTTTCCCAGAGTCGACAGCACCCTAAAGTGGTACTCAATATTATTGGCTACAGCACATTGTACTTGTGCCAAACCTTGTATAAAATAACATTCAGAATCGTGTATATTAATGTTCAATAACAATAATACCTTTTATAATTACTAGTAGATCTAAATAAGTAAAAGCAGGCAAAAGAATAGACTTGGAAATTTACTTTTTTGCAGAGTAATAGATATAGCATTGTAAATTCTACAAAGAACGACAAATAAGACACCCATTAGAAAACATAAAATTAGATACATGGTTAGAGAAGAGGTACAGCTAATAATAAAAGGAAATGCAGCACTGAGAAGAAAGCATACAGACCACATTATTAGACAAAAATAATTGGAAAACGACTTCATGTCATTTGGTAGTTTTAAAAAATGTATGAAGTGAGTAACATACAAAATGAAAGGGTAAAGAAACTATTATATATTGATCTGAGGTATGCGTTATAATAACAAAGAAAAAGGACAAAGTAAAGGTAGTAGGACTGTATTATTAGAAGGTGTCTCAGTTTTAACATCACTTGAAAAATTCATAATAAATGAAAAAATTTATCTACTATACATGACTAATACAGGCACCTTAAAATATATATATGAGGTCATTCAGTCTTTCGACTGGATTGTACCTCGATATAGTTGGAGAGGGTTTATACTAGGGAGGATACCTCTCGCTGGTTTGCTGTCGAACGGTTTGTGAGGGGGAACGGTCGTATCTAAGCCACTTTAATAAATCATACAATTAAACATATTTTAACATCATCTTGGTTGGTACTGATTTGAGGTTAATTTTGTTTTAGCAAGTTGATAATTCTGCATTTATATATTTATATTAAAACTTCTTATATATGTTAATGACACCAGCACAAACAGGATACACAAATGTTAGCAGATGGGTGGAACTAAAAATCAGCTTAATGAGAACAACACTGATGCTTTGGTATATCACTATTTATTAATAAAATATTAAAAAAGAAATATGGAACCTGTTTAAAGATGAAAGTGCCGCAAAATCTAAAGCTCTGTAAAGACAATCATGACCCCAACTCAAGAGGTCTGCCAGGTGATTTTTTTAAAGGAAAGAAACAAAAACTGGGGTATAAAAAACATTAATGGATGCAGGAAAGTTTGTACACCATGATAAAAAACATACAGCAACAAACAAGTTAGCAGATATATATGGTAATGAGGCACAAAAACAGAATAAAGAAGTTTAGTAAAAATCTAAAAAATTATGTAAAGGAAATTTTAAATGTGTTTACTATATATGAATATATATGTATGTATTGTGTGCTACTTATCACATTTGGAAAATGATAATAAACTTTATATTCCTTAAAACAAATAATACTAACATGTCAATGGAACATGTATAATAGTTTTTTACAGAATAAATACTTATAAAACATGCAAATATTTTGAACAAATGGTAGCTAGCCACTATGAATGTACGGTATAGGACCATACAGTCAATACGGTACGCATAGCTTAAACATTTATTACTATATAATAATAAACACGGTGACATCACACAGAAAACAGACGACATAGTAGACACCTTTGAAAGAAAAAATCCTCTGACACATTATAAGCCCAATACAAGAAAATGGCTCATGGAGACTGAGATACAACAATAAACTGTATCAAATATATAAAGAGATACCAGTCTCAAAATGTATAAGAATGTAAAAATTGCATTGGGCCAGACATGTTATGAGAATGGAGGATGGCAAGAACCCCAAAAGGGCTCTGCTGAGTACATGGGAGGGAACGAGACCTAGAGGCAGACCGAGGAAGAGGTGGGAAGATGGCGTTGCAGAGGACGCGAGGGACATGGGGATAAGAAACTGGAGGAGGGCCGCAATGGATAGAGTAGATTGCAGGCGGTGATTGGTGGAGGCCAGAGCCCGACTTGGGCTGTAGTGCCATAGGAGGAGGAATAAACACGGCCAACAAATTAAGTCAATTATTACAGGTTCGCAAACGTTAAATACACTGTTTATTGTCCCTATGTGCCTCATTCAGTGGAATTTGTGCAAAAAATATTTAAACTGTCAATTGGAGATTATATTTTCCTTTTATCAGTACTGCATTGCACATAGCATTTTATATGTAAACATATATGTATTAGTCACTGTATCTATCACTTATAATATGTACACTACACTCTTGTTTATCCGGAATTCTGGCTTATCCGGAATAAGTTTTCAAAATAATTTTTTTTTCAACGACTTTACCAGTGAATTTTAAGATACGATTTGTACTAAAAACAACCTGTTTTGTTATAAATTCAACATTATACCCGTTCAGAGCTCATCAACATAAACATAATTAATCTAAACTGCAAGGGTAAAAATAATACAGTGCTATATTACTATTATTAATAAGTGTAAATAATACTTTGATCATTCATGTATGTGTGTTTATTATTGTTTTTTTCTCGCTAAATTAAACTTGTTAATTTTTAGAAATGCTACTACTGTACTGTACTGAATTTAATATAATGTATGTATAATGTCTAATGCTAAATACATTTTTTTCTTGTTTTTACAGTATAATATTCTGAAATAGATTTTGTTTTTCCTTAAGATTTACTTGTAAAATACAGTACAGTAGGCTATTACAGTTTGAATAGTCTTCAAAATAAAATAAAAACGCAACTATTCTGTATAGCGGTAGGTAAATATCGTTAATACCGGCATTTTTGCCATTAGTTTGGTTTATCCGGAAAGGGTCTGGTCCCACCAATTCTGGATAAATGAAAGTGTAGTGTATACAGTTAGAGTGTTATAAATTAATGTACCTACAGTTCATCTGCAGATCATAGCATACGTACTCAAAAACAATGTGATACTGTTTATCAGAGTTACATAATTATTTATTTTAATTTTTCTGTTATTTCCATTAGTGCACTCATGCATACACTCTGAGTGCGTGCATGCGTGCACGTGTGTGTGTGTGCTCTTAATACCTCATGTTAATGTCTTTAACAGATTGTCTATTTCTGAATTAAACATCATATAAACGTGCAAGCATAGTCCAATCCGCTTATATACTTTAGTGTTTAGTTTAAATAACATTATTACTTTTCTAACGATGAATGAACCTTCCCAAAATCACTCACTTTTACCAAAAACCTTTAAGGTGTGGTCCAGTTGTTGCACTCAAGACACAAAAATTAATTTCACGTCTAAATTATATTTTGATGTTTACACTTCTGGTTGGCACCACATTCTTGTCCATTATAACTTGAATTTAAAATATTTCATTTCATCAACTAAAATTATTCTATGAATATAAATATAATATTTAACTTTTACAAAAGATTTTATAATTTATTCTGTGCAGACATTGATGAATTGCTGATTGAAAAGTTTTAAAAACATGAAGTAACATAAAATGACTTTGAAACTACGTACTAATAAAAGTAATGATGATGAAGAGAGTCTATTCATTGGAAATTTAATTATACAAGGGATTCAAAAAGGCTTCAAATTATATTTTTGAAAGTAATTTTACATATAATATTGTTGAACCAAGGTGTCAGTACGGCACTGTCACAATGAGAACTACTGTAAAGCAATGAAAGTGATACCCATGTTACACAATCTGACTACTGTCAGAAAGCGACAACAAATAAAATTGATTTAATAAGCATAAATAAGTCATAAGTGGGGTGGATTAGAACCGCGTGATGCTCTATGCTGCCATCAGACTGGTATCAGACTGCCCCCCCCCCCCCAGCAATTCAAATTTAACCTTTTATCCATTATTTACACTGATAAATGGTTACAATTTACAATTTCAAAAGTTAACAATTATTTTAGTAAACTCTCAAATTACAACAAATATTTAGCTAAATAGTGATTACAATGACCATAGTAGTACTTAAGCTTAGAAAATACTAATCGATCCATTTTTGTCTTGACTTTTCCTTAACAAAGTCTTGTATATTTTCTTCTAAATCGAGCGATTCAAGTATCTCGTTTTCAATATTCAACCTTGCTAACGAAGCAAGTCAAAAAGTGTGTGCACACGTTTTCATGATTTTGGATTGAGGACATTTTTTTTTTTATGCACATTTATTATCTTCAAAATGTTTTTGTGATTTAGGGCTGGATGGTGCCCACTGACAGCCGAGGTCTTGGTGCCCAGTGCTGCAGCATACCTAGCACTATGGATAATCTGCCATAGGTCATACGTTTTTGTTATTTGGATTTTCAAATTAGTGCCACATCATTTTATTTATAAAGGAAAGTTTATTTACTAAAACAAACAATTAAAGATAATTTAATTAAAGATGTTGACTTGGTTGTCGGAAAACAGTTTACTATTTACAGTGAACCAATCTTTTATTTTTTCACAAATAATGTTATTTTTACAAAGTTTCTAAAGCACAATTTTTTGGTAGGGGTAAGTTTTTCTATAGTGTAAAAAATGAATTTGACATTAGTCAGTGTACCTTACTCACCTCATCCTATGATAAGAAATATTGCCAATGCCAAATTATAGTGTCAAATAGTCCCAATTATTGAACCTATATAGTAAACTATTGAAGTACTGTTTATCATTCAGTATGTCTTTACTGTTAAGTATGCTCTTTTTGTTAAAACTGTTCTCTTTACTAAGTTTGTAATTGATATAACAATTTATATGTAGTGCAGGATTAATTGTGCAATGTTACATAATCATTCACATGAGTAGACTGACAATTGACTTTTAAATGACAATTTGATTTCATGTGTTATGTTTAATTACATACCTTCAGTACTTCTCAAATGTGTAAGAACATACTATCTTCTTAACCCCTTCATTAATCTCATAAGAATAAATCTATCAAACCAAACAGGCCAAAAATTACAAAGAAAAAGTATTTTAGTGTAAATATGATGTCAGTTCTTGTTGGCTAGATTTTTATTGCATTTCTTAAATGTTGCTTTGAGTACAAATGTTACTATTTTTTGAACAGAAAATTAGTTTTCCCTAGAAATGAGTTGAGCTAAAATTCTGAAATATGGCAAGCACTGTAGCTGTATTGTGTTACCTAATAAGCCAATGACCTAGCCCGAAAAGAAGTTTTTGTAGGATGGGTCAGTTACAAATTATTAAAAACAAATTATCTGAAATTTTAAAGTTGTTTTGGTAATACAAATTTTGTTGAAGTTTAAATCAACTGATTGTACAGCCATCTTTGGTTAGGTTGATAACAATTACTAGGTTATCATGTTTGTATAAAATATGATAGAATTTATGAAGTTTCTAAAAGTTATCTGTGTTCAATTTTTGAAAAGTAAGTATTTGTTAGAATACTTGCAAAATCGTGTTTGCCAAATTTCAAAACTTCAATTTTTTTAAGATAAAATGTTTTTCCTTAAAAAATTCTACACCAAAAAAAGGGTAATAATAATGTCTTTACCTAAAAACAGCAATGACTAACTTGTACCAACTTTTTTCTTATTCTTTTAGGCATATTTGTCATACCAAACATATTCTCAAATGTGTAAATATAGGGACACAAAATGAAATAATAAGAGGTGTTCTTATACGTTTGAAAATCACTATATGAAATACACACAAAATCCATATGGATTTTCCTACTTGTTTTTAAAATAAAACAATATTCAATTATTAAAGTTTACTTCGTTATTAAGCAAAATAATAATAGAACGATATGAGCAAGCACATTATTTCGCTTACAGCTGCACATGAAACTTGTTACCATATTGTAAATAAAAGAAGGCCTTATTAAAACATATTTAAAATTGTTAATATATTTATATTTTTTAATGTATACATATATTCATAGGTGAAGTGTAAATTATTGAATTTCTTAGAATTATTTGTAAAGAGGAATGCTTTAATAATTTATTGTACCACTTTTAGTTATAGATATTATTTGTTTAGCTAAATAAATATAATTTAATTTTCTACAAAGTAGTTTCTTTTTTTTTACCTTGTCAAATACTTTAGAGCACTGATTAACTGACAGTCTAATAAATGGATTGTATAAATCGTTGTATACATTATTAATAATTTCTCAGAGCATTAAGAAAAAAGTTTTATTAAAAAAGTTTATAAAATATAATTTGGGAGTAGAAACATTCTATAAATTATACGTATTAGGCAATCTGTCTTTTCTTGTTTATAGAAAATTCACTAATGAGTTCCATAAAAACATTGCAATATTTAGTGCTGCAGCATTTTGGTACTAGCAGATGAAGATCCAGAAGTCAATGTTAATTTTTACTTAAAACTTGAATGTTTTAAATCAATTATAGTGTTTCTGAACAAACTGCAACTCATGGAAGGTGCAAAACGACTGATGAGATATTGAAATATTTATCACATTACTACCGTGAGAGAAATCTATTGCTGTATTCTGTTACTATACTCGCATACTTATTACTAAGAGCACAGAGATGAAATATTACATAATCACAATGTTTAGAAAGAGGAGAAGTCACTGTCACTCAGGAAAATTATGTTTCCTTGTGATGGTACATTTTATAATTACCTAAAATATGGTAACGAGATCATAAATATTGTATTTTTCTATTTTTTGACATACCCAACCCAACCTCAAACACCCGATATCGAATCTACAGTGAGTGGACTATATCACAATATTTGCCAGGATTTGAACTAATTCGTAGCAGAATCTGTAAAATGTCATAAAAATAGTGTGCAGTTATTGCGAT
Organism: Magicicada septendecula; assembly: GCA_034769895.1. Classification (NCBI taxonomy): domain Eukaryota; kingdom Metazoa; phylum Arthropoda; class Insecta; order Hemiptera; family Cicadidae; genus Magicicada; species Magicicada septendecula. Next base: position 456,157,656 of record CM068373.1, read on the forward strand.
AAGCAAGCCAAGCCTTAATTACGTCAGAGGCTGAGAATGTGTTGACCATGATAAAACGGCGATGTCAACAAGTTAAACAAAGAAAATGTGACGTCAGTACACCCCACTTCCGCAGAATTCAACAAGGAATTGTCGTCATTTCGCTGCAGCAACTGATCAGTGCCGGCCGGCAAAACCAATTCACTCCCGGGTGAATTTTAACTTTTTAGACCACTGTAGGTGGTTAATAAACTGTGTAAAACACCGTACAGTGCGTCGATTACAAAAATGTGACCGTTACGGGTACACGTAAAACTCGCGGTACTGGACGCGAAGTTTTACCGCCAGCTATAACAACCAGCAACACGAAATTGGTGAGAACGTTCCTTATACAATCCTGATTTCATAATTTCCCAATATCATTTTATTGTAGAAATTCATTTTATTTTAAAATTTCAATCTAATAAAAGGAGCTCCAAAACTTATAAAAGTTATAAAAGTTTGTACCATGAGGATGGAAGAGAGAGTGTTTGAGTGTGTGGGTTAAAATTTATAAGTGTTGGGTTGTGCTGAAATTTACATTGAAATAATAAATGTATGTCTTATCCTATAACATGTATTATAATGCAGCGTATATTTTTTGTATAGTGTAATTTCATGTGGACAACGCCCATGGCGCAATCTATCGTCCAGATATCTATATCTATGTAATACTTATCAATGTTTAATATTAATAAATACTTTTTATATGTTATTTGATGTGTCTTTATTTCAGGTAATTGGTTCCACTAAACTGGTACGTGTTACACGAATTCTGGCCCTAAAAGTAAATGTCGATCATAACACTTGTACAACATGGCGCCCTAGAGTATTTACGAATACAGACAAAATACATTGTACATTATCAGAGATTACATTTTGCGCCCGAATAGAAGGGACTAAAAGATTACATCCTATAATGCCTCAACTTATCGAAAGTATGGTACACACTGATGGATGGAACTTGCAGGAGTAGGTCTGTTGAAAAAAAAAGCTGTGACATTTACTCAATGTTGCTAGCCAGTTCTCACCTGATAGGAAAGAACATGGCTTTCAATGGTTCAAAAATAGTAACACTTCTAGTCTAATTTCAACGTCTTAAATGGATTTACCCTGTCAGCCAGCATGCATCTGTGTATCTGTGTAAAGCAGGACCTGCTTATATTAATTTTCCATTTTATATCAAAGCAAAACTAAATATTTCCTATTTAATGCATAGCTTTTATAAAGTTAAAACATTTTAACTGTAAAGTCAAACAATATTTTTCAATCACTCAGTAAAACAGTATACCCAAATGACATTTGTACCACTCAGTGCCATGGCGTGAGTTCATAACACCTGTTGCCGGTTGAGATAGACCTAAAACTTAACCTAAAAATTAATTTGAATTTTTTCTCGTACCATTTTAGAGCATATTCTATCATTCGCTGGAAGAAGCAGAGGGTCCCGGTTCAACAGGATCCGACTCTCATCATAGTAACACACAATAAATCAGAACACAAATAACCGAATTAAATTAATAAAGACAAACAGAAACACATGACTAAATGAACAAAACACAAATAGGTACATAGTATCTTCTGCACGTCAGTTCCGAAACGAACACAGCTGCTAACTGAGCGTTTTGGCGGTTTATACAGCGGCAACACATTGGTGAATGAATGAGTCCTCTTCTCGTTTGTACAGTGACAACTACTTCGAGGTCAATGACTGTAAGCAGTAAATCAGTGTCAATATTTGAACCGGCAACACAAGATGGTGTAAGTTCCCAACAGTTGAAAAGCAATGCTATGCTTTTCTTCACGTTTCCCTACTAATATTGTTCAGATTTCAAATTATTCAATAACCAAAGTATTTTTATTCTGTGATATAATTAATACTATTTTCTCTTATTTCCACTACTGTTGCCGCCGGCAACAGTGGTTACATAGACACCACGCTACTGGTACCACTTCTGTGCCACTGGTAGTACTTGACACACTATGACTTATGAAGGGAAGGTAAAACGTTCTGGGCCTGACACAGAAATAACACCCCCTATCCTCATTATTTTAATCATGTTGTATGATTTCATCCCTTGTAGACTGAGTTTATATATTTCAAGTGAGTGAGCTGTTTAGTTGGTTACAACCTGGTTAAAAAGTATTTTAGGAACCCAAGATACTGTGGAAATGCCGTAAAAGACAAAAATAAAGTACTGCTCTTTGAGGAAACACAAATAGTGAAAAGATGGAAAAGATACATTGAGACCCGGAAAGATACTGTGGAAACCCTATGGAAGAAGCAATTATTGAGATAGAACTGGAAGCTGAAGAAGAAGAGAAAGGGGGAACTTATTATGAGAAGCAAGTTCAATGAAACTAATAAAAAATTGAGAATAATAAAGCCTCTGTTGTGAATACAATCCCTGCAGAACTAATAAAAAACAGAGGAGAAATTCTGATAGGTAGACTAATACAATCTTACCAACAACATCTTCATGGACAGAATATTTCTAGAAGACTTGGAAATGAGTAAAATAGTACCTATTCCAAAGAAAACCAAGGCAAATAAATGTGACCAGTACCACACAATTAGTCTACTTACACATACCACATACCTGCAAAATTCTAACCACCGTCATTCATAAAAGAACAGAAAGGAAAATAGAAGAAGTGCTCACGGAGGACCAATTAGGGTTTAGACGAGGAAGAGGGGCGAGAAAAGCGATACTGGCTCTGAGAATGGTGATAGGGACAAGAATGGAGAAAGGGAAGCAAATTGTAACCCTTGGTTGAAGGGAAACAAATGTTCCTTGGTTTTGTACATACAGAGTAGGTGTTTGATAATGTTAATTGGGAGGAGACGTTTAAAGTAATGAAAACAAATTTGGTGGCTGTACAAAAATGAGACAGCACTGATAAACTTTGGAAAACACAAGAGGAAACAAAAATTCGAAAAGGTGTAAGACAGAGTTGCAACCTCTCTCCTGCATTGTTTACATTATATATATACAAGATGCTCTTAACAAAGTAAATGAGCAAATGGATGGTGGAGTAAAAGGGCAAGGAAAGATAATTAACATGTTAAGATTTATTTTAATTATATAATTACCTTTATATGATCCACTTGAGTGACACTAAGTTTTGTCTAGTTATGACGTGTTTCGGGCACAAGGTCCCATCTTCAGATAACACTGATATTAATTACTACATAAAATTGAAAACCATGGTTGCGGTTATGTCATTATAAATAAAACTTTAAATCGCATGTGAAAATTTTTAACGAAGAATGCCCGGAGCTCCCGCATGCGTGCACTCACTACCGCGATCGTCACACGACTGGTCAAAGATTATAATCTAATCTAATGGCAGTGTCGAACAAGTTGTTCGATGCAAAATTTACTTGATCATTCAAAATATTATTTTTGGTGGTGGTATTTTTTATGGCTTTATAAATTTCAAGTTCCTCCAGACTATCCATCAGTTTACCTTTTTTGCATAGGGCCTATATGTAATGCTGTTAAATTGTTTTCAAAGCTAGTGTAATTGTGTCCGCTTGATATTAAGTGTTGCGCAAAATTAGATTTATTATTATTCGGTTTGGGAATATGTTCCAAAAATCTCGTGTAAAAACATCTGCCCGATTGACCGATGTAGAAAGCCTCACAATCGTCACATTTTATTTTGTAAACACCGGATTTCTTTTTTAAAGGTAATTCGTTCTTGTTTTTGAAGTAATTTTCCAATTTATTAGTTGTTTTAAATGAAATGATATAATTTTTATCTTTGAGAATGGATTTTAAAATATTCGGCATAATACCTGTAACATTGGCAGAAAGATATTTACGATTTTTATTGTTTACTTTTATAATGTTTGAATTTTTATTTTTTAAACGTTTTTTATGTTTATTTATTATTTTATCTACTATTGTAGGTTTATATTCGTTGTTTATGGCTATTTGTTTAATAGTGCTTACCTCATTTAAGTAAGTCTTCTCTTTCAAGGGGAACATTTAGAAGTCTGTTTACAAGACTGTTAAATACAGCCATTTTTTGTGTAACAGGATGATGTGATTCGTAATGTATTACTGTGTCGGTATAAGTGTGTTTCCTGAAAATTTTGTATTTTAAATTATTTCCGTTATGTGATACTGTTAAATGTAGAAAATTAATATTTCTGTTGTTTTCAATCTCCATAGTAAATTTTAATTTATTATGAATTTTGTTTAAGTAATTCTTAAACAATTCAATTTGTCTGGTATTCCCGTTGAATATAATAAAGGTGTCATCTACATATCTAGAATAATGGATGATTTTATTGGCAAAATAATTATCTTTTAAAATTTTTGTGTTTTCTAAATGATTTAAGTATAGGTCTGCCAGGATGCCAGAAAGTGGAGATCCCATAGCAAGGCCTTCATTCTGTTTATAATATGAACCTTCAAATGAAAAATAGTTTTGATTAAGAATAATTTTTAATATCATCATCAGCTGGTCAACTTTCTGTATTTCCAATGAATCATTATTTATTAAATTACGTCTGAGTAATTTTAATGTTTCTTCGATAGGCACATTAGTATATAAATCTACTATGTCGAAGGATACTAGCTTGTAATTTGGTTGAATTGTAACACGATTTACTTTTTTGATAAAATCTTTACAGCTTTTAACACTCCGATTATTTTCTAGGTTGGTATGCTCTTTGATGATTTTTACTACAGTTTTTGCTATTTCATAACCGGGGGCAGTTGTAAAATTAAAAATATAAAAATTGTACAATTGTAAACAATAAAAATCGTAAATATCTTTCTGCCAATTTTACAGGTATTATGCCGAATATTTTAAAATTCGTTCTCAAAGATAAAAATTATATCATTTCATTTAAAACAACTAATAAATTGGAAAATTACTTCAAAAACAAGAACAAATTACCTTTAAAAAAGAAATCTGGTGTTTACAAAATAAAATGTGACGATTGTGAGGCTTTCTACATCGGTCAATCGGGCAGATGTTTTTACACGAGATTTTTGGAACATATTCCCAAACCAAATAATAATAAATCTAATTTTGCACAACACTTAATATCAAGCGGACACAATTACACTAGCTTTGAAAACAATTTAACAGCATTACATATAGGCCCTATGCAAAAAAGGTAAACTGATGGATAGTCTGGAGGAACTTGAAATTTATAAAGCCATAAAAAATACCACCACCAAAAATAATATTTTGAATGATCAAGAAAATTTTGCATCGAACAACTTGTTCGACACTGCCATTAGATTAGATTATAATCTTTGACCAGTCGTGTGACGATCGCGGTAGTGAGTGCACGCATGCGGGAGCTCCGGCCGTTCTTCGTTAAAAATTTTCACATGCGATTTAAAGTTTTATTTATAATGACATAACCACAATCATGGTTTTCAATTTTATGTAGTAATTAGTTTTAAATTAATATCAGTGTTATCTGAAGATGGGACCTTGTGCCCGAAACGCGTCATAACTAGACGAAACTTAGTGTCACTCAAGTGGATCATATAAAGGTAATTATATAATTATTTAATAAGTGACACGGTATGCTAAAAAAGTATGTTAAGATTTGCAGGCTACATTGCAATTATGGGTGAAAGTGAACAGAAGTTAAGTAAACAGTTACATATAATGAATGAGGTTTTGAACTAAGAAGACAACTTAAGAATAAAGTGATGGTCTGTAGTAAACATGAACAGTCCAATATGAATATATTGCTGAATGGAAAAAGATAGAGGAAATTAGAGAGTTCACTTAGGAAGTAAAATCACAAAAGTCGAAAAAAGTAAGAAAGAATTTTTAATAAAATCAGACAGGCTGATGTTGCATTTATCAGTAAATACAAACTGACTTTTAAAGAAATACCTCTGAAAATAAGAAGAGACTCCTGAAGAGTTACATATGGAGCGCAGCTCTATATTGATGAAAGACATGGACAAATGGAACAGAGAAAAGGAGAAGACTTGAAGCGCTGGAAATGTTGTGTTATAGGAAGTTACTGAAAGTAAGATGGATCAACAAGGTTAGCAATGATGAGCTTCTGACTAGAGTTGGAGAAAAAAGAACTTTTTGGCCAAATATTGTGAAGAGAAGGGTTGAACTTATTGGCCATCATTATGCATCAAAAGAATTTGATAAAGACAATAACAGAAGGTTATACTGAAGGGAAAAGAGGAAGAGGAAGACTATGACTCCAATATATGAAACAGATTATTGGTGACATAAGTTGTAATTCTTATGAGGAGATGAAACGGTCAGCACAGAGAAAATTGGTGTGGAGAACTGCTATAAGCCAATCTGCGGATTGCTAACTAAAAGAAGGTGTGAAGCTACTTACCTTTTTGTATCACATAAAGGTAAATTAACTAACAAACATTGTATATTTCTCGGGCGCCATCTTGCCAACTGCAAGAAAATAATTTATGAGGGTTCTTTTCAGCGAACTAGGAGAACAGAATGTGGTTGCTGAAATAATAACAATCATTTATGTTCATCAATAATTAAACGTTATTATTACTTTATTATTATTCATATTTCATGTTAATAAAATCATACAGACAAAATTTGAATTAATAATTGACAAAACGTGAATAATAGTTGTTGATTACCTTGAATCTCTTTTAATTCACTTACTCGCATTACAATAACAGATTCTTGAAATACATTTTTAAGAATTATAATGGGAACGCAAACCAGCCTTCTTATTACTATAAACTATAGTAAAACTATATTCTCACACACACACAAACACACAAAGCTACTTTAGAGATCTCATTTTAAATATTTTATACTTTATGATTATGAAATCAAAATTGATTTCCCCATTCCGCCAGTAATTTTGAAAAACCCTTATTAAAATCTCATTGATACATGGCTACTTAGCTGAAATTTGAAGCCGATTATTATTCCTGAAACCGTCACATGGTTTTACGTGCGCACTTTACTTCACTCCATGATCATCGAACTGTTATTATATATATATACTGTTAATTACACTTTTAATACGAAACTTTGATTTTAGTTTATGTTTTAAAATATAGTATTCACATTTTATGGTTTTGCGGGCCCGCACTTACTGCCGAAACTTTTTATAGAGACCACTCGCGAGTGGTGATGAAGTTGGACTGGGGTGAGAAATAGGCGCTATTTTGTGAAGCAACTGTTGTTCTTTCATTTCTGATTGGTTTTCATTTTGTATTCGTTCGCCAGTGGACTGTTTTTGGCTTGTTGACAGAACTGGTGACACACATCGTTACATAATTTGCTGACGCAACACATCGCCTGATGTCTGGTTGTGTAACGTGTTTACTGTTACATAACGTTTTTCGTGTTCGTCATTGTCCTTGAACTGATTTTGGTACAGTTGCCGGTTATTAAAACTGTTTATATGAATATTGTTGAATAACTTGGTTTCCAACGCCTCAAGCAGTGTTGCCGTTGTTGGGATCGCTTCAAATAATAAATTTACCATTCGGTCATAACATTTTTCTATCACTCGACAAGTTATTTATTATTAAAAAAAAAACACAAATCCTGTTATTACCCCAGGTATGCCCAAAAATGCCCCGCTACAATACCCCCTCAATGAGATATTTTATGCCGAAGCATAAAAAATCTCATTGACACATTCATACTTGCTAAAGGGATCAGCCAGGATATGTCGCCACAACCCCCTGTACGGTTTACAAACAAGAATAATCAACTCACCCTTGGTCCGGTGACTGTGACTGCATCTGCATGACAATACTGGACTTCTCTCTCGAGATCCCAACACCGTAGAGTCAGACAAATACTCAACGCCCCTGCCCTGACGCGCAGGCCAGCTCAGGTCCGCCGCCACAGCATCACCAAACACTGAAACAACAAATCAAAATATTAAATAGTGGCCTTATACAACACCATATCCCCAACTGATCTGTTCCCCCCTAGCGGTGCTGGTTTGCGCTAAGAAGCACTGGTTTTGTTTTTACTCACTTATTACTAACATGTATATATCAGAATACCTAACATAAGAAAACACAGTACATAAATAATTCATTTTAAAATAAACAACTTACAATTAAAATGTTACACACTTTACATCATTAAATTGACATATAAAATCAAAAAATTACTTTTAAACTTGATTTACTCTTATTAATTCGTTTCTCAAAATTACAAAAATTATTTATTTTTTTTTTTTTCAATAATGGCCATCATTATTCCATTTCATTACTTTGGGTGATTCTATGTTATTCATTATTTCATTATAATTTACTTCATCCATTTGGCATTTATTCATAATCTTACCCCTTTTATTACTCTAATGCTCCCTTACAAAATCTTTAACTAGTATGACACCCCACTATCAAAATTTCACTAACCCTTCTCTACCTCTAACTACTTACTATTTTAACTCCAATCGCCACCTTCTACACTTATAAAAAAAAAATACTCTCTAACCCTTTGTACATAGGATACGTGTTTCCTTCCCAAAACTCATTCCCTTATGTTGGTCCCTGGACTCACCCTAGGTAACCCTTTCCGGCGCCAATCGGTCCCTATCCCGTCCCAACCCTTGTTGCGGACTCCCCAAATACACTACCACTACTACAAAATTACCATCCCCAAAAAATCTCAATCTCATAACCTCACTACAATTACAACAAATTAACATCAACAAATAAACAATATATCGCTCCAAACTCTACATAAAATCTCCATTTCTACTGTGTCTCCACTTATTTCTCAAAATTCTATAACATACATTAACTCAAAACGACATTGCATTATTTTCATTTCCACTATTACTTTAACTTTTACTTCGATTTGGACAAATCTATGTCCCACAAAATTCAACTTGAACTGATTCAAACATTTTATTCAAACAATTACTATCACCCACTTCTATCTTTTACAACCTATTGAAAATTTTACTTATTACAACTATTTTTCATTTTATTTTAAAATCTATAAACACATTGAAAACATATTATTATATTTTTATAATACTTATTCCTAACATACTAATGCAATCAACACAATAAGACATAATAACACAATATAAGAAGTATTTAGTGCATCTATTTTTTAAATTCAAACAAAATTATTGAGTAGCAAATCATCATTATTAATTAAAATATATCAAATTTTTAATACGTTATCCCCTTGGATAACCTCCCAGCCACACACACTATTTCAGAATTATGGAAGACTGTGGCGCCTTTTCGCTTCCACAGAGACTGTATATTTTGGAGCAGGTTTTACCTCTCCGTGTCTCTGCTTCCGCTGTTAAGTTTAAAATTGTTGAACATCAACATGTTCTCGTTAATAATTATACACCCTTAAACGGATCTACCACCTGGCTCTGCTGTTCCTTCTCGAACAGAGTGGCAGCCGCTGTTCCATAGTTTGGTGATTCCCCTTTTATTACCCCCCATCAATTTCAAAATGCACCTTTACAACGATAACAGCTATGGCCAGTTATGGCAGCGCGCAATCGTAATGTGCCCCAACCATAGCTGTTAAAGCTAAACCAATTCCACGGTCAGGGTTCGGTGAGGCCGTGACCGCCCGAAAAGTTGGGGAATCACAAGTAAAATATCTTTCGTAATATTAAATTTACGAATTTATATTTAAATGACAATATTAATTTAGATGGGGTTTTAACCCACTTTATATGGAAGCTTAACCATTATTAACATAAAATATTAAATACAAAATCTACAACCTTCCCCCATAGCAGTTCCACACTACACTGTTATGTCACTTCATTGAGCACCAAACTACCCCCCAAAATTATCCCCACATCTTGTATTGGTAACAAGTTCTTATATTACTACACATTTCTTCAAAACGTTCCTACACCCACTAATACTAAAATCTAACAATTATATTTGGTCACCTAATGCTAAAAAATTTAGAAGAGAAAAAACATTTTTTATCTTAAATTTAGAATTATACACATCCAAAATTATTTTGGGGTTTTTTTTTTTTTTTTTTTTTTTTTTTTTTTTTTTTTTTTTATAGAGGAGGCTGACTCTATTGTCATAATATAATTTGCTGACGCAATACATCGCCTGAAATGCCGGGTCTTGCTGCAAAACGGATTGGAACCAGATAGATATACTACGTGAATTCACGTCCCCCCTCTAAAACACACTACCCCCCCCTCTCCTACCATTTCTTCTACCCCGCCTTCTACCGTGCTCCAATACGTCTTGCCCCAAAACTCGTCGTTTCGGGCCAAACAGAAAATATTGTCAAAGGCTCCATTTTAATTTTGCCCTTGACACTAAAAAAACTTTAAATAGAATGCACTGCCTTTTACTTAAATGCAGCCTCCATTATTTACAAACACTCTAAGGCAGTGCAGGCACGTGACAGGCACACCAAAACCGCTGCACCGGGAGTGTATAAGAAAATAATTTATGTCACGTACCTGTGGGGTCCCCCTCCCCGTTCAAATGTGCAGTTAGGTTTTCTACTTTATACCAATTTTGGTGGAGCCGGACCATCGTTGTTTTCACCGCCCGAAGGAAGATCCGCCAACCATGGCCCGCCTCCGAGTTCCGAATTCCACGGCCAGGACTGGTAAGATCGTGACCGCCCGAAAATGGGGGAGGATCCCTTCTGAAAACATACAATAATATCTGAAAAACTTATTTATAAACATAACAATTAAAGTGACCTATATAATTTTAAATTCGTCGCATTTTGAGTACCTACTATTTCCTGCGTCGCTGGGTTCCTCAGCACATACGCATTCTGCATTTTTATGTCTATGACTTCATAAGGTCCTTCATATAACAAGAAAAACTTTTTTATTTCCCTATCTTGAGCACTGGACAAATCATGTCTTTTTACTAACACTAACTGGCCTACCTCATATTTGGTCCATTTACCCTTAGCATCATGTTTCTGTTTTCGTCGCTCTCCTCTAGTAAGTAAATTCTCGTTCGCCAATCTAATCTTCATATTCCTGTCCAAAATTTGCCCTTCAGGTGGGTATGTGAAAAGTTGTTCTAATATCCTGGGCGGCCTTGTTCCCCTGATTAACTCATGCGGCGTAAATCCCGTGGACTCATGGGTGGTACAATTCAGCCACTCCTCTACTTTTTTCACGTAGGATGGCCATTCTGTGTGTTTGGCGTGACAGTACGCCCGAAATATCCTGCCAATCTCTCTCATCACCCGTTCTGCTTGGTTCGACTGAGGATGGTACACTGCCGTATGCTTGGGTATGATGCCTTCCCATCCAAGCGTCTGCCGCCATTTGCCGCTTATAAACTGTGGACCATGGTCAGATAATATAATTTTCGGCTTTCCCACATTAAGCATATAATCTTTTACTATTCTCTCACTAAGTACTTTACTAGTTGCCCTCTTGATGCTATATAATTTTACAAATTTTGAAAAAGTGTCTAAAACTACAAATACATATACCACACCCCCTCTACCTCTGGGTAACGGTCCATATAAATCAACCGCAACTAGATCAAAAGGCTTATCTACTTTTATATAATTCATCTCTCCTTCCACTCTATAATTCACCACTTTCGATTTTTGACATAAATCACACACTCTCAACACTTTTCTCACTCTCCTCTCCATATTCTTAAATATACATGACTCTTTCAAAACATTTGCACACTTTCTCGCACCAAAATGACCATACCTTACATGACAATCCCAAATAATTTTATCTATTAACCCATTAGGTATAACTAACCTCCAATCACGCTCCCCACCATCTACTTTTTTAAACAAAATGCCTTGATATATTTGAAATCGCTCATTATATTCAGATCCCGCTACATCTGTTTCTAAACTAACAATTATTTTACCCAGTTTGCTATCAGATCTTTGCAAGTTTTTAATGTCTCTTAATTCCTCACCGAAAATCCTATCTTCTCTAGTTAACATAAAAATTTCTATTTCTTTAAGGTCCCTACCAGTCTTATTATCTATAACATCTATTCTAGAAAGTGTATCTGGTACCTTATTATCTGACCCCTTTATGTACTCCCATGAAAAGTTATATTCCTGTAAGGCTAATACCCACCTGGTTAATCGGCTGTGTGTTAGCTTACATGAATTCAGAAATGATAGTGCCTTGTGGTCCGTCCGGATGATCGTAGTATTCCCTAGTATGTACGTGCGGAATTTACCCACGGCGAACACAATGCTCAGAAGTTCCTTTTCTGTTGTCGTGTAATTCTTCTCTGCCGATAACAGCGATCTACTGGCGAAGGCGATCGTTAGGTGTTCCTTGTCGCAGCTCTCTTGGTATAACTCAGCACCTAGCGCTACATTGCTGGCGTCGGTCTGCAAATAAAAGATCTTATTAAAATCGGGATGATTCATCATTATCATGTGACTGAACTTTCTCTTAATTTCATTAAATGCAGCTCGTTCCGCGTCGCCCCACCTCCACTGTTTATTCTTCTGCAGGACAGAACTCAGTTTGGATGTTGTGTGTGCGTAGTTCTCCTGAAATTTCCTGTAAAAATTGCATAAGCCTAAAAAACTCTGTAGTTGCTTAATGTTTTTAGGTTCAGGGAATCGCATTATTGCTTCGACTTTGTCAGGGTTGGCTAATATCCCCTCTTGTGTAATAATAAATCCTAAAAAGTGTATCTCTGTCTGCAGAAACTTAGACTTGTCCCAATTCACTGTTAAACCCCCTACTTGTAGCTTATCTAATACATATTCTATGTGTTCTAAATGTTCAGTGAATGTTCTAGAGGCTATCAAAATATCATCGACATACACAGTTAAAAAATCTACGTCCTTAGGTTGTAAAATATTATCTAAACATTTGATAAAACTGGCAACACTGGTGTTTAATCCAAAAGGTAAGCGTTTAAACTGGTAATTCTTACCATTAAAAAGAAAAGCTGTATATTTCCTACTCTCTGTTGCTAATGGTACCTGCCAGTATCCAGCGGTCAGGTCTAAAGACGTCATGTATTTGACTCCGCTAAACTTTTGTAAAATCTCATTTATGGGTTCTGGAGATTCTCTGTCCGGCATAATAATCTGATTGATTTTTCTAGCATCTAAACATAACCTTACCTTGCCATCCTTCTTTATCACTACCACCAAAGGGTTTGAATAAGGTGATACTGAGCGTTCAATTATGCCTCCTTGCATCATCCGGTCTAATTCCTCCTGTACGGCCCTCCTCTTCGAAAACGGCACCGGGTAGCTTCTCTGCATGTATGGTGCGTGGTCCCGAACTTTCAACTCACAGATGTAGTCCTTCGCTTTCCCTGGTGATTCATCAAACACCCCTCTGTACTGTTCCACAACTGCCCACAGCTCCTCTCGCTGAGTACTTCCTACAACTGTATTTTCATTGAAAAATTTATCGGCTCTATTTGTCCACACACTCTCATTACGCTCATGCATCTCTCTCTCCTCATTTTCTACACCCTCACTCTCTAGACATATATTTATTTTAGTTTCTATTTCCCTATCACTTATCTGTTTATGTAACATTTTTATTCCAGTGACTTTAGCTTCATTTACTACTTTCTTAAACTCTATTCTGACTGGTTTATTCCCCTTCTCAAATTTTACTATTTGTTTATTAAAATCTATCACTGCTCCGTTTCTTTCCAAAAAATCATTTCCCAATATTACATCTAGACTTAACCCTTTAACTACTAGGAAAGTGTTTTCAAATTCTACTTCATTTATTAAAATATTTAATTGTACTTGTCTGGTTATTCTTTTACTCCTCACCCCAGTTACCCCCACTACTGTAACCCCTGCAACTGGTAATGACGGTATATTCTTGTTTAACTCTTTTAATTCACCCATGACATTTTCAGAAATTACTGAGATCTCGCTACCGGTATCAATTAAAGTTTTATAATTCTTACCTTCAATGTTAATCGTCACCTCAGTCAATCCTGTTCTGCGTTCCACCACCTTGTTCTCCTCTTCTTCTAACAACTCTTTTGCCATATCCATCTTGATGACGTTGTTTGTGTATTCGTTAATTACTTGGACCCGGTCCTCCGTTGACAATGGCTGGGTCCGCTTCCCCATTGTCTTCCTCAGTTTTCCGTGGATGGACCTGCTACAGCTTGATGATTTCCTCCTCTACCTCTATTGTGATTTCCTCCTCCCCGAGGCGCTCCTCTATAAAATTCTCCTCCTCTCGACTGTTGATTTGGTGGTGGGTTTGTCCTCTCGTTTCTGGCGCACTCCCTGGTTCGATGACATCTAAAACAATTCGTTCTATTAGCATAGTTATCAATTTCACAGGCTCTACACCTCCAACTCTCGCCCCTATTATCGAAACTTCCTCCCCGCGCTCCTCTATGAAAATTCTGTGTACCCCTGTTATGATGGAAAAAATTATTATTATTATTATTATTATGGTGTGGTACTACTGGTGTGTTTGGACGTCGTCCCATGTCGCGTTCCCCTATATTCTGTAATACATCTAACATGATTTCTAACTCACTTATATTGGTAATCTCTCTAGTCATTAAAGTTATTTGCACCTCTCTGGGCAGGTGTTTGCTAATATGTCGTACAAATGATCGGAATGGCAACGGCGGTTCTAAATACTTTGCTTCGTTATAAATGGTCATCACATATATGGTTAGGTGGTTATTAATCCTACCAAAATTCCCATTACCCATTATTTTACTTCTTAGTATTTCTTGGTCCTCTTCTGACCAATATTTGTTGCGGAAAGCTATCTCAAAATCTTCATAACTTTCCCATTCGGTATGGTGTACTTCCGACCATATCTCGGCACTACCTTTGAAACATTTGATAATCTTCAACAACTTAACCTCCCAGCTACTATTATTAAACCGATTAAATTCCCTAACCCTATTTAAAAATTGCATTGAGTGTACTCTACGATTGTCACAATTGAAAGTTTCTAATTCTATTTCATTATTTGTATCTCGTGTCATAAATACTCGTTCAATAACATTGTTTACATTTTGATTTTTCACTAAACTTAATTCATCTCGCATATTACTAATATTTTGTTCAAGTGAATACAATTTTTTATCATTACTATATTCAGACTGTACATTATTTTTTGCTATTATTTCAATAGATTCATTTACTGCTTGTATCTCCGTCTTATAATTACTTTCAATTTCATATATTTTTGAGTCTATCTTATTTTGGTGTTCATCAATATTCTGACTAAATTTTTCAACTGTCATTACTACACTACTCAATTTACAATCAGTTTCAGTATTACGTTTAATAATTTTAGATTCTATGTCATTGTTATACTCATTCATTGAATTTATTAATATTTCGTTATTTTCATTGATTTGCTTCTCAACTCTAACTATCTGACTATCTATTTCACTAAATTTAACATCTGTCTTTTGTATTGAATCATCTAACTTGGTTTCTACTTGACTGATTTTATTAGTAAATTCTACCTTGGTATTCTCACAATGTTTATTAATTTCTTGTATCTCACTTTTCAACTCTTTATTCTGATGTTTTAACTCCTCAAGACTATTCTTTTGAATATCGAACTTTTCATTGATTTCGTTTTTTTGTTCATTAAACAGCAATTTCATCATCTTGATTAAATCATTATCTTCAGCCGTTTTGTTCATGACTGGTGTTGAGTGAACACCTTCATGCATGATTTGAGATTCAGTTATGCTTATCTGGCTTTCATCTACACTGTCAGTGACGCTGACAGTTTCCTGATTGTCTGCCATTTTTCTTAAAAAAAAAATTTTTTATATATATATTTCTTAGCAAAATATTATTTTGTCATACATAATTATTATTGAGAAAAGAAAAAAAAAATGTTCTGCTCACTCATACTACAAAACATGACATAACCTTATTCTATACGTCTATTTTACGTATGCAAAAAAAAATTTATTTTACCTTAAACAACCATTCTGCTTTCCTAAGTAGGCCTATATTTATATAATATTATTATATAAATCGTCCCTACGTTCGGAAGCCAAATGTGAAGCTACTTACCTTTTTGTATCACATAAAGGTAAATTAACTAACAAACATTGTATATTTCTCGGGCGCCATCTTGCCAACTGCAAGAAAATAATTTATGAGGGTTCTTTTCAGCGAACTAGGAGAACAGAATGTGGTTGCTGAAATAATAACAATCATTTATGTTCATCAATAATTAAACGTTATTATTACTTTATTATTATTCATATTTCATGTTAATAAAATCATACAGACAAAATTTGAATTAATAATTGACAAAACGTGAATAATAGTTGTTGATTACCTTGAATCTCTTTTAATTCACTTACTCGCATTACAATAACAGATTCTTGAAATACATTTTTAAGAATTATAATGGGAACGCAAACCAGCCTTCTTATTACTATAAACTATAGTAAAACTATATTCTCACACACACACAAACACACAAAGCTACTTTAGAGATCTCATTTTAAATATTTTATACTTTATGATTATGAAATCAAAATTGATTTCCCCATTCCGCCAGTAATTTTGAAAAACCCTTATTAAAATCTCATTGATACATGGCTACTTAGCTGAAATTTGAAGCCGATTATTATTCCTGAAACCGTCACATGGTTTTACGTGCGCACTTTACTTCACTCCATGATCATCGAACTGTTATTATATATATATACTGTTATATTACACTTTTAATACGAAACTTTGATTTTAGTTTATGTTTTAAAATATAGTATTCACATTTTATGGTTTTGCGGGCCCGCACTTACTGCCGAAACTTTTTATAGAGACCACTCGCGAGTGGTGATGAAGTTGGACTGGGGTGAGAAATAGGCGCTATTTTGTGAAGCAACTGTTGTTCTTTCATTTCTGATTGGTTTTCATTTTGTATTCGTTCGCCAGTGGACTGTTTTTGGCTTGTTGACAGAACTGGTGACACACATCGTTACATAATTTGCTGACGCAACACATCGCCTGATGTCTGGTTGTGTAACGTGTTTACTGTTACATAACGTTTTTCGTGTTCGTCATTGTCCTTGAACTGATTTTGGTACAGTTGCCGGTTATTAAAACTGTTTATATGAATATTGTTGAATAACTTGGTTTCCAACGCCTCAAGCAGTGTTGCCGTTGTTGGGATCGCTTCAAATAATAAATTTACCATTCGGTCATAACATTTTTCTATCACTCGACAAGTTATTTATTATTAAAAAAAAAACACAAATCCTGTTATTACCCCAGGTATGCCCAAAAATGCCCCGCTACAAAGGAAGGAAGGAAGGAAGTTGTTTATTATTAGCGTGACAGTACATCACAGTAAGTACCTCAAGCATTATTTAAACAGTGGCCAATTTGGAAATTCATGGCATCACTAAACACTTTTTTTGAAAGGGTTAACTGCAACCAATATAGGAAAGCAGATGGATTCAATGTTTGGGGACTATTCTTCATTTAATACAATGGTTAAGCGCTGGGTTGTTGAATTTAAAATGAAATTATATCACCAACAATCTGTTTCATATATTGGAGTCTCTGTCTTCCTCTTCCTATTTCCCTTCAATGTAACCTTCTGTTATTATCTTTATCAAATTCTCATGATGCATAATGATGGTCAATAAGTTCAACCCTTCGCTTCACAAATGGGTCAGAGAAGCACAACTGACGACCTATGTGTTGGATATCCCATTGAAGTGACTACACCAGAAAACAATAGAGAAACCCCCCCAAAATTGTTTTCTCAGACCACAAAATGAAAGTGAGTGAGATAGCAGAGACTGTTGGTATATGAATGGAACGTGTGCTAAATACCTTACACTTACATGAACATCTGTGTATGACAAATCTATGTGCTAGACAGCTTCCGCATTTGCTGACACTTGACCAAAAACAGTGTCGAAAGGATGTTTCAACCAAGATTGTTTGGCACTCTATACACACAATCCAATCGAATTTTTGCATCAATTCATAACCATTGACGAGTCTTGGGTTCACCACAACACTCCTGAGATCAAACAACAGTCAAAACAATGGACAATGGAAGGCAAACAAACTCCAAAGTTGACAAAGACAATTTCCTTCTGCTGGTGAGGTTATGGCGACTGTTCTTTGGGATCCACATGGAGTAATTGACTACTTTAAAAAGAGTAAAACAGTATTAGTGGCAAATACTATGCAAATCTACTGCAAAATGATAAAATCGAGAAAAACAGACACACAGTGAAAAAGAATGTGCTGTTTCACCAAAACAATGCACCATCTCCATACGTCAATTGCTATTGTGAAGATAAAATCTTCTGCTATTCTTTGAAGGGTAAAATCAAAGAACTGAAGTCTGAAAATTGTTTCCTCAACTACCATACTTGCCCAACTTAGTCACAGTGATTCCTATGGCTTTTCTAACTTCAAAACATGGCTCAGTTGGAAAAGATTTACTGATGACAATCAAGTCAGTGATACTGTAAATGGCTACTTTTAATAACTCAAGAAATCAGCTTAACAGTCTGGCATAACTGCTTCAGAACCTTGTTGGAAAAAGTGTATAGAGCTAGATAGAGATAACGTTGAGAAATAAATGGCTTTAATCCAAAAAAGTGTTGTTTTCTCCTTCAGGCACAGGACTTTTCATCCTACCCTCGTACATGCTCTTACGCACTTTGGCCTGAAATGTCAATTACTGTAAATGAGCAATCTTAACACAAAGGGCAATCAGCAAAACAGAAACAGACTTTTTTAATGAATAAAGTTGTGTTACTGGCTATAATCACAAACAGAAATAACACTATTGCACACTGTTGCAAATATATTTCCAATCTGATGATGAGGTGTGAAGGCTTGAAAGCTCTAAACAGAAAAAATTCTTCCAACAGTGTTATTTCTGTTACAAACAGATTTTTCAGACACTTTTAACGAAAACATTCTTCCAATAGTGTTATTTCTGTTACAAACAGATTTTTCTGACACTTTTAACGAAAACAATATCTAAATATGGGACCCACCAGTGGTTCATGATCCATAGGATTAAAATAGCTAATCTTAAGGAATATAATGTTAACATTGATCTAACATTAATTTCAAGTAATTCTTTGTGACCAATGTAATACTTTAACAGACACATATTTTTTTACAGTTTCACATATTAAAAAAGTGATGAACAAAAGGAAAGTTTACTTCTTATTTTCATAGGCTTGAAAGGAGCCTTTGATAAAATGTGAAGATACAAAAATTCATACAAATGATACAGTATTAATTAATACTGATGTTAGAATTAATTAATTTAATTTAAATTAATATTTACACAAACTTATTTATCCAACAAGAGTTCTCAAAGTTATGATGAATGTTATTTTCGCTTGAATTTGGACACCTACTTTACTTTTTTACCTCTCGTATTACCGGTACTGATACTATATGCCTGTTTGTTATTGATATTTAACCACTCAAATTATTGTAATTACTGAATTTTAAAGACTTTGTAATGGGTCTAAATTTACTTAAATATTATGGTGTAATTTCATAAATTCTATAACATGTAAAGATGAGGCCCCTTTGAGGTGACACGAGAGCCAGTAAATATGAGCCAGTAAATTTCCATGGCCTTATATGGTTATGTGGTTATAACGAAAATCTATTTATAGCCAGTGACCAACACATCCAGTATTAGTTGACAAAAAACAATTCGCAACGAGGTTGAAGAGGCGAAACCCAACCCAACGGAACGTTATAATACTAAGGATGAGACGTACAGTGGGGAGCGGGGTGAAGCAGTTTGAGACGCACCAAACAGAAAATTTGTAACACTGAACGCCAGTCGGAAAACAAAATCTAAACAAAGCGGACGTGGGCAGTTCCGCTCGCCGCCGGCTGCGTACCGTTTTCACCCGCATAAACAGCAGAAAACGTAATTTAAACAATGTGAAATTCTAACTAATATTATAAATCAGCATAATAATAATCAGTGAACAGTAGAAAATTTGGAGTGACAGTTTCGGCCATAAAAACGTTAAAAGTGAAAACAACAAACAGTGCACGCCATAAGGATGAAACCTACGCACCATTAAAGGAAAGTAAATATAATCAAATACTGGCATTTTTAAATGGAGCTCAATAAAAAAGAAATATAGAAGTGTGAAAGTGTGCGTGATTGAGTGAATGAAAAAATATAGGCCTAACAAGAAGTGTTGAGTTGCGTAATTTAATATACGTAGTAGTATTTTGATGTTGTAGTTTGTTGATAATCAGTTTTACACTTTAAGGTGGAATAAGTATGTTCATGATCGTTTCTATGTTCTCAAAGAAAAATAAATAATGTTATATTTTACTTGATTTGCACATTGTTATTTGTATTTGCCCACAGTTCTCTGCCAAAGTACACTAAACGATTTCCTGGACCAAACATTACAGATAATCATATTAATTTTAACAAACAATTACGGAGAAACATTGCAACTTTTATATAAATGGTTACTTCTAGTTACATTTTATGGCTATTTAATTATTATGTTAGTTTCTTGAAAATAATTTATTATCCCACATAAAAGCTGTGTACATTAGTTTTCTACATAACATAAATTGAGTTTAAATTACACAAAGTGCATAGCAGTAGAAGAAAGTGAGAGTTGGCAAAAACAGTCTGGCAACATCGCAGTGAATTGCTGCCTCTCTCTGTGCAGTAAGAACCCATCTGTCACCTTCGTTCGTGCTCCCGAGTCTAGCATGGTTTGGAAAGACACACAAACCAAAAACTCAAGATTATTGACAAACAAAAATTGCATACACCCCTAAGGAGCAGTCTCTAGTATATGACTAATAGATATCTGGCGTAGTAGCACATCAAAAGCTCAGATAACAAAAAACGTGTTTGCGATGGCTTCATATTTGCATGGCAGCTAAAAATGATCCCAAATAAAAAAGCTGCTAGAAAAGAAGGTAAACCTGGCTCAGAGAAGATAATAGACTGGCCACAAAACATTAATATGGAATTAAATTCTACACTAAATGTATACATATATGGAATTAAATGAGTGTGTGTGTGTGTGTGTGTGTGTCAGAGGTGTTTAATGACTGCAGAAGTAGGTACAGTCTGCCCATGAGGCTAAAACGGGACAGGGTAAATAAAATTAGAAGAATACAAAAACCGTAACAGTATCTCTAAATATTATTACTTATAAATATTAACTGTAAATAATTTTAATTTGAAATATTTAATTTTTACATAGTTATTAGTTTAAAATAAACTGTTTTATGTATTTATTAAAAATATATTATTATACGAGTACAGTAGGGGTGCAGGTATTTCTGTGGTTCATATTAACAATAAACTGACTTTAATACTAACTTTAATTTCTAGGCCAAATATGTCAAAAATAACAATACTAAGGAAAACATTAAATAAGATAATTACTATATGGCTATTTGCATACTTGCCTTAATTTTTCAAAATCAAGTCAACCTTCCTGTCTTTCTGAGAGGCATACCACTCAATAATACCGTCATAAAATGGCACTGTTTGTATCAAATGACTAACAGTTTCTTCTCCAAAGAAATGGACATCAGTTCAGTCACCCTGGAATACTTTATTGCACAAGTTCATTTTGATATGTTTTAGTCATGAAAACTTCATTCTACAGGGCTAGTAGTTGAAGGTAAAGTTAGAATTACACAAACAATCTGTAGGTCTCTTTAAACACATCTTTCAAATCATTCACTAAGAGTTTTGTAGTCATCCCCAGAATAGACAAAATTAAGTTTATTTTTGAGTTTGTGAAAGTCAAACGCTGATTTATGTTTTACTTTCCAGGGCATTCGTAGGCAACTGTTTTGAAAAATGTTCAAATGTTCTGTCTTCAAGAGAAATGAACTGTAGTTTTGGTATGTCCTGAAATCTGAATCAATTTCCAATATAATAACATCTAAAATTTCATAAAAAAAAGAGCATTACATTTCACACACATTTCTTTTTTTGATTTAAGTCAAGATTGTTTTGTTACCAGGCCTTCAGTATTTTCCTTTGCCACCTCAAAATATTTTTGAAATGTTTTGTCAGTTCTCTACTTGGAGAATAATTTCTCTTGATTCTCTGATTTTGGAGATAGTTACCAAAAAGGTTTTTAAACAAAATTTAATATAATGAGGGCAAATAAACATAAGCTTTCACAGCCAGTGTTCACATTATCACAAATGTCCAGGCTGTCAGGCCATGGTCTCACAAGTTCGAGGGCTGTGCGGGACGAAGGGCATACCTGTCGTCCCCTCATATATGCGTCCTGAGCTTCAGATAGAGTTTCTGCTGCAGGGACAATAGATAGGGGCTGGATTTAGGGTGTGGCCTGCTACCGGCCATGATTTCCATGGTCTCAATTGTCTGTTACTTCCAGACATTTTGTCCGTACCGATGACAGGCATCTTCAGTGGCACAGGAAAAAGATCACAACACCCATAAATGAATATGAACAATGGCATGCCAACATAGATTATGGTTATCTGCGAACGAATTCAAAGACTGTTCTGTCACATTGAGACACTTACATTTATACCCTTCTTTTAAGGTGCTGGTTGGTCATTTTTTGGCCAATCACATCGCTCTCGTTTTTTTGATTAGCTCGCTTATTTCACCATGTTTTAATGCTGGTTTCCAGTATTTATTGAGCACTAAAGACTACTCTTTCTTATGCTGGAATCACAGTCCAACTGGAGCCCATCTAGCCGGAGGAGGTCTCTAAGAAGATTGTTCACCTCAAACCTCGGAAGGCGCCTGGCCCAGATGGAGTTATGAATTCTGCACTCCACCGCCTTCCGGAGCAAGGAATACGTTTCCTCTCCGAACTGTTCAATGTCTGTCTCAGGCTGGCCTACTTTCCGGCAAAATGGAAAACGGCTACAGTTATAGTGATACCCAAGCCGGGAAAGAATTCTTCTCGCACGGAAAACCTCAGACCCATCAGCCTCTTGTCCACAACGTCTAAGGTTTTCGAGCGTCTGATCCAACGTAGGATCCGCGACCATCTAGAAAGACTGGACGTGCTGATCTCCGAACAGTTCGGCTTTTGTGAGCTGTACTCCTTGACTCATCCGTTGATGAGACTCGTAGAATTCATTACTAAGGCTGGCTGCCCGGGCAAACTGATGACCACGATCTTCCTAGACGTAGAGAAAGCCTTCAACCACGTGTAGCACGAGGGTGTCCTTTACAAGCTCACGGAAGTCCTTCTCCCAGATTGCTACGTTCACTTGATTGGCAGCTTTCTGCAAGACCGTAGCTTCCGAGTGAGAATAGACCATGCTCTCTCTTCAGAGAGGCGTATTACCGCTGGTGTCCCTCAAGGCAGTGAACTTGGGCCTCTCCTATTCTCGCTGTTCGTCAACGACATGCGCCGAGTTACTGGACTAAGATTGTCGCTGTTTGTGGGCGACACTGCGGCTTTTGCCTCAGAGCCAAACACAAGTTATGCTGCAATCAAGCTCGAGTGCCAACTCGACGCGTATGTCAGGTGGGCCGATGACTGGAGAGAGTTGCCGTCAACGCCACCAAGAGCGCCGCGGTAATATTCTCGCGCAAACGTAACACTTAAAGTAGGCCCTGACAAGGTGCCCTGGACGCATAGCAGCAAGTACCTCAGGTTCCATGTAGACTCCCGACTCACCTGGCGAACCCATACTCAGTACATCCGACAACGCGCTTTGGCGCAACTCAGCAAACTTTGGCCCGTGCTTTCTAATCCGGCAATGACCCCCGACTAGGTAAGCTCATCGTCAACTCGGAAGTGTTGCCCGTGATTACCTATGCCTGTCCTATTTGGGGATACCTTGCTCGATGTCATAGATCAGCGCTCCAGCGCGTTCTCGACCGGGGACTTAAGCTCGCGTTTAAAGTCCCCCGGAGGTACTCTTCTCGTCTTTTGATGACACCGTGAGACGCCTGGTGCGTAGATTCTATGTTCGATCAGCACGTGTGACCTATACTCCGAGGCCAGGTGAGTCTTGAAAGCGACCCCGTATACTAGCCCCGGTGGTATAATCCACCATTGAGGGTCGCTACAGGCCCTCCACAAGTAGGAAAACAATATATAAATAACTCATAAGTGACCCAGTGACAGGAGTCCTAATTGAGACTCGGGACACTGCACAACTCTCGACTCGCTCAACCTCCAGTCGTGTGTGATAAGATTAATAATAATAAGATTATTGCTGCGGTTGTCATGTTTGTATATTTCAACTACCTCCCTCTGTAGCTGAGCAAAGTACCGCCGAGTCGAGGACAGAACCTGGCGCTCTCCCAACTACATCGTATGGTCTTCATTAGATACCTATAGTAGACATTGCTATAGTAGACTTCTGCATTTGGCCCAGATAGCAGTGTCGCTTGTGTTCAACTAAGAGAGTGTTGATGCTGCACTTCGTGGTGCCAGTATATACTTTTCTGCAAGAACATGGCACTCTGTATACTCCACACAAGGAAAGCGGATCTCTGGTGTCCTTCACTGATTGAAGGTGCTGTTGAATATTGTAACGTAACAAAGTTAAGGTCCCAGACGTTACATAAAAACTTTGTCAATATAACTTAAAACAATCAATACCCAATGTATGCCATAATTAAGGTCAGGAAGGTAAACCTCACCTAATAAATATATTAATAATACCTAGTAAGCATACCTAGTAAGGTTACTAGGTAATAAAATAGTAAAAATGTCTATAAGTATAAAATATGGAGTGATCAGTGGAAGATGTAAACTATAAACACAGTGTCTAATGAGATGAATTTACTATAGACAGGTTTGAAAATAGTAGACTGTTTAACTGATATTTAATGTTTTATAATGATGTACGTTGTTGTGCTTTATCATGATATTTTGTTTACATGATATTTATTCTGTGTTTTGTATGTAGCAGGTGTGAAGCCATTGCTTTAAGAAAGTATTAAGTAATGGATACTAATTTCATTCATGTTAAACTTGTATTTAAGTATATAAATACAAGTGTATTTATTATGTATTGTATCATGTTAAGTGTATTTACTTTGAATAATTAATGAAGATATCATAAGATAATATTTGTAAACTTGGCCAGGAAGACAATAATTGTTAATAAATTGTCAAGGGGTCATTGTAATTATGGTATAAACCAATGAAGGGTTCAATGATAAAATAAATAATAATAATAATAATAAATTGAAATCAGGATAAAATAAAATTAGAATAATTGTCCATAAGCCAGTGAATCTTTGTACAGTAGGTCAGGTCAGAAAAGTTAAATTAAAAACAAAAAATTATAACACATGTAATAAAACAAATAGGCCTAAAATTAGTATTTTGTAAAAGGAAAATAATACCTTTTAAAATAAGTCGATCAAGAAGAAAATGTAGTAAAATGTATACGGTTTAATAAGACAGATTAAGTGAAAGTTTTATGTGATTTAATGTAATTCCAAGAAGGGAGTATTTTATTAAATAAGTGTAAGAATATTTCCTAATTACGGCTCTACGATAACAAATATTATCCAATAACAGAAAAGGAAGATGGTTGTTAGGGACGACTGAATGCAAGATATCTTGTTGATTTTCAACACTCAATTGTTATATGTGAATGAGTAGAGTTGAGTTAATACAAATTTAAAAACAGAAAGAAAACCAAACTAAATGAATAAAATTAAATAAATCAAATTTCATAAAAAGAAATCCATTAAAAAGGACTGAGTAGTAACTCCTGAATCTATCTCTCAGCAAATATAATTCTACATACCATTAAAGTTAAATGAATTCAAAAAAATAAATCATTCAACCTACTAACAGCAAAAGAGTAATGATGAAAATGAACTATAATTAAATAAAGATGATCCATAGCCGAGGGATGCCAAATTAAATAAAAAAATATATTAAAAAACAAACGAAGAAATTTGAAATAACGTACTAAACCTCATTTAATTCCACTGAACGAAATCTTAATACTACACAAATTCCATTGGGACCTGCAACTACCAGAGCCATGAAGATTAACGAAGACCAGAACTGAAACTTCTACTACATCCTGGGACATCAATACCAAACTTTTATTGAGAAGCTGGAAGCTGTTATCGTTCAAGAGCTGAATCGCCATTCTGTTCTCGTATCGGCGTAGCAAAACACGGCCACATTAAGTATCCGATCGAAGTTGGTAAAAAAACCTGTTTATATTTAATTTTATATAATAAGATTTTATAACAATGTTGTAATACATAGTAACCTTAAAATTGCATCACCTGACCTTACTAATAGTTAAAAGAACTACATGTACCCTGAGATAAAAAACAAACTGAAAATTATAATTAAATTGTAACACATCTAAAACCCGAATTCAATAACAAATCGATTATCTATTGTATAATCGATATGGTGTATTAGTAGCAAGAGGAAGCAGCTGTTGGAATTAAAACATATATAAAATAAAGAATCCTTCTTGAATTTGACGATTTCTTGTTATTTGTAGAATACTTAGTGTATTTCGAATAGGGTGTAAATTACAGAGAAAGGAACGTGAGAAACGCATCAAGCGGAACGACTTAACCTATAATAACTGGTCAATCGCCAACCACAGCGCTCGTTTGTTGACAGCTGGTGAATACGGGAGAATAGAGAACTAACTTACTCTCTCCGCTCTCTTCTCTTTACAATTTCGATAGTATATACCGACTAGGGTTGGAGAAAAATATTGAATTATTCAATATAATAACTGGAATATAGCGTTTTTCTCTTGTAAAACACTTGATAACTATTTAATACAGATCTATTATCAAGAACCAAATAATATCAACCACATAATATATAATTTTCTTTATAAATAAATTAACATTGATTTGCAGGAGATCTCATCTAAAGTAAAATATTACAAATTGACACATTCCACAGTGCAGCTTTTGAACATCATCTTGTTCAATAAATATATCGGAGGCATTAGTTATAAATTGACGCTCATAACATAGGGCTGAAGTAACGATAAACCCGTAATGGTGTTGCACTAGTTACATACACATTTGGATTTGTTACAATATCCATGTCAGTAGAGAAACAGTACGTATCCCACGTCGCTTGAGCAACTTCCCAATGTGGTCTGTTACACCCCTGACATAGGGTAAGAATGCCTTGCCCTCATTATGAGGAACATGGAGTTGAAATATACAAGCACAGTGACCACAGCATTAATAAGAAAGAGTCCATCCATCAGGGCTGATGGTATCAGGGCATACTAGATCACTATACAGTATTTGTCAAGGCCATTTCCAAGAATCACCTGGTCGTACATGGTATCTGCCAAAGTCGGCTATAAGAGTATTTGTCTGGGTCCTTCCCACTCAAATGTAAAATTTACGTGCAAGACCCTGCACGGTGTCATCCAAGGAGCTGACACTGAGTCCACTTCTCAACAGATGAGAAAGGAACCGACAGGGAATTCTGGCTGCTAGCCAAAGGCCCCTGTTGTGAAACAATTTGCAGCTTTCTTTTATAAACTGTGACAAGGTAACTCCAGAGAGGAGCAGCGTAGGATCAGCAACAGATACACGTTGATGATCAACTTCCCTAGCTTACAGCCCATATCCTTGTTAGCAAGTGTTGGAAACAAAGTGCCCAGATGAGCTGACACTCCAGTTTTGACTGTCTGGGCATGGGTATGCCAGGTGAGCCGATGATCAAGGTGGGCACCTAGGTATTTGACTTCTCTAGACCAGGGCATGTACATCCTGCTAATTCTCACTCGTCCTTGCAGTTCCTTCTGGCACTAGGAGAATAACAGTGCGCAGCTCTTGGTTTCATTGATGGCAACTTTCCAGTTATCCATCTAAGTCAAAAACACAGAGTGCATACTAAAGTTGTCCGATCACCCTGTTAGCGTTCTGCTCAGCAGTATATACCACATCATCGGCAAACTGGACTCCAGCCTCTCTGGGTATGTTGTTGACATAGACTGAAAACAGGGGAGGCCCTAAGACACTACCTTGAGGTACCCTGGCTGTGATACGTCTCTGAGAAGAGAGTAGTCTTCTAAATCAGAAAGGTCCTCTCCATCAGAAAGCTAGCAATCAAACAAATGTAGCAGTCCGGGAGCTGGATTTCCCAGAGCTTGAACAAGAGCTCATCATGCCAAACACTGTCAAAGACCTTTTCCACATCTAGGAAACAGACTGCAGTCTGCTCTTTCCGACACCCGGTATCTGTGTAGCACTCCACCAGTCTCATCAGCTGATGAATGGTGAAATGCTCCACATGGTAGCCAAACTGTTTAGGGACCAGAATATCATAGTTTCTTAGATGTTCTTGTACTTGCCACTGTACAACACGTTCGAGTACCTTTAACGAGGCTGGACTGCAGGTTATCAGCACGGGAAGCACCCTTTCCCTGCTTCGAAATCATTATGACTGTTGCCTTTGGCCATTTCTTGGGAAAGTAGGCCACATGTTGAACAGAGCAACCAAGAAAAGGATTATTGACTCTGGAAGTCGAATAAGAGCAGTGTACAAAACAGCTTCCACGCCAGTTTTTCTCAGTCGGAGTTCAGGGAACCGATGTGAGACCTCTTCCCTAGTGATGGGTTCGGGCTAAGCAGTGATCGGAAAAGACAGAAAGTCTTCAACATCATTTTCGACTTGTTCATTGAAGTCCCAGTCCATGGGCGAGTTGGGACCAAACTGTCACTCAAAACACAAGCTGGATCACAAAACACGAAATCCACTGCTAGTGGGGTATGAAGCCAGGCTTCATTCTAGAAGCATCATGTCAACCGAAGAGATGATGCCCTCGTTGAATGTGGCAACTGCCACATCAACTTGGCAGACAGTTTCGAGTGGTCCCACCTCTGACAATTGGCGACTAAGTGCTAGCCCATAGCAATCTATGGGACCACCTTCCTGACATCTCTGCATGTGGCTGCTGTGTAGCGACGTGGACCAAGATCGGGAGGTGATCAGACGACAGTTAAATTAGCGAAGAAATGTGGACCAGAGAATCAATGCCCTTTATTACTGTGATATCCAAGACATCGGGAGCCACATTGAATTGTGAGGGGTAGAACGTTGATTGGGCAGGCCCAATCACCATCGCCCAGTGGGTATTGACAAACCTTGTGTAGGTGCTTCCCATTTGGAGCAATCAAGTGACTGTTCCAATCATGATGCTTACAGTTCAGGTCATCTGCCACGGTGACCCTTCAGTGTGCATCAAAGACAGCCGCCTAGTCTGGGTGCAAGCATTTTTTTTTTGGTGGCTTATAAGCCTCCTCCACGAGGACACCGCCAAGAGCACAAATTTAACCTGAATTATTGTACGAGAGTATCTTGTTGATTACAAATCGTTATTTGTGACTAATTAAAGCTAGTAATTAGTGACTTCATTGGTGTCTGTATTTTGTTTCCACTGTACAATACAATGATCCGTGAGACCTTCGGAACAATATGTTTATTTTAATCAGTATATATCAAAATCTGATCAACGTATCACAGAACAATCTGTATCATCAGAGGTTTCAATGTGATTAAAATTAAAATATACTTGCAGACAGGGGCGGATTAACCATTAGGCTGACTAGGCTGTAGCTTAGGGCGCGGCACTTTAGGAGGCACAAAATTTTAGCTAAAAATAATACAATTTTACAGCTAAATGTAAAATTGGTAATAAATTACAAGGATGTGTTCAAAAATTTGAGTTTATTTTGAACACAGGCCTGTTTGCGAGAAATTATGGTAAAACTGTACATAAATAATAGAAGTGCCTTTCAAACTGTTTTCTCCGGTTATGAGTCATTAGCGGTCGGCGCTCATAGAACTATGCCGCCACCCGACTTTTGTGGAATTGCTAACCACGTTATCTATTCCATCCACCTCCACCCCACCCTTTCACCTTCCCCTCCATCCCTTTTCATTGGAGACAAGTTCGGTATCGCTCATATTTGTGCATTCAAAACAAGCATTTTGGTTATGGTTATGTCGATGTCGTTATATACAGGTCTGGAAACTCTTGTGATGGCTACGTCAACCCAGAACAAGAAGGAGAAGAAGAGAAGAAAAAGCGATCTGAAGCAAAACCACTGTTGAAAACTCTTAACTTAGAATCAGTGTTTCCTAATGTTGAGATAGCTTTGCGCATTTTCCTTACTATGCCCGTCACTAACTGCAGTGGCAAAAGTTTTTTTTTCAGCTTTGAAGACGGTGAAGAATTATTTACACTCAAATTTTTGCCAGGATAAACTGACCAGTGTAGCCCTCTTGTTCATTGAAAGTGACTTTCTGCAAGGACTTGATTTCGGTGAGGTGATTAAAACGTTTGCTCAATCTAAAGCGAGAAAAAAGAATCTACCTTAAACTTTACATGAGTCTTAACAAATCCACAAGATATTTAACTGATTGTCTTCTTTGTGTAAATGATGTTAAATGTACCCTTAATAACACTGTTATAATTCTGTAACTACTTAGTTAATTTTTTCCTTATAAAAGCCATGCAAACTACAAATGGTTGAAGGTGTAACTCTAAAACAATATCTGAAAAATAGCCTCAGTTTTTAATTCTTGATTGAGACTATTTCCAAAAACAGTAAGATATTTGAAATATTCCTAACTAAGAAATATATTGTAGGGTGTTTAAAGCTTCATTCAGCCCCTTGGAAATAAACGTAAGAGTAGCCTATGGGAGGTGAGGGGGCGCTAAAATATAATTAGCCTAGGGCGCCAAGATACCTTAATCCGGCCCTGCTTGCAGATGTAATTTCTTGAAAAAACAACATTAAAATACTGCAAGAAACGAAAATAACAAGAGTTACTTGAAAAGCAAATATGAATATTTGTGTGTGTGTGTGTGTGTTCATATAGAAACATGAAATTGTCCTCTTCCATTCTCTTTACAATCTTACATAACCATCAAGTCTAAAATTTATAATTGTTAATCATATGGATGTATTATACCCATGTTTATTATTTTTAATTAATTTACATTTTATATCGTGCAAAAAACAGTAATTATTTTGTAAAATATTTCAATAGTATTTTATAAGGGCTGCTATTCGACATAATCCACTATTTAGTAATAGCAGTACAAATTAAATTTAGCATTAAAAATTCTATTTAGTATTAAAAATTTAACATACTTGTAAAAAACATAAATATAATAAATTTAAACTTCAGTTTTGGATTCGAGTGGATCAGTTTATTAAAGGATTCAAATTGATGGGATGATTATTGCAAGTAATGAAGACATACTTATGTGATAAATTTATATATATATATATTACAAAATGTATAAAAATATGACATTCTAAATTCACAAAATTTTACTTCAGAAAAATAATAATTCTTGATCCAAAAAGAACATTTTCTAGAAATATTTTATGGATTTTCTAGACGTATTGTATTAATTAGTAATTAAAAAATGGTTTTTCAAAAACATTAACAATGTAACAGTGGTAAATTAAATAATGCTTACATAAATATATATACACAATATATGTATATCTATATACACAATATATGTATATCTATATACACAATAATTAACTTAAGACTAAACAAGGATTTGTGTAACTGTTTCTCTGATGCTATGACCACCAGAGAATATCTTCAGTCAGTCTTCAACGCTTCTCTTGACACCTGTAGGATAACTGTCATTAAATCCAGATGCTCGCAAATGCTGTTGTAATAATGTGATATCATTTATATGGGTAGGTATGTCACTCTCACTCATTGGAGGTAATATATTTGGTACATACCTTCCAAATACATTTGGAAATACTTTCGCATACCTTCCCTGACTTACAAGGTTCACTTGAAGAAAAAAAGATGACAAATCAGCAGGAGAAAATGTGAATGCTGGTGATGCATCAATCTGACCTGAAAACAATCATCTGTATAATAGACACACAACAATACACTGATGCATCCGAATGCGCGCGTGTGCATGCACACACACACACACACACACACACACTCACTAAAATTAACAGTTATGGACAGCAGGTGAGTGGAATGCAAATGCTATGATGTTTTATTTGTGTGCTGTTTGTTCGACTCAATCCAACCTCATCTAACTATTGTTTACAACATCCCAACAGTTTGATTCACAAGTCGAGACAGATGGACCTCATTCAGTAACACCACAAACTATCTACACATAAACACATACAACACCCCTTCCCAGAACAAGATTTCACTGATCTGATTTGGGGGCGGGGTATGATCTTTACAGAGAGATGTTTTATTTTCACTGTTTGAAAAGTCCAATGAGAATAAAGTATACATGGTTACTTCAGCTGTTGTGGCTCAAATACCACCAATTAAGTGACGTATTAAGCAGCACTGTGTTTCCAAAAGTCACCGTTAGTAAAAATATCATACTCAAGTTGCATAAAATCAGCTTAATTTATACTGCTAAAATACAAATGATGTCCTTTTAACAGGACAGAAGTCATATTTATACTAAAACACATAGGCTTTTATCAGCTGTGGCTAATTTGTCCATAGTGCACATACTCTAATTTCTCTAGGATAACATTTTCTGTGCTATATATTTCTTGTCTTTGAGTGAGTGTAGTCCTGACTTCAGTAATTTTCAATTAATCCAATAAAATATTTACTACAGTATTTAAGTAATACTAAATTATATACAACATGTTTTAACTAATTTCTAAAATATAAAATATTTTTGTTCAAAATCGAACTACAAACTCCCTAAAAATTAATTCCAAATAACTATGACAGTCATCTCAAAATAATAAAGAATTCAAACAGTGTTTACATTACACAACTTACGAGGTTTTGATTATATTGCTCTTATAGTTAGCATGTTTGATTTCTTTTACCTTGTCAACATAGAGTCCAACTCATAGTCAAAACCAAAACAAAGTTGAGTTTTTAAAAAGCAATTACATTTAATTGTAAAAATATAGAATTTTGAGGTTATGAATAGTGGTCATGTTTCATTGCTTTTACCTTGTACATCAGTCTGAAAATAAAGACTATAGGTGTACCGCAGACAAAAAAACAGTTCCAGTGCACATGCCGTGGCTTGGTGGAGAAGGCTGTCACCCCCACCATGTCCATCAACAACCTTGATGTCTGTTTTAGTTAGATGTGTATATGTATTTATGAATAATTTGCAATTGGTTTTAATTTATAGGATTTATTGACAAGTATATTTAGTTTTCGTTCAATATACTATTATAATCATTAGAACTCAAGTGTTTTGTGTAGTTTAGTTTACGTTGCATTTTTAGACGCTGTATTGCCATTAGTTGTCACACTGTTACCATAGCGTGTTATTTTTTTATAAATGACTTGACTTTGTCATCGAACACTAACGGTTGGGAGACCTCTAACAAGTCAAGCCAGAGAAATTGTTGTTTTCAACATGGAATACTACTTAGATTATAATATTGCTGCCAGTACAAGTTAATCACCAGAAGTTTCTT
The DNA here is from genome assembly GCA_034769895.1 of Magicicada septendecula. Taxonomy (NCBI): domain Eukaryota; kingdom Metazoa; phylum Arthropoda; class Insecta; order Hemiptera; family Cicadidae; genus Magicicada; species Magicicada septendecula. The sequence goes on from CM068373.1 coordinate 456,191,047, forward strand.
AGGCTACTGTATACAAAATTTTAAAAGAATGTAAGAAATTGTCAACTTCTGGTTGTCAAAAAAAATTTATTTTCTATGCCAAAAGGAAAATCACAGGTTCATTAAAAAATATACATAAAGTAGACTCCTTCACAGACAGTGTAATAAGGAAAAAATGCACTAACTATGCAGTTAAAAAAGTCTCCCCCTTAATAAAGAGTGTACTACAATCTCTAAAGGAAGATGATGTCATTCAATGTGAACAAGAATATTTGACGCAATGACTTAAAAATTTAGAATTTAAATGGAATCGCTGTCAATACAAGAGAAAGCGCCTGATTCTTTATATTGATGAAACATATTCAGTCATCACATTCAGTATATTCACGTTGGCAATCTTAAATGCTGGTATGTTAGCAACCAGCATTCATGTTGGTTTTGTTAAAAATGCACTGTTAATAGTTAAGTCTTCAACATCTGGAGATTACCATAGCTCTATGAATTTCAGTAAGTGGCTATCAGAAAAATTACTACCTAATCTACCAAATAGCTCAGTAATAGTGATGGACAATGCCAAGTATCATTGTGTAGAAAGAGATAAAAGGCCACCTCAAGTTCACTGAAAAAATGAATAACTGACTGGCCTGTGAATCATGGTGTTCAAATAGATTTTACATTGACGAAATCTTAGCTGCTGGAAATCATTTAACTGTGACAATCATTTATTGTCGACAAAAAAATTCGTGCAAAAGGCCATATTCCACTTCGTCTGCCACCTTACCATCCCAACCTGAATCCTATAGAACTCGGCTGGGGACATATTACAGGGGAACTTGCACATAATTTTAATGGATTAATCTATTTTTAGATGAAAAAAATTGTTGCAAAAAAAATATTTGACAATTTTGTAATTGAAAAGTGGAAAAAGCGTTGTGCATATACAACAAAAAAAACTGAAGAACAGTACTGGATTACGGATCATATTATAGACGAAGAAGTGGACAAAATAATTATTTCTGTGGGAAATATGGGATTTCTTGTACAAGTGAATATTCAGATGACAAACAGGTAAGGAAAATTAATACCACAAATATTTAACATTTTCTCTTATTATTAATAATTAATTATAAATAAAGTTAATTTATTATTTAAAATGTTTAATTTTGTGGTCAGGTTTTGCTGCTATTAATTTCAAATTATGTATACAAATTCAAGGATTTTAGAATTCGTTAATACATTTTATAGAAACGTGTATGATTATTTTATCATATGTTACTTCAAATAGTCTGTTACAAATTAATACCATACCTATGTTATCACAGATGAGGAACAAGTCATTGCTGGTATACAAAAGACAAATAACACGTGTATAAAATATTGGAGTACAGAGTATGACTGACAACAATGGAGGGAGTAACGTTCCCCCTTCATTGTGACAACGGTTGTGACAGCAATACCCTCTCCAGATATTTTTTGTCTGTGGTCAACCTATAGTCATTCAATGGGCTATTCAGTTATCTTCAAGTCCCTATTGTGTAAACACATGTTGTCTGTTACTTTTGTAGTCATAATTTTCTTCCAAATTGGGAAGACTGGGCTTTTGTTTCCAGGTCATAACCACAACCTCACAACCTGTCTACAGTTATTACCTTTTTTAGAAAGTCTGGGTCACTGTTAGCAGTATCGAGTGTATCTTGTGCAACTTCAACATGGAATTCTTTTTGCTCTTGCGGCTGCAGCAGCCATGGCATGAAATTTGCTGCCACACATTTCATTCCACAATCTTCTGCCAAAACACATGTCCATGGAATCACCAGATCTTCTAATTCTTGTACTGTCAGTCATTGGCTTTCGTTTATTACAGCCTGCACACATTCAATACTTTCAGGTTATCTGCTTGTTAAAGACCTTCCAAAATGTCAGTCACTTTCAACAGATTCCCAGCCATCTGTAAAGTGCTCGTACCCAGTGGCGGTTTATCCATAATGCTAGGGTAGCTGCAGCACCAGGCACCAGTGCCTCAGCTGTCAGAGGGAACACCATCCAGCCCTAAATCACAAAACCGTGTTGAAGATAATGAATGTGAAAAAAAAATGTTCTCAACCCAAAATAATAAATCAAATCATAAAATCACGTTACTTCAACTAGTTTTGTTTGTTTCCAATTTAAGAGAGCAATTTTCATAATTTGAAAGAAGCTAAAAACTTAGGTTCATTTATTAGCAGAGAACATCGTGATGAAAGAAGATGGCAACTAACAAGAAAGCTATCAAACAAATGTACACAAACAGAGCATTTGTGGGAATCAGATAAGTTTAGAGAAGAAACCTTCTACATAATAACAGACAAGCTTATAGTTGAATTGACTAGCGACATAAAGCTTATGATCACATTACATAATTGTTTGGTTTTTCTTACACAGTTATTAACCTTGGAGTGTCGAGTTGGAAAATCAAGGGAAAGTACTTATAGAAGTTTACTTGAACTATTTGAATAACGATCTTCTAATACAATTGAAGCACTTTTTGCCATGAGTAAAATTGCAAGAATGAGGTTTCTTTTTTCAAATCATTCAAATGAAGATGATAGATTCCACAATACTACAGTCTGTCTGCTCAGAGTATTAAACTGGATTACTGATTGCAAAATGCTTGATGTATTTCTGAATATATATATTCCATATCATCTGCTTTTGACGATTCCAATAGCAATAGGGCACCAGTCTGATGGCAGCATAGGGCACCATGCACTTCTAATCTGCCCCTGCTTGTACCATAATTTTATCTGTGCACCACTCGTTGAGTCCTCTCCAAATCTGACTGATAGTTTCCATAGACGAATGTTAAAGTATTACAAAAAAATTTGCTGATCTAGTTATTCAACATTATGAATCCCCCTTGTGAGTATTCACTATATGGTGAGGGGGCTTAAGCTTAGCTTAAGCATCGTTAAGTAAACTAGGAGATACTCACAGAACCTGCAATCCTGCCAAATATGCAGTCCTCCAATAATACCAACATAAACCGTTCTTTTAGGAACGCCAAGCAATTGACATCTGTCAGACATCACCCTGACAGACTATGCTTAAACATACGGACCCATGGCAAATTTCCTGTACAACACATAAGGAAAGCCTTGAAACTAGACAATACCTTTATGATGAGAGAAAGAGGAATCAAGCCGTTTATAAGAATTACTGTACAATGCTCCAATATACAACAACTAGATCACCTGTTTGGCAAACTCAAGGAAACAAGTAGGCAACTTAGTAGGCACATATCTAAAGGCACAACATACAAAGAAAGACATAATAGAAGTACCAAAAGGAAAGCCATTGTTGGGGATGTGGATGGGGACAATGGCAGCAATAACAATAACATCCCAGTTACACATCTAAAGACCCTTCAGTGGAACTCAAGATCACTCCACAATAAATTAGATGATGTAAAACAAAAACTTCATGCTGACCAAATTGACATAGCATGCATCCAAGAGACATGGTTATCCTCTGAAACAAATAAACTTCCAACCATGAAAGGTTTCAATATTTACTCCAACCCGAGATACAAAAAAAGAGGTGGAGGAGTTGCAACTATTATAAAGAAATCTATACCAGTTGTCTCAATGGAATATTCAGAAATAGGAAGTATAAAATGCATAAAAACCAAAATCACCTTTCAACTTATCAATCATAAATGTCTACATACCACCAGATACAACCACTGCTAACAATGACTTAGATATAATAATTCCAAAAGATAAATACACAATCATTGCAGGAGACACCAATGCAAAGCACAGTACGTGGAATACCACCAAAAACAACAATAGAGACACAATTCTTCATGAATGGACACTAAACAACAACACCATTCTTCTCAACTCCAAACAACCAACAATTCAATTATCAGCAGCTAGAACTGGAAGTACCATTGATCTCACACTAGTTACTGGCAAACTATTTAGTAAAGTAGTAAGTTGGAAAATTTGGAGAGATTTAGCTCCTACCAATTATCACATCAATAGCATTTGACAACACTGTCACACCTAGTGCACGTTCAAAAAAAAAAAAGGAAAATAAAGGATGTAAATTGGAACCCTTTCAGAGAAATACTTAAAGAACAAACAATTGCAATCAAATTAGTGGACCTTGAAACAACTACAAAATTGATTGATTTTGCAGCAGAATCCTACAACCCTAAAATGAAAAAAAGGAAACAAAATAGAAATCCAAGGTTCAACATATAGTGGAACAGCACAACAACCTACCTTACCAAAGTAAGACAACAGGCAAGATGAAAATGGCAATGCTCTAACACTATCCAAAATAAAATTCACTATAACTGGGCAACTGCAATGGCTAAAAAAGCAATACTCAAAGCAAAAAGAACATCATGGAAGAGCTTTGTGGAAGAAATCATGTATAACACACCAACAGCCACAGTATGGAAAAGATTCAATTGCACCTGAGGGCAAATCGTATGAACCAATCCAACACATATGAGATGATTGCAACAACATTGTAACAGACCCAGCTGACACTGCCTACTTATTCAATAAAACATATGCAAAGAAATCTGGACGAGCAATCCCATGGCCAAAAACTATGACAAAGGAAGAAGAATTCTAGTAATGCAATTTTTTAACACCACTGTTACATTAAAGGTGATCTAGATAATGAAATCACCCAGACAGAAATAGACCTGGCTATTAAAACTTTAAAAGATTCCACACCTGGAGAAGATCAAATACATAACAGCATGTTCCAGAATGCACCCACTGAATTTATTAATGCTACTCTAAAATATTTCAACAACATCTGGAAAACTGGACAATATCCTGGTGAATGGAAAAATGCAACCATAATTCCACTACAGAAACCCCAAAAAGATAACCAGAACATAAGCTCATACAGCCCTAACATCATGCTATGGCAAACTTATGGAAATTATAGTTAACAACAGATTGACCTGGAAACTGGAGCAGGGGAATCTCCTTAACCCTATACAGTTTGGCTTCAGACTACAAAGAGGCACCAGTGATGCACTACAAGGCATTTACAGAAGATATATATGCTAACTTCTAAAAGAAAAATGTTATTCTCGCAACAATACTAAGGAAGCAGCATTTGATAAAATACCACACACTACAATACTACTACAATTAATGAAAATTAACATCAAAGGTCAAATGCTAAAATTTATAAGGAACTTCCTCGAAGGCAGAACAATCAGACCAATATAAATAGCGCAGTGTCAGCAAGAATTGAAACATAACAGTATCCTACAAGGATCTGTGCTAAACCCAACCTTGTTAACGTAGCTCTCCATGACATCAATAAAAATTTGGACACAGCATTTACGCAGATGACATAACTGTATATGGACAGCTCACGCAGACCATTGTAGAGCAAAAACTAATCTTCAAAAAGCAATAAATGAAATAACAACATGAACAAACAAGTGGGTCCTAAAAATATCAATAGAAAAAAAATAATGCTGTGAATTTACTACCAGACACTCCTTAAAAACATTCAAACCGAAGCTTACCCTCTCTGAAGAGAATATAAAATATAACAAATACCCCAAAATACTGGGTATAACCTTGGAGCCCACCTCTAGCTGTGACTGTGACAAAACATGTATTGTGTGTACACAAGGTCACCAGTTTACTGTTAGTTATGAGTCAGCAGTTGAAACAAAGACAGTTCATTCGATATAGTGTATTGTAGACGTTGTGATAATTCACAGATGAGTGTGCTGGAGTTTTTGTAATCACTGTGATAAGTGATACATACATTTGTTGTTATGGCGAGTTCATTTTTTTATTTACATTTCCTAACTGACAGTTAAAGAGTGTTTGAGGTTGTGTAACCTTTGCAGAACATGATATATATAATTATTGTTGTGGCGTGTTTATTTATTATTTACATTTTAATATGGTTACTATGTGTAGCTTAGTGTTTCAAAAAAATATACTTAAAAAATCAATAATTTTACAAAATATTCAACATGGAGCTGAACTGGTTATTTAAAATATTTCTGAGAGAATTCTGTAATGACTTAATGGTCCGCACAAGTATACATGCTCCTGCTGAAAGTATGGTACACGGACATTGCATAAGCGATCACCTGTATTGTGCAACAATAAGATTAAGTTTCATTACACTTCCTTTTCTATTGAACTGTAGAACACTCCATTATTCATTCAGTTTCTATTTTCCTCAAGCCAACTTGCTTGGAAACTTGCTGCATCTCGCTGTACCTTCGAAACAGTGATGCTGTCGACTGAAATAAGGTCTGTTAATTTAAAACTGTTGGAAAACAGGAGCAGTTAGTTAACCAAATCAACACACACAAAAATATTCAAACTGAAGTACTAGAATTCCTAGTAATTAAGGATATCTGAGCATCCACTGTCAAGTAACTCTCAAAAAATACACTTTTAAAATGAATAAACTTAAATAACATATTTGGACATGAATAATCTCTATGTTCACACGAATAATCTCTAGGACACTAACAACCTATGTTCAAACCATTTAACTTCAGTCACACAATTTTTGCTCACATCGTGCATTCCTAGCTTTTTTCCAGGTTATAATTTCTACCGTCTATCCTCCTAGAGTAATTAGTATTACCTGATTTCATATACCTTTTGTATTCTTCCACTCTGTATACTGGGGCCCAAATATATATGTTCACTCAAATATTTATTATTATACCCATAGGCATAAATTAATGTTTTCTAGTTAAAATGTTTCTTCTGACCACACAATTTTCCTACGACAGAATTGAAAGGCAGTTCACAGACCAAACATTGAGATAGTCTTTCTAAATTTTTCAACATATACCAACTGTATGATAAAATGATTTCATTACCAAATGTTTGGCTTTCACTTCTTTATCATATGGATGAGATATGTACATCACAGAAATGTGTAAAAATTCAAATTTTAAATAATCATTATTGTCATATACCACTTCCTGATGTCATTTATCCATTATTTCCGTATTTTATTTAGGGGGAAGGGAAAAGTCTTACAATACAGACACACAAACTATCCCAGAAATAACAAAAATACAATATGATATTACAAATACGACTTTGTTGTCATTCTCAGAAATGTTCTAAAGAAGTCTAGGAAAAGTGCAATATATAGAATCCCTTTGGCAAGTAAGACTTCCCTTACACAAAACTGCAACATTTCATGAGTAACAGCTTCCCATGTTGCATAATTCTTGAAGATGGTTCAAAAAATAAATTTTTCTAGTTTTAAGTATTTTCATTATTTGGTTCCCAAAACACGTGGCAAGAACTTTTTGTGTTTGTTAAAGGGACCTTTTGTTTTTGGTAATACTCCATATATAATTCTGAAGCTCCAAATTGTCTCTTAATAACTTGGTTTTCCATTTTTGTGTACATATTGAATTACACAAATTATTCAATTATATGCTCTATATATTCATTGCAAATTCTGCTGTAGCTTAATTTTGCCATAACTCAAAGGCTCTCACTAAACAATTACAAACTGATAAATTAAAAAGCAAGAGATTTAAGTTTGTACAGTACGTGTGAATAGAGTGGGGGTTATGGATGTATGGATATGCTAATATTAACAATTTCTTTGAGACAGTTGTTGAAGGTGGCCAGAATGGGATGTGAAAAACTTTGCAATATTCCATGTTATACAGTAACTGCCTTATTTCCAGGAATTACAGCGTCTACTTTTACTGTACAAGGTACATGAAGCAAAAATGACCACATAAATATGCTATTTTTCTGACTGCACAATTTTTTTAATTTTCACTGTATACCTTACCAAAACAATCCTGAAGCCAGTTTTATGTATGGCTCAGAGATATTGGCAATGTCTAGCAACCAAGAAAAATAATTAATGGATGGGAACATAAAGTTTTCCTGAGCAACCTAATATGAGATGTCTACGAGGAAGGCCATGCATAAGATGGTTGGCTAAGGTACACAGCAGCCTCTGTCAACTGGAAGTTAGAAGATGTAGACAATGGCAAAAGTCGGGAAGAGTAAAAAACCATTTGTTGCAAAGGCTGATGATTTGCAAGGACCATGCAATCACCATGGAATTAATGAACCTGATCATACCTGTTCCATTCCATCATTCCACTTTACAGTAGTGTTTAATATCCTGACTTTTGGTGTTTTGATTTCTTAAGCTTCACAGCCGGCATTGTAAGTATAGAACTATTTCCCGGCCTATCAGGCTGGGGTCGTATGTTGTTTTTCACATACGTTTCAACCTCGTCATTGAAGGCCATCTTCAGTGCCTGTAGGACTTACAGAGGTGTGAAAATTATTAGAATAATTGTGATTTTTTGATTTTTTTGGTTTCTACTTTTAAGTGAAAGCAATATTTTATCACATATATCTTTTTAGTTGTTGATATAATTCATTTTTCATTTCTTAAGAATGATTTGATGTATATATTTTTTTAAATTTTGAGTGGTTTCAACGTATTTAGAAAAAATTGTTCAGAAATATGTCATGTTGGCATCACTGAATAGAGAAATCAGCTGATTAACAGATGATTTTCAAAGTGAGGTTTATTTTATGTTTTGGTGTTGTATCATTATTTCATATTGTTATCAGGAGGCTTTTTGTGCAGTTTTTACAGTTTTAGCATACATTTTCAGAAGTTAAATATTGTACTCTACAGAACTTTGTGAGTGTTTTGTTAGGAATTTTTAGACAATGGGCAAGGCAAGTGATCTTTCTCCTAGAAAAGTGGCTCTGGCCAAAAGGGTCTTCTGCAAGAAAAACGATATACACAAGGAGAAATAGCAGATAGGTTAAAAATTTTGCAAACATCTGTGTGTAGATTGAAGAAGTCTTTAGACTCTGGCTCTGAGTATGCACCCTCGTATAGGAAAATGTGGTCGGAAGAATAAATTAACCCAAGAACAGAGAAGAAACTAATTCAAATTGCTAAGAAAAACAGAAGAGCCACCACCAAAGACTTGAAAATGAGTATGGAGCAGTATGGAGTGACTCTTTGTGATTCTTCTATATGTCTAAGATTGATCGCTGCTGGACTCCCTGCACGCCGTCCTCAAAAGAAGGCTAAAATCACACCTGCTATGGCAAAGAAGAGGCTTGCTTGGGCAAAAGAAGTAAAAGAACAATTCGGAAACGACTGGTGCAAGGTAAGAAATACTAAGTTTCCTTTGATTAATCAGTAAATTTAAAGTTTCGCTTTTTCCTAAAAATTTGCACAGTATCGAAAAGTATTGACTAAAATTGTAACAGCACAGCTGCCTTGGTTTATACTGTACTGAAGGATATTTTTATCTTTCAGGTTTGTTTTTCTGATGAATCCATGTTTGCAATATCAGAAGAAAGCAGCCAGTACGTAAGGAGAAGTGCTGATGAAGACTTCTCGCCCCAGTGCGTAGCACAAACGGTCAAACATCCTACATAGGTGTTGGTTTGGAGTGTAACGTCAGCTCAAGGTACAGGACGTTTATATATTGTGGAGGGTATGATGAACCAGCATCAGTACAAAAAAGTACTTGAAAATAGGTTATTACTACAATTGAAGGACTGGTTCCCAAATAATGACTTCGTATTCATGCATACAAGATGAAATTTGTGTAGAATTTCTTCAGCTTTAAAATTTAACTCTTTTAAAATTAAGCTATGGGCGAAATTAACGGAGATATGAGCGAAAAACTGAATTTTTTAAAAATTTGTTTATAACAATTTTTCCCAGGTGCCGCTGGCAGGTGATTTAGACAAAAAATGTTTGTATACATTATAAACAACTACTCCTCAAAAATCGATACTACTTCGATTTTTTTTGTTAAATTCAGGCTTACGCCGACAGTTTTCCTGCACTATATAAGGAGGTGGATGACAAAAAAATCGCTGCAAAACAAAACATGCCACTTACGCAAAAAACTGCAAGTTTTCTCCTTTTTTCCGTCGATTTGTGCAACCTACAGCACAACAAGAGTCAGGCATTTTATCTTCTTTTCGAAGTGATAAGTCAAGCAAGCATTAAATCAATTTACACTCCAAAAGGTCCGCACAAATCAACCTAACACCACGTCTGTCTACATTTTTTTTGCCCGTTTTAAAGATGGCGGCGTGACGTCACACTTGCTTCACTAAAGAGCGCCCTGTCGGGCATCCAGTTATATTTACATCCATGTCTTTTCCTAATGTACAGATTTATGCCCACGTACTTACAGGTTCTATTAAATTGCATACACAACACACCTGCATTGCTGTGGTGGTCTTTTCCAGCTGCAGTTACCCCCCCCCCCAACACTACGTGTTTTCTTGAATAATTTCAAAGTATGTACTGTATGTTATTATGTATAACTGCAAATTACTTTCCCACCAAATATGACGGGCCAACCATTATGTTTTTACAAACAGAATTATCACTGTTGCACACCACTATAGAAAAATTATTCCGATTAGCGCTTTCAAGCTTCTCAGCTCATCATCAGATCAGAATTAACAAGCAGATTAAAACTCTTCAACCCCCCCCCCCCTGAAGACACACAACAAGCTGTAATTCAAATGTCCCTTCCCAACCTCCGAGCCCTGTCATCCCCATCTAGACAATTACATATTTTTCTAGCACATTCCTTGTGTGTGTGTGTGTGTGTGTGTGTGTGTGTGTGTGTGTGTGTGTGTGTGTGTGTGTGTGTGTGTGTGTGTGTGTGTGTGTGTGTGTGTGTGTGTGTGTGTGTGTGTGTGTGTGTGTGTGTGTGTGCTGTAATGGGTCTAAATTTACCTAAATATTATTGTGTAATTTTATAAATTTTATAACATGTGCAGATGAGGCCCCTTTGAGGTGAGGCGATAGCCAGTAAATATTTGCATGACCATACATGGTTATGAAATTATGACGAAAATCTATTTATAGCCAGTGATTAATTCCGTTAGTATGCTGTTTACGAAAGTCAGTTAATTACGAGTTAAAAGGGTGATACTGAACTCAGCGGAACGTTACAGTACTGAGGACGAGACGAATAGCGGGGAGCGGGGTGAACCAGTTTGAAGACGAAACGAACGGAAATTGTTAACACAAAAAGTCAGTCGACCACCATCTTTTGCACTGTGCAGTAGCAATCGTGGGCGCCCGCATAAACAGCATAAGACGTAAATTGAACAATGTGAGATTTCAACCAGTTTTTGAGTTTTCAAAAAGTATAAATAATGTATTAACCAGTGATAAATAAAATAAACAAACAGTAAGATATAAAAGTGCAAACAACAGACAGTGTACATAACGGGAGACGTCCCGCAGGATGAAACCATACGCATCAACAGGAAAGTAGACATTTCAAAAAATAATTAAATACTGTAAATACTGGCTTTTACCTAAATTTTAAAGTTGAGCTCAACAAAAAACCTAAAAGTATGTAAATGTGTATGATTGTGTGTGTGAAGAATATCCCTATAGGCCTAACGTAATCTTTGATATACGTAGTAGTATTTTGATGTCGTAGTTTATTGATAATCAGTTTTACGCCCTAAGGCGGAATAAGTGTGTTCATGATTTTTTTATGTTCTCAAAGGAAAATAAATAATGTTATATTTTATTTGATTTGCGCATTATGTTATTTGTATTTGCCCACTGTTCTCTGCAAGTACACTAAACGAATCTCTGGACTAAACATTACACATAATCATATTCATTTAATTATTAATAACCGATAAGACTTCAGTTGACGTCTGAAAAGGTACAAATTTTAATAGTCAATTAATGAGTAAGACTACAAATGGTGCCCAAGTAACAGTGGCATCGTAAATTAACATTATAAATTTACATCATTTACATTAAAGTTGATTTACAATTTAGTCGAAAAATGGCAGAGAAAGACGCAAATACAAATTTAGATGAAAGTACAGATGTAGGGTCAGTGTTGAATGTTACGCAAGATAGTATGGTAACCACGCATGAAAATGTGGAGAACGTAGGCGGAATATTGAATGTAAATGAAACGATCGAAGGGGGTAGTAGAAATAACGAAATAAATATATTTAACCAATTAGCGTTGATGATGGAAGTAATGAATAATATCAAGTCAGAGATGAATAATAAGTTTGACAACAAAATAAGAATAATGATAATTTGAACACGAGTTTAAATGAATTCAAAACTGAAATGAATAATAAACTTGACAAACAAGACGAGAAATTAGGAGACATGAATAACAAATTCGTGAATATAAGAAGCGAAATAGAAATGAGTAAATTAAGTATGAATAACCAATTTAAAAGTATAAGTGAGAATTTTAATGGAGTGAGTGAGAAATTTGTGGAAATAAATAATAAACTAGAGAAAGAGAGTAAAACTATTGCGGGAGTGAAAGGTGAAGTGACTATAAGTATAAATAAAATACAAACCGAGATGCAAAATGATATAAAAATAATTAGCGAAAAGCAGGATAAGAAACAGCTAGAGACAGACAAAAAATTCGAGGCGTTAACTAGTAGATTTAACGATAAATTTAAAAAACAAAATGACAAAATTGAAAGTAATGTTCAAGGTATGATTGATGAATGTGAACAGATTACAAAAGCAAATAAGCTACAAGAGAGTGTGAATAATGAATTCAAAAGTAACACTGAACAACTGGATACAATTAAAACTAGTGTAACTAGTTTGAAACGTAAACACACAGAACATGAACAAGAAATAATTAAAGTTAGAGACGATCTAAGCCTAGCAATTAATCAAAACTAACCAATATGTGTGAGAGAGTGAATGTTGATGTTGAATTAGGTTATTTCAGTGATGAGGGTAAGGGAGTGAACCCCATACAATTTTTAATTTCTATAAAGAGTTTTAATAAGTATAACAAAGAAAGCTGGGAAATAAAATTAGTACGAATTTTGAAATATTTTAAAGGGGATGCTAAAATTTGGGCGGACGCTCATAATGATAATTGGGCAGACTTTGATGAATTTGAGCGAGCTGTGGCAACAGCGATTCATTACGTCTGCTCTCCGGTACCAGTGACACGGCGCGTGACACCTGTAGAATACGAGGCGAGCCAATCCGGCATCAGCATTCGGAGCGAACCAATCAGCGATCCCGGTTAGTTAATAAAACCCGGGCCGGCAGAAAATTTTGCGCACTCTTCATCGCCACGCTATCGGACGCACTTCACCCTCACCTCTCTCGGACGACATCGGCGCGGAGTCAGCCGGAAGGAACGGCCGAAGAATAGAACCAGCATTCTTGCGTCTTCGCCCTCCAGTTCCGCGCCAGCGATAGGACGTCACTGGGCCGGCAACAGACTCTACACCCGATGCCGAAAGAAGAGGAGGACTGCAGTACGCCACGAACAGCAGGCGCAGCCGCCAAACATCTCAGCGCGGCACTACCAACATCAGCGTTCTCACCACCAGGTCCTTTTAGGGCCACCAAAATAACTAGACTGTACGATTGGCGCCATTTGTCATGCGGCAAGCCTTTTGTCCGGTGACAAGTGGCGCCCAACGTGGGGCAGCGATCATCTTGCGGATGCAAGATCCAGCCACGCCAGCGAGCTACCAGCCGGCACACCAATCAACATGGCGCCCAACAGACAACCCCACAACATCTGGAGAAGAGCAGTAGGCTGGCTACCGGAGAGCATTCAAGACCCGGTGGAGTTGTGACGGCAGCGGTATGCTAACATCTGCTCTCCGGTACCAGCAGTGGACACAGCGACCCAATCCGGCAGATAATTTTGAACTCATCGCCAAGCCATCGGACGCACTTCATCTCCTCTCCTCTCTCAGACGACATCGAGGCGGAGTCAGCCGGAAGGAACAGCCGAAGAATAGAACCGCCGCCATTCTTGTGTCTTCGCACTCTCGT